>OY804521.1:8547252-13347252 GCA_963680855.1 Lepeophtheirus nordmannii
TTGCAATTGTTATATCTTGAGGCAGGAGGTGGGGTTACATACACCTTTATGCATAGTTATGAATGCTACTCGTAATTGAAAATATGATTCAAAAATAAATAAGTTCTTCAAAATAAAAACATGTCAAATGACATTGAAAATGACTCTTGAGCAAACAACTATTGAGAGATAGTCAATACATATATAGAGAAGAGGGGGGAGGCGGGAGATTGGGGACGGTTGCAACATGTTGTTTTATTTTTGACTCCTCTATAACAGGGTGTTGGTTCGAACTAGCCATCCCTAAATTCAATATTATGGTCTTTGGTATGTATGTACATTTTGTTTGAAATAGATTAATTCTATTTCACAGATAGTGTATGCCAGTAATTTTTTTTTGTTACAAATTAAATTTTGTGGCTATAGCCTTTGCGATGCTCTAAACATCGTTCCGTGTTTCAACCTTCATTGGTTGAAAAACAAAAAAACACACATTGAAAATTTGGTTTAAAATTGTAATTATCTTCATGTACATATGCTCCCATTTTGGAGGTAATTTTTTTAATAGCACTACGATTTTTGGCTACTGTAAGGGGCGCACCAAGTACACACTTTCTGAAAAATTTTAAGCCCCTTATGTCATATTTGACACAGTACCGTTAATTTAAAAATGAAAAAAAATTGAGATTTTAAATTATAGCCAATTTTGACTGAAAAATGTTAATTTTGTGTTCTTTAAAGTGGTAGTACCATGCCAAAAATACTGTTTTTGGGCTATACCTTTATTAACTGGATAGATCATAGTTCTGTCAAATACAAAATTAACTATCAAATGAGGGATAGGGAACATAGTTATATATATATATATATATATATTTCTGAAATAGAAAATAAATTCACTTTTACAGAAAATCATTATAATTAATATTACGTATTCCATTTTCAATCCGTCATTTCCCCGAATCATTTAATAACTAACTCATACATCTATGTATGTTTATATATGTACATAAATTAATGTATGATTAATAATAATTTTTAAATACCAATTTCATAATATATATATATATATACCTAACTTATATAATATTTAGGTACAAAAACAGACATGATTATGATTTAATTATCCTCCATACACACAGATTATTATGTACGTGAATTTTATTTCTAAGTAAAATAATCATAAATATATATATATGTATATATAAAATACCTCTAAGGGCATTTAATTTCTTTACATGGATGGAATCAATATATGTATGTACATACTTATATTGATTATTATTATTATTGTTAGTTATCAAAGACGTCATTAAAAAAAAAAAATTTTTTTTTATCTTTCATAAAAACGATGAAAAATATTCATAAATTATAATAATTATTATTTATGATTGAAAATACATTTAAAAAATAATAATAATAATTAATAACAAAATATTTGCCATCTGCTAATGTTTTTTTTTTTACGCAATTTTCTTAGTGCATTTCTTTTCCCTCATCAATGCAGAAATTACGAACGTGCTAAATATTTTTTATTTATTTTTTTTGTTAACAATATGCTTTTTATTATATATATGTACAAAATGCGCAGATAAAAAGGGAAAAAAAATCAATTGTTTTAGTATATATATATATATATATATATACATAGGTATGTACTATGTACATTGATAAAAATATGCACTTTGTGAATCTCAAATGAAAGTAAAAAAAAAAAACTTTAGTGAAAGTTTGAAGAGAGAGAAAAAAAAATCATTTCTTTAAAGTCATATTTTAAAAGGTTCATTATGATTTTTATATCTACTTTTTTCTTAATTCATTTATATATATATATATATATAATAGACATGTGAACCTCGACTTACGAACATTCAGCATAATCCTCTGTGTATCCCCTGAAAAATTCATTCACATTTACATGTGCAACATATTGGATGGATAAAGGATGATGGTGAAAAAAAAATACTTTGAAGCTTTACTGACTGAACCATTTGGGATCACTTATTTAATGAGCATGCCACTCTCGAAAACGAAAAAAAAAATGGAGTAGAACAGTAAATGCTTGAATAATTTTGCTCAACATCTGAAACTGTCACAGCGAGTAATGCAACTCTGAATTCATAGATGTCTTGGGTAGACGACGATTGATTATGAAGCCCGAATAATATGCTATCATAATTGTTTAAATGCAATAAAGAACTGGCGAAAATATAAACAATCACTATGTTTAATCCATAAATGATTAGGGATGTGTAATAGGCGTTGATTGTCAGGGGTTTCCTGCTCAAAAATCAGTAGTCAGATCGACAAACAAAAAAGTATACATTTTGGGATTTGGATGACATGGGCACCTCTAATGACAAAGAATCAGTCATATATTTGATTGCTAAAAAAAGCCCCCCCCCCCCCCCAGAATAAAGTCTATGAGGAAAAAAATTAATTACTTTATTTTAAGGGTCTTTAATGACAGGAACATCTCAACTTACAAACAGTCAGTCAAATAGTTCTATGAATTAAAAAGAAAACAAATTATATTTTGGTTCCTATTCATTAAAAAGAATCTGCTTTATGCAGTAGAAAGCAGGTGTACAGTTGGGGATGGAGACGTAACCCCCCCCCCCCCCCTTCAAGATTATATATATATAAATATAAAATGTAGTACAGAGGTTTACCTTTCAATGTTCTTTTATGACCCCTGCTAAAAAACTCCTGCCTTTTATTCTAGAGCCTTAATAAAATAAAACTCAAGTCTAGCCCTGTTGCAAATATGTTGTTTTATGTGTGTATTTCTATACATAGTGCTAAGGTTTCCCTGTATAGGCCCTTCTTTTTTGACCTTTACATATGAATCACCAATTCAATAATTGGACAATTAAATAACGAGGATATTTGGGAGAATATTGTCTTGTGTCTTTTATATTTAGGTGTAGCCTGTGTTATAAAGGATTTTTAGCATGTAATAATATATATAATGTATACTAAGGTTTCCCTGTAAAGGTTAAATGCTCATCTTTTATTTTAAAGACGGGGTCATCTTCATTTACGAATCACATATCTTTGTGCGTTAATATATATAATGAAAGGACCCTTCTTCTATTTTAAAAGGAAGTTGTATTTTATTAATATGTATATGTATATTTAAATACACAGTGCACAGGTTTCCCTGCATACTCTTCTGTATCTCCAATTAATAAATCATTAGATGAAAGAAAAACCTTTGGTTGGAAAACGTATTTTTTGTTGCTGTTCCAAAGAATCATTCATTCATTTTGATATTTGTGTGGCAAATACTTATATCTCTCGTTCTACGAACCTACAATTATTCTTAATTTATAAAAAAGTAGGTAATTTAAACCCTTTCATATAGTTGCGTCATCATAGTATATACGTAATGACAAGGTTTCCCTGCGAATACCCTATGTCTACTTATATACATTGATAGTAATTAATTATTAATTATAATTATCATGGGACTTCAAATTGGTTCAAGTTCGTCCCTAGAAAAAAGTCCCAAATTTTAAAGTGCCCTATGCGTACATGACGTCATTTTCCGATGAGTTACAGACAATGACTAGAGTTACCGATTGAACTCCTTCCACTGGATCTTTATATTTCCAAATATACGAGATGGATTCATGGTAACACTACTGGATCACATCTTTAATGACGTCATTTAGCAAAGATTGTTCCATGGAACGACTTTTATTGTAACCGAAATATCCTATACTCAGATTTGACCCTTATTCGGTCCGTATTCGCCCTTTTCTCTAGCTACGCACCTAAGTTAATGGTTTATAACAGCTGAATAGCTCACTTAACCATTCGCACAATCCCAATTTATTTGAAGTATGTATAAATCAACTGAAATATAATTCAAATTATATCTCGTCAAATTGCAATCAAATAAATGAAAATGTATTTTGACAGTATGAATCCATATTTGTGAATAAAATACATATGTGGATATTTAATAATATTCATAGATAGATATACTTATATGAATATTTTGGGAGACGGATGTAGTCATACATACATACATAAATACATGGAATCACACTTTGATTCATCCATCATTATTCTCTCTCACTCTCAAAAATGAAAAAAAAAACCCATGTATGCCCAAAAATCATCTCTCCCCCATTTCCATAGCTAGCTATAGAAATGTATGTTTAATGTATGTACACATTATAATTCTCATATAGAACAACACAAACAACCAAAAAAAAAAAAAAAAATGATTAGAGAAGGATGTTAATGATTGACTCCTCTGAGAAGTGTATTCACTACTATGTACCCCGTGTAACTAAGTGCTCTAAGGTCAATCTCTCACCTTGAATCATTTACATATTTTTATTATTATATTTAGTCTATGTTATTTTACTTTTTTTATAATTTTTTTATAATTTTTGGATGGGATCTTCTTCAAAAGTAATATCGTAGAATGGTAGATGAGCATATGCTGCCGCCGCACCAGAGTGAGGAGGCAAAACCCCCTTTTTGTGCCTGCATGAAAATTTGCACATTATTACCAAACTGGGTTCCCTTCCCCCTCCCCACTCATAATACAAGTCTACTAAATAATATTGTCTACATCTCTATAAGGTGTTAAATGAAAGTCCAAGCTATGCTTAATGTGTACTATAAGTCACACACTTAAGTCTCCTCATTCAACCCAAAATTCATATCTATTTACAAAAAAGTACATATTCCATCTATTCTCCCTTCAACTCCTTTCATTAATTGTTGACTCTGATTTGAAGAGTCTGACTTCCTCCCTGTATAATGAACTCGGAAAGGGTATTTATTTTATATGATTTGGATATTGATATATTTTAAATCGAGGTCTGTTTGCCCTTTGTCTTTTGTTGATTTTTTTAATATAAAGTTTGTATTTATAAATATTTATTGATTTTTAATTTGGTAAAATTTATCAATGCTACTATGGGCAAAAAATACCGGGGACTCAAAAAAGTCTTTATTTAATCATCATCAAAGTTCATTTCATCCCCCTCAATGTAGTCCAATTTTTAAATGAGTTACAATAATCATAGCAAGCTGGTTAATCAGTTGTTATATGAAAACTCATCGGCCATAATGAGTCTAGTGAAAAACGTATAATAAATTACTAATTGTCCTCTAACCATCATTGATATTCAAAAGGTACATATTTTGCTTTGTTTGCTAATAACTATGTGTACCCTTATTTCAGTGGAATTGGTATCAATATATTATTCTTAGACGATTAAACTCTGAATCAAGTGAATAAAATAAAAACAAATCTATGAGCTCAATCTTGATTTTGAAAAGTAAATCATACTTCTCCTGGCTTCATTTTTTACAGACTGATTTGGAATATATGTACCACTATGGGCAAAAAATGTGAGGAATTTTAAAATATTTATCAAACCATCAAAGTTCATTTCATCCCCCTCAATGTAGTCCAATTTTTAAACGAGTTACAATAATCACAGAGCAATAACTGCTAAGTTTAGATATGCTATTAAATTTAAAAATGGGATGGTCGGTTTCTTGATAATAATAGGTTATGTATCCACGGAAATAAACAACGTATTCTCAAAATTTCATAAGAATAATGTCAGGAATATCCATTATAACTTTTTTGGCTTACACAACAACACTTCTCACAATTGCATTTGTGTCATCATCTTTCAAACATTTTAAAAAATTAAATAATTTGATTTTAGCTGTACACAAAAAGACGACACGTATGTATATCAAACACACATGAATATCAAAGCGTGTAATTTGTCACAGATGTAAGGAGTGATTGGAGAGCCAACATAAGAAAAAATAAAAACATGGTTCCCTATTGAAACATTAAAAAACAGAAGAAAAAAACTAAGTTCAAATTTCCGTGTATTGTTTGCTCTTACTAAGTAGCGTTATATTAAATAATTACTCTTCAAATTCAAATTTAAAAAGTTGATAAGAAGAAAAATACTACCACTGGTCAACATGAATGGTAGTTCTTTAATTTACCGGACAAATGGTTGAAATTCCGATGTCAGTATTCAAGTATTATTTGAATTTAATAAACTTAAAATGATAAGAATATCAATGTATATTTATTGCGTCTCTTTGCTACAGTGTAATCTGCAGTAGCTGATTTAAATTCAAAGGTTTTTCTCTGCAACTTGCAATGGCCATCAGCCTTGTTACTTTGTTCTCTCCCAGGCGACTCCACTGCACTGTTTCGATACAGTTCTGCAAAGAGAAATTCTCTTTGCTGGCACACTGGAGATGGGGATAAATCCTAACCAATTTAACACACTCAGAGTAGACTTTCCAGTGCTTCTTCACAGGGGGTTAATATATTATATTAACCTACCACCTCTAATGGGTTAAAAGGCAGGTGGAAATTCCTTATTTTAATGCAATTCAAATTGTAATTAAATAGATATTTTCACCGAACGCTCTGGGGACCGGAGGGATTGCAAAATAACGAACATCTGCAGATTTTAGTAGCCAAAGTTCGGTAAATTTCGGTTAACGGAAACACTGGGTAGCTGACTTAATAAGAAAAAAACAACAACAAATTCAAGTCTGAAGACTTTTTTTTGTTGATGACTTGTGTTAATTGTATTTATTAATTGTTTAAATTTAAGGAAAATAACACGTTACACTTTTATTGGAACCATTTTTCATTAGACATTCTCTAAATAAATGTTTCTTTTCTTACTTAAAGAATAGTCAAATAATGACTTATTTTTCGTCTTTTCGAATATTTTTTTGTTTAAACTGAACTTTAAATATGTTATTTGTAAATTGAAGTAAAGTAGAAAAAGTTAGCACATTTTTTAGAGGGGTTAATATATTAACCTATCGCCTCTAATGGGTGAATGATAAACTGGGCAGAAATGACATGCACAAGTTGCTTATTTAAATGCAATTCAAATTGTGATTAAATGGATATTTTCTCCAAACACTGAGGGGAGCAGAAGGGTTACAAGTTACCGGACATCAGCAGATTTCACGAACCAAAGTCCGGTAAATTTCGGCCAACAGACACATTTCCAACTACCATATGTTTTTTTGTTTTTTTTCAATTTTTCCTTTTCTTTTTGAGAGTTGAGGTTTATGATGGATAGGAACCATTGATTTATTTTTTGATTTGATTGAACTTTAATACTTTTCATGTCAACGGAGTCAGAGTAGTGGACTCTTACTACCCATGACTCTAACAGGGATCTTAATATACATACATACATCACTTGTGTTCTCATTATAAATAATAATAATAATAATAGTAATCCTTTGTAACTGGTCATGAACTCGTGCTCAAAGCCTTCTTTCTTCTTAATTCATTATTTTCTTACTAAAAAAATATATAAATAAAATTCGGGGAATGTTAAAAGACTCAACAACGGTCTTTTATAAAAAGAAAAGAATATTTGACATTTAATATACATATGTATGTATGAGCGTAGATGAATAGAATTTCCCCAATTTCTAAAAGAAATAAAATAAAATTCCAAAATGATTTCACTACATATATAAATGAACTTTACTAGGTAAATTGACGAGAAACAAATTGTAATTTCTCTTTTATGTGAATAATAATTGTCTATTTGGGTCAGTTGAGGTTGAAAAATCAATGGAAGGTATTTGGAATGAACACTTAAAATCCATTATACATACATACATACATACGTGTGTATTTCACTTATAACTTAGATATAGTTGAATATTTGTTACTTTTTTCTCCGCTATATCTAGGGTTTTGAGCCTAATAGACCTTAAATTAAGAGGAAAAAAAAAATGGGAGATATTAATTCAGAAGAGGTTTTGTTTGAGCTTTAAAACCAAAACTACATTAAATTATGATCATTTCTAGGTAAAAACTAAAAATATGATACAAACATACAAAGAAATAAAGACTTTGCTACATACGATAAATTTGTTTATGCTTTGCTTTAAGGCCTCATTCGGTCCTCAAAAATTAATGGTATGAAAAAATTGCTTGCTTTTTTAAAAGAAATATATATAATGTATTTTCAAAGGCTTGCTCAATGAGCTAATAAAAATATAGTTAGACCCACCCAAAAAAAAAAGAAAAAGAAAAAAAGAAAAAGATTTTAAGCATTTAATATATTTATGGCCAGCTAAGGCCATAAATGGCCGGAAACATGCTTTTTTTTTTACTCAAAAATATGTATTTTTTAAATGTTAAAATTGTTTAATTGTTTTCTACTATCACATTTGGCATCTAAATCTAATAATAGCTAACTACAGTAAAAAAACATCACGACGAACCTAGGGTTCACTTTTTCTTTCTGAGTTTGCTATAAAAAATATTCTCTATTGGCCTCTAAACTTTAGATTAAGAGAACGGTAACTATTAAAAACACACACACACAAAAGCTTCCATTGGGCTAGATAAGGATTTGATCTTTGATTTGACAGATCTTTTAGAGGGATGAGTCTTCACAATTCAATTGCACTTAACAAATAACAAATCCCATTGACAATTTTTATAGCGGATGGGTCATTTTGACACACTCTACGCATATCACATACATATATATATATATACATAAACAAACAACATTTTTGTTTGTATGTACAAAGGATTAAAGAAAAGATGAGTGTGAGCCCCCCCCCTCTCCTCCCCCATAATGTAGACACACGTCTTACCTTGACCTTTATTTTTTGTACCTCTTTTGAGAGCCTCATTCTACAAATCCATTCTTCTCTTCTTCTTCTATCATCTATTTCATCTGACATAAAGAACAAAGATTGATTTTTTTAAAACATTTTTTTGTTCGTCCAGTTTATTCATTTAATGCACTCCTGCATATAAAAAGGTAAATACCTACATGACTTGACTCAATGCAATTTGTGAAGGGTCAGTCTCTCTCTCTCTCTTTCACATAAAAATTAAAATTTAAGAGATTTGAGTGTAGTTCGGATAAAATATCGACCACTACAATAATGATAATAATAACAACAACAACAACAAGCAGACAACAGAGTAACCCGTTCTCTGTTCATAGGAGCTAAGTATCTTTTGTATTGTGTTGAATCTAAAGGTATATCATATATAAAATAGGGTGGGCTGAGAATCAAAATGTTTACAAAAAATGTTCCCTTACTTCTACATATGACTAGTGTTAGTTTTTTAAATAATATCTAAGCTGTTTGAAAGGGTTTGAAAATTGTTTTATGTTGGGGATTTAGAATTTAGAATCCATTTTACTTATGAATAAATCCCCTCAAAGCAACCCTGTCAACCCTACTGTATAATTACATTATGATGATAATTGAATATAACAACATTGGGAGACGATATCATTAAATGCATTGCATCTTTGATTGCTACCAATGTACATATTTAAGTATTAATCTATGTTAAAAATGTGACGGTTTTTTTTTTTTTTTTTTTTTGAGAGTATCCCACAGTGTAGATTTAAAAATGTTGTTTTAAATAATAATTTAACATGTATGTATATATATTATAAATGCATATTTTGTAGTTCTTCTGGCTCATTTGATAAGATAAAGGTACAGGGCCTCCCAGCCTAAAAGCAAAGTTCAGAGGAACTTAGTCAATCCCCTTATTAAACTAGTGTTGATAAATTTTTATAAAAACCGTCAAGATCTTGACTGATTTGAGTTTATTTCTTTTTCAAATTTCAAGGCATCTGAATCTATGATTAGGTATCTTTTATCTGCATTGAACTTTATTCCATATATAAAATCGTTCAAAACCTACAATAACTCAAAAAAAAAAAAAAATGACGACTATTAGCATATAATTAGTATGTATAAGCCATGCACGGGCAACCTACGTCCCGTGGGCCAAATCTGGCCCGTGGAGACCATTGAAATCTATAATTATCATATAATATAAGAAAAAGTAATTATAAAATACGTATAACTATGTATGCATACATAGATTGCAAATATATAATTAGGGCTATTGGCCCGCAGTCAGTCTTGAAAAACATAATTTGACCCAGAAGTGAACAAAGGTTGCCCATCCATGGTATAAGCTACAGTTAACTAGGATACAGATAACTTTGTATATTTATCAAATTAATTATCATAATAAATGAAAAAGTTTATTTATAGAATTTTGATGTGAGATTCCTTTTTTCCGTTTAGGATAGAGCTGAAATTTGCATGGAAAATAAAAAATAATTACTTTGCTTTAATAAGAAGTCTAAATATGTATTACAGTTGGACTATATAAAAAAACTCGAATCAAATCCAGATTTCTCGAATAAAATTCGGGGACTCGAACTCACGAATAGGACTCAAGTCGCAATTACAAAAATTTCATAAAAACGAAACTTTAGCTAATTTCCTGAAATAATCCCATTGTTTTTAATTAGAATAATCATAATTTTAAACCAAACTCTCATATAGCCAACAACTGATCCCAGCCTCACTTTCTTCCTCTGATAAGCCCTCTATGTATCGTATTTCTATGGTCTCATTAAACTGAAACTTCAAATTCTTCCTGAAATTGTATTTTAATTAGGGTAACTACCTTATATGTTGTATTTCCGAAAAATATGGACATTTGCTTAGATCCGCATTGGTTTTAGAGCGAGGGAGGTTAGTATTTTGAAATTAAATAAATTTGGAGTTTCTGTGTTTTTGGATCAGAGATACTTTAGGCTTTTTTTTTTTTAGAAATTAAGTTTAAAGAAGCAAGAACAAAGAATTTTTATACATAATAAATCTGAATATTCATAAAAAAATGAACCATATTGTTATATTTTATAAACTGCAACATTACCAGACATTATTGGACTCCTCTGAAACAGTTCAATCATATTTATTTTAAATACGTATATATAAATTTTGCTTTTAAAAAAATTGACTTTGACCATATTTCTTGACCTTAAATAGTATTACAAAGATGCTCTTTGTTTCAGAAATGTTCTCAGGACATTAGTTTGAAACACTAATATATAATAGGGCTCTAAGTCAATTTATAGAGACAATTAAATTAAACGTTATGGATATAATATATTTATTACAAAAGTACATATTTCTAAAATACTATAATAATAATAATAGTAATTAATTATAGTATTATTGTCTCTAAATGTCACATTTGAGGGGTTTAATACATTTTTTGAGCATGACATTAAGTATCTGTTTATTTTTATGACGTTATATGACTTTTTTTGTCTTTACAATAAATAAGAAATTGTTTCATTGTCTTAGTTTGGAAAAAACAAAACAAATTAAAACTCTTTTCAGATACAAATTTGGGCAAAGTACAAGGAATGATATGATTTTGTAATTTGTTCACAAGAACATATCAAGAAATGGGAGGGTGAGGGGGAAGTAAAGAAAAAGGTTACCTACATGAAAACAAATTTAAAAATGACATCAAGTAGGACGTTCAAAATCCTTAAAATACTCATAATATTGCTATGAAATATTAATACAAAAAAATGTTGTTTTAATCTCATTCATTATTGTAGGCCAGAACGATAAGAAAACAGCGGGAAATTTGAATTTAATTTTTAGAAGGGATTCCGATAGGGAACCATGTTTTTGTTTTTTCTTATGTTGGCACTCCAATCACTGCTAACATCTGTGACAAATTACACGCTTTGATATTCATGTGTGTTTGATATACATACGTGTCGTCTTTTTGTGTACAGCTAAAATCAAATTATTTAATTTTTTAAAATGTCTGAAAGATGATGACACAAATGCAATTGTGAGAAGTGTTGTTGTGTAAGCCAAAAAAAGTTATAATGGATATTCCTGACATTATTCTTATGAAATTTTGAGAATACGTTGTTTATTTCCGTGGATACATAACCTATTATTATCAAGAAACCGACCATCCCATTTTTAAATTTAATAGCATATCTAAACTTAGCAGTTGTTGCTCTGCGATTATTGTAACTCGTTTAAAAATTGGACTACATTGAGGGGGATGAAATGAACTTTGATGGCTTGATAAATATTTTAAAATTCCTCAAATTTTTTGCCCATAGTAGTACATATATTCCAAATCAGTCTGTAAAAAATGAAGCCAGGAGAAGTATAATTTACTTTGATAATGACTTTTCAAAATCAAGATTGAGCTCACAGATTTGTTTTTATTTTAGTCACTTCATTCAGAGTTTAATCGTCTAAGAATAATATATTGATACCAATTCCACTGAAATAAGGGTACACATAGTTATTAGCAAACAAAGCAAAATATGTACCTTTTGAATATCAATGATGGTTAGAGGACAATTAGTAATTTATTATACGTTTTTCACTAGACTCATTATGGCCGATGAGTTTTCATATAACAACTGATTAACCAGCTTGCTATGATAGCAAATGCTATTCATCATAACTACAAGTTTCGATATTTAAAATGAATTAAATACATTGTTCCATGATTGATGCTAAAAAACAAGTGCAATGGACTGACATAGTAGCGTGCAGAAGGATTTTGTAATCCTTTAACGTGCTACTACTTAAGTAGCTCTACCGTGAGTCTTTGATTTCTAGTGAATTTTTGCTCGAAATTGAATAAAAATTTACACATTTAGATGGACGATCCCTTCTTAGTTGAGGATTCTTATTGGGCACTTGACATCTCATTAGGTGGCTGTGGGTTTAAGCTCTTGTATGCATTCCTTATTCATCTATTTCATGTAATATTCAAGGAGTTATATTCAAATGCAAAGGATTTGTCCAACTTTTGGACTTACTCCCGCTCCCTACGACCCCAGGGGTCTCTTTAGGTCAAAATAAAGACTGGAAATTGAAACACAAGGGGATCATTATTTTTTAATACCAAAAATGTGTATCCTTCTAGGCGTAAATTGAAGCTGAAGTTGGAACATGGGCCAAATTAGCTCAAAATGTAAAGTCTGATTTTTCAAAAACCGTCGGACTCTTGAAAAAAAAAAAAAAGTTACAGATTTGAAATCAGAGTGCAAAATTGAATAATTTTTATTATTCTTATAACCTTAGGATTTCTGACTATTGACTCGTGTTATCAATTGGCCAGTTATTTCTCATTTTAAAGACACAGCACAAGAGATATTCACCACTGTGTTTACATATTTACAAGTCCTTTTATTTATTTTCAATCACAATTGGTTTGACACTCATTTCATGACTTTGTAAATAATTTTCCTAGTTTATGAAGAGTCCCCCCCCCCCCTCTTTTCCCGACTTCTTTAAAAGATAAAAAACTCCTAAAAAAACTATTAAAGATGAAACTTCATAGTATGTAAAAGGAATGAAAATATCAAAAACTTCTCCTACATGCAAACAAGCCAAAAAAACAGCCTACATAAACTCTTTACACCTATGTGTAATATATATATATATGTAGGTAATTGTAGGCATAACCTTGCTAGTTAGGTAAATGGGGGTTGAACTGCTTTTCATTTTAATATTTTAAATGGGTTATTGATTTGAGCAATTAGTGAATTAAGTATTCTCGTATATATATATATATATATTTTTTTTTTAATAACAAACATATAACATGTACAAACGTAAGTGTAATTAATTTGAAGGCCACTTTTCCATCATCAGCCCTGTTTTTACATACATTCACAAAAATAATGAATGAATTCCCTGCTAAGGAGAAAAAAAAATACAATAAGTATATACAAATAATATTTTGTAAAATCAAGTATTATTTTTTTTTTTAAAGTCTATAAATAAATTCATTCACATTTAATCTGTTGTTATTTTTTTTTTTCCTATAAAAAATCGATCTATTCTAAATCAAATGCATAATATTTAAATTAATCCTTATTTGTATAGGAGGGGGGGGGGGGGGGTTAAGCTATTCTTTTGCTATCAATGAATGTTCTATTCTTCTATACATATGTACATTTATACAGAAATGGAAGAAAATTACAAATAAATACATTTAATTTTCATATATGTACATATATATATATATATATATATATTGCAACTTGATTGAAGTTACCAAATTATTCACTAGAAGAAGGTAGAAGTAAAAAGTAAGTTTTGAAAAAGTACCTTTAAAGAACTCCTTGATTTTTATCAGTTTTTTATTTTTTCAAATTACATATATTTTTTATCAAATTCAATAGGAAAATATCAACTATTTTTAAACTGTATGAACTATGTCCAATAGCACTAAGATCATAGTGATATGGTCATTTTCTTATATTTAAGCCCATGATCTGAGTGAATGAAACATTCCCCTTGTTGTTTTGTAGAGCTACAAATATTTAATCAAAGCAACTAGTAAACGAACAAAGCTTACTCAAAGGCTATAAAAACCATGGGCTTACAGTCATGCCCCTTACTTTTTGTGAGTAGTAAAATGAACCATGTCACAAATAGGCTCAAAGTCAGTAGGATTTAACATTACAAAACATGGTCATAAGTACATAGATTAATTTCTTAATGTTTGATATGGATCATTGATGCATAGTCATTAGTAACTCACTTATCCGAGTATACATAAGAAATTACCAAGTTAAGTAAATAGTGGCTTTAAGATCCTTAGCTAATGCAACTGAGCCTCAATCTCTTTTCTACAATACTATTTATTTATGATTTTCAAAACTTTATTTATCTTATCCAGTGTTATAATCACATAAATATATATTTACTGAGCACCAAGCTACTATTCTCCATTATATATATATATATATATGTACAAATGAAGACATCAATAATAAATAATAACATTATGTATACCATAGATGAGAGGCAGAATATTAACTCAAATTAATGTAGGACAATTAAATATCTTTAGCTTACAAGTCGTAAACTAACAAACTATTACGAGAACATGAGACCTTTTCTATCATTTTATTTGCTATTGTAGATGTTCTCCCCTCAGTAATAAAGGAAAAATGATAACAGCTTTTGAAGTACAAAAAGTACTGTTGAAAGTGACAACTTGCACGCGGCATATTTTTTACATTCCTACATATAAATACGGGTTAAGGACATAGGTACAGACCTTGGTCATCCTCTAGAGCAGTGCTTTTCAACCTTTTTGCTCGAGTGGAACCCCATGGAAACATTCCACTGGCTCGAGGAACCCCTGTGCAGTAATTTGGTTGTCTTATGCAATTTATCCTTGCTCTAATTTAGAAATTGCGGAACCCCTGGACTGTACTGGCGGAACCCTAAGGTTCCGCGGAACCCTGGTTGAAAACCACTGCTCTAGAGCCTCTTTATTCTTTGTAGATAGGGACCTCTCATGGAAAGAAGAAAGAATCTCCTCAAAACTCCTGTAATCAAAATTTAAAGGCTCAAGTGTATGTATTACATTTTGGGAATGACATATGTCACTCTTGGACTCTGTACTGCAGATCAAGTGAGTGTAAGGATCGACATAGGACCCTCACAACTCTTGAAGACATTTGACTCGAGACCATGTTCTTGCTGCTATAGTCTTGTCCCTGATACATCGAGACCAAAAAAACAAGTTCAACCCTTCATAAACTGATCTTTAATATCAAGACAGACCTGAAGAATTACATTCCTATCTAACACTGAGTAACGTAATCACCTACATTTTTGAAGTTATATTTGGACCTAAATTGTATGTACTCGGATGGTTTAAAAGTATTTTTTTCTCTCTTTAAATAGTGAGACTTTGATTCAAAATATAGAGCCGGTTATTTTTTTACAAAGTATAGCGGAAAATAAACAATAAATTGTGCAAAATTTATTATTTAATGTCATATAAACAATATGTTCAATTTATGTGGGTCTGTTACAAAGCTTCAAAAAACACTGGTCTTATGATGTTTAGTATCCTTTATATTATGTAAATGGAGCCAAAATCAGTATACACAAAGAAATTGTGTACATATACTCGTGATGTATCGAAAAATCATAAAATGCTGAATCGAATAAAAACATTTGAAATTTCAGGAGGGAGCATCCAAGTTTTAAAAATTTGCAGATGAGGATACAAGTATGTCTAAAATAAAGTTGATTACTTTGCAGATCTAAATACGATAATTCAATACAATACTATTGATGTATCAAATAATATCTAAATATGCCTTATAGATATCAACTTTTTGGAAATCTGCATTTGCAATTATATCCAAAGTCATGATAATCCATGGATGAGAATGTATGTAGTCATTCGATACATGTCACCTGATCAAGTGATTTAAACGATCCTTGGGGTCAAAAGGACTTTGCTAAAAGGAGGACATTTAGGGATTTAATCAGAACCTCTCAATTTATTTCGCCATACGACATTGGTGCTTAAACTGGATTCGATGGAACCCCAGGGGTTCGGTGTTTTTTGTTCGCTCCACTCGTATGATTCATGACGTCACACTCTGCATGCCCATCATTTTTTATTTTTCCAACTATCAAGGGATGAAGGAGTGTATGGAAATTGTAAGGGTTCAGTAGGTCCAACAAGGTTAAGAACCACTGCCCTAGGATGAGGTCTTTTTTTTGTTGTAGTATCCACAACTTATAAAACTGCTAATTTGAATCCAGGTCATTCTTTCAACGCCAACGTGGATGCAAATACATCCAAAATATGAAATATTCAATACATTAAGTGTATTAGGTGGTTTCAGGGGTCAAAGATGGGGAACATGTGTACATAGGTGCTACATCTACCTTCATCCACTTTCTTTCGCCAAATGATGATACCTATCTAATTATTATATGGAATTGGATAGAGGAAAATAAACTGCAGAAGAGGGATTCCAAATATTCCTCTTGGTGGTACTTTCCACGGATGACATTATAGTTATAGTTATAGAAACCTCATACTGAATGAACCTTGCAAAACAGAGCTACAAATAACGTAATTACCCGTGTATTTTGTAGGGAATTTTGAGCAGGGGTTTATTTATTATTTGTCTACATATACATATATGCATAAAATAGAAGTACACATAAGTCTACCATTTTCTGCCATGTAGGTACCTACGAAACACGTGTAAGTACATATTTAATTGCTCTGATTTATAATAAATTACCTACATATTATGTGGGTAAAATTAAAGTGAAAGTTGACGTAGAAACAAAAACAAATGATATACAAGGATTTACAATCATATAGGCAGTAGGCAATTTCTATGCAAATAAAAAAAATTAGATAAAAAAAAAAAAGAAGACATATAAAGCATTCTTTTGTGTTTTAATTCACAAATACAAATTATACACACATCGTTTTATTGTTTCGGTTGTTTTACATGGATTCTCTTTGAGACACATACACACACACAAAAGCTCTAAGGCTAATTGTATCATGGTACAATGCAGTCTAAAAGAGCTATAAAAACCATTTAAATGACACATTTATGAGGCGTATATGTAATTAATTTTAATTATTGTCACATGGGAATTTATAGTGAGATAATAACAGAGTACTGAGTTAAAATGATATGTTTACATCTATCTGCATATATCAGTGGTTCTCAACCTTGTTGAAGGCACTGAGCACCATAAGTTGATCCTTACATGATGCATTCATCGAACCCTTTCTAGTTGGAAAAATAAAAAATGATGGTGGGGCATAGTGTGACGTCACAAATTATACGAGGTGGGTGAACCAAGCTATCGAACTCCTGAAACTGACTCACCGAACCCTGGTTAAGAACATCTGATCTATATAATATTGTATGTAGATATTGCATAATTGGTACAAATTTATTTTAGCATTCAATCAATCATTCTTCAATCGAATTGGTTTAAAGACAGGCCCAGTTTAAAGAGGGATGAACCAAATAAGCAACAATTCATACGGGTAAAAAAATCTTAGAAATGGTTAAAAGAAATAATTTCAATTATGGAACAGATCGTTACGATCTCCTTCAAGTCCATATCTGAGTCCCCTCGATTATTTTGTGAATGGTTATCTAGAGTTGAAACCTAATTTGGAATTTCTCTGTCAAGCCATCGAATAAACATGGGAGTAACTTCCAAGCAAGAACATCCTTACAGCATAGAGTTCATTTCAAACTCGTTTATGGAACGTGGTTGTGAATGACAGGGGTTATGTTGAATAAATTATGAATAAAAAATAAATTTAGAAAATATTTAGTCTATAAGTTTGTTTGTTTTTACCTTTTTCTAAATAGGTAATTTTGTCTTATTAGTTATTGTATAAAGTAATACCTTTGGAACTTATGAATAACCCTGTTTACAGATTACTCATGAGGGGAAAAAATGAGAGAATTCTGGGAAATAAATTGATAAAAATATATCTGATAATTTGTTAATCGATTCCCCAGAAATGACGTTTATGTAGTCATCACATTGACGTCAATTCTATTATTACTATTATCTATGATGGATATTACAAACTGCAAGCATTGACTCCAGAGAAAACCGAATTTTACAAACAAGTATAAAAATGATGATCTTAATTTATCAAGAATAAAGTTGGGAATATTAAAAGTATATGTTTTTCCTATGTGTTTAAATGAATCAGAATGTGAAATAGTCAATTTTTACACACAAATATAAATACAAGGATTTTATTTATTTATTTTTAAATAATGCAACTCATGATGTAACGTGCCTACAGGCAAATGTGAATCATCTCTTTTATATGTAATTGCATAGGTTTGCAGTGTAAATGTTGGAGCCAAAAATGAGGATAGAACAATTTTAAAGAAAGGATTTAAGGATATTCATAGTGAAAATTAAATGTAAATTTATAGGATTGTTTCGGTATTTAATATGGAACTTAAAATCAGTCCCATTCTGTTCTGTCCGTATTAAATATTATTTGTTCCAAAACGTTTTAGAGTGAGCTTTAGAAGGCATCATTATCACCAATACCTATTAGGTCTAAATTTATTAAAGGAAACATTCAGCGATTAGGCAACAGATGTCGCTAGGAGTATTTTTAAACCATCCCAAATGTCTTATTTTTTTCGTTTGTCACTTTCGTAGAACAACGTATTTTTGTTCATTCTTAAAAATGTCGAATTTCGTGACTTCAAACTACGATTTGCGACCTTTGTTGATTTTCTGTTAACATTTGAAGAAAAACGCTGCTTCTGAATCACATCAAATGTTTATAGAAACTTTGAGTGGACAGGCTCTAAGCAGAGCAAAAAAAAAACTATGCTGTGTGTTTTATGGGATCAGATTGGTATGATTTGGTACGAGTATTTAAAACTCAGTGACCCAGTTAATGATGCACATTACCAACAACAATTGACCGATTTGAACAGCACTATACACCAAAAACGCCCAGAATATTCCGATCGGCGAAACCAAGTAATCTTTCTTGATGGCAATACACCACCACATCGAATAAGAGCGACCCGGAAATTCGTGAAAACATACGATTGGGAACCGTTGGTGCATGCGATTTACTCACAAGACTTGGTGCCATCAGATTATCACTTGTTTGCATCGATGGGTCACGCATTATAAAAACAGGTATTCAATTCTCACACAGTAGCCAAAAAAATGGCTTGATGATTGGTTGGCGACCAAAGACGACCAATTTTTTGACACAGCATCCACAAATTGCCTGAGAGATGGTAAAAAAGTTTCACTATTATTTTGAAGTTTAAATTTGTCATCATTTTTTCACAATAAACGTTCGAAATAGGAAAAATCAAGTCTAATTTCAAAGGTAAAACTATAAAAGTCTCTTTTATCCAAGTTTGTTTTTATTCTTAATTTAGTCCAAATTAAAGTAAATAAATATTTTATATGAATGGATCAGAATAAAGGGATGACATCAGTGTAATAACGATTACATATGGTGATACAGATTACTACAAAGTTATGAGAAGGCATAAATACCAACTTGTATGCAAGATATTGTATAGTGATTTGTTTGTTATTTTCCTGTATTAGTCACATTAAGTCGCCCTATTTCTCGTGACTAGACACGTTGACCATCACCTCATATCAAATGAGTTATTTAAGAAGAAAACTTCAATTTTGGTTTATCCTCCTCTTTTATCTAAGTGTCATACTTAGAAGGAACACTTTTTTCCTTGCACGGTGTACAGATCCTAATCCAAGAGTTGACTCTTAAAACATAGGTAGATAGGTTAGTGCAAGTTGAACGACTCTTGAGGGGGCTATTTATGCATATCTTTCTTTCTTTCTTTCTTTCTCTCTATGGAGATGAGGGGTCATTAGACTATTAAAAAGAAGAAGAAAAAAAAATCCATAATTTATTCATTTGACTATGCATAAGAAATTAATTTATTTGTTCTTAACTATGTATGTATGTACGGCATTTCATCAGTTGACAACTTACTTTCCCTACAGAGGGAAGCAGTTTTTCTTCATGCTACAAACATAAATTATAATCATTGAGTTTATAGATATTATGTATGTAGATATCAACCAACAGGTTTTCTCTTGCCTAGGTTTTTAAATGAACTATGTGTGGATTTATGAATGCTATGGTTATAAGGAATATGACATCATTATTGGTTTTCGTATTAAGAGTCATTATAATTTTGAATTGATCTATATATATATATATATAAACCCGATATGTATAAACGTACATCAAATGCATATTTACTTCTTTGAGGGCCCCCAAAGTACTGCAATCTGGAAGAAAAAGGAGACAGAGAGACTTTGCATCGTACAAAATTATTTATACAAAAAAATACCCAATGAAAATTACCATGGGTCGGCAATAACTGCATATCTGTAATAATGTTTACACATTAAAATCAAGCTAAGCCACCATTGATCTTCAAAAACGGTTAGTATATGTATAGTGATTCACTTATATTCTCTCTAAACATAAGACAAGATCCTACATGCTCCAACAAAATCACATAAAAACTTTATAAATGTAAAGTTATTTGGTATTGGATCCGTTTCAAAGTTTTGATGTCCCATTTGGTACTCTTTTTAGAACACGGATATTCCTTCCAAGTTCCAAGGAATTAAATGGAGTGTTCTTTCGATATTCATGACGGGTTTATGACTATCTCAAAATCTGGTCTACGAAGAAAATGTTTAAGTGAGCTAAATATATGTAGTAGATGTTTAAAAGAGACGATGTCATTGATTGTACAATAAAAAACGAGTCTAAATTAATAAGCGTATGACGTCACCAACAGGAAAATAATGAAGGTAGAAATATAATGTCATTAAAACATCAAAATTAGATTTAAAAAGACCTGATTTTCAAAGCAATGACTTAGTTTTAATAAATCATTTATTCATATTCACACTCAAGGGAAAAATATTTGTCGATTAGGGCCTTCTTGTCTGACGATGCTTTAAGGATGCGTTCAAATCGTGTATAAAAGTAATCTTGTTTCAATGACATTGTTATCATAGATATCTACCAGTGACGTCATCATCATTTTTTTTGAAATTATAAGCATTAAGTGTAGAGTAGAGGACTGGATGAAGCGGGGACTATATTAACTTCAATATCAAGTATTAAAATAACCCTAGTAAGATTACGACCTAATTGGTTGGTCAAATATGTGATCATACTAAATAGACTGGCAAAATTTGCCATGTTGATTCCGTGGATTTTCCGCTACTTTACTCGTTCTGTCAATAGAAAGTATAACATTTCCTTGGATTGTGAGCAAAATCATGTTCATAGGAGTGCTCGTGGTTCACCACGACTAATGAACAAAAACATCTCTCAATAATTGTAAATTTACTTTGAACACAATATGAAACATGGTGAATTCTGTGGTCAGAACCTGTGGTTTTCAAATAGTTTTACACTGAGACACACTTTTTTCCACGGTCATTCTGATCCACCCATTTTATTTCCCAAAAGCCCAGCATTTATTTCAAATGGCTTAAAAAAATTAGAAACTTGAAGACATTTTCATTATTTTTTATTATTTATAAAAAATGATCACCACGCACTCAGTGACCCACCAGTTGATAAACATTGGTCAAGACCAAGAATTTGAAGCCAAATTTGGAAGTACCACAAGGAGATTGGTTGATTTTGTGGACGGAGTAGGAAGTTTACGACCAAACACAGACGTATCTCACTATTCCAATTTGAAAATACTCACTCACATATTATTATCTTCAAATAATGATGACTCAGAGTCCGTGTAAAAGGAAATTATAATCAAAGGTTGCGTGATGAAATCATTTGACGACCATATGATTTTATTAGTAAGGTCATCTTTTTATATACCTACTTTATAAATTAATTAACTTAATGACTCACTCAAATTTCCTTACAAATGAAGTGCAAAAAAAGTTATGCTCCATCTTAAATATGAGTACACAATATATTACAATTATCCACATCTTTCAGCAAAGCATGATGGATATCCCCCCCCCCCCCCTCTTTGTGGTTAAATACGATTCTAACTTTAAAAAAAAAAAAAATATGCAGAAAACCACTCATTAGAAACAATTTGCATATCTTTTTTTTATCTCTCTTTGTGAGCAATCCAGATGGAAACCACTCTCCTCATATCGATGTAACAAATTAACCACAAGGCAAACAGAATATCGATTGAAGTCTCCTTAAAATGCATTATCAATTACTCTATTTTAATTATATTTAATATAATTAAAATAGGATTAATATACGTACAAACATACATAGACTAAATATGTAAGTGATACATCAACACAAAAACAATCTCGAATAGTGTTTCTCAATCTCTTTCAATTATCCAAAAGAAAGGTAAAAAATAACAACCAAATAAGCTCGCAGATAAAAAGGAAGGTTTGGGAAACGCTGGTATAAAGAGTCATCATTTGTGACCTGAAATTTTTGTGCAACCAGGTGGGTATTGGAGTTTATAGTGCCTCTAAGGCAGTGGCTCAGTTGTGTTTTCAGACCTTGGAGGGGGCATTATAGGTCAACTCAGATCCAATAAATACTTCTTTTCCTTGTTTTTAAGGGATTTTTGAAATTCTAAATCCTGCCCACAAACTTGTCCGGACCTTTAATGCCGTAAATATATCCTAAAAGGATAACATTGTATAGACCCAGGCAGTGGCTTTAAAGATACACATATAACAGTGGCTCTTAACCTGATTTTAGTGGTTTGGTTCACCCCACTCCTATAATTTGTGTCGTCGCACTCTGCTTGGCCATCATTTTTTATTTTTCCAACTACGAAGGGCTCGATGAATGCATGTATGGAACAACTTATGGGATTCAGTACCTTTAAACAAGGTTAAGAACCACTGATCTCTAACAAAAAAGTATTTAATTAAAGACTAGAACTATGCATACAAAGACATTTCATGACTCTTTTGATGAAATAACTCAGTCAAGCTTTTGTGGAATAGGAACAGATCTGCTGGGCATGACTTTGAGCTCTGCCCTCATGACAGATTTGCTGGGGGAAAAAAGGAGGTTCATAATGAAGGAAAATGCCTTATTGCACATTATGAAATTTGAATTTATATATATAAAGATTCAATTAAGAACCATACGTCATTTAGTAAATGATGAAATCGGAGGAATATGACTTTATTTGGTGTAAGAAATATATATTAAAAAAAATCAACGTATGTTCAAATAATTTTGAAGGTTGGGGGAATTATATCCTCACTGCTGAGGAGGGTATCTATAGACTATTTATACACTGGCTGTAAAGGATTACATAGACTGAATGGCTTATAAGTTTATAGAAATGGAGTATAAGTTTAATTAGTAGAGGAATACCTTCTTCAAATGTAATTCAGACTCTCATTTTGAATATAATAATTCTCTTATTTACTTTTGTGTATTGTTCGTAGCTCCATTATTATTAAGCGTGAATATATTATACATAAATGAAGAACATAACATTGAGACAATGTTCCCACCCGGAAAAGCATTTGATTTATTTTCCCCAATAGATTGGATGTATATAAAAAAACTCATCTTTAGCCTGGAGGCAGTGTTATGTAGATACATATAGACACATTTTTTTGTAATTATCTAACCATGAATAGAATTAGAGTAGAGTGGGTATTTGATTATAGGTATTTATCTAATGATGGAATGCATTTATGGTTAAGGTCATGACTCAAAATAATGGATATTTGTGTTCTCTCTACAATACATGTACTTGTCGCTCTTAGGTCTGAGATGATTCTGAGAGAGTGGAGAATCATGATTGTTTTTTATTCCATGTTAACAATTGCATGACAGAATTGAGTCAGAATTTCAGGCTTGACTAAAATAGTATAAAGTTTCTGATCCATTTTTGTTTCATATATATTGAAAAATAGTTTTAAGATGGAATCAATTTTAAAGTCTAATGTTAGAAATTACGACTCAATTTCTCAGCTCTACCAATAATCTTTTTTGATCGCTATAGACTATGTAAAGAACAGCTTCATTATGAATAAAAAGTCTTGATTTACTCATTATAAATTTATACTGCAACACAAAAGCAGTATGTTAAAATGATATTTCCATCCAATATGAGTTGAGAGTAGATTTGATTTCTTTAATTACCTAATTAGTATCTTTCATTTCTTTATGTACATAAATTACATATTAACTTATTAATTCCCTTGACGCTGCAAATTGCACTTTACGTAACACAAAATCTATTTAAGAAAAACGATGTGATTGATTTTATTTGAAAGGCCATAGTAGAAAGTCTCATAAATCAAATTAAGACTACAGACCAGGGGTTCTCAACAGGTGGTTCAACCCAATGCACTTCGTACATTGTCTTAGCTAAATAAAATTTAAAAAATGTGGAATAAAATAAAGGATACAACAGCATAATTTGAAATATACCAACTTTGACTGTCGAGAGCCATGTGTCTAAAGAAGGCTTTGTCTCGTTAAAGGGAAATTGTTTAATTATGTCATTTTAATTTAATATACATGACTAGATGTGAATCAATATACTGTTATAATTGTACAGTACGTGAACTTGTTTGGTGTATATCATTGTATGTACAGTCGTTACCATCCTGGAGCCAGAAAAGTTTTGCTCTTAAAAATAGGGAATTGGATGGTAAATATCAGACATAGAAAATAGAAAAATCAAAAATCTCACTAAATAAATTTACGTTCCGAAAATCACTGGCCCATTGAATTAATGTCACTTATTAATTAAGTCCAAATTACGAAGTGTTGAATGCCCCCGTTCAAGACTATGGCCAATATTATTGGGTACTTCAGGTTGTCAAATTTATGTTACATAAATTTGAATATAAAGATCCTAATTAGCTAAAATATACCAATTGGAAAAGGAGATATTCCCAGTTTAATTTTATATTGACGTATGTATAAACAATAGTGCAAGGATTTTTCCGAGTTGTGACCTGTTGTAATAGTATGTATCTACATTCAAACTTCCCCTTCTCCAATAAAACAACAACACTGTCTGCTCATAAAATGTGCAAATCCTTTCTTTCCTCCTAGGCTTTTTGACACCTCAATTATCTCTTTCTACACATATATGTATGATTCCATAATAAAAGATCACAAGCACCATTGGTTTTTTAGTGTGTCTACGTATGTGTACATACGTTACCAGATAGCTACACACATATTTATGAGCTCAAGTCACGCTATCCATCTATCTAGGTATGTATTGGAATCTTCAAGGATGTTCCCCTTTTTTTATTGGTCTCATCTGTGTATGTACACACGTAGGTAATTGTATTGCATCCTGTTAACAAAGGCTCATAAATTCCTTGTCCACTCTGTGAAAGAGACACTTTTTTCAAACATAATATTTAATTTGTATTTTTATTGGATAGAAATAACTTTGTTTACAGAGACAGGGGTTCTATATTTTATTTCCCTTAAGAACAAGATCCTATTTTTTTTTTTTTTAAATAAGAAATTTTTTGTCTAAAAGAAAACATGAAATGAGAATAAAAAGTTTTCAGTGACTTACACAACATGGATAACTCAAACGTAGAATGTTCGTTCACCCTTAATTCAGCCTTTTTACCCTTCTTGATATACTGAATCGATATACTCTAAGGTTGAGTAACATTACATTGAAAATTTGTCATAAAATTGTTATGACTTTTTCGAAAATCCATTATGATTATGTGTCAAAAAACTAAAAATAAAATTGATTCCACAATTTTAAAAGTTTGCAGAAGGGACGTTCCAAGTTATAATGTCTCAAAATTAATTATTTTTTCTAGGATCGATTTTTTAGAAAAATCAATTATGGGTATTGACTTTCTAAAAATCCATATCATTCAGACCCTAATTGAAACATCCCTTTTTATCAGTCAGAGATATGAAACAAATATGAACAAGCCTCAGTCTAGGACAACAATATCAGCAGTAATCACCTTGATAAGTATCTCCTTTGTGTCTGTGTTTTGTAATTTGTTGCCTTTTAACAAGGAAAAACGTAAAAAAAGCATGATGAAGAACAGAAATTGCAATTTCATTTACATACATACAAATGATATTCCCATAGGTAATGTCAAAAGTGTATTTCACACACTTTTTGTTCATATTTTTTGTAGATAACAGAGATTTGATGAGTGATGAAGACATTTTGGCACTGCTTATAATATATTATACGATCATTAGTACCCCTAATTATCTCTTCAACTTGACAAGAAATAAACGTGTTCATTTAATTTCAAATGTGGTTTCTTAAAATGCAAAACAAGGTGGGCTATAATTGGTGTGTATTTTGAGGGGACGAATCAATGTAGAGAGGGTTTAAGTATGAGAATAAATGACCAGAAGAATCTAAAATGAAACCATAAAATGGAGCCATTATATGTTTTAGAACCACTTGTGACAGAAATTGCTGTCAGCCTTACATGACTAGGAATGTAGATAACATGCAAAACGCCGCGTGCGAGTTTTTGTGGAGTTGGCATTTAAAAAGTACTTTTTGTTTTCCAAAGCTGTTATCAGTTTTCTTAGTTCTTAAGAGGGTAACATCCATATTACCTCTACATAACGCTTTACAAGAGAAAAACAGTCAGCTTGTAGCTCAGTCAAACGTCATGACAGCTCAAGCTGCTTCCCTCTCATTGTCGTGGTTATCAGGTTGATTTTCTCTTTCTTTTTATTTTACACACCCCATTCGCATATTATTTACATTCCTATACATGACATACATATGTGTGTCTCGAATTATTATAGGTGTAGAAAATAACTTTCCTGGTATTTACCCATTCTATGATATTTCCACCAATGCTCGAGTCACATAAAACGATCACTCCCGAGTCCTAACTCCCAATTACAAGTTAAGTCATGATTAAGATTTAAGATTTGAAAAGACTTGAATCCCATAATTCATTAAATTACTTGACTATACTCATAGTAAGTCACAAGTCCAGTCATAGATTTGTAATACGAGTCTACACAGTAACTTGAATTCTGAAATTGAAGTATCCATTCTCTTATTATAACCATGGAACAAGAATTGAATACGCTTTGTTTTATTATTATAAAAGAATAAGAATTAATCTAACTATAAATGAGAGCCAAAGAGTGCCACAGGGGAATGTTTTTTTTTTTCTGAATTAGAGCCATAAAAAATTATTGTAGGGCTTTAAGCCCCCATAAAGGAATGAGAGCAAATACACCTTTAGTGAAGACAGAGACTGCTTTAAGTGGATGTTTTATTATACTTGTTAGGTATATATCTATGAAATGAGACTTTATATTTCAATATCTAACGTTTATTATGACAAAATGGACACACATTGAATCGTCAAAATAATAGCTTTAACTAGAAACACATTTTTCCCATCTCTCAGGCAATTTATGGATACCGTACCAAAAAAATTGACCGTCTTTGGCCATTGAGCCATTTTTTGGCTTCTGTGTGAGAATTGAATACCTGTTCTTTTAATGCGTAACCCATTGATGCGAACAAGTAATAATCTGATGGCACCAAGTCTGGTGAGTAAGTCGCTTGCACCAAAGGTTCCCAACTGTACGTCCCCACTATTTCCCGGGTCGCTTTTATTCAATGTGGGGGTGTATTGCCATCAAGAAAGATTACTTGGTTTCGCCGATCGGAATATTCTGGGCGTTTTTGGTGTATAGTGCTGTTCAAATCGGTCAATTGTTGTTGGCATAGTTTTTTTTGCTCTGCTTAGAGCATGTCCACTCGTAGCTTCTACAAACATTTGATGTGCTTCAGAAGAAGCGTTCTTCTTCAAATGTTAATAGAAAATCAATCAAGTCCACAAATCGGTGTTGAAGGGCACACGAAATTCGACATTTTGAAGAACGAGCAAAAATGAGTTGTTCATATACTCCCTAAATATGCAACAAAGTCATTTAAAGCATGAACAAGGTCATATTAACATGCATAGTTACAGAAACAATGGTGCTTGTATATATATATGCAAAAACAAACAAGGTTGACCTACACATGACCTTTCAATACATGCATAATACCTATATTGTCTAAGCAGATGATTACAAATTGTTACGGAATTGCTTCACTGCTAATACATACATATTATTTAAATAGAACTTGAAACGTTATAAAGAAAAAAAAAGGAAATGTGTGTATCTGTATATATACATATAAACAGCAGTCATATGTGACAAGAATGGCTTGAGGGCACCTATACATACATACTTCAGGAAATGATTTTCCCTTAAAGGGAATGTGTGTACATAGGTAATAAAATCAAAACTCATCTTCATATTTTGAATATATATTATGTGGTATTCTATAAGTACTGCTTGTTTGTTTGTTTGTTTGTTTAGTCTCTCACGTAATGAGAGCTTATGCTGTACGTACCTATGCGTAAGGTCACTGCTCCTTTTTTCAAAAAGCAGATGAGTTGATCTACATATTGTTTAAGTATCATTTTCCCCCATGGCTATTGATATTGTTCATTTATTTATTTATTTTGATTTTTTTTTTCAATGTCACGTTCTTTCTTGGAGGGGATTACAAGGGAACAGGGCCTTTCATTAGTTTTTAAAGGTTTTTTTGTGTCTTATTTCTTTTTTTTTCTCCAAAAATATATCATAGAAATCAAAGATAATAATTAATTAAAGCAAAATTTTATATTAATAATATTACTTATTTAATATGACCCTTCGTCCTTTAGTCGGGCTGAAAATGAAGTTAAGTCGTGGTTGAATTTATCATTATATTCATAATTTTACGGAGAGTATTCAAATTGTTATCTTACATAACTATTTACCAAAAATAATGAAGAGGATTCGAATCTGGACACACAGGAAGACAAATTGATTTGTCCCAAAAAAAGGATTCAGTACATAAAACAACGATTACTTCAGTGAATAAGAGTACTTTTCAGCTGAAAAAAAACAAACAGAACTTTGAGTTGAAGATCTGTGCTCATGAAACAAAGGGGAGTACTCCTGGTTCTAAAATGTCGGAAATATATTATTTCAGATGCATTTAAGGATCCTAGAGGCAATAAAAGCAAAAGAAGCCTGTTCTCAGAGTTGCAAATTCCATTCGCAAATCGTCATCATGATGGGATGGATGATTTTATGGTTCAAAGAGATCCAAATGGTTGATTTGGCTATGATTTGATCATTTTAACGGTTAACTTTGAAGTTAACCACCAGTTTTGCTGGTTGCTAAAAATATTGTCAAATAATTTTTCTCACATTTTTCAATCTCTATGCCCTTGCATGAATTCTCTCAGAAATTATGATCGTAACAAAAGATACAAGTCTTAAAGACTAGAATATTCAAATTAGTCTCCAATTTACGTCATTCATTCTAAGACGGATATTTTCAACATTATTTCTGGTTGATATGGACTATAGTCCATTCACTTCAAAGGTCTGTTATTTGATACTCAAAGTATCCAGAAGCTTACAAATTGTTTGTAACTTCAATTGTGTTGAGACTTGGATCAAATGAATTTAAAGAGTCATTTTAAAAAATATTAATGACTTTTATATTTATTAATATATTTTCACCATTAAAAAGAGATGAGATTAAATCAGGGTTTGAGTTAAATCAATTAATTGGATGATGACCTATGAATTGGGAGGTACAAAATCCTTTATAACTTTTGAATAGCCTTGTAACTACATGCAACCTGTTTGCCTTTAAAAGAAGAAAGCACCTATATAAGACACAAATCTGTATATTTCCTTTTCCACTATGTTTAAATGTGTTTTTTGACATATTTTTATTAAAATTAATGATCCAAATATCCGTTTTTGGTGTGTATTGAGGGAAAGTTTTTTTTTGTTTTTTTTAACTATCTTTGTTTTGATAATTTTTTTTATTAAATCTATAAAATATTAAAGATAATTGATTTCATTCCACGTTTTGTTTTGATATTAAAAATATCCAGAGGGCACTCTCCCCCCCCCCCCTCCAATACATAGGTGAATAAATCTATTATGTACTTCCTCTAAATACATACATACATACATACATATGTATAAACCAAGAAAAACCTTCCAATTTTGGTATTTAAGAAGTATGCATCAAAATAGGTAGGCGTTATATTTGATTCATTATTTTTTAATAGATTTGAATACTTAATGAAACTTTGATTTAATAGCCTAATTTTGCAAATAACATATGTACAAATATTTTAGCAAAATAAAATAAAAATTACACGAATTAGTCAAATAAGTTTAATAAGGAATGACAAAAGCAATTCAGTTACGACTTAACAACACATTGCAACGAAATTTAAACTTTTATTTGTAGTATACTCAGATTTTAATAATTATTCTATATTTGGCATGTCAAAAAACGCAAAAAAAATGAGGCGTTTAGCACCGTCATTACGTCATACAAATATTGATCTGCCTAGCATGACCCTTCACACTCGTGTCTAAACTGCAAGAAAATAATATAATATTCTTTATTAAAAGAATGTGATTAGATTTTTTATCTATTCCTGCTGCCTCATGTATATAAATAAAAAATAAAAATCAAACCCTGCAGACGCCCCTGTACGTGAATTGCCTTTAAAGACATTTATTTTTTTATCTTTTTTTAAGTCAAAAGAGTATCAAAATACTGAGACAAATTTGGGCATGACAGCCCTTTTTTGAACTTGAGGAAATTGCTTAGAATTGTGTAATGAAATGAATAACAAAAAAAAAACTCCTTTTTTTCGGAGTGTATAAATTTCTCATTTTAGGGAATAATGGTTAAAATCCAATTTAGATTTTAAAAATAAACACACACCTTGAATTTAGAAAAAAAACCCTTCAAGATCCATTAATTTAAAAGTAATGGAAGATTATGCAATGATAAAGGCAATTTCTTACGCTATGATAGTTAATTATATACGAGCCAATCCGGATAGAAGCAACACCGCTGTTTTAAACAAAAATATTGCTTTATCCAAAGTGCATTAAAAACTAAAATTATATATCCGACTACACATACTTTGTTTTGTTTTCTTAAAGTGGGAAGGTGAGTAAAAAAATCATCTAGTGTGGTCCACGGAGATATAAAAACATATTTTTAATGATTAACTAATACTAACTATAGCCCCCTAACTCAAAACATGGCCTCTCCTGTTGCCGAGTCCTAAATGGCTTGGTTGCAAATTAAATTTAAAGCATATTATTATTGAGTCTATAAAATCAGTCTTTTTTTTTTTTTTTTTTGCTTATAAAGTTGTATTTAAAACTGTTTTTCCCCATCTCACTTATAAGCTACTCTGGATATTAATCCAATGTTCATTCGTAGTTTTATATGGATTAATAAAAATTACTTTCTGTTAAAAAGTTGGTTCAAACAATAGAAGAAGAAAAGATGAATTAAATTCCTCTCAAATATGTGAAACCATTTTATGGCTATCCATCATGAATTTTTTTTATTAGGAGCAAGGTTGAAGGGTCAACAGTTACATATACACATATTGCTGGGTACTTTTTTGCTTAATAAATATCTTGTAGAGGTTAGCTGCGGAAATTTTCAAATAAACTCTCGTCAATTGTATTTTTAATATTTCAAATTTACAAATTTGTTAGTAAAGTTTGCAAACAAAAAACAAATGAAACTTTACTAATTATTTATATTTCTAAGGTTTATATTGCAAAGATATATTTATAATAAAAACAATAACTATTTGTTCGAATTACCTTATAAAAACATAAAATAAAATAAAACCGTTTATGTAGTTTAAAATTAGACCAACGAACTCAGGCCTAATAACAATAAAAAAAACTCAAATAATAATAATAATGATAATAATATCACATCAAAACACTCAAAGAAAGAAATGATAAAATATAAAATACTAAAACGAAGATTATAACAATAAAAAAAAAGCTCTTCCACCTTAGACAAATACAATAAATAGTACATAAATTAAAATCCATTTACAAAGGGTTCATCAATCTGCCGATGAACAAACAATCTTATAAATTCAATTTATACATAAATGAGATTATAGCTACATTTAGTATAACAAGTGTTTAATTTTGTTACTTGAATGCGTGCAATCATTGGTTTTCTGTCTGCCTCTTACGGAAATTACAAAATCACCTTAACGAAAAAAAGTTTGGATGCTGAAATAAAAAAATATGTGGAATTATTGTTATGTACATCTAAAGGGTCTTTCAATTAGAGCGACGCATTTTCTTTTTTAAATAAAATGAAAAGGGTTTGAGATTTAAACAATTTTTTTGTTTTTAGTGTTGAAGTACATTCAATTACAATTAAGAATGGAATTCAATTTCTTTTGAATGTTTGTAAAAGTCCAACTCACATAAATCGACGTAAATTTTAGAAATTTCGCGTTCAATATTTGCTTTGAGCTCCTCGTGTGTTGCTGGCTTGTTGATGTAGACCAATGAGTTATCGTGAATTCATAGAAAATAGTTCAAAAGCATCAAATTGCATGAGGTAGGCGGTCAATTGATTGGTCCATATCTGGAAATAACACGTTCACCGAATTTGCTCTTCAATAAATACATTGTATTGTTTGCTGTGTGGCAAGTAATCACAGGTTTTGTTGAAACCACAATTCATTTAAGTCCAACCCATTCAACTGGGGCCAAAAATAATCCTTTATCATGGCTATATATCGATTTCTATTTACAGTAATGTGGTAATTATTATCATCAACAAAAAAGTATGGCCACGTAATACCACTGGCATGAAATCCACACTAAACAGTAAGTATTTAGGGATGCAATGGTGTCTTATAAAGCACATGTGTGTTTACACGGATGTTTTACTCATTAAGAAACCCACTGAGCCAAAAATGAGCTTCATCGCTGAAGATGATTTTTTGCCGCAAGCCTCTTAAAGTTGCCTAGAGCAAATGTGAATTTGGGTAATAATTTTGGATGATTTGCAAACCCCGCTCAAGGTTGTACTGCTCTATGATGATGACTTGTAAACTATTAGTGAGTAGAAATAAAAACAAAAAAAAATATGACATAGTTTTCCGTCCCTAATGAAATAAAAATCCGTCATTCCTATTGAAAAATCCCTTTATTAGTAGTTAACTTACACACGTTAGACTCAACCACAGAATTAGACTTGCTATTTTTGAATGGACAAGAGTTTTTGAAAAGATATTTAAATGTTAAAATCCGCCATTAAAATAGTACATACTTATATGAAGTAACAAAAAAAAGGAAGAAATCATTTTGACCCATTCAAAAATCCAAAAATAAAATTAGTATTATTTTTTTTTTTTTGAAAAAGTACTTTACAAATGAATTTCATGTTGCAGAAAGTACCTTTCATAAATGCTCACGAGCTCAAAACTAGTTACATTTAAATGTTCTTACCACCTACGCATGTTGTATGTTTTGCTACTATTCATTAGCTTTCTCTTTCCTCTTGTCTTCTTCATTTGCTTCCTGTACATACATAAAATGTAGGTTTTAAATTCACATGCTTATAAAAAATTCTATCTACATCTATTGAGCTATCATGTCAACAATGAATGATTTCCTTTAAGTAGTGGATTTAAACAATGCTACTACCAATAAAATAACTATATAAATTAGTTCATAAACACACACAGAAAAAAAAAATTCCACCATTTGAAAGAGTTAATTATGAGAAAGAGAGAATAAAGAGTTATTTAACGGTACTTTTGATTACTATAGATATATAATAATAATAATAATAATAATAATACCATTTTATTCGGGAATGAACCAAATGAGAATTTTTATTTTGAAAATTGTGTATTTGGTGTAGGTATGTATACCTATTAAATTTTTTTATTTATTTACAATTGTAGGTGCTATGACCTTAATGCCAAAAGTATATCGTGCCAAAACAAACCTTATTCTAATACGTTATATATATATTTATATATTTTGCAGAGTTTTGTCTGTCTTTGACTGTCTCTCAAAACATCTGAATGTATTGAGGAAATCTTTGGGGCAATGCACTGAACATAGGGTACTCTCTTGATACTCCTATAGCATTCTTCATCGCATTGGATGCTCCTTCAAATCACGATATCAAAAGATCTAAAATCAATGACTCCAACGTAGAAGACTCCTCACTTAGGGGGGTTAGTGTTGGATGTGTCTACAAAAAACTATACAGACTGCAGTCCTTTCAATCCTATCCTGATTAATTTTATCAGGTCTAGGACCGCTCTTGGTTGGTCCTAGAGTACTACGTAGTTTCAGCTGTTAAAGTTTGAGTAGCTTCTGTTAAGTAGTCTTTGTTTTTACTGTAGGTATTCTTCAGGACTGACTAAGCGGTCCTAGGACTATTGAATGGGTGAAAAACATTGGACCGGCTATATATATATATGTATGTATTTATAAAAGAGTGAGAGGGGGGAGAGGAAAGACTGTCTTGGAACACCGTTCTAGAACCGATCCCACACTACCCATAGTTAAGAAAAGAATAAGAAAATTTAGTTTGACTAACAAAATTCGAGTCCACTGATCCGAGAATATTTATTAAAAAACAACTTCACAGACTCCCACCAAAAAATGGTTTCATTATAAATTGGCCACATCGATTATTTATTTCATGTAAAAGTCCAAGACCGACTCTGAAAATGGGCTGTGTTTCTTCTGTCATGAAGAAGTTGAGACTTCCTCACATATAACATACATTATGACTGCGTTCAAAGTAACTCCAGTTGTAGAAAATGATATGACACGGATGTAACACGAAGAGAATACGACCAAAATCTTAATTCCTCAGATTGACTTCATGTCTTCCTTCCCAAGATACAAAGAGTCAATAAAGATTGAGTGCCTCATATCTCTTATGTGTAAGGAATTTTTTGTACTATGAGGCTTAATCCTTGTTCCGTTTCGACTCTGGCCTGCAAAAGTATGGGTAAATATCCATCAAAGTCTTGAATTCTCTCACTACCCAGGGGTATCTTTAGTTTAACTATGTGTTTTTAGTTTACATATATAAGCAAATGGGAACCGGTATAAATAATTTGATGATCATAGACCATAATGAAGTGTATACAAAAAGAAGAGAGAGGGGCTATCTATGTGACTGATGTCCCGCTGTGAGTGTTTCTTGACTTCATGCTCAAAATTATGACTCATTGTAATAATTTTTATTGTTTATTAATTAATTGTTATTATTATTATTAATGTATCATTTATTTTATTTCTATGGAAATATCATCCAGGATGATTCATCCTCGTCCTCAAATGAGGATATTTAATTTTTTTAGAGATTTTTTTATTAGTAATATGACTAAAGAAATTCACAAATAAAAAATAAAAAAATATATTATACACACAACATTAGACCCTTGCTTAAAATTTGAGGTCTTTAGCTTGATAAATGAGATCACCATTTCAAGTATTTCTTTCTTTCTTACTTACATTTTCTGCTGGAATTCATGGTACAATTGAGCCAAATAAAGAAAATTTCACACTATGCAATAAAAGTTGTCCAATAGAAAAAATAGTAAAGGCTACTGATAAAGTAAAGCAGTTTGACAGACGGCCCAAAGCATTTTATGTTGTTGTCCCCCATAAAAAATATATAATATATATGCTTAAACTTTAAAATAAATATATTGCTATTTAATTTTTGATGTTAGTAAAAATTATAAAATAATTCAATAAAACAATTAAATAATTTGTTAAGTAAATTTAATATTAATATTGAAATGTTGTCTTTCTTTTGAATGTAATCTCATAAAAAAAAAAAGATATGCCCCTCTTGAAACATGTCCATTCTACTCAGAGCGTCTATAAATTCAATTTTTTATTCCACTGTATACTATACTCCTGGCTATTTTATTCAAAAGTCATCGCTAAAGAACTTTTATAAGCTTCTTTCGTAATTTTAATTTTTTCAAAATAATAATAATAACTAACCTTTTGTTTTCTTATTTATTTTAATCTCTAAAATGTCCATGTCCGAGGTTTCTTCAACACTCCCCTGATGGATCATTATTTAATATCAGAGCTCACTCAACAAAGGGTCCATCCAAAAAGGAGTGGCCAGCCAAGGGCTCCGAGTCCTACATAATGAGCATCTTTCTCTTTAATAACTATTTGCGTAAGCTTAATATGCTGCTACATAAATTGACATCATATCGTGTTCTACAAACTTGGGTTGTTTTCCTCCCTTTAGAGAGGGTTTCAATTATCTCTAGTACATGGATAGTAACACATCGTTCCTTAAATATATGTATGTATTTTTTTTACAAAGGAGAAACTTTTTTGTGCTTGAGGAAGGGGGTGGAGTGACGCCCTTTTTTTTCTTTCTTCAGTGGGGCTCAAAATATCAAGGATTTATGTTAAAAACCTAATTGAAAATCGGAGCAGTACTTATTGCATGTATAGGGCATTTTCAAGTGACGTCATCATTCTGATAAAATTGTTTATTATGGAAAAAGACTGGGGGCAACATTGTAAATAATAATAGTTATGTCTCTAACTTTAAATTGTAAGATCAATGCTGCTGATTTAATAGACTTTGGTAGTCACTCCCAACCTCGATTCTCCAAAGGGAAAGGAAAAATTTAGAAATTGTTGCCAACTTTTTAATATGTGGCAGAGTTATTATTTAGATATACATACTATACATTGATAAATTCTACCAATTAACGATTGGTAGATAATGTATAATATTCGAAAATTCAAAAAAAGGGCGCACAAACCTTGATTTAATATTTTATATACATATATATCAAAATCATAAATAATAATAATAATACCCTTTACGAGTTCATAGCATGGAGAGTCAGCTGCTTTAAATCAAAAGAGTCAACTCATTTGACAAACAGCTGAAGGTAAAATACAGTGAATATTTTTGTTTGACTCAAAAAGCTCGTTGTGAATAGACAATAATGTACGTAATAAGTATCTGCAATCATGATAATATGAGGTCACATTTAAAAACAAAAAACCTTTTGATAAGCTGAATTCTATACTTTTAAATACTTGTTTTACTGCATCAGCTCTTCTATAAAATAACAGTTATTCAGATTAGATTTTGACGCGTTTTTAATAAAAATATTATTAATAATAATCGGTTAACAAATACATAATTGAAATATCGCACAATTTTCGAGTTTGCTAGTTTGTAGTTAGGCATATCTTTTTTTTTTTTTTGTTACATCTCCAATGACAAAAATATGATTATATATATCTGCAAACTAAATGGTAAAATAAAAAACGACTTCTTTGTACATAATATGAATACAGATCAATTTAAAAGCACAAAAAGAACTTGCAAAAATACGTAGCGTAGTATGCAATGAAACTAGATTAATAGAAATAATTTAAAATGTGTTTATGTCCAAATACATACAATTAAAGTAAAAGTTCTTATTTTGAGTATTCTTGACCAAAACAAAAAATGGGGTGACCACTCATGATTTTACATTTTCATCCTATTTTCTCATGCTATGAATGCTTAGTACGTATAATTACCTTCTTCAAAACCCAAATAAAATTACTCGCAGACGACAAGGTTGACCTTTAATTTGTATGGATTTGTTTGGTCTCATATTAATGCATAGATTTTTACAAATGAGTGGAAAGACCAATGGCTCTGCCTTATAAGGATGAAACAACCATAATTATGGTATATGTATATACGTTTTTAATAGTTACATTCCATTGCTAGAATGCTTAAAAATGAAAAAAAAACATTTAACATCTTTGCGGAATTTGTTATGAGAATGTAGCCATGTGACACTTACAGAACTCAAGTTACAAAAGTCGGATAGAACGTTCAACCCGACTCAAATGACTTAATGAGTATACATATGTAACTAAGAAAGCCGGTCATGACCAAGGGGGCGAATAAGTATCGTAAGGGAGCTGAAGTAGACAATTTAATACCTTTTTCAAACTAAATATGACACTTAGTTAGTAAGAGTCCTCTCAAGTAGAACTGGGGAGTCAAGTTACAAACTTCTCTAGTCACCTATATATAAACGAGGATAGACAACAATTCATGAGTTAATGTTGTTGTATTTTTAATTAACACTTTAATTAAAATTACAAGTCGTGGATCTAGAACAAAAGTTTTAGTAAAACACAATATCATTTTTTTTTTTTTTGAGATAATATCTACAAATTAAAGACTCAAAATCCCAAAAATATTCATAAATAACCCTGTTGCATTTTTCCGTAGCGTAGAGTTTACATAAGTATTGAATACTTCTTTGTTAAAGTATTAGATTGAGAGGAGCTCCAATGGTCCAACCCCTCAATCCTTTAACCCTTTTATTCATGGAGTACTTTGAATTTATGTATACCATAAATATATTTAAGCAGATCGTTGATGAACAGGTGCTATATTGTAATTACTACACGTATGAGTCCTCTACGTCTCTCTTTCTATGTTATTTCTTGATATTTGGCTTCCTTTGGACCATATATATATATATATATATATATATATATATATATATATATATACAGGGTGTTAGCGGTATTGTTTCGCAATTGTTTCAAAAACTTTAAATAGCTGTAGCTCAAAAAATAATGAATCGATTTGGATGAAACTTTCAGGATATCTTTATTGACTTCCTTTTTGAAGATTCAAAGAATAAAATCGCCTTTAGCATCAATGACGGCCTCGAGGCGCCGCCGGAAGCGCGAGCAGGCGTGCGCGACGTCATCGCTCCAGAGATTGGCGAACACATCCATAATGGAGGCGACCAGGGAGGCTTTGGTGTTGTGAGGAGTACGATTGATGTCCCTCTCGGTCACGCCTCACACGAAATAATCGAGCGGATTATAGTCTGGCGAGCTAGGCGGCCACAAAGTTTTGTCCCAGAAGTGTGGGAAGTTGTTCCTGCACCAGCTCTGCGTGGTTTTTGAGTTGTGAGCAGGTGCGTCATCCTCCTGCCACACATATGGACGTTCATCGGCCACCTGATCCATCCACGGCTTGACAACAGTGCGTAGCACGTCCAGGTACACCTCGGTGTTGACCTTGAGGCCGGCCTCAAAGACGTGAGGAGGCATGACGTGACCCTCGTTGCTCACAACGCCAAAGACCATTACGATGGCCGGAAATTTTGTCTTCATGACAATAGGGACATCCTGAGGGTCATTGCAGATCCACCTGTTGTTCTTTCTGTTCACCTTTTGGTCCTGATTTTGGTCGCGATTCGTCCGGCCGGCGCGGATGTCGCACACAATGGCCCCTCTTTTTGATTCTTGCTCTTCGGCATTCATCTTGACGAGAATCTTTCTAGTAAAAGTTGTAGAGAAAGATTCAACAGAAAAAATGGCGTCAGCTGTTGCTCGATCCGACGCCTAGAAACAGGGTTACCACAAATATAAAATCGCGACACAATACCACAAACACCCGTATATATATCAATATATTAAATTATGTCGTATTCTTGTCAAAAAAATAACACGGTGTTTCTCAAATATGGGGGAAATTAGATTATAATTGCATATCAATGTAAGCTAAAAATCTCACTTTTGACAAACAGTGACTCGCTAAACCCTTGGTCTTCTCGTTCCATGACTTATTCAAATACCCTTTAAGTGACTCCATTTTATTAAAAAGTATCTGAATAATTATAGCTGATTGATTTATCGAACCTAATGAATAAATATGAGTAGAATAATCAAGCTACATTGAGATCAAAATGTCGAGACATAAATTTACATTGTACAAACATATGCTGGCTTTAAAAAAAGAATTGTCATTTTTGAATACATAAATAGTAAATAAGAAAACTTTGTTTTTGGAGTATTGCGAATTGTTATCAACTTCCAAGCCTCAAAGAAAGACAATGAAACCACCATTCTCGTCTGCTAAAAAGTTATTACTGTAAGGGGTTAAAATTCATTCCGTCCGATATTTAAACGAAGTTTTCTAAACATATGCAAATATTTAAAGAGCCTTTACAGTGACAAACTTTTTCAAATCCGTCTCGTAAGACTCCTCAATATGTAAGTTGTTTAAAATCCCTTGGATTAAAAAAACAACTTTTCTGAGCCGGACATTTTTAAAAAATATTCTTCATTCCTCACCTCAAACTAATATTTTTTGATCCTGACAAGCAATCAATATAATTCAAGGGATGTGAGATTTATGTATAAAAATTGAATTTATCTTGTATATTTAAGCCTTTTTTTCATTATAGATACTAATTATTTTGATTCTTATTCTCAAATTAATAATAATAATAATAATCTATTAAATTCATTGACTTCTTTCTAAGCTTTATTCTAAGCCTAATCAAAAACTTGGATGTAAAACAGTTGGAAGACTGTACTATGTACCAGGTCTTCCAAAACTTCACAAACAATGAACTGAATATTGTTGCCAGATGACAGACAAAAAAAATAAGATATTTTCCGACATCTGTTGCATAATAGCTCAAAATCTCATTTCATAATTAGTATTAGCCTAATAACTACTGCTAATTATACGGGTTAAATATCGAAAATCGATGGATGGATTCAGTTTATTACTCAGTCATTCATTTATTTTTTTGACCAATGACCTTTAATTATGTTATACCCAATATAACAATAATAATATTAATAATAATATATTGTATTATCAACTCAATGTTAAATATCCAAATTTAGTAGTTCAAACTTTTATATATATATATATATATATATATATATATATATATATATATAAATACATCATTCCGTGTTACACAATAAGCAACAAATATATATGTATCTATTCAAAGACATAAATAATATACAAAAAATGGGATGGTTGAAACCCATTGTTGTTTCAAGATCGTTCGTTTACCCAACTTTTTTATTTATTTATTTCTTTTGTAGATAGACGTGAATTTCATAGTCAATTTATGGCAATTGTGAAGAATAAATGGAGAAAAGTTGTATACAAGGGGCAAAATCTACATACTTTTTCATAAAATATTTAGAGTTTGCATAGATCACAATATGAAGGTTTGTTTACCTTCATTTATACGTTTTAACTTGTAGACGCTGCAATTTCAAGCATTTCAAAACGTTTTAATGAATGGTAAACTGTACATATGAGACAGTGTTGCAGTCAAGAAAGCAATGTCATTTGAGATTACAAAGACTTTAAGGGACTTTAGACAGAGGTGAGAAGGGAGTTCATGAGGCAGTCAGTTAATTTTAGATTCTATTTATTTGCATCATAGAAAATTATTTAAAAATCACAACAAATTATATATTTAATTAATTTATTTAGTAACGTATTATATCGTAAACTTTAAATAATAATCTCAAAGAAAATGCTGGTTGAATATTACAGAGGTGAAATCGAAGTATTTTGCTTCACGTTACATCTAAGGTCGGTATTGGGGCTAATAGTGAACAAATGTGGATCCCCCCCCCCCCCAAGATATAGAATAAAAGCGAGCGTGCCTGCAATTACCATCTGGTACCTCTGCAGTTTGTCTGCTCTTGTTATTTGACAATATTAAATAACACTCTATACCTGATAGAAACTCAGAGGGTTGAAGTGAATTTGAATAGTCACAAAGCCAGGGGATCATGGGCATCCTTTTTTTGCCAGGAATTTCTTCATAGTTTCTTCTCGCCTCAACGGTACGGAGAAGACGGAATTTAATTTACTTATTCTCATCCCAGTGCGTGTTTAGTCGAGTTTTTCAAATAATATTTCCGGAGAGCTTTTGTACTCTTCAAAAAGAGGTATTGAGTTAGTTAGACAAGTCGAGTTTTTTTAATCGAGTTATAAGGTATTAACTAGTTGACTCACTAAGAGGCGCTGTCTGCGTTTGACAATTGAACGAGGTATTACTGCTTCTTTCTAGTTGGAATTGCAACTATTATTAGTTATCAGCAGTTCCTAGAACTATTTCAATACACTATGTAGTAGCAATCAAAGTGAATTTATGCTATGATTATGTGAGGGTGATGCAAGTTAGGGGTGGAGAAAGGGGGGGGGGGAGTAGTTTTATGAGCAATAGTTTTATTCAGTGTTTCTCTTTATATAAATACAAACATTTGAATTGAATTGATTCATAGTTTATTTATAAACATATAATTTAACCAAATGTACCTATATAGCAGGGTTTTCGCTAGAAAAACTTGGCACCGGACAATGTGACCGGTAGGTTTTCAATTTACCGGACAAATTTTTAAAATTCCGGTCAAATATTATCTGAATTGAATGAGCTTCAAATGATATTGAGACTAAATAAGCATGATAGCAAGGCATGTAAATGACCAGTATAATGTTTTTCATTGATCATTTTAGCCTACTTTCTACGCCTTTTTGCTGAAGTGAAATCTGCAGCAGCTGATTTAAAAACAATGTTGGTAAGTATTTATCTGCAACTTGCAATGCACATCAGTCCTGTTACTCCCAAGCGACTGCATTGCACTATTTTGACTCCATTATGCAGAGAGAAACCTCTTGATGCTGGCACACTAGAGACGGGGATCACACAAGCTGTCTTAGGCAATTTAACCCACTCAGAGTAGATTTTTTGGTCCTTTTTTAGGGGGATTAATATATTAACCTATCACCTCTAATGGGTTAAATGACACATGGGGAAAGCTTATTGTACTCCAATTCAAATCGAGTTTAGAGGGGTATTTTCACCGAACACTGTGGAGATCGGAGGGATTACAAAATATCGAAATTCAGCAGATTTAACAGCCAAAGTCCGGTAAATTTCGGCTAACGGACACACTGCTATATACAGCCCCAGAAATAATGAGTCGCCACGGGTTATTTGTACAATGACCACATAATAAGTAGATATAATATATGATCTGATTATATAATACATCAATTTCATTCCGTTTATATGCATATCGTCCTAATTGACTTGTATGTAATGGATTTGTTCCAGCCCAAGTTATTGTTTGGTATATTAATACATACTTAGAAAGATAATGTCAACGTGTTTCTTTGTCATGTTTGAAAGTACTACACATACAAGCAGATTGCTCAAGTTGCAACCAAAATAGGAGATGAAACACTTTTAATGCCGAATTTGGAATTATTACGTGTTATTTATGTAGAGAATAATGGGAGGACTGAAATTTCATTGGTTAGCGTCCATATATTAGCTCTCAAATATGTATTGTTTTGAAATTTCTAATTAAGAATTAGGAATATGTGGGCCATTAAAAAATTGAAGGGCCCACGATTCTTTCATTCACACATAAATACATATATACAATTTATGCGTCTCAAAATCTCTTATTAATTTATATCACCAAGCAACTCTTAATAGAAGCTATCGCTTCATTTTGATATATTAATATTATTACTTTTTTACTTATTATGGAGTGATGGAGCTACGGAACCTTTTAAATGTACACCAAAATGCTTATCAACTCTTTTTTTTTATGAGAAAAGTTAAATGGTATTACTCCTATCATTTATTAAGGATCGAATGAAATCTCGATCCTCACAATTCATAATTTGATATACAAAATCCTTTCTTTCAAAAAGTCTCCATACATTTGTGGGTTGCCATTTCTACAATCTCGTGTACCTGTAAGTTAGTAGATAAACTCACAGTATTAACTAATAAGTACATCCCATTTGACCGATCAAAAAGATCTATCTATTTATAGCTGATACTATTTACATTAAAATAGTTCTGATATTATGGGCCGTACAAATTACAACTTGAAGAATCTGTTTGTAAAGTTGTAAATTGTACGGAATGTCCATGACTAGATGAGCAACTTCTCCCCTACGGCTTAACTCTAGGGATCAATCGTCAGCTTTGGCCAATAGTAGACAAATTGTGTTCGATTAGAACAACGCCAGATTATACTATCCATGAGATAGTCAGCTTAGTTGGGTGGTTTCTACGTATCAATACTTCAGATCTGTAAGCAATGATTATCATCTGTTTCTGTCTATGGCGAATGATTTTGATGGTGAAAAATATGTCTTAAAAATAGAACCTTGTGAAAATCCCAGGGTTTTTTTACCAGTAGGGCTTACATAAAAAGACGTAATGAAATTACCTTTCAATGGTAGGAAGCTATGAAAATAAAACGGTGCATATTTGACGTAAATCAGACCCTTTTAACTATGCAGAATAAAGCCTTTAATATCATGCAAAAATAATGGATTCCTTTTAACTACACCTATCATAGTAATAAAGAGTTCATATCACTTTGTGCTTGATTCATATTAAATTAAACATCCTACCACTTGCATTCTTATATACTTAGTAATCATAATGCATGACAAAAACCTTCACATGGCACTCATAGATACAAAAATAAAGGCACAGAATTGCAAATTCTGACATATTTAACCTCATTAAAGCAAAAAATAAAATAAAAAAAATAGACGAAACGCTTTACAAGGATGTATTATTTTAATATTGTATGGTATATATATATATATATAATATATATTAAAAATAACACACATATGTGGCATCCAAAGTGTCAAGGCCCTAGAGCCCTACCAGAGACTAAGGATATACATATGCAGCTATGTACATAAATTTGAATTACAAAAAAAAGTAGTCGAATTCAACTCCTTAAATATGTATGTTTAACGTATTCTTCTTCTAATCCATGTATAAAGATCCTTTCTTATGTACAAGGAACATACATACAATAATTCATAATATTAGGAGAATCAAGTGGAGGAAGGCGGAGTAGGGAATAAGAACATCACGAATTAATAATCATTTCAACTTGATGATGTACCCTCAAAGCAAAATAAACTAACAACTACATACATACATTGAGAACAACACATTATGTACATACATAGAAGTAAAAGAAAAACACGTAACCCTGAACTCGGTGAAGAAGAAGATTAAATGAAAGAAGGAGGAGAGGTAAAAGAAGAAGAAGAAGAAGAGTAAAAAAAAAGAAAAACATTCCTTCATCATCATCATCTTTGAATATTCCTTGAGAGATCAAAAATTATGTCCTTGTAATAAACAAAACGAAAAAGAAATATCCACTTTAAAAATTGAATTCCATTCAATTTTTAAAAATAGGGAATACTGCGTGTTCATTATATAATTAATTAATTAATATTCTTGCACCTTCCCCTCAAAATAAAAAGAAGAAGAAGAAATTTTTCTGCAGCCATTAAGCACTCAGCTCATACTTAATAAATATTTGATAATGATTGGGTAATTGATTTTCATATAAGTATTTAAATGAGTGTACACGATGAGTTTTTTAGGATAAGCAAAGATACTCTATGTCAGGGGTGTCTAACTTTATTGGTAATATCTGAGGATCGATAGAGTTTTCTCGGCCAATTAGGAATGTTCAAAAATTACTGGAAATTACTACAGCAAAAGCTGCAGGAATCAGTGGAATATTTTTGTTTGTTTTTTTAAAAAAATCATTGTTTTAATTTTAAAAGAGCACTTAAAAGTTGAAGAATATTTTAAAACTCTTTTCTTTTTTTTTCACATCGCGGGCCACATACTACCCCTATAGGTGGACCTTGTGGGTCGAATCATTAAAATTATTGCATACTTAGCTTGAAATAACCAAAATATCATGTCTTTCCTTTGTTTTGGTTCAAAGAAGAATAAGGACATTGTTAAATTTAACTAAAAATTTATTGAACAACACTATTTTTCAAAATATTGTACAAAATTGTACAAACTTAAAGTAACTTGTATCAAATGTTATAATAATGAACTTTACGTGAGATTACATGAGACTTATAAAGAAAAACTAACATGCGCCCCTAGCGGATAATTCATGAATTACATTCAATTGAAAAATGTAATCCATGTCTTTTATGTATTTTTTCCACTTTAAAATTATCCTGCGGGCCTGATTGAACCTCCTAGCGGGCCGTATGTTTGACTCTATGTATTCTCCCTTCAGTTGAGGTTCATCAGTTGACTCCTCTAATTTAAAGCAGCTTACTTAAAGTGTTATGAACTCAAAAAGAGTATTATTATTATTTATGATTGGGGTGTATACATATAAAAAATATATTAAATTACGCGCTCTTTTTTTGAATTTAAGAATTTTAAACAAGTATTAACGATTTATTGGTATATTGATTCAATTTATCAATGTATAGTATATCTAAATAATAACTCTATCACATATTAAAAAGTTGGCAACAAGGAAAATACAGAAGGGTCACTACCAGTTGTTTTTCCAAATTTTTCCTTTCCCTTTTGTAATTCGAGGTGGCGAGGGAACAAAAAAGCTCGTCGAGGTAAACCCTTGAATTATGTAAAGTATCCGAATGGTAAAAAAGACCTGCTCCTAATCCACAGCTAACTCAGAGCTAACTTCCTAAGAATTATACTTCCATTAGTCCGGATTCCATGTGTGACGGTTTTGTTCTATAATGTAGAAAGGATGAGATAAATGTTAGCTCTTCCAACTGACAGACATATCTTGTTGTGTATCTATTCGGTGTTTTCAGAGTATAATTGCAAATAAATTTACGACCATTGAATTCTAATCACTACTAACGTCAATGCTCTTTGAGTTTTGAGTAATTTTTAGATATCTCAAAAATATTTGGGAATGCTGCAGTTCCACATTTCTAGCCCAAAAACTGCAACCAACCAATGAATTCAGAGCTGTTTACGACTCATTTTATTAGAGTCTTTGAGCTCAATTCTCAATTCGGTTCGAAGTCGTGGTTTAACGAGACTTGATTGCGACTCGAGTTCAAGTCCCCGAGCTCTGTTCATGATATTACCTAAATCGGCTCTTTATTACTCATTGTGAGTAAATAATCTATTTCTTACTTTTTTTTTACTTTTAATGATCAGTCTTTGCAAAAATAAACCACAAAGACTCAACAGAAGCAATTCCTGACACTAACTCTCACGTTTCTTTTTTTTTTTTTTTTTGATCATGTATGTTGATGTTATAATTACTGTTTATTTAGTGTGCTTATCATTTGGTTGTTATATTTTTTGTTCTGTGCAAAGGGCTGTGGTTGAAGAAGAAGGAAGGAGCAATTAAAGCCTTTAAATCATGCAAAGGGCATCAACAACATGCATAATAATAATAAAATAAAAACTTTCTCTTTAATAATAATGAGAAGTTAATTATACTTTTTACAGCTTTTGCTCTGTTATGTAGTAAAACATAGGTCACAGTAGGACTTCATAAAAACTGTGCAAACCATGGGGACTTGAAGACAGTTATTTTTTTATTATTTTTATTTTACAACGAGTACTTATATTTAGATAATAATAATGAAAATTTCCCTATGTTAGAATCAAGGAGAAAAGGTGTTCAAATTTCTAAAAAGTTTGAGAAAAACGTAGGCAGAGAGTTGAGTCTGGAGCAGTTCTAAAAATAATATTAGAATTATGCAGTCCATGATTTTTTGTTACTTGAATAAATAATAAATATATTTGTCAATTTTTCAATATTTAAAATGAAATATCCACCAGGTATATATCAAAACAAATCAAAAATTCCTTTGACATGAGAAGCACTGGGCTAGTGAGTAATTTGAACAAAGTAATCGGATGGGTAGGAAGTTGCCTTCCTTTTATCAGGCTACAAAACTAATGAATAAACGCATCTGAACATTAAAATGGTGCAGGCTTCATTCAGCGTACCACAGTAATAAATTCATTTTGAATGAAGCCCTATTATTGGTGGTGGTTTGCCAGCTTTGTAATATAACAAACGTTCATATTCTGTCAAAATATTTCTAACTTTACAAATATATGTATCTTGGATTGCAAGACCAAGCTTTTAATATAAATGTAATTAGGAGATAGTACGTAGTTTGGGATTCTTCGCATGGATTTTGATCTTGAGATCGATTTTTGAATGTCTGGATCTTGTTGTCATGATTTAGAAACCAAAAAATAATAATAATAGAAATACCATTTCGAATAAAAAAACTCTTTTTTTTCCATCTTGGGCCTCGAACTCTATAAATCTCAGGTTTAGGATAGCCTTCAAAAACCAACACTATTAGATGGTTTCTTTCTTTAGACAATTTGAAGTTGGAGTTGAAATAGACTAAATTTTTGACGCGAGTACCTAAATCGATTCAGCTTTCATGTTGAGAACTTAATTCATGGCTGTCTTTTTAAGGGGAATGGCACTGAGAACCAATTTTAAATTTGGATAACGAAATAATCACGAGATTAGAGGTAATTGCTCCTCTGCAATTGTTTATTTCTCCCCCCCCCCCCCCAAAAAAAAAAAACCGCCTCTCTCACCTTAGAACAGAACATTCAAATTCATCTTTTTGTATATAACTAAACTACATTTGTACCAATATATATATATATATATATATATATATATATATAAGTAGTGGACACGTTGTCATTTGCCATAAAATGATGAACCATTTACTTTCTTCAATTATGTTTATCTACAACCTACCTTAGATTGCAAGTGCTTTGGATCATTTTCAATATGGATGACTTGTAATGTCAGTGATTGATGGACAATATTTGCAATGGTCACTCTTGCAAAAACAAAAACAAAATAAAAAATCATCAACTCTTAAACTAACAGATCACTGAAGCAAAAACACTTAAATTTCTTTTGACAAAATATTAATAATGATGATTCAATTATTTTCTAGTAGTTCTACCCTTAATGACTTTTAAGTGTACTACATATAATCATTAGTTGACTGAAGAGATCCCTTAAACTTTGAGACTCATACAATTAATATATGTACTTATGTACAAATCATTTTTAAGTAGTAGCATAATTAGGGAGTCAATGAATAGATTTTCCTTTTTCAAATGTTGTTGTTTATCTTTCTTTTTCAATGTATTTAGGTACACTGAATTTGCAATATATATATATATATATATATATATATACATACAAAGGATCTTTTCTTCAAGGTAAATTAAAGATTTAAAATCCAGGTTCCTACTGATTCGCAAATAATAAATACATTTTTAATAATAATGATAATAATAATTGAGATCTGTGAAGCAAATCATGATTTGATCAACAAACGGATGAATTTCTTGTGTTTACCTTGGTATACATATCTAGTTAAGAAGTCATTAAGTATACGAATAATCAAACCAGGTCAAAGGAGTCCCTGATTCTTTCATGACCTTATTTTGTTTTTCTTCAACATTTGGCAAACAATCATAAAAATAATAAAATATTAACCGTTGATTATACTTTTACCTGTATATATATATATATATGTATGTATAAATATGGGTAGATACTTTGAAAAAGGCCCACCTCAGCAACAAAGAGAAATCACTCTCAGTAATAAATATGTACTATAGATTGTTCACCTTGGTCTTGACTTTGAAAATTTACAAATAAATTTCTGCAAATCAATAAATAATTAAATTAAACATTCAAATAATTTCTTCATTTTAATTTATGTGTGAAATGATCTTAACAACACATTCAGGCATGACTCATTATTCTTTCAAGTCTAGTTCAACCATTAACCATTTAAAGAAGAACCAATTAAGAGGTTTATTGACTTGTTGCTTCTATCTTCTTGAGTACTCCTTATGCCTCAAATGTGGTTTCTTTAAAATAAATAATTAACTCTGATGAGCAGGAGGTTTTTTTTTTAAAAAATCTAATATTATATAATTAGACCAAAAGCATGGCAAAAATTACCTGAGATTTTTGTTCATATATAAATATATCTATATTTAGTGATTCCAAGGTTTTCTATATTTTACAATATTTTTATAGTTGTATCATTCACTTCAACGGAATTTAAAAAGATAACCAATACTAATCCTGAACGAACTCTTTTAAAACCATAGTTTCCTTACAAAAAAAAAAAAAAGGGGGGGGGAATAGTTATTAATGCTTCAAATGAGTTCATTTGAAGACTGAGAGCATGAAAACTAAAGATTTAATCATCCTTGAATACAATCTATTAAAAAAAGACCTATTTTAAACAAATATATATTAGCATGACTTTATTTTCAGATAAATATTTGAAGTCAACATTAAATTTAGCATAAAATAATATATACACTTAATGTGTATAAAAAAGTTTCCCCCCCCCCCCCCCAGTAAAATTGGCCTCAAATTTACTAACTATTTCAGAGAGTGTAAAAATAATTAATTCGTTTAATATGAACAAAACAGAAATTATGAGTGTGTAATCCTTAAAAAAAAGTCCTGAGTCTGGATTTCACTATGTATAGTGGGGCTTTTTATGTAAGGGCACTTTTAATAATAAATACAATCCAACTGATAATAAAATGCTAGTTTGTAGCAGTCTATTAATGTCTGGTTCATTATTTGCAGAAGCAATTAACTGAACTTTTCGAGATATTGCAGAAGTGAGCGTATGTATTCCGTTCATTTTTGAATACTTGAATGGAAAACTTTGAGCAAATAATATATTTAAAAAATTATTGGTCATTTAACTGTCCATTATTTCTGTTTTTTCTTCTTCACCTTCATATTAACCTCTCATCGATCTCGTGTAGGCAAATAAGAATGGTCATCTTAGAACAGTGGTTCCATTTTATTCATTCATCAAACCCTTCGTAGTAGGAAAAATAAAATGCGGTTTTTTTGTCCAAGCAGAGCGTGACGTCACAAATCATACGTGTGGAGTGAACAATATCATCGAACCCCTCAAATTGACTCACCAAGCCTAGTTTAAGAACCAGCATATTAGAGGTAAATTCTATGCTTCCAACAAAGATTTCTAAAGCTAAAATTGTGCTTCCCCCCCCCCCCCCACCCCCAAAGAAGCATTGATTTTTAGACGAATATTTTGATATTTAGTTTCTGCTGAATAACAATGGTTACTTATACGTGGCTCAAAAATGATCGAATGAACGGATTATTTTAAAGAAAATGAACGGAACTGTATCTTGATTAAATAGTTAAAATATCAGTAAAAACTTAGACTTTTCGAAGAGCATGAGAAACGAACGGATCAACACTTTACGTAAGAGCCCGATATATATTTATACATTAACAAACAGATTACATCGCCCTATTTTAAAGAGTTTTAAATTCGTCGATAGTCAGTCACAGTTGCTGATATAATTAATAATTATTATCTATATTTTATTTCCTGCCCCCAAAAAGAGTTATTTCAAAGTTATTATAATCCTAGTAAACGTAAGAAACATCACTTTTAAATATCACGATTTTTTTGATAATATATATGTAGTTAATGATCCTTTATTGTTAAAAATCTTAAAAAGCCAAACATTCATAAAATCCAATGTGAGCTCACCCTCAACAGAGAAAAAAACGGATTGCAGAATGTTACAGTTCTCTAAAGAAAAATATACATAACGTTTCGAAATCTTTTATATCAGTGACGAGAAAAAACTACAAGCCCAATTGCCATATGTATGCTTTTGTTTAAAAATAATTATATTTTTACTCGGCTCTCAGGGGTTAAATCTTGAAAGGGGATACAGAAGAGAGATCCCTTAGCTGGTTCTCAGTTCTACTTAATTAACTCAGTTCTCAGTTCTACTTAATCTCCCTAAAATATGAGACATCACTATTCATAGTTTAGGGTTTCTTAAAAGAGCATTCTTTATAACCCTGTCCCGTTGAAGTTGCTTAGACATAGTCCATACTCATTTGTGTATACATTTACATAGGTGGCAGGGAAGATGGACTCTTCTTCATCAATATATATATATATATATATATGTAGCTACATAATACTAGTATCCAGAGTTTTGTGAATACCTAATACAAAAATAATAATTATAGACACACATGTACATGTATGTACATCAACCATACAATCAAAATCTGTGGAGTCTGTTATTTGTATTTCTTCCTATGCATGAAAGATGTGAGCCATTATGTTATTAGGTTCGCTTAATTTATGCAAATATATATATATATATATAGGTACATAGGTTTGAAAGAGAATTATCATTATCTATTTTTTTATTTTTCTTAATCATTCTTATTATTTGGAGTACAATGAATCTTTTATAAATATGTATATGTATTATTTGTACTTTGTTCTAGCTTGCATGCAATCAAACCAACTTTTCAGTATCATGATTTGTATATAAGGTCAGATAGATAGAGATGTACTTACATAAGGAAGCACCTCCCTATTATTTTTCATTATTATATTACCCATGTATCTACAACATAATTACTTAGGTATTCGATTCAAAGGATTGCCCCCACACATCAAAGGACTCATGGCATGCAAAATTTCATACCTATGGTTGATGTCTTCTACGTAGATCACCACATTGAGAAATCCTTCCCAACTTCTTCATTCTTTTTTTAAAAAAGAAGTAAAAAGTAGATCAGAAGTTGCTGTTTTATGGGTTTTTTTAAAGATCTTTACACAGTGTTGTTGTTGTTGTCAGTTGTCTCTCTCCAAGAGTACTTTAGAAATTTGTATATGGCTCCTTGACAAGGGTACATAGCTGCTGTGTGTTCACAAAAGTAATATCTTGAACAGCAGTCAATACAATTTAATGTATTTTTTTTACTACTAGGGGTTACAAAGTCACTAGGTTACAAGTCTGAGTCAAGTTTTAATACTTAAGTTTTGCGTCGTTCACTTCAAATTAATAAGAACAAATATTGAATCCATTCGCGTGGAATATTGTCATGCCAAATGATAATATCACCATAAATACCCCTTATTTGTTAAATTCTTTGTCTTTGTGTAGATTCAAATTATGTTGTCAAAGTACAGAGATATCAAAGTCCGGGCTGAGTCATCTAATTAACAATTCAAATTGGACTAGATTTCATGTAACGTGAGCCGAGCTCTAATTAATATGGACCATATAATATTTACATTTCTGAGATGGATTGAGATAAATACAGCAAAGGGGAGAGTATAGTAAGACTAAAAAATTCACTGGTGGATCGCAGTACCAGCAAGATGGTAGAGCCACCTTAAAGGCCTTAACCAGAACCAATCAGGAACGTACTCTCGATAAAAAAAATTACATCTGCTCAGTAATTAGGTATAGTAGGAAAAATAATTTAAAACACACTTTCATTCCTGGACACACACGTAGACTTATAAGCCATAGTCTAGAGCCCTTATTGGAGATGTATGAGACTCTAATTGGCTCTAATAGTGTCTAAATTCATCTATAGAATCCGCCATATTCATTTGTCTTCCATCCATTAAAACAGCTTTATGATTCCCTCCGAAAAAACAATCAGAATAATTGATTAATTTAATGTGGGAGATAATAATAATAATAATGATAATTAATTAGTTAAATACTATCTTCATGTGAAATGCAATACAAAGTCATTTTTGTTAAACAAAAAACTCATAATCCAAGCTGAATTTTGCATGAATGGGTCATGACGTAGGAGGAGTCATGTGTATTATAATAAACGAACAAAAACCCCTTTTATTCCAAATAGAAAATTGTCAATTCCTACAAACTATATATGTATTTATTTTCTTAATAACTATATTAAATAATGTTTCGTGGATTTTGCGAGAGTATCAAAAAATGCAAAATATACATACATATAAGACCTTTAGCTATGGGTTATAAATCTTTTTCAATCACGACTACTGAATTCTATTCTATTTTATATTTATTTTATTTTTTTAGGGCCTATACACTTCAAATATATGTACGTAGATATTTGGCAAGGGACCTTGACACGGCAACCCTCGTATGTACATATATGTACACACATTGCTGTAGTACTTTTGAACATTATTGCTGTTCTAATTATTATATATATATATATATATATGTACACCATATGCGTAATTATTGTTATTATTATCCATGGATTACTACCAAAGCTTTAACCTATGTATGTATAGCTACATATATAGGCCTACCTACCTACCTATGTAAGCAATAAATATTTTCATATGCACTCAGAGCTTGAAACAACATCCACAAAAAAAAAAAAAAAACCGCAGAAGCGATCTTGAAACAGTCGTAAACAACAGAACAACATCAATTAAAGGCTCATCTTTAAAACCACAGAGGTCATTATTTTTTCCAACATCACCATTCCGTGAAGAAGAAGAAGAAGAGTAGAAAAGCATTTCCCACCTATAAAGACAACAAGCCTGTTGTTGATATATGTAGAACAAAGATAATTATGAGGCAGGCATTGAAATAGTACGTAACAAGGTTTGTACTAATAGTTATCTGTGTAAAAGATTCAATCATCATTCAAACATCTAAAAACTTTGGTTTGTTGTAGTTGTTGTTGTATTTTTGGCACTCTTCACCTTACTTGGGGTTATAGGGGATCCCTTTGACTCAGAGTCCCTGACCTTTTAAATGAATTAAACTAATTAATCATGAAGAAATAAGGGTTTTACTCTTCTTCATTCATTTTTAATTCCAACGCATTCCTTCTCAATTAGACTCTACAAATTACAATCATATTGAATATTATATGTATATTTATAAATATAATATATAAACTATAGTTTTAAATAATATGGAAGTAGGTATTTCTTATCCCCCATCAACACAAAAGCAAGCAAGGAAGCTTTAACTAATTAATATTAATTTGTACTTTTTGTAATTGAGGTTTATTTTTCGCAAATATCTATATACATAGTAAATAATTATATTATACTATTAAAATCTTTCATTGCGATGAATAAATGATTATATTGGCCAATTAGTCCTTTGTAAAAAGTTTTAAATAAAACACTCTAAGTTCATATTAATTCCACATCAAAGCTAAAGAATAGCTTTTATAATAGATTCAATCTATTTTTATCGAAGGTAAGTTTCATACACCAAATGAAGGCTCCACTGATCTATAGCTAAGTTTCCTGTATATTTCAACACGTGAGGAAAGTTTGAGTATAAAGTATTCTGTTGACCCCAAATATTGAGACTGAAATATTGGGTCATTCTAAATGTAGTTCCAATTGTGATTAAATGAGTCATTTTTTATATTCCTGATGATGCATCGCAAATGTATTTTTGCTCGATTCTTACTTTTTGAGAACTTTTCCTAAAAACCATTATCCCTCATCAAAATACACTTTTTTTTTTCCATTTGTAAAGGCTATTTATGTAGCAAAATGGGTACTTATTATCTTTTCTGGGAACTTTGCAACTCTTATTTCCCTTTGCAACATATTACAAGTATTACTTTTCCCAATACAAACCATTGTGAACAAATTATGTAGTTCTTGAGTTGCTATTTCTATGACTTAAACAATCACTTCTTAACCTAACAACTTTATTACTCCATACCCCTAAGAATATATTTCATCTGACCATACCAAATTACGAGAGTTATTTATATATATATATATTGTCAAATATTTGTACAAAAATACCTAAATAATGATTATTATCAAGCTTCTCCTTGATGACTGAGTTTTGAAGAATTTTGAACCAAATATTTATTTGTACATAGAAAACAACATTAAGTCGGAATTAATTTAAAAGAAAGAAAGAAACAAATAATCAAATTATACAAATTAGAACATATTTACATAGCATATCAAATATATATTTAAATGACTTCATGAAAAACATTTTTTCTCATACTATATAATATGTATGTAGACTGATAAAACTGACAACAATACCCCTGATTACAACCATTGTTTGCATGTATGTAGTTGTCTCTAAATTCCCTTTCCCCGAACGAGTTACATATAATATAATTACTATACATTTATGTAGACTGAATGTAGAGCAATTATTATAGTTTAGACACAAACACCACAGAATGAAAATTCAGAATTTGAATAGTATACTATAAAACAATGAGATTCTCACACTCATAGACGTATGTTCATATATAGTTTAAAAAACCAGCCTGGGTGTGTGAAGCAATATATATATATGTATATTACGTATACAGGGACCTACCTCATTCGCAATTGTGTATATGTACATAGAGAATGATTATATTGTCTAAGTGGAGAATTGCTATGCACTATACGAGTCCCTGAACTTCATATACGACTATATGTACAACAGACAAATAAGCAAACAAAAGCAGATAATTCATGATAAATTTCAATTATATATATATATATATATATATATATATATAGGGAATATGTATCTAGTTGATAATTTTTTTTTTTTTTTTGCATATGCAAATTTGAATAATAACAATAACTACAAGTCATGAACCCGTCAGTTCCTTATTTTGGAAACAAAGGTAAATAAATGTATTCTATTGGTATTAGGCGATAAGATATTCCATTAGTTGAAGGGAATCATCTGGGTCGTCAATATGTTATGGGCACAACAAACAAGGAGAGAAAGGGAAGGCAAGGGATGAAGGATGACGACCCATGGGAGTTGAATAAGGCTTCAATGAAAAAATGGTTATAGTAGGACCCTAGTCGTTATTATGTACATATAACTCGTTTTAATTATAATGAAATGAAAGAAAGGATGTAAATTTGTGAGTCTCAAGGCTTGAAGTATTTATCCTATTTCATTCTATTATCTTTTTCTTCTTCTTCTTCTTCTTGGAGTACGAGTCAATAGTCGTGTTGTAATGTAACTTTACACAAGTTACAGTTCGATAAGGATATTAAGTTTTGTTTTGTTTTACAAATTCATATAATTTCGTTCACTGGACCGGCCCTGCGAATAAAATCAGTCTGAATTAGATTCATTTATGACTTTGTATCCCATTTAATATATATTTTTTTAACTTGCGTATGTATTGAATACAGTACTTTGGATGACGTCATACGTAGTCAAACAGTCATTAATCTTTTCAGCTTGTGAATTATTATTTATTTAATGTCTTTCATATAATCTATTGAAGGAGTTTTTACAGATATATATTAATAAAGTGACATTTTTTGTATAGAATAAACACTGTCTCAATATCAAAATCAATCGCTCTAAATCAGATCTAGTCAGATCTGAGGGTTTATTTATCCACGCTATATAATGTTTAGACCTATGACTCAAAGTATCGGCCTGGGCCAGAGTCTTAGTACCGTGGTGTATGAAGTATCATTCATTATGGATTTCTACAAAAACGTTTTTTTGAGGAAACAATATTTTATTAGTAAGTTAATTTGACGTATTAATTTATCATTTTATTCTTTTTAAAAAAAGAATGTATCTTTTATTTTATTTATAAAAAATACAAGACGTTCATATACATATCCTTGTCAGATGAGCACAAGGTGGTGATGAATATCTTCATAATAAACAAACATTACCCATAGTGATGGTACTTATTATTTTTGTGGCTTACTGTAGTCTCAAATACACATCATTTGTTTCTTTCCGTCTTATTTTAAATACATACATACATATATAGTCATAAATTGGAGGTGAAAAAATACATAAATTTAAGAAGAAAAAAAAAGAAAGAAAAGTTCATTGTATGATCATTACATTTAAGACTTGGTACTTACCTATATGGATAATAATAATAATAATAACATACCTATTCATTATTATCTCACTTTTCAAATAATTTATACATCAATATTTTTTTTTTTTTTTTTTTGTTTTTTAATATAAAATATTATATTGGAATGTTTGATGATACATATATGAATTAGTTCTGTTGATACTTAGTTTATGACGAAGGCGGAAGTTGTTCATATAATCTACATATGTATTTAATATTTCAATACTCTCTGTTAACTACCATAAATGGAAATACAAGGGGAAAGCCCCTTGTTTCATTCATGGACCACATGCACAACAAAAAAATATCCACTCTCAATCCTTTTTAAAAAGAAGTGTGAAAAAGATTCAGGAAAGTGTCGTAGGCTATTGCAAACCTTGGCTGAGATGTTCTAATTCATTTTAAATTTCCCCATAAAGGTACCTTTAAAACCCATAATTAATTATCTTTAAAATAAGTCAACAAAGGTATCATCTCCGTTGTTTATTAGAACGTTTAATTAACTCTGTTTGTACAAAGGTTTCGAAACCAATGGTTCAATTCGTGAACTATGTACATTCTTCATTCTAGGCTTCATACGTATTGAATTCATGACTCCAGTTTTTCACAGTGCTATAAGATGGCCCCATACAAATATTAGAAGTTCCACAATGCAACCTGTTCGCGATAATATATGTCGAAAGAGTTGTGAAAAATGATTGACCGAAAATGTTCACAAGTTAATTCCATTTTTTTTTTTGTTTTGGCAAATTAATTTTTCAAGTCACTCTATAAACAACACAAATGATGATACTGTACGTTAAAACATTCTGTGAGTACGACTATTCTACAAAAATGTCAAACCTACCCCAATGGAAATGTCAGATTGCGTCTGGCAACACTTTGTGTAGCCTAGGCCAGAAATATATATAGCAGCCTACTTATGACCTTTAAAAAAAAAAATTCTTTTAAAGCCTTTAAAATATTCTCAATTCTTCTTAAGAATACATACATATGTATAATATAAAAAAATAATCTCTCAACAGTTGCCTAGGAATGAAAATCCAATAGATGTTATAATTACCATATGGGTTATTCCACGTCAGTTCCTTAGAATTGTTTTTTGGGCTTCTCACAGATTTGATTCATTTAAAAAAAATGTTTTATTTCGTTGTTTTTCGGTTATATTTTTTCTTTCTTCTTGACTTGTATTTATTGTAAGTAAGTATTCATTATATTCATGGGTACGTTTTTTGATTCAATTACTAACTGCATGGACTTGATACAAAGTTTTATTTATAGAAGAATGACCTTTTTATTTAGAGGTATTCATAGCTTTATGATAAGTTTCTTTCAGAAATTAAAAAGTAAAAAACCCCTCCATAAATGCATTTTTTATGATAGCCTAAAGTGTGTTCCTTTTAATGATGCATAATATATTTACATAGCCAAGGGGAAACCTTGAAAAATTTTGCATTTTAATAGTGAGGTGGACACATTTTTTCAACTGGCATATTAGGAGGAATCAGGTTCAAAATATGTATACAACAACATTCAATAACTGTATTAGTCATTTACAAACTTTCAAATTTGAAGACTCTGCATAGATTCTATGGGGGTTGAAATGAAGAGCTTGAAGTCAGAACTGTCTTGACTCCCAGGAGTAGTTCAATTCTCGAATTTGTCAATGGATGACTCTTCATGTCTTCCTTTTTAATTATATATAAAGAATTCAACTTGAAATTTTCCATATCTAGTGTATAGACCTAATAAAACAAACAAAAGCAAATGCTGTGAAAATGATTTCATTATGAAGGGTGACAATTGTAGAATGGATTGACCCAGATATATATATATATATATATATATATATATATATATATATACATAGGTAGCTCATGAAAAGTCTACCTGCTACATAATACTATTTAATGTTAATTTTATAAGTAATGCGTAATTTGTACTTATAGGTTTATATAATAATAAAGAATTGACATAACATGTTGACTGAAAGATTTGTAACAAATATTATTGAAAGTTAATTAGAGATACATAGTTTTTTTTTTTTTTTTTTTGCTTTTTTAAGTAAGAGGGGGGAGAAAAACAAAACAAAAAACAAAAACAAAACTTGCAATAATACAATAAACAAAGCAAATTTGCACAAAAATAAAAATAAAGAATAACAATAATAATAATAAAAATAATAAAAAAAGAAGCAAAAACGAATTGATTGTGCATAAAGAAGTATTATCGATGAACTTACTTTAGTGGCACCTATAGATAGAGATGCGTATGTTTGTAAAAGTATGTTGTTCATTGAATATTCAAATAGTTTTTTGAGGCTTTCCTGGATATACCTTTGAGCTGTAGAAAAGCGGTTGAGAGAAAACATTTAATCATCAAATGTTGCAAACTTTGAATAACAAATATTGAATCATGAGAACGCACAGAAAAAGGACCTCAAAGACAGGAGTAGATAATGATACCTTTTGACACGGAAGGATAATGTGTCGAGTGAAGTACGTATTTACGACGTGCCTACAATGTGTCAAATTGTATGTATACCCGGCACCTCTCGTATCCGACCTCTATTTAACTTTGTTACTAATGCAATACCATTAGACATGTGCAAAATGTTGAGATAAAGTTGAGTTTAAGGGAGAAAAGCAAAATATCAGTTCGTACATTGAGCATCAATTTGAAGTCAGTTGTCTCAGTAGCGTTGAGGTGAGGACTTGCTACAATTATAATTAGTAGCTAATTAATCAATGAATAAAGTTCAAAGGTTATCAGCAGATAAAATTCAACGTCAGCAGATAGTAATTGCAGGCATGCTTTTTATCTCAACAAAATACCCATCTCTAAATACCAAACTATGATGCCTAAAGAACGAAATGCTGTTTTCTTTTAAATTAAAGAAACAGACACATCTGGACATTCTCTGGTGTACATCATTGTATCCTGGCTCATAGTTTGAGAAATGCTAGTACTTGATAGTCTTATTGATATTTAAATTATATTAGATACTTATGTGCCATGATTGGAAACCATACTACCAGGTTTGAGGACCGTTCTAAAGGCGGCGTAGGGAACGGGAGTTGGCCCAAAAGTTGGCCAAGTTGTTTGTACTTAAATGACTCGTTGAATATTATATGAAATGGATTAATAAAGAATTCATTGAAGAGCTGAGACTCACAGCTTTCAAACGAGATGTCAAGTGCCCAATAAGAAGAAATTGTTAATCTAAATGTGTAAACTTTCATCCATTTTCGAGCAAAAAATCGGTAGAAATCAAAGACTCACGGTAGAGCTACTAAAAAAACAAGTGCAATAGACTTGAGTAACTAGCGTGGAGAAGGATTTCAGCTGATTTTGTAGTCCTTCATTGGGCTAGTACTTTAGTACGTGTGAAACTGAATAACTTTTATTATACTTACATATATCCCTTAGGATTTTTGACATTTCAAATTTGAGGACCTGTTTAATTATTACTACTCATTGCAACTTGATCATAAAGTACATTTATTAATTCAATTAATTTATAGATTACAAAGTATGTTCACCCCATGACTTATTCTATGTAGTCTCTAAGGAAATTTCTCCTTTGCCTCAATTTCAATTCTTTTTTCTTCAGTATTACGTAAGATGAAAGATTCAATTATAATCTATAACACATTTAATGTTCTTGTTTTTTTTGTGTGTTTTTTTTCTACCTGGTTCTACTGCTATGGTTGGAAGATCTCAAATGGAAGACAGGATTTCCGTCAATTGACAAATATTAATGTTTATTTATAAACATATATATATATACCTATATATAAATCATATTTGGTCCCTTGATCAATACATGATCCAGATAATGAATATGAAGAATAAGGAAAATGGGATTTTTTAATAAATTTAAAAGTCCTAACAGGGCATATAAATGGGATCAAATATGCTTATACCAGCTGTACAAAATATTTAAAGGAAGGACATATATGTAAAGGAGCCATCACAGGATGTACGACTTTTAAAAGGATTAAGTCATAACCATTGATTCAATTGAGTTTTCAGACTTGGGAAGGCCAATAATAATTATTATTGTGTATTCGGATCCTTTAAATATAGTTAGTTTATTTACTTACATACTATGTTTTTTCGTAGGCCTTTGGTATATCAAACTCCTTGATTTTGACAAAGCCTTTAAGATATTTACATAAATAAATAATAAAAGGGGTGTAAGGCTAAAATGGTTTTGGTTGTAGGGGGTTTAAAGGTAGAAGTCTCTATTTACAAAAAATCAAAGTCCTTAACTGCAAGATGTACCTTTCAGCAGATGATCCAGTAACTCTTTAAAAATATGCAAGGACCTACTCTGTGAGGATGTAGGGACATTTTTAAAAACCAGAACTATGCAAGATCAATGAATCCTTGCAATTAGCCAACATTGCAGGCTTAATTATATAATTCAACATCCCCACTTCTCAATATTCAACCCAGGAATGTATTTATAAAGGAATGTCAAGGGTTCCGAGCGGTTTGAGAGCCACCAAAATGAGAGTCACGAGTCTACAAACTGTTGAGTATTTCTTATAAGGTGAAAAAAAAATAGCTCAATTTTCAATGATGACCCGTATCTTCAAATTTTGCGTATCAAGATTGCTTCACATTGACTGGATTTCATGAGGTACTCATTTGTTTATGAGTACTCAAAGACTATTACAAATTAAATACAAATTGAACCCATTTTTATTTCTGTCTTATCCTTTTCCTCTTTAGGTTACATGTTCATAGTTGAAGCCTCAAAACAGTGTCATTACTGTCAATTGTCCCTGTCTAAGTGCAATAAGTTTTTCAAATATCGGACTCAACCGATATTTCTTTAAAAATACCAAGAATGGAACTACAATTTTTTTTTTCATAAGACCCTTTATGATCTTCCAAACCACTAAGTAATAATAAGTCCTGTGAACTACAATCTAAGGACATTTGACATTCCTTATGTACATAGTTATATAAGCTAATGTTGAATTCAAGACGAGCATGGCTTGAAGGGATTTAGACGTTGGTGCGTTGTAACTTTCTTTCTTCTTGGTTATGGGTCGAGCTCAGAACAAAGGCACGGGGGGGGGGGGGGTTACGCATGAGGCCAAGACTGATATTGTGCACACCATATCATCACTAAGCAAACCCTTCACTAATTTTGTGGACTTTTTAATTAAGCTTGTACCTCTCCATTGATGAATGGAGGTTAATCTTCTAATAGACGAATATGTATGTATGTATGTATGTATATAGATATTAATCTCTATCAAAATTTGAGTTATTACTGCATTCATAACAAAGAAAAGAATCGCAAATAATATTCATGAATACATAGGAACATGTGAAATCTTCTTTATTTTCCTTTTATCTATACCTACATAAATTAAAATTCCAAATAAGGTCTTTCTATTTCTTTTTCTTTTTTTTGCAACTCTTCCCTCTTTTTTCATGTCTTATGCCCCTACAAACATGAATAGCCTAATTTTTCAAAACATTCATGATTCAGCTACATTTTTCCTTTTTTTCCTTCCCAAAACATACGCAGATGGGTAGTAGATACCTATATGTACATACAGTCACTTATAATTCATATCCAACTTCATTGCCTTGTTTACTAAATATCTAATTCCACAAGAATGAAACCTTTAAAAAGAAGGGTTTAAAAAAGAAGAATACTCACGTCATCCGGATTATTCCATTTTATTTTGACAATGGTGTAATATAATTTGTGATACTCACTTGTTTTTGTAAGATTTAAACATTAATTGTCCTTTTAATCCGAGGGAAAAAAAAGAACCCCCCAAAAAATTAAGGAGAACCCAATTCAATTATAATGAATCCCAACGTTAAGATAAAGACAGCATAATACACCATATGGGCTCATATGGCGTAGCTGGAAACTTGAGTCCCATATAAGTCTAATTAAAAAGCGACTTCAAACTTGATTCGAATTTGAAGTGAAGAAACTAGTGACACAATTTGGATTGGACTCGTAAAAAATGACTTATGAAAGGCTTTGTCAATATAAGGGCTAGAGTTGTTGGTTAAGAATATGGCGGGTCTTATGGGAAATTTTAATGTTTCAGAAAGTTGAGAGCCTGATTTAAGGAGCTCTTAATTTGGATCCACTCTTTCTTCAAGGGATTCGCGTCTGGTATTCCCACTGCGAGATTATAAAGGCACAGTTAATGATCGTGACAATTTTTTGAGGCCTCATTTATATGGATATAGCCTGTGAAAGAACAGGACCGTACCCTTTAATTAATTTATTAAATTTTTGCAAAAAAAAAAACAAAAAAAAAACAGCTGCCTTAGAGTAGTTAAATGTAGTTTTTTTAAATCTTATAGGAAATAATTCATTTTTTGGTTATACCCGGATCTAATTCGTGAGGATTGACCAATACAATTCAGACCAGGTAACATGTTCATTGAAATTTCAGTTTGTCGATAAGGAAAGAGCCTAAAAATTTTTAATAGTTAGGGTCAAAAATATCGTATGAATTTACGTGATTGTGAAATTATTTTAACTTAAAATCAAATAAAGTCTAGTGAATAGAATTTGGTACTTTGTTTTAAAGCAAAATTTATGTTAGTTTCTTCTTTTTTTTTTATCTGTAAGAAATTGAGCCCTTGAGGTTTTTGGATGAAGGAACTTACCATTTATGAAGTCAAATTATATTTATTTATGAGAAATTTGGTCAATAATGAACTAGTTTTAATGAAGTTATTTCGTTTTTATGAGTCATTTTAATTTAGGTGTTGAAATAAATTGGATTTCTTTTGGAGTTCCAGTCATGGATCCGTGTTGCTATTGGAGTTTAATCATTTTTCTTTATATTACTTTTTTTCCTTTTTTTTTGAGTAATTTTCTTTCAAAGTGTCAAAATCCCTTCACCTTTGTAGAGAATTTGAATTCCTGAAGTTATATTCCCAGTTTTTCAAACAATATTGGTACCCTTTGTTGTAACTCCGGTCCATGGATTGTGTTTATGAATGTCAATTCTCATTTTACATGTCAAAATTCCTTTTTTTTTTTGTAGTGAATTCCGATACTGGAACTGTTTTCATCCCCAATTTTGAAACAGAACTCATTCTTTTCAAAAGAACTCCGATCCAAAATCCGTTTTTTTAATGAAGTAGTTTCTCAATTTAAGTCTCAAAATCCCAATGATGGATTTATAATCACTCTATTTAGAAACAACATTTGTACACTTTGTAGAAATTTCAATCCATGAGTCGTATTAATCAAGATCATTCTTCATTATTTGAAGAGTTCAAATACATTGTGTCATACCTAGTCATTTGTTCAACTACTGCATATGTTCATAGTAAAAATTCCGTTCACTGAATCATGTGTCTGAAATATGTACATTCCCAATTGAGGGAATTCCGATTTAAAAGTTGCTCTAATGAAGCTATGCCTTTATTTGTGAGACATTTTTTATGTAAAACTAAGGATTTATGAAGTTTAATACTATTTTTTGAAAGTCAAAACTCCCTCTTACATAGTGTATATTATTCAAATTTTAGACTTGTTTTTGAATAAATTAAATATATATTTTTGCATTATTTAAAGTGAATATATGTATGATTCAAAGCCTACGTTTTAAGTCCTTATATATTGAAAACTGAAGGATATTATTATTATTGTTATTTGACAAAATATGTTTTCAATTAATTGTTTCCAATAATATTTGGGGAATAACTGTAAAATCATATTATCATTTCAGAACATAAAATAAAAAATACCTCATTTAATTTGATTTAGAGCCTTCAATTTAGTATGTATATTTAATCTCATTATATTTAGATGTAGTATATATATATATATAAATATGTATTTGATCCTTTTTAAGAATCATGTTGAGAAGAGACAAGAAACAACAGCAGGTTCATTGACACATCAGATGAGGCTTACAACCAAAAAGTAAAGAAAAATTACTTACATATATATATATATATATATAAAATATTTGATCAAAGGAATTTTTTTTTAGCCAATTATCCATGAAATTTAACATGACTTATAAGGAAAAACTTTTTCTAAAAAAGAAAATGCTCATTGTGGGTCAGAGTTGTGAAAAAAAAAAATAAAAAAAAATGCTTCCTTTGAATGACTCCGTCTTAAAAAGAATAAAAGAAAAGTTAAGCATGTATGTAGTTTGGTAAATAATTCATTGGTGGTGAGAGAACTATGTAAATATTGCATATATATAGATATATACACCATAAACTTTTTAAGTGTCTTGCCAAAACACTACGCGGAAAATAAATACATATTTCAACCCAATTAGAGTTGGTTTTTGGCTTTAGGGGAACGTAAAATACTTCTTTTTTTTTAATAGTTATGTAAGAAAAAAACTATATAATAATAAGCTCATTCAAAGATCATTACCATTTTAAAAGGGGGAAAAAAAGAATAATATACTGAAGCAACTATGAGCAACTATATAGAAAATATAGGAATCCTCTTATATCCAACTCTTTAGACGGCCATCACCCCATACAAACCCCATGCAGAGGTGCGTAAACATATTGACTTGAGACTTGACTTGTACATCAATTATCCTTGAGCCCCTTGATTGAAAAAGGCTTCATTAAAATGATAATATATAATTTAAGATGGTAGCGAGACTTATTTTTTTGGTTGTTTTCAATATTTAACGAAAAATAGAAATGTTTCCATAAATTACATTCTTTATGAAGTTTATTAGGAGTGGCATGTCAAGCATACGACCCATGGACCCTATTTTTATTTCAATATTTGAGTAAATATGCATTATATTCAAATATATATATTAAAAAAATACTTTATTCCAAATTATGGTTGTAATACTTATGAATAAGACTGAAAGTTTTTCTATTAAAATAACTTTTTCTTAAAGTGTCATTTTGGTCTGTCTCGTCAGACAGATCAAAATGAGTTTGACATACTTAAGGGTGACAATTTTTTGTATTATCAATGAGTAGCATACAATGAAAATTTGGATTCTTCTGTTTGTAAGAAAAGAATGACTTGGACTTTATAAGTGGGTAGAGAAGATATTTTTGAATCTCACCAAACAATCCCAAACCTTGAGTCCTATTCGTCGAAGCTCCATACTACTCAGGGGATTGAAGAGTAGCTTAGTAGCAAATATTCCCTCTTCTTCAAGTTAAGGAGACTGATCCAGATTTCCTCAATGCAGTTCCGTTCATATCCATGATGACGAAGTTGAAGGACTACTGGATGTTCATCAAGGAACACCATTCCTTTCATTTAGTATCCATGCCCATGTCATTCCACTCTTTCATTGGAGTTACCTTGTAATTAAATAGGAGCTCCATGTTTTTGAATTTTGTTACTTTCAGCTGATTTTTCGATCCTTTTGCGAGCTACTATTCAGTCCATTGTACTTGTTTTTTAGTAGCTCTACCGTGAGTCATTGAAATCCTTCTAGGCTTAAATTGAAGTTGGAAAAAGGGGCCAAATTAGTTCAAAAAGTTGGGTTCGATTTTTCAAAAACTGTCGGGCTATTGAAAAAAAAAAATATAGATTTAAAATCAGTGTGCAAAACTGAATAACTTTTAGTATACTTATGTCACTTAAAATTTTTGACTGCTCATCTGTGTTCTTGTTTAACAAGATTTGAGGCTTGACAGATACTTCAACCTCAAAGACTTGTGGGACTCGTAAGTTGGACTTATGGGTAAATACATTCATTTAGTATAGTTTTGAAGAGAAATCAATACCAAAAAGAAATGGCAGAGACATAATAGTTATCCCTCCTTGACACCTTCTTTCATACTAACCCATTTGTAGCAATAAACAAGTCGTTCCAATGACTATAGATATGAGAGTGTTACAGAGGCATGCATAAGACTAAAAACAAATGGTTATGGGTAACATTAAATCTAACCTTGTACAATCATATTATTATTATTATTATTATTACAAACATAGACTTAACAACAACGTGAATAACCATGAATAAAGAAAGGAAGACAAATTATGTATGCAGATCAAGAGAGTCGGAGACTCCACATTTAAGTTGCTGAAATGTCATTATGAACTTCCTATTTATTCTTAGATTCTTTGTTCTTTTTATGGTTTGATTTTGTCAAAAGGAGCTCCTTCCTCCGTTTGTCAAACTCTGGACTTCCTACATGCTTATCCATACACTTAATGGGGGGATCAAGTTCAATGTATGTACATAGTTTGGAAAGGAAATTTTACTCCATGTAGCATATTCAGGTACAATGGTGGATAATATAATATGTAATTGACATTCAAGAACCATTTTGTACATAAGACACGTGTTTATGAATACACTTATGATGGATATATGTAGGTATGAGGAGCCAGTGAGGAATTTTGATTTGCGATCATCATGAATAATTTATGGGCCTGAGTGACTCCATAAAGCATGAATTTACAATATATATTATTGAGTATTTAATAGATCCCACATACATATAATGTGTTCGTATAGCGTCAATAAAAAAAAGAGATGGAAACAGTTTTTTTTTGTTTCTTATTGTCCTTAAAAATCATCATTCATTCCAATCTGTGTTTTCTTATCTGCTGTCGATTTATATATTTGTATCTATTATAATATCCATCATTTTCCTAATTTTGGTGGTCTAAACATTGATTAATTATTAATATTATTTGTTGTTAAGTAACAACAATATCCTTAACACTTTGAGATATTGACTTATAATTGTCCAACTATCTATTGATTTTGTGTCTTTTTGACGGAGTTAATGTATATATAATTGCTATGCGTTTGTTCCTATAAACTTCTTCCTTGATTCCATAGGCACTGTCGAACTGAATTCATAGGATATTAATCACTCCAATACAGGGATATCCCCAGACCAAAGACCGGTACCGATCCGTGGATCAATCAGTACCGAGCTGCAGTAGAATTAATTTGTTTTCTACTTCCCCACCTCAAAGGACCCACAAACGATTAAGGAATGGATATGCGACCCATTTGTCAATAAACCAGCTGAATTCAGCATGTCCGTGCAAGAAAAAGACGAACTGCTGGAAATTGCAAATGACAGCGGCCTTAAAACAGTGTTCGAAGCAATAATTCTGCCGTTGTTTTGGATTAAAGTCATGGTAGAAGATACCCAGAGATCGCTAACACAACGTTGAAAACCCTGTTGCCATTCCCAACATCCTATCTGTGTGAAGCGGGGTTTTATGCAGTGATAGCCACCAAAACAAGGTAACGGAGTATACTGAACATAAATAACACTCTTTGGGTGTCGTTGTCTGCCAATACTCCCAGATCTTCTTGCAAAGAAACAAGCTTAGGGCTCCCATTGATTTAGTCTTAAGGACATTTTTGATGTTATAACATGTTATATTGTTGAAGCAATGCGCTAATGAAGTTATTACTTACTAATGTTACAATAGCATTGCTATGTTGGAGCAATGCGCTAATAAAGTTCCATATGAATACGCAGTGTAATTACGTTTATTGTTATTATTAATATATCAGCCTCCCTCCCTTGTCCGCAGTGAGAAAAAGGTTGGGAGCCACTGTTTTAGGTTAATAAATGAATTTTTTAAGCCTTTTCAATGTAATAAGAGCAGTCTTGATCCCATGGAAGACATGTAATGAACCTCTTTAAAATACACTTGTACAATGAACAAATTCCCGTTACTTTTGTATTGATATTTTCAACCTTAAAGACCATTTGTCCCTCTTCAATTCTTACATATCACTCTGTCTACCATTTCAATGTGTGATTTAGACTCATATAAACATTGTTTGTCTCGGTAAAAAATAACTAATTAGCCAAATACTACACTCAGAGTCATTTACAGAAAGATATGAGGGGATTTTAAGTTTGTGGAAGTTACGATTTTTAATCCATATTTTTCACATTCTACATGTTTGCGATGTCCTCCTCTCCTATAATCGACAATGCACCTCATCTTTTCACGTAAACCTTATTGAAATTGATTTCCTTAGCTAATCATCTTCGCAAATGAGTCTTTTCTGAAGTAAGTATAATTCGTAATATAAATACAAAAATTGATCAGTCAATTGCAAATTCCCACTGGACTTTTTTTACAAAATATTTATTTTTTAAATCAATTTTCCAAACTTTCTCTAGTAAAAGGCTTTACGAAAAAAACAACAACTCATGGATATTAAGATATGACTCCTAGAAAATTGTCAAATTACGTACGGAATTGAATCTAAGCATTTCCAAATAAACTTAAATAAACAAGTCAACCTATGCCGCAACTGTTCACGAGTCCCCTTTTACGAGTTCAAATCTCGAGTCTGTAGAGATAAAAACTTGAATCAATTATCATATCACTGTAAATATTGAATCGTTATATGTAACATATTTGAATAATTCCATTTAATTTTTTGAGGCATCTAATAATAATTATTTGAAGGAATTCAAGAGTCATTGAACTTATGTATACATTGAAATTGAGGGTTCATTTTTTGAATAGTGAATAAGAAGGATTCGTCCACTTTGAGGTATATGTACATATTTGTTTTAAATCGAAGGAAATTGTCCTTTTCCTAAAACAGAAATGTTTGAAAGTAAAGATTCTAAAGACGTCCTTTGAAAAAAATTATGCTTCATATCTTTAAAAATGAGACATGTGGGGACGTATCTCATCTCAGAAGGAATTCAAAACCCTTAATTACACTTTGTGGGAGTAGATCGTAAACCAAATAAATAAAACCTTGAAAAACGAACACAAAAACTAACCTCAAACAATGATTATAAATATAATATTCGGTACGAATCTACGCTCTCATTTCCCATAGAGTTCAACCTGCATTGATTTGCTAGTATCTACTCTCTTCAGTCCCAAAAAGAATAATATATTATTAACATATACATATAATAAAGAACAACTGCCTGGAAGCTACATAGGTAGATAGATAAACACACAAATATCATTGAAATATTGTTTATTATAATCTATTATTTATATAGTCAAACATGTTATGTGCCCCAAAGTCATTAAAAGAATTTTATAAAACAAATATAAACAGAGAACCAAAACATTGTCATGTCACGTTTATATGTATATACATGCATATATGTATAGATGATGAGGCCTGATGATAGGTGAATGTCGATGATTTGGTACTTTGTTTTTGTATCTACTTTACAGATGCAATTGGATGTGTACATTAAAAAACCTTCTTTTCTTCTCATTTAGGTTGTAAATAAGTCATTAATGAAGGCACATTAAAATAACCCTGAAGGAGGAGTGATTATAATGTCTAATTAAGTAATTAGTTTAATGAGTTGATGGGAAAATGGCAAGGATTCATTCTCTAGGCCATGCTAAGACTCAAATCTCAAACATGTACTTACATATCTAGATAAATATAATTCAATTAAAAATATGCAAAAACGTAAATGAACGTTTTGTATTCGCCATTTTTTATTTAAATAAACTGAACATATATATTAATTTATATGTGACTTTAAAGAGTATGTTTTTCCTGTAATGATGCTACGCAATTATTATGATTTGTGTTATTGGTCAGGTCCATTCTATCCATTCTTTGGATAGACATAAGCTAAAAATATGTTAAGAATGAATTCACTCCAGTGAGTGTATAGTTTTATAACTGACTTTGTTTTTTAGCATTTGTGTCATTGTTAATATATAAAGAAAAGTATTTAAAATAGTAGTCATGGAATTGATTCTGAAAGACTTTCTCGTATTGAAAATTTGCTCAAAATTTCGTATCGATTCAGTCCGACCGTATGGGTACTAAGTATTTACATACATTAGGAATGTCACGGGTCCTGATACTACAGTTTACAGAACCTCAAAGATCTTTTGCATCAAAATTTGGCAATTAGATTAGTGTTGTTTTTTTTTTGAAATAGGGGTCGTGATTTGAATTCAGTACCTACGATATCGTATTGTTGTGAGATAATAGCAACAAAAATCCCTAAATTCACTATTGCACTATTAACGTTATTTATATAATTTTGAGTAACAAAAACAAACAGCTGCCCTAAATGTAGTAGTGATCAACCAAAGGTGCCTTTACGTCACGAAGTATTCTCATATCAATTTGAAGACTTAATTCGTCACTCAAAATACGATTCTTTTTTCATCTTACGTCACATATTTTCATCCCTAAAAAAACAAACAAACAGATAAAGACTGAGATCAGTTGATAGCCTTTATTTCTTCCCAACTGTGTACCACGAGACTATTTGAAAGTGTGCCGGGTCATATGTTTATATTTATGACACAAAATTCAACATTCAAAGTGGTGATTAAATTGATGTGACTTCACGTAACATTCAAATAAAACAGCAATAAAAAAACAACACTTAAACCCCGTCCTTAGATCCATAGTTTGTATAATCTCTTCTTGGCTACTGTTGAGGTCAAAGCCTATGTTTTGATCCGTTTATTTTACTCGGAATTCATCTATATAGATAAACAACCCTTCAATTGCAAAAATCTTAAAGAAAAAAAGCCTAATTTGTTATGAAATTAACCATGTCAATGAATAATAAAAGTCATTAAAAACAGACCAGATAGCAATTTCATTCCAGGATCTTGCAAACTACGCACTTATGTAGGCATATATATATATATATATATATATATATATATTGAAGGTGTCAGGACAAGCAGCAAATCGATACATCAAATTCATACTCGTGAATTTTCTTAATTTTTTGTTTATACGGTCGGAAAAAATCGATTAGCTTTAATTTATTTGTTTCAAAGAGCGGAGTTAATGAGCTTTAAGCCAAAAAAAAGAAGAAAAAAAGGTAATATTACATTTTATAAATTGCATTATATATTTAAAAGGCAATTAAATCTGCAAAAAAAAAAAACCCTTTGCCAAAAATAAAAAAGAGGTAAAAATATATGAATATTTTCACAAATATATATATAAAAATGAATTTCCTTATGCTCTTATACTAAATCAACAAAGTAAGGGGCTTTGATCTCTTGCACATTAGATATTATGTGATGCGTCAGTACAAAAGCAATTTCTATAGAAACAAACATCAATGTAAATAAAAGATAATGGATGGAAAAATGCAATTAATGTAGTCAAGAAAAATTATTCTAACTTGTTTTTGATTTGACAAGCCTCATATATGATACTCAACACAAAAGACATAATCTTAAACAAACTTGAATAAAATGCATTTCATAAATTTCCCAATAGACATATTTGGGTCGAAATATGGAACTTACATATATTCAAATTTTTGGGATGTCTTTATTTTATTCATTCTTTAATGAAATCAAGACAAATTGATATTGAAATTGCAAGTCATTTTCTTTCTCTAAATATTGAAAGATACTCTCTCTCTCTCTCTCTCTGGGTCAGTTATTTGTAGTAATGGCTCACTCAAGAATGAGGAGGTCTACAGAATTCTTAATAATAACATGTTTTCCTTACAATTTTCATTATTTACTTACATACTAAAAAATTAAAATGAGGCTCATACTGCGAATGGTGCTGCGTTGAATAATTCTCAACTCCTTGTTTTTTATTTAAATAAAAAGGAGACCAAAGTGCAAATTAAAACTATACATTTAATAGGCAGGTACCTGACTTGTTTGTTGAATAGGTCGATGAGAGACTATACGCACAAATATTTTTTTTTTTTTTGTCTTGAAACAATTCTCTATTGTTATTGAATTTGAATGAAACAAACAATGGCCTTAGAATCACTTCCGCCTGTATAGGTGCACATAGCACGACGTTGTAATATCCCTTGTCCACTTCTATTTTACTTCTATCTCCTACTTACATAAGTACACAAGCACTCAGCAAATCATTAATTATATTTAATACCTTCATAAATAGGTCATTATTTTTTCGTTATATGATTTGTAGGGGCTACGTGACAATTTGTAAAAAAAAAAGATTCCGTAGACTTATTTATGTCTCTATCGGTGGGATATATGTATATGTAGACTTCAAAACTACTGAATCAATTAAGATGACTAGTAACAAGTGATTCCCCTTGAGACATTGTGATGATATAAAATTGCCTTTTTTTTAAAGGCCCAATGCGTTGAGGGCGTCTGTGAATTCTGTGTTATTCATACATTTTGATACTACATATAACCTTGGTACTACTCTAAAAACTTTGCCGTTAGATCCTAGCCTGAACTTTGAGGTGTTTATTTTTAAAAATGAGATATTAGGCCTCAATAAGTAATTATTTAAATCATTTATGTTCTTAATTTACCTTTTTTGGGCAGAAATTTATACTAAAATAAAGCAAAATAAAGGATTCCATTATACTAATACAAAAGTTGTTATGTCTATAGTCTCATATGTACAACATGGGTCATAGACTCTTCCATCCCAAGACTATGAACGTCATCAATTTGACCAATAAATTGACACAAAACGTACAAATTAGTATGTTATATCATAAAATGGAAAAATAAAAACCAAATTTACAGACTCTTTAAAGACACCTTGACACTTAGAGAGTGTATAAAATCCTCAGCCCCTATGCTCATTTTGCTGTATGAGGTGGCGTATGTATACGTTTGAATGAGTAAAACTGGCGGATACGGTTTGTGTGAAATTAATGTAATTATGAAGCAGAGCAAAGCATCTAAAATTCCCATTCATGATGCTCCGATTTGAAAAGAACAAATGTTTAGTTATTTGCACTAAAATGAACGACAAAACCATTTAGAAGCATTGTTGATCCATTTTATGAAGATTGATGATGCTACCAACGATAAATTGAAGAATGGGCGCATATTTAATTTTTTTTACTTTCCATTCTGCAAGGTTTGTTTTTTTGCATTTTATAATAATAATGTCGACCATTGAATAAACTCTTTAAGAAATACATACATAGATGATAATAAATGGTTCATTTTGTTCAGCATTTAAGTCGATACGAATAAGTGTAATGGTCTATTAGACGAGAAAAAGAAAGATTAGTCATCATCGTATTTTAGTGGATGACTGAGTCTGACTCAAATTATTATTATTAGTAGTAGTATTAAAATCAAAAAATATTTATTTATGTAATATTTTTCGCCGAAATGCCTTTCGGCTAAATGTCATTCAGCAAATATTATCCACATATGAATTATACCTATGTACTGCTATAGGATTATCTTTGTACATATGTATGTATGTTCATTACTGTGTACCCTTTGTAACAATTACTAATTCCATTGTGATCCATAATATTTTAAAATCGTTGTTGTTTGTTGGTCTATGAATGTATTTTGCAAATTTGATTAATTTTCTGCTTCAGTTATTGTTTTTATGGCTCTAAGTTCCATTGTGTTTGACTCTACATATAGATAAATATATATATTAGTATAATATGTTCGAAATAGGTTTGTAGGTCTACGAATGGATGAATCTTAAAAACAACGAATTTGACGGGTAACATATCGTTTACATTGTGTTTTATGCTTTTATTGAAACCTCGTTATATGTATGTATAATACAATGATCAGGATATGACTCCTATTGATTTATGAATATGCGTGATTCTATGGTGCACAAATTGACGGAAGAGCATAACAACCATGGTTGGGGTTTGTCTGTCTATCTGTCTATCTGTTGTTAATGTATGTCTACTTTGCTTAGAATATATACAACTATGGGCAAAAACTCTCGGGAATCAAAAATCTATTTATTTAATTATACAAATTCATTTCATCCCCCTATACAATGCATAATTGCCAACGTGATTTATAATTTTCTAAAGAGCTACAACATTTTATTAAGGCAACAATAATAATTACAAAACAATAACTGCTGAGTTTGGATATGCTATTAAAATTAAAAATGGGATGATCGGTTTCTTGATAATAATAGGTGATGTATCTACGGAAATAAACTATAGATTCTCAAAATTTCATAAGAATAATGTCAGGGATAATCATTGTAACTTTTTTGGCTTACACAACATTTAGATATTTAAAAAAAAAAATTATATTTTAGTGGTTCATAAAAGGACGAGGCGATTCTCAAACACTATTGACGATTTTTACGCCTAGTTTGACACCTTAAGAGTGGTGCCAACTTAAAAAACAAAAACATTCAAGCCCTTGTGGAATTTTTTCAATAAATTAAATTCAAATTTCCCGCTATTTTTTACTCGTATCAATAATTATTGTGCATTTCGCATCAATAAAACAGTGATCTGATTTTTTTTTCCTTTTTGGGCGTTTCATTCCAATCGCTTCCATTGCAGAGATTTGACACAACAATGACACATAAATCTCTGTAGTCGATAAGGCACATTAAATATTAGGACATCGTATTCTCCCCTAGCTAGATGGGCGTCGGCGATCAATTCGGATTCGTGAATTATAATATGATTAAAGATTGCAAACATCTAAAGACTTGTTTCTTCAAAAGTTAATTTATTACTATTTTTGTTTCACGATTTGGAAGCTGAGTGAATCAATTTTGTACATATATGTATGTATGTATATGTATGTATAAGAGAGATGTGTCACAGCGAGATTGATTGGTGTTGTGGACGAACTAAGGCAAAGGAACTCGCTTTCAATCATTACAGACTTGTCTCGTTGTTCAAATTGAATTTTGTGCATTGTGTTTACGAGGAGTCACACAACCCAAGGTATTACTTACATAGACCTTTTTCCATAGGTATTACTAACTACATTGACGTTTTTTTTTTGTTTTTTTTACAAATTACCGAAAAATGACCCCATTTTTAGTTATATACCAATTGAACTATTGTAGAGCGCAGTAAACATGGGAATAATTTCGTTACTTTTTATCCAATTACAGGGTGAATATTAAAAAAATGACCTTTAATTTGAACAGTTTCATGAGTACCATTTCTGATTGTCTCGAATGTTATACATTCAAAAATACAAAAACTTTTAAATTACCGGGTTAAACTATAATACATATGTTAGTAAGGTTCAAACTCATATTTCTTTTTCTGTTTTATATCGTTTTTTTATTTAGTAAAAAAAATAAAATCACATTTATTAACGTAACAACTTCACTATTTCTACAAATAACTAATTACTATTCCTTCCTAGGAATGACGTTACTTTTTGGACAAATTAACGAGCGATGTATTACTTTTTACACGTGTCGTGTCTAACACTGTAAAAGAGGGAATGAGCAATACTTGACCCAAAATAGGAGTGAATAAGGAGTCGATAAAGCGATAGAAAGAAATTTGTTGCCATGTAACGAGTTACATAATTTGTATATGTGGGTATATTAAGATGTCCCTTTATTTGATGGAGCTCATATTTTGTCTAATAAAACAGGGTATTTTCTGTTGTGTATTCATGAAAAAATGAAATGAAGGACATTTTTGTGACTTCTCAAGCCATTTAAAATTTGAAAATGATGATTTTTTTAAAGTCATACATTGCCTAATTTCACAGAGTCCCTTGAGATGAACATTTTTTAGAGATTTGAACTTCAAAAGTTGGTACATTCTACTAAATAGCAACTTTTCTTCAATTTAATACAAATAAAAGGATCTTTACATTCGAGACTTCAAAATACTAACATGGAGAATTCACTTATGACCTAAGCCTTCTCCCTATTCAAAATATGTATACAAAGAGCTCACTGTCAGTCCGCATGAAGTCCATTGAGAATGCAATGAGGTGTATAATAGAGTGTATGCAGATAGATATTTACTTATTTTCTTAAAATATCCGAATTTTTTTATCGTTACTAAATCCTCAAGTGGCTCAGACGTACTTTTGATAAACCGTGTGTCACTAAGCTGTTTTTACATAGGCTTTAATCCTTCAACTGATCAAAAAAAATTGTAAGAAATGTTCATGACGTCATAACCAAAGGATTTCTTGACCTCATCAAAACAACTAATAATATTACATATGTATCGATCCCAAATTCTTAACGCTCCCCTCAAAGTCATAAAAGACTTCCTTCCGATGGAGCAATCTTTGTTAAATGACGTCAGAATAGATATATTATAAGTTACGTCATCATCAAATTATCTTGTAAGGTATAAATATTCAATGCCTATACGAATACTTAAATACTTTAATTAAACCGTGATGACGAAAAATGAGTGCTTAACTATTTTCGTACATTTGTCACAAAGTTTTACTTGGATTCTTTATTTTTTAGTCTGAGTAAAAATGAAGCAGAGGGCGCTAATGATATTTGAAAAATTTGATATTTTTAGCTCACTATAAGTAGCCACACGAAAATAAGTGTCTAATATCTAAGAGACTAACTTAAGACTATTAAATAATAAATAATGAAAAAAAGATGTGAACTGATTCTACACATATTATTGACAAAGCAATAAAATATATTTTTACTTTTTGCACTAAATACGTGCATTAAAAGTCTCTTAATATTTTTTTTCTCCATCAACAAATATAGATATGTATATATATACATATATATATATATATATATATGTGGGTCAATAAAATGCGAAAAATTCACAGGATCTTTGAAATAGAGAGTGCTACAATAATTTCCAGTCATCATTTTTTTTTTTTTTAATTTCACTTTACACACGAATGTATATGTGTACATATGTATATCTGGAATGATGTTCATGGGAAACTATTCTTAATGGCCAAAAATACATTTGTAGATATGTATGTATAATAATTTAGATTTGCTTCATTTAAATTATTTCACCTTCTTCATGCAAAAAGGAATAACATAGAAATAAACTTTTTTTTTAAATATCTCTTGTATGTAAAGAAATAAAAAATTCGTCAAACTTCATTCAGTTCCATTTATAATATTAACGTATTATTTCGCAAAATGCATATATTATATGTACAACCTACTGTTGTATTTTTTTTCTATTTTTTTTTTTTTTTTTTGCATATTTATATTCAAATATTCTTCCTTAATGATCATAAGGCATGAATTCTAGATAGACTAAATTTGTCAATGAGGGTATTTTGTATGATAAAAGTAGTCATTGATTAATTATATCTATTTAAATGTTGAGAGTTGGCCTATTTAGATAATTTGTACTTTTTTTAGCTGCTACAAAATGTTATTCAATTGTGCAAATTTCTATTTTATTTATAAAAGTATATTAAAAAAGCATCTTAACATGTTTCTGTGATACATTAAAAGTATTTAGCCTACTTTTGGGGCTACTCCCGTCCCCTACACCCCCAGGAGTCCCTTTAGGTAATAAAAAAAAAAGACTGGAAATGAAATTTGCATAAAAAACACTAGGCAATGATCATTTTTTAATGCTCAAAATGGGCCAAATTAGATCAAAAAGTAGGGTCCGATTTCTCGTAAAAACCGTCGGACTCTTGTAAAATAAAAATAATTACAGATTTGAAATCAGCGAGCAAAACTGAATAACTTTAATTATACTTATACCCCTAAGGATTTTTGACTATTGACCAGTGTTATCAATGATATTCATCAAAGGCATGAATCTAATGAATGGTTCAATTTGGCAGATGAAAAACGTGTTTCTAGAATAATTCACTTACGAGTATTTTGTCGACTTATATATTATATATTTATATATATACATTTTGGATCTGAAAATGACTACAATTAATTAATAGTGTAGACTCCTATTATAGTCTAAGAAGTAAATAAGATGTTGAATTCTCGCCAAATAACTTCTTGCTTTTTTCCTCCCATCTACCCACCCACAAAGTTTTTTTTTTTTTTAGTATCAATTTTATTTGAACTATATGCTCTAATGAATGCCTTTATGAACATATTTCTCCACAAAAGGAACGTTCATTAGTCATTACCTATGTATATCACAGGATAAATAATATTTTATATCTCTTTAATATATAAATAGGCCTTATGAGTCAAAACAATATTTATTAGAGTATCATTTTAAACTGCATCTATGTGTCATATATGTGTCAAGTCAACAAGAAAGCAAGTTTGTTTTCGAATATTGAAAAGAAGAAAATCCACTTTGAAGTTTTTTTTACTTCATAAATATAAAGGTCAAACATTTCAGAGTCATTTTAAGACCTATTGTGCATGGTTTTTGCAAAAATATCATTTTTAATCAAGAAAACAAGGATTGTTGTCTATCCGATAGAGCAATCGGATAAATGTTTCGACTGCACAAGGAGCCGATATCGCCACTGAAGGAACGTCTATCTTTTTCATAGCCCCAGAGATTTATTTGGTTCCTTTGTTTTAGAACTATTAATAATCAACTACATTCGCTATCATACTCACCATGAATCATAGTAATAGTAACTACTACATAGTCATAAATACCAGGCGTTTTTTATTCTTGATTGTGACCTATAATACAGTTGCATCAATTATTGGAGTCATTATTTAATTAATCGAAATATATTACTATTAATACAAACAAAAGATAATTGCTTCAAAAATTTGATAAGAGTTCTAACTCATTTTTGAAATGTTTCAGATGAGCTTGGTTTATGTTGACAAATATATAAATTACTGGCCTTAAAAGGCAGTCTGCAGCACACCGTTTTAATACTAGCTTCTATAAAGTGCCTTTGAACCTTCCCTTTGGAGGGAAGAGTCTAATAATATATTTTTCATTAAATTAATAATTTGTGGGAGCATCAAAATAGCCTCCAGTGGCCTCAAATGACCTTGTAGATGTCATCAATAATCCCTCAAATCTCCTAAGTTAACAATTTCCCGACTGTTTTAACTTGATAGATAGCCTCAAATTTAACCTCTTTCAAACCGCATTTTGAGCTCAGCTTCTCCAAATGGTTATGTTACCCTTAGTTTACTCAAGTACTACTCCTGGTTGACTCCAATGCTCGTTCAAATAAGCGCCATATCCATACACATATTTATAGAACCTGATGCTCAACACCTCTCTCTCCAAATTGCCTGCCTACAAACAAATGTATCGCTTATCTATTGGTCGGAGAAGGTGTCGTAACTAAAGTGTTCTAGACTCTATATTTTTGAAGGAAAATTATTTTTTTTTTACCATCATTTTTCTTGCAAAATCCACCATTAAGTGTGTGTGTGTGTGCCTCAAATCTTATCAACTCACTACTTTTTCTTCTTCTTTTTTGCAATACACCTAGTTTTCTCGAGAATCAAAAGTCCTAACGCCCTCTTTTTTAGATCTTTCAAAAGTAATAAACTTTTGTGGCTATTTGAGCCTCCAACAAGCTCAAGCGTTCAAACCCTTTTCCATTTAGTTTATAATGTACATAGATGTACATATGTTCCTTACCATTTCAACTAATAATAGTTAAATAAGTAAGTAAGGTAGTAGCTTGTTTTATTGCATGCAATAACTTTGGTGTCATTACATCATAATGCAATTAAAAAAGTGTATTTATAACGCTATTAGTTGGAAACTTTTTTATATACATATATTAGGGATTGTGTCATATACATATATATGTATATTTTTCATAAGAAATGAATCAAATTATGGCAAATTAGGCCCCTGTCTCCTTTTAAATAGTACATTTAAGAATGAATGTGGCTCTGCAAAATGCAGCAATAGGAATAATATTATGGAGTTGATGCCAAAAACAAAAAATTAATAATAAAAAAATAAGAGACAGAAATGAAGTCGTTAGATCAAACTATGATTCCATGTACATGCATACCTAAGCAATTACTCTTGTTGTTTTTTGAGCATTGCCAGTGCATGCTGGTCTAGGTATGTACTCATTTCAAAATGGGAATAAATGTAATGATTTTGTTGATGAAAGTTTACTTTCCAATCAGTCTCAAAATGCACCAATCTTGTTGTTGGACGAGACACACTTTAATCTCCATATTTCAAGATCAATGGGTCTTTCACCACGGATACTCTACATTTGCAGTAGCCTCTATAGGGGCCATTGTTGTTGTTTTTGGGTGTATTGGTCATGCCTTGGGGCTTGTTCATTATGAGGTGAAACGAGGAAGTTTCAAAAAGGAGTCAGTAATGGAGTGGGTGCGTGAATGATGAAGAAAAACAAAGGATGTATATATATGGAGGGCCAGTAATACCGGTGCAGTATTGATACTGCATCGGCCACCTCCAGGATAGAAGATGTTTTGAATGAGGAAGAGTTTTCAATTCACAAAAATTTGAAGACTTGGGCCTTAGAGTCCTATGCTCAATCCAATTTTTTTATTTTCATTATTTATAAAATTTATTAATTCCCATATTGAACTTGCTTATGCCAATATTGAACATGAAAAGGTATATATACATACATCCTGGATCATAATGGAACTCAATACCCTTTAAAACATGGAGCTGAACGAGTCTTTCCCAAGTTGAATATTGAAAATGAGCCAATTTAGCCACCATTGACTTTAATAGTCATGAGTCTACGTCATAGGGCATAACCCAGTAATTTGATTGGCTCAAAGGGAATGGTATCCCTCTTTGTACTGTTGTGTGTGCACCTATTTAGCCGATTTCATTAGCAAAAATTGTCACATTGATATCTTTAAAGGATCTCTTCCTTCAAATTTATCCTGTTTTTCTAACCAACAGAGTGATGTCACTGACATTACAGATTGTATAACTATCCAAAGGTGACGCCATATTGGCGGCATAGTATTAGTGTGTTTTGTAGGGCTTTAGAAAACTTCATTTTGTGGCTACAAAATCTTGCTTTATGTAATCGAGTAAGGGATTTTTGTTTTCCTATAAAATGTTTCAGGAAAGATGACGTCATCTTTATGATTGATTCTTAATAATTAAACACTTGAGGAAGGCTTCTTCAATGGGACTGTACAGAGGCACATAATATTATTAAAAAAGGACTTTGGTTGTAACTTGATAAAGCACAAGTTCATTTACGGAGCTCTTAAGCAGAGTTCGATTCAAATTGAGTATAGAATGCACGAGCCAATTCAGCCTTTTATTGACTACCAATCAAAGTATACATATGTAGTTGGACTCTACAACGCGTATTTTTTACGTCATTGATCTACTAGCAATTTGATTGGCTCATAAGGAACTTCCCTCTTCTTAATAGGGATTTACGGTGAAGGGATCCGTGAATGGTGCTTCATAGGGCTCTTACAAGGGCACATATGCACCATTGAATTGACTTCAAACATGTACATACATATTATTTTAGTATATAAAAACACACACATAACCACCACCTTTTACGACCTTTTTAAGGGGAATATTCCTCTTATAAATAATGTTATAAAATAATGTATCTAAGAGGGAAAGAGAAGATTCATTTTTAACTTGAACGTGTTAAAAAAATGTAGTTTTATTATTATTAGTATGTATTACATATTTAACTCAACCAAAGTTCAAGGAGGTCATTTTTTATGGGTGTTTGTCTTCTTTCTTTCTTTCTTTTTTCCATCAACATCATCCCTTGTTCTGGATCAGCTCCCATGCCTTTTTGACTCATTTTAGGTATAAAAAAGAGAGTTTTAATAATAATTACATTTTGACTCACTAAAAGTTCCCATTGATGATGAAGCAATTTATATTCCATGGATTTTAAGGACATGAAAACTAACTACCATTGTATATACGTACATACACAGAGTAGATAACCCTTTTACATCTGTATTTATAAAACAAAACATCAAAACAAACCCTGGATAATGATTATAACTATTTATAGGCTCATATTATGATTCATCCAGGCCTCATTTCCTTCATTTTTTACCTAAATTTCAATATTGTTTCCTCATTTTCTGAACATATTTAAGACTCTTGTACAGATTCGAACTTAAAGTGTGTTCATTGACACCAAAAGAGGGAGGCTAAGAGGCCATTAACCCCTCAGACTTTAGAAGAAAACCGATCGAATTAAAAGTTGGTTGATAATTATAATCGTGTCAACCATAAGTTACATCATTTTCTCCTTTTAGAATTGATTCCGATGTGCCTCTCAGTATGCTCCTCTCAGATATGCTGGACTTTCCATCCCTGTACTCGCCTGCCATTCTCTTTTCCTGTTTGTTCCTTGTTCAAAAAACCAAAAAAATATTTAATTTGTCTGTATTTGTTCGACTTAAAAGCAATCGTAAACACATCATTAGAACTCTGACACAGAGAAAAGCTTAAATATCAATGTTTTTTGTGTATAAATGTGTCAGCATAAAATGTACTTTGTACATTCTTCCTTGGAGACAGTAGAACTGTGTGTCCCCAAATGGCAAGGTCCATTATGTTTGAAAGGACTGGACTGTTCTTCAATTACATATATGTACCTTTTGATCTCAAAAAATAAATAATCTAAGGGAACACGAGTTATTAGTAGTTTGTGCATAAAAGCTGTCCAAAAATTACAAGGAGATGTTGATCTCTACTTTAATACAAAAACATTAAAGTAGACAGCCTTATTGTTCACTCAAACAACACTCACTAACTCATTTAAACGCCCAATTTATATTTAAAGGAATCACCATTTTTGTTTAAACACAATTACATAATTCATAACCATGTAGATACAAATGTAATAATTAAGAACTTGTATCTTGATACAAGATTTATACAAGACATTTGAATCTTACATAGATGGTTACCCTGAAACTATGCAAATCGTAAATTCAATTAAAACCTACATATGTAGGGGAGACTGGGAAGGATTGCAACTTGGGACGCAGTTTATGTACAACATATCCTTTTTTTTTCAAACATCAAATGTCCTTAATGATACATCATCAGGTATGTTTACATGGTATTTGATTGACCTAAAATGTGATACTTTTCAATTAGGTGAAATGGAATTTTATATCCTATTAAACTAGTAATGTGAAACATTCCCTTTATATATTTAAAATTTGCTTAAACTTAAAACATCATTAAAATTGGAGTCTGGTGTTGATGATTGAATATTGAAAGGGTCTTTTCTAAGCGAACTTTCTTTAGTTCCTAACTCAAATTTATTTCATTTCCATCCTGTTGTAACCGTCCTTAACGTCTGCTAATCATTTCTGGCTGCAGAGATAGTTTGAACATATGTACTATAACACAGTGGTCCCCGATCAACACTTGATAATTTTACTGCTGACCGGGAGGAGGGGTTGAAATAATAATAATAATAAACGTGTATCCACTTTGCACTCATATCGAAATTTATTAACACATTGCTTCAACAATATAACATATTACAACATCAAAAACTGTCCGTAGCGCTAAATCAATGGGAGCCCTAAGCTTGTTTCTTTGCAACAAGATGGTCCCATCTGGGAGTATTGGCAGACAACGACACCCGAAGAGTGTTATTTATGTTCAGTATACTCCGTTACCTTGTTTTGGTGGCTGTCACTGCATAAAACTCCGATTTACACGGATAGGATGTTGAGAATAGGGTTTTCAACGTTGTGTTAGTGATTTCTGGGTATTCTGCCATGACTTTAATCCAGAACACCGGCAGAGTTGTTGTATCGAACACTGTATTAAGGCTGCTGTCATTTGCGATCTCCATCAGTTGGTCTTTTTCTTGCAGGGACATGCTGGATTCAGCTGGTTTGTTGACAAATGTATCAGATATCCATTCCTTGGCCGTTTGTGGGTCCTACAGTTCGCAGATGAAGTAGTAAATCCCCCTTTATTATCGTCCCAGACTGGGATAATAAATAAAACAGAAATAACTAATTACTTCTTGTGCGTCCTGGTACTGATTGATCCACGGACCGGTACGTTGCACGAGGGTTGGGAACCACTGCTATAACAGATCACATCAGAGCTGTTTACATACATGGTATTTTTGATGAATTTGAGCCAAGTCTCGAGTATGAATTCCGCTCAGAGACAAATCCAATTTGTTGGGGGGGGGGGGGGGGACTACATTAATCTACAAATAGTCCATGGATTGAGTCAATAAGAATGCTCTGTTCAATTTGTGCCTCCTCTAAATGTCTTCCTCCTTCCCTATCGAATAACTATCTTTTGAAATAACACCTACTCTATTTGAACATATATATACATATACATATGTAGATACATATATCAAAAAGGGTTGTTCCTTGATCGATCCCCTTGCCAATCTTCCTTATCACTGTTTTTACACCGAGAACACCTATTTCAATGTCAAAGGCTAAAAGATGATTAAATTTGATTTGGTATTTCCATGACATATACAACATACATTCCGTTGGATCCTATTTGTTACCTTGTTGCATTCTATCTATCTATCTATGTAGGTATGATTTATACTTTGATGCAATCACTTACACATTAGTATGAAAACAAAGGAGCAAAGGACGGATCTCTCTATTTCACAACTCTAGAACAACTATTACACAAATTTACATTTTTCTTCAAAAAATATGTATAACAAAACAATTAGAATAAAATTAGAATATAATTATACATACAAAATTTATGTCGAAGGAAATTTCGTTTCTTTTAAACAAAAAATGACATTCATCATTAAGAATTGTAAGAATCTACATAGTATATATGTACATATATTTAAAATATCTATTTGAGGCATTCATTAACAAATTATTAATTTATTTATTAGTTGAAACGATAATAAAAACATTTATCGACTGACCATTTAACATATAATTAAATATCTTATTATATGTATGTACATTCTAGGAAAAATAATTGATTTACGATATCTATTTTTAATGATATCGTTTGTAAAGAATCAATTAATGAAGGACTTATGGGGTTGCTGCAGAGAAATATTGAATATCTCTTGTAGTATGTAATTGATTAAAGGCCTACCAAACTATGAGTACTGTTGCCTCTATCTAAAAATACGGTGAGGAAAATAGTTATCATTTAAAATTTGTAGAATGGAACTTTGGGTTACAATGACTAGGAATGTAAATAATATGCAAATCGGGCTTGTAAGAATCAAAGAAAGAGAAAATCAACAACCTGGTAACTCTGACAATTTGATGAATGTTGAGAGGGAAGCAGCTTGAGCTGTCATGACGTTTTACTGAGCTACAAGCTGCTATTTTCCTTTACGTCTTTAATGAAGACATTAATAATAAATAATAACATTATGTATGTATACCATAGATGAGAGGCATAAAATTAATGTCAGGGGGGAAGCAGCTGTCATGACGTTTTACTGAGCTACAAGCTGCTATTTTCCTTTACGTCTTTAATGAAGACATTAATAATAAATAATAACATTATGTATGTATACCATAGATGAGAGGCATAAAATTAATGTCAGGGGGGAAGCAGCTGTCATGACGTTTTACTGAGCTACAAGCTGCTATTTTCCTTTACGTCTTTAATGAAGACATTAATAATAAATAATAACATTATGTATGTATACCATAGATGAGAGGCATAAAATTAATGTCAGGGGGGAAGCAGCTTGAGCTGTCATGACGTTTTACTGAGCTACAAGCTGCTATTCTCCATTATACATACAACAATAAATAATAACATAGATGAGAGGCAGAAAATTAACTGAAATTAATGTCAGGAAATTATATATTTTTAACTAATAATTATACGAGGACTTGAGCCCTTTTTGTTTACATTTTATTTGCTTTATTAACCTTAATGCATGTATTCCTTTATGTGAGATCTTTACACTTAAGTAGATGTTCTCCCCTCAGTAATAAAGGAAAAATGATAACAGCTTTGGAAAACAAAAAGACCTGTTGTTCGAAGAGCCAACTCCACAAAGTCTGGCACTCGGCATTTTGCATATTATTTACATTCCTAGCAATGACTTTTGTTCTTGTTCAAAAGATAAAGAAAATACATCTTTCCCCATTAGTGATGTATTGAAAATCAGGAAATGCAGATGTCAGAATTTTAATGTTTGTAGATTTTGGATTGAATTTCAAGGATTAGAAATTTTTAGAATTTCGACATAAATATTTTTTTTTTAAAAAGCAGAGAATCCGCGGATTCAAATGTGACACTTTTGTGTTGAAAATAGAATGTATGCATTATTGATGAAGGATGATGAGCATCTTAAAAAATATAGAATGCAGCTATCGAAATCTAAAATTTTCAAATGCTAATTGAAATTTGAGGAATCGAGTCTTTCAAACATAAGTTTACAATGGGCAGGAAATATCAGGAATCAAAAAATCTTTATCTAATCATCAAAATTCATTTCATTCCTACCTAAGTAGCCCCCCTTCCCCCCCCCCCTATCAATGTACATGAGCCAACGTTGTTTCCCAAGTTTCAAAACAGTTCGCTTATCGACAAAAGGTTTTCAAATCCATTCGGTTAGAACTAGGGCGGGGTCTGATCGCCTTAAAACCTCTAACCATGAACCACAGAAAATGGATTTGAAAACTTTTTGTTTAGCAATATTACTTAGTGACATAATATCTACAACTTTTATTTTTAATGAACTTTCACTACATTTAAAATTTGCAATTTTTAATCAGACATTTTAACAAACGGAAAAATTATATTTTAGCTCTTCCCAAAAGAACGACGCGTATCTCAAACACACATGAATATTTGAACATGTACTTTAGCACCAATGGTTGTGACAGGTATGCCAACTTAAAAAAAAAAAACATGTATCCCTAAATGAATCTCCAAAATATTAAATTCAAATTTGCTGTTATTTTTTTTGCTCATATGTTAGTAGTAATTCGCGTATGTAAATGAGATTAAGTCAGAAAAACAAAGAGTATTTCCATTAGTGATATATCGAACCGAATATATGAAAATGCAGTTTTCAGTTGCTGTTTTTTTATATTGTAAGTTATGCTTATTAGTACTGATATATGTACATATTGGATGGAATATCCAAGGTTACAGATACGCAGATATAAATGATTCATATAATTTGAAATTTACAAAGGCGCGAATGTGATAGTTGAAATGTGTAGATGAGCCGTTGACGAACATTTCTCAAACAAAATGCAGATAATTCTTTCGTGGCCAAATTCCGTATTTTTGTCTGAATAAGTGAATAACCCCATGAATGATGTATCGAATCGAATATCAGGAAATGCAGTTATGCAAGGATATAACAGAATTTAGAAGTTTGCAGAAAGGGGACGTGAATGTTTTTTTTGTTTTTTTTTTAAATAAGGTTGTATTGCTCGGATGTGGGCATTCCCTACAATACAACTTCTATACATACATAATAAATACCACTAAAGGTGCCCTAGGGGGAGCATTTGCAAGGAGATATTTTACGGATGTTTCAATACGCTAATATTATGTACACCCTATCTAACTAATAGCATTTTTGAGCGCAGATTGCATTATTAAAAACATCCCTGACAAAGTAAAGGAAACCAATTTTATTTTCCCACAAAATAAACACAACCAAAAAAAAAAATTAGTTAACCTTACAGAAATATAGGGAAGAAACAACAACAACAACAACAACAATACGGAAGATCCTTTTGTGAAGAGGTCAACTCTCTTTATTTAGAGTTGTTTGTAATTATTATTATTATTATTATTAAATTTGCGAGGACACAACAATATTAATAGCCTTGGAAAAGGTGTTTATTTCCGTTTATCTGAGTTTGGGATCTATAATTAAATAAAAAAAAATGAAATCCTTCGAAATTTGAACAAAAGCGGGAAAAGAATACATAGATTGTACAATCAAAGTACGTACATCAAATTTGGTTATTCTTTTATAATTATATATATTAATTAATTAAACTCCTATCAATTATGAAGGAACTTGTAATGAATACTTAAATTTATTTGTACATACATAGAATGGAAATATCATAAATTAATTGGCAGATTCATTTAGAAATTCCATTTCATTTATTTTATTCTTTTGTATTCATTAAAGAACATCAAATTGAAATGAAAGTATTCTTATAAAACCTTTTAAGAAAGTTTGTCAATCCTCTACAAATATATATATATATATTTTTTTTTTGGACATTTCACTTCTTATTATTCTCTCTCTCTCCCGCATTAATTACTCATTGTCATTGGGGTCAAGGGTACATGCAATAACCATGTACATAGTTACCTAGGAAAGGCATCATTGATTTCTTCTTCTTTATATAATATATTGATATATAAAAAATTATTTGTGATGTCATGGGTCTTTACTTTACAAATCAGGTTCAAAGACCATAAGGCTAACCATAACTAACTACAAAAAAAGAAATCTGAGGGGAAAAAAAAAGTATTTGGGCATCGAAAAGTTCAAACAGGATCTTCAAACCAAGTAAATCCAGACTCCAATCATTAATTTTAAGCATTAATATCCTTATAATCTGAACTTTATTCGATCCTAATTTTTAAAACTATATACTTCTATCTCCAAATGTCAAAGAGACAAATAACTAGTCAACTCATTGTATGTATTTCTGCATCCTGTTTGTACGTAAAAAGGAATGATGACGTCATGTGAGGTGTTGTTTTGACTTGACCGCTCATTATTTTGTAGAAAATAAAAATAAAAGACTCATTTCATCATCACAACAAGCTTTTTGAGATAAACAAAGAGCCTCTATGTATATTCCCTTCAGCTGTTTTTCATCAGTTGACTCTTTTGATTTAAAGCAGCTGACTCTACGGGTTATGAACTCAAAACGGTTACTATTATTATTTATGATTTTGATATACATATATAAAATATGTTAAATCAAGGATTGCGCGCCCTTTTTTTGAACTTTTGAATAATCATAATTTGATGAGCGATTGGTAGAATTTATCAATGTATAGTATATTTTAATAACACCCCTACTACATATTAAAAAGTTGGTATCAAGGAAAATACAGAAGGGTAGCAGCTACCAGTTGTTTTTCCAAATATTTTGAGAGTAGAGGTTGTGAGTGGACAAAAAAGCTCGTCGTGCCAACGAAAAATGTAGTACATGTAGGTTACAGTTTTTAGCGGTTTGTGAACGAGGTGCGATCCAGGAACTAATGACATAACTAATCTGTATATTAGAACAATGTTGTTGCAGTAAGGAATTAACGAATTTCAGTTGGATTTTTTTTTTGGAGAAAAATGATTTTAATTACCATCAAATCAAGGAACGAATCTGGAAGTAATTACATATTAACAACTACTGTCTATTGACTGAATCTAAATTTATAATAGAACGCTTCGTTGTCTATGTAGGTATGTATGTATGGACATACAATTATTAGATAAATGGTGGCAGGACCCACATAATATGACTCGGCCCATCAATCCCCAATCCTTTTTACATGGACTTTAAATACGCTCTTAATTTGTAGCATTTAGCAAGTTTGTTAATTACTGGGCTCCACCCTTATTCACTCCTATTTATGCGCAACTATTATTATTGAAGATTGATAATTAATTATGGTTTAAGAGGAGTTTGCATCTTTATCTCCTTGAGTATCTATCTACATAATATCACTATCTCTTCGTATTTTAAGACACAAATTCAAAGCAATTAATGTGTTCTTAGAGTACCGCAATTACATTCATTCCTTGAAATATCATCATAAAACAAATAGGGGTTGTTTTTTTGTTTTTTTGGTTTTAAACAACCATTAGTCTGGGTAAAAAAAATTAATATACTAACGAAGAGATAATAAAATCTATGTATGAACTCATGAAAAACCAATGTTGGCATTTATGTATCCACATACTTAGTCTCTGTGTCAAGGATTATATGTACAAGATGTTTCAATCCATTTGCTACGCTATTCCAAGATAATTAATTCTTTGTGCTTTTAAGCTGACTGCATTTTATTCTGCATGATGAAGTCCATCACTTTCTAAGTTACTACTCTATCAAGAATGCAAATATATGAGGATTTAAAGAGGTGGACAAATGGGTCGTTAAGATAAAATTTTAATTATGGATCCCTACTATTGATATCCATGGACCTACGCACTTAGTTATGTTGTAATATGCAGCTAGTAACTACGTGATTTATGACCATAATTCCAAATGGAATAAGATGCAAATAATCTGATTAGGGATCTACAAATAATGTCCTCATTTTTTATATATATTTTTTTTTTCAAACCGGACTTACCTGTAGCATATTTTAGAAATGTGCCTACGATCTCTGTCATGAGTCCTCAAAGTCTTTGTTCAGACACTTTGCTAAAGAGCAGTAGAATTGATGAGTCCCTCTAGAATGGGGATCTCAAACGTATCAGATCTCTCTCTCTCTCTCTTTTGATTGTTTAACATCTTTGGACAAAAGTGTGATAGAGTATTACTTTTGCAAATAAGTTTTAAACCTTTGACACCCATTCGGAGTCCAAGTCAACATAGTCAATAGACAGGTCTTAAAGCCTCAAAAACGCACCATAATTCCTTACAATGTGTCGCATTCAAAAAGGTCCCATGGATATTTTTTATTTTTTTATTCATTGCAACATTTGATTGAATATTTTATTATCTACATAAAAAGTAAGTATGACGAAACAGAGACATCATCTAGTTACATATATTGCTTATATGTATTATTATGTACGCATAAATTGAGTTGAATGTCAAGTGTTTAAATGGCTATATAATAGGCACACTAGATCGACAGATAAATACTTTGTACCCTGTCGTGTCGCCTTTAATCTTAAAACAATGTTGTAGGCCGCATTTTCCTGTGCCATCTAAGGAGTTATTATTATTATTATTATTATTATTTCATGTCCCAATTAAAGTGAAGTCTCATATCTTGAGATCAAAAAGAAACACATACACACACACACGGAAACCGTTCAAGGAGTATGTTTGTAAGTAGTATATTAAAGTCATATAACTCTTGCTTTTAATTAAAATATGTACATATACCCCGGATAGTTAGGATGTTGTTTGACTTTTGCTTATCAGGGGGATTTAGAGCTGTTAGTGAGGAGGGAGAGACTGATGAGATGACGACAATGGCAGTTATAATAGTAGTAATAACAATAACAATAATAATAATACAAAACACACATCAAGGGGAATTAAAGTGGACTCTTTCTTATTTTGCTTGGAGTTGTCTATGGGTATACACCCTATAATATATATCTAATGGCCTCACATAAACTATATTTAATTTTAAATCGTTTTATTTCGTATCCAAAGTTGATCATTACTAGACTTTGTTCCACGTATAATGGTCCCATACGTATGTGTATATTAGATGAATGTACGGTCGTATAATAAACCTACTACTTACTTGCTGTAAGATCCATTCAAATGATAAGAAATGCATAGGGTTATATATTATGTACATTGAATTCCTTGGTACTATATATGAACTTCTTTTTTGCTCTGAAGTAGGCACGATTATGTGTGTTTTTTTTTTAAATACTGTGGGAAGAAGCAGGGTTGGGACTAACAGCGTTACTTTTTTCTGTAATAGAGTAACGTATTAAATGACTTTCCTTTTTGCCGTAATGCAAAACAAATGGCCACGTTAGTTTTAGTATAAAATAAAATCACTTTAATTTTAATATAATCAGTTTAATTTGGCTGTTTTTTTTTTTTTTTTGTTTATTAAAATTCAAAAACGATAATCAAACTTTTAAATCAGCCTTTGCTGAATGAATAGGAAGGCCCTGATTTAGACTTATTTTTCTCTTATGTTTTGTTTATTTTTATTGAGTAAAAATATGGAATATCATTTATTAATCTAATGGTTCAATTACTTTTACGGCTAATGAGTTACTTTTTCTTCTTTTTTGACGAAATAACGAGTAATTCATTATTTTTTACAAATAATGTGCCCATCCGACTCAAACCTTGATTATTTAAACTAATGTTCTGATCAAAAGGATATTATTCAAGAGGACTTTGTCGACCTCAAGAGAAAGTAAAGTGTGCTTATAAATTTAAAAAAATGACTTTGAGAAGTCGAGACCGTGAAGAGACAAGTAATTTTTATAAAATTTTGATCGCAAGACCAGAAGGGATACCAACATCCCTACTTTGAGTTCTATTCCAAGTTGAGTCATTTCACTTTGAGCCTCAAATTGCAATTAAGTAATATAATCTGAGTCTTTGAGCTCGAGTCCATCCAAGAGTCGAGTCGAATTACAGTCTATGTAAAGGTCCAATTGAATGATACTTTACTAAGTGTGAGTCGAGGTTGAGTGCTGAGTCTACGTGTGTCCCCAGCTTTTAAAAGAAATGCAAACTTATTAACAAACAATAAATAAATTATCTATTATTTAGAACAGGTATTTATTTATATGTAAAACTAAAGACATAAGTTCCCAAAAAAGATGAAATGTGAAGAATGTTTATTCTCAATGGAGAAGAATACATACATACATGTTACAATGGTTCAATAATCAGATTTGCATTGTCATGAAGACATACCAAATGTCTCTGATGGTTGTTATGCCTCATAAAAAGAAAATGGGAACTTTTTTTGTGAAACTACGAGACAGTTTGCTTAGATATGTCAAATATGTATCTATCTGTAATATATATACATGAACATTTAAGGCAGAAACATATCTACATACATACCTATGTGAATACTACATATGGTTTCAGAAAGGGGGGAATCATATTTCAATACTAAGACGGCCATTCAAAAAAAACTTGATACTTATAAAAATAAATATTTAAAAAAAAAAAAAGATTCTAAAGGAATTGTATGTATGTCTTTTCTTTTTTTTTTCCTTTTCTTCAACATTGTACAAGATGATATTAATTCAAATGTCAATTAGAAATGAGGAGGAGGGATCATTTAAACTACACAAGAAAAGGATCCCCACTTTTTCAAAGTGGATTTTAAAGCATGCGGAATTTAAATAAATAAATATATGACAAAAAATACCGGGAAATTTAAATTTAATATATATGCGGATTCCGATAGGGATAAATGATTTTGTTCCTAAGTTGGCACACCTGTCACGGCCATTTGTGTCAAATGTTACGTTAAAATATTCATGTGCGTTTGAGATACGCGTCGTTCTTTTGTGTGCAGTTAAAATATAATTTTTTCATTTTTTAAATGTCTGATTAAAAATTGAAAATTTTAAAACTAGTGAAAATTCATTCAAATAAAAGTTGCAAGTAATATGTTTCTGAGTAATATTACAAAAGAAAAAAGTTGTCAAATACATTCGTTGGTTCATGGTTAGAGGTTTTAAGGGGATCAAATGTCGCCCTTATTCAATCCAAAAACCACCCTATGGATTTAAAAGCCTTTTGTCAATAAGCGAATTGTTTTGAAATATGGGAAAAAACGTTGGCACATCCGGATTGCATGTAAGGGGGGGGGGGGGGGACTACTTTTTGAGGGGAAGGAAATGAATTTATTTGAGTAAATATAGGTTTTTTGATTTATAAACAAATTCCTGATATTTTTTGCCTATAGTACCTAAATATATTTTCAAAGGTCAGTACTAATCACCTCTTTGAATCACCAAATACCAAAATAAGTAAAAAAAAAAAAAAAAGAAGGGTGTAGCTGATATATATCTCTGTATAAATACATCCTGGCACATTTTGAACTCACATCACATATACACTCTACATAAGTATGTTGAGGTTTACCAAAAATGGATCATAAAACCCTCTCGTAATAGTAAATATAATAACCAAGACTAACTTGTAACAGATGAATGCTCAGTCAGTCTGTCAGTCAGAATGATTATCATTAAAAATAGGAAAGGAAAAGCTATAAGAGATCTGATGATCCATGAAAATTCTTTTTTTAATGTTGTTCCGTCTTGAAAACATGAAACAACATGACTTTGTAGGTATCTGCCAGGCAAACTGCGTGTAAATACATAATATTTACTTGTTATATCCAAGGAGCAAGAAATAATTTTATAGGATGGAAGCTTTTGACAAAATAAAATATCATATTAAATACATTGATGTAAGGTGTTATCATGTGACGTCATCATTGTGGAAGTCGGCCATTTTCGAAGAGACTATTTGATGTAAAAATGGAGCCCTCAAATTTTACTCTCTATTAAAATCTATCGCTCTTTGCTCTATGTATTAAAATTATGTAATTACATCAATATATATTTACATACATAGTGTATAATAAAAGTAATTAATTAGACAGATCAACACATTTGTAATGTCAAAAATCTTAAGATTGATTTCAAATCTGTAGTTTACATATTTAGATGAGTAATTTCTTCTTGGTTAAGGAGTCTTATTGAGCGCTTGACATCTCTTTTGAATGCTGTGGGGATCAGCTCTTTAATGCATTCCTTATTAATCCATTTCATGTAATACTCAACGAGTCATTTAAGATTGGAAATGGAATTTGAATTAAATACACAAGCGAATCATCATTTTTTAATGTACAAAATGAGTATTCTTCTAGGCTTTAATTGAAGTTAAAGTTGGAAAATGGGTGAAAAAAGCTCAAAAAGTAGGGACCGATTTACAGATTTGAAATTAATATGCAAAACCTTTATTATACTTATACCCCTCAGTATTTTTAACTGTTAACCAGTATTATTAATTTTGAAAGGATTGCTTATCTTTCTCCTACTCCATTGGTTCCTAATACATCCATTCAGTACAAGATTAATAGTACAAATCTAGCTGTTTCATAGGAATTTGTACCACCAATTAATAATAATTGGATTTTATTCAAACAACAATGTTTTTTTATATTAACTTGTATTAATTACAGGTGTCCATTTTTTTGTTTTTTTTTGTTTTTAAAGCCATCAATTGAAAATGACACCATGTTGGCGTATAGAATTGATTAAATAAAATGATCAAATTTCCTATAAAAACCCAAAGAGACTTCATCAAATGGATTTAAAAAAAACCACTAAAAAATAAAAAAAAAACTCCATTGTCGTGATATAGAAACGAATTGTTTTATTAGGGCATGAACGATCATTGGTTTTTGAAAATGATCAGCAACCGGTCAAAGTTTACTCTTGATTGCAAATATATTTCAAAATACATTTCAAGTCCTTATAAGAATTGGGTTTTTTTTCACTTTGACGTTATTATTCATTTTCTTTAGTATTACGAAGAAATTTTTAAGAGAAAATTGAGTGATACGATATAACCATTATACGCCTTTGAGTTATTAAGATTTTTATCTCTCATTCATGTAGGTACATATTTCATTATTATTATTATTGTTATTAAAAACTAATGGTTCCTTGAGGTAAAAAAGAAAAAAATATTGGATGGTTAGTATATTAATATTATTTATTAATGTACTGATCGACACAGCAATTAAAAATATACTCAAATTAAATAGTTTTTCTTGCCCCTAATTCTTTGAAAACAGTGTAGAAAAACTCACAATTAATTCTCTTTTTTTTTCAAACCACGAAAAGATTTGCTACATTAATTTTTCAAAAAATAAAAATGTATTGTATGTATTGTAAAAGTCGATTGACTAATCGATAAATGATTTTTCAATTTCTTCCTCCAAAAAAAGCTAATTTTGCTTAAAATGACTACTAAAGTACTTGGGGCCCACCATAATTTCGCTATTTTATCATAGATGTACATACGTCATGTAATCATTTTAATTGGCTACAAATGACCACGGTGCCTCTTTCTCTTATTTGTTGATGAGTCTTAATTCGATTTCCAAATTTTCCTTCCTCCCAAACAAAAATCAACAGCTGACCAAAAACTATAAAATAAATTGTCATGCAAGTAATGATTAAGGGCCTGTAGAAAGAAAAATATTCACATAACCCTCTTCATTACATAATGAATGCAACTTTAAAGTAATCTTTGATACCCATATTTCATTGTCTTTTCAAATGATCATCATTTGATGAGTTCAATTCATTTATAAGGATTATAATTATTATTAATTACATGGGTATTTAATCCCACAAGAATAAAATTAGCTAGATATCTGAATATATTTGTAGATATGAAAAAATGGACATTGATGGGCAGAGAGAAGACCAAAATCAATGGTCATTTAACTTGTATATAGACCCATACATATTTGCCTCCTCTCCATTTGTGTTTTGTTTTGTTTGTTTAGATTAAAAGCATCAGGCAACACTTATAGCTGCTGCTTTAATCAGATTAAATAAATACATATAAGTACATAATATTTAAAGCAGATAACGAAAAAAAAACAAAAAAAAACTGTCTTTGATTTTAATCTTTTTGTTTTAAAGTATGTTTTATGAAGTAAGGAAAAAACCAACCCAGTAGGCTCTTTCGACTAAGTAAGTAAGTGACTAACTAACAAACAAAGTTTACTTAAAATACCAAGGCCAATGATATCAAATATTAATTTGATTCTTTTTGGAATTGGAAGGTCGTTCTTTGCTGGTTCTACAACCATACTTATAAAATAATGTATTCTGACATTGTACGCCGCAACTTAAGGCCTTCTTTTTCCTCCTTCTCTTTGTTTCTTATTCAAATGACACGTGATTTAAATTGAATAATGATGCAATTTATGACTTGATTGTTAAGTATGATACTATTCTGTAGTCGGTAGGAGCTCTATATACATATGTCATGAATCAAAAGGGGTGTTTATTACGTATAATTTTATCCTTACTATCAGGGTTGACTAAATGACGACGTCATTAGAGCTGAATATGATAATAATAATAATAATGAATTAGCATGGTCCATCATCTACATAGCTATGACCTTCTTGGATCCTATCCTTATATTTATAATATAATATACGATATCCTTGACTGATATGGAGTTTAATATCATCTTAATCTTAATTGTCATTAGGTTTTTTTTTTTTTTGCATTTTTCTTTTATTTTCGTAGATTTTACGTACAATGATGACGTCATTAATGATCTTTTAAAACCATGTTATGCGATCTGTATAATTCGTCTCTTAATTAGCCTCTTTCTCCTCACAAAAGAGAGAAGAAGAAAAAAGAGACTGAACTCAACTCCAAATTATTGTTTTATCAGTTGTTATTTTGAACATTGATTAATTGAATAAATGAAATTAAATCTTGTTAAACTCTGAATTATTTCATACTATTAAATGAGGGCTGAGAAGAATTGTCTTACATTTCGGGCGTCTTTTTGGGTGATTCTGATAGTTTCTTTAGTCAAATGAATTCTTTCATTGACCCCCTCGGTTGACGCCACCGATTGCATAATAAATGAAAAGGAAGGTTAGCAAAAAAGGAAACTAAATTGTTGTTTAGAAACATGGGTTGTTATTCCTCAAGAACAGTGGTTTTTAACCTTGTTGGAGGTACTGAGCCCCATTGTATGTTGTTCCATACATGATACACGCATCGAACCCTTCGTAGTTGGAAAAATAAAAAATAATGGCTGATTTCAGAGCGTGACGTCACAAATCATATGAATGGGGATGGCCAAACCACAGAATCCCTGGCGTTCGATGGAACCCAGGTTAAGAGCCACTGCTCTAAAGTTTCAGATGTTTAGAAGGATGAGGTCAAGTAGAAACATTCTAAATATGGGTTTAGTATCATAGCACGATACGATCATTACTATATCTCTGAACCTTTCTGGGATAAAAAAGAAACAAAAAAATATGCTCAAAATCTGTTGATATTTAGTCAAACTATGAGGCCATTCCTCATTTCATAGTAAGAAATATTTCACAAGAGCACAAATATGTGGCAAAAGTGGTAGTAGTAGAAAAAACGAGTAAGTTCCCATGTTAGCTGAACAGCGAACTGTTAATGCACAGTTGAATAATTTATTCGTGAAAATCTGTCATTAAATCACCTATCAAATAAATAAAAGATTAAACCTTAGTAGTAGACACAAAGAAAAATTAGTCTCCTAGATATTAAGGAGTAATTTCTTTTATATATATATATATATACATATAGGTAATTAAAATGTTTGTTTTTCTGTTTGTAGAAACATGAATTCCTTAAATGTATTATTATTTTTTAATCAATAATCTCTTAATGAAAATAAAAATAAAAAATAAAAACAGAATAAATTATCTTTTTTATTATTCTCCCTGATGACTCTATAATTCTCGCCTTAAGAAAGATTTAAGTCAATCATTTTATTACACGGATTCTTGAATGAAAGTTGACTATTTTATGTATTTATTTAAATAGAAATTCCTTGTGTTTTTTTTCACGAACTTCATTAAGGATAAAATAATTTCAAAAGTAGATGGTTACATATTATGTCTATGGTTACAGGTGTACCTCAAATTACAAATGTTTTGAATTACTCAGAGGCTGTGCGAGGAAATTCTCCTTCATTAAAAATGAGTCATTCATTTAAATATCATTAGATAGTCAACTAATTAATTAATTATCATTAAAAATGTGGCCACCACATAGCATAAAATATTTAGTCAAGGAAGGTTAGGAGTTTCCAACTAGAGCTGAGGATTTGAATCAGACTTATGTGTCATTCAGCTGAGACTTTATACTTGACTCAGACTCAAAGTGACAGATTTAAAAGTCGAACAGAATTCGCAAAGATTCAAACTTGAGGTTGAAAACTCACAAACAGCCAATATTTCTAATTTTCATTAATATCATGGAGTGTCATTTATTTTTTTTGTAAGGGGATTGAGTTTTAATATCCATGGAATATGATGGAAATCTAAGGATATAAAAACATATTTACTAATCAGTTAACGTTAAAACAAAAGCGATGTAACATGGAAGAGGAAGTTAGAAACAGTTTTAACTTTATGTCTAGGAAATAACAAACGTATCCCTTTATCTACTTTTTCTATTTATTTCCCCAAGTCCATGATTTAGGGTCTACTTTTGCTTCAATCTGCACTAACTGAAACGCCCCCATGATTTTTTTAAAAATTTATTTATAGTATTTTTATTGCTCTTTATGTCTTTAAAGGCTCAAAGACCAGCCAATTGTTTTAAACTCGTGTCCAAAGTCACATAATTTGACAGGAGCTCATACAGTTTGGTGAACAAATAGTAAATTATACTATCATTTCAAAATGCGAATAATAATAATTAATTAGGTTAATTTTTTATAATTTTAGTATAGCTATATAATTTCCAGAAATAATATCTTTGGAATGGAGCCTTTAAAAACAAATGCAGTTTGGAACTCAAGTATTTACTCAATAATATATATATACATATATGTATTTCTGAAGAGATCTTATGTCTTCTTTCTACATTTCTGAATTTTGTTACTAGAAATCCAATTCATTACATTGAAAAATGATTGAAATATAAGTATTTAGTAATATTTTTTTATTCATTTGAAATTCCATACAGAAGTCAAATGAAAATGGAGCTTCTTCTTTCAACTCCATTTTGTTAGTAAATGAATTAGATTGCTTATATTACATACAGTACTTTCTGAGTATAAATCCTTCCAATTTGAAATTATTTTGCCTTGTTTATAATAAGTTATATATGTATATATAACTTTATGGCTAATTTAAGGAATATTTTGAGTAATTGGATGGATTTTACCTACAAATAAGGAAGCAGCATTTAACTCCGTTAAATACATTATTATTCCGCAGAAATTAACACTCTGTATTTGAATCTCCTTCAAAAAAGAGCTCTAATTATAACTATTATTCAATTAGCAGCAGTAGTAAATAGAATCAAATCTTTCTAGAATGAGGATTTCAAATATGAATGAGGTGTATGTAATAGACTGAGTCAAGTTTCTCGTCGGCAAAAGTCCAAATTAAAATAATTATGCAGACAGGTCTCAAATTAATTATCAAATCACATGCCACTTCTCAAATGATAAAGGCTTAAAATATATATATTTTCTAAAATCATGTCTTTAAAGGAACTTGAAATCCTCAAAGTATCAAAGTATTACTCAATTTTTTTTTTAAAGAGTAGATTCCAGATATTAGTTTCTGCGATAAATTAGACCATGGATGCTTCCTAAAGTGAATGAATCCAGGAATAACAATTTTGAATTGCAAAATAGATTGTTGAACAGATGGAAAACATTTTGATTCAACTTGAAGAAATATTTCTCTGAAAACGTATTGAAGAGATCAATGCTAAAAATGTACCCGACCTACAAAAATGGTTTTTCTCTGACATGTATGTATTCCAATACTTGAAATACATACTTTTTACAAAAGTCTTCTTCAAACAGATAAAGTCCTTCAAATACTTGGCAAGTTCCGCCAAAACTAGTCATATAAAATTAATGACTTCAGTCCAAGTTATGTGACTATGCACCCCAAGAGTTCACACCTTTTTTTTTTTTTTTTTTTTTTTCATTGAGAGAAAGTTTTGAGAACTGAGCAAAAAATAAACACACCAACGAATATCTTTTCACATGTAATAGTAGCCTCTTTTGTATTATTGTATTCTTTCCTTTCTATGCTAGGCCCTAATCACTCAATATGGGTTGATTAACCATTAGTTGTATGTATTAAATATCAACTGCACGTTTGTTCCTAAGACTTATCCTCATTCATCGTCTCTAAAGTTTGACTTACAAAATACCTACCTAGAAGAGAATCCTTATAATGATAATAAATAATTAATTATAATCAATTATTGTATTCATTACAGGATTCCTACCATTTCAAAGATATCTTCTTTTTTTTATGAGCTACTGTGTTGGGGAACTCTCCCTATGATAGAGAATTGAATACATAAAGTACATACAAAGTCTCTCTATAAAAGTTTATATGCGTGGATATCGTTTCGTGTATTATTATTATTATTATTTAAGAAATGATAATAATATATGTACAAATAACTTCCTGTAATAATCTACCTATGTATGTACATATATAGGTATACAATATGTATACATATATTCCCTGCGTCTTGCTTCATTGGAAGAAGATGTCTTTGTATTAATTAATTAATTAATTAAATATATACATTTATATATTTAATAATCCTTTTTTATGAATTCCCTTCATTGAATTTGAAGGTTGCCTTTCCTATAGTTACGTATGTACATAATATTGGCTCCTATGTGGCAACATTGCACTAAACAATTTATTCATATAATAAGTACATAGATATATCATATTGTACTACAGATAACTAACTATATTATTATGTTCCTATGGACAAAAAAATCTTTTTTTCACCACTAATTGACAAATTTATAAATGGAATAATTGAAAAAAACGAAAAGTTAACTCTTTTTGTTTAATTGGTTAATGATTGAGGACTTTGTGGTGAGGTATTGTCATTATTAAGTGGATTGAGTGGTGTATGGTGGTTGAGAAATCTTTCTAGATAATACATATTTAGAGCAGTGATTTGTGGTCCTACCAATGTATATCAATGAAATATATATAGCAAAAATGAAGATTTTAGTCTATTTTTTCTTACCTCATACAAGAAACTAACAGGAATATTGAAATAAAAAATTTCCCTCCATGAGGTTAAATTTTTAAAAAAGCCTTTAAGCAACTAATAAATATAAATATTAACTCTATTGTGAAGCCATTATTTACTAATTTACTAAAAGACTGTCCAGTGCGCAATTTTGATTTAAATGTGAGAATGAATCAATATTTTCTGGTTTACTGGGATATTTAATTCATGCAAAAATTCAAATCTTTGAAACTCTCTCAGAGCTGATTACTTTAAAAAGGACGCTATTCTAACAAAGTCTGTACCGATCATTTATCCTTCACAAATAGATTCTTCAATGATTTTTTTTTCCATGGCTCTTTGTTCAACTTTTTGAGTATGATTTTTACTTTACTCCTCCATTTTGAAGTCTTCATTTTTCGTATTTTGTTCGTTTGTTCAGCTTACGTCTCCTTTGTTTGTTCCTTCGTTCGTTCGTTCGTTCAAGAAACGCTATTCTCAAGTACCTATGCGTGTAACCTGCAAGCCATCATATTTAACGACACGACGTAATCAATCAATTTCACTATATACATACATAACTTAAGGGGAACAATATGAGACTTCCATTCAAAAGTATGCTTGTTTTCCAACTCAACGAGCATTTAAGACGTCATGTAAATCATCATTTAATTAGACGTTTCCATTTCCATGACAACCCTTTTGTTCAATGACTTTATAGATGAGCACTCTTGAGATAGATAAAAACAAAAAAAAACCCTTCACGTAATGCACATACTCTTGTTGCAGTTTACAAATTAAGAGGAAAATGCATCAATGACTTATTGAATGTGACAGATGAATTCAATCATGAAAATGGATTTTCAATACAATTTAATTATGTATTTAATACTTGCGTTCAAATTTGATTTAGATGTGAACTCGAATTAAATCTTGTGGAGATGTGAACATCCCTTCAACTAGGGATTTTCAAAGAGTCCAACAGTTGAAGAAAATGACGTAATCAATTTTTTATCTTCTTTTCTGAAGAAAGAAAAAGTTTAAAGAGGAAATTTCTATGTGCCATAGAACAACAGGACCCCCAAACAGTTCACATATACCAAAATGTTTAAGACATACTGTTCTGCTATGAACTAACATTTAGTTATTTTTGCAAGTCATGATGTGATATTGAATGACTCTCTCAATCTTTTATTCGTCAAAATGAGAAATACAAAATGGTTTACTATCCCTACAAATCGACAGTAATATTTTGCAAAAAAAAAAAAAAAAAAGTATCATGAGGTCAGAACAATCTCCAAATCGTGGAGTTATTTAACTAGACGTGTATATGTATATATATAAATTTTTGATTGATGCCTTGAGATGAATTGAAAGGGGAAGGAGGAGATGAGTGAAGAGAGGGGGTCTCCTTGGATGATGAATTGCTCTGTCGATTAAATTATGTAAGCTTTTAACAACATGTATACTCAGGTAATTTTTAACTATGGAGTACCCTCATCATAGAATGAAACAAAGATCCATTATTTTTTTTCATTTGTAAAAAAATAAAAAAATGCAACTTATATTTATGATTACAAAACGGTTTGTCATTCTATGAATCATGGGATAAAGTCGTACATTGAGAAGGAGTCAAGAAGTATCCTAGTATTTCTTCGAAATATATATATATTTTTTATTAGTAATATTCAACATAATGTTATTAGCGTTACGTTATTAGAGGATGCGAAAAATCTATAATTGGATGAACAAAGACACGTCTCATTGACATTATAGCATAACCGTCAATTGCTAAAATTGAAACAATAACTATTCAAGATACTTTTTGAAATGTTTCTTCATATAGCTCTTGTTAAACTATTTTCTTGATGCTATTATTTACTAAGGCACTGTCGTTCAACACACTTGGAATCTCCACAAACTTAAATATCCTTTCCTCATTATGGAAAGAATTATGCAGATTGACATTTATCTTATTATTATTTGTCTTGCTGTAACTATGTAGTCACTATTCAAATCCTAGATTATGGATACTCAGAAATCCTCCAGGATCTCTCATGAAGAGCTCATTAATAGAGGTAAAAAACAATGATGAAACCCTTTTCTTATCTGCATATTATTTGCATTGTCTTCCATTCAAATTTCCATATGTATGTAGATGGTCTATTATTATTAAAATTATACAAATGTTTAATATAATCATCTGACAGAGGGTTTTGTTTGCAAATGAGGTTTTTCCAAGTAAAGAATAATATAATTATTATTATTATTATTATGTATTTGCATAAGTGGTCAAAGAAGTCTACAAAATAATAATAATTTAATATGTAAAGTTACATATATCATTCATTTATATTATACATATATATATATATATATATATATATATATATATGGAATATCTATTTGCAGAAATAAACAGACAGTCATTATTGCCCTCTGTATACATATGTATGCCTGTAATAAGCAGATATTTATATAAAATGTCAAAGAGGTAATTAAATCCGTGTACCGTTTGATTGAATCTTTGTTAATATCAATCTTAGAACATATATTTATCTATCTCCACGTTTAATATGTTTATTTATGTATCATCCCTGTATAATACTTTTGTAACATATCGTAGGATTGATTTATGTACATATGTTGAGACGACTCTTCATATCCTACACAAGCTCAAGAACTACATACATACATACATAGGTGGAGTCCTACTTAGTACAAATAAAAGATGATTCCGCTCTAAATCCACCCTGGCCATTTTGAATAGTTTTTTTTTGCTATGTATATTACAAAAGAGAAATAAATTATTGTCAAAAGCAGTTGATATTTGTACAAACTCTGAGACACCATCTAATAATAATTAATTAATTATACAAGAGAACTTTCCTGATAGATTTGCATCAATAGGTCACCTTCCTTTTAGAAATATTTTTCTAGGGAATAGGGTGAATAGAGAATAGAGTGAGCAACTGTTGGTTTTTTAATACTCTAAAAAACTTCCCGTGATGGTTTTTTGTTTATTCAAGAAATGTTGAGTTTTATAATCAGGATCCAAAAACTTTTGTTTATAAAAAAATCAAGAATTTTTTATATTTTACTATTTATTCATCTATAAATATTTACACTCCCCCTTCACTACAATCGACCCTGAGGACACTGTGGGGACGGGGGATGACATTTTCCCTGACGTTAGGCTCTAGAACAGGGATACTTTTTGATAAACTAACAATGAAAAGTTGCGTGAATATTGCGTTATTAATATTTAATACGTCATTTTGTTTGTAAAACTGACGTATGAATGTGCGATCTTACCCCAAATTTCTTCCAAGGTTTACTTCATTTATATATAAACACCCTTGTGTGTTCCCTCCTGGATTAAAAATCCTATCTGCTCCACTGCCGATTTCGAATCTGCTGTTTAAAAACATCATTTTTCCTGTATCATTCCACAACACCTGATCCTACACCCTTCAAACAACCTGACCCATAACGTGCCCAATAATAAAATCCCTATATTTAAACACCCGTAGGGCGTCAAAGTTCTCAAATATTTGAAATTAATTTGGCGTGAGACTTTTAATCTACACTTAAAAAATACGAGAGAAATACAACTGTGAGGTTTTATATTGAGTGATACTTGAGGGAGCCCAGTCAATGACCTAACATAACAATTGTAACTTGTACAAGTATTCTGTACGATTATTTCAAACATTAACTCCTTATTTAGGAATAACTAAAATGGTGTTCCTTTTATTACTACCAATTATGAATTATTGCAATCATTTGATTTGATTGATAAAAATTATTTATGTATTGGGCATATACATATATATACCCGAATGATAAGAAATGATACCTACGATCCTTGGATATTTCTAATATAAAACAGAAAATTACTCATCAATTAATCATGGCCATTCTAAAGGTCAAATATTAATATGTTCACCCTTCACGTCTATGTAGTGTAATCATACTTATCTCTAATATAATACTAATTTCTCATTTAAATATTTTAGTTGCCACATTTTCACAGCCTACTTTTAATACAAGTAACAACTGGTTGAACAGAGGACTAACCTATCATTATTTATGTTCCATATTATTTAAGGAATGAGTCACGGTTCTAGAGTTATTCGTGTGGAAAGAGTAGATCGGAATGTCCGAAATGAATCATCAAGATATCAAATGATCTCTTTTGCGATGTACACGTATATATGTATCTATTTGAACAAATGTGTTCTTTGACAAGTCAATTACTTTATTGCTCTGATACTACGCTATGAAATCCATACTTTCATTATTTTTTTTGGGAGAATAAATAACTGTCAAATTGATTGAAGTAACGAGGATAAGAGATTCTCTATAAGTTTTATTTGTAATTTCCTTCTTTTTTTTCACCTTTCCTAGTTTGCTATATCGTGCCAATTTTTAAATGTATGTACTTTAAATTATGAGAATGCAATATTGTCGTATTTCTGGATGTGACGTATTCATCTTTTCACATCCACTTTACAATATGAAACATGTTGAATCCCTCCATCGCTCCACCTCCAAAATGTGGAAAAAAATAGGATTCAAAATCAGTTGATAGTCGTCAGTCAACTTTTCCAAATGTTGTTCAATTATCTATTAGGAAATTATTTTCAGTTTAGATAGCTGATCGGAGTTCAACACTAATCTAGTACGTTCATAGCACTAGTAAGGCTCAAGAGTAGCATTGAGTTCAAACAAAGGGATACAATATTATAATTCATGTTTGGGGGACTTTTTTCAGTACTTGATCTCCTTTTTCAAGTCTGACTCTTTCACTTTTAATGAACAGAGCGTTATTTCTATTGTATCTCACAACCTTTCAAAACCCAGAGCATACTTTTTTCGTTAAATCTGGAGACACTATAATAAAAAGTGCTAGACTAGACTACTTTTTTGTGTCTGAAAGCCTGGTACATTTTCTTTCAGATTATTGTACAGTTCCAAGTTTTATGTCTGATCATAAGCCAATATTGCTGACCGTGTCTATTCCAAAAAAATATCTGAAGGGCTACTGGAAACTTAATATAACTTTGCTGGAAGATAGTAATACTCAAATTAAAATTAAGACGTTAATTGAAAATACTCTACAGAAATTGAATACTGGTTTAATCAAGTCCCCCTCGTATGCCCTTAAAATAGTATTAGATTGCGCGAGAAAAATGTACCGCGAGCTTGGGACGAAGCTAAGCCAAGATAGAAAGCTTAAGTTTGAGCACTTGCTTAGAAAGAAAAAAGATGGTAGTATAGATCGGGCCGAAGAAGAAGAGCTGATTAGAATCAATGAGTTCTACACTCAAGGATATTTGGTAAGATCTAGACTTCATAAAATTCCCAAAGAACAGGCAACTTTAAAAAAAGTGAAGCAAAAAGAACGTTTTAATGGAGAGAGAAAAACAATCGCTGCGCTTTTTGATAAAAAAGGAGTGTTGGAAAAAGATAAGTCAAAAGTGAATAGTATTGTGACCGAATTTTATGGAAGATTGTATGTTTGCAGAGACTGCAATCTCTTGAAAAATTATACTTGTTTAAAATGCACTTTTAATACTGCCAACTTTCTAAGACATTCTGGGAAAGGAATGAATATGAAGATAGTGAAGGTTGATTATCCAAATAGAAGGCTACTAGAGAACGAAATCGGTTCTGCAGAAATTACTGATTACATTAGGTCTTATAAGAAAAAAAATATAGCGCCTGGTCCTGACGGATTCCCAATGGAATTTTACACTAAGTTCAGCATATTTTTGGCTCCACTCCTTGAGCAAGTTTTCAAAGAGGTGCATAGGAATGGTTACTTCGACGAACAAATTTCTAAAGGTAAGCTCGTCTTGATCCCAAAAATAGGCAAAGACCCTAGATTTATCGAAAACCTACGACCTTTAACTTTACTCAATACTGTTTTTAAAATACATAGGGGTATTTTAGCACATAGGTTAAGAGCCCTTTTAAATGTTATAATTAACCCAGCCCAAAAAGGTTTTATACCAGGCAGATTGATAGAGGATGTTGGAAGAAACATTAAAGATTCTATTGCTCAAATCATAGATTATAAGACGAAGATAGCTGTTTTAGGAATTGATTTTAAAAAAGCCTTTGATAGTGTGTCTCATCAATGGATTTTAGAATGCCTAAAGGGTCACGGGCTTGGAGAAAATTTTATTAGAATGGTAGGGGTAGGTCTGTGTGGTCTTTCAACGTATTATGAGCGTTCCAATAATGTATTTCAAGTAAATCGGGGATGTCGGCAAGGTGATCCCATCTCTCCCCTTCTATTTGTGATAGCAGTTAATTCAATGATTCAAGAAATCATTGACTGTAAATATATACAAGGTATTAGAGTAGGGAAAAATACAACAAAAGTGCTTGCTTTTGCAGATGACATGACATTTGTTTTTTCGGGCAGTGAGGAGGAGATTTTTACTTCCTTTAAGAATACATTGAGTATTTTAGAACAAAATCAAAGACGATCGGGCCTAGAGATTAATATGACAAAGTCTCAAATAATGGCCAATTTTGACATTCCCTTTGATCTAGGAGGTATTCAAACGACATAAGTCATGAAAATACTGGGGAGTTTCATTTCGTTAGATGATCAAGACTTCTCGAAAAACTGTGTTCTCATTCAGGATAAAATATCAAGAGCTACATCAATGTATGCAATGGTTTTAAGGAAAAACGTGGTGGCTAGGATTTTTATATGGAATGTTTTAATTCTACCCAAAGTAATTCATATTTTGAGATTAACACCGTATTCAGGGAGTTTAAGTGCAATCATAGACGAAATTTGTGAAGTTTTTCTTTTTCCGTCAGGTCGCCCGAGGAATATATCTTGGCAACGTATTAAAACTCCTTTAAAATTTGGCGGATTAGGTCTGTTGAGTTTTGGAGACTTTTGGAAAGTAATTCTGTGCAAATGGGTTAAAAGACTTTTGGAAGTGAAGTCAATATGGGCTGAAGTGTTAGAAATTTTATATGAAAAGGAAATGAATGAATCTTTGGAAATGGTAAAAGGCAAGGGTCCCCATAGGTGCTTAGAAATAGCAAAGAAAATAAGCCCCTTTTGGAATAGGAATGTGGAGATCTATTGTGAGGTAGTAGATGTGGTGCTAGAGAGGATGGAATGGCAAGAACCTGTTAGTGCTAACAAAAGATTAGTTATTTTGCAAAATACATCAATAAAAAGAAAAATATTGTTCTTGGGTGAAGTGTTCAATAAAGAAAATAATTTTACTTTAAACGAGCTGTTAGAAAAAGAGAGGATCTTAAGATTTGTCAATTTTAAGAAGCGGGAATTTGGTCCGAGAAATTGTTTTTTCAGTTTTATAAAATTAATGACCAATAAATGCCTTCGTAATATTTTAGTGGAGAAAAGGTTTAGAAATCATTTTATTAATCAAATAGAGAGAAGAAGGGATAGTTTTGGATTGGAAATTCCTGTTAGTGCTATTATAAAAGGTCTGCAGTCGGAAAAAATGAGTCATTCTCTTTTTTGGTTCAAGTATAGAGTGATATCTGGTACCCTTTCACTAGGAAGTATCTATGGGAAGACGGGAGCTGAAAGGCTTTGTTTTTTCTGCGGAACCTCGTTGGAGACATTAAAGCATTTTATTCTGGAGTGTCCACATATGGGTGAAATCTTGGACTATCTTAAATCAGTTTTCAATGAGACTCTTAATATACAATTGCGAAGGATTGACTTTGTTTATTTTTATAGTGGCCCTTACCAGGATATTGTTAATTTTTTTACTGCAAAAGCGCAATATTTCATGTACAAATTACGAACAGAAAGAGTACCCCTACCCGAATGTCCCTCAAAAATTGTTGATGGTATTGTAAAAAGTTGGTCATTCTGATGACAAAAATTGTTTTTGTTTTCTGTGCTGTATTTTGGTTGGGGATGTGATTTGAGTTATTAGTTTATGGATCTTATAAAGTTGATTGTAACATTATTTTAGTTTTGTTTTAGTGATTAAATAAATAGTTAAAAAAAAAAAAAAAAAAAAAAAACAGAGCGTTATTTCTATTGTATCTCACAACCTTTCCTTCAAAAAGGAAAGACAAAAGGGCCCAGTTGGTTACAATTATAAACCTTGTACTCACAATTAACGAGAGTTAATTTGATTTATTCAACTAAACAACGTTCAGGGCTATGATTAAAGGAATAGAAGTAAACAATTTGACAGCCGACAAAAGAGTACATTATTTATAAGCTCTGAGTGACTTGAATGATTTCATACTTAAAATTTGTCTTAGGCATCCATCAATCTGTTCTAATTAATCAAGGAATTTTTCATAATTATATGGTATGTCGATATTTTGTAAATTATATATATATATATGTAATTTGCATCTCAACTCTCTGATCCGGAAATAATCTTAAGTTAACTCTTGAAATGGGTGATACTAATTGATCAAAATAAATTGCCTGGCCAGTCTACAATTTGTGTAATCTAATCATCTCACAACCTTTCTTCTTTCAAAAAGAGAGGAGGGAAAATGTACAAAATGATAGTTGTCGGACGATGTATATGTCGAATAGAATGTTGATTATATTATAAAATGTTTACATTCTATGTAAATAATTATAAAATGATTACGTTCTGCGGACAAATCATAGAACATTCGAAATTAAATATTATAGAATATGGAAAAGTATTAAATAAGAAAATGATTTATAAAAATCAAATCTTTAGATCTTAATACTCTTGAGTCAGGTGGATCAATGTTAATCTAAATAGTCAACAAGATTTAGAGTTTTTAATTTATTTTTCGTGTAGAAGCTGAGTTTTGATTTAGGGCGAATAGCTTAAAACATCAATTCGAGCTCAAATTGTGAATTTATGTCCACAGTTCTGGATTGTTTCCAAGTCTTTGCTCTTTTTGTCTTCATATTTAAAGAAAATTGGCGTCGATTATTTAAAAATCCAGTTAAATATGTATGGTAGATACATTATACTTATGGACACCAATTCACAATTGCAGCTCGAATTGCTGTGTGTAAGCTATTCGAGGTAAGTCAAGTCAGATTCTACGTAAAAAATAAATTAAAAACTCTAAATCCTGTTGACTATTTAGATTAACATTGATCCACCTGACTCTGGGGTACTAATATCTAAAGATTTGATTTTTATAAATCATTTTCTTATTTAATACTTTTCTATATTCTATAGGATCAATCTTCAAATGTACATATTCCATGATTTAGTCCATGGAGCGGATACATTCCATAATTTGTCCATAGAATGTAATCATTTTATAATAATCCACATTCTATACGACACATGTATATAAAACCAGGAAATGATTTCAACAAATCAACGTTCAGATTACTATTGAGGGGAGTACAACTATGTACATAGAATTGAGCTACGGATTTCTGGGTGATACGCCTCTTTCAAGTTTCTTTATAGTAACAAACAAGTTGAACTTCATATGTTGCTACATGACGGAGCCCCAAAACTGGAGGAGAATAAACAATAGAGACTTTGTATCGATAAGAACCTATAAATCTATATAGCAATGCTGCTCTATTTTGATATGTACATAGAAACGTGATTACTTCTTGTTCTTCATCTTAATGGTTGTTACGTATAGAATAGAATAGAACATTATATTTTGCATGCAGACGTCATGTACTTTTATATTATTCAATGTTTGAATGTTGCTCAGTACTAATAAATAATGATGAAGAAGTACATATCTATTTATTTATTTTTTATATTTATTTTTTGGATCGAGTCCTTTGACAGGCACTTGAATGAATAAATATAAAAAGGCCACTTTAATCAGCATTCAAAACTGCATTTCAAATACAAATGCACACTCCTTGATCTCTACGTACATATATCAATACAACATGTATTTAAATTCAATCAGACTCCTTCTCTGAGTACAAACAAGTCACACTTTTAAGAAACAGTTTTATTTAAGCTTTCTGTCCGTATAGCCATAATATTTTATATTTTTTTAAAGTATTTGATGGCCTGTGGATCCCTTATTTGCATGCATAGATTATGGGGAGTGGTGACGTGGCCTACCCTTTGAGAAACAAGTGTCATCAACATATAATTGACATTGTTGTCATGAAACCATCAAGGATTTTATGTATTAATTAAAATAGTTCACATGTTGATCAAAGAATGACTCACCTCTGAAAAAAGGAACCTTAATAAAGGGTGAGTAATGGAGTCGTCCATTCGATGTAATGGTGCAGTGGATGATAACACAGGTCAACAAATTTGAATTGTTAAAAATCCTAAGGGGTATATGTAAGCATAATAAAAGTTATTCAGTTTTGCACGCACTGATTTCAAATCTGTAATTTTTTTTTTTTCGAAAGCCCTAAGGTTTTCAAAAATCGGACCTTACTTTTTGAGCTTTTTTGGCCCATGTTCCAAATTCAACTTCAATTACAACCTAGAAGAAATCTCATTTCCCTTGGTTTATATAATACAAATTCCATTTCCAGTCTTTGTTTTGACCTAAAGGAACTCCTAAGGCGTAGGTTGCCGGAGTAGGTCCAAAAGTTGGCAAAATCCTTTGTACTTAAATAACTCCTTGAATATTACATGAAATGGATGAATAAGGAATGCATACAAGAGCTTAAACCCACAGCCTCCAAACAAGATGTCAAGTGCTCGATAAGAATCCTTAACTAAAAAGAAATTGTCCATCTCAATGTGTAAGTTTTCATTCAACTTTGATCAAAATCCACTAGAAATCAATGACTCACGATAGGGCTATTTAAGTAGTAGCACGAAGAAGGATTAACAAACCAGAGGAAATCCTTCTGCGCGGTACTACTTGAGTAGCTCTATCGTGAGTTATTGATTTCTAGCGAATTTTTGCTCGATATTTTATGAAAGTTTACACATTTAGATGTACAATTTCTTCTTAGATAGGGATTCTTAGGATTTTTGACAGTTGACTAGTGTTATCATTGTATGACCCCTTTTTTAAAGGACCACCTAAACTTTTCCATGTTTAATATATTCTCATATTCCACATGCATAGAAATATACATACTCTTTTTATCAGATTTATCTACTCTAGTGTCCTCCTCGTGGATCTGCCTCACTCGAGCTATATTTTCACAAATAGAATGAATTTACAAAATCTCTACTCTGTCTTACTTCAGCATACACATGAATCTCAAGGGGCATGATAAGTGTATTTAAAGGGATGAGATCTTTAATATTATGTAGGAGCCTTTAGGAAGGACCTAAGGGATTAGATTTGTCTTTTTTAAGCTGTACTTTTGTTTACTTTTGCGGCGGCTTCTTTTTTATAGGGTTACGTAGGAAATGTTTTGCCGAATTCGCATATTTAAATTTTATATTTTTTAAAGCAACTAATGATTTCTAATCTCGTTTTAGTGTTTGTATTTATGGAGTTAGGGCTTCTGACTTCTTGTTTTCTTACTTAGAAGTGAGTAGAATAATTATTTTTATTTTTATTGTAATCATCTTTTTTTGGTTTTGGTTTCTTTCGTAGAAAGAACAAAGGATGCATTATTCAAGCATTAGCTTTGAATACAAAGGATCTTTCATATTGACCGTACGTATGTATGTATGTATCTGGGCTCTCATCAAATTTTGTTTTGTTTAGGGGTCAGATAATAATATCTTTGCAAATAACTCTATTTATGAACATCTAAGACTCTATTTATACATATATAGGAGCACAAATTCATTAAGGAACAAATGAATCAATAAAATTGTAATAATAAAAAGATAATTACTACAGGCCCATATTCTTCAAAGGTGAAGGGAAGGGGGGAGAGGAACCCTGCAAAACAAAAGAATATGGAAAATAGAGTTCATAAAATTTGCAAAAAGATCAAAGAACTCATTTTCGAAGAAAAAATATATAATTAAGTTATGTTTTTTTTTTAAATGAATATAGGAGGTTGTGTTAACTTGACTATGTATATTGTAAGTATGACCCAGAAAAATATGGACAGAACTTGAGTAGTCCACCTTACTTCTTCTCTCTCTCATGTCCCATAACTCTCTAGCTAGCTAACGTTTTTTTGAGCAGTAGGAAAGACACTAACTAACAGTTGACTTTGAGAATTACCCCTCCCCCCTCTCTCCACAAAATTCTGAAGGAAAGGTTGCGAGATGGAAGAAATACATATGTGTTCACTCTAAAGTATACATAGTGATATCATTTAAACATAAATAACTCTTATGGTGTTATTGTTATCAGCTGCCCTATTTTCCTTTTGCTTTTTATTTACGTCGAGTTTTTTTGTGCACTCGGAACCTCGAATCTCAAAAGGGGAAGGAAGCATTTGAAAAAAGCATATGGTCGTCTATTTTCCTTGTTGCCAACTTTTTAATATTATTTCAATATAATATATATTGATAAATCGTACCAATTGTGAATACTGGTATATATAATATTCGGAAAAAAAGGCGCGGAATCCTTGATTTAATATCATGTATAGCTACATCAAAATCATGAACAATACCCTCTTTGAGTTCATAAGGTGTAGAGTCAGCTGCTTTAAATCAAAAGAGTCAACTGATGAAAAACAGCTGAAAAGAGATTACATAATAGTATTTTTGTTTATTCCAATTCATGTTCTGAACTTTATTTTATTGAATTCGAATACAATCTTGTTAAGAGCTGAACAATTCCCTTATATTAAATAAATAATAGTCCAACACAAGAAGAAAGAAAAACATGGAGGCGGTAAGGTGTGGCTAAGAATGAGCTCAAAGGATGTTCAAGGGATGATGACGTCAAAGTTATGTATGCATACATAGAGTGAATTTCATTCAAAGAGTATTTAAATGGAAAACCGTACTAATGCGAAAACTCTGGCCTATTATAACTTTAACGTGTATTAGCCCTATTCCCAGTTGAATTGATGGAACTGACATAAGAGCTACGCTTGACTCACTATGCTGAACTGCTTATGAAAATTCATCACACTCCTCAAGGTATGCTCTTTTCTATGACTGGAGAGAATGAATGATGAACCGTATATTTCGGCGTATAAGACGAGCTACAAAATTAGAGCAAATTTTTATGAATTTACCATGTATCATATGCGCTCTGACCTTTTATATCCGTTGTATAAAATGACCCACAACTTTTAAGGGTATTTTTTTTGTACTTTAAGGGTCGTCTTATAGTCCGAAATATACGAGTCTTTTTTCTATTCCTTATGAAAGAAAGGTTTAGAGATGCAGGAGTAATGATGTTCATGTGATCTCTTTCACGCTCTCTGTATGCATGAATATAATCATTTGAACCGATATAACAGTGTGTTCTATTACGACGGACTATTCCTTCTCTGGAAATAAGAAAAACAAACAAATTCATGAGGGATGAGTCCACAACGACTACGAAAATGAGTCTAGGAACCAATTAAATTTCTAATTTCATTGGTTTCTCCTTTATTTTACTTTTTACTTTTTTTTTTTTTTTTTGGTCATGATTCATTTTATTTTCTTGCAAGTGTGTAAAAGTGCAAATTGATAAATTAGAATAATCAAGAGAGAGAGAGAGAAGAAAAAAAAAGAAGAAACATTTTTGCCATTTTATTATTTCTTGCAAATATGGCATGAATAGAGTAATTGATTATTATTACTATTATTATTATTATGAAAGGAAAGTAGCTGTGGCAAAAACAAAAAAGAAGCAAATTATTTATGATTTCAATTAATTAAAATAAAATATTATTAATTAAAACCCGTTTCTTCTCCCATTTTGACTCTTCCTTTTTTTTTTCTCCATAATTCCTCACTGATTACAATATGATCACCACCACACTCTGTGACGATGATGAGGTAGCCTCTATGCAGATACTTACTTCATGCCTTTCTTTCTCTCTTTCTTTCTCTACACCATGCCAAAGAACTCAAACCATGCATGTAAATACATATTATTAGAGTCTTTTCTTCTTCATCTTCTTTTTCCCTCCCACTTGAGCAGTCAAATACCAAATATATATTTGCCCATAAGGTAAATCCTCAGATTACGAGAGACGTTTTCTGAATATGCGAGACTGTATAAGACACTTGACTAGGGAGCCACCAATGAGATACTCTCCCTCAAAAACTAAGGCACTTTTACATTGTACATTTGTTTTGGGTTTTTCACCATGGGAAGGGTATTAAAAGACTTTGAGATCGGCATTTAGAAGGCTCAAAAGATCCCTTGGTTATCATCACATTCTTGTCAGTACACCCCTGGGGCTTGGCTGAAGAAAGATCTTTAGTGTTTTCCCATGGGTGCAATGCATTAATTTTACTATTCTACTTCTAAGCAGAAAAACGGGAAAGAAACTCAAAATGTGATCGGCATTTACAACTCCTTTGCCGAGTCAGTTTTGCTTTACGAACAGTTGCTCGTCGTCCAGGGGTTTACATTACCTACAAAGATTTCTTACAATTCTACATATATTTTATTTTTTTCCTTCAAATTTATGTGAATCAATTTATTAATATGTATATACATATGTATGCAAGAATGTACATATATTGCTTTAAATGGGTTAACCAACATCATTTTTGAGGGGGATTTAAATCATTTTCTCTCTCTCTCTCTCTTTCATTCCTTCATCTCTAATTCATTGCTATGAAGGTGTTGAAGTAATGTATTTTTTTTAATTTATGTGTTTTCTTCAGTAAATAATAAACTATTTTCCGAGAGAGAAAGAGAGAGTTGAATATATTTTATTGCTCCAGAATCTTTTTAAAGATACGATTACACAATACAAAAGTTAAAAAGTTTGGCTCTTAATGAACTTTATAGACGTATTTAAATACTTTGTCTATGTCTTGTCTTTGAAACGTATATGGTTTGAACTATTGTTAAATCGGATTGAGCATTCAGCATAAAGGGTTGAAAGAATCCACAATGAAGATCATATGTGTATGGTATCAAATGACTCGTTCATATGAACTAACTTGTAACCGGGAGAAGACGATTAGTCAAGATGCATCTTTTTAAATAAATGCATCTTTAATGAAGAATTCAATGAACATAGTTGTTGTGAAAAGTCGTATTTGGCAATGATTGGAATTTCAATAGATGTTTGATAACTTCATCAAGTAATTTTTGATTTTTTTTGTTGATGAAAATGACTGACTGATTAGTAATTTAGAATTTTCAACGGGTCATTCACTAGTAAAAATAAATGATAAATGTTTAACCTAATTGGTACTTATTAATAAATGACTCGTGCTGTAATGAGATAGGACTTTAAATGTAGAACGTACCACAAAATCTCTACTTCAACATTAAAGAAGAAACATTTTGGCTTTTTGACAAATAGTTAGTTTGTTTCGGCTTATGTGCTTAATATTATGTGCAATGGTTGGGTTGAATGAGTTGTAATTAGTCAATGGGTGTTTATTAATTTTCTCTTTATTTTTGAAGGAGAGGTTGTGAGACCCAATGAATGATTCTTATACCATCATTTTACCTCTAATAAATATTAATCTTTAGATGGGAGAAAATTTGAGGACGTAAGGTCCTTAAAGGACTATAAACTTAAAGCATATGAACTTTCAGATAGATATGTTCCACAATATATATATGTATATTTTTGAATTGAACAAATAATGAGACCTTCCAAGTAGCATTCCTCACTCAACAATATACATACATATTTACAATGATCTCATAACCAGAGTCAGGTATGTATGTACACATTATGTACATTTTAACAAACGGAAGGTCACGCTTATTCCCTGCATATTTCTCAAAGCATTTAAAACCATGTCTCTATTAGTGTGTGTGTGTGTTTGTTTGTTTTAAATGTTTAAAATTGATGTTGTTATTATGTTACACATCTTGTAAACAATTTAGAGAGTATGCAAGGAATCCTCAGCAAAGGAAGGAATCATATAAAGATCAAGTCGATATCCGTCTTGAGGATTGTAAGTAAAATACCTATCTAAAGAAGAGGATCGTAAATTTAATGATGGAGACGATTCTTGCATTCCCATTTGGGGACTTGATGCAAAATGCTTTGTTTCTGGTAGCAGGAGTAGTACTTACGGTCCAATCATATTTCATATACATATTATTTATGTACAATGACAAATGGTTTCATACCAAGGAGAGGAATTTATTATGAAAATACAACGACAACCTACAAAGGTAGAGGAGAGATAACAAATCAAATTACAAAACTGACAGTCATTTCAATCAGGTTTTCATCTTTCTCATTAATAAACCAGTCTACAGAGCTCCTCTCTATTGCATGATGCATTTTTTTTCTTCTCGTGCATATTGTATTATACTAGCAATTAAATGGATATTAATTGGAAAATATGTCCTTTTTGCCTTATGGCATCTCAAATAAATCATTAATCTGTTTGCTAAATGCAAACTCTGCAATTATTGGGAGGGTAAAATCGTTACCTCTTTTAGGGAAATACAAAGATTTATTTGTTAATGGCTCCCTTTTCCATATCGATTTGGACTAGGAGTCCTCAGAAGGAATGTGATTAAGGTGCCTCAAAGACTCGAGAGGATTTGAGTCCTTGACTTGAGTTGTTCGTCCAACGTGAGATATTGAGACAAGATTCAACACCTCTGGGAGTAACTACCATGCTGTCCAAGGATAGGTACGCGAATTTAATAATTAATTATTCATTTTTTCAGTCGAAGATGGTTCCTCAAGTCAAATAAAAAGTCAGTCGCACCAAACTACATAATATGAACATAAAAAGACGACTAAAAAAATTCTGGGATCTCTTGCAAGACGAGCTTTTTGCAACAAACAAAAATACTATTATGTATTCAGATGTTTTTCATGAGTTGACTCCTTTGATTTAAAGTAGCTGACTCTACGTACTATGAACTCAAAAGGGGTATTATTATTATTTATGATTTTGATATGTATAAAATATATATAATCAAGGATTGCACGCCCTTTTTTAAATTTTTGGATAATATATATATTTGTATATTGGTAGGATTTATCAATATAATATAGTATATCTAAATAATAATTCTGCCACATATTAAAAAGTTGGCAACCAGGAAAATACAGACGGATACCTACCGTATGTTTTTTAAATCCTTCCTTGCCCCTTTGAGAATCGAGGTTCCGAGTGCACAAAAAAACTTGTCGTGTTAAAGTTAGTCTCTATTAGTATATAATCTTCGTGATGTCAGAGAACGAATGAGTAACACAACTTAATATTATTGTAATTGATATTCCAATGCCTTTCTACAAATCATCTGTTTTATTCATGGATATGACTTAAGAATGAATGGTTGGAAGTGGCGTGAATTTCTTTTAATAAAGCTCTGAGTAAAAGATAGTCTCGCAACTTCTCATTATTAGCTAATAGTATATGAACTTTTAGTATGTACACTAAATTTTGTTCCATAAACAGTTTTCAGAGACTGCTGATGCTTTGGATTCCTACACCAAAGGACACTCCCCATGTGTTTTGCAAAATAAAGTACAATGCCCCCCTTATCTACAACTTTGATAAAAGGGATAAAATCATTTGACAATTTATTATTTTGTTTGTTTGTTTTTCACCCTTAAAATTTATTCAAATAGCCGATTAAATTGTAGTGGCTGGATATTATTCCCATCTTTTGAACAGCTTGAAGAGGTCAAAAGCTAATGACTCCCTAACGAATCAATACCATCGATTCGATAAATACATTTATTAGATATAGTATTATATGAAAAAAAAAAACATTAGGATCTCGTCATAGAGTGTTGTCCACATATCAATCTTTTCTTTTTTTGCACTTTTTCCTTTGCAAAATAATATCGTTGTAATTGTTTTTTCGTTTTGAATTTGGTATACAGTGCAAAGTGAAGGAAATGCTACTGAACAAAATAAACAGCTTTAATGACGTACCTATAAAATAAATTTAACTGTTAAAAGAAAATCCTCAAGAGATCTTGTGATCACTCTCTAATACTATTTTATATTTTTCTTTTCTTCTTTATTTTTCACTAACAAAACAAGAACAAAGGAATTGTTGTACATCTAACCCTACAAGAAACTTTTTTTTCTTTTTTTTTTAAAAAAAAGGAAAATGTTTTAACGGATTGATACTTTTAAGAAAGAAAAGACATTTTAATGTATTCGGTTTTTGAACCCTTTTCTTTTCATGGAAAAATAAATAAAAATACTTACCTTTGTAATTGACGGTAACACATATTTGGCTTAATTGATTTTATTGACAATCAACTTTTTGTTTTGGGTTTCTATAAAAAACCTTTTATCTGTTCATTTATTTTTCGGATACATATTTAACAAATTGCTAAGTATCATACATCGTGTTTTTATATATATACATATATTATAAGAAAATAACATATACTCACTAATGTTGTCATTGCATCCATGGCTACCTGGAGCTAGACTGTTGAACAAAAGTAGAGGCCTTTACTTTTATATAACAAAACATATTTTATTCCTTTTAAATATCAGTTGCAACCCCACTAATGGATGCCCGGGCCTCATGACCTGAAAATTTAGAGCATGATCTGATTTAATGTTTAAAATTGCACGATTTCGATATCGTTGATGGAATTTAACTTTTAATTCCTGATAAATGGGAAAGGTGAACTTATTAAATTAAATTTTAAATATTGAAATATACTTGTCAAGTTCAAAAGATACATTTTGATACATCATTACCAGTTAGAGGCACAATTATGTACTTTGTTTGTCTATGACTAATTTAATACCTTTTTAATTACTATTGGTATCGTCGGTTTGTAGGCTTATAAAATTCGTGGCTCAAGATAGTAAAATAATCAATACATATCCTGAACGTAGCGTTTATTTTGTAAAGTACATAATTTTATTCGTTGTTAGTTGTAAACCTCTTAGACTTAATGATTATTATTATTAACAATATTACCTATTCTGCTCAATATTAAATATAGTTATGAGCTTGTCAATCGACTACTGGATCTCAAGCCGCCCATAAGTATCAATAAACTACGACTTTGAGCTGAAAGACTCGACTCAGACCTGGACTCGAGTCGCGCTTAATTTTTCTTAGGCTGCTGATCCTGACATGACTGAGAAGCTCTGATTATACATATAACTCCTTTTGTTTACTACCACCTTTAAATCCTATTTAAGGGATAAGGGCCTGACGTATGTATGTACACCCCTTGACGCTCCCTTTATGTCCACATCAGTCTTAACAATATTTATTGTTGTTTTGACAGCCCTCAAAAAGTCCCATGGACGGATCTAATTAATTCAGAATCCATGAGGACCTCACACGATGTCTTTATGACGAACTTGATGCATGTGTATGTATATGGAGTACATAACTGTGCCTTTTTTTTTCTCCGAGTCCCATGATTATTTATAGTAACTTTATATTGTGTTGTTAAAGACATGACTTTGTCAAACAGTTATTTGTTTGTTTTTTCTAATTGTTTTACTCCGATTAATGTTACTATGTTTGTTGAAAGCTGATCACTTGAACTAAAATTAAATCCTGCTGAGCTGTGAATATCATTACTCAACAAAGGGAACAAGAACGACATTGATTTTGGACAATTTCCCTATGGATTTCTGTCCCTACCTTGTCCCTCTTTTCAATGAAGAGGAGGTTGAGAAGAGACTTCCCTTCACTTTGTCTCTTGATCCAAAAAAAAAAAAAAATCTTTTCCTTTTTAATAGAGATGTAGCCTTTACTGAGTGAACAAGCCTTACTCTCAAGTATGAAATAGTTCAAACAAATGTGACGTCATTGGCACACACCAACAACTGATTTTGAATATTTCTTTCTTTCTTTCTTTCTTTGTTCTCTCTACGTTTTTGAAAAACAAATGTAGGGAATGTTTGTAGTTGTTTCCTTGATATGTTCAGATATCCTTATTGTTATATACATATGCAGACAACTGCAAGGCAGGAGTTCTTTATAAGATCATCATCTCTCAGTCAAGAGATAAAAATATCCATCTATTTTAATTTACACAGAGTACATTGAGTCCAAAAGAATGGATATAAATTGCAAGGGAGGGAGGACTCTACATATATTGTACATACGTAAGCAAATATGGAGAGTCAAGACAAAAAAAAATCCAACTTCCTTAATTGAGTGTACATATGTATGTATATGGAATCATTATACCATTTACGACGACCCATGGTTACGTACGTACATACAACACCCATTTCAAAAATGGATCGCAATTATATTAAAAATGTCTGTTTGTATCATTGTTTCAGCCAAGGATCTCATTTGTTAGTTAGATACCTACATCTCCATGGACACTCTCCATTTTTGGAATTGATACATCATATCAAATATTCCTTGTAAAACAGGGCGTTCAAATGAAATAAACTCTAATTAAGTTTGTACTTCTGAGTAACAGAGTAATTGTACATAGATGTCTTCGTAAATGCATATTGAACGAAATTCTAAATACATTTTGTCAAAAGGCTATGTTTATACGTCACAATGAGATTTTAACTCCACCTCTCAACCTTTCCTTCTCCAAAAAGAGAATGGGGGGGGGGATCCAACAAAGCATCACTTTTTAGTTGATTATGCTTATGACGTCATCAGTGAAAAGGCTTTAAATTAAGTTAATAACTTTTATTTTAAAAAAATCAAATGCTATTGTCAACTGTCCATTTTTATATTTCTCATCCCTTTTTTATAATAATGTGTGTTCTGAACGTGGATTGCTTGAACTCTAATCAGGAGTAAGCAAGATCTGTCCCATTGTTGGACCGAATGGATCCACTGCCAAAGAAGGATTTTCCTCCTTCTTTTCAATTCTCTTTTTTTCCAAGAAAAAGGCTGTGAGAACCAAGAAAGTCCACGCCAAGAAATAATAATTGAATCATTCTTAAATGACGTCATGTACCCATGAGAAAAGAGTTTGAAGGGATTGAATTGACACCTCAGTGCTACTCATTCATAATATTTAGTGAGCTGGGATGGAATACTTTATAGATCATACAAGGACTGTGACGACGAACACTTGGAGGGAATAATCCTTTCATATGTATAATGGCCCTGTAACTGATTTTCTTCTTCATATTTCTTCTTTTTTCCCAAAAGAAATGAGGACAATCAACCCCTGATTATTCAGGAATACTATATAGATATGTGAACATATTTGGGAGTCACCCCCCCCCTCTCTCCACATTGTATGCTAAGAGCAATCAAAAACAGAGTTACTTCATCATCACGAAGCCTTTTATAATATATATATATAGCATTGTTCAACGGTGTTTGATTTGAATAGCTTTTGAATAAAAGTAAATCCTTGTAAGCGATGTAAATTATTCTTATTATACATATTTTGTCAAATGTTTCCTGTTTTGAAATTATTATTTACATATATGTACAATATAATCACGGCACTAGATAGGGTGGGGGTAAACAGTGCTACGAAAAGCATACGTTACTTTGTAACATTTTATTGTAATGCATAGTTATTTGTATGTAGTACAAATCCTAGTAACAAGCAAATTATGTCACAAGATTATTTTATCGGAAAACTCATGAGAACTTTAAGAAATGAGTTGTATGAGAATGTTGGATCATTGTGGAGAGAGTAACTTGCTCCATAGATCCTTGTTCTATTTAAATTATTCTATTATTATGTCCATAGACTCACATATGTAATAACACTCTACCCCTATTCCACGTCGTTAGTGGATGAATTTATCAATTAGTCACTTGTTGTTCTCAAAGGTAATTATTTATTTATGTATGTACGTACATACTTAACATATTTATCCAAGGGACGTTGAGTAAGTAGTCTAAATGTCAAGCCAAAAACAAAAGGGGATGATTCATTTAATAATAATAAGTAGAGCCATAATTCAGAGTACACCTTCGTTTAAAGTCATGAATGGAATAAATTAATTTAAGCAAAAGATAACTGCTATTAAATCAAACACACACAAATTTAAGGAGGGGGGGGGGGTATTTTAAATTTGCATTGAATATAAAAAAGAACATTTTTAGTATTTTTATAACTCTAACGAGATTTGTTTGAAAATGTACAAAGTTATTTACGGAATAGCATACAAATTCAAGTTATGCTTAGCCAAGGTCATCTGACCTTGGATAGTAATAATAACACTGATCAACAAATTTGAACTATCAAAAGTCAAAACGAAGACTGGAATTGGAATTTACAAGACTCATGGTAGAGCAACTTAAGTAGTAGCGTGCAGAAGGATTTCAGCTGATATCTTAATCCTTCTGTGCGCTACCACTTAAGTAACTCTACCCTGAGTCTTTGATTTCTAGCGAATTTTGGCTCGATATTGGATGAAAATTGACACATTTTGATGAACAATTTCTTCTTAATTTAGGGTTCTTACGTAGGGTGCCTGACATCTCGTTTGAAAGCTGTGGGTCTGTAATGACCTTTAATGCATTCCTTATTAATCCACTCCGGCACCCTACGCCCCTCGAAGTCCTTTTAGGTCCAAAGACAGGGAATGGAATTTGCATTAAATACACTAGTAAATCAACATTTTTAATGCACAAAATGAGTATCCTTCTAGGCTAAAATGGAAGTTGAAATTGGAAAATGGGCCAAATTAGCTGAAAAAGTAGGATCTGATTTATCAAATTTAAGTACAAAGGATTTGGCCGACTTTTGGGCCTACTCCTGCCCCCAGGAGTCCATTTAGGTCAAAACAAAGACTGGAAATCAAATTTTCATTAAATACACGAGCGAATCATCATTTTGCAATGCACAAAATCCTACTAGACTTAAATTGAAGTTGGAAAATGGTACAAAAAGCTTAAAAAGTAGTGTCCAATTTTTCAAAAACCGTTGGACTCTTGAAAAAATAAATAAACTACAGATTTGAAATCAGCGTACAAAACTGAATAACTTTTATTATTATACTTTAGGATTTTTGACATTTCATCAGTGTAATTCGAAATGTGGAAAAAGAGACATTTCCGATGTGTGTAAAAATCATATTTGAGATGACAACTAAAGCTTATAATTTAATTTTGTAAGAAATGACATAAATAAATATAGTTCTAGGATTTAAAAAAAGAAAAAACAAACACAGATAATCCCTCCACCCTGGCAATAAATCAGAAATATGATGCAAAATTTGCAATTGATACAATGACAAATTGAACTTGAATATACTCAGTCGTACATAATATTTTTGTAATAATCATATTTTTTTCTTAAATACAAATTATTATTTAACAATGGACCTATCGTTTTATTTTCCTAAAAATATAGTATTTATACATTAATGATTTATCACATTTGCATTGGTATCCAAAAGTTTCTAAATTGGTATATTTGCATCCTGATTCACATCTCCATATCTGCATTTATATACATATATATTCAAAACATCACGAATATATGTATATTGATAAATATGTGCGCAAGGAATTATATTTTCTGTGACAATCAATCCCAAATGATTGGAACAAATTGTCTACAATTGACAAAAAACAACAACACACATTTATATAGCAAAAAAAATTTGACTCGATTGAAAACATTTGATTAAAGAGTTCAAGCCTCAAAACTAGAGTATACGAACTGAATCCCAAGCATTTCTGCTACTATTTTTGTTTGTCCATTGCTTAGTTTAATTTTGTTTTTATAGTGGAATTTTATCCTTGTTTGTCCATTTCTTTGTTTAACAGATTTTGTCCTGATATCAAGAAATGTATAGTTTTTCTGCTACCGTAATTAAGCCTCATTATTTTAAAGTTGCATTTGCTTAACTTATCTTAACTCAATCCGTCTAAAATGAGGTATATGTCTCTTTGTTTACTTATATAATTAAGTATGAAATAGTATTAGCCATAAAATAGATAGAATCCTAACGATTTTGGTCTTTGGCCCACCCTAATACATGGTATATTTAAATACAAGAAGGGAGAGCAAACACTTATAGATATTTGGACAATTGAAACTAATTCGTTGGGAGGGAAATTAACTCATTTTCTCACAGATTTTGAGTCACGTAAATCTACTTTTTTAAAAGAAGGCAATTTATCTGTTACTCTCTCTCTCTCTCTCTCTCTCTCTTCTTTTCTTTCTATAGCAATTTGTTGACTTTTATGCATGCATAGGCAACTAACTTCTCAGGTCCACTTACCTGCCTTGCATATTCATATTTATCCATTCATTTAATTAGCCCTGTTTGTCTAATTAATATTCATTGCACAAAATCCTCGCAAAAAAAAAATATATGTATGTATGCATAAAAGAACAATGTGCCGTATGAATTCCATCTTGTCTCATCCCTAGATATGAGTGTGTGGATAAATGAATATCCATATATGGAGAGTGGGATTCCAGAGTGTCTGCAAACGTTTAATCCTACTTGATTCAAAGAATTTCGGCTATTCAATGACAAGGAGTGAAGATATGGATTTTAAACTGGGAATGAACCGAATGGCGGTTTTAGGAGAGAGAAACTGTGGACAAATGCCTTGAGCCTCTCATTCTAAACAAGCACAAATGAATATTATTATTTTTTAAATAGATAAACCGATTTCAAATTTAATTGTGGTAATTTCTGTGTACTACTATGAGCAAAAAATATAAGGAAATTTGAATGTATTTTTTTTTTTTTGGAGTGGGGGGGATCTCGATTAGGGATCCATGTTTTTGTGTTTTTAAGTTGGCACACTTGTCACATACATCTCTGCCCAATTACACGTCAAAATATTCATGTGTGTTTGACATACGCGTCGTCCATTTGTGAACAGCTAAAATCGATTTTTTTACTTTTTTAAAATGTCTGAAGGATAATGGCACAAATGCAATTGTGAGAAACGTTGTGTAAATCAAAAAAGTTGAAATGAATATTTCTTTTGAAATTTTGTGAATCCAGTGTTTATTTCTGTAGATACATAACCTACTACTATTAAGGAACCGACCGTTCAATTTTAGATTTTAATAGCATGTCTAAACAAAGCAGTTATTGTTCTGTAATTATTGACTTAATAAAAATGGAAGGGGGGGGGGGGGAGGGAAACTACTTTGAAGGGGATACAATGAACTTTGATGATTAAATAAAGATTTGTTGACTCCTGATATTTTTTACCCATTGTAGTACTGATATATTTTAATAAATGTAGTAAGTCTGGAGGTGAGCTTCTCAGCCAATTTATCCCTAATTTGATTTTTCATATCATAAAGAGTTTTTTTATATTTGAAGGCCCAAATCGAATCCATTCAGCTCATATGTATATTCAATATATTGTACCCATTGAACCATCTATTATGAACATTTAAAATTGTGGACCATTCAAGTTGAACTTTCTTTTCTTTTTTTGATACCCAGATTTCTATGACTATTTCCTTTGTACACATTATGTCAAAAAAATAATTCGAGTGTTGAACATTTAAAATAAATAGTTGTTTTATATTATCTACAAACTGATTTTTGGATTGTTGAGTTTTGTTTTGTTTTTCTTTATTAAGGATGAAGACTCATTTAGACATCAGTAAATGAAATAAATCTTTAATATAAATCATAAACAAGGTTTTTAAAATTATTTTCAATGTATCCTAAAAATTCCTCATTTTAGATCAGAGCGATTGAAATCTAATTTTAAAACTAACGAAAAATACTGACCTTGGATTTATACATATATATAAGAGCAATTTACGTTAATTGTTCCAATTTGTGGGGTGTAAGTTTGTATCTAAAGACCTACATAGTTTATACTTCTTAGATATTTGATATTCGATATCAACAGAGTCTTTTTTTTTTCATACTATGAATGGAATTTTTTACACTCTCTACTCCACTGAAGGCTCTTACAAGTTTCCCTTAAAAAAACCTAAATAAACACAATTTTGAAAAGAATACATCATACTCAATAGTCAACATAAAAAAAAAAAAAAAACCTAACAATGCTTCTTTCATTCCCCTATTAATAATAATGTATGTACACAGACTCATTTAAGTGAACTGAAGGTGAAGAATTGAAAGTTGACTCCTTCACTCTCTCAAGAGTAATAATGACTTTATTTCTACATTTATAATAATAATGACTTCTGAACATGGCAAATATATATATATATATATATATATATATATATATGTACAATAAATGATCAACTTAATTAAAATTATTTATCCATTTAAAGTGTCTTTTTCTCAGTGATTCCATTATTCCCCCTTTAGACACTAAAGGTCAATTCGATTCTACATAGTATGGAATGCAAAGACTTCCGTCATCTCATCACTCATTTAAATACTATTGAGTCTTGATAAATACCCTCAGAGCTACCCCCACTATGAGCTGTGTTCATAATATTTCGTTGTTGAATAGTACTCTGCCAAATATTTGGTAATTTGTTTAACCTATTAGTCATATGAGTGATTCCGTTACTCAAATTACACTTTATACACACGAATATGTAATATTTTTCATATTATTATTATCGTAATAATAATAATAATAATTAGTAATTAAACAAGGAGACGTCATCATCACAAAATTATGTAGGTGTGACCAAATAATAATATGTAATATTTACAATCTCAGACAAGAATGACTTGACAACAAAACAAATGAATTGGAGCAGAGCCTTAGTAAATAATAATTCATATGATTCATTTAAGTTGTTTTATGTAATAACAATAACATTTTATTTGTGGAGATGTGCCAAGGGATTTGTATTTTGTATGTAGATGATATTATAATATACGTAGGAGAGGGGAAAAGAATGACCCGTTTGTTCCCTTACAGCCCTCAATCCCCACTCCTCGTAAAGTACCTATGTAGTCCATTACAGCACACGTATAAGGATAATTATAACGTAACATTTGTTTTGACTCTCTTTATCCGCGCCACTGCAGAGCAGAACACAATATTGTTATCCCTCTGCTATGAAAGGAAATGTGAAGCTTCTTTACATTTGAAGCACCCAAATGACAAAATATTTGACAATGCATATACATCATTGTAAACGGATTGGGTGTCGTTTGTATCTACCGAAAAGGGATTGAAAATTTGTATGTATTTGTATATTTTTACATTACACCTCATTTTTTTTAAATCTTAATTGCAGGGTACTTCATTTTAATTGTACATCAATTCATGTAAGTACCTTGCTTCAAACTCTTTCAAAATAATATATACATGACAAATCTTTGAAACTTAACTTAACAAAGTTAAGTTAAGTAAGTGATAGCTTTAAAAAATGAGGTTTAATTTCGATAACAGAAAAACTATTGTTTTTTTCAAAGTTTTTGTCACTAAAATAAATTATAATTGATAAGGATCTATGTAGATATTTATGAATAGAGCTAGCTTTAAACAGCTGTTACTTCATCCCAATGGAATAATAATAATGTGTAGATTTATTTTGATCTGTATCATAAATAAAATCCTTCAAATAATTTTGTCTAAATAAACTAACAAATGTATTTTAAAGATTTAAATACCTATATGTATATAGATCCAAACAAAAATAGAGTTAAATGTTGCTTTTAAAAATAGAATGAAGAGAAGTGATAAATAAAAGGGTATCCCGGAACCATAGTTATTTTCTCATCAGCTGTCCATTATCCACTTATCCTACCTACTCCCTTATTATTGGTTCAATAAGATTTAATTGGAAAAATGTATTAAATGAATTGGTAGTTAGACAAATACGTCATAAATACCAACTGTGGAACCATTCTTTAAACAACGTAGTCTCACCTACATGCAAATTCACTTAAGTTTTGACCGATCTCACAGATTGAATAATCAATCAATAAATTAATTAATTATGAAACTTGATGTAATGACTTGAAAATTGGCATTGTTTGCTGCTGGTCCTATTATGCCAATCAAATACAGGGCAATAATTCATCTTTTTTTCTTCAAGGGCTGTTATTCTTGGACAGTTTATTTGCTATTTATGCCTCTTTCAATATGATAGACTTATACCATGATGACGTTACATGAAATAATGGAGTATTTTGCCCATTCGACCCATCTGTGGGACTATTCCTCATTGAATGATATTACAGCTGAACAAAAGCTTGTTCGAATCATTCAACCAATCAATGTTCACAACACTAATTGTAGACCAGAGTGCTGGAAAATTGAGAGATAACAGGTTGAATTGTTGAATTCAATTTAAATATGTACTCTGAAGCTTTGAATATCCTTAATATCAGACTAATAGTTCAACAGCTGGATATCATGACGTCATTGCCTGATTGAAGTTGACAAAAAAAAGGGGTATATCCCTCTGGGTTAGCTGCTAAGTGGGTAGTTTATTACTCCTTACAATCACGTTTAACACAAGGATCATGATTCCAAAGAAGAGAAACTCCAGGTTGGATATCTTTGGGAAAATTTCGTATGTTCATAGACTCTAGATCTAATCTGATTTAAAGAGTCACGAGACTTTGTGATAAAAAATGTAATAAAATTAAAGAAAAAGGATTCCTCGAGGCTTTTGATGAAGTTAAAACAAAGTATAAAATATTTTGAGTTAATGATAGGAAGATCTTAAAAAAAAAAAAAAAAAAAAAAATTAGCTTCTGCTCGTTAAATAAATGCAAATAGGATTTACATAAGCCAAGCCTCTTTTCGGTTGTTAAGAGGTTTACATATACCTGTTATGTAGAGAAAATGACGTCACACATATTTTGTGATTTGTAATTAATCAATTATACATGATAATATATATTCCTCTTTAGTTTGTCCTTTCCTTCAAAACACTCTTGAGGGAGAGTCTTTGATTATTTTTGAAAACAACAGTCTAATCAAAATAGTAGAGTCCGGTTCTCTTTATTTCAAATTAACAAAATGCATTCAAATAAATTAGGTTATAGTCAAAAATTGCATCAAATAAATATTGAAACAAATTGAAGGTTGACATGATAGCATGATCCTTAACCATGGGCGCAGTTGAAGGGGAATAATCCCTCTCAGAATTTAGTTAGCCTCATTTATCCCTCCATTCACGATGAGCTTTTTTGTTCACTCGATTCTCAACAGGGAAAAGAAAATGTGTACAAAGACATACAACTGGAAACTGCTACCCTTCTGTATTTTCCTTGTTGTCAACTTTTTAATATGTGGCTGACTTATTATTAAGATATAATATACATTGATAAATTCTACCAATCGTTAATATTTGTATAATGTACAAAAATTCAAAAGAAAAGGGCGCGCAATCCTTGATTTCATATTATATATATATATATATATCAAAATCATGAATAATACCATTTTTGAGTTATTCAGCTGCATTAAATCAAAAGAATCAACTGATGAAAAACAGCAGAAGGGAGAATACATAATAGTATTTTTATTTAACTCAAAAAGCTCGTCGTGCTTACCTCAGATTGACTACAGTTATGAAATTATACATTTATAAGTTAAATAAGTAATGTACCTCCCGAAGGGTTTCCCCAAAGTTTGTTATTGTGGCAGACATGGAATTAACAAATCCCAGTTTAAAAATATCTTATTCCAAAGATATTATTTTTCGATACATGTAAAATACACACTTTTTACGTAATTTGACTCAAAACTCATTATTGTTACCAAACCTGGAGCAAAAAATTCTAAACTTTTGACCGAAAATATTTATGGATTAAAATAAATTAACAATCGATCTTGGAACGACGTATTTGTGGATCAATGTTTTAGAAGCGCAACTACTTTGTTGATCCATCACTATTTATCACTTTTGCATGAAAATCAAGGTGTTGTAGACTATATATCTGATTCCGGATCCAGAAAATGAAATGAGCTGCCGAGTTGAGTTTGCAAAGTATTTAAGATGTAATTTACATAACTGTATCGGTTGTAACTCTTTGGACTTAATTATTTAGAATCTGTTCAGGTCTGCATGTAACCCTCTGGTGTCAGCTGTTTTTATTTCTTTTTTTCTAAAAAATATCATTTAAAACCACAAACTCATACTCCATGAATTAACACATTAAAACTATCATACATATACTATGGGTAAACTAAAACCATCCCTTGCAATAAGTGGCAAATGCTACTACATAGCTCAAATAAATTGCTCTAATCGAGCAAATTCACTCATTCTTTTCCGAAAAAAATTCCAGTACTTGGAGATACATCCCTCGCAAAGATATTTGGAAATCTCTTTCTGAAAGCATTCCAGGAAGGCCTCCAAGGCTCTTTTCTCAGAAGTTGAGCCCTCTAAAGTCCCTATGAGCTCCATATTGGTCATTTGAATACAGAAACCAGCTTCTTCAATGATATTTGTACTGCTCAGCCTTAGTGATATAGGTAAGTGGAGAAATACAAAATCGAATTATGTGATTATTGATTGTTTTATGGGGTAGATACATACCATTTGGGATCCGTCATTTCGAGTAGTTGTATAACGGACTTCATGTGAATCATGCCATTCGAGTACCAATTCATGCTTTTCAGAATACAAACCATTTCTCCTCCACAGATAAAGAAGGCAGGCATCAAACTTGACCAAAATACGGAGTCAATGATTGAATTACATTTGCAGGATTCCATTTTGGTTGATAGATTTTGTCTGAGGGGTAGTTGTGCTGCAGAAGCAAGTCCTTCACGGGGATCGAAGGAAAATAAGAGGCAAAGAAGGGGTATGAGAAGGGATTTCATGATGATATGTAATGAAATGTGATGATGTTCTCCTTGCTCTGAATCTCCACGTTGAATGCTACACAATTATTCGCTAGATCACCCTATATATAGAGAAAAATATCTTCTTGGCTATCCAAAAATAGTTTATTATTTCATTGTTCCATCATGATGAACAGGTGAGTGTTGAGTGAGAATCAGCAGTCAGCTATTCATAAATAATACAAGAACTATCGAAAGAAGATTAAAAGACAAATCTTTTTCTTTTCTTTTCTTTTATAAGTACCTTAACCATGTACATAATATGATCTCTTCTAAGACACTTATAGGAACTACGTAAATAGAAGGAATCCAATTAATGAATCCATAATTATAAATAAGTAATAGCCATTATCATGATCATTTTTATTTTATTTTATTCAAACTCTCTTTAGGTATAAAAAATGTCTCATGAAAATAATTTTTGTAATAGTTGAAAATATCATGGAAAAAAAAAAGTTGAAAAATATAAATTATAATTTGACATAATATATTAGATATATAAATAAGAGATATAAATAGGAAGGTAATGATTTTTTTCCACTAGAACTGTTACATACATACATATATCAATGACAGCTTAAGATGATGTATGATAAGAATCACCGACCTACAACATAATTGTTGTTACTATTTCTTTAAAACAAACGAAAAAAAAAAAAAAAAATTCAACCCGCAATGATCAAAGAATAACACTCAAATGTCTTATTTTAAGTAAGTAAGTAAGTATAATATACGTGTATGATTCTCTCATCATTTTATTCAACAGAATAAATGAGAGAAAATCAAAAAAAAATAAAAAAAAATATCAAAAATAACAAGATTCACCAATAACTTATTTCTTTCTCAAGACTCAAAATCCTTTCTCTTTGAAGATAGAAGAGATGACTTTAATTGACTAATTTCCTTGTTGGCTGCAAGCAATTCTTCTTGTAATTGCTTACTTCGCTTCCGAAGTCTCTTGATCTCTCTTTGAGAGGTCACACTTTGTTTGACGAGCTCAAGTTTATCCACTTTCAACTTGTAGATTTCCTTTTGGTATTTATCAAGTGTTGTTGAGGAATTCAACAATGGGTGGCTGCTGCTGCTGTTAACTCCACCTCCTTCTTCAAGAGACTCATGCAGCGGTGGACGAGAGGTGTGATGTTGAAGGGACAAATCCGGAAATTCATATAAACACATACCCGATGGCTCCGATATACTGGGTATAGAAGCTCTTCTATTACTTGTCGACTTGATGACGCTCCCGTCCTCCTCATTGTTATTATTGATTAAAGTGCGAACGGAATTGGTAACGACGGATGAACTCAGAACTCCATTGCCCCTACTTCCTCCTCCGAGAAAGTCTATAGAATTGAGGGAAGAGTCGTCGGATTCAGAGAGTCCACATCCATAGCCGTGATTAGGAAGATCTGGACTGGATACAGGAGAAGCAGGAGAAGAGGATCCTCGCCCTGAGGAAGATTCCGTTTTTGCTCCTATGCTTTTGGGCTTCTCAGACGGGAATCCCACATTGACTAGAAAGGACCCAGCAGAGCTTCTATGCTTATTATTCTTTGGGGTATTAGCCGTACTGCTGTTACTGTGGTTATTTGTGGTACTTGTTGATGAGGAGGAAGACTGAGTTTGTTGCCAACTGCCTTCGACTTTATGATTGCTGCGTCCACCAAGTGCTTTTTTAACAGTATCTAGAATCTTGGAAGTGGAAGGTCTTCTATCAGAAGAACTGGGCCCATTGCTTGAACTACCAACGCCAGTACTTGCAACGTTGCTGTTGTTAGGATTCAACACCAAGGACCCAAAGTTAGCACCAAGAAAAGACTTTGTTTTGAGGCTCAGATCTTCATTCAAATTGGACAAGAGGAGTGAGCGTGTACGAGACTCCAACTTTGAAAACTTTTCTGCTTTGTAGCAGGCATTCTCGGCATTGATGAGCTTGTTTAGTAAAAATTCTTTGAATTCAGGTCCTTTGGAAAAGGTGGTGTAAGAGGGGATCTCGGGTCCAAAATTGGGGACATCCCTCCTTGCACTTACACTGACTTTATAGCCGGATCCATCTTTGATGGGACGTACAACAACGTAGGCATGGAGGAAATGTGAAGTGATCATATCAGGACAAAAGGGAGTTTCGTCATCCTGAAAAACAAGGGCAACAATATCGTTTCCAATATGACGTTTCCGCTGGAGCTGTTGTGGATCATTGTCAGTGTAGGGAAGAAGAGTAGAGACATGGAACATAATTTCTCGATTATGGAATGTCTCATAGACACTCACATCCCCAGTTTGACCATAGGTTGTGTCTAGACCTCCTCGAAATCCCTTGTGCTCTGAGAGAAGCACACGATTTCCCAAGATATTTAAGAATTCTTCAAAGGCCGGAGAGTGCTCTCGATTCCCAAAGAGCTCTTCCTCTGTGACCTGACCCTTTTTTTGGTAAATGACTCCAAATTTGTTTTGTTTAACAAGAACGTGTTCGTCGTACTTGACAATTAATTCAGAGGAACGAGGGCATACAACGGGATGAACATTTTCTAGGGAGAGCACAGGAAGTAGGATTTGAACTATTCTGAGTGGGGAAGGAATATCATCCTCCTCTTCAAGGATACTATCTGGAATCAGTTTGTGAATAGTTCCAGAGTTTTGACGAACCATGACCCGAGTGTGATTCTCTTGAAGACCATCCGAGGATGAGGAATAGTTTTTAAGAGAGATAACGAGGGGTCCAAGTTGATCATCTTGTCCAACAAAATTATAGTGCTCATATCCAAGAAAATGTGCTCTATAGCTTCGAGCAGTCTCTAAATCACATTCATAGACACTACTCTTCTCTTCTCGACTTCCACTCCGTCCTCTCCGTCGTCTCTTACGAAAGTCATCTTCATCAATCCACCAGTGCTCGATGGACTCTTCAGGAACTACAATCATTGGCATAGATTTAGGAGAGGAGGAGGATAGAGTCGCTTCCAGCTTTGCTCTGGATCGACTTGCTGAAGCAATGAGAGGAGATGGAGCTTTGTTGTTGGAGTTGTTGGAGTTGTAATTATTATTAGCAGCAGCAGCAGAAGAAGAAGTGTTGGAGGAGTGTGTTGATGAGGAGGGGGGAGGCATGGAGCACCTTTGGTCGTCAAGACGTGAGGACTGAAGACGGTCTAGTAAGTCAAACAAATCCGTAGAAGAAGGCACGCTGTTTCCATTCTTATCCTCAATAGTTGAGGATGCTCTTCGACGGCGTGAGTCTGTGGATGATGATGATGGGGAGTACCAAAGGGGATTAGGATAGTCGGAGGATCGACGATAAGTTTCATTCGAGGAGGATGAATTTACCTGAAAATAATACACAAATTAAAAATATTATTTTATAATATATAATACAAATAAATAATAATTAGTAGGAAAATTTATCTATTAGAGAAAAACTCTTCTTCTTTTTAATTTATCACAGAATTTCAATGATATAGCAGTATATGATGTATGTATATCATGTGGTCTATCAATACAAAAGCAATCTTGAACAAACAAAAATCAATAGAAAAATGTACAAATCCCAAAGGATTTATTTTTTATACTTCATACACGTTCCTAGTATGTCATATACATATACATATATTTAATATTTACATTTCTGAGAGGAGTTAAGATACTCAGGAATGTAGGCTATAGCCTTCATTCTGCTCCAATATAGCCATTCATTAGTTAATCATGTATGAGTAGAAATGGATGATAATATTTAATTAGTAATATAGTTGCTTATTTTTATCAAAAAAATCATATACATAATTTATTTAAATGATGTCAACATGAACCAACAGATTTTCTCAGACTAGGATGTTACAAAATTCTATTTATTTTAAGTCAATAGAAACACCTCCTCCTCCTACTCTCCTCACATCTTCATATCTACATATGTGTGTGTAAGAGCCCTTACAGATAGAAAGAGTCAAGAAAAGATCAAGATGACGAAGGCCACAAAAAAAAAAAAAAATGTCGGAAGTAAACAGAAAGAGAGAGAGAGACAAACACAATAACTATTTGAATACATAGAAAAGCTGTTGACTATGGAAGTCAAACACATGTGCTTCTGCAATACAACATACATACTTGAGATCTCCTTCTATGTCCTAGTAACGCCTTCCAGTTCCTTATCATGAAGATGTCCAAATAATGATTAGTGAAATATTCAAAGGTAAATGACCAAAAACAAATAATAATATGTTGGTGTGTATGGTAGTGAAACCTTTTAAAGATTGATAACACTCAGAATGAATCAAATCATCATGGAGAAGAAACTCCAACTAACTGACTAACTAACTACTATCTATCTATGTACTACGACATAGAATCATTAAAAAAACAAAACAAGACAGGAGTAGTAATAAATGACTAATAATAGTAAATTCGATTGGCTTAAACACCTAAATGAAAACATCAAAAGGAGAAGGGGGGGGGAAGAGTAGTAGTCAAAACACTTGTGTCAATGTCTCTTCCAACTCTCTAATGCATACATACATATAGGATACTACTAAGAGTGATTTATTTGAAAAGTTAGTGAGAGAGATAAGACAACTCCTCTGTCTTTGAAAGAAACGTGGCCAATATGAACATACATACATACATACATACATATGTAAATAAAAAATTGTAATCAAACAATTAGGGATATTTCGAGTGGGAACCCGTGTTCACAAATCCTCAAAATGAAAAGAAAGCACGAGCCGCGTTTCATTTCTTATCATGAATATTTCTTTATTGCAATCTCTTAACCTTTCCTCCTTGATAAAAAAGAAAGGGAAAAAAAGACCCCAAAATCAGATGGTAAAATCACGTTAGTCAACTACATGTAGTCCCAACATCATTTACCAATCGTGGGGAAAGAGATTACAGATTAACAAGAGGCCACTCAAGATCTAAGTATACACAAATAGGGGGCAAGATTAATAGAAAAATTGAATGTCATTGAAAATTGAATTTCTTTCTTTCATATTCTGTTCTTTTGATGAGTCTATGTGGAGTAGATAGATCCCCTCAAGACATTGTCCTGCTATTGTATGAAAGAGCATATTCATGATACGAATGCAAAAATAACCACCAACATTGATCCGTTAGAACGCCAAAGTTTGAACCCGTAACATCCCTAATTACTCACAATATATGTTCATACATATGGTGTTTAATTCACGGAAATCCCTTCTACAAAGTGTTTAAATGTCCTACCTCGAAATCTATTGGCAATAACGCTTACAAATATGTACTACAAAAGGTTGATAACTCATAGTCAAGGCTTCTTCAAAGAATATGAAATAAAATAACAAATAAATTATTAATTAGAGAATCTCCCACTCTTTAACAAAGTGCCTAGGATCATCCCAACAGACAAAACACCTCATAACCGTTTATTTAATCATATATATTTTAATTAAGAATTATTTATGATTACCTGAAGGACAAATCTTTCGTGGGTCTTTCATCTTAAGAAGTCATATAAAACTGTATGTAATTACAAATATCTACACAACTTGACAATTTTTCTTCGAAAACTCTTCTTCCTCAGATACTTAGTTGATTATGCAGTATAAGCGAATAAGATACTATATAAAGGTACGTACAAACAAAACATCGTCGTCGTCTAATCGCATGAAATAAATGGATGATAAAAACGATATAATTGAAGATTAGAAAAGTAAATAGAGAAGAGCTCTCATGGAGAGACCTGCATATAACATATATTTAAGTATGTTTACGTTATTATATGTAACGTATATCCCTCTCTTACTCTCTGTGAGGCATAAAAAAATACATCACAGTTTGACAGTTTTTATATAGTATTTATAAATATAAGGCTCACTTCTGGGGTTCAGTTTTTTACTTCTTTTTTTTAACTACAAGGACTCAAAGAAAATCCTTTATTCCATTTTTGGACAAGGCACTTTTCATATTTTAAAAAAAAAAGAAGATATTTCTGGATTGCCAGTGTTTAGACACCAATTTTACAGATATGGACTAAACATCATGAGCTTAATAAAAAACAAAAAGCAGCTATATTGATCCTATTTTTCAAAAATTTCCACGAAGAACTACACGCGGCTAAGCTGGAACCACATATATGTATAGGAAATCAAGTACACTTACACAAGTTTATCATTTGAATTCGTTCAATGATCCTTTAAGTATCTTTTATTGCTTTACTGTATGCATAATTTGAATAGATGATATGCAACAAAAAGATTTAGACATACATACTAATTAAGGGTTCATTCAAGGACTTTGTCATTTTCATAAACATTGGATGTTTATACCTTCAAGATTGATTAAATGATAACATAATTGGACACAATAATTTGTTTTCATGGAAAAACGATTTTTTAGCGTTCAATTGGGATGAGTCCTTAAAATTTAGAACGAGATCTCAATATATTGGGGGTCTATTTACTAAATAGAAATGAGAAACCGTTACTACTATAGAGAAAAATACGGACTAAAAGGGACATTGCTCTGTGTGTTACTTTTTTGACCAATGTACAGACATTATTATATGGATTTGAACATCTGTTACAATTGGACATCATATTTTCCAATAAAAATGTCTTGATAAGTCGCGTGTTAATTATGAATTAAAATAACTAACACGAAAAATGGACAATTATTTAGAATGGCTCATAACTCATCAACATATATAGGACTATAAATAGTTAAAATAGGAAGTAATTCATATATTATGTATATTATATTATATATATATCCATTACTATTTGAGGGTTTTTTTGACAAAATAATAGTCATTCTTGTTACTCAGTACATAAATAAACGAGTGTGTGTACTCGTGAATCCAGAACCTTGTAGAGAAAAAATGTAAAAAGATGCAATATATGTGTTCTGAAACATCAGATATACATACATAGTGTTTTAACATGTGTGAACGCAACAAAACGCTTAATCAATCGTTCAATTCGTAGACTATGCTAGCTACTAATGTCAAAAAAAAATTAAGTTAACATATTTAAGATCTCTCAACAATTGCAAAAGATGTTTAAACTCTGTACAAAGTATTTCAATATGTGTTGGCTAAACAAAACACGTTAACAATCCTTCAATTCATGGACTATGTTCCAAATGTCCTTTAAAAAATTCTATAGGCATTTCATACTTATTTAAAATAAAAAAAGATATCCCATGAGTTATCAGCTGTCTTTCAAAAAAAATATCTCAAATACTTACATATGGATTCTGGAAAACTAATACATATGACATATATAATATCATAATATCGTGTGTCATGAATTCAATGCCATGCTATGCTCATTGAATAATTAAACCTTTAATTTAGCAGTTGTTAAATTCTATTAGAAAGGTCCATATTCAATTTTGAATTTATTTTGCTTTTTATTAATTAAAAAAATAAAATATCATTCATTAAAATGTTAAAAGTGAGCCAAGTAACTAATCAGACAAAGTAATAGTACATTACTTTATCCAGCTAATGAGCCCAACACTGACTATAATTTTGGAATATTTCCTTACATATTATATTACGAAAAGAATTACAAAGATATAATATATATAATCAAAGTATATTAATGCGAGGGAAAAATTTAATTTTTGACAACAAGTACACCTTTGCCCTTTTCTCGGCCCGCAATATGCATAGACTGATAGCAAGTACTTAATGTATCTATATTAAAAGCAAAGCCTGGACCACATTATTTGCTCTGCAAGTCCTCCCATCCTTTTTTTTTCTCTTTCTAACATGTACCTACTTAAAGAAAGAGTAGATACATATACCTCCATGAAACGTGTAATAAATTAAAGGAACTAAAAGCGTGATTTACTTTGGCTCAAAAATAATAATAATAATAATAATATGGAATTTGAAGGGATTTTATGAGTAAGTTAAAAAGAAAAGAAAATATGTATATAGAAAAATAATGAGAAAACATTCTTTACAAAAAAACCAAAAAAAAAAAAAAAAACTATAAAAGGACAGCCACATAATAAATGGGTCATGCAATACCCTAATAACTTTGTGTCAACATGAATACACGTATTATAATATTATTATTTCTTGGAAAAAGTTCTAAAAGAACAACATGAAGATATGAAAAGGGGGAAAAAAGGTAGAAAAACTTTCACTGCGTCAAATAATAATGATAATACCTATAATTTCAATTATTAAAATACTCAGATTCTACCCTGATTATTATTATAAAATAATTATAAATATTCATCATAATTTAGGGAAGATGGGGATGTATGTATACTTATTATATACGTCCCCAACAGGGGCGCACAAGAGCTCGTCATAGTAAGACAGTATGAATTTTCATCAATCTGTAAATTAAACTTATTTTAAAGTAAAAATAAATAAATAAATAATGATAATTGATTTATAGAGAGTCAGGCTTATTTGCAATGTACTTCTTTTGTAGTAATGGGCAACGATGAAAGTTAGCAAAGGACCCTTGTTCACCACTCTACTCCTTACAAAGTTACATAAAGGTGCAAAACGATTCGAACAGCAAATTACAGCATTATAATTAAAATATTACTTGACTACGTAATAGTCATTAGATTACCTACTTAATTCTGTGAATTATTTTGTAAAATAGGCCTTACACACACCACCCTGTAGGTAGATAACTATGTATATCCTATAAATATGAATACAACTCTAATCAGGTCCTGTCCTTGACATTGTATAATTGTTTCTTTCTTTTGATTTTGAAGGATCGAGATATATATATGTATATCTCATGTTTGTATACCACATACATACTCTAAGTACGTAGAAGATATGAATTTTTCATCAAGAGCCATGAATGTATATATATATATATATTTAATATGATATATATATATATATGTATATATAATACAGAACCAGATTATTTAACCTTATACAGATACCAAAAAGTAAAGTAATGTACATACGGAAAGAGTTGGTGGTGGGGGTTATACAGACAAACAAACCTGTTGTAAAGGAGTCAAATTGGGGAGTGATAACTTTCGAAATGAAGATGAGAAACGAGGATGACTTCCCTCCTTTCGGTGTGTTGTGAGTCTCTCTTTCATATAGTCCCACATGTCTCTTGAACCAACCACTAATGCAAACAACACCTTATATGTATGATGTTTCATATATTAGTATTAGTATTATTATACAAGTGATGTGATGAAATGCAATTGGAAGGATGGAAAGTGGGGTGCAAAAAAAAAACGAACAAAAAACAAAAAAAAAAGCAAGAACGAAGAGCACCAAAGTGGATAAAGCATGAATTGATGACCCTTTTTCATTTACATCATCATCATCATCAATGGAGAAGCACACAGTGTGGAGTAGTATTATGTTATGTATGCTATTGTTAATGCTCATTACTTCACCACTGCACTGTATATGTATACACTGTACACTTAACTACTTAAATGGGGAATGTAATGTTTATACAATTGTGTAATAAATATATGTATTTATGCAGATGTTGAGTAGAAGTTGTAGCTTCTACAAGGATGGGTCATGTTGCAACTACTACAAAGTGAGATGACACATTTTAAATGAAGAAATTACAGTGGGTATACCAATCATTGGAATTCATACAGACAGTCTTATATATATATATACATATATATGTACATTTTTACTCATTCTCTGATAATTATTTTTATTCAATATCCTTAGTGACAAGTACCCCAACTTTTTATTCACCAAGAAGAAAAAAAAACCAACAAGTTCCAAAAGTCCTAATTGGTAAGTACATAGATGATATCCCACCATTCCTTCACAGTACCCTTCATTTAACTAATCATCGTTTAGATATGTGGGATATTATATTATGACATTTAGTAACTTGCACTAAATTAAGGGGTTCAAGGGGTATACTGTTTTATTTAATTATAAAAAGAGAGGCATTTTCATAATGAATTAATCAACTACTAAATTTCATTCCGACGTACTATGAACAAATATCCTTGCATTATTCTCATAAACACAAAATAGGTAGATACAAACGCTCCATCATTTTTGACGAATCTATTAGCAACTTGAACACAACATATATGTATGTACAAACATGGCTACATACAAGCATAAAAACACAAGACTGATGACTTTTCAAAGAAAGAGGCTTGCTTACCTTTGACACATTGGGAAAATAACTATTTCTATGCATCCTTTTTCTAGTAAATACATTCAAATAAAGTATACACGTATTTTAGAGAAATAGGATCACAACAAGATCCTCACACTTGTATGTGTATAGACATTCATATATTGAATTTATTCAGTACTATAATAATTACAAAAAGTATCGCTACTAAATGTAAGTATACAGACAACATATACATAGTTCTAATAGAGGGGAAAATGACTGCCTTTTTTTCGCACTCAAATCAATATGTCATATACATATATAACATTCATATACTATGTATGTAAAAAAAATTATCTAAGTTGTAAATATGTAAGTGCCCAGCATGACAACAAAAGCATAAGTAGAAGGATCCAGTTTGCTTTAATCTAAATAATATGTACACATGTATGTATATTCAATAACAGAAATGCAATAGTGTCTACGTATGTAACTATGTACATAGGTAATGAAGGCCTTACACACACTTTGTGCTTTTTAAATGAAAAAACAAAACAAACAAGAAAACACAGAGATTCTTTATTGCACTTTTTTAAATGATACACTCATTTTGTTCTAATAGTGTACATCATATTTTGTTCCATACTATTATCTCCAATATTATTGTCTGAGAATCGTAGAAAAAGCAAGAAAAAGAACAGAAAACTTAAACACGCATGTTTAAAACACAAATGACCCATCATATAATTTTACGTTGTGAACAAGTCTCAATTCTTCACAGGATGTGCATAATACGAGTTACAATTTGTAGATCTTTAAACAACTAATATAACTACATATGCCACTTGCCACATTTCAATTACTACATATCGCTAATTAACACTTTGTATTCATTTCATTTTAACTTATTATTATATAAATGTGAAGGGATATTTTAGTAAAACGTTAAGAGTCTCAGATTCGATACTTTTCTCAAAATTCCTTCTACATTAACATATGTACATATATGTGATAGTTTCCACACCTAAACAACTAACTTTTCCTTTCACAAAACCTCCAATCCTTTCCATATTTTGTTTCATAAAACAAAATATCAAAAGTCCTACGCATAAAATCCCTTGGATAGTCACAAAAAGTATGAGCCCAACATTGAAATACATAATAGACGGAATCAACGAGGCTTTATATTTAATATAATATGTATGTACTTTAGAAACATGTGGAAAAAGTGGCGGGTAGCTAATAGCATAGGGTGGTAACAAAAAGAAATATAATATAATCTACACACCACATTGGTATATATATATATATATAAGTTCAGCCCACAACAAAATAGATATTTATGAATGAATAATTTTCATTTCAAAAATCAAAAATTACATCCTTATTATATTGAACATCCCCTGGGATTTGAATCATCCTGGGTTTCTACAAACTTGAATCAATATCCTCCATTTCTTTTTTGATTACAACTTGTACACGACATACTATTTAGCTACGTAGTCTATATAAAATATAATATAAAAAGTTTAATAATAATAATACATGCATAATATTAGAAGCGTTATCTGGTTTAATAGAATTTCATACGGTGCGAGATAGTTGTAATAATAATAATAATAATAATAATAACACTAAAGAACTGCGATTTAATGATGCTAATTATATTCTATATGTATGCATACATATAGAATATAATATAATAAAGATAAAAGAACTTTTCGTATTCCTTTATTATTATTATTATTTAGTAAAATGTAATTAAGAAAGACAAATCATTCATGTTCATTACAGCACAAACTACATAAATGCAATGCTCATTCCGTTTTTTTAACAGCATACAGATGAGGGCATTACTATTATTATTACATTACTAACTCTGCAAGATAAATTGTATTTTATCCAGAATCCTAATTAAATGAATAATAATCATAATAATAATTATTATTATTATCTCCCAAGATGTAGACTCATTTATTGCAGATTACTTACAAGCAAATGTCATTGTTTAAAACTATGTACATGCAATTGATGGCTTGTATATATAATATATATATATGTTAACTTGTATATTTTTTCTGTACAAGTTGTAATTTGTTTTGTAATTCGAAGAGATGGATCAGGTTGCAATGAGGGCTATCGATTTTAAGTACCTTTTTAAAGTTCCGATTTCAATGTCAGAGAAATTGATTCCAAGACGACTTATTTTAAATCTTTTTTTTTTTTCTTAATACACGTAAATTATAATAATATAATGATGTAGATTTTAGCTTTTGTTTATCTCTAGAATGGAAACTTGACTATAAAATATAAAAGTAAAGTCGGAAATTGACTCATAAAAAAATAGAAATGACTCATTTTTAAAAAATCGTCTCAGCGCTAGTTGCAATCAAAAAATCAAGATGAAGTATATTAAATAAGGCCCCCCTTCAGCATCAAGTTCAACAAGGATGAATTATTTTTCTGTTCAAAATTCCAATGATGATTATCCTACATTTCATTTTAAAATTATTCTGATTAATTGGATAATAGAAATCTCAAAAATTATACCTCAATTGTTGCAAAAATGGATATATTTTATTTAAAAGGTTATACAATGACAAATATAGTCCCATAAACCTCAAATAAAGACTTAATCCTAACCCATTCTAGAGTATAAGGCCCATAGTTGACCACCAAAATATGTCTATGAAATATTACAAAGATTATGAAATACTATTGGGAATATATTGGGAATTTCACATCTTGTGTTTGTTCAAGATTGCACTTGTGTTGACACACCACAAATGAATAATTTTTTTTGTCATTAGTATGATAATGCCATGATAAAAATCCCATGGAATGTTTCATAGATTAAAGAAGCTGACATATATGTATATTAGTTAAAATAAAGCGATAGTATCAACAAAAAAAAATTAGTTGCTAATAACTGAAATGATGATGAATACATACAAATTGCAACTTGTACAACCTACTGGTACAGATCACAATTTGCAACCTTTACATATTCAAATGGAGGAGATAGCTTTGTTAATGCTACTTTCTTATTAATTTAAGTCTAGGTGACCTTCAATTCATTTGAAAATAGCTCTCAATAGTTATAAATAAAAAAGATATTTTAATTCGTGAACAAATACAATTAATTTTCTTTTCAAAACTATTCTCTTTCTTATTTCCTTCTATGCATGTATGAAGTATGTATGTACCTATGTATGTATAATTCACAGAGTAATTGTAAATGAATTTAAGACACGCATGCTCCCTAAAAACAACTTGCAAACAATGAGCTAAAGGCTGCCATCATCATTAAAAGTCAATTATAACATCGTCATTCTTCCCTCCCACGAGGATTCTCCCCATAGAAACGTCATTTATTTTAACAATAGTATTTATATAGGTAGATTACGTATATGTATAAAAGAAAAATTTTCTCACTTTGAGACTCAGACAACCCGTGGATAAATGATGCTTGGACTTCATGTGCCCATCCCCTGACTCTCCATTACCTTTGGGAATGGAGAGTGAGGAAAATACAGAGTTGTTTCGTGAGCGATGAAATGAGCCAGAGGGACTCGAAGGGGCTGAGCCACAGGTTTTAAAAAGAGTCTTTTTCCAAAGACGAGGAGAAGAGAATCCTTTGGGTCTTCGACCAGCGGAGAGGAGGCTGCTCCATGGAGAAAGAGTGGACTTGAGAGGGATCGGCTCTTCCTCTTCTTCCATCCTCTCTCTTGAATATTTGTACACACACACACAAAAGAAGAGCAAATCAAGGACGGACTCAATAGAATATCATGATGGTGAAATTGATGAAGAAGTGACGTTCAATTACTAAGGGAATCGCATAGTAATTTATATGATTTTAAAAACATGCCGTGACGGATATTTATTTCCTTTAAAATGCAAGAGATGTCGCTGTTCCTCCTCTTCTACACTTACTTCAGCTCCGTCCCTAGCAAAATGGCCGAAGTAGCAAAATGACAAAACTTGTTTAAGGTTCAATTCGGTCATGATCCTAGGGCCCCCTCTATTGGAGAACATGATTTATAGAAATACTATGCTCTTCTTGATCCTTCCCCCTCCCTCTTTTTGAACTTCACGATAATGCCCTCATTAACGTTGTTCTTCCCTTTTAATTAAACAGACTTCATTAATTAATTAGTTGCTATAATTAATAAAGTAAACGTAGAGGAGGGATTAGAATGTAACCAAATAGCATGATTTGATTTGTTGTTGAGCATATAAATAAGGTATTTGAATCCCCATCTACAGCTAGTGTGATCCATCATTTTTTTTTTTTTTTTTTGTGAGAAACAATTATGAATTAAAAAGAGATCCCCACCTCATTGCGAGCTACAAGGATCAAACATGATCCTTAATAAAAAGATATTATTATTAAGGAATAAGAAGTAGATGGCAGCACTCGACTCCAATTCCATATTATCAATCATATTTTGAATCCTTCTTTCCCTTCTTCCTACTCTCGAAGCTGCTAGCTAAAGCGAGCGGAGTCATAAATAATGAATTAATTGATTACTATTTTTTGTTTCTTTAGATTTTGTAGAACAAAAAAGGGATTTACTTACTAAGAACAATACATACGATCGTAAATGATTATTATTATTATAAGTATATGTATTTATAATATATAAATATACATACTTAAATGAATCTCTTCAACAGCATCTTCATATCTCTACGTAATTCTAACTCGTCTTGTAGAGCATCAAAACAAGGATGATGATGATTCGTTACTTACACAAAAAGGGAGAATCACTTAGAAGTTAGAAAGAGAATCGTGAATCTCGAGGAGCAAAATAGTTCTTTTAGTTCAAATAAATCACGTTTTCTATTTTTTTTTTTTTTTGTTATTTAATTTAACGATCTCCTTCAGGCATATATATATATATATATACATATATATGACTATAATTTATAAGTATAGCTTTGTGAGTGTGTTTCTACCTATCAGGGCAATTATATGTATGTTCAATATTATTTATTAACATAAATAACTACAACAGAGAAAGGGGGTTTCATTTCTTTATGAGTAATGTAACTAATAGATAATAATGAAGTGTTTTAATAATATTTTCACATCAAACGATCCTCACAGGTCAAATAATTGGACAATTTATTTCACAGCTCTGCGTTATCCTCAAACTTCAACCATTATTAATACTATTTTTATATTTAAAATGAAAAAAAGTTTCTTGTGAAAGATGATAAGTGACAAAAAGAAGAGGTTTTTTATACATCAAAACAATTTTTATTCATGTATTATATCAAAGATGGCCAAAAGTGCATTAGAAAAATTACAATTACCAAGAATAGTCGGAATAGAACGGAGAAAAGTGCATTTACTCCTCTCATAATGCTAATTTAATATGCCCTTTTTAAGATGGAAAGTTAAATTTGTATTATCCTTTTGAAAGGACGTTTTCAACCCCCCAATTCCTCCCATGTAAACTATCTTTTCATTCCCTCTCTGCACGACGAGCTTTTTGGGAATAACAAAAACACACTGTACTCTCCCTTCAACTGTTTTTCATCATTTGACTCTTTTGATTTAAAGCAGCTGACTCTACGTGTTATGGGCTCAAAAAGGGTATTATTAGGAATGTAAATCATATGCAATTCGGGCGTGTTATAAAAAAAGAAAGAGAAAATCAACCTGGCAACCCTGACAATTCAATGAATGTCGAGGGGGGAAGCAGCTTGAGCTGTCATGACGTTTTACTGAGCTACAAGCTGCTATTTTCCTTTATATATGTATACAAATGAAAACATCAAACCACAAACATTACAATACGTTACTCCAGATTGTAAAACATTATGTTGAGGTAATGTTGATGTTACCTTCTTAAGGGAAAAAAAAATGATAACAGCTTCGGAAAACAAAAAGACCTGTTTGAAGAGCCAACTCCACTTTTTTATCACACGCCCGAATTGCATATGATTTACATTCCTAGGTATTATTATTATTTATGATTTTGATATTATATAAAAAATATATTAAATCAAGGATTGCGCGCCCTTTTTTTTTAACTTTGAATATATTACAAGTAATAACGATTGGTTTGTGATTGGTAGAATTGATAAGAATATAGTATATCTAAATAATAAATTCTGCATAATATTAACAAGTTGGCAACAAGGAAAATACAGAAGGGTAGCAGCTAACAGTTGTTTTTCCAAATTTTTCCTTTCCCTTTTGTCAGTTGAGGTTGCGAGTGGACAAAAAAGCTCGACGTGCTGTGAGATAATAGTTAATTAATAAAATTATATTATCGATGCATTATTAAATAATCATAATATATTAATTAATATGAACACATTACTCATCGTCTTCCACGTATTATTTTCTCTCCTTGCATCCAACAACTAACGATTACCTGACTATAGTATGTTGTAGGTATTATAAATAATAATAATATATGTATATGTAGATAGTCAGTCCTACCCAAATGAGACTCTCACGTTTTCTCCTCCTCAAAGGGATCCCGAATATGTTTTTCCGTGTTAATGAAATTTGATTTGCCCAATTAATACACCTAAACAACCAAACCAGAGGAATGAGGAACTCCCTTTTTTCATTGACTCTTTTCAAAATCGTGAATTCAAGTCTTGTCTATATACATATACCATATATATCTATACATAAATACAGAGAGATACATGTATGTAGATTGCTATTCGTACGGAATACATACAAACTCTTTGCTACCACCACCCGTTGTCCTCTTTGATATTCGGGGAGGAAATCTAGTACTTTCTCTCTCTTGATTGAATAAATTGAGGGAATTACATATTATTATTAATACTGTTATTATTATTATTGATCATTTACGACGTATTCATGCTGTAATAGACGTTTATAGATAATTGCAAAAAGAAACGAATTTATTTATTCGGAGTAGGGATCAAGTGGAGAATATGTACATATACATATATACTCTAAGTATGAAGGTACGTTACATACTATATATGTATACATAATATGTAGGGAGCTAAAAAAAAAAAAAAAAACAGCATGCATGTTATTTTTCAATCTCTTCTTTCGTAGGAGGTAAAAATGACTTGAATAAGCCCATAATATTATCTATTAACTCCCACTTTCCTTATTTACATAGATGTTTAAATTTATATAATATGTATGTACATACGTACATATGTGTGTGTGTGTGTGTATGCAGTGAATATCTCTCGTAGCATCAACAACTCCCTAACAATATTACTTCTCATTCTTCTACATATACATAATATATGTAATAGGATTAATCATTTTTTTTAAAACTACATATATATTAATTATATATTAATTTAAAAAAAAAGAAAGAACAAAAACATGTATCCCTATCGGAATCTCCACCACAAAAATAAATTCAAATTTCCCGGTTTTTTTTTTGCTCTTAACAAAATATATTTTATATTAGATTCTGAGATGATCATATACTATTATAGCATTATGTCATTTTATTAGAGGAAGCATAAACATAAGCGTAGCTATAAATAAACAAGCAGATTTTGTATCTCTTTGTCTTTTATTACTTTTAAAAGAAAGAAATTGAAGTATAATTTTAAAAAAAACAAAAAAACTCAAAGTATATAAAAAGTAAGAGTCTATACTTTATATTGAGTTCGTTATTTACTCATTTCACGCATTCCCCAGTGCACAATTTGCCTTTAAATGCAACAATGAATCAATATTTTTTCTATTCCTATTTATTATTAGTATATATTTTCATGATATGATTAATGATAGCCCCTAATCATCAAATGAGTTCAAAACAGGTTGTTAATCAAAAAATGTCTGCAATGGTTAAAATTTGTTCCTTACATTTTATGTGCATATAATATCTAAATCAATGACACATATTCTCTCTCCACACTCTATGTTGTATGCAGTATAATAATAATAATAATAATTTGTAATCAGAGACCTTAATTGCATCCTATCAAATTCCAGGAAATGGCTAATATTATTTACTCTTTTGCAAAATAAACAGCGGTACGTTGCGTAACTTGAGTGAACTCACTTCTCATGTTAATTCTTTTATCACTTAATACTAATGATTAGAATTATTGAATTGATATATTTGATACATTAAATATGCAGTTATGTATACAGGGTAGGGCAGTAAAATGTGGACTCGAGAGATGGATTTAGAAATACATCAATAATTTTATTTATTTTATTTCAATAATAGGCAAAAAAGTAATGTTAACAAAACATTTAGTCAAGGTTTTGTAAAACTTTTTTCATTCAATATGGCCACCTTCATTATCAATCATCATAGCCATTACACGTAGCCTAAAGGACATGTAGGAGTTGATGACATACTCCTCTATTAAATTGTCCCATGTAGTCACTATGGAGGACTTGACTTGACTGAGTTCACATTAGGATGTGAGGCCCTGTTTGTTTCCCTCTCCACCATAGTGCACCATATAGAAAAGGGGGTCATATCTCTTTGCTCCCGAATTGAGCCATGTTATCTGCGTAGAACATTTGGCACTTGGCGGACGTGTTGAAATCTCTGATATGTGTGTACAAGTAGTAACTTGAACAAGAGAATTGTACAAGTTGCAAAGTAAAAAATGAAGCGTTTTCATATGAGAAATTGACATACGTACGTTTGTACATTGTATGTACTTGTTAAAAGAACAATGCACTGAATGCTTTATATATACCATAATTATTAGAAATGTGGTTCTTGAAATTCGTTTTGATTTCATTTCGATCTTCAAATTTGTGTCTGTTGAACATTGGAATGTCATTTTCTTATTGTCATAATAAAGATCAAAGCAATTAAATTCAAATTATATTCTTTTAAAAATTCCATACCTCTACAGAAATGTGTAAGTTCTGTCAGTGTAAACAACTGGCATCTAACTGGATAGATCGTGGTTTTATATTAAAAAAATATTCTTGAAAAGAAAAAGTGTATACCATAGGCAAAACCCAGAATACACGGAATAGTACAACTTTATCTATTGCCCCCTATACCCAACTGAATTTATGTATGTATGGACTATGTATGCTGAGCTCCGAAAGGAAAACGGCACCTGGTGAGAAATTCGTGTATTTTTATGGTCAATATCTTTTTAAAAAAACCAGGTTTCTGTGTCAATTCACTTCAAATTTGCTTGATTGTTTCATGTAAGTTTATTTTAAAGCCTACCAGGAACATATTATTCATTTATTATCAAGTGTTAGATGAGCATCTTCAAGGATAAAGCTCGAGGAATAAAGATATTTGCCCTTCCTTGCGGAGTAAGTAAAGTGAATCACTGCATCTTCAGACTAAATCTCAATGGGTCTTCATGACAATAATTTCTTTATGTACAGGAATCGTTTCATAGATGAAACATCAAACCAGGTAAAATACAATCATGAGTATCCTCCATCTCGGTTCCTAACAAGCCAAAAAAATCGAAAAACGAGTCACAATTACAACGTATTAACAGATAACAGTATTAAGAAATCCTTTAAAAGCCAACTCAACAGGAAAAAAAAAACACATTTGATGAGTTAGTAGTAGCAGCATCTCTTGAAGAACTCAGAGCAGAAATACTAGCAAATTGTGAGACAAATACCAATCTTGTATGTATAAATTGAGAACAGTTGTTTTTTTTTAATTGCAGCTAAGACAAATTTTAAATATCTTTGGAGCTTAAACATCCCTAGGTTCATGATAAATCGTAATCATGCCAGAGAATAATTGAACTTAAAAAGTGGAATCAAAAGAGCTCACACTAAAATTATAATGTATCCATACAAAAAAAAATAAAAAAGTCATTTCTTTAAAAGTGAAATTCTTAAGTGCATCATGACAAGTTGATTAGTTTCTTTTTTTATTTATAAAGGTAATTCTATTTGTTTTTTTGTTTTTGTTCTTTTAGTTTTTTCTGTATTTACAAGAATTTGTATTCCTACATACATACATACATACATATTTAATAGAAATGTATTGCAAGTCTACTAAATAAATGCTAATGAATGTTTGAAGTGCATTACACTCAAACATTTTAACTTGATATTAAATTTCAATTTGAGACTGCATCGTATGTATATATATATAATATTCTTTCGTTTCTCTTGTTTTCCCCTAAATGCACTAAGTAGATATGTGTGAATCTACATATTATGTATGTAGTGTATGAATGGTTTGTAAACTGATGTCTATCTACATATCTTTATAAAAATAAATAGCCTCATGTCAGGGCTATCTAAAAAAATACATATATTTATATGCATGAAGGTGCACTTTCCTTTTTTTAAAGCATTTGAGGATATCAATGGATTTGAAGGGAAATATGCAAAGAATAGATCACCCATGTCCAATTAAAAAATTGCCCTGTTTGATTATGTTTTGCAGTATTAATGGATGCATTTTAATTTTCCATTTTTTTCTTTATAATAATTGAATACTTATTCAATGAAGTCTAGTCCGCATTCCATTGAGGGACTTTGGAGTCTCTCTATGATGTTCCAGTATTGTTTATTTGCAATTGATTTATGTATCTATGTACAAATGTATGAGTAACGAGCAAACCCTTGGAGAATGAGCAGCATATCCGTAAAGTTGAAGGAGAAGTGCTCTTGAACTGAAAATTGCTTTTTTTGTAAAAAAAAACAGGTTGACAGTCATAAATCTAAGCAAGAACCATTGCCATTATAGCATGATATCAGATAACAAATCCTACTCTAGAATGTTTAAAAACTATAGATTCAGAATTATGAAAAATAGATATCAAATCATTCACCTCATTTCTTGGTCAAGGAAGGATAGGATGATACTGAGTCTACTCTGAAACAAGGATCTAGATCAGACGTTGAGGGGTTTAAATCAATCTAAAGAACGGCATCATCAATCAACGTGTTTTAAGGGTGGTTCTACATTGGACCCCAATGTACGTACATAATATGTAGTCAAAGATTAGATATGACGCAATTTAATGTGCACTCAATGTCTAGAATACTTATAATATGCAGAAAGACCAAATTTGTGCTTTAAGCACATATTCTTATTTGCATTGTGCTAATGCCAAAAATCGTCTATAATAATAATTAATTATATATTATTATTTCAAATCCCCTCCTTCAAAAGTGTGTCATACGTAGGTACTTCCATACCAAATTGGACATTACATTCTCTATTACAAACAAAGATATTCTTCCAATCATTAAAAATAAATAATAAGACAGTGTTTTTAAGGGGGGGGGGGGTTCTCTCCTTAAATACACAAACAACGGATGGACGTTCCTTAATTATTATGTACTCTCAGCTCAGTACCATTTCCTAAAAGTTATAATATATCCACGGATTTACAGTCTTAGGGACTGAGGGAAGGAATAATATATTTATACATAACATAATATGTATGTACATTAAAAGAAACGGTTTATTTAATTTTTCAAACATTCAAAAAAACACAGACATTTTATGTTCATTTTTTTTTTTTTTTGTAATAACTTTATTGTTTCTTATAATTGTTTTTGTTTTTTATATACATATATGTATATACATAGATACATTCAAATGTACATACTATAATGTGTATCTTTTTTGTGTAATATAAAACCAGAGTATTTACAATCCTCAATAGCTAAGTAATATTTTTTTACAACTGATAATATGTACATACATTCTTACATATCTAAGTAATACTATAAATGTGTATTGCAGTATGGTCCAAATTGGGCATAAAATGTTTATCCTCTAGAGTGCATCCTTATAAGGCTACGTCGGACATATGGACCATGGTGGCTCTGTGTTTACATATGTATGCATGTAGGCCTATCTATCTACATATAGGCACATTTAATAGACTTTTTCTTTTCTTACGGGTCACTCCATTCTCTCAAACCATCAAATGATTGAAAATCCCTACATTCTTCAAAATTTGATGGTATTTTGGAACGTACATTCCATTGCATTCGAGCAAGTTGTGAACAAGAGACAAATTGCCGTGTACCATTGAAATTGAAATGACTAATAAGTAGTGTTGTGATTCTCTAGATCCTCAATCTTGAAGATCTTGTTCTCATCTCGGTCTCGAAACTTTCAAAATCTTAGTCCTGATCGCAAATTCAAAGCAACTAGATAAAAATGAACAATCCTATCCCTTGGTCTCGACTTGGTCCCAATCCCTTAAAGTCTTGGTATTATTTTGGTCTCGACCCCTTTACAGTCTTGGTCTCATCTTGTCTCGTGTGGCGTTGTCTGGATCAGAACACTACCAATAAATATACAGTTGGGTAGACAAATCATACTCTAAAATTATAACCACCGGCATTATCTTTGATTGAGTAGATTTTAGATGCAAAGTCCCCAGGAATAGCATTTCATTCTTTGGGTAACTCTTATTGTTAGCTAGTCCTTGCTTATTGGTAAAGTACAATATGACAATATCTATAAACCTACTCCAATGCTTATCGAAATCTGAGGAGTTAGGCTGTTAAATCTTTTGTTTTTTATGATGTTTTAAAGGGTGGAAACGACCCCTACACAAGTCAACAACAATAAATAAAAAAATGCTTTAAAGTTCAATATCTGATCCTAAGAGTAGTATGTAGAGTCTGGTTAATTGTCGATTCCGTGTATACACTATACTATTCGAGACACAAGGGGTGTGCCAATGCTACGACTAACCTTTTATTGGTGTGGCATGCAAATGTCCATGTAAATTATGGATTTTATAATTTAAAGGTTCAGGGATTGAATCCAAATATAATGGACTGTTGATGCATTGGTCGCACTAACAATGGATTTTTAATTTTTCTGATCAATTCTATAATCTGTTTATCTTCCTGTTTTGAGACTCCCCTTTACAGAATAAGGATACTCAGAAAATCAATTATAAATACAATTACATAAAAAAATATATTATCTTAGATTCAAATGTTATTTCGTCATGTGGACTCAACGAGACGAGTGGTAGATTTATTTTTTTAACAATAAATTTCCATTGTTGGTTATCATCCTGTATTTTGAGGGTATATAAATTAGATATAGAAGCTCTCTCAATAAGGTACTAAATCACTTAATCAGTACGACAAGGAAGAAGTTTCATTTTGACAATTAATAATTATTATTTTTTTAAATAATAAAAATAATCCTTTTAATTTTAGGGGAACGCTCATTATGAATTCCTCCTTATTTAAAAAAATATATATACACATATTTACGTATCTATAAGCCAAATCTGTATATAATCTATATATATATATATATATATATATATATAAGCATAGGTAGGTAATAATGTTAATATCAAAATCCTCTATTACATTTTTTTTTTTTTTGCAAAAAATATAGTTCAATATTACATTGATCTTATCAGACTCACTATATGTATTCAATTCCGTGTAATCAATGAAATTATTAGTTTTAGCCTCCGGTTTAGATAGTCAATTTTAATCTACAATGAAAGTGTAATTAAGGTGGTGTGTACAACGTATCCAGTGATGCATCAAATATGTGGATATCAACATTCAAAGGAGATACAAATATGGAACTTTTAAATTTTACGGATGCAAATACGAATATTTCGGATAGTTTGTGGGTGCAAATACCTGAACTCGCTACATCACTATTTGTGTACTTAAGAGATGGTAGAGTCTACCATCGAATCAAGGAATTACATAATCTATATATATATTAGAAAGGGAAAATGTTAAGCAGTCAGGCATACTTACTGCCAATTTAATAGTTTGAAAATGGGTCTCCAAATTCATACCGCGGTAATATTTTTTTTACCACAATATATACATAATAGGCCGTAGGAACCGAAGGAGAACGCCTCCATAAACTGTGAAAGCAATCTCCTAACTATGTTAATAGCCTATATACGTTGGCATGATCAAATATTTGCATACTGATGACGTCAATACCGTCCCTTATTAAAGTATAATGAAAAACTCCAAACCGTGGACAATCTTATACAGTTTATTAATACCGTGCATCACCTAGTGATGTTTTATTTATTTCTACTCATATTAGTACTTAAACTATGCATGGGCAACCTACGGCCTGTAGGCCCAATCCGGCCCGTGGAGATCTTAGAAATCTATAATTATCATATAATTTTTAGAAAAATCCCGAATCTTTCTATTAAATCTTCTATTCTATCTTTCATTACCCATCAATATAAAAAACTCATAAATGATAAAATCGGTTGTTTAATTATAATTGTTTATATGTATGGTATACCATAAAATAAGTATAACTATGTATGCATACATATTTTGCAAATATATAATTAGGGCTCTTGGCCCGCAGTCAGTCTTGGAAAACATAATTTGGCCCGCAAGTGAACAAAGGTTGCCCATCCATGACTTAAACGAACCATTTACAAAAAAATAACTTTACTCTCCATAAATGAACAGAAAATCCAAGAAGAGTACAGCAGAAATTGTCAAATTTCTGAATTTATTTTTCAAATAGGGTCTTATTAATTTGATAGCAACATTAATCAATTTCTCTTTAAAAAAAATTAACTGGACACATCCCCATTTGAAAACAATATGGTGCGGTAAATATTTAGATTGTACCTCTAATTATGTAATCGGTGATTCTTAACTTTGTTTAAGAGTTGGATGATACCCTTGAATTAATTGTAATTGTCAAATCCATAGCATAGACTATGAGGATTTATAAAGGATCCTAATAAAATAAAACATTGATAGGATTTAGAAGCAAACATTTTGGAAAAGAAATGTATTTATACCTTTTCAAGTTCAATATGGGAATAAATACACTGAACTTGAACTTGCTTATTCCCAAGTTGAACTTGAAAAGGTAAGGAGTCGACTGGGGACTCTTTCAATTTAAAAATCGACTCACAATTAGTACATGTGCTCGTATAAAGTATGTAGGTACATAGAGCCGAATTGATCATGATTTCTAGAGTCGAGACAGCATTATACATATATGTATGCATAATATTTGTAAGTAGTAACAACCTTCTAATATCTACGCTAATGTGTATTAATAGTATCCTACTCCCATTCCTAGCTTCACACACCATCATCACAACACATAACTTCCACATATCCTCATAACTTTTATCATCATTGCATGTTTGCAATTATTTTATTCGTAGGACCATACATACATTTGATCTAATTTAACGAGAATTTATATTAAATTTATACACAAGGGCTGTAAATCAAGGACTGTTGTTGTTCTCGTTGCATTCTCGCCTATAGTTATATGTATATATGCTTCTAGGTATCTATTCTTGATACAAATACATATAATTAATGTAAATAAGAGTACATATAATAATGGTACTTCCTTGTAGGGTGCAATATATCGATTAGACTAGACGATAATATAATATATATTCTGAGGAATAATTCAAATCATTCAAAGCATCTCTTAGCTTTTAGATATATATTTTATAATTTTCGAATGTATATTTCACATGGGCAATTCGTCCAGTGATCCTTTATTCAACTGCTCGAAAGTGACTATGAAATTGTGAGCTTTTTAGAGGATGAGGGAAAAAATGGGATACGACAATGCCTTTGAGGTATCAAGACCAAGAAAGAAAACAAAAAGCTATTGTTTCTTTTCAGAAATGGAAAATTAATTTAGACGAGACGCTACATGATCGTGACCAAGACAAGACTTTATGAAGTCTAGACAATTACGAGACCAAGACTTTTGAAGAGGGGTCTCCAGATCCAAATGACCAGTGAAAGATACAGACTCAAACATGATCTCAAGCTAAAAGAACTTAACTGGAGCTCGTAAAAAAACCACCTGTGAAGAACTTGAATGTCAACACATATATCTGTTTATAAATTTTTTTATATACAAATCCGTGTTTCTCTCTCTTTTGCTGTATGGACATGAAATGGATACTGTATTTTGGTCAAAAAAAAAAAAAAAAAAAAAAAAAAAGGTTTCCTCATAATGAGATGTAAACTATGTGCATATAATCTGCAATTGCAAAAGTGAAACTGTTTAGAGCATAATATTTATATTTTCATTTGTATACACGCTACAAACCTAATATTATGTACAAACATATTTAAGACTCATGCTCGAACAAATAAAATGGTTTTAATGCAATTATTTTGCTCTGCTTTTTGCCATAAACTTTTAGTATACAAATATATATTCCTTCGACACTTTCACCCAACAATGTAGGAACTTTTTTTTGTATTATACAGAATGAGCTCTAAAAAAATAGAACAGAAAATTACTCGAGTCATATTTTTGGGTTTTGTTTACCTATGATATCCTCACAAAAAAAAATCCCTTCAAGGAAGAATTTCTCTTTAGAAAATAAGCAAGTGTCACTCCATTCTTGTGTTCAGTTGTCTATATTGCTTAATTATTTCTTCCCCATACTACAGTTATTGATGTGATAAACTTGAATTATATCAGAACAAACTTTTTGGAGATAAACAAAAATACTCTATGTATTCTCCCTTCAGCTGTTTGTCAAATGAGTTGACTCTTTTGATTTAAAGCAGCTGACTCTACGTTTTATGAACTCGTAAAGGGTATTATTATTTATGATTTTGATATAATATATTAAATCAAGGATTGCGTGCCCTTTTTTTGAATTGTTGAACAATAAACAAGAATTAACGATAAATTTATATATTGGTAGAATTTATCAATATCTAAACAATAACTCTGATACATATTAAAAAGTTGGCAACAAGGAAAAAAAGGAAGGGTAGCAGCTACCAGTTGTTTTTCCAAGTTTATTCTTTCCCTTTTGAGAGTTGAGGCTGGGAGTGGACAAAAAAGCACTTGGTGCTAAGCTTTGACAATTCCCTCCTATTGATAAATGAAAACAAGTTCCGTAGTAGGAGTAAATTGTCTACCAACTGAATTTGGGTCTTTTATTCTTTTACTTCTTGGAGGAAGTAGTAAGGCTGAGAGATAATTTTGTGGTTTTGTTATACATATGTAGACACATCAAATAGTCATTTCGACGCTTAGATTTATCATTGTACGGATACCTACAAATAACATATAGTTCCTATAACATTCATTATAATCCATACTACATAATTTATAGATGGTGTTAAAGATAAATCCATTAGCAACAAACACCCTCGCTCTCTGTCGTCGCAATGCAGTAATGGTGTGATCAAGGGTACTAATTATTTTATATTTGAAAAACAAAACAAAAAGTTAGGGTGTATTTGTTCATTTATACAATAAAAAACGAGGTCATTCGTTGATCCACCTCCTTATTTTCTTTGTTAATTTCCTCATTATTCTTTTATTTAACAATACTTAACCCTTTTTAGCAAATATATATATATACATACGCATAATATGTACTCTGTACTAACACGAGGTAGTAGTTGAAAAGATAGTTTCAATGTGGATATTATCTGCAACATACATATAAGAATAAATTTCCTAATAATGATGTTATGTGTTTGAAATAAACAGTCTCTTCTTCCATGGATAGGTAAGGAGCCTTTTCTACCATGACCATAGTCCCTTCCTTTCTAAAATAAGGTCAACTCAGATCTCCAAAGGGTTAGAAATGTTAATGTGAATTCTCAAAAACCTATCAATTTGAATACCTTTAATTATCCTTCTACCTAGTATCCCTTTCCTCAGCTAAGTTTAAGACACAAGACACCTATAAGAATTGAAGCTTACTCTTGTCCATGTATACTGAATTGAGAATGAGAATTCCTTTAAATCCTCTCTGTTTGTCTTCAGTATTCTTTAGTGTAACAATGATATCATACCATATAATTAATAACGTAATTTATTGATAAAAATCTATTACTACCTTATCAAAATGATAATTTGATTACATTTTTAATAATAATAATAAAAAAAAAAGAATCATAATTAAAATCTTGTCAAATTAAATTTGATCATGGAGTATTAATGTGTGCTCCCCACTCAAGCCATGTAATTTGTAACTTGTAGAAGCAAATCCTTCATGGTGCAACCTCAAAAAATTGAGATGAAGGATTTTAACTGGCAAATTTACCTATGACATAACTGTGATAAGTAACTTATGTACAAATGTATAATACAATAATAGAATTCCTATATGAAAATGATCCTTACATTTAGGCTTTAATTCGTTACTTTTTACACGAAAATTACTAATTGAAATTAGTAGTATTTTGTAGTGTATTTAAATACCTAGGGTTGAATCAGTTGTAAAATGAATTTTACAACTATGTATATATCCCGTCACTACAAGATACAACTTGTATAAAAGCTCAATTTGTATGTAACATATTTATATTATAGTATATACAATAGACAAAGATGGATAGAAGTAACAGAAATATCACTTAATCAGAGTTGCTTATTCCTATAAATATATTTAAAAAATCATATTTGATGAATCACCACACATATGTATATATATATATATATATATATATATATATATACATATAGTATAATAACCATATTCATTTCCCATTCACATCCGCTGCTACAATATGTCACATACATACCTAGTTCAAAGGATGACAATGTCTTATTGGAAGTAAGAATGAAACTTTTCCTCTCGAACAGAGAGTTTTCACTTATGTTAGGTGTAGAAGTATGTACGTTCTTACTAAATATGGATGAATCTACTTTATATATATATATATATATGTAATATAGAGACGTAAGAAGGTAATCAGGACTCTTAAGGATGATGAAATATTGATTATGTCAATAATAATAATAATAATAATAATAAACCTTTGAATTTCATATTTCATGAAAACCCTATTACTTCTGTCACGGAGTATTTCATCTGAGAGTAAAAAGGGATTTACTCTCTCCCACCCACTGGGAAGATTCTATGATGATGATGAAGAAGAAAATTATTATCATTATTATTAGCTGATGGATCGTTTCTGATTGATTTTAGAAAAAAGGTTTCTAAACTAACTACCTCTGCACATATTATATGATTGTATGTACATACAAAATGAATAAAGTCAATTGTATTCTCAGCTACTACTTCCATGCATCTCAGTATCCAATGAAAATCCTTATCCCACACGAAAAGTCATAATCTCTTAAATGCATCTTATAATATTATGGCCCATGTATATATTTATATATATATATTTGCACCTTTTTTCTACTCTTCTCCACGATGTGAATTTCATAAATCATATTCAGGCTTCAATGTGATTATTTCTTTCTTCTTCCCTTTTCATGAAACATAGTACTTTTAAAGATGCATTTTGTCTATACATACATTCTACATAATATTAGATTCACGGCACGGCTATCCCACAAACATACAAATTTAGACTGCATTCCTGTGTCAGCTCTCCATTTGTCAATGTTACTTACCTTTCATGCCCATTAATAGTGCTTTGAATGAATGTAGTTGAATGAAACAACTCTATGTATGGCCTATGAACAATTCTCTATTCATTGTTTTTAGTTAGTGCTACTATAGCGGAAAATAAAAAAATAGCTCAATAGTTGAAAAAAATGAGTATATCTATGTACATATACCCTGATTCTGGAGCACGACAAACTTTTTGAGTTAAACAAAGATTCTCTATGTATTTTCCCATCAGCTGTTTGTCCTCAGTTGACTCTTTTGATTTAAAGAAGCTGACTCTACGTGTTATGAACTCGTAAAGGGTATTTTATTTATTATATAAACAATATATTCAATAAAGGATTGCGCGTCCTTTTTTTGAATTTTTGAATAATAAACAAGTATTTATCAATGTATATTGTATCTAAATAATAAAAGAGGCGAATTACCATTTGCGTTTTTCAAATGTTTCCTTTCCCTTTTGAGAGTCGAGGTTGCGAGTGCACAAAATAGCTCATCCTGGAATGTTGAAGGATGTAATAAAGTTGTTGAGAGAGGAATATATTATTATGAACATTCCTGCTTGCGTAATTAATCTACGATTGGAAAAATTGGAAGAGACATCATGGCTCGTGGGACTTTGATAAATAAGGGGCTGTCTCCTATCACTTTTTGCCCTGTAATGAGCCCTTGATTAGGTTGTAGGTAACGTCCTTTTTATTTTTGTGAATGCAAGTATTTATATCAGGTCAAACGTGGATGTGTACATAGCATGTATGTACTATAGTATTACCAAAGCGGATTAAATGCGGATACTCCGGAGATGCAAATCTAAAAGTTGGATATATCACTAATTTATACATACTTATAAAAAGCAAATCTTTTTCATCATGAAAGGGATGTAATTTAGAGGTCGAAGGACGGAGTTTGCATTTGTATGTATAGGTACATATAAATATCATTTACCTTCTATTTACATACAGATAATTACCCTAATTTTAAACTTCCCGCCTCTTTCAATTCCCTTCGATAGAAAAGTGCTTCTCCTTCACATCCCATTCAAATATCCATATGAAAACACGCACTGATCTTTTTATCTACTATATGTACATTTATACATCCATATGTATGTATATCTATATATTATATATTTTGATTGATGGGCCAAGATTCTCTCAGTGGTGTGGTGCCTCTTCCTTCATTCCTTCATATTTAATCCATATGTAATTGATAATAGACAATACATATATGTACATACATACATCAGTAATAATAGCACATATCATTTAATAACTCCAATCACAATCAAATCATATCCGTCGATGTAACCCGAGAGGGTATGATCTATGATTGCTATCATTAATTTGAATCCATTTTCCTTGGTTAGTAAAAAAAGAAAAAGAAAAAAAAGATTAGAATGCCCATAGTGATCCAATTTTAAAAGAATTATGCGCATCCGTTTTTTTCAATGTATATAATATATGCTTATACCTAGGTAATAATACCTATGTGAGGAGCAAACTTGGAGAAATTATCAAAATGAAGTGTCTTACTCTTTTCTAATCTATGTTTTTAATTAATTATAATTACACTGGTCAACAAATTGAACTTTCAAAAATCCTAAGGGGTATATGTAAGTATAATAAAAGTTATTCAGTTTTGCACGCTGATTTCAAATCTGTAAATTTTTTTTTCGAGAGTTCTAAAGTTTTCGAGAAATCGGTCCCGTAGGGGACGGGAGTAGACCCAAAAGTCGGTCAAGTCCTTTGTACTTAAATAATTTTTTGAATATTACATAAAATTGATTAATAAGGAATGCATTCAAAAACTGAGACCCACAGATTTCAAAGGGGATGTCAAGCGCCCGATAAGAATCCTTAATTAAAAAGAAATCGTCCATCTAAATGTGTAAATTTTCATCCATTTTCGAGCAAAAATTCGCTAGAAATCAAAGACATACAATAAAGCATCTAAAGTAGTAGCGCCTAGAAGGATTTCAGATGGTTTCTTAATCCTTATTAATCCATTTCATGTAATATTCAAGGAGCTATTGAAGTTCAAAGAATTTGGCCGACTTTTGGGCCTACTCCCCCAGGAGTCCCTTTAGGTCAAAACAAAGACTGCAAATGAAATTTGCATTAAATACACAAGCGAGCTTTATATTTTAATGAATAAAATGAGTATCCTTCTGGGCTTAAATTGAAGTTGCAAAATGGGCCAAATTAGCTAAAAAAGTAGGGTCCGATTTCTTAAAAACCTTAGGACTTTCGAAAAAAAACCAACTATAGATTTGAAATCGGTTTCCAAAACTGAATAACCTTTATTATACTTATAACCCTTAGAATTTTTGACTGTTTAACAGTATTATTAGAAATATTAGACAATTAACAACCAATTCTGGACACTTTTCGATGATCATGAAGATACACAATAAATAGGAATCAAGAAAATATTTTAGTCATCCTCAGATGTAAAGACATGTTACCCATGAAGCAATACAATTAATTAATTCAAAATAAAGTATAAAATATGTCAGACTATGAACTGCAATGAATTCACAAGAATATAGCTGTACATATATGTAATGTGTATAGTACATATTTAAACCTTTGAAAAGTTCCAAATAGAACAACAAATATTGTAAGGCAATAATACTCCACTTAGTATTGGATTCAATGAGTCAGATTTTCGCTATTGCACAGTCATTTCCTTTCAAAACCTCGTTAATAAAAACCACCTTTAACGTACGAACGATACATAATATGAAATGTTGGTTTGTTGCTCTTATAGTCTCGACCAGTCGGGTATATCCGTTGAAATCAATTACTAAAGTATTAATTTGGGGTATTACTCTACAAACAGATTAAACTATATTTTTTAGTGTCATAGTTTATGGAACTAAATGAAAATGTTATAATTAGGTGGAAATTAGGATTTTAAGTGGACCTGTGTTTGAACTTCTCTAGTATGGACTCTAATTTATGATATGTTTAGAGTTCTTTTTTGCACGTTTAAATATCTGTTACTCACATATATATACAAAGATACAAACAGCATATGTCTGTTTGTATTGTAGAATCTCTCTACAAAGTATTGCGTTTGACATTGCCTTTTATCGTAAAAATGATGCGTGGTGTTGAGTGATGTTCCTTCACTCTTCCTCAAAAAAGTTCCTTGTGTATCTACAAACTATAGTGTTGTAAGAATTGGTTTCTACTTATCTAAGTACTCTACATATTGTATGTGACTTATGCGCGAGCGTAGTGAGATCAAGGCCCTATGTATGTAGCACACATTACAAATTATATGTATATATGCAAAAAAGAATCTTCGTAAGATGAAGTTGAAGGACAAAGACGTTGCGTTGCATCTTTTTGCAATAAATAATTACATGTACATATTATTATTGTTATTATCAAACAATTTACTCCTTGATTATTACGTGGAAGGGTCCATCATCCATTTTTGTAGATCTCATTATAATAAATCTAACCATATACATACATTATGTATGTTATAAAGAGACAGACAGACAGACCTCTTTGTAATTGATGGGGGTTAACCATTTATGGATCCCTCTCAAAATAAATAATACATATGTGTATCTTCTACCAAAATTTATAATAAAATGGTCTTGTTGAATTAATTGGATTCGCCAAAAATAAAAAGAGAGGCAACGATTGCTTTTAAACGAAATAATTTGTTTAAAAATCTTTCAAATTAAAGATACATATATGTATGTATATGTAGGTATAAGAACAAAAGCTCTTCATTGCATGTCCTCGTTATGCCTCACCTCATAAATACCTACAAACCAAGTATTTTTTTTTTATTTTTTTTTTGCATACATAAGATTCTATACATACTTGTATTTATTTATGCAGAGTAATCTCTCGGACTGTGAGACCCTTTGGACTACATAGCACATAAAAGTCCCCATTTTTTATTTAAAAAAAAGTTATTTGTAGCAAGTGGAGACATATTTAGGTTTTTAGATGTAGGGGGAAAGTTAACTATTCCGAGCATAAATGTAATTACAGTTTTTAAGAGACTTTGGAACTTCAGAGTCCCATCCCTCACAATTTTGTACAAAACTTTGATATACACCGTACATATACATATAAAGGGGTAACAGCGGGGTTTAAGGCTATTACTTTTTTCTTATTGAAAACAATAACTCAATCACTTTTAAGCTTTTGTGGTAAGTAAACATGGCTGGCCTGGACATTGAGCTCTTTCCACACGACGCGTTAGCTGAAAAAAATGATTCATAACAAAGGAAAGTGTCTGATATCCCGTTATGAAATTTAAATTTGTAAATTAGGATTTTATTGAGAACTCTACATACATTTAGTTGAGCATTGATGAAATCTTAGACTTTGATCAATGTAATAAATAAAATCCATGTATGGTCAAATTCTTTTGGTCCTTTTATCTTTGAATTCCGGGATGGGTTAATTACATATGTATATTATACTATATCATTCCTCAGTCAAAATTCGTTCAGAGTCTTTCTGACAAGACATGTTCATTTTTTCCCCATTAGAATTGCCATAGAATTGTAGGTGATTCATTTTTATAAAGTAAGTTCTTGATCAGTTTTAACATAGATTAGAGTTAATTTTGAGAAACGGTTGTTGCCAAAATCCAAGCTCTGATTCTATATACGATACCTCCTCTTACCTCCTTATAACACACTAATTATTCCCAGACTATGTTAATACTTTTGGTTCTAGTGTGCTCTTCAAGTACTCATTTTCAATTTGGATGATAACGTGTGATATTTGCAAATGGTTGATTGTTTCTTTACTTTAATCACTCTTTCAAAATATTCTACCCTTCTCACCTCCATGAGCGCTGATGCAAAAACAATTTAGCTTCTTGTAACTTCAATATTGCACGTAATACCAAGATATCACTCTAATTATAAACGAAGAAGTATTTGCCTAATGTGCTTAAATACTTAAGTGCACAACGCTACAATTATAATCTTCCCAACATCATCAACGATTCCCATGTAACATATTTGTTTGTCAACACCCCTTGACCTTTCATCTCTTGTCTCTCCTTGAAGGTGCTCTGAATTAAAAGTTCGGAAGATCAACTATCCGAAAATTTATTAAATCTTGCCAAGCTATAAAGTACATATATCCCTATTACAACTAAATAAAAAATAGCTCAAACAGTTTTATGCGTCTCCTTATGAAGGTGAAAGGTTGAGTGAGTAAATGAATATATGTATAATAAGATAATCATTCTATATAATTAAATCACTTTGAACAAAGCAACTATGGGGCACTTTTGCCACACTTTAAATTAGTACAGGAAATGAAAATTGAGGAAAGATTGAAGATTATCCTCCCTAGAGTCAAAGATGGCCTTTCTTTCACTTTAGATGCATGCATGCATTCATATTTACAATAAATGATGATGCATTTCCCCCTCCTTTTAATTGGTTCATCCAAATTTTTCATTACTTCCCCCCCCCCCCCCGCACACACACACACAAAAATGATTCAAATAAATGATGAAGTACCTCTTTGCATAGACTTGATAAGTACATGGTATATATATATATCCATCATCAATGCTCGTAGCTCATTTGTTTCTCCCTTTGAGCTCTTTAATGAGGAACAACAGAAAATGGAGCAAAAGATGAAGAAGATACTTCCGTATTCTTTTTTTTTTTTTTTTTTTTTTTTTTTTTTTTTGAGGCCTTTACTAATTAAGAATGGAGAGGAGCAAAGATGAAGAAAAAATGAATCAACAAATGGAATATTTAATGGGTGCTTCATGTTTGGGGTGAATTACACATGTATGTACATATTTTGGTTACATATGTATGTATGTATGTTAGGTATGGGTAATGTAAATACTTCTGCCCATGACTTGGTTCTTAATGGTTATTGATGAGTGGTTTGTTTTTTCATTTCTATAAAGTCATAGCGACTCTAACTGCATTCTAACTCTCTTTCAAACTCTTCTTTTTTTTTAAAGGAGAAAAGGAAAATAAAGGCCTTAAATCAGTTACGAGTTGGGGAAGAACATCACATTTTCCCCACTTTTTCTGTCTTGCCCTGGCCTTGTACCAAAGACCTACATTTCCACAGAAACATAATGTTTTTACCCTTTCAATAAAAAACATTTCATTTAGAGATGAACCAACATTTGTAGGACAAACATCTCCAATCTATCGGCATCATCTTATAACAAAATGTATTTTGCGTGACTTCAAATAGGGTTTTTCTCTAATATTTTTAATAGTTTCTAGTTTTTCATTCATATTTTCTCTTAAATCAAGTTAGAGCTAGTCTTTCATCAGAGTACTAGAGATTAATCACAAGAGAGAGAGAGAAAAAAAAAAAGACTCAAAATCACTTACTAAGCATGTAAGTAACAAATTTCACTACAATAATAAGGATATTCACAACTTAACAATCAGCTAATTCGAGTTGAATGCATCAACATTCAAAACATGAATAAGGGACGTGACAAAATTGACAGCTGACAAAAAACTGATTTTTTTATTTCCATGGGATAGGGGACCGTGTAAAATTAAAAACACAATAACAAGCGTCACATTTTGAACTAACAACCAACTACTAAGTAAGCATGCCTAGAAGGGTCCCTTATTTAGAGGTGCAACTGTTTTTTTACTTCAATATATACCTTAATATATCTTAACCGGACTTTCAAGTCAGTTTTAAATAAATATTATGCACATGTAAAAAACGGACTCCAATGATAAAGAAAGCCAATTAAAAACAAAAACAAAAAAATCTTTTTTTGGTTTTGTTTTTACAGCATACTCCAAATAACTTTAATAATAATAACAATAATAAAAAGTGAAGAAATAACGAAAAAGGTAAAAATTATTATTATATTTACAAAAATATAAGCATTTTTTTATGATATGAGAGGAGGGCTAAATGAGGCAATAATGAGAAGAAATAACTTGGTTTTTGTGTCAGGGTGTTTCTTCTACTTTAATACATATTCTGTATATTTTCACTCAAAATTAAACCCCTGAAATCATGGTAAGAGGTACAACCCAACAAACCTATGTATCGATCAATATTTAATTAATTTGAAAGTTCATATATTTTTAATTTTACAAATACAAACGACCCAAATTTTAGTCGACATATCCGTTATTGTGTGCCATAGTTTAGAGCCTTCTCTGAGTCCATGATGCTTTATTTGATAGCACTCTTTAAATAGAATCAATCATATTCAAGTTATTTTTTTTAATATTATGACTACTGTGAATTTTGTGACCTTCAAGTAGAGCTTGACACGCATTCAAAGATTTAATCAGAATAATATATTAATAGAAATGGAAGGTAATTACATATATGAATAGTTGACGAATATCAAGAAATGTATGTAAGTAATTCAGACGCATTTTTGAGAAGATATATTCGGGTTTACTCTATGTAGTGTTAAGGGAATAGATATTAGACAAACATTTATTATGATTAGTTTGCAATTCTTTCCCCCCCCCCCTCTCTCTCTCCCTCCAAAGAGCAAAGTTGAAATTGATTTAAATGAACGGGAGAATAACTAATTATAAATATGTAAATACTTATTTATTTTAAATAGTAATAGCCTCAATAGTTGGTATCTATAGGGCTATAATAACAAAGACTGTTATTGTCTTCTTTTTTTCTTTCCTTCCTCCCTTTCTTTCACACATAAGTACAAAAAAGAAAAAAAGAAATGTTTTGAACACGATTTGAGAAAATGAAGATGGAACAAAGAGGTGTTCGTTCAAGGGTTCATAGATGGAACATCTCCAGATGATGATGATGATGATCCTTTTCCACATATCTACGTGTCCATCGTGATCAATCCATTAGGAGAGTACTTGCATGGGCACGTATCTATGTACATGTAAGATGCAAGAGGGGTTTGTTAGAACAAAAACAAAGAAACAAATCCGGATAATTCAATAGAAGGATTTGCAAATCCTTTTCATTTCCGTTTCCGCCATGTGGACGAGTCTAATTATTATCATCATCTCTTGTTCTTTTGTGTGTGTACATACATTCTGTATATATACAACATACTTATATAAGTAGATTCATACAGTGAAGATGGAAACAAATCTCTCCATATTTGTAACAACAGGTTAATTGCATATTTTTTCCTATTCCTCTTCAATATTTTTGTTTTGTTTTTTAAATTCATCCTTGAGGAATCATAGTAATAATAATAACCATAATATAGTTATGGGCTTTAAAAACTGTTGACACGCCCAATCTAAATGGTTTAAAGGCATTGATTCTATACATATATTCATAGCCTCTTTGAACATAAATAAATATGTAAAGAAAGAAATTGCTGAGAAATTCCTTTTAAGGAACTATGAAGTTTTATATTTTATGAAGGATCTTGGAAAAAAAAGAAGGAGGAAAGAAAGAAAGAAAGAAATAAAGGGTTAAAAGGGGTTCTTTCATCAAAATAAGACGCAACATCATTGACAAAATTTAATTTAGATTCCAACAAATGGCCATGTGTAATAACTGAATGTTTGCTTTTGAGTCGTGTTTGAGATATTTATAGGTATGTATGTATTTTATACTCAGCTGTGAACAAAGCATTTTATAAATCTATGCAGACACATATGGAGAGAGTCTCTTTGTTCGTTTGTACGTTGAAGCAGCATCACGGTCAGGCAAGAGAACTTGGGGGCAGGGTGAATTAAGGCTAACTTGATACTAAAAAGGACATTGGCTATGTTTTGTTGCTCTCCGAAGTTGATCCAAGTTGCTGAAGGCTGATTTTTAATCCAAAATGTAATTTAAAAGGCCGAATGTGAGGTTTACTATCAAGTAAAAAGTTTCAAGGAAATAGTGGATTTAGGGACTTGAGGCTATTCTGATACAATTCTCTATTTATGTCGATTCATTAAAGTAGTTGTGTGGTTAGCCACCATTTTAATGCTAATATAAAGCATAGGATTGGCACGAATACAATCTCGTTGGCTAACTACCAGGTAGCTTTTCCAAGATAGAGAGGATGAGAGATATAAGGGATATTCATTTGTTAATTCAATAAAAAGTTGAATCCACAGAGCATACAAAATAGTGTGCATTTTAGATCATAAATGCTGTGAGATATTTCTGACTAGTTATAATAATTTTAACTGGTAGTGAAACACAACAAGGATATTTTCAAAAAGAGAAAAAAATAATAGGACATGTACATTTGTACGTACAAACTGTTTTGCCCCTATCCTTTAATACAGGGGGATTTTATAAAGCCCATTAAACTCTTTACCATTTGTGAGAAAGTCAAATTCTCTTGAGATAGAGTCTTATTACTACACTACTCACTCTATGGATTGTCTATACATAGTTGCAGTTTACTCCCTCAATCAATTTCAAACATTGCCCCTTTCCCCTTATATACTTTACGTTCCTCTCATCTATTCATTAGTGGGAGGTCAAGCAACTTTGGAAAGATTACGACATAGTTATTCAAGTATCATCTTGCCTAATTCTATCACTTTTTGAATGAGAGGCGGATATTTTCAATAAATATCTATGGATACATAATATGTACACGTGAACATTGTATCTACCGAGACAATTAAGCAATATCAAATTTATACGTAATGGAAAATAATGCTTATAGGAATTAGGAGTAGACAGTGCAGAATATAAATGCACTTGTGTAGCAAGGAAGGCTCTAAGAGGGTATATTGAGATAAATAGACAGAAGAGAAGACAAAGTCCCTTCCAATTTTAGACTCAAATCGACCCTCATATGTATATGTAGGTCTTTCAATTTGTGGATGAAGGATTTCAATAAATATATATATATATATATTTGGATATACATACACAGATGTAACGACATTCAATAGGGCATTTTGATACATAATGAAACATTGGCATAGCTATTAGATTGAATATAAAGTACGCTCATATCCAGACCTGGAGCAGGACAGTTTCTACTCTGTCAAATGAAAATACGGATACATATTCTTTATTTTAGAAGAAAAGAAAATTAACAGCAATTTCAGAAGGAATCAATTTATTCATTTTATATAACAATACCTGTACACAGTAGTTATGAAAAATAGTAAATATTTTGAATATTGTGGATAAAACGTAATTTTCAAATCTGGGATTAAGGAAATAACTATAGAACTTGATGGGTAGATGACATATTTTGATGTTATATTCATCGACCTCATTACCCAATTAGAGACACAACTACTTTGTTAACCCTTCATGATCTAATAACTCTAGTGACGTATGAAATGAGTATTGGTATTTAAACCAACCATATTGAGGGCTAATACATGGGTTAACTCAAAATTGGCAAATACCAATACAGAGTGTTAATTATAGGAGTCCACACGTATTAATCTATGAAGAATCATATCCAAGTATTAAACACTCCCTCAGGATCGACTTTTCATTTGAAAAAAACACTATAAATTGAAATGCTAACTGCTTCCATTTATTAAAAGATCTCCCCCCCCCCACCTTCATTATTTATTATAATTTTGTTAATGACTTTATTTGTGCCATATATACTATATATATATATTATATAGGCCTGATAGAATAATAAACTAGAGGTAATATAATAGCAGGAAGTCAAACTTGAAATATGAATTTACATTCATATAAATCCTCTCTTATTTAGATTCATATATACCTTTGTTTGTGTTACTTACTCATATGGTGCAAAACGAATCAATGTGCCCTGCAGCTGGTATTGTTCCATTGGCACATTTAACAATTTCATACAATCCCACAAAAGAAAAGAAAAAACAGTCTGGGCAAGATCCATTTGTAGGGATAGATAGGCACACAGAAATTATGACATAAGAGGAACGAAGGCATACAAATCCAGTGACTCTACTTTCATGGATCAGTCAATCCCCTCAGATTGTAAAACACTTGGTATGCGCGTGTTTTGTTAGTAGACCATTCGCTTTTCATTTGAATGATAACGAGGGATATTTTGAGAGATTACTGCCGCCATATGTAGATAATTTACTTGTTTGTTACTATACATTCCAAAAAGGTCAATAATAACTCATCTACCCTTTGACTAGGACACTGATTTTACATGAGGGATCCCACTAGTTATGTCGATATTTGCCATTAAGTGGTAGCAAATTTGTACTTAATTATACAAGGTCTCAGTCAATTGTGGATCATTTTTATAATCTTTAACACAAATGATGCTAAAAAACTCTCAGATACTACAATCTGTGTAGGAAAGAGTCTGACAAAGAGAAATCAGTAATGCACATTACTCCAAATGAAACTATCATAAAACCGGAAATAAATGTGTAAAATCGGAAAGGGAATGTAATTGTCCCAAGTGATGAGTATAAAAATTTTAAAAATTGCAAATGGCTAGTTATTTGTAAATAAGCATAAATATCAAATTTCAGAATAATTACATTATACTTCATTTAATAAAAAATATTAATTCCATGATATTTTAAGTTATTTGTGAAATAATTTATTTGATCAGCTTCCTTAAAACTCTTTCAAAAGAATAAATGACAAATCTTTGATTTGATAAGTTGGAAGTTAAATGCAACTTTAACCTTAATACCTGAAATACATTATGTATATATTTCTTTCTTTATGTTATTTGTGACTAAAATAAATATTATACTAATTCATTAGCATAGCTTTAACACTATAAATAATTTGTTGGTAAGAAAATAGCAGCAGCCTTTGATATATGTTACATTTTTTGAGCAAAATTGCAAAAACTAGGAAATTACATACCAAAACTAAAAAAAACAGCTAAAAAAATAATTTTCAGAGCTGAAATTTTGCATAACATCTTTCAACAACATTAAATATCCTTTTCTCCATTTCCAAAGAACTGATTTCCCCTTCCCAGAACAGTCCACCCTACTGATTAGTAAAGATAACTACACTACCCAATTTTATGGTATATACATACATATATGTATATATATATACGTATTAATGAGATAAAACACAGGTAAAGTAAAATTCCAACACCTATGAAACACCTTTGAATTCATTTCAATCATCATTAAGTTTCCTTATATTTGCTTTTTTTTTGTTAAACGTGATTTAATCAGTGGATTTTTTTTTAATTATCAATTCTATCTTTTGCTCATCTTAAATTAAATATTTACAGAGAAGAGTGGCCTCCACCCAATAGTTAACACACACCAGCATACAAACAAACGATGAAGAAAAAATAACAAAACAAAAAACCAATTACTGACATGAATGTTAAAAATTACGAATACTGAATACGAGATTTTTATATATATATATTTTTCTGCAGGTCATGGAGGTGAAGAAAAAAAGTAGCTTCACTTCGACTCTTCTTCCTCCACTCACAACTAACTTTTATTTTCGCGTATTAAGAATAGAGTGAATTGCAAATTTTGAGTCTTTTCACTATTCATCATCACATTAGGTCATGTTTTTTGAGTTTTTTTTTATAGTTCAATTAAAGCTTAAATACCGTTCATTATGTAGTATTTTCTAAATAGTCTCCAAAAATCAATAGATTTGAAATACATTATTACGTTCAAATGTTTTCTAGACCCCTTAATTTAACTTTCCTTTGGTTTCTCCATGTATAAATTTTGTTTGGTTTTACTAGTGTTCGGTACTAAATATATAGAGGTCACATCAAAATAAGTCATTCTTTTTAAATGTTTGACGACTCAGACTGTTTGGGGGTACTCGTGTGTAAGATAATATGTATTTAAGTTTTTCATGAAGTGAAACAATATATGGTACTTTACGACAAATATCTGCATAAAAGAACAGGTTTCACAAAATACAATGGAAGTTAATAAAAAATAAACATGGATGGAAATATTGATAGGAAAGCGAATGCTTTATTCTATAGTAAAATTTAAATAGCCAAAGAATTAAATATCAATGGTGAAATATATATTTAATATAGTAATTTTATATGTGTCAAGTCAACAAGAAAGCAAATTTGTTTTCAAATATATAAAAGGAGAAAATCCACTTTTATGTGTATTTTTACTTGATAAATACAACGGCCAAATATTTCTAGAATCATTTTAAAACCTATACCGCACGGTATTTGCTAAAATGACACTTTTAAACGAGAAATAAAGGATTATTGTCTATCCAATAGAGCAATTGGATAAATATTATGACTGTACATGGAGTGTATATGGTCCCAGAAAGAGCGTACATATTTTTCATAGCCCCAGTGATTTATGCAGTGCCAGTTGGTTTTCTCCTATAATACAGTTGCAATTATTGGCGTCATTATTGAATTAATCGAAATATACTATTAATAAAAACGAAAGGTAATTTATTCAATAATATGAAGACATTATATGATTAAAATATATCCAGGTAATAGTGTTCGACTCTTCATTCTTTAATTTGAGAAATTATGTTGATAGCTTGGCAAGATATATGTACATATATACTTCAACTTTCACCACAGATCAACCTACAGAACACTAATATGGAGCAATACTACGGTTATAGCGAAAATAGAATAGACAGTCTAAAATCAGTTGGTAGTGGGCAGGCCTCATATTTTCTCATATTCACTATTTTGATAAAGAATACCCTATTACAGGGGTTAGTATATCAAAATACTGTTAAAAATACATTTTTGATCAAAACAGACAAATATTTGAGAGTTGCCACACAAAAAAATCAAAGTCATATTCTTGATCTTATTTCGTTACTCTCTCCAGAAAAAGAAATATTTTCAAGGAGATACCTAAGGGGTATTACAAACTGATGACCTCTGCCTTATTTAATATGTAGAAGAAATATTGAGCAAGTTTTAATTTGAGGGTGCAGTAGATTTATTAAGATACTTTTTAGAGTCAAGAGTGGAGATAGTAACTAGTAAAAAAAATACAAATTAATTATTTATTGACGTCACAGATTGCATAATAAATCGAAAATGAGGCTATTTTGCAGACATACCTGTTGAAACCCTATAAATCTCTTAAAAATCTTACGGAAACTTAAGAAAATAGCTTTAAAAAGATCAAAAAAAAAAAAAAGAATGGAAGGAAGGAAAGAAGATTTTTATTCTTATAAAGCTTTATTGTTAAAGCTTCCAAAATGGCCTGATTCCCAGAATGATGACGTCAAATGAAAATGTCTAACAGTAGAAATATGGTCATTCCATATGGTCATAGTGTGTCAAATATATGGATTCAAAATATTAATAATGGACATGACGTTAGAGAACGAAAAAAAGGCCTCAAAATTTGTTTGTAAATCAATGATGAAGTTAGAACAATCGGCTAAATTAGTAAAAACAGACGGAAGTAAAAAAAAAATTAATAAACACTGAATGATCCTGTTGTAACGAGGTACTCGTATATTCTATGTCATGCACCCAGCAAATGGGTCGATGTAACTTTACCTTCTAATGCACAAAAATCTCAATAAAATAACAAGTAAAAGAAAAAAACAACAAGAAGGGAGCATCTTTCGTGATGTTTTTTTTTTTTTTTTTTGCAATTCAAATATTTTTGCTGTCAGTTATAAATATGTTATGTACATGTACAAATAGTAGTATAATAATATTTTGGGGCTGAATGAAGGGACTCTCATTTCCTACTCCCGCCCCGTATTTTGGCATGAAAAATCAATTTAAAAGAGGAGTATTCGAGCTTAATTTCGTCGTCCCCTTTCTTTCAAGGATAGGTAACGAACATATTAGATGTACACACATAAATACATATTTGTAAATAATACGTACATAATAATATTATAAGAAGTATTTCAAAATCATTCCTTCACCAGAAAAATAATCCACAAAGTTAGGTTACGCAATCAAAGTTATTGGGTTGTTGGGCTGCTATACATATATTTAATAACAATAATAACTATTATAGATCTGTCATTAAATGAGATGCATAATATAATATAACATAATATACTACACTATAGGTACAAATATAGATTCTTATTCATTTGGTTTCTAAGGTTTTGAAGATAAAATTACACGGATATTAACTCCTCAGCAGCTGTTTTTCATACTATAAACAATTATCACCTATTAGTCTCTGAAAAAAGAGATTCGCAAAATTTCTTATGAAGGAATGAATAACATCCAGCAGCCAATGAATTTTAAACCCTGATCTTTTTGACGTAGAGGCTAAGAGATGGAATGAAGATAATCTCCATATAATTTAAAATTACACTGTCTACACTACAAGGTGTGTATCCACCAAATTTGAATGCATTTAAACTAAAGTATTACCAACAAAAACACAATTTGTTACCAATAGGAACCAATTAAAAACCTGCCGTTTCCTTGTCAGGAGTTGGGGCCCTTCTATTGGGTTGAATAATAAAAAATGGTCAACAATCAAAAATCCTACTATTAACTGCTAGTGTATTTAATACAAATTTCATTTCCAGTCTTTGTTTTTTGACCTAAAGGGACTCCTGAGGACATAGATGGCGGTAGTAGACCCAAAAGTCGGCCAAATTCTTTGTACATTAATAACTCATTGAATATTACATGAAATTGATTAATAAGGAATGCATTCAAGAGCATTAAAGACCCACAGCTTTCAAACACGATGTCAAGCGCCCGATAAGAATCCTTAACTAAGAAGATATCGTCCAATTTTCATTTAATTTCTACCAAACATTTGAGGTTTAAGCTTCTTTTTAAGGAAAGGAATTTTTTTGATCAGGAGTATGCTACAGTTTTAAATATTCTTTTTTTTTTTTTTTTTTTTGATTTTGATAATAGGATAATGAGCTTGATGATTTTTTTTGTTTTATTGTCTTCCAAGTGTGTTTGAATTGGGCCTTTACTTTAGTTATTTCGAATGAGTCGTTGAGAGATTCAAGGAAAAACTACGTAAAAGTAAGTGCAAAATATTCACAACGTAACATATTTCTTTTGCAATCCCTAACGTGTTTCGCACTAAACTATTGAAATTGTATTCTACATTGGGGCTTCTTCAATAAAAAGGTTATGGGTGCGATCAAACTGTCATTTGATACTTTTTGTACAAAAAAAACTGTAAAAAAGGTATAAGTATGTCTATAGCTACAAGACAATGAATGTCATGTCCAGGTTATAATAGACTCTTGAGCCACTTTCACTTCATAGCTTTTGAACAAAAATATATAGATATGTACATCAACAGCTTATCAATTATAAATGCATGAATAAGTATCATGCTACTGATGAGATTCATTTGATTAACGTACTTAATTACATAAAGAGGGAGCAAGGAAATAATACATCTTTATAATTAGATTCAACATCTTCACTCTTTCTCGACTACTAGGTACATAGGTCCAAAAAAAAAATATATAATAGTAATTATATATAAATAAACAACCTTCTACGGAGCAGCGTATTATTAACACATTAAATGCAACTTAATAGCTTTGAAAAAGATTTTTTTTTGTTGTTGTTACTTAATAATATATATAATATAGTAATAATATCAAGTTTTAACCCCAATGTATGTATGTAGTTAATATCGAAGAAAGTGAGAAAGGAGATAAAAAGTATCTAAGGCATAGAAAATAATAATATAATTATATATACCTACTAAGATTAATTGCTATGGATAAAACTATAGTATATTTAAATCATAATTAAAAACTGTCAAAATGTAATTTTGATGAAATGAAGTTGCTTAAGATATATATATATATATATATATATATATATATATATTTAAAACTGCTGGATCTTGACGTTAATTAGGTAGGTATAGGTTATATACAAGTCTACAGCGAGTATACTGTCTTGTTACAGTAGAGAAAATTGTGTATGTAAAAGGGGTGTCGAAATAGGCCAGAGGAGTCTTTTGGACACTCTTGAAGCATCCGTCTCATTTGAATGAAAGATTTTCCACTTGTATCTAGCGATGAAGAGGTAATTTATATGTAGTTACATATATTAATTGACCTTGGAGGTGAAATGATGTAATTCTGGAGGTTGTCTTATTCTAAAGCAGTGATCCCCAACCCCCGGTCTGTGGATCAATCAGCACCGATCCGCACAATAATTAATTGGTTATTTCTGTTTTATTTAAAACAGTGTTCGAGACAATGACTCTGCTGTTGTTTTAGATTAAAGTCATGGCGGAATACCCAATGATTGCTAACATAGTGCTAAAAACCCTGTTGCAATTTCCTATTTTTTTGAAGTGACAGCCACCAATACAAGGCAAAGGAATAAACTGGACACAAGCAACACACTTCGGGTGTCTTTGTATGCTATTACTCTCAGATGGGACCACCACGTTGCAAAGAAACAAGCTTAGGGCTCCCATTGATTTACCGTTACGGACAGTTTTTGATGCTATTGTAATATGCTATATTGTTTGAGCCATGTGTTGATAAAGTTATACCTTCCTAATATTATAATAGCATTGTAACGTTGGAGCAATGGGCTAATAAAGTTCCATATGAGGTGACAGTGGATTCACGTTTATTGTTAATATTTCAACCCCCCATTACGCAGTAAAATTGTCAAGTGTTGACCGGTCCACAGTTAGAAAAAGGTTGGAGACCACTGTTCTAAAGGATCTTAAGTTATAAAAGAACCGGAGCAGTTGTCTATTTCGGGATTTGAACTACTGCAGCGGCATTTGTACAACTCTCACTCTAGGAAGTCATCATGGATGAGAGGGATTTGCCTTAAGAGCTCCTTGTCAATAGATAGACACGTGTTGATCCCTACCATTTCATTTAATAGTATATTTATTCCTACTTTGAGTAATTTTTACTTTAGTAAAATGTAACTACGAATCCAAGGGTTTCTAAATAAATATGTAAACATTTGATTTACCAATGAAGGAATGATCTCACTGAGCATGACTTGACTCTTTTCTTTTTTCTTTTTAAATGTGTATCAAAATTACATATCTCGTAGACACACACACAACTATTTCCCCCATAAATAAACAATAAATGAGTTGCCATGGGAGGTCAACCAGAAAGAAAGGTCAGCTCAGAATGAGTCATCATAAATTCCATTAGTTTTGTTTTTGTCTCCAAATTGATTTTTGTTGTTTATATTTCTTTTTGTTGTTTTTGGTTTAAATAGATAAATAAATAAAAAAGCCACACTAAGAACTATGGAGTTTTTTTTTTTTGATTTTTTACAAACTATCTCATCATAAGGTAGCCATTAATCTAATCATTGCTACTCCTACAGAAGAAGAAATGACAACAATCAAATCGTTGGAATAATTGAAAATACCTTTAATAAGAAGAAAAAAGACCAAGTGCTACTGTTATAAATTAAAATCTATAGCAAATTCACAATAATTCTCAACAACTTCAAAGATGCAAGGATTGAGAATCTAGAGATTGAATTCTTCTTCTCATTTATTATTTTGTATGTCTTTAATGATCAAATTTTTCATGGAATCTAAATCAATCAATAAAAACATCTATGTACAGTTGTGAGTTTGTGTTTTTCCCTTTCAATCTATCAGGCGCCATTTTATTTGTAATGTATGCACAGAATTATATATTATTTTTAATATTGCATCAGAGGGAGTCCAGAATTTGTGGTAAGTTTACTCCATTTTCTTCTCCTTGTTAATTAATTGTATTGCACTACTTGTATCATAAAGGATTAAGAGGATTGGTGGTGAAGGAGTGGGTGTCTCTAATAAGGAAGAAATGCTAAGAACTTATTATTCTAAGTATACACATGAAAATGTAAGCTACTATGATGTTCTTTTGTCAGCTCTCAATTGTGAGCCCTGTTACTTCACTTGAGACTTACATACATATTAGTGTTTTGACTCAATGTTGGCTAGTTAAGCACGAATTATATCTCGCTAAGCTGCGTATAGAAGATTTTCAGAGCATGCCGTTATTCTAGAAGTTGGTCTTCATTTAAAAGACATAAACGACCAGTTCTGGAATGTTATGTGATTTTATTCAAATTTATTATTGTTGTGCCTTTCATTTTTAAAGCCATTTAAAGTCTTCAATATTTTTGTAAATTCGGTCATTTTGTTAAATAACTACATCTTATTTCAACAACTTTGTTCGCAATATGGAATCGGTTTTATTAGTTGAAGAATAGTCCCACTCTTGGGAGGCAAATTGGCTAACAATAACCCCACTGATTTCAGGCTTCTCTTTTTAAAGAAGGGGATTCGAGATAGATCACATACTATTAAAGACAAAAAATATCTCTCCGAGAATTGGAAAGAATTGACAAATTATCAAATAACTTCGGAGTATACATATATAGTGCCTCTATGTAGTAATGACAGGGATAGTGATGTTGATACTCTTTGGTATGTCAACTGAGCCACTCTCAATGGAAATACAGTGATGACTATTTGCATGTGACTTCTGAGTGATTGAGAATTACATCATACTAAGGGCCAATTGCATGAAGAGGATTCAGGAAGTATATGATGCTTATTAAAGGATCCATGTGTACATACATTATACAAATGTGTGTATGTATAGGGGTTAAAACAATCACCCAATGAGAGTAACATCTTCATTTATTAACAAACTACATACCTATAAATATTATAGGTATGATAAATGGCGTGATTTTTTCATAAAAGTATCTATGTATGTACAATATATATTTATGTGTGTCTGTTTCAGTGCTTAAAATACATAGGTATGTGATGTACTTACAATTAAGGCCTCATGAAATACTTACATATATATATATATATATATTGAGTATTAATCTATTTTTTTTTTTCATATATTTTAACAATAGACCCATCTTCATCATGATTCATTGTAGCAACCTTGAACCCGAGAGCTCCTTTTCTGCCATATCTCCCTCCTCCTTCTCCTCCCTCCTCGTAATTAATTCAACATCTCTCTGTAGTCCTCTTGCAAAAAACCAACAACCAACCAACCAACCAAGATGTACCCATTTTTGAACTCATTCATTTCCATCTTCTTCTTCTTCTTCGCAACAGCAACAACAACATTCATTTAAAGCACAGTTGAGTTGAGAATATAGATTAAGTCTATTTCCATAAATTAAATAACACAGATCTTCTTCGGTTTTTTTTACGCTTATGAGAAGTTCGATGCAAATGCTAATGAAACTCCTTTTCAATCATGGGCCTTCAAATTTATTTATGAAAATGAAAAAAAATAAATAAATAGAAAATAACTACATATTTTTTAAATCCATAACTTTCTATGTATGTGTACTTTCTAGGTACCTACTACTATCTCTGTATGTTGTGCCCATTCCAGTCTTGGCTCAACGGATTTGTCAAAAAAAAAAAAAAGAAAATAAACTTTCATTTATTTATTTATAAGTATGTATCTTATTACCTATTTGACGGTTATTATATCAATTGAAAGGATCTGTGATGTGTACAAACTACTTTTCATATGAGCCAATGATGAGTCAGCAATCAAGAGTCCATCTTTTGTGAATAAATCAATGTGATCTTATCTATTGGTTGTTGTTGTTATTCATGGAATGTCATTGGTGATCCATTCTCTTCTAGAGGATCTGTCTGCATTCTACTCTTGCATAATGATTTTTGTTTTTTTCTATGTGTGTTTGTGTGCAGTGAGTCTGAACCTTTATATTTTAAGTATCCATTTTATTTATTCTTCAAAATTGTATCGTAATCCATTTGTCACTTTTATTTTTGTTATTGGGTAGAAATTTGTCAAGGACCTTGTGTTAGTGATGTATCCAGACCATTCATAAGTAGGAGGAGAGTAGTTTTATTACAATTCAGTATACATATGTACATTACTCATATTTTTTCCTTGCCTACAACACCAAAAATCATTGACACATCTCACATTTCATGAGAGGAATACAATTAATGAAAGGCTTGGTCATTGGTTCACCATCGGTGCATGTTCTAATTAAATATGCATTAAGGTGCCCATGGTGTGGGCTTTAAAAAAACAAGCAAAATAATCTGGTATCTATTTTCATAGGTATTTCCTTACACAGTTCTAATAAGTACTTTATTTTATCCTTCTTGTAGGTGCATTATAGATATGTATAAACGCAGTAGTGATGTATCCAATAATACAGATAGGGTTGCGAATATCTAGAGATGAATCAGTCTTCCAAATGTTGATGTCCCATACATAATCATAAGGACACGTTAAAATCAGATATCAGTCAGTAACGTTATAAACATCCAAAATTTATTAGAGTTATAATAAATGTACGTATTTATTATAAAAGATAGTAAATCTTCTTTAAGTAAGTTGTAATTTTGTAAGAATTATGATCAATTCACTGGTGAATAAAAATGGGATAATGAGGACAAGAGAAGAAGGGATGAGACGGATTAAAAATCCTACGTTAAGAACCAAGAACACACTACAAACTTCAACATTTGAAAGTGATGAAGCAATGAATTCAATTGGCTGAGCTTTTTTCTTGTATAAAGACTGAATTATATATATTTTTTTGCTTCATCAAGAAAGTGAAACCATCCAAAAAATGAATATTTCTAATCATTTGACATTGCAATTATTCCATAGATCAAAGTATGAAGGGCAAACCATCCCCCCCCCCCTCAAAAAAAAGAAAGAGAAACAATTCTGTAGGTGCTTTGCTAGGGACACGAAGCATACTTTTCATTCACATAGATATGTATAAAGAGTAGGCTGTTCCTTCATTAAGAAGAACCCAAATTTGTATTACATGTTAGGTTTTTGTTTATGAAGGAACATGAACCAAATAAAAATAAATAAAAATCAATGGCTCCATGACGAGGCAAAAACCTAATAAACACAATATGAAGTGAATGAGGTTATTGATGATGTTCCTAGTATGATGATGATGATGATGGGTAAGGCGTGTTTAGATGAGAACAGATGTATGTATGTAAGTGAAGGATTCAATGAATCTACTTATTTATTTATATACCCACCACCTATGTATTGTAGGTAAGGATTGAATGACCCAATAATAATGTGTAATAAAAAAATACATACGTATATTGAGATGACTATGAATGTAATAGTTTTTTTAAAGGGCAATGAATAACGGTCTTACACACTCCATTTTTGAGCATGTATGTACTTGGGTATCCATGTTAAATATACATATATGTATGTACTTAAAAGGTATTGAGTTTTTTTTTTGTTTTTGTTTTTAGAAAAAGAAATAAAAAATACATACTTTGACCATTCATAAAAAGTAAGTCATATGCATATTTATTTGACAATTAAGAGGAACATGAGTTCTGCTCTTGGTTGTTTTTATTCATTTTTGAGAGCTTAAGCTGAAAAAAAATGAGGAGGAAAATCAATTGAATGTCGGTCAAAGGTTTCTCAAAATGGTGAGTTTGAAGAAACTTTCAAATACAACTAAAAATGCTCTCTTCTATTTGACAGATCTCAATTTGTTTTTTTGCTCTTTTTTTCCTTTGATATAGTCGATGGAAATTTTAATGTTTGAGTGGGGGTTTTAAAGTTTGAGAGCCTGTAATTTAGTCGTTGCTATTTTTTTCTCGTCTTTGCGTATCTATGTGGGGAACTGAATTGCTCATATTCTCTAAAAGATGAAAGCTATTCTGCCAACAAGTATCTCAACTGAGAGACTCTTCTCAGAGCCAAAATATATCCAAACAGGTAGAACATTCCTATAGTAGTTGCTTACATGCTTATGCAAGTAGGGTCTTTCTCAATTTACATCTTGGATTTCTTTTTTGTCAAAATATGGTTTGTATTATTCTATGTAAGAATTTTCAGAAATGAATATTATCGTGTCGAAAATGAACGACTCAACGAGGGAAAAAATGATAAAAAGAGTTCTTGACTAAATGAAGAATCAACGGGTTCAAGTCTGGGTGTATACAAATTTCTTTATTACCAAATAAAATCCCCCTGTTTCTCCATCCACAACAAGCAAGAGATGTACCAATACAAAGTTAACTATTATGTTGAAAATCTAGCTCCCTACTTCCACTAAACACGAGTAAAAATGTACTCCCCCTCCTATTAACATATATACATATAGTAAGGAAGACGTCAGTCAATGAGATGCTTCCAAATATTCCCTTCTACACTTGATAATTTCCATATTATCCACAATTAATTTTTCCTTTCATAAAACCTCCAATATTTTCAATCTAAGAACTGTTTTTTTGGGTTTTTTTTTTTTTTTTGAAAGAAGGTACAAAAAGTCCTACACTTAATTAACAAATGCATTATCAATACGAATGCCTTCTTTTTAGGGTTTAACAACGTTTATGCCTATAAAAATAATGACAGTTAAAATAAATAAATAAAGCTCCATCCCAGTGCATGATTCTTCATATTTGACAAATAGTTTATTCTACTACCTTTGGTAAAATTTACCTTACAATAGTTATGATAGTTATGACCGTCGATAGCTCCAAAATACATTTGTTTCAATTTGGTTCAAAATCTACCTATAAAGTATCCTAGGACTGTTGTTTTTGTATATATGTGCCTCTAAAAGACAACAAACAACAACTTTTATGTAGATATTAAAATAAATAGGTCATACCTCACAATATTTTCATCTTTAGCAACTCTTTAAAAATGATGCCAATAGAACAATGTTCAATATATATATATATATATGATCTATACATTATTTTATATTTTTGCGAATTAACCATGGGCCTGAGTGATTATTCCTTATCTACAGTCTCATGTACATACATAGTTAGTCTGCTCTAAGGTAGGTAAAATTTATATACATACATATGTAATGTTTACAATATGAAAATAAGCTTCTCAGCGCTTAATTTCCTTCTTGGAATGATTTTCATTTTTATTTGCTTATAAATGTATATCTTTGTAATAAAATATTCATATATATTTTTTTACAGCTGACTTATATAGAAATCCATCCACCTTTTATTTTATGAGTTTTTTGTTTTGTTAAATATGTTTCTTCTTCTTTAAAATAATAATAATAATAAAAAAAGTGTTTTCAAAAGAAGAAAAAGAAGTGAAGTTTACTTGGAATTGAGTCAGAAAAGAGGGATGCAAAGTTTTTTTTTTGCAATAACGAATGAGTATTTGTTATTTGATTATTATATTATGCTGTAACTTTTGTTTCTTCTTTTTTGGCAAAGAATTTTTGACTCTTAAATCAATCCTTGGAAACAAGAATTTATATATATGTATATATATATATATATATAATGGTCGTGAAGACACAGGAGACAAACGAAAAACAAAAAAGCAAAGTCAGTGGAGATTTCCTAGTGTCACAACAAAGATCTGTCACTTTATAAATATTATACTTGATGCCTTCTACATAAATACATATACGCATCAAATAGTTGACTATCTTATATGTATGATAAGAGAACCAATCCCTAATGACTACCCATCAATGCTGCATATCTATTGGATAGAATTAGGTCTATGTACATACGTATGTACATACAAACAAACATACCCATGTAAGTAGTTTGTTAGTTGTACATATATCGAACAAATAAAATAAAAAATATCTCTTTTTAAAAGTTGTCAAAGAGATGACTTAGAAATTTTATAAATATATATATATAGTCATACAAAAATGCTTCAAAAATAATCATAATATAAATGTGTATAGGTATTGTTGTTATTATTATTATTATTATTATTTTGATGATACAAAGTCTCATACTACAACCATAATCTTTTTATATAGCAAAGAGACTTCTTACATGTTTACATGATATATTTTCTAATTCTTTATATTTATAACATTTTTTTAATTTTATTTTTACCTTTTATGAAAAGGAACGTCAAAATTACATACCTTTCATATATGTACTATATAAATAAATATACTAAAATACATATATTTATATCGAAAGAAAATAGGGCTCACAAGTCTCTTTACGTAATATTTCCTTCTGTGTACATATATTTGATGTATGTAGTACTTACATGGTTTATAATTAAGGAAAAGACTCCATTCAGATAGGGAAAAAGGAATTCATGGTGCAAAAAAACCCCAAAAGCATACCATAAGCAAGGTATAAAGAACGCGTAGTGAATTGTTATAGAGTGTATAATGAACAATCTTTTAGATAATGTTGAATCCCACTGTGAAATGGGCACTCTTTGACCTACTGTTGCCATGTAAAGTGGTTTTTACATAAATGGTGGTGTTGGGGGGAAAAGTATTCAATATCTCGTTATTCCTTGCTCTTTCTAAAAAAGCTAATAACGCCGTTTATTATCAAGCAAAAATAATTTTTTCTTTTTTATTACTGTTTATTTTTATGTTCCTGTAGGCTAGGGTGAGACTAATGCTTCAAGTAAGTTAAAAAATAAATGTACTGTGTATGAATACAATGAACATATTTGGTCAATTTCATTGATCACAAAGCCGATCATGAAATTTTTGAAAAAGGTACAAAAAACAATAGAAGTCGTATTTTTGGGTTTTTGTATCATTCTTTTCAAAAACATTCAAATAGATAAAAATGCAATTTTTATTGATTTTTGAAACTTTCAATCAAATGGACCCATACACAGTACCAAAAAAAAAAGAAAAATTGAGAAATATTCGTCAAAATTTTTGAATTTATAGAGTACCAAACTCATTCTGCTATAGAGAGTAGATATTTCTTGACATGGGCAAAATGTTAAAATAGAGTTGAGTTTAATGAAGGAAGGAAAAATATCAGTTGGGTCTACTACCTTGATACTCAATTTTAACTTCGTCTTCTCCTTATTGTTGAGGCAAGAACTTGCTATAATTATAAGTATTTCAATTTCCAATTGTTATTAAATCATATTAGGGAAAGTTTGACCTTCCTTCTGGATTTCTGATAGTTCAAATTCCCTTCATTCCTCCCAGTTTTCAACAGTTATTGAGTATTATTCAATATTGTCAAATAGCAATCAGGCCTTAAAATACAGGGGTACCAGATAGTAATTGCAGACCCGCTCACTCATTTCAACAAAATATCTACCGTCAGATATGTCATAAAACAGGATTAATCAATTGGAGACCCACGGACCAGAGCCGACCTTAAATAAGGATCCGGCCCATGACTGAACTATTTTCCTTAAACTCAATTATAATAATAAAATAATAATGATAAATTAAAAAAAAAAAAAATTGGTCACCAACCTCACAAACAACTTAACATATCATGTTTTCGACCCTTCATTAAATGTAATTGACGAGTACTGTCATAACAATAACAGAGCGTGATCCTTTTTCCATTACAGAAACTTTCTTCATTAAAAAAGAAAGAAAAAAGGGTGAAGGAAAGGAATTAATTAAACGGCCTATGCCTATGAATATTTGCAATTATTCAATTATACTTGGGTAGGGTACCCTTGTATGGACCTGCGTTCTCCATACAACCATAGGAATAATATTCATATAATTCAATTATTTTTTTGCAATAAAGATCTCAGTATGAAAATAGCCGAATAATTACACGGAGTAATACATATAGTAATAATTATCTTGGGTACATCTATATATATACATATAAATTAAGTATCTACCTTCTTAATTGTGGTCTAATAAATTTTACAAGGGGATTTACAGTACATACAATTATAATTAATGATTATAGGAGACGCATCCTGGGTCAAAAATATATGAGTACAGCTATTTTCCCTTTCTGCTTTTTTTTTCTTGCAAAGTGAGCATAGATACAAATTGGGGATATGCCTTGTAGGTACTGTATGATGCATGTAAGGAAGGCTGGGTACAGTTACAATATTTTTTCCCCTTTTGTACTCAATTACTCGGAGACAATTGTATTATCCTTTTAGCAATTGAGCCCTTTTGTACCAAACGTCACACTTTCTCAAATGTTCCCTTCATGAGTGAGCATTTAATTTGGTTAAATGGTATAACATGATTCAAAAGACATCAGTGGCAGCTAAAGCAAAATGAAGGACTGATGATAATGTTTGTTACCATAAAAATAGTGATACTCCAAAAAAATCATTTTTTTATGCAATAGCTTAAAGAAAAGTATAAAAGGATAATAATTGTATTATAAATTTAGTTGACTTTTTTGATATTTTAAAAAAAGAGCATACACACACTGTCCCCCCTACATATGTATCCATAAAAATCCTTGAGATGTGTACAACAAATGTATGTTCCCACACCTTAATCATTCCAGGAAAAAATTACCCATTTGTGAAATGAATTTGATAATTACATGGTTCATATTTGATTCTACATATTTGTGGTTCTGCTTCATAAAATAAAAATGGGCAAATTCATTATCGTAAGTTCACTCATTATTATGGACAACAATTCTATTAAATTAATAGTTATAATTCCGCAAGCAGAAGTATAAAGAACGTTTCAACCGTTCCTTTAAAGAGTTGGTTGTATCTAGGAATATATATATATATATTCAACAATCAAATGTAACGGATTTAATTACGTCAGGGCTACTCCTTTAAAAATCTTTATGACTACATAAATTGTTCTCTTTTGTCTCCTCAAAGCCTCAACTTTCAAAAGAGGAAAGAAAAAATTTGAAAAAAAATCTTAGCTATGTATATGTATGAAATATGCATTTGGCATGCTGAAGTCCTACCTTCGAACAAGTAAAGGTGTATTCATACTCTTTTGCATTCATTATATGTGGAGTCGGCTCCTTTAAAAATAGTCAATTGATGAGAAGAGCTAAAATGCGAATATTGTACAGTGAATTTTTCCATCTGTTTCAAAAATGTTTTCGTCCATACTTAAGAACATATTTGTTTTTTAAGGATACCTACTCTGTGACCTGGGACTTCATAGCAGTTGTGAAGAATATGATGTTATTGGCTAACTAACTATCATATCATAATATATTATCGTATTTATTTTTCTTTTTGAGGGAAAGGTTGGAAGATACAATAAAGATATCATATTTATGTGGCACTTGAAGAACTTTCTCTTGGTAACTTCTACCTATTGCTTAGTAGCTGTTGATTTATCAAGAGCTTTCTTTAAAAAGTAAAAAAATAAAAAAAAGAGAGGTTGAAGATTCCTTTTCGGAGGGGATGGCCCTAAAAATTATAATTAATAGATTTATATCAATAGACAGAAACCAGTCTTTTGATTCAAATGCTCAATACTAATTCAAACCAATTGTATAATCATTTTATAAAGGAATCCAAGGACCAATAGGAATGGAAAAATAACTTTTATTAAAAAGTAAAGTATGTCCGACTCCTGGTCATAATCTGCATTTTCTGTGTTGTAGATTCTAACCAAGCTTTTTAAAAATCTAATAATTAATTAAAAGACTTTAACCGGTAAATTCTATCTAAATTAAAAATGTTGCCGATTAATTTATTTGTCGATATAAACCCAGTTTGTTGTTAATCCTATCCAAAGGACTCCTTAACTAATATTTGAGAGGCTTTGACCGGTAACATATGTATGTAGAATCTAAATTCAAAATTTTGTTGATTAATTGTTTTTGACCCAGGGGACAATTAAATTCCATATATGTACATATATTAATTTCAAAGGTTTGTTGATAAAATTAATAAAAGCTACAGATAACATTGTAAAGTAGAGATTTTTGTCAGCATAATTATAAATATGGTTTCATAATAAAAAACTGTCAAGAACAGTGTTGAGTCTCTAAGAGCTCCTCAAATACACAACACTCCAATTAAAAAAATAAGAAGAAAAAAAGAAGAAAAGATCTTCTCTATGGGAAGTGTATACATAATATATGTATGTCCTACTTCAACATAAAACTAATCTGTAGAAGAAATAAAAAAAGGGAAAAAATCGATTTTTATACTTTTACTTTCATAAAATAGGTAATAATAAAACATTTTTGAGCTCAAATGTAGAAAACAGGGATAAACATTTAATTTACTGATAGCTATTTCATAACAATTATTGAGTTTTATTTTTTCCTTGAAATTCATTTTTACAATGTATAATTTTGAGTATTTTTCCTCAACAATAGCTTTGTTGATCATACTTATTTTTGTAATTGTTGTGTATACATATAATTTGCTGTAGCTATGAAAATCAAATGTAAAATTCGTATTTTAATTTGCTTTATACTACATAATAAATACTTTTCTGTCATGGTATACAAATAAATTTCTATTTTTAGATATACTGCCAGAACGATTTAATGCTATAGTATCATATATATATATATATATATGTATGTATATATTATTATTAAATTAATAAGACCGTACAAAACCTCATCTTACCTCATCCATATCGTTTCACTTTCCATCATTCTTGTCTGGAATGATGCAGACGGCAACAACAAGAGTGTTATTACTTATTATATAAATATGTACATATGTATTTGTATGTAATATCCAAGCAGCATTCTTTCACTCCCCCCGGTCTCCCCCCCCCCCCCTCTCTCAAAATCTCTTACCTGTAATGATAAAAAAACAGAAGGTAATATTAAAGAAAACATGACTTTTAAATGAAGTAGGTATCTATGTATGTACATTCCAGTACCATTCCTAACAACAGCTTTTTAAAAGCTTTTATTCTTTCTCTTATCTTATTAAAAAAATGAATCTTTAATTAACAAATTCTTATTTCATTTAAGAGAAACATACATACATACATTTGTGGAAACAGAGTATTTCTAATCATCATCATATTCATTTAAGTACAAGCAAATACATATACTGTATAGTGTTGTACCGGTTCAAAATCAGAACCGTAGTTTGCTCCGGTTCAAAATATTTTTATTCAATAAAATTTATATAATTATAATTACACAAGTCAACAAATTTCAGTCTTTGTTTCGACCTAAAGGGACTCCTGAGGGCATAGGCGGTTGGAGTAGCTCTATCATGAGTTTTTGATTTCTAGCGAATTTTTGTTCGAAATTGGAGTAAAATTTATACATTTAGATTAACAATTTCTTCTTATCGGGCGCTTGACATCTCGTTTGAAAGCTGTGGATCGCAGGTCTGTAATGCATTCCTTATTAATCCATTTCAAGTAATATTCAAGGAGTTATTTAAGTACAAAGGATTTGGCCGACTTTTGGCCCTACTCCCGCCGTTTATGCCCCCAGGAGACCCTTTAGGTCAAAACAAAGACTGAAAATGGAATTTGGATTAAATACAATAGCGGATCTACATTTTTAATGCGCAAAATGAGTATCTTTCTAGGCTTAAATTGAAGTTGGAAATTGGGCCAAATTAGCTAAAGAAGTAGGATTCGATTACTCAAAAACCGTCGGACTCTTGAAAAAAAAATTACAGATTTGAAATCAGTGTGCAAAACTGAGTAACTTTTATTATATTTATACCCCTTAGGATTTGTGACTTTTGACCAGTGTTATTAGAGCAATTTTTTAATATTTTCGGGCCCATTTTAAAAGCTATAGGGTGAGGAGGTTAAAGTCCCCTAAGCCAGTTTATGTTTTGTTATAGGTTGGTTTTTCAGTATCGTTGCTTTTGGTAATAACATACGGGCAAAAGGATTAAAATGTTAGTTCATTGCACTTCGAGTCTCAAACAGTTCAGTATACCCAGAAACTAACTACCCAGTATCATCTTTTGGGGTATTGATCCCTCTTGCTCAGTTTGTTTACTCCCAAGATTCAAAATTACAACTTAGTCAGTGAATGAAACGATGGAACATCATCATCATTTGAACAAGATTTATGAAGTCAAGCCTTATTCTAAAGAAATTTATTTTATTTTTAACAACTTACAATGATACATATTTACCTACTACTTGAGATTATACTTTAAGGACAAAAAAAAAATCCAGATGTTGAAACCAATTCTTCATTCAACTATGTTATATAGCAAAATGGATGAATTGAATCCATTTCCCCTTGATGCTATATTTAGACAAAAAAATTGCTTAATGGACTTATTTATTTGGAAACAAAGTCATGGAATTTATAGGTAGCAGGAAAGTTGGCAAAATGAACCACTTACTCAAGAAATTACTAAATTTTGAATTAAATGGGACCAATATCTAAATATATATTCATAGATAGTAAATTTATAATTTCATTTTGAAGACCACTCAACTGAACCATAATACTATTTACATATGTACATAGTGTATTGATATTTAATATGTTCGAAAGTAAAAAATGAGGCCCACGATACAGGCCTCCTTAGAAATAATTCCTTCAATATGAAGTAACGAAACATCTACATAGTTTTGCGGGAGCCATATTTAAGTGATTTTATATAAAGGCAGACTTCCTATGGAAGTATTTGGATGGAATGTCACAGAAAGTTTGTTTTTATAAAAATTCTTTAAATAGGGTAAATAATTGAATTCCAAATACTTCACTTCAAAATTGGATTATTTATACCATTTACCAATACGTTAGCATCAAAGTATTAGATTAAATTGTACTATTAAAACAAAATGGGCATAATACGTTACTGGTACATTTGGTAAATACTGGGAAAAATGGATTTTGAAGTGAAATATTCGAAATAAAATGCTCTTCGGAGTTAAAGCATTTACCCTTTTTGCATATTTTAGGAACATCCTCAAAAAAGAAGTTGTTGGATGAAAGGAGGGAATTGAATCTATATATTTCAATATATAGATTACACATTTATTGACTACATTAAAAGAACATGAGAGGATTTTTTAATAAGGATTTGAATGAGTTGAAAATGGGACATTTATTAAACTCTTTACAAAAGAAAAATCATATCCGTAATTCATTGATGAAAATACTCCTTATATGTAGTGATAGAAAGATAACATTATATTACAAATGTAATCATTTTGCTTCTATATTTTATAGATTTTAAAAAAGAGATGTATTTTAAAAAATAGAAACTCAAATATACAGGGTTGTTTTTTTTTATATAGGAGTGGAATTTACCTACAAGGGATGTGCAAATTAGTATCAATATTCTATCAAAGTAGTTAAGTGTTAGCCACGACTCCTTAACAAGTAGAAAAGTAAAAACATATTAACTCAATTTATAGACAATGATGAATTCCTAAGGGTGAAGAAATTGTAACATCTATAATTAATACCTGAATAGAATAAATCCAATCAATCATATAATTATTTCAAATTAGACTCAAACAATATTTTATTAGTTAACTACTCATCGAGAAATTTTTTAGAGTGCAACAGATCCCAGACGTTCTTGGGGGGAGGAAAAGAAAAAGAAATAGAACCTTGTAGAATAGGAAATTAACTCAAAAATTACACAACAAATAATTGCCTCAATTCCTCAAATGCAGTGAGCTGAAGAATCTGTTAACTACTTATTTTTTTTTTTATATAGTTATTGTAGCTGTAGATATACCAGCTGCAATTTCTTACTATCAAATGGTGCAACAATATATTTGCGAACAGAACATTAGCGACTATTATTATATTATTATTCAGAGCTTCTCAAACTTTTTTTATTCCCTTGCGTAGTCATGAGATGATCAATCTCATGGGGCATAGCATTCAACAAAATTTTTGATCTTTATATGTACTAATAGAACAGATATAAATTAGTAACTTTGTATACATATGAAGTTTTGCTATCCATACATATTTTTACAAACGCTACAGAGCACAATGAAAAATGATCTGGGACACACTGCTTGAGAGCCACTGGTACAAATTCTTAATTTCTATATTCTATATAATTGAAATCAAAATGAATAACTTTTGATTTCTGCTGAGAGGAAAATATTTATTTCAATACTATATCAAGAATTAAAACCAATTTAGTTTTTGTCAGCAGTAAATTTGTGAACTCTCCCCTTATTAGTGTATTTAACTACTAAACGTTAAACCTAGCTAAGCACTCAATATCATAACCAGTGTTATTCCACGTACATTGAAACTTACATTGTATTTTTTCAAAGAAAGAACGGCCCAAAAATAACTGGGCGTTAGAAAATCCACAGCTGGCAATCAAATACATAGTAACCATTGTGATATACCATGTACACGACTAGGTAGCGTTTTTGTCCCCTTCGGAACCTCAGCTTTCATTAAGAAAAGGAACAATTTGGAAAACAACAGCAATTGCTAAGTAGATACAAATATGTATAGTTTTGACATACATAGGTCCTACCTTCGAGCTATAAGAAAATAAGTATTAGTGCCCTTTTGAATACATTTTACGCAGAGTCAGGTTGACTTTAAATTTTAAAAAAGTCAACTCATGAAAGCAGCTGTACATCATCAAGGTAGATTTTTGTCAACTCATAACCTCAACATTCAAAAATTGAAGGTAACATTTGACTGTAACAACTGGTAGCTCTGTGCATAGTTTTATCATTCCATGGGCAAGTGAATAAGTATTAATGCCTCTATAAATTTATAATACGAAGAGTCTGTTGCTTTAAATTGAAAATTATTAATTGATTGTATGGCTTTGAATATCCCAGAAAGCGTTTATGGATGTTCTCACTCAACCTCAAGTTTGAGTATAAAAATATACATACATATGTACATAATATGTATTTTAAAATAAAAAAATGATTTTTGAGTGGATTAAAATAATAATATTAATAATGGTCCATACCTACATATACATATGTTTAAGGGTAATCATTATGGTAGAAGGAACAAGAGGAGGGGGGTGGGAGCAACGCCCTACGTCATCTGAGTGATGGGTAGGGATTCCTTATAAGGAAATATTTTGTGTATGTTTTGTTTTTTCAAATCCTCTCACTTTGGGATTATCGTCATCATCCTTTAATTTATATACATGGGCACATTGAGTTGAAATACAAAAAAAAAAAATTTAAGTCAAATGTAAATCTAGAAGCTAGAATTATCACATAATATTAAATGTTAAAAATAATTACATGTGACGTAACACCTCAAATTTAATATTTGTATAAATATTAACTACATTTACTTACTTTGTTTAGACTCTTAATTCCGGGGTTCGCCTTTTAATTGCAAAAGGAAAATAGAGCCAGAAATTAATTATTTAATGCCTAGTTAAATGTTTTTAAGGGATATGTTGTAACTACCTCAACAAGACTTAATTAGAGTTTGACGAATCAACATTCAGAACACTAATAAGATCATAGTATGTAGCAATCGCAAAAGCACATTGTCTTGAAATTTATATTTTTGTGTTTTTTTTAAACATATTATCTGAGCTGGAGTCAACTTTTCTTTTTTCCAACCGCAGTTAAATTCCATTAAATTGCCACTTGACTCGGGCTCGAAATTAAAAGACTTTAATAATAAGATTCGAAACTTTAGAGTTACAAACTATGTCCTTTGCCTCAAATTATGAATAGTTAATTAATTAATTATTTAAGCGTCAATGATCTTTGTATACGTACATATATTATCTATGTATGAATGAATAAGCAGAGCTGGGAAGACTTTCTACTCAGAACTCCTCAGAATCGAAGTGGAAAGACTCCAGACTTGATTCGAGACAATTACCCATAGTATGACTTCGTCCATATGAAGGTAAGATTCAACTTTGTAATAAAAATATGTTCAGTTTTCAATTGAGTAAAGCAGTGATGGAGGGGGATTAAAAGGACTCATAGTCCCTGATAATAATTGATGCAAAAAAATGTGTATAACCGGTAGGCAGTAATTTATAGTAATACAAGAATTGAATGAACACAATTCAAACACTCCTACTCCTTAAATAATGTGGAAGAAAAGAGACCATGAATAATACATACTTACTAATGCATGAGTGTATTGAATTTTCTTACAGAAAAGGAAGGCCCCCCTTCCACCCTCAAAGGAAGTTGTTGAGAAACAAACAAACAAATGAAAAATGACAATTGTTTAAAGCCACTCAACAAATAAACATGCATGTTTTGGGTTGTATGTACATATACATTTACATACAGATGTTGTAGTAGTAGTTTTGAGTTCGCCCACTTGTTAGTCCTTGGAGGGGGTAGAGAAAAGACTAAAGAGAGTATGAGCTTTGAGTATGTACAACCATAAATAAATATTTAAACAATAATAAGGACATTTTAGAAAAAAAAATGGCATGAAATGAGTTTATAAAGTAAGCTAATAACTTGTAACATGATTTGTAGTTATTATTTTTTTTACCTCTCTCTTAATAAAATTATATATGGAAGAGGTTGGGTGTTTGAAGATAATTCATATACATATATCTGATAAGGTGTCCTTATCCTGCTGTTTTTTTTTCCTTTTTCGACGCATTGATAATAAATTAAATTCTTTTTTTAATTCTTTGTGTATCAATTGGTTTTTGAAACGTTTTATTGCTTTTTTAACGTTACATAACTAATTATTTAGATTTGTCTGATGGACGTGAATTGATTTTGCTGCCTTATTTATTATTCTACATATATCCAAGCAACAATAACAACAAAAATAAAAAGATAAGGATATAATTTGTAGTGATGTTGTAATAATGTATTCGAATCTCAATAGTCATAGGTACATAATGTGTATAAAAAAGTATTTAGCATAAGCAAACTGTACAAATTTTTTTATCATTAATTACAATTTCTGTTTGATGTCACTTTGATGTCACTCTATCCATTTACATATTATGAGTTCAAATGGTATGGGCAAATGTTATTAAGATGAGTATTAAGTAAAAGATCATACATCTATTGTTTACATTTTTGATTTTTTATGAGGAAAAAATTTAGTTCGATGAGTAAAAAATATCGGGAATCATAAATCTTTATTTAATTATCAAAATTCATTTCAATCCCTCCCCCTTAAAAAAGTAGTCCCTTCCCCCCAACCCGATGCAATTCACATGTTCCAACGTTTCCTTCAATTTTCATAACAGTGGCAAAACTTAAATTAAGTCAATAATATAATTACAGAACAATAACTGCTAAGTTTAGATAGTCATTCATTGTTAGTCTTTGTTTTGACATAACGGGGATCCTAGGGGCGTAGGGAAGGGAGTAAGACCAAAAGTCGGTCAAATCCTTTGGCCTTAAATAACTCCTAAAATATTACTAGAAATTGTCCATCTAAGTTTGTAAATTTAAAATTTCCTAGAAATCAAAGAATCACAGTAGAGTTACTAAAGTAATAGAGGACAAAAAGATTACAAAATCAGCTGAAATCCTTCTTTAGTCTATTGCACTTGTTTTTTTATTAGTTTTACCGTGAGTAACTGATTTCTAGTTATTTTTTGCTCGAAATTGAATGAAAATTTAAATTTAAATTTCTTCATAATTAAGGATTCTTATCGGGCGTTTGACATTTCGTTTGAAAGTTGTGTGTCACAGATCTTGTGTGCATTCCTTGTTAATCCATTATCATCTTAGAATTTTTGAAATTTTAAATTTGCTGACCTGTGTTATTATTATCCACATTCACTTCTGCGAATACATCAGTAGTACAAATCCTCAAATCCTTCTGGATTATCACAATTTGTATAATAGCAACTGATTGGATTCATATGGAGATTGATAGGGGGGATATTTAATTTCATTTTTATAGGACTCTTTAGAAACACTCATAAAACCATAGGAATGACGTCATTTAATTACTCATAACATCTTTATAACCAAAAATAAACAAAGTTGCAACTTTTGTGCCCTCATTAAATATTCATACTATAATGATATTTGATATCTCATTTCTATTAGTTTTTGATAGTTTCTTCATCGAATGCAATCAATGACGTCACGGACGCTCTTTGCAACATAAAAACTAAGTTAGTACGTAATACGACTATGCATTAAAATGTGCGTTGCGTTTCTTGGTATTTGTAATTTAAAATGAAAGACCTAATGTTGTTAGCTCATTATTTTGAGTTCCCCTCTACTCTTTTTCTTTCTATACAATAGTATGTACAATTTGAAAATTCTTCATATCTGCTCTGTGAACAAAAACACAAATGGAGTCGTTAAATTAATCTTTCTTTCCTTTGGTGCTTTAATTTTTATTATTTTACATACTCTTAATCAATTTAAGAATAGAAACGAAGAACGAGAGAACAAAAAATATATTTTTTTTTATTTTCTGTGTCTGTTGATCTTTCAAAAAAAAAATCCCTTTAAAAAAAAAATAGTTCCTCCATTGTTGAATAAGATCATGCGTAAAAATTCATTTAAATGGTAATCTTTCACGGCACAGAGAAGCGTGATAGTATTTATACAAAAGGCATAAAAAAAAGATTTTACTTCAATAATAATAAGAATAATAATAATAATCACAAGAATAATAATAATTAAGTTAAACATGGAGTTCAGAAAAGATACTTTGGGGTTAAAAAGTGAAAAAGAAGAAAAGCAAAGAGAAGAGAAGAGAAAATATGTCTTTGGTTGATTGTAAAGGACTAACAACCCTGCATGTAAATATGTATGTACGTCAAGCAATAGAAGGACTGAGAATATCACGAGTGAGTTATAAATTAGCCAAAAATAAAAAAAGGAATGGAAAGATCTATTCTATTTTATTTATTTTTTTAGAGAGGAACATTGAATTAATGTCACTTAGGTCTTACTATAAATTAAAGGGAATAATTAGTTATAGATACGAAATTTAAAGAAATAGTTTTTCATACTCTCTCCTCCCTCCACTCCCAAATTACCAAATCACAAATGTATCAAATATATGTAATGTTATTTAACTTGCAGCATTAACCTACTAATACATATATTGGTTACCCTTCTGGAAATTTCTACAGAGTGTCTGTTTCACAATGTGCGAAGTTTGATCAAAGAAATATGTCTTTTAATTTGTGCAATCATCAATTTTTAATTTTATAAATCATATGGCTCTATCATGCCGGTCACTTATTTCCAGCTCCCCCCCCCCTTACAATTAGAGCTGTCAATATCTTAACCGATGGTTTAGATAGTATTTTACAGATATATTTTCTTCTTTTAAAGACTTGTGTACCTACTCCAGGGATATTTTGATGGCCAAAAAATTAGATTCTAAATTGTTTTGCAATAACAAAATATTGCCTTTTGTGTTCAGACATGGATCAGATTGAAAAATAGGGGTCATGACTTTCAAATGATACTATAAAGGTTGGAACTCACTGCACTTAGCATTCAAAATTCCTATACACTTCTTTTTTTATTTGTCAACTGTTGATCTTTTGATACACTGCTTTACATAGTGTTCTGAATGTTGATTGTTGTAACTTAAATTAAATCATATTATGCTAAATACAATTGATAGAAGTAATTCAACAGTATGGGAGAATTTGAAGTAATTGTCAAAGTATCTCGTTTCATATTGTTCACAAGGAAAAGGGGACACAGTTCAACTCTGGTTAAAAGTTATACATGAAACCATACTGAGCTATTTCCCAACTCCTCTTAACTTTGCTTCAACTTAAAGAATGAAAAATCTAAATACACATGGCTGATCCTAAACCTTCTTTTGCTATTTCCCTGTTTGCTCTCAATAACGTATGTATATGAATAACTTTTGCTTCAGCTTTAAAAATAGAATAGAATATTTCTAATATATTTCTCTACACACCAGTGATCCCGAAATGAGTTTCTAAAATATCCATTTCCCGACTGTTTCTCAATAATAATGTACAAATTTGATAATGGGCAATCCATTGCAAAAAGTTTTGAGATGGATTTAGAAAAATGAATTGTAACTGTTTTTCCAAGCGTGTATTTAAGTATCTGACAATTTATCAATTGTAAGTATGTAAAGGAACAAAATAAAATTGTTTTGAGAAGTTTTGAATGATGAACCATTAAGAATAAGAGAGTAAAAAAATCCTGTTCAATGTATTTTATATATAACATACATAACTACACTTGTCCATCACATCTCCAATATTTGATTTATTGATAAAAATTATAGGTCTTACATATGTATATTATATAAATATAAATGACTATAACATGTGATGAATGTGTTTTTGTTTTTCTTTAATATTTTAAACGTTCCTTTTTTCATGGCGATTTCATGCACACATAATATAGCATACTTATCATGAAAAAAAAATCAAGTCTGCAATGGGGTCTAAAATTTCGTGTACATAAAGTTATTACTTGATTTATTCGATTATACAGGAGTTTAACTACGGTTGGTTTTTTTCTGCTTCAAATACTACTTCTAATAATAGTGATTAATTGGAGTATTATGTACATATATGTATACATGCAAAATATGGGTCCACGCCCAGCAAGGGCAATCTCTTTCTCTCTCTCTCTCTTTTATCTTTAAATGCAATAACTTCTCTCTACGAAAAAAAAAGAAAAAAAAAAGAAAAATCAGCCAATTATGGAGACAGTAAATTTATTAAGAGCAAAAAACATTGAATAATTTGTCAATCGTAAATTTCACTTTTATTTTTCCTATGTACATTGAGTAATGTCTATTCAAATTATTATTATTTTGAGCCTGGAAAAAGTCCAACAACATGGTGGAACCACTCTGTAGTCACTCTACTCTCAAAAGGAGTTATTCACCCCGTTTACAAGTATTCATATGTATATATATATATATGTATATATGTTAATGAAGAGTGCCTTAATAGACCATCAACATGCAAGCAAGCCCGTTTCTGCATTGACTTGGGGCCCATATGCTTTAATGTATGTATATATAATTAAAAATCTATCAAAATATTATGATCAAAGCATTTTTTTAACAAAATTGTATTTCATTTTTTTTTGTATCTTCTTTATGGCTGCAACAATTACAGCAAAGCAACGTTTTGTTGTTTTTGTTATTTTTTGACGTGAGAATGACGTTTGCAAATGCTTCATCGTTGTTGCAATAATAATAATAATAATTTTTTGTATCTACATTTATTAGAGCAACTCTATGTTTTTTTTATAGTAATCATTTAGTTATCTTCTGGAATAAGAGGGTTTTTTTTCGAAATGAAAAATGCAGTTTTACTTGACCATAGGCCCAATGTTCATGAAACCCTTTTTGGAAGCCTGTAATTAATCATTTCTCTAAGGGAAATACTCTCATTAAATGAACTTTTCTGGGACTGCGACAAGAGCCTTTTAGAGGACACTGTACATATATATATATATGTAGTTATATTATATAATTCAAAATCCTTTTGATCCATGTTAAGTCAAATCCAGATAGGTGCAACATCTCAAAATCAATGAAATTGTTGCCCTTACACATAATAACAAAAAATGATCTACATAGAGCATTTTCCATGTTACCCCATGTTGTATGTAATTGGTTATATCTGGCAGTAAAAAGAAAGAGAAATTCATCGTAGAAATTACTCTGATAATTAATTATAATTATTGAATTTACCTAAATCTACGCATTTGATGAATTTTGTTCATATTCAAGTGTATTTAGGTATTTATGTATGTACATTATTGTAAAAGCATAGGCCCCCTTCCACAATTAAAGAGAATGGACGCCAGGAAATAGAAAGCTATGAATGAATTATTATCATTTATTTACAAAGGTTTTCAGTTATTTATTTATTATTGGAAGGAGTGTTTAACAAAAGGGGGTCGTTCAGGAGCCAGAGAACAACAACGAATGTAGGTTTTTTTATAGTTGATTTTGTCGTTGTTATGAGTGTTGAGATAAGAGATTTTTATGTTTTTGAGGGAGGAAAAGAAGATTTAAATCAGTTAGAGGACATCTAAAGTAGTAGTTGTTGAGATGAATCATCCACATAGAATCAGACACAAAAAACATGTAATTAAGACATAGTTTTTAATTGTTGAAAGGAAGAGAAAGATGTTGAGGTGAGTCGGTGAGGGCTCAGTCACCGGAAGTAAAGATAGGAAAATAAAGACCCTAGATGGAAACTGATGTACAAAAAATAAATGATGAATGACATAATACTTTTTTTACTAAATTGACAAGTGTTCATTTAGAATGTAATTTTCTGCGCCCATACATACATATTTTCACCCTGGAGTGCTCCAAACTTTTCCTTTTACTTTTTAAACAAAGCACAGCTGAAGGCGTATTCAATCCTGGAAAACCTGAACAAGAGTCATTCAAGCATATAGAGTTATTTCAAATATACAGTTTGGGTTAAAAGTATGCCAAAACTGCCCAGTAGAGCATTGTTATCTCTAAAAAATTCAGTGGAGGCACGCAGTCGATATCTGCAAAATGGAAGAGCAACTGTTTACTATAAAGACCTCAATCTGATCCAGTCACGGCCGTATTCCAGATCAAAAAGTATGCTTTTAGATAATAAAAAAACTGCATACACACTCCCCCCCCCCGCCCCGCCCCTGAGTTCTATCTCTTTAAACTACTTCAAACAACCTTCAACATCGTCATGTAGACTGCATTACATGTATATGCATCCCTTCAGCACTCTGTAGACTAAATATTTTTATCAATAAATTTCCATCAATAAAATACTCGTCAGGAATTTTGACTCATTTTGTGGGAGTTTTTTTAATTTATTTTTACTCTTTTTATTAATAAAAATACAGGGTGATCACCACGAGTCACTGCATCTCTTTCTATTTTTTTAATACATACTCCATTTAAGAACAAATCAAATAAGAGTAGTTTATTTGCTATACCTACATAGGTATAATAACATTCATAATCATGATTATTGAGGTCACTTACCTGTGGATTTTGAGCAAACAATTAACTGTACATCTAACATACAAATTATATGTATCTATGTATGTATACATAAGCTTGTCTTTATCAAAATACTCCAACAATAACTACAAAATTTAAAAAAAAATCATGCTTCATTAGTCAGAAATAGCTATGTATGAATTGCTTCTTCCATGTTTCCATGTGACCTTATTTTCCCTTATTATGCTTATTATTCAATAAACAATTAAGTAGAATTTATCATTGTATTTGAAAAGGTTCATAGTACAGAGTAAGAGAGAGATCATCATCATCCATGCCCTGGAAATGAGGCATCAATATACTCGTTTCCTTTTGATTATTATTATTAAATTATGTACTTTTGATATCTTACTTATAAATTATGTATTTTTTCCCTTCAAATTTGTACGTGGAAGCAATAAGAAAATAATGGAACTTCCATTTTTTCCTTCGAATACAAATTGGTATAGTGAGCACTTGGATTACACGCAGGAGTAAAAAGTGCTTGTAGTAGATACTGTCTCTTTGTTTCATAGCCAGTAATTAATTAATAATTATTATCACAAGAATCCTGCATAATTCGTTTTCGGATCTCTAAGAAAAAATGGATTTTTTTGCCATTGTTGAAAGATTGGCCAGAGCTAGTAGCTAGAAAACTATCCACTCAAACTAAAAATGCAAAACGAATTATCCTCATAATTAACCTAAAGATACACAGTACGAGGTATTACTGTACATATGTATATTGTATAAGTACCTTAAGGATGATATGTACATGCATTGCACATAGAAACCGATATAAACCACGGAAAAAAAAGATGGTTTTGTGTATTATGTCATACACTAAACGTATTAGCCCTTTTAGGTTGAGCGAGTAAAGAATAACAATCAATAATAATAATAATAATACCACAAACAGTCTGGATGTTTGATTATAGACTTTTCGAGACTCTCAGTGCAACTACGATACAGCAATTCTATTACTATTCCATGGAGATACATACTTTTGTAAAGTGTTATCTGTATTAGTAAATTAGTAGAATATTTGCACAACTATAGGAAGCTAATCGAATACAGACCCCATTTCTAGTTTGTTTTTGTATACATAAATGTTTTTTGTAATTATTATTATTATTATTACGAAACATACCTAGAAATGTCCCCATTTTTATAATGAAATAAGTATTTGTACAATAGACTAAATAAATAATAATAAAAGTAGTGGGTTGAACTCATATTGAGGCACTTTGGATTACGAGCGACATCCGTGTCAGAGAAATGATATTTTCCATTTAGTTTGAATTTCACTATGTGAATGTATATATATATATATATGTAAGTATGGTTAGTTTAGCTTTTAGCTACGTATAAAATTCCCCATTATCATGCAATAATCATGAAATGTGCGTTTGTAGCAGCTCTGTGTATAAAACAATGCAGTTACTCAGCAAAACTCATTCCTCGGACTATTTGAGGTATTTTATTACGTTATAACAACAATTTTTAAATTTTTGTGACTAAAGCAGGGTAATTCTTATACAATGTCTAAACATTTAAGAGTCACAAGCCTTACACATGATGCAAACTTATCTCACAATCCGAGGACTCCCTGTATGAATGTATTATTATGTATGTATTTGTTATTTTCTCTTTCCAATTACTATTGATATATACATATACTTTACAAGTTATTATTATTACTAACAAATGTAAGAAATAATAAAACAAAATGCTATCCTTTTAAAGGTCATTTTTCCATCTTTTTTTTAAATATATATTCTTCAATTTCACGTAGGTCCGTATACTATGTATGTATATAGATCCTTTTCTCTTGTTTTCCCTTATTCCCCAATCATTCATACCAACCTCAATGTCAAAGATAATTGATTCTGATTGAATTCCAATTATTGTTATTGATTTTATATTATATGTATGTATGTATGTATGTGTGTATAATCATCTCATCCAAACAAAAATGATTCTCTCTGGAGTATCATTATTGTTCTTATTATTATTGGCGTATTTGTTGTTTAATCATCAACGTAATTAGAAGGCCAGCGGGCACACACACACACAAGGGACCTTATAAATGAAAGAAGAAAACAAAAAAATCCACATTCCAACGAGAAAAACTTTCATTCTTGTTAGTTTTTCTTTAAAAATATAGAAAGAAAGAAGAAAAAAAGTTAATAATTATAATTCTTTTCTGGGAAATGATTGAATTTTTCTTTTTTCTCTTTGATTGTCCTGAAACGAGTCCTACGTACGAGTGGTTATTACGTGTACAAATTGTACATGATAACTATGTGAAGTCATATATTATATAGTGGGCTTAAGCTTAAGACCCATTAAATTGAGGAATGAGTGAGGTTGAAATGGATATTTTTTTTTGGATGAAATTCTTATGTATGTAGATTGTAGACACGCTGTAAATAGGTTTTGAAATCCTTACTAAAACTTTTGAAGAACATAGAACGCCACATCTACCAAATGAAGAACGTTTTGGTTTGTGACTTTAAAAGACTAATAATTCTGAAGAAGTGTTGAACGATGATGGAATTAATAGATTTTGGCTTTCATAAAGCCCTTTAAATGTTCGCTACTTGCTACACGAAACCTATGATTTTCAGACAGTTTCAACTTATGTATTTTTTAATATGCCCAGATTAATAAAAATAGACTTTGCTAGTTTAATAAAAGATATAGTTAAGTAGAATTATTTACCCGAGGTTCCATTAATACTATGTAGATGGTAATGATAACTGTCAAATGTGTAATAAAATAATTGATATACTAGTTATTGGTCGAGCAATTTTAAAATGTAACACATTTAAATAACATTCAGGCTAATATTAATGTAAATGCTTATTTTCCCTTTGTCTCGTATTCAATAGGACGCAAAAAGATTCAAAACACATGCATAACGTACATATTATAAGTACAACGATTCTACTCTTATTGAAAAAACCATTTCGTAAGGTGGTCAGTAATTTAAAGAAATTAAGGGTTCACCTCATTATTTTTAAATGGCTAAAAAAAAAAAATATTATTACATTTTAGCTGATCAAATTATATGTATACATATATTGATACATATGTACATGGGTTAGTAACCATCAGGCTCCATGTAGTTCAATACCCCATGTAACCAAATGAATGAATTAGACCCATAAATCACCTTTCCCCCCCTTTTTTTTTTTGGATGAATGTCTAGTGAAGCAGGGTATACATATGTAGCTACGTGTTCCTTCACCATCATAGCACATCCTATATGGTACAAATGAATGAAAAAAATATCATTGGGTCATTAGTTTGCAAAATAAAAAGAAATGAAAAATGTATACGAGGCTCCGTTAGTCCCCTATTGTTTGTCAATTTATGTGAGATTTAAAAAAAAGTAAGTTATAATATACTACACAGGAAAATTAAGAAAAAAAAAAAAAACAGTGGATAAAATTTTTTACATTTTTTGGCTAATCATAACGACAATAAACATCAACTGACTCGTTTACAAAGTACAGGCAAATTGTTTGACTATGCACATAATATGAGTTTACATTACATAAACGACAAGGGTCATACTATCATGAGCCAATTATCGTCCACCAATCATTGAAATTAGAATATATTGATAATCAAATGATTTTTATCTGATCCATTAATTAAAGGACTACTAGCATGTATTATGACCTTATTTGTCAGTTTTTTTCGACTTGTCTATGTACTACTGTGGACAAAAAATGTTGGGAATCAAAAAATACAGTAGTGCCAACTTAAAAACAAAAACATTTATCCGAATCCCTCTAAAAAATTAAATTGTAATTTCTAGGGTTTTTTTATGCTCATAGTAGTACTTAATTATTATTAGCGTTTTTAATGTTGATTTCTTGAACTGGACTGTCGCTACATGTAAATGAAAGATATTCCAACATTTATAAAGAAACTGACGTTTTTTTACAAAAAATCTTAGAATTTAGGATCTTTTTCTTAATCATTTTAGAGGAGGAAAGGTATGAAACCGTATTTTTATTTATGAATGATTCCATTACCTCTTATACACTCATAATTGCAAAAAACTTGTGCACAAATGATAAATTTACTTTTCTACAATTAATTGCACATTTTTTAAAGCTAATACGTACTTAACATCACCAATAAATTTATGTACATAATTATACAACTAAATATAAAGAAGGTAATTAAAAGGTACATAGAGCATAAGTACGTAACATTTGTATATAATTAAGGTGACAGAAATTATCCAATATGGTTTCACAAAAAACCATAGATTATGACACTTCCTGCCAATATTCACGGTTAGATAATCAAATATTGAATTATTGCATTTCAAAAATACTAAGGGTGGATTATATAATAATAATCAATACACCCTTGGAAACACCTGTGTGTAAGTTCATGTATGTACATAGAATAAAAAGAATGAAATACTCCTCTATAAGTTAGCTGACTAAAGACTAATCAAATGACAGCAAACTTGTTCCTACATATTCATTCTTAGGGGTATAATATTATATTAGACATTTCATTTTGATTTGTAATGTTTTATACAATGGGCAATGGAAGCAAGAAGTGCTTCAGGCTTTTTGCCATGAAATGCAAAAATCACGGGCCTGCATCCTCATAATTCTTTTTAAAAAAAAAGAAAACAAAAAAGCCATGTACATTTATCTGCCTCAGGCCCTGGATACGGTAAAATCGGCTCTGAATATAGGGTGAATTCAAACAACATTTAATTCGGCACACCTCATTCTGAAATTCTGATATTTGAATAAAAACTAAATGGACTCAAGGGTTTAAATTTCGAAGTGGAATGTTTGAAATTCAATTATTCACTTTGTATGTATATATAAAATATACGTTTGAGACATTGATGGCTCTGTAACTAATAGAGAAATCCCAGTAACATCAACACTTTTGTTAGTTGTCTCTTATTAGTATCCTAAAGGTTGATTTGTTAAAATAAATCAAATTAAATCTTGTCAAGTAGTGAACAACTATGAGGCTATTGTTCTAATTTCCCATTCCATTTGGGCGTTTTTTATGTCTCTATTTGAGTAGACAGATTCAATGAAGGTTGCAATTTAAATCATGCATTTTGCTTTGTTTTTATGGGCATTTTCTCTTGGACATTCCTAAGTCAAACTACTCTAAATATCAATTTCAAATAGAGCATATTGAAATAACCATAATATGATTTTTGATATGAAAAAAAAAAATAGTTTCTATTTTTTATCCGTCTATTATAGTAAATGTTCATTACGTCATATTCAGATACAAAATCCATCTTACATATAAAATATTATTTTCTGTGGAAGAGAAAAACGTTTGATTAGGTTGCGTGAGTCCTTCCCATATTTCTGTGTTGTCAAAAAATATGATATTACTTATTATTTCCATAATTGAATTTGCATGCATATATTAAATATGTGTAAGTTAAGAGGGTTTTTGCACATCTCCTCAATAAAATAAGGATATTTATTCCTTCTTTTTTTTTTTTTTTCATTGGTAGATTCTGTAAATTATGCACATACTTAAATGAAGGAATCTTAAAAAATAACAACCATAACATAGAGAAATTGTTTTTTCTTAAGCAAAAAGTACCCAAAATATTAATATATAGTGGATATTGAGAAAGAAAGAAAGTAGTACGCTATGGTTTTCACTCACTCACTCACTCCTTTTGCTACAAATTATTTTTATTTTTACTGCATATTGGGGTTCGGAGCAAGCTCAATAAAGAGTTATAACTAAGAAAAAAAAAATTTCACAAATATTTTTTTCTCTTTATTTTCACTGGCCAAAGCCAAATTTCACTCATGTTAAATAATGATATTCCATGTTCTTGCCAAAAAAGTATATATATATATAAATATACCTATATAAATATAGAGCCATTGGTATGTAATAGCAATAATGAATTCATATTTAGAGAATGTCATGAGTCAAATACTCTTTTTAAGGCCTATACCTGTAACTTATTTACATAATAAATCATTTTTGTACTTCTTTTATTTAAAGATACGTGCTCAGATTGTGGATTTGTAGAACTCAAATTAGCTTTTATTCAGCTTGTAAATATAATTACCGTAAACGAAATAAAAAATAGCTTTACATTTATGTTGAATTGTCTATCTACTAATAGAACTAATGAAAAGGTAACAACCAAATAACGCATTGATAGGTCACAGAGCTATCATCGTTGCATCACGCTCTATATTATCATACTACGCTTTTATTTGAAATTGTGGGACTGTTTGTGATTGAATACAAAGGAAATGTTTAGAGCAGAACTATATCCAATTCAAATTAAACCTTAATTTAAGGGTATACATCTGTGTAGAAAATCAACAACCCTCAGAAGCAAAAACATATTAAAAATCTGTACAAAATTAGTTATCAGCTGTTAATTACTCTACTTGACTGATTGATGACTCAGGGAACTGAGCCTACCTACCCTTAGCCTTTCTCTTTAGTGTGTATAGATATCTTTACTTACTACATAGATAGATTGATAGAAGTTAATATAGGAAGAATTTAATAGCAACCTTTTAATTTCGGGAGTTTTATGTATGTAGCTATACTTTTTAAGGAAAGGTTGAGGGATGGAGAACTCTCAACAGCTGACAAAAGAATACATAGGAATTGTTGATATGTGCATGCATGTATGTATATATATATATATTTATATATCAACTATTTTCATCCACCTTCTTTTAACGAGGTTTTAATTGGATTTTTCGGCCTGTTTTTTTTAAGCGTTTTGTTTCATCTTTAAGTTGTGCATATTTGTTGTGTATATACAAATACATGGTGGTTTTTACAAGTGCAAAATTGTACTGCCTACACAACCAAATGCAAATACACTTACCTACAATAGTAAAAGACATATCATTTGTTAACAATTAGCTAAACTATTATTAAAAGATTAAAACTATACGTATGTATGTGTATTATTCAATCCAACATTTATTAAAGCAAACAAACATGATACTCGAGGTTGTGTGAGTTTTTTTTAATTACAGATTCTACTTTTCTTACTCAACAAATTGAACTTGTTGTTTAATCATTTTCAAAATACCAATTGTTAATTATGTTTTTGTTTTGTTTTTTAAATTTTTTATGCATGTCGTGTACAAACTGTAATTTGCACTATAAACAATAAGCAAATTGCTAGGTCAAATTGCAATTGGTAAAAAAAGGAGAGTACGCATTTGAAATGCTGCATTTAAAGTACTTGTTGATATAGGGATAATACAATCTCATTACATAATCGATATATGAAGAGTACACTTTGATATTTTTTAAAAGACAATGATTACTTTTTCATACCGCATAAAATGTCCCTTTTATTACTCATAAATACAGAATAAAAATAGCATATTCATATTTCAATATGAAAGAATAATTATGAATGTTAATAGTTAGTTGTTATAATGGTAGAGTAATGAAATAAAACGTTAAGAAACGTACAACTTGTATGTATGTATGTATAAGTATCATCTTGTACAACTTACCAGTCTATGCGCAACATCTTCAAAGCTAGTGATGTATCGAAGAGCATTTGTTAATTCATTGACTGAATTTAAAAATATTTGCAAAAGGAAAGATTAAACAAAGGGAACCTTTTACCCATAAGGTACTCTGATGAAGAAGCCCCCTCAAATCAGTTTTTCTTATAATATATATATACATACATTGTGTTTTATGGTAAAAATTGCTTACACTAGAGCTGATTTAATTATAATATTTGGACGTCCAATTATAAATAATAACAATACATGAGTAAATGATACATAATGCTCAGTTGAGGGGACACTTCTCAATAAAATTCTCGATTAAAAAAAGGATAGAACAAAACGTGGGATGAACCCAATTTTAAGGCCATATTAAGGACAAAAGACAGAGAAATTCGCAAATTATAAATAAATGCTGTGAAAATCATTAGATACTATCTGTATCTAAGAACTTAAATCACGCATCATGCATATTTTATACAATTACTTTAGAAATAGAAAGTGGGTTACAATTTAGCAGGGAAAAAAATGAAAATTACACATAGAATTGAGTTGAAATAAACATGAGTAAAACTATGTACATATATATGTAGGTAAGTAAAACAATTGTTTCAAATCTTTTTTTTTTTTTAAATAATAATAATAAGAAAAAGCCATGACATTGCAAAAATAATAATGCATATATATATATATATATATATATATATATATATATATATATATATATATATATATATATATATATATGTACATAGAGCATAGAATATGACCCACATTTGCTAAACAGTTACAAAATCCTTGTCGCAATTATCATAATAATAACTTACACAATAACAACGACAAGGAATTTGTGTAAATAGGTATAAAAAAAGAGAATCTCATCAAAGAGAAATTTGGCTCATAAAAAAAAATATTAGGCCATTTTGGCTCAAAGAGGAAAATTAATTTGTAAGCACATTTATTAATTGTTTTTTTTTTTAGATATATCTTTAAAATAGGCAGTGGCAATGGATCTGTGACCACACATGCGATTGTGAATATTTTCAAAGGTTGACGTGCTTTAGGGAGTGCCAAATTTATCCAAAAAAATAAATTTCTTATTAATTTTCTTTTATATTAAAAATAAGACGAAAATTGTATCTTAAATATGAAAGAGGTATCAAATTTTGTGATTCTGTAGTTTAGGGGCAGTATAATATTTACATTAGACTCTGTAAAATTCATTGTAATTAAAGTATACCACGTTATCTGGTAATTTATCAACCTATAAATGATCAAATCAAGATGAACTAAATTTCATAGCTTTAATGTAGCATTACAAAGCGCAAACTTAAAGTCTCTGACCACAAAGAGATTACATATTATTATGTTCTTCATTGTACCTCCTAATCTCTTCATCATAAGGAAAAGGGGGCTTTAAGCTATATATAAATATATATATATATATATATATATTGAAAAAATATACATGTGGGAACATATCTATTATGTAGTGAAAGTATATTCCATTCACAGTTTGACAAACTTTACAACAATCACTCAAATTTGGTCATATTGACTAAAGTACAGTTTTTCCTTGCAAGACCGTAGTTTGTAGCAACAGTCAAAAATGCTCGAATTTTCAAATCCTTTGATATAGCCTCAGGACCCTAACTTTTGAGCATCCTACAAGAATTTGAATTCAGCAATATGAGGGCATTAATAAGAGATATGTACATAAGTATAATTTATTTATTTTTAAATTGTTCACGAATAACGCATTCATGAAGTCATTCTTCGGGACTACAGTCGTGGTATTATCTTTTCTGAGTTATATGAATATATATGTACATATATTATGGAGTTAGCGTCACCTTGATTCAAAACGATTCCACATTAATTAACACGACGATTCATATTCTACAATGGCATATGTACATAACACATATGTAATGCTCAAGTTATAGGTAATTAGTCCATTTATGAAGATAATTGATGTTTATTTTGTTTTTTTTTTCTCCTATCTAAAGACTGACCGAGAAATAATCATTTAAAAAACCCCCATAAACTGTCCCATACATCTGGCAATAACACAATAACAGTAACAGATTCCCATCCTATTATTTAACGATTTTTAAATTGAATCCATGAAGGGGAATAATAGCAAATATTTCTAAGGGTGTGGTCACTTTGGTTGTACAAGCTATAAAAAGAAAAAAGAAAAGAAGAGAAATAGCATTTCTGATGTGGGGGATATGTATGTATGTATGACTAAACATGAAACCTGTTGAAAACAAACAAACAAACAAACAAAATATAATCAAATATGAGACCGGAAGGATATTTCAATGACGTCGTTTTTTCTTATAATATACATATACGACCATAGAGCTCACATTTATGTATATAATTTAAATTAACGATGTAACTAATTAAATAATTACCTTCGGTTTGTAAATGAGCAATGCTGTTGTTGAATCCTGCATTGTCATTCTCTGTGTTGTAAAAATCAATGATTTTCATCTACATACAAACCATATTTACATAAATACAGTCAAACCTGGTCTAACGGTCACCTGTTTTAAACGTGCTACTGGAATCCCCGGCCAGCGGTCACCTAAAATAATGCATATCATTACAGATGAGCCTGCTTCAGCGGTCACTTTTTTAGTGTTTTACTGATATTTCAATACAAAACTTCAGAAACTCTGCGCTTGAAATAGAAGTATTAATTATTCCAGATAAAAAGTTATAATCCGGGTCGCTCGGAGACGGTCTAATGAGTTTATTGACAATCCTTGACATCATCATAATATCTAAATAACAGCCAGGTAAGTCCCAATCGATCGATATCCAAAATGAAACTGACTTTGAGCCCCATATTAAGGAACAATACAGCTCTAATGAGAATAATTCATTCAAGTTTAGTTGATTCATGTTTAGAAACAATGTTAAGAGGCAAGAACATGATCATAAAGACTCTCCTTTCCACCCACATATTCATTCTAAGCCTAGTCTATTTGGAACATATTATATTTTTTTTATCCACAAGATACTTGGGAACAACATCGTTGTTCAGAACTATTCTAGGACTCTTTATATTTTGATCTACAAAATATGGACGTCATTTCCTTAAAAAAATAGATAGGAAGGATGTTTTGTTACAACAAAAGTCAGTTCTTTTCATAACTAAATATAAGGAAACAATCAAATTAGGTAGGAAATTTAATTCGTTTATGGCAATCCTTTTCTATAAGAAATAACATTTGTCCTTTTAAAAAAACTTTTAATGAATGAAGGAATATCTGATTTTGTAGATCATAAACTACGCATTGTTACAAAAAATAAGGATTTTGTCAAAGCGTTTGTTTTTATAAGATAACTGCTTTATGGATTATATTTTTCCTCTGCTGCCTTCTGACTAATTGGAATGCATAAAAATTGCATTATAAAAAAATATTTTTACATTGCAATAGAATCCATTCCTAATATACATACATACATATGAAATAAAAGCCGTCCAAAAGCTCGTATTTACATATATTTTTTTAAATGAATGCTAATCAAAATATCCAGAGGGTATTAGTTGACCAACAAACATATACGGAAGAACCTCTTTATTAATAGCTCCCCTTCCCATGAAGATAATATTTGATACAACCATACTTACTCAGAATTTATTGAAGTGTTTAATTAGGATGCAATTACAATTACTCCTAATAATAAATACTTATATAATACATACATTTGTATATTTGTATTCCCAATGTATGTACAATATTATACATACTAAGAAATGAAGTACAGTTTTGATTCCATGGCCTATGTAATAAATTATTATTCACAATTATGTTGTCAAATGTTGTTAATCAACCCTCATCTCATAATTATCCTTTGGGATTGAAATTCTATCCTTTTTTTTTTTAATATTACCTACTACAATGCTATAATTGAAGTAAGTAAATAATAATACGTGCAAACAGCATAAAAAGAATATATATATATAAGAGGTACATTAAAAAATGGTGATCCTTCAGCATGTGATAGAAAATGATTGCTATGTAGATTATTTAGAGTATTTTCAAATAAGTTCGGATTCTGCCGATATACCAAACGTTTCTACTAATCCAGGGTGTTTGAGACTGTCTGTTCTGCTAGAAATCAACATAATGGGTGATTCCTTTTGCAAGTAAACGATGGAATTTATTACACCACACAAGGATCCTAAAATGAAATACCTGGAATTGAATCCCATACTAAAACTGTAGATTGCTTTTTAATGTGGGCAATAATTTTGAAATAACAAAAAAAGATAAAAAAACGAATTTTACCCATGACTTTCATAGCTAAGGCAAATTATATGAAAAAATGAATTCAATTGTTGCAATGAAAAAAAATATGAATTCAATTATATATTTTATAGAAGTAAAACTATGTATGTATCTATAAATTAATTTTTCTTTCTTTTTTTTCCTCAAAAAAGTTTTGCATAAAAAGAACCAAAGGTTGCGTGACTCAACTACTCACATTAAAAGTTCGAATGAATCAATTACATTTTAATAAAACCACAATAATATGAAGTCAAAGGAAAAAAAAATTGGCATTACAACTATCTGCATAATAATTCTACTAAATATATCTCAAAAATGTCTGAATGCACATCTCAATAAATCAGGATCTTGATGATTAATTAGTGTTCTCTTTGAAGAATGCATTCTTTGTCTTTAAAAGTCAATTTTTTCAAATTATGGGACCAATTGAGATATTAATTGATTTGAGGCCTGAAGCAAGTATTTTTGGAATAAATGACTTATTCAAATAGACTGCTATATGTAAGTAAGTACACTATATATATATATATATATATTCAATACAAGGCTAGAGAGTATTTTTAGAAGACCAGAGCCTGCTGCGTATAGTAAAGGGCTATTTTTTTTTAAAGGAATAGGTATATTTCAAAGTAGCCTAGTTAAAAGTAATAGATATATTTATACATTAAACAACATGAATACTGCTCCAATATAAGTTTTATATACATTTTTTGTTTCTTTAAAGATACAAATATTATTTTAAACACATTGTATGGACCCCTATTGTGAAGCTTCTTTCCCTTACAAGTGAGGAATTCTATTCAATTATACAAATCTATGTATATGTATATTAATTTATTCCAGGGATATAGTCTCTTAAGTCAATACTTTTTTTTTGTTTCTGCTTTAATTACAGATCAATAGGAGTATTTTACACACACCTTGTCCTTAAAAAAAGTAAAAAAAAAAAAAAAAACTACAAGGACTTTTCATTAAAACAAAACCTTCTTAGAGAATTGCTTAAATTATTTTAATTAATTAAAAATACATATAAAAAATCGTCAAAGAAAATGATTTGACAAGAAAATAATTGTTCAAAACTGTGTACTTGTGCTAAAGTACGTATTGAGACGCGTTCTGTCTTAAATGATGCATTCTAGAATCTGTAACACACTGATATATTGATTTCAAATTCTAAAGTGTAATTTGATTCGTTCTTTAATCGTAGATAATTATTTAATCGGTCTCAAATTGCAAACTGAAATGAGTCACTAAAGAACTTATACAGCGACTCGTCATATAAGCGATGTCTGTTAATTTGAAACTCCAATTGACGTCTTCAAAAGTGGTTCATTAAAATATTAGTCCAGATCTATGTTTTCGATGAGACACAATCAGAGACGGAATTATATTGGTCCAAAAGACATTATAAACAGTCTAAAATCTCTATTGAAAATTTCATTAAAATTGAAGCCATGATTCCAGAGTTATAAGCCCCTTTGATGATTTTATACCCAAGAAATTCATTTAAAAGTATTTTAGCCAAAAAAGACCATAGATTGACAGTGATTATCGTTTGTATTTGTAGTTGACATCTTACGTAATCCCTTGCAAATTGAAAGAAAAAGACATGAAGCATATCGATTATGCATCTACATACATAACATGTATGAACATTATTATCAACAAGCATTTTTAGGTCGGAAATGCATTTTACGAGTATGAATGTAGTATGTAGATGTATAAATCCAAACCATGATTTGTTGCATTTCTTCCTATCCTCTATATAGGAAAAAAATAACTTTCATCAGTCCCTGGAGCACAAAGTACATTAATGAAACAAAGTCTATTATTATTTTTTTCCCTTTAATCAACTACTACCATGTGAATTCTACTACTACTCCCACACTCAGATGTATCTTTGTAAAAAAAATAATACTTAATTGAGTAAAGCTTTAATTAATGGGTATACATATGACGTCATAAGCCATTCTACCGCAATGAAAAATGTGAACAAATATGCAAAAAGACTATATTTGTAACAAAGAATCTTTTATTGAACAAAACATCTATATCTATACATAAATATTGTTTATCATGGTACACAAAAGTGCATTTTGTGTGACACTACAAAAGCAATCTTAAACAAAAATCCACAGAAGAGGTGAATTTCTTCATTTTTAATTTAGCAGGTCGCATTACATACATATATTTCGATGAATACTGGGATTTTCTGGAATGATTATAGAGTGTTGTTGGCTATAACCCTTATGAGAAATTTGCATGACTTTATTTGGCCTTTCCAATATAATTTATCATATACTTTAATTGGGATGATGAGTTTTTGTGATCTTTAAGTGTAACTCGCAGCACCTTATATTAGTTAATGATTTATTAATGAAAAAATTGAAGATATTTATAATAATTAGTAAAAGAATACAACAAATGTAATCTCACTTCTCATTTTTGGTTTTTGAGTTGACAAAACACAAAGGCTTAATACGGTTGATAAAGATACGTAATTAAATGCATTTATGAGTCTACAAAAAGTCAAACATCATAATGGAATGAAAAGCTCATTACTGTGTGGAAATGGGTCACATAGGTATGTACCTATATACTATAGTAAAAAGATTGCGTTACTTTACAATTGTTGCGGTGATATTTTGACTTCTGCCTTCTTCATTTTGATATGTCAAAAAAAAAAAATCAAAAAGATTCAATTTTATTTCAAACAATTACTGTAGCCTATAGAGGGGTTAAAGTTCCTCATAGCAAAAAAAAAAAAAGGTTAAGTACTCTTTGTCAACAGGTCATAACTATTCAACACTACGTACAACATCTGGCTGATCCTTGACCCATTTATGTAGGCAACATTTATATGACTAACAATATGATTATCCCAATACATACATATTTAGTATGTACATACACCCAAATACACCTCATTCAAACAAATTTGCCAAATTATAATTAGGAATAATTCAGTCTATGTTCTATAAGCATGACTATCTCGTTAACCTTGTATAAAAAATATTTTTTGGTTTGGTTATTGTTAACTGACATTGTAAATGTATATATTTATATACACATATAGTAATTATTGCCTGCAAAATGGTTTGTAATTTACTAGACAAAGAACACTCATATCTATCTATACGTAGATAGAAATAATAGCAATTGCTTTTGATATTAATAAATAAATAAATTGAATCAAATAATTATAGAACAAGGTGATAATTACAACCCTATTAAGAACTATGAACAGATCATTATTAAACTCTTTAAAAGTAATAATTGAGCTTCTTTTTTATTAAAATATTCTGAAGGTCACCTTCATATGTATGTACATACATACATAATTGTTTCTTATCATCTTTAAACCTTACATGATGCCCTGATATCAATAAAGGCTATCAGAGATTGACTCCACCATATGCTGCATTTCTATTTAAGCTACATACATACAATAGGCCATATTCATATAAGTAAATACATACATACTTATGATGATGATAATAATAATTAATAAAACAACATCAAAGCCGATTGAATAGCAAAATGATTCAGAAATAATTGGGTCTTGCATTTTTTGTAAGCAATGAAATAACTTACGTAATGGATATAATTACATGTTTTGCCTTAATTATACACATGTACACATTTATGTCTGAAGTAGGTACTTTTCTATGCAAAAGTCTTAGCAGATAGTCGACATATTGATAAATATATTGATTCTGCGGTAAAACATCAAAAAAACAAAAGGAAAAAAACAGCATACAAAAAGTATCAGATGTCAGGATAAAAATCCGTCATTTTTTTTTTTTTTCACATCCCTGTTGTGCACACCAAGCAGATTGCTCAAGTTGAAATCAAAAAATGATATCTTATAATGATGGGTTCATGAACATGCAGTGTAATAATATAAGCACTTTGGTAAATGTGTGCTTTTTAATGAGTGTTTAATCATTCTATCATACGTATAGGAGAGTATCTATTGCGTCGTGGAAAGATGTGAGAAAGAACAAAATGAAAATCTGAGATTCCTCTTAAAAAGAGATGATAAACACAGCTTTACAATTTAAGATCCTGAATTTAAATGCCTTTAATAATTAATTTTTCATGTTTCTTGAAGCGTGTGTGTGCTGTTTGTTTTTGGATTTTATCAAACTAATGAAATCCGTACTCATGTGAGTATTGTGGGGATTTATTTGCAAGGGGCCACCCTTCCCTACAACCTTCCATTCTCCATATCCTTAGTATGTATGTTAAAACATTCAGGTTATTCCAATTTTAATACATGGCGTTTGTACATATTGAGTGTATTATTCGCACAGGGTATGCATTTTAATCCATCACTCATTTATAGGTATGAAGATACATAATATGTATGTAAATATAAGGAATAAATATTATGTTTGTACCATTGTAAACTACCTTATGAGCCTTTGAAAAGTGATTTTTGGAATGAATTTCAGTACGTTCCGTACGTATTTATTTTTATGGAGCTTATGTAATAAATATATGTGTATGTATATCTCTGATCTTAATAAGAATTTGGTCAAAATTCTAAGACAAACACCCAAGCATGAAAAAAAAAAAGTGGGAAAATGTTATTTTAAATTTAATTAGAGGAGCATTGGAGCCCTGCCAAATTAATTAGAAATAAAAAGATGTCTATAGGTATGATTCTTGGTACATTCAACCATATAAGTGTATGTACATATACATATAATATGAGTATGTATAATAATATATTAATTGCTACACAATTACGTATAAACGTATAGACATGATGTATTTATATGTATATTACAAATGTACACATCTTTGTGTTGATTAAGGATAATAAATTTTAATTAGATTTTGAAAAGGGCTCAAATGCATTTAATTTGTCGACTTGTATCAATGTACTATTCATGATAATAATGATACAGTTATTTTATGCACAAGATGGGATTCTCCTTCTCAGTATCTACAACAATGTGTATGATTCTACAGACTCATTGCTCAAGGTGGTTTGAAAGGCTTTTTTTTATCAATTAAAAAACAAAAGTTGTAATTAAATAAATGACAAGTAATGATTTAGTAATTCAAGGAGCATTTAACTTGCAGCTTGTGCACAGTTCACGTGATATGATCCATGCTACATATGTATACTACATACATAAAACTCTTTGAGAATAATTCGAGGCAGTGTCGTCAATTCAGTTCAAGTCCAGGGATGGAGCGAAAATATGTACATAAATGTATTAAATTTGTTCTAGATGCTAACTTATGTTATCAAAAATACCCAATTGGCGCCCCATATCCCCCTCCCCGCCAATTTTCAATGAGAGAACATGTTTAGAAGCGTGGCCAGTCTCACTGATCAGTAGTGGGGGCATTAACAATTCTTCCCCATTTACCTTTGATACTTTTTTATTAGGGGGCATATTCTATGTTTCTTGAAGTGCTTTGAACTAAAATCAACTAATTTTCCAAACAAAAAATCTTAAGGAATCCTTATTTAATGGAAATACATAGGAATCGATATAATGCCAACAGGCATATATGCCACACTTAGGCAGATGGTAATGATCCACATGAATATTTTACTAAGTATGGATTTTTGCTCAAGAGTAAAAGTCCTTGAGTTTGCTTGTTCTCTTAATGTGTATGACATCCAAATATGTACATACACGTGTGGTATTAATATACTCCCCCTTTCCTTAACAAAAGCTTTAAGTGTTTGTATTAGGCATTCGTGTGAATCTTGGTTCTTAATGCCACAAACGTTATGGTCGACTTTCAGAGTGATGACGTCAGGCTCTATATACATATGTATGGTTGTTTTATAATCATTTTATCAGAGTTCATGGATCATTTGTCATGTAAGTAGGTAGGTGAGTAGCATAAACACGTTGACATGTTTTTAGAAGAAGAAGAAGAACAAAAAGTCCCTGAATGACAGTTCCTAATGGTTTATTGTTTGTTTCTTCATTTCCATCCAACCAACCAACCAACCCACAAATAAACAAACAATTATATAACTCATCCCATTTGTAAAGATGATAACTTAATTTATGAGTGCAAAAGCAAGACAAACGTACATACATAGATAATTTTGCAGGAAGAATCATAAATCAAATGTGTGTGTTGTGTTATATGATAGTCTTTCTACACATTGAGCTCAATAATAATAATAATAATAATCAAAAATATACGTAAATCATCTGGAAAAGGGACACGAATCTCGGAGAGTATTTCGTTATTTGATGATGCATGCAATTCTGCGTGGCGTTTAAACTGTGTGCTTGCTCAAAATATAATCTAATATGTAAAACTATATAATACATAGTTGGTATTTTTATAAATTTGTGTAGTTGTTTCTTTATTATTTTTTGGGCGTATCAATTTAGTTTGCTCGCATCGATGGTACATACAACCTTTTAATAAATGATTAAATGAACAACACTCTCTTCACTCTGTTTATTTGTTTCTTTCTTTCTTTCTTTGTTTTATTTCTTATGATTAATAGGTACTTCTTCTCACAGATGAGCTCTTACTATCACCACTCAATGTACGTATGTATAATTTATACATTTATATACAAGATACGTTATAGTAATAAGAAATATCAATTACAGGGATGAGAACAAGGGTTCTCCTATCTGATTGGCTACAAAAATGACTCCCTTTACAACTCAAATTACTTGCTATTAATATCATACATATATATGTATATGTATGTACTCAGTAAAACAACTAAACAACTACGAGAAGTGCTCATAAAACTAAACTGACTCAGAACTTGCTTTAAGGATTGTAACTTGAGGTTGACGCATACCTCTGTGGCATTAGAGTTAAACGGAGTGAAAACATTTGAACATAGATACGTTGTTGATGATATTTATCATATAAATTAACTAAAGCCAAATACTTCATCAATACTTAATGCAAGATTCTCTGAATAAAATATGCACACGTCATACAAATTCAAATTTCAATATGTGAAGTCAGCATTTTTTTCAGCAAATCGTTTGAGCTCATATTGAAAAAGCAATCATTCAAGTTGAAAACTGTATCAAATCAATTAAATAACTAGACTATCTTAGGCTGATGCGAAATATGTACATGTTTTAAAGTGCCACAAGGGATAAGAGGTTGTGTGGATGTGTTTCGAGTCCCCATAGGGAAATTGATACAAGTTCATCTCTCTCTCTCTCTCTTTCATTGTCAAAAATGATATTTTAAATGATATTCGTCTACTAAACAGGATATGTAAATATATAACTCGCAAATTACTTAATAGATATATATGTAAAATCTAAAGTAACAATATTCTACTTTCATAGTTATGAATATCTTGAAATTGACAACTATCTATAACCCCCAATATTTAAAAATATATGTAATATTTCACGATTTTGAGACCCTCCCTAATAAAATGGAAAAGAAACATGGGCTTTCAGACCTCCATAGACGCATGAGACTTGATATATATAGCCGTATTCTGAATTTACGAAAAACACCATACTTCCTAAATTAGTTTTCATTGATGATAAAATTTTTAAATTTAAACGTCCAAAATTATCAAGTGTAGGGTAAATATGAGTATATGAAAGGAGGAAAAGGAAATATTCGACAAAATCCACATTCTGTGATGGTTTGACTAGCAATAAGGGAAGGTCATTATTCAGTTTTATCTCTTCAGGAGTCAAAATCAAGAGCCAACACTACATTGAGAGCCTTTTAGAGACTCTATAAGTGAATGAGTCACCAAGGTCCCCGAATTTGAATTATTTGGACTTTTCTGTTGTTCAATATTGGAGAGCAAGGTCAGTTGTACTCTACATGATTTTTTTGAAAAACTGAAAGTACAAGTTACTACCGTAGTGGGCCTTGATTCCCCAAAAAGTTCTACCTACCGAGCATTTCCTCGCAGATCGAATGCAGTAATAAAAAATAAAGGAGGTCACATTCAATAAACACAATTGATTCTTGTTCTACTATGCATAGAGTATAAGTTATCTACATTTTGTTCATTTAGGTACATTGTCCTTTGAGTTATTAGAGTAAACACGAGTTGGAATAAATATGACAGACCCTGCATATGTACATACATATATTTGCACCTTTTAAACCAGAGTTGAGTTTGATCCATACTTAGTTGGATGTAAATATGATGATGATGGTGCAAAAAAAAAAAAAGAAAAAGATTTTCACCATAGCGCTCTGTACCCGAGAGCAAAAGTATCACTCTATTGATTTGAGCCTTTGGTTTACTTCCCAAAAAGAGTCTTCAAACTCATAATTGGTAGGTACGGATCTTTTACAAGGACTATGCTTTAAGTAGATTCAATATTTCAATACATATTGTAATCTCACCTGATAGTTCAATAAGGCTTTGATGAATAAATAATTATATTTTTCTGATTTAATAGGCATTCAATTCCAAATCAGATGTTCAGTAAGCATCTAACAATGATTCCTAATGATAAACCCTCATTATGTATGAATGGTTTAAAAAAAATCTTGAGTAATTGAATGATCAAAGACCCTTGTACATAGAGTGGTAGATAGAGCATAGATTGCAAAATCAAAATATGTAGTATCAAAGAGGACCACGGGTACTTAAGATCGCAACGTGTGGCAAGTTGCGTTAAGATACATACAAAAACTCTCTATTGTTTGCGTCTCTGGATGTATGAAATATGTTGTTCGATTATAGCAACATATGTATGTATCTACATACATATACAATTTGCAAGATTGTTTTAAACACGTACCTTTGTATGTATGTATGTATGTAGAAACAAGCTATTTTTTGCGTTCCCTTAAAAGTTCAAAGACAGAGTCATTCTAGGAATGCTGTGAATGATGATAAAGAAATAATAAATAAATACGTTCATATATAGAGAACCTCGGCTTCCTTCTCCTCCGTATCTTTAAATAATGTAGGTAGGTATATCTGACGATGTAACCAACGTCTACATACAAAGGAGATTCCTATCATTCGGTATCGTCGTTGTGATTCTATCAAAGCTACCATCATTATATGTATTTTTTTTTATTTTCTTCTCTAGAGAGAGTAAGGGAAGGAAGGAATGATGATATTGATACGAGTCTACCCTTGTAGTTTAGATAGTATGCTAACTACATGATACAACAGGGCTGCTACATATCCACTCTGAGGATCGTTATATGAACGTATATCTACATAATATGTAAGATGATAACAACAGAATGACTTTGAATTATGATGACATTTAACGGACAGATAGTTCCGGCAGAGGGACCTCAGAGTTTAACTATATATTATATTTTGGTTTTTTTTGAGAAACCATGCATGAATCTTTTTATACATATACATATATACCATATATATGTACATGTTGTGACCAAGTTGTTGTAACTTGTATTTACACATTGTACAAGTTAGTTTCTGTATCCCTCATAACGTCTTTACATGATGAGTCGAACCAACACTGGTCAAGTGCTCCATTGATATCAATTTAGAGAAGTTACAAAACGGATAATCAATTCATTGATCAATTTTATATGACGTATCTTTTTCACGAATTTATGTTTGAGATCTTAGTAAAAAATAACCAGGAAAAAACCATAATAAATATGGCCACTTTGACCATTGCATAATTTTTCTCTAACCCATAGCAAATTTTGAAAAATGACATGCAACTTTGCATTCTTCTTCGGATAATTTTTAAATTATGGACTCAGTTTTATTTTATTGATGGCCACGTATAAGATTTTATGCTAGTTTTTTTTTTAATATATAATAATAAATAACAGTTGAAATTGATATCACATATCTTAAATTATGTACGTTCATTGTCAATGGTTAAAAATATTAATTAGAGGTGAAGGAAATACGCTTGGATTTTCAATTATTACAAAATTATTAAAGGCATTGAATCTCATTAATTTGAAAAAAAAATATTGTTGATTTCGTTTCGTATTTTAAAATCACCAATTTACGTTGATCACCAATTCATCTAAAACTGTCTAAAATCAATAGAGGGCTCGCGTCATTTTCATTATTATCAACTATACATTTCATTCTGATTTATGAATACATATACTCTTATTTATCATGTATTTACGAGTGATCCAACTGGGGACGTTATAATGTGCCAAAGAATACTTATTAATTACTCATTGTCAACGAAATGCCATCTTATTAAATGTATTGACCATCTAATAAAATTTTAACACTTGAACCATACTTATCACAATAGGATAGTGATGGCATTATCTAGATCAGTCATGGTCTCTAGAGCAATTTTGAATGGTTTTGATCTCGTCTACAACTCGAACCCTCAAAGTCTTTACCTTGTCTTGGTATCAATCCTTGTAAAGCCCTGGTCTTATTGTCAATACCTAGACTAAAGTAAATAGATTATAATTTTCTTTTTCCTGGACTCGAACCTAGATCCCTGTTGGTCACGGTTAAGGGTTTTTAAATCACAAATCAAGAGTTAAGTATACTGATTGTTAATAATATAAACTGTTAAGTTGGATTTTTTGCTTGTGAGTCGTTGACTCACATGCTTGTACAAAACCTTAGCTTGTACACAAACTACCTGAGTCATAAGTCAACAACATTTATTTAATAGAGATTAACTGCAGTTAAACTTACGTTCTCCCTTTTTGATAATAATAAAGATATACATACATATATGTAGGATAGGTACGTACTGCATACAATAAAATATAGTTATAGTTTCTTATTGCAAAAGGTCATGAGTAAAGAAGAAAAAAGGTCATCCGTATGAAGACATCATCATCATCTAGTTGTGTGATCATAAGTTTAAACATATAAAATATGTGACAATCGTGAAATAGCAATAGGCGTGTGAAGTCTTTTTTATATCATTCTTTGTTAATGAAACGATAAAAAATAGAAACCAAATAGAGTAAGTATTAATTTATTACCTATCTTGAGGGAATCTATTGTCAATTAAAGCTCAACTGTAATAATAATTGATGAATATCTGAAATAAACGACATTTAAAAATAAATTGTATCTTGTCTTTAATTTTATAAAGGAAGAAACATTTCCACGGGCATAAATGTTTAAGAAAATACATTCAAACTTGAAGATATAAAGTATGTCTTGGAAAATGGCAATGAAGCAGCTGAAAAAAGGATTTGTTGCAATTAGTCGAAAACATGTAAATGATACTTGAGAGCTACATTACATCCCTATATATGCAATATATTTTTGAGGACCTTTGGTATCAAATTCTTTGTAGTTCTTTGATCAGGCGTAGAAGATAATTTATTAGAGGTCATTTCAATTTTTCCGGAATATTATCTAATATACTCTATATTTGTCGACACATAGTACATAAATTATGTCCGAATGGATATTTGCATAAGATTCCTGGAAAACGGAAGGGAGTATTTCATCCTACTTGAAAATAGACTTGATATATGTATGTATCTAATAATCATAAGTAGGTACACGCAAATACCACAAAGGTGTTTTCTTCAGGGTTTTGCAAGGAAATTAAAAGGACAATCAAACCTAGGCATGTATTTATTTATTTCTTCAAATTATGTATATTATTCATATAAATAGTTCATTCATCTCCTGGAGCAATGTATTCTTCCGTACTTTGAAATCCTCACAATGAAGTGATTCAAATTTACAACTCCCTTTTCAAATACCTATGTATACGTGCATAAAAACCCCTGATTTAATCACTGCAATAACTTCCCTATAATTATTCAATAAATAAATTAAATGTCGATATCTCTCTCTTCTATGTATGTAGGTATATGTATAAAGAAAAAAAATACCTTCAAAGGCCTTTCATTGTTGCTATTATTATTATTATTATTATTATTATCGACTACTCATAAAATAAAAAAAAAGACATGGGTTGGATCATGAGTAGTGCTATTATTCATTTTCAGGCTACTACAATGGGCATTAACCAATACCATCTCGTAACGATATATAATTAGGATGATATTGATGATATAACCACTGCTATCGGGTGGTTCATTCATCAGGAGGATGAGAAGGAATTAAGCATTTAACTGAAGCAAGGGCTATAGTCAATGCGAAGTCAATGCATTTTATTGTTGTTTTTGTTATTCTTTTATCCTCCTCATTATTTCTTACTTTATAAATGGCATTTATTAAGCAGGCACACATCAAATGCTATCCTTAATTATCTATTACTTATCATATTATAATTAGCACAACAGTATATTCAATCACACATTGGTTTTCGTTGGATACCCATAGAGAAATGAGTCATGAGTAAGCGAAGAATATTTGAACTCGAATCGCACATAAGTCTCGAAAATAGGAATATGAGACTCGTCTCGCATTTGAAGAGAAAAGACTCAGAACTCGACGCTATTCGAATTTGAATCAGACTTGAGACTCACTTATAACTTTTATTTTAGATTATTACATATTTTCATTTAAGTCTCATTTAATGGAATTTTAATGTTGATAATGACTGAATTAAGAATGCTACATATGTGTAAAGGAGAAAAAACCCGTTTAACTCTCATCATGTAAGAATATATTAACTTACCAGCTACTTGCAATCAGCTAACATTAAAATATATAAAAGAAATGGGGCATTTAATGGAATTCAAGAAACTGTTTCAACTTTATCATCTAGAAAGTAACAATTTTTTCCCTTTTTCTAGCTGCATTCATTCCTCCAAGTCCAAAATTTAAGATCTACTCTTGCTCCAATCAGCCCAAATTGAAACTTTTAACATTCTTGCCGTCACAATTTTGTTTGTTTTTTTCCTACTGATATCGAAAATTCATTTTCATATCGAAACATTGTGAGAGAAGTAGAGTAGTACCTTGAACACTAATTTTAATTCATTTGTTGACCGAGCTCGCAACACAATTTATTTGTATATAAAATCAAAAACGGAGAGTGGAGGGTTGGAGGTGCTTTAGCGTATAATTGCAAACACAGCCCAGACCGATGTGTGCATTTGCGCATCATTCCGGCATGCAATTCAAATAAAACTCGCCTTTTAAGTCAAAAAGCTAACAAAGAGCATAAATACGGTTTGTAGGTATGTCAAGGCTCCATAGAACTACAAATTAATGTTTGTTTGTTTTTTAAAGTACAAATTAAGGTATAAAACATCATAATTCGAGCTTGTAAGTCAAAAAACTGTTGTATTATGTTGCTTCTATGTGGAAGTTTCACTGTGCTCATAAAATTAGGTATATCATGAACTAACTAGAAGCTTGTATATCAAAAAACTAAAAAAACTCATGACGATTATCAAGGTGTCTAGTGAAAAAGAAAGAAGGAAAAAAAGGAAAAAGATGATTGTGTCCTAGTCCATAAAAAAGGTAAGATTCGTGATCCTTTTTTGAGTAATCAAAAAGCAAGGAAGCTCACTACTAATCAAAAACATTATACAAATTGACCACAAGTATTTTGCAGTGCTTACAGTACATACAACTATATTTGTATATTAAATATCAATCCGTTATAAACTAATGGTAAAATTAAGATATGTTGCCATAATGGGTTATAGCTCTTTCATTAGGGTCGTAGAGCAAACAAACAACATTAAAGCAAGAGAAATCACGTTTGTATGATGGAAAATAATACATATTTTGTGGATTCAAAGTTTCAGGGAGCTGAAAAGAGTAGAGCCAATAAAATGCTACAGCCTATTAAGTTGCCATTAAAACTAAAATTATGTTTAAAAAATGCATATGGTAAGTAGTTATACTTCACGGCTATCCTATACATATAAATAAATAAACAGTTATATCAAATTTCATAAGGTATGGAATACGTTTTTGCATGCCGGCAAGAGATTGAAAATTTTCATATCTTATATTATTTCATTGCCCTTTTTTTATAAATTTCAAGGTATTTAAGTTACAACACAGCTGTATGACAACTAATGTTAGTAAATTTATATGATTAGCCTGCTTAAACCTACATAATATTTCAAAGGAATAGATGACACAAAGTTTAATTTTTAATTTCAGTAACTGAGAAAATTAGACAAATAAATATGCCTTTATGCTATTTGTTACAAAAATAGATATTATTGATGTAATTGATAGCGATCAATATATTCAAGGAAATAATTAGCATAGAAACATTACTCATCTTTTAGCATCAAAATAGTAACAGTCTCTGAGGTACAATTGAAAGGAAAATTAACATTTTATCAAAATTGAGAAACATTACACTCTCGGCAAATATAAAAAATATTCTTATTAACCGAAATTTTCTACTATATCCCCTAACAACATACTTTATATCAATTTCCAAAAAAGTGGTGTTACCCCCTCCCTCCCTTCAAATATATGCCTATGAGGAGATCATGAGCTAGGTTTCGTGTCATATATACAATAATAAAAACTATGAATATAATGTGTACATACTTACAATTAAATTCCCACCCTATTTAATATTATGTAGTAAGAAGATAGTATGTACTACCTTGTTGGTAATGATGAAGTATCTACACTTTTAAATGGGTATCGTTAGAGCAAATACGATTCAATCGTAGAGAATTAACAAGCGCTTTTGATTACATATGTAAGCATATATGTATACATATATATGATAAGTATGATCAAAAGAGGATCTTACCTGCAAATTAATAAAAAGATTTATACGTGAGTTTGCCCAACCTTTTTATCATTGATAGTTTTAGTATAAAATATTTTTTATTTATTGTAAAATGATTGATTTTATTTAATTAAAACTGTATAAGTTTTTTATATTGCCTTTTTATATGTAATACAAATTATATGAATGTGGGTAAAGTCAAATACGGATAAGAGCAAATTTTTCTTTGAATACACATTTTTTAACTTCAATTATATAAACTATCCAGCTACTTTTTGGAACGTTACCCTTCAATTTTAATACAAAAATCTACATAAAAGATGAAGCAAATTCACAATTCTTCCAATGTTTTAATTTTTAAAGCATTTTCCAGCTCTAATTTTCTCTGCTGTTGATACTCTCTTACAAACATTATACAGTATATCCAGAAATATGGACATCATGGATAATTTTTCATTTGAGTTAGAGATCCAGAAGATAAATCGCATATAAGTACATTAAACTTTTATTAGCAAAAATAAAGAAAAGGAGAGTAGAATTTGGTCGCAAAAAAATCAATTTTTGAAGGTCTTGGTTCTGCTGTCTTTCAAGTCGTGTAACTCTACCATTTTACTGATGAAGCTGTATATTCTAAATATAATTACAAACTAACTAAATAAATATCAAAGTATTTAAATGATGTATGGAATATCAGTCTAAAAATACGATTACGCAGATCTGAATGTGAATATAAAAATTATGATATTTGCAAATGTGAATATCAATATACATATGTACATTCATACCCTTGCTCATAGGTTTTATTTGTATTTTATTGAGATACTTTGGATATGAGCAAATTTATCATTGAAATAGGGATTTGACTCTATTTGTACATAGGTAATGTGTTTCTATTGATTTTATTTATTAGGAGATGTTTAGTGTGGAAAAAAAATCACGGAACTATAGTTATGGACAATGGATAGTTTGTGTATTTTAACATTTTCTTTCTTTCGTAAATCAATTGCATCCCACACATTTCAATATAAGATATGCATGATAATTAGTTACGAATGCACTCACTAATTATTATTATTATTATATGCCTCAGTTTCATTGTGAGGAGGTGTTTCAGGACAGAACACACACACACACACAGTGAGAGTACGAATAAGGAAACTGGGCAAAAACATGAACAACATCATTCAATGATAATCAATAAATAAAAATAATAATTGGATCCCTACATAAACTCATAAATCCAATTCATACACAACGCTCTCTTCCCACTCTAGGTAGGATCTACCCCATTGAATCAACATGCTTTGTCATACTGTTTTAATGATTCAATATATATTTTTTCTTTCATTTATAGCTTGTACACTTAGCTATAGAATATGTAATTACTAATTACATAGTACAGACAGTATACTATATTAAATAATAGGTAAGGTTTCGTGAGTCAGTTACAACCCTTGGAATTATTCCGTTCTTTTTATTTCTTTTCTTTTTTCCATTAAATTTTTATTGCACTTTCAACAAACATAATGCATTCAATGTACTCCTTCAAAATCATTCATTTAAATTGCTATTTCTGTTTTTTTTAATGCATTTCAAGTGACTTGGTGGTTATAAATATGTCAGTACATTCTGTGACTCAATGTATGTACATATTATATGTAGTTACGAAATGTATGCATACAAATACATTAGTATTTATGTATGTATGTATGTATAACGTGAAAATTCTTCAAGATCAAAGAGTTGTAAGACGTTGATGATCAAATTATATTATTTAGCTCAAAAGAAAAATAAAGTTACAATAACGATTAGTAGGAGCTCCTAGTTCAACAAATTCTTTGGTATTTCATTTTCGACATTGATTCATCTATTGAATATATTATTATTATTATAATTGCTGTTGTTAAGCCTTTTTTTAAGAAACAAGAGAAACATGAAATGGGGTGTCCGAAGAATCCCCTTGATAAATCAATATAATAATATGTGGGAAAATCCATTTCCTTCCTGGTAGCCTAAAAAGACATTATTGATATGAGTATTTAATAGGAAGAAGGAATGACGGCCCTTGTCGAATTTTGATGACCGTGGAATAGTTAAGCCTGGCCTTTCATCATCAATTGATTTTCATTGTTCAAAATTAAACAAATAAGAACGTTTCCTTGAGGCGTTTCCCCTTTAATAAGAAGCTGCAACTCACTGGCTGGTATACATACATAATATCAAATATGCAATAGGATTCTTCTTATTGGCGTGTCAGTCACACATAAAAATTATAATCAAAAGACCATTAATGAAATGGACAGATCATTAATACCCTGTATAATTATGTTCATCAATAAAATAAAATAAACCCATAAGTGCCCTAGTAGAGGGCGTTACTATCTATGTATGTAGAATTTGTGGAACTGTGTTCCTCTATATAGTCATTAATATTCTTTAAAATTGGCAAAATGGCCTAGTTGATATCCACATAGAGAAGAGCTTATCAAACTGTTTTGATCAACTCCAGAGAGGTGCTCAAATACATTCAACAATTTGATAATTGTTCTTGTTAGAAAGTAGATTATTAAATGCTGTCTGATCGTGGAGGGAGACAACAAGTTTGAAAAAAAGAAAAGAAAAAAACATAATTAGAGGAGAGAAAATGTGTGCATTACTGATTCATTGACCAAAGTACCAATAAGGTGTAATTAAGATCTGATGATATTCAAGGGGTGTTCAGTAAGGGATGACGTCATATATGTCTTTGAATAGTATTAAGTTATTTCATTTTGAATATACAGCGTGATTTTTACAAAGTCTCATGACTTGATTCTGTTTATAGTCATTATGTTCTAGAAGTAACCTTGGATATCTAACCATGGTCTAGATATACAGAGGCGGTATACCATCCCGTTGTTTAATCCTAATTTGAGCAGCAATCCGAGCTCCCCAAAGTATATTAGAGTAAATATATGTTTTGTTTTGTATTAAATTCAAAACACTTATGTATATGTAGTAATAAAGTCCATTATCTTCATTCGAGAGTGAATCTTTTTTTACATATCTAGTTCATAGTAATAGACTTAAACACTCTGGATACTAAAAGTTCGGTGTAAGTAATAATATTTCAAATACTCACAACATTTGAATGCGTGAATTATCTGCATTTTAAGAAATATATGCATCAGTAAATTTCTAAATGTTGGTATTAGTATCCAAATTAGATATTTCATGCAACACTCCCTGGATCATTATATCCCAAGAACCCGGACTGTTCGAGATATGGCTCTCTACCTTTACAATTCTATATATCAGCTGAATTTATGGCACAGATATAAGATTTTAGATCTACATAGGTACATAAATTTGCCCAATTATTATTAGTAAAAATAATTACATCACATTATGATGAGTCTATATAATCATGTAACTTTGTTTTTCAAAAAGCGAAGCCTCTCATTGTTCTGGCGCCTATGCCTTGAGTGGTTAATGTAATATGAATACCAAATTTATACAAAGTATTTGTATATTATGTACATTTGGAGCATAGCAGTACCGCGTTTCCATAAATTATATTACTCATAGATCATTTCTATGTATGTACTAGTCGTGCTCCTAATTACATTTTGTATGTATCAAACATATTTTTATATAACTACATGGGAATGGGTACATAAAATGCATTTTTTTGTAAAGTTTTGAGCGACTATTATTCCCTTTAACTTTATAACATTTTTTTTATGGGGTCTCTTTGTAGGTACTTCATTTATGAAGTTATTATGTATACGTATGTATATATAACTACCATAACAAACAAACAAAATTCCATTAATCTAAGGTCAAACTTTTACACCCCTTTGTTTGTATTTGTGTATATTGTTTATGTTTTTAAATAACAAAAACCTTTAATCTAATCGTCATTGAGTGATGCATTTTTTTTTTGTCGTCGTTTTTATTTCCTTTTAATTAGTGGTTCATTAGTAAATAGATATATATGTATTTAGGTACATACATACATACCTGTTAACCATTAGACTTTTGACCTTTTTTTGCTTCATCCCCTCACACACACATCAAGTTTCGTTTGGTTTGTTTGTCTGTTTATGAGCTTTTAAAAATTTAATCGAGTCGTAATTAGTGCTGAGTTAATTGGGACATGAATTGATGGGATTCTTTAATGAGATTTAAGAGGTAGATCAGTGGCCCAGGTACACTGATCATTGTACATAATATGTAGAAGAAAAATATGAGAATAATATCGAAATACTAATATGGAACTCTTTTGGGCAATGATTGAAGTTGTATTTATCTTCTTTTTTTTTTCTTTTTTTTACAATAATGAATCCTTTGTTTTAATTTCAAAAGAGTATAATTTTTAAAATCATTGCCAAAGAAACGACAACAAAAAACAAATGAATTGTACTTATAATCAAGTGATTATTCGTAATACATACTACCTACAAGAGATGTAATGACGTAATACTTTATCAATGACCAAATTTGTTTATGAGTTTAAGTCGATTCTGAGGTTTAATACAACTTTAGTACAATTTATAGTACGAATAATCTAAGCTCTGATTCAGTTGTCATGTCCAGTATTTAAGTTATATCATGTACACAATAATATATATAAATATTAATAACACGGGTCAACAAATTTGAAATGTCAAAAATCCTTAGGGGTATAAGTATAATATAATAAAAGTTATTCAGTTTTGCACGCTGATTTCAAATCTGTAATAAATAAGAATTCGAGAGTCCGACGGTTTTTGAGAAATGGAACCCTACTTTTTCAGCTTTTTTGGTCCATTTTCCAACTTCAACTTCAATTTATGCAAAAAAGGAGACTCATTTTGTGCACTAATAAATGATGATTTGCTAGTGCATCTATTGCAAATTCAATTTCTAGTCTTTGTTTTGAATTAATTGGGATCCTAGAGGCGTAGGGAGCCGGAGTAGGCCCAAAAGTCGGCCAAATCCTTTGTTTTTAAATAATTCCCTGAATATTACATAAGGAAAGCTTTTCAAGCGCTCGATGAGACTCCTTAACCAAGAAGAAATCATTCATCTAAGTGTGTAAATTTTCATTCGATTTCGAGCAAAAATCCACTAAAAATTAAAAACTCACGGTAGAGCTACTAAAAAACAACTTCAGTAGTAGCGCTCAGAAGGATTTCAGCTGATTTCGTAACCTTTCTGCACGCTATTACTTTTGTAGCTCTACCGTGAGTCTTTGATTTCTAGTGGATTTTTAACTGTTGACCAGTGTAATTTGAAAATAAGGATGTTGTCGAGTAGTAAGCCTACTCATTTAGGTCTAGGGTGGTGACTGGTATCCAATCCTCCTTTTTTGGCCAGTCATGTTATTTTTTGTTATTTTACTTTAAGCAATTTTTTTATTAATATGTTGTTCCAGTCGGACATTCAATAAAAATAAAAGATTCAAAATATCCTTATAATTATTTAAAAAATTTTCTTTTGATCCAGAAACACAAAAATCAAAATCTATAAACATTAAAATATTTTAAATAGACTCTCTCCTTAAAACTGATATGCCCAAGCGTCGTTTTTTTTCCTCTTTTCAAAAAATATTCATTCAATCCAAGTCTGAATCGAATCATTTTTAATAGGGAGTCTTTTCACTTTGACTTTGATATACACATATGTACATTTACTGAGATCTACATCTCCATGAAACCTACATTCTATTATCAAATATATTTCCGATAAGGGACTTACATGATGAATGTAATAATAACATAATACAAACCTCTGATTACGTTAATTGACAATAAATGATTATAGTTAATAAAATAAAGATAGACACTCTTCCATTTTAATGTCTAATAGAAACAATTAAAAATAAGTAGGTAATCTTTTCCAGATAAGAGACTTTTTTAAATAGTGTATATGTAAGCTCTAAGTAAGGATGTGTTCCATTCAGCCACGCAGCTTCGAAATCATGACCGTTAATGTATGCATTATTCTTACCCCGTATCTAATTACACACCTTGAATATAGGAGACACATAAATCTTGGATGAACATAATTTAATAGAAAGGACTGATCAGATTCATTTCATGACTAAGGTAGGGAGTCAAGAAAAGTTCAAATTGAATCTCCAGATAATATATTATATATGTGTATAATTATATTTTAAATAATCGGAACATTTGTGATAGGTTGCGTTGAGTTATAATGCCTGTGAGATATGATTGAATATGTTATAATACTGTATACATGTTATTTTCCGTAGAAAAGGAGTTGTCGCTTCATCTCATTAAGTGTAGATATATGTAGAAAAATATGACGAAGGCATTCCTAATGGATCACTTGCTCTTACAACTACTATCTCATACTATCAATCCTGGATGCCTACTAATATTACCTACTACTTTATTTAATTAATAAGAGTTAATTAAATTATATGCATCGTAAAAATTGATTACTGACAGTGGACCATAACTCAAACAGGATGATGATGATTCTAAGCCTGCCTACCTACAACCTAAATAATATGTCCATCTAGCAGGTACCAGTCTACCAAAAACCCTTCATTACCACAGATAAGACCACACATTAGGCTTCTTTGAAGCAATTTGAAGTTACTTAATACATATTTATTTATTGATAAATCAAGAAATTGCACAATCTACACATAAAATACACTTTAAAAAAAAGGGACTGTTAGGACAAGTCGCACTAATAGTTCAATTTTATATTTGTTTAACATTGTCATTACCTGTGGTGGTGGTTACATCAATGTACAAAGTCATAGATTTGCAAACTGTATTATTATTATTATTATTCTTACTCTCTTGACGACAATGAATAGGTATGTATTTCAGGTGCCAATAAATAAATACTTGTTTGGAAGCTCTCATTTATCACCACTACTACGACTATTATCTATCTAGTTAAATTAAATATATATATTTATGCACCTATATCCTAAATCATCAAAGGATTTATGATGTACCTAATGAGAATTGAATTATGAGTTCTATTAAATATATATATATATATATATATTCCTTTGTATGAAATGTGGTTGACATCCAGTATGCTGAAGAGATAGTTAACTACCCCATATTATTTGACTTGACAAAAAAAAGAAGAATAGCTACATGGATGATGACAACAGCTAAGTAACAATTAAATCAATATGACTGATGAGCTAGGTTATTTAAAGACCTACTCTTTTCAAAATAAATAAATACAAAAGGATCTTTATTCATTATTCAGGAAAGTTCCCTCCGTCATTTTGTATTTACAATAGATTTATTTTTTTCTTCTCAGAGTTGACTGATCTTACATTATTAGCTCATATTATTTAAAATTAACATTAAATTTTGCATGGAAAAAGTTTTCTATATTTATATTCATTCTCAAAAGTGGTCTCAAACCAGAGATACAGATAGGATTTTATAATAAGGGTAGAGGGGAGGCTAGGTAACGTGTGTTCCACTTAAGCCTCATTAAACTACGACATCAGATTCGACTTTGGACCTCAAAAGACTCAGGACTATACTCAAACATTTTAAAAAATGACTTGAAGTGTCAGAGATATGAGACTTGACTCAAAACTTGAGTAGCAAAAAGTGTTAACACAGCATTAATTAGCGGGCAGTTACTCATAAAATGAAAAATTAAGATTCGAATCTTGAACCTTTTTAAAAAAAATAAAAAGTACCCAATGATGATGAAGACTTTGATGACTTTATTCATGAGCCAAATTACTTCTGCACTTTAATGCTTCAAGGCTTGAGTGCAATATATCTACGTTTGGAGTGTTTCTATGTGCGCATGCCTCTTAAAAGATGCATTTACATTTTTAAATATATTTCATGCAAGAGTAAAACATGCAAAATTAGCAAATTAATATATAATATATAAATATTCCGTGAAATAATACTATTCTACGTTGTTATGTAAGAGGTCATGCAACTTGCACTCTTCTAAGAAAGGCCACATTCTGTCCCTTCACCAAATGATTCATATATGTACATAATATACAAAAGTACTTTTGAAAGTTAGTTCCCTATTACATATGTATATTTACACTGCTAAAAACCTCCTCCTATTTCTTAATGACTGTATCATTAATAGCCCCTTTAAAAAACGTGAGCTCATTTAGAGGGGGGGGGGAACAAAAATTGCCACTGGATATTAAGGATATGAAAATCATCTTTTTTTAGGGGGCCTATGTACAGAGAGTCACAAAATAACTGACACACACAAGAGAGAGAGAGAGGGAAATCTTTTCTTTTTGTGTTAAGACAATTATTACTTTAAAAAAAGAAAAGAAAAACATTGAAAGAAAGAAAGAAATTTAAAAAAATAAAGAAATATATTTTTATTTTATGTCAAAGGTTAAACGTTTCACAACATCATTTTTACTTTTCTTTAGAGTATGTATGTATATAATATGTACTTTTGCAAATACATAGAGTATTTATTATTATTATTATTTTTAGCGTTTCCCTTCAAAGAAGACAACTTACACTATTAACTATGTATGTATAATATGATTTCCCTTTTGTTTCTAATACATAATTTATATGTATAGTGTATGTTATATATAAATCCGTCACGTCTTTTTCTTTTTTATTTCAACGTCTTGATTAATGCAGAGAAGTAGGTCACTCTGACTCATAGGCAGCAGCATACCCGCAAAGAGTCATTCATTGCCAAATTATTATTATAATTATATTTTTCATGGTAGTTGAATTTTCTACAGTTTTGAGAAGTATACCTATAATAATAACATATATATATATATATATATATATATACATATACAGGGCTTCAGAGATAGATTGGAATTTTTCTTCAAATGGCTACATCTCGATTCCCACTTTGAATTTATTGATTAAATCGAATGAAAATTTGTAAAGTTGTAGTAAGTGATGTTGTACTTAAATTCATTCGATTAATCATGATCAGCTGGGATTCTCCTACTGTTTTTGGTAATACTGACCTTTAGGAAGCTAACACTGCTTGTATGAGTGTTTATTGAGGGGTGCCCCACAAGTAATAATCGATTATTGCTAATCCAGATTTCAGACTTCACGAAGAACGGATCCCTCTCTGATAGGAATGGCTGAGTTCCCTTGGAGGCTTGACAAGGGGCAGAATCCTGCATAAGTACTACATTGCTCAAGCCAAACTTATCCTCCATCCATGGTAGCAAGACATCCTTTAAAATCATTAAGTACTCAGCTGTGTTGAGCTTAAGTCCAGCCTCGATGAAATGTGATGGGCTGATGGAACCATCATTGGCAACAGCTCCAAAAACCATGACTCCAGCCGGATTATTGGACTTCAAAACTGGTGAGACTTCAGTCGGATCACAAGCAGTGACTCTTGAATTTTGATGATTAATTTCCCTGTAGACTGTCGACTTAAGGGAGCTTAGTGGCCTCTTCGATCTCTTTTAAAGTTCTTTCAGTACAAGACAAAAAGACTATCGCCGACCCTTTCTCTTGCTCCATCTTTATTAACAGACGGAAAACTTAAAACAAAGTCTCATATGAAAGAAATAATTCATCCAATATGGGAAAGCAAGTTTTAGTGTAAACTTCATAGTGGGAGCCGAGATATAGTCATTTGAAAAATTACCAATTTAACAACAATGCCCTATATATACGTATTATATGTATATATAATAATCACACAACTTTTCATAATTTGTAGAATCAAGGATGTATATGAATGGTAGACTCTACCTACAAAACATCATGCATGTAACATAGGTAGTAAGGAAATATTATCAAATGTTTGACAAAATTGAATTTGCTTTTGCTATCTTTGCAATACTCCAAAGACCTTGAGATAATTTATCGATACTTGCTGCTTGATTGAGATATATGTATTTATACGTGTATGAATGTATCTAACTACATACATTCGTGGGTCTACCTACCATGTACATATGTGCCTATGATGATAGACCGTGTAATATGTATGTAAGTTTTTTATCAAATAAGATATTATTGCCCTTCAAATCAATCTTATATTTGTGGAGTGAGGAATTGTACAAGTATATAGGTACGTAAAATGGAAAAATAAATACCCACCTACTTTCATTTTTTTGCAGAGCATTTGATAAATAGTATGTATAACATAAATGTAACATTATGTGTAGATATTAACAGGTACGTAACACAGATAAGGATCATAGTCACGTGCTTGTCTTTCCTATGGTTAGTACAGCTCCATTATGTGGTTTATCCATGCATATATTCCCAACTTGATATTTCCTACTATGCTGAAATGATGCAAATTACTTCTTTAAGAATGATGAAGATATATACCTATATATATATATATAAAGTAGAGTTTGTGGATATTGTAAGAGATTTTTGGCCAATCCTTCACCATAAATAGATACATATGAGTACTAATGTGCATCAATCTAATCATGATTACAAAAGGATACTTTGAGGGGATCCTGCTCCACCATTTTGAAGCCACCTTACATATTATATACATATATGGACACTTTACAAATAACTATTTTTTTGCAACTCATTCTATTCATGAATGAATACAGTCAATAGTAAAATAGAGAATCACATTTCTACATAATATGTACGTATATACGTATGTAATAATCCAGCTGCTAATATCCTCCCCTGCTATTAAATAGTTATAGATTAGCTCAAGTGTTGGGAAGATCGACGACAATGGCTAACTAGGAGCCAATTTCGAGCCTTTTTCTTCTCTCTCTTTTTCAATGCAAGAATGAAAAAATGCAACAAAAAGTATATCCATTACAAAATATCTATAGAACACATTCACATGACGTCATCTTTTTTGAAATCAGCCATCATGGAAGAGGCATAAACAATCACATTTTATAAGAAGACAATCCCTTGCTCCTACAGGACTACAGTTTATTTATTTATTTTTGTTGCTGTTTGTCATATTTAAAGCTACTAAATGAAGGTCTCCTTATACTTTTGGGAAATTTGTTCATTTTTTTAATAATATATCAACAACTATGTACATGGTGTGGCTTTCGATTTAGTATACAATCTATAATCGTCATTTCTTTGTACGTTTTGATTATATTATATATATATATATATATCCATGGATAAACAGAAACAGGGATGTACTATTAGAGGTTCGTGTTTTGCCCAAGAGCAATAATCTTGCTAATATTTTAAAGTCAAAAGTTATATTTTTATATTACGTATAAGTAACTCTCGCAGAAGTAAATCACCCCAAATTGACATCATTCTTACCAAAATAACTTCATTATAAGAGCTTAAATTTGTTTCAAAAAATAGAAACCGAACCAAGTCAGAGAACATGAACAGATAGAACAAATATTCATTTTTTTAAATCTAACAATGACCAAAAATTTTTGCGATACCAAGTCCATACACTCCATGCATTAAATCCTCGAGTTTAATTTAATCTAACATATTTAAACATAGCCTTATCCGACTCAAGGATAATTTAGGTAAAAGTTTGCCCAACTCGATTCAATTTTTAAACTTTTGAATTTAATCACTACTTCCATTAATATGACGCTTTTAGACGTACTAGAGATCCCAAATTCACATGGATTGAATGACAAATTGTATTTGAAGCTTTGTTGAGTAGATTTTCCTTATTTCATATAATTTTTACAAATTTAAAAAATAAAACCAAGAGAGAAATAGTCGTTCAAATAATAAAAAAATAGGTTAAAAGAGCGGGAAATTCAATTTTTTCTATACATTCTCATCTTAATCAACTCTATCCTCATGCTAGAATTTTTCTTCTTAATTCGAAAATTAAGAGAACATGGAGTGATTTTGCAAGTTTAAGTCCTCAATGAATACCTACTCACTTCAAGGATAGTGTTTTGTAAGTATGTATGTACAATGCACATACATGTACAAGTATATATTTTAGCAAGTAATTGATGGTTGTTTTTTAGCTTGTTAAAAGCCAGTCACACAAAAGAAAATAAAAAAGTTTTTTTTTTTTTAATTCTTTATTAAGTCTTGAGAAACAGAAAGAAAGGAATGATTTAAGTAATTTTACTATGGATTAGTCACGGATTTTTTCGTTTCTTAACTTCTTTTTTCTTCTTCTATGAGTAATAAGAAGATGTCGAAAAGAGAGAGAAAAAAAAACATTTATTCATTACTTATTACAAATGCTCTTGTAAGTTGTTATTTTTCTTTGTATTCCTTCAAAAAATGTCATATCCGGATGTAACTTTATATTAAGGGTATCCGACTCATTTTGGTCGAAGGTTACATCAGCACTATGGTTGCTTTCAAAGGATTAGATGAAGATAGTAAAGTAAAAAAGATGGATTTTGTAGAAGTTGCGTAATATTATGTAAAATAGGCAATTCCACAAAGAACTCCCTGTTTCAATTCTTTAGACACTTGATGACAAGGAACTGTTACAATAATAGCATGTAATTGAATCATTCTAAAATAACTACATTAAAAAGGTATGGTATTTGCAAAAAAAAAAAGTAAAAAAATTGGGGATTGAAATCAGTACCAAATACGGAAGTGTACAAAAACTAAAAGAACCTTTAAAGTTCGCAAATGATGTATTTTCTATAACAATAATAATAATAGATTCTTAAAATAATTCCTTTTTTTTCAGTTCTTCCTGATATTTGTTTACACTATATGTACAACATAAATACTTTATTAGTTCTGCTCCAATTAGTGTGGGGTGTGGAGATAGAAAAAGGAAGAGGCTTTTCTTAACTGACTCTTGACATAATGATAAATGTTTAATTAATCCTTGCAGGGGTGGGGAGGCGATGAAAGTTGAGTAGTTATTAAAATAATATAATTGATGACTTTATAATTATATATAAACTGGATCTCAGGGTTACAAAATGATAATAAAAAAAAACCCAACTTTTTTCAGACTCAAGAGCAAATCCAGAAGGAATGTAGAGGGAAGTAGCTAAATCTAATGTTTAAGTTAAAACTCAAATTGTTTATTATAAATAATAAAAACGTAAATATTAACTTTGTGATTTAAATTAAATATTTTCCTTCTCAAGAAGTCTCAAATAGGTTCAAAATAGTAAGAATAACCACTGCTTGGTAAGATATCTTTAATAATAATGAAATAATGATAGATTTTTTTTTGTCTTTTTTTGAATGTTGTTTTATTTTTTGTTAGGAAATATTGTGACTCTTTCTTTAATTGTATTTTTTATATTTTTATATATAAAAATTTTGAACCCCTGTTCCTCCAAAAAAAAAATAACTATTGTAACGACAAAATGATGATATATAAAGTTAGAGGGGGGATTTAATAAAGGGAATACCTTTGAGTTGGTTTGAAGAGGAATTTTTGAAAAAAAAATATTCCAATGGAGAAAAAGTTTCTCTACATACCGTTTTCACAGACGTAGAAATTTGCATAACAAATCAAAAGCAACACCAAGTTGGATGAGGCAAAGTTGTTGGAAAGACATAAAAAAACATCAAAGGAAATTTTGTCCCATTGTTTTATTTTTATAACAAAATTGAGCTGTCTCTAAGATGGCCGATCCATATAATGGTGACAATACGTGAAAATGTTGAGGAACTCTACTCTATAAAACTTACTCTTGACAGTAGATATTATAAAATAAATTAGGTAGGTCTGAACTTAGTATTAAATGATTTAACATACTTTAGATCAGGAAATAAAATATTCATTGTTTTGTAAGAAAATTTGTAGGACAGGAACTCATATTGAGTCATTATTCTTTGTTGAGTTCGAGTGATTAAACATCGAAATGGCTCGAAAAAATATTGTGTCAACTCCAGTATATATATATATATATTAAAAATCGACTTAAAAATTGAGTTGAGTTGATAGGTTTTCGAGTCGAAACAAGACTAAAATGGAATCTTATGGGGAATCCCAACTTTCGACAATTCAAAAATAATCAATTACTTGACAATACCATCATACATAGATATTTCAATCTCCTTCCAACATTCTCTTCGCAACTCGAATCTATCCTATCCAATAATTGTATGTACATTACCATATTTATTGCATAATAAACATAGATACATATCATTCAAATTACAAGGCTCCGACAAAAGAGAGAAAAACTCTCTCTCTCTCTCTTACAAAAAAAAAACAACCCAAAATGTGCCATACCTTTCAATTTATCCAATAAAGTTACTCAAGGTTATGAACAAAACAAGAGATTTCAATAAATCCCAAGCAAAAAGAGTTACCCATTCCTTTCCCCTCTTTCTTCATACATTCATATCAATATAATATTTGCATAGATGAATATTACTTTGTACATAAATGCATCCAATCGTATGTACATACAATATTGTACATATTTCTCTTTACTTTGCCTCATTAAAGGTCAAAGTTCAAACACAGAATAGGAAAAGATTTAGACATAATGGTTGTTTTTCTTCTACTTTGGGGATTACCTAGATATTCGGTTTCAATAAGTCATTTGTAGACTCATATTAAAATAATTATTTAAAGTATAAAGTGAATAAAGAGCAACGTAATGATAATATAACTAGTACTTGAGTTTGTAAAATTTTAAATGTCACAAAAAGGAGGAAGAGGAGACAAATATTTATACTATATGTATGTAGGACATTGCGCTTTTCTTTTAAAACTCGTACAACTTTTGTAAAAGATTATATTTCACTCCTGAAAATACACATATGTATCTATATCCACATACATAATTGAAAAAGAAACAAAAAACAACAACAACGATTCGAGTTATAATTAATTCAATCGTATGCAAAATCCTTTATGAAACAAACAAAAACCATTTTCAGGACTCTCTCAAGTCACGATAAATCCATTGAAAAATTTCCCTTTCATTTTAACCCAATATATATCATGAAGTGAAAATGATTATTGATATATATATATATATATATATATATATATATATATATACGATATTTCTATAATAGGTAGATTAAGCTTACTTATAGCTACAATTCATCTTTCTTTCCAAGACGTTACAAACTTTCTATACCCCCTAGTGGAACAAATTAAAGATCTATCCATTCGTAAATCCTCTCTAAGCTCAATGTAAATAATACATATGTAATTTGTGATGCATCAATATAAAAGCAAACTCAAATCAACAAAAAAAATATGTGATTTTTTCAATTGACTTTTTTTTTATTTCATACCTACATATGTAGGTATTTACTTATAAACGGTCCAATATGTTATTGACATAATATTATTACAGCTTCAGTTGCCCCTAATTCGTGGTGTTTTGAGCTTTAATGCGTTAAAAAACTCAAAATAGCTCTTTCGTCATTAAGTTGTAAATAATTTCTTACAATTAGATAATGAATAGATCCACAGTTGGGAAAAGAATATAATTTTGGGTCTGTTTTCTAAAACCTTTTGATGCTAAATGACAATATTTCAAATACCTACTACTCCAAAATGGAAAAGTTGATTCAATTATGTGCCACGTGATGTTGCTATTATATGGCAACAATGAGAAAATACATATGTACATATTACAGCTGTACATTAGAGCCAATGTTCAAATTATATAGTATACCATTCATATGCAACTTTTCTGCAAAAATAATGCCTTTACCTCAACTGATTGCCTTTTTTAGTGAACAAGTTTTAATGTTATATCTATAAGTTATGGTTAAATTTATCGCATGGACAACATAAACAATATTTGACCTCAGTAAGAATCAAAAATTTGAGAGTCCCTGATCAAAGAAAATCTTTACATAGATATATGTATGTAGAATCTATTATATTTTACGACATTCCAATAATTCATCAAAATGATTTATAAATAGAAATGAAGTCTAATTAGTTAATAGAATACAAACGTACTGACATGCTTTTGTGTTGACGGGTTACATTTGTTCATAAGTCGTACATGAACTGAACGCAGACATTAATAAAAATCTTACCTATATATAAAAGAAGAGACACAATTGTATAATAGTAAATAATACGTGAATTGTAAATAAATTGGTATGATTTTATGGACTTCATCTGTTCATCATTTAAAAAAAACAATTCATCATTTAAATAATGATAAAAAACGAGTTTGATGATAAATTCATAATTAGGTATATTGGTTTTGTACGAAGAGAAAAAGAAAGTGAACAGACAAAAAATGCTGCAATGTGGCATTACTGTACATATATAATTTGCAAAAATGAATATTATTATTATTACAGGCTATTTGAATGCTAATTGATATACCGCATTAGAGAAATAATAAATTTACGAAATGAGAAAAAAAATCAATATTTATTCATATGTTGTATATTCATATAGAAAAAAAAATATGAAAGGCACATACATAAATCATATCATTTGATTTATTACTTATTTGAATGAATTTCAGTAGAAGTAGTTTTACTACTTACTAATTTACGAGTCACCTAAGGGAAATTGTTTATAAAACACAAAGTATTTTGTTAATGTACACAGTTCAGTTCAGTGCAGTGGTCAAGACAAATTTCTATACAAAATGATACCAAAATATATTTTATAGATCGTAGATCAAGAGAAGAAAAACGTTATTGTTTCTATTATAAACTAAATTACACTGGTCAGCAGTCAAAAATTCTAAGGAGTATAAGAATAACCCTGATTTCAAATCTGTAATTTATTATTTTTGAGAGCCCGACGGTTTTTGAGAAATCGAACCCTACTTTTTCAGCTAATTTGGCCCATTCTCCTACTTCAACTTCAATTTAATCCTACCGTGAGTCTTTGATTTCTAGACTCACGGTATAGCTACTAAAAAACAAGTGCAACAGACTGAAGTAGTAGTGCACAGAATGGTTTCAGCTGATTTCATAATCCTTCAGCGTACTACTACTTAAGTAGCTCTACCGTGAGTCTTTGATTTCTAGCGAATTTTTGCTCTAAATTGAATGAAAATTTACACATTTAGATGGACAATTTCTTCTTAGTTAAGAAGTCTTATAGAGCGCTTGACATTTTGTTTTTAAGATGTTGACTCAGCCAGTCTGGTAACATACCACACCTCTAATGGCTCTTGAGGCACAGGTTTTTTTACCGTTTTTGACTTTAATTGACCCTCAAATCCTTTTTTTAAAATAACCTTTTACAGATAAATACGAACTTTAAATGGTCGATTGTGATATATGTAACTCGTGGTTTTGGAGTCTAAGAAAATATACATACTGATTTATAAATCTAAATATATAATTATGTATATATAAGTTGACCATAAGCTCAACAATGACGTACGAGTTCAGTTTTTAGTAGTGCATTATTGAATAATATTATAACATCGGGTATTTTAGTTACTAAAATCAAGAGTTTGATTCAATGAAATGATAGCATCATTTCATTTTGATAACTTAATATTTATGTATTTACGTTTGATGCATCTAATACTCGCATTCACAATCTTAGATGATCTGATTTATAGAATATTCACATTTGCAAATATCTACATATTGACTGTTGTATTTTTAGATATACCTACATACACATATGTATATGAATAAAATAATTCTGGCAAATGGATGCATCATTCTATGTGCCACAAATCAATGAGTAATCGTCATTCGATAACTCAATATTTATGTTGGAATTTACATCATTGCATCAATGCAATGCACAACCACTGTAGATCCATGTATATTCGACTCTAAGAAAATAATTAATTAATTATCATCTTCTCCATCTTTTCATGTCTCAATTCTTGATATATATTTATTTATTTTTCTATATCAATAACCAAGGAACATATTCACGAAATGTATCATGGTGTATGTATGTATATATGTAGATACAAAGTATGGCTCACTCTTCAATTTAAAGAGGCACGTAGCTAACAACACATTCGTATAAGTAAGCCATTATGATGATTTCATAGTTACGTGCAAAATATGTGTCTACATTTGTAGATATAAATGCACGTTTGTATGTATGTAGTCAATTCTTCGAACAATACGCTCCTTTCAAAGTTCAACAATTATAGTAATAGTAATATTCATAATCATAAAATAACAAACCAAGTAAGTACATAGCATATACATATACCTTCAAAAGTGAATTCTAAAAAGACTTTGAGTAGATATATACTTGTTTCTCTAAAGGAAGAAATAGAAGAAGAAGAATATGAGGGAGCAAGCAAAGAGAATAATAATTGATTTGCTTTTTTTAAAAGAAAAAAAAATTGCCAAAATAAGGATCAAAGGTTGTATTGTTATCGTTAGTACTATGTACATACTATAAGCCTCATCATTCTGCAAATTCCAAAGATTGACATCATTTTTCAATTTAAATTATTTTGCTTAGAATAATACATAATATGTATGTACATCGTAAATATATACAAGGGTGTATTGATATTATTCACAATGATTGAGTGGTTATGCAGCTTCTTGTATACTATTTCACTTATATATAAAGAACACGACTTGACAAGGAACTTTATATAGACTATGTGCCTTGTTTCCCTCTCTGAACTGTCCATGAGTCACAAAGAAGTTCATGCAATTGAATAGAAATGTGTATTATTATTATAAGTGACTTTGTCTTTTTCACAGTCCTAGACGTGCAATATGCAATTTGTTGAACTGAACTGATTTTCCTATTCAAAAGAAGGAGTTTTTGACAACACAAATGTTAAATTTTGTAATTGAAGTTATTGTTGTTGTATCAGCTGTTTATTTGCAAATCCATTCCCCTCACAATTTTTGACTAGTGTTCAAAATGTTGACCTTTCTGTAACTCCAATTATCTCTTCTTTAGCTGAGAATATATTTACAATGAAATAGAGAGCAGTTCAACACCAGGGATGAGTGATATGATTGGCTATGTACCAGTTGATTTCCAGCCTTTCCCTCCCCCTCTCTTTTATGTGCAGAAAAGGTTGAGTGATGCAATAAATATATGGCTCATTTATTTTCATTCTTCTGTCATCAAAGGGGGAATGGTCATTATAACTTACAAATAGTTTATACATATTTAGAGATAACAATAACATGTGGAGTTTCATAGTGCTCATCAGACTATGTGAAAATTTAAAAACCTTTTAAAAAATCTTTCTCTCGTCTTTATTTAGGACTCGAAAAATAATTATCAATGAGAAATCATGATATGAATATGACACAGCTTTCAATGGAACTCGAAAATGAATTGCTATCCATTGCTATCTGAGTTCTGAATGTGGCCCAAAGAAGCACCATCGAACAATTATAATCTGTATAATTAATGCTACCACTTTTATTTTTTGGACTCATATATGTACAATGAAACGTGACTTTAAGAGTTCCTAACGAACCACTTGGATCCATACTTCCAAATCATCTGAGGGGCTTAGTAAAGTAATCAAAAAGAAATAATTATGATGACAATTGGTATTTTCCTTCTCCAAGGACTCGATGAGGCTCAAAGTGTAATTAAAAAGGCACTTTTAAGATTACAGAGTTCCATCCATTCTCTTCAGACTCTCAATTAAAACGAATGAGATATTTACAAGTACGTATGTCTAATACCTTTTTGATCGAAGGGGATTAGCGTACATAAAAGATATAAGAAATTGAGAAAGTTCCTATTTTCTCACTATTTTTTTTTTATGATTTTTCTCCTTATGTAATTTTACAAGGTTACAATAGACTTCGTGTCTATGTAAATCTACTAGAATAAAATGTGTTTTTATCGTATGTTTCTTTTTTTTTAATGATTTGTAGGTAAGATTGATCCTTAAAGAGGAGACTGAAATAAATTGAAAAAAAAAAAAAAGAAGAAGAGGTCATGGAGTTTCATGGTTGTCCAATGATTGCAAATCATTCAGTGAGAAAAAGGTCATTATTTTTTGTTGTTAATGTTCAATGAAGTAGTAAGTTTTGTTCAATTGAATTGGCAAAAAGGACGTCTACAATACTTGATCTAAAAGCAGACCAATATCACAATGAAGAATTTATATGCTCAGTGCATATACATACATATAATAGTGATGACGGTCTTATCAGTTTTGTTGTAAGTCGTATGCATATATATTTGCAGTTAAAAGATGAGGAATCTAAAACACGTGCTTCTTGTCTTAATAAATCAAAGAGACAATGTGTTAGCAAAAACAAAAGGCTGTTTTGATGAAGAATGATAGGAGTTTGTAAACATAATATGGAATTATTTTGACAACCCTAAGCGTGATTTTGAGGATAGATATTACATACATACATATATTGTATTCCTTAAGCGTTTCAACCTGATACTTTCAAAACGGAGAAAAATTTCTATAAATCAACTGTTGTTTATTGTCTTGAGTCCTTATTTCTACCTTGACGACTATTGACAAGGCGTTATTCCACACCATAAATGAAAACTTCATACTATTTCTTGTAATCAAATGAAGACTAGCTCGTCATAAAGTAATAATGTTTAGTTGATAGTGTGACTTAATTGTCCAACTAACAAGTCAATGCAATACAGTAAAAATCCCATTAATCACAAAATATTTGTAGAGTACTTTCCATTACGTCATCATTTTTGAAATCATAAATAATCCCTTTTTATAAGAAGACAATCCCTTGCTCCTACAGGACTACAGTTTATTTATTTATATTTGTTGTTGTTTGTCATATTTAAAGCCACTAAATGAAGGTCACTTTATACTTTTGGGAAATTGATCCCTTTTTTATTAATATATTAACAACGACATACAACATGGCGTGGCTTTCGGTTTATTATGCAATCTGTAAGGTCAGTGAAAACGTTCTATAACAGACTACTTTAAAAAAAGTTCCTCCTAAATTATTAGAGAAATTATTCCTGATAGACTTCCCTACTAACACAACAAAGTTATTTTTTCTCAACTCTTTTTCCTTTTCTAACTGTCGCACATTATTCAGGCATTGAAAATGTGTTTTCACATTTTTAACGACTTTGTCCTTACAAGTACGTAAGTTTAGGGACATATTATTTTTAAAATATGCATATATTTTGATCTCCAGCTCACAATATTTCTCTCTGTTTAAACATCAAAAAAAAATTGTTTTTATCAGTAATCAATTTTCTACTTCTCTTGACCCTTATTAGTAATGTCCTGAACCTTGATTGGTGGAACTCAAATTATATTTTTCTTAACTGCAGTGAACAGAGCCCTAATATTACTGAATAATAGTCGCACAGCTGAGAAGAACAGACTAAATGTCAACCACTGATTTGAGGCAGTTTGTTTCTTCTCTTTTTCTGAGGAAGGTTGTGATACTTAGAATTGTAAATCTTATTCACAGACATGGGCAAAATGTTGAAAAAAGTGGAGTTTCAGGAAGAAAAGAAAAATATCAGTTGGTACTATTACCTTGATGATCAATTTAAATTCAATCTTCTCTATATCATTGAGTCTAGAGCTTGCTGCTATTATAAGTAGCTATTGTGTATTATTTAATATTGTCAAATAATTAATTATTAATCAGTAGATAAAATTCAAAGGCACCGGATAATTATTTCGGACATGCTTTCTTACCTCAACAAAATGCCCACTCTTACAGTTATCCAGTGCCGGTATGTAAAAAAAGAGAGAAAATTAGTATGGTAGCCCTGGCAATTTGATAAATGCTTGAAAGGGGAGCAAATTTAGTAGCCATGACGTTTTACTTTATCGGCTTTAAGCTGTTCTTTTTTATATTTGATGAAAACATAGACCATAAATGAGAGAATAGGATGGTGGAAGACTTTTATTGTATGAATATCACTGACTTTCATGCAATAAAGTTTGATAACTTTGTTATTAGTGTGTTGATATATGGAAGTCGAATAATTTATTGTTACGCTGCGAATAAATAAAAAATAGTTAAAGAGTTTGTAAAAAAGAACACATTAGCCAAATACCTTGATTTCTTTTCTTTTTTTTTTTTTTTTGTAGAAGAAAGATTAAAAAGAGACACAGAGAAAGATCTCATTAATTATAATGATTAAAATATGTATATAACTATGAGCGGTCATTTCTTTATTTTTGAATGACATTTTTACAAATGTATTTTTATTCTTGTATAAGCTACTAATTGTGGTAGGGGGTTTTTTCTCTCGTAAATTTAAAGTTACTTTAAACATCATAAATACATATACTACATATGTATGTAGGTACAAGCAATAAAATCTCTTTTTTATGATGAATTTTCTTAATAATGAAGATAAAACCTTGAAAAGACAACAAGTTACAACAATATATGTATATAAATTGCATGTACAATATCCAGCCCAATGTCATCTTTTAAAAAATATATACAAATATAAATTCATTGAGACATGATGATCAAACAATAATATGCAAATGTTGGGGTCATCTTCATGCTTGTTAAAAAAAAGACAATTACTTATGTTCCCTGTTTATATGTAGATATCTTAGTTTTTTACCTATTTTTTTTTCTCCTTCGTATGTATCTATATATAAAGGTATACTAAATGTAAGCTACAATTAAGTTCTTACAAGTTGTGTCTTTGTTTCTATCAAAGTAGCTAAGTAAAATAAGATAGAGATTAATATAATATAAAATAGGTGTGCGATGCGTTCATAAAATAGTCATTTGAGCAGAGTTTTTATTTCTATGTTATGTTAGATACATTAATGTCATATAATTAACTTTTAAATAGAGGCAAAACAAAACTTTAAAAAAAGGGTTGATGCATTTGAGTTACAACTCAGAGTATTTTCAAATTTATGATGCAAAGGTAGAAAAATTGACTTTTTAGTACTATTTTTTTTTTTTTTGGAATAGATAATATGAATGCTGTTGTTTTTTGAGTCATTAAAGATCCACATACATACATACATATAAATAGTAGATTATTTATATGACGACCCTCCTGGATTTTGCAGGATCTTTCTCACACATGACCTATTCATTTAATTCAATTTATTTGATACAACTCTATTCAATTCAATAAATAATTATTGATGAGGGATGAATAAACGCCTACATACACATACATACCTAGTTAGATATTCTATTCATTAAACATCTTTCTCAGGTAGGATTTTTAATAAATTCTACTACATTCCTACAAGGATTGTCAAAATCGTATCCACCCATTCCCCTTCTTAAATCAAGAATTATATATTATAATATATATTTTTTTTGTCAGGGTTCTATATATGCACATACTCTTAGTGTCCTGATCAATGATCTACATTGCTCAAATTAACTCTTTTAATCATTGTTATTATTGAATAGTGAATAGATAATCGAATAGCATTTGTGAGGAATGACGACATTGATCAGAGTTCAACTAATTTTAAGCCTAGATGTATTTCACTCAAATTATATCCATTTAAATTGTAAATACAAAGCTATTAAATAATCAATTGAATAAATTTGAGACATCATTGATTTTGAATCTTTGGTATTGAAGAAAAGTGGGGAAATGCTATCTCATTGTAACGAAGGAAAGAGAAAAGATCACGACATACTCCTTAAAAAACGAAAAAATTATTCTAACAACAATACTTATGTACATACATTGATGGAAACGTGCCTTTAGATTCGCATGTTTAACATCCCTTCAGAATCAATTATCCCTCACAAATTTGAACTTGAATTAATTAATCAATGAGAGTAAAAAGATGACGTCAATTAAATGATAAAGTAATCGCCCTGATTTACTACACATACAATGATATCTCATGAGTAAATTCATCAATTCCCCCTCCCCTCCTACAGTCCTTACAATGAAAAGGTTTAACATCTCATAGGGACGTCATGGTGACTCTATAATATGAATGATAAAATAGCATTTTTTTAAAACCATTTAGGGCCCTGTGGAAACTTTGCTTTGTTAAAGTTTTTTGTAAAATTGATAAGGAATGCCAAATAAGGTTTTGTGGCTTTTTTTTTTTTTTTACTTGACACGCAAGACACAACTATTTATTATTACTGTAAAAATCTCGAAGGATTTGACATGTACATACTATACTATGTAATATCAAAATAATAATAGTAATTTCTTAAGCGTAAAGATTTTTTTCCCTTAATGTTATATAAGATCACATATATATTTTTATAAAAAAGATAAAATGAAAAAGTGAAATATTTGTTAGAATACATATTATTACGTAAATATTTTCACCTTCACGATGAATACATACTATGTATTCATCTATGTATGTATGTATGTATACACACCGTTGTTCGTCATCGTGAGAAATAAAGTCTTATCAGTGAATTCAAAAATAAAAATACTATATACAATTTGTGAAAGTCAGGATGAATTTGTATATGTATATATAATAACAACTATTATCAAAGCAACAGTACTTATATGTATAGAAGACTATCCACTGATGTATCAAATGCTTGCACTCCCATTTGCACCTGCAAATTACACTGGTCAACCGTCAAAAAACCTAAGGGGTATAAGTTTAATAAGTTTAGAGGTACTAAAAAACAAGAAGAAGGATTTCAGCTGATTTCTTAATTCTTCTGCGCACCTCTTAAGTAGCTCTACCGTGAGTCTTTCATTTCTAGCGAATTTTTATGCTCAAAATTGAATGAAAATTTACACATTTAAATTGACGATTTCTCTCTAATTAAGGATTCTTATCGTTCCCTACACAGCTAGGAGTCCCTTTAGGTCAAAACAAAGACGGAAATTAGAATTTTCATTAAATAAACTAGCCAATCATTATTTTTTAATGCCCAATATGTGTATCCTTCAAGGCTTAAATTGAAGTTGAATTTAAAAAAATGGGCCAAAACAGATTAAAAAGTAGTGTTCGATTTCTCGAAAACCATTAATATCGCTTGGGATTATTGTCTCTTGACCAGTGTAATTATTTGGACTCTGAGCTATGATTAATGATAATAATTAAAGCTCAGAATAGATTTCACCAACTTTTGGGCCTACTCCGGCACCCTACGTCCCTAGGAGTCCTTTTTGGTCAAAACAAAGACTAGAAATGGAATCTACAAAAAAAAACACTAGCCAATCATTTTTAATGTTCAAAATTTGTATCCTTCAAGACTTAAATTGAAGTTGAAGTTGGAAAATGGGCCAAAAGAGCTCAAAAAGTAGAGTCCGATTTTTCGAAAACCGTTAGACTCTCGAAAATTTTTTTTACAGATTTGAAATCAACGTGCACAACTTAATAACTTTTATTATACTTATGCCCCTTAGGATTTTTGACATTTCAAATTTGTTGACCTGTGTTATCAATATTTTAGAAATATTGACCACCTCCGTAACTGCATTTTTTTAATTTTGATGTTGTGGTACATACCTGTACAAATTTATGAAATCCGTTTCGTAACCGAAATCATGACCTAATTAATTATCTTGTACATCAAATTAATTAGCTTCATTTAAATCAGTGGTATAATTGTATGTAAAGCTATGATCCACGCGCACGCAACTGCAGTTCATCCCCAGCTCGTAATTTAAATAAAACTTCGTAATTAAATTATATATGTAAGAAAAAGCTTAGTTACGGATCGTATTTAAAGAAATCTGAAGATTAGATAACTCATACGAGGATTCACTATATTCGTACTTATTTTAAAAACATTACTTTTCCTTTATAAAACAAAAGAAAACATAACATTTACATCCATGGATTATCTAAAAACTTTGTAGAAATATTTACACATTTCAAACTTTGATATTCGTATCCACATTTTTAGATATTCGACATATTACTAAAGTAAATAAACCGCAATATATGTATATATATATATATATATATATATATATATATATATATATATAAACATACAACCAAGAAATGTCTTAATTAAACATTCGTATTATGTACAAATCCTATCTTTTCTTTTTTTTTATTTTGTTTCCAAATGTCAAAATAATTTTTATATTTTCACCCCTGATGTTTATTAATAAATCATTATTTATTAAAATGTAACTTTTTTTTTTCCAAACTCTTTCTATCATGAGTGTAAGTAATAACTACCTACATATTATGTAAATGTAAACCTTTACTTATTTGTTTCTTCCAAGATTGGATTAAAAAGTAGAGTCTTGCCAATGCACAAAATGTTCAATTTTCATGATGGAATAGACAAAAAGTGCATAGAATTTAAAAAAGCGTTTGAAGCTATTAATGGACCAGGAAAAGGCTAATAAGTCTTTATAAGTAGATACACATGCCTTTATAAGTATATACACATTATTATCGTTACTTAAGGACCTAATGGGTGGGATATAAAGACTCCGTGCCAAAAAACTTAATAATAAAATATTTGACAAAGTATCGTATGTAGGTATATTAAGTCAAAATATGTAGTATTTTTGATCAATTGTGCGTTCCTTATAAGCACATTTAGTCAATAAAACCATATTTTGTTCAAAATTTAATGAAATTCAACTCTTTGCTTAGGTGTATTGACACAATACATTTAAAGGATTTTCTATTTTTTTTTTTTTTTTTTGGAAAATTCAGTTCCGGAGTTGATGTTTCACAATATATTTGGTAATAAGTATAAATACATACATAAATTATATTTAAATTATGTATATGCTATGCGTGTCTCTACGTATATTTTTAGAGAAAATAAACGTTTTCCCAATAATTTCTACTATTTTGAAATTCCAAAAGTATGAAAGGAGTACAATGAATAAAATGTAAAATTGAAACCCAATCTTCTATCCTGTGACTTAAAGTATCATTAGAAAAAAAAAACTTTTTGACATAGGTATTACTCATCTGTGACACATTTCTAGGTAAAAGGTCTTATTTCTAGATTTATATTAAAAAAGTAGATGAAAATTTGTTGTAATGGATACAACAATTATATCCATATCTACGATTGTAATCTCGGTACTAAGGTTTTAATTCTGTATAAATATGTATATATCATATACTTAGGTAAATATGAAAAATGACTCGTAAATAACCAGTTATTACAATAGAAGTCGAATAACTTCAACTTGAATAATTAATTTTATAAATTGAGAGATTTAAAACATGAATTAGCAATGGCGACTTCCTTTATAGACGTATTTTTGTAGATACTTTTGCTCAATTTGTAGAATAATTTTAGGTCAACAGGGGAATTCAGTACGTACTGTAGTATAAGTTACATTATAAACAAAATGAAATTTTCAACACTTTTTTCCATTGAAAAGATTGGAGATAGTTGCAACAGGTCCTGTTTCTTTAGCATAAAAAAAGCTATATCCATGAAATTCACAATTATATGTATTATATAATGAAAATAAATGACTAATTTTATTGGAGTATTAGTGATTTTTTGAAATTCATTTATCATTTTTTTTGTACTGCAGTAACTTATAAATATCATTTAAGTATTTGATGACTTTGCTATGACACGATATCATTTATTAAAAACTAAGGATCATTCATTGAGAACGTGTGACAAAGTGTATAAAGGAGTCAGTCGCAGTCAGGGGCTATCATACTTATTAGTGATATCAAGCAAAAATCTTATATATATATATCTTAATGTATAATAATAAATTGAAATTTAATAATTCGTTCAAAACTTATAAAAGTTTAGTTAGTACTCGAGCTCATTTTAAAAAAATATTTAATACATCTACTAAATGGATTTATATCTAGTATTTGAGTCAGAAGCAAAAAGTATTTTAACATTCCCCAGTCTACCCAACAACGAAGTACTGTTCCATATAGCTTGTGGTGATTGACTTAAATAAAGGAACACATTATTTAAAGTCATTATATAAGTTGTATTGGACTTATAAGACAAATTCAAGATAAATAAAGATATTTAACTATTTTAAGGTGGAAAGTTACGGGACTCTTAGATCATACGAGATATTCAATTTCTAAAGTACATATTGCCAATTTGCATACTAAAAAAAAACCCGTTCTAGCAGCAAATAGTAGAACCCTTGACACTAATGATGATTAGGGAGCAGTTTTTAAACTATTGCAAAAAAAAAAAGTGCTTTTGCATCCCTTTCAATCTAATGAGAGACATATTGTTTCATTGTTGCACAAAAAAAAACCTCCCATTGGAAATGAAATCCAATTCATTATATATTATGTAGATATGCCACTAGGATTATAGCAAAAAGAAGTCATCAATTTACTACTCATGTGTATTACATACATGACTACAATCAATTATAAATGACCTTATGCACATACATATGTATGTGTATAAAAGGAAAAAACAGGGCTCTTGGGTATAAGATATCCGTAAGTAAAAAAATACCCTTATTCAACTTCTAGAGTGTTTGAAACTGAAGAAAAGTGGCAAAAATGTATGAAAACTAATTATTATTGATCCACTTATTTGTAGGGAAAATCTTTTATATATGCTTATGTTATAGGTACATTGATATAAGTATTATTCTATCAACCTCGACTCTTTTCTGCCCTAAATGCTGACTTGTTATTTGCTAAGTTGTATTTTATTAAATATAACTGTATAATTACTCTCAACCCATACTTTTACTTCATATATATAACATATATATGTATATTAGTGTTCTACATATTAGTGATGAATTGAATATTTGGATTCGCATTTTATAACTAATTATAATTCGCTTTCGTAACCAAGTTGGATATATATTCCATATAATATTCCCATTTCCAGCTTAAAAATGTGAATATATTTTGTCTCTATTTGATTCCACATTGAACTTCAATGGACTTGCCCAAAGGCGAGAGAAATAGAAAATGGGCGTGACGACAAAGCACAGTCCTCCACCAAAGTCCCTCTGGCTCCTGGCACAAGTAACCACCTGGTCAGAATTGTATTGAATGTTTGCAATCAAAAATTTATATTTTTGATAAAGATTTGCATATATCAACAGCCTAAGTTTTAAACTGCAAGTTTTAGATATTCCATACTAGAGATATGTCGAATATCTCAGCAGATGCGAATAGAGCTGTGGGTCTCAGCTCTTGTATGCATTCCTTATTAATCCATTTCAACTAATATTCAAGGAGTTATTTAAGTACAAACGGTTTGGCCGACTTTTTGAGCCTACTCCCGTCTCCTACGCCCCCAGAAGAGCCCCTTTAGGTTATTACAAAGACTAAAATTAGAATTTGCATTAAATACACTAGCGGATCATTGTTTTTTAATGCAGAAAATGAGATTCCTTCCATGCTTAAATTGAAGGTTAAGTTGGAAAATGGGCAAAATTAGCTCAAGAACCGCCGGACTCTCGAAAAAAAAATTACAGATTTGAAATCAGCGTTCAAAACAGAACAACCTTTACTATTCTTATAACCATTAGCATTTTTTTGACTTTTGACGAAGTGTAATTATTCAATAGCATTCTTCGTTTTGTTTTTATAAAGGAAGAATAATGACGTTGTTTTTTTTGTTCATAGAAATTGAAATGTGGATCTGAATATCAAAATGTGAGATGTGTAGATATTTCTAATAGTATTCAATACATCCCTAGTATATGTATGCACATTATACATAGTTTCATAATTAATGCAATAAGATTTTACTTGGAATTATTAAAATGACTCAAATCATAGGAGTCATCATCATCCTTTGACAGCAAGGATGCTCCTTCATATACCTATGTACAGATTAAATATATTAAATATACATTTGAAATATTTTTTGCAGTATCCTTCAACTTTTTTTCAACATAATTTGATATTTTTTGAAGCCCTCACGTCTATAATTTTGTACATATTACAGTCTATGAATGTACTATATGTATGTATGTAGATATGAGAGCTCATTCGATGCTCCTGCTAACGATGATGATAATAATAATAATAATAATAATAATAATACAGATTTGATGATGTAACCTTGTTCATTTTCTGCTTAACCTTTTTTTCTTTTTCTTTTCCTTCTATTTCTTATGTGTATGTATGTTCTACATACATATCCGAATGTCAGAGCTAAGTTCACGACAATTTAATCATGATCTTGTTAATTAAATTTATAGATGTAACAAGTAAATATATGTACATGGGTAGGTATATGGAGCATTATTATTGAAGGAGTTTCCGTCTTCTTATCTATACATTAATATTTTTTTATATTTTTTACGTTTTAAACAACTACCATATAAGTGAGGAGGTGAGGGGGGGGGGGGGTTCAATCCCTTTCAAGGGCGACATGGAATTTTATTGTTATATTTCTTATTTTTGTCATGGATCACTACGTGGGAGTGTAACCCTTTATTTGTTGTTATTATTATTGCAGAGAAGAAGAGGATGATCATGCAGCTGCTCATGGGTCTGTGAACTTGAGTAAATAAGGGTTTTATATCTTTATTAAATTATATAATAATAATTATTCTAAAATTCCTCTTAGTTCCCGGGTTACATATATACATACATACATATACCATAAATAGGTAAACACTTGACAATAAGGATCAGGTAAGGAGTGGGGGGTCTCAAGTGTTTGAGTTGATTCCAAGTCAACTTTCTCTCTTGGATGTGGCAGAAGGGCTTTTTTATATAAGAAAGACACACAGCCCTGTTCACAAAAAAATATTTATTTATGTTTAAGAATACATAAACTGAATCTCCGGGTCGTGTGTTTGACACCCCTGATCTAAAGAATTTTCTTGAAATACAATCATTTGTAGACTCAACACAAAGGAAAAGGTAATTTGAGCCTATTTTGATATAGGTTCAAACGACGACAACCATAGTTCTTAGCCCTCTAAAACCGTTCATATGCATACATACAAATATCTAAAGGATTTTTCTTTAGAAAAACAAACTTTATTAGACTCATAAAACCCACCCAGGATTAATCTTTCTGGAAATCATTTGGATACAGATAATATATATATATACAATGTCAAACGAAAGGGATTTCAAACTATTTCAAAATGGGATACATAAGGCGTTATAGCCAAAATCGTTGTTTAAAAAGTCTGCAATTCTACGTAATTGGAGATTAATTATTGACTCTACGGAAAATTTAAGCTTTAGGTTACTATATACATACAATATATGTATATACTACTATGAGCAAAAAATACCGGGAAATTTGATTTTACAGATATTCCAACAAATCCATTTTATATATAGTTATATTTGTACATAAACATGGCTTATATGCAGTATTTGCCGAGTCCATGAAAGTGAAAAAATAAACGGAAATATGTAGTTAGTTTTTTTTTTCTTCTTCTCTCCACTTTATACTATGTATCTATATAGTACCTTGTACTGTCCATACTTGAAAAAAAAAAAATAATAATAATAAAAAATAGTGAAGGAAGTCATTGACTCAGGGGTGATAGGAAATTTATTCAATGGGTAGGTAACTTTTTCTCTGATTTCTAATGAATGGAGCACGTAAATCAAAACATTAAATGTTATAGTCCAAACATCTTGTGGTTATGTACATTCATAATATTATGTACTTCCTTGTAAAAAGAAGCCACCATTGGCACGAGAAGGGAATCATAGTGTGAAGAAGAACAATTATACCTATGTTAATGCTATGTTATATATATTGTCTTCATATTATAATAATGAAAATAATAATAACTTGAGGGATTGAGGAGCTCTAAGGATTATAATTAATTACTCACTCATCAAGTTTATTGTATAGTACGTAGGTACATTTTTGACTTGATTAATGGCTTGAATTTATATATACATAGGTACATAAGTCTGTAGCTGGTTAAAAAAAAAAACTAAAAATTACATGTTATAATAATTTAAAGATCCAAACATGATACACAGTTTGTATGTTGTTGTAATGGAGGTGTTGGGATTTGGAGAGAGATGGGATCTTGGTCAAGAGATGTACATAATTCAGTTTCATGCCATTCCGAATTCATACTCGACTCTTGAACAAGGCTGGGAGTACGTTCTCACGAATTGGACAAAGGATACCCAAAAGTATTACAAAATTGCAACTTCATACTCGACTGGAACTCAAAATCAAAGACTCAAACTCGTTAAATGACTGGATTTGGAATAGGGAATATGAGTTAACGTATTCCCTAGCCTACCTACCACTTAAACTGTCTCCATGAAACTTCTTTAAAACTCTTTCATGGAAGGCTAAAGAAACAAAAGAATGAGGTCATCCCATCTTTTTCTAATGGTGAATCTAAAATAATACCTTATAAAAAAACGTATTTTTGTTTTTAATGTACAAGGTGTTGTACCTGACCAAAAACGGAGTTGCTACAAAAATCTTTTTTTATATATATACATATTTTTTTAAATAAAATTATTAATGGTTTTACACTTGATATAAATACATAGGGGATACAGTGCTTCTTCACCTTCTTCTCCTTTAGGGAGAATAAAGTAACAACAACACCAACAACAAATATGTTAGAATGTTTCATCATCAACCCATGTATCAAAAAACCAGGTATGTAGTTAGTTCTCTTAGTTATAGGTAATGAAGACACTTGATTGAATTACTAATGAGAGCAACTTTTTTGCACAAAAGGAAAAAAAAAATCTGCCCTCTCTCAAATCATGATCAATAAAATAAAATTGGGATCCTGCATTGTACAATGGGCGAATTTTGCTCTCAGAGGTCACCTTTGTTGCTGCTAAAAGTGTAGATAATTCATTGACCCATTGATTTATGTATATCCCCTTGCTCCGTGTATACAAGTTGAGATTTTGTATGTGTTGAACCTTAAAGCAAGGGATGAATAAAATGAGCCTGAAAGGAAAGGTGAGATCATATTTTATATTAATTGGAATTCCATTAGATGTTCCATAATTGAGACACCTCAGCAAAAAAGTGTCGGCTCAAAATTAGAAAAAAACTTTTATTATACCTATTCTCTACTAATTTATAAACACATAAGTACATCCGAAAGGTCATATTCGAGCCGAATAATGTCTCGTAAATCCACTACTAACAACTCTAAATATATTTCTATGCATTCCAAAATTTTGGTATAAAGATCATAATGGATCGAAATGCGTCAATGACTGAAATATGGTAACGTTTATACTAATATATTTATGAAGTGTATAAAAAAAAACAAAGAATATGAAATTTCCTGTTGATTTTTGTTCAAGAGATCTTTATATATGTATGTGTACATAAGTATAATATGTTTGTATGAATTTTTTTTTTTTCGTTGCTATCAGACTTTAATACATCTTCAATACAGCAATACCCTGAAAGTCTGGGTAATTGATTCACTGTACATATATACCAGACACTTAAACTCAAAACTCATCAAGACTGAGCTACTAACTATCATTATATGTACTATATTTATTTCCATGTTGTATGTATGTAAATAATGGATTGTATTAAATCCGATGGGCTATAGCTACTAATAAATTGCCATCACGTGGAGCTATCATTGTGGAAGTCAGACTTCTTGAGAATATAAACAACCAAATTTTATTAGACTAAGAAAATGGATGTGAGCTGAGAAATAAAAGGACTGGAATCTTTACCGTCTATTAAATCTCTCTCTCACTTTATTATATATCAGACTCTAGATACATAATACATATTGAAAATATTTTATTGAATCAGAATATATGTACATATATATATATAGTACATAGGGTAGCCAATATTGGCTAGGACCGGATAATTTATCCAACTATTCCGATTCTCTAGTCACTAATCGATCTCAAAAAACATATTTATTTGTAAAAGTCTAGTAATATAATAGGTATATGCAACATCAGATATCCTTCATTGAAATGTGAGACCAGATGGAGAATTTAATAACATTTTTCCCTTTCATAAATGCAATTGTTGATTAAGAACATCACTGCAAGATACATTAGGTGTATGTACCTAATGTATCTAATGAAATATTAAACATCAATGCAACTCCATCATGTTGTAGACTGAATTCTCACACTCAAAATGATGATGCTAAATATTTTTCAATAAATCTGTCAGTAAGATGCTTTTTACACATTCTTTAGGATTAAATTAGATGTAGGGATTAAAGATAAGAATTGGCAAAAGTGAATCGTCGACACAAATCAGCTTGAAATAAAAATCAACGAAAAATGGATACATTCCCAAATTTCTTTTTTCTATATACTTGCATCAAATCCCCAATATTTCTTAGATATATTTCAGAGAATACTGAGCTTTATATTATAATTTTTGGGATGGTTTGAGGTATTTTGAGTTGATAGCTAGTGTCAAAAGCCTTCATTGTATGTAGGTTGATGGGACTTTATTTGGCTCCAATAGGGTCCAAAAAAAAATATTTTGATGCTATTATATCATTTTTTTTTTTTTAAATTACTTAGGTATGACCGGGAATTTTTGGGAACTTTGATTGCAATGTACGACACCTACAAAAGATAAACTGATTAATTTATTTAATCAAAATGAAAAACCACTATTAGTGGTCCCTTTTGTGTTGACAGGCAAAAAATATCTTGCATCTATGACGAAGAGATTAAATATATGTTCTACAATCTCTGAATTTAAGTTAAGTAGGTTGGTTGGGGGGGGGGGGGTGTACATGCATACATCAAACATCCAAAGGAGGTTTAAATGCTTTACAGGCCTAAACAACGTCTGCAGTATCAATTTTGTTCAATGGTGTTTTCGGCTACATATCTATGTTATCAATTTATACGTTCTTGGACATGTCTACTCTCACTGAAAAAGGTGAGTCTCTTTCTATGATACTTAGCTTATGTTATTGTGCAACATCCATAAATGCAGTGAAGATCTGCAGGGTCTTTTTTAGGACTCTTTCGGAGGCTTTACTGATTATTATTATTAACGTATATTGTATTCATTTAATATATTCCCCCCCCTAGTTTGGGTTTTGAGCAACATTACAATCCCTCCGGATTTATCTAACGGACCCTGTATACGTACTACATACATGGGTAGTAGTATTGTATGTATATTGTGGGATCTTTCAGGTGGATAAAAGAATTATGAATTTGCAAAAAAAGCATTAAAAAAGAAGGAAAATAATAAATACTAATATGATCGAGTCAAACATCTTTTTGACCACACACATGTTAAGAAGTAACATTCGGGTTTTTTTCTTTCCCTCTTGCTCGATCCTCTCATTATTCCATCATTTTTCATTTTGACAGTTTTTCTTTTTCTTCTTTTTTCCTTTTGTAAGCTCTTAGGTATTATTATTTCTTACCATTTACAAGATGATGATTCACTCTGATGTTCACAACAATTCTAGATCTACTTCTACTAGTGTTGTGACTTGATTTGAAACAGATTTTTTTTCAGTTTGATCCTAAGGATGTCTTTTTCAAGACATCCGTTAATATTTATTAACAAATCAAGCGAATTTCAGCCCCTGGATCAATATTTAATCATTTTCAAACCGTTATTTAATAGTTCTTAGAATCAGTGGATCAGGAAAAAATTATGAAAGTGAACCTAATAGAAGGGAAACAAATATCTGAATGACGTCATTAACAGTTTATAAGAAAGAAGACCAAAATAGTTTTATATGGGAGTGATCCATACCGGATATAGGTAACACCAAATTAGGTCTTTTCATACAACAATTATAATAAGGATCTTGTTCCATGATTTTTGTGTATGTAGACCAAAGCGCAAGACTACCAAGTAAGTAAATATATTATTATGAATGTAACTTGGAGCAATTCTCAGTATAGCTACCTACTATTACTACTACCACTACTAACAATGCATGAGAAATGCATTAATTTTAATGGTCTCATGACAATAACTGTTCATTTATGTGCATATAAAATGTCAGAAAATGAATGAGGGTTTGCGTCATGTCCAAGGATAATGATGTCCTTTGTCATCAATTCAAAATTCAAACTATGCACTTGATATGCTCGCGTTGTTTCTTTCTTCATTATATTGAATAAGAAAGAGCATTTTTTGAAAATTAAATGAATTCCTATGTACACAAGTAAGAAGAAAAAAAACGTTTATATATATATTTTTTAAAGCAAATTTAAGAGACAGAAAAGTGTATATGTGAAATGTCAACATTATAGCAGGTTGAAAATCATTTTTGTGGAAATCCATGGAAACACCAACTAAATCGATGAGTTCGATTATGCTCTTTAAATTATATTTATAACTTTTTATGTTTTGTTTTGATATGTTAAATGTAGTCCACGTTTTATATATATATATATATATATATATATATATATTTAAAATTAAATTCAAAATTACATAGTTAATATTGTCTGATCACACGTCATGACTGATTATGTAAAACGGTATTATTTTGTTATGCTATACTAAGACATGAACCTAGAAGTCACTTCCGATTTAAAAGTTAGATTTAATCGATATTCAATATTCTTTGAATCACATAGATATAGATTGATTAGACTTAGACTTAAAAAAACCTTAAAATTTGTATATGAGAAGCATCATTAGTCAACTCAGATCCTAATGGCTTTTAGCTCCCATCAGCAAATCAACCTACAATTATGTAAATTTAATAGCAAATAAATCAAGGCCTATAAAACTCATTTTGATCACTTATGATGATGCAAAATACTTGGAAGAAGAGAAACCCTTTTCTCTCAATCCCCACTTTTTCCTCCCAGACTGCTTTTATGTTGAGTTGTCACAAATGTATGTATGTATGTATAAAAGTAAGAAAACCACCTTGATTGTATTTTTTTAAAACGAATTTATGAGATAGAAAAGTACATTGTACATATTACATACATTTATACACTATGTATGTACATATAAAAAGTAATTTGCGAAAAAATGCAATGCTAATCAATTATCTGTTATTATTATTATTTCATTTACTAATGAAGGGATGGGTGAGAAGGCCTTTATCTTGTGTATTCATACAATATGTACACATCTATATGTGTAATCACTTTTTGAATATATAATTGTAGGTAATGATATTGGCTTCTGATATATTTATGGATGTATTTACTTAGTAGAATATTCATATACGAGTACATGAGTAAAAGAGGATTAATAAACTCTCAGTTTATTTAAAGTGCATTTTGATATCAAGGATGGTCTTTTTTTATACTTATTTAATTATGAACTCATTCAAATATTACTTGCAGATTTAGGGTCATTTGTAAATATCTAAAGGATTATTAGAGACTTTAGGGTTACAAAAAAAAATATGTAAAAGTATTTCCTAAATTACGAACAGCACATCACGCTATTTTGTTATAATCCACCTTCATACTCTCATATAAGTAAGTTCATAGTTCTAAAATGATGACAATGTTGGATTTAACGCCAACACAATTGGATCACAACAAAAAGAGTAACTACATAAAATAGCGATCTACAGACTGAAGCTCTAAATTCCTTCCCGTCTATCATATCAACAAAATCCTGCTACGACTCTAGTAAAGCCTTAAAGCTCAAGTTTTGTTTGTTTATTTTGAATTGTTTCAATTAGACAATAGCCCCCGGACGCACAAACGTGCAAAGTAAATAGATATGTATCCATGCAAGAATATTCGTCGATCTCAATATACATATACATATACCCGTGATTATCCCTATTAAGGCGTCAAAGAAAAACAAGTTTTCATACTTTCTACTACTTATTTAAATGAATAAATAAACATATCCCTACACTCATCCACAATTAATTATTCCTCATTATCAAAAATGTTAAGGAGAGAGTAATTAATGTATACATATTATGTATGTAATTTGATTCTCATATACTTAAGTATGTAGGTATGCACTTAAGTAGGTACATACTTAATGTGTAGGTTATTATCTTTTATGTACATATTTTGTGAGTGGACAATGCAATTTCTCCCTAGACAGAAAAACAAATCATTTTCCTTGTCCCTTATTTAGCAGCAAGGAAGTAAGAGACGTTCATAATGCCATCATCCTAAAAACATCAATGTATGAGTATATATGTATTATATATAGTTGTGAGTGTACAATTTTCTACTTATTCTATAATTCGATTAGTTGAGCTTTAAAAATTATTTATCGTTTAGCTCTGAGTTTTCCAACTATTAACTATGATTATAAGTAATACTTCAACAGATAATTTTGGGCCTTTTTTCTTCTTTCTTCTATCTCATATTGGAGCAAGAAAGGTTAATAGATGCAATGTAAACTCCTATTTGCAAATACCTTATCTTGCAAACATGAAAATTACATTTTCACATTTTAGTCAGCTGTCAATTTTTCTACCACAACAGTTATTAGTGCGTTTTGAATATTAATCTACGGAACAGGAATGAACTCTTACTAATTATTTAAACAATTCAACAGTTGGAAAGAGTATAAAGTCATTGAAGTCTAATTAACAACTATTTTTAGTGCTCTTTTCTTTGCCTTTTTAGAGTAAGAAAGGTTTTTAGAGAGAGAGAGAGAGAGAGAGAGAGAGAGTCATACTAAATATCACATTGATGCTATTGGACCGACTATCATATCAGATATAGAACATATGTATAATTCCAGATCCTTTTTTTTTGCAGGAAGAAGAGTCAATGAGGATTGTTATGTGATAAGGAGTAAAAAAAGAAAAGAAAAGTGGGCATTATGTACATAATTATTGGTATGACCCTAGTATGCATAATGAGACGTACCCCTCGAAGGGTTTTCTAGATAATAATAATTAGACATACAAATCTTTTGGTGCATTTCATTGGAGTACTATTATTATTATTATTATTATTAATAATAATAATAATAATAATAATAAAGTCCATTTATTAAACCGCAATGGTTGCATGCTATCTATCTACTAAGTAGATGACAGTTGGCTAATTTATGCCTAGACATCATCTTTTAAAAGAAATTATGGTCTAATTATCATAAACATGGTAATTGGTTTAAATAATATGTAGTATTTATTCTTCTAGGTATATAAATACTCTCTTCTTTTTTTTAATCCATTCCATGTTTACTCTCTACGTGCCAACATACTTCTTGGGGATTTGTATGGAAAGCCCTCAAATAAGAACTGTTCATAAATTAATTCCACTCGTTTGTCGACTTTATCTACTCTGTGGTTGTTGTTGTTATTGGCTCATCATTATGATGTTTTTCCTTTCTCTTACAAAGTCAGTCTTTCTTCATTCATTACAGACCAAATCCATCATTGCCCTGTTTTTATTATTATCATATTCATTTACTTATTTTTCTTCATGCGGATTACGGTTCTTGTTTCTAATTTTATTCATATATATCTACCTATACATACATATATGTACTGACTGACCACAAAGGCATTACATATCTATAATTATTATCAATGTTACCATCATTATAGGAGATATTAAGATTTAAAAAACAACAACATTATAAATCAATAAGAAGATTATAAGAAACAATTTACAATTTTCTTCCATCTTTCACCTACATATTATGTACGAAGCAAGATAGTTTAAGAGAGTGACGATGGGAAAGATTCTCTTATTGTAAGTACTTGTTATTATTATTACGCACATATCATTATTGTACATAACATAAAGACCCTCCCTTCTTCTCCGTATAGATACATAATATGTATACATATATTCAATAATGATTATGGATTTTGTGTTGTTTCATCTCTTTTCAGGGAAATGTTGGGACATTGAATAATTATGAGTGGTTTTTCTACAACACGTAGTAGATGTTTACATGCCTATCCTGTGGTATTGTGAAAAGTTTCCGTTCTCCCACTATTACTTTATAGTTTGGTAAGTATGGATATAAATGAAATATGTTGTCGTCCAAGTATGTATGTATGCACGCACATAATATACAAAAGATGGTGTCTCAGTGGTGCACACATATTGCTCGAGATCAACGAGTATATTATTTTAATATACATATATGTATTATAATACGTGCATTGACCACTATGTGTATGTACTATTGTGAATACGTATGGAAATAAAGGAATTCGATCTTATTATAGTAACAGGACGTTACCATAGTTATTATTTTCTGAGTTGTTGGGGGTAATAGTTTAGTGGACGTAAATAACTTATACCCTATATATGTACTACATATACAAACGGCTCTCAGGTTGTTTGTTGTTGTTTTTTTTTCAAAAAACATAGTTGGTATCATATACTGATATAAAAAACCTTATATCAGTTGACCCAACTATATACCTAGACACCCCAAATGCCTGTGGTATTCATGTTTTTGTACATATATGTAGACAGGAGAACGGTTCAACAAACATCCTACCTACATTTATCAAGAAATGTTATAAATCATTCCATTGATTTGCTCATTGAGTTACGAGTACGTTCAAGGAACTGATAAAATACAACATGCGAATATTACGTATATGCAAACATTTCAGTAATGTTGATACTAATCCACTGATGCAAATTTGGAGTATTCAATACATTCCTAATTCACATCGTGTGATAAAAAATTTCAACTTGACTTCATATTCCTTTATTCTTTTATTTTGGTCCATGAAGAATATCAATCGTTTGTCATAGTAGCATGGATAGGTATAAACAATTAAAATACTATACGAGACTGTGGGAGATGTCATAGACAATTTATTTTCCACATTATTTATTGAATAAAGGGAACGTTATTCTATGTACATACATTCATTGTACATCATCCAATGTTGGAATTGTCATTTTATTATTATTCATGTACGTTTAAGAAGGTTTTTTTTTGTCTGGTATTTTAATGTACATATACTTATCTATTTATATATATATATATATATATATATATATATATATATATATATATATATATATATATATATGAAATAAATAAAATTCCTAACCGAATTATTCATATTAACTTACGTATTTACGTACTGTACAAGAGTTATGTATTCATTCAAAGTAAGACGATAATGGTTCTCAATCCTTCTATATATGAATATATATATATATATATAAGATCAAAAATTCACTTTGATACTTTTATAATCAGGGGGAGGGGAAGAACCTTAGATTGTGATTTTATTTCACCTCTCAAAGTGGCGTTTGGATTCAAATTTTTACCCGCAAGCCTTAGTCTCAGTTATTATTTGAAGAACTTTTAATATTTTGATTTACAAAGGGAAATGTAGAAAAAGTGAATTGATTACGTAAAGAAATCATCAAATGAGGAAAGGAAAGTTGGTGGTCACGTCAGTTACTCTCATTTTTCTAAAAATTTCCATCTTTATTTGGTAAACAAATTTTAAGAAGTGGTAATTAAACAAAGGATTTCAAAAACCAAAGTTCAACACATTACCTATATAATATCGAATTACAATCTCTAAAAAGAGAATAAAAATAAGACTCGAAATCAGTTGTTAGTCAATTCTTCCCAATTGTAGGGCTATTCTTCATTTAATAATAGTGATAAGGAATTGTTTATAGCTGAACAAGAGCTAAACTAATTTGTTGAACCAATCAACATGAACAAAACACAACTTATAAGGAATAAAAGTAGTATAAAAATCAACAGCTAACCAAAAAAAAACAAGAAACAGTGTAAATTTCATGCTTGAGAGATCACACCGTGAACCATTATAAATATATATGTTCATACATATCTATAACGGGGTGGAAAGTACAGTTTTACTCTCCAAGTTAACAGAAACTTTATCCTCAATTTCGTACAATTTTTGATAAGTTTCCAAACCAGCTCTTAATCTCATTAAATTTGTGTAACTCATATCTTTACTCCTCTTTATGAGAAGGGAATATACATATACATTGGTTTAAGTTTATGAGAGAATATAAATTAGTTACATTACAGCTACAAATCATGACTCACGTATGTAACATACATAGTACAAAAATAACTATAAAAGCAACTTGAAAAATTGATGCCGAAATTTGAAGGTATTTATGTAGGACATGTAATTTGATAACAGGGCCACACACATATATATATATATATATATATATGGCTTTAAATATAAAAACTCTATATAAGGAGGAAAAAAAGACATAAAATTAATTTGTGAAATGTCATATATATATATGTAATATGTAGAACGTAATTTTTCTACACATAAAATATTTGTCGAAATAACAAATAATTGTCCCGACAGGATATCTCATCTACACTCGAGTGAAACCCATGTTATTTTACTGTTTAACATAGGTACACCAGTAGGTACATATATGGTCGTGAAAACAGTTGTAAAGAGAGAATAATATGTAATATGTATGTTGTAATACCAGAATGACGAACGTAATTGATGATCGTTCTTTTGTACTATGTATATAGTCATGGGCATATACATAATATAATCTCTGTGTTTAAGTGTATCTATGAGTGGAGTAGATTCGTTAAAAATGCTCAATTCAATCCAACAATCATGGGTTTGTTTTGTTAGTTACCCTATACATATAAAGATAGATAGGGTACAGTATTTGACATTGCTTACCAGGCAAGTATGTATGTTAGTAGAGTATTTCAAACAACTGGACAAACTTCGACACCTTCTGCTTAATTAAGATAAAAACAGCAGCAGATAAAAAGTAAATATAGATACATAGTGCAAAAAACTAAATAGTTGAATACCAAAAAAATAGAATTTGTATCCCACAATAAATCCAAAAGGCGTTGATTTGATCAACATTCTTATTATATATGTATGATATAGAACCCTCGAATTTAACACAGAAGTGTGAAAAACGGTGTAAGTATCCTAAAAAAAAGTTCTTTCCTCAGTACACACTAGCAGGGTTTAATAGTACTTAAGATAAATAATTCCATTAGATAATAGTGGCTTACTGCGTGTCTGGTATGGTAATTCTCTACTGAAACACATGTATAATAATAATAGCCAGTTGAGTCCCAGATTAAAACAGTCCGGGTTTGCCTATAATATGCAGTACAGTTGTCCATTTCATGACACATTTATTAATAAAATATATAATAAGTATGTATACGCATGAAAATAATATAATTTTAGACTCCAGCATAGGATCTAGATATGCCTTGTGCCTCGAATATTCCATATTCAAACATGTATGTACTTATTAAACCACGGAATTAAATACCCTGTCTAGTATAAACAGCATAAATTCCATATAAAGTTTAGTGACTCTGTCTTACCTTCAATGACTTCATCGCTGGACTATTTATCACTTTGTAAGTCATTGTTATAGAGAGAATATATATGCAATACTACCTACAACGTAAAACTCACCTGTGGAAAAAAAAAATATTTAAACTTTTACTTCGATAAAATAATCATAACATATTTTTGAGCTTAAATATTGATTGAAAATGAGGGTCAAGAATTGTATTTATATATTATATTGTGCTAAAGCTTTTTTATGATGGTAAATGAATTCATCTTGAATTGTAGGTAGTTAATTTGCACAACGAATTTTCCTCCTAACTCACAACTTTGTTCTACATATCTATATGTACATATTTGTTGCATGTATTTTTTATTTTAATTGCTATGAAAATCAATGGTAACATTCATATTTTTGGTTCCATTTTTTGCAAAAAATGAATACTACATAATGTTAAACTATTCATTTACCTTTGGTGGCTGAAAAATATCGATTTAAAAAAAAGATACTCCCTAGACCAGTTTAGTAGTGCCGAGTCATTTATATATTATGTAAATGATACATATCAACTCCTCAAAAGCATTAAATTTCCTAATACCTGGCATTTTAAATAAAGAGGATTGGGGAAGGAGATGATGGGAATCAAATCATTACAACATTTATACATAGGTAATATTAATTGATCAAATAAAAAAAAATCATGATTATTCTGCAAAGTATGTAATACTCTGCAGAACAAATAATGAGATAAACCTTCTTTTTGATTTTTTTTTTTAGGCTAGTATGTATTTATACCAATTAAGATAGTCTAGTTGGTTTTCAAAGACATTTATAAAAACGTGTTTTACAAGTCAATAATGATCGTTCATAAGTATACACTGAAAGGGCAGCTGATTTTGATGTAAAAAATGAAAAACCTTAGGGAAAAAATGAGAGAAATTTTAATATAACATCATTCCTCCTATTTTTGAAAGTGAATTTGTACTCAATTTTATTGCTAACAAAATTGTATCGAAGTACATATTATGTTGTTACATGAACTTGTGCCGTCAACACATCGCTCGTGTTGGTCAAATTTTCTAACACAAAGGTACAAGGTAAATCATTCCTCATTATGTACCTAGATAAATTCAATTTGTACTCAAATATAAATTTGTGGCTAATACGTGCAGCTCTGTATAAATACATTTATGTATAACTTTACAATATAGCAACATATGTATATTAGGACCAAACAAACAATCAACGATTAGCTGTATCTGTAATTAGATATTAGTTACCATGTGCATACCTACATATTATGCTCACACAAACTACGATACTCACTCAAGTATCTAGCTACATACCAATAGGATACTCAAAGTATCCTTCCTATCTACTTATGCTCACTCATAAACAATTTAAAAACAATTTACATTTTTTATACATACATAACTATGTACATAGGTAGTAGGTAGTGTTGAGATCGTGACTTGGAAGATGGATGACTTCCATTGTTTGTTATTTGTAGGGATTTACCCACATAATCCTTTAGAACATATACATAATATACATACAAAGCATTCCTCAAAATTGATAGAGTTCTACGAATTCTAATGCTATTTATGTAGATAGTATTAAGACAACTCAACCTCCTTCTTCTACAAATGAATATTTATTATATCATAAAATCAATAATTAAAAAGATACATACATCTTTTGCAAAATATGACTTTTAACTGTGGCATTGTTTATTTTTATCTGTATTTTGATTCGTTTCGTTATTAAAGACAATGCATGAAGAATAGAGATATAAAATAGTCGTATAAGTATACATATAAATAATAGCAAATCATGAATGTTTCACATCTCTCTTTTTCTCATAAATGAAATTGCATGCGTGTAACTCAATCAAATCTTCTTCTTCTTCCTTTCTTTTCTTCTAAAACAAAGAAATAGGTGTTATTAAAAAAATTATTTTGCATTACAAATATGTACCTATATGTAACATATATGTAGTATGTGTAGGTATGTATGTACATAGTAGAAAGATAATTCTATGCATGTACTCCTTTGTTATTTATTAATAAAGATTTTTGAAAGTAATTTCTTTCCTTAAGGTTTCTTCAATACCATTAATTACGGATCTAGATACTTATTAGCTAGTACAAAATGAAGGATCTTCCATTATCTCCATCTTAACGTTATGAGATGAAGAGCAAATGGTTATAGCTCTAAGTAAGATACAAACATCTACCTATTTGTTGTATAATGTGGTTAAAACACTAAAAGTACGGAGCATTGAATTTCCTTTGAAGCATTTATGAGTTAAAATTTGTATTTCAAATACGTAGATCGATGACAATAGAATACATCATTTTCTTATTAATGGGAATCATTTGTATCATTTGTTTACAAGGAATTAAACAGCTGACAAGACGTTTTGACACCTAGCCAATCAGCTAAAATTCAATTCCACACAAGTACATAGATACGCCATATTTGAAATGACCATTCCTATTTTATTTAGTAAGATCGTGCCTTAGTTAGTGAGTCACACATACATGGATAGGTAGGAATCTAAGCAGTTACCTATTTGAACTTATGTATGCACATCAATTTAAGTATGTATCTATGTAGGTACATTAAAGCTTTAAGGATGACGATGATCTCATGACAGCATTGTTTTATCAAATGATAATAATAGTCAAATAAGATTTATAACACAATAGAGCACAAAATGCATTCACTCAAAAAAAAAAAAAAAAAAAAGTTATGTGAGCGACCAATTTAGAAACATTTTCTTTAACTGGGTCGGAGCTTTGGGTTGATTTTTTTTAAAAAGTAGTACGTATATAATATCAGAGTAATTAATGCATTACTGGAATGTGCCCTCCCACAAAAAAGGGGTTCGGTACAGTATATATGGTTTTTTAGGGTGGATGATGATGATTCATTCAGGGGAAAAATGGATTTGGGAAATTGTTCCAAGAACTTTACCATGTCATTCCTATGCAACAACAACAACAGCAACAAAACATCATCAAATACTTATTTTCTACTGTCTATGACCGTTGTTATTCTTGCTGCTCTCACCTCTTCTTCATCTTCTTTTTCTTTATTTTGATTAAAATCTATGACTAGGCAGAAAAATTATTATTATTTACTTATTACTTATATTACTTTATTGTTCAATTTATGCATGCATTTATGTAAATACTATCTAATATGTAGGTACAACTTTGGATTTTGTATGAGTTGTAAACAAGACAAGGGGACTACAAATTAAAAGGTCTGCTCTGATTTAATTGCATATCATAAATTCAGTCATTTTAATCCTTACCCAAAACATGGGGGGGGGGGGGTTCAATAGGGATACGCATTTTTATTTCATTAGGGACGGCGAACTACGTCATATTTTTTTATTTTTTTGTTTTGTTCACATTTCCACTCATAAATAGCTTACAAGTCATCATCATGGAGCAAGTCAACCTTGAGCAGCCTTTGCAAATTATCCAAATTTATTAGTAAAATTCATGTTTGATCGTAGCAACTTTAAGAGGCTTGCAACAAATTTATGATCCACGTAATCGTCCGATCCCTCGAACAATTGAACGTCTAGTGAAAAAAATTGAATCTAATTATTCACTACATAATATTCCAGGTCCAGTGAGACAAAGAAATGAACCCAGTTATGAAAATATAGTGGCAGCTAGTGCATCAATTCAAGAAGACTCAAATAAGTCTTTTACAAGCCATTCTCAAGAATTTGGCATTTTTGTGATCTTATTGTGGCGTATTTTGCGAAAAGATCCTGGTTTACATCCATACAAAATAAAACTGACCCAAGAACTAAAGCCGCTTGACCATTTGAAGTGTCAAGAATTTATCAATTGGGCTCATGAACAATTTGAAAAGGATCCGGGTTTTCATCGATAAATTATCTTCAGCGACTATGCTCATTTTTGGCTCAATGGGTTTGTTAATTATCAAAATATGCGTTATTGGTGGGGCAAAAACTCACTTGTGCTTCATCAGACACCATTGCAACATAAGCAAACAATACTATAGCTTCATTGTAGAAGAAAAAGAAAATTCGTCGCTCGTATTGAAAAAATCTTTACATATGTGCTATCATTGCAGTTTAATCTATTAAAAAGATGTGTTTATTATAAGTATATTTACCATGAATGGATCCTTAGAATCAATAAATAATTTTCATTTAAAGAAGTGGAAAATTACAATTTTAATACATATGATATATAATTAATTTATTGGCCATCCCATGGAACTTACATCATTGCATTAGACTTATAGCAAATAAGAAAGTTGTAAATTCTACATTTAAATTGTAGAATTTCTTTTCTGTCTTTTTTTTTTTTTTTTGCATCTTATACAATCTGCTCATAGTACAAGTTATAACTTGTACACAACGATGCATACAAAATAGAGAATCTACTTATTTATAACTTTTTTAGAGAATTTATACCTCTGGTTGCACAGGAATAAGCTAATACTTTTATGTATGCAGAGAACTATTCCCTACTATTAAATGAAGATTAGTCCCTCACTTATCTCTCTCTTTCGAAGAAATGTTGAGAGAGAGAGCGGTACATACATACAACAGGAAATAGATCTGAGGTTCTCTGAGCCATCTGACCTACAGTAAGTAAATATGTACATATTTGATAAGTGCTTCTTCTTACTCTTCGATGATGCGATGTGCCAGCATCTTCATCATCTTTATCATAAATCAATTATAAATATAAATACAAATAATGTTATTTAGGATAAAAAATAAAGGAATTTGAACTCATATTTAATTATAAGTATGTAAATAAATATTTGGACAGAAGCAGGTGTTAAATGCAAAAAAAAAAAAATAATAATAATAATAATAATCTACGATTATGTAGTAAAAAATGACGTTAGTTTCCCTACATTTTTAAAATCCATTTTTCCATTATATTTATGAATATTATTATTTATTATAAAATCTAGCATCTGAACATACTTAATTACCATCATCTGTGGCAGAAGAGTCTTCCCTGTGTGCATAATGTATCATTATTCATTACACAATCAGAGGTATACATGTAATGTCAATATGTTAAAATCTTGAGAAATCATTCTATTACTGTTAAACATGTACACAAATGAATGAATAAGTAAATAAATAAAAATTGCAGTTTGAAATGAATCAACGAAAATATTTGAGAGTTCATTATTTATTTTTATTTTGTTAAATATTTGTGAATAGCTTTTGAACCTCTAATTTCTATAGGGAATTTTGATATCGAGTCAATTATGTATGGACTTGCAGTTAATTGGATTTTGACTCATTCTGGAATGGCTGTCCTCACCTGGACTTGATTTATGTACATATATCCTATATGAACTTTGACTTAATATATGTATGTAACTTAGCTCCTTATTAAAGTAATGTTTTTTCAAGTGTAATAAATACATTCATGGATGATGGATCCGTACATAGAAATTGTAAATATAAATATATATATATATATATACGTAAGATCCTAGGTATACATGTAAGTATTTTTAATTTTTATAGGTATATACCTAGTAATTGCATCATTCGTTTCTTATAGGTACCTATACATATTTAGTACATAAATAAATATTTTTAATTCCTCATATTGACGATTTTTAATTAAGTTTAAAGCCTATAATTATTTAGAAAGTAGCAAGGAACACAATATTTTATATCTATGTATATATGTACAATATAACCAATAACCATACACATATTTGGTAGCAGTGCCGTTCACTATCGTGGTTTCGGCATACATATATATATATAATACATTTATATACATATATGAAGGGGTTTGCTAACTCTTGATCATAATTATTATTATTTATGTATTGATTTGTTCAATAATACACTTTCTCTAAGACTCTGAGGATGGTTGTTGTTGTTGTTGTTATGAGAATCATTTTGGAGTGAGGGCATGTCAGAAATGACGTGGGTAATTAATATACTTGATATATTATTTTCCTATATTTCATTAAATTACCGTAGATACACTTATTATAGGTATGCATATATATTCGGCATGACCTTTGACCTACTTAAGTTGCGTGGATCTTTCTGTCTTTTATTTTTCCAATATATCCTCAACTCGTCCGTACCCATTTGGTTGACACAATTCATTTTGAAACAGTCTCTGTGTAAGAGAATTTATTATGCACTGTAGGGTTATGTAGAACATGTACAAATTTTGGTCAAGTCAATTACGTGTCTTACTGAATCTATAGTTATCAAGTAGTTAACCCTTACCCCTAAGGCACTTTCTCACGAACGCTTACACACGTACTTACATATATATATATATATATATATATATATACATGCAGAGAAAACAAATATCATTTCTTTCTATGCATTTATGAATGAAACAGTCTACGTATGTACATAAATATGTTTGTGCAAAGTCATGGATGATAGGACCCGAGGAGGAGCTCCCTTATCAAAAACTTCCGTTATTGCTAAAATAAATAACAAAGACGCGAAACTGGAGCTTACATATTTCTTTTCCTTCCTCCATCTAAATAAAATGTAGGTTTGCATAATTATTCTCCTGAGATATGAATAAAGATATTTTCTGTATATTTTACTTGGTTTCCTTTTGGCAAATTCCTTTTTATATATAAAACCAGTCTTTTAATGAAACTGTGTTACATGTACACCTTGATTTTTTAAACAGAAAAAAGAACCACTTGGCATTTGGTAATGATTAATTAAGAATCATTGACATTATTACTCAAATAGAATTAATTATTGGCCAATTATAAATTAAATTGCATGTTTGCAAGGGAGATATTTTACGAACATTACCAATAATATTAACATGGAAAACAGGAAAATGAAACTAAACACATGCCATGAAACAAAAATTAATTCTATGAGGGAATGAATAAACTGTTTAACAAACCTCAATCTATTATGGAAGCTCTAAACCTCTACATAACATACTTAAAGTATGTTATTGAGGCAACAACCACATAAGATGTGACTAATTTGAAATTAGATCGAATTCCTTCTACTCAACAGCCATAGTTTCTCTAATTGTATGGCAATAACTACAGGATTAAGTCCATGGAAGATGGGGCTATGGAAATTTGTTTATATAGAAATTCCTCATATATTTGCACAAAACTACTAAAAAACTATATTTCCATATTTAGTCTATGTAGGTATTTTAAAATCAGGTCAAATTCCTTTCCTTTGATCTTAAGAGCTGTCCAGCAAGTCATATGCCAAAATCTAAGAAATCAATGGATAGAAAAGCACGTAATGGGAGAAGTATTGAAGAAAAAGTGTTTCCTTCTTTCAAAAAAAAAAAAAAAAAAAAAAACCTTTAAGACACAAATACTATGATCATGGGATGAAAGGTAGAAAGATATTCGATAAAAACACTCCCATGTCAATAAAATTGGCACAAACCTAAAAGGAAAGTGTAATACAGGATATCAACAAAGTTCAAAAATCTCTATTACCATCCAAATTATTAAAATGCTATACTTTAGTACCGTTTGATCCTTAGACACAGGGTTTTGAACATAAAAACAGTGTTCCTTTTCAATTTGGATAGAAATGAACTGATAGAAAATTTATTATCCAGAAGCAATTACTAAATAGATTTTTGTTTATCCGTTTTACAATTCAATGAGTGCTCCTTTGACAAGGATATTGCTCGCAGTCCATAGTTGATACAATCTATCTATGTATGTATACTAAAAATTCAATAGAGTGGGTCATTTATGGAAATATATGGGTGTGTCGTGACTCAGGGGTTGTGTGTCTAGTATTATTACTTTGTTTTTTCTTCCTTTCTCATCCCTCATATTCCGTTGTTGTTTTTGTTATTTTAAAATTTCATCTACGTGTAACTCACCCAAAAATTAATTAAAAAAAAAATAAACGATATTATTTTTCATTTTTAAAATATTAACAAATAGAAATTAAAAAAAAAGAAAATTAATTTAAAAAGTTCATTTAGTTATATTACATATGTATAAATATAAAGACACAAATGCATAAAAAAAATATTTAATGAGAAGGAAAAACAGAAATTGAATGCATTAAATGAGTGAAGAAAATGTAATTGTCTTATGAAATGCTTAGGGTGTACCACCTATGTATACATATACTATAGGCAGATAGGTACCACCAAGCTTATGGGCTGTACATGCTTACATACATATGTACATATATGTAAAAAGTGATAAATGTTAACAAAATGGAGATTTACCTACAAATATGGGCAAAAAATATCAGGAATCAAAATGTCTTTATTTAACCATCAAAATTCATTTCATCCCCCTTCCAATTTTCAAAATAGTAACAGATTTTTTATTAAGTCAATAATAATTACAGAACAATAACTATTAAATTTAAAATCGAACGGTCGGTTCCTTAATAATATTGGGTTATGTATCTCGAGAAATATACCATGAATTATCAAAATTTTAAAAAATAGAGTCTGAAATATTCATTTCAACACAATACTGCTCTAAATTGCATTTAAGTCAACATCTTCCAGACATTTAAAAAAACCGAAACATTCCATTTTACCTCTTCACAAACGGACGACGTGTATTTCAAACACTAATGAATATTTTGATGCGTAATTTGACACAGATGTACGTGACAGTAGTGGCAACTTAAAAAAACAAAAATATTTATCTCTATCGGAATCTCCCAAAAATTAAATTCAAATTTCCCTGTATTTTTTCCTCATAGTAGTATGTCACTCATGATTCTTCATTAAATACTTACAGTGAAATGCTGATAAAAGATCTATTTGAATAAAATCTGTGTACTTTTTCTCGATAAAAAACACCTTGAGTATATATATAAACGACTTTGCGTAAGAGCAACATTATGCAAATGATCTGGTAACTATATATGATACCATACACTAAATTGCAAAAATACCTACAGTAATCAAATTTACAAATATAGTGATTCTATTCAAAAGTAGCTATTTTTTATTTAAACATGCTACCTATTCCTACATAAATTTATTTCATGCATTACAACCCATAATAAACATTCATCTCATCGTTCATAAATATGGACTCCATTATTTTCCCTTTAGGTGATATCCAGTAGAAAAAATCTTACATTAAATTTAATTAGCAAAAACAAATAAAAAATATTTTCATATTTAGACAAATGTCCCAAGTGAATAAATTAATGATTAATGTCTGGGCAAATAAACTTATCTTAAAAATTGACACATTTAAGATGTACTTTTGTAAAAACAACATTTTTGTTGAAAATTAGTATTATTCAACAACCACATTTCATTTATTTACAAAAATTTCACCCTAAAATGATTTTCTATAGAAAAAGAGTATTTAATGAAATGATATTTTTTTATCAGAACTTATTATTTCTCAAATCATTATAATGATATAATGACATTTATTCTACATACCTAAATATGAAATGCTATGGACAAAACCTTTGAGAGAATTTTGAGTAAAGGTTGATTTTTATTTTCTAGAAGGTATAAATGAAGCTATAGATACCTTAATGAAAAGGATTACATAAAGAAAAAAAAACCCAAAATTATTTTAAATTCCTAATGACCTCATTTCATATTTACAAATACTTTTCTTCTTTTTTTTTGTCAAGACACAACTACCTACTCTGTGACCCAGTGGCATTCTCAAAAACAAAGGTCTCTTCTTGACCTCAAGCAACATCTTTTTTTCTTCTTTTTTTTTGTTAAGAGCATGAGAAATCCCTGGAAGGCAGAGAAGCCTCGTTGAAAAAGATCTATTCAGCCATTACTTATGATAATAATGTGTAAACATAAAAAGTAGGTTCAAACACCTCCTTTCTTATTTCTAGCAGTGCCGTTAAAATGATATAGGAACTGGAGCACACACAAAATGAGAGATGATTTAGGTCTATTTAGTTACCCATCACATATTTTTAAATGCATAAAATAGGATAAGAGAGCAGCTCTAGACATTGTTAAATATTTGACTTGTCTAAAAATAGAGCTATGCAAATTAAATTTCTCTTTTTAAAATCCTTAGGATATATGACGTCATTTCTGTAGCTCTTACAGGTGCATACATGGAATATAAAAAAACAAAAACAAATTATCTATTTAATTAACAACAACAATGAGATCTTCATTGCATCATTTTCATGTCTAAATGTTTAAAATAAATGAAGATAGATAAAAAAGTTAAAATTTACAAGTCGAGAGTTTGATAATATTGTTACAACTGTTATTGTCCTACATATTTTTGAACTATTAAAGTCCTAAAGCTATCAAATATTTTTATTTTTTTAAACAAGCCCCTTGGTCAATTTCGCATACGGATCCCATATATCAAGGTTGTAACTAAAAATATGGGGAATAGAGTTATTCAAAGAGAATAGAGACTATCTATTATGTGTTATACAGTCCTTTTTTTATCGATGACATCATAAAATTCGTTGGTCTTTTAAAGCTATTCCAATCTTTTTAGCGGGAATCAAGAGTACAAAAGAAATGAGGCAGCCAATCAGGTATCTGGACTTATATACTTATCTCGTAAAAATATGTTGTTACATCAAATGATTAAGTACTAAAAATACTTTTTTTTTAGATCTTTCCTCACTCACTCATAAGTCATGTCAAGAGGCATAAGATGTACAAGCACTTTCGGATCAGGTAAAATGATATTATGTCTCAGCGGCGAGTAAAGCTTTCTTTTTGTGTATTTATAAAATATGGTATGTAGGTAGGCACATTTCATAGGAATTCATCTTTCAAATATGTTATATAGGTATACATACATATATAATATGTACTTCTGTCCATTGTATACTAGTTATATCCATACAAGCATAGATTTGTATATATGTATTAATAAAATATCTCCCTTGTTTCGTTTTGAAATCTTGATTTGCATTTATGGTTTTTGATTGTATGTATGTTTGTTGTAGAGTCCATAAAGATAAAAGTCAGTTTTTATTATTATATATCTAGATGTTGAAGATACGCCATGTATATGCCTACTACAATCTTAGGTACATTGTATCTTTATTTACATATAACATATGTAACCGTCCTATTTTTTTATATAATTAACGACTTCATTTATTGAATTAATTAATTATGTTAGCATTGACGTATTTATTTTATTCTTTTAAGCTCATTTCTTGTTTATATATTTATGCTATTTAATATACATGTGTAAATTTAAGAGTTGAACAAGGATTTAGTATGTTCTATTCACATAGAACATTGAGTCAACATAGTCATAGTGAAGATTTTATTGATGTTCACATACCTATGTATATAAATTACACAATATGTATATATATATATATATATATATATCTTTATATAATATCATATGGAATAATTGAATAAAACAAAAAGAAAAAAGTGGTTAATTCTTTGTTTTATATGCCTATCTATGCTGATAGAAATTATTCATGAAATATATAGAATTGTTTTTTTGTTTTGTTTTTTGTTTTTTAATAATAATAAAAAACCCCGAAAAAAACCATCATAAATCAAAGTTGTACAGAAGAAGAGCATAATTACATTAAATATACATATAACATACATACGTATATATGAATTCAAAATAGGAATAATTCCTTCTTCCATCATCACAACAAAACACAACAATAGATTGAAACAAACAACTTTTACCTTTTTTTTCATCGCCCCATTAGTCTCCCTACATATAAGTCTACCTATGTCTATGTGGATATGAGGTTCATGATGATACCATGAAATGTACCTTCGTATATATTATACATTGGTATACCTATCTATGTATGTAATTGAACATACCTATCCATGCACATATGTACTATGTGTTTGTTTGTTTGTTTGTTTGTACATAAGTAGGTAGGAGAAGTCACGTGCTTTCCTTGAGACTTTTGTTTATTATTATTATTATCATACTACATAGAACATAGGTATATGTATATCATTATCAGTGGATGTATGTAACTGAATTATACACATAAAATAATAATAATTCCTACTCCACATATGAATGGTTGCATACTTGAGTTCAAGGCCTTACTTCCTATTTCTATAAGGATCGACATTGATTATCTCCTTATTTGCATGTACATTCCACATACCTACATCTTATATACATTTGTATGGATACAAAAGATCAAATTGCACACTTAGGAAGGGACCTTCTATTGGAGCCTTCTTTGCAACCAAATATCTTGCTTAAATAACTCTTTAAAATTATTATTAAAATAATAATCATTCAGCTAGGACAAAATACAGGCGGGGTTTGTATATAGACATAAAAATATGGAGGGGAGCATGATTTAAAAAAAATATATATTTAGTAAAATTTCTATCATGTAGAAGAGGGATGAAGTTCTTAAACATAGCATATAATTACATCAATTCGTTGATAACTCTTTTTCAATGGTACCCTCGGATGTATCTCAATTTTCAAGGGTTTATTGCACCAAGTATAATGCTTATGTGTTGCCCTTCAAAAATGCAAACAGGATATGTCAAAACTAATCATAATAAGAAATTAAATTAATGTTAATTTGAATAATGTCTAGAGTAGTTTCCTTACGTTAGTTAGTTAGTCATCCAAAAAGGGCAACAACCCAACTATCCTTAGACTAAGACATTTATGTAATCTATTGAAAACTGTTCAGCTTCTTGTGACTAGACACATTGATAATAATAGTTGTAATTAATCAAGCAATTTCTGTAACTATATACTATGTCAGCTCATTAAATATTTGTAAATAAGGTATTATGACTTCTCTTTATCAACTGTCTACTCTGGCAATCAACATTAAATTACATTGAAGGGGAGGGAAAGAAGAAGAAGACACTCTTAAAAAGAAGATACCAAACGACGACAAATGGAATGCCTCGTCAGTCTACTCTAGATACTAAAATCGGCGTAGTCTCTAATAGTGACCCAGATTTCCATACGTTTTATTTAACAAAATAATATGTGCATGGTCTCACATGGCTAAATACGAACCTGGGTTCGTATATGGTACCCACGGTTCAAAATAACCCTTAATTTACCTCAAATTCATTTGTATTGTTTGTGGTGAAATAGAGAGGTGTTCATATATGTACATATTTGCAAAATTCAATGCATAGAGTCAAATTATTTTGTATGAATTCATAGGTACAAACAATTTAATATATAAATCATTATTAATCTATTGTTTATTTTTAGGGGTCCATAGCAGACTAACCGTCTCCATGTATGATTATTTGCAAGAAAATAACAAAACAAAACAAAAAGAAGAGGTTTGAATAATGTGTTTAAGTAGTTATTGTTTTAACACATAATTAAAGTATGAATAGGTACTAGCAGAAGAAGAAGAAACAAAAAAAAAATTACCTGTGAAACAATATATTTATTACATATTTTTATTGTATAATAAAATATATATGTACACCTATATATTAAAAAAATACAGAGAAGTAAGAGAGTAGAAGACGATAAATCAAAGCCATAAATACACATACATTGAATGTCTGCCACTTTGAAAATGGAGATGGGCCTTAATTGAAAAAAAAAAAGCAAGCTAACTTAAATCTAAAAATACATATATTTAAAAGATATTCATTACATCCTTCTACCTTTGTATCGCAAATTTCTATTTACCTACATAGCGATGCTTCACATACATTCATTTATTAGATTGTATGTTAAAGTCTCTACAACGTCCCCGATATTATGTATTTAGATTTACGTAATATATTCCAAAAAGTATGTATGTACCTACGTAGTTGTTGCAATTATTAAAAATATACTTTGATGCTCCGGTCACAAGTAATTAGAGGAGAAATATCATGTATAATTATTATTATTAATTTATGAAACAGTTGATTTCACAATGTCCAAACTCTGTTTACTCTACCCACATCATACTATGTAGTCAACCTTATCTCAAAATATCACTGTCTTTTAACTACAGAGTATTTTAAACAGTGTCTTATTGTGTTAGTAAACATTTCTTTCTACACTTGTGAATGTTACCATGGATTCATTATAAGTATGTAAGTCAACATCAAACACAGGGATTTCTAGACTTTGTGACAATTTTAGACAATACATAAGTAGCTATAGCTTTAAACATGAACTCTCAATGATGACAACGCATTAAAACTACATTTTTAATACACCCATTAACATTTGGAAAGAATGATAGCAGCATTAACCCACTAATAATAATAATTCGCTAGTATTCTTAATCCAAATTCCATTTCCAGTCTTTGTTTTGACCTAAAGAGAATCCTAGGGATGGGAGCAGGCTCAAAAGTCGACAAAATCCTTTGTACTTAAATAACTCCTTAAATATTACATGAAATGTATCAATAATGAATGTATTCAAGAGCTGAGACCCACAGCTTTCAAAAGAGATGCCAAGCGCACAATAAGAATCCTTAATTTTGAAGAAATCGTTCATCTAAATGGGTACATTTTCATCCAATTTTGAGCTAAAATTCACTAGAAATCAAAGACTCACGGTAGAGCTACTTAAGTAGTATCGTGCTGGCTTCTTAATCTTTCTGCGTGTCACTACTAAAGTTCAAATTTGTTGACCAGTGTTATATTACAAATACAATCTTTTTGAAGTCCACCCTACACCAAAAATGTATTCCTTTAAAGCTAAGCATTAAATATCCCAATAATTAAAATAACAATAGTCCTTCGGTTGAGTAAACTGTGACAAGTGAACAATTTTGGATCACATACCAACCAATTTGAGAGCATCTTTTTTTCCCTTGCAAAGCTGAAAGGAGATAGAATGAAGATTAATCCACGATGACATTGTTAGCCCTTACTGATAGAAGTAGGTACATAATTAACAGCTTAAATTTCGTCTAGATTCTGTACAAATAAATAAATAAACCTACATAAACATACATGAGAGGGGTTTCTTTTAACTACACAGTCATTCATGAATGAGTATACTCTTTTGAAGTGTTCAACAAATAAAACGTTTTGCATGCAAATTTAAGTATTTTCCACAATGCAAAATAAGCGGAAGGGGTGTGAAGAAGAAGTAACGTTTGATGATTTCCTTATTTCTACCAACATGTGCATACACACATATGTATGTATAGTGTATATACAAACATACAGGGAGTTAGTGAGGTCATATTATTTAGTTAGTTGAGGCTGATGACCCTCCCTTCATAACAAATTTACTTATTGTTGCTTACAAACTCTACCTTCTCAGTCAAATACGTTATGTTAATATCATTGAAGTAAAAAAGTAAAAAAACACTCTATGGAAAATTCATTCCTCCACACTCAACAATTCATTATTCGAGAACAACAACAACAACAAACCTCTCATCATCATGCAATCCATGATGCCCTCCAGCAACTTGAAGGTCAATAAGCCACAAAGAAAATTATTTATTTTCTATTATATATACATATATTATATTTTTTATGTGTAATATTTTTTTTTTTTGCATAATTTTTTCTTCATTCGTGTAGATTGAAGCTGCATTTATTTGTAGATCTTAGCATATGTGTGTATGAACAGATAGATAGAAAAATATAACGGGATCTGAGGCAAGGGTTGAAAATATCTACATAAATAGAGTGTGAGTCGCAGAGACTTTTCCCTCCTTGAGGGTATATTTCACAACATTGTACATACGTACGTCGTATGTTTAAATTACGTGTATTGCAATTATCATTATTACTATTAATTGTGTAGATGTAAGTGATTATGGTTGATTCGATAATAAGGTAGAATATGACGTCATTTGCCTTTCTTAAACATTGCATTCGATTTTTGATTTATAAAATCCTTCTTTTGGTATATATAAAAAAAATTATAGTTTTCGTAGATAACTGTTTATGTACAAAAAAAAAAAAAAAAAAACATTAACATCAAGGAGAAAATTTTGAAAACAGTTAAAAGTAAAAAAGAACCCTGTATCCTTCAGATTTAGAAGATTAAAAGTTGCAAGCTCTATAAATAAAAAAGCTTTGCATATCTGTTCTGACTGAGAATTACATATTTTGAAACTAGATATATCAATCTTTACTCCATTTTTAACCATTTTCTACAGAAACAAACAAAAAAAAAGGCTTTGAAACTCCTTATTTAATATTAGGAAATTCTTCATAACATAATATGATAATTTAATTCTTCTACATAATAGCAACTATCATAGCACTAATAAGAACCAAGAGATAAACACATGATTAAAAATTAGAAATGTATCGATCCCAAAAAGTTGACCTCCTGTCCTAAACTTTAGCGTTGTCATGGATATCAACCAGTAAGGTTATCTTGGAGGTTTAAAAATCAGATGTTCTACTCGAAGAATAAATACTTAAATGAAGCCCTAAGTAGTTAATAATAATGCTAAAGTAAATTTACTTTATTTTAATGTTAGTGGTAATGATGCGTTGTAGAGGTCGCTTTAAAATTACAAACGTTGCAAGGACTAATAACAGGGACAGGGCTGATTATACTTCTACATTAAAGACCTACACAATCCTACAAAAAAATACATACAGGGACTAATAGTTGATGTTGAGAAAAGTCAAAAATTTGTTTAGCTGATGCATGTACATAAACTGTTCTGTTCTCAGAAAGCCTTCTAATTTTTTCAATGAATATCTAATTTCGTAGATCAAAATATAGATAGAAAGTCCTTCAGATTATATATTTAAAACGGATAGATAAAAAGATTAAAAATAGAAATACGAAGCATCTCAACTCTTAAATAGTTGAAATGAGTTCCAAGAACTACATAAAGAAAAGAATTTCCTGTACCTCCAATGGCTACGTTCATATTTTTATAAATGGATGTATTATGTATCTATGTTATGTTTCTTCTTCATACTCTTGGTGACATCTTATTGTGATTTATCCGTTTCAGGTATGTCCATATTTGCTATTGCTTGAAGGTCTCAACTTCAAAACCTGTTTACCACAAATCTAAGGTACACATGTACAACATAGACTTTCCTTCACCCTTCCATTTAACATTGAAATATGAATGCGGAGCATGAAGTAGTCATTTATTAAAAGAAAATATTTATAAGGAATTTCCGTTACTTCAACTCTTCTACCTTTTCCCTAATCAAAACCAAATTCAGAAAGAAATTACCTCATTTTATCACGTTAACCTTTTTTTAAAAATACTTCCTACTTTATAAACCTAATTAAACAATTAATTATATCAAAGCTTTTTCTAACTTGAATAGAATCAAAACATCAACAATTATTATGTATTTTTCGGGGTTATCTAATTAATGTACTCAAGGATAAAAGAGCTTGAGAAGCACAATATTTAGCCATTAAAAGTATGATTTTCAATCCTTTTGATCAAATGAGTTAATTTGACCACCTAGGAATTAGAAGTTCATAATTTTTTATTGAAGTGAATTAGATAATGGATATTTTTTTAATATTTTTATAGGAAATAAAGATGTACTATATTTCAAATAAAACAAGAAATACTCAGATTTAGCATTTTTGACCATTTGTTACAAATAGTATACTCATGGAGTATAATATATATATATATATATATATATTAGAATGTCATTACACAACATGGAACAAAATTCAACAACTCTCCTACTGATGTGGCAATTTAACAGAATTAGTCACTTCCGAGCCATAAAATCAGATTCATATCGAATGATTACATCTGATTTTTTGTAGAAGAAGAAAACAAACCAAAAAATGTTGGTATATATATATATAGGTATCAAATAAGAAGGTTACCTATCAACTTCATTGCACAAACTCTTTCTCGGTCCAATTCATTCATAAAAATCCTAAACCCTGAAGAATATATTTCAAGGGTCTTCCAATTTGATACAGTCTTTTTTTATAATACTATTTTTTTGTTAAAATGATGGAAGGGGAGATATTAACGAAGGAGTTGAGAGAAGTGACCATTTAAAAGTAATTGTCCACTAATTTTCTATAAATGACGTCTTCAATCTTTTTTCCCCCTCTTTTGTTATTATTATTATTTGAAGAAGCCAAGGATACATATTATTATCCAAGGTGTCTTCTTCTTCTTCTCATTACTTCTCTTAGCCATATAATTCCATAATTAACAGAATTTCACATAAATTTAATGAGCAAAATCTAATTACCTACATACTTTGCTAAAGAAGGAAAAAAAGATGGAACAACTTTCTCTAAGCAACTAACCCACTTAATTGGACCATATGATGTTCCATGACAAAAAAAACTCACAAAAGATATAATATGTGAATAATTATACACACAAGGAAGAAGAAATTTACACGAAGAAATATTTCACATTTCTCCTTCCAAGGACAATATTCATTACATATGTATGTATGTAGTCTAGGTATAATATAGATTTGAATAGGAAGAAGAAGAAGAAGAAGAAATAACATCTTGGAGATACGTAGGTTCATAAAATGTACACAACACTTACATAGACTTATCCGCATTGATCATCATCTCTTACACTCTCCCTTTATCAATGAGGGAAAATCTTGCATGACTATTGTCAGTCTATCTTGTTTACAATAAACCTACCCTTATAACGAGAGTTTAAATTAGTCGTTGGAAAATTATACAAGTGCAAAGTACATATGTCAAGGCTCTGCAAAATGTATTTATCTATTGATGTATATATATATATATGCAAAAATAAAAGAATTGACCTTGAATGAGCTTCTACAAAATTTTCTCTATTGACTTGATGCTTTCGTAAATTCTTTGTTTATAATTATTTAAAAAAACATAAAAAGAAGCAAATGTTGAACTCTTATTTATTTATTCTTATTGTATTTTAATTTCAATACTTAAACTACAAAAAAATTATTTTTTCTTTGATATTCAAATGGCGATCCCCTTTGAATTTGCCTCTAAGAATATGCCTTTTTTTCAAAATTTAATGGCCATAAATAATGTTATTATACATATGCAGTCTCAAAGGTCAACCCTTGAAAACTCCTAGCTCACAAAGCTTCTTTTGGTTGGACATAAGGAAATGTGTGTGTTAGTCATGTAGTTTTTTTATCAAAAATTATTATCTATTTATTTATTTTTTGTGATATGAAATTCTCAATTTGTATATGTTATTTTAAAAATAAAATAATTTACGATTTACATTAGTGCTCAATAATCCACTTTACCCGAGACTAAATGGAACCATTTTTTTATAAAAAAAGAAAATTTTTAATCAAATTTCTTTGCTCTTTCTCAAGACACACAACAAGGCCAACTTCGAGAGGCGCATCATCACTAATATACATACATACTACTATTATTCACTATGGAAATACGACACTCTTGCTTGCTTGCACAGATACTTGTACATCGATAGAATCAATGTCTTTTTACTTCTCGTGTTTAATGATTGATGATGCACTAATATTTCAACTGTATAATATATATTTTTTTCTTTTTTTGTACATAGGCTGTCATGATAAGCATATCGCAAAAAAATTCCAAGTTAGTAATTATTTAGAAACACGATTGTCTACATATGTAAAAATATGTAGGTACATATATTATATACATATATTGAGAGCACATGGGATGTTATTGAATTGGTGGTTATTTGAAGGATCTATTTATTAAGAACATGGTGATGACTTGCTTGGCCATTTTCTAAATACAATAGAAGTCGAATCTTGATCTATTCTAAGAACTTTGTTCAAAATATATGTATAGGCCCTTTTTTACCATTTTGTCTATGGACCAGGTCGTCCCACTAAAATTATAAACAATGTTAAAACTTAAAATCTAGGCAGTCTGTAGGGATTCAGAATCTCAATTTCAATATATAACGTAGAAAGAAATCTATGGACGTTTCCTCAAGTAGTTGTCGAATCTTTTCCCAAATGATGAACTAAATTATTGTCTTACAATCTACGAGTGCAAACTATGAAGGAATCCTAACTTGCTTCAGCCTTTAGTTTCAATATAAATATACATGTATATATGTATACTTTTTATCAATTTGGGGTTGTTTCTATGAGTCATCACACTACAAAATGTTGTTTTTGAGCTGAGGAAACTATAAGTTGAATGTTATAATTTAACCATATAATAATGAAAGACACGTTTCATTACTTGCACACAACAAAACAACAATTCCCTCCCATTGCAAATGAAATCCCATATATTATCCATGTATCCTACTTCTATGATACTCAAAACCAGGAATCAATTTACTACTCATATAACTACTCATACATATTATGTATGTATTTCGAATGCAATCAATTAAAACCCTTAGATATATATATATATATATGTACGATACAACAAAAACAAAGTAGAGTCAGGTAAGCCCGAACAAGAAAAAAAAACACAACCACAAGAACTTCATTTATCAATGTCTTTAAAAGATTCGTAAAATTTCAATTACGATTCAGTATGTATGTATGTATATTAACAAGCTATCCGAGAAGTGAATGTATTTTGTACAACGTCACTTTCGTGGTAAATATATATACATATATATATATATATGTATAGTCAGGGATCAATTAGGTTAGTCGTCCATTAGTTCATTAGGGATAGTGGGGGGGGGGGGGAGGACTACAAATTGAGGCACACATATTATTATTTAGCACCTTGACTCTAATGGCAAAAACATGTAACTATTTTATTCTTAACTAACCCTGTAATTGATGTTCATCATTTATGTAGACGTTGTTTACTTCAGCAGAGGATCCTTTTCAAGGAAGACACAAAATATGAAGAATTGAAATTATACATAAGTTATAGTATGTCTTATCTACATTTTGTATCTATATTCAAAGTCGTAAAGGAAAGATTGCTTGTGCGATTTCTTCCTTAATTAAGGAATAAATACATTGTTAGACGGAAGGAAATTTCTCTCCTTCAGATGGTATCTCAGTATTTCTTAGAGTAAAATATTTTACTAGAGTCTACTAGCAGAGTAAAGAATTAAAAGCTACTTTTTATTATATCCTGTCTAATAAAGCATGTTCAAACAATGTAGTGTAGTAGAGATGTGGCTCTCAATTAATCTCGCAGAGAGACCCACATTTTTTTCATGCATAAGAAGTTGATATCCATTTTTGTTGTTAATCCAAGCTATGCAAATGCAGAATACTTCATTTAGAGAGTAGTCAATATTCCGTTGACCATACTATCTGGAGTTTTTTAGTCTCAAAAACGTTGAAAGGTCTAAAATTTTGGAAGGGAAATTACTTTCCCCATGTATCACATAAAATTTTAACATATAACCCATATTTAAAAAAATGGCATATTATCTGAAGTAGCACATGCTCCTCTGCCCTATTTCAATGACCCTGCGTACGTATCGATACGATCTGATAACCAATTTTCTGAACCTGATTTGTTGGATTTTCTCCATTTAGTCGAAGTTAAGATAGTTCTTCAATATTGTGCCAGTGATGAAAATTGAAGACTATTTATTAATTTAGATGTGTCATGATCCACAAATAAAGAAACAATGTTGTAGTGGACCAGTACTTTCTCACATGCAAATCAACAAAAATACAAACAGAAATAGTCTTAGATCAGGGGTGTCAAAATTAATTCTGTCATCAAGATTGTATATATCTACATATATCCAACCTCAAGAAGACCAGACTAAAACAAGTTTTTTGATTTTTTTTAAATGTTTTCTTCAAAATAAATATACCTACGTATTATATATAAATAATTTTTTAAAAAAGCTGTTTTTCTAATAATCATGCAAATTAAACTCTTGAAAACTCGCATGACAGTTCTGTCCTCTCCTAGAAAGAGTTATTAATATATACATAGCTATATTGTACCGTTTGTTTTTTCATATTTAGTACATAGCTCTAGAATATTTGATGGAATTTTAATTGAGACTTTGCTGTTTGGAGGATTGAACATTTGCAGGAAATTTGCATTGCTTGATTTCCTGCCAGTAATACGAGAAATATCTTGTAGATTTGTTAACCATTCGAAAACATTTTGTACAGTTTGACTAATACCAACCTATACAGAATTAATGGAACAGGCCCAGAACTTTTGGATTCGACTAAACTTGACTGAATGGAATAAAAATAAAATTGCAACATCAACATATGTATGTATCCTTCCTCAAAATTCAAAATACAAATGAAAGAAGAAAAAAAAGTAAATTGTGATAATGTTTTCTGTCTCTATCTCTCCCTTAATTTGCAACTTTTTAGAAGGTTCATGATAATACTTAAATGAATGTTTGTTTTTGGTTTTGGAGAGATTATAGTAACTATGTACAAATGAGGGTTGAAATCCAATTAGAAAATACTTTTATTGACATATTATAAATCATTGCGATATGGAACGTCCTTGGCATCAACAACAACAACAACAAAAAAGCTCAATTTGTCTCAGTTCATTGAGATACCAATTAACTTACAAAGTAAATCCTTCTTGTTAGAATATTATTTATGTATCATAAAAAAATGTAACTATACAGGTATTAAGTAACTGCAGTTAAATAAATAGTAAAAGGTACATCCATACTTTATTTCCGTACCTAAGGACGTCAATGAACTATACACACATTTAGCGTATAAGAACGTCTTTTTTGAAAAACAAAAAAATATGTGAACCCACAATTCCAAATGTTCAAACGAATCCTACTCATAATACCCCATTCACATAAATATTCTAGGATTGGCATCCTATAAGTAGGTATCTATGAAGTTTTATTTTAAAGAAAATAATTGAGTCACTTTTTTCTTGGTATTTAATAAGCTCATCACAAATTAATTTTTGGATTTTAACCCTTTCGAACCCAGAGGACACCGGTGTCCCATAACTTCAAAATGCTCTAATGTGCTCCATTATCAACCGACTTTTTTTTGGTTTTTTTTTTTGTTTGATAGCTAAAATATCAAGCTATTATTCAGATTTCATAGTTAGTCATAAAAAAAAATTGATTTTAATAATTTTCAAAGTACTGAAAGTTACGATTTTTACACATGCAAAAAAATCATGTTTAAACCAAAATAACTTTTTCGTTTTTCAAGAAAATTATTTGTGAATCAAATATTTGATAATATATACTTAAAAAATTATAAAATATCTTTTATTTTTAACAAATACATTAGAAATTATTCAATACTAGTTTTTTTTTGGGGCTCAGGTATTCCTTTGGGTGTGAAGGGAGTTTTATATTAATATATCAACAGAAATTGCTTCATAAAATATCACCTGTAATATATGATATACATTTTGTATTTAAGATTTTTCAAAAAATTTTGTCAAGTAGAATATAAGAATAAAGAATAAATGTACTTAAAGATATAATAAATACGAAAAAAAGTACTGATAAGCCGTGTATTTCTAAGGATAAAAAAATTTCCTTTACACACAGAGGGACAACAGTGTCCCATAATTTCTTAGAGAAACTGGTTGAGTTACAATTTTTTTTTTTAAATCAAATTAAGTTAGTATGTATGGTCACTCTGACCACAAAAAACATAACTTCCAGTAAAAAATACCTTCTGATACCTTACGGATTTGAAAGGGATAAGTATATATATTATATGTATACATAGTTTATAAAGTATTTGAGTTTTACTGATAAATATATATATATATATTTGTTCTAGTTTTAAAACGATTTCTTCGTCATAAAAAGTATCATAAAGTGTCAACAATATAGGTCAAATTTGATAGTAACATGAATGTCAATTGTAATTATTTGAATTGTATCAATAAAAAACGTTTAAAAATGAACAAAACATTTTGCAAAGCTTATAATAGTATGTAATGAGATCGCATTTGACCTTTTATGACAAATTAAAAATTTCATTTTATATCAAAAGTTTGATTTTTTTAATTACTTATAAGTTTCAGATCTCACTTTTTGGTAGAAAATTTCATTCGAATCTTTATGCTTTTTTTAATTTAATTTTTGGTAAAATTTTCCTTTGAAAAACCATAAAGATCTTTTTTTTCCCTCTTCATGTTTCATTAAATCAAAAATTCAAACATTTCTTCAAATAGAACAGCCAGACTATGACAAACAAACCACATAATAAAAATGTTCTAATTCCTGTATGAATGGAAACGGTTTTTAATGCCCTTTGTGATGCATTTATCAAAGCCAATCATTAACTGTTGGGAACCACAACTAAATACATAAACAAATATAATAAAAGACACAGACAAGTGACCGTCTGACCTTTTTTTTTTGTTTGTGTGTTCTTTTTTTATCTTTTGTTCCTTAACCATAAACCACTTTTTTAAAAATCTTTAAATTACATAGTCACGTATTTATCATTTGTAAACCATGAATTGGTTGTTGAAAAAAAGTTCATCTTTATTTATTATTATTTTTGCACCTTTTTATATGCAAATTATACAGGCATATATTATGTATGTAGGTAACTATAAAAGGAAGAAGAAAGAATATAGCAAAGATTTATGTTATAAAAATGCAATCCCTCCTTTTTTGTAAAAACAAGTGAATTTTCAGAAATGTGATAAATCTGTCAAAGAATTTGTCTCTTATTGAAACTTTTTGTGAGAACCAAACATAGACTAAATTATTAACGAAAAAGAAGAAAAATGTCTTTTTTAACCATAAAAAAACAAGAAGAATAATTAAAACCAACGTTCAGCTCTTATTTGATGGAATGAATTAAATAAATAAGAGTCATTTCTTTATTTAGAATTCCATACTTACTAATTTATTTTATTACCTAGAGTGCAATTGAGCTTTAAATGTGACAACGAGTCAATAATTTCTTAATTTATATTAACTAGGATATTTTCATGAGTAAGGAAATAATCTTAATCGTCATCAAAGGATAAGTATCTTAGGACACAAATTTGAAGGGGAAAAAATTATAACTCCTTTCAATGTTTATTCTTTAGAAACATTCAATTCGTTAATTCGGTTGAGTGTTTTGAAGGTGACAATTGACATCTCCTAATTAATTATACGTAACCTTTTACTAATTATTCCTTCTTATATGAATATGCATATTATGTATGTGTGATATATATTCTAGAAGTATTGTAATATATTCTTCTTCATTAAAAGTCAGAACACGTTTGACGGGATTTGTTTATTTGTAAAATCAATAGTTCACTAGACCAAACAGTTTTTAAATACCTAATATATGTATATGTAAGAGCCTCAATCTTCTTTTTTTACACAAAGACTGGTTTCTACTACTTTTGCATTATAATATATATTACTTTTATTATGATTATTATGAAACAATAACGACCATTTGATATTTAAAAAAAGGTGATAAAATTGATTTTGAATTTAACTAATTGACTCATTTATATTTCTGCACCTTCATTTTTTACCCTTTTTCTGATAGAATGTTAAAAGACGACAAACTATCTATGATTTAAAAAATTATAATAATGGAAATTAAGCTCTCAAATAAATAAATGTATATCCATTTACAAAAGCTGATTATAAATAGAGATCTGAGCAAGACAAATTTTATAAATAAATGAGCGTTCCAAAGTTTGGATTGTTACTTGATACTTTTTGTTTTGTTTTGTTTTAAACAAAATGTTTGAGTTATAATTTATAGGGTTGGTTTATCTGATCAAGGCACAAATTCTACAAAAAAAAAAAAAAAAAAAAACTAACAGAATCCTTTCCTACCTTATGATTCATTTGCCAAAGAATTTCCGCTGCATGATCGTGATCATTGTATGGATGGTGATGTCTCCGAGGTGGATGGTGAGGAGGCTGTGGTGGACTTCGAAAGGAAGGAATGGAGCAAAGAGATGAACTACTTTGACTGCTCGTTGTGGAAGAGGATGTGGAGAAGCGTGATGAGGAGTTGTGCTTATTGAACCGTCCTGGAGGTTGAATCATGGATGAGCGGTGATGATTATGGTGATGGTGATTATGATGAATAGATGGAGATGTCGTAGTATTCGAGGGGGAATGATCGCCCCCAAGGGACCAGGAGGACATTTTTATGTATAGATTTTTCCGTTTAATAAGGGTCCACCAACACTGTGATCTATGAACAGTTAAAATTGTATTCTATATTGAACTAAATATTGTGAAAACTTTTTTTTCTCTTGTATTAAAAAAAAAACGACTACACACTTCACTGGTGAATGTCTAAATATCAACTGATGTAAGTACTTACTTAAACATAAACGACCGGCCGGCAATATAAGTCTCTCTCTCGCTTCATGAAAAAATGAAATATAATAAATAAATTTAAATGCACTGTCTTATAAAAAATAATAATAACAATAATAAATTCGAACAAACATTGAATTTTTTTTCTCGCCAAAAAACCCATAATTTATCACTCTGATCAATGGTAATTAACTCTCTGTTAAATATTCAGTGCCTTAGGATAGATTGCTTGACTCACTTGTACATATTTATGTATGTATAATAACTTATAAGTGACATTTATATCTAATTGTGTACCATGAACGATCCACCTTACCTTACTATGTTTGATGCCTAAAGCAACTGAACATGCCTTTTAAAAAGGACCATTTGGAAAAGCGATCTACGGATTTCTAGATGGAAATTACTGTAGGTAAAATCCTTTACAATGATATCAGTAAAAAAAATGACAAGGTATGAATTTTGGCTCAGTTAACATTCTTCCTCTAATTGCTCTCCACTCGTACTGGTGTTTGTGAACATTACTCAGTTGAAATTTCTTTGCTATATACCACTGATCTACTTCAGTTATTTTCCATTATGATATCTTATTAGCCTCTTAGTGCAGATTTGCTAAACTTGAGTTGGAATATGGCTCTAAACACTGAATAACCTATTTACTAAATATATAATATTTCCACGGTTGGGAAGAATAGTGCATAATTGTCGAACCAAAAGATAATTTCGAGCCCATTCTTCATTATCTTTTTGTAAAATAAAGATTAAAAGGGATTCAGATAGAAGATTCTTCTGTGCTCACTTGTTCAAATTTTTAGAATATTTAGCGTAAGGCTTTTTGGAAGAATATGACGTCATTGAGTTACTATCAAATGAGTTAAGATCTTTAATAAGGAGATATCATTGTGCACTCAGCTGCGGGTATCTCGGTTTTAGGACAAATCCTCGAAAAATCCTGTATAGTAATATTATTATTATTACATTAAACAAGTGAATTGTGATGAATATATTATATACATACATACTCATTTTGGATCAGAAAAGGATGAAATCTGAATCCTGATCAGGTTTACAGTCCACTATGGTAAGAAATAGAAATAGAAATCAACTGGTAGATTAATATTAGTCCTATACTTGGGGTTTTTACCTACGGGTAAGTATTGGTCACATAGAATTTTTTTTTAAATCTGTCAATTTACAACTTTTGACATTTAAACTCAAACTTCTGATATATTAGTTAGTGTTAGTTTGTGTCACGAATTCAGCATGATATATATTTTCTAAATAAATAATCATGAGTAATTATATCTACAAATGTAATATCTGCATTATTTTTATTTCATTTCATGCATAAACATGCATGCATGTATTTCATCCGTGTGCCTTATATCACACAACACTTATTTGCTGAATAATGAACCACTCTACTTAACTCTATCTCTTTATTTACTCATAATAAGTAAATATAGATTATAATAATGATTTGTAGAGTCGAAGATGATATTTAAAAATTAAAACTAATATTCTGTTTGTAATTAACGTAAATGTTAACACAACATTAGTTAGTTTGTCAAAATATCTTTGTCTATTATGTCTAAATGGATGCTAAAAAATTGGTATTTCTTGATTTCTATGTACTAAGAACAAAATAATGAAGACGATTCATCCCTGACTAGGAACAATTTTTTGTTCCCTTCACCTAACCAACAGGTTACCTAGGTATTCAAACCACATGTCACGCAGCTATAGTGAATATATGTATGTACCTACAAAATTAAAATATTACTCTACAATGGAACACTCATTAATTAGTCTATATGAGAAGACAAATATTACCTCTGCTAAAAGTGTTTAAAATATTTATATTTATCAGCATATCATTTTGCATTAAAATATGCACTCATCTAATTTTAGTGTGCATTTTCCGGCGGATTGTCCACCCTCAAAGTATGTATATCTAGTGTTAGTTTAAATCCAATAAGATTTTTATTGCATGTCTTACTCCAAAAAGAGAAAGAAAGAGGATTCCATCGAAATGAACATCAATGTTGTAAATTCTTTTTAGTTCAACAAATCAGCGCTTAGATGACAAATATCCAAATGTTTTGGAGATGTTCATTTAGATCTTAGTGAAGGACTCGCCTCTAACCATTTGTCTTTCCGTCTTCAAGAAAGTAATGAAAAATGGTCCGAAACTAGCTGATATGTATATATAACATATACATATATATGTACTTGGACGATTACTAATATCTTTAATATTTAATTGAAGGAATATGTATACAACTTTTTACAATATTAAATTCAAAAGCAACAAAACAAAAATATTTAAAACAGTAATAAGGTACAAGGGGAGATAAAATCGAGAGCTGACAAAGAAGAGAAAAACAGTTGGTGATATTATTGGTTCCTTGAGGGAATAATTGCTAGGCTTTGTATATTTCTACTATTTAAGAAAGAATAGTTCAACAACAGTTGGAAAGAGCATAAAGTAATGAACCAACTACATACAAAATTCTTGGCCTTTTATATATATATATATATATATATATATATATATATATATTTCAATAAAAGGTTAAATATATCATTCTACTCTCATCTATGTAGGTACTCATACACAAAAGCCAAAGAACAAAAATAAAATAAAAACACACACACACACCATTGCATGTCTATAAATAATATCAAAAACTGAATAAAAAATCTGCGAAGGTGTCAATAATGAAATTGCATTATAATTGATATTAAATATTTCATTTTTTTTAAAGTAACTTCTACTAATATAGGTATTTGAAAGACCTTAAGAGTTGTAAAAAGAGAAGGAGGAAAAAAAACATTACTTTTATACTAAATTGCAAGTTGTTGTTGTTTTTTCTTCGTTTTTATGATCAACAATAAAAAAAAGTGCATTTCGCAAAAAAAAAAAAAAAAAAAAAAAATTAAATCAAAAGAAACAAAAGACGTGGTCATAATATTATGTGAGTCACTTGCATATTATTATTTTTTTTTATGAAGATCATAAATTAGTCAACTCCTCCCTCCTTCTGAATGAAGATGAAGAAGTTTAGTTATTATTTGTAGGGGTTGTCTTTTTTGTAAGTTTTTTTTTTTTTTTTTTTTTTTGAATAGCAACTCCCAATAATAACCATCAAAAGTAGAATGAATTGCATTTTTGTAATACTTGATTTATTTATTATTCTTGCTAAGTACCTACATACATGTGTGTGTATGTATGCATGTATGTATATCGAAATAATGTACTTTTAAATATACCTACATGCATATGTAAGTAGTAGTCTATTGATGTTATTGATTTGCGGTATTTTTTTAATTATTTTAATGGCCTGTTTTGACCTTAACAAGATCATTGAGGAATCTTATTTCTTTTGTAGATAGTAGTATGTATATTCATTGTATCTCTAAGTATATCTTTCAATAAGAAAAAAAGCGGTATTTGGTATTCTTGTGAATGGATTAGATATGTGAAAATAGAGACTTTCCCACCAATGATTCAAACATCATGTTTCTTGGCAATCTGTATTACACATTTGATTTTTCTTTAAATGTCTCTCTTAATTCTAATAGAGGACACATCTGGTAGCTACGTTTATGTTTTGACATTACAAATGAGTCTCAAAAAAAGTCTAAATCATATCCTTTAAAATATTGAAAAAATGCCATAAAATGAATACATTTTTTATGGGAAATGAGTTCTTATTTCGTTCTTGCAGGAATCCAGTGAGTTAAATAATACCTGCATTGGAATAAAGCATCTTCCTTATAAGAGGAATGATCTAACAATTTGATTTTCATCAAGTGTGGATGCATGTATATTAATTGAAATTATGCTTTTTGAAATTCAAGTTTGATGATTTGCGATGTACAGTTTCCATCTTAATTATTATCATGCCAGTGACATCATAAGCAACTTATTTTGTACCTATAACTGATAAAAGATGTTTACAGGGTAAACATCTTAGATGTGGCCTTCACACACACCAGGGAAATGGCTTTATTTTCAAATTTCTATGAACAACATGCTTAGAGATGTGAAAAAACTCAAAATCCCAGCGAGTCTATATAGATTGACAAAAAAGTATACCTGCAAAATATTTCTGCTTTTTAAGATGAGCTTTTTGGGATAAATAAACAGACAAAGTGTTCACTCTTCAATTGTTTTCATCAGTTGACTCTCCACTGTTTTAAAACAGCTGACTCTCCGTATTATGAATTAATAATGGCATTAATACTTCATCTCTTGTCCAAGGTTACCATAGTATGACCAAACTGTATTTAGCTACCATATGTCTCTGTCAAATTTGTCCTTTTCTTTTTGAAAGTCGAGGTTGCGAGTAGTCAAAAAAACTATTTGTATATATCAATTATATTTTCCTATTTTGAAAATTAAAAAAAAAAAGCATCACTGAGGAGTTACATTGTTTCTCAGAGTTATCATATTTTTTATGACATCTTCTTAGGTGTGATTTTTAGAGCACCAAGGATTTCGAGCTTTTTACACTTCTAACCATATGGACATTGACTCCTCTTCTAAATGTTATACGAATATCTTTTGGTTAATTTTGAAGCAACTTAAAGAAATTTTAATGTTTTTTTAATAATCGTTCATTTGACAGAGTTTCATTTTTACACATATGTACTCAAACTCTTTTCTAACGATTAGAACAGAGTTTCTCCAACCAGTTAGACCAGGCCCGGGCATTGTACGGCCTGCGGGCCAAATCCGGCCCGCAGGCCCACTTTGAGTGGCCCGCAAAAAATTGCTTGGACTTAAAAAAACTAACTAAAAGTAGATTTTAAACTTTTGGTCTGGCCCTCCACAATATTTTCTGCTTATCATTCGGCCCTTGAAGAAAAATAATTGCCCACCCCTGAATTAGACTCTTTGTTCTTGGCTTTACAACATAGATATAATTTGTATTTACGTATCACTAATAGAATTTGAAGCTAGAGGAAACTTTTACATTTAATACTCATTCATAAAAAATTAGCCATTGTCTATATGATATTACATGTAGGGCTTAGATCAAGTTACTTTTGGTTAAAAATGATATTTTTAGCTTGCATTGTTAATATACAATGTAATTCACCATATTTGAAAATACTGAAAATACATTTTTTTAAATGTAATGGTCGAGTATACCATTTTTCAGAGTATCACTGAAGGTTGGTTTACTATAATGTGGTACATATGTAAAAATTTTAACATGATTATGAGCTTCTTTGACAAAAATCATTCAACTATGTGATGATCGGACAGTATTTTTTAATTAAAAAATAGCACAACAGCTGTGGAGAATGGCATCATTGTTACATCCTCACAATTTCAACAACTCCAATGCTACCATCTTATTAACCCTTGATAATATTAATTCTTGCTCATTGTTAGTGTTCTGAACATTGTTAATCTTAAATCACTTCTTGCAAAAAGGGTGAGCATATCCGTGTTTTTAAATATATAATTAAACATTTAAAAAATTGCTGGAATTGTGGCGGGTGTAAATTTTTCAAAAAACATGTAAGTTTGCAACAGCAAAATATTTATACTTTTAATCATTATTCCTGACTAATTCGAAGATTATGATGTCATCAGCATAGCTATGAAAGAAAGCAATGAATCGCACTATTTGTTTTGGAAAATCCTTATTGACTACTATATAACTTTTCCCATCACAGCATGTACCTTTTAAGTACATATATTTAGATTATTCTAAAACATTTACTCCCTAGACTATCCTTGTTTCATTGTGTTACACTTAAAAATAGTGTTTCTTTATATTTCTCTGTTCTTTATTAGCTACATCATTCGACTGAACAATTATCACAATATATTGTTCCGACTCCATATCTTAGACACGAAGTAATGAACCTATGAATGGCGGTTCTTGATGTTGGTCAAATACATACAAACATTTGCTGATCAAATCAACTTTTATTTTCTAGAGATGTACATATAGTATGTATGTATGTATAATTAAAGGAGGTAATTTAAATCGTTGAGAAAGTAATCCCTAATTTATTTTCAGTCTTATAATCATCCATGGAATATGTATTTGAGTTCCTAGTTGGGAAGTTATTTAATGATGTTTGATATCCTCCTATTGGGAATACGACTAATTTTAGCTTCCAGTGGGAATGATAATGATTATAATGATAATTTGGAAAAGTAATTCATTATTATCAATTTATGTATTAGGGATGTCAAGAAAATTCACAATGGACATAGTATCGAGGAAGATGCAAAAAAATTAGCATGGGCAAGATACTTTAAACTGTTTATGTTTAGTTTAACACATATTTAATGTTATAAATTAACATATGTATATAATGTACATTTAAATAAATTTACATAAATTCCATTTTTAAACATATTTAAGAATGATACCAGTAACGGGAGGTAAATGATATGAGATTGGGGATGATTGTCCTCTTACAATCTTGATACATAAATAAACAAATGACGTAACTTTATTATTTTTCCTTGTGACGTATACAATTTTTTCTTTTCATCTCCCGATTGAATTAGGTAAAAACATGGAAATAGTTTGATATAGAGGAATTCATGTTACCCTCAACATCTCTAGAGTATAAAAAAATCGTCTCGTAGCCAACAAAATTGTTGTATAAACCTGGTCATTTTCCATAACTTTCATTTAAAGCTTTGCAACAGATATGATGTCTCATAGAGTTACCATATTTTAAATGACATTATCTCAGGTGTGGTTTTTACACTTATCGTAATTACAACAATTTATCACACTTTTATATGTAATAAATATCAAACAGTTAGAAATAATGTGACGTCATTTGCTAGCTACCAGCTAATTTTGGGATTTTTTTATTCGCTTTTTGAAGGAGAAGCTGAAATATACAATACAGATTACAATGTCATATATATAATGTACAATAAATACAATATGATTTCTTTGAGGTTTTTTTCTGTTTAAAGCATACAATATATCAGATATGAACAATCTATATACAAAATATGGAACTTTAAAGCATTAACTTGCAGTATGCATGACTCAATGGAAAAGGGTCTTAAGCCATTTTACCCTTCCTCTTCTTCCACTCCCATAATACGTATTCTCCCATGAATAAAACGAGAAGATGAATTGATTCGTCATCTTCTGACGTAATAATTATATCCTTTTCATATAATAGATCTAATAATTTAATCAGATACCATTTAATGAGCATCACATATTTAAGTTAGAAGATTTTTGTATAAATACGTATGCATGTACGCAAAATTACTCCATTGACATGTATTTTAGATCATTGAATTGTCTGTACCTACAAAAAAGTACAAATCTACATATGTAGGGGAGACTGGTTCAAGTTGTTACACTTAATATTTCAATCATTTTATTAATCTATTTTTAGCATTGCTTGAATACAAAGTTTATTGTAAGAACGATTTTATTTTTAAAGTCATTTTAATAATTAAGCGTAGCTATTTTATTTTTTGAAAAAATTGTAATGGTATATTTTAACTAATATCTTGTACAAATATGTAGCGCAAGTCCCTTTGTTTATTTGAATGCGCATCACGGTCCGCCAGGAGAACTATGAAAATAGGAGCAGGGTGAGCTATTAGTAACTTCACCAATAATAAGACATAAGCTGTGTCACGTCAGCGTTTGAAGTTACCTGAGGTCGCTAGAGGATGTTTTAATATTCCCACCTCTTTGATTTTAAGTCTAATTTAATGCCAAAACTTGGGACAAAGGTCCATAAGCCCTCTGCTGGAACTAACTTTAAAATGGCGTGCCACAGACCGTCATTTTAAGGCTAGTCTGCACATAAATCTAAAATATATACATATTTCGCTTCAAAAAGAGATGAAGCACATTCAAAAACCCAATAGTAAGATTTTTATAGTTTTTGTAACTTTTCAAAAATGTCCTATATTTCAATAAATTTTACAAGTATCCAAAAAAATTAAACTTGTTTTGAACAAAGTCAGGACATGAATCTTACCCTAGATCTTAGTAATCTGGGAACATAGGATATAAAACAATAATTAAGGCAATTTTTTCAAAATTATTGAGTTGTTAGATAGGTAAGACGACTTCGTCTATTTATCATTTCTTTAATTTTGTTAATATTTAATTAAATCCTTGCAATTGACATTTGTGTAAATAATTAAGAATTCAAAAGATACATCTATTGACTACATATATGTATGTACATATATTGATGCTTCGAGATTTTAAAAGAAATTTTGATCTTAATTTTACTCCTACTCATAAATAAGTTGACAATCTGTCTGTTTCTCTCAGTGTGACAACCTATCTTAGGTTCTATAATTACATGGATTTCAAAATAATAATAAGAAAAAGAAAAAAAAAAGATTAAAAACCAAGCAATGCACTTTGCAATAAAAGTCATTAACACTATTTTATTGTTATTTAATAAAGGTTTATTTTGAAATAGGTTGAAATTTCTTTCGCCCGTTTGACATACTTATGCATGTACATATTTAAATATCTTAAGATTTTTAGAAGGTCTTGTAAAGGAGAAGACATACAAATTGGATCCATGTCAATTTGTCTCTCTACAAAATATGGTTTCGATATTTAAATATATCTAGAGAAAAAAACTATGAATGTCTTTCAGCCACTTTAAAAAAAAAGAATAACTATTAAGGAAAAAACAAATTTGCCAATGGTTTCCTGGATTTCCAATCACAAAGGATAATTGGGAACATGAAATTAAATAAGTGTACACAAAATGATAAATCTAATTTTCTGAATTCTGTAAGATACTGAATATTTATATAAAAATTATATCAATCACTCTAATTCGGATGAGAATATAGCATTAAAAGAATATCTCTGGATCAAGAATGAATTCATGTTCTACTCATGCTCTTTTGTAAACCTGTCTTCCCTATTTGTATGGTGGTACAAAAAAAAGTACATAGGTTCATAATAATGGGTGGAGGAAATAGAGTAAAAAAAATAGTACGAAAAATTTTGTCACACCAACATGACATCAACATTTTTATTGACTAAGCACCTTGATCTACATACATGGATAAGTACTAAAAAAAACCATTCAATTTCATTTTTAAACATCATAAGTTTTGAAGGGCGAAATGAGAAAAAAAAAAGGATTTGACAACCTCATTACATATGTAAGTACGTAGAGATCACTCCTTTGTTTATATTATTTTACTCTACATATCTAGGAATGTGGTTGTTATGGAATGCAAATGTGATTATTAGGTAAATATTTGGGAGAAAAGTCATCTTGGGTCAACCTTTCAATACTCAATGTCAAGATGAACTCTTGATTAAGCCTCACAAATAGGAAATGCTCTAAGTATATGCATACATACTTAAATTTAATGACTATTCATTTGGACTTTTTTTCATTTCCATGCTATCATGCCATTATATCATGCATTTATTATAATGAGTAGCATTAAAAAGGCCATGTGACATTCATTAATGTATATCTAAATAAAATTGGGCTTACCAATATATTTTTTAGCTCTGACCAGGCATGGAAATCACATTTCATAGTTGGGAGAAGGGGAATTATATATATTCAAAACATGAGATAATAATTTGTTGATTTAATAGAGCTTTGGTTCTACTTTTATTAAAAGACATTTTTTATTCTAGGAGTAGGCCAGCTTTATAGTCCCTCCCCCTGGCAAAACAAGATCGTGGGTAATTGGTGATTCTCTTATTCTATAGTTTATTTATTAAATTTACTTTTAATCCCTCTAATATTTCACAAATAAACAAAAATTTTGCTTTTTCGAAAATATTTGAGATTTTCTATTTAATTCTAGTAGTACCTACTTAATAAATTGATCACGAAAAAGATATAACTTTTTGCCTTATTTAAATAGCATTTTTGACCTAAACATTGTTTGTTCTCTAGATTAAATCGTGATTCATAAAATAGTAAACCATATTTTAAATTAATATTAAATTCTGGATTTTTTTAATACAAAAATTGACACAAAGCTATAGAAAGTTTTAAAAAAACTCAAATAATTAATTCAAATTGATATTATGTTCAAACACCTGATTTGAAAAGAAAAAAGTGGTCAAAAATCCTTAATTATTACATTTAGTACAGAATCTTTAATAAACATTTGAAAATATCGAGTTGATATGAATTTATCCTTTAATAAAAAACAATAAGCAATAAAAATTTACACATAATAAACTGATACTCTATGTTGTAGATTCTATTTAAAAATGGGTTGAAATTACTTTTGTCTAAGAATCCAATTGCAAATATCGAAAGGGCTTTTCCATAGATAAAACTTATTAAAATCATCCTCCAATTATTCTTCCTAAATCCAAAGTTTTTAGGTTTTCAAATAATTACTTAGATATTTACATAAGGCTACTAAAAGACTTTGGTTATTGAACAGAAGGGAATATTTCTGCCTCTTCTTAAACAGACTCAATATTTATCCATATTTGAAATTATTTAATATTATAATTAATGCTTATGTGATTAAAAAAATATTTATCCAAAAAAATTATCTTATAACTATTGAAAAATACTCGATAAATGGAAAAGTTGGTATGTAGGTATACAGTACTCAAAACTAATCTGACATTTTTTTTAAATAAAACTAATCTCTGATTCGTGATTAACACATCAAAAGCATTACAATCACGTATCGAACCCACAGTCTGTTTTGTTCTTTTCTTTTATTTAAAAGTAAAGAAATAAAATTTTGTTGACTTGATCTGTAATGAAGAAAGATGATATTTGCCAACATATGTAGAGAGTTATCATTAACTATTCAAACCATATACGTGAATAACCAAATGAGGAATTTTACCCCAATCATGGGGTTGTGTGAATGAATGAACTTATACATAACTACATTAAAAACCCAATATTTCATCGTTTTCTTAAAAATATTTTGAACTCTTACATCTGTACTTAAAGAATAAAAACAATTGTAGTTTCTTGAATTGTAGGAACGTAGATAGAACTGTACATGGGGCTTTAAAGAGAATGAATAATCACAGTAGGTTTAAAAACGAAGAAAAATATGTACGAGTAATACTACATTTGATAAAATCAAGTTACTAAATGATAAGAAGGTTAAATGTGAGGAATCAAAGGGTTCGGGATAAGATCTATTATGTTTATATGCAGTTACTTCAGTTATTTGCTTCAAGAGTTCAATTTAAAAAAAAACTATTTTGTATAAAGGTATATAAGTTTGTATAATGATGTGGCAAAATATCATGTTTCACAATTTGTTTTGGGAATCAAATGTATATACATATGACTGCATACCATTTAGATTAATTCCCAAACTTGGACTCATTCTGACTTTTCCGTTTATCCATTATTTTCTAAAACATGTCCCTCAAGACGCTTTTTTGAATGACTTAGAGTTATACCAGTTTGGCTTCAGAGAAAAGACTCTTGCTTGATGCACTTATAAACAAGATGGTGTTCAGCCAAAGAAAACCTTCTTCTTCTTCACTTGTACGTGTTTGAGAAGAGCATGACAAGTGAAAAGCAAGTGGAAAAACAGAACCTAAAAGGGAAGAAAAAATGAATCCCTTTTTTTTTATTTTTTGTTTTTTTGTTCCGGCATCCAAAAGGATAAAAACATCTAAATATGATTAATACTGAGGTCTTTTTTACTAAAAAAAATAAATAATGCATTCAGCAAAATTTTAGGCTATTTATACAACTTAAAAGATGAAAAAGGTTACATTTTTGAGTCAAATTGGTCTGAGAAGCGGTCAAAGAATAAAATACTTCAAATGACATTAAATATGCATGATATTTTCAGCAATTTTCTTCCTTTTCCATCAAATTAGAGGGTTTTTTTTAACTTGATCTTATGAAACAAGGAAATTGTTTGCCTTGAACTCATTCTCAGACACCTCAAGTTTATGATAACAAAGTGCCGATTTTGACTCACAGATGCCAAAAATGAGACAAACTACTTGTAATTTAGTAAATGATATCTTTTTGATGCTGTTCAACAAAAAAGCCCCCATAACACAACAATATATCAAATATTATGGTTGAATCAACAGGCGTCAGTTACAAATTCATAAACAACAATCAAAGTGAGAAAGGCAGAGAAGCCATAGAGTTTCAAAGTATGAATTTATGCATATGTAGGTCATGTCTTCTTCTTCATACTTTCTAATACGTGTGTAATCTTTAGTTTTCAGGAAATGACTACTATGTAGGTAGGTATGTGTGTACTAACACATTGCATATTATATATGTATGTATTCAAATAATATTAATAGAACCTTGAAATATGATCTTTGAATAAAGGATCACTTTTTCTTCATGAAAAAAATAAAAATAAAATAATAATACTAATGATAAAATACACAAACGTGGGCTTACAAATGGTTTTAAAATGAAAATTATTTAGATGCAGAAGTTGAAACAATTGTTTTGAAAATCATATATATTAACCCTTATATATGTCTTCTTTTTTTTTTTTTTTTTAATTTTAAATTTATATTCAAAACTATATATGTACTTTATAGCATGTGTACAATACTTGGTTGATTTGAATTACGAAGTAAGGATGAGTTTATAAACAAGAGAACAAGGTTTTAATATGGAATAGATACCTATATAATATATATCATACTACAATCAGACTTCAGTTTGTAAGACATCAAACCTGGGGAATGGGCCTCGAGTTGCACTTAGTCACTTTAAGCTCGACTCAGACTCGGAATTTAGAAAAAAATTAGACTTGTAAAAATGGCTCGTGAAGGAAATCAGAGAGGAGAATTCTGATTTTCAATTCGAACTCGAGTCACCCGTGATTAAATCGTGACTTCAGAATGTAAAGACTTGCAACTTGACTCGAACTTGTAAAAAAGGACTCTTGAGGAGCTCTTCAAGGGTTTCACTTGGTGAGGTAGTGATTTGAGCGTCTCTTTTTGGACAACGAGTGATGTTTGTGCTTAATACTGCTTTATTTTTGCTTTAGTTCCTATTATCCTTGACTAGATCACATAATTTTATAGAAACATTCAGGTTCTTAAGCCTATCAAGACCCTATTGTTATAACAGTCAACTTGATATGGATGTGAATTTATGCTTGAGAAGCAAAATCCGGGTCAGTTTTGGTTATTATTATCTATTTTCACTTTCAAGGATTTTGCTACTAATTTCGTTCAAGTTGTTCTCAGAAGCAATGCATATTTTGATCTTTATGGATATAGTTGAAATATGTCGGGCATTGACAGATTTCACCAATCAAATGAACTTTTGATGTATTAATATTTTATAGATAATCTCCTGAATTTAGTTTTTAGAAACTAATGCATCATATAACTTTGTCTTAAAGGTAAATATGTTGTTGTTTTTTCACAGTCTATATAATTAACAGTCCTTTTAATGAATAGAGATATTTAGGTATTTGTTTCATCTGGAGTAAATAATAAAAAAGAGTAATTCTTCATTTCTATTTGCACTATAATTCCTTCTACCCATGACAGAAATAATATCTACATACATGGACCTATTAGGTACATGTAAATATTAGTATTTTAAGAGATATGACTACTCAAGTCTTGGAAGAATTTTTAAATTCACATCTCCAATCCCTGTATTCCTTCCAATACATTTGTCACGCACGCAACGATACCCATTATAAGAACAATTTGATTTTAAATTTCTTGCTTATGAAGTATGTACATGGCCATTTAAAGGAATGATAGAACTATGTACATACCATAAATACTTTGATTAATTATATTATCACATTCGTCATAATTGTATGTAAATCAAAAACATTCGGCATCAAAAGGATCCAATCTGAATTCAAGGGTCTAATATACATTGAACACATTAAAAACCAGTAAATAAATAGAAATTTCTTTAAAAAGAGTAGATACGTCTTATAAATCACTACTCATTAGAGATAAGGAAATGTTCTCAGCTATAAAGGAGAGTCTAAAATAACATTACCTACTATCAAAAAAACCCTGGTCATTTCAATGCATATCAATATAATTAAATTTAAAACTAATGATGAGATCGTGTCACTCTATATTAGTCTACAAATGCCATTTTTGATGCCTGTCCTTGTTTATTATTTAACATTAAAATATCTTTGACTCCATATTATTACCTATTTTTCATTGAATTTGTGTGTGAAGGTATGTTAATAGCATGAATAACGAATCAAGATCCTTCCTTGTTGTTGAGGAGGATTCCATAGTAGGTCGGATTTCAAGGGCGGTAAGTAATTATTTATAAACACTATGATAAATTTTTTCATGAACAAAAAAACATGTATGTAGATTGATGGCGGGTAGACATAGGAGGTTGCTTTTTCAATGTAAGTAAAAGATGGAGAGGGGATCAAAATTCTACATAGAGTAGCAAATGACAGACATATCAACTATAGTTACGAATCACCCAGACATGTACTTATGTCTACTACATAAACCTTTATTTGATTCAACTCCACTTTAGAAACTTAATCATTCATTTAGTTACATAAGAAAATGAAGACTTTTAAGTGGATTTTACTATTTGGCTTCCTTTTTTTCTCGAAATGGATTAGCCATCCTCTGAAAAGATTATCTGAAGTTAAACTATTTACATCCATACCAAACTCTTTTTGAAAATGTTGAGCTCTCATAGGCTTAAAATATGCATTTTGCTAAAATAAGATTCTGAAATTTTTTGAAAAAGTATTAAAGGTCGAAATTTTGGAAGCAGATATTATTCATTTTATTTCATAACTTTTTTTACATGAGTAAATTTTTATAATAAATATTATTCACATTTATCTAATTAAATAAATAATTATTACCTCTTATTTGATATGGTATAGACGAAAATGGTAATTTTCTATCATACAAACGTTTATCGTAAATATACGGCAATAAAGCTGTTTACTGAAAGAAATAAAGATGGAAAATGCACGCTGTGAATAACATGTTTAAAAAACTTCCGTTCCCTTTTATTCCATTTTTTAGCAAAATGCATATTTTATGTTTAGTTTTTTTATGGTCCAACCTACTGTTTAGTATTGTTGTAGATATATTATTCAAGCATAAAATTATTATTTACCTTTTGCAACTCGTCAGAATCTATCGTCAAACAAATTCGCTGTTTTTGTTCCTTCTAATGTAGGCCGAATATATCCATTTTCTGTAGTACTTCTCCATTTTTCATTTTAATTCAATTTCAACAAAAAAAAAGAAATTATAAATTGTTGCTCTGAACACATCAAGTAATTTGGATTACAAAGTAAATACAAGTAAAAGAAGAAAATTGGTCACCCTGTCTAATATTCCCAATATGGTTTTTTCGATTGGCCCTATCAGAAAATATTTTGATAAATAAAAATGGCACTAAACACAGAACACTCTACACTACGTATGTAAATATCTATGTGCCTTTATTAAAAAAAAAGAATGGAATGTTTCAGAGATTCCTCAGTCTCATAACATTAATCCATAAACTCCACACAAATCAAGTTGGGTTTATTACCTCATAAACCTTGATTAGCAAATCTTCTACTGTCTACCCAAGTGACAAAAATCCCCCTGAATGATAAATTGATAGTTTGATCGTTATGTCAGGTTCTTTTTACGAGATTTTCATAGTGTTGGATACATTCATATTTCAAAATTGTTCCTTGCATGACAGTAATTGGTAAATTGGGTATTGCCATGATCAGCCCATTTGATGAGTATGTGCGTGAAGTTACTCATATAGGTATATAAGGGTATACACTATCTAGGTATATGTAAAAGCTTCATAGAAGAACCAAATTGCTGTATTTATGAAGATATAACTCCATAAAAACAAGACTTCATTATAAATACTTGGGTATATAAAAAATAGTCTTCCCTCAGGTATCAATTGAACATACATAAAACAACAACAATAACAATTTAAGTGTCACATAAATTGGAATATTGGCTTAGAAGCGTGGAAATTTGCAAGTATATTTGCAAGTATCTACATAATATGTAGTAACCTTTTTCTACACTTGTTCACCTACAGATGTGAGGTTTTGCTCCATAACTCAACTAAATAGGTCAGGAAGGAATTCTCATTAACTCTCTCAACCTTTCCTCCTCCAAATAGTGAAAAAGCCCAAAATAACAGTTTAGGTAATAATAATGCTGTAGGGAACTACTCATAGTTGACCAATGTTCAACTAATAATAATTGATTATTTAAACCATCAACGTCATTCTGAGTGATAACATAGGGGCAAAAGAAGTAGAAAAACAAGAGGTGGTAAAAAACAACAACATAGGAGTTGCTCAATGGAATTCAATTCCAATTCAATATGATGATAGAATGTGCATTTGATGATGATGATGGTACCTAGAGTATAACTGGAAGGAAATCAAGACTTCTTTAGGCGTATATATACGCTTTATACATACACAATATGTATTATATATATACTAAATGTGCATAGTATACATATAGTATGCGTCACTTTTAGTCATCGTATTTGGTACATTCACTCTACAAAAATGTTTAAATAAATATTAGACACAATTCCCTACTAATGAGTCATGCGTCTATGAATAAATTGAATTATACATATTATTATACAATATACCTACATCATACATACATAGATGTGGACTTGGATGTACATATGTATGTAGAATTTATCATTTGTTACAGTTCTTTTTCTTTATTTATTTTTCTTCTTCTTTTTTCCTTCAAGGATTAATGTAAATATATTATACACACGGAATTCAAATCCTTCTAGTCACCTGGATATTGATCTGAGTATGTAGCCCTACTTGAAAAATTCATTGGAGCTTATAGTATGTAATGCGTAGAATGCAGGTCTTTTGTGTAAGGACAAAGACTAAAAATGAATCAACATTTATAAAGTTGAAAAGTGTGTAGATTTTTGAAACTATTAATTATATCAGAGCAAACGAGGAATTGATGAGGAATATCCAAAGACCTTTAAATCCTGTAATCCCTGAATTGAAATCCTTATAATCAGTTCAAGTGCAACAAAATTGAATACTGTGTTTTACACACATATAAAATCGGAGCAGCAACAATGGTTCATTGTAACCACAATAGCAACCGTTTGTTTACATTGTTCTTCAATAAGTAAACAATCCAGTCTTTGATGAGTTCACTTATGTATAGACTGTTTTACCGCACAATTCCTGATGATGAATATTATAGCTAATTAATTAGTGTGTAGCCTTCCTTTGTGTATAAAATCCCACAATTGGTTCTTGACGGTAATGCGTAAAAAAAAAAACGAAATACGAGTTGCGTGTTTTTAGATCATATCAACTATGTAAATCATTGATGCATTGATGTCCTTCTTAAGCTTTACATCATCATCTCATTGTGAGTGATTTTTTTGTATTTTGTTTTTCCGTACATTGTTTCAGGACACTTTATTTCGTCAAAGGAGTGTCCAATCTTGATGTCAAAATATTTATTCAAAATAAGTTGTTTCTGAGTTATTTATAGTGAAGCTTTTATCGAACTTGACCGACTATCTCTGTCACCTATGTATGTAGATACGTATAGGGCTCGAAGTTGAAATTGATGCATTTTCTAAACCAACAAAAAGAGAAAATAAATGTTCATTTCTTTTAACAATTACATATGTTTGCTTCCATATCTTTTGACACTTTGAGGACAAAGGCTTGTTAGAGGACCTAGAGTCGATTTAAAGGAAGCTTTTTGATTCAGAGAGATGTGTGAAGATATAGCATTCCCCTGTCTAGATATGACACCAAACTAAATGTCTGTGGCTTGCACTTCTTGCACTCATTCACAGCTCTGGGATTCTTGGTTTCCATCACGATCTGTGGCGTACAGATCACCTACAGATACCTTGGAGGATCTGCAAGGACGCTCCAACCATCTCAACTACCTCCTCTTTCTTTATATCCGTATTGTGGCTCATAAATATAATGCCAACCAATCATGCTCCCCCATTTTCTATATCTATAAGGACTGTCTCTTATGTAGGGGAACAGTTCTGTAAAAATAATATCACATTACGATATCACCTCAACGAGGAGCTCTTTGGGATAAACAATAACACAATATAGTCTCCCTTCAGCTGTTTTTCATCAGTTGGCTCTTCTAATTTAAAGGAGTTGACTCTACGTGTTATGAACTCGTAAAAGCTATTATTATTATTTATGATATTGATTTATAAAAAATTTATTAAATCAAGGATTACGCGCCCTTTTTTTTCAATTTTTGAATAGTAAACAAGTTTTAATGATTAATTTGAACATTAATAGAATTTATCAATGTATAGTATACATAAATAATAACTCTGCTCAATATTAAAAAGTTGGCAACAAGGAAAATACAGAAGTGTAGCAGCTACCAGTTGTTTTTCCAAATTTATCCTTTCCCTTTAGAGAGTTGAGGTTGTGAATGAACAAAAAAGCTCGTCGTGACTAATCAGACAATTTTTTATTGATATTATTTATCAAAAAGAGGGAAGACCACTGTGTTCCAGCACCTATGGACTGTAACTCCACTTCTTTGCTTGTCATGGTCTCATGCTTCTAATAAAAATTTATTGTTTATGTTATTCAGACCGGAGAAGTGCCATGCTAATGAATGTGTCAATTTAAAATTTGGACCCTGTATAGTATAAGCATTTTTTTATTGGTACAAATAATATCAATATTTAATTGAAAACAATTTACAAAAAATACATAAATGATATGAATTTTACTCCAGTACATATTGCTAATGCTAAAAGATACTACATCCCAATTGAAAGAGTTCCGTTTAGCACCCTAATATTATTTTATTTGTTTTTGTTTATGTCTTTTTTATATAATTTTTTTTTGACCTTTTAAACTCTAATCGCCATTTTGTTTATTATTCATGGATCTACATTCATATTACAAATACATTTGATCTATACCCACACTACTGAAAAACTTGTAACTTGTGCATATCTATATTGAGTATCCCAATGAAAAAGAGACATAAAACAATGGTCATTTAAACAATAATGACTCCTTCACAGCATTTTTAATGAGATCATTTCTTAAAACAAACTAGAATGTGACTAGTTTCTAGTTCTTGTTTTTTTTAAAATGGTGTCTTTAACACCATTTCTAGATTGATGTTTAGTTGATGTGAACAAGTTTTGATCGTTAATTAGATTTGTAGTCAGAAATAAGGTTTAGGTTGATATTAGGCATAAGAGAAGAAGTTAAATCAAGGAGCATTCCCTTGTTGAAAGTATATACTTATATGTACAATGTTCAAACAATGCTAGAGTAATTATCTCCAGTGATTTCTTAGGCTCACTTTTTAAGAAGTGATCCTGTTATTTGAGAAGAACCAAGTAACTAAACTCTGTATACCCATAACAAGTCATATAACGCTTACAAATCGGTTAAATATAGCCGTACAAGAGACATAAATAATAATTAATCTTTTCTGCAAAAACAGATATTTTCAGAGATTAGTGTAAGATAAACTTTAGAAAGAGCAAAATTTTAATCGTCCATATAAATTATTTAGTTATTGATTTACACGAAGTTAAATTTAGTAAATTTTTTTAAAATGAAAAGAAAGTCAATAGAATGATTCTCGTAGATTATGTACATTAATGAATTGAAATTTTTACAGAGTATCAAGAACACATCTGTAAAATATATAATTATTCAAACTATTCATAAGTTTGGCTCAAATATATTTTTACCATGTCCATATAAACACATAGAAGTCGTCTTAAATTAAGGCTATGCTAGTTTAACTTCAACTTTTCCATAATAAATGCCTAATTTATGTTATTATATTTTCTCAAACTAAAAGAAAACAAAACAATGAATAGTTCATTCAAATCGGAACAAGCATTTCAAAGATATGAAGATACAAAGGCACAGTATAGCAGCTCTTCCTTATGCCAACATGAGTATATCTTCCACCACAAACCAGGATTAGTGTTCCAGGACCTCCGTATTCAAAATCAAGTACTTGATGTGCACCAAGACGAGTATAAAGAAGAAGATGGGCAGTGGTGGACACAATAAAGAAAAATTGAAGTTAAGTTAACGCAAGCTCGATTTAAAACGACTTCTTTTCGAACGAACATGGTGAAAGTATATTTGGCAAAACATTAACCCATGTAAATTTATTTCATCTGTCCATTGTCCATTTGTTATTTTCTTACCCTTATTAGTGTTCAAAAACTATAACTATTCTTACGAGGGGACGATGCCAAGAGTAAAAACGTGCACTATTTCCAAACAACCTAGAAAAAAAGTCTCAAAGTTTACTTGATGTTTTTATTTTTTATTAGAGACAAAGTGTGTTTCATTTCTTTGTCTAACTTGTTGATTTTATATACATTTTGAACCCTACTATCACATGCCTTGAAGCTGAAGTTGGTTACGAAATCTTGTTTAAAGTTGAGTATCAGTTTTACTTTTAATTTAACTGGTATTCTAAAAAGCTCTTGGGATTGGCTTAGATTTCACGTTTGTTGACAGTAGTGCGTGTTTTTACTCTTCCGAGTCATTAATCTGAATCCCCTCTTCTCCACCAAATTTGATCCAAATCGAAGAGATCAAGGTCGAGGGATCTCTTTGTTAGTATAAGATGGCGAATACCTAGTTCAACAGTCGGAGAGAATGAAGTACATAATTGGTTAGCTAGTTATCTGCACTATACAGCTATGATCAATGTGCCCAACAACCAAGAGGTTATCATTACAAATATGCAATTGTCATTCAAGAAGACCTGAATGACAAGGGTTATTTGAATCTTTAAAATAATGTAAATTATAACTAAAAGCAACTTGATCCATACTTTTTGAATAATAACTTTTTCAATAATCTGAACTTTATTAAAATTCACCTTGTCCAGTACTCCTTCTCTAATTTATGTCTATACAAAAAAGTCTTAACTTTACCTCTCGGCATGGACAAATAAGGAATAATACATAGTTCACCTTCTGCATTAACAAATTATGCAGAAGTAATAGTAATAAACAGTTTTTTCATCGGAATATTTTACAAGGACCCTTGTTTAAATTACTTTGATATTACATGAGTAGGTAAATTATCAACTCTTGTGTGGTAAGTTCGTTGTGTTTTATCTTTTGAAGCACATGCATTTTGCTAATGAGGTTACTTAATATTTGCCAGGGGTAACATTTACTCAAGGATAAGTAAATTAATTAAGAGTTTTATAACAATGAATATACTTATGTATACGTACAGTGTAAATACATCTGTAATTATTTGCATCAAGTGATAAGATCATTATTATGTACTTAATCTATATAAAACCCGAGTCTGACCAAGGTAGAAATAATGATGTAGCTATACATAATAAGTGTACTTATTTTGATCAAGGTATTTAAACCAATTATCTAATAGGTAGAGCAATTTCTAAGTATTGTATTTATACGAGTGATACATGTGGCTTTATGATGAACAGATCGAGTTGGAAGGATATATCAACAGCTGATCGTTACTTGCATTTTCTCATGTCTAATATTACTCATCTATGAATATTGACGATTTAAAGTAGATAAAAGGTAGTAAAAGAAGTACAATGTATAGAGCAAGGACGAATCAATTCATATGGATCTCTTCATGGACTTCCTTTTTTTGTCACTTTAAAACCATGTATGTTATGTACATTAGGGTGCACCGAAATGACAAAAGTATGGTGTTTGTTATCCAAGCATATTTTTATTTTGCATGTAATTCTCTTTATCATAGGAATAGTTATTAAATGTTCACAAGAAAGACCCTTCATGAACGCGTTTTTATTTGAAAATCTGTAAAATATCGAAAAATTTGAATTTTTATTGCTCTTCCCTTAAAATTATGGAATTGAATTGAAATACAAGATTTGTATGGAACTAAACGTTGTATGCTACCTTTCAACAATATTTTTTGTTCAGTTTTAAAGTTTCTTTGATAGATGATAAAAGTTTAAGTCTCAGCAGCTCTACTTTGAAGTATGAACAAAATCACTATTTAATAAATTTATGTACACAATTCTTCATTTTTATAAGTAATGAACTCTCAATAATATAATGTTCCGGTAGAAATGAAATGAGGTTACTAGCAGTTCAACCACTTCATTAGTGATTCTACATATAATTGCAAGGGTAATTAAAAGTGTGAGGAAGCAACAGTACCGCAAAATATATTTATATATATTTGTATAAACTCACAGGTCTATAACTTATTACATTTTTTGTCGTTATTGTATTGCAATTAATCTAATTAACCAAGCATTCAAATACCGGAAGACTATGGAAACTCAAACGATATATTAGTAGTAAGTAAGTACACATATGGTTTGTCATGTATTTTATATAAATATAACCAATATATTCATTGACTTTAATGATATCCTTAATTAAAAAATATCTATCATCTTTATTCCTTCTTTCTCAAAAGCAACAATTAGAAATGGTTAATGTGGTAATAGATCCTCCTTCTCCCGCCCCTCATGTGGAAAGACTTCATCATTAATATTAATGACTCTTGGATTTGAAAAACTCAACTTGATTTGACTTTTCTTAACACTACATAGATAATGACTAAATAAATAAGTAGAAAAAAAATGAAGGGTCAAGGATGTTGAAGGAAGTAAACATCCCTCACTGTTTCATATAAAATTTAAATAATAATATGTACATAGTAAATAATATTGTCTTGTGTTTTAAAGTTAAAACAAAGAAAAGTCTGTAAGGAAGTACAATCCATTCCCTTTCTAACGAGAGCGAAAGGGGGATTTATTTCTACATGTATCTCATAAGAAATGACATGCATATTTATGCAGCAAGTGTTGTTAATTTCCAAGGGTCTATATGTAAAACAATGTTCGTAGAATCAAAAAATGGGGTGAAAAAAAACTTAGAGCAGCGTTTCTCAACTGGTGGGTTTTGAAAATCTAATCAAATATGGATTTCTTTAAAGGTATTGAATGGTTATCCTCTATTTAAAAAAAAAAAGTTCAAAAAATTGAATTCATTCAAAATCAGACTAAATAAACTTAAGAACAATATAAATGGGTTGAGGCAAAATGATTATGGGGAAAATTGGGTCTCAGGCTTTGACGAGTTGAGAAGCACTGACCTAGAGTACAATTTGTCATGATCTTAACTAGAATTATTCTGTATTCTTCCTCCTCGTCCCTTAAAAAAATCTGTTAACGAAATTTTTTTAAAACTTATCGTGGGACCTAGATTTTGCTACATGCATATGCAATTATAAATAAGAAAATAAGAAGACAATTTCAATATTTTTGCCCGTTTATAGAAGCATACATTAGAACCAATCTTGTTAGAAATAGAATCGACTGTATATATACATACATGGTGTATCTACTTAATTCGAGAGAATTTGTTTTATTATTTGGTAATTAAGTTAATTTACATACATTCAAATTACTGGGAATTTTCAAGTAGTACCATTTGTATACTTATAAATGAATATGTCTTTTTTAAAATGGTATTTCTTTGACAATGTTTCGATTAAATATCCTATAAAACCCTCCCAGAGAAAACCCCATTTTTCTTCATTTTATGAAAATGCAAATATCTTAGTAAGAAAAAGGAGATAGAAAAAAACAACTTAGAATAGATTGAGATTCAACTCACAAAGTACATTAAGAAAAATTAAGTTTAGTCTGATGTGATGATTAAAACAAGTTCAACATTATTGATTTGTGTAATAAATTATTAAATTTATTAATTTGAAAATACACACTCTATAATCGATACTGATACTCTTCTCGTTTTTTAATGTTCCCCTTAAATTGATAAGGTCCGTAATTTATAATAATTTCATGATCAAATAGTGAAAAATGAAAAAATGGATGGTTCTAGAAATGAAATAAAGAAATCTATAATTATCTACTTACATAATTTGATTACTAATTAGAGTAAATATTTGAATTTCGAACAACTTTTAGCATACTTTAATTTCAAACATTTCATTTCAAAATTAATTATTTACACAAAAAAAAAAAATTTAATTTATTTACTCATAGTCATTGACTATTATTAGCTCTATTAGAGAACGCACCACCACGAATCGAGGTTGCAGCTATGACTCAGTCTGAAATTTTTCTTCCGAAATTAATTGAAGAACTTATTGACAAGCTCAATAACACTTGACTTTGCTATTGAATAGTAAATTTTAAAAAAAAAATACGACTCCAAAAATGTACTATGTTAACTTTGTATGTACTCATTCCCACGTGTGTATGTACACTGTGCATACATATTTACACAACTATACTCCACGTAATTCAAAATGGAATAAATTGAGATTATAAAATAATAATTATTACTGAATGTGGGTGTACTCGACTAATTGTACCCTTGTTAGCGTCAATGCATCACTCAGTTGCTTCTTTGGAATAATAATATTTGATTATTGTATTTATGTGTATTAAAAATGTTCTTATGGGATGATTACAACTTATTATTAGTATGTACATATTATTACAATGTACTTACATAAATGTTGAACAATTAAGTATCCCTCAACCCCCAGGAAATAATCTATAAATTTATGTATGTAGTACAGAAAGAAAAATTAAAATAGTATCTATTTTTCACACCATCAGCTTCGAAGAATCGTGTTGTCTTTTTATCATTATACATTTAAACATTAGGATGTTATGCTGCAATTTAAAATTCAAATGTCAATAAAAGACTTTGATAAATGAAGTCGGATAACTTAAACTTGAAGAAACGAGTCAATTTTGTTCAAGATATATATATATATATATATATACATTAGAACCTTGCAATTTGATTATTGTTTTTTATACTTCCTAGCAGAGGTCTTCATAAATATTTTCTCGAGAGAAGATACATAAGTTATAATATTTTTGATACGAGTCGTAATAGTTGAGTCAAGAGTCTTATCGATAGAATTCAAGTAAAATCTTGAGCAATAATTCCATGTCATATACCTTGTGTTCGTGAAAGGATCCATATCTATCAATATCAACTCGAATTATATCCCCAGAACTGTGTTTTATTAAAATAAATAGTTTTTTGATTATATGAAATAGTTTTTTATCCAATGATGGATTCTGAAGCATTAATGACAGTTGTTCGACAGTTTCTTTTGACCATTTGTCTTTGTCGAGACTAAAGTCTTATAATTACGACTCACAATCAGTCATGTCTTTGGACTGCAAGTCTGAGTAAAAAAAAATACAGATTAAGTTGCATTTGAGTTACGAATACAAGTCCCCACTATGTACTTACAATATTTATTTATTTTATTTCTTAAATTGAGAGATTAGTTCAATACATTAGAAATAGTGATGTGTTTCTTAGGACTATTTCTTTTAATTTTTATACATTTTTTAACTACCTTATTTTGTTCAATTACTTTAGGTCAACAGATAATAAATCAAAAATCGGGAAAGGAGAAAGGAAAATTATGAACACGATTTCCATGTTGATTAAAACAATGTTCCGTGGCTTGTAATTAGCATAGAAAATACAAATACATTAATGTAGTAATGTAATGTAGCAGTCACATTAGTAAGTGAAATTTTTTGAAGCCGTGTCAGCTGAAAGGATCATTACTATTAGATATTACTCCTATAATTGGAATGTTTTGGGCCCCTTCTTATAATTGTCTCCAATCCATTTTTTTCATCAGCTTCCGCGGCTTCAATTTTTTCTTCAGATAAGCATTTTTTTTTATAAATTTGTATCTCTATCTTACCTTTCTATTGAAGTTAAGAGAAATTATTCAAGAGCTTTTTGGGCTCTGTATACTGAAGAAATTTGAGATATCCGGATTCGAGTTATCCGACGTCTACAGTATTATGTATGTAACATAGTAAAAACATTGTGGAGTTGTATTTTATCAGTTGTTTATTGACATAAATAATATGATAATATAATTAGTAGATAGATGTGATACGATGAAAGAGGAAAGAAATTGTTAACATACAGGAATATCCATCCACTCTAAATACATAATATATGTATCATATATGCATTAATTGAGTTTAATTTATAAATAACAGATTAATTCATGTACACACATACTAGATGGGGGATGAATGGGACTGTGTCAAGTCACTCATTTGAATATTCTTATATTTTCGTTTAGAGAAAAATGTGATTTAATCCATGGTGTGAGACTCATAATAATTCCTTAAAATTAGCCAATCATGGAGAACAAATAATATAATTAATTATTTGAAACATTATTAAAATGATCATAAAAACATTTACATTAGGAGTGGTCATTGGCCAATCTATAACCTATAGCACTGACATTGGAACATTACTTATGTGATTCACTGTAAACTAATATTAACCCTAGAGTTCTTATGGCCATTAACATACTTACTCAAAGAGAAAATATAAAGATTGACATCCTCGTTTACATAGACTATAACAAGTACTAGATTGCTGCTCAAATATATACCTAATTAAAATTTTAAAAAAACCAACAAAATCATATCTTATTGACAGTAACTTCATCATCCGAGTTCAATTCAGTGCAAAAGTGTCTAATCAACAAAGATAGTAAATATTATTATTTTTGAACATGCTCTAAACACAACTTCCAACTTCAGTTTTATCATGTTATTTATAAAGTCAGCAACAATTCAAAGAATATATTATAATAATATGTGAAATACTGAATAACTATTAAGCTATGCGAATAAAATATTAGATGTCACGTAATGACTATAATTAGGGTAGATTTTTTTATCATTGCATAGGAGGTCTTCCTTTCCGAATTGAGGGTCAATGTACATATATATTGTACATATGGAAATAAAAAAATATAAGTTCTAATTGTTGCATGTGGAATTTTGAGTAACTAGAGGCTTTTTGAAATGAAATGCCATTTTACACTTATAATAATGTGTTATTACGTGAAGATATGGAATATAATTATTATCAAAGTTTTCAATTAATTGACTGTGCATGTGGCTTTATTATTCGCGAGATTAATTAAAATTATTTAGAGTGACATTGAATAGATATTCATTTAGGAAGAATTTTACCTCTCCTCTATATCAATATTTACATATATTCGATCATATTGCCGCAAATATGTAAATTGTTGATGAATCTACAATCTATAATAATATATTATTGACTCTGAAGTAGATATGTAAGCTCTACACTCACACTACAATTTCAATATTGACTAGGAAAAATATATTATCTGCAATTTTCGTGGGTTATTTAAAATTAAATAACGTTACATGCCGAACATATGTATCGTATCAATAATCATCAGGAATAAATCAATGTAAAAAAAAAGTTCAACTGAGTAGAAAAATAAAATATTAATTTCAAAGGGAAGCCATAGAAAAGATTGCGTGAGGCTGTTATGTAATATTCAGAAAGAAGTTCCGAAGAAAAGAAATGGCGCATTTCTTCAAAAAAACATACTAATATAGAGATTATGTGTCTAGTATTCAAAAGTCATTCACTTTGACTAGATATCAAAATTATTCAATTATCCATTCCACTGATCGTGGTGTTGCAATCATCAGAAGCATGATGGAGTATTAAAATCTATAAAGAAGAGTAATAAAATAACTAATAATAATAGTAGTAATGGCCATTAAGGGTGTACTTCAGGCCACTTCTCTCATGCATAGATGTCGCTTTTCAATGTAAGCGGAAATGATACTCGGGTACTTCAGCTCTTCAGTGTAGTAGTTTTTAGAATAACGATTTTCGAGTGCTTGATCTTGCATGCCCACTTTTTCCGTTTCTTTCTCTCCTTCTAGCTGTAAATACTCTACGAGAGAACCCCTTGACTGCTTCTCTTTATTTTTTTCGGTTTCTATTTCTTTCCCCTCTTTCCTTTTTGCGTGTCTTGTGTGTGTGTGTGTGTGTGTATGCCTCAAGTGTGTACTGACTGACTGGGACTGAGCCTTAGATTCTACTCTATATTTTTCTCTCTTCTCTTGAGGTTCTTCTTCCCGCAATTTTATTTGGATTTCACGTTTTATTATCTCCTCTTTAGTTCTTGGATTACTGGAGAGTTCTCTTCTGAGTTTATATTCTATTGTTGGCTTTTTATTAGAGCTTAAGCTTAGACCTAGACTATTAAGTCATTTTAATATTAAGTTGTTATTCACCATGGACATTGTCAAGAGGATTTTAAATCGAGTGGACGAATTCGCTGAGAAGCCTGGTGTTCTGAAGGATGGACTCACAGTCGTGGAATCCAAGACACAAGTCAAGAAGAATTATGTTCTCTATGGCAAGTAGTTGATATTCCCTGGTCCCATCTACTCGGATCAGTGATGAGTGACGAACCCCCCTCTCTTTTTCTCTTCCTTCACCTCCTCCATTTTGTATTTCTTTTTCCCTGAGAGAGAGAGAGGACAGTACTTGTTGTCCTCCAAGTGGACCTTCCAAAAGACAAAGAGCGGCACAGTCGCCGTCTTCTTTTCTACTTGCTCTTTGGTATGCACTTGGAGGTGATAGGAATGAACGGATATTCTATCAACTTTGTCTCCCCCTCTTCATGTTTTTTTAATGAAGTCTTTTTGTTTCTCTTGGATAACACAGTTTTCATATTATTTTCATCCTCAAATTACATGATTTATTTTTTCTCATAGCGAGAATCAGATCATGTTCCTAACATACGAAGAGAAAAAGAGCTGAGTCTCCTTAAACCCATTTTATGATTGCTTTATTCTTCTTCTTAGTCGTATCTTATTATACTGACTTGGGACTAAGACTAAAGCATGAGATAGACTTGATGACATCTAATATGGAATAACTATCTAATGTCCTCTTGTTTTTTTATATATATATTTCCAGGTATCTTCGGATTCATCACACTCTGGCTAGCATTTGGTTATGGAGCACAGCTACTCTGTAATGTTATTGGATATGCTTATCCAGCCTACTGTTCTATCAAGGCTCTTGAATCAGGAACCAAACAGGATGATACCCAATGGCTCATGTACTGGGTTGTCTTTGCTCTTTTCTCTGTTGTTGAGTTTTTCTCAGACTTTTTAGCTGGATGGGTTCCATTCTATTGGCTATCCAAATGTGTCTTTATGATGTGGCTCATGTCACCCATGAACGGAGCCACTATTATCTACACTAAAATCATTATCCCTTACTTCAGAAAACATCAACCCTTCCTTGATGGTATTGTGGACAAAGGCAAGCAACAAATGAATAAAATTGCCGAGGCTGGAGTTGAAGCAGGTGGGTCTTTATTTATATTGAGAGGGAAGATCCCATGAGTCATGGCTAATGCTCTCACTTTTTTTCTTCTTTTTTCAGCTAAAGATATTGCTGCGGAGCGTCAGTTGAAGAAGGACTAAAACTATCAACTCACATCTCTCTTTCTACTCTTAGATACCCAATACATTTTTTTTTTTTTTTTGATAATTTTCTCTCAAAGAAAAAAATATTTTTTATTTAAATCACAAAATGAATCAAATGGACACCCTTTCTACTTCTATTAGTCGTCGCGTTTGAGGGTATAAATAAATGATGAACGTCTGTATAAGAGGCTGTGATGTGCTTGATGTAAATTTCAAATGTGAAATTATATTTTAAAACTCGATGCTACTTTTACTACATTTAAACAAAATTGTTTCGAGAAAAATACTTCGTTTTTCGTCTTACTATATAATGATAGTTGTAATGCTTAGCTTAATGCGATATATCAAAGATAATATACGGATTTTCAGTCTTTAATTCTCTTCCCATCGATTTATTTTGATACATGATGAATTTGCAAGACGTTCTCATATTTTGTCGAATGTTTGACAATTTCATTATCAAACACATGAAGCTCAGAGCTATGTAATTAAGTGATAATTTACAAATGTATTTATTGATCTTGTTAATGATCTATTCAGTACTTATGATAAAATGTCTTGCATATTACTTAGTTTAATATTGACAGGTTTTTGGGTTTTCGTGGGGAAGCTTCGTTAGTTAAAGAAGTGAGAAGTTGTGTTTTCTAATTCAGGCAAGGCTTCTACTTGAGTTGAATATATAGCTTAATTTCTATTCATTTCGCCTTAGAGAGCACACAAAATAGCGAATTCTAAAATAGAGAAAATCCTTAATTTAAGATTAATAATAATATTTAGCAAGAAAATTAACAAAACGCCTCTTGAAAGCGTTTCTCATCGCATTTAAACTATTTCAAATTTTTATACTTATGTTGTGGCCAAAAGAAAGCTAATAAACATTGTGCCCATATTCAATATGACAAGTTGTGTCCATTGAGGACAAAATGAAGGTCAATCGTTAAAACGGGGTCATGACTAAAAAGCGAGTCTTAGTAAGAAAGTAATCAGTATATTAAATTTAAAAAAAACTAAATAACTATTTGTTTCTACTTTCTTATAATACTTTAAATGTTAAGGTAACATCATTAATTCAGAATATGTGGGCATTTGAAATTTAACAAAAATGTAAAATGAGAGCACTAAATACACTGGATATCAATCATTCGATTGCAGAGTAATATAAAATTTGGTACTTATTCGAAAAAATTGATAAGTATACCATGTTAGAAATTGCTTCCTACGCACGCCCCTGAACAAAAAAATTAATAAAATACTGGTCGATGTACTTAGGTGCTCTTTTAATGCCAAATAGAAAAACTCTGCCCTAATTTACTGTCTTTATTACATCAGATGATATAACGGAAAAGCGTTAGTAACCACCTTGAATAAAACTGTAAATTGAGGTGGTTGAGAAAAACGAAAGAAAAAGAATGAGGAAGTGGAAAAAGAAAATATATATAATTGGAAGTATGCGCAGAAGTAACTTGAGATACGAGCTTAGCTCGTTTGAAGAGTAAGGTTTTAATTGCACCCAACTCCAATCTTTTTGAATACTCCTCATTTCTTTTCTTACTGAAGTGTTTGAATTAGAACTGGATCATAGTAAATATTAGCTCGTACCTCAAGGCTTCGCTGAATATGCTCCGTAAAATAGAGATTTTGCAAAGTACACTCAGTAACTCGGGTAAACCTGCATGTAAGATTCTACATAAATTTGGTATATTTTATTCAGCATTATCGATGTATAAAGCGACTGTTTCTTTACAATACATACACAATCAAGAGTCTAGTAAGGTACTTGGGAAAAATGAGGGTTATAAGAGATTTTTCTGAGACTCTTTATATGTTCTGTTCAGCGATGCATTTTATATAAATAACATATATGCTATGTTTTTTTATGAGCATCAGCACCCCCATAGTCACCACGACTCATCACTGATTATTCTAATAAATCACATCAATTATAATTTAAAATACCCATTAGTAGTAGGTACTTTATACAAGTTCAAGTATTGGATTTGGGCTCAATCTAGGGATTCATAGCATTGTACATATTATGCTAATGACTTATACATAATATTGTCTTAAAACTTTCGTAGTATACCTAATGAATAAAAGACACTTACCTCGTTCTCTTCAGCTCCCACGAATTTCTAGAAAATCGCTTATTTTCTTATCACTGAACAACACGATGCCTGGATTCGATCTGTCCTATCTGTTTTGCTTTAGTTTGAATTTTTAACTTCAAGATCCTTTTAGAAATGAGAGCCACAAGTTACAAAAAGAATAAAAAAGTTAGTTCTTAGTACTTACTTATTCTCGAACAGTCCGATGTGTCCTCAGAATCAATGACTCTGAATGTTCGGAACATTGAAGTTGTAAACAAAACATGTAGGGATCCTCTTATATTGTGGTGTGTTGAAATGCCATTTTAAAACTTTCGAAAGCAAACATTTATTTTAAAATCTACGTTTTCCCGATTCATAATATTTTTTAAATATTTATTACAGTATTAATTTATAATTATTTTTCAAAAGGAAAAAAAAAACTATGTACTGATATTGTCGAAAAAGAGGGATTCTCGGCACGACAAGATCACTCAAAAATATTGTCAGTAGCAATTCTCTTAGGGGGAGGGGCACAGAGAACCTAGTGTTAAGCCAATTGCTGGGGCACATGCACAAATGAAAAAATAGCAACAAATCAAATGTAATTTTGAACATCAAATCATTTTATTGGGGGGGGGGGGTAATATACATTTCTTAGAGGGGCATGGGCCCTTGCTTTAAAGCTTACAGCAAAATTTGTAATTTTTTTGTTTCTTAAAGGGACAAACGTATTATTTTTCTCTTATTTTTGAATATTAAAATATCATTAGAGAACATGCTGCCTCTCAGGGTTACCATATACTTATTTATTTAACATTACCTCTGAGACATGTTTTTTTTTACACCTAGGATGACTCACTTTTTTGACAACTCTAATCAGAATAGCTCGCGTTGTAAGTTATGAATTAAACTTATGAATTTTGGTATGATTTTTGTCTTTTATGAATAATTAAATGGCTTCTCATTAATTGTCTTCTACTTGAGTTATCCTACTAATGGGTCTCACTATCAAAGCAATAAATTGTCAAATTACGGAAATGAGTAAAGTTCAAATAAATTTAACTTTTTCTCAGAAGTAAATTTTTTATTCCAGACAATTTACTTTCACTTAGAGTTCCTTCCGGAATTGTGGTCAATAGCTATTAAATACTAGCTGAGAATCCCTCTTTTTTTTACAACTCTACCACCTATGATTAGAGCTAGAATTAACTCTGATAGAAAATAGAAATTGAAAATGTTATAAAATTTTGTTCGACTTATGAAACAATTTGGAGTAATATTTTTTTTTTAGTCGAATGCTAAATTGTTCGACTAGTGAGTCGTATCCGTGCTGATCTACCACTGTATTCATCAAATTTACAAATAATTGAATTTCAAACAATATTTAATTTCAAACACTTGACTTCAAAATCAATTATTTCCAGGATTTAACTACCAATATAGCAGCAAAGTATTAGAGGCCCAGTCAGATGGTCATTAAATATTATGTATAATATCTTATAATTAATGGTATTTGTTTAGCTCGAATGTTGAGCCAATTTATTTTAGAGCGAGAAGTCATTATCAAAGTAACGTCAGGAGTACAAATTACTCAATAATATTTTGACTAAGACATGATCATATAAAATAAAAGATCTTATCATTTGGGATGAGGTATACTTCAGCTTCAAAAATTCAAAACTTGATTTAGACGAGAGCTTCCAACACACAAATCGGTGACTTTCTTTCACATTTGATTACACTGGTCAACTGTCAAAAATCCTAAGGGGTATAAGTTATCAAATTTGCCTCACTGATTTCATTTTTTTAGAGTCCTACAGTTTTCGAGAAATAACTAAAGAAATAGACTGAAGTAGTAGCGCACCAGGGGCGTACTGGGGCGAAAATTTCCACCGGGCAAAGAGTAAATGAGGGGTGCCACGATAAAGGCGCATTATGCTAAATCGAAGGGGCGCCTAGTAAAGATTTCAGAGGGGCGCACCGGTCATTGACCGGTTGACCGCCGGGCCAGTACGCCCCTGTAGCGCACAGAAGGATTTCATTTGATTTCGCAGTCCTTATTTAGATGGATGATTTCTTCTTGAGTAAGGATTATTATCGGTCACTTGACATCTTTTTTGAAAGCTGTGGATCTTAGCTCTTTAATGTATTTCTTATTAATCTATTTCATGAACCTACTCGCGCACCCTACGCCCCTAGGAGTCCCTTTACGTCAAAACAAAGACTGGAAATTGAATTTGCATAAAAAAAACAAATTTTAATATACAAAATGAGTATCCTTCTAGGCTTAAATTGATGTTGATATATGGGCCAAAAAGGCTAAAAAAGTAGGTTCCGATTTCTCTAAAGCCGTTGGACTTATGAAATTTTTGTTTACATATTTGAACTCAACGTGCAAAATTGAATAACTTTTATTATTATACTTATACGCCTTAGGATTTTTGACATTTCAAATTTGTTGACCTGTGTTATGTTTAATTCTTTACTACATTACAACTTTATATGGAGCGAGTCTTGGATTTCATCTGGTAGCAATTTCATAATATATTTTTAAAAAGATTTTTATTGATTCTTTGTTTGTTTTGATTTACAATAGAAACCCAAGAATTTACAAGGGACTGTTTTTAAGAAAAAATATATAGTTCACTCTGCAGAGTTATTGAATTGATAAATTGATCCTAAATATAAAATTGATATAATTAGCAATCCTTAATTATTTAGTTATTTAAATGGAGAGCTATAAATTGTCCTTGAAAACTTCAGTTGCACATTCAGCCATGTCCGTAATTACAGAGTTGGGATACATAAAGGATCCTCTTGGAAGCACACCACCGTCCACGATGAAAATATTGTTCAATCCTTTAATTCTAGAAACACAAAAAATAGGGGGAAAACAGGGGAAGTATAGATCTGCCTAGAGTAACCGTACAACTTTACTTAAAGTTCCTGTCCACGATGACATCTAAAGGAGTGGTGGAGGTAGGATGGTATTTGGTCATACAACTACTTTTAGCAACGCATTCCACGTATTGGTCATTTTGGAATGACCGTTCCAAATCTGTACATTCTTTATAGTTCGGATAATGCAGTTGCGCTCCTAGTTTTTTGAAGGCCTTTCCGTTCCCTAATTCTACTGCTGTCTGAATGGCCTTAATGGCACATGAAGTGTCCTCAGAGTGATTAAGATAATTTGGATCGATGGACAAGCTTCTATTCGGATGCATAAATATCCTTCCCAGTGATTTTGGTTTTGTACATCCTGCAAGGAGAATGAAGCCCCGTTTCCAAGGATCCGTGTTTGAGGGAAACGTTTCCTATACATATATGCAAATGAAGGAACATAATATGTAAATATAAATAATCCCATGATTGGACTCACGTCAAATGTGTCTGGCCTCATCCCTGATAGCTTTATGTATATATCTTTGTGCGGAGCGCCCACATTGTATATGAGTATGGATGTGTCCTTTTGGGGATCGATTGCCTGAACAGACAGGGCTGACGTTGAGTATATTCCTTTTTTATAAAGCAAATAGTTCCAAATCTCTGTAGGATGAATTAAATTGGCTAGATTCACACTTCCTGTATTGTTATGTAGATGAAAATACAAGGGACATGTGAGATGGTCCTGAAGATCATGTCCAATAGGAAGGTCTTGAACAAGTGAGAGCTAAAATGAAAAAACAAATAAAAAAAAATACTCGACAAAGTCAATCAAGAATCTCTATTATAGATTACGTTTAATTTGTGAATTTGTGCCTTAGGACCCACTCCAGACTCAAATAGCAGCTTTGGTGTATTGATGGCCCCTCCTGCAAGTATGAGTTTATTGATCCTATTCAATTGGATAGTTTTCCCTTCTTTATGATGAGTAATGTGAAGGAACTCTGGAGATTTATCCTTGAAATCAATCTGAAACATCAAGTTTTATGTATTAAAGAGTCCCTCTTTTTTTCTTTTCTTTCAAGTGTTATCTTTTAAGTACTTTGATAACCTCAGTGTTTGTGAGGACATGTAAGTTCTTTCTATTGAGAGCTGGCTTTAGATAGGCATCCAAATTACTGAATCGCTTGCCTTTGTATATTCCTTGTAAAATGGTTTCAAAATTCCATCCTGGAAATCGGGCTTCTTCCGACAAGAAGGCTTGAGCTAATTTATCATCGTCTAATCTTTAAATCAAGAGAAGAAAGAAACAACATGGGTAAGCTATTGAGAAATTCGACCTTTTAAATATATACATATATAAGCATTTGTGAGTAATTGAATCATGAAAACAGTAATTTTGACTCATAGGTATGTATAAATGTATAGGCATGTGAATACATAAGTCGATCATTCGTATTTGCAAACCGATATACGCATACAACATTTTTCTCTCAAAGTTCCGAATAAGAAAAATAGTTTCACAGGTGACATTTGACTACGCATAAAGTGACTCATCATCTAACAAACTAACATAGACGTATACGTATATGATATGAGCATAATATTATACATTAATCATGAATTGAAGACTTCACATCAGGGTACAATATCATGGCTCAATTAAAACATAAACAACAACTTACCTTGTCCCTAGATGCAGAGTTTAATGGGAAAAGAGAGAAAAAGAAGAAAAAAAAAGTTATGTAGATCAAATGACTCCTCATCTCGTGAATATATAAAAAAAAGGTATCATATCAGACAAAATCCACTCTGACAAGGATAAAAATTATTATTATTATCATTGCGTACAGTGTGGATAATTATATAATTAATCATATATATATATATATATATATATATATATATATATATATATATATATATATATAATATGATACAGCTATGTAATGAGAGATGACCATGCATACTTAGAACATGATAGGGAGATCCTTTTCTCCTCACTCGATTCCGTATGGACTCTGAGCAATACTCAAATGTTTCATTGGATATAATGTGGTAATTATAATGACCAGATCCTCCAAGGCTTTTCCCCCGCGTGATCCTGGATATCTACACATCATTTTAAATAAACACCTCTATACTATCAAACAATATATGTGTATTTGCAAATCAATATTTCCCTTACTCGATCCTTATAGCCATAATGAGAATTCCTTTGTGGATCGGATTCATATCCCCATGTGGGATCAAATAATCCTTGAAGAGGTGCCAAAATGGGTACATATGATGCATACGAGGCTTCATCTCCTTTTTCGATCAAAAGAACGTCTAAACTTGTCACTTCACTAAGCCGTGATGCAAGTACGGATCCAGAGCTGCCTCCTCCAACTACAATAATAGTAATGAAAGCACTTTATAATTGCAGTTGAAAGGTCTACTACGCCTACCAATGATGAAATCGTAGGAATCACGTAGATCCTCCAGACGTAGGAGTATGGATGTATAGCGCTCTCGCTGTGTGCAGGTGAAATATAGTATAATGGAGAGGATCCCAATGACGAGTGCCCCTCTTTTCCACATCTTTCAGGATGAGCCTTAGAGTTGATTATGAAGAAGAAAGGAAGCACTTTAAATGAACGAATGATTTCTCTGCACTCTTCCCCCTCCTCCCCCCCCCCTGAGGATTATATAAGGATGGAAGGTCTTAGATCCCTCCCTTGACAATTAGGCAACCATATAACATACTATATATGTATACATAGTATGTAGGTAAGGGAGAGAAGAGACACTCAGGCCTATGTATGTAAGTAAAAGTTAGGTAGAGTCATTTCATATTAGTGATTAGATTTTAAAAGTTAGTTATGCAAGAGTCATATTATGGAGTACGTATGTAGATATTTAATATAGGGTGTAATAATATATTATATATGTAAATCAAAATTCGCGGTATAACTTTTAAAATTATGAGATCATGTATGTAAAACTACTTTTCATTGGAGCATCATCATGTCTCTTCAATGACGAATAGTACTCAACTGCAAGTAGGGGAGCCAACCGTTCTTTTTTCCACTTACATGACGTGACAACACTTTTGGTGTTCTGACCGGGGTGTTTAAGGGACTTTTTTTTTATAAATTCGTACAATTTCCAGTTTTTTGTGGGGCACATAGTTTTACTCGAACTAAATATTTTTTTTTTTTATAAAAATAAAATAAATAAGGAAAAACATATTGTATTCTTAAATGTGTTGATTTCAAAGTATTTAGAGGGGCCCCTCTCTAAAATTTGTTACAACGGTATCTTACGATGTGGTTTTAGTCATATCTCGCCATCTTTCCTTCCAAAGTAGTAGAAAAGGACAAAAAAAAAAAAAGGTTTAAAATCAACTGGGAGTTAGCTAGCTCAATTCAACCCTTGACAATTTCTTCTATATTTTATTTTTTTCAGGGCCGTTGACATGTTGTTTGATATGGTGGGAATATAATTATACGGTTCCAAAAGAATAATGAAATTTTACCCGCTTAGATTTGCTAAAATAATAAATGAGTTACGAATCAAAAATTCACATTATATAATTATGCACTTTATTAAACTTTCATTTTATGCATAGATACATACTTAATTAGTAATGAAATAAAATATTGATGACAATGCCTTTTTTACAGAATTCACATATTAATATGTACTTTGTACAAATAAATCAATAAATAAAGGAAAGCTTTTGTTTTGTGTCTCAATTGATCCTACATTTTCCATGTAAAAGCATTTCCAACCATTTCTCAATATGTAAATGGAACACGCCATGTTGTATCTTAAAGCTCATTAAATCATGGTTAAAGTAGCAATTGTTCTTCGCTCTCCTAGGTTTTTGTACATATTACGAAAATTGAGAACGTCTAAAGGACTTTCTGGCTTCATTTCTGTTTCATCTGTCATATCAGAATGTAATGATTAAGAGTCTGATATTTTGTATAAATTGACAAACAAGGGATATTATAAATTTCTGGCTCTTTTCTCGTACGTCATCAACAAAAGCTATGAGGAAAAAACAAAAATGACCTGTATAACTCGAAATGTATGCTTTTGTGGTCTAGAGATTGACTTTTTGGAAAATCCATGTACTAGATCCATGCAGAGTTATTATTGATTAAAAGAATCGAAATAGAAAACTAAAGTATAACATAATAACTCCTCATGGGAGAAGTGTTCGTACATCAAAGCTGACTCAGAACTTGTTTTTTTTAAAATAAATTGATTGCCGTTATACGGCAATGATTGACATATTAGGATCTAAATAGATGCTCAAAGTATCTTACATCCCCTTCCTCCGAAGTCAGATGAGTTGGTCTTTTTTTGTGTGAATAAAGTCGGGTTCAACTGATATACATATTATCCAATAGCTGATAATTATAATTATATTATAGGCAGTTTGTGAATAATCAGTAATCGGTCAAAATATGACGATTATTGACGATATTATTTTTACAATTTTAACCTAATTTTTATAAACAGTTTTAAATTAGTTGGTGTGAAAAAGAGAGGTTTTTGAATAAAGTTTGGAAAATTGTCTTTCATCCATAAAAATATCATTTGTAATTTAAATTTAAACTATCCTTGACAACCGTCTCATGTCAGACTGTGTTTGAGCAACGGGCAATTAATTCTTAAGAGCTCTTGATGACCGTCAAACTTTTACAATTATCTTCGTCAAAATCAAAAAATGATTCTAAATATAAGGACAAAAGTTTTTTTGTTTGTTGAAAGGCCACAACTGAAGGTTTAACTCCCACGATATATCTTTTATAACATTGCTCAAACTAAGTTCAAGTTAATACATTAGCTTTATCCTGTAAGATAAATCTAGACATGTGTTTATAGGTTAATCATAATTCCAACAGTTGTTCAACGTCTTCATTAAAAAAAAATCATTCAAAATTCAAAGGGTTTTAATTTATATTTAATTTACGATACTACAAATATTACATAGAAAGTATTGAATTGGGCATTTTTCAATGTAAGATATAGTGCCTTAAATGTCTTTTTGCCTTGAAGCTCCAGGGTCCATATTGAGTTTTTGGAATGGAAGGGGAATCACAGCTGGCAATGATGTTACTGAAGAAAAAAGAAAAAAGTATTACTTGTATGCGTCTCATTAATTCTGAATGAAGGACTTCACTTACTATTGATGATTTGCATTTTCAAGAGCAAGGGGCTGAATCCTTGGTATCTTTGTGTTATCACAAATCAGTCTTGCAAAAGAGAATTTCCGTATTTCGTTCAATTGCTCTGAAATAATAATTGGATCTCCAATTAGGTTTATTAAAGGAAAGCAACATACTCATTATTGCTGCATCATCTAAAATTGATGATATCTTGTTGTTCATTACAAATTTATGAGCAATTTGGAACACAGCTTGAGGGCTTTCACGATTAGAATTGTGTTCAAGTCTACTTTATCTGGGACTCAGAAAAGACCAAGACTTTTAGAGATCAAGACCAGGAGAAGCTAGCAATAATTTAGTCAAATTAAATCACCATTACTTCATCTAGTGATTAGTCATTTTTTGAAGATCTCGTCAAAGTCTTGGCTCTCAAGACTAAAAACGACTACATCATTGCTTTTAATTATTTTTTTAGTTGGAAAATTTATTGTAGTCGCTATGTTATTGACAGCGAGACCTAGACGAGATTTTCATAAAATTAGCCTATGATTTAATTTGACCCACTCAAGAGATGTTTCTACCCCCTTATGCCTTGCATTTTAATTTTAGGATCATCATTCTAAAAACTCTTTTGATTCTACACTTCTTCTTGCCCTCAAAAAATGGCGGGGGGGGGGGAGCTTTATGATAAGAACAAATCAAAGAAATTTGTAAGTCAATTTTTGAAAATTTCTGCAAGTTTTAATATTTTCCACCTAGACAATTCATTACATACAACGAATCTCTTAAACAGGTGCTCCTACGTAGCAACACGTTCTAGTTTAAGATGTTTGGGAATGCTGACTTTAAGACCCAGGCTTTTGACAGATCAGATAGCTTTTTATATTCTACTTTTTTCTATATATAATGTAGAAAATGTAAGATACTATCCAGGACTTCATTGATGGATGTAATCAAACCATTTATTAACAATATTTATTTGGTTGTTTTGGTTTTTTTTTTTTGGTAAATAAAACTTTGTTGTTTAGATTAACTCATCGTGAAATAAATACTTTATTGATAAATTGAAAATGAGTTTTACAGATGAGAGATCTTTCACCGAGGACGAAATTATGCGATTCGTTAAAAAAAAAAGAGTATAACTATAACTAAGTTCAAGAGTGTGATGCTGAAAGACGAACAAAATACTGACGATGCAGCGTTTAGACCCTAAATTTTGGATCCAATATTTATTAAAGGTTTGATTATATATCTAATAATCGAGTCATTGATTTCGTAATCCTTCTGTAGCTCTACCATGACTCTTTGATTTCTAGTGGGTTTTTGACCGAAATTGAATGAAAATTTACATCACGGTAGAGCTACTAAAGTAGTAGTGTGGATAAAGATTACAAAATCAGATGAAATTCTTCTGCACCCTTCTACTGCAGTTGTTTTTTGGTAGCTTTACCGCGAGTCTTTGATTTCTAGCGAATTTTTGCTCTAAATTGGATCAAAATTTACACACTTAGATGGACGATTTCTTCTTAGTTAAGGAATCTTATCGGGCCCTTGAAATCTCGCATAAAAGCTGTGGAGATCAGCTATTTAATGCATTCTTTATTAATCCATTTCATGTAATATTCAACGAGTTATTCAAGTACAAATGTTTAGGTCGACTTTTGGACCTACTCCCGCCCCTATGCCCCCAGGAGTCCCTATAGGTCAAAACAAAGATTGAAATTGGCATTGAAAACACTAGCGAATCAACATTTTCTAATGCACAAAATGAATATCCTTCTAGACTTAAATTGAAGTTGAAGTTGGAAAAGGGGCCAAATTAGCTCAAAATATAGGGTCCGATTTCTCGAAAACCGTCCGACTCTCGAAAAAAAAAATACAGATTTGAAATCAGCGTGAAAAACTAAATAACTTTTGTTATACCTATACCACTTAGGATTTTTGACCATTGACCAGTGTAAAAGAGATGTCAAGTGCCTGATAAGATTCCTTAACTAAGAAGAAATTGGATTGGTAAAACCCACAACTGCTAACACGGTAGGGGAGGGGTCAAAAATTTGACTGACCCCTACAAAATAATGTATAACTCGACTACTGTTTAAATCTGTGTATATAGAATCAAGACTCACCAAGTGTGAAAGAGCCTGATTGTCCATCCAAATCATAAAAAAAGCGATCTCCCCTTTTAAGCCTGGCAAATTGATCTGTGATGATGCACAAAAAAGTGCGTCCAATCAACGAGTCCTCGGATTTGACCTCTAAAAGCATCCCAACAAATAAATCAATGTCTTTGACGTTCTTGTAAATCTTTTTGAGGAGATTGATGTTCTTTTTACACAAAATAAAAAAGTAAAAAAAGTATGTTGATGCACAAAGATATTTAATAAATTACTTTATGAGGCATGTGGGACTTTAAATCATCAAAGATTTTGATTTTCTTTGATCCACAGATTTCCACATAAAAAATATACCCTGGAATTCCATGATCTCTTCCCCTTTGGATATTGAGAGCAATCAAGTCAAGTCCTTCGTGATTCAATTCAAATAAATGATTCTGAATCTAATAACAGAAAGAGGTATATATATATAAATATTATTTATTTTTCATAGGTGGACTCAAACCTCTTCTGAAATTCGATTATCATAGTCTTCAATATTCTGAACAACCATTCCAAAGGTGATTTCATCGAAGACGCCCGGAGTTTTGATTTTTTCAGGATTATTGAATATATTTCGAAGTAAAAAGGATCCCGTGGGCCGTGCATTTAAAATATTGTAGCTCCTAAACAAAAGAGAGTGAGAGAGTTAAATAGAGTTAGAAATGATCAAACCTCACCTCAATGCATTAGGAATTAACGTGTGCCCAACGCGAAAGGCAGCTGCTGCAAATTCATTTGTTATCCTTGGATCAAAACTATCTCTATAGTCATGACTAAATCCATTTCTCAAAGTCCAGAGTCCGAATTCACGCATGGTCGTTGGCCCTAGGACTGTGGGAAGCCATTCGTTATACACAATGTGCTGCCATTGTGCGTTTATAATCCGCCGAGCTACTTGAAAAGTTTTCTCGTCATCCCAAGAAGGATTTTGTCCATGAATCACGGAGGCTACTTTGTTATGCTGTCGAACCCAAAGTGTGTGCATTGAAGTAAGAGATAGTTGTTCGTTTACTCTCGAGTCACCGGCTAAAAAGCAATTTTCTGGGTCCACGCATTCCTGGTTTCCCTTATTTGACGGAAGATTTCCGTCCTCCTTATTGATTTTTAACTGTCCTTGTTGAAAGGATCTAAGAGCACTCAACTCATCCTCGGTAGAACCGTAAACATTCGAAGAGTCCAGCCAGTGTGTAAGTTGGTTCATCTGAAAGCAAGGAAGGTTATCACATTTGGCAATATGGAAATGTAAGTCTCACATACTTGCTCATTGGGGCCAGCTTTACAGTCAATGTCAGGAGCAGGTAAAGATCTAACAAAATTTAAGCATGTTCGAGGATGAAAGACAATGTCATTTGGAGGTATGAAGATGGGAAAGCACTCTAGTGTATTATTCCCGAGTTGAGCTGAGCAGCAGTCGAATGTATCACCTTGGCCTTTGCTATGAACGGGAACATGAACAAGGTCATGATCTAAGAACTGTCCTGAAGTCATGAGTAGATTTGTGTATCGAATATTTGGGCGTAACAGATTGTTGGTGACCATGGTTGACACAAAGCGTGCTGATGGAAGATCCTTTCCATCAGCTGCACGTCGAGGCATACTAAAACCTATCGATAGAAATTGAGTGTGAGATAGATAATTAATTAGAACTCGACCCATTCGTTACCATCAAAATAATTATTCTTAAGAATTCTTTGAACAGGTGTAAAAACGGATCCGTAGATGGGCTTCTTTAGATTATTACATATGCCACGAGGATTCCGATAGGGTGATGTTTCATTACAAGAAAACTTTTGTAAACACTTCTCCTCAGACTTATCCTCTTCCAACTCCGTTCCACAGAAATCTCCATTATGGACAATAGTGGATTTTTTGGCCTGAAGCAGACTCTCAATGGCAACTTTTGAGGTGGTTACAGCCTCCACTTTTGGAGCTTGATGACCAAAGAGGTGAAAGTCGGGAGTTTCTTTACTAAGAGACTCTATACCACTCAGATTGGAGAGGGGGAACGTTTGCTCAACTGTTTTTTGCTCGATATTCTCAATGGCTCCACTCTTAAAATTTCCCTCACAGAGAGGAATCCCTTTTTTTACTGACTTGGTGTGAATCCGATGGTGTTGTACTGAGAAAAAGCGGAGGGGTTAGCATCTACATACATACATGTACATACGAGATGGAGTTTCATAGAAATGTGGCCAAAATTATAGCTAATTTATTTTTCAAGTGGGCTTCAATAAATTAGAAAGGAAGGTATCATAGTCCTAAAGAAAGTTTCAAAGTTTAAAATTGTCTCACTTTTCACATGGACAATGTAGGATTCTACCGTGGACTCACTCATCCATGATCCATTTGATCCGAACCAAGGCTGCAACAAAATTATACACACTTGTCATTTCGAAAAGTTGTGAGAAGGGATTTGATTTTGGATAGGAGCTTTTTTGAAGGTAAAACCCTTAGGGTTTCGTCAATACATTCAAAGCAGAAACAGGCTGAACGAGTATTTCTACGCAACTCCTCCTCGTATGTACTTATAAAAGTAGTTTTATAGATTTACCATCGTCATGACTTAGCTTTTTACAACAGAGGCCAATCTCTGTTTTGGAGAATATGCAAATGTTCCATTCACGTTCACGATGGGTATATCTTCCTGCACAGTCAACCACGGGTTGGCATTCACCTTTTGCGCAAGATCGATTGTATTTGAAACGACTGTGGGTATGAAAGAGTGGGAACAAGGCTAAAGAAACGAGGTGGCAGTGCCTTAGAGAAGATATGATTACCAATTATTATCAAATTGTCACCTTACCTGATCTTAAGAATTGATGATGACACATCATGTCCTGGATGAATAATATTACAAATACAAGGGAGTGTTTCATTTTCTTTTTTGAGATCTTGGCCTTTCACTCTCTCTATGATATTTACCTATGCTGGAACGTTCTCAAGACGTTTCTTAAAAAGAACTAATGGAATTTACTTCACTTGTTTCCCTAATATCAAAATTAGGAAGGACATGGGTAAGAAGGAGGATAATTTAATGGATCAGATTTCAAGTCGATGGCTCTTACATTTTTTTTTTTTTTAATCTAAAAGATAAATTAATCATTATTACATATTTGATTCTAATGATTTTCTTTTTCATTGCAAGTTCGTACTGAATAAAATTTACAATCCATCATTAAATTTTATGTTTCTGAAGGCCTTTGAATGAAATTCCCTATATATACATATATATGTATGTTAATAATCTAACAAAACATAAATTTGTATATTTTTTATAGGTACGAGTCCTGTAATGTTCATATATGATCAAGAACATAATATTTGAGATGACCGCATAGATTGCTGTTGTTATTTTTTTTTAAACATCGCCGCAATATTTGAATAGATCCTTTGACAAAGTAACTAATGTTCTATTTAAAATTTAATTAAATATAAAGAAAATGTTAATTAATTAACCATACTCTAATTCCATAGAAAAAACTTTTTCCCATACATCATTTATCTGTTCTAAAACTGTAACAAATGGAATAATGATGCAAAAGTCCACACAATAAGAGTAGGGTTACTTGGGATTTATGATCAATTATTTTGCTCTCACTAATTATAAGACATGTAATTCTGTTGGCAATTTTCCATTATTCTTAATATCCCTATCGAGTTCAATTTGTCTGCATATGCATCACACATATGTATAACTAGGGATGTAAAAAATATGCAAATGGAGTGTGTAAAATAAATAAAAGAGAAAATCAACAACCTGGTAACATTGACAATTTGATGAATGTTGAGAGGGAAGCAGCTTGAGCTGTCATGACGTTTTACTGAGCTACAAGCTGTTATTTTCCTTTACGTCTTTAAAGAAGACATTAATAATAAATAATAACATTATGTATGTATACCATAGATGAGAGGCATAAAATTAACTGAAATTAATGTCAGGAAGTTATACATTTTTAACTAATAATTATACGAGGACTTGAGCCCTTTTTTGTTTACATTTTATTTGCTTTATTAACCTTAATGCATGTATTTCTTCATGTGAGATCTTTACTATCAGGTAAATGTTTTTCCCTCAGTAATAAAGGAAAAATGATAACAGCTTTGGAAACCATAAGTACTGTTCGAAGAGCCAACTCCACAAAATCTCGCACGCGGCATTTTGCATATTTTTTATATTCCTATGTATAACAAGGATCATTGAAAAACATAGCTTTTTATTCCAGTCAAAATATTCACCGTTTTAGAGTCAACTGCCTACCCTTAGAGTATCGATTTAAAGAAAAAATTATAATATACATTTTATGTTTTCATACTTCTCTGCTACAAATATGATAATACGATTTTTTATTACAGAATCTTTAGAGCTGGATCTTCGTTTTGATTTATCAATGTAATGTTGATTTGTTATTAAAATAAGTGTTACTTTAACATAAAAGAAGATCCACCAGAGTTCAGTTCAAACACTGTTCTATATTCATCTAATACTCCATGTGTTTTTATGAATTCAACTCAATTCGGAATATATTGGCAATAGTTCTTTTTTTAAGTTGGTACTACTTTAACTGACTTTTGTGCCAAATTAGGTGTCAAAATATTCATGTGTGTTTGAGAATTGCCTCCTTATCTGAAGACCTAAAGTATCAAAGTTGATTACTAAAAATGCAATTTAGAGAAATGTTGTGTAAATCAAAAAAGTTAGTATGAACGTTTTAGACTTTATTCTTTTGAAACTTTGAGAATCCAGTGTTTATTTCTCGAGATACATAACGTATTACTATTTAGAAACCGACCATTTGATTTGAATAGCGTAGCTAAACTCATCAATTATTGTTCTGTATTCATGTTGTTACTGTTTTGAAAAATGAGAAAAAACGTGGGCAATTGTGCATTGCATCAGGGGACTACTACTTTTCACGGGGATTAAATGAATTTTGATGATTAACTTGTTTTGCTTATTTTAAGCATTCTTAGTGATACTTAGTTGTACTTGTTGAAATAAATAGATTAGTTCAAGATTCAGCTGTTGTTGTTTACTGACATGTAAGTTGGAAGAATAAAAGAGTATACGGGGGCGTCCACTCAGCTCATCAGTCAAGTGAACGCAAGTATAATTTTTACCGTCCATGAGGACTCTGATGATGAAGATACACCACACGACACCTCTCCTTATGTGAATTTGCATATAAAATTTGGACTATTGTAGATGCTTTAGGTACCATAGATGAGCTAATACCGTGAAACTCAAAACAGATACAATTCATCACTTTCTCCCTAGACGGCACTCGTGTATCTCAAATTTTCGTACTCTAAGGTATTGGACAATTTTTTTAATTCATAGCACAATACATTTAAGCATTTATATTTTCCATTAGCTTTGAATTAACACATTGATGCATACTCCCTAATAATCCTGTTCATACAACATTTGAAATTTTCCAAAAAAAAAAAAAAAAAAATCATCAAATTATCATTTCAAAAATAGAAAAATAACCCAATGATCTCCCCAGGACATCAACAGCTCCCATATGTGAGATGTTTTATAGAAACAATGCTAGGATTTTTTTTGACGAAATGCAGTTCCCTGCAGATGACACTTCTTTATATAATTGCTCTACAACTTCTATCAATATTATTTTTCTATTAGTCCTCTAGAAGGGCCGAGTTCGAGCAAATAATAATCCTTAAAAAGTCATGCTAAATATATGTCTATATTCATGCCTCTTTAGAATGCGAAATCGCACGTTAACATCCATAATGTTTTTTAAAAAAGGACTGAGTCATAAAATAAAAGATATGTTAACAAATCTTTTAGGTATTTTGTTTATAAGTAGCAAAATTAAGAATAATGAAAAAAGTCAGTATCTACTCCTATGAAGTATAAATAGCTAGAAAATGAAAAAGACTCTTTTCTCCTTTTCTTGTTTTTTTTTTTTTTTTCTAGGATCGTTTCTATAAAACATCTCACATATATTTTTGTATTTCTACTCCTTATTTGTATACGTTAATTGCAACTCAAATTACCAGTTTAAAACAGTGAACAATTTCCTATTAAATAATATCAAATAGGAAGAATTGTCCTACAGTTGAAAAGAATTGGCTTTCACCCACTTCATTTTGGCTCATTCCTTTAACTCACTTTTTTAGAGTATTAAAGGTTGAGAGATATAATCTAGACTTCTACATAATATTAAATAACACCTTACCTACGAATGAAAAGTTAAAATGTCTATGCATTTTGTAAAAGATATGACACACTAAATTAGTCTATTGTCTATGGCCTAGCATTTAAATTTATCAATTGTAATGAGTTGTCGTCACAATCATTCCTTTCGGAAAATCCTTAGTTCTACTTGATACCTATTTATTGCTACATTACTTTCTCTCTCTCTCTATTCTTTGAAATATTTTGTACAGTCGAGCTTCGAAATAAAAGACTCCCTCAGAGTGGAACATTGTTGATAAAGTCAGGATGAGGAGGATGCTCCCAATTAACAACTGGGAAACGTTCAAAATAATTTTAAACATTCTGTACTTTGTGAAATAAATATATTAGTTAAAGATTCAGCCGTTGTTGTTGTTGTTGACTGGCATGTAAGTTAGGTCAAAACAAGTAATATTCTTGTTAGTGCTGGTTGAGATTCTTTCATTTTATTATTTTTGTACATAACATGTGTGTGTGTGTGTGTGTGTGTGTGTGTATGTGTTAAATAAGTTCCATTTCTTTCGCAGGTAACGGACATTTCTTCCTCAATTAGTCAATAACTACGAGGCTTGACCGTTTCTCTGTATTCGATTGTATCATGTTCAAGTCTCAATTAAATAATAATAAAAAATACATCAAGAGTTGATTTTTTTTCTCTCGTAAAACTGTGGTCCATGGATTTATTCCAGCAATAAAAAAGAGTGTTAAAAGGACGACAACTTCATCACTTGTTGTACATGACGACTCATTCCCGTTGAGAGCACTACCGATCCCATGAATATTACTCATTGACCTTCTACTACTCAATCTCCATGAATTCACCTTGTTAATTGAAAAAGAAAGACCAATTGTGAGGCAAAATAAAGTATAGTGACGTCATTTGTGTTCCTCGCATATCTAAATTATACTTCAAAAAGCGACACCTTGCAGGGGGGGGGGGGGGGAATCGCCGCGTAGCCAAACAGAATGGTATCACCAATTTATGTATCTACAATTTTTTTTAAATGTTCCAGCAAATTGTCTTAAATTATTGTTCTCTTTATTATTTTGTTTTTGTCATCTACAGCAGGGGTTCTCAACTGAATTTTTAATAATAAAATTATAGTTCCTCATTACTGCCAGATAGATACAAATTCAAGATTATATGAGGCCTATGAACAGACACTTGAGAAACACTGATCCCGAGCACCATTACTCGATATTATCATCATTATATTATTATCTTATTTTTCTTTTGTCAACTGCTCTTTCCATGAACATTTGAGTTATTGTTAGACATGACAAAATGTTGAGTTTAAGGAAGGAAAGAAAAATATCAGTTGGTACTCCTACCTTGAACATCAATTTAAATTCAGTCTTCTCTATATCATTAAGTCTAGACCTTGCTACATTTGAAAGGAGCTATTGTGCATTATTTAATAATGTTAACTAACAATCAGCTAATAAAATGCTGAGGTACCAGATTGTAATTGCAAACACACCCTCTCACCTCAACAAAATGTCCATACCTAACTATTATATATAATTTTGATATTTATATTAAGTTAGCACGTATTTTGTCAGTACTAATAATTGATTTTTCTACGGATAAAATTGATCAGTGAAAATTATATTTAAATAATAGAATTAAAAGATTAAATCTTCGTCCAAGATTAAAAAGTTGCTAACAGTAAGAATACAAAAGGCTCGCAGCTACTATCACAACGAGCTTTTTGACATAAAAAAAATACTATGTATTCTTCTTTCAGCTGTTTTTCATCAGTTGACTCGTTTGATTTCATGTAGCTGACTCTACGTGTTATGAACTCAAAAAGAGTAGATTTATAAAAAATATAATAAAACAAGGATTGCGCGCCCTTTTTTTTTTAATTTTATACAAGTATTAACGATTGGTAGAATTTAGCAATGTTTAGCATATTTAAATAATAACTCTTCCCAATTTTAAAAACTTATCTAGAAGGAAAATACAAAAGGGTTGCTACCAGTTGTTTTTCCAAATTTTCCCCTACCCCTTTTGAGAATCAAAGCCACAAGTGATCACAAAAACTAGTTGTGATAGCTGAAGAACAGTAAAATGTTAACTATATTTGCCTAAAATGTATTTATCTCTGTTGAGCAGTATTTCCGCCACTAATTCATCAGTGGCCTTTACTCTAGATAGATAGAAATTATCCTTGTTCAAAAGATAGGAATAACTATATTTCGAATTCTTCTTTTTTTTTTATAGAATAGTAGCGAATACATATTTTTGTATGTGGAAATTAGCAACATGATTTTTACTATTGAATAGGACGAACGACCACAGAGTAAAGAATAATATTTATAAATTATGTAGATTTAAAAACATGATACTATAATTATTCTTTGAACTGAGCAATGTTGTATTTATGTAAGTATGTATTTATTCTGCGAAGGTTGAGTGAGATCCAAAATAATCTCAGGCATGCTTTCTATCCATTTTTAAAAAGCATTGAATTGACGAATCTCTTTTTCGTTTCTTTCTTTCTTTAATTTTTTTTTTTTTTTTTTTTTTTTTACAAGAACAAATAAATAATTTAAATTATATTTCATCACAATCTATTACATTACTAAGAAGACGAGGACGATAAAGAGAGAGAGAGGAAAAGAAACAAAAAAAAACTAGAAACTTTTGTCCATTTTCAAGAAACTATTTTCTACCACAAGCTCATTTCACGTATTTCACCAATGATTTCACTCGCCTGACGTAGAACCTGAAATAAAAAAGGCAATTAAATTAATGTATATATAGATACATACACAAATTAAATTAAAATATTTCTCAAATCTATCTCAATGTTACTTCTGAACCGGTGTGCTCAATACTACATTGGACTCATAAACAATTAAAATTGTATTTCTACTAAAAACAAAAGGAATTACATTTTTTCCCCATCTGTCTAAACTATAGGTTCTCGGCACCCCTAAAACCCCTGATTTAGAAATAAAAAAAATTGTAAATTGCAAGAAAAAAAAAGGTTCCACACATTTTTCTTTGTCAAGGCATTCCAAATTTGGGAGTGAAATAAGAAATGATTAAAAAACCATGAATTATATCACAGATCCTCAAATTGCTTTCATGTAAACCTAGGGATTCCTTAAGAACCGATTTTCTGGTCTTCAGAACGAGCTTATGATAATTACGAGACAGCCATTTAAATTTTTCTTCAAAGGATTCTAGGCCTATACTTTTTTCAAAAATCAAACGATTTTACATTGTCAATGTGTCAGGTTAAATTAGGCTCGAGTAAACAAAGTGTTGAGTCAGGCCGGATTGGATTTGAGACAAAAAAAAAAAAACTAAGTTCGATTCAGGTTTGGACTTAGTGTTCTTGAACTCGTGTGGGGATCGTTTTTCAGGCTCCCGATTTAAACTCAACATTTATAGCATGGACACAAGCTTCCTAAAGCAAAAAATGGAGTTAAGCACAGTAAAAAGTTTGAGAACCAAATTTGTTGAATGTTTATTCAATTTATCTGTGAAGTAAACACGAACTACGTGTCTCTACTTTTTACCAAGAGAGAGAGAGAGAGAGAGAGCTATGATGTAAAGAGATGTGAAAAAGGGTGAAATCCCCACGATTGTAAATTGTAAAAAAAAATGTCACTTGGCAACTTGCACTTTTTTTTTTGTATCTGTCATGAATACTTGTATAATCAGATAGCTATTCCGTGCCTTCTTTACGAAATTCAAATACTCTCCGCACCTACATTTTAACAATAATGTCATTTATATATATTTCCAATTAATAAAAGGCGTTCTATTTGCACTCACCAATATTTCAACCTTTTCAACAGCTCTAATTATGCAAAAATTTAATGGTATCAAGCAGCGATTCACTAACGGCAAATCACTAACAATTCCTTTTGCCTGTCACATAAATACTAATAAACAGAGATCAAAATTCTTTCGTAAAATGTTGTTCTAAAAAGGAAAGATCAATATTCGCAAATTCATTGACCCATAGACTCACAAGCATCGGCCCTTAAGAAAACATGCTTTAAGAACCCTTATAAATGTAACATAAATTGATCCCTTTGAAAAGGGATCTTGAAAGTAGCTCACCTCAAGCATATCAGCGGCTTCCATTCGCTTAGCACCGATATCCTCAGACTCAATGAGTAATTCCTTAAGATTTTCTTGTTTGTACAGAGATGAAACTAAAACACTTTGTAGATTATCCTTCACGTGATTGACTAAAAAGTACATAATGGCCTTTGGAACGCTGTCCTTTATCCTTTGTCGTACAATGTTAAAGTAGGAATGAATGAGCACAGCTGAAAGAGATACAAGTAATGGATAGTGTTAGCACTTTAATTAAGGGGAGGAGATCAAGTTATGAACATACCAATTATTCCACAGCAGACTCTTTCCTTCTCAGTTGCGTCTTCAGATACAAGGAAATTATCTGGTAAAATACTCAAATTCAATTTTGAGAGTTTCTTCTCCGTAAAACCCAAGAACTCTCTTACGTCTTTGCTATGTTTCTGAAAAAGACAAAAGAAGAAAAGAAAATTAAAAAGAGTTTATATATTAGGAAATGAAATGGGAATCGTGGTGGTCTAATGATTCCAAGTCTTAGAGCATGCATAGTTCCATGGACTCCTCTAGAGTAGGGGCACACAACATACAACTGTCTCTTTGTGGTCCAATATGTCTTTTGTTCATTTGTGTTTCTCATGTTTTTGAGTATATAAGATACATATTATAAAAAAGGAAAAAAATCAATTTGCAGAAATAAGAAATGAGACTCTGATGGTCCACTCCTAATCCCTGCCAAAGGTTGTCCACCCCTACTCTAAGTAACCGTATATTTATTGTATTCACATTCATGATTAATATAATTAATTAATTAATCTCTGGATTTAAAAAGAAAAAGCAATATTTTGTGCACCTTAGCCGGAGACTTTACTTCACGAATAAATCAACATCCGCACAGGAGAGCTGAGCTCATATCCATTTATCAGCGTAACATTCCAACCCCCTAAACCTCAATTTGTACATACATCTTTAGTATCTTATGACTATGTATGATAATAATGTCTTTTTCATGAAATAAGAACGTTCAATCCAAGTCTTCAACTTGGAAAAGTTGTTAAGAAAATAGAAACAATATTTAAAAATGGAACAAGGACTGATGTGAACACATTAAAGATGACTTATGATTGAAAATAAAACAAAAATTTAAGGCATTAAAACTAAATATTTAACCATAGATGATGTTATGGAAAATTATATCTATTTAATACTGAATTAACTAATACTTATATAATATCATGAAGAGTCAGACATTTCTTAGCATACACTACCTCCTACATAAACTTATAATTAAAATTTGTTTGACTATATATTAACACAATTTGTCCTCTCAAAAGAAAAAAAAAGAGGGAGAAAGACCTTCAATCAATTGATATTTAGGCAATTCGAGTACAATCCATCAGGGTTCATAACAGTAATACATCATTATGGGTAAGAGATAAGTAGAAAAATAGACAGCTGACTATTAAAAAAATCTGTTTAAATTTTTATATTAGTAAAATGTGGCCGTGATAAAGAATGATGCTAATTTTAGCTGTGCTATGTATGCTCTCACAAAACTTAACCATTCAATTGCTTATTACATTTTATGTTTTTGTGCAGAGGTTTTCAAACTCAAAGGGGGAATGCGTGTGTGTGTAAATTTTCTTTATTTGATATAAACCTAAACTAAATTATTTGATATTGTCTGCCTTAAAAAAAATACAACTTTGTAGAGTTTAAAAGCCCCAAATTTAAAAAGACCTTTAATGTATGCATGTATAATTCAATATAAGCATTTATTTAAAAAGCAGCTGTGAGGTTATTTAAAGGATAATTAATTAGCTGGTGATATATTATGTAGCGTGTAAAGATATATGGTTTTCCTTGGCAAATACCGATTATACTGCTACATAATTATAGAGGCTAACAATATTTAGAAGTTTTGAGCGGATCGGATCTTCATTTGTGATATTTGTAAGTGAGAAAATATTAACATCCAAAAATTTAAATCATGCAAACTCCCAAAAGCTCAAATATACATTTTTAAAAACTTTTTTTTTTTCACATTAGCAACTAACAATACATAGAATAAGCTATTTAAAACAAAAAAAAAAACATCTGATATAACTTTAAAATGATCCCTTATCGACCCTGGGATGATACAAAAAGATATGAGTTTAAATACCGAACATTGGCACTCGTTTACGTAATTACTTATCTACTACCCCTAATGTAAACATGTCAAAAATATGTGTAAAAAAATTATTTGTATTCATATAAAGGTATATGTGGCGCGTCAACACAAAAGCATATATATAAGTAATATTTTCCATATAAAAAATAAAAAAACCTTTTCGGAATGTTTTTGTAATGTATCACAAATTGCACTTGAATCGAAGTCAAATGTATGTTGAAAAATAAGTTTTTTTTTTTTTCCAAAATGGGGCAAGTACAGAATGGAACCAAAATGAAATGAACTAAATCTTGAGTAGCGATTATAGAGGAATATTTATTTCAGTCTGGGTTCCATAAGTTTAGATTTTGCTATAGCAAAGTTTTTCATTTCAAGACCCTTTTAGTTATAAGATCTATCATTCACATGCAAAAAAAAATAGTTTGTAGCACTGAGAGTCTCAAATAGTCCGGATAACAATAGTACGGCATAATCGGACTGTTTGGGGTATTGTTCTACAAACAAAATACGACATTTAAAAAAGATATCATCAAAGTTTATTGGAGTGAATAAATATAAATATGAATAGGATGTCATTATTTATTTGAGAGGGCACAGATCTCCATTTAAAAAATTACAAGAAGGACTCTCTTGACAATAGCTAACAACCCCCAAAATAATCTCTAACTATTACAGAAATTAGAATATGAAACCCTGAAGTATTCACAAAAATATGTCAATGAAATCTTGGGGCGTTTATACATATTTATAAAGTAGAAAAATAAAATGGGAACTTTTCATTTTTCCTTGAATTTTATTTGAATTCCTTTGTGTTGACGAAGCAATTATATACGCATATAAAAAGTGACTGAGGGCAAAATTAAACAGTGGACTCTAATTTATTCAATGTATTTTTAATTGAGGACTTTAAAAAAGAAAACAACGTCCTGATGTGTTTTTTTTCTCTTATTATTATAATTAATGAATGATAAGATTCGATAGTGAGAAAAAGAGGTTAGAGGCATATATATTAACAATAAATATGAATGTCTTATCAAAAGGAAGTATAATAATAATAATTATTATTATTTTTTAAGCAGTGCTATTGAAAGGATATACAGGAAGCATGCATTAAAATATTATTATCAATGGTTGCTTTGTTTTTTAATTATAATTATCATTTTTTATGGAGAATAAAATACGGATTAGAAATCTAATTTTTTTTTTAAATAAAAAATATGGAATTTTGACATACCTTTGTAACACTTTTTCCTTTTTCCTCATTTTTCTTATATGAAAATAAGTAATTTAATAATTAGATTACAAATTAACAAAATAAAATAATGAAAAAATTAAAGTGTAGGATGAGTAATAAAAAAAAAAAGAAAAGTCATATACAAATTAAAACAAAGGTATGTTCAAATATTAAAAAAATTTGAAATAAAGCTCTATCTATAGAAAAAAAAAACAAATTAAGATTTTTGTCAAGAAAAAGTAATAATTAGTAATAAAGTCAAAATAATTATGTATATAGAATATCTTTTATAACTTAAAAAAAAAAAAATAATACAAGACAACAAAAAAAAATACTCTTAAGGTCACATATCTAATACTTAAAGTACTTGGCACACATTCATTATACGCGCAGTTCTAATTAATTTTTGATAATTTTTACTCTTGAGTAAGAAAAAATCAATTTCAAAAATCCACCTAAAATAAGTTTATGTTATGTTAATTTCTAAAATGGGTTCATGTATACATCATTTGCGATCATTCCTGTAGACCTGGAGTGGGACAATTTTGAAAGTGTTTAACGAAAAAAGTTTATTAAAAAAAATGAATATCGATCTCAGAACAAAGTATTTTATTCGTTTTAAATATCGACAGTTGCACTCAGAATTCAATAAAAAATGTGGATATTTTGAATATCGTGGATAGAAAGTAATTTTCAAGTATGGGATGATTACGGCAAACATGGAGGGAGGGACGGACTAGGAGATAAATATTTACATTTCATTTCCTTAAAATTGAACGATTCCACAGGAAATATAAGCTCAAATATTGAATTATATTCAATTTTTGAGGGAGATTCTAATGTCCATTTCCGGTTGGCTTTTTAAATTATATAAATAAGTATAAAAAGTATAGAAATACAAGAAACACTTTTGAAATGCTTGCTTAGTAAGCACAAGTAACACAAAAGAAATAATTACGGATTCGTAATTAGTGTGTGTGTGTGTGCTAAGTACATCTACAATTAGATATGGAAGAGCAAGTAAAATTTTGTCGACTTGTTTTATCTTTAATCATACAATGATAAATATTCAAATTTGATCGACTTACATTATTTTCAGCATCATGCGGAAGAAGTAAAACCATGAGAGACTCGATTAAATCCTCTTCTTTGACAAAATCCGGATGTTTTGTATTAATATACGCTAGCTCAATAGCAACAACATTCTCTATCATGGACGTAGTTGATGAGATACGAGACCGTAGTAATTTAATCACAACATCAACGATTCTTTCATGCAATCGGGCAAATCTATGCATTTCATGCTGGAGCTCATTATCACAATGCTGAAAGAAGGAGTACAAAAGCTCGTCTACAGATACCTTTTTTAAAAATAAAAAAAAAGACCACACCTTAATAATTCGCTGCATTTCCTCGTGAACCAAATCGATACATCTGAGAGATGGTTCACTCAATTGAGCAATTTGTTGTTTGACAAGTAGTTCAAATGACACTTCGGGTACAAAAAGTGCACTCGATCGTGGACCTGTAGCATTCCTAATAGCAGTAAGTATGTTCATATGTGTAATACCCTGAAGTGGCTCTATGGAGTCTAATGTTCGGCCAAATGTTTCATTAAAAATGTAAAAAATACGAGCACCTCCACATCTATCGAAAAAGACAATTAGCATGCGATATGTTTCTTAAAAAATCAATAGCACTCACAATTCAGAGGTTAACATATTATTAGATGTGCCTTCAAGAGTTGAGACGTATGCATTGGAGAACTTTGTTATGATTTGTAATAAAATTGCACTTTGGTCGAATATGTCTTCGCCGTAGGATTTGAGAAGGGAATCATAGTGTGAAGTCATTGAATTAATGCGTGTTCGTATTTCCGGGAGACAGGTCTTGATGTGACACATTAAAAGTCTATTCAATGTTTTTCCCAAATAGACAGAACCATTACGGCTAGCAAGTTTAAAATATTTGCGTTTAAGAAATGCTTCTTCATCCTTGACTGCATCCTGAATGCTTTTATTATCAATGATATCCTGCTGGCTCCGATTAATCACGCCAATGATTCCTAGCTTGACAGGAATAACTCGGCCACATAGAATATCCACTGCATCCGTTCCTGCATCCATAAGATCCAACTTGGTAATAACAGCAAGTGTTCGTGCACCCGATGGATCCACGTCTTTTGCAAATTTAATACTTTCTGAGGTGGCAATGTCTGTATTGGCAGGAGATATAGCAAGGATGATGGAGTTGGGATTGCTTATATAGTCTTGAATGAGCTCCTTTATTTGACTTTCGATATCCTCGGGTTGATCACCAACGGGGACCTGTTTCAATTTAATTTATAGAAAAAATAGAAGCCATGATGCTATAGGAATCACCTTTGTAATTCCTGGAAGGTCAACAAGTGTCAAATTGAGAAGATGTGGCGAATAGAATTTGAGTGAGATGGGCTCTTTGCTAACGCCTTTATTTTCTCCTGCAATCAAATTGGTCTTCGCCACGATTTCATCCCTAACTTTATCCATATCCGTGTAGATATTGTCAGGATTGTGAAGAAACTCGACCCACTCCTCCACGTCCAGAGTATTCTTCTTAGATGAACGATAATTGAGGTCATCCAATGGACAATACATGAGCTGGAGAATGAGAGGGCATCGCGTAACAATGCCTGTACCACGAGGTAGAATGGATCGACCGATCATCGTCTCAATCACACTACTTTTCCCAGAGCTCTAAAAAAATCCTATTTTAATGAAAATTACATTCAATAAAAAAACCCATGATTTTTACTTGAGATCCAACAACGACAATTTGCGGAAGCTGCATGATCTCTGTTCCGATGGTGCCAAAGACATCCTGTAGTTTATTAATGACCGGAATCAAGGAATCCATCACGTATTATTTCCCTTTAACGAATTCCAACTCTCCTTGCCTAATACAAAAAAACTCACGTCCCCCGACCTTTTATTAATTCCCTTTATCACACACTCACTCTCTCCTTCTACTCTTATCTAACCCCAACTTTCGCTCTTTTTCTTTCTTTCTTTCTTTCTTTCTCATCATTCCTTTCGTCAGCCTCTGATCCATTCTTCTATCTACACTTTTTAGTACTTCATGCATGTGTGAGGAGAGTTTTTTAAAAAAACATATGTTACTCCTAGTGAGCATTCTATGAAACTCTGGATTTATTAAATATACATACATATTATTATTATTATTATATATGCAATTTTTGCATTAAAAATCATGCGAGTAGAAAATATTTTCACATTGAGTGACGCACTGTGGCAACATTTTATTTTTACCTCTCAACGATTCCCATGATGAAGGAAACGGGTTTACTAGTATATTAATGTGGAAAGGCCGATGACCTTTCAGTCAAAGTCGACATTTCTCTTATTGTTAACTTATTAATAGTATTACTATAGATATATATGTATTAAAGCTACCATATAGAATCAGATTAAATTAATGGGCATTGAATCAGGCATATTGTGTATTGTACAAGGACTATATAATATAATATTAAATTATTATAATTTATACAAATATGTAGACCTTGTAAACAAATAGATCGAGTTGTTTCTTTATTGGAGTTCTAAGGGTGACCATACTTTGACTTCCAAACAACAGTGTTGTTTGATTAAACTAACAAATTCTGCTTCTAAGAATATACAGTGAACCTTTTAAGACAGATCAGGCAGGAATTGTAATGAGAAAAAATACGAAAATCGGATATGTCATGAATTTATAAAAAAAAAGTATCCGGGAAGAAGGTAAAAGTCTGGACAAAAGAAAACAATTGGTCACTCCATTTTAGCTGTATTTTCATGGAATTTGCGGGATTTTATATGGTATGACTGAGAGGATAAGCAATTCTACCACCTGAAATCAGCTCATCAGCTAGCTACCAATGAATAAATACTTGTTGACTAATTAATCAACAAAATAGATGGATTGGATTAATTGTATAACTAATCAATGATTACAAATCGACTTCGAGATCTGGACTACTATAAACTAAAATATAATATATTGTGTAGTTAATTTGAAAAATATAATATTAACAACCTTTTGACAAGATTAAATAAGTTTTATAGATTATTCTAATACATAGGTATATAATATCATATTGCGATTAATCACTCTTTAAGAGATAGCTAAGTAGGAAAATGACAATCATGTGACTTGAATCCCTGTAATATACCATTTAAGTCGGATATAACATATTGTGATGCACCAATCAAAAAACCTTTAATTTTTATCATCAAGTACATCAATTGCTGTATTAGCTATTTACATAATTAATTATCATTGATAGTAAAGCATTGTAGAGGTCATAAATGAATAATATTAATACAACTGCTATTAAGGATATTGTGTACATAGCTAGACGCAACAGTCCCAATATAAATATATATATATGTAATCCACGATATTAAAGAAGCGTTTCGATCCACCAATATAATGAATAACAACAGTAGTACTGTCTATTAATAATATCATCAGTCATCACTTCTTAGTTCTTTCCCATCCTCCTTCCTCTCTTTTTTTCCTTCTTTCAGTCTCTTTAGACAGCCCAAAGAATATAAAATAATCATTTATATGTACAGCAGAGAAGTTTTCTACTCCACGAGTCTTAGCTAAGAGTGAAAGTCCTCTTTATATTATAAGAATATATGTATAATTTTATTATTTTATATACATACATACACTTTTGTGATGATACTTAGTAGTAAGGCATAGATGTGAAGCAACAACATAGTGTATCCTTTGAGAGTTTCAAATGTTTCTCATTATTATTTACAAAGTCTTATTTGTATTAGTCGTATTCTCAGAGGTTGCTAGAGGTAATGAGGGAACTATATAGAGACTCCATTCATAAATTATACTTATTCATATTCATATAATTGAGCCTTCATTTGATCCTTAAAAGTTTCTGCGTTGTGGGATAGCAGAGTTTGATTACATCAAAGAATTAGAAACTCAATCTCTTCAATGCCTTCAATTTATACTTTTGTTCATTCGATACGAATGTTTTCCTTATTTACATTAAGAAAAATCGATGGGTAAATAGTATAACTCTAGCTATAAGGTTAAAAGGTGGAGATAAACTTAATCTAAAAGGAATGTTTTGACTTACAAAAAAAAAAAAAAAAAGAAATGAAAGGCTTCAAAATGTAGTGCTTGACTTATAATTCCAATTGATTCATTTTCTTTATTATTTCCAGGAGGAAATCCTCATGCCAAACGGCTCTATGATGACTTACTTAGTAACTACAATCGACTCATTCGTCCAGTTTCCAATAATACGGAGAAGCTCACGGTTAGACTTGGCCTAAAGCTTTCACAGCTCATCGACGTTGATTTAAAAAATCAAGTCATGACAACTAATGTTTGGGTCGAACAAAAATGGCTCGACTACAAATTAAATTGGAAGCCGGAGGAGTATGGGGGAGTTGAGATGCTCTACGTGCCTTCACAACATATTTGGCTTCCAGATATAGTCTTATTCAATAAGTATTCAATTCATGACCTTTATTACTTATTTCCCTAGCCATTATTATCATATAATAATTGTCATAGTGCCGATGGAAAATACGAAGTGACACTCATGACAAAAGCCCGTTTGAAATACACTGGGGAAGTTGTTTGGAAACCTCCAGCAATTTATAAATCATCTTGTAAAATCAATGTGGAATGGTTTCCTTTCGACGAACAGAGTTGTGACATGAAATTTGGAAGCTGGACCTATGACGGGTTTCAGGTAACTTAAATTGGAGTCCGTGCTTACGTACTTATAAATATGCACTGTATACAATAGGTGGATTTAAAACATGTGGATCAGGAAAAAGGGTCCAATGTTGTGAAGGTGGGGATTGATTTGAAAGAGTTTTACTACTCCGTAGAATGGGATATCCTGGAAGTACCAGCAACAAGGAATGAAGAATATTACACTAATGATAGAGAAGAGGAAGATGACTATCAAGGAAAGCTTTTGACAGGTAGACTCTCTTGCTTCTAAACTCAGATAAAAAACGATGATAATTATGATTAATCCTTTTTTTTTTTCTTTTTTCTTCAGATATTACGTTTATGATGACTCTTCGACGGAAAACTCTTTTTTACACTGTCAATTTGATTATTCCCTGTGTGGGGATTTCCTTCTTGACGGTTCTCGTATTTTATTTACCCTCTGACTCCGGTGAAAAGGTAGAATACATTGAGGGTCTAAAACAAAAAAAACTTTTTGGCAAAAGGATATTTTTAGCTTTCATAAAGATTTCTAAAATCTACATTTAAAAAATGTAACATGTTATGAATACTTTAATACCTTTCATATTTCAAAAAAATAGTATAAAGTATGCATTACACAAGTTTCCTTTTTGCTCCATACCCACGACATTAGAAATTGGCACCACTCGTGGTGGGATTTTGCTCAAATGACAATATTATAATATTTCCCAGGTTACACTCTGTATTTCCATTCTTCTTTCATTGACTGTGTTCTTCCTCCTTTTGGCTGAGATCATTCCTCCGACATCTCTAGCTGTTCCACTTCTAGGAAAGTATCTATTATTTACAATGATACTAGTAACGCTCTCAATCTGTGTTACGGTCGGAGTACTAAACATACATTTTAGGTAGAAACTCCTTAAGTAAAACAACACCAATTAATAATGTTCCAATTAATTATATTGCTAGATCTCCAGCTACACATAGAATGTCTCCTTGGATGAGGAAACTATTTATTCACATCATGCCTAGAATGCTACTAATGACAAGGCCACATTACATTCCACGATATTCAGCAGAGCCACCTCTTAAAAGCAGATCAAATGATGATCTAATGTACAATCAAGACCAGTATTTAGTTTTGAATTAACTTTTTAAAGGATTTTTAATTCAGAATACCTCCTTCCTTTCAGGGCATCTAAGAAATTAAATGGTCATTGTGGGCCAACATGGAACGAAGGTAAATTGGTCTTAAGGATATTATCTCTTTTTTTTCTTCCTGTTGTGAATAAAAGCATTCTCATCTATTAATAGATCAGTGCAAAAAGAATGGTAGGGATGATCAAGACTCCAAGCCCAACAAGAAGAAATCCATAAGTAATGTTGCATGTGCTCTTCGAGGTGTTGAATTCATTGCTCAGCATATTAAAAATGCGGACAAAGATAATGAAGTACGAAGTGTTTTAAGGGCTCTTGGACAGTTTGTCGAAAAACGTTTTGCCGAACAAATGATCGATAAATTATATTATAATTCTACGATCATTACTAGGCATTTGATTCCCATTTCTCCGATTTTTTAATTTTATTTTCTTTGCTCAAGTTTTTCTTCACCGCCCATTGAGTCCCAAAACCTTAATGCTCGACTTAGAAACAGAGCTAGGAACTCGTACTCCCTGCTCAAACTCGAGTTATACACAAGCTTAATTAAATTTCAGCTTCAGACTCGAGAAGACTAGAATAATTGAATCCCTTCAGTTAAATAATATTTCAAAATTAATTCAATTATTTTTCCCGGCGAAATGTCGTTTATTCGACAAATTGTCCGCGTGCAAATTTTAGTACTCATCTTAATCCAATTTAATTTGATCCTTGTTTAGGTAATTGAGGATTGGAAATTCATAGCCATGGTAATGGATCGACTCTTCCTTTGGCTTTTTACAATTGCATGTATAATGGGAACGGGAGGGATCATTCTCCGAGCACCTTCACTCTATGATATGAGAGATCCAATAGATGCAAAGCTTTCCGAGATTCCGAAATTTTAAGGAGATTTTTTTATCACTTGCATGTCCTTTCAATCAGCTCTGAAGCCAAAAGTAAAATAATACATTTGGCTATAATTTTATTGTTTTTTTAAATAAAAATAGTTTATAATTTGAATAAAATATCAATATATAATATGTACCCTGATAACGCTTTTTTTAAGGTGGTAATTTCATTAAATGATAAATAATAATTAATAATAAATAAACTATGAATGTTACTATTTCAATATCAAGAAAGATTGCAGTTTTTTGTTACTTGGTGATTTTTAAAAAATATATCAATGTACGTTCATAATAATTAATTAATAATATTGTGACTACATACAGATACGCGGTGAAAGAATACAAATTACTGACCCTCTATGAAAATAGCAAACACCTTTTCGATATATACATAGAAGTAAAAAAAAAACCAGAATTCCATGAATATTAAATAATTCCTTTCTACAAATTTTTAAATTCATATGATATATAAAGAGGAAAAGTTACTTTAAAATACACAAGAGCTTTATCAATTTTGTTCAAAAAGCCTTTACATCTAGAATTCCCACCTGTTTCTTCATAAAAATCATTTTACATACTTATATTTCACTGAATGAAATAAAATGATTTTTTTCACATTTTGAACGTCATATTCATAATTTGGTTTAATTGTCATAGATCATGGATTTCTGTTTATAAGCCTACAACTAAAAACCACACTTTACTTATATATGAAAAAGGCACTATTTTCGCATGTAAAGGTGTATGTACAGTGATTTTTTAATTAGTTATCATTTGCTCCACTGAATGTGCTTCCTATTCATAAAGAAATTTAAAAACTGAATGAATGAATTTATTTTTGTTTAAAATCATGCTCTTTGGGTAGCTGAAGACTATTGCGTAGAATCACCATGTTCCTTTTCCAGCTCTCAATCCCTTCCCTCGTAAAGAAATGATGACGTATCCGAGACTTGTAGAGTTGCCAAGTTAAGAGAATTAAAATAGAGTCCACGGCAATAATGGTGAGGAAGCATTGAAGGAGTTGGATTTGGAAATCCGTAAAGTTGTTGAACCATTCCGACTCATCCACTCTATTCAGGAACTGTCTGTCGAGCCAAGTGTAGGAACTCAATATACACCCGTGTAGAAACTCGAAGAAATGACAAATATAGTCCGTGGCATCCTAGTATCATATTGATTAATTTAATATTAGTTATTACAGCTCATAAGACATTACTCTCTGAAATAAGCATACCCTATACATCTCTAAAAGATTATCATCCCATATCATATCATTCAAGTCGGATATCATGCCAGATACAACATGAGATGCCCCTGGATCCTCAGAGTCCATCACATTGACATACACAGATTATATACATACATAAAATATCATGTACTTACGTCACATAACAAGCATATAAATGACGTAAGTAGCACGTGGTGTATTACTTCAAGGTTACCAGTACACACACGTATTGCAATGTTCATAATTGTACGTAGTACTCTCAACAGCCTAAGCTGGATGTTAATACTTTATAATTATATTTATACCGTATATGCAGTTAACACAATTAAATGCTCCTATTTAAGCTCTATAATAAATATAGAAATGTTATCTACATTATATTTATACATCATAATGATAATAATAATTAATTCAAGGAAAGAATGGAATATTAATCATGAAGGATAAACATTTCAGGAGAATTTATTGTGACTATTGAGACATCATGGAATAGGATTTATCATTTAACTGTTGTTATCAATCAATATGATGACTCATTTTAGAGCTTACCAAGGATTCAATTACTCTAATTAAATATAATAATGACGAAAGAGGGAGATAATAATAATTATCGAATCTATATTACCGAATTTCATATTTTTTTATACGAAAAAACATCAACAACATTTGAGTCTATTCCCATAAATAAGAAATGCTTAACTTGACAGCGTAATAAATAAATAATAACCGTTCATGACTTCCCTTTGGTTGTTTCTTTTTTTTCGAATTCCCCAACTTTTTGACACTTTCATATATTATTAACTATCAATAAATTTCGGGGAAAGTAGTAAATTTAATTTTAAAAGGAATAAAATAAAAACTTATTCCACACTCAGTCCTAGTACATCAATACTAATGAATGCCCCCCCCCCTCCCCTCCACTCTTAAACAAGAAGTTCTTAACAGTATTCTGAAGAAACATTATTTTTACCCTTTTAGAAGAATAGAGACAGAAATTGACATGAGGGCTGATTGGAGTTTATTTCTTCAAATTTGAAGGATTATACCCTTGTCTTCTAGAACTTTATTTTTTTCCCCTAAAGCTTTTATTCTTTGTATTCATCCATCGTCATTCATCCATTATCAATAACTACAACCAATAGAAAATCACTCAAAAGTTGTATGTAAAGAAATAAAATTATAATTAGGCAATCCATATTCGGGGTAACAGGGAAATATTAAATTCAATGTTTTTTGTCTATGTATATAATAAAACTTTTGTTGTTAATGTAATTAATTGATTATAGTAATAGTAATAAATTTATTCAATCGTACGAAAAAAATAACAAAAAAAAAAAAGGTCAACCTGACCCATTCGCGCGTGCCCCTTTCATTGCCACAGGGCTAACCAATCGACAATTGGATTGATGATGACAATATATATATATATATGTATAAATATATAAAAAGCAAATTTTTAAAAAATATAATAATATAGTGACGTGAGTAAAAAAAACGACAGCAAAACAAAATAAATAATAAAAAAAAAACAAGTAAATTCAGAGGCAATGAAAGGGATAATAATATTTTTTTTTTGTTGGCTTTTAAATGTAAATAAATTGTGTGTTCTTTATGTGAAGTGTTAAGTATATAAATACAAGAATACAACAGAGAACAACATTCAAAAATATCAATGAATAATGAATTTTGTATTTTGTCTTTTCTTTCTTTCTTAATAATAAAAGTATGTAAATTGTTTTGTAACGCCAATAAATGTAATATAATATATATATATATATCTTTTAAAAAAATGTTAAAAGTATAGCGTTAACACTCAAGAAAAAAGAAACAAAAACGAATGGAACAAACAATTTCACAAAACGTGTTATTTTTTATTTTTTTTTATTTTTTTGTAATTAGTAATTTTTTTGTATCTTCTCTCATTCTTCAAAGATTGATTAATAGTAATAATAATTATTTTTTTAAACCCTTTTTTTTGGAATTATTAATAATAGTAGTAGTAGTAGTAGTGGTAATAGATATAAAATAATAATTATAATTATGAATTATAAGGGTGTTAAATATAATATGTATATATATATATAAATATAAAATAATTGAAACAAAAAAAAGTTCTTTTTAATGCGCGCTAAGACAAGATGAATCGGGGGATGCGGGAGGCTCGAGACAGCAGACCATTATAACCTTCAATTTGTGCACTAAAATATACTGTAACGTATGTATGTATGTATATATTTATCTTCCTCATTGTTAAGTTTTTTGGAGTTTTAAATTTACAATTGTGTGTAATATATAAATATATTTTTTTTCTTCCAGAGGACTTTTTTTTTGTTGAATTTATCACATTGTGTATATATATGTGTGTGTTTTGAAAGGGATAATGTGATAAAATGGAAAGCAAGAAAAGCTATGTAGGCTCATAAATGACCTCTCATAGAATTTGACATTTCTTTTGCCTTCTGCGCACGGGTTGAGGTCTCAGAACTGAGCGTACTGCTTCATCAAAAACCTGGAAGAAATAAAAATATAAAAATAATTCATTTAATTCATGATGCATAAGGAACACAATAACAGATATTTATACATAAAATGGATGCAATTGTGAGTATTTGATAGATACATCAATCATTTGTATTCAATTCACACTCTTTGAGTGAGTGCTGCAAGAATTCAACACGTACTTCATTCAGGGTTGTTTCTTTCTCTCTTTGGTCTCTGAGTAGTAATTTGAGTAGTTTAAAGGTTCTAATTTCAAAGTCATTGGAATCGTAAAAGCATATTGTCCGTTTGCTATCAGCACTCCCAAAAAATGGCACCCCTCCCCCTAAAAAGAAAGCTAGATCCAACCCCTAGAGATGCATATTTTTTGAATAGATCTTTTAAGAAAAAGATAAAAAACAAACCAAGAAGATGGTTTTTGTATAATAAGAGAGATGAGCCACAAACCTCCTCCCTGGTGACTCAGGGTAATAAAGCAACAACATACTACATACACCAATATATTTCACCTTAACACATACACCGTGGACCTTCCTCCTTCCACTAGTAATTGGGAACCCCTGATATCAACTAAGGTATTAATCATACTCAACTGAATAATGACTAAGAAGATTGTCATTTTCCTTTATTTTTCAGACTAAAAAAAAAAAGGCAACATTCAACAAAAACCTTTTTTTAAGTATTATTGAGCTCTTTTATATAAATTTCTAGTAATTGTAGAAATTAATCATTTTTAATTTGCTGTGAGATGAAAAATTAGTTAATGATATTAGTTATAATTACTACGTATATATATATATATATATTTAGAGTAGAGCCCGATTAAGGCATCAACACTTAAATAATGATATTCCTTTCTAGTGTACATTTGTAAAAGCTCCGAGTTATTTATTTAATAGAGTAAATTAATTTAACAAGGCTCTTGTAGCTTATAGATTTTATTTGCCCCTTGAAATCCGACATAAATGAGAGCTCTAGTGTACAACCATGAAGATTCAAATTACTCAGAAAGACAATCAAAGAGAGAAGATTAAAATAGGATGTTGCAGCACTCAAAGATGATGAACTCAATATTTATCTATATATATCAAAAGATCTCAAAATAAGTAACACATGTCAAAAAGGAAAATCGTGTTCTCTAGCAGTGGGTAATGAATGGAAGGCATGCAGACGCTACCAAAAAAAAAAAAAATCCCTTATCACTTCACAAGTATCAAAATTACTAATTGAAATACGATGATTAGTCAATTTGCAATATTCATTTAATGCAAAACAAAATACATGAACGAAGTTATAGTATATATAAAGCGATGATACCTGTTTTAATCCTCTTTGAGTCAAAGCAGAACACTCCAGATATTTGACAGCACGGATTTTATTACAGAGTTTTTGCCCTTGTTCTCTCTTAATAGGAGCTTGACCAGCATCTGCAAGAGCTTGTAATGTTTCTTTATCCTCCCTTAAATCAATTTTTGTTCCTAAAGAATAAGAAAAGAAAGAAGGAAATGGAATTAAAAATTGTATTAAAAGGGAAAAGATATCTACAATCAATGAATCCATGATTTTTTAGAAAATTTAAAGAAGTTCATATGAAAGTGATGATGACGCAACCGCGTTAATAAGTCACAAAAAAAAAATTGATTATGAAAAAAAGAAAAGATTCATGGGTTCTAGCAGAGAGTAAATAATGATATACATACATACATACTTATATATATATATATATATATATATACAACTTTCATTGATGAATGAAAGTTGCTTGTCTCTATATACAAATATGATATGTAAGAACAATTAAATATTGAATTAAACCATAGCTACTACAACAACTGACGTTAGGGGAAGAGCATATGGTCAACTATTCTGTATTTATTTGTGTGAACGAATTCATTTCCGTACTATACTAATAAAAAAACCGAAATAGTGAATTGATTTGGGAAAATAAAATATTGAACTTTATGGAGGAGTGAAGAGTATCACGGAAATGAAGTCAAATGTTTGCATTAACTTTCAGTTGTGTGGCATCCTGGCAAATAAAGAGAATGGGAGTGGGTGTTTGAAATTAAAGGAATGTGAAAAAAAAAAAATGATTAGTAGGATTCTTTATCTAGGTCTTTATAGTCTATGGAGGCTTTTGTGCTCTTGTTCCTTTTAAATATGTAAAACAAAGGTTTGTATACGAGTACATAATATGAGTAATTGCAATTTGATTTTGTGGATTTAGGGACCCGACCTATGATATAAGGTAAAATATGTGTGTGAGAGAGAGGGTGGGGGTGAAAATTTAAATGAGGAGGGGGAGAGTGGATGATGTGGATGATCTGGTTGTATGTGTGTGTGTGTGTTCCTACCAACTAAAAGAATGGGAGCATCTGCACAGTGATGTTTGATCTCTGGACACCATTTGGAAGTGACGTTTTCGAAGGAGGAAGGGGAAACGACGGAGAAGGTGATGAGAAAGACATCCGTTTGGGGATAGGAGAGAGGCCTGAGGCGATCGTAGTCCTCTTGCCCCGCCGTATCCCAAAGTCCAAGACTCACAGGGACTCCATCACAGACCATGGGGGCAGAGTAGTTGTCGAAAACGGTGGGAACGTACTCCCCTGGGAAACTATCCGTGGTGTAGGAGATGAGCATACACGTCTTGCCCACTGTTCCATCCCCTACGACTACACATTTAATGGGTCGACCCGAGGACATCTTGGATGATGGATTATAGAGCCCCTCCTTTGGCTGGAATGGTGGGGAGGCGGATGCTATCTATAGGGCACCTCGAATAGCTATCCAATGGAATACCAACGACGTGACGTGAATATTTCAATGATAATAATATGGAGGTTCAACTTAAAAGTTAGTGTATGTATGTATGGAACTGCCTTCTGAAGTGGTGTGTAAGTTGTAGTAGTAATAGAGACTAGGGCTCCTCCTACTAAAATTTTATAATAGCTAGTCAGAGGCAGCAGCAGCAGCAGCAGCAGCTCACTTCTTCTTCTTCAGCTTCTCTTTCTGTTTCTAACCTTCGTATATACTCCTCCACACTGCAGCTAGCTCCTTACTGCTGCTGCTCCTGCTACTTCTACATATATAGCAGCAGCTATATTTAAAACTCAGACTCCCTCTCCCCATTTCTTCATACATCTACCTATCTCTCCCCCTACCTCCTCCTTTTTTCCTCGTCTCTACACTCACGCAATCTCCACTTTCTTTCGTTGAACGTACTGCACATAATACGTACGATCAAAGTAGTATATAGACAGAGAGTAAGTCCTACACTCACATTATTAATAAAAATATAAAAGTAGAAGGAGTAGTATACATACAGTATACTGTATTTATATATATAATATTTAATAGTAATAGTGATGTAGCAGCTAACGTCCCACACAAACTGGACTCCTCTACATAAATATGAGGAACAAATATGAACGAAATATTGAAATACAAAGTTCTGGTCTTTATAGATATAATTTCATAAAAAAGCTGAAGGGATATCATAAATAAAAATCTATACAGCATTTTGAATTTCTTCTTTACTCATTTGATGTGTATTTTAGCTACAAATGTAACTTTTCAAATCCTATGTTTTTATGGGATAATTTTTCATGATTCATAATCCTAACAATTAATTAATCATGGGAGGAATCCAGAGTAAATAAATGCAAAAACGTCTCTAATAATAGTTAATTAAAGAGCATTAGTTGACAAATTAGGATCCATAGTGTACTTAATGCCTATATAGAGAGGCTCTTTGCTACCATTGAATAAATACACTCAATACTTACTCTGTCTCTTATCCATTATGCGATTCATGTAAGCCCATAATAATTAATTTGGTCATTATCTTCTCTACGGTTATACTTAATTCTCTCTCTCCCTATATAGCATTCAAAGCAGTCTGTATATTGAAATAATATGTACCTACATTCCCCCAATCATGGATCATCCATTCATTATACATATTAATTATGATATATCAGAATGTATTTCAAGTAAATACATGTAAAAGATTCTGTTAAAATTAATGCATAGTTGAATGTTACTTTGGTTAATAAAATATATAAAAATGAAGGCATAGGAAATGTAATAAGAGGTAGTAAGTTGTAGTTCAATCATTCATTAACTGAATGAAACACAAAACCATGCAAAAATATCTATATAATATATAATTACATTAGTCCACTATATTAATTATATCATTTGAAGTTTCAGTATCACTAAAATTTCCTAAATCAATTTCTAAAAGATTCGTTCCGGAATGAATTCGTCTCAAAAGAGTCCAAACTTTTCTACGTTCATGAACGGAGGTCTTGAGGAGTAAGAATGACTTTAAGTGTTCAAGCTCACAAGTAACTGGACTAACGCCCAATTCTGAGCAATGGGAATAATACCCATCTGCGATGTCTCGAAGCTCGATATGATTAGTAGATTGGATGTGATACTCAACGAGTTGAGTATCCTTGAGTTTGATGTCACAAATATAGCAAGTGTATACTTCATTTCGAGTGATTTTTTTCTTGGACGGAAATAGATTCCGTTCCTTTGAAATTTTAAATTCATATTTGAGATGAAATATACAGTGACGGTGTATTTCGATGAAATTAAAGCTATTGAAAAAGTATAAGTGACAGATTTCACATTTTAGGAAATCCTTTGTAAAATTTCGATGTCTGTTCTCATCAACGTTCTTCGTGTGGATAGGATCAAGAAAATGTGCTTTCATTAGATGATATGAAGAGGCGAAATAAGGGCATGCAAAACAAGTGTAGAGACTTGGAGTTCGTGAACATTCATTGGAAAAACTTGAGATGGTTTTGAGAATGATTTCCTCCCTTTTGATGGCATCACCTTTTTCATGTAATCTTGATAAAATCCTCAAAAACTGCTCTTCATCCACATAGGTTTCAATCAAAAACAAGTACTCCAAGAAGCGACTTATTTCAAGAATTGAACAAGATACGGGATTTACGTGTCGTAGAAAACAATATTGAACAAATTTAGCAAGTTTGCATACATTTTGATGATGGGTTTCAAGCAAATGATGGGTCTCATTCACTTCTTCATCACACACAAGACAGGGTTCATTCAGAGAGGAAGAGAGAGGAAGGCGCTTCAAGCCTGGAGTATTATGGTATATATGAGAGTTGAAGATATGTCCTTTGGAGAGTATGTGATAGAGTAAGTAATCATAAAACTTTGTGGAGTCTGGAGAAACGGGGAAGGAGCAGGAGCACATAAGACATCCAACGCTGCTTTTTTTATTCTCTTGAAGATATTTGAACAAAGATAACGTGTTGTTAAAACATTTTGTATCACAAGCAAAGACTTCACGGTCAGAGAACTTCCATATGTTATCATACATTTTTAATATGTTGACATTGAACCTATAACGAGTATATATATTTGAATCAATTCTTTAATAGTATAAATGATAGACAAGGAACCAACCGATATATCAGTGTGCTAAATAAATTCGCTTAAGTGGCCAACTATAACCGATGTTTTAATTCCCCAGAAAACATGATCCAATAATAAAATTAATTAATCTTTTTGACTTTGAGAATTAATATAATTTAAGGTATGTGACATCTCCTTAGCCTACCAAAATTTTCATGGATTTTATAAGAAAATAACTTATTATTTATTGTTAAAAAAATAAAAACTTGCACAGAATCCCATGTATGAACACATCAATAAAATAAAACTGAATCCAAATTTTAAAAATTACAGGAAGTTTTTTTAATAGAATTGCAAAGGTTAACTTAAAAAAAAAAATCGGGGGACCAGTTATTAGTTTTTTAAACTCACAAATAATCAAACTAAAAAAATCCTGACGGGTCAAACCCTAGTCTAAGCACAACAATAATAATTACCTCTCCTTGTGAATTCTATTGTTATCTGCCTCGATTCGGAGAATGAGATTGTGATATATGCCAATATGGAGTTGAAGGACTTGAGTATCAGATGAATTAAAGCCACAAAAAGCATAACTGCATTTACCGACTTTTTCCTTACCCAAAACATATCTCAGTTTATCTTGATAATGAAAAATAGCCAAATGCATTAGATAGGACCAGAAATTATAGAAATAAAGCTCATTATGACAAAGTAGTATATCACACACAAATCTGGAAAAGAAGAAACTTGTGACTTTGAAGAAAAATAAAAATAAATAAGTAAACCTCGGCTTAAAGTTATTTTTAATATGTCCATAGAACATGTATTCATAATAATGGACCAGGAGCTCTATGTCATTGATCCAAGGTTTCTTCATAAAATGGGCATATACTCCATGTTCAAGAGCATAATGAAGGAACAATTGATCCTGCATTATAAAGTCTTGACATTCATAAAAGGGACATTGATTCTCCGACAAGGAATTGCTCTTTTGAATCCATTGAATTTCCTGATCAATGGTTTCATAGAAATGTGTAAAAATCATGTGATTGATTACCGATTCGATCCCGAGGGTAATAAATGAACAATCTATGTAGAATAAGGAGGTGAATAAAACCTATAAAAGTTCATCCATGGTAATTACCTTTTATCAAGCAAGGTTTGATAGCATCCTTGGATTCCTTTAAAAATAATTCTATGACAACCTCATGGTCCAAACCTATGTGGCGAATCATTTCCTCTTCACTTAGTTCCTTTGAGCAGCCAGGGCGAACACATTTGTTTTGAGTAGAGTTATAAAAGGAACTTACGTAAGCACGAAGCTCATTTTGATATTCGTCTTGAATCAAGTGGTCCATTAAAGATTCATATGATATTTTTAATCCATAGCACTTTGGACAAAAAAATCGACCATTTCCCAAAGGAACATCGCAGTCTAAATAATTTATAGATGCTGGAAGTGTTCTGCATTGGGGTGGAGTGGAAGGAGGGCTTTCATTACTAGGACACTCGGTAGTAGAATGGTTGTCTAACACTTGCTCAGTGGATTCAACACTTTGAGGTGGGTCGAGGATGGACGATCCCTTGCTGAGCGAGGGTAAGTTGAACTTCACGATACCCTTAGACTCTCTGATGATTTCCTTCATTACTTTTAAGAAGGTCTGTATGTATTTCATCTCAATCCCCTGTAAAGAAGAAGAACACATTTGTCAGTCAATGAATCCGAGTTGACACCAGAGGCACCCTACCTCGGATTTATAATGAATGACCCTTTCCAGTTTCTTAAAGTTGAAATTATAATTAAAATGCAAAAAGAAGAGCCGTATATGTTTGAGAGTTTTTTTTCGTGAAGACATTTTCAGAACGGAGGATACATCATTGAGATGCTGAAATAGATGTACATGGATGGGCCTTTTACTCAGATCTGCATCGTAGATTTTAAGACCATTTTTGCTTACAACATGTGAGAGAAGAGGCTTCCCTGTAATGAGTCTATTTGAACGACAGAGATTTTTGATTTTGAGTTGAGGAAGGAAAATGAGTCTTTTGTTCACGACACCCCCCAAAAAGTCATCTAAATTAAAGGGTACAAGGGCCTCCACTTCTTTTTTACCAAGGAATAAACTACATATTTTAAGTGTCTTCTTGGGATAATAAACACTGAGATGAGTCCAAGGTGGTCCCGGAGGAGGAAGGAGAGAGAGACTCCGCTCGGGTATCATTAGCAAGTAGGATTGTTCCCCTTGTGAGGAGAGGATAATGTAAGGACAGTGCTTATTTTGTGCAATATAAAAAAGAATGTTGGCCTCGACAGGTGTGTAGGATAAGAGAAGTGGAACAGGAGAGTCCCTTCTGCAAAAAAGATTCAGCATATGGGGATGCAAATCCTTTACTTCTGCTTTGGATAAACCAGGGAGAGAGTGTCCCTCCTCCAAGGCGAGTCGAAAATCCTCCATCTCCGAGGAATTGTCGCTCACCGTGCTTTTTCCATGAGGGGAAGAAAGCGCAGCAGCTAGCGAGGCCATTTCGAAATTAGGAAGAACTCTTCTAATTCAGGTTGTGGGTCAGCCCATGTTTCTGTTTTCTTTCTTCCATGTTTTGTTTTTAATTATGGGGAGGGTTGCAGCTGCTCCAGGGCTCTTCTAAGTTGAAATAATTCTTTATGACGTCAAAAGAAAAACAAAACAGAGCACTCTGCAGCTTTGTTGTTATGTAGTCATATAAATATATCCACCTATAGGCTATTAGCTAATACGTGCAGCAAGACTCGGGAATCCTTTACGTACATTTTCACTCGTAATTTTAAAATAAACGCTCGGATCCATAATGACATTAATGAATTCAATTCTTGCTACTAAGTCCTAGTCTTTCATTTTGATGAGTAATTTTTTGATTAAAAGTAGCCAAATCGACATTATTTTGCAAATTATGAATATAAAATATCATATGATCGAGTGACAAATAGACTCCAATTAATACATAATAATAGAATAAAACAGAAATTAATTAGTATCCACTACATACATTAAAATATTATTGTTTAACTAACTGTCCTGATCTTACCTACATATGATCTTGGTTCCAATTAGTCATTACTTCATTAGTTAATAAAATTCCCCAATCCCACTTACTCCCTAAAATAATAATTTTGTTGACACCACTACCAACAACAATATATCAATAAATAAAATTATCTTTTAATAGAGAGGTTCGTTTAGCATCCCATTTGATTTATACGCTATTAATTAATTAATTAATTATTATTTATTTGCATAAATTACAAACTCTCAAAAAGGTTTCGTTACTGAAATTACAAATACTAAAATAAATAACGATCGCAAGCTCAAGTCCAAGAATAATTATAAAGAGAATATTAAATATATATTGGAGCAGCGTTTCTCAACCGGGGTTCCGCGGAACCCTAGGGTTCCGCAGACGGTCTTTAAGGGTTCCGCGAGAAAAATGAGATTATATAAGCTATTACACTTTTCAGTCTTTTTCTACAGTGTGGTAAAATTTTGTCACCAGAATTTTGACTTTTTATATAGTGACCTATTGCTAAACCAGGCTCTTAAAAGAACTAATTAATCGTTTACATTTGGGATATATAAGATGAGAAAGTATGGTATTAATCATTTTTTGCGCAAGGGTTCCGTGAGACATGGGATATATTTTGAGGGTTCCGAAAGGGAAAAAAGGTTGAGAAACGCTGTATTGGAGGGAGGAAGGGAGGGAGAGAGAATCAACAGATAACCAAGAGCGTCTCTCAGCTTTGCATTGACAAGCAGACTTAAAAACGAGCACTACAAAGTGAGGCCTAAAATTGATAATAGTGCAGTAACCAATACTTACATATAATAATAATAAACGTAAACTCAATTTCTTCTTTCTCGCCACATACTATGCGAAAGATGATATTATATATATTCAACATTATTTTTCATCAGCAGAGATAGTTTTCATTGGTAGTTATATTATTTTGTGAGAAAGTTCAGTAATGATAGTTTGAAAATGACAGAGGATGCAAGAATTAAAAAAAAGTAATACAGTAGTTATTAAATAAAATCTATAATTCATTTTGTATATTAAATAAATAGAATAATTTTATTTAATCATCATCTGCTCTATATAGTCTTTACTGTTTTTATTTATCATTTAAAATTATCATAGCAACTTCAAACAGTCAAAAGTTAAAGAGTGTGTGATCATTTCAAATCTTTTTTTTTTTAAAAAAGAGACAAAGTATATAATTTTCCAACTATCAATTACATATATTGTTATATGAGAAAAACGGAACATTGTTTCGAAAAGGGAGTGTGACTACTTAATTAAATTTTCATAAGCAAATAAAAAAATTAATAAAATTGACAACACGATATTCGATCAAATGGTGAGTATGACAATTTTAAATATCCTTTCACATATAATTTAAAAAAAAAAAAGAAATATTTTAAATTAATTATTTATTTCAATGTAAGTAAACTCAAGTACATTGAAATCGATTTAGTGACTCGCAATTGTGAGTCACGAAATCGATTACATGTATTTAAAAAATATACAGCAAGGGTGTCAAACATTCATTTTATCAGGCTCGCGGATAATCTGAAAGTGGAAAAAATACATAAAAGACTTGGATTAAATTTTTTAATTAAATGTAATTCAGGAATTATCTGTTAGGGATGCATGTTAGTCATTCTTTGTAAGTCTCATGTAAAGTTCATTATTATAATTTTCGATACCAGTTGCTTAAAGTTTGTGCAAAATTTGTGAAATGTTTTGTAAAAGTGTTGTTCAATAAATTTTTAGTGAAATTTTACAATGTCCTTGTTCTTCTTTAAATCAAAACAAAGGAAAGATATGATATTTTGGTTATTTATAGCTAAGTATGTTATAATTTTAATGGTCCGGCCCGCGATGCCTACTTAGGGAGAATAACAAAATGAAAATTATTATCGGCATACCTTTTTTTAGATCCCAAAGGCTATAGAGATCTTTATTCTTCAGTTATTCATTTGGTTGAATGATATTCTGTGTCATCTTTTAAATTCCATTTCTTAATAATAAAAAAAGAGGATTTTAGAAGTACGAAGGATTTTCGTGCCACTCTGTGAGTTCGAAAATATAAGCAAGTTATAAGTGGGAATAACATATTACTATGTAATTCAGCTCAAGAGCTAAGACACTTCTATTCTGTACCTTTCTATGTATCCCTTGAAAATGAATTTGTAGAATATGTAGTCAATAAATGGTTGTTTAAGTTTTAATATTGCCATAATACAAAAAACAAGTTTATAAAAATCTCATAGACAAAAAAACAAACAATGTTAGGACACTAATTAAGGAGCTCATTTCTAATGAATTTGAGGAACTTCATACTAAGGTATCAACCCTATCCACGTCACTCTTCCACTTTGTTTGCTCTTCAATAATATCAATGGACACCACTTCTGCTACTATAAAAAAGACTCGACTTGCACACCCATTCGAGGTGCTGTTTGTACATTCATTTGAAAGCGCTCAGTGAGATATCCTATAATATTTTTGAGATGTTTCACCTCGTGAATATTTATCTATATAGAAAGCAAATGTGTTAAATACAAATCATGTCCATTTTTAAATAAGATCCCTTACCGTTCCGCTCTGATGAAATGTGACGGCCGGTAATGAAAATACGTTCATGGACAAAGAATGGAAATTAATTCCGTAGATGTTTTCTAAATAATCATAGACTTGACTATAAAATGCATTCATCTCCTTTAATGTGAATTCAGATTCGGATGTAGAATGAACACTTGGAAGGGGGGATAAATGGATATTTCTAGATCTATATCGGTCTCTACATATACATATTTGAAATTACCTCTCCCAAATATTTGACAGATCCTGGTAACTCAATGCAATTTGTAGGAGTTTGATTCCTTTAACGGAAGGAGGTAGTTTATAGTCCAAATAGACGAGTTCCCTTTCAAGACTCCCTTGGAACCCACTCCAGAGTGAGAGCATCCATCGAAGCTCATCCTCTCGGAAGACAGCCTTGGTGATGTAGGAGTCGAAGACAATTTGAAGGGCCTTCAAAAGACCTGGAATGGCTTTCCTATGGCCCGAAATGAGGAAAACAGGCAGGACACTCGTGTTCTCAGAGACTAAAGCGAGGTCTTTTGTGTCCACTCCCAAGAAAAACCCGACTAAAATGGGGTTTTTGCCCTTACGAGTGTTATGGGAAACGTGGAGTGTGATTTTGAGGGCACTGTGATCCGCGAGGGAGCCACGAAGACCGCACACTTGTTGGACCTTCACCAGATAGCTCATCCGCTCCATGGACATGATGCGGCTCAATTTAGAGGAGAGGTCAGCGAAGCCTTCTTCGTCCTCAGGGACTTTGAATAAAGGACTGGATTTATAGATAATCCATTCTTGATGACAAAGCTCCTCCAGGATACGGGAATGTCCATCCTCCTCCATAAAGGCCACAATGTCAGGATTGAAGGAGATCCTTCGTCCAGAAGAGGAGCCTCGAAAATGATTCTTCTGCTTGAAAGGCCTTTTCTGATAGAATTCATAGATATTTTTATCATTTTTTGGAGGCACTACTCTGGGACTACTCATATCTATTTCCTGCAATTAATTTCAAATCCAAATTTCTCATATAAATCCACGGACAAATATTTGAATATGTGGCGGCCGCTAGACTAGCTTTAAATGGGGGAAAGAACTGAAATGGAATGAGTCTACAAAAAACACGCAACCTTGTTAGTTATATATCCCTTCACCTAGACCAGTGGTCCCCAACCCCTGGGCTGGCAATCAGTATTAATTAGTTATTTCTGTTTTCTACTACATAACCTCAAAGGACCCACCAACGGCCGGACAAGGAATGGGTACGTGACCCAATTGTCAGCAAGCCAACTGAATTCAGCATGTCCACCAAATGGTGGAGATTGCTAATGACGGCAACCTTAAAACAGTGTTCGAGACAATAACTAGACAATAACCGTTGTTTTGGTTTAAAGTCATGGCAGAATACCCAGAGATCGCTAACACAGTCCTGAAGACCCCGTTGCCATTTCCAATATCCTATCTGTTTGAAGAGGGTTTTTTTTAGAGTGACATCCACCAAAACAAGGGAAAGGAGTAGACTGGACATAAGCAACATACGCGTTGCTTTGCTGTCTTTGTCTGCCAATACTCCCAGATGGGACCATCTTGTTGAAAGAAACAAGCTCAGGGCTCCCATTGATTTAGCGTTTAAAGTTCCATTTGAGTACAGAGTGGATTCTAGTTTATTGTTATTATTAATATTTCAACCCCCCGGTCCGCAGTAAAATTGTCAAGCGTTGACCGGTCCGCAGTTAGGAAAAGGTTGGGAACCACTGACCTAGAATATACAAAATATATCTACCTACCAAGAACGTATCTATTGTGATTGCTACACAACTAAAAACAATTAAAACCCAGTGAACTAGGCCTCCCTTTGGAACCGACGTGTGTTTCTTCCCCTCAGTAGGCAGTTCAGAGGGAAGCATAGTCTAGAGATGTACAATGCCAATGTATAAATATAGGAATGCTCAGTTATTAACTTATTATTAGCTTAGCTAGATCTCTCAATCAAATCAAAATAAAATAAAGGAATTATTATTATTATGTATTCAATCTCAGAGCAATGACGTCATAGTATAAGTATATACTACGTCATAACACTTGTCAAAACAAAACAATTACAAAGGGAGCAGAGCCATGGAAAAGTCGGAGAGGACACAACCAAAGAAGGATTTGGAGACTCTTCTCGGGGAAGAAACAGAGGAAGATGACGAAGAAGAGGAGGTAGAGGATGATGAAGAAGATGAGGAAGAGGAAGAAGACGTGAATCCCGAAGAGGAGGAGGAGGAAGAAGAAGAAGAAGAGGAGGAGGAGGAACTTGCCAAAGCCATGTAAGTTGAGGCACTCAATAAATGACCTAGTAACATAATTAATGTAATGAGCCATTCATGAATCCAGGGTCTTGCCTAAAGGAGAGGAAGAAGAGATTGAGAATGTGCTCGAGTCGAAGGCCAAGAAACTCAACATGAACCGTACTCAAGTCCGTACTCTCCTAAGGCAAATTGTGGGCTCCAAGGAAGTCATTAATCACTCCTTGGAAATTGCTGGAGACAAGGATCGATCCACTTCAATCATTGAGCCTCGTGTTACGAGAACTGTTGCAAAGTAAGATGGATTCTTTTTTGTATAGAAATTATTGACCTAAGAATTTATTTATAAAAAGTTCAGATTTTGTTTTTTAACATATATAAAAATTATTTTATATTTTAGATATTTTTATCTAAAAAAAAGCAATCAAATATGTGAATCCTACCATTAAAAAACAAATATGGGATAAATGTGAATATAAACAACAGCCTAAATTCGCAAAAATGATTTTGAAAACTAACAGCAAATGAAAAATTACTTTTATGTGAATATAAAATTTTTATTTTCACCTTCAGGTCTGTTGCACAAGTGGGTGGTAAATTAGATTGGGTCTTGGAGACAATCAAGTCTGCTCAGCCCAGTCAAAGAGTCAATGAGGATGATACCCTCGTACTTGTGACTCAAGAACTTCCTGATGATGACAAGCCTGAAGACGATCCAGAGTACGATCCAGAGACAGATGATATCGAGGTTGAAGATGATATGGAGGATTCTTGTATGACACCACTAAGTTCCATTGCTCAAACACCTCCTTATCCCAAACATCTTTTAGAATCCCCCACAACATCACAACAACCCTATAAAATGGATACTGAAAATTCAATTACGGATGAAGAGGCACGAAGACTCACACGATCCAAAACTTCCTTGAAGGAAGTCTCCATTGAAGAGTTGGAAAAGAAATTCATTCCGCCGGATATTACATCTGACATGTACTCGACTGAAATGGACGATTATGCCATGTTTCTACAAGAGACATTTGGCTACCAGGAGCCTGTTCCAACTAATTCCTCCACGATACAAGAAGAAGATCCAGATTTTATTTATCAAGATATAGAAGAAACTGCGGATAGCCAGTATGAATTCAAGTTTGATAGAAGCACGAAAATACCTAGAAAAGAAGTGGATGATCTTATATCCGAGCTTCTGGCAGAGTATGAGGAAGGCAAAAAGGACAAAAATAAAGAGAGCAAAGCCACAACTACTTCACCCACTACTACTGCATCGGTGATGGATGACTCTATAGAAGAAAAATCCGGACCTTCTTCTTCTTCATCTTTCTCTGTTGAGAAACCAAATGTGGTGATTGGATATTCAGAGATCTCAGATGAGCACATTCTGCGCATAAGCCAGCAAATGCGTCAACATATACAATTACTTCTACAGATGGCATTACTAACCTCAAACAATTCACAATGGAGCATTTTAAACAGGGAATGCAAATCCATGTTCAAGGAAATAATGAATAGATCCCTCAACAGAAAATTTTCCATCTATGCCCAAGACAACCTGTTTTCCTCCATGAAGTTCCTACAGGATTGGGAAGAAGGGGGTAAGTCCCCCTCTGTTCAATGTAATGAGAGTAAAAGTAAAACAAAACCCAAAATATCCAAGGACTTGACTGAGGCCATTGGAGAGTCGACGTGTTTTATTTATCCCTATTTACTCCCATCATCTGCACTCAAATCATCCTATGATAAGTCCTATTTTAGTGAGGGAGAAGATTTCTTAATCGTGTATGGACTCGATAAATATAAAGGAATGTCAAAGAGAGAAACTTTGCGCCTGATCTCCACTCATATTATGACCTCAAAAACCATGGATCAAATTCGTTGGCGCATCAAGAACAAAAACTCAAAACAAGGCTCCAATACTATTAAAACTTATGCACGCACTGGAGTATTACTTCAAATTGAAGATCCTATTATACCCTATAACTCCGTGGAAGTAGTCGCACCTAAGTATTGTACTTCTGGGGAGCTTCCTGAAGAATGGTGCATTGCTCTTAGTATTCATTATGATCCCATCAGAGCTTCTAAGCACCCCATGTTAGTTTCATCGGCTGATTCTTCCTCTATTCCGAAAATTAGACCCATTGCCAAACAAGGACTTGTATTTGGTGATTTCAATAAAAAGGAAAGCAACTTTGTGGACAATAGTCTTAGAAACATAGCTCCGAAACCCCTTCTCCAAGAATTGACGGAACAAAAGCCTACACTCTCCTGCGAAGGAGACCTGCCTTTAAATCAGCATTTACAGAAATACATGACACTCTCTCCAGTCAATCCAGAAAAGACGAGTAATATATCGATTTCCACCTCAAAAATACCAACTTTAGATAACCCTGAAGACATTAGTAATTTGCCCTATGGGGTCATAGAGACCGACGAAAATGCAATGGATGACTTTAGTATACAAGAAGCTGAGGCTGGAGATATTTTCCTATGTGTCCAAGAGACTTTACCTCCTGAGACATGCAATATATTTTTTGAAAGATTAGTCAAATTGACTTCTGAGAAAACACGAGCTAAGCCCACTGAGATATTTACAGAACTACATGGTCTTTGTGAGGGCTACTGTGATTTACAAGAACGACTTCTGGATCTACTCAACGTACAAGACGCAATGTCCCTTGGACCAGAAGTTTATTTTCAGTACAAAGTCCGAAACTCGGCTAAAAAATTCCTTAAAAAGGTAGCTGTTGTTTATAAAGATGATCCTGTGTCTATGGAAATGGTTATGAATGGGCTGCAAGACATTGTAAGTAAGGATCCAAGTCAATTACATTATGAAGAATTACGAATTCTTGCTCAAGGCATGTTTAAATCGGATCCGACTTTATGTAATGAGTTTTTATCCTTCTTACCAAATGTAAGTTTCTCAATCTGAGTCTACTTAACTCGTCCCTCTAATGCATATATGAACGTCTAATTCTTTTTATCTTTAGGTGATATTAGAGGATGAAGTCTTTACATCCCAAGAGAGTGAAGTTGATGTCATTCAGGACAAAGCACCTCCTGAATTTGAAAAAGCTTTCCTCCCAAAGCTGAATAATATTGAGCAAGGGAGTGACAAATGTGTTTGTATGTGCCATACGGGAGAGGAGCCCATTAAGAAAGTGCATTGTGTTCATTGTTCCTTACGAGTATGAAATTCATTCGGTTTTAATTAATTCAACTATATTCTTCATTTTTCTTCTTCTTATTTTTCAAGTTTGTAAATGGTCAAGTCTATCGAAAGGATGGGAAAATCACTCGATCTCTACAAGTTGCTTATAAAGTTGTCAAGGATCTAGCCAATGTAGGGAACGAAGTACCTCGAAAAAAGAGAAAAAATATATTTTGATAGCTGTGATATAGCATTTGGTTCAAGTGACAAAATATGAAAGCCCAAATTACAGTATTCTATTTTTATACATTTAATTTGTAAAAGTTTAGATTTATGGAGTGATATATAAATGTATATTATATATTTGCACATTTTTATATTCGTTACTAATATTAAGTAAAGTCTAGTGATTTAGCAATAAATAATATTATATCTATTGGTTTCCTATCCCTTATTTATTATATTCCATTGACAGTTCGTCTCACTAAAAAAAAAGACAAATTTCAATGTAGTGTTATTTATTGTCATTATGAGCCGATGCCGAAGTTTGATATTATCCATAAGACTACAAAGGGATGGCTGTTTCACTATACAATGCATTCATTTAAACGTTTGATTACAAGGAGTGTTCAAAACCCAGAACTAACCTAGACCTTTCTTCTAGAAATAAATGCACATACCATGCATCATTTGGCTATTATAATAATAATAATTAATCGATTATTATCTATGTGTTACCATTGATTCGAAGAGTGATTAAAGCAAATAAATTTCTTGCAATCCCATGTAAAAATAAAAACATTTCCGACATTTGACCCTTTCCGACATGATTTATGGGGCAATTAAATCAACACCGACCTACCTATGAGCAGATGTCATTCCCAAGAAAAGTTATAATAACTTTTATGCCTTAAAATGCATTAAAGTAACCCTCATTCAATTATAAATTGCATAATACTCCAGGAACTTTTGTCAGACGTACCATGTTCTCAATTCTACTTGATCCTATGCAATTGGATGAAAGTCGAAATCAGAGTTTTACTGGACTTAAATTTCCAATGGACTTTTCCCAAGTGAAGGGTGGTAAATGCAGACATGCACGGTTGTGTTTTTTTTTTTTCAAAAAATCTGATTGGTGTCACAAATTTATTGCACAAAAAGCTTACTTATTTTTTTACCGGTGTAGTACACCCATTTCCCTGACATATTATCATATTTTTAACAGTATCTATGTACTTAAATATTTGATACTCTTTGGGACCTCAAATTTAACTTAGAAATAGTTGAAAGATCTAAAAATTATAAGAGTCAATTTGGATTGACTATAATAGTCTTTTCATTGTTTCTCTCTCTTCCATCTATATTTTTGTTGTCTTGGTTACTTATAGTTCGGAATAAGAACTTGTTACAATTAATTGTAAATAGGATCATTTTGTACAACTCGAATAATGTTTAATAACCAAATTCAAAAGTTTTTTATACTTATTATAGGTTATTAAGTGCGTTATTTTTATTTATTCATATAAAATAAACATTACTTAAAGGGTCGTAAATACAATTTTCATTGCAATATTGTCATATAAATTAGTGGAGTCAAATGAGCGAATACATATTATTATTACAAATATGTGTATGGTCAATTTGGTCATAAATAATGTGTTTTTTTGTTTTTTTTTAAATGTGGAATAATGATTTCTCAAAAACCAAGTGAAGCAAATCTACTATGAACGTTTATCCCATTGTACCAGAGTCAGTGACAATATTATATGACTGAACGGGTATAAATTTTGGCATAAATTAGGGGTTAAGAGGGTAAGTGTAGGGGACAGCATTCCCACTCGCCGGTTCAACCATGAACATCAAAATTGGTTTTTATTTATTACTGATCAGGAATATAAGGAATTGGAATGATAAATTTAATGAACATACTATGAAAGATTAGGAGGTTAAAATATTATGTCTTATAGCTAAGATCTGAGTATGACTTATTTCCTGAATGAAATGTTTGTAATAACCGGACCGGTTATATCACATCACTAACCTATACTCTGAACAGTAATTAGTTCTGCGAATATAACAGACTATCTAATACTCCTAGTGCTACTACGAACGGAGATTTTTATTTTATTCTAATTGTAAATCTGCAATTAGAATCCGAACTAAATAGAGTACTATGAACTACTGATTTATCTACTCTTTAGTGTCCTAAATGTAAATACATATATAACTCGAATCATATATGTCTTACTAAGCTATAGAAATATCCATCAGTTGGGTAACTATTTGTTAACTTTGAGACTTTTATCTATCTGATTTCTAATAACAGCAATATTCCGATTTAGTCCGAATTCCATCAGTTCGGGATTTGCTAAAGTACAGTTTTTAATTTCAATATACCCTTTAAGTAACAAAATAGAAGTAGCACAGCTGATAGTCTAGGAGCAGTTGAGTAAATCCACGGAACCAATTATTCGGACTATTGCCGAATATGTTCTAAAGTAATTCACATTTATGTACCTCTAATATTTTATAAAAAAATTGTCAGGTTGTTGGGGAGAGTAACGCCATTGGCTAACAACCAGTTAGGCTTTAAAAAAGAGACATAAGCTGCTTATGTCCAGCTATATAAATTAATATAGACGGCTAAACTGGGAAGAACATCCGGAATTTATATCGGAACTTTTTAATGTAGCGCAACCTCTCTTTGGGATGTCATCTTTACTCTCTCTAGCTAGATAGCTAGATATTTCACTTCTTATAAAAACCATGTGACGTCATCAAGACACGCACTCCTTCAAGAGTGAGCTCCCTTCAGCCAAGCGCAATGCTTAAAATATCAGTTACATAAAATGTGGTGTAACATCATTAAAAAGATAGAGGTGGTTTTTTCGGGAAAAATCAATTTTCTACATGAAAGTCCATGAATCTACAAACGCTGTACCATTTGCTTTCTAAGTCATTCTAATTCACTATCCAAATTTTTGCATCATCTATTTTAAATTACTAATGACGTCATTGTTTTAACAGAGAAAATAACAAATTTAAAAATGTTTTCCCCAATTTTTTTGATGCATCAGACATCATTATGAACACTTTTTAGTCAGCCGTAAATTTGATTTCTGGATAAGTGTAAATTATTAATTGAATATGTATGAAATCTGTTTATACCTCAAAATATTTAACATACTAATTTAACAATTTTGTATATATTTTTAATATTATTTGACTCCTTGGCATGCAACTATTGAATGATTGATCAAACTGCAAATTTGACTCCTGGGAATCTACACTTTTTTTTTGTTCTATGCAATTTAATGCTTTGTTTATGTGTGTTTTGCATGTGTTTGATTCACGATGGAACATGAGAATAAAATCAAATGCTCTAAGCCAAAACAGATGTAAATATAATTTGTACGGACAAATAATTAATTTTTATTTGGAAATTAAAAATGATTACGAGGATTTCAATCACTATTATTCCATATTATGAGCAATATGTACCATAATACCATTCAGATCATTAGTCTACCTTTATAAATTAAATACGAAATGATCCTATAACATTTTGTTGCAACTAACCACCTTAATAGATTGATTTAGAAACAAAAGAGGAAGCATTTGTTCAATTTACTGTACATATTGTTTTTTTTTTTTTGTAACTTACACGACACACTTGGTCACTCATTGATCATCAATTCAATAGTAGCTGTAATAATAATAATAATAATAATAATTTGCAATATACTAATTACTTGAGAATTTTGTGTCTTGCTATTCGAAATGAAATAACCTCTGAGAGTCCTCTCACTTTTACATAGAAATAATGACATTGTCCTTTGACTGTCTTATTCATTTCTTAATTAATTAATGAAGTAGATTCGGGGTCATCCCAGTGATGAACAATAATTCGCATTATTTGCCTCATGAATTAATTAAAATGAAATGTCAACATTCTGGAAGACAGTCATTTGAACTAGGCAGTGATTGTGACCACATTTTACCAACTATTAGACTAAATATTCTTGCTCCACACGTTAGACATCCCATCTTTGATTTATCGCACATGTCGTTTCAAAGAATTAAATAGAGTAACAATTTACTCACTTTGACAAAAAAAATTTGCGCAAAATGATGAAATTTGATAGGATAAAAATATTTGAAAATAACTCTTATAAGATGGAGTCATTTTTCATTCAAGCCAATTAAATATACTACATGGGGTATTCAGATACTTAGTTGGTAAAGGGGCTGCATTAAGTATATTTGTGGAAATAAGTGGCTTTGATTGATTTATTTTTTTAATAGCAAAGAGTCAGCTGTTCCTAAGTCATTCATTTTTAACTTCACAAAGTTAACATTTGCAACTTTATCTTAATCTTATATTATTTATAATGAAGAAATGTACTTCCTTCTGTCGTGATCCACTTTCCTTCAAAAAAAAAAGGAAAAAAGGAAAAGAAAAAAGAACTGATGACTACAATTAGTAGATCGTTAGTGAACATTTCTCTGTGTGTTTTTTTTGTTATCGGATATGACAAAACTACTTTTTATGGCTTCTTTTCTTCTACGTATAGAGTGATCACGCTATGTCTCTTATAATAGCTTTTTTTATTATTATTTTGCGGGTCTTACCTGTGAAAGAGAGCTGGGTAGGTTGCTTGGAAAATACAAGACGATAACTAAGAAATACCTTCATATATATATTTATATATACCTATGTGTAATAACAAGATAATAATGATTATTATTGTACGTATCATCATGGGATAAGTTGTTAAGGGGTGAGGGAAGGCTCAAGACAAAATATGCTTCCAAAAGGTGTATGTATCAAGTACACACTTCTCTGAGACCTTGATGGGGTCTTGATAAATAATGGTGATTAAATAATTATTATTAATGGTAGATTGACAATAAAACCCCATTGTCATCCACAGATCAAAATTATTTTCTTTTGTCAGCTGGCCTCTTGGTTCTAAAGGGGTTGAACACCAAATAGTACAGCTGACTTTGGGCCTTTTTCAAGTTTCTTTGAGTGTAAAAGTATATATATATAGAGAGAGATACAATAATAAAGATGTCTGAGTGGATGTCTTTAATTGTAAGCTAATGTTTTTTTTGTTTTTTGTTGTTGTTTTTTAATGAACAAAAATTAATACAAAAAGCATGAGGGGGAGTTGAAAGAGAGAAAGAGATCGAGAGATCGTATCATTGATAATATATAATAATAATTATTCTTTGTGATTGGATTGACGGTGAAAATTACAAAATAAATGAACAAACAAACAAAAAAAAAAACATAGAAGATGTATCTATAATTATGTATGATAATTAATTAATTAATTAATATGATAATGATATTATTTTTTAAAGTGTTTTTTTTTTTTTTTTGGAGGGAATCATGAGTCCGTTTTTTTCATTAGCTCCAACTTAATTTCATGTTCACGAGCTTTCATCCTCAATTTATTTAAACTATCAGAGCGTAGTGCCTCAATGGGAGTACCTCCAACAATGCTCTCAGCCTCTGAGGAAGGCGTTAGAGCAGCAGCAGCAGCAGCAGCAATACTGGGTGGAGACTCTGCCTGTCCAGCTGACATGGGTGAAAGTGGAGCAGATTCTCCTCTGCTACAATTACTTTGTTCCTCTTGTAGACGTAGAAGAGCAGCAGTGTAGTCGGACGTGTAAGTCTCTAGAAGTGAGGGACTTGATCCCGCAGATGATGTCATGGTCTTCGGCTTATAGGCACTCAAACTCGCTAAAACACTTTGAAAAGAGGGTTGCGAAGAAGCTACGATAGATGCTGCTAAAGCTGGATGCAATCCAGGGGGAAGGAATTGCTGATTCGTTGACGGGGCTGGATGAGATGGTGGTGGGGAGGATCCTCCAGATGACGGGGGTAAAGGATTTTGAAGTCCTGCTGCGGCTGCAGCTGCAGCCGCTGCGAATGGATTAATCCTTGGAGTCCCTGGGGAAGGCAATAATGGACTCCCAGGTCCCTCAAATGGCTTTCGACCATTTGCCACAGCCGCTGCTGCTGCCATATATCCTAATGGGTTTGCAAACGGATTGTTCAATAATTGACCTTGATGTCCAGTGTTAATATGCGTTGGAGGGAGTCCTAATGGAACGCCTGTTACTGCAGGAGCGCTATAAGGAGCAAAGGGATGCCCATTGGGGCCCACCTTCTCTTGTTTTCTCCATTTAGCTCGTCTATTTTGAAACCAAACCTGAATGGAAGGAATCAAAGAATGGTGATGCAAATTTAAATACATAATTTCAAAGAAGCAGATCTTACCTGAATCCTCGCTTCTGTGAGGCCTATCTTCATAGCCATTTCCTCTCTAAAGGGATAAAGTCAGGTATTATTAAAGAATGCAAATGCAAAACAAAATGTGAGGCACACAAATTTTTACCTTGTGAAAACATCAGGATAATGAGTCCTCGAAAAAGCCCGCTCTAATTCTTCTAATTGAAATGACGAAAAAGTGGTTCGATAGCGACGCTGCTTTCGTCGAGTACTTGCATTTGTCCCAGCATCCGTACTCCCTGTCTCATCCCCATCCCCAGAATCCGAGCCTCCTTCAATGATGAGTCCATTTTCATCCATCATGTGCCCCTCACTCGACTTCATTTTCATTTGAGGAGGAGGGGGCGGGAGTGAGGAAGGAGAGCTCATGGAGGACATGTCCAGAGGAGCATTTTCTTCCTTGATGGTATAGCCTCCATGCGGGGGACGTTGAAGCATCAGATCCCCCGTTGGAGACTCTCGTATACCCATGATGGAGGAAATTAAAAAGGGCGGCCTATGACTGGATGAAGATGTTGTGATGGTTGAGGGTTGGGATACCATAGAGTTAGGTGGCGCCGCCCCTACGGCGGGCACCAAGGAATATGATGTTGTTATGATGATGGGTGGTAGCCTTGGAAGGAAGAAGAAGGAAGGAGGAGAAGGATTTTGATGGGTCTCTGAAAGAAGAGAGCAAAAAAAAAAGGCATTTCAATTAAATGTATGTAAGTATGTATTTTGGGGAGATTCTAATGTAACGGCTATCAAAATCTTTGTTTTTTTTTCACGCTTCCTCGTTTTTTCAATTACCAACCATTAATAATAATAATAATAATGTTTCTTTTGAAGGGGCTTTTAATAAAAATAATAATAATTTTTGAAATAACAAACAAGAATCTAATTTACTTCGTTGTTGTCTGTCTTATCTACCCACATTATGAAGAAGAAGAAGAAGTAATAGGGTCCTCCTATATCATAGTAGTAATCTTATCAAAATGGTCATAATTATCCAGAAAAAAAAAAAAGTCTTTTTACTTTACTTTACTTTGAAACAATGTTATGGACAAAGAAATAATGTATGCAATTAATTAATTAAGAGACAAAATCCGCGTTTTTATATGTATGTACATACATGAAATGAAACGAATCTCTCCTGAGTCTACAAAAAGAAAATTAAAGAAAAATGGATTCAATTATTAAAAAAAAAAAAAGGATATTTAGGATTATTATTAATTACTCCATTCGCCCTTGTAATTTAAAATCTATGAGGGAATGAGAAAGAAAAAAAAACCAAAAACCCATTACTACATAGGTATTAAATAGACTGACTGACTGATAATTGATTATTATTATTTTTATTTTTTTTCTACAAAAAAACGAATTACATTTTACCTGATTTCTATTAATACCTATTTATTTCCCTTGTACTTAGCCTTCTCATTGTTGCATTGGGTCTACAATTGTTTGGTTGTATCTATGTATAGTAAATAATAATAATAATAATAATTAATCAAGACCTTTATTAATTATCTCTCCCCCCCCCCTTTTTTTTCCCCTTCACATTATTAGCCAGCCATTTCTAAGCCAGACAGCCATACATACATATCCAAGAATGCGTTATTTTCATATGAGTTTATTATTATTTAAGGTATATGACCTGTGTAGTAGAAGTTATTAATATACCTATGGATATATGTACCTGGCCGTGATTTTTGAGGTAGCTGCCGCCGCCGGAACAAGATTTCCTCGCTACAATTTATATATGTACATACATACATACATAAGTATTCATCACGAGGGAATGGATGAAACGAATTTTAATAATATATATATATATATATATATATAATATTTATATGTAGAATATTATAAGGATTTAAAGGAATATTTGAATTGATAGGTTTGTATGTATGTATTTAGAGTGAAAGCACTGAGGGATTAAAACTTGATGGATGTATATATATATATATATATATTTGTAAGGTCTAATTGATAAATTATAACATTGTATTAAATATTATGTATCCTAAACACATTTGTCAAAATAGTATGTATGTATGTAAACGTCAATAAACTCAATAAAGTGAAACATTTAATGATGTTATCATCTAATTTAATAAATTTAATTTACATATTTATATATGTGTACTTTATAAATAGTTTTATAAGCCGAATAATTAGATTAGTGGATGTTCAACTAAAGTGTTGACATTTTGAGTCTTGTTCAATTGCCTTTTTTTTTTTTTTTTTTCAAATGAAAAATATACACCATTTGACAAAGGCTCAGACTCAAGACTCACTCTCTAAATGAATCTACAATCAGAAGAAGAAATCCCCGCCTTTCTTTCTCACCCATTGTTTCCCCAATTTCATTGTGTACTTAATCATATGATTTAGGGTTTTTTTTGAGTGAGTGAGTGAGTGAGTGAGTAACCTAAAACACGATCACCCATCCATGGTGATGGGTGTGTTTGAATGAGAGGATTTCATGGCTGCTATTAGATAATATGACTTACTCCTAAACTTGCTCCGTCAATGATCCTCAAAAGTCCCAAAAGTCTGTCTTCCTTCTTAATCCCTCATGACGACGACTTTCTTGGATGATGAATCAAATGGCTCTGTCTTCTTAAATCTAATAGGAGCTAGGAATGCTTTGATAATCCTTTGGCCGTCTACCTAAAGTCCCTTGGGATCGGTTGATCTCGTATTCAAATAATTTAGTTATATCTCTGACTGATTGAGACACTTAACTTAATGACACTGATATTATTATGTACAAATTCTTCATAGAGTCAAGAGAAGAGACAATTTTTTTTTTTTTTTTCACAAACGACACCTACGAGATACACCTGAATATTAAATAATAGAACTGTAGTTTTTTTTTTTCACTACTCCTTAGAATATTACTCTGACGTTCCTCGGCCGCTTAGTTCCAATACATATATCTTTTTTTTTTTACTGTATGATTGTAGATTTGTACTACTGGGGAGTGTGTGTAAGGAGTGTGTTTCCTGAAGACAGGTAGGGAGGGGGCTCCGCTAAAGCTCCGGCAGCGGCGTTCATTACATTGCGATTACAATTTATTTTGTCCGATCTTTTATAATTTTAAAGTACACAATTATTTATTAATACTACTATGGAGCTGGGATATTTGATTCCATTTATAATTGTTGATGACCTTTTTTATCTTAATTTGTTTGCTCAATCATTGAGTCATAGAGAGAGATGAAGAGAGGAGACCTTTTCAAGTTCAATATGGGAATACGCAAATTCAAGCTCATATTGAGAATCCATCCATCCATATTCCTCCCATATTGAACTTGTTTATTATTCCCTCGCTGTTGCTCTCAAAATATCCTCTCCACTTCATCAAAAACGATCATCTACAATGTACTTCATTCCCTAATAAAGACAGAAATAAGCAGAGTTGCAAACTCAATTGGAAATACAAATGTACATACTTATGTCTTTCTCTCTATTTTACTTATTAGTAGAGATAATTAAGTTACATCAAGTGTGTGCCTTGCTTACACTGCCTCTGTGTGAAATATATATATATATATATATAGACTCATATAAAAGTCCACAAACATATGTTTTTTTATTGAATCATATTATAACTTATCATTATTTAATATATATATATATATTGTATGTCACAGTGAAAGACATGCAAAGGAATCGTTTTTTTTTTTTTTTTTTATTAATATCTAGTGAAATAATAATAAATATTTCTTCTTCTTTATTGGAATCTCTATATAGATGATGCCTACTCCACTCTACTACCTATAATAACAATAATAATAATAACTATAATCCATGTCGTGATCCCTCATCAAACCTCAAGAAGGAACAACGACCTTCTCTTAGCTAATTTACTTAGAGAAATAAAGTCATCACAATTCATTGACTAGGCATTATATCTCTAATATATATATTATATATATATATATATATAAATATTGGTAAAAACTTGTGTCTCTTCACAACTCACGCAACCCCCCTTATACATGACGTCACAGATCCCTTAATGAATCCCTACGTACTACCTTATTATTATTATTATGATTGACTTTATTAGTAGTAGTGCTCAAACTAGCTAAATACTCATGATGCAATGATGATGTTGATAAAACCAGGAAGATAATAATAATAATAAAAAGGTAGAGGTGCCCTTATTTGTTTTCATGGTAAAAGAGTATTAAAAGCCCTCTCTTACGAGTACACACACACTCTTCGTGTTAAATATGTATAACAGTTACAAATTTCAATAATCATCATCAAATTTATTTATTTATCTTTTCTGTTAAATTTATAATAATTTAATTAATGGGGATTTGATCTTTTTTTTCTTTATATTTCATGCTATATAAAGTATTTTTATAAATATATGTATACTTTTATATGTATATATGTGCTCTAATCAATTAACTCTTTCTCTGTCTGTTTATGAATCTAACTATCTATGCCTGTGTACGTGTGCAAAGAGAGAAGCTGAGAAGAAAAGGGGAGACGGGGGGGGGGGCGAGAAAGGAAAAGGAGTTAGCTGTTTTATATATATATATATCATTTAGTTTTAAATAATGAGTGGACCGTAAGTAAGTAAGTAAGTTGCTAGTTATTTGAGGACTTATTCCTTCATTTGTTAGGTTTGTGTAATACTTTACTTTACGTATGTCAGTAAAGTGTCGTTCTATCAATTGAGGGAATTATAGGAGAATTAAGTGTCATTGAGGAGGAACCTTACTTACTATGAATGTATGTATGATAACTCTACCTCTATTAACGTCATTTCGTCAATCCCTCAATACGATTTTAAATGTATGTTCTTCTTCAAAGTTACTTACATATATACATATACATACTCCTGAAGGGATGAGTCATTATTTTCTAATTAAAGAGTGGTCAAAGTAAAAATGAAAAATAGGATATAATATAAACCATATAAAGGCTCCTTCTCCTTCTCTAACAAATGTCTTCTCCCCCCCCCCCCCCCCCCCCCCACCACCAATGTCGGAGACTTTGTTTTAGATCCAATCTTATAATATATATATATATGTATATAAAAATAAACCATTAAAGGAATAAATCTGTTGCAACCAACTCAATCTCAGTATTTTGATAATACATAATAAATAATCATATGATTCTCCTGCCCCCTACCTACCTACCTCTCTCTCTCTCTCTATGATGGCAGTGCTTCTCAAACCTTTTTCACTTTGAAAAAGAATAATCAGCTAATGATTGGAATTTATGTAGACTATGAATTATAATGAATTAGTATTAATACTATTTAAAGGTCACTTATCCATTCGTCATTGTCATTATAAAATAATATGTTGTCAAAAAGTCTTCAAATTATATATATATATATACAGATCATATCATTGAATTCCATTCATTGTATTACCCTCATCATAATTTAAGAACAACATTTAAAAAGGTTATTTTTTTTAATAGTTTTAAGTCATCTCATGACTGCATTTTAAAAAAAATAATACTTTTTTTTAAAAAAAGTTTGAGAAGCACTGCTTCGGAGCAACTTAAGTAATATTTCAATAAAACACTTATATGTTTATACTTATAGAGTATTAAATTTTTATTTATTTAAAGATTCCATTATCTTGAGAGTAGACAACTACTCACAAAAAAAAACCTGATAAAAAAAAAAAACTTTTTTAAACCAATAAATAGCATTTTTGTGCGCGCACCTATGTATGTATTTTTGAAGCCATTTGACGGTAAAATGACAACAACATGAGGAAAAAGATGAGAGTCTCTTACCTCATTCCCCCCCCCCCCTCCCCTCCCCTCCAACACCTTTTTGTTCGTTTAACTTAAAGACAATGGCTCTTCCATTAAACACACATGATGACTCAGATTTTTTATATGTACCTATATATATATATATATTACATTACATCTTTTAAGAGTAACGACCATTTTGTTTTTTCTCCTCTCTTTTTTTTCTTCTTCTTCTTTTTCTTCTTAAACCATTGGCGACATGTCACATTAAAGAAAGAGAGAAAGACCCGATAAGATAAAATGTGTTTTCTTAAATAACAATAAAGAAAAAAAAGAGAGTCGACCAACCAAAAGAGATCCATCCGAGGTCAACATCAGAGAGGCGCCTATATATGTCTCTTAATCCAATAAAGCAAGGTTTTTTTTGGTTTTTTTTTTTTTCTCATTCTCTCTTATCAAGAAAGAAATGCCAATAATTTTAAAAGTTTGTTTGTTTGTTTGTTTGTGAAGAAAAAAATAATAATAAAATAAAACAAAATGGGATAGCATTCAATGACTCGGTTGTAAAATAAATAGAGATTTTTAATAAATACCTTGCTTGATATAACATATAATCATAATCTAATATGATAACAATTTCACATCTTGCAACAATGATAAAATAATAAGATTCTAATGGTATTAAGGAGTCTTTAATAGTATCTAGATACATGTACGTACGTAGCAGAAGCTGGAGGGGACTCTGGAGACTCAAATTGGATTAAATTTCAATTATAAGTGAAAATAAGATTCACTTATGTACATTTTAATTAAAAACTGATTGATTCAAATCCATGAGTTGCATTCATTACCACATGTGTTGTAAAAAAGGGTTGGATTCATCAAAGGAGTCTTTTTTAATGATTAAATCATTCCCTGATCCCTCACACAGAGCTGAGAGCTCAGGGACATATCATCAAATTTCAAATTTAGAGAAAAGGGGCAATTCTGTGTACATTTATAGTATTCAAGAAAGGGCACTTCAAATCAAAATGGGTGAGGATTCTCCACACTCAATTTCAAAGGCTTGAAATTAAAAGTTTCCGGCATGAAAATTCATGCAATAACTTGAGTTGAATCAGAGCTGAGGAGGGCTCGAACTCAGGACTCCTTGGCACACTCACATACATATCTATGTAGGTCCACTCATTAATGGATGGGATGAAACTTCTAGACTCAAACCTAAAAATTATTCGACTTGAATGCTTAAGTACATACTGTGTACCCTAGTTTGTAGACTCAGGGGCACTCACACCTGAGTCTAATAACGTATGACACACACGTAGTGCAATGCATGCTTGAATTGATCAAATATGACAATTCCACAAGTGTGGAATCTTATTGTTGTTGTTGTTTTTTGATTTGATTTTTTTTGTGTACGGATATTTCTCATAAACAAATTTTCCTGGAAAATCTATTTATATATATGTATGTAAATGTATTGTATGCAGAGAGAGAGAGAGAGAGAGAGAGAGAGAGAGAGAGAGAGAGAGAGAGAGAGAGAGAGAGAGAGAGAGAGAGAGAGAGAGAGCCTTAGTCATGAAGTAAGAGTACAATTTATATGTACATACACATAGGTAGGTAAGTTATAAGATATTTGTTTGTACATTATTAGTATATATATATATATATATATATTAATTAAATATCATGGATTTGACAGTTTCCTCACATGATTTGTTATTGAAGACTTGTCAATAAAAAAAAAAAAAATGTGTGTGGAGGAATATTGAGAGCTGAATGGAATCAAGTTGTTGTGTTGTGTTGTGTTGTGTTCTTCGTCGTTTTTCCTTCAAGTATGTATGTATGTATGTTAGTAGTATCTACATGTTTTGTTGATTTTCAAATCTTTTTTCCGGACTATATCGTAAGACACTATGAGAGAGGCAGCTGCAGGATGTGCTGTCCAACAAATACCCTTTTTCCTTCCTATATTTGACCATATATGTACATATCTACCTCGAAGAAGAAGGCTCCCCCCCCCCCCCCTCCTCCTCCTTTCATTCGCCATTTTGTACCTGAGAAAGACAGACAGACAGTGAGAGAGAGAGAGAGAGAGACTACCTACTAGAGGAGGAAAAGGAGAACCGTGCAAAATTACCCACCCTGAAATAATTTTTTGATTGGCGTTATATGTACAATTTGACTATAGTCAACCTGTTATTATCTCCTTGTATAAAACACTTTTTTTTCCTTCTTTTTTTGCTACCATCATATTTGTCATAGTTTGGAAGAATCATAGTATAATATCATGTTGAAGCGCTTCATAGTCTAAAAAAAGTTAAAAAAAAGTCAAATCCTGACTGTTTTTTTTACAAAATTTACTACTCCATAAAAGAAGGCAGCTAATACTCCATCCTACTACCCCTTCATTGATCACCACCCCAATCAAATGAGCAACAAAAAACACATTCCACAAATATAATTACAATAGGACAAAATTTGTCAGCAGGTCGAAATTTTTACTTCCTTTGAGTTCCCTAATGAGCAGAGCTGTCGAAACACCCCCCCAAAACTTATTGATAAACAATAAAATTGAAAAGTGTCATCATGATGTGACGTCATTTTTTAATAGAACTATCCCTGACTTAGGAATTGGCTCCCGCAGGGCCTGTTCATTAGTGCTTTGAACGTCGTTGATTTGAGTTAAACTATTGAGCATTGTAATCACATCATAAAGACTAAATACTATGCCTTCAATTTAATTAGCAACTATGTACAAAAAATATATAAAAACAAGGAGTAAACATACAATAAATTATAATTTGCTTCCTCCTTTTAATGAATCCTGACTCTTATTTAACTCATGACCTTCAATGTCTATATGAGACATTTAATTATGAATTTTGGTCACTTCTAATGAGAACTAGGGTGTTTATTATTGATCATGAAAAAAAAATCCCAAATATAGCCTATAGGAGTTAAATGAAAAGTTAGTTACATTTAAAGTCAAATGGCACCCTAGACAATGCCATTAATTCGTCATTAAAGTATTTAAAATAAAGATTAAGTATAATAATAAGAGTTTTGGGTTTTTTTTGGTTTTTAATATTTGGTCTATTAAAAGTTGAATTTTCATATTTTTCTATTCTTCGTTTCAGACTATGTTTGTTACCTACTTAGTTATGTATATCTATATATGGTTAGAATATATGTATATAAAAAATAATTCAAGTCACAAGGCATTAGCATCCTTAATTGCCTCTAATTTTCAATCAACTTTTCTGTAAACTGACTGTTAAACCAAGTTGGTTGTATAATATGTACTTAGCTTTTACATATATATATATGGTTCTATATACAGGGGAAGAAATAGAAATGAAAAAAAAAATGAATAAGCCGGAGGCTTTTTCAAGAATAAAAAAAGGATCTTAAAAAAAAAAAAGGTTTTTTTTTATTTTCCTTCTCTGAAATAATCATACGTTATAAAATGAAATTTATATTATTATGAAAAATGAAAATAATAGTTAAATTAAATTTCCAAGACAAGAAGAAGTTAGACGACGACGCGTCTCTCTCAATGATAGTACAAACATTGTACCTACATGCTTAGGTAGGTAGTAGTCACAAATCAAAACGCATTTTTGGAAAGATAAGGAAAGAAACAAACAAACTGATAAATAAGAATTTATAAGAACTTCTGATATGTAGGATTGACCAGAGAAGAAAAAAGGCACTTAGAAATGATTACTTTTTTTTTGAGGGAGAGGGGGGGGGGCTCCTTGTATATATGTATTATACAAAAAGTGCCGCTGAGTCATTTAAGTACTTTGTGTGGTGTCATATATTCATGTCAGTGTATGTAGCGTACACAGGTTTGTACACAGATCAAAGAGATTCTGCAACTTACTGCCAAAGAAAAATGAGATGAAATATTCAAAATGAAGAGTTTGTATTTGGGGTCAAATTATATAGTGATCTGGTGGGCCGGTGTTGGGTCCAATCTGCAATGTCAATGAGCCCCTCATTATGTAGTCCAAAGGACAGTAACCTCCATTATAAAATTTGGATTTTCCATTCCATATTCAATTTCTGATTGTCACGATTCTCTTTTCATATTTTTTTTTTAGAAACTGTCTCCATCTTTTTAGCCTATATTAACTAAGTTACTTGAAACTTGAAACAATTGAGCAATTTCTGTGCCCCTTTAACTGTAGTAGTAGCTAGACATACCCTGCTCTAAACTAAAGTCTGTTTGTCTGTTATATTCTTATACGTTTTGATAAACAACATTTATTCAAGGGTGTGATTTGACTCATGGACCTCTTCTTGAGAGCATTAAATTAGTACATAATGGGCCTTGATTCCAAGTAAAATCGAGAGGTTTTTCACTTTGAGTTAATGTTGTAGTGATTTATAAGACTTGAGAGTAACTTTGAAATAAGTTGTAAGTAGATATGAGCGCTAACTCTATACACTTTTATTTGGTAATGTGCCAGAGAAGACTCATTAATTAATGATTTCCATGGCCTTATATTAAATTTATGACTATAGAAAGTATTTTTCAACGAGTTGTTCTTACACTTTCTTGAAACATTCTCTTTAGAACCATAAATCTCTTAAGAAAACGATACAAAACACATTACTTTTCTTACTCAAACAAAGGCGTCTTGGAAACACGGTAAAGACATTATCAAAAGGGTTTTAGAGTCTTTAAGCATTAGACTTTGATTGAATGTCTATTTATTTCTACCTTCAAACATTAAGTGTAAAAAAAAAAAAAGCCTCAAATCTTAAATTCCTTAGGCATGAAGAATCTGAGAATATTGGTGATTTAACTACTAAGGGTCATATCTTCATCTCAAAATAATACATTTAGTTGACCAGTGCTATCAGTTCCATTAATATAGGGACTTATTTTCTAAAATGTTTTATTGACTTTAACATGCTTCTTTGATAGCAAGTTGACCCATCTTCTTGTGGTTGTAAGCCCCATAGGTAACTAAATAAAGGAAGTCTCTGCATTAGCTCTAAAAAGACCGTGTTGATGAACCCATAATTTCATCATAATCATCATTGAAGCCGCAGTGAGACGACGAGAACGAGGAATTGAAGAAATGAGAATTGATTACTGAGTTACTAGGAAAAATAATAATAGTTATATCATCATCATGTACATAATATAATGATAAGTATACTACACGTGATCAATGTCATAATTAATGTGTGGGAAAGAAGTCGGATGATGTGTTCATATTATGTATGTTCATTACATACGTTCGGGATCAGACAGCGAAGAGAAGAGAGAGGAACCTTTCTTAATAAGTCGAGGTTAATGTCTTACTCATCGAATTCTTTTCTTCTTTTTCCTTCGTGATTATCGTTGTTGATGTTTTGTTTTATGTATTTCTTATTTTTATTGTTGTTGTTATTATAGGTTCCATGATAATGAGTTGTTGGTTTTCTTGTTTTGTTTTGTTTTGTTTTGTTAAAGTTGAATCCTTTTTTTTAATGTGTGTAATATAATTACATTTTTCAATTAGGAAGAGGATCTGCTCAAGGATTACAGATACTTGGAGTAAGAACGATTTAAAGACTTCTCTTTCTAAAAAGAGATCCCTTCCTCTCTCTAAAAAAAAGAAAAGAAAAAAGGATCCATCATCTCCACACCGCCCATGTGTGTGTGAAAATATCTCTCAGAATAAACAAATCCCTGAGTATGTTTTTTTTTTTACCTCGTAAGAGCCCCTCAATTTCACAAATAATATTATGTTATCTCTACGATATTAAATATATTTTATATATGAGCAAAAAATACCGGAAAATTTGAATTTTTATTGTTTTGGTGTTATTTTTTTTTTAAGTTGACACGACTCTCATTGACATTTCTGCTAAATTACACAAATCAAAGCATTCATGTGTGTTTAAGAATCGCAACCTTTTTTGGAGAGCTAAAATCGAATTTTTCGTGTTTTTTTTTTTTTATAAATGCCTGAGAATCTGGGTTTTATTTCTCGAGATACATAACCTATTACCATAAAGAAAACTGATCATTCGATTTTAAATTTGAATAGTAGCATATCTAAACTCAATAAACATCCTCATCAACTCTGTAATTATTGGCTTAATAAAAGTTTTGTAACTCTTTTAAGGCAAAAAAAACAAAAAAACGTTGGCATTGCAACAGGGGGAGGGGGGGGGCTACTTTTGAGGGGGATGAAAGGAAAGGAATTTTGATGATTAAATTAAGATTTTTGATTCCTTTATATATAGAGAGAAAGATCCGATGTAATTCTTAGACTATATCATATCTAAGTTGGAAGTGTAGAAGTCTACAACTTCAAACTCGACTCTAAGTAAAAAATAAAAAAAGTGTCATTCAATTTGACTTATTGGATTCGTGCAACTCAATGACTTGACTCAGATTTCTTGAAAAAAAAATGTCTTGTGACTGAGGTTCATCAGCTATATGATTGAATTCCACATATATCCACGTTTTCTCCCCCTTTGTGATCCTTCTTTTCAGTGGGGAAAAAGAGATTAAATCGACATTGATTACTTCTTTTGTCGTAGATTTGTGCCCTTGATCTAAACCTGCAGTTTTTAAATTGGGGGAGGGAATCCCTTGGGGTGCGTTAGAGTTATTTAGCGGAGTGGGGGGGGGCAGAAAAATCATTGCAAATACATATAAACAGTGTTAACCAGAGAAATTAGGCAGGACCTCATTTCTTATCTATCACACTTTGAATACCCCTGATTTTGACCATTGTTGGGTTTTCCCAAAGGTCCATTAATAAGATCAACATACCCATGGAGCATCTTTTTTTATTCCTAATTGAAATATAAAGCTTGAGAAACACTGATTATATCAAATCTTCTCCTTTGAAAATAAAAGGTAAAAAAAAATGGACGTATAAGGTATTCAGTCCAAGGATCAATCCAAATCTAGAGTCGTGAACACCTTTGTCTACAAGTGCACCACACGTAAAGACATTCTAACTAGAGATGGACATTTTGTAGAAGTGAAAGAGTGTGTTCACAATTACTATCTGGTGCCTCTGGATTTTATCTGCTGATTGTTATTCAATTAGTTGCAAACTCTAGACTCAATGATATAGAAAGGAGTGAATTCAAATGGATGTTTAAGGACGGAGTATCTTCCCTTCCTTAAACGCAACAATATATATCAAACAGTTTACCCATGTCTAAGTAGAAAGTTATAATTCATAATGATTCTGTGACATGGTGGATAACTATAATGAATGTTTCAAGTGTAGAATCCTTTCTAAATTAGTAATTTAGATAGGCCAAACTAATTGCATCATTTCATAGTTGTTATTAATTATAATTAAAATGAGGTTAGATTAGTTAAGACGTCAATCGGAACGAATAAATAACTACAAATCTTATCCATTGATGAAGGATTTTAAATACCGAATTTCAAAATAATGGATATTCAATCAAATTAAGAGTATGATTTCTCATTTCCTTTAATGTAAATACATACACATGCATACGTACTCTGTAAATATTTATCACGTCTCTTTCATCTGCTTTATAAAAATAGAGAAATGAAATGAATGCATCAAGTTAGAGTTGAACAAGGATCCCCCAAATAATCAAAAGGAGATGACGTTGTGTTTTTTTGAGAAGTCAACAACAGATGGCAGCACATGCAGTAACTAACTAACTAACTAACATCATCTTCTATAAAACCTAATTAGTGAGCCCTTAGCGTAGGGTATATCAAGATTTATTCTTTTTTTTTTCATAAAGGAAATCCAATCAAGGTATGGAGGAAAAAAAAACAAAAACAAAAAAAACGGAAAAACTATTATTTTAAGGTCAATTTTTTTAATCTAATAAATTTAGATAGAGGGATATTTATTGTTTTCACCCTGTATTTTTAATTTGGAACATGACGTTGTTGCCTGTTAGTAGTAGTGAACGGTCATCCTATACATAAAAAGGAAGGAAAAGAAGAAAAGGAAACACAAAAGTAGTGATGGCTCGTAGTTGATTCGGTTTATTGTTATTGTTTTTATTTTTATTATTATTATTATTATTATTATATATCTACTAATAATGTGTACGAAAAAAAAAAAGTTGTTGGGATAGTAGAGAGTACTGGATTTTTTTTTATTTTTTTTTTCGGGAAACCCCCTGTCGCGATTCCATTAAACTTTACGTTTTTTTCATTAATTTTTTTTTTTTTTTGTGTTTTAGTTCTCCCCCCTCCTCCCCCCAATACATAGGTATATAAATATATCGATGTATGTATGTATGTATATCTCTCTCCTTTGGCTCTTGAATGAGTCCATCCATCTAGCTATCTATTCAACATAAAGCACGTGTGTCTCATTAAACGCCAATTTTGACCTCATCATTAAATTGAAACAAACTCTTCACATTCCAGAGGTTTTTTATTCAAATTACTTTTTGTAAAAAAAGTGAAGAGACGAGAAGGGAAAAATCGGATTAATCTTCTTCTTCTTGTTTAACGTAAGAAGGAAAAAAGAATTGGAAATTCGTAAAAAAAAAAAAAAAATATTGTCAAAAATAAATTAGAACATTTCTCTTGTTCTTCTTCTTCTTAAACGGAAAAAGTGTGCTTACAAAACGGTTAGAAAGTACATAACATGTATTACCTATGTAGAATAGCTGATTGAGCTAGAATGAGGAATAACTGACAAGCCCGCACCTAGGGATATGTGCTATGACACAAAATTCATAGCACGGTCACGGATTATATTGTAGTATATAATACACGTTTTAAAATCTATGTGAAGGTCCATTAATTGGGTCGTATGAGGGGCTGCCTGCCCTCTTTGATAAATTGCCAGAGCAACTCGATGACTTTATCATATATTTATATAGTAAATATACTCCAATACCGTCAATCAAGGTATTGGAGTATATTGAAAATCTATAACACTGGCAATTTTATACCGTTATACCGTGAGTACCTTACCCTTTACCATAGGTGAAAATCCGAGCAGAGGAAATGCACAGTGGGGCATGTCCATTATTCGGATCAGTTCTTTATTTTGTAGCCTTCAATGGTCATTTTTGTGACCTCTCAAGCCATTTGATGTTTAATGACATTTATTGGCTTAAATTTCAGACCTCTCAAGCCCTTTGAAAACAGTCAATTTTCGTTAAAAAAAGAGGCAATTTTTCAAACTTCAAATGGCTTGAGTGGTCACAAAAATGAGCTTTGCAGGCTACAACTCTGTACATAGTTGTTATTTTTTCATCAATGACCAAGCGAAAATTCTTTTGGTGGAGACGAAATTACCGTTTCTATATTAAAAAAAAAAAAAAAAAAAAACGGAACAGCCTAATGCACAGGCATCCGTAGGTTGTTTTTTTTGTCCACCGGTGCAGACGCCCCTGAAATGACACATTTTAGACAACCATCATTAATAAAATGGCTATGAAATGGGATTGACATTGATTCTGGACAGTTTGAATGGTGGATTTTATTACTCATTTATTACTCAAAGGGTTAGAAATAGCAAAATCCGAACCAGCTTTTGAAGGTACTTGTTTAAGTTTAAGAGGCCTTGTCTACATAACATATTAAGATCAAAGTAGGCCATTCACTCAAGTTACAAGGATGAATAACTCTGACGTAACTCTAAAGTGGATTTATTATTATAAAGACCTTGCTTTAATGAACGAATGACAATACCTTGTACAATCAAATTATCCCTTATTTCAAACTAAAAATAAATATTTATTACCTATATAATTTATATGTATGTATGTAATAGGAGTGATATCGGAAATGACGGCCATTTTGTATAATATCTAACGATTACTACTACTAATAATAATAATTGTACATACAAAAGGTAGTAGATAATTGGAAAAATAAATAAATAAATAAACATAACTACGAGCGAAAATAACAACAAAACGAAATGGAACGTAATGTACCTTGACGCTCTCCTGTCAATAATATTTTATATCAAAAAAGAACAACTAACATTTTCTTAATTTATTTTCATATATATATATATATGTATATCTATGAAGAAATACACATTTATTTAAGATTGAAATGACATTTCCCCGAATTTTATTTATTTATTTTTATTTATAAAGTATAATATTTAGTTATAATATAAACTATAAATATATATATATATATATACATATATAGAAGTTGCTCTAATTTTCTCACAGAGCCTGACTTTCTCCTTAGTGGTGGTTGTTGTTTTTTCTCCTTCACACATAGACACACATAAATACTCAGAGAGATAGAGAGAGAAAAAAAATTGCTCAAAACCACTAATTTGACAGAGAAAATAATACAAATATCTATTTAACTACACCCAACACTTCATTATCACTCTCTCTCTCTCTCTCTTCTCTCTGTGTTTTTTTTTTTACTCCCCTCACTCCGTCTTTATTTCTGGGGCTCCATAATTATGTATCATGATAGCTAAGTTAATTATAACTTATTTAAAAAGGTCCAGAGATTGTTCATTCAAAGGCTGGACGTATAATACATATACAAACAGAGAGGGAACATTTGATTTACTGTTTTAACATTCGTAGTATGGGTGTTACCTGTAATGAAGGACACTGACTTGATTAGCAAATTAGTATTTTTGTACAAGTTCTAATTATAAAATGTGGTTTGTGAACCAGAATTGACTATGAAATGACATAGGAACGAGTCCCTTGCCACTCCCATGCTGCCTGATCTGCAACTAAAAAAAAGGAAGAGAAATTGATGATTTCATGATTGTTAAAAGGCTCGCAACTTGACAAAAGCAAAGTCTTTTTTGACACAACTGACTAGTCTTTTTGTAGAATCTAAATTAGAAAACAAAATAAAACGAAACCCTCTGTTTCAAATATTATGTCAATCAATAAATTAAATATACTAAAAAAAAATTTAAAAACAAAATGTCTTTACTATTTTAGAACCAAAAAATAAGTCAATGTAATCTGATTTACCGATTTTCAAATCAAATTTACTACATTGAATCTAATTAATTCGAGTACACCTTCACAATCCGAGAAGTAACTGCCTATCACAAAATAAAAATAAAGAAAGAAAGAAAGAAAGAAGGATACACACCACAGGGGACGAGACTCACCAAAAAAAAAAAAAAAAAATGACAATTTTATTATCTAAATAAATAAATCTTTTTTTTTTTTTTCATTGTTCAGAGGAAGAGAACAGGAAACGTCTAGCTAATTGCCTTGGAAGGAAAGCAATTAGACAAGGTAAGGCAGTCGTTGTTGATTTCAAATGCCATTCTTTTTTAAAACAAATTAAGGGTTCTATTATTACTATTAGAGAGTTGTTTTTGGTTTTTTTTTTTTTTTGTGGTGGATAATCAAATGAGGAAAATAATGATTCAGCAGATATCTTGAGCTGGAATGTTGCTTATATATATAAATTAATATCTACCAGCCTATGTAAGCAAGCAAGTTTCCTTCACTATTTATGAGGTGGGGGGGGGGGAGGGGAAACGTGTCACCAACCTCTGAATGTAAGTAGATAATATTCACAATATTTCCACACACAAGTGACTATTATGTATATTTAATAATCTGACGGGTTTACGAGGTGTCATTAACATTTTAGTCGAGTCTTTTCTTTTGTAAAAAAAAAAAAAAAAATATGAAAATATTTTGGGTTTAAATTATTATTATTATTATTATTATTATTATTTATGATATAGGAAAGAAAAGAAGTAAAAACCCATTCTATTAGAGCTCCACTCAATATTATTATCCACGCTTGACATCCTTTTATTATGCCAACGATTCTTCGTCACATCCAACAGACGAGAGTCATCATCAAAGACACCTGGTCCCCCTCTACTCCCAAATTCCTTCATCTCCTCCTCAAATTGATTTCCTAATTAAGTTTCATTCAAGAAATGAATATTTTTGTGAGAGGGGAATTTCTAATTTTATAGGACTGTTAAGTACATTTGTCATCAAATCAAATGAATAAAATTAATTTTCCATTTTGATAGTTTGTTCGTATTGCAACTAAAAATTATGGCTCTTAATATCAATTATGTAAACTCCATGGGCCATATTATGGGGTCAATTTTTCTTCTTCTTTTTTTCATGCCAATGGGACTTAATTGGAGAAAGATTTTGTAGTGCATTGGAGGATAAATCCTTAATGGTTCATAAACCGTCTTTGTTTGTCTCCTATGTAGGAGGTAAACTCCACAACTAGGAGATAAATTGAGCAGTTTTTTTTAAAAGGATGTGGCCTCTTTAGAACATTGGGCTAAACAATGGCTACTTTTTTTTATCTACTTCAAGGATAATATAGCTCTGTATATTCCGTTTTAGTTTCAACTCTTATTTAACTCTTGGCGTTTGTTCAAAAAATTATTTTATAATAAAATCTTAGTTATTTGATATAAGATCCTTCACTTTGAGGGTTTCAGGTTTTTAAAAAATGAGGCCTTCCGGCCTTAATAAGTATTGAATAAACATACATGTTAAATATGCATGAATAAAAATTTGTTGGGTTGGAATTTATAAAGAGAAACAAGATTTGTTTTAGTTTCAAACAAATTATGCCATAAAACGCCATAAAATTGAATAAAAACGCCCCAAAGATGCATTGTTGCTTGGAGCAGACAAATTAGTAGCTTATACCCTTTTAGTCTATAATATACGTTTATATGTTTTGAGAAGCAAAGCTGGATATTTCAGTTGGTAAATTATAATATAATTACGTAATATTAATAGAACAAGAAACACTTGCTAATATAACTCAAATGACTCATATTATTCAATTATCTATTGATAGGGTCAATTATCAGCTTGTACAGTCTCCTTGTATAAGTTACAATTCCCAAATAACTCCGATATCAGCATACAAAAAAAAAAAAAAAAAAGAATAAAAAGTGAACACTATTTGCTAAATTTCATTTCCTTTATGCCATTTCTACTATGAATCTCGTACTTTTACGTGTCAAAATGATCTATTTTGAAACGGTTTGTAACATTCTCAATTACAAACTATGAGTCAAACGTTGTTGCAGGAGTCTTCATAGACTGTAAAATCTAATTTGTAATAAATAACTATTGTTCAAAATACGACAGCAGTTTCCCTTCATTTATTGGCTCAAATAAAAAAGTCAAAGGGATAAAAACAGCTGAAGAATAGTTTAAACAGTATTTTCCTATAAGCCAGCAGATAATTTGACTTAGTACGTGCTCTGAAGACAATCCATTAGAACCTAATACTTTGCAGCTTCATAGATAGGTGGGTAAACAGAGGAGTTAATCAATTTTGAAGTCAAGTGTTTACAAAAAAATTAGGGGTCATTGAACATTAGAAGTAATCAACATTTGGTCATTTTATTTTTATCAGTTTAGTTTAAATAATAAAGTATCATCCAATTTACACACATGTACATATGTAAGGAAATTGAATTTCAAAGGATGGACAAATAGTCTTATTATTTATTTTTCAGTTGCTACAAAATAAACACACATCGTTTCAATACTTTAATTATATCCATACGTAGACACACACACATATTAAGGTGATTGTAAGAGTTGACGAATTCCATTAGTAATATTTGGTGTTTACTAGTAAGGTGGTGACGTCACTCTTCTGAAAGTCGACCATCTTGTCAGAAAAACCTTCAAGTATCAACTTGTATTAAGGGACATATAAACCATAGTAAGGACTTTGACATTCCACAAACACACCAAGTATTCACATCTAGTGTGAACTGTAAATTAAAATGACATATTACACCATCTCCAAGGACTAGATGCTGTTCTCCGATAATCCTAAGTTTACGCCTCTCTAATCCACTCGGAACAAAATTGATGTTAAATATGTATATATATATATATATACAACATATATGTAACAATCTATCCTTTTCAAACTCATTATGTTCAATGTAGAAAAAAAACTAGATTTTAACAAGACGACTCAATAAAGATAGAAGTGATATGAATCCTTAGAATGAATATGGACTCCCCCTTTTCATTGGGATTTGATTCAAATATTTACGTTTTTCTTTGACATCAAATTAGGGATTATTACACAGTTTCCACAATGATGCAATCTTTGACGCCAGTCACAGCACTCTTCTTTGTGAATCAATGATAAATAACTAAAGTACATACATAGATAGGTGGATATAGTCGAAAGACCCTTCCTTCCGAGTGCTTCTTTAATTTGTTATTATTATTTTTTATTTTTTTTCAGTTTTTCTAAGGCTCACGTGACACATACATTGGCACCATGGAGTGCGTATGCATAATATTTAGCATAAATGCCCTGCTACTATATGTATAGCTATGTACCTCCAGCTGATATAAATGTGGGAAGAGGGTCATCAGAGGAGGAGGACGCATAGGGTAGCGTCGTTTTTTTGTTTTATATGTGTGTAGAATTGTTCTACTTGGTCAGTAAATGGAAGAAGCTATGGGGTCAGGGGGCCTCGTTAAACCCTAGGAGGGCCCTTCTAATAGTTAAATCGATTAACTAACAGATATACATATACATATATATACTTATATGTACCTATGTTTCATGATGGGCTTGCTTGCTTGCTAGGTAGGTAAGTAAGTGGACAATGGCTCTTCACGGTGGAGTCAGTCCATTATAGTCTGTGATTATTATGATTTGTATTTATGAGGATGGATGAGGAATGGTTACAATAACAACTTATTAAGTAGATATTATATGAATGTAAGTATCATTCTATCCACAGACCATGTGTAATATAACCTAAGTTGTTCTTATATGCCCTGGGAACTTGAGAAGAAAAAAGAAGAATGAAACGAAAAATCCATTTAATAAACAAGAGAGCGAACACAGTTCTTTTCTTTCTTTCTTTTATTTTTTTCCTTCAACAATAACAACAGTTTAAATGAGCTTTTCATTATTATTATTATTATTATTTCATTATAGATGGTTTTTTTTTTGAGAAAAGAAATTCATTAGGAAATTTAATTTAATATGGATTAAGTTCTTCCTCTCATTGCTTTTTGCTAAAAGATTATGTTTCGGTGCATTATATACATATATATATGTACAGTAAATTAAATAATACATATGTACATACGTACAGGGACACCTTCATTCTACGACTGACTACGTGTATACATTAATAGGATTGATCTTACTTAGAATATATCTATATATTCTAAAAAAAAATATGTTGAATAGTGACCTTTTAGTAAACATACATAAAGAACAGGGGAACCTACAATGAAGGATCCCAAACTATCATACTTTAATTAATATATGCAAATAACTATATTCCCTATTAGGGATTCAGTTCTACAGAACAAACACGATAGGTCCAGTCTCAACCCTCTCAAAGTTCCATTGTGATAGGATTTAGAGGAAAATAATTACATTAAAAGATAAAATTCTTCTTGAATATATATATATATATATATATATATTCCAAATGCTAGGAGTTCATGTTAGCAATGAAAAATTGCATATTCAAGAAGGGAGTTCGTAAGGTGAGGGTCACCTGGTTGGCTAAATGATTTTTTTTTTTGAAATAAATTGTTGATGTGGTTTTGATTACTTCATACCATTCATTCTATAATTATGTATATTTGACGAAAACATTTATAATAAAAAAGTAACCTCTTGTAACGTCATTAAGGTATATTTTTTTTTTTTTTTTTGGAGACAGCTTTAAAAACACTTCAATTTATATATGTATTTATTCAACAATAGGGGGAAGTTGACAAGGGACCGGATGAAATCCTCTCTTCTAATCCCCTCACTTCATTACCTATGTAGATAGTACCCTAAGCCACCCACCTTGACCTGTTGGTTGTTAAATTGATTGGTTGTTTGTTTTCTTTTCTTTTCCATTTACTAACATACATACATACATTTGCATTTACCAATTGTAACCACAGAGCAGAGCAGAGCAAAAAAAACCATACACCCATATAAAATAAAAATCCGTTAAAAAATTAAAATGTAAATTTATTTCACGTAAAAAAATACACATAAATAGAGTTTATTTTTTATTTTTCTTCTACCTTTTACCAATTTATTTATTTAATTAAATAGAAAATTAGGTTAATTTAAATTAAGTTAGAACAAAAAAAAAAAAAAAAAAGGGTTTGGTGGAAATGAAATGAAATAAAATAAAGAAAGAAAAGTAAAGACAAAAAAGTCATTCTCTTAAAAAAAAAAAAAAATTGGCTCGTACTTACTTAACAAATTCTTTAGGAGTGAATGAATTTTCCCCTTATAACTAACTTTTCCTAACTACATAAATAACTGTATTTGATAACTACATACAAACTACTACTAACTTTTTGATGATGAATCGTAATTATGACGATATGTACATACATAGAGGTTCATTGTCATTGCATGTCCTAATTTAATTACCCCTCATGCGTCTTCTTCATGGCATGATGAGCACTTCCTTCCTTCTGAACAAAAACCAAAAAAAAAAAAAAAAAATCTCTGCCCCTTTGTGTGTGATTGTTTTTTTTTTTTTTTTTACTGTGACGTCGTCAATTGAATTAATTATTATCTTTGTACATTTCTTACTATTCCTTTTACAATATGAAAATTTAGTTAGATTTAAAAATTAATGACTAATGTAGTTCATCAGAATGGAGCCTTCAAGGTCTGCTGCTGCTGCTGACCTGCCCTCCTCCTTCCCCCCCCCCTACCAAAGAAACATGTGAGAACGATGATGATAACCACTACATACATACATACCATTGCCTTAGTCTCATAATTGATTCCCCCCTCTCTCTCTCAAAAAAAAAAAAATCAATTAATTTTGAGATTTTTCCCTACAACAAAATCTCAATAAATCAAACAATATCTAAATAGTTGTTATAACTATGTATGTATATAATACAATATTTATAATAGGGAGCAGTGGGACCTTGAGATACATAGCATTATTATATATTTATAACGATTACAGGGAATTCTCACTCTACAAACAACTCCAATTTGATATTATATTCTAACTTCCATATATTTAACTAAAAGGCTAGAAATTTTTTATTTATTGTTAATAAGTTATTTAGAATAGGTTTGAGAGACGGAAAAGAAAAAAGGACAACCTCAAAGCTACGAACTTATTATTCATAAGTTATTTATTATAGAATTATATGTACATTTTCTTTGCAATTATTTATCTACAATATCCCTCAAAATTATAATTTACACTTTTATAATAATATAGGACAGCCTCATTCAACGAACTTTTTTTTGTATGTATAAAATAACACAAATCCTTAACATTCATTTATAATTAACTCTTGAACTACTTAGGGAGAAACATAAACAAACCTCTCTCTACAAATAATTATTTCTATAAAACTATTTAAACTAATAAATACATATAAGTAATTATCATTAATTATCCTTTTTTTTTTTCAAAACTAAAGGATCAGAGTCCGTATTAAAAATATTTATACAAAATCCTTACCTTGGACCACATATATGTAAAGGGGTCATTTGCTCAACAGACAATGTTTTGTGTTTGTTTGTTTAACAATATTTTAATTCTTTTTTTTTAGAAAATATATTAACATTTACATATATGTACCAAGTAAGATCTTTGTCTAGAAAACAAAAGGCATCCTCACTTTACGAATACGTACTTTTTTTTTATTAAAAAATATACGTGCAAAAATCCCACATTTATTTATGCAAATGAAATATAATTTGATCTTTGAGTGTGTGTGTGTGTGTCTGCAGAGTGTTTTAATGGTTACTTTAATATGAGTATTTATTTATTTATTTGCCCTTATGTTTAAAAAGAGGAAAGTAAACATTTTAAATTAAGAATTTACATTTACGGCCCATGTATTTATTTATTTATTTTTATATCTTTTAGTGCAAAAATATTCTTGCCCTTACTAAAATACGTATAAGAAACCCCTCACTCTGCAAAAACATGTTTATCGAGATGGATTTGATCTTGTCTCAGTTTGAACAGCTCAAACTTTTGTTTTTAACGTTAAAAAAACAATATCAAAGTAACTAAATGGGTCTCACTCCCTCAAAGTCCTTGTTTCAATCCTACATATGTACAATGTTCTTTCTAACATATTTATATTATACTACTAAAAGGGTACCCTCGCATAACAAACACCCCCCACTTTTATTATCCCTCCTAAAAGACCACAAAATACTATGTATGTTAATTATGTTTACATAGTAAAACCTTATTTTATTTATTAGTATAAAAAACAGGGAAACCTCATTTTATGAACATCTTACTTTTCCATTTTAATAAAAGAAAAAAATATCTATGTACATCAAAGGATTTCTTACTTTGCACAAAGAGACAAGAAACTATATTGTACGAGCTGTTTTCTCGTACATAATGGACCCTTAATTTACAACAAGAAGAAGAAGGGAAACCTTGCTCTACGAACACGAAAAGTTTCCCTGTTTATAGCAACATGCAAGCAAGCCTAGTCTACATACATAGATAGATACATGAAAAGTGAGAAGAAGAAGAAGAAGAAGAAGAAGAAGAATATGTGATAACCATTTTGGACAGAGTGATAATGAGTTCCTTTGAAATAGTGATGATAATAATAATCATAAATAAAATAGTTGGAACGACACTAAAGTACAAATCTTTTTCTATACATATACATACATACATACATGGATGGGAAAATGATTATACGTGGAGGAGACTCATGATGTCCACCATGAAGGAAGAAGGAAACTTTCTTTGATGGGAATGAGTATGAACCATAATTAGATGGAATCAAACAATTTATCATCTTGAAAGAGAACTGATTTGCTACGCCCTTTCTTCTTTATTTTTCTTATTAAATATGGGAATTAGTATTATTATTAGGGTAGAATTACTCTTATAAATTATTGTTTCGGAACGATGTATTTTAAGAGCTGTCCGCTAGGGTACCATGAATGGAAAGTGAATGCCTTTACGTATGTAGAGAAATTTACAGAATAAAGTAAACATAATAATAAATTTGACTAGGATTGAGCAAAGTCCTTAACATGGGACTTCAATTATTGACAAACACTCAAAAACTAAAAAAAATATTCAACTTAAGTATCCATTGGATTCCTTCCTTAAAAGAAAGGGAAGAGCTTGCACATTTTTCTTGCATAATTTAAATATATTTAAAGCTCTTATCCTTTCTAAAAATATTTGATACTGTAATCTACTATTTAATCAAGTTAGACTCGTAATGAGGTCAGTGACTGATAACTATGATGATGAAGTCAATTGTACAAAGATTGCTCTATGGGATGTTTGATTTGAGCATGTCCTTTACATTAAGGACGGGAAAAGTGAATAAACATTGGGACAATTCTTCACAAACTGTTTTTGCACTAATGATCGATCAATTTATTATTTATTATTGTGTTATTTTAAAATATATATACTGGTGCATCATGGAAACATAAAATTGGTATAATGCGGGTCTAGACATCCCAAATAAGAACAGGACGTATAAAAATGAATTTGTTGGGCCATTACCTCCCGGCCCATTCCTTTATAGGCACTATACTTGATGATGAGCACAAAAGGGCTCTATAAAACTATTTAAGGATTTGTGAGCAAAGATTTGATACTCAATAGCAAAGACTTTTTGAGCTCTGAGATAAAATTTGCTTTCCTTATGTAGAAAATTCAAGACAAAAAATTTACTAAAGTGAATGTTTTTTTCAGAGTCGATCCCTTTTCTTCCTGTCGAGTGTGGTCTACATATGCCCAGGTATTTAAATAATATCTAATAAAAGGAAAAAAAATTCCTAAGATTGACAAATATATATAAAGAATATAACTTTGATTTCGCTCTATGAGTGGGATTCATCCTCTGGGTAGTTGAAACCTGGCCATACTCTCATCCTGTCCCCAAAACTGAATCATCTATTGTTTCCATGATGATTCTCCCTAATAGCCCTGTATATGTACTATACTGTGTACATAGAAAATGTTACTTATATTTAGATAATTCACTTTTGCTTCACTCTTTCTTTAATCCATCGTTTACCTGCAAAGAAGAAGAAGAAAAAGACAGGTAAAAAAAACTCTTTTTTCTGCCTTTCAAGAAGTCATGTACATAATATGTACATACATACATTGTTGTACATGTACTCCAAGAAAGAGAGAGAGAGAGAATCGTTAAATATTTGGCTTGATACGCCTTAACAAGAAGTGAATAGAGCCTATAATTAGATGTATATATATATATATATATATATATAGGAAAGTGTTGTAACTTATTTATCATTAAATATTTCAAATTGAAATTTGTTAAATCATTTAATGTTGTTATTTAATAAAGCTCTTGGTTACTTATTCATTTGGGATTTTGAACATACGATAGGTATATGCATGCCTCTTGTAAGTTAAAATTATAATAGCAGACTCTCAGAATATAGCAACCTAACAAAAATATATGAATATATGATGAGAAAATAATGCAAAGGGGCCGTAGGAAGGCATTTTAAGCTTGAGTAGTGTTGGATTCTAAAAAATAAATAAATTAGGGGGAATTAGCCCTATACGTCACCCCCTTATTCCTACTACAAGCTCTACTCAATATATTAAGTAGTGTGTTATTCAAGACAAACTTACTCGAGATTTAAGCAAGAAAATGTCTGAGTGATCCAAAGGTACTTGGTTAAGAAATGACGACGAGGCTCCGAGGTTTATGAATAAATGCTAACCAAAAACTTGTAGGGTTTGAAAAACAAATAAAAACAAGACATAACCAAAAAAAAAAAAAAGAAAAGAAAAGAAAAAGGTCTTAGTAATCATATCATCACTACCATTAAGTGTGTTACTTTTGACATTTTCTAAAAAATGTCACAAAAAACAAATTACCCCTTAGTCAGTATTCTATGGAACGTGATATCATAATCTCACTCAAAGGATCTTTCTTAAAGGGTACGAGTAAAATAGTTACTCAATCAGTTCAATTGATGGCAGTTGGTAATTAATTATTATTAATTAAAAATAATTAAAATGAGTACAATTTGCTTGTAGGGGTACATACATATATTTTAAACTCATACTAGACTACTTCTGCTTTATCCCTTCGTATCCCACCCCACCCCGTCTTATAACAACCACTAAACCATGGGAAAATGATCCCCAGGACTTTTTTATTATTCCAATACATAGATATATATGTACTTAGTTGTTGTGAGTTAATACATAACAAATCGTTCTAGTAGGCAATGAAATCAAATAAAAACACATTCATTACTTTTCAAATAGAAAGGGGGGGTGAATCACACACACACACACAGGGGGGATTCCTTTCTATGTAGATACTTATGTACCTCCCTACCAACCAGGGTCTTTTTTATTCTTACTATAATTTGTTCCTTAATCTTGACGTAATAACAAAAAGCAAAAAAAAAAAACCTTTTTGCTAATATATGTGTTAGTCCACCCCATTTTTCTTTTTTTAATTTGAATTCCTTTTCTAAATATTTCAGAAAATAATTTGAGGACTTATATAATATTTATATATATATATATATATATATATATATATATATATATATATATTTAAGACGTCTTTTCTCGAATAAAAAGACATGTTTTGAGTGATTGGTTGATGGGTCCTTTCCCATGCTAAAACAGAGCAAACAAAATAAACATCTTACTTTGAACTAACTAAGGAGTAGTACAGATGTCTTTCGAGAAACATTGAGCTTCTGGTTACACTTTGTGAAGATATGCACACACATTAATAGATAATTTTTATCGAGTGGTTAATTAATTAATTATTTATAAGAAGGGAACTACATTGAACAAAATAAGTTAGTTTATTCTTTGCATGAAATGATTTTAAATGTATTAATTTATTTGTAAGAAGATGCAAGCACTTAGTCGAGTGTGCTTTGACCAGATATTTTCAATTTGTACAACAAGGTTAAAATAACTTAAAGGGCCTTATGACTAAGGCCCTTATCTTACAAGATCCGTACTGTCTATATTGGGCACGTAATGTGTACAAACATTCATCATAGACATGTCAAAGTGATTGTTTCTTTATACAATTTGAGACAAATATATTTTAAATCATTTGAATTTGTTGTGTTAAGCAACTAACTATATTTATGTCATTTTGTTTCTATAATCTATACAGTAGTATCTCGTATATACGAGACATCTAGAGCCTTAGATTGATAATAAAATTGATTGTTCCCCCCCCCCCCCTTAATTTAGACTCTACTTTAAGAGTAATTTAACTTTTGTAACTTACAAAAGACACAGATTGATAATGGTATAAAATGGCAGTTAATTCATTTGTACAAAAAAAAGAGTCATTTTTGAATTATGAGCAGTTTTTCTACCTCACGGCTCTTGCTGCTTCTCGTAGTACAAGGGACTTGGTAAAAAAAACTACGTTGAGGAAAAATTCACGTCATATCACATTATTTGAGGTGGTTGGTTACTTGGTTAATAAAAAATAAAAAAGAAGAATAAAAAGGACCTCACACGTGGGGGTAGCTAGAAAGAAGCAAACACAATTGAACCTTACAACCTAACTACATATTCATGAGGAACCATAAAGTCATCAGGGGGCGGCTCGTAAAAAAAAAAAAATTAAAAAAAATGAGAATTTTTTTAACACCAATAGCCAATGCATTCTTAATGCATTGGTAATCCTCACAAATTAGAATTATACTCTATAAATCCCTAATGAAGAATTTGAAGCATTTAATTCAGAGATTGATTCAATCAAAATCTCTCTCTATATATATATATAAATCCTGATGATGACGTCATATGACCCCCAATTAGATACTCCCAAATGATTTATGAACTTTCTTTGAAAATAAAATGAAACACTGTAATAATATGTTCTTTAAAAATAAATAAATTGAGGGTGAAGCATAAATGAAAAATGTCTTTTTTAACTCCATTTCTGACTTGAAAAACAATGTAATTAAAATATGTACAAAATTCAGCTCTTAGCATATGATAAATAAGAGTTTATGCTTCATTTTAAAGTAGAGAATGACATAGTAAAAACATTGCCTAGTGCCCAATTTGGCTTTAAAAATGACGAATTCTTCCTTTATTCCTCATTTTTTCATAATCAACAATAACAATCCTATTTCTCATAAGAGGTGAGTCAATTTCATCATTAAATGCCTCTAAATATTGAAATATTGAGTTTAATACAGAGCTCTACATAACTTCTTAATGACCCTTATGAAAAGAAGTTAGTTATTGAGAGATTAGACTCTAACTCAATTCTAATTGGCCTTAATTACTCTACTTAAATATCAATAAGAATCGTTTATACCTATATGTTATAGGTATAATATAAATCCAAGTACTTTTGTTTCTTGAAAGAATAAATTCAATTAAGAGCGGGTTTTTTTGCTTTTTTTTTATTTTTTTGCAAAAAATACATATATATATATATTTATTTTTGCAAAAAAAAAGTAATAAATCTCTGTCTGATTGCTGCTTCAAAGTCATTAAAGCAACCAAAAAACAAAAAAAAAACAAAAAAGTAATCAATTTGGTAATAATTAGATTCAAACAATACAAAATTTTAAATTATACAATAATATAATGTAATGAAAACAAAAACAACAAGAACAACAAGGAAAAAAAGAAAAGAGAAAATTAAATCATGAAACTGTCACGTGATTATGTACATACATAGAGATTGAATCTACGTTAATTAAAGTAATTAAGGTCTCATGTGAATATTTTATATAATACTTTTTTTTTTGAGTAACGAGTTTCATGAATTATTTTTTAAAAAAAGGCTCAAAAGTATTAATTATCAGTTCATTATGTGTTTTTTTTTCTTCTTCTTCTTTCTATAGGTATGTATATCTTTGTTTGATAATTATGGTTATCTAACTAACTAGCTGGCTATGTAGTTATGTAGTGTACATATATATATATATATATATATATATATATGTACACACTGCCATCCAACTCCGCAGATCATCTGGTATTTTTCATATTTATTATTGTTTTGTTTTTGTTCAAAAATAAAAATAAATGTATTTTAAGGTAAAATATAACACTTTAATAGGTATAATTAGAGTGTAATTACTTAGAGTCTAGGTAAAAATAGTGAGTATGTATGTACACTCACTCACATATCAGGGCTTTGGATGGAATGTTACTTACTTGCTTACTTTTTGTGTCTTTCCATGTTTATATGTATATGTATTTTGAAAGGGAAGGGTTGAGTGACTTTAAAATGACTTTGATTTAAATTTTATGTTAGTATTTAGAAAAGTCAATAGATTTCGTTCTTTGTCTTCTTTTTTTTTATTTCATATATAATTTGTCAAATTCAGTGTTTAAAAAGAGAAAATAAATATTAATAACACGGGTCAACAAATTAGAAATGTCAAAAATCCAAAGGGGTATAAGTATAAAAAAAAAGTTACAGTTTTGCAACCTAATTTCAAATCTGTAATTATTTTTTTCGACAGTTCTAAAGTTTTCGAGAAATTGGACCCTACTTTTTGATCTTTTTTGGCCCATTTTCCAACTTCAACTTCAATTCAATGTAATTTTGTGCATTAAAAAATGTTGATCCGCTCGTCTTTTTAAAGCAAATTCAATTTCCAGTCTTTTTTTTTTTACCTAAAGGGACTCTTGGGGGCGTAGGGGACGGGAGTAGGCTCAATAGTCGGCCAAATTCTTTGTACTTAAATATCTCCTTGAATACTACATGAAATGTATTAATAAGTTATGCATTAGAGAGACCCACAGCTTTCAAACTAGATGTCAAGCGCTCCATAAGAATCCTTAATTATGAAGAAATCGTCCATCTAAGTGTGTAAATTTTACTCCACTTTTGAGCAAAAATCCACTAAAAATCAAAGACTAAGTGTAAAGCTACTTAAGTAGTAGAAGGATTTCAGCTGGTTTCTTAAATACACTAGAGATTCATCATTATTTAATGCACAAAATGAGTAGTATCTCTCTGTTCTTAAATTGAAGTTGAAGCTGGAAAACGGGGCAAATTAGCTCCAAAAGTAGGGTCCAATTTTGTAGGATTTTTGACACTTGACCAGTGATGTTAATTATCCTTAACTTTGTATTTTGAATTGTGTGCATATATTGACTCTATGGAATGTTTTCATTTTTCCAAATATTTCAGTAAGTAACTTTTTTTACAATACTTAGACTTAAAAACTACCAACTTATCGCAATCTTGCAGTAAAATACTTCATTTCATTTTTTGAAAATCCTAACTTTGTCCATCCAAATGAATTTAAAAAGCCCTGACATTTAATTAAAGACGAACAAACCCCCAATTTGTAATATATGTTTGTACAAGTTGCAACATGGTCAATATTTATTTACAACATTCATTTGATAGTCACAGTATTGTGACCCCTGGAAGCAACCTTTTCCTAACGAGCCGTCAAAAATGGGATGTTGTTTACTTCTTTTTCTTTTCTTTTTTACGTCGTACATAAATGTGACAGATTATTATTATTATTATTTAATCAATTGACCTTAAGTGACCTTTATTTAGGGTTTTTTTTTTGCTTTTTGTTATCTTTTTGTATCTGCCACCATTTTGGGGAGGGGGGAATACCTCTCTTATTTCGGACACTTTGACCTTCAAATCTCTTTTATATCTATATATTGATATAAATAATTGTGTCTTATCAGCTATTTTTCTTTTTTTAGAGAGAGCTGATAATAAAATATAAAAAATATCACTTTTTGATTGTCTTTGAGCTTTAATTGACCTCATCAGGTAATGGATTTATATCTGTATATTATATATACCTATATACTAGGTATATAAGAAATGCATTAGATTTGAAGATGAAGAATATATATATTTTAAAAAATGGGATTTTAAATGGTTGACCTTTTTTGTGACCTTAATTTATGTGATGACCTTTTTTGATTTTATTATCCTAATGAGGGATAATGTGTAGAAACTTTATTTCTGAGGGCATCAAATGGAATTGGAAGCCCTACAAACCTTATCTAATTTTGTGGGAGGGGGGGGGGAGACCGTCTTTTGTTAGAAGGAATATAATAATAAGCACAAACAAAGATATTTTACAAACAACATTTGCCTAAAAAAAAATAAGAAGAATAAAAAACAAAAACACAACATTTTTGTAAGTGTCAAATAAAAAAATAAAAAGTTTTTTTTTACAGTTAAAAAAAAAAAGCGTTGGATTATATACCTACTAATATGTTACGGTCCATTAAGGCTCCTTTTCTTATTCCTCTTTTACACCTTTTAGCCAGCCAAATAAATATTTTCATATATACATATATACCTAACATATTTTTTTAAAATCATTTTTTGTCGTTTGTTGCCTGATGTGACGTCAACTGCTCTTACAATATTGTCTGTATACATATACAGAGCCACTCATGTACTAATTGTTCAACATCCCCCAAAAAGAAAAAAGTGAGAACGAGTCTGTAGATATGTGTGAACCATAGAGAAAGAAAGACATAGATAAAGGTATGTCGCCATAGATGACTGCATCTATGAATGACGTCACATTATTATTATTTTGACAAATACATTTTTTTTGTCAATTTGACTGTTAGCTGTTTGAATATTTGATTCCGTGAACATAGGTTACATATGTACGTATATGCAATCTTATTCCATAATGAAACAATAAATGAGTTGAAATGGAACTTCCATGGGCAGTTATAGAATAAATGGACCACAATCGAAGTCTGTGCCATGAATTCAATTAATGAAATATTAAAGTTACAGTCACAAAAATCGTGGGTATTTATACCAAAGAACAGAGGCAATTGATTCCATGAATATTCCAACCTTTTCTCATCCAGAGTGTTTAAAACTACCAGTTCTATAAAATATTCTATGAGCCATGTATTCCAATGGGGAAATTTATTACTCAATGGGCATTGAAATGCCAAAACAAACAAGAATTCCCTGTGTTTATTCCAATTATGCCCAACTTTAAATTGAAAAGTACTCCATAGGCTCCAGGATATTGACTTGTATTCCTATTCCTGTAACTATGGTGTGAACACTTCTTCTTCTTCTTCTCCTCCTCCTTGCATGGATGACCATTGTTTGTATTTATAAGGGGAAAAGGGCGTTGTGCCGCCCTGTATGCATAACCTATCAGATTTCAATTTTAATTTACCTATTATTTATAAATAAATTTATATGTAAATTAGCACGTGGGCCGTTGTTATGTAAATAAACGACCATTGGTCCCTCTTCCCCTTTTTATTATTATTATTATTCTTATTCTTTTTTGATCGTTGAATCAATATTTTTATTAAAAATAATAATAATAACAATAAAAACAGTTCCCTAATTTTATTTTTAATAAAATAATATCAAACACTTTATGTTATAAGGTATACATATAATACAACTAGAAAAGAGAGAGGGGGGGAGAAGGACCGTGAAGGAAAGGGAAGTGGCAGCCATATTTGCAAAATAATGGAAAAAAATTCGCACATCATGCAACCATTCATTTATATACAATATATACATACTATAGTTAAATTAGAAAAATGAATAGGAGAGAGAAAAAGAGAGAAAGAGAAAAGTAGGTTTCGTGAGATACAACTCCCTTCGAATAAATATTGATTATTATTCACTCCTACGAAGCAAATAATAAACATACATAATATGTTCGTATTTTGTAGGTATATGAAAATATAGAAATAAAACTCAGCAAAAAAAAAACACTAATTTTTCTTTTCTTCTCTACCTAATTGAATTCCCATAAATCAACTTACATAGACATATACTTATATAGAATGGAACTCACATAGTACTTACTCCACCCCAAAATATACAAAAAAAAAAAAAAAAAATGAAATCCAAAAGCCTAATTATTACTTTTTATAGGGTGCGTTCGATCAAATTCTGAACACTTATTATTATTATTTTTTTTTTGTAATGAGCAAACTTTCTTGGAGCCTGACCTAGAATGAATAAAAACAAAGTTATAGCCGATGACATTATCCAACATGGCCTGGAGCCGAATCCTAGAAGCTACATAGATTCAAAGTCCCACACTTGTGGGCCAAATTATTGACTGTGCCTTCCAGACCCACAAATTTAAAATATTGTGTGTCCAAGAGCAAAATACTGTCTCTCTCTCTCTCTCTGTCCCTATATGCCACGAATCCTGGCCTAAAACTGGAGTCAACACAAAGTTCCACTCTTTGCTATAGAATCTTCTTTTTTCATATACATACCTCAAAATCCTGAGGTTTCATTGACACTAACCCTGGCCACAGAGACATTGTTCAAAAATATATATGTAGATAAATGATGCATTTGCACCGTGTTTGGAGTCAAATGAAGATTTTGCCTTCCTCAGCCGTTTTTTCATTTCTTCTTACCAACCTAGTATCCTCCAATTTAACCTACATACTATTAAGGCAGCCTTTATAGCCTTCAAAACCTCCTTGATATTCAATAAGAATGATCCGAAGTGTTAAATGTACTCATTTTTGCCTTGAAGTTTGATGCAATCTTTTCCCATATTTTGAAACAAGATAGTTCTAATAACTCCTAAAAGAAAAAACTCAATATTATCTGAGGTACAGACATAAAATCTGTATGTAAATTCACTCAGCTTCGTAAATCCTAATTTTCATAATAAATACATACATATTCATAATCTCCCAAAGTTAGTTCTAGGATAATTTAGACCAAAAAAACAAAAAAAACAAGGGCTCCACTTTTGAACTCTTTGATTCTGGCTCATAATATCAAAAGCTTCATCAAACCCTGTGTCACTCAGATATAACTACAATGACAAAAAAGAACAAAACAAACAAACAAATTTGCAGGACTCTGGAACCGTTGGACAATAATGTGTTACTATTGATCAGGTTTCCCTCATTGGTATTTCATACCCCCTTCATACTTCGTACTTCTTCTACTAAACCGAAAAAATCTGTTCAGAACCGTTTCGAACGCACTGTACATCATGACCCATTTGTACATAAACTTGTGTGTTTTGCCTCATATTTGTATTTATTTGAGAGTGAGTGAGTCTCAAGGAGCATCATATAACAAATAATAATAATAATAATATAATTCAATGGACTCATAGCTACATAATCATTAAAAAAAGAAAAAAAGAAAAAGAAAAGAGAATCAAATTAACAAAAACAATAATAAAAATAACGATGATAATAATAATAAGAAGAAGAAGAACAAGAAGAACAAGAATTACGTCATAATAACGCCCAAACAATTTGAAAGTTTTATGAGTATCTAAAATAATAATAAAACAATTTTCTTGGCAAGTTTTTATTTGGATTCTTCCATTAAATTACATATTATATATATATATATACATTAGATTAGTTCATAACTGTTACCTCTGCCACTAGATGTCTCTCTCTCTCTCTCTCTCTCTTAAAGTGCCTTTGATTAAATATTAATGAAATTCACTTTATCCACCTAATGAGAGAAGAGTTAGGCAAAGCCCATAGAAAAAATAAAGAAACATACAACAAGATGGTAAAAGAGAGATTAGTAGTGGTAGTAATTTGATGGGGAATGGAGATTAGTGAGGAAGGCTCGTCCGTTTTGTTGTAGATTGTATGTATTATTCTAACCCTCCCCAAAAAAGGAAGTCGATTATTCCCCCAGAAAAAGTAGGGATGGATGTCAGTGAGTATTAGTTACCTAATCTTGGAATGAACGTATCCTTTTGAATAAGCCCTATTCTACCTCTTGGTCCTTCAGAAGGTCCCAAAAACACACACTCTTTATAAATAAAAGAAATGTGTCCAATTATGGGGTCAATACTCATAAATGAGACTCATGTTTTAAAAGTAAGGTGGAAAAGTTGAGTTAGGGATTCCTCAAAAGCAAAAAAAAAAAAAAAAAAAAACTTGACCTCAATTGAGTATTCAATTTTATAACTGAATATTTAGACGGGTTAACTTAACTTTACAAATGCTTACAAATCCAGTAGTTTTGTCCGTTACTACCCTACAAAATGATCTCTAAATTTAATTCATTCTTGTTTTTTCATAATGAAATCTCAAAAAATATGTTCTAAATAAAAAAACATGGGTGATTTAGAGAAGATTTGATCCCTTATAGCCTTCAGCAGATGACCCATATTTAATGGTTTAAGTTAATTTATGAACTTGTTTTGAATATTATTCACTAGAAAGAGAGAGAGAGATTAATCAGAAATCTAAACTCCAAGTTAGTCAGTCAGCAGATCCCTAATTTTGTAATGAAATATCAAGGGATCAATATCATTCTACCTATGACATAATTTGACCTTTTTTGGTTTAAGCTTGAAACCCATGGTCACCCCACAAATTTATAATAAAATTAATAATCATTATTCAATTTGAAATCAAAAAAATATAATGAAAATTAATTTTAAGAGCAAATAGTTTGAAAGAGTCAACCCACAGCAGATCACTAATCTAAATTTCCATAATTAGTTAGTATTTTAATATATTATATATGTATGTATATAGATTATTATGACTATACAAATAGCAAATCCGGTTTCCTTCTTTCTTTCTTTCTCTCTCTAATGCGTCTCCTTCTTCTCCTTTTCTTAATTATTAAATAACAATAATAATAACTATAAAACAAGTAAAAAAATAATAAAGGGAATTACTAATTTTCTCTTTATTAATAAACCTCCATTTTGTGTGTACATAGTAATACATACAATACATAGGATTAGTGTTACAACACTCTCTCTCTCTCTCTCTCTTTCTTCCCTCCTATCTAATGAAGAGGGTGCGTGCGCCATCTAGCGGAATTACCTTCTATCACACACCCCCGTCCTGCGCCCGCTTTCTTAGTGGTAAAGTGTGTGGAATGTAACAGAAATAAAGAAGAAGCAGAAGAAGGGGAAAAAGAAGTAGAAAACCGACGGCGCTTTTTTATTTTATTTTTTGTAGCACTTTTCCCGCTTTTTTATAATATATATATGAATTATATTTCTGGTTTTTGAGAGCCTTGCGGAGAATTTAATATTTTATTTTGTCGTTAATTTTTTGTTATGCTGTTGGTATTTGTGTCTATTGTACTAATAGGTGTTTGTACAAGTTGAATCGCTTAAAATGAATGAAGCAATTCCTCATTTATATATATATATATATACCATTATTATTATTATCAATTTGGTATAATTTAACTCTATGTAAACAACAGCAAAACACTCTGAAAAAGTCAAGGAAAATGATTTATCTACATTATGTATAAAATATCCATGGCCTGTGACAAGAAATAATACCAATTCAATAATTCACTTTTATGTGAATATAACAACAACAACAACAAAAAAGAGCCTCCAGAGTAGTAAGGTTGCGTGAGTAGTTTTACTTACTAATGACGTCATTGCATTGCATAAATGTGAGTTTAATGAAATGAGACATGGTTCCTGTTTCTCTTTTCTTTTTTGTTCTCTCTCTCTCTTTCTTTCTTTCTTTTTCTGTTTGTTTACAAAGGTATTTCTATTTTCGTTCGTTGATTCCATTTCTGTTTCTTTTCGTATAATTTTCTCTTCAAATTCACACAATTATACATCAGAATCATAATAATAATGACAGGTAATTTCATACTTATTTCTTGAATGGTTTTGCTAAGAAAAAAAAAAAAAAAAGAACCATTATGAAAATAATAACAAGAAGAAGCAGAAAAAAGTGTTGTTTTTGTATAAATCAAAGGCAATGTTTCCTATTGGCTTGAATCCAATGACTCTATTTCTGTCTACATTTCCCTCTGAGAAAAAAAAATATTTTTTAATATATATATATATAATTAAATAAATCGCCAAAGTACGTATCATAAAAAAATATCGTCTTAATACAATATTATATTGTAGAGAGAGGAGAGACAGAAATAAAGAAAGAAAGAAAAAGAAAGAAAAAACCGTTTGAAGTAAATTAAATCTATTTTTTTTTTATTAATTTTTTTTTTTTTCATAAATGACTCAAAGGAAAAAAAAAAAGAAAATATAAAACATTTATAAAATGATGATGTGTTTTTACAAGCGCACAGCATGACGTCATGATGAAACTATTTACTATGTTGTTTCTCCCCCCTCCCCCCCATCCTCTCTTCATTGTTACTTTTATTATTATTATTATTATTATTGTTGTTGTTGTTTTTCTACCATCCAACCAACATGATCGACATGGTATCTCCATTTCTTTCTTACCTAGATGCAAATATGCAAATGATTCACCTCTTGGCGCAATTGATTGAAGGTTCCACTCTTTCATTTATTTATTCTTTATTTATGTACATAAAAAAGTGATGCATACTATTGATTATAGTTATATTTGGGATTATTCTCCCTTGCAGTGTGTCTCATACTTTTTACTTCTTTTTTTTCGGCTTGAAAATTTTAAATATAAAGAGCATTGAACTCCACTCATTTTATGTACTAATCATAATATCAACAGTCTCCTTTCATAACTATCTAGTCAAGTCAAATGAGTATTTGGATTGGGGTGAATTTGGTTCAGAGAGTTTCTTTCTGTTTAAAGTATTTTAATTCAAAAACTCTTAGAGATTGGGATTTTGTTCCTATTGCAGTTGTTGTTGTGTGAGTTAAACTAACCAAAGAGGTTGATACACCCTGCTCTAATCCTTTCATTTCATCTCCTAAAAAAACCAACTATCACCATTGAACGTCAGAGTGATTTAACACATGGATTTATCCAGGAGATCTCAACAGGGATGAATTATCTATGTATATAGATAAATGAATTAAAGAAATAAATCCATAGACAATCACAAAAATTCTTGTTGATAAATAAATAAAAACTTATTGAGAGTCAAGCAGGGGTTGAGAGCCCCTGCGTACATCCTTTTCAATCTATTATCTACGTATGAATAATAATAATAACACATTCTACAGAAAAATGCTGCTCATAAAAAGATAAGTAACAAGGTTGACCCACTGACGCAAATGATTGACAGATTTTTTTAGTCTTTTATCTCTATATAAAATTAATTACAATAATAATAATAATAATAATGAAAAACATATTGTTGATCCACTGACGCAGTTGATTGAATAACTACTTCAAGTGTAGACCTTACTTCTTTGCCTAGTATTAAACACGTCATGGATTGGCCCACTAATGCAATGCAATTAATTGACAATTTGTTCGTCTTTGTAATTCTTAAAAGGACGCAGTTGACCAAGGGACGGGACAATGTCCCTTCTTTCCACAACAATAAGAGATTTTTGAATCCTTGTATAATGCAAAAAAAAACCTTAAAAACCAACAAAAAAAAACAACAATATATGACCCATTGACGTAATTGATTGATGAATTAACTAACTAACTCCTTTTAGCCATTGATGTTATTATTGTTGTTCCCTAATTGCTGCCTTACTCATTTTCATTCATTCATTCTTTTGTGTACTTACTATTCTATCAAAATGGTTAACAAAAAAAAAAAAAAAAATGTTCTCTGGGACCTCCTTTTTCTTTTGTCTCTCCCTCACTCCCTCACTCCTTAACTCTCCTCTCTTCATTTCCTGAGTGATTTATTTAAGGTATTAAAAAAACAAAAAAACAAAAAACCAACATGTTACAACCAAGAAGAAGAACTGAAGAAAAAGTAGAAAAGGAACCAAAAAACAAATCTGGGAACAAATTAGTAATAATAATACTCTTATACAAATAAGTTAACCTTTTTTTTTGCTTTTTGTTTTATTCTCTTAAGGAAACTGACAATTACTTTTTCTTCTTCTTTTGCCTCTATTTGAGCAAAAGAGAGAGAGAGAGAGAGAGACTCAAGAAGAAGAAGAAGAAGAAGAAGGAATACATATATAAAAATCTAAAAACATAGACCCCGTTTTAATTTCCTTTGTTCCCCCTTCAAATTACTTTGTCTTCAGTTAATGTAATATTTAAACTTTTTCTCTTCTTTTTTCTTTTTTTTTTCTTCTTTTTTTAGAGCTCACTTTGGAGGTTTTTTATTTTATTTTATATTTTAGTGTTTTTTACACAAAAAGCTCTTTATGAAACAAAAGACGGATTCAAAGAGAAGAGAAGAAATATGGTTATGAGAGGCTTGTTTTGACACTTCTTCTCCTTCTTCGACCAATGGTACTTATATATATATATATATATATGTAGGTATAGGTACATATTTAAATTTTCCAAAAATAAAAAGATGATGAACTTCATAATGATGGTCTTCTCTCAGAGAGAGAGAGAGAGAGAGGTAGGAAAGGAAATATGGAGGAACGTAGCTCTTTCACTCTAATTAGTAAGGTCTTTAAATAATAATAAAAAAAAAAAGAATGAAAAATATACTAATATTATTTTTTTTTTTATTATTATATTTCTCTCTGGTTCAACCAACGGCAAATGAATTCCATTTGTGGAAGAGTCAAAAAAAAAAAAAAATAACAAAAAATGAAATAAAATACAAAATGGAAAATCTCATTAGTTATTTCTAATATTAAAAAACCATGATATTGCTTGTGAATATATCTATTTAAAACAAACAGGGAAACTTGGAAATTACAAACAATTTAGAGATGTTGTTAAGAATATACAAAATATATTCTTAAAAAATTTGTTAAAATAATACATAGAAACACTATTTTTTTTTATCCCTCAAAATCAGAAAAACCTCGAATGTACGAATAATATTGGCCCCTTTTTTTGTTTGTTTTTTGTTTTTAATACATTGAATATTAATCATACAATGAGAGGTAATTTATCAAAATTTTATCAAATACAAAACCATTTATATTTTATTTTGTTAAAAATTGAATATGTACACAATCAAACCTCGATTATACAACAATACATATATACAAAAAATCTTGACTTGTAGAAATAACATACATACATACATCCCTTATTTGGAATAAGTCGTTCATTAAAAAAAAAAATGGTTTTTGTTTGTTTGTAGAACAGGGAAACCTTTAATTTACAAAGAGTTAAGAGTTTTTTTTTCTTTTTTATATAAATATATTCTTATTTGAATCTAATTTTATTGACTTCTTAATTGGTATTTTGATAGTTGTTTTTTTTTTACTCAAAATGGGGTTTACTTTAAATGGTCAGATGATTTAGTACCATCTGTGTCATCATAGATAATATTCCTCATTAAACAGATTAATTACATAATTAGTTATAGAAAAACGTTTTGAATAGAGCTTTTTGAACTATTTTTCCTATGTTCTCAGCCAAGGAAATATTATTTTGAAAAGATTAAAAGGGAGCAAGTCGTCAAAATGAATGAAGTTGTAATCCATGGCATCAATCTCTCTATTCCTATTCCAGGGTCAAAAAACACCAAAATTGGCTAATAACTTTACTTTTCATCAAAGCCTCGTCCTTTGATCTCTAGGCCAGCAGCAGCAGAAGATTCATTCACTGCCTCTATAATTATTGATGAATAAGTAAGAAAATTGAAAAAATAGATATTATAGAATAATAATAATAAAAAGAAGAAAAAGAAGAAAAAGAAGAAGAATGATAACTGAAATTGAGTGATTAGCTCAATCAAAGACGTCAGACTTTTCATCATCAAAGTGATTATAAAGTCTACATACATATATAAAAGTACTTTTTGAGAGAAAATTGTTTTTTTGTTTTTTGTTTTTGTTTTTTTCCCTTTTGATTGGAAGCTATTAAATTATTATTATTATTACTCCTTCTCAGGTAGGCTGCTAAGTATGTACCTACATATATATATATATATATATATATAGGTATATAAAACAAGGTATGTTTGTATGTTTGTATATAGAGCGAGAGGGAGAGAAAGCCTGGAATTATCATAACACTTTAAATAACAATAATAATAATTATTATTATTTTTATTATTGTTATTATCAAGTTGGATTTCTAAATCATGTACAGAGCATTTCATTAATTATATCATAATAGCATGTTGAAACATGTCAAACCTCCATTTAAATTAATACAAACGCATAGTCTCTATTTTTTCTCCCCCCTTCTTTCTTTCTCTCTCTCTCTCTCTCTCTGTTTGTTTGTTTGTTTAACCCCCTTGTGTTTTTATGTATGTACGGTGGTATTTAAATATATGTTAATAGATCTATGTTCGTCTCTCTCTCTCTTTCTTTCTTTTTTTCTTTCTCTAAAAGGATCGATAAATGTGTTAACCGTACAATTAGCTCTTTAAAAATAATCAGCTCTAATCAATTTTCCTTCCTTTTTTTTTATTAATATATATATATATATATATATAAAATTAAGAAAGGTTTGGCGACACGTCATCACACGTTCCCTTACTAAATGTGACCCACTTCTATCTATACATATATGAATCAATCTATTCTGTCAAAAAGGACCATAATTGTTGATATGCAATTATTATTATTATTAAAAAGCGTTTTTATAAAGTTTTTATCGTAAGAGACGGGAAAAGGCCCAAAAGTCGGTCAAATCCTTAGTACTTAAATAACCCCTTGAATATTACATGAAATGGATTAATAAGGATTGCATTCAAGAGCTGAGACCCACAGCTTTCAAACGAGATGTCATGCACCTCGAATTAAGAATCCTTAATTATGAAGAAATCGTCCATCTAAATGTGTAAATTTTCATTCAATTGACTAGAAATCTAAGACTCACGGTAGAGTTACTTAAGGATTTGCTAAAGAGATGCTACAGAGAAGATGAGGATCCGAAACGGGTCTGACAAATCAATTTGATTTGATAATATTTAGTCTTTTTTTTTATCAGGCTTTGAAAAGCTATTACAACAAGTTTCCTCAAGACTTTTTAAGGGTTAATTTGAAAAAAAGTATCCATTACATACTATGTATTTGCCTCCAACATGGCGTCACTGCATGTATAATATGTTGATCATAGGAATTGTATAGGCCTACATATATAAGCATATTATGACCTTCTAGAAACCAAACAACGCTTCTTTATATTTATTTTATTTTTATAGTACATATTTGACAAACTATTTTCTAAATAGTTATTTCTATAATTAATTCACAGCATTTTGACAACTTTTTAATTATTATTATTATTATTATTATACTTTTTACTCTAATCAACTATATATATAATAATTCATTAACCACATTAGAGTTCCTTTGCCGAACTATTATTTAAAATAATATTATTTGAATTTTTGATAAAGTTTACACTTTTTTCCTTCAATTGCTATACAATTGTACATAAAAAAGAAAAAGTTTTTTTGACACAGTTGATATGGTTACATTTATTCAATTTCATGTGTTAACATAGTTATGAATGTACTTTTTTTTTCAACTTTTTTTCACGCATTGCTTCACAATTTATAAGCCATAATATTCATTCTTTTTATCATGTTTTATTTAAAGTGGCTAATATCAATTATTAATTAATTCATTGTATAATATTCATTAAAACACACTGATATTTATATTCATTTGAGAAATGAACTGATGAGCGCACACATCCTACATACTTGATATAGACTTGATTAAATAGGTAATTTGATTCTTAAAGTTGCAACTACAATAATAAAAAATGAAAAATCAGCCTACGAGTACAAATAACATCAATTTATGTAGGGCTTTTGACCAATTTTTAAAGGCCTTGCTCACAGAATCAAAAATGAACAACAACAACTTTTTTTTTTTTCTTCTTCTCATGGTCACCATATTCCTTAAAGACTTGACATCCCTCAGAGCCTTAGAGTCTGTGAAATGGTCCTTTTGACCAGAGTACTATGCTGGTTCTGGAATAGACATTTGATTACTTATATCAAAGGCTTCCTCCATTCCTTTTAAATGTAATAAAAAAAATCAGTGAGTCATTATTTTAATACTTTGCTGCATCTATTCCTAGTTGTTGGTTGGTTAGTTGGTCAATCATTGCTCAAATACCAAAATGTGTACACTCAGCTCCTAGTCCAAGCAAATATTATATTTCTTTGAATGTCGGGCCATTACCTACTCAGTGGTGTTATTATATATGGAATGGTATAAGTTAGTCATTTTTTTGATTGGATCTGGAGACTCAACGAATAAAAATTCATTTCCGGTACATTTCTAATAATAAGTAGTAGGGAAGGAACAGAAATGAAAGAAAAAAAAGCTTATGTGTATGTATGTAGTAGAATAATAATATTCTTCAGCAGTCATTTTATGATTTATGACACTTTAACAGGAACGGTAATTAAGGGTAGTTCTTCTCTCTTTCTCTCTTTTTTTTAGTTAGTTGGGGGTTGAGTCCAATTATCACATTTAATGATACACCCTGAGTTAAGAGCCTGAGCTTATGATGAAATTACCTTTTTTTTTGTTTTTTTTTGAAAAAAAAAAAAAGTTTTAATTGGCTTGTTTAAGGAAGGAAAGAGAGAGAGAGAGCGGATATTAGGAATAGGTTGGTTGTGACTTTTTTTTTTTTTTTTCTAATTTTCATTTGGCCAAAGCTTCTTCTTCTTCTCCTCCTCCTCCTCCTACTTATTCATGGCCCACCACGACTAATGACAGATGGACATACATACATACATACGTATGTAATGTACATCTAAATGTACCTTAAACGGAACGTAATTAGCATTACCATAAACATTTTAAACAGACAACAGAACAATGTATGTACATATACAAAAATAAAAAAACACACGATAATTAGTTCTGGTTACGAGAAGTTAAATTAATTTGTTTGATAACTATAAAGACACAAGAGGGACGAGAGAAGGTTGTGAGCTGTGTCAAGAGTACTTTAAACTTGGGCAATAATGAACAACTGTATACAAAAAAAAATAATTGAAGTCAAATTTCTATCAAAAATAGTTTGATATAGCTAAAAAAAAAGTTAGATGTAACCCCTGAGAATATGGAATTGTTTAGAGTGGCAGGGGTGGATTTAAATTCAAAGCCACTAGCTTGGAAATGTATTGCTGTTAATAGATTTTAGCAGCTGATAGTTATCTTCTTTCGTTCTTTTCTTTTTTTCAATTTTGCTAAAAAGTTAACTTTTCTTACATACATTTTAATGACAAATATCTTCCAAAAATATTACTTTTTTCAATTTTTTTTTACAAAAAACCAACTTCCAGTCACTTTACTTTACAAATCAAAGATCTGTTCTCTACTCCTATGACATATATATGTAGTTTGAAGCAAATTACTCGTATGAATTTAGATACAAGCAATTAAAATCAAATACCATGCAATTAAGCTTGAAAAAAAAAAAAAATTGTAAGGTACAAATGTTCACAAGTTAAAAGAAAAAGGACATGATAGAAACATATGAAAGGCTGTATTAGAGCCTTCAATCCAGGGACTAAACTATTTGTCTCTTACTTACATAGGTATATGGCCTTTCAAAATCAATCACTCATTTATGTATGAATAAATGACTTTAAATTCTTTAAAATTCTTGGAGCCTTCAACAAATAACAAATAACGTTACTAGAGAACACGTTTGATTGAGTAGAGGGTCTCAATGAAACACAGCCCCCTCCAGGCCCCCAAATTTCAATCTCCGCCCCCAGTTTTTTGTTTTTTACATATATTCAAATAATAATAATTACATACATATTTAAACATTATCATCTGTTTATTTCAGCTTTTAGCTTCTTCATCAAATAATGAATACATTACTTGAAATATATATTAATAGATAAATACGTACATTCTCAAACCAGTGGGTCGAAATGTAGAGACGACTTTTGAGAGTCTATTTACATATCATTAGAGTCATTGTTATTCATTGTATTATCATATTTAATAGTCCATTTAGAATACATAAGTATACTAATATTATTATTATTATTATTATTTATAAATGAAAACAATAACAAACAAATGTAACCCTTAAATGAATTGAAAATAAGTAAGGTAATAAATAGATGCTATGAATATTGAGTTAACAAAAACAACAACAAAACAAACTGTTTTGGTTGGGACACACCTTATTCTATTTAAAAGTCAGTAAGTTTCAACAGATGTATCTATTTACACCTTTATACAGATCCTTTATCCTTCTTCTTTTCTTGTAATTCTCCCTTTAAATTGCTTGACATTCCACTTGCAAGGGACATTGGTCTGAGAGGTCCCAAATGAGCCATTGAGGAAAGTTGTCATCTACATTTAGAAGAGTTTTTGAGCTGCAGTTCTGACATTTATAATGGCACAGTATATTTTAAAATATATTGTTTTCGCACAGTGTATGTGTTTGATTGGCTCAGAGATGAATCACTGTGTCCAGGGCTGATTCAGAGAGCCATGAGAGCAAATATTTGGATAATTTGCGAATAACATTACATTTTGATCAGACACATAAATATGCCTTGAAATTATTAGGAAAATGACTTATTTCATTGATGAGGCAACCAATGGTCTCAAGTTATCATAATAATAATAATAATAATAGTAATTTCCATGTACTTTGCATAAGAACAACATTTTAATAGGAACCATGAATCCAATCCAGCTTTGACAGTATTCTATCAGCATAGAAAAAGCTCAGAATATATTCGACAAAGTTTAAAATAATAACAAGACGGTTAAATGCTTTTTCTAAGTTCTTATTTCTAAATATACACTCTAATAATAATTTAATAGATTTTAAAAATCTCTTTAAATCAAGAAAACCAAAATAAATACCAGGGAAGGAACGACATTGATGACTCACTCCTTCTTTCTTTCTTTCTTTCTTTCTTTCTTTCTTTCTTTCTTTCTTTCTTCCCTTCCATCTATCTCCCTCTCTCTCTTTCTCTCTTTTACCGACTATCACCATTAGCAGATCCTATCTTAAAAGCAACTTAATCATCTTGTCTTTTAAATATTTTTGTTACCAATGTCTTTTGTTCAAGAAAAGAAAAAAAAGAAAAGGAAAAAAAAACCATTTAAAAAAAAATAAATTTAAAAATAATTCGGGAATTGATTGATTTGAAATAAAAAGGGAAAAAAAAGAGTGAAACAAGAGACAGACGAATTAAGGTATCGATGTAGATATATACATATATATATATATATATGAATGTAACTCTTTAATGGAATTCTATGAACAAATGACAAATTTGAAGGTCAAATTTGAGGTCTCTGATGAAATCATCATCAATCATCATCAACTCAGTATTGATATTTAGACCATGGTCAAAGAAACCTGCTTAATTGGTATGAGTGTACATATATACAGCTAAGGGGCTACGTAGTTGATTGAAAATGCTTCCATTCAATTAAGCTACAAATTGTGCTGTCGAGGAAGTCGACATTTAGTTCGAATTCCATCAGTTTGAGTTTTGTTACGTTAGTAATAATGCTAGAGAAAAGGGTAAAGGCATATCCCGAACAGTCCGGGCTCTGTGATCAAATTACCGGACTATTTGAGAATGTTCATTAAACCCTCACATTTAACAGAATAGTGGAAATAATGTGAAAGGGTTAGTAGTGAGGCAATCACTGATTCCATTTAGTCTGGAATCAATCAGTACGAGTTTGGCTACTACTATATGATATGCCATCATTTCAGAGCCCTTTGAGCACTAAAATCCACCCATTACAAGAGAAAAAAAATAGTTTATAGTAGTGAAAGTGTTCTAACAGCCTGGTATTCAAACCATCAATTACCTGGTGTGTTTGAAGTATTGTTGTAAATAGAATGTTAACTCGTATTACGAGCAATTACTTAAAAATCCCCATTCTCCAATAATAACGAGTGAATTCTTGGATTGGTAGCAAGTTTCTTTCTTTTAGTGGTCATAATCGGCCCAGTGTCCTCAGGGACACATTGCTCATACAATAGAAATGTGAGTTTTTCTTATGAAAATAATTGTTAGATAAATCGAATTTCTTGACAAGGGTTATTCTATCAGGATACAAAATAAATGCATGATTCATATTTCTAAGAATATGTTTCACAGATCCGAGAGCGTCGACCCCTAATATATAGTAGTATAAGCAAATATCCTTGAATTCAAGATTGCAATCTTGAAAAGCACACATGATATCCATGATGCATGGATTGTTTTTAAGGCCCAAAGCCTGCATCGTCGTTTGTAATCCAATTTCATAAAGAACGACTGATTCATCATCAACAATAGCTAAGACTCTGTTTCACCCAAAGACAAAAAAAGATCGTTGATAAAAGGTTTTGTTAACTCTATGTAATAGCGACGTCAATTTTCATATCTTATGTACAATTCTTATTATATAAAAGAACACAATGCTGAAATGGGACTTTTTGAAAGGAATACATGCTCAAGTGAATGTTGCTGAAATGAGCTGACACTTTAAAAAAGAGCTCCACGACACATTCACCATTAGCCCCCCCCCCTCAAAAAAAAAAAAAATTAGATAATGACTGCAATTCACCATACATTTGAGTATCTTCCATGAACAAGGATTCCTATGGTCCACAATCCATGCTTCTAAATCCACAGTATTTATATTTTTAATGCATGAGTTTTGGGCCATTTCATACACAACAAGTCCTATTTATAAATTCTAAGGAGTGAGACTTTACCCTTTATGATCAAAATTGAATCCATTTAGATTGATCCATTATTCTTAACACATGAAGGAGATTTAATACATACATGATCAAGTTAAGTAAAAAGATACTTTATACATTCGAATCCACATCAAACATCTGAATCTCAAGACCCTCTCAAAAACAATTAAAAATATCAACCTATAAAAAGTCACAGGAAAGGTATCGTTTGCAATGCATTGTATCATCAACTAGTATAAGGAAGCTCAGAATATCATGATTTTTCTTTCTTGCCTTCACGTCATGTAGAACTGAACTCATGCTCTCTGCCCTGACCCTACGGACATTAAATACATACATACTATGAGTCAAGGAGACAAGAGCAAACAACAAAATAAAAGCACACTTTAAGGAACAAATGAATGAATTAATTTGTCAAATGGCATCAAAATCCTAATGAGGACTCTTTCGCCTTGACGGTTAAATTTCCCTATTTTTTGTATTTTTTTTTCTAACTTTTTTAATGAGAAAATTTTTCCATTAATTTATCTCTCTCTCTCTCTTTGTTTGTTTATTTGTTTCTTGTCTACATACATAGATGAGAACATTAGTTGTAGTATTTGGGTACATCGCCTCATGTCAAAACAGGAGCGAGTATGGAGAATAACCTAATGACATAAAGACGTTGTTTTCCCTGTTATTATCATCATATGTGAAGAAGATGATGCCCTGGAGGGGTTGCCCCCTCCAGCAACTTAAAATTGTTTATACATATAATAAATAATAGTTAGTTACTGAATTGCTAATGTTAAATATTGAATTAATTTGTCTGACAACAAGGGAAATTATTGTTTATTCATTGTGGTTTATCGTTTTGTGTTGTTTTGGTTATTGTTGAGTTGGTGGATTGGTTGGTTAGTTGGTTGAATGAAGAGGAGAGGGAGAGAGAGAGAGAGAGAGAGGGAGGAAGGCACACTCAGAACGACCTCTACTACAATCATCATACAAACACACATATTGAATTGTTTTAGCTGGAAGGGCAAAATTAATTGTTCGTTTTTTTTTTTGTTTTTTGATTATTGTTACTGTTCTTATTATTATTATTATTTGAATATGTAGTGGATATACCTACCTACCCCTGGTAATTGTCTGTGTATATATTTTATGCTAATGTATTTGACTTGAAGGGGTGGGAGGGGGGTAAGGAAGAAAGAGAGAGAGAGAGAGAGAAAGGAGAAAGGACTCAGTCCCAGGAAATAATCATTTAAGAGTCTAAGGAAACGAATTTAGTTTTTTTTCTTCTACATATAGATTATTATTATTGTTATTGTTATTGTTATTGGAAATGAAGATGGATCGATAATCAGGGATGGAATGAGATGAGAACCTCTTCCCTATCTAATTATATAAATCAATGATTGATACATTTATTTGATAAAAAGGCCGTCATTAAGAAGAAGAAAGAAAGGAAGAAAAAAAAACACAGAAATAATAATCTTGGGAAAATTTTCTTAATATATATATATATATATTTATAGGTATACGAAAGGTGAAGCTCTCAACTGTTCTTATATTCTACATTTTAGAAATATATTTGTCCACGCGAATAATGTGTGGTCCATTAAGAAATATTCGTATCCTTCTATCGATAATACATATTTCTTTCGAAAGAATCAAACTCAACCTTGGGGAGTTTCAAACTTAGACTATGGCTCCACTTTTCTCATATCAAGCATTTAGTGGTTTTAGTTTGGATTTAAAAAGAAATAAAAGATTTGATAGTGAAATGAAATGAAAAATGTATTGAATTTGAATTGATTCGAGACTTTTGATTAATGGATTCAGAGCTAATAAGATATATTAACTATATACATAGAATATAGTGTAAATCTAATTTTTGGCATCTTTGGCTATTTTGGTTCATTGAGAAAAGACTTTTGGTTTTGGTTTTTTTGCTCTGACTTGTACCTACCTCTGACACCATCTACTATGTGCAAAAAGTATTGGGAAACCAAAATATCTGTATTGGATCATCAAAAGTCTTTTCATCCCCCTCAAAAGTAGGTTTTTTTGTACAACTATCAAAACAGTTTTTGTATTAAGTTATTAATCATTACAGAGCAATAACTGCTGAGCTTATAACCGTATGGTCGGTTTCCCAATAGTAATCGGTTATGATTCTCGAGGAATAAACCAGGGATTCTCAAAAAGTTCAAAAGAAACCAGTCTCTAGTATTCATGTTAACTTTTTTGATTTACACAACATTTATCACAATTCAATTTGAGTCATCATCTTCAGACATTTTAAACAAAGGAAATAATTTGTTCACAAAAGAACAACGACGCGTATCTCAAACACAAAATACTAATTTTGACGTATAATTTGACACAAATGTCAGTGAGAGTAGTGTCAACTTAAAAACAATCGGAATCCCAAAAAAAAAAAAAAAATCCCGGTATTTTTTGCTCATGGTAGTATATAAATATTGAAACCCTGAAAATCTCCTGAAATCTTCAACGAACTTGGACTCAACAACAGTGAATCTCTTTGTCATTTAATATGCCAAAGACTTCCTTTTGGGTCAAGAGAGAGATTTCCTTCTTGATGATGATAGCTCAAAAAGAATGATAGCCATTGGTGTATAAGAATTAACCAATCTGTTTAACTGTTGAGTTTAGATATGTGTTTAAAATTAAATATTAATTCTTAATAGTAATATAGGTTCGAAGAATAAACCAGGGATTCTCAATACTTTATATTCATTCCAATTTTTTTGGTTTGTACACAACATTTATAACCAATTGCATTTGAGTCATCCTCTTTCATACATTTTAATCAAAGGAATCATTCCATTTTAGCTGTACACAAAAGGACAACAAGGCATATCTCAAACACAAATAAATACTTTGAAGTGTAATTTGACACAGATGCATTTGACAGTACTGCCAACTCACAAAACAAAAACTTGAATCTCTCTCTCAAATTCCCTCCCTTAAATTTTAATTTCCCAGCATTTTAAATGCATTTTTAGTTACATTACTATTAAGCAAAGAGATGATTTGCTCCCAAGATAGAGTCTGTGGACTCATTCGAAATACTAAGGACAGACCAGCTCCAAGAAAACAACATTAAGAATCCCTCAAAGGGATTTAAAAAAAAAACAACACCCAGTTTTGAAAACTCATTTTGAAAGTTCTTGTTCATTTCTAAAATAGATTGTGCTGTTCGTTACCCAGTTCTGCAGCCCCTGCTTAAAATGTTTTTTTTTTTTACATGGACGGATTTAAAAGGCCCATATGAAGGACCAATAGCTTTATTTCAAGCACTCAGACTGCTTCGACTATATGTATATGTAGAAGAAGGAACTTTTTTTAAATAGTTTTTTTTCATTTCCAGCGCTCCATCCCTACAACAAGAAGAAGAAGAAGAAGAACAACAACTACCACTAATACAATAACAAGAAGAAAAAGAAGAAAAGGATCATTAACAAGAGCGTAATTAGTGTTCTAGTTTCTTCGTCTTCCTTTATTTGATTTGCCATGGGCAGAGTAATTAATAATTTGTAATCGTTTTTTTCCTTCTTTCTTTCTTCTTCTTCTTCTTCTCTTTTCTTCAAGGACAAACTTCCTTCTTCCTTCGCTGCGTTTCCTCATGGTAATACTAATTGTATTTACTTCTTTGTCCTTGCTTCGTATTCATCATCATTTGCTGTCTATTAACTCACACTAAATTGGATTTATTTTCTGGGAGTCTACGTATAACTTCCACACTCAGAGCAATAATAAATATAATAATGATAAATATAATTCCATATTAGAGAGATTGTTCAAAATTTGAGGGACTGTTCCATGGGACTCCATGAAAAGCATTGAGTCAAAATAACATTCTAACTCCATGGATAATTAAAGGCTCTTTGCGCCCATGGTATGTGACAACTAACTGGTCAGGTTTCCTAGTGACGTCTGGTTCAATAACAGAGTGAACTCTGGTTTTATCAAATTATAGATTGCTAAGGGTGATAATAATGCCCTTAGCTAATGAATAAATTTAATCCTTGGAAAAATCTGGGAAATACAATGAATACTAATGAAATTGAAAGTAGTTGATGGTTTTCTCTTCTTCGGGTATGTGATTTTTCATATATCATAGGAACCAAATTGACTCCCCCCCCCCCTCCTCCTTCCAAGCTCAAGTTATCAGCTGTCTATGTGTCATATATATATATATATATATATTTGTCAATAGTCCCATGAAGACTTTATCCTTGCATTTTATATGTATGAATAATATACACAATACATACTTACAAACTTGACCAGACTACTTGTACAAGTTACAACTTGTACAAAATCTACGCTGTGTTCCACTTTATCATATAAAATATGTGTCAATTCAACAAGGAGGCAAGTTTGGTCTCAAATATTGATAAGAAGAAAATCCATCACTTTTAAATCACATATATGTAACGGTCAAATATTTAGTAGTCATTTACAGACCTATACCGCACGGTTTTTGCTAAAATGTCACTTTTAATAGAGAAGCCAAGGATTGTTGTCTAACCAATAGAGCAATCGGATAAATGTGTCGACTGCACATGGAGCCGAGTTGGTCCCTGAAGGAACGTCCATCTTTTTAATAGTCCCAAAGATTGATTTAGTTGCAATTGGATAAAACCAATTCATCATCTGTTGTAGCACTATTAAGAATCAACTACATCCACTAGCATACTCAACATGAATCACTACATAGTCATATTCTTGATTGTGGCCGGTATTTTTTTTACTCCTATAATAATGTTGCAGTTAAAATTGGAGTCATTATTTAATCAATCGAAATAACCTATGAATGTAGTTGTCAAGAATATGAGTGCAGTTCACACTCATTTTTGAAATATTATTTTAGAGCAACTGTGTTTCTTGTTGACTTGACACATGTATTACTTATATGTCTATCTAAATAAAATAAAATAATTTTTTTTTTGCTAGAGTCATGAAATAAATTCATGATAAAGAAAAAAAAACATTTTTTCAACACAGAAATGCAGACCTCCCGGAAAAGAAAAAAAAAACATATCAGTTTTCATCCATGATAATGCCACCATCTATGAATGTAAGTTAAGAAAAGAAAAAAAATGTTATCAGAGAAAATAGGCGGTTTTATTGTTTTTTGTTTTTCATTCCAATGTTTTAGATACATTGACAAATATATATATATATATATATATATACGTAAACAGCTGATAACTTGAGCATGGAGGGGAGGGGGGGGGGAGAGAGAGAGGAGTCAATTTGGTTTCTATGTGATATGAAAAATCACATACCCCAAAGAAGAGAAAACCATTAAAAACTTTCAATTTCATTAGTATTCATTATATTTCCCAGATTTTTCCAAGGACTAAATTTATTTTCAATAATGAAGAGATTTATACAAAACAACAAAAAAACAAGTCACAATGCCAAATGTCTATGTCAAATCATCGTTTCCTTTCCTTTTCTTCAATTAGTAGAATAATTTCAAGTCAATGATGCATGGATCTCAATGTTGAATCAAAAAATTAAAACAACAGTTTTGTATGTTAATAATAATATTAAAAAAAAAGAAGAATGAAGAAAGATTAGTTGCCTTGTGCCTTAATTGACTTAAGTAGGGAATTTAGACGACATATATGTACATATATATTATGTCAACAGTTATCAGTAAGAAAAAAATATAGATAAGTAAAGATATTTATTTAATTTAAAATTGCGCACTGAATATTGAGTTCTGTATAATTTGGTATGACTAAAAGTTGTAGAAGTTGAATTTATCTAAATGGATTTAACAGGCAAACTATATAAATAAATTACATAGACACACTTTTTGTAGACAAAAAGGAAATGGAATGACAGGATTTGAGCACGCTGCAAACTAGGGTCATTCTTCAAAGAGAAGAGAATAAATATATGTTTCTACACTTCCACCCATACAAAACCCATGCAAAGATTGCCAGCTAATATACAAAGGAGCAATTAACACACCAAGTTGGATATAGAATCAAACAAAGTAGGCATATACAGGGCCTATGTGAAGCTACATAATCGACCTCCACTCTATGGAAATATAATTTGGTAATTATGCATTATTTATATATGTACTCACTTAGCGAAAATGACTATAACAGAAGCCTTAGAGATCCTTGTTCTTTGGCTCATGTTCTTTAACTTTTATTAAAGACATTTTTGTTTAAATCCACTCTGATCTCCGATAATTTGGATTGCTATTCGAAATATATGTATCCTCAAAAAATAGGAATTCAGAATGAAATGTCAGGTTTAAAGGCAAATTGCGCACTGGACTCTTCATCAAATTAGTCATTTAGGGTCTCAAAGTAAACTATAGGCTCTTATTTACTCAGTGTTTGTTGGGTTTTTTTTTGTTTTTTTTTTTGGTTTCTTTAAATTGAATCCATTAAGAGTTGAACTTTATACACGTCATGATAATTTTTTATTTTCTCTCTCTGTTCTTCTACATATATGTATAATAATTTGTTTTTATGTTCCTTCTGGTGAACACTTTTATTAAAAGTCACCAGAAAGGTAAATTAAAAGGTAAAAAAAACATCTTCTAACCATAAATTGAAGAAGAAAATTTAAATAGTATATATAAATAATATAACTACAAATTTCTCTTATATAAACTTTTTTTTTATTTAAAAGTCTTCAAACCTCATTTAAATTCTATTCAAGCAGGAGCCTAATGACTTATTATTGTGTTATTTCTTCTTATTATTATTATTTTATTCACATATGTAGAATCATTGACCTGAGTCACGCTCCTCTGACTTGGCGACATTTTTTTTTTTTTTAGTTTTTTCTACGCCGCTTGTATTTTATACAACAAAAACCTGACTGCTTAGAAGAGGTGGACCGTAATTTGAACAATTCTTCTTAATAAATTGTAATTTAATCGCTTCTCTTAATATTTTTTTTTTTTTTTTGCCTTTTAAACATTACTCTTACACACATAGCAACAGCAACAAAAAGCAACGAACAACTCTTATGAACATCATTTGTACAAATAATAAGTATTAAAAGCTGATGATAAGGGACCTGATTGTTTTTTTTTTTGTTCTTGTTGTTGTTGTTGTTTTTTTTTGGGGGGGGGGGAACAAGAACAACAACAAAAACCCATTTATTTTGTGTTATTCACGGATTTATTTCCGTTACTGTACAAATAGTAGGGAGGACCAGGGACAATGTACTTTAATTTTGTAGTCAAGGCCACCTTAGTATGGTTCAAAGTTTGACAAAAAAAGTAAGGCTTTTAAAGGTTGTTCAAAGACCATGAGGGAATGTGAATCAATGTAATATCATTCCTTTGCTCTTGACCCTGAACATTTGGGGGCAAGAAGTGGAAAATATTGTACAATTGGACTTTTAGGGGTTGCGAGACACACAGAGAGAGAGAGAGAGAAATAAGAAAGGATGAAGGCTTTAATGCCTTCATAGGAAGAAAATGGATATTTTCTGTACATATGATATATGATATGAAGCGTCGTTGCCCTTGAGGGGCTCAATGCCTCTACTTACTAAGGATATCATTCATTCAGTCAGTCATAGATTAACTGAGCCCACTTTGGTAATCATAATTGATCCAAATTTCGTCATAGGAGGAAGAGTAAATGCAATTGGAAAGTGTTTGATTTTGAATTAGGGGAAATGATGAATGGACGAGAAATGGATTTAGAAATAGAAAAATAATCAATCAGGGATCTAATTATGTTCATACAAGACCAGCCTTTGAAATTTATATAAAAGAGATTTACCTTCTCTTTTTTCTTTTTTTTTTTTCATACGAATGATGGATTGTAAAGTGTACAAATAACCATAATAATAATAATAATAATAATAATAATTATGAATGAATAAAAAAAAAAAAAAAAAAGAAATCGAATGACAAAAAACCCTCAGAAAACGCCGAGTCATTCAAATGTTGTTTGTTTTTTTAAAGCCAAAATTCAATGGTTTATAAGTAATGCATAAATACTGAATAGTGACGTTAAATATGTTAAATTATGGGGGTAATTGAGAAAAAAAGAGAGAGAGAGAGAGAAAGGTTGCGTTGACTATAATTTTAAATTTCAAAATCCGTTAAATCATTGAAGGGAAAAAAGAGAGGAAAAGTTATTTAATCAAATATGACGTCATATTTGAGAGGTTGCGTTGAGTCGTCAACATAATTGATTGTATATATTCATTCATATATTATACTTCATTGTCAAGAAAAATCTACGAATTTATGAGGTCAATTACCATGAGAGTAAACCATAAACAACTTAATTGTACAAAGAGAGAGAGAGGCTTCTTTGAGTATATATATATATATATATATATATGACTCAAAATTCATTTACTTATTTGTTAAAACAATGTCATATATGTATATAATTTAAATCAAGTATTTCCTTTCCTCTATTGAGTTAATGAATAAATATTTTTTACATAGAAAAAAATATACACTAAAAGAGTCCAACCTTTTTTGTTCATTGTTTCCTTCTTGAAATGCTACTGGTCGATGGCGTCATCATACACAATAAAGAGAGAAGAAGGGAAGAAAGAGAGAGAAAAAAGGAAGAAGAATCCACTAATTTAATTAGTAGCTTCCTTTATATTTTTTTTTATTTTTTATTTTTTTACGGGGAGGAGTCACATAGTCAGTTACATACAGCAAGAAGGAAAGAGAGAAAGAGAGCAGAGCAACGCAGTGTTTCCCTATTTTTATTTACCATTATTTATTTTTAAATAATTATTATAACAAATGACATAATATTAAAAATATTAATTTTCCAATTTTAACAAGTGATTCTAAGGGCTGCTTAAATATATTAAATTCGTACGGAGATTTATTTACACAACATCTGATAAGATGAAAAGTTAATTAGATGTACATAGTTAATTTAAGAGTACATTTTTTTATTTTTTTATCATTCTCCCCCCCCCGCTCCTTGGCTCTTCTTCCTATGAGGAAAAGTTCACAGAAAAGTATGTATATAAAGAGAATTCGTAATGATGCTTCAATGTACATGAAATGTGACGTCAGAGACGTCTATACAACAGACATTTATTTAGTTGAACTTTTGCTTCTTCTTCTTTTGTGACTCTCAAAGTATTTTTGAATCATGAATGACGTCATGGGGCAATACAAACATTAAAACAAATTTATACCAAGTTCCGTTTTGGTCATCTATGAGAGCCAAAGGTCCGGTTTGTCACCACCCCCTTCTTTGAGTCTTAAATCTTGTGGCGATCTAAAATGACGTCTTAGTCTAATAAGTTCTATCTAGGCCCTTATTAGGCCACAAGTGCTAGTTTTTGATCCCCTTTTCTAGGTTCTCTGCTAATGACTTTTCAAGGGATGTGACGTCAGGAGGCATTAACTAATATTATAGCCTAAAGGTCACGTTTCTATCCCTTTTTATAGTTCCTCTATAGGTTGATCTCAAAATGTCTTTGATACAGTATGACGTTTGGGTCATTAATAAGGAGCCAAAAGCCCCCCTTTCTTGTCCCCGTCGCCCTAGAGGTTCACCTCCCTAGGATGGATCATGGATCATCATGAATTTGATGACGTATTACAAAGCCAGAATCATTGCTACGTGATTGAATTCATTGATGATTGTAAATCCATCATCATTCCTGGTCGATCTTAATTATCTTTAAGTGAGTCATTTCATGTTTTATGAGGGGATATTAAGCCCCATGAAATATTTTTTTTTCTTTTTGTGTTCTTTTCTTCACGAAGACACCCCTCCGAGAAAGAAGTAAAGAGTAATTAAAGAAAGAGAAGGAGAAGAAGAAGAAGTAATAAAAAATTCCATACACGGATGATTCTGGAGAGAGAGAGAGAGAGACATGATTTTAAAGCAATTAAACGTGTCTCTTTTTTGAGGGCTTTTTTTTTAGTGTTGATGCCTTCATATTATATTAAATATAAAGCTATTAATTCCTTCTTTTTTCTTTTTTTTTTAATGACTTTTACAAGTTCAACTAACTATCTACTACTACTTGTATAAATTGAGAATTGTAATACTTCAAACTAACGTGTCTTTTAATTATATTTGTCTTTAAATCAATCAGAGTCCTATCAGTGTGGTCCTATCAGTTCCTTTTGATGATGTATATATATATATATATATATATATATATATATATATATATATATATATATATATATTTCTTATTTACGAGTGTCTAAGACCCTTGAATTGATATCACCTGCGTCAAAGTGGCTTATCAGTTACTTGGTTGTGAAAAAGTCAAAAATGAATATAAATAAATATATTATCAAATGAAATTCGCCAATTTCTTTACGAGTTTTTTTTTTATTATGTTTTTATGTATGTAAAAGAAGGGAAAAAGGAGAAGAGAAGAATTACATTAAATAAAAAAATAAGTTTCCATCATTTTAGACTCTCCATAAATATAAATATAGAAATAGGTAGCTTTAATGAGCTACATACTCCATTCTCCACCAAAGGACTCAGTCAGTCACTCATAACTAACTCTTATTCTCTTCTCTTCAGCAATTCTTTTTTTTTTTTTTTACAGGTTGTATAATTAGGCTTTTTTCCCCCTTCTTCTTCTTCTTCGTCGAGTTAAGAGAAAAAGAAAAATGGGGTACATCTTAAAATAAGTGGTTTTTTATGCTAATTCCCCTCCTCCCCCCCCCTCACTCAACCTAATTTAACAAAGATTATCTACCTATATATATATATTCCTATAATACAGTTGTATGTTAATGTGATCATCAGCTGACGTGATTAGAGTTTGCATTGATTACCTTTCTTTTGAAGTCACTTGATTATTTTACTTTTCTTTTCTTATTGGGAGGCATGTGAAAAAAGAGGCATTCCCGGCGAGCGTAAAAGCAAAGTCTGATACTTTGTTTTAAAATGTACTCATACATCATGTTAAATGATGTGTTGTTGACTCCCTAATAATTTTTTGCTACCCTTATTACGAAGGAGCTAGGAAAAACGGAGTTTACAAAGTCATTATTGATATAAATAATGTGTATTTTGCTGGTTTCTTTGATTCAGGCATTTTTAACTCATTTTTAATGTGTCAAAATGTATTTATTTAATATATATTGTGCCCTCTACGAGAAATAAGATGACAGCCATTTCTACAAATATATATAAGTGTATTTTCTTTGCAAGGAGATATCAGCTGAAAAGCCAAGGCAGGTTGAGTAATGAGAAAGTACTTTTAGTAAGAAAAATAAATTATTATGCAACCAAATGACTTAGTCCTTGTTAGTTGTCTTGTAAAGAGTCAAACAATGAAATAAATTACTTTGAACAACCAAATGAGAGCATTTACATACATCCGGCCAGTAGGTTCCCAGCCACATTTACCATGTATTAAAATGAACTGACTTACATGCATATAGCATCATCAATTCATCGTGAGTACAACATACATAATTAAAATAGCCTCTGACATTATATTAATACTAATAATTGAATAGGGTTGCTATGAACGAATCAACCATAATATTTTGACAGAATAAAATTTAATGTTTTTGTTTTTTGTAGGTGCTATATTTTGAAAACACATGGATACTAAGTACATTTATACATATATACATATTATATTATGATTAGGTCTCCTCCTTCTTCTAAAAACAAAACAATTTTTTTTTTCTTCACTCAGGTTGTGTCTTACACACAGATGATGTGTGTATGTATGTATGTATGTAACTAAGTAGACCTCCCAAAGGGTTGTTCCACCATCAACCACTTACTTTGAACGCTTCACCTACCTACCTACCTAAATGATGACTTAAAATAAAAAAATAAGTTGTAGAACTTTTCTTAATGAACCTATCAATTCGTAGATATCTCTCTACAAAAATGAGTGACTTATTTAACAACTGTTTTTTTTTTTTTTTAAAAAAAGGAAGAAAAGAAGAAGAAAAGACCACCAATGACCCCCCCCCCCCTCTTCTCCTCCTCCTCCTAGCAATAAATGAACATTTTTTGTTTTGTTTTTATAGGACTTCTAAAGCAGGTCTTCTCAAACTTTCCTTTGGAAGGTAAAAAATGAAAAGTTGCATTGAGGATAATTGTGATGTTTCTATATAAAGTTGTTCCTCTTTATATAAACACATATGAATAAATTTCAGTGCTTGTAGGCATTTGGGGGTTAAGTGTACATGTATCTTGTACAAGTCGGATTTCTGTACAAGTTGCAGCATATCTTATTGATTGAATATCATTGAATTGACAACTATTAATTGATGCACTCATTTATAACTATTTTTCATAATTATAGGATGTAATTATGTGTCATGGCTTTGCAGGTCATTCAACGAAGACTCATTAATTAGTAATTTTGGCTGATGAAAGTACAAAATTACATAAGAATTTACTAGGAATTCATTTGACAAAAAAAATATTCTTAAATGTCTTATTTTATATACTTTTTAAATGGGTATTTGCACAAGTGAATACAACTACGATCAAAAATAGAGAATTGGAAAATAAAAAAACCATGGATTTGTAAATAAATGTTTAGTTATCCCCCCTCTCAGTTACTCACTCCCTAAGTCATGGAATGTTGACTTCTTGTTCAATGACTCAATGTAGTGGTGGGCCTATATTTCCTTAACAAAGGATGCTAAAAGAAACAATATTTAGAGACGACCCACAAATTTGTTTTTTGTTTTTTCTGATGAATCATCGTGGCAGGACACCCCTGATCTTACACAACCGACTATGATAGAATAAAACCATGAGATAGAAATTTATTTTTTTGATTTTTCTAACTGAGCTGCTTGGACTCTTGTTCATGACAGAATGAGATTCACAAAGACATTCTAGGGGTCGATACCAAGGGAAAAAATATGGGTAGAGACGAACTTTTTAATAATAACTCAGGACAACAAATTTGAAATATCAAAAATTCCTAAGGGGTATAAGTATTATAAAAGTCATTCAATTTTGCACACACTGATTTCAAATCCGTGATTTTTGCTTTCTTCAAAAAGTCGAACTCTACGTTTGTTAGCTAATTTGGCCCATTTTCACACTTCAACTTCAATTTAAGCCTAGAAGAACACAGATTTTGAGCATTAAAATATAATGATTCGCTAGTGTTTTTAATGCAAATTTAATGCATTTTCAGTCTTTGTTTTGACCTAAAGGGACTCCTTGGGACGTAGGGTTCCGGAGTAGGCTCAAAAGTCGGCCAAAACGATTGTACTTAAAATAATCCTTAGATATGTCATAAAATGGATTAATAAGGAATGCACTCAAGAGCTGAGGCCCATAGCTTTGAATGAAGATGTCAAGCGCTCGATAGCACTTAGGATTTTTGACTGTTGAGAAGTGTAATATATCTTTAGATATATTTCAAAACCTTAAAGGATCTTAAAAAATATACATATGAACATCACTAAGAGAGCAAAAAATATGTACAAATTATGTTGTGATGGGTCCCACAAAGTTTGAGAAACGCTGTTTCTTCTCAAAAAGGATTATTCTTTGAGTTGAGGGTATTATAGCCAAATGAATATGTATACATACATACATATATTATGTGAATATATGGTCAGTATTTTGAAAAAAAAAAAAAATAATGAAAAATTTACATTTTTGATTACATTAAGGTCAGTTTTTTTTTCCGTTTCCTTTTGTTTCTATTCGTTTTTTTTTTTTTTTTCTATATAAAAAAAGTATATATTTGACTCTATACTTCTATAGACATAACATACTATGATTGAGTATGTTTTTTTTTTGTTTTTTACTTAGCAATATCCGGTGAAGTCATGTACCTTCGTACTTACTACTACCACTACTACTACAACGACTAATAACAAGACTATTTAAAGAAAGAAAAGTAATTGAGACGAGGAATCACGTACTTCTAAACAACCGCACATTAAAAAAAAAATATTTTTTTTTCTACTTCTTATACATAATTATTTATACCTGTATTAAATTAAAATTATAGTAATTACTCATAATAAAAAAAAAAAAAACTTGGAAAAAGGAAAAACTTTTATTATTAATTTTGCTGCTCCTACTGCTATTTAACAGAAAAAAATATTAGTTAATTTACAAGCTACTTCTCCTTCCCTACCAAAGGAATAATAATAATTATCATTTATTAATTGGTGTGTAAGGAAGGAAGGAAGAAAGAAAAAAGAAGAGAAAAGAGAAGAGAAGAGAAGAGAAGAGAAGGGGAGGAAAAAAGGAGGAAAAAAGGAGAGAAAAAAAAGGGAAGAACATACCTAGAGAAGGAATCCGGGATTTGTCCCTGGCATTAACTTATACTTAATTACTATGCAGACAGATTGCCTTTTAATTATTATTTTCCGTGAAATGAAAACAAAAACTATCTTCACATCATCATCATCACATTAGCATATGTCAAGGAAGTTATCCATTACGCTATTCAAATATGTATGTACATACATATATGGTATAATATGGAAGTGAGTAAGGGATCAACATAAAAGAAGTTATAAATACAAATTGTCCCATCAATACTTGAGCCCATCTCTTCTTCAAATTCAATTATCATTATTAGGTACGAGGGACTCAAAATTACGTTTAAATATATTGATGACTCAAAAATACGAATTAATTTAACTTTATTTAGGAATAACATCAGTTTTAGCGTTATTGTCTGTATTTTTTAATAATAGTCATGGTTGATTAAATAAATGTTATAAGATCAAATTATTTTGGGCTTCTCCGAAAATTAAGGTTACCCCCAGATTTAATGGTACCTCGGCCTACGAATATTCTTATACAAATCTTACTCAATTATACTGTGTGTAGAGTTTTCTCTCCTTCAATTCATAACAGAGCAAGACCTTTCTCGTTGCTTCAGCTACAAATCCTGTTTAGAAATATTTTTTTACAAACCAAGTTTTTCACATGGCGTCCACAAGAGAACCGCAGAAATGTTGACTTTCCCTGATACTTACAATCTTCACTCATCTTGCAAAACATTTGTATACAAGAAGACTTTTAAACAAAAGGCATAATTAGAAATTCAGATATGTGTTCATTGCAACATTTACAGTCAAATTACGAACTAGACATTGCAATTAATTAGTCAATAAGGGATGTATAATAAGTTAAATACTCGACTTATCACGGTATCAATATCATCAGTTCGGTTAAAATGCAAAATTGATGTCATTATTTGAATTCGACTTAAAATGTTACTAATCAGGACGAGCTTTTTTGTACAATCGCTACCTCAACTCTCAAAAGGAAAAGGATAAATCTGAAAAACAACTGGTAACGTCCCTTCTGTATTTTCCTTGTTGCCAACTTTTTAATATGTATTATTTAGATCAGGGGTGTCAAACATACGGCCCGCAAGGAGGTTCAATCAGGCCTGTAGGATAATTTGAAAGCGGAAAAAATACATAAAAGACAATGATTAAATTTTTTAATTAAATGAAATTCATGAATTATCCGCTAGGGGCGCATGTTAGTCTTTCTTTATAAGTCTCATGTAAAGTTCATTATTAAAATTTTCGATCTTCTGATTACTTAAAGTTTGTGCAATCTTGTAAAATGTTTTATACAATTTTTTTTTCAATAAATTTTTAGTTAAATTTAACAATGTCCTTGGTCTTCTTTTAATCAAAACAAAGGGAAGACATGATGATATTTTGGTTATTTATAGTAGCTAAGTATGCTATAATTTTAATGGTCCGGTCCACGACGTCTACTAAGGGGTCGTATGTGACCCACGATATGAAATGAATTTGACACCCCTGATTTAAATATACTATACATTTATAAATTCCATCAATATACAAATCAGTCGTTAATACTATTATTAAAAAAAAAAGGCGCGCAATCCTTGATTTAATATATTTTATACGTGTCAAAATCATAAATAATAATATAAAGTCAACTGATTAAAAACAACTGAAGGAAAAATACATAATTGTACTTTTCTATACCAAAAATCTCGTCGTGAATAAAGGCGTTTACAGAATTTAGACCTGTATACAAGGTAATTTTTGTAATCCTTTTGTTACGTCATTGGGAGGGTAGATACTTTTATGACATAAATAACGCCACTTGTAGTGGATATAAATAATATTTAGTGTAGTTCCTTTTTAAATGCCCCTGTATCTCATTAGTATCAATTGTGTCTTTGAATAAATTTCCTCTTTTTGGGTTTTGTATGAAGCAAAAAAATTCAGAAATACCATGTGTTAAAATCATTTTTTTTTCGTACATGATTTACTGTAGGTTTGTTTCTCACATATTATAAGTATCTGTATAAATATATATATATTAATAAATGTCTATTAGAGTTTATTAAAGAAAAAGAGCCATCTAGCGGAAACTTTTTCCCCTATTTGCAAAACGACACAATATTATTTTATTCTTATTTTTCTTATTATTATCGATGAGAAGAGCTTTGTATGTTATGAGCTACTTTTCCTTGTTATTTTTATCATTATTGCTATATTGTTCACTTCAATAACAATAATAAATAGTCATATTTTCTCTCTCACTCTCTGGTGTACAGTTTATATATATATACATTTTTTTTTTATTTCATTTCATCACGCAATAAAATAATTTAGCATGTTTATTTTCGCTTTATGAACATTAAAAAAAAACCAACTAACTCTATGTACTATGTGTTTGTGTCATAGAGAGCGTAGAGCTAAAACTCCTATGGATCTCTATGTATTCATTACAAACCTACTTAGTTTGATTAACACAGAAGAAAGAAATGAATATTATGTGTGTAGTAGTCAGAGGGGGAGTGAAGGAGGGGGGCGGGAGTGAATAGTATATGTAAATACACCACACAAAACAGAGTTAAATCTTCTTTTCTAATATAGATATATATGTATTTATCTCCCAACCTTTTTCTTTATTTCAAGAAGAAAAGCCAAAATAGGTCAGACTCAAAGTCGTTGATATCCGCCCAATACAGTGATATCCTTCTCACGACATCAATAAGCCCCTTTGATCATTTTTTTGGTCCCCTGTCGAACGTGTGTACACTCTTCTTTGACCCTTTTACTTGTAGTGTTCTGATCTTACCATTTAGATGGGACGAACAGCTAATACAATTACAGCTCTTGTTAATTTAGCTGGAAGCAATATTCCATGGTTAAAAGTATAATAAGAATTCATTCAAATGTGAATGAATTGCTATTAATATAATATCTATCCACATCCAAATGTTGTTACAGAAAGAGAGGAATTTAGTACAAAAATGTCCACAATTATTATATTTACCTACACTCTATGGAAATATGTACAAATCTACCCCCAAATAGTATAAATTAGAATATACCGGACCGTCAATGCAAGGAATTAATATTTTAGTCTTTATGAGAGTACATACATGTTGGGTTATATTCGTGGTAAAAGGGTCAGGAAATGAGGAAAAAGCTTAATTAGCGGATCCTTTTCCTTATCAGGGCTTTTTCAAAGCCTGGAATGTGCTTCTTAAAAGGGGAGAAGACTATTGAGGTGCGGCTACAAAATGAACGAGAAACATCTTTTTATAAGGTAGAACAAAATAATGAAAATGAATAAATGAGGCTAGAGATGAAAAGTTTGAGAAGCACTGCTCTATGAGGAATCCTCAAGATAATTTATTCATATTTATATGTGTAGTAAAGTAATTACACTCTTGTTTTGTTCAGATTATTTATTTTCATTTGAAGACCATTTTCATAGTTAAATCCTGGTTTTTTTAATAATCTAATAGAATAGAGTGAAACGGTTGTCCTAGCAGCCTGGGCACAAACCTGGTATTTCTACACTCCTAAGTACAATTTTATCTCTCTATGATTACCCCTTTCCCTTGCTGAATTCCTTGCTCAATAATTCTCAAAAGGGAAGCCAGACGTTTTGAAGTACATATTCCTATACATATATGTGTACAATAAAATCCCTTGAGAGAGCTCACCCTAGTCAAGGAGCAGTGACATGCATTATACATATATGTGTATTCATACATATAAAGGAGAAAAGTGGTTTGCATTGAAGGCTCTTTGTTCAATAATAACTAATTACTTTATGCATTCCCAACCATTAAAAGGACTCTTTCTCTCTTAGGTATTTATGACTAAATTAATAAACATGTAATGAACAAAATAATAATAATAATAATTGTTTCAGTAGTAGTCGTAGTTGTAGTAGTCTCTCTGATGAGACTCTCTTTCTCTTGTCGACGCTTCCTACCTTCCTTCCTCCCTCATAAAATAATTAAACGTCATTTATGGCTTCTTCTTCTTTCATAAATGGTCTCCTACGTATTTGGTTACGTTATATTGAATTATTATTCTAGAGGGATGTACAACCTGTGGCCTGCAGGCCGCATTGCAGCCCACTTAATGTTGCTATCTGGCATCTTAAATTATATTTTCAATTACTTTAATTAATATCTTTTTTTAATATGTTTGTACGTACAACAGATTGGTTCATTGGATAAACCATACTCCGTTAATAGATTGTCACTCCTCTTACAAACTACAAACATTTTTATTCATTTGGCGTGTAGATAGACTATAGTATATTTTGTAATTTTGCTAATTTAATTGAACCATTGCAGTTTATATTTGATGTCAAAAAATTTACTTCCCTTTATTTTAAATTTTTTAATGAATTTGATGAAAAGGTATAATTTGGGTCACTTTGACAAAAGATGGAGTCAATCTCATCAAGAGTAAATATGACTAAAAAGTTTTAATATTTGAACCTGCAGATAGCAGCACTTTCAACGAAAATATATTTTTTTAATGTAAGTATTTTGTTTGGCAAAGGTTTAAGTGATTGATTTTCATTGTAATATTTTTCGTGTGTATAGGTGCCTCTCAAAAGTTTGTACCCAGGGGCCATTCATAAGAGTACTTAACCATGAAGAGTGTCAAAGGCCTCAAACAAAGTAATTACAACCAGATGATCAGTATGAATTTTTATAAATGATTTTTTTAAAAATTTGAATTACTCTATTACTAATCGTGCAAAGTCAATGTTTGAGAAACACTGAGTTACAGCAATGGTTTTTTTCACCCTATTCAATTGATTCTTGGCAATTCTTTGAGACTAAACATTTTAATTTATGTCCGTAGATAAAATATTGCATATTTAAAAAAATTGTATGAAAAGAGCAATCAGTGTCTACATGATAATGGATGGAATCAAGCCAGCTAGCCAGCCAGTCAGCAAACAAACTGATCGTCATCATCTTAAAAGCCAAAAAAATTCATTTTTTTTTGTAAATACCTATATATTTTTTTAATAGACTATAAAGGAATTTTTAATTACGGTTTGATTGGCCAATGTGGCCAGGTCAGCCTATCTACCTTGACAATTCTTCTTTTTCTCCTTTGTCAAGTAGATACCTTCTTCTTCAAACTATTTGATTAAGATTCTTTTATTATTGTTGTTCTTTTTGTTTTCTAAGAGGTTTTTTATTCTTATCATCATGAAGACTCTCATCAATTTATAGTTATTATTATTCTGTTTCGTTAAATATTTTATAACCTCTGCGTCTTATATATATATATATATATATCTGTATACAACATGAAAACTAATTAGGCAGAACAAAATACGTAGCAATGAAAATTAAATATAATTTATATCAAATTAATTAATAAAAAAATAATCTTTGTGGTAAAAAAAAAATTATATATTTTTTTTTATCTGATGATAAAAAAAAGGAAAAAAACAAGAACCATGTTATCAAAAACCTTCCTACATCATCATAGTCAATCTAGAGTTTATAAGCAGTGGTTAACTTTATTATCATCATATAATTTCGTATGTTAAATGAAATAAGGCCACATAGGTGCATATGTTAATAATTCTATTCATTCCAAGAATCAATTCACTCAGAGTTACATACATGCCTCTAACTTGAATTATGTAGTAATTACATATGTTGTAATCTATTTCGTTTGTATTATTCCTTGTTGAAGAGTTGATAGTAATAGTTAATTAAATGTAAGTATATTCTGTCATGTACAAGTTCCTAACTATTTGAAGTATTAGGCTACAGTCAGTTCTGTATTTTTAAACTACACATACTTGAGTGTTTTGAAGGTTGAGAGGTTAAGTTTGAACAATTTGTGTCCCACTATGGACCTACATGGTTTCAACATGAATCGGCAAATAACTTTTTACGTATGTGAGATTTTTTCTTCTTCTATTTTTCCAGGAGGTAAAGTTCAAGGAGGAGGTCAATATGGATTTGCATTCCATTCTTTTGTCAGCTGTACATTTTTCTTTAAAGTTATTCATGTTTTGACTGCAAAGGATTGGTGCAACAGCTTAATCTAGCTCTTGCTATTAAGTTATGAACCATTTCCCTTTTATTATCTAATGAATAAGAGTTTTTTGAGATGGAAGGGTTGAGAGGGTATACGATGAACAGCTGACTCTAAGCATGATGGTATTAATTATAATTCACTTGCAATAAGGTACTTTAAGCTCATGATGATTTATTATCAGAGTTGTAAAAAAAGAGGGAAACCCGGCGTGTACATAAGTAAAGGAATGGACTCATAATGATATCGAATGCAATTTGGTAACCATGGGAAACAATGTGACTACTCATGAATTTTGAATTTAAAACTCTGATAGGAGGCAATAGATAGAGTCTTTGTTTGACCTTAACCAATACCAATATATTGCAGGAAAACCCAAGGACATCAGATGATGAGGCGGATATATATATATATACATAAACAAATGACCTTTCATAACGGTGGTGATATTTAGACAACTGTATTACAGTATTGTTTTTCAAAAAGCAAAGATGAGGATTGCAACTCACAAGATTTATGAGGTAGCGACGCTTGCCCTTAATCCCTCTTTCTCAACAGCTCACTTAATTTTATACGCGTATTTACGAGTCGCCACATATGTATATTACATACCCTTTATACTTATAAACTTATCGAGACTCTAATGGGGTCTTAATGATTGAGAGGGCTTAGTTAAGAGCACAAGCACACTTCATTCCATTTTTGTAAAGCCAAAACTTTGTCAAAATCCCTACCTGAACACAAAAAACATGCGGGTTGTGTAAAAAACCCATGTACATACATGTCTACAAAAAAAGAGGGCTATTATACGCAATAAGTATGTATATATATTTGATTTATAATCAACCAACGAACGAGAAAAAAAAAAAAAATATTATTTCCAAGAAGTATATGTACATACATTAATTTTTTGACTTGGTTAAAATGATTATTCATTAGATTAATTCTTGTAATAAAATATATATATTATACATATACATACATAATTACAGTATGTTATGTTATAGTTAATAATATTCCATTAATTAAACATTTGCATGACTTTTTAAAATCAAATTTTTTTCTTTATTATTTTTTTAAATAAAAAAAAGTAATTGTAATCAAATTTTCTTTTTTTTTTTTTTTTTCTTAAGATAAGTTTTCTACATGCCAGAAGTTGTTGTGTTTTTTAAATAGTTTTTATTACTATTACTGCGTTATTATTATTATTATTATTACATAGATTGATAACGTGCTCAAAATGTTATACATACAACATACAGCGAGTAAGTAAAAAGGTGTTTACCTGTGTGAAGAGTACTGCATATATACATATACAAATGATATTATGGCATGAAAAACAAGCCCAAATTAATTATATAATGGGTTTATTTTGAGTATACATACATTGTATCAAATGAGAGTGTGAGTGTTTCTAATTCAAAGAACTTATTCACGCCTTTACATACAAAAAAAAAACAATTTCAAAACTCACCCTTATGAACTGTCTATATAGTGCTAAGACTTTTGTTTGACAAAAAATTTCATTTCTATCCAATTTTAAGTGATTTTTTTTTCTTTTTAGACCAATTTATAAAGAGAAATATGTTGGTCAAGACCATGGGTCGAAATTGAATCACTCTCAAACCAATGACCCTGATTTCATTATACTCTAAACCCTACGTACAAACATGGATCGAAATATAAGTGCTCACAAGTCACTGAGTCAAATTCAACGGTTCTCAAACTATGGAGAATTTGATCATCGTTCGCAGGGACTCTAAATTCTTCTTTTTTAAATAAATTTACTGTACAAATATTTGGTAGGAGGTTGGGGGTGGGGGTGGAAATTGTCTATTTTGATAATTCTGTAAAGTTATTGAATTATAATTGAAATCTTTTGATCCGATATTTATCAATTAAAACTTATCTAATGGCATATTTCTTAGTCATAGCGCTGTTGTTAAATAACTTGCTATGACGTCATCATAGCAATGTTTCCTCACTCCCAAATAAATTTGACGTCATCAATAGGCCATACAAAGATCGATATTTATACATGGATAAATAAAATCAATTCCTAAAGACCCTGTTTGCAGGACGAGTCCCCAAGACTGTGTTGTATTATATCAATCTGAATTTATTTGCTGATGCAATTTGCTGTTGTTATCGTGTATCAGCACTGTGTACATATGTATAAAATGAAGACTATTAGCAAACGGGAGAGAGTATTTCATGGATCACTAATAAAATATCTCAAAAATCAATTCACGCCATTTAAAAAATGATTTAAAAAAAACCTTCAATTTTTCCCTTAGGGGATTTATATACTTTTTTCAAATTTATTCATTACTCATTAGCTGTAGCTTTGTTGTTGTTGTTATTATTATTTTTTTCCTTCTATTTCTTAACCTACCTTGTAAATATCTATTATCATTATTTATCATAATTAGTATGGTGGTTGTTGTTGTTGTTGGTTTGTTTTTTGCAATTTTGAATGGATTTAAATTAAAAGTCGTCCACTAATTACAAAAACTATAAATATTATATTACAATTCTTCTCATTTGTCTGCAAACATAACAGAGATTTAAAAGGGGCTTACATATGTATGGTCGTATTTTTATGGGTAGATACATATATACATACATACATACAATAGTAATTATGAATTTGCTCTGCACCTACGTGATTATCTACCTTTATTTTATTCTTCTTCCATTGCATTCGTACACCATAAATAAGTCATAAAAAAACTAATAATAAATTAGTGTAAATTGCTTGCTTACAAACTCATGTTTGATTCCGTAATGTTATTCTTTTTTTTTTTTCCAAATATGTATTATTATGTACAATTCGTCATTAGTTAATCACTTTTTTTTGTGTACGTCTGCTTGCTAATGCCTTCTTTTTTTTTTCATGTTTGTATGTTAGTCATCAGGAACTCCTTGGGCTATTTTAGAGGGCCCTTAAATGCCCTTTCTTTCAAACGATATCGGAGAGAGTAGTCCCTAGTCTATATACATACATCCCTACAAGGAACGCTTCAAAACCGTCACGAATCACAAAACTGTTCAAAAGTCAGTTTTTATGAGTCAAGTTCTGTGTCTTTGAGTAGCTGAGTTTCAAGTCTAGCCCCAAGACTTTTCACTCAAGTCTGAAGATACAGTTATAGTATGACTCAAGAACGAGTTCCCAGCTTTGCACCCTCTTCATAAATCATTTATTACGAGTCTGAGTTAAATCTAAAGTCGTGGCTTAGTCACAAATTCTGACTGGGACTTTCGAGTGGTGAAGGGTTCTAAGATTGCCTTTGACAAAGTGTTGTGGTCAGTATCACCATGCTCAAAAACATTAGATAGTCTACTTTCTCTAGCCTTGGCTATGACTAGACAATGGCAAAATGTTGAAATAGCATTGAGTTTAAGGAAGTGAAGAAAAATATCAGTTGGTACTCTTACCTTAAATTCAGTTTTATCAGTATCGTTGAGTCTAGAGCTTGCAACAATGTTAAGAAGTAGCTATTGTGTATTATTTTATACTGTCAAATGACAATCAGCAGATAAAATACAGAGGTACTATATAGTGTGTGTGGCCATGTTTTTCATAACAATAAAATTGCTATCCCTAGTCATGATCAGAGTATTCAAGTGTTGCTCTAGAAAACCAAGATCAATTTTGAGAATCACATTACTAGAAAAATGGACTGAAGATAGTTGATACAAGGGCTCATTGAAACACATTGTTCTTCTCAAATCGGAGAATAGATGGAGTCATAAAATTAAGACTGAGGAAGTCTAATTCGCTAAGTCTTCGTGTGCAGAAATATCAACTTTGTACATGAGAGATTGTGGAATAGGTGTTTTTTATATTTTTAATTTTGTTGACATTTTAAGTGAAATTTTGTACAAACTCATTTGAATGTAAATTTTGGTGTTTTTATCATTGGCATTCTCAAAACAATGGTCTCATTTAGGAAATAAATGGAATTTTATCAGAGTCCATAGGAAAGGGACAGTTGACGGAGGAAAACGTCGTTTCTCTTCAATTACCATATTTGACGTTTCACACTCAAATATACACAAATTACAAATGATATTAAACACCTTTTACAAAGTAGTATATAATCTAAATCACCGCCTCCCAGTAGTTGAAGAAATAACGGGGTTTCATCTAGGGCTCCGTGTTAAACCTTCAGGACGCGAATGTCGAACGCCAAAGTTTTTTTCCATGGAACAATACTAGCTACAAGACGTCGTTATAGGAATATAGCTGGGTGCAACACATTTCGACTATATCTTGTATTGTATTATATTTTAGTGTACTACACATCATTCAGTATCCAGGGTATGACGGACCAAAACCATTGTCAATAAGACTTCTGATGACGTCATTAAACACGAACAAAAACGCTTCATAGAGGAACACTTCTTAGTTGTTCCTACGGTAGGGATTTTGAGTCATTTCCTTTTTTTATCCCTCAATCAATCTATGTATAATACCCAAGAATGAAAAAACTCACTCAGGGACTTGATGGGGTAAAGGGGCGGAGTAAAGAAGAAAGAAAAAAAAAAAAAAAAAAAGGATGTCAGGGGTATAATCAACACTTTAACACTACTAAATTATAGGCTACATTTTCCAATCAGTGATCCCTCACTTATAATCAATTATGCTTCGAGTCCCTCACGTCTGTTTTCTTCATTCTATAATGTATAATTATATCAACATATAGTATTTAGGTGATATTTATGTATATATATCTATACTTTTTCAAAATCTAATTAGATCTGTGTGTTTTTCTAACTGAAAAAAATAAAAATAAAAAATGAATTAATGTTTTGTTAGTGGGGAAGGTTTTTTTTTTTTTTTTGTTATTTGTGGTTTTTGCTGCTTTTAGTATTGTTACCTATATAATAATATATTGTAAAAAAAAAAAAAAAAAAAAAACATTTAATGACGCTCCATTATTTATTTTTCAATCATATAATGGTTATTAAATCTTTTATAGTCTATTTTACATTATTACATTTTTTGTTTTGTTTGTTTTGGTTTTGAAAGGCAATAAATATAGAAATAAATTTTAATCTGAATAGCAAGTGGTTCGGGCTAATTGCTCCTAGACAGCAATACCATTAAGTAGGCAGGTTTTACTTTAATCTAAATGTGCTTTGTTTTAATAGAGCCTTTGCATTTATTTTATATTATTATTTTAATGTCAAAGTCCGTTATTATCAATTAACATTTATGCAATAACCATGCCATATGGGTAGGCAAGTAGGGTTGCTTTGCAAATTCATATAGCTTTTAATTTCCCATTCCCATAGATTGAAAAATGTTCATTAATTTTTTTTTATTTTTTTTTTGTGTTTTTATTGCAAACGTAGCCATGCAAAAAAAACAAAAAAACAACAACCACGGCTCGTAAAACAAAAATATTAATAATCAATGTCCAATACTATTAACTAAATTCTTTGATTTCTTAGTACATGATAGATTGTCAACACAAAAGCAAATCTGTGTGTAGCACAAACAGAAATCAAAGTAATTAAACAGAAGCACATTTTTTGAACGTCATAAATTAAAATAACAAATAACTGTTAAATATAAAATATAATTCAACAGATGGACTTAAATGATGGCATTAGCAAACTAATTATCACGTATCTTTCAGTCTTTTTGTCTTTTATATATATGTATATTTTGATAGGAAGGAAAGGTTGAGAGAGCATCTGATACACGGTCCAATATCCAATGCAAACATACACATTTGTAAACTTGTGTTCAATTATATTCAAAAGTCGTCTGGGGTGCGGTTAGATACTACTGTGACTCACAAGAGATCTGTCCCTACTCATTTGCCCCTCTCATTCTCAAAGGTTGACAACCCCTGGCCTTCATATGAGACTTTATACGGTTTTGATATGACCTTTCAAACTGAATCTATTTGTCTTTGTTTTTTTAATTGTGGTGCAGAACTTTTTGCAACCTATAGGTAAGGTCAATTTGAGGGGCCTTTGAAGGGCTCATCTGGCAAATGTTTTGTTAGAAATCAAAGAAGAAGAATTGAGGAATCGCTTCAAATAATATCTAAATTCTCATTTTTGAATTCAAAAGGATTATTGTATTATTTTCGCGGGTACATGATGAGCAATTTTAGTTTGAAGTCCTGTGATTACCATTCTACTTGAGGCCTTGAAATGTATGTAAATCCGGAACGTATGATATATATTGATAATAATTAATCGACCCATACTTTGAACTCAGCCCTTGTATGAATCAAAGTTCCAACTCAAAAAACACACAGATGTATCATCATCCTTCCGTCCTTCTTTTGCCATGGATGGACAATGAATGAACTCTGCAGTAGTACGAACGAATAATTATAATTATTCTAATAATACGTTCATTCGTTACGACAATCTAACTTTGTAAAGAGCAAGTCATTCCCATAATAATATTAATAGTATGTTTCTTCGACGCTCCGTGAAACGATCGTTTATATATGAACATGTATATATATATATATATATATATATATCTTGGTATAATTTGTACGTGATGCAAAAAAGTGTTTGGGAACCGCTAATTTAAGAAATGAAACTTTAATTTGATTTCTCTTTTCCCTTTTTTTTTTTTTTGTATTAAGTATAATACTTATACTAAGATCCAATTTAATTTCTATTTTTTAACCCTCTCTTGCTCTCCCCTGTTTTAAAAGGTCATATATACAGTCTATTCATGTACCATATTTGTAACTCTGGTATATATAATAAAAAAAGGGAGTAGGACATGGTTGGTTGCTCATAATTTATCCATTGTTTTTCTAATTACAAAGATAGATACTAATACTATTATGGACAATAAATATCGGGAATAGTCAAAAGATCTACATTTAATCATCAAAATTCATTTGATCCCCACTCAAAAGTTGTAGTTCCCTGATGCAATGCACAATTGTCAAAGTTTTTTTTTTTTTTTTTTTCATTTTCAAAACAGTAACAACATAATTACAGAGCAATAACTACTGAGTTTAGATATGTGTTTAAAATTGAAAATCGGAACGTCAGTTTCTTAATAGTAATAGGTTATGTATCCACAGAATTAAACACCAGATTCTCAAGATTTCAATAGAATAGAGTCTGGAATATTCATTGTAACTTTTTTCATTTATACAACATTTCTCACAATTGCATTTGAGTCATCATTTTTCAGACATTTTAAACACTGTTCTCAAAAGAACGACGCCATTCTTAAACACTAATAAATATTTTATCGTTGTAATTTGACACAGATGTATGTGACAGTTGTGCCAACTTAAAAAATAAAAACAAGAATCCAAGCCCTTGCAAAAATAAAATTTAAATTTCCCGGGTTCTTTTTCCTCATGGTAGTAGATCTATTGAGAGTAAAGTTATGTAAACACAACTTTAAATACAATAGGTGAAGTACCTAATCATGAAAACAATTCATCCAATCACTGTATGAAGACTTTTTGTAATTCTACTCTTTTTATTATTGTTTTTTTTATTATTATCTCTCTCTCTCTCTCTCTCTCTTTCCATCATATGTACACGGTTAATTGTGTACGAATAATGAAATAACAAAAAAATCAGTTCTAATAATGTCTTTGTTCTAAAGACACGCTCAAATATCTTTTCATTATGCTATTTTAACTGATATTTTGAACCCGGAGTAATTGAATTCTTCTCAATAGAGGAGGAATGTTACATTACCAATCTATATATGTGTCAAGTCAACAAGAAAGCAAGTTTTTTTTTTTTCAAATATTGAAATATTTTTACTTCATAAATATAACGGTCAAATATTTCGGAGTGATTTTAAGACCTATCACTTAGGGTTTTTGCTAAAATGTCACTTTATATCGAGAAACCAAGGTTTGTTGTCCATCCAATTGAGCAAGTGAATAATTGTGTCGACTGCACATGGAGCCGAGTTGGTCCTTGAAAGAACGTCCATCTTTTTCATAGCTCCAGACATTTATTTAGGGGCAGTTGGTGTTTTCCTATAATACAGTTGCAATTATTATTGGAGTCATAATAATTTAATTAATCAAAATAGACTACTATTAATACAAACGAAAGAGAATGTCTTCAAGAATATGAGTGACGTTCTAACTCATTTTTGAAATATTTCACTTAAACTTGGTTTCTTGTTGACTTGACACATGTGGTCTGACCTGTGGCCTAGCTTTCCTCACATAAATTGCAAGAGTAAAACACATCCCTCCAACTACATACATATATAGAAAAAATGGACAATGTCTGGAAGAAAATGTATACACTATATGCTTGCATGTATGTAATTGGCTACACTGAATAGTCAAGCTGGCTGTCTATGACTATGTAGGTTCTCAATGTCTTGTTGAAGCTTGTTGAGAGCTGGTTATAGATATATCAGGACCAAATTAATCAAGTATGTCTTCAAGTTTAATTTGGTTCCTCCTTTGACTTCACTCGACACACTAACTATGAGTATATGTTTATTTATCCTGATATATTGAGTGAGCCAAACTGGATTTTTGGAAATAAATTTGATCCAACTGGCAGATGGATAGTTTATTGTAAAAAGTGAGAAATTTTTGAGTTGAGACGAGCTCAGGGTAAGGACTCTTACTGAGAGTATTTTGAAATAGTTGGGATATATTTCCATAGTTTTTTTCGGAGCCATTATTACATTTCTAAAGGATTTTTATGGGGCAGAGAAATTGCTTTAGAGCAAGGATGTCAAATATAGAATCGAAGGGAAGGACTGAATAGTCAGTCAAGGAATATATCGTCATTATTATTTTACTGGTCTTCTGACCCCCTCTCTGATATTGGTAATTGGCTGATTCATATGTTGAATATAAGGGACTTTATCTAATTTCCAATTGAATTAACCTTAGATAGGTATCAAGCTCCATGGAAATACATACATATAAAGGGTTAGTCCTTGTACATACAATTAATGGCTTTTTTGAATTTGAGAGTAATTATAAATACATACTTGACCTCTACTCGTAGTCAATTAAGCGTTCAAGAATGATGATTGCATAATTGTAAATTGCTTCATTCTAATTAAAATACCTCAAGTTTCATTTGAGTGTATGTGTGTGTGTTTTTTTTTTAATAGATTTCCATTCGAATTTAGGGGAGTCAAGTGTTTATAACAGTGCAGTATCGTCATCGACCTCACTCCCCTCAGTCACCTCTCCAGACTTTCTCCTTATCAAATCAACCCCCATAACTTTATATACATATATATATATATATATAAGGTTACATTTTACTCCCTCCTTTAAGTCAATTAATGGATATTATTCAGTTCCATTCTATCTATTTATGTATAGCCTTGGGATATGTTGTATCTATCTATCTACCTCTGTTCTATAATTTTTAATTTTCTTTTTGGAGTTAGTGGTGAACAATAATGAGAAGAACGAAATATAACAAAATAAACAATTTCCAGCCTCTAAATCAATTACTCAATTATAGAATGTTAATTACATATTATTATGAATTTGCGTTGGAGGCATCATTTATCAAAAAAAAAAAAAAAAAAAAAACATAACTAATAAGACCCATAACATAATATTAGATATTTATATGTTAAAGACGGGAATATCGACTTTTACTCTATACGTTACTTTTTTCAATCATAGAGTAACTCTTTGTACTCCATTACTCAAAAAATAACATTTGATTATGAGTCTTTGATATTCTCATATGTGTGTATGTCATGAATTTAATTCCATACTTTCCTCAATGAATGATTATAATTTATTATGAGTAACGAATTACTTTGGCTCTTGAATAACGACGTTACTTTTTGGGACTAAAAAACTTATAACGAGTCATTTATTACCTTTGCCAATTAGCACGTCCAACTTTGTATTTAACTAAAAAAATAACAAATCCATCACAATGACATCATTCCCAACTCTTATGTACTTTTTTGGGTCAGTTGTTGATTTTTCTTTATATACCTTTTACCCCTTATATTAGACTCCTCAATAATATGTGTTTACTTGAGCAGTCGTTGATTTGATTTTAGTTTATTTTAAAGCCAATATTCCTTCCAAATACGTCATTGTTTATTTACCAATGACGTCAAATGTCGAGAATGATTAGAGTCTACATACTTATTATACAATTAAAACATAACTTGACTCTCTGTGAATAAACATATAAACATATGTTATTAATTCGATTAAACAATGTGATAAAAGACGTGATGATTAATTTGTATTTGTGACAAACGGCACATGTGATAAATGTAGATTGTTTATAATTCCCAGGTAGGTATTTGATAGTGTGATTCATTTGTAATTTGAAAAAATCCATTGATATTCAATTTTCAGTCGTAAATAAATTGCAGAAAACAAAAAGAAGGGGGCTCCCTTACATGTGCTAAATATGTTTGTAGCAATGTACACATAATATGTAGATAATACATGCGTATGTAGAATTTGCACTCGTTTATATATATATATATATATGTTATATCAAGTTTAATTTTTATAACCTCGTTACTTTTAAAAAACCATTAGAGCCCTTTTATTGATATGAAAGAATAGCATGATAGAATTAATAAATAATAATAATAATAGTATCAAATCGGCTTGTTTGTTATTTATTATTGGACTAAACACTTTGCCACGTATGCATGTGTCAGAAATAGATACCTACGGGCCTGCGTAGGAGGCCTGCTTAAAATATTATATTTTTATTATTTGATAGGGAAGGTTGCGTGAATAAATACTATTTTTAACTATGACGTAGTCGGAGTAGGGATTTATCCCACTCAAAGAAAGTACTTATTTGTTTGTCAGCTGTTCATTTGTCAACTATATGTATGTAAGTGCTCTTTGTTTTGTGGATAATTAAATTAGCTTTAAATGTTCTGCTCTGAACCATTTTATAAAAACTAAATTATAAAAGGAAAATGAACTATATATAAAGAGTTTTAACAGTTCATTTTGAACTCTTTCTCTTTTTTTTTTCGGTTACTCTCTATTCCAGTCAATTAAAACTAATCACAATGGATTCCAAGTATTTACTTATAAGTTAATTCCAGCTAAATTGTCTCCTCTTTTCTTACGAATTTCAATTTTTAGTCTTTTTCCTTTGACTCATTTTGAAGACGGAAAGGTTGAGAGAGTCAATAGGGAGAGTCACGTCCATTTGACAGGGAGCAAGACTCTTACATCTATTTTTATAGATAGAGAGAGAGGTGTAAAACTCGTGAGAGACATTGATCATTATGTGAATAAGGGGCACATTCTCATTTGATTTCATATGAAATCATGTTTCTACATATTATTTAAAAGTTCATCTTTTTTTTTTCCAATTTGCCATCAATGTTTGTTATTACTCTCAAAATTCTATTATACACGTATAATATGTGATTCACCATACTCCTGAGAGGGAGATCCCTTAGAGGCATTCTAATTAATTGATCAATCATGGCTATGTAGGTACCCATGGGTACAAAAGTAGTTGTGTACACAATAATATGTATGTAACTACTCAACTCGGACCACCTCCTCTCTGGAATGAAATTCCCTCTCTAATTAAAAAAACAAGCATCAAAACGCTAATCGTAAACATGATGTTGATACGTAATGGACTGACAAAAAGTAATTGTTAACATGGTTTTATTATTTATTTTGAGGTAATGATGAGAGAAGATAAATATTACTATTACTATTATTATTAATAATAATAATGAAAAACAACAAAAATAAAAAAGGTATTTTAATTAAAACTTATCTCAAAATAAAGAGGAGAAGATGTTCTTGGATATTGTATGTACACACATACATACATACATACCTATGTATAGTTAGTTACCTTGCAATTAAATATGATGAAGACAAATCACGCAATGCCTCAATCCAAAGCTCCAAAGCAAGGAGCACCCTAATAAAATCCTATAATGCTATTTATGCACTTTTCAGCTGATCATCTTCCAACCTCTTCTCCTCTAATAAGAAAAAGGAAGGGAAAAAGCCTAACGACAAACTGATAAATTGCTTCCAATATCCGAATAGGAGGGTAATTAATGATTGGGATGAGGTTTTTGACTTTTGAATGGAAATACGAGTAGAATAAGGGCCTTATTTTAGATTTGTGAGTATAAAAGTTGTACTCGATCACTCGGAATAAAGGGTTGCATTCATTTGACATTCTTGAAAAATAGCAAATATTTTTTGAAAATCACATTGAGCAAAGGATCAGGATTTTGAGCATTGCTATTCAAAGGGCTCATTTTATCCTCAATATCAGTCAAAAACACAACGGATTCGTTATTTTATTGTTGATATCCGCATATTGTACACCTATGTAATTAGTATCTGTATCTATCTGAGCTGTGGATTCCGAAAATAAAAGTCCCTGAACATATGTAACAATGTTTATTTTGTAACGTATCAGTAATACACTCTTGCAAGGTCTGGTATTGATACTTACCCAGAAATACCAGGAAATAATTTGAGTTCTATGTACAAATCACTCATCAGAGCACTCATTGGACGAAAGAGCAGCGACATCAACAGCTGACAAAAATGCATATAATGTTTTTGGGGTATCATTGGATAAAAGATTTCCACAGGACATCAAATATACCAATGTTGCTGTTGTTGTTATTTTTTTCAGCTCTTCCATGTTGGGGGTGTTCTGAAACGTTGATTTGTTGAATTTTCTTGAGATCCTGTGAATATATTCGCTAGAGCTTGAATTATCTTTACTTGCATTGCACATTCACTGCCTAAAGGTTTGATTTGGAAAAAAATAAGATATGTTGCCAGATCAAGGAACCTCTAAAAGTGGAACACAAAGTGAGTTCATTGGGAAGTGAGACGACTCAACCCTCATGTATTGATCAGTATTGACTCTCACAGCCTTTCCTTCTTCAAAAATAGAGAGAAAAGGGAATTAAAATGAACTGATAGCTTGTCAATTCAATCTCATTCTCTCTGACCCAGGAACTATTGTTCTTTATTAAATAGGTGGTGCTTCAGTAAGAATTCAAAATGAGCCGGCATTTTGTAAAAAAAAAAAAAAATTATCAATGTACAATTTGTATAATCAGTAGTTTATATACCATATTGCAGGATTTCCAAATATATTTTTCAGCTGAGAAAGAAGTACATGGAAAAATCTATTTTTCAAATGTTGTTTCAGTTTGAATTCATGCTGGAGGTTCACAGGTACATTTATCTTTCATATCTCTAACAAAAATTGACTGGTGACCTCATGCTAATGGAATTAGATACAAGTATAAACGGATTGGTTAATTTGCAACTTTTTTGGGGAAAAAAAATGAGAGAGGCAGTTGATATGAAAAGTTTACTGATCTTAGAAGTGAAGAGATTGATGAAGAAACAACGATATAGACTCCATTAGATTTTTAATGTTTTCTGAGGGTGTAATTTCAAAGAAAATGACTCATTCATAAGTACTCTGTGAAACATGAGTTAATTGTAATCTTTTGTAGATACATACGTCATTGTAATTAATGAAAATAAAAGGATACATAGAAACCGTAGAACAAAATCTGTTTGCGAGCCCTTTTTTTTTTTTACTCGTCCAATTTCAAACGTCAGTCTTTTGAAATTTGATGGGACTCCAGAGGCGGATACTTGAGTCAGAGTACTTGGGTAAGTATGTAGAATGTACAACCTCTGACGTTTTCACTAGCCCATAACTCTTTTTATGTAAATCCTTGAATGAATGAACATAAATATATATATATATATATATATGTGAGATGATTCATAGAAACGATCCTGAAAAAAAAAACCAAGAAAATGAGAAGACAGTCTTTTTCATTTTCTAGCTATTTATACTTCATAAGGGTAGATATTGACTTTTTTATTATTCTAAAGTTTGCTACTTATGAGCAAAATACCTACAAAATTCTTTGATATATTTTTTAGATAATTGTTTATATTTATATACTCAGTCTTTTTTAAAAAACATTATGCATGTTAATGTGCGATTTCGCCTTCTAAAGAGACATGAATGTAATTTTTACCAAATAGACGAATAATTATAATAATTTATATTGGTACGATTGCCGTATTAACCGGTTGATAAGACTTGATTACTTTTTTATATCATCAGCATTATTCATTCCTATTTATGACGTCAATAGTACCGAGTGTTGCTGCTAGATGTACATTTAGCATGACTTTTTTAGAATCATTACTTGCACGAAATCGGCTCTTCTAGAGAACTATCTGAAAAATAATAGTAATAGAAATTGTAGAACAATTAATAAAGAAGTGGAACTGCATTTCGGCAAAAAAATCAGAGCATTATTTCTAATTATCATCTCACAATTATTTTATACAATCATAATTATATTATATGAAAGAGTTTGTAACGAACTAATTACGTATATAAATTAATGACTCCCCTCACAGGGGAGGAGTATCCCGGCCTGCTTGCGCCCCTAACACCCTTACTACTTAATCATGATCATGATGGTGGCATGTACCTACAACATACTATGGTTTGGTAATTAATTGACTCTGTACGAAGAACATTCTTAGAAGGAAGGAAAGTTCCAACTCTTTTAGCCAACAAGTACCAAACACTTTTTCATGGGAGGAATTAAAATGTGTATACGTGCTGCTTCTTGTGGCATACACTAACTGCTTACTTACTTACTTACTTACTTACTTACAAATGCATACATTGAAGAAGAAGAAGAAGAGCCAAACCACACGACACTCAGTGGAAAAGAAGTCCCGCCCACAGTCATCTAACAAGTTACAAATGGCTCCATATTACGTATTATTATTTATTGCTGTTATTACGATCGCATTGACTTCATTTCCTTTCCCTCTTGCTAGCTTCCTTGCTTGTATGTATGTACATATATATGTATGTAACATAATGCGTTTTTAAAAAGTCAATAAATATATGTACATATGTAATGTACACAGTCCTGGCTACTTAAACATTATATACCTACAAAAAACAAAACAAAACAAAACAAAAAGCCACAATGGGATATTTGCATTTATTATATTGAACAAATAAGTCAATAGTTGTGTATATTTCACCATTACTCAAGCAGCCATTGTTACTATACCTCAAATATCAATATTAGAGGAGAACTTCAATCGTCAAGGAATAGATAATTAAAAACTACAAACTATTTGATGTGATATGATTTTAGCTTCATAGGGTCTAAAGAGCATTAGGGAGCAGATAAAGTTTGCTCAGGGCTACACACTTTGAGAGTACTTTTAGACAATGTTAAGACTCTATTTTTAACTCAAGTTTCTGAAATTTAACACCGTAAATAATAAATAAAAAATCGACTCGCACAGAATTGAATGATTTTTTTATTATATTTTTTTGGTGTAGAAGCTAAACTTCATGAGATATTATTGACTTTCATATTTGTCTATGAAGATGTGCTAAACAGGAGCCTTGGGGATTTGTACTTACTATTCAAGTAAGGAATAAATACACTATACCAAAAAAGTGGTCATAAATAAATAAACGTTATATATAAGTGCTCAATTAAATAATTAGTAAAACACAAATAAGTTTCCTACCATAAATTGTAGTAATGAGATTTTTTAAAAAATAAAAAAATGATCAATATTTTGATTGCTTAAACGTGCTCTACATTTGATTACAAATGAGCCTGCCACTAAAAAATGACTCATTTGAAGTGGCTGATTTGGTTTTCAATGCTTTCATATGATGATATTGTCTCTTATTTTTTTTACTTTTGTTCTTTTGAAAATTGACAAAGATCTTTCTTTCTTTTGTTATTTATACTGTAACCATAATCAAACAACATACAAAAAGTTTAAACATTAAATGAAAATGAACTCATTTTTGATGAAGCTGTGTGTTAGTTAATTGTGAAAATCACGGCCCAGGTTGGGAGTTTCAAGCGACAAATCAATAAGAACATCACTCAAACCCATGGAACTCTTTATAAAGTGTAAAAAGGATATAACATCTAAAAATGCCCCAGAAACACATAGGTAATACCAAATACTCAACGTTCTTGCATATATGGAAGAGTTTTAAAAGTTAATCATTTACCATGGTACAAATAACACAGGTCAACAGCAAATTTGGTGTCTTAGTTTTGTAAGCTGATTTTGGTCAATTTTGATGTGCTGAATCCAAAAATAACACCGCTTTTGCCGGGGCAGGTCGACATTTTAAGCTATCGTTAGAATTAGTCTATTGCAATGACATAGTAGAGCTACTGAAACATCTCGGTGTACTTGAATACAAATCAGAGGACTGGCGACTTTTTATCGACAGCAGCAAAAGGTCTTTGAAATGTGTGTTGTTACACAACGGAAATCAATTTGCATCTGTGCCATTAGCACATTCGACAACATTAAAAGAACAGCATGAAGCAATTAAGTACGTCCTAGAAAAAAATTTCTTATGACCAACATAAATGGCTGATTTGCGTTGACTTAAAAATGGTCAACTTCTTGCTTGGTCAACAGTCTGGATTTACCAAATACCCATGCTTTTTATGCCTCTGGGATAGCAGGGATCGCACTCACCATTACGTGAAAAAAGAATGGCCATTACGTGAAGAGCTTGCAATTTGTAGAGAAAAAAATGTGATAAACAAGCCTCTAGTTGACAGGGGACGTATTTTATTTCCTCCACTGCACATAAAGCTCGGTTTGATAAAGCAATTCACAAAAGCCCTGGATAAAGATGGACGGTGTTTTCAGTTTCTGTGTAAAACCTTCCCCAATTTGTCAACTGAAAAGTTAAAAGCAGGTATTTTTGATGGTCCTCAAATTAGGAAGCTGATCAAAAACTCTCCCGCGTTTGAGGAGACCATGAATCCTGTTGAGCAACAAGCTTGGAATTGCTTTGTCCAGGTCGTGATGAATTTCCTAGGCAACACAAAAGCAGAGAACTACAAAGATCTAGTAGCAAACATGTTAGTGGCTTTTAGGAACCTTGGCTGCAATATGAGCATAAAAATGCACTATCTGTACTCGCACATGGACCGTTTTCCCGAAAATCTTGGTTCTTTAAGCGATGAGCAAGGAGAACGCTTTCACCAGGGCTTGAGAGAAATGGAGTCACGCTACCAGGGAAGGTGGGATATGGTGATGATGGCGGACTACTGTTGGAATTTAAAAAGAGATGTGCAAGCACCAAAATATTCGCGACAATCAAAAAAACGAAAATTTAGCCCGTAATAATGCAAAATTTAAGTTTTCATTTTTAGTTATATGTACTATAGATGGTTTTTTGTTAGAATACAGCAATTTTATCCTAAAAACTGACATTTTGCCATTGAAACATCATTAGTAAATCTTGAAAACATTGTTTAAAAAATATACCTGGTAACTAAAGTGGCATAATTTTAAATTCAAATTTACAAAAAAATTTGACCTCCGAGAGCAAAATGGATGTTACTTCTAGATTTAGCATGACAAAAATATAGTAAATCAGTTAAAAAATATCAGACACCTTTTAAAAAGTTTCTTTTTGTTGACCTGTGTAATTAATGTGTGAGTTTTGTAAATAGATTCCTTGTTCCTATTTCCTTTGTCCAAGTGTCAATAGATTACAAATATAATGCACGTGTATACTAGGGTTTAATCCCGGGAGTCCTACTGGGTACAGGGATTCCCGAGGAAATTACCACTATAAACATCCCTGTCCGTCCCCTGGGAAAAACTTCCGAGGATCCCGGGCATTTAAAAATGTTTAAAAGGAATCTACTTTTGTAACACTAAACACTAAATGATTTTCTTAAAAAGTCATCTAAGAACCACATTCTGGGGCTTCCGTGATTCCTAAGGAAATTGTGTTTTTTTATTTGAAGAGGGAAAAACCCGAACTACATCCCTGGAACGTGTTTTTAGTTACTAAAATTCGAAGACGTTTATGTGATATTATAATTGATAAACGAGTATTTTTTCTAAATAACATTTTAATGAGAAATAATAAAATATGTCATTTAGCAAAAAACATTGAATTTTTATTAATTACGGGGATCCTCGGGGATGACAATATTATCCCTGGGAGTATAAAATGTCAGGAGATATACAAACCCTAGTGCAGATGAAGGCCTATGTCCTATAAAGAAGAAACTTTTTTCTAGTAAAGTTCGTATATTCGGAACATTTGTATTCTTCCTTATCAATGCCTTATATACTTCATCATTTCCAATGCATGAATCGTAAAAACTTGGAGCAAAGGTATTCTTCAATATGTATTTCATCTTTAATTTAATAAATTATAATACATATAATGTAATGAAGCCTTTATCATTATATAATAAAATGCAGGAGTTACTGTAGGTTTAAGACCCTGAAAGAAACTTTAACTGGAAGGTCAAAGTAAGGAAATTATAATTAATTTTTTCGGTTTAATGATCCATTGTCAAAAATTGTTACCAAACTATTGAGATCAAGGATTTGGAAACTCATTTATCAAATAGGATGCGTGCTGTGTTTGTTAGGGTTAACTGTCAAAATCCACCATAGATATGCCAAAACATTAATTCGTAGCAGCCTTGACAACAGTCTCAAAAAGTCTGTAACTCATTAAACAGGGCACTCTCAAATATGTAGAGTAGTACACCGAATATCTTTTCAAGATATATATATATATATATATATACTCATACAGGACTTTTTTGACGCATCATGATTGACTCTCTCAACATTTTGTTTGTTTGTTTCACCTTCTCAAAAGCCCAAAATCAGTGGGTTTATAATGTGTTTAATAATAATACATATTTATCAAAAGGAAATTGTACAAGAGTTTAACATTCAGAGATCATTTCAGGTAGACCAATGATAACATCAGCAATCAGAGCATGGAAGGTGTCTACAAATTGGACATTATAAAAATGTGATTGTATAGAAACAAAACCGGGCTAAAGGGAATATGGCTGCTATTTAATTAGGGAACAAAGTACTTAAGAATATGTAGCTATAAAATAAATAAAGCCATGTCTTAACTTATTTGTTCTATTCTATTAAAAAAAACACGAAAAACAAATCTCTACGTGAGTTAGCTATTAATAGACTTTTCATTGTAAAGTTACAATAATATAATATAATATATATGTATATTCTAAATCGAATACAAAATAATATACACTAAAAACAGCTTTGTCATGCCACAAAATGATTTCCATTGTTACTTAAGTTGTTGGTTTTTTGTTTTTTTTTTAACAAACAAATACTTACCTAATACTTATAGCTATATAACAGGTATATTGTAGATTTTACATCAATTAGCTAAATGATTCCTTAATGCTCAAATAATCATAATTACTTTTTTTTTCTTCTATTATTATTTAAAGAAAAAACGCTCTCAAGTGATAATAATTTATCTTTTAATTTTCTATTCATTAGTAGATGCTATACATATACTCTCTATGGTTACCTACCTACCTATAGTGAGTGAATGAGTGGGGTTGTGGGCAAGCTGGTTGTACCTACACACATATATATACTATATGATGTAGAGATTCATTATAGCATTAATAGCTATAAATAATGAGGATATCTAATGCCTTCTTGAAAAGAGTCAGAGCAAAAGGGTAGGTTGAGTGAGTGATTGGGAATTTAGAGAAATCTTCCGTTTGAAGAAGAGCTGCTGCTTCTACTTTTAAGCCACCTACATATATCAGAATGTATTGAGCAGTACATATAAACTCTTGCCCCCAATGAAGGGTATAAATAGGCCTCCCAAAATCAAAAGTTGAAGATTAATTAATTAGTTGGCAATTAATCCCAACTGATGAAATATTCTTTATTTAATAATAACAGAGCTGAACAAACCAGTCCACGTTCCGCGCCATTTATCTTTTTGTATTATGATTGAATTTGATAATTAATTAATTATTGATACGGATGAGGGAATCACAGACTTTTTCTTTGGAACTCTTTATTATTAAAAAACAGACTCAGAATGTGACTCGGATCAAAGGAGTTGAAAGACATATTATTATCTGGACACAGACTCCAAGTAAAAAAAAAGAGAATCCTACTCTGAAAATGAAATGAAAGGCTTTAAAAAAAGAGTTTGTTGATATAATTCATGTGTTGTAAAACGATGTTAGCATCCCTAATAGGAAGGAAGGTGAGTAACTAATAAGTATCTAGTCTGCATACATAGATAGGCTTATGTGTACGTATAGATATATTCTTCAACCGTTTTATTCAGTAAATAATGAGAATAATAGTAATACCACCACCACCACCACTACTACGTCGGGGCCGAAGACACACAAAGAAAGAAAAAGTTATGAGAAAGGTCATTTGAGTATATTTATGGCATTTAAAATGGAAAAATAACCTATGAGAAGAAAGAGAGAGAGAGAGAGAGAGAGCGATTCCCCAAATGATGTGAACCTAATTTGAGAATGTATCTAATAATATTTGAGCTATTCATTCCCTTTTGTGCCTAATTTGTTCCCTTCTCTTCCCTTCTACTACTTTACTATATTTAACTTTTGATTAATGGAGTTGGGCTCAATTATTTACCTATTTATTAATCAAAATAATATTACCTACGTATATATATATATATATATTATAAAAGGAGCAGTCTGAATAATGGTGAGCCCTCTATGTTTGTTTTTTTATTGTTATTCTTCTTCTTTTTAGAGCTTATCTTTTAACTTGGATGATTGATGATGACCCATTATGCATCTTTAGGAGTGTAGTATTATCATTTATCGATGATATAATAAACAGGTAATAATATAAATCAATGATTAGGAGGGCTTATTGAGTCGAAAAAAAAACACTCTCATCCTTCAGGGTCCTTAACCACAATATGTATATAATGGATGTGTGTGTTCTAATGAATTAATTAAAAAGGAATAATAATAACATAATCGTTCATAATAATCCTTAATTAATTACATATTTTTAATCAATAATTCAAGTTCCAAGAAACTTTACTCAATAAATAGTTTACAAAACAAGAATGCACCAATCGCGAGCCTTATTCGAATTAACTAATCAAATCCATGTTCTCATTTACGTCATATGTAAATAATATAATTTCAATTATTCGATATAAGTTAAAAGGGATCATTAGAAAAAGGGATAGTCATGACTCTTATTAAAAAATTTAAGGCCCTAAATAAATGAAGAAAAGTGTTTTAGGATCTAAAAATAAGAGGGGTTCTTAACATTATTTTCCGTTTAATTTTCCCTATTGAATCGATTCATGATCCAAATTTACTCCCATCTCTCTAACAAAGGATTTTAGTAAACACGTGAAGATAAAAAAAGTATTTAAAAGGTTTTTTTATAAGCAAATTCGTCCTCCCTAATTATGTAAATATGTAATCTTATAGCTCTTAGATCAGTGGTTCTTAACCATGTTGGAGGCACTGAATCCCAGAAGTTCCAGTCATGCCTTCATCGAACCCTTCGTAGTGATCAGCTGCTGCAAATGATGGCCAAGCGGAGTGTGACGTCATACATCATACGAGCTGGGAAAATCAAACCACCGATCAAATCCAAGTGATAGAGATGCACAGAACTCTTTATATCTGACGTTATTGTTTCAACACTAAACATTATTGATACATTTAGTACAGGGGCACCCATACTGTAAAAATGCGTTTTTAAATAACCATATATAAAAAATTATATCACATTTTATGAGCTAATCCCCCAAACAAAAATACTGGAAACGCCCCTGGACTGATACCTTGCCACATGAGTTTAATTCTTTTCGTGACCCAGTTCGACACTCAATCATCTCGTATATCAAATCAATGTTTTCCATTTAAATTAAGGGGGTAATATATTCTATTAATCCATTCCAGGCCTCAAAGTAGGCCCTTTCAATTATGCACCATTTTAAACTTAAGAAACTCTTTCTTAAACTTTAAAGTTGCTAGCTGGGCTTATACAGATTATTTGCAACTTGCAGTAGCAGGAGAGGATAGAGGTGGAGGCAGATGAGCTTGGCTGTTTAAAGAATCTGCGGCACATGGTTGATTCCATTCTATTACAACTTGTATGTTGTTCCAGTGTATTTATATATGACTGTGTTCTTATGAATTAATTAGAAAGGAATTAAATGATCATTAATAATTAATTATCTATACTCAATAATAATTATAATTATCATAATGAGGTAATTTGCATATAATAAGGAGAGAGAGAGAGAGAAAATTAGTCATCCAGGTAACCATGTAATCAGGTAAAAGATTAAGTCGCAAAGGTCATGACTTTGTTCCTAATCATGATAATTAATTAGTAATTACAAGAATAATAATAATACATATTATTATATATGTAATGAGGATATGGAATAGTGTTGTGTCGTCTCAAGATAATTTGGACTCGGTTTGATTCGACTTGAGTAGTACATTTTTCGACTCTACTCAAATTGTGCCTTGATTGTTGAATTAAAAAGCCAATAGTTATCTCAATATTTTTTTTTTTTTGTGTGTGTGTGTGTGTCAATTTGTTTTTCAATCCCTGAACTTCAACAAATAATTATAAAAACTCATTATATGTAAATCCTATCCAAGGCCAAAACTCTTAAGCTACGGTTCTAAAATCCAACTATAAGTATACTTAGTATTCATATTAAAAGAAATTGACAGATGGTATTCTTGCTTATTTAATATTCTCCATGCCTAAATTATCCACTCAGCTCAAATTGACTCCATTACACTAATATGACTCAAGTCGAATCAACACTTGTGTGAAACAGCGTAATGATTATATCCAAGTTTGAGGGATCTCCTTTGGAATCTAAATTCCGATTTACACATTAATAAATCGATCAAATCTGTTCAAGTGTTATTTTTAACTTTGAGAAATGTCCAGTCTGCAGGCTGCATTGGGGTCCACTTTATCATCATAGTTATTTGTACATAACTCATACACACATCAATGAAAAAATGATATAGAATTATAATTGCAGGGAGCAGTGGGCCTCATGGAAACATCTGTTTGAGACACTCTGTTGTGATGAAGAGGAATAATAATATTAATTAATTAACAATGACGATTTTATTTTTAACTCGCTAAATTATACAATCAATGCAAACTAGCGTATTCTTTTTATAAGGCCTATTCAAAGTCAGATGTATGTTATATTTAACTAAGTATATGTAATTACCTAACATCTTTGCTCAACCAAGGTGATATCAATGTAAAAATATAGGTAAATACCTATATCAAAATCCATCAATCACAATCCAAAGATGAAGAAAAATAACGAAAGTCCTTCAGCTCTTCAATGTATGTATATGTATGCATTTTTAACATACTGAGTAGTCAGTTAATTAAGGCCAATGAGTCTTTCAAACTACAAAATGCATTTGAATATTATTTATTTTTTAAGGCTTGCATAATTATGTAGACATGTATGCCTAGATATTTTCACACATTATACTTAAAATAACTGCTCCTAATTATATATTTTAACAGATGTATGATTGGTCATTTCCATTGGTTTTAATTATCATTCAGCGAGTATTCATTTAGGCCAGTGCTGCCCAACCTTTTCCGAACATGGGCCGGATTTATGAAAAAACGATGTCAGTGGGCCGGACTCACATAATAAGAAAAATAACAGTTGTAAGCTTCTGCGTTAATAACAGGAATAAGTTAAAGACTCACGCACGGGCCGGATTCTAAGGCTTCGTGGGCCGGATCTGGCCGGGGGCCGGACGTTGGGCAGCACTGATATAGGCAAATATGCAGATCAATCACGGAAGATGTTGCGGAACGGATACAAATAGGTATATTTGACATATATAAACCATAGGTAAACCATTTTATGAACATCGGGATAGGATATTCTTTTTTGGAAAATCTACTGGTTTATGGAGACATAATTATAGTACCCATGACATTACGGTGTAAAACACTGAGTCAACTGCATGATGGGCATGATTTGGGAACGGTACAGACAAAATTAAGAGCGAAGGAGTTTGGTTTTTTGGCCAGAAAGGAAAATATTAGTTAATACATGTAAATTACTACAAGTTATAACAAGACTACATTCTTCGAAAACCAGAGCTGAATTCGAGTCCACCTTTTCCGAATATAAGTCAAGTGTGAGTGCTTAAATTCTGAGCCTCTAATGTGGCTTTGAGTTACGTCCAAATTCGACTGCTACAGCTCTGAATGGATAAAATGTTATGTAATGTTTGGAATACTGACCATTCCTTATGATATCTGAAAATCGGAATTGCACATCTGCAGCGGCGTATTTTGGCTTTCAGACCTAGAATATCCTATTCAGAGCCTATATACATATACAAGGAGATTAGGTATGCTTTTAAAGAGCTTTGGAGCTTCAAGCTCCCGCACTAAAATTTTTAAATATTAATAAGGTAACTGCGATGTTTAAAATATTTGATATTTTGAGGCATTGACTTTAAAGATATATGTACATCTGTACATTTGTATCAATAAAAAAAAAAGTATAGAAACTTCACTTGGACATTTAATTTGTCATATATTTTACATTACAAATCAATCATTTTTTTTAATCTTCTCTATAAAATAAGCAAAACTGGCTCGAACTGTAACTTCTCCCTCAATAGTTTTTTTGATATATGTATGTACAAACATAATAATTTTACAAAAAAGGAAAATGTCTGATTTCACATCATGAAATAAAAATTTAATTTTGTTTGTAATAAATAAAAATCAACAAGGGTTCAAATGAACCTAGTTTTGTCAGTTTTAACTCTGAAGCCCAAACACACCTGTTCATATCACTAAAATTAGATAAATTATAGTTGAAGAGTTTATAATATGTACAATTTTGAGTCCAACTTACAGCCATTTGTTTCACACGATGAACCATTTGAGATAAACAAAGAACACTCTATGTATTTTCTGTTCAGCTGATTTTCATCAGTTGACACTTTTGATTTAAAGTAGCTGACTCTACGCCTTATGCACTTGAAAAGGGTATTATTATTATTTATGATTGTGATATATAAGAAATATATTAAATCAAGGTTTGCGCGCGCCCTTTTTTGAATTATTGAATAATAAACAAGTATTAACGATTGGTAGAATTTATCAATATATAACATATCAGTTTAATAACAACTCTGCCAATTATGAAAGAGTTGGCAACAAGGAAAATACAGAAGTTTAGCAGCTACCACTTGTTTTTCCAAATTTTCCCTTTCCCTTTTGAGAGTTCAGGTTGCGAGTGCATAAAAAAGTTTGTCGTTCCAATGCAAGACTGATCCCACACGATTCAGAATGAATTCGAGTACTACAGGAGTCTTAGTCGATTCAAGTCTGAAGTGTGAGTTAAATTAGACTTGTCTCGAGTTCAAGTAGAGAGTACGAGTAATCAGCCTACCACAGTATTGTCAATCCATGTACATTATTATTAAGCCATCAAATTTGTACGCGTCCAATGGGATGAAATAATGAGTCAAATAGAATTACATTTATCTAGGTAAACCACATTCAAATTAATTTATTCCTCCCTATTCTATATACTAACATAGTAGTCATTAATGATATTTTTGCATAGATTGTACATGCCTGAATTGTTCATTAGGCATATATAGACATCTTGATTTTTTGTTGTTTTTGAAATAACATCTATGTAACCACTAGGTAAAAAAACAATAAAATAAATTCTAAGCTTCATTAGGCGTTGGAAAAAAAATATATGCATATTTGTAAGTAAGTAAATAAAGATAAATGTGTAACCAAGGGTTTTTATAAATGGGCCTCAATTAAACCGGTTTCATTAGAGGGAGCGTGAACCTTATAAGGATTATTTATGAGCAAATCAAAAAAGTAAAGATCCTCTCAAAAGAACAAATGAGTCAGGTTTACGTTTGTATTATTTAGTTCATTAATTAATTATCTTCTATGAATAATAATTTATATATATTAATCATTTAAAGGCCCTGCAAATTGCTCTTGGAGGTAGTGTTGTCGTCAAGAACGCTTGATGTCCCGAGGCCAAGAGAGAAAAAGACTCTCATCTCGAGAATCACATGACAACTAAAAGGTAGATAAACTATACATATTTTTATTTAAAAGGCCATATTGAAGTCATATAATGTCTCATAAATCTCCAATGAAGGTATGGGATTTTAAATAGGCGGCCCTTGATACAAATCCGGCCTGTGGATGCATTTTGTAATTACAACTTGGATTGTCGAAATAAAAAATATGTATTTAAATGAAGGATGGAACAAAACAGTTTGAATAAAATATCTTTGGTTATTGAATGTGAAACGTCCTTCATGAGTAGGCCAAAAAGTCAGCCAAATTCTTTGTACTTAAACAAATCCTTGAATATTACATAAAATGGATTAATAAGAAATGCATTAATGAGCTGAGACCCACAGCTTTCAAATGAGATGTCAACTGCCCGATAAAAGTCCTTAATTAAAAAGAAATCGTCCAAGTGTGTAAATTTTTATCGAATTTAGAGCAAAATTCACTATTCGTCCTTTTGGGCTAGAACAAAGACTGAAATTGGAATTTGCTTTAAAATTACTAGAGGATCATCATTTTTTAATGCACAAAATGTGTGTCCTTCTAGGCTTATATTAAAGTTGAAGTCGGAAAATGGTTCAAAAAAGTTAAAAAAGTAGGGTCCGATTTCTCGAAAACTTTAGGACTCTCGAAAAAAAAAAAACAATTACAGATTTGAAATCAGTGTGCAAAACTAAATAACTTTTATACTACTTATGTCCCTTAGGATTTTTGACTGTTGACCAGTGTTATTATTAGGAATGTAAAAAATATGCAAAATGCCACGTGCGAGATTTTGTGGAGTTGGCACTCTTAACAGTACTTTTTATTTTCCAAAGCTGTTATCATTTTTCCTTTATTACTGAGAGGAGAACATCTACCTGATAGTAAAGATCTTTTGGTTAATATAGCAAATACAATGTTAGAAAAGGGCTCAAGTCCTCGTATAATTATGATTAGTTAAAAATATATAATTTCCTGACATTAACTTCAGTTAATTTTATGCCTCTCATCTATGGTATACATACATAATGTTATAATTTATTATTGGTGTCTTCATTTGTATATGTATATAAAGGAGAATAGCAGCTTGTAGCTCAGTAAAACGTCATGACAGCTCAAGTTGCTTCCCTCTCAACATTCATCAAATTATCAAAGTTACCATGTACTATATATAAATATATATAAAAAATATATTAAATTGCGCGCCCTTTTTGGAATTTTTGATATACAAGTATTAACGATTGATTTGTATAATGATAGAACTTACAAATGTATGTAATGTATATCACAATAATAACGCTGCCCAATATAAAAAAGTTGGCAACAAGGAAAATACAGTAGGGTAGCTACCAGTTGTTTTTCCAAAATTTTCATTTCCCTTTTGTGAGTCGAGGTTGCGAGTGGACAAAAAGGCTCGACGTGTGAGTTTCAGGGTGAAATAAATTGTCCAATTTTCAAACTTCAGCATTTAAAAAAAAAAATTTTTTGCTGTTTCAGATTCATCGTACTTTCTTCTTATTAACAAATCCTTTGTGATATAACTTAGTAATAAAAGACGTAAACAGTGTTGAGCTCTGTGACTATGCCTTTGAGGACAAAGTGATCGTCAAAAAGATGATTCTCCTCCTCGTAAATGTTATTTCTCTTTACAAGAATTCAATTTTTGAAGCGCGGAAATCAACTTTCCAGATTAGTTGGAGTAACATCAGGTGTAGAATATGAGTGTTCCACTTTTTGAAATGTAATTTTTCATTGTTTCTCTGGGGATCACCTGTATTACAGAAGATAAATATGTATGTTCGGACGGGTGCATCACTCATTAGATCCTATTTATCAGACAAGGAACTGTATATTATTGATTTTCACTCTGTATGAGACAAAGTTTTCATCTTGTTTTGAATCAAATTCTTCAGAGGTGTATTCCCTGAAAATGGGAACTCACTCCATCAATCAGCATGCAATTCGTACAATCTTTTCTTTGTAATAAACACATGGCTTATAAGTTAAAGTCGAGTCGAGTCGAAGGAAGTTTGGCAATTAATTTTGACCTTTTAATAATGCAGCATTTAAATTTTTGCATCCATAGTTTCCCTATCTCTTCTAAGAATAAAATGCCATGTAATTAGGTAGTAATTATAGTTCAAACACTTGTATGGAAAAACCCATTCATATACCCATCAACAATGAACTCTGCAATAGATAAGTCCAGGGGCGTACTGGGGCGAAAATTTCCACCGGGCAAAGAGTAAATGAGGGGCGCCACTGTATATAATTTTTCCTTTTATCACCCACTTGGATATGCATATGAGCAATTGATTTTTCTTGAAACTTGAGCGCAAACTTTTGTGATGAAAGGAAAAATATGCGTACGATAAAGGCGCATTATGCTAAATCGAAGGGGCGCTTAGTAAAGATTTCAGAGGGGCGCACCGGTCATTGACCGGTTGACCGCCGGGCCAGTACACCCCTGGATAAGTCATTGATCTATAATTGTAGTTCATATGTAGGTACCTAAATACGATATGTATTTAGAAATGCACTATGTTAAGACTCAAAATGTCCAGGAGATCAATATCTGTTGTGAATATGTATTTATAAATAAACGGATCTAATACTTTTAATCGAGAAAATGAATACGAGGTCGGAATAATTTGAGAGAGCACAATGTTCGGCTAAGGAAAAGCCTTTAGCTGGTGTCATATTTAATTAGTAAAACTAATATTAGATGCTATAACTTCGTTTTGATTAATTGACATGACATATTTACGTACAATATAGAGCACTGTAGACTGCCTTACCCGTGTTTAACACGGCTCAATGAATATTTGAATTAAGTTACGTATATACATATATGCATGTTATAAGTTAATTATACTAGCAGAATTAAGTTTGTAGACACAAAATGTACACTTGCCGCAAATCGAAATTAATGACAATTGAGGCTGCTAATACAGTATTTATCATTTAGACCCGTATTTGTATACATTATAAAATTTCTGAATATTGGATGGAATATCCATCCAGGGCTTTACAAAATATTAATCCATCATGGACTTTAAACAAATAGAATATTTATTAATAATCATGAAACATCTGTCATCAGCAGTTTTTACAAAATTTTGATATCTATTAAATAACAATTGTTTAGTGTAATCAGTCATTACGACACATTATGTGATTAGTAATCACATAATATGTCGTAGAGCCATATCCCATTTATTTCAAATTATCCATACATCTGGAGATTCGAATGATAGCTACACTCGAGTTACAATACACATTTCCACACATGTATTTTCTTGTTGCTTCAATTTATGTTAGGAATAATTCAGAACTCTCCAGGCAGGTGATTGCAAATTATATCCTATTAAAGAGGAAATATAGCAAAATAAAGGAGTCCTTTGATTGCGGATATGTAAGTAGGTTACTCAGTCTGTACAAAGACAATCGACATACCTCGCAGACCTTCATCCATGGATTAATTAATTAATTGCTATACAATAGACAGGTGCTCTTGTTTAGTGTATGTAAAATAACTCAAGTGTAAGTTGTTAAAAACATACAATTTATTCAAATATTCCCCCCTTTAAAGACTAAAAATAAAAATATTGAAATAAATATCACACATTTCAAAAAGAAAACAAATTATGATCCTCCCGAGAGTTCCAAATCGCGATGATCACAAGGAGGACGTCGTCTCTTTAGTAGTTTTTTTGTTATCTTCAGAATATTTGAGTAAGTAATTTCCAATGTATTCGATAGGATCTGAGGGTCGCTTCTGATTAGCAGAGGTCATGGCTTTCAAAAGTACGGGTACAATATACTCATCCAAGTACTGTCTAGAGGACATATTTTTGAGGTCTTCTGACTTTACAGACTTTTTTGATTCGCTTTCACCTAAAAAGAGTTGAAAAGATCACTTTATTATTAAGAAAGGGAAAAAAAATAAATGATTTAAACAATTTATTTACTTTTATTCTTATCAGACACATCAGGATCGACCATTTTGTGTGTGTGAGTAGTCTATAATATCTGAAGGATAAAAAATTAAATTAAATTTTTTTCCGGAGTTTGGAAGAAGCGCCGTTTACGTCACTTCAGAAACTACTAAACTCTGTCATTAATATTATTATAACAACAATAAATAATATGTGTATGTTTGTAACAATGAAAATGGCGGTTGTTATTTATTTAGAGACTATTACTTTATGAATTTCTCAACCTCGTACTGATTGTTATAAAAAATAAATACATACATTATTACATTAAATAATCATTAAACTACTGATTTTTGTTGCTTCTACTAAAAACATAAGAATCTTAGCATGGGATCACTGATCATGAAGTTGTAAAATCTTCATCAACTATTATTTTACATCGATGGTTGTTTTGTATATTTCAGAGGAAAGTGGAGTAGAGTAAAGGTTGCGAGTTATTTATTTTGTACAAGTCTATTTTCCCTTTTTGTACAATGATTGATAGTACTATACTATGTTGAGGATTCGTTTATTATCTATATATATTATTATTAAAGAGGGACATATGACGTCATTCATTTAGTGAGTCCGAGTTGAAAAAAGAGAAGTGAGGGATCCTTGTGAGCTTACTCTCCATAGCAGCACTCATGACTGTAAGACTGAGATTTTATTTCATTTTTTTTTAATGATAGCATGTAATTAATTAATGAATGACATTAACCCATGATGATTCTAATTGTACTCTAATTTGACTCAGGAAGCACCGACCAAGGGACTAGCCAAGTACACGTATTTTGTCCGCTGCATGGTCAGTGGCTGTCCCAGTCCACGAGATGTTAAATATCACTCCTTTCCCAAGGATTCAAAAATACGACAAGCTTGGATCCAGGCTTGTTCGAATCCGGAAAGCTTTAATCCCGATAGGTCCCTCGTTTGTGGGCGGCATTTCGTGTATACGGACTATTTTGGTTGCTATGAGGGAGACGGTCAAAAGTTTCCTCTCGGAATTCGTCTCAAACAAGGCATTATACCCCATGTGTCAATACCGTGCCAACTTGAGGCATGTCTCCTTATTATTTATTTTGAATGTCCCTTCATTTACATTAATAAATATCCATTGAATTTGTCTAGGACTTGAGAGTGCAGGATCCTGAAATAGAGGAATTCAATAGGAAACGAATAGTGGAAGAAGCTATTCAGGAGTATGACTCTGTACAAGAAAGAGCTAAAAATGGAACAGGAGGCAGCATCAAAGAGACTCCAAAACCTAAGAAAAGAAGTAAATTTGAGCTTTTTATATCGAATCTCTCTACGCCCAATTATGGTTCTAGCAATGAGGACAAGAGTAAGGAAATCTCTCGGAACAAGGAGAGCTTGCTCTTGAAAAAGACCATTAAAACACTTAGAGTAATAATTATAATTCATTTATGTTTGTACAATTGTTGTGTAAAATATTTCATATTGCTTTTTTTTAGACAAGAGTTCGACTCCTTGAAACAAAAGTAAATGGCCTTACCCATACTAAAGTCTTTTATCGAAAGCAACTGCGACGTCTTCAATCTTTGAAGGGTCGACGAGAAATTATTTATGAGGAATTGGGCAAGAGTTTGACACAATCTCAGATAAGATACCTTATTGAGCCCCGATCCTTTCAAAGAGACTATTCACGCGAAGAAATACTTAGAGGACTGATTCTAAGATTGATTAGCCCACATGCTCTACGCTATGTTAGATCTTGGAATTTAGTTTGCCTTCCAAGTCGACATACATTGGATGTTGCTCTTCAAAAGTTCAAATTTGGTCAAGGGATTTTAATGGACTCAATATCGCGAATACGAGAGTCCTTAGATACGCTCAAAGCTGCTAATAAGAGTCTAGCCATCATATCCATTGCTGAAATGAATTTTCAGTCATGTTTTAAATTTTCTTCAGAGCAAAAAAAAAATACCGAAAGTTATAAGACGCTCCAGGTTGGTGTAGTTCGAGGTCTCGTCTCTGATTTCAAGGAAATCGTTTTCCAAGACTTTGATTGCGAATTAAATAAGAAGTTATTATTTTCCATCATTGAAGAATTGGAAAAAAATACCATTCAAGTGATTGGAATTAATTTCAACATTCGTAATCACAAACTCTTTAAGGAGCTTAATTTATCACAGGAAAATACTATTATCGTGAATCCTACGGACCCTAATCGCCATATCCTTATCTTTCCTGATGTTCCTAATTTGTTAAAAATGCTCCGCGATCATTTACTTGAAGAGAAGTGCTATTTCCCTGACGCGAGTAAAGAAAAATTCCTATTACTTGGTAAACAACACTTTAAGGATATGATTTCTTCTGAGAAGGAGGACGTGAAGTCCACAAACAAAATATCCCTTAGACACATTCGGTGTAAGGGAGAGGATCGACGCTCCACACGCATTGCCTCTCAACTATTGTCAAATACAACTGCCAATGCACTTTCTCTCCATTTCTCGGATCCCAGTGATCCTAGAGGGATTGGCGTGTCCATAATTAATAATTGGTTTGACGTAATGAACTCAACGTGTGTGTTTAATCCTAGGAGTCCCTACAGCTCTGCTCTTGGTATTAACGAGGAGATTCAACTCAGGGCCTTGAATGACATGGAAAAATTAATTTATGATATGAAGTTGATGGATAAATCTCAACTTCCGTTGTTTCAGCAAGGAATACTCATTTCCATCATGTCTACAAAAATCTTATATCAAAGCATAGTAAAGGAAGATGGCTACGTTCCTCATATCCAGACTTTTAGGTTAAACCAGGACTTTATCGAAAATCTCTTTAACCGCATCCGTATATTTGCTGGAGTGAATAGCTTGAATCCCGCGGATGCAATTAACTTAGTCAAATTAATTGTGAGCGAGCAGCAACATTTGGAGGACACGGATATTCTCTCCAACGACGAGGGTTTTCATTGTGATGATGAAAATATGGATGAAAGAGGACTAAATAAAGAAGTTGATAATATCGAGATTGCAGTTGCATCTTCATCTAATGAAGAAGCTAATAGAGAACTCTTAAATGCTGCTCCTATAAGTGAATTCGATTTAAGTATCGCTCCTGGTAGAGAGGAAATCATTCATTGAACATGAGTGCGACTTTTATCTTCAAATTTATTTTATATAATATATGAACTCATTTTCTCTACAACGGGTTTTTATAGACGTGAAATAACGGCATTGATTAAGCAGTGGTTTTAGATATCCCATGCTGTTAATTAATAATATATGATTGATATGTCACATCTCCTTTTATAAACTAAATATATTTGAATATTGTCATGATTTGAACAGAAACAATCCCGTTAATGATGGAAAACCGCAATTACTTTCAACCAACAATTCCATACTTGGATTCAGCTGCACGCCATGTACGTTTACAAGAAATGAAGTGTTTTTGAGGTGAGGGAGCTAACCCGGTGGATTTTTTAAACTATTATCCTATATTAATGCCGCTAAGAGGCAATATAAGAAAGAAAGTTATGACCCTGCAAGTAAGCAGAACTTACAATAAGAGCCAATTTTTCATATGGACACAAGGCAAACAAGAAACATGAGGAAAGCATTTTATTTTTAATAATATAAATTTATAACAAAATCCAACTATTCTTATTAAACTAGATATGAGAATGTAGTTTTTACAGTAATTCTTGTAATCCAATAATAGTTATACGACAAAAGCAAAGTTATACACAGCAAGTAACGTCTGGATGGATTTGTTAAAAATAAAATAAAAATGAATCTTGATAGCATATTTTTCATTGCAAGAGGATGTGTGCTTCTGTCAATTTACGATATTTTTTTTTGTTTGTTTTTTGTTTGAAAATGCTGCTGTCATTGCCGCAATGAATTAAGGTCTTGAAGAGGAAAAAGTATTGACACTTACAGATGTAATAGGGAAATTTTTTTATTCCAAATTTTACTTTTTTTTTTAAATTTTTATTTCTGTTATATATTTATATAAGATTCGCTACATCCTTCGGCATCTCCTCGATTTGGGTGTGATAATGTTTTTCAATATCGTGAAGAGCTACTTTATCATTTTCCGTAATAAAGTTAATAGCAACACCCTTACGACCGAAACGGCCTCCACGACCAATTCTGAAAGAGAGGGGAAAATTATAGTTAGCGACTCAAAACAAGGTCGAGATTGATGATTAAGTAGATAATTATTAATAGAAGCTTTATCAGACGTTAAATTTCTGCTTATTTCATATCAAGCTTGCATGTCTAAGTAATTGAGAAATGTTCATCAGTGTAGAGGAAAAGTTTGTAAGTTGGATGAGAAAAAAGAAAAAGGAATAGATACACACCTGTGAATATAGTTTTCCTTGTTGACAGGCAAATCATAGTTAATAACCAAGGAAATTTGCTGCACATCGATACCACGAGCTAACAAATCTGTAGTGATTAATACACGTGAAGATCCACTTCTGAATTCACGCATGATCACTTCACGTTCCTCCTGAGTCATTTCACCGTGCTGAAATGAATGTCAGAATTAGGATATAAAATAAAATAATATATTTTAACACATTTTATTTATCATTGTAGGGAAATACCTAAAAGCCTTAGTCAATTAGTAAAGGCCTTTATCATATATATATATATATTCCCCCTCTCATATAGCATCCTTCGAACGCCCCAACTCTGAGAGACTGAGAGCTGAGGTTCTATTAAAATGCACTTATTTAATAACTATGTTTTAAAGTTATATAAATGTAGGAAAAACGAGTTTCCTACTTATACATACATATAAATAAGTCATTGGGAAAAAAAATAAAAAAATTACAGACGTTATTGAGTCCATCACGTTAGAAAAAGAAAATGACATAATATACGCACCATGGAAGAAACAGTAAACTGTTTGATACCCATTTTCTCAGTCAGCCAACAAACTTTCCTGCGGGTATTACAAAAGATGACAGCCTGAGTGATGGTAAGAGTCTCGTACAAATCGCAGAGGGTTGAGAACTTCCATTCTTCCTTCTCCACATACACATAGAACTGTAGAATACCTTCCAAGGTCAATTCCTCTCTGCGGACAAGGATCCGAATGGGATCTCTCATAAATCTTTTCGTCACATCTAAGACGTCATCAGGCATAGTAGCAGACATTAGAACAACTTGGATGTCTTGATTTAAATTACGAAAAACGTCATAAATTTGCTCCTTAAATCCTCTACTTAACATCTCGTCAGCCTCATCGAGGACAAACATCTTGATGTTTTCAGTACGAAGATGCTCTCGAGTAATCATGTCGAATACTCTACCAGGTGTTCCTAATCAATAAAATAATATATTAATATAAACCTATGGTTATAAAAATAGAGGGAAATGCTCTTGAAAGGATCATAGTTTTAAAATATTTGTTGCCGAAAAGATTTCCAAGGTTAAGAACATGATATGTGTTTAACCTAACGATGCAAATGCGGCTCAATTACTCTAGCAAACGTTCGACCGCTTTCCCAATATAGCGTAATGCTCTTGGGAGGCGGAGATACCATATTTGCACTCTTGACTCATCCATTCAAGATACACTTAGTAGCCAGTAACTTACCCACGACAACATGAGGGCCCTGTTCCAGAGCACGAATGTCACTCGAGATTGAACGACCACCAATGCAGGCATAACAAGTGGCCTTCAAATAATCTCCTAGAGAGATGACAACTTTTTGAATTTGTTGAGCCAACTCTCTTGTAGGAGCTAAAACAAGGGCTTGAGTCCTGTTCATGGAGATATCAACCTTCTGAAGGATGGCAATAGAAAAAGTAGCAGTTTTGCCCGTTCCTGACTGGGCTTGAGCAATGGCATCCCGGGTCTTGATGCATGGAACAATCGCTCTTTGTTGAATAGCGGATGGCTTCTCAAAACCTTAAAAATCAAAGAAAAAGCAAAGGTTAGACGGCCTTTCTTTCATCCCTTAAATAACTGGGGTTCATCTTCGCATATACACAAAATTGTGGACGCGGCCCCTATTCTAGATCCATGTGAAGGGATCTAAAATGATAGAGGGTTGTTCGACCCAATGAAGTTCATCTCGCCCCACTTCGACACCCTAGAGGGAATGGAATGCCCTCTACGGCTCTAATGTGTGGCGCATCTTCCCCCTTCTCTTACTCAACAGGAAGTTGATACAACAAGAGATCCCATAGGAGCAGGGCATGAGTCATGCTCCCCGGTGAGTGGATGCAAAAGATTCCACAGAAATGGACTCAGAGAAGGGAAGAAGCGAAAAGAGAGATAAAAAAAGGCGAAGGAAAAAGGAGGAGGAAGAAAAAAAGAAGAAGAAAGAGAGAGAGAGAGAGAAAGAAAAGGATTCAGAAAATCCCTCGATGCAACGAGTCGAATCCTCCTCAAATCCTTACCAAAGGAGTAAATGCCACGAAGGAGAGGTTCCTTAAGATTCATATCGTCGAAGGACTCACAGACCTCGAACCAGTTACATTCGATAACGGTGGAGTCGGGATTACGGTCTCCTCCATCATCAGCACGACTAAATCGAGGCTCTGTCTCTTCCACAGGGGAACTAGGGAATAAGAGTATAATTAATGGATAAGGAATACGTCTGGAGAACCCAGAGACAATCCCTCACCTTCTGTCCGGATTCGACATGATTTGACTTCAAATGTAAGTTTGATAAAACTTGAAGGGAAAAGAATCTTCGTCTCTTTCTCGCTAGGCGAAGCGAAAGGAAAAGAAAGAGAGGAAGAGATTATCACTCACACACTGCACCACACGCTCACAGACGCACAAAGAGACACTCAACTCTGCATAGAGCTACACAGGCGCAGACACAAAAACTGAGGGAATCTATAGCATAATTCCTTCGCCCCACCCCTTTCCTATGAAACTCAGCATACTATCCACCGGCCCATCCAGCCCCTCCATATTCTCTGTATAATCCAAATTTCTGGGATATCATGGATAATTGGGAATGCTAGCAAGATTATAAATTCAATTTCTTATACGTCCCAACTATTTGTAGCATTTAGCATGGATGAAATTTGAGATTTTTACCTCTTTTTCTCATATTTAAACTCTTCCGGAAACGGAAACAATTCTCTGCCCAACGTGCTGCAACAACAAAAAAAAAAAAAAATAGGGATAAATGTTTTTCTAAAAAACCCGGCTACAATTTAGAGTACTCTCCTACTTGCAAATTTAAGTTGTTTGGTCTGTAGGGATGGAACGGAAAAAAACACGTGTGATGATGTTCTTTCTATGCTTTTTAGTAGTATTGAAGTTTCTATTCGTACATTTCACAATATGTATATGATTGCGAGTTTGCCTTCTATGAGAGCAGCGATTATTTTGACTTTGATTGCATAATATACTTAATAGCGTTAGATTTTGAGGTATGTACATGCAAACAGGACCTTAAGGAGGAAACGGAGTATTTATAGATATTTGTATGTCATATAGGAGGGGGAATGGAGTACTAAGTAGCGGAGTTGAGCATTTTTGGATAAATCAATAGTCTGCTTTCTTGATTCTTTTTATATTATTTGTACAAATACAATAAATACTACCTTGAGTCGAACCGTGCAGTAGGCGCGATCATTGAAATACTCTATGTACCTACATAATAATATGATGATATGGTGCGTGAATACATTTATTAATTTAGCTAGTATAATAAGTAGCTAGCAGCTAGTAGATTGCAATGTCATTAGCCCTCGGAAGTTTATTGTATTTTCCCCTAACCTCTCCCCCCCCCCCCTTTAAAGGTGCTGCCATCTCTTGCGTCATTCCCCAGTTTCCCAATATAAATAAAAGACTCTACAAAACATATACTATATACATATTTGATACATCAATGGGATTTGTTGTTCTTCAACTCCTCTAACTAACTAATAGCTCATTCTCTCCTGTCTACATTTTAACTCCAGGAGTTCCAAAACTAAAGCTAACTAGTACTTCAAGAGAGAAGAAGAAATGTCGAGTGGAAAAAAGACGAAGAAGCCTCCTCCTTTACCCCTGACACTTCCTGCCTCCGAGGAGGAGGATGCCTGGAAACATTCCCCTTCTAACATGGTGGATCATAATAGCGGAATGATTCCTAACCCTTCCAAAGATACTTCTGCGGAGGATGAGGAAATGAATACAAATGAGGGAATGAATCACATTGATGTCGTGAATGACAAGCAAAGGGAGAGGCTTGAGGTCTTTTTGAACAAAAAGGAGCAATTGGGGGATCTCAAAGGGGATGAGGACTTTGAGAAACTCTCTGAACTGGGATCTGGGAATGGGGGTAAAAAAGCAAAAAAAAAAAAAAAAATGAAGAAGAAGCCTCCTCTTATTCATTCTTTTCTTCCACTCTCAGGTGTCGTGCATTGTGTTCTTCATCGGCCCTCAGGGACCATTATGGCCAAGAAAATGATTCACTTGGAAGTCAAGCCCGCTACAAAAAAACAAATCATTACTGAACTTAAAATACTCCATAAATGCAATTCCCCATATATTGTGGGATTCTATGGAGCTTACCATAGGCACGTTCTAGCATTCCTTACTATTACTTACTAATGATGATAAGCTCCCTCCTACTACCAAAGACATGTCTTGTACTCTCCCAATAATCTTCTTCTTTCTTTCATGACTGATCGTATGGCTTTTATGCTAAGGCTATTAGCAATTAGGTGCAGCTTTTGAGCAAACTAACTGGAGCCTGTCAAAATATTAGTTCAATATATTATACCATGTGGGCCTCACAATTTGGTTAGTCCTGCATTAAGCCTAATGTAATTCAGGGCTATTTTCGTTTTCGACGTTAATTATTAATTGGTCCCTTGGCCTAGAAATTTTGCCCAGTTTTATTTGTAATTGGATAGTCTCAGTTGACATTTTGAAAACTTTTGACGCATTTGTCTATTTATAATTGTTATTTTATGAGGAACGTGTGTTTTTGTAGGAGGGACCTCATATATGTAATCTACTATTGTCTTTAAATGTACCTTTCTTTTTGTTCATTCGTATAGTGATGGAGAAATAAATATATGCATGGAGTACATGGATGGTGGATCTCTAGACTTAGTCCTCAAAAAGACTGGTAAAATCCCAGAAAAGTATTCGCGCAAAATCACATATGCTGTAATGATCACCCTCAAAAAGCCCCTGAAATTCGTATGTTTTGAATGTGCTCTTATTCCCATAGGTTCTTCGAGGCTTGAGCTACCTTCGAGAAAGGCATAAAATCATTCATCGGGACGTAAAGCCCAGCAACATATTGGTAAATAGTCAAGGAGAAATCAAAATTTGTGACTTTGGAGTTTCAGGCCAGCTTATTGATTCAATGGCAAACTCCTTTGTTGGAACTCGCTCCTACATGTCACCTGAGAGACTACAAGGCTCTCCATATTCTGTTGCTAGTGATGTTTGGTCCTTAGGACTCTCTCTCTTAGAAATTAGTCTTGGTATGTACCCCATTCCCCCTCCAGATGTTGCAGCCTTAACACATATATTTGGACCTCAAATTGGACCAGAAGATGTTGCGATAGCTCGAGGAAATCGAATTCCCAAGTCTCCAGGGAGTAATGGATCATGTAATGACATATTTCAACTAAGTCCTATGTTTATTGAATTGTTTTATTTATTTCAGGCAAGCCAATGGCTATTTTTGAATTATTAGAGTATATAGTCAATCAACCCCCACCAAAGTTGCTGAGTCGAGTATTCTCTGACGAAATGAGGGACTTTGTTGATCGATGTTTAAGGAAAAAGTCAAACGAGAGGCCTGATCTTGATACACTCATGGTAGTACTATTCACCCTTCCAACTATACCATTGCACATAATTATTCATTTTCCAGGCTCATCCATGGATCGCTGGAGTTGAAAATGATGGACTAGATATTTCAGATTGGGTGTCTCGGATTTCCAAGCTTCCCACACCACAGTGATTGATATAATCAGACTGATCCTTATTTAGTCTATAGATTGACGTTTTACACTACACACAACATAATATATTCTTCATCGTTTACAAAGAAATGAACATAAATCCATTCCTCCATTCAACCAACCACTCACTCCCATCCCTTCAACCCCTACAAGAATAAAACCGAATAATTAAATATCTATATATTTAAATAATAATAAACACACTTCAAGAGTTGAATTCAATTAATCAAATAATTATTGATTCATTATATTATGACTATTATTTTTCATTTAGAGAGAGGGTAACTAGAGCTATTTATATACATACATGTTTCTAAAGATTAATTAATTAATTATTATTATTCAATCATTCTTTAAGTGTTTTAAGTTATGAATCTTTAGTTATATTATTTAAAAAAAAAATTGTTGTTGAGTTTGCTTAGAAATGAAGAAATACTCATTTCCCCCCCCCCTCTACATAGAGGTGGTAGTAGCATAATTATACTGTTTTTGCATTTATTTATTACTGAAAAATAAACATCTCATAATTGAAATTAAAAAATATTCTCTCTTGATCGAATTCCCCTGATTATGCTGTCATTTAAAAATTTACGATCCGAATACGTTTTTTTTTATTTCACAAGTTTTTTTTGCTAATAAACACATAATAATAATAATAATTAATTTGTTTTCCCATCTTTACTCCATTTTATTTCTTTCTTTTTTACCACGGTAGCATACATTATAAAGACTCAAAGTTGGGATTTATTCATTATAATGATGTTTGATTGTACATAGTATTTCTTTAGCGCACTCTCAAAAGCTTTTTCTTTCAAATTTACATATTTCTACTCTAAGTACTTAATGCAATGATTATTTCAGGTTCATTTTATCCGTTCAGTAAAATTTACTCAAATAAAAATTATAAACCAACCATTTAGCACAATTTTCTTTTTATTATTTTAAATCTCTCTCTCACACACACACAACACTATATAATATTTTCCTTTTAGATATTATGATTTCTATATTACAATAAAATAATTTCGACTTGTTTTTAAAAGCTCTGTAATAAAAAAAAATCCAGATGTTTAATTAAATTTAGTTCCATTAAATGATGATTATGAATACTCCTTTATTATTATCTATTGTTTGTGTCACCTCTATATATACTACATATAAATGCTCATATGATCATGCTCTTAAAAAAAGATATTTCTCACTCAAAAGTCTTTTTCCTTGGGCATAAGGAAATTGGAAGAATTGTTGTTGTTTTTTTATTAATCAATTCTTTATTGAAGCCCTCCACTAAGTTCCTATTCATTATTTGAGGAGAAGAGAAGAAGCATGATACTGATTTGTCCATGAAAAAGGCATACTAGGGGCAAATAATATATGTTAGTTTCATTGGCTGTAGATAATGTTATGTTAATTTATGAAGTAAAGAAAAGTGTTCATAATATTTTGAGAGTTGAGTTGATTAGAATAACTCATGTCGACCTCCCACGTCACATAATATTTACAAGTCGGACTCGAGTCTATCATTGACTTGAATCTTATGACTCGTGTGATCATCCCTATTAGTTTGAAAGTCTCTTTTTAGAACTCAGATTTTGTTCTTATTTGATGTCAACAGCTGTACTCACAGAGTTTTAAAAAAATATGGCTATTATTTATTTAGGTATGTCTCTATTAAATTGGGTCCAATTTGCAAGACATCAAGCTCCGCTTTTCTCGTATTTTCTGGAATATTATGTGTGTGTGGGGGGGGGGGGGGGGGGGTAAATTGATGCTTTAATTAACAAGTTTCTAAGAGCTGAGTTGCTTCGGTCCTGTAATAGTTACGGTTTAGTAAAGAGTACTTTACCCTGAGCTGAGGCCCGTTTTCTGAAGTCATACACAATGAGTAATTAATTATTTTCTTCTGAAATTCAAGTATCCGTTTACACGCTTAAATACTCTTTACTTAATGAAAATGCAACTATAAGAGTTAAATTTTGAAAACCGATCAAGAACAATGCAATTTGAGTTTTTATTAAATAATAATAATAAATGATGCTAACGTTAGCGTTGCTTGTCTATGGGGCTAGTTGATACACACTACATTGATAAAACATAGTTGGCGGGGGTAAATTGATACAACAACAACTACAGAAAGGAATAACAGGAAGAATATTTTGTTTTACCACATATTTGAATGTTGTTGTTTTTTTCTAAATTTCATGGGATTCGACAAGCACCTCAAACTTAATAAGTAACACCTAGGTCCTGAAATGGTTCGAAATTATAAAAGGATTACAACTCAAGGACAAACAGCTCCAGACATCATGGAAAAGGCCGTATTGGAGGTGATTGATTTTGGATGGAGTTTGAGGAGAGTTGCATCTAAGTATGAGATTCCTTTCGCTACTTTGGGTAGATATGTTAAACGCTGGACATCCGAATCAGAAAGAAGTTGTCTCCATAATCGTCATGTAGGCTATTCTCAACCAAGAAAGATATTCAACGACGAGCAAGAGAAAGATCTTGTTCAACACTTACTCCAATCACCTTCCATATACTTTGGATATCTTGGTCTGGCCCCTGTAGAAGTAAGGACTTTGGCATTCAAATTCGCTATTGAAAGTAGGATTGATATGCCTAAAAATTGGATCGTGGATAAGTGTGCTGGAAAGGAATGGTTCACTAGTTTTATGAAACGGAACTCTGGTCAACTATCAATTATTATTCAACCTGAGACCTCATCCACCAATGAGAGTCATACAATGATTAGTTTATTACATTCAGACAAACCAATGCCTCATCCAAGAGTAGTAGGTTCTCGCATATTGAAAGCTGGATCATGTAAGAAAAGAAAGAGCGCTGTTTTAACCGACACATCCATTAAGACTGAACGAGAAATGGAAAAGGAATAAAGTAGTTTGAAGGATGGATTCCATTGTAAAAGAAAATAAATAAGTCTATGAAAAATTTGAGTTTCAGATGATGAAGCTTTTATATGTTCCAAATTGTGATATTTTCATTATGTTAAGTTTATAAATTATATTTAATTCAGTCTCCGTTACCTGTCCGAGTTATAAGTGCCTATATAATCTGAAATATATAATCTTTGTTTGTTAAACTAATAAATTATTACATTTTCATCATAACTATGTAGCATATTATTTCAATTAATTGTACTTAGATCTTCTCCATTAACTTACTCCATCGATATGGTAAATTGATAATACACCTAAAATATATCACGTGTCAATATCACCAATAATAGCTGAGTAATATGTCGTCATTAACTAAATTTTGTATCAATTAGCCCCCTTTCCTATTCTGTAATAGACAACTCTTCCCATGCAAATGACGATGCTCCTTAAACAGCAAGTCATAACAAAACAGTGCCATTCCAAATATGGGTTAGGCCATTTTTTGAGTTGTATCACCATAATCTGAATTATGCTCAACACTTGGTACAATGTCTACGAATCCCTCAAACATTTAAAAACAAATTTGAAGAATATTGTTATGGACTTAGGATATGAAGTTTCTGACTCGAAAAATTTAATTATTATTAGTTCAGAGTTTCCTTTTAAACTGGGGCTCCCATTGAATTGTGATAATAATTGTTAACGGATAATTAGGTAGTAATTACCCACAATCAAACAATTTTTCAACGTCATAAAAGAATGGTGGAATTAGCTCTAGCGATAAAATTCTCGTAACCGGATCTATATCCAAGGAGGGATGCTCCAAATTTGGAGCTTGGAGGTAACATTAAAAAATAGATAGTACTATAGAAATTCTGGAGTTTTAGTGGTACATATACCTATTAGAAGGGGGCGAAACATCCTTTTGGGTGCTACAGTACCCACATAGTCAAAAACAATATTAATCCTTACGGTTCCACAATAATATCTCATTCTAAAAGTATTTGACGCGCTGATCATGAATTTGTAATTAGTTTGTTCGTTTCAAATATGATATTTTCGAGAGTTTGAACAAAATCAGCTGTGTCCGCATATCGTGATTTGTAGGCACGTATTTCGACATTTTCAAGAACAGAACAAAATGCATCGTTAGTTAAAACGTAACAAACTATGAACTAGATAGTGTTGGCAGAAGTTGGTATATTTATTAGCTACTCACGTCGAGCTTTTTTGTCCACTCGCAACCTCAACTGACAAAAGGACAAGGAAAAATTTGGAAAAACAACTGTTAGCTGCTACCCTTCTGTATTTTCCTTGTTGCCAACTTGTTAATAATTGGCAGAATTTATTATTTAGATATACTATATATTTATAAATTTTACCAATCATAAACCAATCGTTACTACTCCTAATATATTCAAAATTCAAAAAAAGGGCGCGCACACGACGAGCTTTTTGGGATAAACAAAAACAAAATATATTAAATCAGGAATTGCGCGCCCTTTTTTTGAATTTTGAATATATTAGGAGTAGTAACGATTGGTTTATGATTGGTAAAATTTATAAATATATAGTATATCTAAATAATAAATTCTGCCAAATATTAACAAGTTGGCAACATGGAAAATACAGAAGAGTAGCTACCAGTTGTTTTTCCAAATTTTTCCATTCCCTTTTGTGAGTCGAGGTTGTGAGTGGCCAAAAAAGCTCGACGTGGCAATCCTTGATTTAATATATTTTTTATGCATCAAAATCATAAATAATAATAGTACCCTTTTCGAGCTCATAACACGTAGTGTCAACTGCTTTAAATCAAAAGAGTCAAATGATGAAAATCAGCTGAAGGGAATATACAGTAAGTATTTTTGTTATTCCCAAAAGCTCGTCGTGATTCTTTCGGGTTTATCTAGCATCTTCCATTTGAGAATAGGAGATACCCGGCGGCCGGCCATGTGTGTATTCTCAATTCTCATCCCCCTTCTGCACATCACCTGTTATTTTTGTGTGTGTTGTTTTCTTCATCTCCTCAGCTTTAAGAGCGAAATCCACATTAAAAAAACAACAAAAAAACGTGGTGATTACGTTTCCCGCCAAGAATCAACAAGAGCTGTGTGCCCCTACCCAACCTAGCAAGACTTGTTTTTTATGGAGAAAAATAAAACTTGGCGGGAAATCTAAGTATAAGGAATGGGGTCACTTGAAAAAATTTGAAATTATTTATTTACATAGGTGCATCTCTTCTGCATCATGTTACAGGTGGTTTTTAACTCGCTTTTGACTTCAATTTAGGTCATAATATTTACTGGCATTTGTATATATTCCTGGATATGAATTGTACTTAAGTACACTTTTTTTTACTGGTAAATGTTTATTGATACAATGGTCAATAGGTGCTGTTGCACTTATCGATCAAGAGGTTTTTGGCTTAGAACACGATGCTACTTTGTCTTCAAAACGTTGTTTTATTGAACAATTTCATTTATAACTTGTTAATCATTAATAGTTGTTGGTAGAGCAGTAGGAGATAATGACGTAACTGAATGGCAACTTAGAAATTTCAAAGCTTTTTTTCTTCCTATTTTCGGATGAAAGATGCATTGAAGGTATGAGTAAAGACTACATATTATGTATCGGTGACGTCAGTAAATATATATATATATATTTAAAATAGACCAACGAGTTACAATAATAAATGGAGTAGCTGGAACAACGCTGTAACTCAGCCTCTTGATAGGAGATTCGTGTTTTTGTTTTGTTTTTACATGGTTAAAATCCAAATGACAAAAATTAAATGTCTTTGTACAATATAGTTCCTTTTTTAATTCATCAATAACACACATTATACACAAAGTCACGTGCTAGAATGAATATCTCTTCCATCAAGGCGATGATTTTCAATTGTAAAATAAAAGTTTTTGATAATAACAAAACTTACTCTGAGTGAGCATTGGAACATGCAAATTTAACGAACAGAATTTTACTCTTTAGCACTTTGCTACACGTCAATGACAAAACTTCTCTCCCATAAATGGGTTTTCTTAGGGTGTTTAAAATTTTAGAATTCAGGAATATTTTGGAATTATTAACAATTATATATATACATATGCGCAGATATGATTCATCAATTATTTAAAATTATAAACGGCAAATGTGTCTCTATTAAAAGTTGTACATGACGTATGTGAGTACACAGCTGTTTATTTGCATAATTTATACTCTGAAACATGAACAAGTTTGAGATTTTTTATCCTTTAAAAACTTTGGCAAAAGATGACTTCCTCTAGGTGGTAAAATTGACCCATTCACATAAGTTGATTTGAAATATGTGAATTTGTTCTCATATTAAAAGTACAATATCTATTGAAGCTCCATCTATTGACACATTTTTATATCAAACAGAACTTACCTACAACAGTAATTACCTACAACATTTAATCATATTATTAATAATAAGTTATTTATGGATCTGTTCCTAGGGAAAAGAGACTATATTTTATAACACGTGAGGGATATAAAATTGAAATGAAAATTTACTTAGGGAAGGGGTTGTAGAAATCTTCTAAATCATATTTACAAATGCAATGAAAACATTTTTTGACTATGTACTTTGTATAACAGAACTATAGCCAAACTTTTATCAAGGGGGCCAAATGATTGAAGGAATATCAAATTGTTGTTCAATTTTAATACAATATGAGAGAGAGGAAGATGTTTGCATGTCATGGATAGGGCAAGTTTGTTGAAAGAAAAGGGCCCTCATGGTAATTGATATTAGAGCAAGCAAAACTGCAATTATTGATGGTTTGAATTCCATGATAAAAGGTGAACATTGGAAGAACAAAAATATCGTCTCAATATCACTTCTAGAAGCTAAATGATATAATATGTCAAAAACTGAATTTTTTTTATCAACTGACTCCTCTAACGGAATTTTGCTACTTAAAAAGAGTTTTACAATCATCTTATTCAGTTTCAAAAAGATAACAAATAAATAAGTTGCAACTTGTACAAGCGATGCAAGACAAAATAATGGAGTAGTTTTGGACGAAATGTTCAGATAGAGTTAAGTTTAAGGAAGGAAATAAAAATATCAATAGGTTCATCCACCCGGAACATCAATTTGAATTCAGTCTTCTCAAGATCGTTGAGTCTAGAGCTTGCTGCAATGTTCATTAGCCATTGAGTATTATTAAATATTGTCAAATAACAATTAATCAGTAGATAAAATACAAGGGTACCAGATAGTAATTGTGGACACACTCTCTCACCTCAATAAAATGTCCATCCCTTTGTATCAGTAGACATGAGGAAAATGTTGAGATAGTGTTGAGTTCAAGGAAGAAAAGAAAAATATCAGTTGGTACTCCTAGCTTTATGGCCCATTTGAACTAAGTCTTCTGTGTATTATAGAGGTGAGAACTTGCTTTAGTTATAAATAGTTCAATTTCTGACTAGATTGAAGTCATGGCGAAGAAAATGAAGCCTTTTTTCCTGGATTTCAGAAGATTTTGAATGATTACTTTGGTTCTTCTCAGGTTCAATCAGTTATTATTAAGTACTATTTAATGTTGTCAAATAACAATCAGCCCTTAAAATGCAGAGGTACTACATAGTAATTGTGATCCCACTCTCTAAACCAAAAATAATTCAACTCTTCATATTATAAAACAGGGTATAGTTCACCACTACAATGTTCCAGTTTTCCATCCCTCCTTGAAAGTTATTCCATAGATTTTGTGCCAGAGTAAAAATGTACGTGTCATTGTTACTCCATGGTAGTGGGAGTATCAGGCAGGGGCGTAGCTGGGAAAATTATAAAAAAATTTCAATCTATAGGTAATTAGCTGTCAAAGTCTAAATTATTTTGATCCACAAATTTTTTTTCGAATTTCAAACACATTTTGTACGAGTTAGGTCACTCGTATCAGGGAAACCCAAAAGTAAGATATCACAGATTTGAATATGCCAAAGTTTGCCAGTTAGTAAAATAAACTCTTGTATACAAAAATGAATAAGTTCGAGAATCCCACTCAATGAACATACTCAGATTTTTGGTGCCGAAAAGGATTCTTTATGAAGTAAAATTAATTTTTTATATATTATATTAAAAAAATAAGTATATAAAGTTAACATTTTGCTCATAAATGTTTATTTTTCTTGGATAAACTCTTTTTAATGTAGGATCAAAAACTTCCACAGTCATCTCTTTCTAACTTCTTTGAAATGAAGAAAGAGACTTTTACAATTTCCATCCATTTATACTTCATAGGAGTAGACACTGACTTTTTTCATTATTCTAAATTTTGCTACTTAGTAACAAAATACCTAAAAGATTCGTTAACATATCTTTTAAATAATAATTGTCGATATTTTATGACTCAGTCCTTTTTAAAATCATTATGCATGTACACGTGCATCTTGGGTTCAATCCTCGGTTGAAGTGAGGATCGAAATTTGAGAAAAAGGGCATAATTCAGCTACTTATAGAACACACAAAGTACCTTACGGCGTTCGATGCGTTCACTCCATGGAAATGAAAGAATGTGGCCGTCACAAAATGTTGAGGAGTTGGACAAAAGCCTTGAATTATTGCCAGATTAGAATAGGAAATGTTTATATATTATATTATATTATATTAGATACGTACTTATATTAAACTTTAAAAAAAGTAAAATGAACTAAATTCTTAATATATCTACAAATATATCTCGTTTAGTTCGGATTCGATCAGCTTGGGTTTTGCTATACTACTATGGGCAAAAAAACCCGGGAAATTTGAATTTTTTTTTTTTTGATGATTTTGATAGGTGAAGGTCCCACACTTGTCACGTGCATCCGTAACAAATTAACCGCCAAAATATTCATGTGTGCCTGATATACACGTCGTCCTTTTGTGGAGAGCTAAAATATAAATTTTCGTTTTTTAAAATGTTTGAAAGATGATGACACAAATGCAATTGTGAGAAATGTTGAATAAATCAAAAATGTTGGAATGAATATTCTTTTGAAATTTTGAGAATCTGGAGGAGTCTATTTCTCGAGGTACATAACCTATTACTATGAAGAAATCGATTTTTGATTTTAATATCATATCCAAACTCAGCAGTTATTGTTCTGTAATTATTATAGACGTAATAAAGGTTTTGTAACTGTTTTGAAGATGAAAAAAAAAAAAAAAAAACCGTTGGCAATTGTGCATTGCATGGAGGGGGATACAATTAATTTTGATAATGAAATATTAACTAAAGATTTTTTTACCCATGGACCTTCAATAAATGAGTTCAATCTGTATATGTAGAATAATACAAAATCAAATCTTATTCTTTTTGTCAGTATAAAATACACATGTAGATTCTTAAAGAGCAGACTTTTTTTCTCAAAATTGTCTGCTTAGTTTTGAGTTTTTTTAAAACTGAAGGCAGTGCAGTCAAAACTTGATTTCCTTTCTATTATCATACTTCTCATATCCTCGAATCAACATTTTCTTCAAATAACACCCTTATTTACAGATAAATGTCTTGAGAATTCTACATATATGCAGGTACAGATACCGTGTAAAATCCTCAAAAGTTGACGTAATTATCGACTCAATAGTTTCTTAGAGTCAAATCCTCATATTTGCTCTGATATTTTATTAATCTTCTATAAATCATGGTCTTAATGGTTTGAATAATGGCTAGATAAATGATTATTTAAATCTTTTTAAATATAATGTTCGAAATCATTGCCGTCCCAATATGAAGAATTCATAGATTTCCCCCTGGTTTTACAAAGTGTGAAAATTCGGGAACTTTCTTGGTGTTATAGAACACTGCTGAAGTTTATTGAAGAATTAAAATCGTAAAAAAGAAAAAGTTGGCGAATTTGTCCTATGAAAAATATTCTTGCAATACGAAAATGTTTGAAGCGAAATTTTTTTACAGTAAACTTACAAAACACTTTACAAGCTCTTATAAAAACAATTAATATGTCAAGTCAACAAGAAAGCAAGTTTGTTTTCAAATATTGAAAATGAGGAAATCCACTTTTAAATGTATTTTTAATTCATAAATGTAACGGTCAAATATGTCGGAGTCATTTTAAGACTATAGAGCAATCGGATAAATGTGTCGACTGCACATGGAGCCGAGTTGGTCCCTGAAGGAACGTCCATCTTTTTAATAGTCCCAGAGATTTATTTAGTTGCAGTTGGCTAAAATAAGTTCATTATCTGTTGTAGAACTATTAAAAATCAACTACATCCACTATTATGCTCACCATGAATCGTAGTAACAGTAACTACTACATAGTCAGAAATACCAGATGTTTTTGATTCTTGATTGTGGCCGGTATTTTTTTACTCCTAAAATTATTTAATTAATCAAAATATACTATAAATACAAACGAAATAGAATTGTTTCAAGAATATGAGTGCAGTTCAGACTCATTTTTGAAACAATTCAGATAAACTTGGTTTCTTGTTGACTTCACACAAATGTAATGCAATCCGATGGTCTAAAGTTGAATATTCTAGTAATAGAGCCAAAAATTATTAGATAAAAAATGCTTCATTTTCAATCTGAAATCAAGAGCTTATATTCTTGATATCATGACCCAATCAGGACAATGCATTTTTTAAAGGAAACTATTTTAGATAAAATAAGTCAGCAGCCATTGAAGATATCATCAATCATTCTGGCTACATGGAGTTATAAACATGATATCATGTAGAATAATGGCAAATTATTCTTATTCTGCATGAAAAATACTTAAGCTTACAAAAAAAAGTCGATTTTCTTTGATTTTTTCTCAATTTAATTTATAACTGTCCCACAATACTGAAAGGAATATAGTATGTGAAAGGTTGCGTTATGTACAGTTACAATAATATTCCGGAAGTAAATACAATTGAGTTTACTTCCTTCATCAAAACTAGAAATCAATGACTCACGGTAGAGATACTAAAAAACAAGTTCAATAAACTGAAGTAGTAGCGCAAAAAAGGTTTAAGAAACCAGTTGAATCCCTTCTGCTCACTACTACTTAAGTAGCTCTACCGTGAGTCTTTGATTTCTAGTGGATTTTTGTTCGAAATTGAATGAAAATTTACACATTTAGATGGACGATTTCTTCTTAGTTAGTGCTTGATAACTCACTTAAAAGCTGCAATTCTAAGCTCTTTAATGCATTTTTTATTAATCAATTTCAACTAATATTCAAGGAGTTATTTAAGTGCAAAGGATTTGGTCGACTTTTGGGCCTACTCCCGTCCCCTACACCCCCAGGAGTCCCTTTAAGAATTTAGAATCTGCATTAAATACACTAGCGAATCAACATTTTTTCATGCGTAAAAAGAGTATCCTTCCAGGCTTAAATTGAAGTTGAAGTTTGAAAATGGGCCAAAAAAGCAAAGAAAGTAGGGTTTGATTTCTCGAAAACCGTCGGACTCTTGAAAAAAAATTACAAATTTAAAATTGGCGTGCAAAAAATGGATAACTGTTATTATACTTATACCCCTTAGGCTTTTTGACTGTTGATCAGTGTTGTTATTTTATTAAATATTGGGATGGTTATTAGCCCTTGCTATTAAATTTAATTTCCATCAGTATGGTAAACAACCATCGAAATATGGCTCTGATGTTTGTTAATTAATATAAATTTGTATATTGTAGAACTAAAATGAACGGAAGTGTCAAATCACGGTCGTCCCAAGGTCTGAATTTTGTTACAGAATGCTATTATCTAAGTCAATTATATTCTTAATATAATTATCATCTCTATTAATTGTGGAGATAAATATTGATTCAAATGTAGAAGACACTCACAGAAATATATAAATAGGGTGTCGACTTGAGGTTTTGTAAATTTAAAAATGTGTTATTATTCCTATCAATTTGAGTCAAGTCGGGAGTTAAGGGGCTCAAACTGAGTTGACACAATACTATGATGTATATTCCCAAGTTGTACGCACACATTGTTTACCGAAATTATTAAAAAAAATATTTTAAATAGTTTTTTTTAATAAATATATTTTACATACATTCATATGTTTGGAGACTTGCCTTGTGGCCGTCAAGAGTTGATGAGTACTTCTCCATGTTGTCAACTTAATTAAAATCATACTACATATAAACTAACTAGTCATTTGATTTATCTGTGATATGAGTGGTGTAGCCAGTTTTTTGCATAAATTATAAGTTATTGTAGGTCCTATTTGTACAATTTTTTTGCACAAATTATTTGACGAAATTCCTCTTCTTCCCTTGTGGATAATGAAGTAAAAGACTACGAAAAAGAAGGAAAGCCCAACAAGAGGAATGAATATATGTAATTCCAATACAAAATTCAGCTTTTATTAGATTGAACTAAAAAAACAAGGACACACAGCAATTTAATCATTTAATAAATGAGAGTCTATCATTTTGTACTTTCAATCCTGATATGAAGGAAATATGTTATGAACAGTTCTTTTATGTGTCATTCCTATGCTGTATGGACGACCACATTTCCAGAATCCAGCTACTGATTTTGGGTTTATTTTATAAGATTTTGTTCCAAATTTTACTTTATTCTCGTAATGGTCATTTAAACTACATATACCTTGGGTGTTTGCGTCGTGGACCCCATACTACTTAATATGTCCGCAAACTTGAAAAAAGTAAAAATAAAAAACCGGCGTTAATTTATGTTAAAAACTCTCTCTTAAAGAAACAAAAAGCATACAATTAATTTTCCGCCAATCCGTCGCTTTCTAATTTAATTCCCCGGGATGTGGGAAAAGCGGGCTTGTTGGAGAGAGGAAAGTGTATGTGTGTGTGTGTGTCTGTATAGAGAGGGAGAGGGGGAATTTTCTCCGCCAGGAGCGCTAACGTTCATTGACGGACACAAAGCCAAGAATTCAAGGGATTCTATTCTCATTCGGTCCTTTGGTCTCCAACCTTTTTCTCTCTCCTTTTTTTTTGTGTGTGTGTCTGCTAGTAAGGAGTTTGACCTGGGTTATTGTATAATTATTATTATTATCGCTATTAATAATGAAAAAAAACTGTGAGGATTTTTTTCCCCCGAGTTACTTTTAGTCTCAAAGTTACATTCTTCATCCATGTTTGTTATTAATTTGTTGGTTGTTTGTTTGTTAGTTGTAAGTAGTTGTTTGTTATTTCACTTCAACTCTCTTTGAAGAAGGACACATACTTTTTGGAGACGGCAAAACATTAGGGATATCCATAAAATGGGTAAGAACACAGAAAATATTTATACATATACATATATGAACCAAAATTGACCTCAAATCTGACCTAGGACTATGAGCCAAAAAGAGAGAGGGAAAAAAAAACCCCAACATAACTTTAATGATCCATAACGAATAACGTTAATGGGTATTTTTTATTTTTCTTCCATGAAGGAGGGAAGGAGACCCTGTGAATGAGAAAAATGGCCCTTGGTAGGCAAAAAAAAAAAAAAAAACTTTATACACAAACTAAAAACAAAAAAAACAAATGACATTTTTATATACTTTTAAAGAACTGTTTGTCTCATGTTCATTGAAAAAAAGGTTTCCCTGATTGATGTACATTCAATATAGAATTTAAAAAAAAAAAAAAAAAAAATCAAAATCATGTTTGACCCTTGTGCTATGGAACAAACATTTACATTGCAACTAGTTGGATTGTCCACAAATAAATGAGCAATATAAATATATTGCTCATATATATATATAATTAAATACAATTTTTTTTCGTCAAAAAAAAAAATGCAAAAATAAATTATTTTATATATAAACTTACAAAATTTGACATTTTATTGTGAATGACCTAAATAATAAATAATTATATAATTGAAAAAAGACATCTTCAAATAAACGAGATGTCTATTGATTTTTAATTGAGTTTATTATTAATAATAATAACTAATTATATACTATATTTTGAATCCCTTTAATTAATTGCCTTTTGCGTAATTTGGCTTAATTTGGCTTAATTTGGCATAATATGCCAATGAATGAAGAAAAAAATCTATTTAATGTAATAATATTAGAAATATTATCAAAATGAAAGCCTTCCTTCATCATCATCATCATAGGAACACAGAAATGGGTTTCAAGAATGAAGACCTATTTACCAATCACATTAAAAATCATAAAGTGAATTCAATCCATGGATTATTATCAGTATTGAGTTCATCGATTTACTCACTTGTTGCAAGGAAGAGGCAGAGTATACATATATGTATACATACATAATCATACATCGAATTTATGCATTGTCACGTATGGGATAAGAAACAAAATGGCTCCCTTACTAAAATCTCCCGCTTTTTATTTCAAATAAAATGATTAATAAATAAATGACAAATTTATTTATTAGTTTTACGGAATAATGATTTCTTGATTGTTTTGAAGAATGGGATATGTTGATTGAATTTATGCCTTGCTCTCACCCCCCCCCCCCCCCCAAAAAAAAATGTCTTTGTATGTGAAATCACATACTATATGTGCACAATATTTGAAAATGAAAGGAATTTAATGTTTTTTGGCAAGTCAGTGATATGAAGAGTTCAATAACTAAAAGAAATCAGCAAAGCAGAAAAATCCTTTCAAATTATGTGCTAATGAAAAAGAGAAACACACCAAAACGAGGATTACTAACTGCAGTCACTCACCGTATCGAATATGTGCATTCGAGCTCATATCATCTTTTTATAGATGGATATAAACATAAAATATATATATTTTTAGGAATCAAAACATACAAGACATTGAAGTTGCATCCCAAAGAAACACTCATTTTTTTTGAATGTGTTGTTTGTTTTTAATATTCGAAAGGGGTTTGATAGAGAAAAAATAAAAAGAGTTTAAAAATTAGGAGTATTATTTTTTTATTTAATTCTCTATTAAAAGTTGTTAAAACACTATGATAATAATAATAATAGTATTTTTTAAAAAAACCCGGCTTTTTCGTTTAACTTTCTTACTCCCGAAATTTTATTATAATTTGTATACATATTTATTTTTCTTCAAGAGGACTTTTCCCACAATTCTAATTCCTTTATTTTCAAATAGAAATACACTCAACAAAGCTCAGTTTCTACTCTCAAATAAATGTTCCCAAATTTTAATTTAAATTTAAAGATAATTTTTAACATTTAGACAGCTCTTTGTAATTGGGGAACGGATTCCATGAAATATCAAAAGGTATTTCCTTTTCCCGGATTCTAATTTGTATATTTTCTAACTTTGATTCATTAAGTCCTTTGTCAAATTGTATATTATACATTTTCTACCCTAAAAATGATTTGATTTTTCAAGTTTTATGTAATATTATTTGAGGACAATACTCCTTATCTCCAAGAGAGAGTCTTTTTTTCGTCTCTCCTAAAATTCTAATTTCTTAAAATTTTAAAAACAATTCTGTTGAGTAATTTTATTTCAATGCTAATATCAATACTAAATAAAAGATTGCCAAAATAAATAACTTAAACACTAGTTTCCTATGATATCAAGACTAAATACATTTTTAGTACCAGGGAAAAAAAAACAACAACAGCTGTCATAGACTTTTAATTAAAAGGGATACAGAATCAGAAGGAAATTTACCTTTCAAAATTCAATAAGAATTGAATTTTAAAAATGTCACTCTAAGGCGGGGGGGGGGGGGTTAGGATTTTGTGTAGCTTGTATCCTTGTACCATTTGTCAGCTGATGAGTGATGACATACTAAAACAATAAACAAGGCAAAACTCTACCAAAAATAATATAAAATCCGAGTTTTTATGTCACTCTAACCCAGGGGAAATTTTTGCTATAAATAAATTAGGGTCTAACAATATGTATATAATTTTTGTCACTATAACAAGCTGAATCCTCAATTTTTTTTTTTTTTTTGTGGAACACATTTTGTCTTAAAAGTTGTACCATTACTTTCAAGTGCTTTCTAATCTGTCAGAGTCTTAAACAAATTCATTCCTTTTTATATGCAATGAATTTATATAAAATACTTCTTAAGTGAAAATGTTCTATTATAGAGCGTTTTGATGTGACGCCCTATTTGTGGAAGACAGTCATTTTGAAGAAGTAGACATCAACAATCCCATTTGGCATGAATAAAAATCCTGATTTCTTCTCTAAGATCAAGGAAAATGATGAAGGTTATTTGATGTTCCAATGGGACTGACAAATATACGAACTTAAATCATTATCGTCTATCATATTTCATATCCTAATATGATGTATTAAAAATATATTGAATATTAATTATTCTCCAATTAGTCTGGTCCCTAATTGATCCAGAATAAAGTTTATTGTAAGAATACAATAATTTAATAGGGTTTTTTTACACCATTTTGACTATTATTCATTTGATTTGATTCAAATTATATCAAATTGTATTCAAATATGCTATGTTTAGTCTTTACTTAGTCTGTTAAAGCCTTTTGCCTTAGTAAACATGCCAACTCTATGGGTATCTATCTATCGGTTCAGTTTATTAAACAATTCCTAAAGTCATTGAAAACGCAATTTTTTTTTGTAATACATGCTTTAGTGACTTGTGAGTGACGTATAATAGGCTCGAATATATTATATATTAGTGATGTATCAAATAATTCATCTTAATTCACACTTAAAAAACTGCGAGTAGATATTTGCATTCAGATATGTTTAAACATTTTTAATGTTAAGGAATTTTTTTGCAATATCTGCTGATATTTAAGAAATTGACCCTTCATAAATGTTAAAGGTGTTTTTGTTTTTTTATTTTTTTTTCATGAGACGTCAATAACTGCATTTTTTTTTAATTTGAATAAATATCAAAATATTCAACAACAGCAATTAAAATAGAGCCTCTGTATATTTATGTATCAATCTAATCTAAACCCTGGGTCTCAACCCATTTAAAAAAAATAATAAACTGATGATGGGGATGTCAAGTGTGTTTTGAAACGATAAAAATTTCAAATGTCGATGATGCAGTGTAATACGAGTGGTAATCCTTTGTTGGATTATGAAATCAAAATCTTCCCATTCAAATTAATGTAATATCCATTCCAATATATATATATATATATATGTATATGTAGGCCAACCCAATTCTGTATGGCATATTTTTAAATAAGATAACATATACGGATCACAACCTAGCAAGATGACATATAGGTCAATTACACAGGTCAACAAATTTGAAATGTCAAAAATCCTATGGGGTATAGGTAATATAAAAGTCATTCAGTTTTGTACACACTGATTTTAAATCTCTAATTTTTATTTTCAAGAGTTTGACGGTTTTCGAGACATTGAAAACCATTGAGCTAATTTGACCCATTTTCCAACTTCTACTTCAATTTAACCCTAGAAGAATGGCCAATTTGGGAATTAAAAAATGTTGATCCACTAGTGTTTTTAATGCAAATTCTATTTCCATTCTTTTTTTGACCTAAAGGGGGGTCCTAGGGGTGTAAGGGGCATAATTATGGCAAAAAAAAAACAACTCAATTTGATTTCTCAAAAACCCCTGGACTTTGGAAAAAAAAGTTAGAGATTTGAAATCAACGTACACAACTGAATAACTTTTATCATATTTATACCCCTTAGGATTTTTGACTGTTGACCAGTGTAATTAATCAACAAATTGAAGTCGAGAGTGTGTGAACGACCGATACACATTTGATAGGGGCCTATTAGATTCGTCAATAATAATTAGATTGCTTACAAAGTAGATATTATGACATATGGCCTTAAGGCAGGAGTATTGAGCCTTTGATCTGCATAATGGATTAAAATATTGGTAGATACTTTCTGAACATGAATGATAGTTACATATGTGTTTGGGGATTTTAAATATGTACTTATTTATTTATTTGAGTTCAAGAGTGAATGTTGAACATACTATCATTTCTTCTCAACACTACGACCCTGGACCAACTGTGAATAGAAATCATATTTAATTACATGATTTCGTTTTTATTTTTTAAATATTTTAAAAGTTCCCTACTCTCACTGTTAGAGATGATGATGTATTCATTACACTATGAAACCCCCTCTCTTTCCACTCCTCCTTACATTTTGGTCCCCTTCTGTTAACTCAACTTTTAAGCACTTAGAGATTTTTCAAACAATATGTAACTACTTACTTATAAGTATATATAAGGCGAATCATCTACCAACTTGTTTGCTCTAATTTATTTGTATGTGTTCTTTCTTTTTTCAGACTACAGCATTTTATTCATTGGAGGACTTCTTTTTCTATGGTCCCATGGTCTTCAATTAAGTAAGTTATGTACCTACATTCATATGTACTTATCTTAGTATACTGATAATTAAATGTGTCTTCTTCTTATCGTTTACTTGTTTTTTTTCTATACTTTTTGGGTTGTTCAAAAATGCTTTTTGTTGTTGTTGTTGTTGGTACTTTGTATAGTATCAGTTTGTTATTTAAAAAAAAAAAATTTCTTAAAGAAAATTAATTAAATTATTTTTTTGTTAAGAAAAAGTGAAATGTGTGTTTTTTTTTCACTTTGTGTAGAAACAACTGTATGTATGTCTTGGACAAAAAGAGAAACAAAAAAAAAGTAAAAAGATATTTCCGTATCTTCCGAAGAGACACACTTTAATTAAAATGATATATTATTCTGTAAAAACCTATCGTGTTTTTTTATGAAAATCATAGATGGAGTTAGTATCGACGTACATATGTTATTTAATGGATTTTATAACTTAAAGGCTCTTAAAAAAGACAAAAAACAAGACTACCTAACATCAAAAAAACCCAGACTCATCAAATCCGTAGTTTATGAAATGTATATTTCGTTTTTATTTACAAAAAAGGGTATTTTTGGGTCAAAATTATGATATTTTCAGAGATTTTCTTCCTTTTTCCTTATTCAATTTCTGGGTTTTTTTTTTACATGATTCAATTAAAAGCAAATGAAAATTGTTTGCTTTGAACTCATTTCAAACACTCTACATTTTTTAGGACAAAGTACACTTTAATTTTTTTAGTCCATAGTGTTCTATGCAATACACAACTTAATAAAGTTAGCACATAGTTTTAAAACCAATAGGGATTTTATAAAACGTTTAAAATTGGTCAGTTTTGATCCAAAAGTGCCCATTTTTTTTTTTTTTTTCATTTTTGAAAGTGTCTTCTAAATATGACTAAGGAACCTAAAATTTTGGAAAAAGCTCTCTCTGACTGCCTTTGAGCTGTAATAACAATACAAAACAGAAAAACATATTCCCAAAAATGAGAGACTCTTCTGTACAGATGATTGATATTAGAAAACACGGAATTGATTTTATATACCAATTGATCAAATCAAGCAAAAATTAGCAATGCTGACTTATTTAATTGTAGTTTTCTTTCTATTAAATTAAATAGAGAATGAATGTATTTTTCTTACATTTCGAAAGTATCTTATCCTTAGTTTGTTCTTTGTTTTCGATTTCAATTCAAGAGTCCTTTTAAGTCCTATTATATACAAAAGAGTCTTTATATTTTCCATAACTTACATACAACGCCACTTAATAGATAAATACAATATGCTTACCTGTTGACCATAATCTATTAAAGTTATCCGACTCGTTTTGTATTTGACTATGTCTGATGTTAATTTCGTTTCCAAAATTAAAGCCCCTTTTTAATTTCTTTGACGACGTTTTCAAATTTGAGTGCATAAGTTTTTTTTTTATTTTTGTGTTTTTCTCTGTAGGCAATGGAGTTGAAATGTTTCCCATATTCACAGAGCCACTAGGAGATCAAATAGCACGTGTGGGACAAAACGTTACTTTTACATGTAAAGTCAAGCATATCAAGGCATACAAGGTATGAATATCATTGCTTATTGTGTAAGTTTTTGCGACATTAGGAAACCTTTTAGGAACATTGGAGTCCAATACATTTATATAACTTGTATTTACGTCACAAGAGTAAAAAGTTTAATGCATAAATTTTTCATATTCTTGAGATATATGATACTAAATCCTTCAAAATTGACTATTTTGAAGAATTATTTTTTTAAAGTAGAACTACAAACAATTTGCTTAATTTCTTCCCTAAGCAAATTTATGCTCTGAATTTAGAACTTTGTATCAATAGTTAGATCAATACTCAGATTGCATGACCACAAATTTAGTTTTTGAGAGAGTAAAATGGCGATTTCACATTGAGTATGTGAATAACAATTCTCCAAAATTTGCATCTTATCTTTATGAAAATTCTTCATCCTGAAAATTTCCTTCAAAGAACATTGTGAGTTCGGTTCAGATTGCTTTAATGATGTTTGGACAAACACCGTTTCAGAACTGAACCATCTCAGTCCTAATTTGTATACTATTACTATGCAAAAAAACATCAGGACTAAAAAAATCTTTATTTAATCATCAAAATTCATTTCATCCCCCTCAAAGTAGTTCACCTTCCCCCGATGCAATGCACAATTGCCAACTTTTTGTCAATTTTCAAAACAGTTATAAAATTTTTATTAATTCAATAATATCAGAGCAATAACTGCTGAGTTTGGATATGCTATTAAAATTAAAAGTCAGAGGTTCGGTTTCCTTGAGTAACTGGTTATGTATCTCGAGAAATAAACCACAGATTCTCAAAATTTCAAAATGGGTCTAGGAAAATTCATCTCCATCCATTCATGGATAGGTAAATTAATCGATCATCAATTAATCGACCGTCAACTCACACATGGATAAATTCATCGACTTTTTTCTCCCAATAAATACTTTCAATAACTTTGAGAAAATTTCTTTGACAGGGTTTTTCACAAGAACATCGGCCAGATTAAGGTTATATAGAGAAATTTTTCTGCATAAAATTGCAAAAATTACTATTTTAAGTTCATATTTAGGACTTGTATTTCCAAATTAACAGAGGCACTTTGAACTTAATAAATCCCTCTCCTTACGAATTGAATGAAGCAAAAACAATGATTTAGAGTAAGGTTTATATAATTGTAGTCTATTCGTTGTTCATCTGAAAAACTCTGGCAAGAAAATTTTTCTCTAAGCTGTTGAAAGTATTCATTGTGAGAAAAAAATCGATGAATTTACAAATCGATGAATTGATGAATTTACTATCGATGAATTTACCGAACACTGAGGTAGATAGGCCCCCATATCGACTATAACCAGTGACTTTACTTAAATGAATTTACCAAACACGGCTATTAAAAAGCCTCTATTAGTTACCAATGTATTGATACCATCAAATACTGATTTTCTTTTTTATAAAATAGTTTTCATAGCCATAATTCACTTTGTGACTCTCATATACATATACCTATATACATATATGTATTTATAGTCTAAGGCAATGTCCTACACAGTTTCAACAACGACATGGAAACAAAAACAAACAAAACAATTATTAGAGAGAAGAAAAATAAGAAATAACGTTATAGCAATAAAATAAGATTTGTTTTTTCATCCCTGTAACAAAAAAAAAAAAAAAAACAACAACATCAAGAAATACCACCCATGTTAACACACACAGATGGTCTTTATTTCAATATATATATATATGTATATATATAAATATATATACGTTATAGCTTTTTCTCTCTATATAGTGTGTGCTTACCTCTTCTTTTGAGGCTAGCAGATTATTATTATTCCTCTTGCTATAATAAAATAGCCAACAGCCCTTTCCTTTTAATGCCTTTATCAAAAAAAAAAAAAAAAAAAAAAACCTTGGGTTGTTTCACCACCACTTCTACGACTGTAAGGGGGAGCCTCCCTTCCCCTCCCCTCTAAAAAAAAGGTCATTAATTATCAATTATTACTCAATAGTAAATAGCTGCTACATTGTTAATTAAAATACAAATAATAAAAAAAACGACAACAGATTTTGTTAAAGGTTTTTTTTTTTTTTGATTTTATGTTATGTACATATTTTTATTTTATTTTAACATTGTCATAAATAAATAAATATTATGACATTTTATGCGAGTTTTATTAAGTTTTTTTATTTTTCTGCAAAAATAAAAAGTGGTCCTATTAAAAAATTACCTAGGTTTAGGGACCTACTACCTCCCTCCCTCACTATGATGGTTCTTGTTTTTTCAGGATGAATGAGTATATATATATATACATAAAATGTATTGGAAAGCCATAAAATAACTTTTTAATGTAATATATTTTTTGTTCCTTCATTGATTCGTTTAAATAATATGTAATAGGCTGAAGGTTCCTTTAAAACAAAACAAAAACATTGATACCTTTATGTCAAACTTTTAAATGTATACATACAAACACTATTTGGACCAAAAAAGTCACATTTTTAATAGAAACCAGGAGATGCTTTCCTCCAAGGGGATTTTATAGAAATAACTAATATAATCAAATCAATCCTTTCAAATCATAAATTAGGATTTATATAAAATAAATTAATACTCAATAGAAAGGCAAAACGAAACACAAACAAACTTTTATGAATAAATAGTTAAACGATTAGAAAAAGTTTCGTGAATTGATGTCAATTCATGATTTAGGGTCAGCTTTTAATAAAAGAATTCAGAATGGACTCCTTGACGATATGTATTTTAGGTACTCTAAATACGTTCATTGATCCAAATATAATCATTTACATACATCAGGGCTTCTCAATTTATGGGTGTGTAAAAATTGAAAAACACTTGTTTTTATCCAAAGGGAAGTGAATGCACTATGGAACAAAACATCTTTTACAGAATGAAAAAATATATAATTTTTTTTCTTTAAAGTTATCAAAAGTTTTATTCAATAAACAAACCAAAAATTTATTGAACAGATTAAAATTTTTATAGAAATGCATTTTAAAGAGGTAGCAATTTTTTTTTAATTTGTAGGCTATAGATGGGTGAAAAGTTTAAAAAAAAGATCCTCTCAGAAATGGGTATATGCTATTTTCCAGACTGAAGAATGCACTTTGAGGTATTTTAATTAAATCTGGAATCGTCTACTGAATTCTGAAATCAACTCGAGTCTGAAGACATGGGAATAAATCCTATCTCAAATCCCTATTTTTTTTAAAGTCATCTAAATTTGATTGTGTCGAAATATACTATAAATACAAACGAAATAGAATTGTTTCAAGAATATGAGTGCGGTTCACACTCATTTTTGAAATATTATTTCAGATATTGTTGACTTGAAACATATGTAAAACACTAATTTACCTGTAATTCGAAAAAACACCCCTACTATAAACATATTCATTGTTTCGAGGATTTAGAGCCCCTTGCTAATAAACAATCAGCCATAAAAAGATCTCATTGTGGATTCAGAGGGCCATCTACCTCCCTAACAAGGTGTATGGAACGTCATAAAAGACGATTGGGGAGGGAAGAAAGAATCTATTGAAGCTCTTACAAACGACATGGTAAAAGAAAAGAAGGTCTTCTCTAAGAAAGTATGTACATACATATATAAGTACATATAAGACAAAGTCAAAATTTATGTAAGGAGAAGGTTATTTACGAGGATGTCGTGAGGATGCTGATAATTGAATGGAGAGAGAGAGAGAGAGAGATTCAGATATTATTGAGAGCAGATAAACAATAGATACATGACGTATAAATTAAGTACCCCCAATGAAAGAAAAAGTGAACGGAATTTGGAAATAGGGGACTATGAGTGTGTCAAATATTATATGATTATTATTATTTGTCAAATATTTATTCCTTTCCTCTCCATATAACAAGGCACACAACCTCTCATATAATGACTAAATACGTGACGTCATCATTTATTAAGTCGGCCATCTTGGAAAAGCTCACCCCAGTATTTAAAAGGATTAAAGACCCCTTTTCCCAGCTGTATAGTCTTAATTTCCTCATTTTTTATCCATCAGTGATGTTTCCTTCTTGTACATATATAGATTGTAATGCCTTTGGAATAGATCAAAGTCAGTACAATATTCAACATCATATCTAATATCAACTCAAATATAATGTAATAATTAATTATAAATATTAATGACATTTAAAAGGATGAAAAACAAAATTTCATTGACCTGAATAAATATTATAATTACATATCCGAGAAAGGAATTGAGAATAAAGGGTGTGAATACCTATGATTAATTAAATAATTCTAGGAGTAAAAAAATACCGGCCAGAATCAAGAATAAAAAACATCTGGTATTTTGGACTATATAGTAGTTACTATTACTATGATTCATGGTGAGCATGATAGCGGATGTAGTTGATTCTTAATAGTTCTTAAACAGATAAATTGATGGTTTTAGCCAACGTCAACTAAATAAAATCTCTGGGGCTATGAAAAAGATGGTCGCTCTTTCAGGGGCCATATCGGCTCCATGTGCAGTCTACACATTTATCCAATTGCTCTATTGAATAGACAACAATCCCTAATTTTTCGATATAAAATGACATTTCAGCAAAACCGTGTGCAATAGTTCTTAAAATGAGTCCAAAATATTTGGCCGCTACATTTATTTATGTAAAACTACACTTAAAAGTGGATTTTCTCCTTATTAATATTTGAAAAAAAAAGCTTCCTTTCTTGTTGACTTGACACATAAGGTGTATGAGTACTGAGTCATTCCTTGAGATCCATCCTTGATTAATGTTCCCACAAACATAAAAAAAAAATTAAATTTATTTGATCAAATCGTAAAGAAAAAAAAGACAAGACAACTTTAGGCCAATAATACATAAATAAGATTCCATGTATTATGTTTCTTTCTCACAATGAATGCTCATGAATTGAGATATCTCTGTATTTGCTTTTAATAATACATCATGACGTCACTGTTTGCCTATAAATTTTGTTCATACATAGCATCAAAGTAATTGAATTACATATTCTTTTTTCAGTTTATATTTTTAGATAATAGCGGGGGCACTTATCATTATGAGAATGTTCCTCGAGCTTCTTTCTTCACTCGTTACTCCTAATTGCTTTTTAATTGCATTTCATACCCAATTACTTTTTGAAGAAAACATACAGGAGTATACAAAATAGCCCCCCAAAAAAACCAATTTTTTATTTAATTTGGTAGATGAAGAAAACCCCAAAGAAAGAAAGAAGTGAAATCATTTGTAACAAAAAATTGATTTTAAAGAAACGCTCTTCTTACAAAACAAAACAAAAAATTCTTGTTATCTTTTTCTTTGAGTGTGTGTTTATATCTGATTGATGAAGTTCTTGAGTGGATTTGACTTTATCTCTCACAATTCTTCCAATATAGCAATAGTGGTAGTAACAACACTGATAAATATCTTGTAAATGATAGGATTAAGGAGAGGTTAGAAGGGATTCGTTCATCCCTATACGTAAAAGTTGTTAAGCTGACAATATATATATATATATATATATTTATATAAATGAGATTCACTTTGTAAAGAATGTTTTTTTTTTTTTGACTTGTTTTAAATAAACTATTCTCTTGTTCGATAATGGAATTTTGTATAGGTACATTCTATGTACATATATTATTATAAAATTTACTTTAAGATATTTTTGCCAAAGTAAAATTGAAATCAAATTAGTAGTACTCCAATAAGTAAATGATATCGTTGATGAATGTATATCCAGGGCTCGAAAGGAGATCCGTGAATTCAAAGGAATCTTTGAAACCCTCAACTCAATATTCCTGATTGATATATTAATTATTATAATTTGTAATAAAAATATTGAATCTGCCATTTGAATTTAAAAAAAAAAAAATTGTCAAATCAATTGAATCTGCACTCTAAGGGAGTGACGAGTTAAAAGGTTTGAGAGCCCCTGCTCTAAATAGAAGTAGATAACTTTTTAAGTATGTATACTAATTAAGTTTTTTTGACTACTGATAACTTTCCAGCCCATTTTTTCTCTTTGAAAAAAAAAAAAAAAAAAGATTGCTTGACCTTTGTTTTTTGATCCCAATTGAAATATAAGCCCATATTTGGAATTAGTGAAAACAAAATCAGGCAATAAAAAAACATATTTCCTTATTTATGTACAAGTTGAAAAGTCGATTCGAACCTATGGAAATACTTTTTCAAAAAATATTTTATACGGGAAGGACCTGATTTGATAGAAAAAAACTAATTACGTCAAGTACTGTAATTAGATAACAAATTTAAAAGGTCTGTAAAAAAAAGTTTGTGAACCTGCGCTTTTGAAAGCCGTTCTAAGATATACCTCCTCTACTGTATCTATCAGGGCCCTTCACCACCTCATAGACGAGGCGGGAGCTCACCCTTACTTCTCATTCAACTTTCACACCAGGTTTCACTCAGACTGCGAGTGAAAAGACTCGCAACTCTATTCATAAATATATATATTTGGACTCGAGATGCTCAAAGACTTAACTCTCACACCCTAAGAACAAAAATGAGTCCTGAGTAAGGTCCAACTCTGAGGTTGGAATCTATGATTTGTTATACAAAACCTCTTTGACTTCTTTGTCACGTAACTACGTATGTATGTATTTGACTCATGAGGAGAACACTTTCCAAAAAAGAAGTGGTAAAAAAGGATTTAAAATAAAATAAAGGTCCTGTAAATGAGGTTCAAATGTGAGGCATTGATGCGTAAATTGTATTTATGGTATTTCTCTCTCTCTCTCTCTCTCACTCACTAAACCATCATTTCCGATCGACCATTTCCTTCCATTGTTCTCTCACTTCTCTCTTTTTTTTTTAAAAAAAATTCTCTCCCTCGAATGAGTATCGATTGAAGGGATGGATAGACTATGTTGTTGATACATCAAGAACGACTAATTGCTTATGAAATGAGACATTCAATTAACATAAATGATATGCAATTTGAGGGAGGGAGAAATACTACATACATAAGTAGGAGAAGAATAATGATTGGGGGTAATTATGGTATATGAATACCATTAAGACGGTCGCTATGATTGATGCAAGTCCAGCAATGTGTTCTCTTGACTACCCATGATTAGTATGTATCCACTCCAAACACCCACAATACAAAGTTACAACATTATATAAAGTGGATATAGAAAGAGAAAAGAAAGTCTCTTGATTAAGAAATATATATGTAAAATATATATTAACATAAAAGCAGGCTGGGAAAAAGAAGCTAATATTTTTACTATGAGCATAAGATACGATCATGGACATTTTAATGAATGAAGCTTTATGGGCCCTTATATCCGTCAAATATTATTAATGTAGTTATTGATATGATAGCCAATATAGTCCATGAAAGAACGTCCATATTTTTCATAGCCCCAGAGATTTATTTAGTGCCAGTTGGCTAGAACCATCTGTTTAAGAACTATTAAGAATCAACTTAATCTCACCATGAATCATAGTAAGAGTAACTACTACATAGTCAGAAATACCAGATGTTTTGTATTCTTGATTTTTGGCCTGTATTTTTTGACTCCTATAATACAGTTGCAATTAATATTGGAGTCATTATTGAATTAATTGAAATATACTACTATTAATACAAACGAGAAAAGAGAATGTCTTCAAGAATAATATGAGTGCAGTTTCAACTCATTTTTGAAATATTATTTCAGATAAACTTGTTTTCTTGTTGACCTGACACATACATATGTAAAAATATTAAATGATCAAACTCAACTTATAAATCGTAAGGGAGTATTTTTTAGTATTTGTCTAACAAAATCAATAGCCCTGATGTGCAACTAGACCATGGATAAGTAATTTTGAATTTAATTTTACAATTAAATTGTACAAATTGCAGAATTTATTTTGTTAATTAGATCTGTTAAAATATTGAAAGCAAGGGTTCATTTTTTTTTTACTATGGTGAAGATCTTTCATAAAAGTGATTAAGTTTATCTTTTATTGTAATTCATTTTCTAAAATGATTGTCCTATTTATTTTTTATTTAAAATTGAATGTTCATTAAATACTAAAAAAAAAAAATATTTTATTCTTTGCAAACCTCTCAAAACAAATTCTATTTTTAATTTATTTGGCATACATACATTTTCGTTACAGTCGCAGCATTCTATGACTTGGACTCTGTTAGATCTCACATTTGACGGGTCAAGTTCAAAAGTTATTAAATTCCTTGCCTTTTTCTGGTTAAACCAAAAGTCTATTAATTGATCAGATATGCTCTGGTTCGTCGAGTTTCACAGGTGAAGAGCATGTGTAAATATTACTGCACCAAGGTCAGGCCTGGACTTGTAGCATGTGCCACGCCTGTGACACTATCCTTTGCACTGTTTGTTGTTTTATAAAAGTATTTTTGTTTCAATTTGCGGGTAGGGGTTAATGGAAATAAAATGACGAATAACTGGACATATGTAGATGTTCATAAATTAAGTTTTTTTTCCCTTCATATTAATAATATAATATCAATAAACAATTCCTTATTTTATTATTATTATTATTATTATTTCTGCATACGTCATTGATACCCAATATAATTGTGTATGTGTAAATGTACTTTATGATTTATAAAGCAATGATCCAAAAAGGATTGGAAGAGAGGGGTGGAGGGGAAGAAAACGATCAACAGAAAGTTAATTAAAAATATTATCATTATTATTATTTTGTTTTGAAATACAGGTTGGATGGGTCAAGGCTGATACAAAGGCCATTCAAGCCATTTTTAACCATGTTATAACGCATAATTCACGAATATCCGTCACACATAAGAATCGCCAAGAATGGAATCTACACATCACAGGAGTTACCCTCGAAGACGCAGGGCCCTATATGTGTCAGCTCAATACAGATCCCATGATATATCAGGTAATTAAACCTCCTGTTCTTTCATAGAGGATAATAATAATTATTTACTTATTTGTACATGGTTTAGAAAGGAGAGCTCACGGTCTATGTGCCACCAGATATTGTGGAGGTCCGAGGGGATCATGACGTCGTGGAGGGTGGGGTTGCAAAGCTTTCTTGTGAGGCAGCTGGATATCCACGCCCAAAAATATACTGGCGAAGAGAAGACGTTGGAGATAAAATCATTGTGTGGGATCGTAAGAGTGGCCGGAAAAGAGAAGGTACAGTCAGTCTGTGCATGACGTCATTTATATAGTATACATGAATTTATATACTCTGATAATAATTATTAAATAATATATTGGTAGAATATACATATGTGAAAACCATTACTGCCATTAAGAGTTTGATCATCCATCACTCTAATTACTTAATGAAAATGTTTACTCTATTTGCTATTTTGTGTCCAATCATCCTTGAACGCCCCCCAAAAAAACTACACCAAAAGAACTTCATCTCTTGTAGATAACATTTTTATGAAAAAACCCATTTGCTCTAAACATACTAAATAAATTTATTGTGAGTCCCTTCATTACTCATTTTGATCTTTGCCTGCAGCATAATTTAAATGCTTTAAATGTGTCCACAGTTAAATGCATTTCTTATTTCCTATAAATTTTTAGTATTCAACTGTGATAACTTCATGATTAATAATTCATAATGACTACCCTAATCGTCATCGGAGTAGCTCAAAATAAACTGATTAACATAGGTAGGAACTTACCTATATGTAGCTAGTAAATATAGAAACCCCTTCAATGGAGACATTTAACCAATTTACATTAGATTGCAAATACATAAGCAGTGAACATTTAATTTTGAAGGTCTTAGCCTCTAAATTTTTAAAGTTTGTTGTCTAAATGAAGATATCATTTGAAAAATGGAAATATTTTAGTATTCTAAATTTTGAAAATTTCAATTTCTTCTTTCATCATAATTATCCAAATACCTTTGGATAAAACGCTTCTTATTTTATAACTTTTTTTAATTGAAGAAATTATAATATTTAAAATATATTAGCACTAAGTTTCTCTGAAACATATTTTTTATCTACTAAAGGAGAAAAAATAAATGATCTGTGCATAACGCGCAGCTTCATTTCATTTGATATAATAAATTGAGCATTAATTGCAACAAAGCGTTGCATAATGCGTAATTAAAACGATTTTTTCCTTATATTTAAGATTTGCTTTATTACTTTATAACAAAAACTACCCGATAATTTGAAGTAACTTAGTATTGTATAATTGTCAAGAAAAAATTTCCTTGGATGAGTAGATAATTAAATTTTAATGCACTTCTGTACTCATTAAGTACACAGATTTACCTATGTGCTTTTTTGTAAGTGGTCCTTTTCCCAAATTTTACCTGGTATATAAATGATTTAATCATGATTCCTATAAAAATCGTATAAAAGAAGTCAATATGTCTTATAAAATAGTGGCTACAAGCTGCTTGCTATCATCTTCTTCAAGATGGTTATAGAGTTTTCATTCATTGAGCAATTCCCTTCTTAGGTGACAATTCAGTCTGGGGGAGGGGGGCAATTATACACCTCTGTGTTACTTCTCTATATTTATATATCAAGAGTGACAAAACTGCTTCAAGACAAGAAAAGATACTGAATTATTATTGCATCGTTGCATGGTTCCATCTACGAAATGAAATAAAACCGTTTCAACTCCTTATAAATATGCAGGAATTATGACTTTTCCATACATGGACTACAATAATAATAAATTATTTAATGTTTTCTGGACTTGAGCCATTTTTTTTATGGCCTCGGAGCATTGAAATTTAAATGAGCAGTCATTTGAATTTTGACTCGTGCAGAGGAAATCCTTAGTATTTATAAATGGACCAAATCAAGGCATAGTAATTAGTAGATAACTAACTCTAACTAAAGAGTTGTCAATCCAATAGAGGGAGCTTTTAAAAAGTAAAAAAGGCCCTTCTTTCTTCTTCTTCTTCTTCTTCTTTACCTTTTTATCAAAAGCAAAATAAACTTATTAAAAATGCCAACGACACAACATCTGAGAAGTGGGATTATCACATTTTTTTTTTTTATAAATAAATAAATTGTTAAAATAATATTATTATGAATAACAATAAAAACAATTACTATGATTGTAGCAAGAGGCATAAGGGTTGTACATATGTAGATAACTAATCCCTTCAAACATATGCTAATACCTTCCTCAGGTGAAGACATGGATATTTGTTGTATAGCAAGGAGAGGTAAAATTTTAAAACAAAGAGGATTTATAAAATTTCTAAACAAAATTTAATTATTTATTTCATTTTATTTTTTGTCAAAATAATTTGTATAATTTATTCAAAAAAAAAAAAAAAAAAAAAAAAAAAGCCAAACATACATAGGAAAACTTTTCACTTCTATTTATTTACATGAGTACATACATATATATAGTGTTTGATTAACATGTCTAAACATTAAGATGCATTTTGGAGACATTTGACTGTTTTGTAGTTACTTAAAAGGTCATATTACCTTATTATATAGAACTATATGCTAAATGTGTAGAATCTTTATGGCCATTATGACACCTATTGGCTTCAATTAAGATCAATGAGTCTGGCTACAAAATATGAAAAATCAACCGAGATAAAAATGATTTTTTTTTGCTATTAGGGCATTAAATTTATGTTAACATCAAGACTCAACACAGAGTCAGTGGTTCATATCAGACCCGTCCTAGACATATAAAATGTACGATTAATCTCTATACAATATGTATTTTTCAATCCCCTGATAGAGCCCTGATATTCTTTTGTATATAAACAAATATTTATAATTACAAACGAATATTAAAAGGCCATTATCATGTCTCTTGAACCAGAGGCTACAACATCTCAACGAATGAATCATTTTTAGAAGGGCAAATGATGAAAAAAAAAAAAAAATCAACTTTATAAATTTCTTCATTTATGCACATAGATTTGAAATACTTTATTTATTTTGAATATCAGGAGTTGAATGAAAAAGTTACAATTATATGGTGCTGAAAAGAAAGTCATTTCAAAAGCATGGAGAGATGACTAGGATACAAAATAGACAAAAAAGTCTATAAGATCCATTTTGATGTCATTATAAGTTTAATTTTTGAACTTGAAATTGACTCCCTAGTTCATGATACTCTATGAGCGCATATTGTAGCAGCCCTGAATGTGAAGGTCAAATTACTAATGAGAGGAAAAGAAATTGCAATTGAGTCAACTTTTGAATTTAATTAATCATTATGAATATTCAAAACTAATTTTATTGAATGAAAATTATGGGCAACATTGAGCATAGAGGGTTAATGTACTTCTTTTTTCTTTCTTTCAGTGGACCGTGTAGAAGGGAAAACACTTCAACTCTTCAAGGTTAAAAGGTCACAAATGGGTAATTACATGTGTATCGCAAACAATGGCTATACACCTGCGATTAGTCGACTTGTTCGTCTCGCGGTCAATTGTAAGTGTTTTTTTTTCTTCAATATTCACATGTACGAATGATTTTTTCTTATTACTTTTCTTTCCAGTTCGTCCGGTCATTAGCGTCCGTGAACAAAAAATATATGCGCGACTAGGGGATGACGTTCAATGCGAATGTGTGATCGAGGCCTATCCACGTGGAATACGCTATTGGGAGCTTGGAGCTGGTAAGAGAGCTACAATTCTATTTACATTTATTTGTGGAGGGTATAGGGGGTCTTTTAGAACAGTGTTTCTCAATCGGTGAGTTAGAAAGAGCTTATCAGATGCTGGCTTAGGAATATGTGGGGCTCAGTCAAAGTTTATGGAGTTTAGGCAAATCAAGTGCATGTTTAGAATGCCTTCTACAACCCAGAGTGGGTTACAACATATCATCAAATGTGAATCTGAGTGAGCAAGATCAGTTGAGAAACACTGTTTCAACTATGGAAGATAATAAGAATAATAAAAATAACAAGAAAAACAGCATGAACAAGAAACAAAGTTTTTTTTATTTCATTTTATTTTTAATAGTATTTATTAGAAAAGTTTTCCGGCATTTTTCCTTGTAGTTTAACCTTGTTTTATGTTGTCTTATGACTAATGAAATATATAAATCATCTTACATTGTCAATATATAAACAAGGGGATAAAGAGAGAGAGAGAGAGAGAGAAAGTGGAAGAGCAATTCTTTCTCCTGATACTGACATTGTTTTCAAATACTAAAATATCTTGGAACATTCTTTGAATTGTTATTAATAAGTAATTGAAGACCAATCATTCCTTGTTTTCTTAAATTGTATGAACATGAAAGGCAGTTACAATGAGGAAAAAAAAACTATGAACAGATTAAGGAAATTCTTCTTCATCTAAAAAAAAACAAGGAAAAGTTTTAAGGGTTTTTTTTTTCATAATAAATCTACAGACAACTTTCGAGCAAATAGTCAATAGTCCTATTGCACTGCATTTATAATACAACCATCAACAGGTCTTTTATTATTCGGGATCCCTTCAGCCTATACTTCCATTCCTCAAAATATACGGCTCTCTTAATCATAACTAGAGACGTCGAATTTAGTCTAAAAAGTAAACTCACGGGTCGGGCAATTTATTCGATTTCAACACCTGATATTTCAAGCGCTACTTTGTCTGTCCCCTCCACTTTTAATTAAAACTTGAGCTCTGAGTAGATAATTAACCCTTCTCTCTCCAAAATGACGGACTTCCAGAATAATACCTTCACATAAAAAGACTGATTAAGAGAAAAGGCACAAAGTCATGGACTCCACGATTAGTAATGTCTGTATTTACCGTTTCCATCCATAATACGGAAGGTTAATTAATTAATTACATATTAATATGTTATATTAACTAAATACAAAAAAAAAAAACAACCTAAAACTCTTAATTTAAATCTTTGAACATTTACAACAAATCAAAAATGACAGCCGTTATTTTTATAACAACGAACAGAAAGACAAATAATGATGGCTATGGCCAATAGAATCACTCCAACCAAACTTGCAATCACAATGATGAACACCGTATTGCTTGATAAACCCTTCTTGAGAACAATGGGATCTGGATCCTCAAATGTAATGCCCTCATACTGGATTTTAAAAGATGTCCTCCTAAAAAAAAGTAAAAAAAAAATAAATAAATATCAAATGTTCATATGTATGTACATATGAATGTAATTTAAATGAAGAGGTAATTCAAATACTACGAAGAAAGGGGAAATATTATTGCAGTTTCTGATTTAATATGACGAGTCTTAACGTTTTAAGTTTTTTCATTAATAACTTTTTATATATCTCATAAAAAACTTTTTAACAAAATAATATATTTATTATTAACAACTACTACATACAACAGAGATTCTTTTTATAGAATGTCATTTAATAAGAGAGAGAGAGGGGGGGGGGGAGGGAGGAGGTAAAAAGATAACAAATAATAATTAAAATACACTCTCTAGAAGATTCTTCTACAAAGCAAAAAAAGCACAAATATGTAAACAATGAGTCTCTTACGTCACAATGGGCTTGCTATTTACAATTCCACCTTGATCATAGGTTGTAATACATAAAAACTCTCGATGTCCTTGCAGCTCAGACTCCAGGCCAAGACTGGATCGCTCAAATCCGTTTGGAAATTTCTCATTTGAGTATGGAATGAGTTGATCCCATTTGAGTGCGTAAATCTGTCCTCCATTGCCCACATATTGCCATTCTATCCTGAAAAGAAAAGGGTTAATAATCCATTTCATGCATGTAATACTCAAGGAGTTGTTTAAGTGCAAAGGATTTGCTCGACTTTTGGGCCTACTCCCGTCCCCAACGCCCCCAGGAGTCCCTTTAGGTCAAAACAAAGACTGAAAATGGAATTTGCATTAAATACAATATTGGATCATGATTTTTTAACGCAGAAAATGAGTATCCTTCTAGGTCTAAATTGAAGTTGAAGTGTGAAAATGGGCCAAAAGTGCTCAAAAAGTAAGGTCCGATTTCTCGAAAACCGTGGGACTCTCAAAAAAAAATTTACAGATTTGAAATCAGTGTGTAAAATTGAATAACTTTTATTATAATTATACCCCATAGGATTTTTGACTGTTGACCAGTGTAATTATTAATTGTGCAGCTACTTTGATTTATGATTCGGTCCAGTGGATCAATACTAATTTTGAAAATGGGGAAGGAGTTGTAAGGGCTAACACATATTATCTAATTAGGTGGGCTATAGCAACATGCTTACATATGTATGTACATCTAAGTACGTTACTATTTGTTTATTTTTTAAGGAGTAGAATTAAAACAAATATAGGCACATGTGTCTGTGTGGATATGTGCCGCGTGTCTAAATATTTCCAGGAGTAGTGATTAGACAGTATTTACTGGGTAGAAAAAGAATCGAATGCATTCCTTGACCGTGTTTAGTTCACTTAGCAAAAAAACGGACGGGAAATTTAGTCTTGGTAGAGTCATGCCCCTGGATTTTAATGTAAGTATAACTGTCAACATGCTTCGTTAAAGATTGTAATGACCAATTGTAGAGTTTGTCCATATATATGCATTGGAGAGCCATACATGGACTGCACACCTCTTCTCTAACATAGATGGTCACATCTTCCTTGCTGCCTCATACGCTAACTACATATGTGTCTAAGTATTCCATAATAGCTATGTGATATCTCCTCATAATTTTATAATTTGTATACAATTTGAGACTTAATTTATTTTGTTGGCCAAGACCTACGACCTTGCATAGGAACATTTTAATCTAAGTAATTGCTTTGATTTCGATCATGACTTTGAGAGGTCAAGAGACAATTATTGAGAATCACATTACAATTATTTTGAGTGGAACTTGAATCTCCAAAAATCCCTCATACATCAAATGGCCCATAGCAAGAGGAGATCCAATTTGTATTTCCTCACCACCTCATATCCCAAAGACAGAATCCTACAAACCACACACTACTTAATTTACATATGACAATTGTAAAAAGAATATAATTTTTAGGAAACAACTTATGGGTACATCACAAGAAGTTTCTTTTGTTTTTGTTTTTTTTTGTTCTTCGTTCCCCGCAAGGTACATATGGGATGTAGTCGTGTGTTAGAGCAATGATGAACGTGATTATAACCAGGTTTTTTTTTTTTTTTTTTTTTGTGTCATATGATTTATGAATAATTTTTTTTTTCTTGTTATCATTTAAATGGTTGTATGAAGTTATGTTTTTTTATTTTTTATTTATTTTCACATCAGAGAAAGTTACTGTTTTTTCAGTATTTCGTTCTTTCTGTCTATCTGTCTGTCTCTCTTTCTATCTTTTTTCATGTGTAAATGTTTATTGAAGAAAAAAGGGAGATGTGAATGAGCTAGGCGAACTGCTGCGTATGGGACAATACACACATACACACACACAAAGATGTAAATGAATCTATTTTCCTTAATACAATTATGAATTTTCTACATTTTATTTACGAACCACTGGTTATGAAAAAAAAAAAAAAAAAAAAAAAAAAAAGATATAAAAAGATGTTTCCTCTCTTAATATTCCTTACAATTCGATACTCCTTTGTCCATTATTATTTATGTCTCTATCCATTTTTCTATTATTATTTTTTTTAAAAAAAAAAAAAAAAAAGGTCCAGTACTCAAACACAAGGGATAAACTGATCCCAGATTAGTAGTTGACTGATTTACATAGAAACTTACACGGTGGGGACTTGAGAGAATTAAGATCCATCTAGATTGATATATTAGTTTATGAATACAAGAAAAATGGATGAATTGAGAGAGGTGAGATAGCCCCGATTAATTGCCCCTAATAAGTACATATGTGTCAAGTCAACAAGAAAGCAAGTTTATCTGAAATAATATTTCAAAAATGAGTGTGAACTGCACTCATATTCTTGAAAACTACATTCATAGGTTATTTCGATTGATTAAATGATGACTCTAATTTTAACTGCAACTGTATTAAAGGAGTAAAAAAATACCGGCCACAATCAAGAATCAAAAACATCTGGTATTTCTGACTATGTAGTAGTTACTATTACTATGATTCATGGTGAACATGATAGCGGATGTAGTTGATTCCTAATAGTTCTTAAACAGATGGTTTTAGCCAACTGGCACTAAATAAAATCTCTGGGGCTATGAAAAAAATGGACTTAAATAGATAGGTCTTAAAAAGACTCTGAAACATTTGGTCGTTACATTTATGAAGTAAAAATACACTTCAAGGTGGATTTTCTCCTTTTCAATATTTGAAAAAAAAAACAACTTGCTTTCTTGTTGACTAGACACATATATTAAATAAATGGAGCAACATTGACGAATAAATATTTACAAGCTACACAAAAAGGATTGTGGTCTGATCTTAGTTACTTAAAATTGATGTAATTAGTGTCAGAGAAAAATATTAGGTGGATTATAATGGAAACATTTTTGGACTTTAATTTTTGATGAGCTATTCATATTATTTTGTTTGGGTTGAGTGATTGAGCCATGTCAAAAAACAAAAACTAACGAAAAACTCAAGTCGATATGAACAAATTGACAATATGGGAAGTCAACACAACACTATAAAAAAGAAACAGACAAAATCTGACATTTTATTGCTTTTTCAAAGTAGTTTTTGAAAATTTAGCTCATACCACACGAATTATAAGTCCCAGCATGACTTCTCCAGTCAAAAAATCCATATGTATATAGCACCTGGGGGCCATCATTGTAAGGGGATTTTCTTTTTGAGTTATTCAAGTTAAGAAACCCACTCATTTGATGGATGAAAAAGAAAATGGAACAAACAAATGAAAATGTGATATATAGCGTCATTTGATGCAAATTATAAATGGAACGCTTTATCAGACACCTTTGGTTTTTGATATCAAAGTGTCCTATGTGCATACCTTTTCAAGTTCAATATGGGAATAAACAAGTTTAAATTCAGTGTATTCATTCCCATATCAACAAAAACTATTCATGTTAGAATACTTTAGTACGCATACACTGTCAAATCGACTTTATCTACCATATATTCATCAACTCTATCTATCAAGTGCTTACAAAAACAAGCAAGTAAAAACACAGAGCCAATACCTACCGTGGCGCTGTATAATCTATATCTGAGACGCAGTGTAGTTTGATCATATCCCCAAATAGGAAATCGCTGTCCTTTTCCTCTTCGTTTCTTTTGGATATGGTAGGAGCAGCCTTCGGGTACGAGGATAGCAAATCGGTTCGAGAAAGGATTCCCATGGTTTTTTGTCGAGAGTCAGATAGCTCATACGTTGACTGAAAAGGCAGAGAGATCATCATCATTTTTAAATTTGCATATAAAAGAAGTTTGTGGCTCCTCCACACGGCGAAACTTCGCCAAGGGGTGCCACATATAAGATAGGTTGGCAAATATTCTTTTTTTTTGTAAAATTTCTTACTGGAAGTGATGAATTGGGCAAGACTGTGGGATGATGTAGAATCCCAAATCGGACTTGGCATTTGTAGAGACCTCCCATTTGTGCTGATGATTTGGGAAGAGACACGCTCACAATGTCTACTTGATCCAAGGTTTGTTCATAGTAATATGAGGCTCCATTTGTTAAGTAAGATGAGGAGAGAAAGGTTCCGTAGACATTGGGTCGAACAGGATCTATAAGAGGAAAAAAAAATGTGAGGAATTTTTTTTTTTTTGGCTAAAAACTTTTGTCTTTGGGCAAACAATTTTATATTCAATACATGTAGTATAAATAATAATAATAATAATAATAATCAAATGAAATAATGAAAAGATCAAAAAGTTATTCTTTGATCTGGTTGAAGAAAAAAAATGCCAATATTTCAAAATATGTATAAATTCTCTAAAAAATATTGGGAAATCAAATTTTAATGAGAGTATGGATTGATTTTGTACATACGTAACTATAATTAATTATTATTTGAGAAAGAAGAATAGAGGTCTTACCGAGTTTGAAAATGAAGAATGGAACATCATCCTACGAAAAAAAAAAAAAGATAAAAAAAATTAGGTCTAATCATTCGTTGTATGTAACTACAGAAAGGAATACATATTATTTAACATCTCTCTTAATATGAAATTGGCTTAGAAAATCATTTAAGTGTAATACTATAATAATGCCTTCAATTTGCGGATTTTCTAAGGAGCCAAGTATTGTTAAGAGTCCGTCAAGTTAAATATTTTAACATTTTATTAACTTTGATTATGAGTAAATGGAACGTTTAAAGAATTTGAACCGTCAAGGAGGTTAGACTCAAGATAGTCATTAAGACCTGGCGGTAAGGAGTCTTTTCACTTGAAGAAAAATACGAGTCAACCCGTAAAGAGTTGAGTAATTCATTCAATATCTGGAGTTTCACAAGGTGCAGTCAAGAGGAATTGAAAATATTTTGGATGTCCTGGATAGAACGGGATTTTCAAATTTGCCCAAATTTAATAATAAATCCAATTCATAGATTATAATAATACCCTTTTTAAGTTCATAATGCATAGAAGTCAGAACTTATTAAAAACAGCTGAAGGAAGAATACATTGCATTTTTAACACTCCACAAGACTTTGTACTCTCGTTTTTAGAAATCAAAATATGGTCACTCTCATATACGTAAATATAGCCCCCCTCCCAGGATTTTTAATTCGGGGGGGGGGAGGGGGAGAAAGATATGATTCCCAAGTTGTGTCCTTGTACAGCTATGAGCAAAAAATTTTTATTTAATTATCAAATTTCTTTTCATTCCCCCCACCCCGATGCAATGCAAATGTAATTCTACATTTCAAGTGGATTTTTGCTCTAAATTGAATGAAAATTTACACATTTAGATTGACGACTTCTTCTTGGTTGAGGATTCTTATCGGGGACTTGACATCTCGTTTAAAAGTTGTGGGCCTCAGCTCTTGAATGCATTCCTTATTAATCCATTTCATGTCAATTTCAATGAGTTATTTATGTGCAAAGGATTTGGCCAACTTTTGGGCCTACTCCCGTCCCCAACGCCCCCAGGAGTCCCTTTAGGTCAAAACAAAGACTGAAAATGGAATTTGCATTAAATACACATGCGGATCATGATTTTAATGCAGAAAATGAGTATCCTTCTAGGTCTAAATTGAAGTTGAAGTTGGAAAATGGCCAAAAGTGCTCAAAAGGACGGGTTCAATTTCTCAAAAACCGTCGGACTCTCGAAAAAAAAATGTTACAGATTTGAAATGAGCGTGTAAAACTGAATAACTTTTATAGTACTTATACCCCTTAGGATTTTTGACTGTTGACCAGTGTTTTTACAGAAGAGTAACTGCTGAGTTTAGAATATGTTATTCAAATTTAAAATCAATTTATTAATAACTATAGGTTATGTATCTACTCAAAATTGCAAAAGAATAGAGTCTGGAATATTCATATTAACTTTTTTGATTTACACAACATTTATCTAAACTACATTTGAGTCATCATTTTTCAGACATATTAAAAAAACGAAAAATTTGATTTGTGACAGGTGTGGCAACCTAAAAACAAAAAAATTTTTTTTGTTAATAGATGTAATTGGATAATTGGAACACGACATTTTTTTTTCTTTTTGCAAGAGGAATCTTTGAGGAATGATACATGAGAATAAATGAATACATTGTATTATGTTGTATGTAAGTAATAGAAAATATAATTCGCAGAGCACTTGAGAGGGAGATCAAAATATCTACAAACTGTAACAACAACAACAAAGTGAGTAGAGGGGAGAGAGAGAGAAATTCATTTTCTCTCTCTCTCTCTCTCTCTCTCTATGCTAATTGAATTTTAATTTAATATATTATGTTCTACTACATAGAGTTAAGTACATAGGGAGTAGATTAGATTTATTTAGAGACTACATTAAGTGCTCACTTCCTAATGGATGTATCCCTCCACTATTTATTGAATAAGAAAATCAAATCAAAAATTGTGAAATAATTGAGAAGATAGGTTGCGTGATGACCTACCTACAATAAGAGAGGAAGAAATTACATTTTATTTACACGACAAATGTATTCCTGAAACAGGCATAAATTTTTTTGATATTCTCAGCTGTGAGTGCTCTACTTCTCCTCTTATCCCACGACAAGTTTGTATGATCAATTGCAACCTCAACTCTCATAAATTGGAAAATGAAAAATTTGAAAAAATATATAACCTGGTAGACGATAGCCTTTTGGGCTAATTTTGTGCAGAGTTATTTTATATGTATATAAATTGATACAATTTACCAATCAAAAAATACTATAATTAGTACTAACATAAGATTTTTTTTAAAAAAGGGCGCGCAATCCTTGATCTAATATATATATATATATATATATTTAATCATAATGATAGCTAGTGCCCTCTAGTGCCACTGACTTTTATCTATTGATTGTTATTTGACAATATTAAATAAAACACAAGAGCTATTTAACATTGACGCAATTTCTCACCTGAGAAGACTGAATTCAAATTGATTAATTATAATTATTATTATCGTTAAATTTTTCCTTCCTTAAACTCAACACTATCTCAACATTTTGCCCATGTCTAATGATCCATGTTAGTTTACCCCTTTTGGTTATACAATACGTAGAGTCAGCTGCTTTAAATCAAGAGTCAACTGATGAAAACAGCAAAGAAGGAGAATTATTTTTTCTTCTTCTCAAAAATCACGTCATGCAAAACATTTTTCAACCATTGACTCAATGGGTCCCAAGTCAAGGGTCTATCAGGGTATGGATTTTTTTTTATTTTCTTTTTAAAATATCGATATTTCTCATTCATTTGATTCAAATGCCTTTTTTTGGCATAGAAATAACTCCATTTGAAGTAGTATAGTATCTTATGGCACACTGGAGGCAGACTCATTGTCTAAAGAAATTCCTCATTGCTAAGGAAGAGGGCCCTTTGACCAAATTATTTAAAATGTATCCTTTATTAATTTTGACCATTAAATGTTAAAAGTGCCTTTCTGTAGAATTTGTTGGTATAGAGTAAAACATTTGTGTCTTTTCCCTTATAACTACTATTTTGAAGAGAAGGACCTCAATAGGAGCCAATCAATTCATTCTTCGAATCTCATAGGTCAACAGCAACTGACCTGTTCAAAAGAAAAAATGACTCTAAATAGGTAGAACTAACTCTGTTTTACATATTATTATAATACATATATCTTAAAGGACTTGAGACTCAGAACCTTCGACTAGATCCTCCTCTCAGTATGATAGCATGCTGTATTCATTCCCCTGTGGATAATTCATTCTGTATGTAAGCGTACAATAGGAAGGATTGTCGTCAAAATCCCTTTTACCGATTTGCATTTTGTATTTATTTTTTGTTAAAGTGGAAAGGGTCGAACTTAAGAGGATTAAATTCTTTGTTTATCCATATATATATATATATATATATATATTATCTTCATTTATGCTTCAAATTTAGTTGAAGAATGATTAACAGTGATTTATTGATTATTATTATTATTATTATTATAAATGGTGAGAGACACCAAGAGGAGAGAAAGAAGGAAGCCTCTCCAACAGTGACAAACAAATCCTTATAATTTCTTTTCCTTCCCTTTTTGAATATATAATTTACTTTATTTTTTAAGGAAAAAAATAAAAACTTATGTAATTTATTCTTCATTTCACCTTTTTTTTTTGTATAAAAAAAATTTTTTTTTTATGAATAAATACATAACTTTATCAATTTTTGATTATATGTTAATACAAAATCTTTTTCTCTCTATTTATTGATAATGGCCAAGTGACAAACACACCTTTTTTCTATGTAGGTAGGTGCTTGAAAATATGTTGAAAGTGATGGATGGATAACTTTTTATATGAAAAATTAGTCAGTTGGGTGTAAGAAAAAAAGCTACAAAAAAAAAAGAAAAGAAAAAGAGCCAATATCTAGAAATTGCATTAAGTCATTTTTTTTTTTTTTCATTTCAGGATTTGTTCATTTTATGGGACATGAAACCCTTTCCCCTCCCATCCTGTGCCCATATTTTTTGATTCCTTGAAAATTTTAAAGTGCCCCCTGGGTAGAAGGATTTTACCTTGGACTATATAGAGTAAAGCACTTTGAATTCTCTCAGTAAAGCTTTTAAATCTATCTCATTCTGCCAACTCTTTAGCCAGAGAGTAGATGAAAATACTTTGTCATTAACTTAGGCCAAAATTAGGCCTTATTATTATTATTATTATTTTGATGATGTGACTATATAGATGATGATATCGTATAGCAAATCCCATTTGTCCCATGGAATTGACAATTTATTATCTCCTAAATCAGACATAATGCTTCAATTTTTCTCTGTGTAGTAAAATAGGGAACGAAAAGAGAAGTTTGGAGTCCCTCTCCTCTTGTGCATCCCTGACGTCATGTGTAAGATTAACATAATATCAATATTAATTTAGAAATTCTAGCAAAACTTACAGCACGACTGTTTGTCAGCTGTTCTACTTTTCTTGCTCTCTTGAATGTATATGACCCTGATGGAACAGCTCAAATAGGCTCTAATTAAGAGCTGTGAACTACTAATTAATTAATTAATTATATTATTGAATGAGGAATGGATTCAATGCTTGAAAGAGTTGTTATCGACCCAGGATTTCAACTTTTAATTTGAAGTGAAGGGAAATAATTTACAGATAATTCATTTCCACAAATTTACCATCAATTAGACAAATGATCTATAAGTATAATTAACATTTCATTAGATGAGAGTTAAATTCTTTATTATTCCCCATAGTTATGGTTGAGGTTAATGGCACTTTATGGCCTTTTGCGGATCGCATGTTTACGGTCATTCCTTTTAAAATTATATTATTTCATTAGAAACTACTCTTCTCGACTTCCTTCATAAAACTTTATACTTAAATACATACCTATTAAGCATTAGTATATGTATATTTAGAATCCAATTAGAGTATGATTAAAAAAACAAACAAACCATGAAAACGTGTTTCTTTATTTGCTTCTAATCATGCACTCACAGAATCCACTGAACAAATTGTAATAGAACTCTGTGTTGTGTGATCTTTAGACTTTAGTCATTTCTTCATAAAATTCCAAAATAAAAGACTTTCTAACTAGAATTTTTTTAATGTAGTTAAATAAAATCTATTTCCTGCTTATTTCTGTTTCCGTTTTTATAAAGTAAATTTCACTTATTTAAAACCAGAGTCATTGGACTCCAAAATACAGCTCGTCCAATTAGATATTCAAAATTTACTAGTTTGTCATTTCAGCTTCATACGCATGTAATTGCTTCAAATTTTGACGAATATAATTAATATTAATTATTATTATTATTGGAGATAGCTGCTTAATGCTGGTGGTTTCAAGTTGAATCAATTATGCAGAACTTACAGTAGATAGATAGTAAACGACACATCAACACTAAATACCATTTTATGTATTTGTCACAATTTGATTCGATCATGATACGACGGATTTGATTGGTTGATTGATTGATTCTTGGTTCAATAATGTACTGTTTTGATTTCTGATGGAAATTATTTTTTCTCAGAAAGTATTCAAATGAAAATTTGTTAATAATTTTATAATTAATTAATGTGAAGTGGTTTTTTTTAAATTTCTAATACATTTTGGACTCTTCTTTGTCTTTTAAATTAGGCACATAAATTTTATGAGTATAATTCAGATTTGCACTGGGCAACTGTACTAATTCTATCCACATGCAACAACTGCACTGTTTTTGATGTATGAAATGAATAATCCAATCCTTGAGATTTTTCAAACGAGAATATAATAATTACATTTTTATACTCATATAGCATTTTATAGCTCCTTATAAATTCATGTTTAATATCTGATTTTTGGTTCATCAAATAATAGCTAATCAAATGGTCTTTCATACAACAAATATGTACGTTAGAAAGAGTTACAAAGAGAGACAAGCAAAAAATTCTATGTATTCTCCCCTCAGCTGTTTTTCATCAATTAACTCTACACGCTATGCACGTTGAGCTTTTTTGGCCACTCGCAACCTCGACTTACAAAAGGGAAAGGAAAAATTTGGAAAAACAACTGGTAGCTACTCTTCTTTATTTTCCATGTTGCCAACTTGTTAATATTTGGCAGAATTTATTATTTAGATATACTATATATTTATAAATTTTACCAATCATAAACCAATCGTTACTACTCCTAATATATTCAAAATTCAAAAAAAGGGCGTGCAATTCTTGATTTAATATATTTTGTATGCATCAACATCAGAAATAATAATAATACCCTTTTAGAGTTCATAATACGTAGGGTCAGCTGCTTTAAATCAAAGGAGTCAAATGATGAAAATCAGCTGAAGGGAGAATATAGTGTGTTTTTGTTTATCCCAAAAAGCTCGTCGTGATGAACTCAAAAAGGGTATTATTATTATTCATGATTTTATTACACATATACACGACGAGCTTTTTGGGATAAACATAAACACACTGTATTCTCCCTTCAGCTGATTTTCATCATTTGACTCTTTTGATTTAAAGCAGCTGACTCTACGTGTTATGAACTCGTAAAGGGTATTATTACTTATTAGTATTTATGATTTTGATATATAAAAATATATTAAATTGCGCGCCTTTTTTTTGAATTTTTGATATACAAGTATTAACGATTGGTTTGTATATTGATTCAATTTATCAATAAATAGTATATGTAAGTAATAACTCTGCCCAATATTAAAAAGTTGGTAACAAGGAAAATACAGAAGATTAGCTACCAGTTGTTTTTCCAAATTTTTCCTTTCTTTTTTGTGAGTCGAGGTTACGAGTGAACAAAAAAGCTCGACGTGATAAAATATATTAAATTAAGGATTACGCGACTTTTTTTTTTTTGAATTTTCAAACATTAGACAAGTATTAACGATTTATCAATGTATAGTATATCTAAATAATAACTCTGCCCATTGTTAAAATATTGACAACAAGGAAGATACAAAAGGGTAACTACCAGTTGTTGTTTTTTCAGACTTTTTCATTTCTCTTTTGATAATAGAGGTTGCGAGTGCCTAAAAAAAGCTCTACGTGAGTTCTTGGCTAAGAATTCTAGGATAATCCTGTTTACAACAAGCCCTTTTCACTAGATTTATTATTCTTAAATATTTTAATTAAATCACATATATGAGTTTTAAAGTTTTTAAGGAGATAAATTTAAACTTTTTGTCCCACATTTTAATTTTACCCGGTTCAAATGCCTAAAAACCCGTTTTTTTAAAAATAATCCTGTTAAAAAGTGATTGCTATCGATCCTTGAAGAATAAAGGTCTTTACAGAAGTAGGAGTGATACTTTTTACATATAACCTATCACACTTAAAATGCAGTGATAATTGTGGATTCAAAATACAGAATATACGATTATATCTCTGTATTGAGGGTACAAGGGTAGTTCCAGCAAATAATGTCATTGTCTCATAGTTTGAATATGAATGGTTGATCCTAAGGATCCCTTAATGATATACATGGGGACCTCATTGAGCAAACACTTATATTTCCAGGAAATGATTCCTCTTTGATTAAAGTCTCTCAATTTATTTCCCCATCCTTAAAAGTCAAGCTACTTCTTACCTTGTACCATATCAAGGAAATAAGCTTCTTATCCGAGCTCTTCTTTCCCTGATTGAATCCACATGCAAGACGAGGTCGAATCCCTTCCAAAACAGTAGAAGGAACATCAAAGTCACGGATATGAACTGTGGAAGAGGAAGAGTCCAAGGATTCTACAAAAACTTTCGAGGAGGTAAGGAGAAGTAAAAGGCCCTGATGAAAGAGAAGACCATACCAGTATGCATACATCATGTATACACTCTCTATCTCTTCAAGTCTTTAAGGAGATGTGTGTGTGTGTGTATGTGTGAAGACACTTATTCAATTAAGAACTAAGAGGCTCACATTTCTTTAGCCCTCTGCTTGTATGTAATATTGTCATATTACATACATATATATATATAGAATGCAACTTGTGCGTATGTAAAAGAGAGAAAATTAAAGAATGCTCCCCTTGAATGATGATCTCAATCTAATTTTATTAAACTAATTTATATAAAGGAAATAATATATATACATACATATATGTAATCACTAATCCTCAATAAATGATATGTCTATAAAGGTTGCGTGACAAGTTCATCAGTTCGAAAATCTTCCGAGGACTATAGTATATAATTAACCAACTATGATTCATTCAGTTCATTTTGATCTATTGAAATGACTTATTTACTATATTGTACTTACAAATTGACGAGTTATTTTAATAATAAAATGATTATGATATATGTTAATACTGATGGATGGGTCTTCATGAAAAGTCTTGTAGATGTTTCATTTAAAATACATAATCTCATTTTTTGATTACACCAAATCCCAACTTGTATATGTAGAACAAATATACACGTAATATAGCAATAATAATAATAATATCATATTATTCCTTTCTTTATCAAGTATCCTTTGATAGCATGTTACTTGATACGTTGTTAATTGAGTCCCTCTCTCGATCCACTTGAATAAAAAAATGTTTATTCTACTATTCAACAATAAAAAATATATGTGTATTCAATAAATACTCGTATATATTCAGTAGTGGATGAGATGTCCAGAGGATTCGAATGTACTCCCTAGTAACGAAAGACGCAAATATACTTTAATGTGTAAAGTCTAAATAATACGTTTTAGAGAGTGGATGGAATGAATCCCTCATTTATAAATTATAAGCTATTGATTCCCAAATAATACAGTCTACAGACCTAAACTGACGTATCATTGAGATATTTTTTTTTCAACTTACTGGATCTGTTTTAGTAATTGGCATCATTAGTACTGGAGCCGGGGGCAGGTTCCACCACTTGGACTAAGTTGAATTAAATTGACACTTCAAAATTGACTCGGATTTCAAGTGAAAGGACTTGAACTCGTAAAAAGAGAAATGTGAACAGGTCTGAGTCCATATTATCTAATTATCTAATATTTGCTATCTCGTAGCCCAAAAACAGACTCAAATTTTTGACATACATACCTCTAATTTTTTACAAGTTCTTTGTGTCCTACATAAACAGATGAAATGTGTATTTCTACTCATGCTACCTCCTTTGTTGTATATACATATGGAGCCATAAATATCTGCACAAATGTTCATCCATTGATCTTCGTATCTATGTATGTAGGTATATCAATACTCAATGCTCAGTTAAAAATTATCCTTCCCGGTAATAGAGTTCTGAATGATGGACTCAGAGCTGTTTATGAGTCAAGACTCGTATCTTTGAACTCGAGTCCGAGTCTACATAATTGCGAATCTTTTTACTTTGAATAGAACTCAATGTCCTAGTTTAATGAGCCGTAAGTGATACCTCATTCCCAGTTTTTTATTTGTTTTTTTCAAGTCTGTACAGATGGTAAAATAGGTATTTAAGGTATTTTTAGTTGGTTATTCATTGTAGCACAGTTACTCTCTCAATAAATCCAACAATTGTTGATGTAGCAAATAGATAATATATATTCAAGTATTAAATAGAAATTATAATGTGTTAGTTGTCACATTTCAATAAAGGTGAACATATCTATATATGCATTTAATGAAGCACGATGAGGCAAATTGTTTTCGCATACTTTGCTTTTGCCACGATCCTAGTTGTCCAATCTCGATTTATCTCAAGAAGACAAATAAATGACTATAACGACTATGATTATGATTACCACGACGGCGATGGGGGATTCGATGGCTATAGTTTGATAGCAGGAATGCCTTGCACGGAAGAAGAACTGTCCTGTCCACAAGGAGAATTATGTTATTTAGGAGATAATTTGGAGCCACAGTGTTATCCTGATGATGAATATATTTCACATTCAAAAGAGTGTGACCCTAAAAATAACACCGGTTGTCCAGAGGGACTAATCTGTCTTGTAAGCACTACTGGAAAGCCCCAATGCGGTGAGGATCCATATGACTATTCAAGCTATAATTATATGTAATAGTCACTCTCAACTGCATATCTCATAAATGAAACAAAAGATATAGCTCTTCTCCGAAACAGTTAATTTGAAATATACTTATTTATATTCAATAACCTCAGGGATTACTCGTCCAAGTTCTTATTTATACTTAATTTTAGAGGAGTGTTGATTTTATCCTTTAATTTTCAATTATCGTTCCTTAATTAGTATTAGGATAACATTTCAATTATCCAATAGTATAGTTAAATGATCAAATACATATGTGTGGTCATCAAAATGAACTTAATCCTATACTTTACACCAGAGCTGTTTCATGACTCATTTTTTTTTACAAGTCCCAGTAGTTAAGTAGAGTCACAAGTTTTTGGTTTCCATTTTGTTCGAGGCTTTGCACTGGGAGTCAAGTCGATGTTGCATAATAATTAATTAATTATCATTAAGGTTAATTGCATTTCAAGTTCGAGTCGTGTATATGTTTGACCAAATCTTCTCTTTCATCTCTGACTCAGGTATTCTCTTCATCAATATTAGAGTTCAAAATCACATAAAAAGATAAGAGTAGCTTAAATCAATATTGTTAATTCTATAAGATTCCTATTAGACTAAGAAGGAAGATTAGAGGCAATTATCAATTGCACATTGTTATAGATCATTTCCAATAATATTTTTTCCCCTAAAAAATTAGATCAAATATTATATCTATCATTTATTGTCAAGAGACTAAAATCCTCAATATGACCTACTGACATTCAATATAGGTATATATGAGAGGAATTTAGGGACCCTGTTCTCCACTCAAATAGACATATAATTGAATTTAAAGCTAAAAAAATGGTTAACTTAATAATATAATTAATTAATTAAGACCACATTCCAGATTTTTGTGCTTAACAATCGTTCATTTATTAGCTGTCCCCCTTTCCGTACCCCAGAATTTGAAGTATCTCCTCTTGAGTATGGGTCCTTAAATACGGAACTCTTACAATGAATCTACTGTTCGAAAATAATGAGGAGAAAAATTATAGGATCTCTTAAAACATCGTAGTTTTTTGTCTGTTATTCTGATGTTTGACCCCCTTGGGACTATGAGGTCTTTGTTAGTTTGTTTATGCACCCTGAAATACCAAATTTGAGGAGGAATATTTATTTATTAGTGTTCAAATTTAATGCAAAAATTCACAATTACATTTTAATAAATTAAAGAAAATTTATTAATTTAATTTCAATAAGAAATACAAGGAAATTTATTTATACCATTCTTTTCATTTATGATGTTAACATGATTTGATGTTAAAGTCACAGAGAGGCAAATAATGATGCAAAATAATAATTTTAGTCTGGTAATGCCTTGTTTTCAACTATTTGGGCTCAAAAAGTCTGGTATATCTGGGGTGTAGGAGTTAGATAGGCTTTTCGAAGTCTTTCATTAATGAGGCTTGTCTCTATCTTTTGACAAAAAATATTAATGATAATTTTTTTTATTAAGATCAGGATATCATTATGTAATTATACATTTATATGATTATGTAATACATATCCATTTATTTATCTTTAATGGAGCTCTTAATGACCCTAATTTTGCGCTTCAATCAATTACACGATTATTATTGAACTTGTGTACATATTTCATTTCCTTCTTTAGTAAAAGCAAATAGAGAATTGTCTAACTTATATGTATGCATCATTTTTATTTTACAGGTGAGATGATAACAGAGAAGAACTCCAAATATCTCATCCGTGAAATCACACTCTCAGAGTACACGATCAAAACACAGCTCACAGTCAGGAACTTTAGTACTAACGACGAAGGAGTCTACAAATGTGTATCCAAGAATTCCATGAACAATGCTGATGATCGTGTCGAAGGGATCGTTTTTGTTAATAGAGGTGAACATGATGATGTTAGGTTAAGGAGTAACTCCAATGGTGGACTGAGTCTTCTTCTTCTTCCTGCCTGTCTCTTGTGTCTTTTCATCCCTTAATAAATTACATGCAACCACACCCTTAATTTTTTCACACTTAGTCTCATCATTATACTTAAGCTGTTACCTACCTTCACTCCCTGGTTAGACTTTGTATATTTAAATATATATATATTCTGTTAAATGTGATAATTATTTAATATATTTTGACGAGTAATGGCCTGACCGGAAGGCCAGGGGGGGGGGCGAGCACTCTGATCCCCTCTTAACCCTTTCAAACCACCCGTTAGGTATCAAGAAGGATTTTTAACTGAAAGTTATGTTTTTGAGGTCAAAGTGACCACACATACTAATTTCTCTAATAAGAAATTATGGGACAGAGGTGTCCTTCCGTGTGTGGAGGGAACTTTTTCATCCTTAAAAATACACAGTTTATTAGTACAAAAAAATTTGAAAAATCTTAAATAAAAAATACATATGTACATTTGACAGGTAATATTTTATGAAGCAATTTCTGTGAAAATATTGATAAAAAAACTCCCTTCACTCCTGTGTCCCAAAGAACTTGGACTTGAATAATTTCCAATGGATGCGTTAGAAGTAAAAGATATTTTAAACTTGTAATTTGTTAAGTATATACTAACAAATAATTTCCTTGAATAACAAAAAAGCTATTTTGGCTTAAACATGATTTTTTTTGCATGTGTAGCAATCGTAACTTTCAGTACCTTGAAAAATATTCGAATAAAATGTTTTTGATGACTAACTATAAAATATGAATAATAGCTTGACATCTCAGCTATCAAACAAAACAAAAAAAAAAAAGAAAAAAACCGGTTGACAAAGGAGCACATCAGCGACTTTTTGAATTTATGGGACACCGGTGTCCTTTGGGTTGAAAAGGGTTAATTGAATACCTCTTTAGGCTTAGAAGAGGATTTTTTTGTAAGCCGTCTCTGTTAAAGATGAGCTAGAATGTCTTTGATCCCGACTGGTACCAGATAGCATCACCAACAACCTTTTGTACAAAGACATTTGTAAGAAGGATACATCATATGAGGATTTATCCCCATGTTTTCAATACTTTTTGAAATACGTATATTTATCAAAAATTACCCACATATGTACATTATTTTCCTGTCCAATCAGGAGTCCTTTTCAGGATACAGAGGCAATGAGCACATCTTCTATTTAAACTATTGTGAGTAGTGCACAAACTACTTCAATTAGTATTGATATTACATTTATACTTTATGTCCAAGTATGTATCTACAGTCCCTACGCTATCCGTTCGAATTTTTTTCAACGACATGTCTTCAAACAAAAATGTTTTCCGAGACTATTGTATTAATGTATCAAATCAGAGTCAAAAATAGCACATCCAACAAAGAGTAAAAAAATAAATAAAAAACTCCGAAAAAAGGACTTTCAAATAATCCCTTATGAATATGCCTTAATAATGCTTTATGTGACTGGATTTCTGTCCACACGAATACTTGTAGTAAATTTATTTCTATACATTTTACGTTTATTATATGTATATGCATATAAATCATTTGCATGAGTAAATTTTCAATGCTTGTATCCACTCACATGGACAATGGAGTGACAAAATTAATTAATCCTTTTCTATTTATTACGTCATTACCAGTGATGGATAAAAAGGGTCCAGCTGACACGCACGCCCGAGATGATGTCATAAATAAACATGGTACCCTTGAAGTAAGGCAGAATTTCAGCCGATCACATTTTAAGGGGCGGAATGTATATTATTATTTTGATGTTTTAGAAAGAAAGAAAAAGAAGTTTGAAAAGACAAATGTTGCCAATAACCGTCCTTTTTTTGCATGTCAGCTGGACCCTTTTTATCCATCACTGGTCATTACTAAAGTTGTTGTCGAAAAAAAGAGAGAGGAATTCCCGGTGTGTAAAGTGAATTCCCTCAAAAACACAACTTGGTAAACATAGAGTGTAGAGTATTCCACTGATGAATTTAAAATGCATGAAAACCTAATAAATGGTGTGTTTGTTTATACCAAGATTTTGAAGGTGTCAACGCCCGGAAGGAATCCTTTTTTTTTTTATAGGGATGGGACTTTTGTAGAAAGGTAGACATATACGTACATATAAAGTTCTTTTGTTGACATCATCTGTCGTCTGTTTTGTGACTTTTGAGGGAGAAAATTGTTCTGTTTTCTGCTCTAGAGAGGGTAACCTAAAAATATTTTAAATAGTGCATGAATAATATATTTGTAAAATAATGCTTGAAATTGTATTAGGCATTTGTGTGCAAAATGTTGTAGCAAATGTAGGCGTAACTTTTTAATTAATTATACTTATTTATTCGCAAGAATCTAATAAGAAAAGGAAATTTCATATCATAAATCATGTCTTAAAAGGTCACTTTTCCTTTAGAACAAACCTCCTTTTTCCTGTCGGATACGAGCCATTTCAATATCTACTCCCTTCCTTTCCTCTATAGACCCCCTCTTCCTTTACCCCTGCCACTAATATTAATCAATGTACCATTTTTAATTATTTCAGAAATCTTCGAAACCACGACAGGAGTTCGTGCCTACAATGCCTATAATGCATACACAGACTACTCAGACTTTGAAAACTATAATGACATGATGACTACAGAGTATTATGATCCCTACTACCGGGAAAATCATCATCATCGTCGCAAAGAGGAAATAGGTAGTAAGTATTCAAATTTGAGAATCTACATGTGTAGATATGAGTGTGTATACAGTGGGTCGGTACAAAACCCTAAAATTCTTTTTTTGGTCTGGTCTTAAGAATTAGATATATATGTACAAATATATGATTTGGAGCAGTATTTCGATTTCAGACCTTCTATCGAAATAAAACTGTTTTCAAATTGTGAACCTTGATTTCATTGATCTCAGAGACATTGGAACGAAAATTGTGAGGGTTTCTACAGTATATAATATATAGGAGACAAAGAAATGACTCTGAATCAAACATCAAATCACGAATATTCAGAATGTATTTCTATGCATATTTTAGCATGAATTGAAATTGAATGAACTTTAGTCATAGTATTGAGTATTTCCATAAGTGATCTGATCTAATCTACCCTAATATTTAAATCGAAACATTAGGTCTTCATTTGAATATTTATTTTATTTTTTTGAAAATGACCAAAATTGAAAATTGGGGTCTTATTTATGCCTATTATTAAATTCAATATCAAAGTTTAACCCATTTAATTGGTAGTAATGACCATTAATTTGATTCAAAGTAATCAGTTACCATATAGTGAGGGCTAATTATAATTATTATTTTACTATTTTAAAAATAACTAGCTACAAAAATCCAGTAATTTTCACGTATTTTGGCTAAACGTGGTATGACGTCATTCTAGTGCTTAGCCCAACTTTTTCATTTCTTAATGCCGACATCATGTAAAGAATGAATCCAGACCAATTTTATTAAGAGACACGACGAGCTTTTTTGTTCACTTGCAACCTCGACTCACAAAAGGGAAAGGAAAATTTTGGAAAAACAACTAGTAGCTACCCTTCTGTATTTTTCTTGTGTCCAAGAGTTATTATCTAGATATACTATACATTGACACATTGTATCAATATACAGATCAATCGTTAATACTTGTTTATTATTCAACAATTCAAAAAAAGGGCGCACAATTTAATGTATTTTTTTAACATCAAAATCATAAATAATAATGATAATACCCTTTCTGAGTTCATAACACGTAGAGTCAGCTGCTTCAAATCAGAAGAGTCAAATGATGAAAATCAGCAGAAGAAAGAATGCCGTGTAATTTTGTTTATCCCAAAAATCTCGTCGTGAGAAGGATTGCATTCGAAACTGCTGTCTATATAGACTGGACCGAATAATAAATAATCGGGTAACGGTCTTGGACCAGTCCAAACCGAGTTGCAACACTATATAGTTCGTACATAATCACGACGAGCTTTTTGGGATAAAAAAACACACACTATGTATTCTCTCTCATTTAACTCTTTAGATTTAAAGCTGCTGACTCTACGTGTTATGAGCTCAAAAAGGGTATTATTATAATTATTTAAGATTTTGATGTTAAAAAAATATATATAATCAAGGATTGTGCGCCCTTTTTTTGAATTGTTGAATATCATACAAGTATTAATGATTGGTTTGTATATTGATAGAATTTATCAATGTTTAGTATATCTAAATAATAACTCTGCCACATATTAAAAAGTTGGTAACAAGGAAAATACAGAAAAGATGCTACCAACTGTTTTTCCATATTTTTCCTTTCCCTTTTGTGAGTCGAGGTTGCGAGTGGACACAAAAGCTCGACGTGAATATCTACCTACATAATAGTTTGTAAATATGCATATGATTACCTATATTCATACATATATGGGTAAACCTTTTTTTGTACCACTAACTCTTGGAGACTCATTTACAGGTGATCAGTATCCGAACGAAGACTACTCTGACTCCACACCCTCTTCCTTCTCATCATCGAATAGCAACCGTAATAATAATAATAAAAAGAAACAGAGTAATTATCATTCCAATTATCATCAACCCGTGATTCCATCGTCCTCAAGCATTCTGAGCTCCCTCTCCTGGATCAATATACTCTGTCTCATATTCCCCTTGACTCTAAATCAGGATCCCTGATTCATTTGATATCAGTATTATTTGTATTTAATAAGTTAATTATGCAATTATTCATACATATATATATATATATAAATATATATTAATTATAATTATAAATCTATTAATTTAAATTCATTAATGTGATGAAATACCTTTTTTGACTTGCTAAAACATATTATAGATTATTTACCTCCTTTGTGAAGTAACTTTGAAGAGAATACATTTCAATTTTGATAATAATATTTAAGTAATAAATGGTCTCATTTGTCTTTGATAATAATAATAATTAAATAATTTGAATAATTGGTTGTACAACTGATGTATACTAAATCTCTCAATCTTTCATCCAAAAAGAAAAGAAGAAAATGGTTATTTTTGAGTTCAATATTTTTTTTTCGAGGAAAGAAGATATGTCGATAACAATTAGTTTTCAAATTAACTATTTAAATTGAACCATGTTTTGATGTTCCTACCAAAGCATTCCCTTGTATTAAAACAACATGGCGTAGATCACTGTTTTTAAAACTATACCTTTTCAAGCTCAATATGGGAATAAATAATAAAGAAAATATTCATGAAATTTAATATATGTAATAATAAATTTATTAGAATCTCATGTGAACAAAATTAATCACATCTGCAATACGATTTTGACTGCTAGCAATACAATTTTATTAATCTTATTAATCAAAGTGCGCAGAATAATTTTTGGGATCGTTGTTTGGACTTGAAGGAAATGAAATGCTCAAAACTTTACCTTGTGTCATGCTCAAAAATGTCCAATCTAATTACCATGACATGATAGCACGATTTCCAAACTTGAATCAAAGAAAGTGAAACCTATCGTTTATGATCAAGTGATTAAAGGAGTCACTGAAATTGGCTTCACTTGGTCAATGTGCCAAATATCCTCGATTTGATGAATTTATAGCACTTATTGCTTGTCAAATTATCAAACGTGGGGCAAAATTTTTTATTCTAGAAATTAATGGTCGAAGTCATTAAAATAAAAAACGTACTTCAACTTTTGTATAAACGAAGGAAGTAAAACGGTTACAAAACATAAAAGGAAGGGGGGGGGGGGGAGTTAAAATAAATGAGTTCATTTATTGACATCCCATTTCTAAACTGTAAGGTTTTGAATCCACGGTCAAAAAAACAACAACAACTTTATATCATGAAATAAAATAATTCTATTTGGTCACCAATCTCTGCTTAACTTAATATTTACCATTTATTAAGTGGTTAGTAGAATATCTTTTGGCCATGAACCATTTATTATTTGAAAATGGGGGCTCAGACTATTGTGTCCTTTATACATGAATAATATAGCACCAGATAAAAGCTTTGAACACGCTTCAAGAGTATGATATTATCTGTCCTTTTGTTATGGTTTCAATAGTAGACATTATTTTTACATAATATTGATTAAAGCCATATAATGATTCAGGCATAGCTTACATATATACACACGTAATTGGTAATAGTATTGATATAATTTGTAAAGGAAATTTAGTGCGTGTAGTTGTATATCTCTTTCTTTACAGATCTGAGATCAATTTCTAATTCAAATTTGGTATATTTGATGGAGAATAAAAACTAATATTCCGACAATTTTCTTTATTTGTGGTTTTGTAAATTAGCAAAATATGTAATACACAAAATAAGGACAACATTCATTTCTTTACATGGGACTTGATTTACTTAAATGTATAATTCATAAGTAAATCAATTTGGAATAGACTTATGTATTTATTAAATTGATCGTCTATTTTCATGGCGATAGGTGTCTATCACTAATTAGTATGTTCTACTCTTTATCTCAAATTGGAAAGAATATAAGGTATTTGAATTACTCTCCACTTTCCATCAAAGTCGCGAAGATTTCGATAAAACAATATGTCTTTAAAGAAAAGGGATCTGATTCATCAAATGTATTCCTTGCACTTATAGGTATGAATCTATATTTTAACAAAACATATTATTACTGATATAAATAATTTACATATGTATTTTAAATCAATGAGTCTCCATTCAAACCAAGGCTTTGATATAATAAGTAATAGAGAAAATATTGGCTCATTAATCTACTCCTTCGATGAATTTAATATGTCTGAGGAGATATGCAATTAAGCAAGAGTTAGAGACGGATTCTTGAGCAAAAAATCTTGAAATTCAACTCGAAACATGATAGCTGTTTTCTATATCTATTTTGACTTTGTTAATATGACCCTAAAAGATATTCCTACAATATTTGTCTTTTCTCTATATTAAAAGATATTTACGGAAATGAACACGGTATCAATTTTCCGTTGTTCTTATCTTTAAGACTGATATTTCCTTTAAGTACTTGCATATCAGAATATATTATTTCATACGGTGTGATACTTCCCCATATAAAAAGGTCATTCAAGTTTTTCTGATGCATCAAATGTTTTTGTGTACTCATTGAAGTAAGAAGAAAAACTCATCCTCAGACAATATGAAGTACTCCATTTGCTTTTCACTTGCCGTTGTATTCCTCGTGACTCTTTACTCTGCTCCAGCAGAGGGTATTGTGAGGTGTGACAGTTCAGGACATTTCGTTTGCCCGGATCACTCAACCTGTTGTAAAACCCGTACTGGCTATGGATGCTGTCCTCTATTCCATGGAATTTGCTGCAGAGATGGACTCCACTGCTGCCCATCAGGCATGAGATGCGACTTGTACTCCAATAGGTGCCTCCGAGGACTGGAACCCTTTATCCGCACTCCAACAATTTAAATAATATTTAAATCTTTATTATTTATATTGAAATAAAAGAGAATAAATACAACCTTTTATTCGTAAAAGTTTTGTTGGCTCTTGAACATGTTTTTGTAGCATTATATAAAACCTGAAGAGCTCTTCACGAGTCGGAGTCTATATTATAGTCTTTTTGCCCGTCGATCGAATTTTTAACTCGAGTCTAAAGTAAGTCACAGTAGACTTAAATACGACTCGAGTACGGGTATATGTACATACGTATCCCAGGCACTGATAAAACTATGAGTTAGGTATTTGGTAAATTTAGAGTAATATGAAGTTAATTTTCTATTAAATATTTGGAAATAATTTTAAAATCCAGATTGTGATATTTTCCACCCAAAAAATCATTATTTTTTTTTTTCAAAATGGCTTTTCATTCTTTACATATATGTTAATATTACAACATTTTCTTTAAATTTGAAATAATTTGCTTTCTATGCAATGAACAAACATGATCCCCACATGATATGATTTAACTTATAACGTTCCTACAAGTAAAAAAGAGCAATTTGACTTCAGCATTGGGTAATTTACAAATACAATGATGCTTCGTTAATTCAGTACGTATAGTTTAAATGATGACTGTAGCAGCGAATATTAAATCAAAGAGTGTACAAGTCTAATTTGGAGTCAAGTATATTCCTAAGTTTCGAAGAAATGGTAATTTCCGGTTTGAGTAATAGATGTACTGGTTGAGTTGTTTCCTTGCCTTCAAATACTGTTAATACTATTTCTGACAAAGAAAAAATAAATGAAATGACTTTGATGGCCGAACTTAATTAGATACTCCAGGATACATTGAAGTTCATATTCAAAGGAGTAAGATATTTTTACAATTAAGCCTTCATTATTAATGAAACTTAAAGATACAATTCTTCATGGTCAAAATCACATTCAACTAATCCAATATATGAAAGATAAATTGCAGGAGACAAATGAATCTCTTACAAAATCGATCAGATTCTTCAGTTATTCAAGCTACCTTACTTCATCTCAATAACAAATGTTTTGTGAAAACATGAAAATTTTAAATATGTACCTCAGAAAAAATGTTTTTCAATATCTACGTATTCAAATCAATAATTCAAATATCATTTGATTCATAATAATTAGCAGTAGTTTTTTTTTTTTTTTACACTCTTATCCACTTTGTTCCTACAATGTAAAAAGACTTTGTCCATTATTCAAATTCTGGTCAGATAATGCTATTTGTACGACACATCTTAAACTGACTTTGCTATTGGCCAACGACAAAATGGACATCCTTTAACTGTCCTCTTCAAATATTTTAATTGTTGAATATAATATATATTTTTGATTAGTACGTCCATCCCATGACAACGAAGTTATTTAGTGTGAAAATAAATTTTACTAAGGATATAATCGTAGAACCTCAAATATTGTGTCTATCAAAATGTATAGATACTTATAATTTGAGTTGAATATGAACTTTTGAGGGATATGGCACGAGTTTTATGTGAAGCACTGTTTCAGAATTGACATACAAATAAAATTTTTGTAGTTGGCAATTAAATGAAATAGTTAACTCTTCCGTCATCATGAGGGAAATAATAAACAAGTTAGCATATCCTTAGAATAATCACTCAAACGTTTCGGAAATTAACGGCGAGCATCGTTAATATTCAAACGCAAGTAGTTGTGATTTTAATAAGAGTCACTTATCTAGGGCTGTTACTACATCTAATTAGTTTTTTTGTATTTTAAATCAATACCCCAATACACTTAAATTTACGTATATCATTGAAGGGTTTAATTTTGAGTGCTTGATAATAACTTATTAATAGAAAAAGAATCTCAAAAATCCTTGCAGGCGACTTTATTATAACATAAAAAACAATTGAAAACTTTGATTCAGAAGAAGAGGCTCTCAATGGAAGTTCATATTTAAATAGTTATAAATAGAACCATTGTAATTCGAAGAAATAAACATCCAAGTCAAGTTATATCTATATATATTGTATTAACTGCTTTTTATATCCATCCATAAACTCAAGTCAGCATCATTTCGTTTAGTAAAAAATGATTTCTGCCTCAATAAAAACTAAACAAAACAATTTTCTCGCTAGACTTGACAATAATAACCATTAATTGTACACACTTCAAATGAAAAAGAAGTTATCTTTTTCTCAATAAAACTCTTAAAATGTGATTTGTCTATTGCATTTTTTCATAATTGGATAATTCCACATTTGAAATCAACATAAAATTTCCTTTCCAGTTAGTTTCATGTCATTAGATTTTCCTTACTCAAAAAGAATTGGCTCAATTCTATAAAAAAGAGTAAAAATACTCAAGAAATTAAAATAGAAATTGCTCAAAACCCAGATTTGTTATGAAAAATACTAATTACAGATTTGTGATGAGTACACGTAAAATTAAATATGGTACTTGAATTATTTTGTTGTTGTTAACTAAAAAACGAAAAAATGGCAGGGGTGTCAGAATATTTTTAAGCACGAGGAAGCTCTACTAGGACGTAATGTCATATAAAGATTGATCAAACGGATATGAAGGACTCCGGATTCTAATAAACGTTTGAATACTCATTTATTAGGTAATAATTATAAAATATGAACTACACTCCTTTTCTGTCTAAAATTTAATGATATAACTTAAGCCCCGGATACGTGTTGTTTACGCGTGCGTTCCTTGTTTTGAGCAATGGGGCGAGAGTATGCAACATACTCGTCCCAGAGAGGATCCATCCATCTAGAATAATAATGACAATAATAATAATAATAATAGAAGTCAAAAGAGCATATAAGGAGCAATGGATTACTTGTTTGAGGTTTTATAGATGGGCTCTCCGAACCAGGTGCCGACTTCCCATCCGGGAACATCCTTCATGATATCTTCCTCCCAATCACGATTCACACGAAGCTCCTTGAGGAATGTACGATCCCTTTCAGCAAGGAGCATGGGCTCAAGAGCGAAACGAGCTGACTTCATTTCAATTTTGTGATCCTCGAACTTCCTCCTGGCTCTGGCATACATTGGCCATGCAACCAAAAACAAAGCGATTTGTCCTCCGAAAAGAAGAGGAGCATTCACCAATTGGCGAGCAGGGACTCGCTTAAAGGCTACTGGAGCATATCCACCCTTGGGAGGAAGATCCTGCTTAAACTTATTCGAAGACATCCTCGAAATTAGGATGCAAAAAGATGGAGGCTTCTAATGAGAATCTATCACTCAGAATGGAGCAATAAATGATGAAAGAAAAGCGAAAAAAACATCAGCTGGAAAAACACGAAATTCACGGTACATTACAACGTAGTTCACGCAACCTCATTCGCTTTATGAAATAAATTATACTTTATTAATTACACTGGTCAACAGTTAAAAATTCTAAGGGGTATAAGAACTGGAAAAGTTATTCAATTTTTTTTTGAGAGTCCTAAGGTTTTTGAGAAATCGGACACTACTTTATTTGCTTTTTTGACCCATTTTTCAACTTCAACTTCAATTTAAGCCTAGAAGGATACTCATTTTCTGCATTAAAAAATAATTATCCACAAGTATATTTAATGCAAATTCCATTTTCAGTCTTTGTTTTGACCTAAAGGGACTCCTGTGGACGGGAGTAGGTGCAAAGGTAGCCCAACTCCTTAAATAACTGGTTGAATATTACATGAAATGAATTAATAAGGAATGCATACATGAGCTGAGATCCACAGCTTTCAAACAAGAGAAATTGTTTGAGAAATGTGTAGAAAATACCACATGGATAATTCCAACTACTCAAATAAGCTTTCAGAAAGTTTTAAGGTCAACTTTATCCCTTCTTTTCAGCCTCCTTAAATATATTCTTCTTAAGACAGGGTCAATTCTCTATTAATTAATTATCAATCACACTCTGCTTTACAAATCTAAATCCAAATGGGTATATATTTATTTAATTTATACTCAAATATCAATATTATTTTTTTAAATTGAGTTTCAGATGCATTTTGTACAAGAGCCAGCATTTTCGTTAAATGTTCCCACTATTCTACTTTGAGTGTATTATTGGGATGACTAATTCCATACATTAATTCCAAATATATTTTTATATCTAATAATTTTCTTCATCAAACTCATAAATATGAATTACTTGCTGAAGTCACCTGCTAGTTCCCTCATCAAAACACACATACGTTTCATGCAGCCAGGGGCGTACTGGGGCGAAAATTTCCACCGGGCAAAGAGTAAATGAGGGGCGCCACTGTATATAATTTTTCCTTTTATCACCCACTGACTGAAACTTGAGCGCAAATTTTTGTGATGAAAAGAAAAATATGCGTACGATAAAGGCGCATTATGCTAAATTGAAGGGGCGCCTAGTAAAGATTTCAGAGGGGCGCACCGGTCATTGACCGGTTGACCGCCGGGCCAGTACGCCCCTGCATGCAGCAAAATGAACATCTTTAGAATTATTTTGCAGATGCTCCTTACTACTATGGTAAAAAAATCTTTATGTCACCATCAAAATTCATTTCAATCCCCCTCTTCCCTTAAAAAAAGTAGTCCCTTCCTTCCACCCCGATGCAATACACATGTGCCAACGTTTTTCTGTTCATTTTTCAAAATTGTTACGAAATTTTCATTCAGTCAATAAGCTGAGTTTAGATATGCTATTCAAATTAAAAATCAAATGGTTGGTTATGATGATAGTAAGAGATTATGTATCTAGTGGAATATACTAGGGATTCTATAAACTTTAAAAAAATACAGTATGGAAAATTCATTTCAACTTTTTTGGGATGTACACAACATTTCTCACAATTGCATTTGAGTCAATAATATCCGTCAGACATTCTTTAAAAACAAGGAACAAATCGATTTTAGCTCTTCAGAAAATAACAACCCGTATCTCAAACACACATGAATATTTTAACCGTTAATTTGGCACAAATGTACCTAACGATAGTTCCAACTTAAAAACAAAAAGCCCCAAATTTCATATGTATTATTGTAAAATAATCAATCCTGGAGTCATGATATGATAGCAAAGACGAATAAAATCGTTCCTATGAGCTCTTATGATGCCTTTTTAGTGTTCTTGTATGTATATTGTCAAAACTTAGTATCAAATACTAATTTTGAACGATTGTTTTAGCAGTTAATTTTTTGTTTTTCTCAAATTAATTAATTAATTATTTATTCGTTTTTTGAATACATACCCTTAAACCCACTTTGCTATTTATTTTAAAAGGGCTCGTACTATTTTACTATTGATATTCAATCTTTACAGCTAATTATGTACATATCAAGATCGTCGTCCTCTGTTCTAATGAGCCATGTATCAATACTCAATCACATATGTGGTAAGGTAATTTGATACATGAGGCCCTCCTTTTTGACTCTCTATCACAACGAATTATATGTAGAATTTCACCTATCCGGTCTGGACAGGATGAGGCTTGTAAACATTTGCAACAACAATTGATGCATATTTTTGTACTAAGGAAAGCAAAAAGCATATCAACTAATCCGAATTTTCAGTGAAACTGACTTATTACCTAAGGGAGGATTAAAGGTAATTATAACAGCCTTACAAAAATGAAAATTTTGATTTAGACAAGATGAAAATGAGAGGGGAAAAAAGGTTTCTTTACTTATATGGCAATCATTGGACATGATGTACTCAACAGAATTGTGTCCTTTATAGCATGAAAAAATGTGTAAAAAACTTACATATACATATTTGATTCTCATATTAATAACTAATTATATTATCAAGAGCTACATAACTTCATAATTATACGTCATTAGAAAAAAGTCATACAATGCAAGGATCCGTTGTCGATTATAATCAATCATCCTTCTTATTTTTTTCCTTCCTTATTAAATATTCAATTTAACAAAAATGGAAAATTATTAGGCTTTAATTGAATTAATCATTATGAACATGTCTCTTTAATATATTAGATAGAAGCTAAATTAAAAAAAAAAAAAGAACCACTCGTGCAATAAGGTAGAATTCAGTTTGAATGATCCAAAGAGAAGATGATCCATAAAAAGTATTGTCTCATTTAATCTGCCAATGCAGATACCTTTAGCGCGAATTATGTAAATGCATAAATTCTGAGACTTTAATAAATAAACTAATTAATGATGCATTAATCACCATTAATGTCTACCATTAATATATGTATATCATTGAGTTCGACTCAATATTTAGAAAGAATTACTCTAATGAAAATGAAAGGTCCATTCTGCTTTAAAGGATGTCCACATTTGTTTTTTAAACGAATGAAAAACCAAAAAAGTTAGTTATTACACTCCGTGTGTGATCTTAATAGTATTTGACAGTTTTTCTTCAAAAAAAGAAACAAAAAAAAAAGTTCAAAATTAATTTGTAGTAATTAGTCAATCCATGGATGCCGGTAAATGGATATAATAAAAAAGAAGAGAAAAGGACACTGACATGTTAATCCTTACAATTTGAGGAATGATTAAGACACAAACGTCGAGCTTTTTTGTTCACTCGCAACCTCGACTCACAAAAGGGAATGGAAACGTTTGGAAAAACAACTGGTAGCTACTCTTCTGTATTTTCCTTGTTCCCAACTTTTTAATGTTAGGCAGAATTTATTATTTAGATATACTATATATTTATAAATTTTACCAATCACAAACCAATCGTAATATATTTAAAATTCAAAAAAAGGGCGCGCAATCCTTCATTAAATATATTTTTTATCCATCAAAATCATAAATAATAATAATAATAATACCCTTTTTGAGCTCATAACACATAGAGTCAACTGAGGAAAATCAGCTGTCTTGGTGTTTTAGTATATCAGCTATTCTCTTACCCTTTTACATGGTTGACGTTCATTGAGAAGGAGATTGTGGAAGGAAAGAAACACAAATTAATATCTATAGGGAAATTATAGAGTATCAAAGATTCTTAGGTCACTCGACGAGGCATTTTATTGATTAATTAACTATTCTTTGTAAACGGGTGTATTACTCCATATCACGTGGTTAGTGCTACATGTTCCACCTTCAAGAATGAAGGAATAATGATTGCGAACCACTAAATTTTTTACAAAGTAGTTGCTACCACTTAAGATTTACAACTCTACGACAAGTCTCCTCTATAATAACTTAACAAGAGCTAATTCAATTTGAAGGAATCAACGTTTAGCCCATTGATAAGGGGCTAGAATAGTGTTAAAATTGACATTGAGCAATGAAGTACAGTGCCAATTTCTATGTGAATGGAGTATTGTCGTGTTTTTTGAACCAAATCTTTCAAAAAAGCGGATTTTTGAGCTTTTCATTACTTTTTCTCATAAATATATGATTGAACATGACAAAAATATTAAAAAAACTAATAGAAAATACTTGAAAAAAACTTATCACAGATTTCGATTTAACGTCTCAATTACTATTTTAAGTACATTGAAGCCTAATCAGGGCCATGCTTTAATATAACACATTAGAGAAACAGTGCCTATTAGTTATTATTTTATAGCGCAAGGAGTCGCTAATGGAGTACTTATATTTCCGTAATATACATTTCTATTCGTCTTCCCTTTGTTTTAATTGAAGTTCATCGAGGAAGTGTAGTAGGGCATAGAGTATCCACTTTGTTCATCAAGATGATATTTTTTGTGCACTCATAACCTCTATTCTCAAAAGGGAAAGTAAAAATTTAAAACAACAACAACAACAACCTAAAAGATATGGTAGTTCCCCTTCTCTATTTTGATTGTTGCCACCTTTTTAATTTAGATATACATTAATACATTTGATCAAGTAGTTAATACTTGTATAATATTCAATAAAAGGGCGCGCAATTATATACATATAACTAGGAATGTAAGTAATATGGAAATAGGGTGTGTAAAATAAAAAGAAAGAGAAAATCAAGAACCTGGTAACTCTGACAATTTGATGAATGTTGAGAGGGAAGCAGCTTGAGCAGTTTTACTGACTTACAAGCTGCTATTCTCCTTTATATATGTATACAAATGAATACATCAATAATAAATAATAACATTATGAGATGAGACCATAGATGAGAGGCAGAAAATTAACTGAAATTAATGTCAAGAAATTATATGTATATTTTTAACTAATAATATAATTATACGAGGACTTGAGCCCTTTTTGTTTACATTTTATTTGCTTTATTAACCTTACTGCAAGTCTTCTTCCTTCATGCGAGATCTGCACTATCAAGTAGATGTTCTCCCCTCAGTAGTAATAAAGGAAAAATGATAATAGCTTTGAAAAACAAAAATTACTATTCGAAGAGCCAACTCCACAAAGTCTCGCACGCGGCGTTTTGCATATTATTTACATTCCTACATATAAAATACCCTTTTTGAAGTTCATAAAAAGTAGAGTCAGCTCCTTTCAATCAGAGGAGCCAACTTATTAAAACAGCTGTTTTTTACTTTATTCCGAAAAATTCGTTCTAAATAACTTTGATTACATCATCTAAATGTGTATGTACTCTACTCATCCTTCTCTGAAGGCGACTTGAAAAATAATTGCAAAGTATGAATAAATCATGATGAGAGCTTCATAGAATTTTAATGTATGAAGCTTTAAAGTTGAAGTTATATAAACAGAGAGAGAGAGAGAAAAAAAGAAGAAGTTTGTATGTATGATTTAATCTAATAAAATATTAATTTTCTGCTAAGAAATAATATGTTTCAAGGAAAGGGAAAAAATACTTAAGAATCATTTAAAAATAAAAAAAAACTACTTTCATTTAAAATAATACATAATTTCTTGTCAGCTAAGTATTAGTTAAGTGGGTCTTTATACCCATAGACTACAATCTCACTTTTACAGCTTTTTATAGATCAATTACGTGTTCTTAACCCAGGATTATGCAAAGTGGTGGGCTCTATATCCCTACTCTCAGAGGTTCTATAATTTATATTTCGCAAAGCCTTGTGCTCTACTGACAGGGCCCAATGTCAGGGATTCAAATAACTTGCAGCAATCTTTGAGTACTTTTAAGTGTGTGACAAGAGGGCCAAAACCTGTTATATATGTAGGTATGCGACACTAATAATAATAATTAGGGATAAATAATGCCCGCAATTGTTATTATTATCTGGTGCCTCTGGATTTTATCTGCTGATTAATTATTATTATTTGACAATGTGAAATAGTACACAAGAGCTACTTAACAATGTTGCAAGCTCTTTGTCATAAAGAAGACTGACTTCAAATTGATGTTCAAAGTAGGAGTGAGTGCCAATTGATATTTATCTTTCCTTCCTGAAACTCAAATTTATCTTACATTTTCCCCCCATGTCTACTTATTATATAGTAATACTGATCCATTGACTCCCTATCAGCATTGATGCTCTCTTAGTTTTTAGTCCTCAATAGTTTGAACAATGAGAAAAGGAGCTCGAAATGCGATACTGGTTTAAAATACTAATAAACAAAGCGGGCAAGTTCTATAATTATAACGTCTCAAGTTTAAACTATTATATAGCTAGATCACGAAACCTCGGTTTTACAAGGAACGGCCTCTATCGTTCTGGCGTCACTGGTTTAGGGCCCATCATTTTGTATCGTGTCGCTGACTTAGAGCAACATTTAGAAACGGATGATAACTTGATGAGGCTTGTACTTTAGCTCTAAAATAACTGTTTACTTATAAAATGAGATACCTTCGTGCACCCAGAGTGCTACACTCTTGGAATATCAAACAATACTACGTAGATATCTAGGTAAACGCACATATTTTTTTTCCTCCTTTGTACATCTCCGAAGGTAAGAATATCCTAAGAAATGACTCAATACACATACAATGTACTCAAATTTAATTTCTATAAAATTACACGTAAACAGAAAATCAATCAAAACCCATTTCAAGGAAGGTATCCTTAACATAAGAAAACCCCACAGTACAAAAATTCAAACAAAATTACATCTCTGAATTACATATTCAGTATGTAAATATGCAAGGTATTAAATCAGGTTATTGCTACGTTGATTGATGTAGTCCATGAGTTGAGAAGAGCTTTCGCAAACAAATGGCTTTTTATGGTAGCATGCAATGTCATGCCAAACGATTCCATCATTGTAGAAGTTGTTCATAACTGCAATGCAAGACTCTTCGTGCTCACCCTAGAAAAATAAAATATATTTAATAATTTCAATCAAATGCCGGCATCTCAAAAACAGATTACAGAGTCATATTATTTCTAATATTTGCGTATTTGCTACCAATGACAGTATCAGATATGGATACTGTTTGAAACCCCTTCTAAAATTAATAGTGATGCACGTTCGTGTCTCTATTGTATCTCGCAGTTCAACCTTTTAAGCCCAAAGAAAGAGCGAAAAACTATTTCGAGTGAGAGTAATAGTTTATTTTTTGTACTTTTCAGACAAATTTGTACATACTTATTAATTATTGATATTATGAACGGCCATAATATCCTATTTTGATCGTAAATATAAAGGCATTGTCTCTGTTAAATAGAGTAAAAAGGTAGTAACATTATTTACGTTTAATTCTATTGCAGCATTTAGTAATACAATGCATTTATGTGGACTCTAAAAAAAAAAAACTCTCCTTAGGTCATGTCCCACTTTCAATAAATAAATAGCACATGCCGTTATGGAAATAGCTGCGTATTTGTCGTTGTACTGCTACTTTTGTCCCTTATTAGTAGTGTGCCAACAAATAAATAAGTGGGGACCTTTTTGTTTTCCTTTTCTTTTCGGCCAAGGAAAGATTGAGAGAGAGAGAGTAGACAGTGTTTTGATCAAATGCTGAGTTATAGTGCAATCTGGAAATATGGAATCCAGTCTACATTCCTCCCTCCTTAACATTAACAGTTGGGAGGGAGGAGAAGAAGAAGAAGAAGTCAGACTGAGCGTTTTAAGGGATTTTGGGGTTAGCCCATATTGATTGATTTGTTTTCACTTCTTTTAAAAAGTTTGAATACTCATTTAATATTATTCCTTTACATTTAAGGGCAAAGAGAATCAAATCTTACGAAGGAGCTATATAGCAAATAAACTGACTTTCGACTGAAACACCTACAAAATAAGATATATGTACATACATAAAAGGGAGTCAATGCAAGGTACTCCGTTTCCCCTCCTTCTACTCTCCTCCTTCCTTCCTTCCCTCCTTCCTCCCATGCACGTTTCTTCTTCTTCCCCTCTCCCAGCTAGCTAGCTAGCTACTGAGTAAGCAAAGAAAGCCCTTGCACAACCTTGCATGGAAAGAAAAGCTCTAAAGGTAAGAGTGAGAGTTAGTGAGTGGGGGGGGGGGAGGGGGAGGAACTTTCCTCTCCTATCCTTGTATACATATACAAATGTGTTATGTAATAATAAAGATTTTGCAGTAGATAAATAAATATGTATAAATGTCTTATACAATTTATTTACCTTCTATGGAAAATAGAAAGAGAGAGAGAGAGAAAAAAAAAACAGATTTGCTTATACTGATTAAAAAAAACGTGTTACAAAATCCTCGTAGCCTTTAGGAAAGGTTTTATATACATATGTATAAATACAGTGATATTTATACACATGTACATATGTATCTAAATTAAATTGTACATTACATAGGAACTTTCACTCCTCGACTCTCTCAACCTTTCCACCTATTTTTTTTAAAAAAGGCCCGAAATTTGTCAATTTATTATTATTAACAGACAAAGTGTAACAACAGGAGCGGATGATGTGAGTCGAGCCAATCAACATTTGATCAGTTGTTTGATGTTCTGGGGAAGACGCCATTGACGATTAAGTAGAATCGTGTGTCGTCATTTAAAATGTCAAGTCCATTCCATTTACGTACTCTATATTTTCATATCAAAATAACAGCTAAAATGAATAATCAAGTATGATTAGATCAGTTCTTGATTGCCTCTACTCAAAGCTAATAAAAGATAGTCTCTTGTCCATGATACTTTATTTTTTTCCTACAAAATGTTCACTTTTAAAGTACTAGGTATATTTATATTTGTCATTCCTTCGCAGAGAAATGAGGTAAGTTCATGGAGGTTCAAAATAATAGAGTCTGGAATAATCATTGGTACTCTTTTTATTTACACAACATTTCTCACAATTGCATTTGCGTCATCATTTTTCAGACATTTTAAATTCCATTTTAACTCTTCACAAAAGGACAACGTGTATCTCAAACACACCTGAATATTTTAACTGTTAATTTGGCACAAATGTACATACATGACACGTGTGCCAACTTAAAAAGAAAAACATTTATCCCTATCGGTATTTTTGCTCACTGTAGAAATTGTGTATTTTGCATCCTAGGTCCATCAATAAAACAGTGATTTTTGTCCCTCCCTTTTGAACATTTCATTCAAATTCCTTGCATTCAAAATTAAAATTAAAAATCAGAGGGTCGGTTTCTTGAACGTAATAGATTATGTATCGATAGAAATAAACACTAGATTCTCAAAATTTTAAAGGAATAAAGTTTGGAAAATTCATTTCAACTTTTTTCCAATATTAATGAATATTTTGACGTGTACATAACTGGGCACAGATGTACAAAACAGGTGTGCCAACCTAAGAAAAAACAAAAACATGGATCCTTATTGGTATCCCAAAAAAATTTAATTCAAACTTCCCGCTGTTTTTACTCATAGCAAATATGTACTGCTTCTTTCAAATGAGATTAAATATTAATATATTTATTCTTTTCACATATTTTGTTCAATTTACGTAAATGTTTTTAGGGATTTACGTCGAACAAACACCCATTTCAGATCATAACTTCAATTAAAAAAAAAAAAATCAAGCAAGCAAGATTTCTTATTTGGGGGAGATTCAAATCATGAATGAGAGTCACAAATTGTATTTTTGATTTGCCTTTTGAGAACTGTATAAGAAAAAAGATACCGCATACAAAATAGAGGCCATTAATTGTAGTTAGGTGCATAAACAAACTGATGCATTACTTTAATGGTGCAAATGTAAAATCATTCTTAGGGCCATGATTAAAAAGAAGGGAATTTGTTCAAACAGACTTATAGAGAGCGAGAATGCATACATTATTTAAAGGAAAATAAATAAATTATTTGGCAACAAATGGTGCCAAACGCAATCTATATAAAAAAATAGGGAAATGGTTTTACTATTATATAAATATATACACTTATATATATGTTATGTATATAGATATTGTAATGGACTCTATGCCAATATTAAATTTGAACTAGTGAAATGTATTATTAAATTAGAAATAGGTTGAGTGAGCCAATTGAAGTCAAATAGAGCTTGAAATAAGGAAAAAACCACATCAAAATTTGCATCATCCCTTATTTTATGAAATCTCTTTCATGTACACTGAATGGAACGGAAAACAGTCATACACCCAAGGACGTGGGTGTAACCCTACAAAGCCACATAATTACCTTAACTCTAAATTCTCTGTTATCAGGTTGCGCCCGTCCATCTCCTCCTGATTTGGACCAATCCCCTTCAACTCTTCCATTTCTGCTCCCTAAACGAACACCAGAGCCGGACCAAAACCATCCATTGACATCAATGGGCTGTAAATCTGGGCGATCACAGCCTTCAAAATCACATTTGCGACCTGAGGTCCATGTAAATCGTGTTCCTGAGAGGAGCATACGATTCTCGACGAATTGATTTTCCTCAAGTGTCTCTGTAAAAAGTAAAATTTTTTTTGAAAATTTAAAGAATGAAAAAGCATATGCTTCGATGGTTTTTTTTTGTTTTTATTTTTCCTTTGAGGGGAGAGGGATTGAAATAGCATAACTCATAAAAATACATTTGTACTTGTAACTACTGATATTTTTAATTAGAATGTATACGGGTTTCAAATCTTAACAACTCCCAACCTGATATGAGGCTACCTAAGGTACCCCAAAGAAGTGTACCGATTTATTTATGATGTCATCAAATATTTACATACGTGCTGCTGATGTCAATACCGTCTGTCACGGTATTTCAGGGCATTGAAAAACTCTGGCGCGGACTCATTAGTTAATAACAAATATCGAGTCAACATAAATAAATTATATACATACATATTACTTGAAACAAGGAAAAACAATCAACAGCGACTATTATATTGGTTTGTTGGATCGTTGGAAGGCCGAAATTGCTCAGAAAAGACCTCAATTCAAGAAGAAAAAGGTGTTCTTTCACAAGTCAATAAAAACAGCCGCAAAATTGGTCGAATTGGATTTCCAATTGCTACTGCACCCACCGTATTCTCCAAAACTAGCCCCCAGCGACTACTGGCTCTTTGCAGAACTCAAAAAGATGCTCCGTGGAAAGAAATTTACTTCTGATGAGGAAGTGATTGCTGAAACTGAAGTATACTATTTTGAAGGTCTCGATAAATCCACTGTAACTCGATAAATAATTAACCAAACGTCATGAAATTTTGACACTAACCTTTTGAAGGTTCGTACTTCTGGAAAATATTTTTATATATTTTTTTAGTGTCACCATTTGGTAATTAGGCCCGGGACTTATTTAATTTTATGTAAGGGAGTAAAAAAGAACCTCTAAAAATCGTTGATGACTAACCCCTGCATTTAAAGAAAATTGGTGTCGATTAGTTATATTTAAAAATCCAGTTAAATATGTAGATACTTAAATAATGTTTATACTATAAACGCTACTTACTCTACCCACATGCAGATTTAAATCCGTTGCAACTATTCGAATCGAATATGGAACGCTCAATACACTTTCTGGGTATTTGGATTGTATTGCAAGAAAACAAAAATAAAAATAATTCATTTCTCTCGATTGAGATGTATACAATTCAACAGTTGACACTTATGAAGACAGAAAGAGCAAAAATTGAGTAAACAATCAAGAACTGTGCACACAAATTCACAATTCACAAAATGATGTACTTTGTACATCTTTAAAAACAAAGTTGGCAATTCCTTCACTCTCGTTAATTTATAATTAATTTCACTGGTCAACAGTCAAAAATCCGAAATATAAGTATAAGTATAATGTTTGTTATAATTTGTTTTTTCAAAACAAAGACTGGAAATGAAATTTTCCTACTTGGCTACAATTGAAGTTGAAGTTGGAAAAAGGGCCAAATAAGCTCAAAAAGTTGGGTTTGATTTCTCTACAAAAAAAAAAAAAAAAATACAGATTTGAAATCAGCATGCAAAGTTGAATAACTTTTATACTACTTATACCCCTTAGGATTCTTGACATTTCAAATTTGTTGACCTGTGCTATTTAATAGTTAGAATACTCAAATATTCAAAGCAGAGAAAGGTTGAATTGGAGTGAAACAAATTTGTTTGCAAAGCATCCGCACTTGTTTGAAAGCTGTGGGTCTCAGCTCTTGAATGCATTCCTTATTAATCCATTTTAGAAAATGAGTATTCTTCTAGGCTTAAATTAAAGCTGAAGTTGGAAAATGGGCCAAAAAAGTTAAAAAAGTAGGAACCGATTTCTCGAAAATTTCTTGAAAAAAAGATTTACAGATTTGAAATTAACGTGCAAAACTGAATAACTTTTATACTACTTATACCCCTTAGGGCTTTTGACACTTCAAATTTTTAACCAGTGTTATCAAGTCCATAATATCTCTACGATAAAATCCTCTCTTATTGCAAGGGTTTTATTGAGGGAATGTAGTAGAACTTTCAAGGTCATTTATTTTCCATGAGGTACATATGGGTAATGAGGTAGTCAATCCCCTTGGATGATAAATCACATCCCAAACTTGAGTATTTGATAGGCTCAAGAGTCAGAGCAGTCAATCAACAGCTGAGGAGGAAAATTAGGAGTCGTGTGTATATTTTTTTGGGGGGAGAGAATGCAGATATTGGGGATTTAGATAATATCCAGGTATATGAGAGAGAGAGAGAGAGAAACTTAATATTGTTGCTTGGGGTGTGTTAGTACCAATATTTACATGTATGTATGTACATATTATTGTGCATAATATGTGAAAATAAATTGCATTAAGTTCTTTGTTTTGTTTTTTGACGCATGAAAAAATACAAAGATCTTTTTTCTTTTTTTTTTTAAAGTCATAATAACATGTAGATAGATATTTCGAAACCTTTATACGACTCTGTATCTCCATAGTTTGTATATTTAAATATCAAGGAAGAAGGAATCTGTTGTATGTATGTACATATTGTTAATAAATAAATAAACAAATAAATTTTCATTTGAAGGAGTTGTCATAGAAAACGTCATTGATCCATTCTTCATTTGTACATTGTAATTGTATAATATCTTCCTTCCAAATGGTTCTAGAACTATTTACCATGGATACTTAAGATGTACATACATTGTAGTTATATTTTAATAACCCGGGTAGTAATGAGGTCAGCCATGGGAGGGGTACACGTATGTATTATGTGGGAATGCCATATGTCATTTGATTTTCTATTTAAAAAAAACAAGATTCTAAGCAAATGCTCTAAATCAGTGGTCCCTAACCCCCGGGCCGCAGATCACTCAGTACTGAACCGCTCAAGAATTAATTAGTTATTTCTGTTTTCTACTTCTTCCCAACCTCAATGGTCCCACGAACAGCCGGCCAAGGAATGGATACGTGGCCCATTTGTCAATAAACCAGCTGAATTCAACATGTCTGTGCTAGAAGAAGACCAACTGCTAGAGATTGCAAATGACGGCTGCCTTAAAACAGTGTTCGAGACAATAATTCTGTGTCTGTATTTTGGATTAAAATCAATGCAGAATGCCAAGAGATCGCTAACACAACGTTGAAAACCCTATTCCCAACATCCTATCCGTGTGAATCGGGATTTTATGCAGTGACAGCCACCAAAACAAGGCAAAGGAGTAGACTGGCCACACACTTTGGGTGTCTTTGTCTGCCATTACCCCCCCGATGGGACCATCTCGTTGCAAAGAAACAAGCTCAGGGCTCCCATTGATTTAGTGTTACGGACAGTTTTTGATGTTATAATATGTATGTTATATTGTTGGAGCAATGTGCTAATAAAGTTCCATATGAGTACATGGTGGATTCACGTTTATTGTATTTATTAATAGTACAATATTCACTTTATAAAAATATTATCTAAATTTTGAGAAAATTTCAAAAGACAAAACAATAATTTGAAATTTAAAAAAAAAAATTACCATTTTTGATAACTACTTACATATCTCTCAAACCCTTTTAAATGACGGTTTTTTTTTAAGTGCAAATTTGCCTAATTTCAAAGATATTTCAATTGTACCTCAGGATACCCCTTAATTTCTCAATTTGTGACTTCATTTGAATTTCAACCTTCAATTATATCAAAGTTAATTAAGTTGACTCAAGGGTTTCTATTGGTGAAAATATAATATTTATACAAAGTACTCTGTTTCATTCTTGAAGGGATTTATGGGGGATTTTTTTAGAGCAATAGATGTCCCTAAGCAGAAGGAACCATTTTGGAAATATAATGATGTATCCATAAAGTTTTATAAATTTGTCTCTATGGAATATTTCCTTTAAAATTTCAAATTCAATTTCAAAGAAATGACAAGTATATTTAGCCATTTGGGATTACGTCTCCCCTAGCAACTACTATTGTCAATATTTACTTTCCCAATTTTATATTGTACTAATCCCCATATTTGACAAATATATATTTTACAAAGGATTAATTTTATATGATTTGACACGTGTGAGATGATGCATAGAAACAATGCTAGGATTTTTTTTTTGCGAAATGCAGTTCCACTGAGATGACGATTCTTTATTAATTGCTCTACAATTTCTATTATTTTTATTTTTCAATTAGTTCTCTAAAAGGGTTGATTTCGAGCAAGTAATGATCCATAAAAAGTCATGCTAAATGTACATCTAGCTGCAACACTCGGTACTATTGACGTCATAGATAGGAATGAGTAATGCAGATATAATAAAAATGTAATCAAGTCTTATCAACCGGTTAATACGGCAATCGTACCAATATAAATTATTATAATTATTCGTCTATTTGGTAAAAATTACATTCATGCCTCTTTAGAAGGCGAAATCGCACGTTAACATCCATAATGTTTTTAAAAAAGGACTGAGTCATAAAATATAGACAATTATCTAAAAGATATGTTAACGAATCTTTTAGGTATTTTGCTTATAACTAGCAAACTTTAGTATAATAAAAAAGTCAATATCTACCCTTATGAAGTATAAATAGCTAGAAAATGAAAAAGACTCTTTTCTCCTTTTCTTGTTTTTTTTTTCAGGATCGTTTCTATGAATCATCTCACATCTATACAATTCATGCAAGTAAAAAAAAAAAAAAAAAAAAAAAAAAGAGAGAGAGAGAGGATAAAAAAAAGTAGAAAATTTAATCTAACAATGTGTGGTTGTCAAGTGTCATTTAAATTGAGAAATAAGTCAAGCAAGTGATCCAAAAAAAAAAAAAAATTAATATTAAAAGTCCTACTTTTTTTTTTACTGTATCTCCCCAGTATTAATTTAGCAGACTAATTTATTTATGGTTTACATCAAGCCATTAAGTACATTTTGCCTTTATGATGGTGATGTCAAGTGTGATAAAAAAATCAAAAAATTGATAGGTACGTATTAAAATGCAATTTGCTCTCTGGAGACTTTAATCTCTCTCTCTCTCTCAGTGTGTGTAGTTAAAAATGACATATTTTCAAAGCCATAAATAATTTGCATATTTACTACAAGGTAATTTGTTATATGGATGTTTGTTACTATATCAGCATATGAAAAAATTTGAGGACTTACCAATGCTCACAGTGTCCATACAATGTCTACGACAAATATTACGAGCCGTGATCCAATTCACTGTTAGATTTTGTGTTAGCGAATATTCCCATGAAAAGAAGTATTGTTTGCCACCAAAGGATGCATGAATGATTCCTTGAAAAAAAAAAAAAAAAAAACATATTAAGCCCTGAAACATGATTATTATCAATTTGAAAACTTACGATTTCGACAATCAGACTCGTTGGGTAATTGAAGATCCCCGTTTCCTGAGCCTCTTTGAGAGTGGGACCCTTGGATAAGAAGAAAACAAAGAAGAGGTACAAAGGTCATGGCTCCTTTGAGTGTCATGATGAGTCTGTAATACAAGAACCAATGGTCATGTTTGGTTTGAAATTGGTGTGATCTATGTACAGAGTCTAGAGACATTATTAGTATATGTATATAAAAATACAGTTCTAAAATATTGTGTGCCCCTAATGTGTCCAGCAATTTGATTTGGTTTGTATGATTCCAATTTTACAAAAAATGCTAATAACACTACATGCTACAAATTTATAGTTTTTACTTGTGTGCCTCAGTTCTATTTATGATAGTTTTTGAGTCGAAAATCATAGTAAAATTATTTTTATTTGGTTCCCAGCGGACACAATGATGAATGGCTCAGTGTGTCCAATATTAAAACATCGTTTCATCGTTGCTTACTTATTTTATTTTTTTACCAAGACTCACATACATATTTATGTATCATTTTGAAGCAGTGAATGGTTTGTTAATTTGCCAATTGATACTCCTTCAACCTTTTAATTAAAACTTCATAAACAATTAATTGCCATTTTACAAAGACAAATTCCTTTGATTACTCTTTCAGATGCATCCTAAATTGCAGATAAAGTTCGCACAGACTCCCAATCACAAATAAAAATACTCTTTCCATTTTAAAAAGCTATAATATTTGAGTCAAATACAGTTTAATAAATCACTAAATTCATTCCATACGGACTGTATTACTGAAGGGAGAGCATTTACCTGATAGTAAAGATCTCGCATGAAGGAGTATTGTTAATATAGCAAATAAAATGTAAGCAAAAAAGGCTCAAGTCCTCGTATAATTAATTATTAGTAAAAAATATATAATTTCCTGACTTTAATTTCAGTTAATTTTCTGCCTCTCATCTATGGTATACATACATAATGTTATTATTTATTATTGATGTCTTCATTTGTATATGTATATAATGGAGAATAGCAGCTTGGTGCTCAGTAAAACGTCATGACAGCTCAACATTCCACATCAAATTGTCAAAGGTACCAGGTTGTTGATTCTCTCTTTCTTTTTATTTTACACGCCCCATTTGCATATTTTTTACATACTTATTTATAACCATGTTCTGATAGACGTGGCCGGTGTGCGGGTTCAGCCAGTACGTCATATATTTGTGATTAAATACCTACTTTGTAAATTGATAATAACAATAATTTATCATTTGTGGCTAATTTGTGTTCGAGACTACGGCTTTAATGGTGATGCAGAACATAGTACATATGTATGTTTGTACAAACATTCCATGTTGCTGTTCATTACATAAATAGGAAAAAGGTAGTAGAAACATCGAAAATCTATATTTGCATACATATTCTTTCTTTATATACCTCGTTTAATACAAAATAATCTGCCTTATAAAATATGTACATACATATATACATACTACTGTGAGCAAAAAATACCGGGAAATTTGAATTTAATTTTTTTGTTTGTAAGTTGGCACACCTGTGCTTGATATTTGAGTCAAGTTACACGCCAATGTATTCATAGATAGACGTTGCCCTTTTGTCAAGAGCTAAAAATGAATTCAAAATGTCTGAAAAACGATGACTCAAATGCAGTTTAGAGAAATGTTGTGTTAGGCCAAAAAAGTAGACATAAATGATCTTTTGAAATTTTGATAATTCATGGTATACATATGTCTCGAGATACATAACCTATTACTATCAAGAAACCGACCATCCGATTTTAAATTTTAATAGCAATTCTAAACTCAGCAGTAATTATTCTGTAATTAATATTGACTTAGTTAAATTTATGTAACTCTATTAAAAATTGAAAAAACGTACATTGCATCAGGGAACGATGACTACTTTTAAGGGAGTAATGAAATGAATTTGGATGATTAAATAAATATTATTTGAATTCCCGATATTTTTTGCCCATAGTATTACATATATCTAAATACATATTCAGACAGCCTTTGATTAAGATCATAATTAGCCATGTAACGTATGTACCTATGATTGAATATGGATATGATGCAGAGGCTGTCATGGGTCTTTGAAAGGACTATGTTTGTAGAACATAAAAATATGAAAAAAAAGAGTCACACCTATTCAATTTTATAAAGAGGACTCATTGTTTCGAACTTTTCTGCATCCATTTTCTTTGGCTCATTAATTCTTTTACAACAAGGTTAGGTTCATTCATTATAATCAATGCAAGTACTTTTCTAAATGTAACAAGGCATAGTTAGCTATCTATCTATCTACCTAGCTAGCTAGCAACATATATAGTTTCTCTAAGATAGACATCCTTTTAACTTTTACAATTTATAGTTTCCTCTCTTTCTTAAGGGTGCTTACTTCCGCGGAAACGACAGCCCAATAGTATATTCGGAGAGGTTTGATTAAATAAAAAAAAACCATTCCTATTTAGGTGGAACCTCCTCTAAATAACCTGACGTCATAGTATCAACATTCACAGGTGTCGACTAATCAACAACCGAAAAAAAGTTATAGACTTGCTAAAACTAAATTCTGTTCAAATCAAATAGAAGACAATGGGCCAATACATTCAGTAGCGTCAATTCAGCCAAAGCTAACGTGGCTTAAATACACAACAAAAAAAACCCTCATTTTCCATCAATACTGTATCACCATTTACATAAGTGCTTTCCGGAGGTCAAAGTCTGACTTACCCAATTGACGGGCAATTTTCTATATATCTATTTTGAAATTAATAGATTTTGATGAAGATATTTTGGATATGAATAAAAGACCTTATGAAATAAGACATTTGATGATTTTATATTTTATAAGAAAGTCCCTTTTCTGACACTTGGGACAGAGTGCCAAAGGAGTACATGTTAAGAAATGTTAAATGTTATAAGAAAACACCACTCTGCTACTACATGCTCAGAATCGGTTTTAAGGCAAAGGAAAAGCAAGAATAGACAATTAAAAAAAAAAAAAGATTCAATATTTTATTTCTAAAAGACTAAAAAAAGTCTGAATACAATTTTTTTTTTTAAAATTGTCATTTTTTCAAATAAATAACTTGCTTATTTTTCTTAAGAAAAATAATCTTATTCTTAGATTTTATTTAAGAAAAAGAGTAACTTATCTTGTCCTCAAATATTTTACATAGAGTAAAAAACTGTATCTTATATATGTAGAGTTAAAAGCTCTATTAGTCTACTCCTGGTCATATGATATTATGTTACTGCACAAATTTGTTTGAAAAAAAAACTTATTTTTCCGAAAATTAATTTGATATAAATAATATTTATTTATGTACTCTAATAAATAAGGTTCGTGTTGAAAATTTATTTATGGCTAAAAAAAATAAATAATAATAATAAATAATTCTCCAATCAAGAATGCAATGGCATTCCAATTTTTTTAAATCATGTCGTAACTCCCTTGCATATGTTAACCAATATTTTTATTATTGTTATTATTTTCTTCTATATACATACATACATACAATGTTTTTTTGTTTTTTTTCACACGATTTCTTAGGAGAGGTTCGCATAAATTAAAAAAACAAAAAAAACAAAAAAAGACTAACTCCTCTCACAAACCACATTTAAGTTTATGAATATAAATTTATGAAATCAAACATATTATTTCATTACTTAATTTTTTGAAAATGAACAAATGAATATGTTTTTTGTTTTAGTTCGGGAATGTAATGACTCTTGATCACGTGATGGAGTATGATTTGGATCTATACAATGAGCTCGTTAAAGAAAGTATTTCCTACCCAACCTTTCAACCCTCAAATAGAAAAGACAAAAAAAAAAAATCAAAAAAAAAGGACCTTAAATCATTTGGTAATTAGTAAATAGTGTCACATATTATTCCCCAACTCTTGGCCTTATTTTGGGTTAATATCTTGTAGGGAACTATTCACAGTTACGTACACAAGAAATAATTTGAGTTGAGTAAATTATATAAACATTTAATCTTGAGTCAAAATGTGTTCTACAAATTTAACAATAAATATTTATTTTTTTGCTCAAATGATTTAAACCATGGGTCTGCTGAAGGGGTGTATGGGGCCTTTATGAAGTTCTAAAGTGTTTTTTTTTTTTTTTTTGACAATTTAAATGTGGATTTATGTGCTATGTATATACAAATTAAATAAAGTCTTTTCAGAGTCTTTTATAAATTTCTTCACCCTTGATGCTTACTTTGTGTAGATAGATTTGAGTAGTGATGATACGTAGAGTTTCATTGTGTGAACCCTAATTAAACTTATGTTCATATCTCATGAAATCTCAAGACTTTTTCATAACCGAAAGAGAAAGTGAGCCCCCTTTTTCCTCACAATCAATTAAATAGGGATCTGTATCAGCAAGGGTAAGGAATCAGAATCAGAAGGATTCCATCTCAAATGCAGTGTTTTGCCCAACTTATTTTTCAATACGTGGATTCATTTGATTTTAGTATCGGAGTAACCCAAGAGAACAAATACCACACACATCTCCAAATATTTCAAAGGCCCACAAACCATGAACGATTCCGTTCTATGTAAATTACATATATGTATTATTTCAAGATATATGTATTTAATTTTAATCAGGGTTGGATCAACATCAATACCCTTCTCTACCCACAAAATCCCCACAAAAGTAGATAAAATTTGAAAGTAAGCGAGTAATATTTTAACATATTTCTAAATTATATAATTTAAGCCTTGTGTTGTAATTTTTTGCAGCATTCTTAGAGACGTATTTTGACGTATAAAATTACTTTTAGATATAAAAAAGTTAATTCCTTTTGAGAAATGATTGCTTGCATCAAGAAAAACATTTCGGCACACAAAGTTTCTATAATCTACATAGTTGTGTAGGTAATAGATAATCTTTGTCAATTAAAATATATGTATACATATGTACAAAGTTCTTAAAACGTTGTTCCTAAGAATGCAACGTGGGCCCGATACTTGTATAAGTATAAAAAAAAATGTATAAGTTTTAAAATGACACATTTGATAAAATATATTATATATTAACTTCTTGATACGGTGGCACGGAAGGAGACTACATCCTAAAACAACATTCCATATACTTTTAAATATCATTTAAACTTTAAATTATAAATATAATTGACAAAAAACTAATTTATATTTGAAATGGTTGTAAAGTCTTTTTCGTGGCAAAGAGGAATCAAGATCTCTTACTTGTGAATGACTGGAAGGTTATTATTATGGTTGTTGAATGGATGGATGTACGTTAATGTTTCTGTATGGTTACGCTAAGTTTTTTTTTTGGTTCTGTGTACAACTTTCTTACTTTAGATTTCGAATTAGACTGAAATTAATGAACGTAAAGTATTAGGCGAGAGGTTTTAAAAACCTAGGCGTACGCGTTCGCACTTCTTGCATATCCTTCCCTCCCAAAAGAAAAAACCACCAACCAACCAACCAACACACCAAAGGAAACCATCAACTCCTTTCCACCAAAAAAACAAACAAACAAATAAACCGATTAAAGTACTTATTTTGATGTCTTCAAGGATAGGGCTGGAATTGGGTCAGTTGTCAGGGTGGAGATATGAGCACTTTGATTAATGAACCTACATTGTCAATAAAATACACATTTTAAAAAAAGCTTTACTTTTGTGAAACCCTCAGTTTTTGCATCTCAGAACTGTTGTATTTAACACACTTTGCTTCTAGATTTGTATTTATTTACAAATCCCCGAATCCACTTATTATTTATTTTTGATCGCATTAAAATTACTCGTAAAATTTGAGAAAGTTTTAATGGATATCACTTTATTTTTGTATTTATATTTTATAAATGTACAGTCAGCTCTCAGACTAGGAGCGTGCATCTATATTCAATATGTCATGTGTACGTACATACTGAGAACTTACTCTAAAAATATTCAAATATGTTACATATGTACATTTAGGTTATTTTTACAGTAACATCTCGGTGTACGAGTTTTTTTTTCTATGATTGTGAGTAAAATTTCTTGTTTGAGTAACTCTATTCGACCATTTATTTTTGTATTAGAACGCTGATACAAGAACTATCTTGTGATCTATGAGAGACACGTGTATAAACCATGGATTGTATATTTATATATGACTAGTTGTAGCCTTAAGATTTATATATATATATATATATATATTTTAAATGATTTGAAATGTTAATGTCTTTCCTGACTCGGATATCATCCGTTATTCAAGGTTGGAATGGATTCTAAACAACTTCTAAGATAATCATCAATAATTTTGTCAAGAAAGTGTTTGCATTGAAAAATTAGATTTGTATAATATAACATATAACATGGGTTAAATAAAAAAGGCTATAACTTCTTTCCCACCATATTATAAGTGACCTACAGTAGTTGTCATTTCAAGCATCCAACACCAAAAAAAAAACAATAATAACCAATCAAAGTCTCTTATAGTTATGTAATAAAAGGCACAAAATTGCAAAAAATCAATAGTAAAAAAAAAAATGAAAATATAGGTCATAGGCTCAATGCCAGATTCCATTTGATGCATTGATGAACAATGTTTGAAGCTTGGAATCATTTTCGATTTCAATAATTCGTTTTGTTATTTTTTAATCTATGTATTTGTCAGTTTGAGACGGTTATTGAGAGTAAAGAAATTCAGCGATATTTGTATGTATGTATGTAATAGGAAATAAATAAATTTATAAGAAAAGTCACTTTTTTATTCCATATAGATATAAGTCATATACTAATCACGAATCATTTGTGCTTTTTAAAAAAATTTATATACCCCTGTGGTCAAAAAATATTTAAAAAAATATCGGGAATCAAAAAAATCATTATTTTATCATCAAAATTCATTTCATATCCCTCCGAATGCAATGCACAATTGCCCACTTTTTATCCATTTTTCAAAATAGCAACAAAATTTTCATTAAGCCAATAATAATAATAATAATAGTTACAGAACAATAACTGCTGAGTTTAGAATATGCTATAAAAAATCAAATCCAGTCTTGAATATTCATTGTAACTTTTTTGTTTTACACAACATTTCTCACCATTGCATTTGAGTCATCATCATTCAGACATTTTAAACAAATGAAAAATTTGACTTTACCTTTTCACAAAAGGATGATGTGAATCTCAAGTACTAATCTGTGTCTTTTGACGTGTAGTTTGATACAAATATCAATGACATATGCGACAACTTAAAATCAAAAACATTTGTCGTCCCTATTGTAATTTCCCCCAAAAATTAATTCAAATTCCCTTGTATAATTTGCTTATAGCAGTATGTCAAAATATAATCATTTTTAAGAGTTGTAATCAGAAATGAAAACCTTTTTGTGTTTTCATCTATTCAGGACTAAACAGGACTCATGTTTCATGTTTGTAGTAATAAAATATGGCATAATATTAATCTAATTTTTAAAAAGCACAATTGATTCGTTATTATTATTAAATGCCCAAATACTAAAACCGTAGACTAAAATTGATTTTTTTTTTTTTTTGCATTTAAAGACAGAAAATGTAAGTGTACATTTTATATTATATTAAATAAAAGTCTACCAAATGACTTTAGCAATAGAAATGTCCCTTTAGACAAATGATATTGGTACTTAGAAGAAGGAAAACAAATAACATTGAACTTAAAGGCAATGGTTTATTGAAAAATAAAGAGCTTAACGCACCAGGAACAACAATATAACGTCTCCTACGTAGGTACAAAAAACCAAATGTTTGTTATTCATCTTCTTATCACCATCAATGTAAACTACGATTTGATAATACAAACAACTCTATATGTACGTGATAAAAGAACCTTGGAACAAAGGAAGCAAATACAACAACAAACAGAAAATCAAAATAAATTCACATTGAGTTCAAGAAATAAACAAACAAACAAATTAAATGTACAATTACATAGATCATAATAAATATTATGTGAACTGAAGGTAACAAAAAGAAAAAAGAAAAAAGGAATAAATTCAATCTAATCTCATGACCTCATTTAAAAAAGTGTTTTTAAGGGGGGGGGGGAGAGGGGGTATCAGCAGTGCACTTATATAAATGTGTTTATCCATTTTTTTTTTAAAGTGCCCTCTGGTTGCAATTCCATCCAGAACGAAATGGTATACGGGTTTCTAGTTAATATGAAGCGTATGCATATACAGTAAGTTCTTTGATTACGAGGAACTTCCACTTGTGATCTAATAATTACTCGAGGTCCAAGGTGTCTGCACACTAGACTACTATTTGATGGCCTCTTGTTATCCGTATATCTAATGGTAAGAAGATAAATGATCAGGTCTCTAGCTTAAATATGAGGTATATTATTTAAACGGGGCTATTTGTTTAAATAACAAACCATCCATGGTTGGTAGATGATCCAAAGATGGTACGGAGCCTTAGAAACCAAAAAAACAAAACAAAAAACCCTAAATAAACAACGGTCAATCCCTAATAACGTATATATGAAATCAACAAAATACAAAAAATATCTCTGCAAGATGTTGCAGAGATATTGAGTCTTTGTAAGTCAACTGTATACAAAGTAAATAACCCTCACACCCCTTATTGGTTGTTTGTACAGCTAGCCCAGGGTCGTAGACATAAGGTGAACCTTATCAATATTTGATTATATTTTTAAGGATGGATAAAGATACCTACATTCATGTTAAATGTAGTACACAATTTCGGTACAGAACTTTTATCTTTGAAGAGTTGTAGTAGACCCTTGGGTCCCATGCAGATAGCCCTTTCATTTATGATACCCATGGTTGAGAGTGGTCGGCTGCATGTCAAATACATAACTATTTAACATATGTATATAGAGTCAATCTGTGGATTACAAATAACAACAACATTCGTGAGGAAGAAGGCCTCTTGATCCAAGACAGGCCTGTATCCGCCTTTATAAAAATACATATATTGACTTGTATTTGAATGGAATTATAATATATAATTAATTAGTCTCTTTCACACAACTGAGTGGCTCTTACATCAGTATCCTTTGATGTGAGACTTATTGCCTTTCTGGAGGAGTAATGAAAGCAAGAATACCAATACTCAATAATTAAAAACATTCATTTGATGATATTTTTGTGCTTAAGCTCACTTTAGACATGATAGAAAGACTTTAAGAGATACATACATACATACATACATTAAAGGGAATCAGACTATCTCGTGACCCAGAGAAAAAAAACATGATTTGTTTTTTTTTGCTTTTGTTTTGAATGAGGGAAATTTAAATCCAGTTGCTTAAATGATCAGTGCCTTAATATTAATAACAATGGGATCCATACTTTGTGTATGTGTGTTACAGAAAGACGAGAGATGAAGACCTACATATGTCTACAAAGGGGTCCTCATTTGTAAAAAAAAAACAATCTCGCAAGGAGGGAACCAACTGTATTTACCTTTATAATAAATAGACATAGTACGACTGTAGACAAGAAGCTCTTATCAAATCAAGTTTTCCTTGAGATTCGAGAAAAAAGAAGGAAACTTAAATTGTATCATGAGAAATTTTTTATTACATATAATTATTATTATTATTATTACTATTTCTATCAATAATGAAAAGAAAACGAGTCAAAACAAGTTTCCTGTGTTTATATAATGTACATATATATAGTCTGTATAAATATGTATTTATTGATCACCTACTTAAAAATGAACTATTTTCTGCATTTAGACGCACATATCTGATTCATTTATTATTATTATTATTGATGCTGCTGCTGCTTGAGGGAGGGGGGATACCTACCTACCTACCGCAGATGATAGGCATCACTTCTCATTGAAAGTACTATAAATAAACGTCTCATCTATGAATTTCATACACATCTTTCTTTTTTTTCCCCCTCCCTCACTCTTTAAACTTTTCTTTAAAAAAAACCAGACAGACTCAAGTGTGAAACAAAAGGGACTCATCTTAATTCATTGAAAGTGTATTCTATAAAAATAAGCTGTGAAAAAAAAATTAGAAATCTATAAAAAAATTTTGGGGTTAAAAGTCCGGATTTTGTTGATATGTTGGACTCATTGAGCCCAATATGATTTGAATAAAATGAACTGTGAGTTTTACTCTTTTAAATGTTGGATTTGACTTTGAACTAAAAATGGTTTTTAAAGTGAAAAAAAAAACCAACCAATAAATTGTATTAGAGTGAAACCCGGACTGATTGGGGTATTGGTTTATACAAAACATACTGGGCCAATATCCCATAATTGAATAGATAAATAAACTCCAAGTAGCCAATTTGACCGGTATACTTTCAATTTAGTCAGCATAATATTATATGTTACAAATTCTTATTTGAATTTATAGGGAAATTTGAGCGGGAATGTAAAAAAAAAATTATATAATTTTTCCGGTCAAAGTCCGGTAATAATTGGAATATAGACATACTCTGAGTATACATACTTATAGTAATTAGAAAACGTATTAAATAAACACTTTAAGGTCTACACAAAGGCCAAAATGGTAGTAGCAAACTTTTTAATTGATTGAGCTAGAAAGACCAAAGGGATATCACGGGTTAAAGTCCGGCAGAGTTTTGACAATTAACATATATCCAAATGCAAATCAACTGTACTCTCCGTCCATTTGATCAGTTGTGCTATCAGGGAAAAAAGTTAAATGTCAGACGATTTTAGAGATGAAGTTTCGTTAATGGTCATCCTATGTATCAAATTGTATTGATGGCCCTTTGGCCGATCTTGTCAGACAATGTGCAAGAGAAGTGGATTTTACCGGTTAAATGTAGTTCGTATATATAACCGGTCAATAGGAACCAGTAACAAAAAAAAATATATATAAAAGCTCATATATAAATCGCTCATCTGTGGATTTTAAATGGGCGACCATTGAATCTCTTTACGATTTCTTTCTTAGCTAGATACTACATAGATACCCTCGCACACAGCCTTTTCACGATAAATCTATTTTCCTACATATGTACAAAAATGCACATTTAAAAAAAAAAAATTCCTTCTCCTGATCTCAAGACGATAAATTTCTGCATTTTTATACACATAAATATTTCCCATTTAATGAACGATTGTATCACAATAGTCTTTTGTTTTGTTTTTTTTTTTTTAAAAAAATGCGGAATGTAAACTTTCAGCTATTTCGGACTCGATATCAATTATCGAGTTTTTTTTTACCCCCCCCCCCCCTTCCATGTTCATGAACGCTTAATTGAACAGCTCTAGGTTAGAAGAAAAAAAAATCATTTTCCTTGTTTATATATATTTTTTTTGTTATACCTCTTACAACTGATTTCTTTTTAAAAACATAATGTTATACATATACATAATAGTACATATTATAGCTAAGTTCTTTTTTATGTTCTATGACCATTCACACGTCCTCAGATTCGCCTTGACTGGGCTACAAAGTCCATTCTTTGCATACATATATACATAAATTTTATCTTTTATGGAACGATTCAAATACTTTACTAAAACAAAGTTTCAGAGTACGAGGTCCAAATCCCTTCTCCACAGATCCACTCCAAGGGACAAAATGTACATATATTAAGTAAGGGTGAGTTTTGCCAAGACTCCATTTAAAATTTGTCTATTTTGGAATCTCAATAAAAAAGTTCAATGACGAGAGATGGAAATATTTATTATTTTTCTAAGTGTAAAGTGTGACGTCATTCATTTCCACACATCTCTTAATTACTTTGATTTCATAAGACATTTTCTTTTTCTTAAATTTCCTTCTTTTCCTCTCTGAGCTTTGTCTTGATCCCTCAAAATATGTAATGATCTTGTCCTTTTCTTGAAGTTTGGACCACAATCATGGTTATATCTTCTAACTCGGGAAGGTAAATTTTGGTTTGTAGCCTCCAAGGAATGACTGTTTTGAATATATGTACTCTGAATCTTCATTTCTCTCATTTTCATTTGTTGTTTAATATTTTTTTTTAAACACTCTTAGTATATGTATATGTGACATATATGTACAGTTGCCAAAATAATATATTATTTGGACCTTTGGAGAAACGAGGAGATCTTGTTTGCCAAGACTCGTTTCCAAATCTCATACATATATATGTATGTACATCATTGGACAGGCTTAATTGACCTTATGAATCCCATTTTTTTTTTCTTCTTCCTAAAATACCTACATACATATTTACATAAAAGGACCCTACACATACTCTAAACCATTGGCTCTTTAATTCCTTTCAATCGATATGTTACACATAGTAATAATAATAATAATTCATTCTATGATCTTCCAAGGTGTAAATGATCAAAAATAGAAATCAATTGAGACAATGTATGTAGAGCAGAAATGGATGTTTAAAATAAGGGATGGACTTTTTTTTCTTTTTTTTTAAGAGGGGGGGATTTTACATATTGATGAAGCATATATGTACTATAAATAACTATATATTATATATATATTTTATATATAATAGAATGATAAAAAACACATTTTCTTTAAAAAAGAAACCGTTTTTATATGCCCGATAAAGGGAAGGGAAAACAAAAGGAAAAATTATAAAATATACGGTTTTTTTTCTTTTATGTTCATACTTTTGTACAATATACAACCATATTTAACTGATATATGTATTTAAATCAAATACAGTAAAGCCTTTGATTAGATGCAAAATCCATGGAGAAGACGAATGAAACATCCAAAAGGCTTTAAGCAAAAATTAATCACCAAAAAATATAGTAATCTAGTAAATATATTATGGTGAGGATTGAGGTGCCCTCTGGATCAGTATTACCTAGTCCAGTGTTTGGTAACTCTTATGGTCCCTTGAAAAATGGTAGCAGCTTTTAATATTATTCAAGGAGATTGTGGTCGATGGAGCTCTTGAGGTTGCCGGTCGCTCCTCTAGTCTAAGGGTCATTGGAATGATTAAAAACAATATGTTAAGTTATACAAATTTGTCAAACAGTCACACAAGAGTCTCTTGAGCCATCAAAGTATTTCACCTAATTTCATAATATGGCGACTTCGATATTAGGAATATGTTTACCTGAGGTTATTATTTGTATGATAACTGTAATTGGCTCGTATATGTGTCAGGTCAACAAGAAACCAAGTTGTTCTAAAATATTTCAAAATGAGTGTGAACTACACTCATATTATTTTTGAAGACATTCTCTTTCGTTTGTATTAATAGTAGTATATTTCGATTAATTAACTAATGACTCCAATAATTGGCACTTTATTATAGGAGTCAAAAAATATCGGCCACAATCAAGAATAAAAAACATCTGGTGTTTCTGACCATGTAGTTATCATTACTATGATTCATGGTGAGATTAAGATGATTCTTAATAGTTCTTAAACAGAAGAACTGGCCTTAGGCATCTACTATTGAATATATCTCTGGGGTTATAAAAAGATGGACGTTCTTTCATGGACCATATACTCTCCATGTGCAGTTATAACATTTATCCGATTGCTCTATTGGATAGTCAACAATCCTTGGTTTCTCTATTAAAAGTGAGATTTTAGCAATAACCCTGCTGTATAGGTCTTAAAATAACTTCTATATATTTGGCCATTATATTAATGAAGTAAAAAAACTACTTAAAAGTGGATTTTCTCCACTTCAATAATTGTAAGCAAACTTCCTTTCTTGTTGACTTGACACTTATGTACTGTAATACACTAACCTGAAGGATTGCAACTTGGAAAAAGGTTAAGAACCTTGAGTGGTTCCTAAACTTTTTCTGTATAAGTAGTGTCTCAAAATGTTCCTTTCAATAAAAAAAAAATACTTTATACAAAATTTGAGCACGATCAAAAAAAATTTATAGTTCACACTTTAAGCCCAAAGTCTCCAAATTTACTGATTTTTTGAACAAGACTCGAATAATATTTCCTTCTCAATGTTCAAAATACATAGCGATACAACACTTCAAATAATCAAATAAATATCTTAAACCGGGTAGTTGATCTTTAAAAAGTAGTATTTTCTAAATCAGTAGCTCACTCTCAAAATGGTTTTACAAGTTATCACTGTATTTAAAAGGTACTGCGTATAGCACGCACATTTTTTGACATTTACCATCAATGTGAAGAGTATTTCATTTTTTTTTAAATGTATATTTTTATTTATTTTTCGTTTAAAAAAAACATTTGATACATGTTATAAATGTTTTTTTTTTTTTTTTTTTTTTTTGGGGGGGGGGGGGAAGAATTATAACTTCTTATAAAGATGGATTCCTCCTCTCCTCTCCTTAGGGCTCATGTACTCTCACTAAATATTTCTCAATCAAATTTTGTGTTGCCTATTTAAAAAAAAATTTTTTTTTGTTTTCACTTATCAGAATAAACTTTTTGAGGCCTTGAGGAGAAGAAGACACTTTTCAAGAAATAGGCTTTAAAAGAGCCGTCTTTATGCACAATTTGTGCATTGTATTTGAATCATCAAAATACTCACTTGACCACCTCTTCTTCCTATTAAAATTTTAAAACATATGTTGGAGATGCTTTTATCAATTTGCATTTCTTCCATACCGGAAGTATTTCCTGCATTTCTTCGCACATGACATTTTTTTAAATCACAAAATAGAAGCAAACAACAAGGTCTTAGTGGAAGTTTAATCAAAAAAATTTACTGTATAAAATATAGAAAACATACTTTACTATAAGTTTGGCTCGTTCGATATCAACTTCCATGAAAATTTCGTAAATGCAAGAATTCAAAAACCTTCAAAAGCATAATTTTGAATTTTATGAACAGTGTGCCTCACTTTGAACGAAGATCATGAATTACTTTATTAATTTTTTTCATATTGTATAGTAATTATAGAGAGTACAAATTAGTTTGCTCTGTTTTCAAAAGAATATGAATTTGACTCTTATGAATGTTTGATAATGACAACTGATTTTGGTGATTTCAGAGAGGGGAAACATTTGTCAATAATATTCAGATGATATCAAACTAAATATCTGTCAAATTTGGTGGTAACTAAGTAGCATTTGTGAGTGATCATATGTTTCTGTATTAATTGGACGAAAAGTGGAGCTAAATCCTATCAAAGCCTTGTAAAAATTTATGATGACAATTTTACTGTTGAAAAATTATGAAAGAAATGGTTTTGACCTTTCAAGAATGGTAATTTCAGCGTTGAAGACAACCCTAACTCTGAACAGCCAAAAAAAATTCTAAGACATTTGAAACATTACTCGATGGAAATTTGAGTCAAACGCAAGAGAAGCTTGCAAAATCATTGGAAATTACACAACAAGACTTTTTCGTACGTTTAAAACCCATGAATATTATTTACAACCAATAAAAGCATAAAAAACGAACCGAACTAATTTGTACACTCAATAGTTTAATTGAACTTTTTCTATTTCTCTGTATTTAAAGAGAAATTCATCCTAGGAATAGACTCTAAAAATGATTATTATTTATAAATATACATACTTTGTAAATTTGAGAAACATTCTACATTCATATTTTTTAATTTATGTGCTCTAAGGAAATGTGGTTCTTAAGAATGGTTTTGATATCGGAACTAAATAGTTTTGAGCCTTTTATTAAAAAAAAATTTTTTTTTTTAATCTCGTCACTATTAGGTCTCAACCCTTGATCCGGTGAAATGATCTTTTTTACTATACATATACAACATATAGTAAAAAATACTCATGCCAATATTTATGAGGTTTCTCTCATAAAACGTTATTTATAGTATCAAAACCTTGTTTCAAAGTTGATTCCATCCTAATTTTGCTATTATATGTACATATATAGGTTAAAAAATATATTAAAAAAAAATTACTGGTTAACAAAATTATATTCTCTTTCCCAGAGCATTTGTATGATACACTATTCAATGAAGGTCGGGGCATACCAATGCATTTTCTAAATGAATAATATTATCCTTCATACAAAAAAAACTGAATGTATGTATGTTACATATGTAGATAGGTAGGAATCTGACTTTGTAGGCCGTTCTATCCTGTATTTTCTACTTGAATTAAAAGAATACTTGTCAGGTCAATTAGTAGAGGCTTATGAACGATGATTATTATAATTAATGAAATAACATAAGTTTTATTCTTAATTATATGTACTTAATCTCTTATAAATAAGTTAAATACTAAGTACTTCTCTAAGGGTTTTTTTTCTTTCTGTAGCTTAAAATTAAACTTTTGTTATTATGAACAAACTTTTTTTTTTTCACTTATTAAATAAATATGTGTTTATGAAGAAAAAATACCGGGGAATTTGAGTTTAATTTTTTGAGGGATCCATGTTTTTGATTGTAAATTGCCACCTCGACTGTCATGTACATCTGTGCCAAAAGGCACGTCGAGCTATACATTAGTGTTTGAGATACGCATTTTCCTTTTGTAAACAGCTAATAAAATAAAAAATTTCGGGTTTTTTTTTTAAATGTCTGAGTAAAAACTGCAAATAATGTATTGCACCTAGCGGAACTTTATTGAAATAAAAGTTGAAGATATTATGTCACTGAGCAATTTTGCAAAAAAAAAAAAAAAGAAAAAAAAGTTTAATGATCCATTCGGTGGCTTATGGTTCGAAATTAAAAAAACTTTTTTTTTGTTGCAATATTACTCAATATGCAGACTGTTTTGAAAATTGGAATATAATATTGGCACTTGTTTATTGCATTTGGGGAGGGGCTACTATGAAGGGGAATGAAATGAATTTTAATGAGTAAATGAAGATATTTTGGTATTTTGGAACAAATTCATGATATTTTTTCTCCATAGGAGTATAGACTTAAAACTATTAATAATTACGACTAATAATAACTATTAAAATACATGTTTTACAAGCCATGCCTGTCTTTTTCCAGTCTTAAGAAAAGAAAAGAAAAAAAGAAAAAAAAGTCATTTAATAAAAAAAAAATCACAACATAAAAACTCTTAGAAAATATATTTTAGGATACAATTTCTCAAGATCTTGGTAGATTTGCTTTGCTATGATGATTAAAAAAGTTATCCAGTGGTTGAAGCTGCCTTATTTGGACTTTTTGGTGATTATTTGTACTAAGATGTTAAAAGGTACGTGTATTTAGTGAAAAAAACAAAAAACAAACGGGATAGTTATTTAATACCCAAAAAAATCGGTATCAGTTATAAAAAGTTCTTATCAATGAAGCCTTAAATTTGACATAATATATTTAATGATCATTGACTTGTATCTGGCCTGTTTCATTTAGTACTTGATGGCTGCCAATTTAAAATAATTTAAATAGATACTGTTTTTGTATATTTTTTTATACTACTTTAAATATAGTTTGTTATATCTAAAATGACATTGCAGTCACTTTGACTGTAATTTATTAAAAAAAAATTAATTCTGATTTTTTTTCTAACTTACACACACAAAAAAAAAAAACTCATGAAACTGTTTTTCCCCATAATTTTACAATAAATGGTGTCGAAAATTTACGTAGATCACATTGTAGACGTTATAGACCTTGGCTTCTTAGTCATATGCTTTATATATCTTAGATTCTGCAGTAATGCAAAACTTACAGATAATTCAATGTGTACATAATAATTCATGGATAATTAATTGTTAATACAATGATGGCAATTATTTGTATTTTGCATCCTTTAGGCTAAAAAACAGAAAATTAAAAGACTGTCCTGCCCTTTTTAAATATTATATGGGTACTAAGGACGGGGGGGGGGGACGATATTGCTGTACAAGGGACCTAAGGGCAAAGATAGATTCAAATAAATTTGTCGTTTTTTTTTTGTAATTTTTATAGAAGAATCTTATTATTTTCTTTAAAGCCAGCTGCCCTTGCTAATTGCTCCTCTGATCCATACTGTTAAAGAAGGAATAAAAGGTTTTCAATACTGTCACAAATTGCATAAGCATAAAACACCTAAAACGACGTCCCTAGTAATGCTACTAAAGGTGCTACTCGAGAAATTGGTCATAAATTATTTATGGCTAAAAAAAAAACACCTAGCAAAATGTATTAGGAGTCTTATATCTATCTCCAAAACACTTTATTCTAAAGGTTTCATCAACTAAAAAGGGTAATATTTTTTACTAAATTAAATATCAAAGTTAGTAATTACTTATAATGGTTTATTAGTAATCAAAGATCATCATTATTTATATAACTCAAAAACTAGACAAAGCACACGAGTCGATATGAAACATAAATTGAGGTGACCGCGTGGCTCATTTAACATTTAACTCGACTCAAAGTACTGAAAGACTATAGACTTATAGAACAGTCCTTGAACAGGAGTCCAAGACCAGAACCAGACTCCTACAAATTTGAATTTGCTCTGCGTTTGAGATAGCTCGAAGCAGATCATCAACTCACTTTCTGCTTTCGTTTGAAAGGATTGGTGATTCAGAGTCGGAGATTTGATTTATTCGTATGAGGATATTAAAAAAAAAAAAAAAGGGCCACTGTGCCTCATTCATATGTATGTTTGGGGGAGAAGAATGATGGTGGATACTTATTTGCTATCTCTACTCAAAGGATAAATCATATTGCTGCGTCGTGCTTCTTAACTTGTTTGTCTAAGATATGAAGAAAGATTCACTGAGGGAGACAACCACGTGCAGAAAAAAAAAATCCAACAAATCTCAATTCATAAGTAACCAATAGTCACCTTGGAACAATTAGCCAATAGAAGAACCTCCAAACATTTCCTAATGTACTTGTATTTACGATATATATACCTATATATAACTACAAACAATGCTATGTATCGTCCTTACGAATCTTCATTGCAAAAACATATATATTCTGCACACTTCTACAAAAAAAACAAAAAACCCTATGTATGGTCATACATAAGAAACATTCTTTATAAAAATATTTTGGCGTGATATAATTGAACTTCTTAAATAGTATTAGTACTGTACAAGAAGTGTCGTTTCAAGGATACTACAAAGCAATGTGTCGTCACGTGTATATAATATGTGACGTCAAAGCATTTCTTCCTTTTCTTTTTATTTGAGGAACAAGAAGGAGAAGAAGAAGAAGAAAACGTCATTATACATATATTATGTAGTGTGTTATATAGATACGTTCAAGGACATGCCTTTTGAATGTAATAATGTATGTACATATTTAATATTTTTGTTTGTGTGTTAAACGTTGCATACTTTTAACAACTTTATATTCAAATTATTATTATTATTATTATTATTATACATATGTATGAATGTATACTTATAATTTCCTTGTTATTTCATCATTATGATTTGTCATGCCCCTCACCGTCATTGAAGGAAAGGCTTTATTTTTGTATAACGTCATTCAATTGCCACTTTATTTTTTTATTTTTTTAAATATTATGTGTTAATCATAGTCATTATTATCCTGAGGTTTCATACCCATTAACCCACCATTTTTTTTTTTAGTATACAAAGTCATTGGTACTATAAAAATGGTCGTGAACTCTTATCCTTGTGACTTTATACTTTGAACAAGACAATGAATGTATGTTTCGTATGTAATAAATGGTGAATTGTTCATTATATGATCAAAAAAAAAAAATTAATTAGTGAGAAATGAGGAACACGTGATGTCATTAATTACACGTAAAGGCTCCCTTCTTCACCTTGAGGGCTTTGGAAAATAATCCTAGTTTCTACTATACCTTTTCAAGTTCAATATGGGAAAAAAGCAAGTTGAAATTCAGTGTATTTATTCCCATATTGAACTTCCTTAGTCTCATATTGAACTTGAAAAGGTATAGATACATACTTACTACTACTATGAGCAAAAAATAGAGAAATATTTGAATGTATTTTTTTTTTTTGCTTTGAAGTTGGTACACCTGTTAAACACACAATTATGTCAAAATACACGTCAAAATACAGTAAAAAATATCAAACATGAGCTCTATATAGTTGGGATCCAAAAAAATTGACCTCGTTGTGTATCTGATTGCACCTTATATCGATTTGATTATATATATATATAATATTTGAGGCCTAAGACCCCATCGTGGCCAACGGAATATCGCATTTCATCGATGATTTCTTAAATCGATGTTTTTTACTGTATTCATAAGTGGTATTTGAGAATCGCGTCGTCCTTTTTTGAAGAGATAAAATGGAATTTTTCGGTTTTTTTTTTAAATGTCTAAAAAATAAATAATGACTCAAATGTAAATTGTGAGTAATGTTGTGTGTAAATTAAAAAAGCTACCATGAAGATTCCAAACTGTATTCTCTTCAAATTTTGAACTAAAGAGCATTTCTAAACTCTGTAGGTAATTATTATTGAATGAATAAAATTTTTGTAACAGTTTTGAAAATTGGAAAAAAACGTTGGCTATTGTGCATTGCATCAGGGGACTACTACTTTTGAGAGGGATAAAATGAACTTTGATGATTAAATAAAGATTTTTTGATTCTTCGAGTGATGGAATCGAGTTTAACCTAAGTATCATGTATTTAACTCGACTTGAACTCGATCTTAAAATCTTAAAGATGCGAGAAAGACTCAAAACATGACTCAGACACATAAAAAAATAAGGACTTTTTCAAGAAAGGAAAAAAAACCAAAGATGGAAACAGTTAAATCAAATACAACTGCGAATTCGAATCAAACATGGATTTGAGACGCGTCAAGACTTGATCTCTTGACTCGAACTCGTAAAAAAAAAATAGACTACTTTGAACTGAATTGGATTTCTTAGATGAAGAAAGGGGAATCTCTGATGTGAGGAATTTGTGTGTATACATTTCTATATTGAAGGTATATTTTATGTACCTTCAACTAATTGATGCATTAGCTTCATTTTGATTTAATTCAAATGCAAATGCATATAAGCCGAGTTTAAAACTCCAAAAAAAAAGCTTCCAAATTAAGGGGTCGGCTTATACGCGCAATACTCTGATCGTACTCAAAGACTGACACTCGAAGACGTACTCAAAGCAGTGCTGATTGATATTAGCATATTTATATTTATAGGGTCGGCTTATACGCGAATTTTTATAATTCACCATTTTAGGTCTGGTTTTTAGGGGTCGGCTTATATGCGAGGTAGGCTTATTTGCGAGGATATATGGTACAATTTGTATATAAAAAAAAAAAAACTTAATGAAATTATTGATAAATCTTTGTAATAAACTCATCATAAATAACTAGTGTATATTAAATCCTTCGTCTCATTTTCCAATTATACTCCTTTACAATATCATGTTCATTGACGGATCTGGAGTGTCTCAACATTTGAACAAAAATATGGATCTTTATTTCATAAAAAAATCTTTGAGTGGTGCATTTTAATTCATTTAAAATGTTGGCCGTTTTATGCAGATATGATTGAAAATAAATATTTTCTATGATGGGAGGGCAAGTTGAAACATCCTGTGTAGCATCCGTGTTGCGTATGGTTTTTCTCAGATAAAAAAAAAACTTTTGCCAAGATCAAAAACTTAACAGAGAGAACAATAGATGACTTGTCTAAAGCCCCGATCCCTTAAAATAATGCAGATTGCAGTTCCCAGCAATCATTTTGGTGTTTGGACTCATCAGCTCAGAGGGGGAGTTCATGCCTCCCCCTACATCTTCCCCCAGAATCTCTATATCAATTCAGTTACGTACATTGATGTGCTGAAGACCCATGACCACCCTTGGATTCAGTTTGTGAGAAATGGGAGGTCATGGTTTGTGTGGCATCAGGACTCTGTACCCTGCCACACGTTCAGAAAATTTGAAAAATTGGCTTCCATAAAACTTCTTTGATTTCACTTCGCCAGATGAATGGTCTTCAAACTCCACAGACTTGAGCCCAATGGACTTTTTTGTCTGGGGTCCAGTGGAGAGAGGGACTAGCAAAACTCTCTCCAAAAGTAAGGATGAGTTGATCGAAAGAATCAAGAAAGAATTATGCCAACTCTCAAGTGACTTCATTGTTAAGACATGCTCCAGGTCCCTTGTGGAGGCTGTGATCGAAGCAGAGGATAGATTCATTGAATAAATTTGTTTTAAATCAATCAAAGGTGATGCCTGTTTTGTCCGTATTCAGTTTATTTTTACTTTTCTTTGGAAATATCATTTTGAACACACCCAGTATATTAAAAAATGATACTGCAATCAAAATTGCTCATAATTTTTGTAGCCTTTTTTCTTCTTTTAAAGAGCAATAACATACTTTTATTGTCAAATGGATAAATTAATGACCATTCTTTTCTAGAATAATATTTTTTATTGGTTTCATTATAACACAAAACATATAGTATTTTGAATCTTATTTATGGGTAGGTGAGAGATAAGAAATTGCACTCGTCCAGGGGCTATCATCAGCCTATAGAGTATTATTTACTCTTCAACCTAGGAGGTATAATCGACTGCAATGCTAAATAAGATCTAATTGTCATCATTTTCTGATTCAAATTGCATAAGCACACATCTATTAAATGTCTAATATCACACGTCACAGAGTATTTTTTTTTGCCAAATTGGCTTATAATCCTCTTTAATATCATATTGGGTAGAAAGTACTTTTTTTTTTTAAATTTGAGATAACAATGGCAACATAACCCCTTGAAGGCAAACTTGGAAGGAAGTTACGAGAAACTATATTTAAAAAAAATGTCCACTAAGAAAACATCATTGATTTTCAAAAGATATATTACTTTGATCAATACATCAAGAGGGCCCACAACAGCTTTGTACTTAAATAAATCTTTGAATATTACATAAAATGGATTAATAAGGAATGTATACAAGATCTGAGACCCACAGCTTTGAAACGAGATGTCAAACACACGATAAAAATCCTTAACTAAAATGGGATCGTCCATCTAAATGTGTACATTTTCATTCAATTTACTCCCGCCCCCTATGTCTCCATGAGTCCCTTTAGGTCCAAACAAAGACTGGAAATTGAGTTTGCATTAAATACACTAGTGGATCATTATTTTTAATGCAGAAAATGAGTATTCTTTTAGGGCTTAAATTGAAGTTGAAGTAGGAAAATGGGCAAAATTAGTTCTCTTGAAAAAAAAAAATTAATTACAGATTTGAAATCAGCGTGCTACTTATACCCCTTAGGATTTTTGACTCTTGACCAGTGGTATAATCAGTTATAGTCGTATTTTAATGACTAATGATCAAATGAGCACAACAACATTGATTTTGTGATATAAATGTATCAGTCGTATCCCTTTCTACTTAATTTGTTTACGACACTCTAACCTGCTCATATAGTTTACTGCTTGTAAAAAAAATCCTTGCATATTTACAAATGATACCTACTTTCGAAGCGTTTGATTAGAATATACATATTCACAACAACAAGAAATAAATAATTCAAGGCAGAAGTTAGTTACATACACAAGGCTCAAATAGGGAGGCGTATACTTTTTATTTATTTATTTATGAAATTATTATTCCTAACATATATGACTATTATGATTTTATCTCTAAACCTTGTGTATTTGTGTCTCAAAGTTATTGCTTTTAGAATTGTATATGTAGATAAGTAGACAATTGCAAATGAGAGATCTGTTGTATATGGTTTAAATTTGTGTTTCCTTTGGCTTCTGAATAGATGTTCAATGAAATGTTATTCCTTTCAAAAGGAACCAACCTTTTAAATAAACACTACTCGAAACTGAATGTAGTTTTAAACAGGGTGTGGACTTTTGCTTGATTGATTTGTTAGGACCATCAACGTATGCCTAATATTGAAGGAAAAAGAAAATGTTGGTTGTTTTTGTTTTTCAGCAAAAATTTAACTTTTTATAAAAAGAACAAAAAGTCATCAAATGAATCCCGTTTTTGTTTTGTCAGTAATGATATTATAAAATGCTCTTGTTAAAGATCAATATTTAGACAAGTGCTCGACTGATTTTAGGATGCTTTACATTAGTGTCAATGAATCAAATGTTCCGATTGCACAGGTAAGGTATTTGAACTTTCAAAAATCCTAAGAGGTATAAGTAGTATAAAAGTTATTCAGTTTCGCAGGCTGACTTCAAATCGGTAATTTTTGTTTAAAAGAGTCCGACGGTTTTCGATAAATCGAATTCTACTTTTTGAACTAATTTGGCCCATTTTCCTACTTCAACTTCAATTTAAGCCCTAAAAAAGATACTCATTTTCTACATTAAAAAATATTGATCCGTTAGTGTATTTAATGCAGATTCCAGTCTTTGTTTTGATCTAAAGGGACTCCTGGGGGCGTCCCCTACAAAAAAACTCATAGAGTAGTATTTGTGAAATGTTGAATAATTAAAAAAAAAAAAAAAGGGCGCGTAATCCTTGATTCAATATATTTTGTACATGTCAAAACAATAAATTATAATACTATCCTTTTTGAGCTCATAACACGTAGAGTCAGCTGCTTTGAATCAGAGTAGTCAACCGATGAAAATCAGCTGAAGGGAGAATGATTAGAGTATTTTTGTTTATCCCAAAAAAGCTCAACATGTATATATGTATATGAAAATCATATATAACAACACCCTTTTTGAGCTCCCAACACGTAGAGTCAGCTGCCTCAAAACAAAACAGTCAACTGATGAAAAACAGCTGATGGACAAATACAAAATACATTTCATATTTTATTTCAAAAAGCTTGTCAATTATTGAACAAGTTTTATGAGATTGAGTGAGTTAAAAAAATAAAAAAATAAGACTATTCATTATCTATACTTAATTTATATACCTATGTATGTATGTTTTTATGTTTATTATTATTATTATTATTATAACTACAAGGCGTACAAATGCCTGCCTCCATCTTTCTAATGAAATAATGGTTTGTAAAATAAGTTAAGCAAACAATAGAAAAAGTGGGTTGAGCTCATTCTTACTTTTCCCTCATTTATTTTTCATTATTTACCAACAACATTATGAGAGCAAACATGGCCTTTACTATACATTTAAAAGAAATGGAGAATCAGTCCTACCTCACACTACGAGTAAAACATTTGGTCAACTTCCTTTCTTCCTTTTCAATTATATAGATAGCAAAATATGTACAAATTATCTATAATTCGTATTTGATTAATTACTCATTCCTTAGCCTTTGTCCAGTGTTTCTCAAACCTTGCACAAACGGTGCAATAGCCATACGAGCCGTAAAATCTCTATTTCTCTGACTTACCTATAAATAAACGAGATCAAAAATGTAGATACTTCATTGGTCCGCCTCACAACTTTAGTTATCTCAATAATGGTCCCAGGGATAAAGAAAAAGTTTGAGAAGCACTGCTCCAGTCACTCTTCTAAAAAAGCTCCTTTGATCCCATTGTAACACACACCAAAGGATTGAGATTTAATTTGATACAAGATGCTTGCCATTGATGATGATTTCATTATAAATGCTATTACTCATATTAATTGTAGGGGACGAAGTGTGCTCGCTTTGATGGGTTTGACCATATTCATCATTATGTGCGTATTTGCCGCTAAATGTGTTTGTATGCTTATATTTTGCAAATGTAGCAAATGTAAATAGAGCAAGTTAAATAAAATTAGCCAAAAATAAAACCTACAACAGACTTTTGTTTTTCAATTAGCCTAAAAGACTTATTGACTGCCCAAAACCAAAAATAATAAACTTTTGTGAATTGTCTACTGAAATGCAAAGGATTTGAATGCATTTCTATTCAAAAGAATATACCATAACGTACGCCCATTCACATCTACATTTAGTTCTCTAGATGCCAAATGCAAATACTAAAAGTATTTTTAGAATCGATGATAAAGATCTGGGAGATGGGTCCTTGATTATTTGTCTTTTTTAAAATGAGTATGGCTTCCGTTCTTAAAAGGAAACTTAGAGTCGGTCCTTAAGACATGTTCCAAACCTCTGATAACTGGGTTTGCCAATGTTTATGGATCAAATGTGAAGAACATTATTGATGAATTAAAACAAACTCGACGTACAGAAATGAGGCAGATGGAAAAGAAACTTTTAATACTTTAATGGATTTTATTTTTAAGTCCCTTTAAATATATATATATATTTCTTTGAGCTCTATACTGGTATACAAGATTGCTGTTGTATGATCAGTTAGTTTGTAGTTTTTTCTTCACTCCAAAACTCATTCAACAATGGCATATGAGAATTTATCACACTTAAATGTACTCAGTACCGAAAATAACACTTGATTTTGACTTATTTATTTGAACTATTTGCTTGACAACAATATAATAACCGTCACTTAAAATTTTCTGTATTTTCTATTCAAGTTTAAATTTATTCATCATCCAATTTAGAATTCTAGATAAATCTAAAATGTTCTAATTAAGAGTGTCACTTCAATGTTGCCTAAAGTCATTATAAAAAATATGAATATGTTTTTTTTACAATTCATTTCATTTTGTTTATAATGGATCTTATATATTTACTTTTCGTAGATGTGTATAATACTATTTTTGATCAACATCCATGAGTTAATACACTAATGAAAATTGACGTATATAATTTAGTAATAAAAGTTCAGGTAACGGTTTAAAACAGTCCACACATTTGTTGAGTATATCCACAATAGAGAAAAAAGGCACTTTTCAATGACTAATGTGTATAAAATTATTCAAATTTTATAAATAGGACATTACCAAATTTTACTCATTCTATATCGGCCTACAGTAAGTTTTTTTTACAGTCTTTGAACGGCCTCATCTTTGGAGATTTCATCATTTAGTAAATTTAGAAAACCTTTTGTTTCCCATGTTTTTAGCCTCACGTGCATTTGCCAACCAAACCCTGACTGCACACAGTCACAAGGGTAAGGGGTCATTGACCCTTCTAGACTTAGGAGGTCCTTTGCATAGTAAATTATGAATAGATGCTCCGTATCCTAATATTCTATCAAATTTTTAGACTTCTGCCAATCCCCCCTTCCAGATCACTGGCTGATATACAGGCATATGTTTCCAGCCATAGTTGGGTCCTCTTGCATTGGCTCACGTAAAAAGTGAAAAATAATAACCCATTATTTAGGACACTCAATTGAATAATAGAATTCAGACAGCATTGATTGCAGCATTTACTTGAACATGACCCCTCCCCCACCCCTCTAGAAATAATTTGAGACACATAAATAACAAAAAGGCAAAAGAGACATCGACTCCAAATAAGAGTAAAATGTTGATAAATAGGTCCGATCTATGAATAAGGATTTTTGTGCCTGCATCTTAGACCAAACAAAATTTTGAGGGAAAAAATTGTCAAAAGGTCTTTACAGTCTGCAAATGGTACTTTTTCATTGATTTCCTTAGAAAATTTATTGGTGCAGTCAAGAATAAAGAAAAAACTATTCATATTGTGCAGTTTTTAGAGGGAGGGGAGCTTATTTGCAAAAAGTAAATGCATTTCTTATGCATGTCTAAGTAATTATTATTAATGATAAAAAGACAGAATAATGCTGAATAAAAGGAAAGCAAATTTAGGCAATAATGTATGTACTTACAACGTCTCTTTATTGTTTCCTCTGTGAAATAGTAACCATGTGTGTGGAATGTACTAACATATCATCAGGGGTGGACATTTTGTTGATGTGAGTGAGCGTGCTCGCAATTACTATCTGGTACACCTGCATTTTATATAATAATAATACTCATTAACTGATGGAAATTTGAATTGTTAAAAGTTCAAGAGAAAAGAAGGCACTTTCTGTAGCATGATTCCTTATAATTGTAGCTACTTATTGCCTCAAAGATACAGAGAAGACTTAATTGAAATGGCAGTGATACCAACTGATATTTCTCTTCTCTTCCTTAAACTCAAATCTATCTCAACATCTTGCCCATGTCTAATTAATATCAAGAATGGGCATTTTGTTGAGTTGAATGAGTGTGAACACCATTACTATCTGGTACACCTGCGGGTTTTTTTTGTTTTTTTTTAATTTTCAAAAGTCTAGGAAAAAGGGGGACACTTTCTTTACCCTGATTTCTTAATAAATCAAAAATTGAAATACTTTTTAATTATACCAACTCAACACAATGGAGGTGACTCAATTCAAATTGAGCATCAAGGTAGGAGTACCAACTGATATTTTTGAACTCTTCACTTAAACTCAACGCCTTCTGTACATTCAGCTCATGTCTACATAGTCTACATACACGCCAGGCATGACTAATAGGGAGGTTGAGTATGCAGTTTAGGGTCTCATAGAACTTTGGCTACCTATAGTGAGACTCCTCTTTATATGTAAGGTCAAGTTTTTTTTTGACGAAAAGCCAGTCGTATTATATAATAGATAGGTAATTATTTCATATTCATTTGATGTATGAAAAAATATATAAAAAATATACACTCTCATAATGATTGGAAGACATTTGATCCATGGTTCTGTTGTTGTAGTTTGTTCCTAAGTTATTTTTATATGATGATATCATGGCACGCAAAACGGAAGAAAATGCTTTGTAAAATATACTATACATATATATAATGTATGTATTTGTTCCGAATGAAAAAAAAAGGCCCTCTCTTTCCTTGAACTAATTCCTTAGCATGCAATAACATTTTTTTTAATTTATTTTATTATTATAATATATTAAGTGGAAGGAAATGTGATTGCTTTAAAGTACATATAATATGTATATTTACTTACTATGCTCTTAAAAATATTTTTTCATGTGTTGGAATTACTTGGAATATTGATGATAATTACTATATATATATTATACAAAATTGAAAGTTATATATATACAATATATATTGTAGTTTGTATGTATAAATACAAATGCCTAAGGCCACTTTGATTTTTGCTTCTTTTCTTTTGAGTGAGATAAAACAAAAGAAAAACGGAATTGAAAATTGGTCAATTTCCTCTCCTCTTCAAATTTACCCATCATTCTGTCACCATATCTTGGATTCATTGAAAGTTTTTTAACAATGGGCCCCGTCTGGCCCATTCAAATAAGATATAAAACAATTATTTGAATCCACACTCACGTGCTATTTGTATTTATTTCCCTTCATTTCCTGAAGGAATGAAATTGTCATCATACGTTAGCTCCTTAATATGAAGTCTCTTAATGACGTCAAACCTAACTGCTAACCCTTTTCAAACCACTCGTTTTTTAACTGGAAGTTTTGTCTTTCGAGGTCAAAGTGACCATACTTACTCACCAGATTTGATTTTATGAAAAAATTGATGCTCAAACCATTTGTCTAAGAAATGATTGGACACTGGTAGTGTTCCTCTGGGTTTGAAGGGAATTTTGCCATTCTTAGAAATACACGGTTTATCAGGTCTTTTTTTGTATTTATTTTAAATCTGTAGGTACATTGATTCTTTACTCTTATACTCTACTTGACAAAAAAAATTGAAAAATATATGTATATCACATGTTATGTACATATGAAGCATCAATTTCTATGGATATATGAATTAAAAAAAAAAACTCCCTTCACACCCAAAGGGACACTTAGATTAGATATATAATTTCTAATGTATGCCTTAGAACTAAAAGATATTTTAAACTTATAATAATTATTTAAGTATAAATTAACAAATATTTGATTAACAAATAATTTCCTAGACAAAGGAAAAAGTTATTTGGGTTTAAAAATGATTTTTTCCTAATGATCAGTACTTTAAAAAATATTCAAATCTATTTGACTAACTATGAAGTATGAATAATAGCTTGAAAAAAAGGAAAAAAATGGAGTGCATTTTGAATTTATGGAACACCGGTGTCCTCTGGGTTTGAAAGGGTTAATCTTGTCGAGGCACGTAAAAACAAAATGGAGTCTTTTCTACCTCTACCTATTTATTTATTTTCCTCCAGCCCTTGTGAGAGAAGAAAGGAAACCTTTAATAATAAAACTTATATATATTTAATGGTTGTGCTTTTTTTAAAAATAAAAGAAATACGTATTTGTAAAGTCTTTTTAATTAAATTAATTGCAAATTCAATAAAATGTTTTACTTAATTTTAAATAAATGAAAAAACTTTAATATATACATGAAATCAAATTCGATGCATTTCATTCTCATTTACAAAGTAGATAGTTGAATCTTACATTATATTATACATACATATATATTATGTGAGGAACAAACATATCAGAATTATCTTTGTAAATAAAAAAAAACAGAGACATTTTATAGTTAAATCATATTCTTTTTTATGTGTAGTTAAAAATGAGAGAAAATATATATATTATGAAAATCTATTTTTCCACTTTTTCTCGTAAGATTTTTCCCTTTGTTCCTCGCAATTTACACATGACAGAGGCATGTAATGTCTATATAAATAATGTTGGCTAGAATTCTATGAAAAGGGTATTTATTCCCTTTTCATAGAATTCTCATTGCTTTTCTCGTTCTTTTTATATATTTAGAGCACTTTAATCTTGAAAAAGGAACCTAGGGGTCAATGGCCTGACATTAGACAATCGACACCGAGCAAAAAATACCGGGAAATTTGAATTTGATTTTTTGACGGGGATTTCGATAAAAATACTTGTTTATGCTCTTTAAGTTGCCACGACTGTTTCTGACATCTATACCCAATTACACGACAAAATATTATTTAGTGTTTGAGAATCATGTCGTCCTTTTGTGTACAGCTAAAATTGAATTTCTCGTTTTTTTTAAATGTTGTGCAGACAAAAAAAGTTACAATGAATATTCCACACTGTATTCTCGAGAAATATGGATAATTAGGTATTTATTTCTCGAGAGTCATAACCCATTACTCAAGAAACCAATCATTGGATTTTTAATTTTAATAGCAAATCAAAAACTCGGCAGTTATTGTTCTGTAATTATTATTATTATTATTATTATTATTGACTTACAAATAAAATTGCACCATGAAATGCATTTTGATGATTAATTAATACTGTTGTTTTTTTATTCCTTATATTTTTTCCCCTGCAGTAGTAGTATGACCTATGTCATGAAGTTTTTAAGGCTGGAATTAACATTTAGATATTTCAATTCTCCCTTCGCCCAATTCAAAGAAAAAAAAATGTGTCTTTTTATTCCATTAAACAATAAAAATTATTATTATTTATCAATGAGAAAAACGCTGAAGCACCTGGGGATAAATTAACAATGGTTTTATACAATGCAACCAAATATAATTTACTGATTTAGACAAGGACATAAAATAATTCACCCTATTGTTCAACCCCCCCCCCCCCCCTCCACTCAAGCAATATCACTTTCTTTTCAAGAGAATTTTAATACACAAAACATAATTAACTTATCAAATAAATAGCTTCAAATTCATATTACTTTCAAAATGTCAACATTTATTTATTACACATTTTTGATTCAAAAATAGGGCTAGGAAATGAGAACTTTTCCATACGGGCAACTGTACCCTAGCTCAAATATTCCTATTTTTTTTGTTAGACATGAAAGTTTTGATCATTAGAAATTACAAATGTAAATACTTAAAGCTTAAAAATGCTTCACAAAGGGCACCAGAGTCGTCTACTAGAGCAATTTTGGCTAAATGATGTCATTATCGATATCAGCTTCTGACGTCATTATTAATCTATATTTGCTACATATTAGTATATTACATATATTTGATGTTATAAATTATTAAGAAAAATGACAAACTAGTATTCTCCTCCATGAAAGACGCACAAAGTTTTACAAGATGAATTTAATTGGTGAGTATTTTAATGATACCTTGTAGAGGATAATTTGAAATTCAGAACTTTTTTTTTTCTCAAGGACCTCAAAAGAGGGGTGGAAGGTGGTCAATTCAAAGTTCCATAGCAAGGACTGATACGTACACAAAGGGACTTACAAATTATTTACAAAGTTGTGTCATTGTATCAAATTTACTCGTATAATAGTACATCAAAGAAAGAAAGAAAGAAAAGTGTCAAGTCATTGAGTAATTCATTAAAAGGATTTCGTTCATTTATTATTTTTTTTTTTTTGATGTAGAATTTCCTCACTTGTCTATCTCTCACGACAATATTACTCGAGCTTTTTATTCGTAGACAAGTAAAGTTCATATATATGTATATATGTATTTTGTGTTTATGTAATCCTATTTGTTTACTATCAGCTGAAAGTCACCTCCTATACAGAATCCGTTTGAAGGAAAGTTGAAGCAAATAAACATACATATGTAGTAGAAAGTTGGTCCCTCCTGATGTGAGTGCATTTTTAAAACCAATTACGTTGTCATTGATATCAGTTTTAATTGTGCTCATTCGACATTCCCTCCTCTATTATTCTTATATATTGCATATATATATTTTACAAAGAAATGGTTGGCATCTTTCAAAAAAAATCATTCTAAAAAGCCCTTTGTAGAGGAATAGCTATGAATGAAAATAAAATAAGAAATTTGTAAGAATAAGAGTTTGTGTAGATGATTCGATTAAACTCTAACCGTTGCTCATCATTACCCATATCTACGATATTCAAATAAAAATAAAGTCTCATGTCTAAATTGAAGTTCATGAAGATTTGTAAACGCTTTTCTCAAAAGATAATGTATAAACGATACAGATCTTTTAAAAAAAGAAGATTATTCATTATTTACATTCCTCATCTGTGGAGAGGGCAACATTACGGGTTAATTAGTTGATATGAACCACTAACAAGTTAGAAACATAGTTTTGTTTTGATTACAGGGGTACTTAAATACTTTCAATTATAAAATAAGGATTTACAATTGAATATAAATTGCTTTATTCTTTTGCAAGAGACTGTTAAATACGTCATTGCAATGCTTCTTAACCTTTTGATAAGCCTTTCTAGATCAGATAGCATTATAGCAAACAAACTTCATTCATTCTAATATTTGTCTTGATATAAAGATAAATCTTTAACAAATTTAACGCCCCCTTCCCATGGAGATGCTCACCGCTCCCCTAATTAGGAGCAATCTAGAGTTTGAGAAGCCCTACTCTACATAGCATATTCTCCGTAACTTGTCAAACTATTTGATAATTTTTGGAATCCAGGTATTGAATTTATGTTATTCTACTTTGTGTATCCTTCCACGATAACCGAACAGTGTCATGGAAATTATTGTATCCCCTCAAAGAACATGAATGTATAAAAAGCAAGCACCCCTTTTGAATGGAGGAAATTGTATGTATGTATATGAACCAAATTTCAGGGCATTCGAGTTTCATTTATTCTGCCAGAGAGGGATTGAATTTTTACCCATCAATAAAGCACTCATGAACAGCTGATTTGAGATACTCTAAAATTTAACAAAGACCATGTGTACTCAACCTTTTTTGGGCCGTGTCTATGAGGGGGCTTATTATAAGATATTTTGGGTTGTCTGCTAAGACTCATCTGAAAGACAATGAGTAATAATTAATTAAAGTATGTTGTTGAATACAGATATATCCAATCTACATATGTAACATGTACATACTCCTCTCAATTCCTACTCATAGATGTATGTACATATTCAGAACTACCTACCTGTATGATTCAGGGAGGACTTTAATCCATAAAACTGTCACAAACATATGTCCTTTTAAGGTCAAAAATGATGATACGGGTCACAGAGTTGAACCCATTATAAGCAAAGAATGTCTTGAGCAAAAGGTTCAATTTCCTCCCTAAGGACCTCAAGTAACATATCTTAAGGAACACAATATGTATAGGTTCAAACATGCAGAAGGCTCTCAATTAATTTTTTCTTCTTCTATTTATTTATAACCGAGATTGAATTCATGCATTAACGCTATTGCATAATTCTGCATACAGGCTCTAAGAATTAATGATCCGTGATGTACTTACATAAATAACATTGTTTGTAAATCTATTGAAACGTGCATACATAATACAAATGAGTAAGATGCCTCTCTTTGAAACCATTAGGGAAAATTGAGGGACATTTTTTTTATTTATTATTATTATTATTATTATCGATTCTTATCTGTATGTTACATACATTCTTAGAGTCTATGCATGTATGTATGTACTTATATTATCCACTTAGATATGTATGTACATTTATTTATATCATGTAGAGTCCCCTCCCTCTCTCCCTCCCTCCCTCCCCTGCTTGAAGGTTTCATTTCACAATTGATTCCTTACACACACACACAAACTAAAAAATAAAAAAAAATGGACATTTTCCAATTAAAAGGGAACCTTGAAAAAATAAGGGAACATTAAAAAAATATAGCGAGGAATTAAAAATTATTATTAACATGCACAAGAGAGAGAATGCCTTTGTTTGTCTTTTCTTTCTATCCTTTACCCCTTCAGGATCCTACGAATAATGTAAACGTTCCGGCACATTCATAGGTATGCATATATCACTCTTAAAGCACGGATTGACATGTCGATGACAAGATTAAATATGTATAACCCTATATAAATCTTTTCTACGAGGGATGCACAATTCACTGAATGCCTTTAGGCAGTCCCTTTATCACTCAAATGAGAATACTGGTCAAGTGTCAAAGATCCTAAGGCATGTATTGATAACCTACGGCCTGTGGGCCAAATCCAGCCTGCGTAAGCTTTTCATCCGGCCTGCGGAGACCTTTGAAATCTGTAATTATCATAGAACTTTTTTAAAAAACCCGAATCTTTATAAAAAAAATCATAAATGATAAAATCGGTTGTTTAATTATAATTTTTTATATGTATGGTATACCATAAAATAAGTATAACTATGTATGCATACATATTTTGCAAATATGTAATTAGGGCTCTTGGCCTGCAGTCAGTCACAAGTGAACAAAGGCTGCCCATCCATGTCCTAAGGGGTATAAGTAGTACATATAAAAGTTATTCAGTTTTGCACGCTGATTTCAAACCTGTAATTTCTTTTTTTTTTAAATCGGACTCGACTTTTTGAGGGCGTAGGGACGAGAGTAGGCCCAAAAGTCGACCAAAGCGTTTGTACTTAAATAACTCGTTGAATATTTCATGTAATTTTAGAAAAGCATTTAAGTACTTTTCTAAAAGGAAATGCATTTATTATCATTTAAAAGTTTTACAAAATCTGTTTTGTATACTCTGTGAACAAGTATTTTCTCATACCAAGAGCAGAAAAATATGTTTCTGGACTAATGATAATTTAATTAGCATTTTTAGAATATAAATAGATATTTCAAATATCATAATATATTATATGAAAGGCCATGTCAAAAAACCCATTGATTTAACTTTATGGTAGTTTTAGTTTTTTATCAAAGCTACTATAAGTATTTTGTTTGGTATGTTCCTTGTTCTAATTTATGTTTGACGTTATTTCGAGCCTTTAAAAACTTTATCACAATATGTAAGGACCTCTTAGTGACACCGTAAGTCTTCTTCAATTGATGGTTGTGCCCATTATACAAAGAGATTGAACATCTCATGTTTATGAGGATGAAGTATGTGTCCCTTCTCTAGGAGTGGGCACTTGTCTAGAGTGTCCTCTCCCCCCCCCCCTTTTAGAATTTACAATGACAGGGATTTGAGCTCTTGTCATTTTTTTTTGACTTGAGTTGCCAAATATGTAAAATGCTTTTAACTTCAACATCAGGTCCTTGGACTTGGGCCCTTTGATTAGCAATAAAAGTGCTCAGGTCATGAAATAAATATTTTGGTAATTATTTTACGATAATACAATTTTTGAGGTGATGTAAGTTTGTTAATAGTTTCATAATTTGCTTATAACCTATAAACCAATATTTATATTCTAGATATACAAACGTACAATAACTGCCTAATTTCCTTCGACAACCTTTCACAGAGCTCAATTTTCTGATAATAATGATAAATAACTCGAATTTTAAGTCCAAACCCATGTTCAAATTAACGTAAGGAAATCACAAACCTTGAAAATATTTTTTGTATATTATTTCGAGTTCCTTTTAAAAACACGACATGGTCAACATCCAACTTTGAAACTCTTACAAAAACCGTAAATTAGATTTATTTTTATATTTTGTGAATTGAACGAAGCAAAAACAATGGTTCAGAATAAGGCTTCAAAGTTGGTTGTCGTACACTTTTGGAAATACAAGTTCTAAATATGTAATTAAAATAATAATTTTTCCCATTTTATGCACAAAATTTCTTTATATAATCTTAATCTGGTCGATATTCATGCGAAAAACCCTGCCAAAACAAATTTGTCTCTAAGCTGTTGCAAGTATTCATTGGAAGAAAAAAGTCGTCGGTGAATTGATTGTCGATGAATTTACCTATTTATGAATGGACTATCTTTGAACTGATGTCGATGAATTTACCGGACACCGAGGTAGATAGGCACCTATATCGACTATAACCAGTGACTTTACTTAAAACTGGGAATAAGAAATATTCTTATTCCTTGACTTGATCCCAGCTCTGTCCTTCTCAACAGAGCTATTCAAATGTCCCGAATTTTTGTAGGGATTGTGTCCAAGTCGAGTAATTTGTCTTTTTACTTTGAATCCGAGTCTAGTTGGAAGTTGGAGTCTAATCATGTGCCTTATATGCAAATCAAGCCCAAATCCCCAGCAGCTCTGCTTCTCAAGTACGTACAAATTAGGGATGTGACTGAGCAAGGAATGAATGTCGAGAAAGGGTTGAACCTTCAAGGAAAACTCCTTACTAATGCAACTTTATAGGAACAAAAAATTATACTTTAATATACAGGAAAATAATACTTTAATTTAAAAGTGTAAATTCATGGTAGTTTGTTCGAAAATATCGACTACATAAATGCACCTTCAAGTCAATTATTCAAGGGTTGTTATAAATAAAATAACTGGTGTAACTACTTACCTCGAGAATATGGTAATTTGAAAAACAGGCAATAAAGTTAATGCAGATTATTATATATTTATTTTTTTTGCTTATTTCAATGTTGCAGGAGAACCTATGATATACGAACTGAGTCTATTTGTATGGCCTCGGTACAATTAACAAAAAATGTGTCTAGCATTTGAACACTATCTGCCTTTGCATTAGAATTTTGAGCAGATAATTCAAATTCGACTCGTATATAAGTCTTATTCAATATTTAGGATTCAAGATAAAAACATGAGAATCAACATGGATTAAAGCTCAAAGACTTATAGACTTGACTTCATCTGTAAAAAAAATGATTTGTAAATAGATTTGAGTAATTTAAAAGTTCAATAAAATATACATTCATTTCAAAAAAATCAATTTTTGTTTTAGTTAAAAAGCATATATAATCAGACTGTTTTTCTTGACTCAACTTGAAATTGTGTTCAAACACTAGTTATTGAACTTAAAAGCGAATCAAAGGTTTGAAATACTTGACTCTAGCATGTCTTTCAAGACTTGAGACTCGTCTTTGATGGATAATGGAAATTCTCAAAAAAATAAAATTAAAATAATGAATAAATTTGTAAAACATAAATAGTAAGAATGAAATAATTTTCCGATAGAAAAGATTTAGTCGTCAAGGATATCTTACTGAGTAACAAGATTTGATTTTTTTTTTTCATCGTGGCTCATTAAACAGATGAATTAGGAAATTAGAAAAAAGAAAAAAAAATATTTTGTAATTCTTTAAAGGAGAAACGAAATCTTGCCTTGCAACCATATGCAAATCAGTCTCACAAAAACAGATTCAATGGATTCAAAGCTGCTTTAGGGTTTAAAATTGGTTCTCTCCTTAAAACAAAGGCTAAATTAAAACATGAAATATTCTTATAAACGTTTTTTGTTTAAATATACAGACTTCCAATGTAACCGGAAAGGATCAATGATGACGTCATTTTGCAAATATTGTTCTACTGTTGTAATTCTGTTGATACTTCCCTAATTTTCTTCTTAAATATAGAACATTAGCCATTTATAAGCTGTTTTAAAAATCCTTTGATTCCACGGAGTGATTTGTTTGAGACTTTGTTTGATTTCGAGTCATGTATGTACAATGTACAAAGGGGGAAATTGATCAATTTAAAAAGTTGAAAAGATCTTTGTCAGATTGTTTTATTATAAGTCAAATACAAAGATTAAAGTTTCCTTTTCAAAAATATGTAAATAAAACTTAATTCACTGACGTCATTCCCTTGTTAAAAACAACTTGAATTTATATTAAACTTACATATAATAGATTATATACATATGTATGTATGTACAAAAAAGTTTTTTTTTTTTCGCAATCCTTTCCATGAAATCAATAAATCGATTCCTTGAAAAGAATAAATAATTGTTCATTTGTACACACATAGATATGTACATAATTTAAAAAAAAAACTTTTGCTATGAGAGGAAAAGATAGGAAGAAAAGCGTCTTGGGAATACATTATTTATTTATTTATTATTTTAGAAAAGAGTTTGTACATTCATTTATGGCTATATAAGAAGTTGTATCAAAAAGGTAGATATCCTATTTTTTTTTTTTTTACATATATTGAATATGTGTCTATGCATGTAGGTATATAGAAATAAAATTTCTCTTAGATATTGATTAGGGATTATTAAAAAATTTTATTTTATTGTCTTTTCTCTTCATAGCAAGTTATGATGTTAAAGCATGATAACTTTAACTACAGTGTTGCCAAAAGGCTCACGGAAAAATGGGTTAATTTTAAAATTGCTAAAATAAGAGCTAAATTTATTTTAATACATATATTTGTTTTTATTTGAACTCCTCTGATTAATTACACTCGTCAATAAATTTGAAATGTCAAAAAGTACAATCGTTTTGGCCGACTTTTGGGTCTACTCCCGTCCCCTACGCCCCTAAGATCCCCTTATGCCTAAACAAAGATTGAAATTTGATTAAAAACACTAGCGAATTAACATTTTTTTATGCAGAAAATGGGCATTCTTCTAGGCTTAAATTGAAGTTGAAGTTGGAAAATAGGTCAAACTAGCTCAAAAAGTAGAGTCTGATTTCTTAAGAGCCGTCGGAATCTCGCAAAAAAAAAAAAAAATAATTACAGATTTGAAATCAGTGAGTAAAACAGAATAACTTTTATACTACTTATACCCCAGAAGATTTTTGACATTTCAAATTTGTTGACCTGTGTAATTGACCTATATGGCATCTTGATAGGTTGTGATCCGTATATGTTATCTAAACATGAACTTATGTCATTAGTTTGATTTATTTTCTTATTTAAAAATATGCCACACAGAATTGGGTTGGCATACATATACATGTATATATGAAATGAAAAATGAAGGATCTAGGCTTAAATTGAAGTTGAAGTTGGAAAATGTGCCAAATTAGCTCAAAAAGTAGGATCAGATTTCTTAAAAACCGTTGGACTCTCGAAAAAAAAAATAACTGAATAACTTTTATACTACTTATACCCCTTAGGATTTTTGAAAGTTCGAATTTGTTGACTAATGTATTTACCATAGAACTGAATTGGCCACAAATTGACAAGAAATAGTTCGAGTTCAGGAACATTACTCATAAACTGACAAAAAATAGGGTGTAAATGTTTATGCCGGGGATATGCCGGCAGGATAACGGTATAAATATAACAATTCTGCAGTTGTAGTAGAATATATTGTCAATTAATTGTGTCTACATATTTGAGTTAGGGACAAAAGAATCGTTGTAAGGGAGATGAATGTTTAGTTGTGATTCCATCAGTCATCGTGTCTTCACATTGGTACGGCTTTGTCTCATTTCATGGACCTTTTCAACTCTATAATGGCCACACTTCGACTATTGGGCACTCGGAATTGTTTTGTTTTTATTATTATAAAATTGAGTTCCTTGTTAATTTCTGAATAAAAAAAAAAAGGTTTTATGTCTAAAAAAAATCTATCAAGATCAAAGATTATTATTATTAATATTATTTATTATACATATACCCCTTAGGATTTTTGACTGTTGACCAGTGTTATTAGCTTTTTGAAAATCATCGTCATATGATATAAGTGTAAATGGCCAAAATGTTGAAAAGGCATTGAGTTTAAAGAAGAAGAAAAATATCAGTTGGTACTCCTACCTTGATACTCAATTTTACCTCAGTCTTCTCTGTACCGTTGAGTTCAGAGCTTGCTTTAACTCAAAGTATTTCAATTTCTGATTATTAGGAAATCATGGTAAAGTAAGGGTTTAATCCTGGATTTAATTTATGACCATTCAATTTCATACCAAACCTTTCAGTTTCCAACAGTTATTGAGTACTATTTAATATTGTCAAATAATAATTAGCCACTAAAATGCAGGTGTACCTGAGAGTAATTGTGTTCATTCAACAAAATACCCATCCCTGATAACACGTGTCAACAGGGGAAAATTCAAAGTATATGTGTAATAAAAGTGATTCAATTTTGCACACTGAAGACTCGCAGCTTCCAAATGAAATGTCAAGCGCTCGATCAGACTCCTTCCATGAGTTTTTGATTTCTAGTGAATTTTTGTTGAAAATTGAATTGAAAATGGACGATTTCTTATCGAGCCCTTGACATCTTGTTTGAAAGCTGTGGGTCTAAGCTCTTTAATCCATTTTATGTAATATTCAAGGAGTTATTTAATTACTAACAATTGGGCGTCTTTTGGGCCTACTACCGCCCTTTGAGCTTCCAAAAGTCCTTTAGGTCAAAACAAAAATTGGAAATGGAATTTGTATTAAGTACACAAGCGGAACATCATTTTTTAATGTACAAAATGAGTATCCTTCTTGGCTTAAATTGAAGTTGAAGTTGGAAAAAAAATTACAGATTTGAAATCAGTGTACCAAATTTGCTAACTTTTATTATACTTATACCCCATGGGATTCTTGACTGCCGTGAACTCTGCAAAGTCTCTCATCATTTTGTCCCATTATTTCTTCATAACTAACTTAAAAATGAAGCCACATATTAGGTAAATTGCTAATTACATCAGATGGGACGAGACAAAATATACTTGTTAACAAAGATTTTTTTGTTTTTTTTTATGACGATCACAAAAGAAAATTATTTATGTATTAAAATGCGACCTCTGACTAAAAAGCAAAAACTTTTCATCTCTTGTCTAAGTGATGATTTTGTCAGATATAAAATAAAAATAAATAAACTTTTTCTTTTTGATACGTTTATATTTATGTCTGTATGTAATAAAAAAATATACTTTATCTTTTTGACGAGATAATTTAATATATATAACACATAGACGAGACGAAATGCAACATAACGAAGTTACAATGTCCATATAGAAATGAAGCTTTTTTTTTTAATTAAATTTATTTTTTAGTAGTGAAAGGATTCAAAAATTGCAATTAGTTGCTCACAGAATATATTATTTACACTTGAGTTACCATAGAAAATATATATGGTTAATACTTCTTCTTTAAGTAGTAACCGTTAGCACCGTCGACTAAATTTAATTAATCATATATCACCAAAATGTGTTCTTTAACTAAATCAAAAATCATTATTCTATTATGAATAGTTTTTGAATGTTTATTCGTTTTTTTAAGTGTGTTCTTTTAAAGTGTGATTATGTATAAATTGTAAGATTTTCAATCATGAAGGACACGAAAATGAGTATCAATTCTACCACTCTTGGCATATTAGAATATATGTCTTTCCCGCTATTTTTTTGAATTGAATAAATAACAACGTTTTACCATAAGAGTCTGATAGACTGTTATTGCTTTTAAAAAGGTCCTGGACAATGTCATTCCGTCCCTTGGTAACAAAAAACTACAAAAAAGTATCAAAAATTCGGTTAATCAAGAAATATATCCTAAAACCAGGGGTCCCCACAACCTTAGTCTAACTGCGGACCGGTCAACGGTGGGGGTTGTAAGATTGATAATAACAATAAACGTGAATCCACTGTGACCTCATATGGAACTTTATTAGCACATTGCTTCAACATAGCAATGCTATTAGGAACACTCATGAGGAAGTAGTAATTTTACTAACACATTCCTCCAAGAATATAGCATACTACAATAACATCAAAAACTGTCCGCAATGCTAAAACAATGGGAGGCCTGAGCTTGTTTATTTGTAAGGAGATGGTCCGATCTGTGGGTAATGGCAGACAAAGACACCTGCAGTGTGTTGCTTATGCCCGATCTACTCCTTTGCCTTGTTTTGGTGGCTGTCACTGCAGAAAACTCCGCCTCACACAGATAGGAGGTTGAAAATGGCAACAGGGTTGCAAATAATAAAAGAGCGTGGAGTATAGGCATTGTAGCTTATTGTCCGTGAAATCCGTTGATTCAATTAAGAACTATCTATCCAAAAAATAGATAAATAACAACTACTCCGAACAGTTAATTAATTATCTTTTGTAATTTGCATTTCTACTTAACATTTTTTTGTTCTCCCAGACTTAGTTAAAAAATAAAACAAAATTAACTAATTAATTCTTGTGCGGCCCGGTACTGATTGATTCACGGACCGGGGGTTGAGGACCACTGCTCTAAACATACAAAAATCATAATGGATTTTTATATGATCCAAGTTTTATTTAGTGAACCATTCAATTTTCTCTATTTGCAAGTGACCATAAATTATAGGTAGATACAAGTTTTCTGCAACCTGTTTATACTGCGGAGAAATAAAATAAAAAGAAGAAGCTGTCTAAAGACCCATCTGAACAACCATTAAATAATAGTAAGTGGAGCTCAAATTCTACATACTATATGTATAAATACATGCAGTGAATAACCAAATACCACAAACCATAATGTCATATAATAATTACTCTTTTTTTACAAAAAGAAAAACCATTTATTAAAGTGATTTTTTCAAAAGCTTTTATTTCGCTATTTATATATATATATATAAAGATTTTTACTATTTTTGAGTCTAGAAGTTATTTTTTTTCGTTTTTTTTTTACATAATATGTACAAACAAACAAACATACATACATGTGAATTAATAATGTGCATATTGGCCTTGAAGTCAAAAGGATTATAATTTAATATGCAAAAATGAAATAATAATAATAGTGTATTTGGTTTTTAGTAGTTTTTTTTTTTTTTTTTTTTTTGCTTTTTGATACATTCCTATGGATTCTTATTCCTTAATACATATGTACATAAAATATATTAAGATGTTTATTATCTCAAGTTTCTTTCTTTTTTCTTTTTTGTCCATGGCTTGAAGCATTTAATATATTTATGGGAAATAGGGATTTAAATGTAAAATAAGGAGGAGGAGGGGGGGGGGGAGGGGCGAGAGAAACGAGGCATGAAGTCCTTGTCAGTTTAAAACACTTTATATTAAATAGATATTTAATATACATAATATGTTTGAATTACAAAGGTACTTATTAAATTCAAGGTAAAAAAAATGGATTTTAAATTTCAAAAATCTCTAATAGAAAGTGAAGTATAACTTTTTGAGTTTTTTTTTAAAGCATTGAAGTTTACTGTTGTGTTTTTTTTAGGGGGAGAAATCTATTACCTATATTGCCTCCAACATGGCATGTCTTTTTTTGATATATGTAGATATTATCAATTCATGGGACGTGAGTAAAAAGTTTCTCTACATCGATGTGACTCATCAGCATGGATGATTAATACTTTCAATTCGACATTTTTATACAAAAACAAAATGAGTTGAGACAATTCAGTGACAAAATTATCGTAAGTTTTGTATGACTAGTCTTGTATTACCTCAACAATTATTCCTCATAGCCATCTGTTCATTAACTTATGATTCATGATCATTACTAGAATTATGTTCTCTAAATATTGATATAACGTTAAGGTTTATAAGGAAGAAAAGAAAACCATCAGTTGATGGTTAACACTGCCGTAACAATCAATTTGGATTCCGTCTTCTCTGAATCGTTGAGGTGAAAATTTGCTTTAATTATAAATAACAATCAGCAGATATAATGTAAGGGCACCAGATGGAAATTGCTGGCATCCTTTTTAATCTCAACAAAATGTCCATCCCTAATTATTTGTACAGGAGACGCTTGAAGAAGAAGAAGAAGAAGTAAAAATGATGATATATTTGACATTTTTAGAGTATATTCTCTAAAGTAGGCATGCCGAAAATCCGACCCAGGGGTCAAATTCTGCCCTGGTCAATTTTCATCCATCCTCCGTCATAAAATCAATAACGCCTGGCCTGCATGTAGAATTAATACATTGGACAACAGCCCTGTTCCTGCGTGTGCCATGTACAGCCATCTAGAGGCATAGCTGAAATTAAAATAAAAAAGCAATAATGACTTGCTGAAATTTATTTAAATTAATTGCTGTTCTATGTAAAGAACGTCCGCCAAGGTCGGCCCCCTTACATTTTTAACAGAACAAACCTTGCCCCCTTTTACAAAAAGTTTGAACACCCCCATTCATAAGAGCTGTTTTTTGAATTAGTTTATTTGGTTGGATAGAGATGTTATTCATTGACTAGAAAATGAGGTTGTTTTTAACACACAAACAAAAAAGAACAGCCAAAAACATGAAGTGAGACTTGTGATATTTTCATTTTTTTTTTTTGTTACAATTAGATATTAAATAATTATTAACTATAACTAAATAACTAATATTTCAAAATATATTCCTAAAACACACAATTTCACTCTCAAAATCCGACCATAAATATGTGTTAATGACACAATTGAGAAAAACAAAGAATGGTTTTCTTTCCGATACTTAACTTTCATAATGGCTGCTACACTTTTGCTCAACCATTTTTTTAAATTTTTTTATGATTGACAAATGTTTAAGAAATCACAACAAAAGATTCAAATGAACATAACTTAATGTTCATTAATAATTTTTTAAATTAATTCAGAAGTAGACGTAGTTCATGTGAAATGACTCCATCTTTGAAGGAAAAAATGAACTATAGGTCAAAAAACTTATCCGTGTATTTTTAAGAGTTGTATTGAGGGAAGAGTAAATTATTAAACAATTTTTCCGTCTGTGCATGTATGTACATATAATAAATACTGCATAGATAACTATTTTTTTTTTTGAGGTTGTCTATTTTGCAAAAGACATCAATACGATTTTGCAATTATTTTTGTGGCAGAAATAACATGACTCTTAGTCAAATCATTCAATCCCCTCAAACAAATAAAAATTATAATTAAATGTTGTCATTTATTGAGAGATGAAGTTATTTGACTTGAATTTGATAGCTAGTTTAAAAAAACCCTGACTCAAAAATACAAATACATAATTATAGACATTGAAAAATGGACAGAGCCCAGTGAATTGATATCCTTGAGCAAAAAAAAAAGAGCAAATGAGTTCTTTTTTTGAACAAAGAAATTCGATATTAACAATGGGAAGGACAACAAATTAAATAACTTTTCCAAAGGAAAATAGCCAATAAATTCTTTCAAATGGTGTCCAAGATGTAGGCCTTAGGCTTGTTGTGTTCTTTTTTATTCTTTTTTTTTTTCATGTAAAGGGAGAAAAATAGCAGCAAAATTGTGCAGTTAGATATAAAGTATCAAAGATTGAAAAGAGAAAAGAAAAAAAACTAATAATATTAACAAAAACAAAAAGATCTCTTAAAGAAAATAAGAAATTTATTTCCCTACTTTTAAAAAGATATATAAAAAAAGAAACATATTTGATAGCTGACAGCATTAGATACAAAATACAAATCCTAAAAGCACTCTACTCCTTGTGTATACATATGGCCTGTTTTTTTAAGGGACAAAAGCATGTTGCTAAGAAGAAAAAAGGCATTAAAAGAACGTACCAACAACATATGTAGATTGTGAGGATTTGAACGTGCACCAGTCATTATTCCAAAGTTGATTTTGTTTCTAATGAAAGAATCTTTCAAGAACATATTTTAACTGTCTCTATGGGCATACATGTATTTTATGTCAGTAGTCACAGCACGAAACCTCTTTTAAATCATACTATTAAAAATATATACATATGTGTCAAGTCAACCAGAAATATTGAAGAGGAGAAAATCCACTTTTAAGTAGTTTTTTTACTTCATAAAATTAACAGCCAAATATTTAGAAGTCATTTTAAGACCTATGCCGCAACGTTTTAGCTAAAATGTCACTTTATATCAAGAAACCAAGGAGGATTGTTGTTTATCCAGTAGAGCAATCGGATAAATGTGTCGACTGCACATGGAGCCGAGTTGGTCCCTGAAAGAACGTCCTTCCTTTTCATAACCCAAGATATTTATTTAGTGGCAATTAGTTTTTTCCGATAATACAGTTGCAATTATTGGAGTCACTATTTAATGGATCGAAATAGACTACTATTAATACAAACGAAAGAGAATGTCTTCAAGAATATGGTAGAAGTTCACACTCATTTTTGAAATATTTGAGAACAACTTGGTTTATTGTTAACTTAACACATATATAGAAAAAGATGTTAAATCTTTTATTGTTCAAAAGAGTAATCTGACTACATTTAGGTAGAAATCCAAACTTTGTAGAAAAACAAAGACAAAATATTTTTATGATAAAAAAAGAAGAAGAAACGGTTGGTACTCTTGTTTCTTGTTTTTTGTTATAATATCTTCCCTCTCACTCCTATAAATAAAATTCGAACCCATGACCGACCATGCTGTTTCCAATTGTTACCATATAGAGTCTTTAACATTATTTAGAGGGAGATTTCCATACACACTCTGAGTCTCCTTTATTTCGACAACTCTGTTAAAAGAGCTTGTCTAGAGATAAGTACTCAATCAATAGTACTTAACTATTGCAGGGAGACGTGTGAAAAAGATCAAATACTCGGCAAGCATAAATTGAAAAAAATGGGAGTATAAATTAGTTCAGTTCGTTTTTTGTGGGGTTTTTTTGCTTGTGAATAGTACCTATGGACTTCGCAAGCTCCTCTTACGTTTGACTTGGATCTTCATCTAGCAATTAAATTGGAGATTTTTTTTCCTTCCTCTTTCTTCTAGGAGAAGGAAAGATTGAGAGATAGATTGAAAATCTTAATTAAATAGGTAGAATCCAATTAAATTACCTGAATATTAATTTTTAAAATTTAATTTTCAATACGTGGATGACGTCCCCTGAGATACAGATTTCTTTGTAGTTTACTCCAAGTGAGCATTGTACCACTCTAAATCAGTGGTGCCAGAACCGTAATGGCCACTTTGTGATCTATTTTTCATAATAGTTTTGGTCATAAATAAACTTGAGACGTCATAATTATAGAATTTTGATTTCAATCGTACGGAAACGACTTGTGTTATAATTCCCAATAGTTCTACAAGCTTCTTTTGTGTTTGACTTGGATTTTCATCAAGTAATGCCTCCTTCAGCGCTGAAATCACCATTTTTGAAACGTCAAAAACATAATTTATCACTTGGAGCATTGTTATACTAAACTTTCACAAGTATTTGATGCAATTCAACTGCACATTTCTTCCAATGAAAGCAGAAACATAAGACCTCACGAAGAAGCAGTTTAGCTATCACAAAATTTGACATGTTCAACAAAGTAAAAAAAAACAAACAGGGTTGAAACTCAATGCGATATAAACTATTGGCAAATGCCTAACCTCTCTAAAACCACGGAAACCAGCTGTCATTATGACACATTCAGAGCCATCTTTTAAAAACGGATCGAACTAATATATGTACTCCCTATAATATGTTGGTAACCTGCAAAAAATTAGTGTCTCCATTTGTTTTTTACTTCAGATATGTTGTCACTCTGAGTTATCATTGTTTTTTTTTTTCTGAGAAAATATTCCAGCCATGGTTTTGTTTATACTCATCGATATATTGTCCTTTTTTTACATTTCAATTTGCAATATGGCACCATTGATTAAAGAACCTTTATTAAAATCATCTGACTGTTATATATGTACTTTTGAAGGGATAAGAATTTATTCTAGGAGAATGTTTAAATTAGCATAGGTATATGTAGAATATAATTTATATTTTGAATATTCAATTCGAAGAACACATAGGAAGAAGACCTCTTTATTTTGTATTCTTCTTTTAGAGAGAAATTTTATTTACCTTTTCAATGTCATATCCCTAAATATGGTTCACTGCAAGGCACTACATATACAAATATGTAAATAATTTGGCACTCTCTCTCTCTCTCTCTGAAACCCCTGGTTTAGAATATACACATGATTTTTTTTTTTGTTTCTTTCAAAAAATTTAGTGGATTCCCATATAAATGATTATAAGAATGAATCATTTAGTAAGTCAAATAATCATCATAAAATCATGTATTGATTAATTAATTAATTATTATTAGTATTAAATCTATATTTCATGTTCTATTGATTTGTTTTGTTAGTGTTAAGATAGGTAAGTATGTACATATATACAACAGTCAGTTAAATCCCTCCCTCAAGGAACGTCCCTCTCTACGTTTGTTTTTATGTGATAATAATAATAATAATAATTAATCGATGACAGGAGTTCTACATATGGCATAAGTCTATGCTAAGACTCCCTTTATATGAATCTCGATGATGAATAAGGAAAATAAGATTAAAAAATAAAAAAGGAAAGCCGGAAAAATGTTGTTTATGAAGCAAAGGATCTAAAAAAACAACAACAAGTAGATAATTGCAATGTTTATGCCTATGAGGAATGAACTCCTCAATACCCACAAATAAAAATGTTCAAATTAAACATGTTGTTGCATAATTTTGTATCATGTAGGAGAGAGTATGGCCCCCTATATATAAATGTAGTCCAACCTTTCCCCCCCCCCCCTCCCTCAATAATAGATCAAGTGTTCTTTGTAGGTGACCCTGATTTCATGATTCAAATATCATTGGATGTACCTACATAGAAGACCAATAACTTGGCCAAGTTAAAAGGTTGTAGAAATTGATCAATTGTTTCAACTCAGAAACGCATTGATATAAATGTGACTTAACACAAATCTGATATAATATACATAAAGGGTTTTTCAATAAATTGATTGTGCTGTTTGATGTGTGACAAGTGTGTGTCATTTAAGTCCATACCATCCAATTGGGGCCAAAAATAATCCTGTATCATGGTTAGAAATCGATTTTCATTCGAAGATATGTGGCAATTATTCTCACCTACAAAAAAAGTATGGCCCAATGACACCAGGGACATGAAATCAAATGTGTGTTTTTGCATGACGCATAACGCATATTTGTCTGATTAACAAACCCATTGAGCCAAAATTGAGCTCCTTTGCTGACGATGATAAATTTGCTGCAAGCCTCTTAAAGTTGCCCCGACCGAATGTGAATTTTAGTAATACATCTGGATAATTTGCAAACGATACTCAAGGTTGTACTGCTCCATGATGATGACTTGTAAGCTATTTGTGTGTAGAAATGTAAGCAAAACAAAAAACAAAATATGACGTTGTTCGCCGTCCCTAATGAAATAAAAATGCGTCCTCCCTATTGAAAAACCCTTTACATGTCAATGAAAGTCATGGCTGTAGAAAAGATGCTAAGAGTTTTCAAAAAAATAAGAAAAAGAGTATGCTGAAACTAGGAAAATTAATTTGGAAGTAAGAATACTATAATAAATATTGAAGAACCATGGATTTTGGCGTCTAAGGAGCTGATGCACTATGTGACTCTCTCAATGATAAATGTTAAGCATTCATAATTCAATTAAAATGAATATTATTCAGATTTAACTATGACCATGTCAGGATTATAAATCAAAAATTATAAATATTACAACCAAATAGATGAATACGAAATTTCTTTTTTGTTAATGATTGGCAACAATGAGAGTCTGTTTTTCTGTATAGAATATGCGTATAGAGCATGAGGAGAAGGAAAGACATATGGTACTATTGAATATTGTTCACATCAGCTGTCTGAAGGAGCGAGAAGGGGAAAGGTATTAGTTACTGCTATAGGGGGGGGGGGACATTTAAAATAGTATTTTTATTATTATTTATTGCAGGCCGCAGGGAGAATATTTTATTTATATACTTATATTATTAAAACTTTAAAATGCATTTTTAACAAAAATTTACCACAAAGGTGTGTGAGAATTCTTTAATTCTTCTTTTAAAAGGGAAATGTTTCCATGAAAAAAGACGATCAAACAAAGAAAGAACATATTTCTTAAGAAAACTTAAAGAACAATAGTACCAACCATTTTTCCTTTTCTAATCATACAACTGTTATTTTTCCCTTCTAAAGTATACTACTCTATAATTTTTTGGTGGGAAAGACCCATCTGACTCCAGCCTTGATTACAACATATCCTAATCACAAGAAGCAGAAAAATATGTGTCCTAGTCTACCGCAAGATGGATTGTTGACCTTTTTGAAAGAGTGGCTAGAGAAAGGAAAATGCAATACAACCAATCACAGAGCTATCATCCAAATTAAATCACTAATGAGTTATCACTAAGGAGGATAAGAATCTCAGATGTGGTCTGAATTATGAAAATACTTCTATAACAAGTATACAGACAGTTTGAATTGAATACATTTTACATTATAATTATGTATATATATATATTTGGGTCGGTGACAGGGCCTCAAATGCCCCCATTGTTTTGGCAAGGGTGTAGTCATTGAAAGAAAATTATTTCAACATTTAAGGCTATTATCGACTCTTCCTATAAGTCTATTAAAATAAATTCGTTATAAAGTTCCATCTAGTACAAATGCGTATGGATATTAAATATGAAACCTTGAAAAATGGGTTTCTTTGTCTGACTTACTTATCAAGGATGAATCTACAATTAACCGTACCCTTAGATGCAAGGTTTTATAAATCTATAACTACACCAAATGTCATCTTTTGTCGTTTATACATCAAATCTTTTTGTATGCCTAACTAACTTTGTATATAATATATAGAATACGTTGCGTAAGAACTTCTCTTTTTGTGCCTTTTTCAAGTCTACTGCTACAAACATATTCTTATAAATGCCTCTTACTTATGACTTAAGAAGAAAAGTGAAAAAATAAAAGTTATCTATTTGTCTCTGATGTAATTTTCTATAAAGAAAGATAAAAATATATATATTCATGACGTTATTTCACTTTAAATCAAGTAAAAATCCCTTTTTTTTTAATCAGTTTCATTTTCTGAGGAAGAGGATCTCATTTCCTATTCAATCTATGCTTCACTTGAACTCTCTACGTCTTGTACATACATAGGTAGATTTTAATTATCACTCACCAGTGTACATAAGTAGATATGTATAATCATATCCAGGAATCAAAGCCTCAAAATAGACTCATGAACAAATCTTAGGATTAGAAAACTTTACACGTTAACAAAATATTATTTTTTTGAGTTTTGACTCAAGATGAGGAAAAGAAAATATATTTATATTTATATATAACTTGGTTGACAGTTCTTTAAAAAAACATCGCATTATTGAGCTCGTGAACACTTTTTGACTAAAAATATTCCGTCTCCATGAGGCAATACTATCAATACTTTAAGAAACTTTAGAGTGTGTATTTGTTATAGAGACTTGAAACTGAGTGTATGTATATACAATATTAGTCTTGGATTTTCACAAATCAACCCGAAGACTGAGACAGGGGCGTACTGGCCCGGCGGTCAACCGGTCAATGACCGGTGCGCCCCTCTGAAATCTTTACTAGGCGCCCCTTCGATTTAGCATAATGCGCCTTTATCGTACAAGATATTTACTCTTTGCCCGGTGGAAATTTTCGCCCCAGTACGCCCCTGGACTGAGATATACAATAGTTAGATGCAACTATACATAACAGGAACTTTATACGTAGCCCCTCTCAAAGCAGACTCGTATCATACATACCAACAAGACTATAAGCAGCTTAATAGGGAGACAGATCCTTAAAGAATATTGAATAGAGTCCTGGGACAATATTTGAGTAGGAGTTGTTTGAAGAAATCAACATGGGCATTTTTATATAAACAATTCTAAGAAGTGGAATAATATACATAATTAATTAGTTGATTAAGTCTACACTATTTAACAAGGAGTATCAGATCTTTAATAAGAAGGAAGAGTTCCAAGACTCCTGAGTTATAATGGATTAGTTTTATACTTACATATATACAAATATTTAGTATAAAAGATGTGAATTTAGAGCTTTAGTCTGTTATAAAAGTTCCACGGAAAGGCCTCAAGTGTTATAAACATATAGATATTATGGAGGCATTTAAAACCCTTTGTTCAAAGGTTGAGGATCAAGTGTGCTTAAAACATTGAGAGGTGTGTGTTTAGGTCACATGGAAATAGAGTGAGTCCTATATGGTTTGTTGCGTTCAAGAGGACATTTTGAATCATTTCCCATTGAATTTACATTGTAAATATTCATTATGCAAAAACTAAAATCTCATATCAAATTCCATGTTTTGTTTCGTGATAATTACATTTTGTATAAATGAAATATCGACACTCAAAATATGCAATTTGATTAATTTTCAAAAATTTCATTTCATCATTTCATGATCCCGTTTAATTAAATGAATTAAGTACTGATGCATGCATTGAGTGTAAATATCTAGAGAATATTACAAAAATACCAAAAAACAAAACAAAAAAAACCTAGTTTTGTCTCTTGGACAAAATAAATATTAAAATAAAAGTGAGTTCGACATCTCCTTGTTTCTCATATTCTAATAATATGTTACAAGTGCAAGTGATATGTTTATACAGGGTATGACATCATAAGGTTTCTTACAAAAAACAAAAAAAGTGTTTGTTCGAGAGGAAAAAGGAATTGTCCCTGAGGGGGAATTTGTAAGTCTTCAAAATTGAAGAAGAATTATGTCATCATAAAACATGATATAATAAATATCACACATAAAGTGAAATTTATTTATGAATATAAATATGTTGCGTGAGAACTTTATTCTGTTCATGAAGTTCCGTCAAATATTTTTGTGTATTTATAATTATTTATTTATATCTTTCTAATAAACCTACTATCTAAACATAAGTACATAGAATAGAAATGAATCGAGGAAGTTAACCATATTCCCTACAGTATGTTTTTCTTAAGATTAAGCAGACCTAGGAGAGGAAAGGTAAAAGGTAGTCTTCGTCCCCCTAAGCATTCAGAAAGTTTGTTTCCTTTTAATACAAACTTCCTTTCCTTTTTCCAACACTCAGCTTATTGATCCTCTGAATAGATAAGTGAGTAAGTAATGAAGAAGAAAAAGAAGAATAATGCATTAATAACATGATGAATTATTCAAGGTCATTCATTTTTATGGACACAATATAAACTATTTCCTTGACGTAGATTTCTGAATCGATAGACATTTTATGTCAACATGTAATTATGGACTTTATATATTTTATTGAGTAATTTATGAAATACCCACCCATGTGGTTGTACAAGCTGATACTTGATCAATAGAAGATCCCTCAAAAACATGAGATAGACTCTATTTTAAAACAAAAATTTAGAGAATTTATATAATATTGAATCAGGGCTTCGCAAAGTGTTGCAAAGTAATCCCTAGGGGTCGATTAACGTTCAATAGCTAAGAGAGGGATCCTCAAGGGGTCTTTGAATCCTCCGACATGAGTTTTAAAAAGTTCCTGCATTGCATGATGGATGATACATGCTTTAGTGGCTTACTTTTTGACTATTTTAATGAGGACTACATATTGATGATCTGTGTCCCATTAGATCATTAAAATGATTAAATATTCCATCGCTTGGAAAAATAATAAACATGTATCATTAATATAATCCAAAATAAATGAATACTTAGTGGACAATTAAAAAGACAAGGGGCATAAATATACGTAGATATAAAAACGTAATGAGGCGTAGAAATGTTAGTCCCTAGAGTCTACTCTTTAAATTACAAATTACACACGTGTTTATTCTCATTTTGACCGACGTATTTTTAGCCATAATGATTATTGCCAGATATAACTACTGTCAAAACGGAAAAATATAAACGAAATGAAGTTATTTTACAGGTCAACTCTCTACCTTGGGCCTTAAACTTTGATAACTCTTCCTCTAGCTACAACCTATGTCCCAAAATTTGTACATTCCGTCCTAAATCTGACTGCTAACGTAGCCGTCTTTGAAACAATCTCTACTCAAAAACGTCATCAGGTGCATAATATATTAGCCATTAACGTCATCATCAATCTATTTTGCCTTTTTTCAAAGTATAAAGTACTCAATTTTTTGTAGGAATGCTTTAATTAAGACTACATACATTAAGTATAATGACAAGAAGCTCTAATCATTTTCTCGTGCATTAAAGATACTTGAAATTTTAATGAAGGAATTCAATTAATGCACCAAAGTCCTTCACTATGCTATTAGTAGGGATGAACATTTTGTTGAATTGAATGAGCGTGAACAATATTACTATCTGGTACACCTGTTTCATTTTAAAGGGCTGATTGTTATTTGACAATATTAAATAAATACTCTTTAACTGATTGCAACTAAAAGGACTGAAGGGAATTTGAAGTGTCCAGGAGAAGGTGGTGCATTTTCTTTGCTATGATTTCTTATTAATCAGAAGTAGAACTAAGCAACATTCTTGCAAGTTATACGACGAGCTTTTTGGGGTAAACAAAAACACACTGATTTCTCCCTTCAGCTGTTTTTCATCATTTGACTCTTTTGATTTAAAGCAGCTGACCCTACGTGTTATGAACTCGTAAAGGGTATTATTATTATTTATGATTTTGATAGTATAAAAAATATATTAAATCAAGGATTCCGCGGCCTTTTTTTTTTGAATTTTTGAATACCTTACAAGTACTAACAATTGGTTTGTGATTGGTAGAATTTATCAATGTATATTGTATCTAAATAATAAATGATTTATAATATTAAAAAGTTGGCAACAAGGAAAATACAGAAGGGTAGCTGCTACCAGTTGTTGTTTCAAATTTTTCCTTTCCCTTTTGTGAGTCGAGGTTGCGAGTGGGAAAAAAAGCTCGTCGTGTTATTTCCTCAACGATACAGAAAAGAATGAATTCGAATTGTTTAAAGAGGTACCCACTGATACGTTTCTTTCTTTCCATAAACTCATCACCATATCTCAACATTTTATCCATGTCACTACCATTTTACTCAAAAGTTTCAGAATGCATTGTAGAGGACGCTTTAAAGTTTAGGACTTTTAAAAGGACGGAACAGAATCGATTTTAAGCCCCACCATATGAAGGCTTTTTTGGCTATATATACACATATAGGAATGCATTATTATTGATTCTGAAAGTGTTAAGTGGATATAAGCTCCTTAACTATCTGTAACAATCTCTAATTAGCCGTTCCTCTCAGACATTTCCTTTCTTTTAGTGTTTCTCTCCCTATTTGTTCCCTGCCTTTACCTCACTACATATATACAAACGAAATGTAGAGTTATTATTGTTAATTCAGGACTAACAACGAATGAAAGCATTTATGTTATTCTACTTATTATTATTGTTCTTGTTATTTTGGCCAGGTATTAATTTCTATGATATATAAAAATATATATAAATTTCATGAAAGCAATAAAGTTTTGTTTTTTTGTTACGTTATGTTATGTTTTTCTACCCTATTGTAAGTCTTTTATTTCAAACAAATTATATATAACACTTACATATATTTAAATAATAGATTCCCAGGTCAAAGAACTAAAGGAATTTTTTGAATGAATATAATACTGTTTTAATTGTTTTGTTTTGTTTTTTGGTAACTTGCTCGTTCACCTTAGGGTTTTTTTTTTTTTTTTTGTTTTTTTGATATTTTATATACATAGTCTGTACAACTTTTGAAAATTCAATTTTAACTTTTTCCTAAAATTATATATATATATATTAAATGGAGTCTCGAGTAGCATTGAAAATAATAATTTGCAAAATGTTATGAAAAAAACTTCACAGACTATAAAATTTCACAAAAAAAAAAGGCTGAGGAAGAAGAATTATATTTTACATACATATATAAGACGAAAGCCTCTGTTCAACCATAGGTTTTAATTTTTTGCATGGATTCAGTAAAAGGAGTTAAAGTATGCTCCAAATCTCACTCTACATAATATAGTCTGTCAAATATTTCCAAAAGTATCTACATACTTCATTTGCAAAGAGGAAAAACTATATCCAGAGTACTTTAGACTAAATTCTTGATAGCTCCATTCAAGTTCAATAATCCATGTGGTACTTTCCCTCAAGTCAACACTCCTAGAGCCATTTGAAAAGGCGAATAAGTCCAATCTATCAAAGGTGAATATTTGTTATTAGATACAATTTAAACAGTTCCAACTAAAGTACATGTCTGTACTAATGAAGATCGGATCAAGTGGAACTCTCGTCTTTAATTCTAATATTAGAGCCATTCAACACTATGATTGAGTCAAATGTACGTATAATTATCTACTAAAGAATTGGTATGAAGGCCATTGTTTGACTATAGCTGTGATCATAAAGAAAAAGTTATTTGAGTGTGTTTTTTTTCAAAATAAATTTGATATATGTGTCAAGACAACAAGAAAGCAAGTTTATCAGAAATAATATTTCAAAAATGAGTTAGACCTAAACTCATATTTTTAAAGGCATTCTCTTTTGTTTGCGTTAATAGTATACTTCGATTTATTAAATATTGACTCCAATAATTGCAACTGTATTATAGGAAAGAACCAACTGCCACTAAATAAATATCTTGGGTTATGAAAAGGAAGGACGTTCTTTCAGGGACCATATCGGCTCTATATGCAGTCGTAGTCGTAACATTTATCCAAGTGCTCTACTGGATAAACAACAATCCTCCTTGGTTTCTTGATATAAAGTGACATTTTAGCTAAAACCGTGCGGTATAGGTCTTAAAATGACTCCAAAAAATTTGACCGTTAATTTTATGAAGTAAAAAAACTTAAAAGTGGATTTTCTTCTTTTCAATATTTGAAAACAAATTGCTTTCTCGTTGACTTGACACATATTGAATACTGACATATCATTTCAAAAAACAATTCAACTCTGCTCCTTAAATTATACTCACATAAATAACTAAAATTCAATTGAATTTCAAAGTTAAATTCAAAATATTCTAGCCGTTGTCTATATCAGGGGTGTCAAACATACGGCCTGTGGAGGTTCAATCAGGCCTGCAAGATAATTAGAAAGTGGAAAAAATAAATAAAAGACATGGATTATTTTTTTAAATTAAATGTAGTCGTTGAATTATCCGCTAGGGGTGCATGTTAGTTTTTCTTTAGAAGTCTCATGTTGTAATCTCATGTAAAGTTCATTACTATTATTTTCGATATCAGTTACTTAAATTTTGTGCAATTTTGTTAGATGTTTTGTAAAAGTGTTGTTCAATAAATTTTTAGCTAAATTTAACATTGCCCTTGTTCTTCTTTAAATCAAAACAAAGGGAAGACATGAAAATATTTTGGTTATTTATAGCTAAGTATGCTTTAATTCTAATGGTCCGGCCCACGAGATCTACCTAGGGGTCGTATGAAGCCCACAATGTGAAATGAGTTTGACACTCAATAATCAATATATACTTGATTAATAATATTTTGAGTGTGTATAATGATCAGAAGGGCCAATTACTATAAGGAAAAAATACCGGGAAATTTAAATTTCTTTGGAAAACCAATGTTTGTTTGTTTGTTTTTAAAAGTTGACAATACTGTCACGTACATTTGTGCCAAATTACACGTCATACTATTCCTGTGTGTTTGAGATACGCGTCGTCCTTTTGTAAAGCGTTAAAATTGAATTTATCGTTTTTTAATATGTCTCAAAAAATGATGACTCAAAAGCAGTTTAGAGAAAAGTTGTGTAAATTTAAAACAAAAAGTTACAATGAGTATTTCAAAATGTATTTATTTTTTTTTAATTTTGAAACTCCCCGTTAAATATTTCGTGAGATACATAACCTATTATTGTCAAGAAATCAACCATCCGATTTTTAATTTTATTAGCATATTCTAAACTCAGCAATTATTGTTCTGTAATTATGTTGTTGACTCAATAACAAATTTGTAATTGTTTTGAAAATTTGGGAAAAAACGTTGGCAATGGAGGAATATTTTGATGATGATTTTTGCCCATAAATGTATGTGCAATTATGTTTCATAAACTTCCATTGTCAGGCAATCACATGGTGTTGAGAGTTTTCTCAAGGATATAAGAGTAATAATAATATTAATGATTGTGTGTTTTGTTTTATTTTGAATAGAAAGTTACATATCAAAATAATGCAGTTAGAATCTAAAAATAAATATAAGTAAGTATTTTTAGGGGCATTAAGATAAAAAAAAAGAAAAAAAAGTAAAGCATAAAATGTGTAGCAAAACAAGCCTTTTTTTTTTTTTTTTTTTTTTTGCTAATAGTTCATTCAGAATGCTGCACAATATATGTATGTACACATATAACTACATAGAAATGGCTGTAATTATAAATGAATATTTTATACATAGTTGTGTCGAGATTGGTAAAGTTAGGGAAGTCGGTTGCTTTTTTTGTTTTTTGTTTTTTTGACAGAAGGAGCAAAATCCAGGTGTGTGCACACATACAAAGTCCAACCCAACACTGTCTTAACGTCAGTTATTCATGTTAAAAAAAGTACAAAATATACTCACGAGTAAGACTCTTCTCTATGCCTTTGGAACAAGACAAATTTGATCATCATTCACACCCTTAGAGTATGGCTTTGAGTTTCACATCAGACATTCACATGAATGGACCACCCATGAATTATTACTATATTAAAAACATATGACTTTTATAGGCGTGATCCATTCTCTTATTCAAAAGTATGGGGATCAACTCTTTTTTTTAAGAACGGTGCAAAGATAAACGAATAATTACACTGGTCAACAAATTTGAACTTTCAAAAAAAGTTATTCAGTTATTTTTTTTTTCGAGAGTCCAACGGGTTTTTAAGAAATCGGATCCTACTTTTTGAGCTAACTTGACACATTTTCCACCTTCAACTTCAATTTAAGCCTAGACCCTTCATTTTCTGTATTAAAAAATAATGATCCGCTAGTGTATTTAATGCAGATTCCATTTTTAGTCTTTGTTTGGACCTAAAGGGACTCCTGGGAGCGTTTCTCAAAAACCATCGGACTCTTTAAAAAAAAAAATAATTACAGATTTGAAATTAGTGTGCAAAAATGAATAACTTTTACACACCTTATACCTCTTAGGATTTTTGACTGTTGACTAACCAGTGTTATTAACCTTTTAAGAAAAAGGAGGTTTTTGTGAACATAAACGTTTCTTTTTTGCTCGAGGGAAATTGAAATTTCAATTTTTATGTATAATTTTTTTAGTCATTTATGTTTCCTAGATTTTTGTGGAGATTTCCAGTGTTCTTAGTAGAAGAATTTTTCCTTGAGCCGCTCTAAAATTCCTCCACACCTAATTTGTATGACATCCGTGTAATGATGTATAAATTGACTTAAAAAAAACATCTACAAACGTCGTATAACGAGTCTTACTAAAAATAAGATCATGATTTAAAAGAGAATCTTCATCTTAATGCAGTTTATTACATACATATTTAAATGGAATTGAATGGATTTATGCTTGCTTTGATGGTATTAGTTCATTGTCTAGGTAAGATCAGACAGAACAACATTTATTGAAAGGAGTTATTTCTATTCTAAAGAAGGCAAATAAATAAGTATATTAAATGTGGAGCATATTTGTTTGAAATAAAGTCCTTAAAAGTCCATCACAATAGAGAGTGTCTTGTCTAATACATAAACGAATAAAACTTTTTTTATTATTTGTCAAATTCTTGTTTGACTTTTTCTTATACTTTTAAGGACTTATTTATAGGGGGGAGGGGAAAGGGGGGGGATTACATCACCTCATATCCAACCATACATACCTGCTACACATTATGAAGAGAAGGATTCAATCCCTGGAAAATTGCCCTACTGTATGTATACTATTTAGGGACCTCATTTTCACATAAAAGTGTTAACTAAACACTTAATACTTAAGCAGTATAGAAAGTACAAATTAGTTCAGTTCATTTTCAAAAGATGGCTCTGAATGTGTCATAATGACAGCTGGTTTCGGTGGTTTCAGTGAGGTTAGGCATTTGCTAATAGTATTCAGTTTATATCGCATTGAATTTCAACCCTGTTTTTTTTTTTTTACTTTGTTGAATATGTCAAATTTTGTGATAGCTAAACTGCTTCTTTGTGAGGTTTTATGTTCCTCCTTTAATTGGAAGAAAAGTGCAATTGAAGCGTATAACATACTTGTAGAAATTTAGAGTAGCAATGCTTCAACTGATAAATTACTCTGATCAACATTCAAAAATTCTAAGGAGTATAAGTAGTATAAAAGTTATTCAATTTTGCACGCTGATTCCAAATCTGTATTTTTTTTTAAAGAGAGTCCTAAAGTTTTTGAGAAATTGCACTCTACTTTAAGAGCTTATTTGGCCCATTTTCCAACTTCAACTTCAATTTTGTGCTTTAAAAAATAATGATTCGCAAGTGTTTATAATGAAAATTCAATTTCCAGTCTTTGTTTTGACCTAAGGGGACTCCTGGGGACATAAGGTGTGGGAGTAGACCCAAAAGTGAAATGAAATGGATTAAGAAGAAATTCATTCAAAAGCTGAGACTCACAGCTTTCAAACGAGATGTCAAGCGCTCGATAAAAATCCCTATCCAAGAAGAAATCGTCCATCTAAACGTGTAAATTTCCATTCAATCTCGAGCAAAAATTCACTAGAAATCAAAGACTCACGGTAGAGCTACACTTGTATAAAGTAAGGTTTTGAGCTGATAATTTGAGCAAGGACAGATTTAGAAAGCTCCTTTTTTTATTGGTTTTATTGTATGAATGTAATCCCTTTCATTCATAATGACAACATACCCTCTATGGATAATTAATTGGAATGAAGGATATTACAGAATAATTTGACGTAAAAATAATTGATTTATTTGTCTCTTTTTTTCACAGAAGATGATTAAAGAAAGAAATGTTTACAACATCAAAGCCAGATGGTGAATATGGAAATATTTCTAACTATTTTTTTGCTACAAGAAGTTAAGCAGTTAAAGATAGTCAAATCACATATTTTGTTTTTCCCTTATACAATATGTCAATATGTTATACAAATAACTTCCTTTCAAAAGAAAAAGATGAGTGTTGCATCAATTTGACCTTTGCAGACTCAGTAGGGATGTGCTTCTTAGACCTTTTGTCAGACTTTAGAGGCTGGGTTTTGAACAAGAAATGGCATAGTTTTCAATTTGAACAAAGATATGTATATTGAACAGCTGGAATTTCCAATCTCCTTTAAAGTTACTCTCCTAAAAAAAGTCCATGGCTCATTCAGTTCCATGAGAGTATATGCCTACACATTAATAGCTGTCATCGAATGGTAGTAATGGAAGGTCGTGATGGGACTCTCTAAATTGAACTCTTGGGGTTTCATCTCTGTCTTTAACTTTCAAAGTTTTGGTTTTGTTGTCATGATTCAGCTCAAAACAACTTCAGTGATATCAATTTTTATTTCCTATAAAATATCATTTCATATTTTTTTCCCTTTCTTTGACACAATCCCTCAAAATCAAGGACTTGTCTTAATTTTGGACAATGGTTGTACTATTTTTTTTTCGTGGTCTTTTTAAGTCTTCATAATATTCAAGATACCACGGAATATAGAATCAGAATCAATTCTATACATATTTTGACTATTCTAAATCTATTATTTTTATGCGCCGATTCAATAAACGAAGTATCGCTACAGACTGATGCACCCGTCTTGACAATTTGTATTACTACCTTAATATTCTCTGTTAATAATATTAACGGTTAATTGTTTATTATTTAGCAGAGAGGTAGAAATGTCTCTACAGACCGGTCCTTGAGAACCGCTGGCTAACAAACAGATGGCTTTTGTCTATTTCTAGAATATAAATTGTCATTATACTGTTTGATAAATGTGTCAAGTCAACAAGAAACCAAGTTGTTGTGAAATATTTCAACAATGAGTGTGAACTACACTCATATTCTTGAAGACATTTTTTTTTTGCTTATATTAAGAGGTTATTGTGATTAATTAAATAATGACTCCAATAACTGCAACTTATTTAAAGGAGTCAAAAAACACCGGCCACAATAAAGAATCAAAAACACCTGGTATTTCTGACTATGTAGTGAATCATGGTGAGCATGATAGCGGATTGAGTTGATTCCTGATAGTTTTTAAGCAGATGATGAACTGGTTTTAGCCAACGTCAACTAAATAAATCTCTGGGGCTATGAAAAAGATGGACGTTCTTTTAGGGACCATATCAGCTCCATATGCAGTCGTAACATTTATCCGAGTGCTCTACTGGATAGACAATAATCCTTATTTGTTTCTTGAGTAAAAGTGACATTTTAGCAAAACAACGCGTGCGGTATAAGTCTTAAAATGACTAATATTTGGCCGTTATATTAATGAATTAAAGAAACTACTTAAAAGTAGATTTTCTCCTTTTCAATATTTGAAAACAAACCTAGCTATGCATATTTCAAGTACTAGATTCTAGGAATTAGAGTAAAATTCAGTCTACCATAGGGAGTTCGGAATATTCATATCCCATTTTTCCGGAATCTTCGTAGTCCGAGTTAGAATTTTCTTAGCAAATTTAGCAAAATAATTCATAGATTGTAACTATCAAATATAGTCATTTAGTAAGGAGCAGATGAATCCCTTTTTGCAAAAAAAAAAAAAAAAAAAAATAGATAAAAATATGCAAATCAATAATTGAGATTTACCCCCCTCTAATCGCTCTTTAAAAATTTCTTGTTGGTTTCTTATTGTATTGTGAGAGTGTGTGTATTTTTATGTATTATTAACATGGTACAAAATAATAATGGAGAGAGAGAGAGAGAGAGTGTGTGTGTGTGTGGTGTGTGGAGTGAAAAAGAGCTAAAGAAAGCCTTTCGTTAGCTACTCTTATAGCTATGTACTTCTGTAATAGTCCCCCTCTAGCGGAGGAGTTGTCTATTACCGGTAAGGCACGCACTCTCGAAAGGGAGAAGTAAATGCAATGAATAAAAGGGAGAGTATTTGAAGAAGAAAGCTCTCCCGGGGGCTTTCCCCTCCTTATTCTCCCAAATACTCCTTTTAAACAATTCCGCCCTGGTTTTTTTTTTTTTTTTTTTTCAAGAGTAACATTTATTATTCTTCTTCTTCTTATTATTGTTGTTGTTATTTCAGAAGGACTTTTTTTTTCCTGAGCTTCTTTGCCCCTTAGTTCGTCCAGAAGTGAACATAGTAATTTATTTATTTTATTTTACGATTTTTTTAATTATTTAAGTAGCAAAGTGATATTCTTATTCAATACACATATGTATATTTCTTATATTACAAAACCATCTTTTGACAAATAAAAATTATATATTTGATATATATAACTTATATATAAATATATATTTGGAAAATTGATAAATAAATAAAACTAATACTTAGCATTTAAAAAAGTAAAAAAAAAAAAAAAAAATCATCTACAAACAACTCACCACAAAATGGCCTTTACATAATCTGGAACAAGAGGAAATTTGTTTTTCAAAGGGGAGCTGCTGCTACTACTACTACTGGTTGTGCTTTTGAAGTGAAGAAATTCCCCAACGTCGCCTTTTGAAGAATATTGAAACAAAAAACTTAGATCGATTCCCTGTCAATTCGTCCTCACTCCTTCGAGGTAAATCACACCACATTTTTTTAAATGCTCACGGTCAGAGTTTCTTCAGAGTCTATCCGTTCTCATCAGCATCATCATCAAATCCTTGTTTCAAACAACAGATCACAACTTGACCTCTCCTCCTCCTCCTCAAGGATCCATTATCTCCAAAACAAGAGCACAGAAAACGAAACAGGGCTACACACCACCACCACCACCAATAATAATAATAATATTAATTCACCATCGCCTTTCTCCAATTTCAACGCTGCCTCCCTGGCACCATTCTACCAACGAAAACGTGCCAAACCATTTCATTATCATTCCTCTTCTAACTCCAGGATTTTAGGACTACGACGCCACTTCTCTCAACTAGTAGCTTGGTTGTGATATTAGACAAAAAATTAAAAAAAAGCAACAACAAAAAACCAAACCAAAATAATTTATTAATTATTTCCCTTAAAAAACAAACATCAATTATATTAGTGAATCATCTCCCTTTTGAATTATTTTTATTGTCCCATCAATCAATCAACCCATCTTCATCATAACTTAACAAATTTGAGTTTTGATTGTCAATCTCGTCTGCAAAAAAAAAAAAAAAAAAAAAAACATTGTTTTTTTTTTGGGTGCTTTAAATAATTATAATTATTTATCTAGATATTTTAATATTATATAAAAAAAGTATATAAATTAATTAATTTAACAAAAAAATGGCCGAATCCAAATCCGCTGCTAACAATTCTCACTCCCCACCAAAGGCTTTTCAATTTGCTAAAAAACCCGAGGAGTTAAGTGGATGGGAATCATTTAAAAAGTGTATTTGGAATAGTGAAACCTCAGAATTTCTGGGTCGTACAGGAATCAATTGGCGTAAGTTTTACAAATTTATTCTGAAATAATGAATGTCTTGACCATTTGATATCATTTTATGTATTTATGTAAATTTCTCTACTGGGACAAAAATCACAAAACCTTCCTTTATCTTCTTTAACCCCCCCCCCCCTCTTTTCACTGCAGAAAAAGGAAAGTATTACTTACAAAAAATACAATACTGCAATACAATCTATGTATGTATGTAGAAACATAGGCCCTCACAACATGGGAGGGGTTCCCCATTTATTTTTATTTTTCCTTTTTCTCTTTCTTTTTATTTTTCCCTGTGTGTTTTGCCCCCTTTCAAAAGATTTCCTTTTTTTCTTCTATAGTGTCGAATAAGTTTTAAAATTGTCAAATGATATCATGAAAGAAATTATTAATACATTTTCCGTTAACCATGGAAGAATATCTGTGAAGAAAACGGCTTCACTTTCGAATTCCATTACTTTCAAAGGGCTTCTCCCTTTTATTTTATTATCATTATTAAACACAATAATAACAATAACAAAAGGGTCGACCCTGACTGCATAATCAGTGCAGAAATAATCAAATTATAACATCATTATGCTAAATCCCTTTGCTAGAGTGAGATCATTTCAAGGACAATTTCCTCACTTCATGGCGGTTAATAATATTTCCATGAATAAATTGTTAAAATAGATGCTGACAATTTATAATACATGTGCAAAGAGTAGTTAGATATTCCGTTACTCCTTCCTTTTTTTTTAATAGCTAGAAATATCTCCATAGCAATATTTTTCAGCATATATAATAACGAAATAAAATGATGATGAAAAAAAGGAAGAAAAAGAATTGAAAAAACTGTTTGAAGGACATTTCAATGTCACTTTAAATATATATATATATATATATATATATATATATAATATCCTACTAGTTATGAATTATGATATATGGTCGGAGTAGAGCCATCATAGATCATAGCAAACATACATATCTACCATTACTTCCCTTTCTGTACGTAGCTTGAATACAGAGTTACAATTATATCAATGAATTGATATCATGATTGTTCATTTGCTTCCTAAAAGGTAAAGGAAGGGGGGAGGAAAGAAAAGAAGTCGATCACTTGCAGTTGACTTTCCTCTTTAGGGGGATTTATAAAAAAAATGTAAAGAGGGAAACTACATGGAGGCAATATTCTGATTAATCAATCACGCCCTAGATTGCCATAGAATTACTGCAGTATTTAAGGGAGTTGATTGTTATACATACATACATACATATGTTTTAACAACTCTATTATTAAGGGATTTCCCGCTATTCATAAATTCAAATATTTTCTTCTACTTTATTTTGATTGGTCATGTACTTATTATTATTTCTCTATTAAAGGGGAGAGAGAGGTTTGACATAATACAGAAAGGCAGACCCAGTTCAATAATACTGTTAATAATTAATTAATGATGAAGGAGGCCGTAATTATCTACTCCATGATTTTTCCATACCTCTTAGTCTTATTATTGTTCTCCTTTCTAGAGTCGAGAAGCTAAGTTACAGATTGCGTGATGAAACTTATGTGAAATTATACTTTTAATCATGTATGTGGTTTTTTGAAGACCTATTTATGAAATGAGGTTTTATTGATTGATGTTGCTACTGCTGCATGTACTCATGCTGCTCGCTATGCCCCCTAAATATTTAAAAATAATGCTGCAATAGCTATCAACAAAATTAGTTGTTAACTTTAATGGAAAGGTGTAGTATTCAAAACATTATTTAAAAAGGTATTGGGGGATAAAATACCTTATTTATTATGTATGCATGATGAACTGATCCCATTAGTATTAGACAAGATTTATATAGACTATAGACAGTTATGTACACATTTACATAGATATTAACTCCTTCCTCACGTTTCTCTGTTGCAGTCAAAATCATATTATTCTATATTGTGTATTACTGTTTCCTTGCTGGATATTTCATTGCAATGCTCGTAATATTCTATCAAACATTAGATGACAAAAGCCCAAAATGGAAAAACTCAAATGGGATCATTGGTAACAATCCAGGTAAGACGGACTTTGCTATTCCACAAAAAACAATTTGGAACCAACAGAAAATGCATATTTTCCTTTCACAATTTAGGACTTGGATATAGGCCCGGCCCAGGAGAGGATAAAGTTGAGAGCACTCTTTTAAAATATCGCCATGGTTCCTTGAATGCCTCTGGGGATTGGGATAAACTCGTTGAAACTCTAGAAAATCATATTAAAAGTAAGTCATGGAATTTAATATTTGCAGCTTCATTCTCAAAATAAAAATTATGGGACTAATTGATTTGCATGATTCTAAATGTGTGTTAATTCATTGTTTCCCCCTTGCCTCCTCTTTCTCAACACTTTATTTATCTTCTACAAACTACATAGTGCTCAGAGATATCCCAGATGAAGAAGTGAAAAGTAAATACATACTTAATTAATTTATATGTATAATCCATTTATTTATATAAGCAATAGCAAAAGAAATCATTTAGTATGGGTCCTATCTTCTGCAGTTTCGTTTTATTCATTCTTGAATCAAATTAAGGTATCTATCTATTTAAGCAGATAGATAGAGTCCTCATTAATATACATAGACAGTACGTAGATTCTTAGTGGAAGAGTGGACCCTTCTGCTTCAAATGTTCTATCTTTACAAATTTAAATCTATCATTCTATATTTTTTATTTATTTATTTATTCTGTGTAATTAGAGCAATCAAAATGTAAAAGACGAAGTAAGTTGAGATTTATACATATTCTTGCCTTAAAGCAATAATTTTGTAGTGATTGGAGGTCGTAGTTAATGCTTTTAAGCTAGTAAATTCGCAACATGGACTCGCTATGTACAAACACGATGTGTTTGGACAACTTATTTCAAAGATTTCTCCATAAATCTATCTTCAAACTTAAAAAAAACGCAGTTCTCTTTTGCTCAGAGAACCTCTTCACTTTGAAAAGGTGAATTGTTGAGATAATTTGAGGATTGAACTATCTACAGAGATCTTAGAAATATGTAAATTGCTCACTCCCAAACACGTTGTGCTTAGTACACAGTCGTCAAAAGTACGAATTTACCTTTAGTTAATGTAATCATTTCGAGCTGGGAAACTCATACAACTCGACTAGGGTTCAATGATCTCAAAGACTACGAGACTACATTGGGACTCCTAAAAAAATGACTCGTAAACAGCTCTCATTTTATTTTGAACACATCAAAAAGTGTTCACTCCTGTAATTATATTCGTTATATGATTCAATAATTTATGAAATAATGAATCAAATCCCTCATTAAGAGGTGTGTACTTATTAGGTTGTTAAACACTGTAGTTTCAAGATGACAAGAGTGTAAACAAGAAGCTTTATCTCTCATAAAATTTGATGCATTGAATCATGGTCTCTTGTTGTAGAAATTAGAATGTATATATTATAAATTAATCGATAATAATTGCCATGTACATTAGGATTTTTATGCATATTATGTAGCAATATTAGATTCTTTAATTAGGCATAATTAGTCTTATTAATTTATGTAGGAAGATGCATACATAAATGCAAAGGTTTATTTTTTAATCAATAATAATTATATTTAGAAAGGTTGTGTGCATATTTGTTCTTAAAGTTCCGTTTTTATTCTTTTCTCCTACTCCGGGGTTCTATATGTAATTAATAAAACCTTCATTAATTACATAATATATCAGTTATTGAATTGAAATTCAAAAATATATATAGAGAGAGAAAGAGAGCCCTTCGACCCTTATCATAAATCCTTATGAACCTCATTGCGTGTATTAAAAAACTATACATATACATAATTGGTATGTAGATATACCTATAATACTTAATGATGCGACGTTAATCTTCGGATGTTCCTATTATCTTTATTATCCGTCTAAACCCTGTAACAAAAATGATGTAATTGGAGGGGGACGAGGACCCCTTTAAGTACCCCCTCTCAATTTTTATTTCTTTTTTTTATAAGAATATTTTATCTTTTCATAAAAATATATAGAAAATTATTCTGCACATTTAAAAAAAAAAAGCATACCTTGATGAAGATTACATTTCATATCAAGTATAAGAATAATAATAATGGTGTTTTATTCTCATTAAAAACACAATTACCGCCCCCTGCAGTCATGCATATGTATGTAGATAGCAGAATGTTTGACAATTAAGCATACTAAACATACATAAATCTCTGCCTGCAGTAAAAAGTTCCATGAATCATTTTGTAAGGAAGAACAAACATAATTTAAGTGAAATATAAGTTTTTTCTCCTATGATGACATATACTTACTCATTTTTATAAGTGATTCAACTAACAATTATGAATGAGGGAAATATTTCTAATAGCTAATTCATTAGTGAATAGGAATTAAGACACATTGGCCAAGAGGACTTTTGATATTCTTTGGCATTGAAGGGTTAGAGTGTAGTTACATTGTATTTAATTAATTAGTAAGGAACTAAGTTTATTTGCTACCCATAATTTGAATCCCAAGCCATTGACAAAGTCATTAAAATGTCCATGTTGTAATTATAATTAGATATTAACTTATTTGTTAAAATCTGTGAGCAATGCTCCAACTACTATCATTAAATATATCAATGTTGAGAAAACTCAAGGATCAACTCATTAATTTGAGTAAAAGGTTTAGAGAGTCACTGAGGAGGAAAGCCATGTGGATTTTTCATGTAATAAATATATGTACATAAATAAAGAAAAGAAAATTAAGTGCTTAATTTTCCAATTCGATATATTATCTGCATACATCATTTTTTTTCTTCCTTGATAAAGTTTCTCTCTAAATCAGGGATTAAGGATGATAACGTCCTACTATGAGACATTCATTTATGTGTCGTCGACTCCTTGTAAAATTATACATACTAATATAATAATATGAACTTTTGTTTATTCACACAGTATTTCACGTTCCTTTCTTGGTTCCTAAGAGAAAAAAAAATATTAGGATTTTCTTTTGAAAGGCAATGTAGCAGACTGTTAGAGGAAGAACAGGATGGTTGGTTGTTTGTATGTGGGAAAGGAGTATACATATATACAAATATATTTGATATACATACATAGAAACAAACATCTTTTCCCTTTGAATTCAAAAACTCCTTACAATATATATGTATATGTATGTACATTGTATTACATATTGTACAAATCAAAAAAAAATTAATATTTTTCTCTTCGTTTTAACAATTTTTTTTATTTATTATTAAACTTCTTTATTACATGATCATCATACCAAAAGCTTTCTATTTCCTTTGCTTTCTACTGAATTTCGACTTAATCGATAGGGTAACAACCCCCCCCCCCCCTCCCGTTTTCTTTTATTTCTACCTCTTCCCTCCCACTCCTGTTTCTACTTGCTTTTGACTGTACATATATGTATTGCATTGATACATAAGGATATTATTATATGTACATATTCTTAACATAATTCAAAATTTCACTCCTACTAGTCCTATTAGTTGGTGAGGACTTTACTTTTGTGTAAGATTGTACAATTTCAGATACGACCAATGACTTCCTCATTTGATATACGCTCACTGCATAATATTTGGAAGAGAAAATTAGTTTCAAATGGCTGTGTCATTAGAATTATGTAAATATATACATCTTTTAATATTGCAGTCTTTCCCTCATTTCTTAGGAAATCTTTTTTTTTTTTCCTCTCTCTTTAAAGGTAGAGGCTCTCTCATCTAGAGTAATCACTATCTATTTATGAATACACCATTTATTTTGTATTCTTCTATAATCATTTTATAGGTTCTTGAGCTGTCTTAAAAGGTAGTCATGTTACTGACAAAGTTAGTAGACTATGGAGTTCTAGGTACGTCTTCTATGAAAAGAAATGTTCACAATGAACAACGAAGGTTTTGTCTACACAAGTTTATTAAAGGTTTGATAAACTCTTCAAACAAATTCATTGATTTTAACATGTCTATAATCCTATCGATGTGAAGTAAAAAGTTGCTGAAGAGGAATGATTGTCAATTCACCATATATGTACATACCATATAAATAATCACAAATTTGGAAAAGGGAGAGGTTGAGAGAGAGAGAGTTTTTTTTTACTAAAGAAGTTATCGTGTGAATTTTATTCAGAATGGTTTTTTAGCCTTAAAAAGTAGCTAATTGATAGAGGTGAAATGTTTGACTTGACAACGTGGGCACAAATATGTTATTATGTATGTACTTAGATAAGAACACTCCCTACTATGTATGTATTTAACCGCAATGATGAATTAATTAATTAATTATATTAATGATTTAGAAACTCTTCACCTTTACAGAAATGATGTGCAAAATGGAGTCTCGTCACTTCATTTATGCCTAACCAAATGTCTATTTGATATTGTCTCTTCTTAATTATGATTTCAGGATATAAGGGTTCTATTCTCACAGGTGGAAATAGAATCTCTGATAGCAATCCTCCAGACAAGATAGAATGTGAATTTGATCGTCTTCCAGGAGACAAACAAATCTGTAAAATAAAGGTGAAAGAACTTATCACTGGACCCTGTACTTTGGAGAAACAGTACGGATTCGAGAATGGTTCCCCTTGTATCCTTATCAAGCTGAATAAGGTATACACCTTCATTCCCGAAACTATTCAAATTATTTCCCTTTTATCTATCTATTTATATTTCTTTCTTTCATTCATTTGTGCCCTCAGATATTTGGTTGGATTCCAGAGCCTTTTTTGAACTCGACAGATTTCATTGATCAGGGTGCCCCTTCAGGATTAGTGAAACACATCACTGATAAGGAAGCGAAGAATTCATCCGAGGTAGGGAATGCTGTCTATATTTGGTGCGAAGGAGAGAATCCAGCTGATCGGGAGCACATTGGCCACATCGATTATTATCCTTCACCCGGGATTCCAACCTACTATTTCCCTTATAAAAATCAAGAAGGATACTTGAGTCCAGCAGTTTTTGCTCATTTCAAAAAACCTAAACGTGAGATCTTTCGTGATACTTAGTATTGAGTATTAATTAATGCTTAATTCATACACCATTGAATGAGACTTAAAATAATATTTCCCCTCGTTTGTTTGTTTGTTTGTTTTTTCAGATGGTGTTCTTATTTCAATTACCTGTAAGGCCTGGGCACATGGTATTAAACACAACATCCAGGAGAGAGAAGGAACCACTCACTTTGAGCTCTTGATAGATTAAAATCCCTCAAGAAATGGAGAGCATCCTTCAACTAAAATCTATATTTACTCCATTCTTAATAATAATTAAAGCGCGAACCATAAATAGACTTTTTGAATGCCATATTCTTAACGAACTCTATAAAAATATTAGTCAGGATATTAATTAATGCTTTATTAATTAATATTAATTATAAATTATATTATTATTATTATTATACATCTCTATATGATTTTTTTTTCTTTTTCGTTCATGCATTTTTCCCCCAAAATTAATTTTTAATTTCTGACATGTATCGTGTCGTATTCTGAATCGCAGTCATATCCTTGTATCATTTGATTCTTTCCTTATTTCAATCTATTTCCCTTCTTCCTTTCTACATATTTTCTGCCATTCCCTTCCTTCTATACCCCCAATATTATTTATTTCTTATATTGTTTTTTTGGTTTTGTTTTTTGGTGCACACTGCTGATCTCTATAGGAGTTGCAAGAACCCGTCAATTTATTATTTTACCTTGATATAAAGAGTCAAAATCTACAACAAATGTAAATAGTCGATCAGATTCGTATCTCTTGTAATTGATTTTTTTTTTTTTTTTTGAAGAAAAGGCATGTTGTTCTCGAATTGGGTTCTTGCATGGTGATGATGGATCCAGGGGTGGTGTGGTGTGGTGGGGATGAAGTTAGGTGGGACTTTCTCCTCTTCTCCATTCCTCTTACATCTCTCCCACCCCTTCCTCCATCCATCCCTCTACCTACCTATATAAATATATATAATAACTAAGTATATATCTATCTCTCATTAATCTAATATATTTTCAAAATAGATCGATTTCACTTTTTTAGTCATTATTAATCCTAATATTATATAAAGAAGAAAAAATATATTGATGAAAAATATAAATACAATTTCTGTGAAATGGGAATATAAAAGCCAGGAGAGAGATTCAACACTCGTCGTACCCATCTGTTTTTCTCTTTCTTTTTTCTTCTTCATTGAACCTACTCACTTGCTGTGTTTGTTAGACAAGCACATTGGTTTACACTTATTTATTTGATTTTCTCCCAAGTAATTGGATGTAAATTTGTACTCGTCAAGAATGGAGTCAAGGAAAAGAGGAAAAAAATGGATTCACGAGTGCATCGATCCCTTCTGCTTTTATGATATTTTTTCAGAAAAAAACAAATAAAAAAAATAGAAAATATCCACTCAAATGTTTCATTTTTCAATGGTCCAATTCTGGGAGATTTATTTGTACTACATCTAAAATATGTACAGAGGGATTTTGTTGATGAGAGCTTCTTCCCGTCAATCATCATAGATAATCACGACGAGCCATTTTGGGAATAAACAAAAGTACTCTATGTATTCTCCCTTCAGCTGATTTTCATCAGTTGACTCTTCTGTTTCAAAGCAGCTGGTATTATTATTATTATTATTTATCATTTTGATATACATATATATATATATTAAACCAAGGATTGCACGCCCTTTTTATGAATTTTTGAATATTATAACAGTATTAGCAATTGATAGAATTTATCAATGTATAGTTTGTACATCTAAATAATAACTCTGCCCACTATTAAAAAGTTGGACACAAGAGAAACACAGAAGGATAGCAGCTACCATTTGTTTTTTCTAAAATATTCCTTTTTTTTTCGAGAGTCGAGGTTGCAAGTGACCAAAAAAGCTCGTTGCAAATAGCTAGAGATGTAAATAGAGTGATTCCGAGTTTCAATAAGCGTGCAAAACGATGTGTAGAGGATATGTCATAAAGTGTACGGTTACTAAGAATGTGACTCTTGTAAATAATGTTCATTCGTTGTTAGAGCGTTGAAGAGGAAATATGTTCCTCTGAGAGAAAAATAAAATGATTGTCGCCTACATTTATGTAGACTTTTGTTAAAAATATCTTACAAAATGCTAGAATGTCTATGAATATAATATTCTTCCTACAGTTAATGCTATTTTTATTTGTAGAAGGTCCTCATTCCTGGAGAAGTAATACTTAGGGATGGACATATTGAAGAAGTAAAGTTATTATGTTGTACCTCTGCATTTTATTGGCTGATTGTTATTTGACAATAATAAAGAATAGCACAATAGCTGCTTACAATTACAGTAAGCTATAGACTCAATGATATAGAGAGGAGTGAATTCAGATGGACTATCAAACATTTTCTCCCTCCCAAAATCCTATAGCGGGTTGTAAATAATATGCAAAATCCCGCGTGTGATATTTTTTTGGTTGGCACTCTGAACAGTACTTTGTGTTTTCCAAGGCTGTTATCATTTTTCCTTCATTACTGAGGGGAGAACATCTACCTGATATTAAAGATCTTGTATGATCTGTGTAACTCGTGTAATACTCCGCAGAAAAATATAATCAATTATTTCAATAAAATGCCTATTGAATGAATCGTCGAATATCGATGTGAGCATGTTTGGATTTATGACAGGAATTTCAATTCTCCGAACATCAATCTGTTCGACATTGCCTTGATGGACTACTCCAAATCCCCCGTTTCCTACTATGAGTAGGCAATGACTCTAAGGATTTCTCCAAATCTATCGTCCTACGAAGAGCTGGCAAATGCTCTAATGGCCACAATAAGTATGAAATGTTAGAAATTAAAGCTATAATTTCATAATAAATATTAATTATACTAACTCTAGAATTCTAGATTTTTGGAACGTTTCCCTGGATTCCTCAACTACTGAGATAAGTTCATTATGGTCATTGTATATCTCCAATTTTGATAGAGTCCGAGTTCCATCTGATGATTGTCGGATCCCTCATCCCCTTTTCACTGTATTGAGAACTCTCAAGGCGTCACAGTTTACGATAGGAATATTTATGTATCTAAAGAGCTTGATATCGTGGATTATGGATTCCTTGTTCCTCTAAATCACATACAGGCATTTACTTTTGAGTGATTCAAATGTAATATCATGACATGATGGTGAAAATATCCTTTCGCTAAACTTATTTCTTAATCTTGGACAACACTTCTTTACTTTCAAATGTCGTTGTATGAAGGTGCGGATTTTTCAGGTATAGAACATGAAATTGACTAAAACGATGTCAAGTTGGACATTGAAGGAAACAAGTGTCTTGGTCTTATTAGTGATGAAATTAAAATTATCAGAATTGTCTTCAAATACGTTCCTTGAATAAGTCTCTGTATTTATGTCGTGATTACGACTTTAAACGTGCTGTATAAAGTTTAGTTTTCTCATGGCTTTTGTCCCAAATTCATTTAGATGTCATTTCACTAACCTATGATCTTCGTTATAACTTTAAAAATTTTCATCTCCATTATCGACGATCAAGGATTTTATGCTAACTCAATTAGATTATTTATTTACTCTTATTTTATAGATGAATTTATTAAATTGTAAATCGTTTTATTAATTTTGTAATTGTCATTATACGTTTTCAATATATATATATATATATATATGATTTTTGGCTTAGCCAGCTTTACTGATCAGTGGCACTCACTCCTTACATATCCTTTTCAATTTCAAAACACTTTCTAGCATGTAGTTTCATTTCTTGAGGAAAGATTATCCACACTAAAAAGTTGCAAAGGAAACATATGTACAAATTTGTTGACAGTAAGGAGCATTGAATCATTTGATCTTCACGTTGTGAAACGTGATATCCTATAGAAAAAGTATTTAATTAAAATTTTCTATAATTAATATTCTTTTTTAACCTTTAACTGAGGTCAAAATGAAAGATAATGGAAGAAATATGAATGGCCTATAGCCCATATTTTTTAGCAGATACATTTTTAATGAGTCAAGCTTTGGATGGTTACAAACTTTTTCTCTCAAATTCTCTCAAATGCACTGTACATATACATATATAATAATAATAAGTAATATCATACTAAATATATAATTAATTTCAACTTTGTTGAACCCTTTTGGCAAAATATTAATTAAATATTACATACATTAAATAAACGTACTCTATTAAAAAGATATTAAAAGTTTAAACAGTATATTAAGTAAGATATATATATATATATATATATATATGTTACTTTCTCCATGAAAAAAGGCTCTTTCATTGTTTTCCTTGAATAATAAAAATAAAAAAAGACAGGCATAGATGAGAATATTTTAAAAATCATACAGCATCAAAAATTTGAGCCTATCAGAGTCTTTATCTACCACAAGATTATAAAAGAATTGAAGCTTTTCTATTAGCAAAATGAAAGAAAATAAAAATGAAAATCCATTCTTAAGCCTACAAAGGATTACTTTTGAGGACTTGAAGAGTGTAAAAGCCGTATTTTGACAGATTCAACTTATAGTACACTTTCACACATATTGAAGGAAAACAAAATACAGGGGATGTCAAAGGGGTTTATGGTTTTAAATATGAAATGAGTAATATTATTTAGCTTTTAAAAGCATATTTATTCATCTCCGCATTAGAAGTTATTTTCCTGCTATTAGCCTTTCTACAATTTATAAAAAACAAACAAAAGAAGGAGTCTTCTATACCTTTGACTGTGTGTAATTTGGAGATCAAGTGCCTTTAATTAATGACAAAGCATGTCAGGCACAAAACATCCCATATTCTAGTTTGGGGTAGGCGGTGGTAATATACTGAGTTGAATTAAATGTTGTACATTGAAGTCATCCAATAAATGATTTTTATTCGTACGATGTAACTCTCTGTAGAATTTTCCCCCAAGAATAAATGATGAGTAGGAATGTAAATCATATGCAATTCGGGCGTGTGATAAAAAAAGAAAGAGAAAATCAACCTGGCAACCCTGACAATTTAATGAATGTCGAGGGGGGAAGCAGCTTGAGCTGTCATGACGTTTTACTGAGGTACAAGCTGAATTTCTCCATTATATATACAACAATAAATAATAACATGGATGAGAGGAAGAAAATTAAATCAAATTAATTTCAGGAAATTATATATTTTTAACTAATAATATAATTATACGAGGACTTGAGCCCTTTTTGTTAACATTGTATTTGCTTTATTGACCTTAATGCATGTATTCCTTCATGCGAGATCTTTACTATCAGGTAGATGTTTTCCCCTCAGTAATATTGGAAAAATGATAACAGCTTCGGAAAACAAAAAGACCTGTTTGAAGAGCCAACTCCACTTTTTTATCACACGCCCGAATTGCATATGATTTTCATTCCTAATGATGAGTACATAGAGATGTGACTTGGAGAGCGCGAGGAGAAGGCGGGAGTGAGACTTATAGTTAGGAATGTAAATCATATGCAAATCGAGCTTGTAATAAAAAAAGAAAGAGAAAATCACCCTGGCAATCCTGACAATTTAATGATTGTCGAGGGGGGAAGCAGCTTGAGCTGTCATGACGTTTTACTGAGCTACAAGCTGCTATTTTCCTTCATATATATATATACAAATGAAAACATCAAGCCACAAACATTACAATACGTTACTCCAGATTCATTATTATATTCACAAATATCATTAACTCCATTCTCCTCAATGAATGATATCCATTTGTTAATTTTTCCTCCATGATATAATATTTGCAGACTGTTCTTTTCTTGTAAAACATTATGTTGAGGTAAAGTTGATGTTACCTTCTTAAGGGAAAAAAAAGTGATAACAGCTTCGGAAAACAAAAAGACCTGTTTGAAGAGACAACTCAACTTTTTTATTACATGCCCGAATTGCATATGATTTACATTCCTACTTATAGTTAGAGATGTAAAAAACGGTGCATTTTAAAGCGTGCGAGTAAGTTCTCAAAATGAATGTTAGTTGAAACCCTACATACACAATATTCTTTCATCATTTATAAATCATCAAGCTGTTTTCCATTTCTTTTTGACTTAGTAATTCTTATTATATATTATAAAAGTAACGATAATATCACAACCTTTCCTTCAATTTTGTTTGAAAACTTTCTTAATGTTAATATCTCTCGAAAAAGTGACTTTATGGAAAAAGAAATTGCTCGAAGTAAAATACTCATACTTCTATCCTATAAATTGTTTCATTTGTTGACATTTTTAATATGTTTTCCGCTATTTTCTTGAGTTATAGAAAAGGTAGAATAATTAATTATAAATATCATTATTAAATCTTCAATTATTGTTTTTAAGATATGCAAATATCTAAAAACCTAAAGCTTTAATTTGATAATGAATGAAAAACCATTATCAAACTAGTTATATATTTAGAGCAGAGATTACTATTTATGTACTTATTTTTCTTCAAAACTAATTCAAATAATGAAATTTTAAGAAAAATAGCAATAAATCCCAAACTAATGTACCGATTTTGAAATTTAGAAAATTCCCTGTTTATTTAAAGCGATATCTACAACTTTGAGTTGAATATTACCTTTCTAAAACATCAATTTAATTTAATTAATTACTATAAGTCTAAGAAGAGCTGTGATGAGCCTGGAGCAAGGCTGTCACAGCTATAGTCATAACATTATATCGACAGCAGATAAGTTGGCTTTCATAGTTACATTGACTTAAAAATCTTCGTTTTTTACATCACTGGTTTTAACTATGTGGAAATGAGTTTATTTTGAGATAAGTTGAAATATTTAATTACTATGAGTCAACGAAGATCTGTCTTGAGCCTAGAGCAAGGCGGTCACAGCTACATTCATAGTACTATATCAACAGCAAATAAGCTGGCTTCCACATTTATCAAATCATTTTTCTTGTCTTCAAGGAAATGGGCTTATTTTTACACGCCGGATGCGTCATTTCCTTACATCTTTACTTAGGGTACAATTGAATCAACACTCTTATTAACATCAGATGGCTGCTATATGATTTTGGGAGGTAGAAAATGGTTTAATAGTGTTACTGCCTCAGAAATGTGGACCTTTTATAATTAAAAATAACATTAGGTGCAGGGAAAATATGATGATTTTATAATATATTTTGAACAAAGTCTACAACAAACGTAAGCAGAAATTATTTTATTTTTCTCTTTGAAGTAGATATTTCCTCCCCCCCCCCCCCTCAAGGATCTAACAAATAATGAACAAAATACCAACCGTTTTTCTTTTTCTATTCATTAAACTGTATTTTTTACATGAATTGTTAGTAAAACTTGTAACTTTATTCGTTGTATGAATCAATGGATCGTTGTTATGGATTACATGTAACATAAATCTCATGTGGATTGTCAAAATGTGCTAAATGAGTATGGGACTGAAAAGCAATTTTGATGTGCACGAGTTTACTGTCAAAGAGCGCACTCACCCTGACCATACAATCACATTATGACTAATTCAAAAATAATTATTTATTATAAATTTAATTTTTGCTGAATTTTCTTTGTATTTAATGCACTCTCATTTAATATTATAAATCATACATAATTCATTGTTACTCTTTGCCCCTGGAGTATGTATGTATATATTTTAATAGTAATTTTGCCAAGGGATTTTTTTGCATACATTATTATATATGTACATACATATGTGCCGTGATATTTTTGCATTAAATGGATAATTTGTGCTCTATACGAAAAAGCTTTGATGAGTGTGTATGTTGAATCCCTTTATTGTTTCTTTCAAAAAAAAAAAAAAAAAAAGAGTCACTATTGATTTACTTCCTACTAAAACGAATTGAATCACATCTAACGATCATCACACTTCCATAGTTTGTGACAGAGCAGAGTTCACGAGAGCGAGGGAATTTAAAGAGTTCTTGAGCTACTGGAGCACGAGTGGAGTTGAGTGTCTTTTCACTTGAAGCTTGAGTTGAATCCCTTGGTTAATGTCTTTGAGCTCCTCAAGACTTTCTATTATGACTTACCTGCAACTCGGATCTGAGTCTTGAGTAAGTGTCATATGCTCTGGAACGTTTTAATCTGTGGAAACAATCGAGAATTTACATGTAAAAAGAGTTGGGGAGCATGTAAAGTAAAGAATGAATCCAATGCAAAGTTTATTAGGAGACACGACGAGCTTTTTTGTCCACTCGCAACCTCGACTCACAGAAGCTGAAAGGAAACATTTGGAAAAACAGCTGGTAGCTGCTACCCTTCTGTATTTCCCTAATGCCAACTTTTTAATATTGGGCAAAATTAATTAATTAATACATGCTATACATTGATAAATTCTACCACTATACACATCAATCGTTAATACTGTTATAATATTCAAAAATTCAAAAAAGGGCGCGCAATCCTTGATTTAATATATTTCTTATATATCACAATCATAAATAATAATAATACCCTTTCTGAGTTCATAACAGTTAGAGTCAACTGATGAAAATCAGCTGAAGGGAGAATATATAGAGTATTTTTTTTTATTCCAAAAAGTTTACCGTGGCCCTATAATCCTACTAACAGTAACAAGGCAGCTGCCGTCTCTCATTTTGACTTATCATCCCATGGGGGAGTCTCGTCTTCAATAATTATTGTTTTGTCTCTGTCATGATATCATTTTAAAGAGATGAAAACCCCAGGTTCCGGTACGACTTTAGGTAAGGTAGTTAAGATCTCACACCCAACCTAACAGACAATTACACCAATCAGTACTACTAAATATAATAATATACACGTTTTGAGCTCAATTGACAATTGGCTTAGTCATAAACACACACACAAAATAGGATAAACGTAAAAATGAAATTAGTATTTTTTTATCTAATTCGACATTCATAATGAATTGAATTTTGTAGAGACTCGTGACCTCCTTTTTTTGTTGAAAAACAAGTTTTCATTTATTGTTATTTTTATTATTATTATTATTATTTAAGGTAGGCATCATATACTCAATTTGTCAAAGTAGGGCATTTTAAAAAATTATACTCCTATCAAATTCTTTAAAATGAAAAATAAATGAAAATTTATGTAATTCCCTCTTCGAAACAGCTCCCCATAAATACATGGAGTAACAACCTATTTTAAATGAAATGTTTATTTTCTTTAAATTATACCAATACATATACTCATACTCACATTAATGTGTTGTATTTCTAATCATTAACCCTTGTGTGAAGTGATCTTTCTAATAATGTTTAGTCCTTCATAAAACTGACAGTTGGCAGAAAGAGACTTCCTTGTATATTATACTTATTTATTCATTTTTACGCAAGATGTCGTGTTGTAAGCTATTAAATAAGTTAGCCACCCTAGTAAGCAAAAAAAAACCCAACTCTTGAACAAGTCAATTTGTACAAAAAGTGATCACGTGGTCGTTGTTTCACTATTTTGTTCCATAGCGTCCGGTCCTTCCACGATGAGTCATTTGAGATAAACAAAGAATACTCTATGTATTTTCTGTTCAGCTAATTTTCATCAATTGACTCCTCTGATTTAAAGCAGCTGCTTTTCGTATTATGAGCTCACAAAGGGTATTATTATTATTATTTATGATGTTGATATATAAAAAATATATCAAATTGAGAGTCCTTTTTTTGAATTTTTGGTATACAAGTATTAACCATTGATTTGTATTTTGATAGAATTTATCAATGTATAGGATATCTAAATAATAACTCTACCCAATATTAAAAAGTTGGCAATAAGGAAAATACAGAAGGATAGCAGCTACCAGTTCTTTTTCCAAATTTTTCCTCTCCCTTTTGTGAGTTGAGGTTGCGAGTGGACAAAAAAGCTTGACGTGCCATTCATGCAATTTGGATTGTTTCTACATAGATTGGTGACGTATCCACAATGAAAAGTTGCGTAATTATAATGAAATTTATGTAATAGTATGTACTTTTTGCAAAATGGCCCCCACCGCCTTATCAACTGGTTTCGGCGCCCGTATCTGCAATTATCCTTATTTTAGTACGTTCTTCAAAAAGTCCGAAGGCATTTAAGGAAGAATCATGAACAATAAATGAATATTATAATGAATAGCTTGTCTTGGATAAATGGTCCTTTTGTTAAAAAAAAAAAAAAAAACATGGGCTCATGATAGTTTCAATTAATGGTAAATTATATTAACATATTTAACCCTTCAAATTAGCACAGTCGTGTAGATAAAAGAATTGAAATCGATATCTAATCTCGAAGAACAGTTTTGTCAGATGAAGTAATAAACTCAATCACTTTTTGAATCATTTTTACTGTAAAAGTCGTCACAGTATGTACTACACAGTTATAAGTTATTCGGGGTTTTTTTGTAGAAAAAAAACCTAAGAAATGAGACTATTAGAAAAACCATCAAAGAAGTCAATAAGATAGAGCAATGGTGTGTAAGCTGTTTCATTAATTAATCATGAAAGATACTTTGTAGAGTTTTTGAAACGTCTTGAAAAGTATATATGTCCTACGCTCGAATATGGTCAGTCAATACATTTTTGTAGCCACTCTACTCGCTCAAAAATGTCCTATTTCATAAGTTCAAACATATATTTTATTGTTTAAAATTATTTAATATTTGAACTCATCCTTGAAGTACTTGGATACAATTTGAAAGAACTTTAAAGAAGACATATCAATTTGTTTACCAAATATAAAATTTAGAGTGGCTCCATTTTTGTTTGTTTGTTTGTTTGTTTTAATTTTGTAATTGGATACTTATTAAAAGCCTTTTTTTGTGATTCACTCGCAACCTCAACTCTCAGTAGGGAAAGGAAAAAAAACTGATTAAAACAATTGGAAGCTATAACCTTCTGTGTTTTTATTGTGGTGCTGTTATTCAGTCTTTAGACCCTCAAATTTCATAGAAATACACCATTGCTGAATAACTTTGTGCTAGTAGGTGCCATAAGCATAGGGTTATGAGCATCCCACTTTTTGAAAACAATAACAATGAAAAATATACTCTTTATAACTCTTTTTGTCAATATGCGATGTCATTTTTCTAGAACTGGCCCTTCCATTTATGAATAGGTGTTAGATCCCTTGACCATAAACAAACCCATCTTTCTTTGCCCATAAATCTTTTATTTTATTTTTTTAAAAAGGAGTGTTCATAATTGAAGAATCTTAATCTTATTTAAAAAAAAAAGAAAAGAAAAGGCATTAATTGATGACGACGTCAATTTATGGGATATACATCTTATTTATGTCACTCAACCTTACATTCTATAAGAAGTATTCTATTGAGTGAGAGAAAAAATGTCCATAGTAGCAAGATTTAAGAATTAAAGTTGAGTTCATCCATTTATACAACCCCTAATAAGAGGGGGTCGAAGAACTCATTAAAAAAAGAAAAAAACGAAAAAAGAATCTCGTACTTTTGAATGTTCATAATGACGATACCTTTTTTTGATATTATTACGTATGATTGTAGCATGATCATTTCTACTCGTTCTTGGGAACAATAATCCTAAATTGGGAGATAAGAGACCAGGCAAAATTAGTAATCTTTGTGTTTCGTTAATTTGAAGAATTGTTTGTCTAATTTCTAGAACCATAGATCCAAAAACAAAACAATACAAAATGATTACTCTAATGTAAAATGAAGTATATTTTTTGCAAAAACCCGTTTTATTTTACATATAAATTTTTATTATAATACAGGAGCAATAGCTTGAAATTGAGTGCTCTAACCTTACAAAGAAACAAGTTCTATCAACAAACATTTATATTATTTAGTCACATTTAGTTTCACTTTTCCCTTCATGCTTGTTTGATAAATAGATGTACACGTATACTATGCTTCTTTGTTTTTCATAATTCAAACAATGAAGCCTACTTACAAACTACCTCATGACGAATTGATTTTTTTTTTTTTTTTTTTTTTTTTTGATGTAAGGATATATTCAGATCAAAAGGCTTGATTTGAATGTTTGTCCATACTATCAACAAAGGTAAATATTTTTTTATTTTATGCGCAATTTAATATCCTTTGTGTCTCACAATATTTGTCATGTATAAACATATAATTAATTAATTATTACTATTATTATTACCTAGTTATGATTTAATATGCATTCAGACAACTTGTCTTTTTAACCGCACTTATGAAAGTTATCAGCTCTGAGTTATTATTTTGTTTTGGGGATGATCCATTGGGGTCAACATCAATATTATAACAGTACTATGTATTTATACTGAACGTAGAACTCAAAATTAGATGAATTTACATAGAAAGAATATCTTTTTTGTAAGTTATTAGTTTGATTTGATTTTTTAGACCAGTGGTCCCCAACCCCCGGGCCGCACAAGAATTAATTAGATATTTCTGTTTTATTTATTATCTAAGTCTGGGACTTATTACTTTATCTAGAGCAGCGTTTCTCAACCTTTTTTCCCTTTCGGAACCCTCAAAATATATCCCATGTCTCACGGAACCCTTGCGCAAAAAATGATTAATACCATAGTTTCTCATCTTATCTAAATTTCCTTAGTTCTCTTAAGAGCCTGGCTTAGCAATAGGTCACTATAAAAAAAGTCAAAATTCTGGTGACAAAATTTTACCACACTGTAGAAAAAGACTGAAAAGTGTAATAGCTTATATAATCTCATTTTTCTCGCGGAACCCTTAAAGACCGTCTGCGGAACCCTAGGGTTCCGTGGAACCCCGGTTGAGAAACGCTGATCTAGAGTCTGTAGGAGAACAAAAAGAAAATATTAAGTATAAATGCAAATTACAAAAGATAACAATTAATTGAGTGGGGCAGTTGTTAAGTACCTATTTTTGGATAGATAGTTCCTAATTGACATATCAGATTTCAGAGGAAACAAGCTACAATCCCCACTACATGTTCTCCGTGCTCTTTTGTTATTTGCAATCCATTTCCAACATTCTGTCCGTGTGAATCGGGGTTTTATGCAGTGACAGCCACCTAAACAAGGCAAAGGAGTATACTGGACTTAAGCAACTCACTGCGGGCATCTTTGTCTGCCATTACCTCCAGATGGCACCATCTTTTTGCAAAGAGACAAGCTCAGAGCTCCCATTGATTTAGCGTTACGGACAGTTTTTGATGTTATTGTAATATGCTATATTGTTTGAGCCATGTGTTGATAAAGTTATACCTTCCTAATATTATAATAGCATTGTAATGTTTGAGCAATGGGCTAATAAAGTTCCATATGAGGTCACAGTGGATTCACGTTTAATATTTCAACCCCCCATTACGCAGTAAAATTGTCAAGCGTTGACCGGTCCACAGTTAAAAAAAAGGTTGGAGACCACTGCTTTAGACAATTTATAAAAAAGTGGCTTCAGTTTGGAGTTTAGCTCTGAACTAAAAAGTGTTTTCAGGCCTTAGATATCTGTAAGCTCTACCGATAGAAACCGGCTCTGAAGAATAGTATTTATTAACTGAATTGAATTTTGGTCAAGATCCTATTTTGAGACGTAGTTGATCATTTAAGCTTTCCAATATTTTATGTAATTTATTCAAATCTCATTGTTTTTGTTGATACATGGGTATATAAAATATATTAACTATATAAACTACAAATACTTCTAACCCTATCTGTCATTCTCATCTGGTTCCTCCTGTGACTCACACTAAACTCATTTTTACAAATCCAATTTCGAAAAAAAAATAAAAAAAATATTGAAATTCAACTCTAATAAATATTTGCCGCATACGAAATGGAATCAAATTTATATCATGTTTGCTGAGCTAGACCCTTTAGATACATATAAATATGTACTTTATATTGAAATAAAAAAAATCCATTATTCACGCTTTAAAGCCTTTTAAACAGATGAAGAAAAAAAATGGTTATTTTTTTTTGCAGGACTGAGCGTTCATCTATAAATAATACTTATATATGTCTAGTCTTGTAATGAGGACCACTTTACTCAATACCAAGAGGCTGTGAAGGCAAGACCAAGGGGAAATTATTTCATCAAATTGGGTTTTGGTCTTAACAACAACTTCAAAACTGTCAAGGTTCGAGACATAGACAAGATCAATGCTTTGAGAAGTCAAGACTATGAGGAGACTAAAATCTTGCAAAATTTGATCTCAAGACCATTACTTATCTCTATTATTGAACTCTCTACATATAAATTCTAAACACATTGGCTGAATGTGATGAATGATTCAAATGTAAGAACTCAAAACTTGATATATACACACACATAATTACTCTCTGTGTAGCTCTAAACTTTTCTTCACTTTAGTCCCTCCCAAAAAAAGGTCAGAAGTCAAAGCTGGGGATTCAAAGTCACGACTCGAACTTGAACTCGAACCATTGGAATTGCCTTTTAATAAAACATATTCCCTGGAAGAGCATTAAAAATGATTATTCCATTGTTACAAAAGATTAAATGGTAAATAATGTAATGTAATGTAACGAGCTTTTTTGTTCACTCGCAACCTCGACTCTCAAAGGGGAAATTTTGAGAAAAACAACTGGTAGCTGCAACACTTCTGCCCAATATTAAAAAGTTGGCAACAAAAAAAATACAGAAGGCTAGCAACCAGTTGTTTTAATTAGATTATTCATTTTCCCTCCTAAGAATCAAGGTTGCGAGTGCACAGAAAAGCTCGACGTGCTTGATTAAGTGCCCATAAACTGCAACTTCAGACACGACTCGGACTAAGAACTAGGAAAAATGTCCTCTCAATTTTAGAAATTAGCTTGGTAGTTATTAGGCGAATGAATTTTAATCTTACACTAACTGTGACATTATCAGTATTGAGTCGTACTCAATTGCATCCTCATTTTGAAAATAAGTTCCGTCAAATGAACCACGTATGTAGACGTCGACATCACTCTAGTAATGAAAACAGGGGCTTTCGAGTTTTGAAATTAGTTTGATGTGCAATTTTGTAACATTATTCAAATTTCAATGTTAAACAAAAATAATGTTTTTTGCAATGTTATAAATGAGACTTGAGAGCCCTGTAAAAAAAAACCTATGGGTCTGGAAGTTGTAAAAAATCATTTTGTGAGCAGCTCTTTTTATTATATAAAAAAAGCCTGTTAAATAGGCTTATTAGGTATTAATTTGAACATGTATTTATTAAGAAATGAAAAGGCCCTTCCACGCTTGACTTGGAGAAGGGGTTTTTAGTCATTACTATTAATTATATTTTAGTAAATTTTCAATTAGTCTTCATTTCATTGGCATAGAATATTGAAAATACGTGAAGATGATTTTTGTATGTATTTATGTATGAATAGTTGATTAAAAATCATTCAAACCCAAATGAGGACATGAGGACGTCTTTTAATGAATTTTGGAAGACCAAATGGGTAGTCCTAGAAGCAATTTCCAAAAACAAAACAAAACAAAACACGAGTTTAAAATAAAATAACTTGGCCTATATATGTATAATATTATAAAATATATGTACATGCGATAACTTTCTAAATAATTCTACAACGCCCTCTATATGAAAAATAAGCGAACTAAATAATCAATACAAATATATAGATATAAGTATTATCAATATTAATAATAATCTTTGTTATAATTTATAATTAGGTAAGTAACTTTTTGCTCTCTGGTGACTCTGAGCAAATAGCCTTAGTTACAAGGAGCACGTTGGCGTAAATCCCCTAATTGTGCATTCGAGTAACATAATATGAGTGACAATTCTTACTTCAGGGTACCCGTCGGCTATATATAATATTGAGTTTGATTATGATTATTATGTAATGTGCTCAAATGTTAAAAAGAGGGCGTGAACATTAATTTCTTGAATAATATACAGTTTTCTCTCGATGAACGAGGGACTTTGTCTCTCTACTAACCAAAATACTACTAAATAGTTCAATGTCATGCAGCATGGATTGGATAGCTTATGGTCCGCAAACTAATTGCGCAGTTATTTTGCGTATACCCTCCATTCTCACTCATGGGTTAAATATCTTGTCGCAATTGCAAGGTTGACTATATTTGTACTATTCTATCTCGTTCGCTCAAGTGTAGTAATTTTTAATACATACATGGTTTATTGACGTTAATATCTGCTAGCTGCTAGAGTAGCCGTGATGAAAAACTCTCGTTGTGACGTCATTGGATGAAATAAATTTCTCCTACCACTCTAGCTATATAATATATATACACATATATGTAATATATAGTCATAGACACACATTTGATCACAAAATAAAAAAAAAATATATATATATTTATATTTTACAAAAAAAAAGAACAACAGCACTGCTTTTATTATTAAAAGAGTGTTCAAAAGCTGAGGACGGACTGCTGTAGAGTCACGTATCATTAGTATTAGTATTATTTAAATTAAAAGTAGTAGTGTGTTAAGAATACCTAATTACGAGGAGAATGCAATGACAGGAGACCAGAATAGCAATAGCGATAAGAAATATGATTCTGTTTTCGATTTATCAGTAGTTAATCCTGAGCGATTGGTAGCTCTTCGTCAATTCCAAGATGAAAACTCCTCCATCCCACTTGAGGAAAAGGAAAATGCTCTTCAAGAGGCTATCAAGAACATTGATAAAAATCGGATACGAAGTTTAAAGCTATGTCTCTATGATCCGAGACGTCGTATTCTATGGAAAAGTACGTGATCATCAATATACATATAGGGTTTTTGTGTATGTGTGTGTGTGTGTGATTAATTCCTTAATAAATGTGTTAATGAATACGCTATTATTTAATGTTAAATGAGGGGAGAATAAGAATGACTCCAAGGAGCTGTGACACTATTGGCAGAGTTTGAGACAGCAAATACTATATAGAGTATGGTGTGTTCCTCATCATTCCATATCTTTTACAATCTTACTGCCTCACTCCGTAAACATTCATAGCACTGAAACTCCCAATCATTTTCTGTATGTTACAAAAATTAAAGTACTAATGTTAACCTATTTAAATATATAGTCCAATCCGTATAAGAACCAGATCTTGGTTTCATGTACTTATGACATGCCTTACTGTATTTAGTTATATTATGATTTAGTCTACACACATATAACAAAGTCTTTTTTTTTTTTTTTTTGCGAATAAAGTCAATTTATTGCATGTAAAATTTTCTTTCGGATCTCTCACAACTGGTGGTGATAGATATTATGGAGCTCATGTTTGTGGATGGTGCGGTGGAATCACTATGTGACATCTCTTCTCCGGATTATAATTAATGTTGCTCTTATTGTGAACCCGTTAATGGAGTAGAACAACAAAATTACTAGAGCTGATAATCTGATGATATTCAGATTTGACTCTAATTACTTTCTTTTTATAATATAAGGTGCAAGAGTTAATAGTCCTTCACATAAAGTCCTTACCTCTTCACGTCCAGGACTACAAATGTGTATAGCTCTAATAGTAATGACACGCGTTATTTATTTAAATTTAACTTTTTAAAAGATGTGCTGAATATCGGTGATATTTTTAAGAATGATATCCATTCAAATGTAATTGAAGATACTATATTTAATTTGGCTGGCCCCTTCGTAAATGCATCCTTCATAGCTTATGATTTCGTTACAACTGAATTGTATTTCAAATATATATTTTATTTTATTTTACGATCCTGTTGGTGAAATATTAACGACATGGTGATTAATTTTTACGTCTTAAAAATATCAGGGGGGATCTTACGGGATTGAATAATGTTAATTAACGAGAGTGTTGACTGTATAGTCTGACATCAATTCTAGATCATCTACATATATTAAAAGCAATGTTTATGTATTCCAGTGATATTGATATAACTAAAATGTAAATTATTATGCTAGGTTTATTAGAAATTCTTGCTGGCAATCAATTGGAGCCGAATTTACAAATATATAAGGAGACACTGACAACCCTCTATTCCGATGAATGTAAGTCAAAATTTGCATATTCTATTTAATATTATTCATAACTCATTTTACTATATGTATACAGTATTATCAAATCTTTGCTTACTCATTCCTCAAAAACATGTTTGAAATTATAACCTTCGAATCGTCATTACGACAAATATGTTTTTTATGATTATAATGAAATATGTACACCTGTAGCACTTAGGTGGTGTTTGTTGATCATAATTAAAATAATTATATGTACTTTGAGTTATATAATTGAATCAACTTACTTCTCCTTCAAAATTATAGCTTCTCGCTCTTCGCCACCTCCGTTTCAACCTTGTATTAATCCCAAACTTACCTCTACATATGGATTAAATGAAGTTGGCAAGGTGTCTGTTCGACGCATCGTTCACTGTGTGGCTTATAACTCTCCTGAAATTCAATATTGTCCTTTAGTCTTCCCACTTGCATCTATATTTCGGCATTTCTTAAAAGGTTCATACAATTATTTCTTATTGTAACTATTACAATCTATATTTATACATGTTGCAATCAATAAGTTATTATTTAGGTAACTTATATGTATAATATGTAACTAATGACTAAATGAATCGCAATGTTGAATAAACAGCACTTACGAAATCACTCAACCTCGATACCTAATTATTCTAATTATGATTAGTAATTAATAGTAATGTAACTTACATTTGCGTTTTTTCAGAGGACGAAAGTTATGCATTAATTATGACGTTGCTAGCCTCAAATGAAAAGAATTACATTCCTCATAGTCGACAGCAGGAAGGGATTCATTCATTGGTTCTACTTGAAATTGCCTCTAAATTTGGTGGCAAGTCTTTTCGAACTTTAGAAGCGGATATTGGAACGTCTGAAGAAATTGAAATTTTTTTCCGACAGAGTCATCGATGGATATTTTGCCAACTTCCCTTCACACACCTTGTTCGTCTCATTGATTGTTTTCTTTTAGAGGGGGAAAAAGTTATCATTCGGTTCTGCCTTGCTTTGCTTAAATCCTTTTCAAAAGGATCTGGTCGAACTGAGTCTATTCGACAAAATGGTTTAGTCAAAGCATTTGATCTTCATATCAAGGATATTAAAGTTCGTACTTATTTCATAAACTTATTTATTTCTTCTTTCTTAAACCCTGCCCCCGTATGATTGTAGACGTCCCCAACTCATTTAATGAACAAAGCATTCAATATCAGAGGTTTCAGTCAAAGTGATATTAAGAGAGCCAAGTTGCATGCCGAGGTTGGTTTAAAAACGCGATACCCTACTGGAGGTAGGGCTCAATCTCTTGAGCATATTCCTAATTGTGATAAAGTACCAGGGACTTTAACTCCAATGCAAGTACGTATCATAATAACTGACAACTTAATATGTATACTTACAATCTAATTCATTCAGTTCCTTGTCTTTGTACATTTTTAAATAATTAATTAATTATCCTATTAACATTTTCTTTTTGTTTAATAATAATTCATCCCTGCTAACATAATTAAAGGAATTTTCTACCCCTCAAATAACTCAAAAATTCGTTATGAATCTTCCGTCTCTTCCATTAACGTCTTCTCTCTTGACAACGGAATCAGTAAGGCCCTTCCTAATACTAATTACTAATACAAATTTTGTCAACGCAACTCATTCTTGATTAATTGATCCGGCATTTAAATGTCGCCTTGCTATTTTGTGTAGTCAAGCTTACATAATTTATTAATGACACATTTTATTGTTATTTTTTTTTATTGAGTAATTATGATTTATGACTCATCAAATCCTGCATCCTTATTAGTAATTGCTATTGCATCTAGTCAATAATTTATTATGATGGCTTCTTTTTTTTTCCTTCTTTAGATACGATTTGTTTGGAAATGGTTACCCTCCAGAATTGCTCTTTGTCCAAACATAGATCTTGCTTATTCATCCAATGAGCATGGAATTTCAATTTCCACATTTTATTCCAGAATTGAGGTGTATGAGCAGACCATTTTAGTGGTCAAAACCACGGATGAGGAAGTAATGATTATTGATGATATCTGTTAAATTTGAATATCTATTTATTTGGATGCTTTATTTATATAGATATTTGGAGCCTACTGTTCTGTATCCTGGAAAGAAAGGAATCGCACTGATGAGAGAGGAAATCGAACGAGATATTTTGGAACAGGAGAAACATTTTTATTTGTTCTTGCACCTAAAATGAAGCATTATCCATGGGTTGGCCCTGGAGATGGAATCAATAAGATTGAGGATCATACCAGAGAGCTCTTTATGTCTGGAACATCTGAGAATATATGCATTGGAGGAGGGTAATATTGACTATCAAAGTGTATCTTTGCATCTGCAAATTATTTATTTGTTTTATAATTACTTCATTACAGAAAAGGCTCAGGTCTATTTATCAACAATACTTTAAGTCTAGGATCATCAGAAAAGTGTGTCACCTTTAATAACGATCCTCTCTCATCCACAAGAGACTTTCAAATATCAGTCATTGAGGTGTACGGGCTTTATAAGTCTGATATTTAAATAATAATCATTCAAGTTTTTGTTAAGGCAGAGAAGGCCCCTTAGTTCCTCTCTAATTATAATTATTATTGCCTCAAAATACTTTTGAGTTACGCCCTATTACATTTATTAATCAACACAATAATGCTCAAGTCAACATATGATTTAGTACTCTTTTTGAAAAATAAATTGGTTAATCAGCAGCGGCATTTCAAAATATTATGTAAAATTGGAGGATGATTATAAAATAAGCCCAAATTATTCATTATGCATATTTTCATTTGAGATATACATGCTAATTAATTATTATCTTTATTACTATATGATATTAGGACTATGTTTTAGTTTTTAATTCATCTGTATAATGGCATTTGTTTTCTTTATTCATATTTTATCATTATTATTGCTGATATATGTATTCAGAGATTTATTTCATATAACTAATTTCTAAATAATTTCTGAGATTTTTTGAAAAAGTACATAACGATAGATATATAAACATTATTAAATTTTTATTATATTATTATTTGATTGTTGATCCAAAATACAGACATATTATATCCTATATACATATCAAGGGTTGCCAATGACTGGCTCCCTTTGTATTCTTATTAACCAACAATGTCATTTTTACAATAATCTCTCACAGATCCACTTACAAGTCATACATTTTATATATTCATTAACATGGTCTATTTTTGTGTCTCTACTTTGAGGCATCTATATATGCCTTAATAAGTAATGACAAAAAATAATTATATATTATTCATCCATATAACTTTTTTGGGATAATGCATAAACAGAGAGGCATTCAAGTGTCCATCATGCAATAAAAGTATTCACTACATACTCTCGTCGTGCAGCATAGGGATATTTTTGAGACTCCAAAACACCAGGAAATTTTTATAGGAACGCCAAGAGTACGTCATAAAGTTGTACAGAAACTGAAGGAAAGAAAAGGGGCAGAAATATCAGGTAGTCAATGCTTATTTTGGGTTCTGCTAGTATAATATATATATACGTTAATTAGTCATGATTTTAAAATTTATTGAAAGGATATCATTATTTTATCAGTCTTAAAGAACTAACTTTCCGACATATGTTTTGAGAGGCTCACAATCTGCCGTTATTGTGAATTAACCGCACACAATAATATACGAAAAGTTTCTCCCAATTTTTTATTTTTGCCACGTTGTGTGAATTCTGTGGTCTGTTGGATTATTAAGTGATCCAGGAAAGATATCTTAACAACTAATAAGTCTTCATTATTTTGATGATGCTCCCGCAAAAAGCCCCCTCCCCCTGATATGATGACAAGGATAGCCGCTCAATAGAATGGCAGTAACATCCCCATCTCCTTGGATATATTGTATCATCAAATTATCACTATTCAGTCACGACGTTCCTCTCATTATACTTGCGATTACAAGCATTAGCAGATTTTTTTAATATATAATGCAACATAATATTTTGAAAAAATAAGTTATATGGCGCGGTAAAAGAGATCCAAGTTATATTATATAAGTGGCTTGCTCTTCTCCTCTCTACCACTACTACTACTACTCCTAACAACCAAGAAGGAAGGAAGGAAGGAACAGGGGATAAAAAAGGAAAATAACAATAACAAATAATAATAATAATACAGTAGGTCTGCAGCGCCTTTAAACGTCATACTAAAACAGAAAGAAGGAATCAAATGTCCGCACTTACACACGTTGTAAATATGACGTCATGAAGAAATTGATGAGTCTATACGGTTGCACGTCATACATATACCAAATATAATATATATATATATATATACATAAAACATGTCTTGAGCTTCATCAGCAGCTATTTCAACTACTTCTATTATTATTATTACAAAACTATTATTTCAAAAAGAAGAAATTCTCGCGTTTTTTCCCAAGATTTATTCTTATTTTCTGATTCTCATATAAGATTTTTTTTTTACCATCAAGAATATAATTTCGTGGAGTAAGTGTTCCTTCAAGAAAAAAAGAAAGAAGAAAAGTAATTCGGAGGACGAGGGAGGTGTGTGTGTTCACTGTTCAGTTCTACGGATAGTTTCAAACAGGTAACGTATAATTGAGGATCAAGAGGTGTTAATTTTTTTAACTCCAAAAGAGGATTTCATGTCCTTTGAAATATTTTATTTTTAAATAAATAAATAAAAATTGCCAGTCCTTTGGTGGATTTTAATTTTAATTTAAAATGGTTATATTCTTAAGGAAGTCGAATGAATCGTCTCACAAAGTGTGGTTAACTACTAATGAATTACTACTCCCTTAGTTATTTAATATTCCTAAGGAAAAGATTAGTTGTTTTTTTCATAATGAATAGATTTTGTAGAATCCCGGCGTGACAGATGTAATTATTGATACAGGACCCATTATTTCGTAATTGTCTTTCTTTACATAAGTAAAGGAATTCAAATTTGCTCATCATTTTTTTTTGTTAGGATGGGTGCCATCTTTTTTTCTCTCGCAAGCCTCATCATATGTTCATTCTATATAACTACATCATCTTTCATAAAAACAAAGCTTTCCAGTCTTCTAGAAACAAGGAATCCGATTTCAATAAGTTCTTCTTATTTACATGCATAATTATATGATTTTGTCTAGTTTTCACTTTTCCCAAGTTTCCATTGCCTTAAATTTCATTCTACATATGTAGATATTCCTATTAATGGTAATTTTCTATGTTTCTGTTGTTTACTTGATTGGTTTTTTTTGTTTTTTGTTTTTTTATGTGAATGGATTTTCTTTTTTTTACCTGGATGTAAATTTTGTATGTTTAACTATTGTATGCGCTCTACAGACAGCTTACCTAAAGGCAATAATATCCTGATACGTGATTATTATTATCATCATTATTGCTGTGTATTCATAATAATTATATTATTATTATTTAGAACTTCCTGTCTCAAATTCTGCACTCGACTTTGTTGCATATACATCCCGGATGAAGTTGTGTCTTGAATATATATTCTCTTTTGTAACTAAAGTCAAATTTTTGAACGTAAAAAATTAAACATTTAAAAGTTTTAAATCAAAAAAAAAAAAGAAAGAAAAAAAGAAGTTTATACCTAGGTTCTTTTTGTTATGAGGAGGAGAGCATCGTGGGTTTTATTTTATTTTTTTAGTTGACATTTCAAAGGTTATATATATATATGGACATGTGAAGATATTTTGCAAAATATATATATATATATATTAAAAGACTCAATTTTGTGTAGTAGGAATATAAAATATAATATAACTCTGTTTTTCGAGGACAACTGACTGGAAAGAATCGGCAATAGAGTGCCTAGAGACCAACGCTGAATTACGTTTACATACACTACTATAATTTTTTTGTTATTTTGTTCAGGTATACCTAATAATGAGGAAGATGGTACTCTGATATTGTACTACAATGACGGGTCTGCGCTCTCATCACGATTTGTAGTAAACGTGTATTATTTCGTTAGAAATCTATTCAAGAGAAATTATATATGCAGTTCATAAGTTCATGTTTATGTGACTGTGGTGGATTCAGTCCAAATACATTTTCTTTTTTTTGTACATACAAAACTTTTTCGGTGTGTTTTTTATTTGTGTGATCAAAATTTCCTACCTATTACCAAAGTACTACGCATATCACTAAAAAAAATATTTTAACCATTTTCCATCTACTTCTGGTACTTTTTAGAAATGGAAAGTAACGGGTTGACATCCTCTTCCTCCTCCTCCTCCTGGCCAGAAGATGTGGGAATCATCAATATGGAAATATATTTCCCATCCCAATACGTCGATCAATCAGAGTTGGAAGAGTATGACAACGTATCCTCAGGAAAATATACTTTGGGTCTAGGACAAACCAAAATGGGATTCTGTTCTGATACTGAGGATGTAAACTCTCTTTGTTTGACGGCAGTGGATAATTTGATACGGAAGACTCCAGGTGTTGGATTTGAAAATATTGGGCGTTTAGAAGTGGGCACGGAAACCATTTTGGACAAATCAAAATCCGTAAAATCTGTTCTTATGAAATTGTTTGAAGAGTCTGGCAACTCGGATGTTGAGGGAATCGATTCTACAAATGCATGCTATGGTGGGACTGCGGCTCTTTTTAATTGTGTTGCATGGATTGAAAGTTCCTATTGGGATGGTCGTCTAGCCATTGCCGTGTGTGCAGATATTGCGGTTTATGCCTCTGGTAATGCAAGACCAACGGGTGGTGCAGGAGCAGTGGCCATGCTTATTGGACCCAATGCTGGACTGGTTTTTGACAGAAAATTGAGGGCTACTCATGTTCAGCATGTCTACGATTTTTATAAGCCGGACATGTCTTCTGAGTATCCAACTGTGGATGGAAAATTATCCATACAATGCTACCTCCATAGTTTGGACAAATGTTACAACCTTTATAAGGCCAAAGCACGAAAAAAAGGTGACCATAAAAAAGTCACCCTTGAGGACTTTGATGCCGTCCTTTTTCACACGCCTTTTTGCAAGTTGGTTCAAAAATCCCTGGCTAGACTAGCGTTTAACGATTTCCTACTGGATCCAAATTCCTTCTCTGATGAACTCCGATCCTCTTTCTCATCCCTCCATTTGGAAAATAGTTATTTCAATAAAGATTTGGAAAAGGCTTTCATGAATGTTTCAAACGCTTCATTTCTCATTAAGACTAAGCCGTCTCTTGAAGTGGCTACGAATGTTGGAAACATGTATACCTCTTCCCTCTACGGAGGTCTCGTTTCCTTCCTCATCTCCAAGGATAAACCCCAGGATTTAATAGGCTCCCGAGTCGCTCTTTTCTCCTATGGTTCTGGCCTTGCCTCCTCTTTTTTCTCGTTGAGTGTTAATCGCAGAATCAATGAAATTTTGTTACACTCCCTCTCAGATGTTCGACACAAGCTCAACTCCAGAACTAAAATCTCACCCTCTAATTTTACTGAAATTATGAATCTCAGGGAAAAAACGCATCATTTAGCTCCTTTTACTCCCACCTCAAGCCCTGGCGAACTCTTTTCCGGAACGTGGTATTTAACTGAAGTAGATAAACTCCATCGGCGATCATATGCTAGAAAAGAAGCAAATAAAACAAATGGACATGCAGAGTAATTAGAGTCGGCCAGCTTCCCCTTCTCCTCCTCACTATTATTTCATTCAAGAACAACAAGAAGAAGAAGATGAAGACTCTCAGGGCTCTCAAGAAAAAAATAAATACTTGCATACATAAATACATATACCGTAGGAAGAATCAAATATCTGCTGCTGCTTGTTATAGTACATACATTTTGTGATATTCTTATTTCGTTATTCATTCCTGTGGCGTTCTTCAATCCTTACTCTTACTATTCAAGACCCTCAACTCTCTCATTATCATCATCCAAGAAGAAAAAGAAAAAGAGTCCTTATGAGCCTCAAAAGATGTAGTTGCAAATATTTTTTTTATATTTTTATATTGAATTAATTGTGTCTTTGAATACATAGATCTGTTTATTATTGCTATTGAAATATTCTGTACAGCTTGTTAAAAAAAAGTTATATTAAATCTATAATATTATATACACCCCTACAATCATAAGTAATTATTATTATTATTATTATCATCGAATGTTCACATTCTTTTATTCCATAAAATATTTCTCAGGATTTTATATAGATAGATACATACACATGCGTTCATTAGTTACTTTCTTAATGAAAATATAGACTCTAATATATTAATTTTACAATTTGATGAATTGCCTCTCAAACTTGCCAGAGTTTGCATCCTCAGAGTACAAAATATTGACTCATACCTCTCTCGGGGATCAAAGTCTACGAATACCTCTATGTTCATACGTTAAAAAACAATGATTATAGTAATGAATATGGTCCCTTACATGCGATGTCTACGTGATTATTGAATCCTGGGATGGGTGTTAAAAGGTGTTGAGCATCTCTTACTGACTATAATTCATCATATTATTTGATAACATTATATTGGACTCCAGATAACGTTATCTGGAGTCCAATATATTTATCATATATATAACTTTAAGCTATTTTATTCTTCGTTAGATGGCAGCACTATGCACTGCGGGAGATTTTTATCTTCCTTCCCCCCCCCCTTCTTCATTATTATTAAATAAAGGGAATTCACTGACATCATACGTAATGAATGATTATAATATTAATTATTATAATCTCTCCTGTAGAATAAAACCTAGTATTTCGAGTATTCATCAAGTCTTTAAACATCAAAATGTACTTGTTGGGTACATAATGGAGGTTTGAAACTACTTTATGCTATTTATTCCAATACCCCTCTGAGCTCAATTGCAACAATTTCTTTTAAAAGTCGCCAATTCCTATAATTTGAATAAAATATGTACATAAAAAATACATTAGTCATTCATTCTACAAGGAATTGTTGAATTTCAATTCGTGAAAGGATGTTATAGGATCGATCCTTTTTTTTACGTCATAATGACTACTATATATACATATAACTTATAAGTAATGTTAGGATTAGAAACCCTTGTAAAAATTTGCAACTTTGAATAAGTAATTTTTTTTATTTTTATGGGGAGGGGAACTTTTTTACTGCTCGTATAGTGAGAGACAGCTGCATATTCTAGGATATTTGATTATATTATCATCATATTATATAATGTCAGTATACTACTACTACAACTACAACTACTTCGTTAATATGGAGTGTAATTACTAATAATAATATTTTTTAATTTTCTTTCGACTATATATTCTTTCCTTCTTTTTTCTTCTTCTCTTTCTCTTCCCCCCCCCTCTCTCTCTCGGCGCAGCTCCTTCAATCTGCTTCCCTTTTATTTTATTTTAATTTTCTCTTTTCTTTCTTTCTTTTTCTCTTTTTTTTATATTTCTTTTCTCTTTTTCTTTCTCTCTCTCTCTCTCTCTTTTCTTCTCTTTCTTTCTTTCTTTCTTTCTTCTTTGACTTGTACTAAAAAGTTACCCCTGAAGTGGAAGGAGCAAGAATATAGTTATAATAACTTATAAGTAACTCTTTGAACAAAGTATTATACTAAGTGTGATTTGATCTCAATCCCCCGGGTGGAACTCCTTCATCCTCCTCCTCCTCGAGCCCGTCATTCAAGATGTCATCCTCCCTCATGGATGGACTCTCCTCCACGAAGACGAAGAAGTTAAAAGTGAAGCATCAGAAGAAGAAGCTCTATCGCTCTCCGGATCCACTTCTCTCCGTTTTCATGTGGGGTGTCAACTACACTGTTCGGGAATTGAGTCACATTTCCATTCCTGTCATGCTCATGCCTGAGGATTTCAGAGCCTATGCTAAAATCAAAATTGACAACCACGCCTTCAATAAAGAAAATCTTCCTAGTCATTTCAAAGTAATCCATTAAGTCCTTTAAGTTCAACCCTCACGGCCGCCAAAAGGAACTTTGTTCCTTACAAGTTATCATCACATTTGAACCTTATTGATTTGTCATAAGACAAACATAGGTTTTTTCTGTTTTGTTTTGTTTTGTTGTTGTCTTGATAGCAAAATAATTGGACCAAGTCAGACGCATTATTATATTAGAAATCACAATGTATCAATTATTATTATTTTTTCTTCTGAATACGTGACCTTTATCCATCTCTATGTATTTAAAGAGCTAGAAGATACTTACTTACTTTTTACGTCAAGTTCGATTTTCATACATACTTCATTGGATAAAAAGAAATTGTTTTGTCACGTTCAGAACGTACCTACTCTAATTATTTTTGAGGAAGACAAAAATAGTATAAAAATCAATCACTCTTCCTCCTCCTATTAGTTTAAAAACCTAAATAGCAATTATTTTATTTTAATAAATATTATGATTTCTAATGTTTACATGCTGCTAATTTGGTTTCATTCCCATGGAATTTCATTGAAAAAATACAGTTTTTTTTTTTTTTTTCATTGAGGTACTGTGATTTTTGACATATAGTCTTTTCTGCTAGAAAATATTGGAATAAAAAAACCTCTCGTATCTGAGAAATTTCAGGTCCTTTTTATACATAGATATGATTTTTTTTTCAGAATAAATTTCCCATTCTCTGACGTCTTGTACCCTTTCAATTATGTTAAGGTATGGGTCAAGTAATGTAATCATGTAATTTCTTTCAATTAATGGTTCAACTACCGTAGACCACTAATTTGGTGAAAATCTTTTCTTTCTCTTTTTTTTAGTCATTTGAAGTAACATACTTATAACTCTTCTCAAACACCTCAGATTTTTTTGATAAATTAATATTTGAAATTGGGATGGTACAATATGTATGAAAATGTTTTTTTAAAGCGTCAGCAGTATGCAGACGGTGTAATTTAATGCCTTCAAGTAGAAAAGACTAGTGTAGGCAAAAAAAAAAAAAAAAAAAAATTACCCCTAAAACTGACTACTAATGCACATTATAAAATATAAGAAGTGTACTTCCTCTGTTGTTCAAGTGTTAAGTAAGACGAGACATTGAAGAACATTCACTCATCTACCCCTAAGACCCCTATATCTAATTGATACAAATCTTTGTTTTGAATTTTAGATCAGGGGTGAGACACCTTTTGGAGTAAGAGGGCTAAACTAGCTATGTTATGGAAATCGTTGGGGACCATGTTTTTGTAAATCTAGACAACCAATCAAAGGAGATTTTATTTGTTCGGGAATGAAAGATTTGTTTGTTTTTTATAATGAACAATATCTTTTCATTTTAGTTTTCATTCACTTTTTGAACAAATTAAAGGCGTCACTACTTCTCAACCAGAAGTAAACACCCAGATAATGAGTTAAAGGCGTTGACGGAACATGGTTTGAGGATCACTTCTTTCAATGATCTCTCTCACTTTTTTTGAAAAGTATTCTTATTTGTTAATTAGAAGAAATGGCAGTAACTTCCGCTTCTTGATTTCTTCCCCCCTGATTATTCCCTCTTCTGATTATAATAGATGTATGATATGTCTATTTATTTACCATTAATGACTCCTAATTTGTTAATTATTCTTTAGAAGAAGAGAAAAGAGTAACACCGTTCTCCTCTCCTTTGCTTCTAGGTCAAAGAATACTGTCCTTTGGTGTTTCGTAATTTAAGAGAAAGATTTGGGATCGACGATGCCGCTTATTTAAAATCTTTGGGTAAGAGCCCGAAAGCCATGGACTCACCCGGTCGTAGTGGATCGAAATTTTATTTGTCCCATGATAAGCTTTACGTCATTAAAACCCTCACGTCGGAGGAAGTAGAGCAAATGCATTCACTATTAAAACAATATCATCCATTTATTGTCGAGAGACACGGTAAGATTTCTTGGTTTCTGATGATAGTCAATAATGACATCCTCTGCATGAATCAATATTACATTTTTAGGAAAAACACTCTTGCCTCAGTATTTAAGTATGTATCGCCTCACCGTTGACAATGTTGAGCACTACATGGTCGTGATGAGGAATGTTTTTTCAAATCATCTGCGTATTCATAAAAAGTATGACCTCAAAGGATCCACGGTCGACCGCGAAGCCTCACAAAAGGAACGTGAAAAAGATAGTCCTACTTTTAAAGACAATGACTTCCTTTCTGATGGAGTTAAAATACACATCGGCGACGAAGCAAAGAGTTTACTCATGGAGACACTAACTGCTGATGTTGATTTCCTCACGAAATTACACATTATGGATTACTCCCTGCTCCTAGGTAAAGTATCCCACTCCGTTGATTATCCATGTTATATTTATTTTTAACATCATATATTATATATTTGTGCATATTTTAGGCGTTCATGATTGTGAGCTTGCAGAACAGGAGTTAGAGGAAGCGGAGCTTCTTGCTCAAGGCGAAGTCATTGACCCTGAAGATGAGGAGTATGACTCTGGAGGTTCTGGTGGAGCTGCTCTTACCCCTCCCGATAGTCCTCTTGCTCCTGGAAGAGTTGTTTATTCTAATGGTAGAATTAATCCGGAGAAAGATATTTATGCGATCCCTTCACGAGCTTCCACGCGAGAAATCTACTTTCTGGCCCTAGTAGATATTCTAACGCACTACGGTGTAAAGAAACAAGCAGCCAAAGCTGCTAAAACCGTCAAATATGGGTCTTCAGTTGATGGAATATCAACTGTAGAGCCGGATCAATATGCCAAAAGATTTTTGAATTTCATTTCAGAAGCCATCGAGTAGTAATGCCGCCCGTGCATTCCCTCACTCTCTCCCTCCCTCCCTCACTCACTCACACTCATACACACACAGAAAGAGAAAGAGAGAGGCTCCTTCAAGAAAATGAAAAAAAAAAAATATTTACAATTAATAATTTTTAAAGAGAATGACTTCACCTGAAAACTACTACTAGAACGACGACGACTAGACGACTCCAACATATTGCGTACACAACACACACAATCAATCAATCCACATACTCAACATTCTTGAAAACCGAATTACTTCTCGGCTATATATTTTTTTTTTTGTCTATTTAAAAGTTTATTACCTACCTATATACCACATAGAAAAAAATGAATTTTGATTTCATCATCATCATTATTATTATTATTATTATTATTATCTACTTCAGACCCTTTCAAAGCATTGAAACTTGGGTCTTTCATTTATTATTATTATTATTATTATCTTCATTATCATAGCCTTTCCGTCATGGAAAAGGAAGGAGAGAGAATGACTCTCCCTATTTATTTTTTAAATTAATTTATGCTTATTGCCTAAACTTTTTTTGTTTTTGTTTTTTTAAAAAGAGAAACTCTTGAATATTTTTTTTTTATTATTATTATTATTTAAATGAATAAATATTTATAAATTTCAAAATAATAATATGATTAATAATTATAATAATAATACATTCTATGAAAAAGCATAGAAAAACAAATTAAAAACTGAAATAGGATTCTGCATTTTATGTTCTTTGCCTCTGCTCCCCCCCCCCCATCCCACCCCCATGAGACACACAAGTAACAAAGCAAAGTTTATTTATTAATAATAATTACAATTATTTATACAATATTATATTGACTATCACCAATTTATTTGTGTCTAGTATATATATATATATATATATATATATATTTAAATATTATATACATATATGGACATGATGTGAGCAATCTCTTATTTATAATTTGAATGGTTTAATCTACCTACCTATGTACTATAAAAAAGTAAACATGTTGTTCGAAAAAGAACGGAAAGCATTTATTATGAAATAAGGGTTGTGCATATTATGTAGTAAATAGGTATATGAATAACACCCTCACCGCCAAAAACCCCATTCCTTTGCCTAATCATAATTATTTATCATGAGTTAACAACACAAGGCGTAGTGTACCTTTTTGATTTGATTTGTTTTGTCGACAAAGCTCCTTTAATACTTTTAATATCTCTTATATATCATGAAAAAAGTATGATTAATGAACTAATGATCTCCCTAAAGCATTGAGACGCCTCACTTTATTTAACACATTCCATTTAATGTATTTAGCAAGGTAGTCATTGAATTAACTGTTTCTTTCAAAATCAATTGACGGGACAGACGCACATATCTATAATAGGCCATTACAAAATGCTTTCAACAAAATGGAATAGATAATCTTATATACAATTAATAATTATTTATTCACGAGGCTATTCTAATCTCTCTCTCTTTCTTTCTTTCTTGATTTTCACGACGACTATATTTTATATTTTTAGTTTAATTAATAATTATAATTAATTATTAATATGAATCGATTATAATCTAATCATGAAGTAACTCTTTTTAAGTGGAAAGCCTACAATTGAATCCGTTTTGTTGTTGTTTTTGGCTACACTTTGAAGGGGAGTTAGTTAATTATAATGATCTATTAGTATGCTGTTAATAATTAATTATTATTAATGAGTCATGTGTCATCTCTCGCCATTTTTGCTCCCTCCCTCTGTCTTACCCTTATTTCATCAAATTGACAATATATACTACTTATATGATTCAGGAATCTTATTTGTTGGTATGTAAGGAGATAATTTGTTACGAATAAAAAGTAGGAGGTAGATGCTTCATTAAATTGAGGTTAATATCAAGGATGTACATAATACAAGGATTCGTATTGTACATATTAATATGAGGATTTTCATAATTTGACTTGATTTAAAAAAAATAAAAAAATCCTTCTTTGGCAGATTTTATTAATATATATATATTATTCATTTACCCACTCGCTATGAGTACCTCATCTTCTGATGTTAGGAGTAAGTCGTTGCTATAACTTTTTCAATGTTTCCCGCAGCCCTTCTTGAGAAGCCATTATTATTTTTTGACATTTCCAAAAACTGAACGAGTCCAGGAGTGTGAGAAAAACATTGCTTGCTTGAAGTAAATTTGCACCTAATATACAGTCAAATTCGAGTGATGTCCACTTTAGCTTCTTTAAAACAATATACATACATATATTTGTTTTTACCTACTTTATATATCATTGCAACATGAATGAAGAATACAAATGATCAGATAATTACATTTTTACTCCACTTCAATTCCCAAAATATCCACTTTGAAAATTCAGCAAAAGTGCATCCATAAATTCATGTATATTTAATCATTCCTTCCATGGACCCCCAATATTTTGCACAGTAGAATAGCCCTATTTCATACAACACTCAAATGTATTTGCAAAAACAAAGGAAAAGGAACGGATTTTTATAGACTAAATAATATGTCTTAAAAATTAAATTGTGAACCAATTAAATAAAGCACGTCTTATATATATGTTTTTGAAAATCGATTCACTCTGTAGAAACTACGTTTTCCACTCTTGGAAATTGTAAAAAAAATGATATGAAAAACAACAAATTTTGTCATGGAGGTCCATTATTCATTTCACATTTTGTATGAAATATTAAGGGTCCCCAATTTGGAAAACAATTCATTGTTTGACGAAAGAATGAATTATCCACATATTTTAACAAGGGGTAAAATATATACATAATAGGTAGACATAAAATTAGTTTAGAAATTATATATCAAGAGGTTTCGTGATGCCAATAAATCGTTTAATTAAAACTCCGAAAAAAATAAAGATCGTCCTGGAAAATTAAATTACTAGCATAGGAGTGGGAACCTTGATTGTGTACAAATTGTAGCTTGGAGGCAGATTTTAAAAGTTACAACTTTTTTTTTTAAAATGAAATCTTAAGGCAATTCTCATAAAAATAATAATTTTATGCTATTATTGGATTTCCATAGGATGTTCAATTAATACCTCTTTAAGGTGTCATTTCATAAAATAAAAATGACTCATTGATAAGTATTCTCTGGGACATTATAAAATAATTGCTCCATGTTCCATCATTCGTTAATAAGTCATTTCAATAGATCAAAAAGTAAATATATAACATTTATTTATAATTAATTAGTGAAGACGTTATGAGACGTACAAATATCAATTCCCTTGGCTATGAATCAAGTTTTTCACCATTTCATGGGCTGTAGTAACTAGTTGCGAGGTTGCGTGCTTACCGTATAGATAAGAGTATGGATTGTCCGTATTGAATTATCCCTTGACTATTTGCTTTTGTTTATTTATTAGTGTGTGACGTCAAATATTTAAAGAAGGACATTGCTGCTGTCGACTTTAAGTATACATACATATAACATACCTATATATGTATACAAGTACTATTGATATATCAAATGCAGTTATCGAATTGGAGCGAAATAGATAATTAAAAGGACTTTATTATTATTATTTATCAAAGCAATCTTAGAGTTAGGAGAGCCTTTGCCTCACTTTGACGAAAAAGAATGGCTTTAAGGTGTGCCGTTCCTAACTGTGATTCCAGATATAAAAAGGATCACGGAATCATCATTTATCCCTTCCCAGAGAATGAAATCATAAAGTTCAAATGGATCCTCAAGATCCCTCGGCAGAGACGTGACTTCGGCCCTGAAACCGGCGTCTGCTCCCTTCATTTCCTCCAAAAAGACATTGACTCTGAGAATGAGCTCTTTGCACACGCCGTTCCCTCCGTCTTTGAGAACCTTAGCCCCAAGAAGCATCTCCTGAATAGTTTATTCGATCTCGTGGAGCAAATCAACACGGACTCGAGTTTCATTCCTCACAGTGTTCTCAAACAAAGCAAGCCTCAGTACATTGTTTTCTACAAAGTTCACTTTGACTCCAAGTCCATTGCGGAAATGGAGTTTACCCTCTATATTCACAATGATCTCACCTTCAATGTTTACCACAAATACAGCGACCTCAAAAAAGTTCCACTCCCCACTTATAAGTTCTTTAATCTACAAGAGATCCAGGACCTTCTCCTGGCTCTTGACTCCATTAAATACTCTCCCTCCTCTGAGGAGCTCAGTTTGCAGAAGCCCATTGAGCTTCTCAGAGGTGTGGACTGCGATTCCATGGAAGAGCGTCTCAAAGTTGATTTCCTTTTGGAGCAGCTGGAAATGTTGAGTTGTGAGCCCCATGAGAGACAATTTAGTTTGAATACCTTGACGTCCGCTAATATTTGGAAGAATCGATGCTCCACCGTCTATGAAATGCTACGGCACTATCTAACCCTTCCTGACATTTGGTAAAATCTTAAAACCAAATCATCAAAATATCTTTAATATCCATTTATTTTCAGTTTGGATGATATTCAAGACGAAGTCCGAGATTTCAGTCGCTCCTATTTGAAAGGTGCTAGATTCTCCGACAATGTAATGATCAAAATAAGATATTTTTAATATTATATTTTATTTTCTTTCAATGTACAACCTCCTTCTTTTTTTTTATAGGATAAGTTCAAAGAGGAAATTGCAAATAAAATATCCCGTGATTCCTTTCCTTATGGAGACTTGATTGGCGAAACGTTTCAGAAATTGTGGAATGGGGACATTGAGGAATATGAAACAGAGCTTTGTTTAATTACCTTTGTGCTTTTGAATGAATTATGTGCGTTTCATGTGGGATCATCCTCAGAAAATTATGAAATGGACGTTCCGCCAGAGGATTTCCCCGAGAAGGAAAGCAAGGAGGTGAATGACAATGGTGTACTCAGTGCTATGAGTGAGGGAGAGGATGAGGATTGGAAGGAAACGATTGATCTGGTTGATGATGATAAAGATGAAGACTATATTCCTCCGAATAAAAAAGAATCTAATAGCCATCTTCCTTCTGATATCAGTTTTGAGTGTTGCTTCTGCCAGACCGTCATTTATACCCAGGATGACGTCTTTATGCATTGTAAGTCCATGCACGTGGGCCGAGCTGTAGTTATAAAAGTGAAGGACGGACCTGCCATCAAGTACATGGGATCGCTTACAGAATTCACTTGTGGAGAATGTAAAAAGGAGATTCATTCTGTGAACGAGCTTAATAGTCATATTGCCGGACATATTGTGGACTATCAGAATAGAAAAACTAAGCCAAAGGAGCCTCGGATCAAAATTCAATATAAGAACTGTTTAATGTGCTCCTGCGTCTTTGAAACATTTTACACTTTGAAGAAACATTATGAGATTGAGCATCCAAGTGAGGGATCTTTGTATGAATGCCAAAAGTGTGGGGAAGTCTTTAATCAATGCTCCACTTATCTTCGACACAAAATGTATTCGCATACAAAAAAAAGAGAAAAGAGTATCAAGGTTCATAAATGCGTGACTTGTCTCAAAGTATTTCGGTTTAAAAGCTCTCTGGACAAGCACAACATCAATGTTCACAAGAGTCAACCCTATGTCTGCACTCTTTGCGGAAAACAGTTTGGTAAGGAGCGCTATTTGGTCAAACACAAAGCTAGAGTCCATCCTCAGTCCTTGGATTTCGTTTGCAACATTTGTGGGAAAAAATGTGCCACAAATGAGTATTTAAGATATCACATAAAAGTTCGGCACTCTGAACCTCTACCCTATTCGAAACATAGCAATAATCCTGAAAAATACAAATGTGATCTTTGTGATAAGACATACATGAACAAAACCTTTTTATCCAATCACATTGACGTTATACACAAGGGTCTGAAACTTTTTTGTTGTCAGATTTGTGGGAAAACCTGCTCGAGTGGACATAATTTGAAGCTTCACGAGAATTTGCATGAAGAAAGTAAGGAGAAATTTATTTGCGAATTTTGTGGTAATGAGTTCTCCAATAAGTTGACACTTAGACATCATACGACATTGATGCACAAGAGTCAAGAGGAACGGAAATTAGAGTGTGAAGAATGTGGAAAAAAGTTCCGAATGTCTAAGGATCTTAGAGCCCACATCAAAGTGGTTCACAAACAAATAAAAGACTTCAAGTGTGACATTTGTGATAAGGCATTTAGCCTACGAGCCCACTTGAAAAAGCACAAACAGTCTATTCATGATGAGTTCTGCGAGTATAAATGTCACGTTTGCTCCGTGCAGTTTTTTCAAAAAATATCTCTAAAAAAGCACTTGGAAAAGGCTCATGACATCACTACCACCATCACCCATACGAACTCCTCCAACCCATCAAATCAAGAAGAAAATGTGTGAATTTGTTTATAGGAGAATTCAAATATCTGATGATCCTCACAGATCAAAACGTGTTGGAGCAATGAACAATTGATGCCTAAGAGCTCACCATAATATTATATAATTTATAATAACCTTCAACCGTTTACCGTGACCATTTACGTTTATAGGAGGGAAAATACCACGAAAAAATGATTGACGTGTTCCAAAAATATATATTTTAAAAAAATTAATAATGTATCAGTACATTTCCCCATCTACAAACTTGAAACATTTACTTTCTTCATTTTGAAAAGGAGAATTGTTCTGATGTGTGACTCCTGGTGGCAGATGTGCGACCCTTTACACTCAGTCATTGTTCATTTTTTTTTATATAAAGGCTATGTATTCTTCTTATCATATATTATGTGACAAATAGACTGATATATTATATTCTGTATAGATTTGAATAATGATTATAATAATTATTTATTATTTAAGTGTGATGAATATCAATTACCCAAATATGTAATAATAATAATAATATAGTCGTCGAATCACTGCGAGATATTTACATACTAAATACAGTGGGGCAGGGATGCAGATAGGATATTGAAACTGGAGAATACCATTTTGTAAATTTAATACGTAATTTCATGAATGTAGGTAGGTGGTTGAGAGATGAAGGCTGAAAAGTGAAGCATTAAGTTTAACCCTTTTAAGGTCAAATAAATAAAGTGAGTCTATATGGATACACTTTTTTTAAAAATAAAAATAACTTGTGGAATTTTGAATATTTTCCAAGAACTTTTCATAATATTGTCTTGACTATACACTATATATACTCAGAATCATTCAGATGTGTTATTTAAGTGTATTTGATTCGCATTCAGCACTTGAAAAATATATTTAAATCTTTATTTCAAAAATGTATTAACAATGTAGAGCCTGTATTGTTTAGAATTCTAACATAATATGTACATCAAGGCAAGAAGGATTCAGAAACATACAAAAGTCAAATAAGAATGATTTTACTCAATCATCTTCCAACTTCCTCTTTTTCTTACAGACATTAACTATATGAGTTACAATGTAGAATTCAATTCATTTATATCAATAAATGTATATTAAGTATAATATCTAATGCATAAAAATAATAATCACTTTAAATTCAATATATATGTATATTATATTAAAATAGCCACAAAAGAAAGCTTGACTTAGAGTGTGTATTTTTTTAAATTCCAAGATCTACAATTGAGTCAACTTTTAAGTCCTTAAACTCAGCTTATCTTTACGACACAATATTATGTCTTTTTTAAAAAGTGTTTTACAAAATTATTTATATTTTGACAGACCTTGTTTATTGAATCTCAGTTCTAATATTATATTTGATAACTTTAATCCCTTATGTATACTAAAAAGCTATGTATCTGAATTAGTTCTGTGGAGGTACACACCCTATGGTTACGAGTTACGACACTAATTAATACATCAAAAAAGTTTAGATTTTATTTTATTTTATGTGTTTTTTGTTAATGGCATTTTCGAAAAATTGTATGTAGGTTTTTGCTAAGAAAATTAATCTAGGTTCGGAATTTATATTTTTTTTCAAGAATTGATAAGTAACTCAACAAATTAAATAAATATTAATATAAATGAATTCTTTTTTTTAAATTATATATTAATGTCATATCTTGTCTTCTTCTATCTATCAATTCTCAAAATATACTTATATACTTATATATATAAGTAATGTATTTTCTGACAATTTTGTCAGATAATAACCAGTTTTTTATTTTTCATAGGGCAGTCAAACTGCATTCTGTCTCCGGAGAGGATATAGCCAAGATCTTCCACCGTAGAGTCTCGACCAGTGGCACCGGAACCGATGGGTAGGAATGTAAATCATATGCAATTCGGGCGTGTTATAAAAAAAGAAAGAGAAAATCAACCTGGCAACCCTGACAATTTAATGAATGTCGAGGGGGGAAGCAGCTTGAGCTGTAATGACGTTTTACTGAGCTACAAGTTGCTATTCTCCATTATATATACAACAATAAATAATAACATAGATGAGAGGCAGAAAATTAACTGAAATTAATGTCAGGAAATTATATATTTTTAACTAATAATAATTATACAAGGACTTGAGCCCTTTTTTGTTTTCATTTAATTTGCTTTATTAAACTTAATGCATGTATTCCTTCATGCGACATCTTTACTATCAGGTAGATGTTCTCCCCTCAGTAATATTGGAAAAATGATAACAGCTTCGGAAAACAAAAAGATCTGTTTGAAGAGCCAACTCCACTTTTTTATCACACGCCCGAATTGCATATGATTTACATTCCTACCGATGGGTCCATCGACCTGATCAAATGGATAAATCAATCTAAATAGATCTGTAGTAAAATCAACTAAAGGTTAGTAAACTATCTTTTACTCAATAATTTGTTTAAAGTTACATCAGGCCTTAATTTGTTTGCATAGGATAGGAGATCTTGCAAGAATAATTTGTGATGTTCTGCTAATATAAAGTCTTATATTTTGTCTCGAGTACAGAGCTTAAAACAATTGAATATAATAGAACAAAGAGTAAAACAAGGTCTTTCAGATGAGGAATGACTTTCAAGACAAACAATGACGAGCTAAATAGCCATCTATGTAATGATTTTTTTTTCAAACTAGCTAATGAGATATAATAGTGACTTTTCTAAATTTCGACATTGAATTTTAAGAGTTGCTGATGCCCCATATTTATTTTTAGTACAGAAGAGAAGCAGAAGTCTGTTGGAGCATAGATACCATTATTTATTTGATTTAGGAGTTTAGTTTTCTTGTTCTTTATATTTAATTTAGTAAAAATGGTGGAGGAATTTTTTTTTTTTTGAAGCTACAAGGAGGTCAAAGCAGTCATTATGACACTTGAGTCTTCAAGTCAGTGACCAAGCAATATCCATAAATTATAAAAATAAGGGCTTCATTACTTTAATCTGGCTCATAACAAATATCACTCATATATGTATAATATGGATGTAAAAATGTTTAATTTATGTGAGATTAAATTCACTTCTTGAGTGTTACAGCTCACAAAAGGTTTAATTTTCTGTATATTAAGGATCAGAAGAGACAAAAACAAAAACAAGACAGGAATTTTATTAAAATAGAAGGAGAACTAGCCACAGCAGTACTATTCAGGGATGTTCTGTGTCCTTTCACATTGGGTGTTGGCTCTTTGAAAGACTGAAAAGATGGAAAGTTAATAAATAAGGAGGTGTTGCCTACGTTCGACTCGGAATATAAGATAATTCAAATAAAATAGGTAGACTTAGTATCTGAGAACTTTAAGAAATTGCAGAAAGGCTGGGACTGTAGGAGAAACGGAAAAATAAGTGGATTAGATGCTTGTTTCAATCCAGATAGTCTGATTTAATATTCAAATACATTAACCCTTTCAATGCAAGGAGAGTGAATATGATAGAATTAGGGACACTCCTAAAAAGCCCAAAAGGTATAATATAGGGAAGCCGCTGATCATTTGCTGTTTGAGTAAAAGGAGACGGGTAAAACATGAGATCATTTAATAAGAGCCCTTGATTTGAAATTTAAAACGTATTATAAAATGAAATATTACTTTTAAATAAATGTACCTCCTTATACCACCATATATATTTGCGTAAGAATGACAAAACATTAGCCTATAGCTGTTTTTTTTTATTTATCATCCTTGATATATCTGTTTACAACTCTTTTGTACTAAGGATCCAAACCAAGAGACAATTGAATGGAGAAAAAAAACCAAAAAAACAAAACAAAACAAAGACTCCTTATTGAAGAATAAGGAAAAAGCCTCATCAATGATCATATTTTACAAAGGAAATGTATGTTTTGGGTTAAAATATGTGCCGACATTGTCAAAAAGACAAAGATATCATGATTGTACTACAAATATTGATAGAAAGACAAACAGATGTTGCTCTAAACGTAATAAATCTATAAGAAAAGAGCAATATATAAATATTAATAAATTAATTTAAAAATTGGTAAGAAAGAATGTAACGAAATATATTAGTATATAAGTAAATAAGGTTTCTATAAAAAAATGCAATAATGATAATAATTAATTTAAAATTTTATCATGAATATTGATAAAGATATTTCTTTCTCTTTTAAATACATATAACATTTTTCCATGCAAAAAAAAAGGTGCTTTAAGACTAAAAAGTGCAATCATAAGACTTGTCAATCAACCATTGACTTATTGTATTGCATTATTGACATGTTATATAGTTAGATAATTTTATTCTACTTAGAATAATATGCTTACATATTTTCAAATTATATGAAATAGCAGTCATTTACATATTGATATAAGTTATATTTTAACTTTTCGATTCATTTTGACATAATTTTTAAGCAAACTTAAGGTAAGGAAACTTATTTAATATATGGTTTGATATTACACAAGTAAGGATAATCAAATAGAAGATATAAAACTATGGACTCTGGAATATTCTAGATATTCATAGAGTGTTTATTCATGAACAATTGTAAGAAAAGTCAAAAATGACTTATAAAGTTACTTATATCAAATATTTGATTGAAATTTAATCTATGAACTATCCGCATCACAAGAATTATTGTAAATTTTTAATTTAAAATATTCCATCTCATTTTTAATTGCAATCTACTTGTTACAAGTTGCAATTTGTACAATTCATATATATATATATATATATATATATATACAACAATTTAAAATGGATAATTATATTGTAATAATATCGTAAAATGATGCTAAACTGTATTATCTTTGAATCTCTTCCCATAAACCTTTTCCTTCAAAAGCTTGTTCAGAAGGACATCATCTTCTTCAAAGATTATTATTTGAGCTTATAGTAAGAATTTTTCAGAGATTTCACCAAAAATCCATAAATCTGAGGCAAGAACAAATCAATTCATCCAGTGATTCGTTTAGTTTGTTCACTCAAAGGATTCCTTCGACACAATACTAATACCTACTAATTAATTATAAAGAATATACATATAGATTGTAAATGAGTTCCTCAAGGAATTAAATTGCCCCAAAATTACGCATAAATCTTGATTATAATTGAACTTAAATCAAGGATTCAATCCACATGTTCATGAGCTGTACATAATATTCAGTAATCATAGCTATGCTCACTATCTATTCATTTGATATTATCCAAATATTCCTGTTTTTCTTTGGCATATAGTAGTGACATTCAATAGAGGTGTTTAGTCTTTTTACCAGCTATTTCAAAGCATTCGGATGAAGTTTCCGAGGAACAAATTGTCCATTTTATTTAATGAATATATCAATGGCATACTTCCAATAATCCTGTAAAATAGGCCTATTAAATAGTATTATAAATCCTTTATTAATGTTATAGTAATGAGGAAAACTATGCAGTGAGCATATTATGTGATTTTTTGTGAATTTATTTTTACGTGTGTCTAAAAAGTTAATTTAAAAAAAATAATCAGCCAACTAATCGGTTTTTTAACCACACAAAAGTTGGTATCGATCAAGCCCTTATATATAAATGATATATATATACATATATTAATCATTAATTGTTCAATGTATAGTTTAATATACATACGACTAAATTTCAAAGGAATTTGTTTCTTGAGCGTTCTGATTATAAATCGAATGATATACTGTATACTGAAGAAGCAAATACTATATAGTTTGATTAATGGTTAATATCCCGACTGTCTGTAAGGGAACAATATTTTCTCCTATAAATTATGATATCCATCAGCTATAAGAATCACAAACAATAATTAATAAGTATTATTATTATTAGTAATTATAAGAGTCAATGTTCCTTAATACTACTAACGTTGTTGAAGCTTTAAGGAGGTTCCCCTCTGAACTTGTGATTTCTATCGTATCATTCATATGAAATAGAGGATTATAAATACCAAAGTTAAAAAGTATAATATAACGTACAATCCTTATCTCAATTGCAGTACCTTACACACATGCAATGATTATATTATCATTTATCAGTCACTCAGTGACTGATAAATGATAATATAATTAGTAATAGTTTTATAAGATATGAAATAAATATCCGCCAACTAAACTTTTTACACTAACAAATTGGCTGTGCAGTCTTCTGCACTCCATCTTGTCTAGCCGAGAAGCCTTTATTTCTACCTATTCAAATGAGTATATATATATTTATTATAAGGTGCTTCAGTGTTCTTTTTAGCTAGTTTCCGTGTTATAATAACACTTATCGGTTCTCATTCAATTAATTCAATGTAAATTTAGTTGTGTACATAGAAACTTATAAAATGGGAAAATACTATGTGAATGCCTTGATAAGGACTCTACTCAATGAAACGACTCTAGAACTTTAATAAGGTCCAATGAACCCCAGAGATAGACTCTATTTACAGCCCTACTTGACATAATATGTACATGTATAAATAAATAGGTGTATCGTAACACTAATTTTCTCTTAGTAACACCCTCAATGCATTAGCCGAATGCACCTTGTATGTGCAGACACCAGCTGACACTTTTTATTTTTTATTAAAAATCGTGAATCACGTGTATTCACTTTAAAGTTAATTTGTTCGTGCATTTGTGTGTTTAGGATCAAAGATAGAGGATGGGTTAGTTCTTTTAATTCAATTATATTATACATACATACTATGATTAGTATCTACGAACCAAGTCGACCAATGATCAGACTAATTGCCACGAAATAACATGTATTCGACTAATACTAATAATTTAATCTAATTAATTATTATTTTTGAAAAGGTCTTTTAACATCGGCGGCTATTGCTACTGCAGTTGGCGGAGGGGCTGTCTTAGCAGCACCTCTTGTTCTCTCTGCTGCTGGATTCACAGCTGCTGGCGTTGCAACTGGTTCAGTAGCTGCAGCTGCCCAGTCTGCCTTTTATGGAGCCGCAACCGCGGGTACATTTTCATCACTTCAAAGTGCTGGAGTTCTCGGGATGGCAGCAGGAACCAAGGGTGAGACCTATCTTGATATGTAGTATAAGAATTGTTTTGACTCTCAAGTAGTAATTACTATTTCTCTTAATTCTTCATTACTTTTCAGCCGCGGTTGGAGGCGTGGCATCCGTCTTGACAGCAATTTTTGTTTGAATCCTTACTCGATATACCGTTTTTTTACGTCCAATAAAACAATTACATAAGTAGATTAATTGTGTTTTATTTTAAAGATCAGGGATTCTTAAACTGGGGTTCTGATGAAATACCCTTTGCGGATGATACTATGGGCTATACTTGTTTTTTCTTCAAAATTATGCATGTGAATTCAACAAAATGTATTTTTCACATTCTAACACATACCGTATGATACTTTTTGAAATGTTTAAATGAATGTTTTTAAAACAAAGAGTGCTTCAATGCTATAAGTAGATATTTCAATTAACAATATTTTATGAATTTCGTGACTTAGTTTATTTAACTATGGACTTATTAACCATGAAAATTTAGACACAAAACTATTAATATCTTAGTTATTTGTGCTTGTAGAATCCAGTTGATGGTATCATTTGATTTGTTTTACAATGTTACAATCATCTTATGTTATTCATTTCCAATATTTTGTTTTCCAAAAACTCGAGAGAAATCCCAAAATCTAATTGTCAGTTTTTTTCTTCTTGAAAAATTAGAAAAAATGGCTCTGCTTTGCAATAATGGACAAAATTCACAGCACATTTTACTTCATAAATTTTTTTGTGGGACCCTCCACGTCGTCAGAAATGGACGCACAAAAGGAAAGGCTTCATACAAACGGAAAAATGGGGTTTAACTATTTTAATTTAGGATATGAGGATTGTAAAAATATATAATACTTGTATGCTTATTAGTGAAAGATTGGATGAGAGGCATGGGGAAATCCTTATAAATTTTCGGACTCAGACTTTGTTATTATCATTGTGCTCAATTTGAACAGATTTTTATATCTTTTTACTATTATAAATACTTTAATGCAATTGTTACTAAAAAAAATACAACCCTGTAAATTTAAAAAAAACTATACCTTTTCAAGTTCAACATGGGAATAAGTTAGTTCAATATGGGAAAAAACAAGTTCTGTATAAAATATATATTTATGGAATAAAAAAAATTTCCGGCCCACTCCAGGGTTATAGATGTTTAGAATGAAGAAGAGTTTTCAATTCAAAAAATTTTAAGACTTTGGCCTTACAGTCCTACGCTCAATCCAATTGAAAGAGGACTAAATGAAATTACCTCAATGATTTGTAATAATTGTATATATTGCTAGCATCCAGAATCGTTTTGTAAATGTGATTAATTTTGTTGCCGTGAGGTTCTAATAAATTTATTAAAATTATTTAAATTCGGAGTTTCGACGTGTTATAAAATTAGAGATTCATCTTCATGAGAAAGTAAATGAGTTTGTGCATAATACGATTGACGTTAACTAAAACACTTCATGATTATTCCTTGTTCTCCACTTTAGACATAAAGAAGGGGACTCAGTACTGAGAGTCATAAACGATAAACTAAGGGACTTTCAGTAATGTGATAGGTACATGAGTGTAAAAAAGTGTCCATTCGAAAGAAAAATGTGTTAGTGGACTAGAAACAGCCACGATGCGCGAGTCCGGTGTATACAAGAGCCGTCGCAGCGATATAAGCGATAACATCGGTTTAAATTTTGAGATAAACGTGGAAATTAGTTTCTTCCATAGAAACATTGACTCCTCAATGGAGTGTTAATTTCTTTCCCCATTCTTGACTTAACAGCGATGTTTATTGTAAATCTAAAAAGGGAATTGTTCTTAGTGTACTCAAAGATTATACAAATGACAAATACTTTCTCATGAAGATGAATCTCTAATTTTATAGCACGTCGAAACTCCGATCCCGTCTTCTTCAAATTAAGGCGACTGATCCAGCATTCCTCAAAGCAGTTCCGTTCATATCCATGATGATGAAGATGAAGGGTACTGAGATATGAATCATCAAGGAACACTATTCTTTCATTGGATATCCATGGCCCTGCGATCCCCCTCTTTCCTCGGAGTCTTGTAATTAAATAAGAGATCCATGTTTTTGAATTTGGTTATCTTCAGCTGATGTCCGAGTTTTCTTCTGCGCGCTACTACTATAGTCAGTGATGGACAGTGATGTAAAAAACGGCGATTTTTAAGCGTGCAAGTAGTTCTCAAAATGCCTGTTAGTTGAAACCCTTCATAATATTCTTTCATCATTCATAAATTATCAAGCTGTTTTCCTTTTCCTTTTGACATAATAATTCTTATCATATGTATATTATATTATCTATTATAAAAGTTACGATAATATCACACAACCTTTCCTTCAATTTTGGTTGAAAACTTTCTTAATGTTAATATCTCTCGAAATGACTTTATGGAGTCAAATATTTATACTTCTATCCTATAAAATGTATCATTTGTTGACATTTTAAATACATTTTTAGCCATTTTCTTGAGTTATAGAAAAGGTAGAATAATTATAAATATCATTATTAAATCTTCAATAATTGTATTTAAAATATGCAAATATCTATAAACTTAAAGCTTTATTTTGTTAATGAATAAATAACCATTATTATCAAACTTTTTATGTATATAGAGCATAGATTACTATTTGTGTACTTATTTTTCTTAAAAATTAGTTCAAATAATGAAATTTTAACAAAAATAGTAATAAATCCAAAACTAATGTACCGATTTTGAAATTTGGAAAATTTCCTGTTTATTTAAAGTAATATCTACAACTTTGATTTGAATAATATATTTCTAAAACATCAATTTAATTTAATTAATTACTTTAAGTCCAAGAAAAGCTGTCTTGAGCCTGGAGCAAGGCTGTCACAGCTACAGTCATAGTATTACATCGACAGCAAATAAGCTGGCTTTCAAAGTTACCATACCATTTTTGACGTCATCAAGGGGAGGAGCTACTCGCACGCTTAAAAATCGCCGTTTTATCCATCACTGATGGATAAAAAGGATCCAGCTGACACGCACGCCCGAGATGATGTCATAAATAAACATGGTACCCTTGAAGTAAGGCAGAATTTCAGCCGATCACATTTGAAGGGGCGGAATACATATTATTATTTTGATGTTTTAGAAAGAAAGAAAAGAAGTTTGAAAAGACAAATGTTGCCAATAACCGTCCTTTTTTTTGCATGTCAGCTGGACCCTTTTTATCTATCACTGACTATAGTCTATAACTAGCAATGTAAATCATATGCAATTCGGGCGTGTGATAAAAAAGTGGAGTTGGCTCTTCAAACAGGTCTTTTTGTTTTCCGAAGCTGTTATCATTTTTTTCCCTTAAGAAGGTAACATCAACTTTACCTCAACATAATGTTTTACAAGAAAAGAACAGTCTGCAAAGATTATATCATGGAGGAAAAATTAAAAAATGGATATCATTCATTGAGGAGAATGGAGTTAATGATATTTGTGAATATAATAATGAATCTGGAGTAACGTATTGTAATGTTTGTGGTTTGATGTTTTCATTTGTATACATATATAAAGGAAAATAGCAGCTTGTAGCTCAGTAAAATGTCATGACTGCTCAAGCTGCTTCCCCCCTCGACATTCATTAAATTGTCAGGGTTGCCAGGTTGATTTTCTCTTTCTTTTTTTATAACACGCCCGAATTGCATATGATTTACATTCCTATATAACACTTGTTTTTTATCAGCTCTACCGTGAGTCTTAGATTTCTAGCGCATTTATCTCAAAATTGGATGAAAATTTACAAATGGACGATTTCTTCAAAGTTTAAGGCTCTTATCGGGCGCTTGACATCTTGTTTGAAAGCTGTGTGTCTAATCTCTTTAATGCATTCCTTATTAATCCATTTTATGCTATATTCAAGGAGTTATTTAAGTACAAAGGATTTCACCGACTTTTGGGCCTACTCCTGCACCCTACGCCCCTATGAGTCCTTTTAAGTCAAAACAAAGACTAGAAATGAAATTTCTATAAAAAACAATAGTCAATCATTATTTTTTAATGCCCAAAATGTGTATCCTTCTAAGCTTAAATTGAAGTTGAAGTTGGAAAATGGGCCAAAAAAGCTAAAAAAGTAGGGACCGATTTCTCAACAACCGTCGGACACTCGAAAAAAAGAATTACAGATTTTAAAATCAGTGAGCAAAACTGAATAACTTTTATTATACTAACATATACCCCTTAGGATTTTTGAAAGTTCAAATTTGTTGACCTGTGTAATTATACGAGGACTTGAGGCCTTTTGGTTTACATTTTATTTGCTTTATTAACCTTAATGCATGTATTCTTCCTTCATGCGAGATCTTTACTATCAAGTAAATGTTCTCCTCTCAGTAGTAATTAAGGAAAAATGATAGTAGCTTTGGAAAACAAAAAGTACTGTTGAAAGTGCCAACTCCACAAAATCTCGCACGCGACATTTTGCATATTTTTTACATTCCTAAAGATGTGCTCTATACGTACAGCGATAAATCAACACTTTAAAAACTATCAAAATAAAAATTTTAGAATGAAATTTTAACAAATCTTAAAAAAACAATGCCACAAAATCTCAAGCATGGCCAGTTTTTTAAGGTCTAGTTTAAAGGAAAAGAGGGGGCTGGGAGAGAGAAATCGGCCAATTAATTGGCTAATGGATTTTCTCTCTCTCTCTTTCTCTCTAAATAATTGGTTCCAAGGATCATTGATCCATTCCTTATATCTTTACATTTGTAGGGTCTATTTGAAGTATTATATATATCAGCTTAATAGTGTTCCTGATCTTAGAAAAATAATTAATTAATTGATATTGCCCTTCTGTCACACAATTCTAAAATAGTGCATTTAAATTTTTATTAATTCCAAAAAATAAACTCTTAACAAACTTTTGTTTGTGCCCTCACTCTAATGATGGTTTTATTATTGATTTTTTTTACAGAGTTCGACCGGTGAACACAGAGATGATTGATGGATAGCATGGCGCGTCCAAGAGAAAAAAACAACAGAACATGAGGAGGCTCTAAGTCAGTGGTTCCCAACGTGGGGCGCAGGCCCCACCGGTGGGGCATGGCAATATTTTGGTGGGGTATGGCCAGGACGTACATCCCTCGGCTTACTATACCAAAGACTACGGGGCAATTCGAGAATGAGTTATTAACACTGAATTGTTTTCTAGTGAGTCTGCGTGTTAATGCATACATAAAAGTATTTGTGTGTATTTCACGTGTATAACAGTAAAATTTTCAATAACGAAAATTAAATATCACAAGGGGGGGGGGCATCAGGATTTTAGAAACGCCTAGGTGGGGCATGGCTTAAAATCGGTTGGGAACCACTGCTCTAAGTCCAAGCAGATAATTTAATATGATATGTATTCCTCTCAGCTGTACAAATGATCTATGACAATCAACAAATAATCTAAGTACATAATAGAACGCAGCCAATGTGACATGTCCATATTCTCCTCTATTCTCACAATGTCCATTTTTACTATGTACATACTACATAATCAAGTACTTTGCTCTTTATTCTACAAAAAAAAAGTTAAAAAACTTTTGACAAGTTTATATATTTTATGTGTACTTTATCTTTAGCTTTAAATGTTGACATGTTAGTATTAGGGGCTCTCAACGACAAAGAGGCTTAGATGAGGCAAGTATGTATAATATGTCTTGATGCTAAATTGACTTAAGTCAAAATTTTAAAGAAAATAAGATTTTAGTTTATGTAATTTTGTCTTTACTTATCACGTAAACTGTAAAGTATTTAATTTATTTATCTATAAATATCAGAGACGAAGGCGCTTGGAATGATTTAATCGTATAAAGCAGCAAACTAAATGTAAATTTGCAGATGTAGGTTGTGCATGCATCAACTTGGGAAGGAATTAATGGACAATTTCATACTAAGAGCTCTGCATATTTACTTCTATATATGATATCCAAACTTCAAAAAAAAAAAAAAAAAACTAACAAAATTCCCCACTTCAAATTAATTTTAAATATAAAAATTATGAACTTTTAAGTTCATATTAAGGAGTATGGGACCGCTTTTAAATTACATTACCTCATCCCTTTTTCTTCCATTTTTGCCTACCGACATATTATTAGTTACACAGGTCAACAAATTTGAACTCTCAAAAATCCTAAGGAGTATAAATATAGTAAAAGATATTCAGTTTTGCACGCGGATTTCAAATCTGTAAAAAAAAAATTTCAAGAGTCCGGCGGTTTTCGTCGATTGTCATTTTAATTATTATAATCATTAATTAATATTATTATTAAATCATTTTCTGTCAATTAGTTGTCTATTGGATTGAAGGGTATTTAATTGAGATATATTAGCATGGAGGGAGTCACAAAAGAAAGGAAGGTAATGAGGAAAGTAAGTGAAATTAACGGATATGTTATAATAATATGGAGTAAGTTGTCAGGGATTGGACCCTTTGAGATGGAGCAGGAACCTATCACTTTTAATTATAGTAAAGTGATCAACTACATAGAAAACGTCAGGCTAAATGCCATTCTCAGATGCTTAAAAGTTATCTCTCTCTAGATAGGATAGAATTTTGAATCTTTTTTAAAATTTAAGACACTTGTAAAAATTTGTTTTAAAGTGACTTAAATCAATTATGTACAACTATTTATACGTAGTTTGATTAGTAGTAGTAGGAGTTGTATTTTCAATATCCACTTGCTAATTCATTTTTGAAATACCTATAATTAATTAATTATATAATGAACGAATCTCTCTCTTATCATCCATGTACATAGGAATGAATACAAAAGTCAAATTTGTAATGTATGTGTATGTATTTCATCGTAGTAAGCCAAATAAAAACATTAAAAATACAATACAAAATCAACACTTATTGATCGTTATTTGTTCTAACTTCATCGTCATACTCTGTCAAAGGAAAGCTAATTACAATCTTAGAATATAATTATATTATAAATAAAAAGAATGACAATTTGCTTTGAACTCCATATTAACAACTCCCGATGTTTTTGAATTCCTCTTTCTTTGAGTGGAACAACTTTTCACCACCTAGTTAGTAGTAAAGATAGGATTCCTGATTCATTTAAGATTGGGACTCTAGATATTTGAGGATTTCGAAATTTTAAGCACTTTCCTGATTACTACCATATATAGGAATGTAAATAATATGCAAATCGGGCTTGTAATAAAAAAGTGGAGTTGGCTCTTCAAACAGATCTTTTTGTTTTCCATAGCTGTTATCATTTTTCCAATATTACTGAGGGGAGAACATCTACCTGATAGTGAAGATCTCGCATGAAGGAATACATGCATTAAGTTTAATAAAGCAAATAAAATGTAAACAAAAAGGGCTCAAGTCCTCGTATAATTATTATTAGTTAAAAATATATAATTTCCTGACATTAATTTCAGTTAATTTTCTGCCTCTCATCTATGGTATTATTTATTGTTGTATATATAATGGAGAAATTCAGCTTGTAGCTCAGTAAAACGTCATGACAGCTCAAGCTGCTTCCCCCCTCGACATTCCACATCAAATTTTCAGAGTGGCCAGGTTGATGATTTTCTCTTTCTTTTTTTATTACAAGCCCGATTTGCATATTATTTACATTCCTAACCATATATCAAATAAGACAGCAGAATTCCTAGATACTCCTATATCAAAATGTGCGTTAGAAATATTAAAACATTCTCTGTATTCCTCAAGATATTGATTGATACACTTCCAACAAGGTTTGTAATAATTAAAATTGCTTCAACTTGAATAATATATATATATATATATATATATATATATATATATATATATATATATATATATATAGATGTTTACAAATCCTCTGAATGGATACAAAGATTATAGGCATTCACTTTAAAAAAAATGATTCAAAAATGACTTTGGTTCAATTAATTATATGTATATCAGAGATTCATGAACTTATCTTCAATCCATTTGACTATATAGACTCTGTTTCTTTAGTATATTTTTATCAACTACGTAGGTAAACCTATCTTCCATTCAAAACCTTTATTTATAAAATTATTTTTCTTGATAGATAATATATAAAATATTATGTTCCCACTCTAAAAACTAAAATTTCTTATTTCATTCTCGACCATTTGATAAATTCTCTACACGATGTCTACTCGTAACCTCGACTCTCAAAAGGGAAAGGATAAATTTGGAAAAACAACTGGTAGCAGCTACCCTTCTGTATTTTCCTTGTTGCCAACTTTTTAATATTATAAATCATTTATTATTTAGATACAATATACATTGATAAATTCTACCAATCACAAACCAATTGTTAGTACTTGTAAGGTATTCAAAAATTCAAAAAAAAGGCCGCGGAATCCTTGATTTAATATATTTTTTATATTATCAAAATCATAAATAATAATGATATCCTTTACGAGTTCAGAAGGCGTAGAGTCAGCTGCTTTAAATCAGAAGAGTCAACTGATGATATGAGAATACACATAGTGTTTTTGTTTATCCCAAAAAAGCTCGTCATGCTACATATATAAACATATATTGGAACATTTGCGGATTTAAATATTACAAAAGTATCTGACAGATGGTATCATGAAAAAAAATAAAAATAAATAACACTCCTACACTATATACACGACGAGTTTTTTGGGATAAACAAAAACACACTGTATTCTCCCTTCAGCTGATTATTTGTCCCTAATAAGTACATATGTGCCAAGTCAAAAAGAAACCAAGTTTATCCGAAATAATTCAAAAATGGCCAAACTATTCAAATTATAGCATACATAGCTATAAATAACCAAAATATCATGTCCTCCCTTTGTTTTGATTCAAAGAAGAACAAGGACACAGATAAATTTAACTAAAAATTTATTGAACAACATTTTTAAAAAGTAAAAAACTTTACATGAGATTACATGAGACATATAAAGAAAGACTGACATGCACCCCTAGCGGATAATTCATGAACTACATTTAATAAAAAAAATTAATCCATGTCTTTTATGTATTTTTTCCTTTTTCAAATTATCTTGCAGGCCTGATTGAACCTCCTTGCGGGCCGGTTCCGGACTGCAAGCCATATGTTTGACACCCCTGTATTAAACAAATGAACTGGTTTTAGCCAACTGAACTAAATAAATCCCTGAAGCTATGAAAAAGATGGACGTTCTTTCGGGGACCATGTGCAGTCGACACATTTATCCCATTGCTCTATTGGATAGACAACAGCCCTTCTTGGTTTCTCGATATAAAGTTATATTTTAGCAAAAATCGTGTGCAATAGGTCTTAAAATGACTAGGAAATATTTGGCCGTTATATTTATCAAATAAAAATACACATAAAAGTGGATTTTCTTCTTTTCAATATTTGAAAACAAACATGCTTTCTTGTTGATTTGACACATATGTTTTAGAAAAAAGTAGAATAATTATAAATATCAATGTTAAATCTTCAATTATTGTTTTTAAGATATGCAAATATCTAAAAACCTAAAGCTTTATTTTATTAATGAAGGAATAATTATCAAACTAAAAACTTGAAATTAATTATACATTCAGAGCAGAAATTAGTATTTATATACTTATTTTTCTTTAAAATGAATGCAAATGATGAAATTTTAACAAAAATAGCATTATATCCAAAACTAATGTCCGATTTTGAAAGTTGTAAAATTTCCTGTTTATTTAAAGTGATATCTACAACTTTGAGTTGAATAATATCTTTCTAAAATATCAATTTAATTAAATTAATTACTATGAGTCAACGAAGAGCTGTCTTGAGCCTAGAGCAAGGCTGTCACAGCTACATTCATAGTACTATATCAACAGCAAATAAGCTAGCTTCCATAGTTACCATATCATTTTTTACCCCATCAAGGGGGGAGTAAAAATAAGCACCTAATAAGCTAAAAGGAATTTTACACATTTGAACTCTAACGAAAATATTTGGAAATTATATTTTTGTATACTTGTGATATGTAATCAAAAAAACAGCAAAAAAAACTATTCTGTCATATGATGTGTATAACTATTATATATGTAATTGTGCAGTCTATACTCTATAGGGGCCCTACTTCTTCTTTTTCCTCTTCTTTTCTTTAATAAAAGGTCCTATCCTATCCTTAGAAAGCCATTATTTTATTTATTTTCATGAAAGAGTTCCAAGTTATTTCCTACAACTTTGTAAAATATCTTTAAAAAGTAATATTTTTTGAATTGAAACAAGTTTAAAAACAGTACACAATTTTATTCTATCTTTCGACCTCTTCTTTAAAAATAAAAAAAGAAAGAGAGAGAATAGGTCCCACATCAATCGATAATGCGGATTTGATTAATACTTATTTGCAAATCCTATGTAGTTTTGTCAGCTGTTGATTTGTCTACTCAAGAAACACGTCGAGCTTTTTTGTCCACTCGCAACCTCGACTGACAAAAGGGAAAAGAAAAATTTGGAAAAACAACTGGTAGCTATGCTTCTGTATTTTCCTTTGTTGCCAACTTGTTAATATTTGGCAGAATTTATTATTTAGATATACTATTTATTTATAAATTCTATCAATATACAAACCAATTATTAATACTTGTAATATGTTCAAAATACAAAAAAAGGGGGCACAATCCTTGATTTTATATTTTTATATGCATCAAAATCATAAATAATAATAATAACACCCTTTTTGAGCTCATAAAACGTAGTGTCAGCTGCTTTAAATCAAAAGAGTCAAATGATGAAAATCAGCTGAAGGGAGAATACAGTAAGTATTTTTGTTTATCCCAAAAAGCTCGTCGTGAAAAAGAAGGAGCCATCCACCAATCGATTTTGGGTCTTAATTTTCTTTCTCTTTCTAGTGGAAAGGTTGGGAGACAGAATGAAGATAACATTACGGTCAATTATTTTAAAAAATATGCAAAAACTGATGTTCAGTCATGAAGAATAACGATATAAAGTTTAAAACTACCATTAAGAGATGTGATGATACATACACACACATATATATATATATAGGCCCAAAATCAATGAACATGCTAATGTCCCTAAATGATAATATATATATATATGTGAGGAAGAAACATAAACAAAAAAGACAAAACAAGCAGTGCATTGAAATACAAAATTCATCCCTATTTGATTAAATTTAAAAAAAACCCTCGAGACATATAACAAAAAAAAAGTTTAAACTTTTTTTTGAGTTCATTATCTAGTCATTTAATACACTGCCTCGAGCGCCGCAATTTGACTTTTAATAAGCCAATGAATCAATATTTACTTATTCTTAATAATAAAACAGGTCAACAAATTTGAACTTTCCTAAACCCAAAGGGATATAAGAATAATAAAAGTTATTCAGTTTTGCACGCTGATTTCAAATCTGTAAATAAGTAGTAGTGCGGAGAAGGATTAAGAAACCAGCTGAAATCCTTCTGAGCCCTACTACTTCAGTCTCTTGCAGTTGTGAGTCTTTGATTTCTAGCGAATTTTTGTTCGAAATTGAATGAAAATTTCTACATTTAGATCCTTAATTAAGGATTCTCATCGGGCGCTTGAATATTAAAAATTGAATCTATAGTCTTATTTAGGGATCACGGACCTTTAGAAGATATTCCTAAAGCTTCTTAAAAAGACCCTTATACGTACATATACATATATTATCGCCTAAATACATATAATCTTCTTCAATATATAACAAAAGAATGTTTTTTGGCTTGAGAAACTTTTTGACCATACAATGGCTCCCGGGCCTCATTTATAATTTTCATTTACATATGTATATGCATGTATATATGTTCGATAGATACATAAATATGCCCACGTCTTCTATTCAAGATGGTTACTTATAAAATAACATTAATAAATAAATGTCCTAGAATCACCATAATGTATTTTTGGCCTATAAATTCAAATTATAATAAATATGGAATTAATTGTTCTGTCTTCTTAGATATTAGGAAAGAACAAGTGACCATAAGCTTTAATACTTGGATGGACTTTTGAATAGTGATTATTTGTTGAGGTATTTTAAAGGATCTCTTCTTCATTTTGAAGGATAGCAAGGCAAGTTTTGAGGTAGTGAAAAGGTTTTTCTTTGATTTATTTTAATCACTCTAAAAGGGACTAACATATAATAACATATATATATATATTCAATTTTCGATATTTTTCCAAATAATTTTGACGATTAAATAGCTGAAATCTATTCTATCTGCCATGCTATTTTTAATAAATTAAATTATAAAGAACATATTTCATACCGTGATTCATCCTGTAGTTTTTTCTTAACGCTAAAGAAAAAACACAATAGATCAAGGTAAAACCTTAACTTAATTTATCAAAAACTGTACATTAAAAAAAGTTGCTCACCTCGGAACGTAATAACTAAACAACTATGGGGAGTGTGAAAATGGTTTCAAAAGTTTTGGGACCTCAAATCAAACCCATGTTTCCAGTTTTTTTTTACCACAGTGTGTATGTATATATGTGTCAAGTCAACAAGAAACCAAGTCTATTAGAAGTATTTCAAAAATGAGTGTGAACTGCACTCATATTCTTGAAGGCAACATGCTCTTTCGTTTATTAATAGCAGTCTATTTTGATTAATTAAATAATGACTCCAATATTAATTGCAACTGTATTATAGGAGTCAAAAAATACCATCCACAATCAAGAATAAAAAACATTTAGTATTTCTGACTATGTAGTTACTATTACTATGATTCATGGTGAGCATGATAGGGGATGTAGTTGATTCTTAATAGTTCTTAAACAGATGAACAGATGGTTTTAGCCAACTGCAACAAAATACACCTCTGGGGCTGTGAAAAAGCTAGACGTTCTTTCAGGGACCATATATGTGCCGTCGTAATATTTATCCGCTTGTTCTCTTGGATAGACACCAATTCTTGATGGTTTCTCGATATAAAGTGACATTTTAGCAAAAACCCCTGCAGTATAGGTCTGTAAATGACTCCAAAATATTTGATCGTTATATTTATGAAGTAAAAATACAATTAAAAGTGGATTTTCTCCTTTTCAATATTTTAAAAACAAACTTGCTTTCTTGTTGACTTGACACATATTTTCTCCTAATTAAACAACTCTATGGACACTTTTACATAAGGAAATATTTATTTGCATGGTTATCTATGGATCATATGTTTAAATGAATACTAGACTGGAGAACTATCATGATATAAAAACAGGCAGGAATTGGAACTTCAACTCCTCTAGGTAGATATATGAACATACATATATTGAAACCTATTTACATAGTGCTAAAAAGTGCTTTTTTAAATAATAATTTGACAATATCACATATCACACTTTAAATATTTTTTAGCTTGATAAAATGAAATAAATTTCACATATTTAAAGTTTTTGAGCTAAAAAAATAGAAAAATAACTATTCAATAAATGAACATACATACAATAATCAAATGTCTGTCTATATTTTTGATATTATAGAATATAATTTCATCAATACCAATTTTATGTTTTGACATTTTCATTCAAAAATGTGTTGATAAAAGATTCTGTCATTTAAAAGGGTTCTTTAAAGAGTTTGATATATGTTTGAAGAGCCCCTGTTTCTAAATGTGTTTACTCTCTAGTTGTTGTTTTTAGATATTTTTAATTTACCCAGAGTCTATAAAATCTATAGAGCAACTCTTTGTCACACAGTTTTCCTGGATGTCACAGATTGTTTAATAGACCAAAGGTGAAAGCCTTATTTGTTGTGGAGTTACAGGGTAGTTGTTAAATAAATGAAGCTTCATCTAATACACAAGTAGCACAGATCAACTATTTTGAAATGTCAAAAATTCTAAGGGGTATAAGTTTTGCACACTGATTTCAAATCTGTAATTTTTTTTTCGAGGTTTTGATGGTTTTCGAGAAATTGGACCCTACTTTTTTAGCTTTTTTGGCCCATTTTCCAAATTCAACTTCAATTCAAGCCTAGAAGAATACTCATTTTGTGCATTAACAAAAAATGATCTGTTAATGTTTTTAATGCAAACTCCACTTCCAGTCTTTGTTTTGACCTAAGGGGACTCCTGGGAGCATAGAGGGCAGAAGTAGACCAAAAAAGTCGGCCAAATTCTTTGTACTTAAAGAACTCCTTGAATATTACATAAAATTGATTAATAAGGAGTGCATTAAAGAGCTGAGACCCACAGCTTTTCAAGCACTCGATGAAAATCCTTAATGAAGAAGAAATCGTCCATCTAAATGTGTAAATTTTCATTCTATTTTTAACAAAAATGGAACAGTACTAAACCTATTCGAATTAGATATTAAACCTACATCTAACTTTGATGAGACTAAAACCACATGTTTTAAAGTCTAAAGTCTTGTTTTTCATTGAATTTATACTGAGCACATATCACTAGAGCAGTGGTTCTTAATTTTGTTGGAGATATTGAGCCCCAAAAGTTCCATACTTGCATTGAAGAGTGACAAGCAGATTGTGATGTCACGAACAATACGAGTGGGTTGAATCAAACCACAAAACCCCTGGAGTTCGATCAAACCCAGGTTAAGGACCACTGCACCAAAGTGATCCATAGGGTCACTTTGACTATTTTGTCATTTGAAGATGTACTCACTTGGTTCAAGGTATAGCATTTTATTCCATTTGAATAATTTATAAGTTAAATTGTACAAAAAGTTGTCAAAATATAGTTTTAACTTATTTCGGCTAAAACTGATTAATTTGACCCAAATATCTTTAAACTATTAAAGAGATCCGACTATCCAATGTGGTATTGCCTTCATTAAACTTTTAAATAGATATAAGATTTTGACCAATTTCCTATTGCCTTTGCAGTGTTATGATGAAATATCAAATTAATTATCCTTAGGAACATGGAAGCACAAAGGTAACTGAACCAATAAATAATAATAATTTTATTGCTTAATAAATAGAAAAAAAGAAATGGTGGAGGTCTCTGTGAAAATAAATTATATCAATGGCAAAAGCGTCAATCCATTAATTAATTATAAATTATCGATTCCCATTACTATCTTGGATTTAATTCTTTTAAGATTACCTGCTTTTATGAAGAAAAACAATCAAACTTTCACACACGTTTATCTAACACTTTATATTTCTATATTTGTAAGTAAAAGTATTTAAATGCATTCATAAATAAAACTCAAATAAAAGCTGATAGTCATGTAATGTCAACACATTTGAACTTTTAATAGTCATAGACCTAAATTAAATTTCTCAAAAAACATGTCAGCTCGGTCGATCAAACAATTAAAAGAGTACTGAGTAGCCTTTACTTTCTGACATTCTTACCGATTTGTACTTTAGTGCAGTGGTCCCCAACCCCCAGGCCGCGGACCGGTACCGGTCCGTGGATCAATCAGTACCAGGCCGCACAAGAATTAATTTGTTATTTCTGTTTTCTACTTCCCAACCTTAAAGAACCCACGAACAGCCAAGGAATGGATACGTGGCCCATTTGTCAACAAACCAGCTGAATCCAGCATGTTCGCACAAGAAGAAGACTAACTGGTAGAGATTGCAAATGACGCCGTCCTTAAAAGAGTGTTCGAGACAATAACTCTGCCGTTGTTTTGGATTAAAGTCATGGCAGAATACCCAGAGATCGCTAACACAGTCCTGAAGACCCTGTTGCCATTTCCAATATCCTGTCTGTGTGAAGTGGGGTATTCTTGAGTGAAAGTCACCAAAGCAAGGCAAAGGAGTAGATTGAACATACACAACAAACTTCGAGTGTCTATGTCTGCCATTACTCTCAGATGGTACCATCTCGTTGAAAAGAAACAAGCTCAGGGCTCCCATTGATTTAGCGTTACGGACAGTTTTTGATGTTATAATATGTTATATTGTTGGAACAATGTGCTAATAAAGTTCTATATGAGTACACAGTGGATTCATGTCTATAATTATAATTATTATTTCAATCCCCCGGTCCGTAGTAAAATTGTCTAGCATTGACCGGTCCGCAGTTAAAAAAAGGTTGGGAACCACTGCGTTAGAGGACGAAAAATCTATTTGCAGCTTTTATTGCATATTAGTGGTACATCAATTACGGAGAGTCATGATTGATGATGGATAAACAATACAAAGTGAAAATTATTATAGTTTCACTTCAAAGAGATTGAGTGATTATTTACTAACGGCTGTAATTATTTGTTATGATTAATGCAACTTTTGCATACATTAATTAACTTTCTGTAAAGCTGTAAATCCTAATCTCTGACGGTATGGAAAAAGAAAAAGGAAAAAATGACTTGGTAACCCTGCAGTTTCATGAATGTTTGTGAGAAAAGCAGCGTAAGCTGTTGTGACGTTTTACTAAAACAGATATTCTCTTTACATTTTATAGGGGGGGGGGTGGAAGTAAATTAACACAAATTCATGGATACCAGAATATTATATTATTTCATGGATTCAATGTTCATTCGATCAGGTATTTTATTGACTAATTAATTATTATTTATGACTGGCATGTACTACTATATACATTACACCTTGTTAGTGCTCTAGAATTAAGAAATAAGGATGACATATGTGGAAAATAAAATGGCTTTCAACTACAGGCCTAGATGCTAGTATGATCATTGATCACATTATCTTTTTATTAGAGCAAAAATTTGATTATTATTAGTGTTTTTTCTAATATGAAACAATCCTAACAAATCCAGGATATTAGCATATCAAGATATTCCAATCAAGGGACTGTATTATAATCTGGAAAGGGCTTAATAATTATAATAAAAAATTAAAATACATTTATTTGTTTTAAATATTTTTTCGCTGTATTTTCATTTCGGTGAGTTTTTCTGACACAAAATACAATAATGATGTTGTATTTTTGATAAATTTATGCACACAAGGAATATATAATGTTTTACATTTATCTAGGTTATATGGTATATGTACATTAGGAAATAAATTAAAGTAGAGTCAGCTGCTCTAAATCAGAGGAGTCAACTGAGGAACATCAGCTCAAGGGAGAATACAGTGTGTTTTTGTTTTTATTCCAAAAAGCTCGTCGTGTAAATACACAACCTCTATTACTTCAGTTAATAAAACAAAGTTAATTCTGGGAAGACAAGACAAATATCTACATATAAAAATTAAAAATATATATGGGGCAGTTTAACATGATTTTGAATAAAGGAGTATCTATTTATTTCTAACCATCTTTCTCTTCTATAAGATGATTATTCATAAGATATTTTTGATTTAAAGATTTATAAACAGGTGTCATAACTTCTCTGTTTTAGAAGAATTAATGATGATGATAGGGAAAGTATGTAATTATTTAATGTCTGCATTCTCGTGCTCTGATAAATTGTAAAAATAAGAGTCATCAATAAATTACCCAAAGTTTTCACGTATTCTTAGTATCGCCTCTGACACTACATTTTGTGATACGACTCATATGATTTATGAGTTATACCATATGTATATATAAAAGGAAAAAGTTTGTCAGAGTTTTCAAGAGCTTACACATTTTCAATACATGAAACATTTCCATCTTTGTACAATAATTCATGCTTGAATCTCTTTTATACAAACTCCATGGTATCTCAGAAAGAACTTTCTTCGATGTAACTTGGACACAGGACAAATTTGAATACTAATTAATTGTTAGAGCTAATTAAGATATTCCCAATGACAACTGACAAGATTCTAAATAATGAAGTTGAGAGGATGTGAACCGATACAATGTTGCGTTCACACAAAACTTGCCTTCAATTAGCCCCTCTCTTTTCTGGACTCACAGATTTAAATATCAATACTAAACAATATAATTTCATATTTAGTGGAAAAGAGAGGGGAACTCCATATAGATAATAGTGGAATCTAAATTATATCCTGTTCGCAATATTCAAAATATCTATTTAACTGTCTGGATATTTAAAATGAATAAACTACATTGTTCCAAGATCAATGTTTATTTTTTGAATTACCTAAATAAAGATCCATCACCCTTATTTTTGTTCTAGAGCAGCGTTTCTCAACCTTTTTTCCCTTTCAGAACCCTCAAAATATATCCCATGTCTCACGGAACCCTTGCTCAAAAAATGATTAATACCATACTTTCTCATCTTATATATCCCAAATGTAAACGATTAATTAGTTCTCTTAAGAGCCTGGCTTAGCAATAGGTCACTATAAAAAAAGTCAAAATTCTGGTGACAAAATTTTACCACAATGTAGAAAAAGACTGAAAAGTGTAATAGCTTATATAATCTCATTTTTCTCGCGGAACCCTTAAAGACCGTCTGCGGAACCCTAGGGTTCCGCGGAACCCCGGTTGAGAAACGCTGTTCTAGAGTCAAAGTTGTCCCTGATAAATATCATGATCCGAGAGTGTATTTAATGCAAATTTCATTTCCAGTCTTTGTTTTGACCTAAAGGGACTCCTGGGGGCGTAGGGGACGGGAGTAGGCTCAATAGTCGGCCAAATTCTTTGTACTTAAATATCTCCTTGAATATGACATGAAATGTATTAATAAGTATTGCATTACAGAGACCCACAGCTTTCAAACTAGATGTCAAGCAGCACCCCATAAGAATCCTTAATTAAAAAGAAATCGATCATCTAAATGTGTAAATTTTTATTCAATTTCGAGGCAAAATTATCTAGCTTTTGAATGCATTCCTTATGATTTAATAACTACTTTTGAGGGGAATGAAATGAATTTTGTTGATTAAATAAAGATTTTTTTATTTAATCCTGATATTTTTTGCCCACAGACGTATTTATAAAGAAATGTATGAATCTAATTTGATCTCAAGCCTTTTAACACATTTGCTCTTATGAATTATCATGCCCTTATATTTCATTATTATCACTAAAATAAATATAAAAATAAATTAGAGTACTTGTGAAAGTCTTTGTTTATTTGATTGATGAAGGGGATGAAATGGAGTTTAAGAAAGAGGAAAAAAACAAACAAAAAAAGGTATAGGTTGTATATAAACCTACAGCATTGGTATTTTTTTTGTTTTCCTTTTGTTACTATGCTCCTCCATTTTGTTTCTTTTTTTTTTTTTTTTTAAAAAAAAAAACAGCTTTCACTCTTTTTTAGAAAGCTCAGATTTAATAATATCCACATTCATATACGTTATAATAATATGATATTTTTTTATATATAAATATGCTAAATTATAATTGGACATAATATGTGAGAAGTAAACATAAAAGAAGCTATAATTCTCCCCCCCCCCCCCTATTAAATTTGAGTTCTCCTTATTTTTTTTCAGTTTTTATTAAATACTTTTTCAAAATTTCGGAGCTTATTATTAATTATAGTTAAAGATATGGAAAAATGTTGAGAGTCCCAAGGAGCGTCAATTATATGTACAAAAGTAATTTATTGTATGTATAATGTAATAATATAAAGAAATATCATAGATCCTACTCAGACTATAATTTTAGTGTTGTTTAAACCATGACAACACGGGCTTTTTTTGTTTCCTTGAACATTTGTTTTTTAAAGAAGAACAAATCAACTGAGGAAAAAAGCTGTGTTTATCTGTAAAAGCTCATTATAAGCCATCATTTATCAGAAAAATATCCCAAGGCATAGTGTGAATTAATAAAACTTTGCCTTCCCGTCAATTTTAAAGTCAAATTGCGCAAAAGTCAATGCATTAAATGAGTTTGTATTGGCTTCAAAGCAAAGGATATATTTTTATTTGTGATGTACTTCACGGGTTTTCAAATACTCAATCTAATAAGAGCTTAATTTTACATTTCAATATCCCTGTTGGTTTTTCTTTATTTGAGTAAAAAATAAAGACAGCAAACCTATGTATAAAAGTTCACTTCTCTCCTTATCTCTTTTGACTTTTTTTTACATTATTTTTCCCACATAGTTACAATTTATTAACGATCATTTGTATGTATATGTAACTCCTCTGACATTGTCAATTGTATACACTCAAATCAGCCAGTAACTGTTAAGAGCTCTGAACTAATTAACTACAAACTACTAAGAATAAAGAAAAGGCATAGCAACTTTGATATAGGGCATTCCCTTCTTTGACTTTTGGTTTTAGGGAAGGGTTGAGAGATATAATGTTCATGACGTCATGAACTGGAAATTCCAACATCTTCTTCTGTACATGAACTATTATGAATTATACAAACATAATAATAAACACTATGAGTTGTTATAATTCCTTCTTTCTTTCCTTCCTCCCAACTTTTATTTTAGAGTAAAAAAAAAAAAAAAAGAATGAGAGAAATGAAGGCCTTTCACGAAGAAGAAGAAGAAGAAAAAAAAATAGGCCTATATTTTCTTTTATATTTCCTTTCCCCGTCTCTCCATTTCATATATATAACTGCTTGGTTTTGATCATTATTTTTATTTTTGAAAGCACAGAAGTATTTCCGCGAAAATATATTCTGTGTACATATAAGTAAGTACATATATGAATAAGGAAGACAAGAGTAAAATATGTAGTCTACATACATAATATATATTATATAAAGAAAAAGAATGCTCAGGAGAGAAAAAAAAGAGAAAGGTGCATGGATAGAGGAAAGAAAAAGAGAATTGCGTATTTTTAAGGGTCATTGAACCTTTTCAAAGTATACGCAAAGACTATTAATTCTCTTGTCTACATATTAATTAATTATAATGAATGAATGAATTCCCTCCACCAACCTCCACCAAACAAAGGACCACTCACTTTCTCATACAGAAGATACACATTAATGTAGATGCGTATTCATATATGTGGTTAGGTAGGTACATAATTGAGTATCCCCTCAATTATGTACTGGGTATTTGGTTAATGCATAATTCTAAATAAATAATTACTTACATACAAACATATGCCTGTATTTAAAAAAAAAAAAAAAAAAAACGTCATAAATCCTCTCACATTTTTTCCCCTCTCAATAAGTTATGGATGAGTACTTTGTACAAAATACTCTTGGAGGAGGAAATATGAATCCAATTTTTTTTTGATCGAATGAAATGCCCTTGATCCTTTTTAATAAGGATATTTCCCATGTACATATTTCTATGTCATTAAGGGGAAAAACAAATATAGGTACAGAGCATTCTCTCAAGAAACTTTTTTCTTTTATAAATTAATACAATATTTGGTTATCTTATACGACAAAAAAAAAAGAATTGACTATTGAAATTAACGACAAAGCCAAATATTAAATAAAGAGAGCGCAAAATCCACATATTTTTTTAATAATAAGAAAAACAAGTGTCAAAATAATCTTTCTTTTTCCACAAAAAAGGACAAGAATAATCATTTATAATTATTTTAATCTTAAAATAACATATAAAAGTCCCCTTAGAAATCCACACCAATAAAATAGGGTCAACCTATAATATATATGTGCATTAAGAAAATGATGATATCGATAAAAATTCACTTTTACGTGTATAGAGTGACTAATATGTTAATTAGTTATGACCTTTGTAAGAGCCAAATGTTTTTTACCGAGTATCCTACTGTACTTGACAGAGTAGAATACCCAATGGAAATTGATTGTACAAATTTAGCCTTTTTTCCGCCAAAAGCCGAGATAGTTTGCAGCATAATAGGTGTAGTAAAAAAGGAATCCAGTCTTATTTAAAGTGGTTTTTCTAACGGTTTTTTGTGTGTAATGTTTATCTCCTGAGCAATCGAAACAGTACTTGGATGCACTTGACGATTTCCATTATTTTATCGACATTTTCGACAATTCCATAATGAATTTCTTTTTATTACACCAAACATAATAATCAAAGTTAGTTACTTTTTAAGAAATAATAGAGCAGAGATACTCAACCCGTGATCCTCAGCCATGATGCTCAGGAGACAAATAAATAAGAGGATAAGCCATTAGAACCCTTGGAAAAGAATACGGCCTTCTTCTTTACTTGGGAACTTTAGTAGCTATTAAGTAGTTTGATTATATTCAAATATAAGTGGTGGCAATTTTTTATTTGGGATCAAGTCGGAATGTAAGAACCAGTTTTTTTTTTATAGTTTTTTAATGGCATGAGAAGAAGTGTTTTTTTCCACACTTTTGTCTAAAATATTTAATGGTTATGTTAATATGATTTAATATGAAATTCTCCTCTTAAAAAATCCAATAAACATCATTTTGTTTACAATTCTTTAGATGACGCACTTCATAGGCATTATAGGTAGTAGGTAATCCAAGCAAATCTAAGCATAGTTCATTTCATAAGTCATAGTTTCAAAATCTGAAATCAATACATAAATTTGTAAGGTCTATCGAGTCAGGGGGTCACTGACTGTGACACAGGTTAGTGGTTTATTATTTTCAGTTTGATGACTGATCCAACTGCTTCACTCCGGACGATCCATAACATTACTAATTGGAGCATCCATCTATCACTATTATCTACATATAAATACTCAAAGTAGTAAATATCGTAGGGAATATTTTGAGGACAAAATTAAAACTCACTAAGCATGAAATAAAATATATATTTTCCATAAATCAAAAAATATTTTATTGACCTTATCTATGTATGTATAAGGAGAAGTCTAAAGAAATATATTCATAGGAAGAGTATGTGCTCCTATGTATAAGCCTTCCTATCACCAATATTTTATATGGGATGTATAATAATAATATGTAGAATTATATAAGGGCCTACATAACTGATTTATTTTCAATGTACCTGCAAAGTTAAAAACGCCACGAGAGGAAATTATAAAAATTTGAATTTGAAATTAATAGAATAAATTTATTCTAATATTTTTTTTTTTTCAACAACATCTTGAAACATTGAATATTTTTTCGACCAAATCAAAAACATTTGCATATTTAAAAACGCTTCATAACTCCATTTAGTTATTTTCAAAGATTGCTCAAAAAAATAGGATTCTTTAATTTCAATTAGTGCGTGATGAACCAAATAATCAATATTTAGTTTGTGATTGATGCAATCGGATTATTGAATATCCTTAAAATTAAATTTACAGTCTTAACTTTAAAGTCATTGACATGTTCAAGTACAAGAAATGTATTAAAGCATCATACTTTTTTGCAGATTTTTTTTTACTAAATTCTCTCATTTTATTCCATGGTACAAATTGCTAAGATAATAATGTGAAAAAAAAAGATCTAAATAGTAATATCGAAGTAAATTTCTTAATATGTTCACTAGCTGAATTTGTGTGCATTAAAGCGTGGCTTAGTTACAAGTTTTAAACGTATTTGTAAGTATAAAAAAAAAGGAAAAAGCTACTTATCACGAGTTACGATAGACTGTTACAAATTGTATGTATCTAAGTTTCATATTTTAGAGGCAATTTTATAAGGAAACTTCTTGACAAGTGTGATACAAGACAACTCTTCAAGTGGGGGTATATAGGCCTTTAATAAGCTACTTTGAGTGTATCTTTTTTAACATCGTTCTTGTTAAATATGTCTTGAAACATAGAGCTCCCTGTTTTATGGTGTCTCTAACCAACAAAATTAGAATATATTTATAATAAATAAAAAGGTTTTGTAATGACACAAAATCACATGTTTATGGAATAGAATTATCCCGAAAATGTAGGCAATTTATTTATTTCTCCTTATAAGTTATTTATTGAGTCTCTCAACCTCTCTCAAATTATAAAAGGAGATGGCTAAGCACTTCATTATGAGATCAGCACAGATTGTTAATATTAAATTTAAGATATTTATAAACGATTGTACTTGTACGATGTAAAACAAACCCGTGTTCACGAATCTACAACATACATTTTTCAATTCTTTTGATCCACAGCTCAGTGACTAATTTAACAATTTTACACGACGTGTAGATATCAATAATAATAATGGATAGTAATGGGTTTACAAAGGAGTTGTTAGGGATCGGAAGTTTGGATAGTCGTAGTTGGTTTTTAGATTTTTTTTCTTTAGTTCCTCCATTTTGATGAAATGTTTAGTCTAATTGGGTCTAATACTGGAAAAGGTTGATTTTGAAGTGAAATATTCGAAATTAAATACGTTCAAATGTTCTGTAGAGTTTATTTGTTTATTCTACTCCTGTAAAAGATCAAATAGAACAATTATATATATGTATTTTGAATACATCTCCTCAATCTACAGAATGCTTAACAGTGTTTTAAAGTCTTATTCTAGAAGTTTCTTCATCACAGTTGCCATGTTTTTCCTTCACAACTTGAACAAATTAAAATTTTGAGTCAATTAATCCATTTTTAACCCAGAGAAACCCAGATAAAAACTACATGGTGCAAAGTCAGCTGAATATGGCGGATGGTCTAAAACTGGAATGTTATATAATATTTGGCTAAAAAGTTCTGGACCGGCGCGTAATTTTGATGGAGAGTCCATGACTTGTTCCTCCACAATTCAGGTCTTCTTTTTCCCAATTCTTAAGCAGAGTTGAGAGGAAACATTTAGTGTAATAGTATTGATTTATAGTTTGACCTTCTGAATGCCAGTTCTTCGTAACATTGACACACCGAAAAATCCCAAACCTTTTCAAAACTTGTTACTTTTTGAAAGGTAGAAATGTCAGATTGAGGCTGATAAATGTTAGGAAAAATAGAAAGAAAGGAACCTTTTCGAAGCTTAACTAGATATAAACGAAGGTAACTAATTAGGAAATGAGGCAGCTTATATCTGAGAGGCACTCCCCCATATATATATATTTTTTTTATTTTACATCAGGAAACACTTTTCCGATCAAAATAATTATTCATCAACATCTGTTAAAAGTAAAAAATTATGTAGACACTGAGTTTTTGAACAGTAAATATTTATTTTTTCGAAATACGATAATGACTAATATTTATTGAGCATAAAGTTTTGTAACTCACTAAATTAAATATATGTTAATAAATTTATTTTAAATCGTATTTCAAACTGTTGGAGGAACAATGAGTTAACATAGTAAGTAAATTTCAGCATATACCAAGGATCTCACTAATATATATAGGGAAAATCTATATCAGTCGGTAATTTAACAGTATTAAATGGTATTTCACAGAAAAGTTGACAAATATGGCGATTCTTTTTACAATCATCCACCTCATATTATACAATTGTAATGTAAATTTTAAAGTAATGGGTTTACTTTAGGGATTCATTGTAACTGTCACGCTTTATACGCAGTACCCAATCTCCCCCCATAAAAATTATTTCATGACTTTTATTAAGCTTTTGAACCTCCAACAACTAGTTAATTTCAGGCCATTTTTCTCCCTCATTTTGAAGTACATGAAAAACCGTGACGTAATTAAATTTGTATTTGTAAAGAACAAAACAAACAAACAAACCAAAGGACACTAACTTTGAAAGGAATTAAAAGTGAGAGAACGTTTATGTCTCCAATCCGACTCAATTATTGCTCCATTTTTAACTGCACATATCTCCGTTGTTTATTAACGAAATACTCATTTAAAATAATAATTATGCATCTATGGAATATATTCTCATCTGGAGTGGAATTGCCTTGACTCATAACAACAATACGAATAAAGAGTCTACTTTACTTTAAAAAAAAAACAAACGACTCGACACCACAAAAAGTAATTTATTCATTTTAAATAGCATCACAGCTGTACTCAGCAGTCATGATAAATATGTACTATATATATATATATATATTTTGAAAAACGTGGACTGAAATGATTTCTTAATCTGGAAAAGCAACTCTAGGATAACTCGTTACAATTAAGGGACTGAAGGAAAAATCAAAAAGCTGACGGCTATTCTATACGTACAACTGCTTCATTAAACTCATCACTATTCATTATCGGTATTTGAGCTATGAATTCAGACAATAAAATAAACAGATACGTGAAGGAAGTGTTGTTTTTGCAACCTAATGACATATATTGGCTGTAACAGTCTCGATTTAACTATTTACATACAATTGTTGTCAAAGCTCTGTTACGATAAAGCGTATACAATGACGTCACGTATTCCATAATAATAAACCGAGAACGACGCCATATTGGAGACAGAGTTGCTGATATAATTATATTAACAAAATGAAGAAACTTCAAAAAAAAAAAAAAAAAATTAGGAAACTTTTTAGGTACTATATTAAAATTTGGTTGCTTATACACCCCCTCCCCTAAAATTTCATTTAAAAGTAAAAATAAATATATTAACTCTTTTGTAGCTACATACATATATAAGAAAGTAAAACAATTTATATACATAATTACTCTAATAAACTGATAAAAATTGACATTGAAAAAGAAGGAAAAATTACAAAGAATAAAAGATTGCAGTTTTTTTTTTTACTTTATGTATGTACATTGCATATTTACCTACGTAGAGGACAATTATATTCCTTAGTAGCACTCATTATAACGTTGCCTGATTATTTGATAGTTAAATGTAGTACATATATTCATACTTTGATTTCCTAGGCTACTTTTATTACCAAGGTATATGCATAGAGTAATTATTATTTTTTTATTTTTGCATAAAAATTTATTAAAATTACCTTGAAACATTTGAAGGTGTATTTTTAGCTAAGGCATATTCCAAGTATTGCCATAAATAATTAAAATGTACATATATATATTTATATATATATATATATGTTTGCACAAAGTTATGAACAGCTACTAATGGGTTTTGTACTTTGGTAATATTGTTATGATTATTATCCCACAAAAAATTGTACATTTTGTGGTGGCTTTCCCTCTTTCTACTGCATCTCCATTTAGCTCTAATTATAATTATTAACAAACTATGAACAATTCTTCACTATTAGGTATTTAAAAATAGCCCAAAAAATTGGGAAAATGTAGCTTGAATTCTTTTCAAAATGGTAAAGTTATTGGGGTTTTATATTGTTGTGGATTCTGTGCTCAATATTGTAGCAAATTTAACAATCTTTTACAGATCTGGATACACATTGTTCCACTTTTACAAAATTATAATTAAATATATGTTACGAAGATTCTGACCTGCCAGTCGAATTTCAGGCTAATACCTTAATAGTTCAATAACCGATGGGTTATGAAGTATTAAATACCTGTATTTTGGTCTTACTTTTTATGACTTTTATAGGTATTTTTTGTTTCTTTGGTAAAGAGGAACACCGGAAATGAGGCTTGAACTCTTTTTAAAATGTTAAAGTTATTGGGATTTGATAATTTTGTAGATTCTGCTCAATATTGTACCAACTTTAAAAATCTTTTTTGATCTGAATAAACTAGACACATTGTTATCCATTATACGCTATTAGGATTAAATATTTGTAACAAGTATTTTGACCGCAAGTCGAATTTCGGGCAAACTAAACCCGTCACATTTATCTAATACATACTTCGTAGATAGTAAAGTTTTATGTGACGTCATCATTTTGGAAATTATCCCTCTTCAAAGGGATTATAAAGAAGCTAACTTTATTAGAAAAAAAAGTTTCTTATTTTCCTTCAACAAAACAAACCCTTGAAGTATTTTTTAAAAAATCATGAGATACGGATTCATTTTTTTGGGGGGTAGTGAATTAGATTATTTTTTTTTGATAGCTACAAATCTCAACTCTAACATGGTGTCGTTACTTTCATTACGTATGAACGTACTAGAGGGGTTAGTCAATTTGCACATTGCAAAAAGACAAAAATAAATAATAATAGTCTCAATGCTGACCTCCCATATCGCGAATATCACGTACAAATATTCTTAAAGTTATTTCTGGAGGTGCTTACGTGTAAATGACTTTCATATTTTAATAACTTATATTATATCATCAAACTTCATGAAAGTAAAGAGAGAGAGAGAGAGAGAGATGAAAAAAGCATGAATCTAAAAAGGTCATGCATGTATTTTGTTTCTTTTCTCTCTCTTTGAAGTAGATATTATTTTAGGGCCTCATTAAAAATAAATAAAAACAATACTTAACTTACTTTTCTTCATAAAAAGCTGTTTTCTTAGATATAATTATTATTTATCTTTTGTTTTGAGAATTAAAGTTACGATATGAAAAAATATATATTTGCTTTTGAGCAAGTCATGGCATGATTTAAAAAGCCTATGGGCTGCTTGATATATGTATGTACATGAAGTTTTATAGTAAAAAAAGGGGGAAAATCAAAAGTTAACAAACATCAGTTTACATATTTTTTTATTTCAGTTCATCATTGTACTTAAGCAAATAAGTAATTCCATGTCCTTCTCGAATCATAATACGTAAAGAGCGATAACTATGGCAACTATCTCAAATTCGAATTAAAATTTATAAATCATGAGTTAACACACATTATCAGACATGAAATCATCCTTGACAAGTCAATGCGACTGCATATTTAAGTCTCTAACCTTAAATAGTTTTATGTCTACATATAATTACATACATTGTATATAAAAATGTAATTACATTCTTGAATATTGGGTCTTAAACATCTTGAAAAAGGAATTGAGTCAACTATTAAGTTGAGAAAAAAAAAAAGTGTTAAAAAGTGTTGATTATATGTATGATGTTGTTCTTACTGCACTTTCCATCCTTTTCTACTCTTAAAAGAAGACGAAAAAAGATCCAATTAAATCATTTGATAGGTAGAGGAATTGGGCTTACCTGTTGGACTATTCACCATTTAATAAGAAGGAATTGTTAACAGCTTAACCAGAGCGAATATGAGTTCTACAAATCAACATTTAGAATTGCATTTTTATTTTTCTAGCTGAAAAAAAGAAAAAAAAAGACTCAAAATCAGTTGTTAGTTAGTCCAGAGTGGGACTATTCAATGTTCAATCCACTAATAAGGGACATTTGAGACAAAAATGTTTTTTTAATTATACTTTCAATAAATCTCCAAGAAGGAAACATTTCAATTGAATCTAGAATTATTAAAAAATTAATAGAAAGAAGAATATTTGAAATAAATCGATCAATAATTGACATTTAATATTAATTAGTTCAATTAGTGATGGATCATTAAGTATTAAATACCTGTATTTTGTACCTACTTAGTATGACTTGACTTGTCTTTTTTGTTCTTTCTTTAGTAAAGAGGAATGCCGGGTCAAATCTTTTTACAAAATGTTTCAGTCTTTGTGATTTTATAATTTTGTGGATTCTGCTTCAATGTTATACCAGATAAATAATATTAAAAAAAATTAATATTACGACGATAATATTGTGATCAGTCAGTTTCTGCTCAAATTTTGTTGGCCAGGAAACGATTTTTTGTTTACGGCCTTATTTACGGCCTATTATACAAATTTAAACTGAATCCTTTGCATGCGTCACATGGGAAAAAATAATAAAAAGACGTCATCTCTATAGGTAACCTAGCTAAATATATATACCGCAAAAGCGACATCCTGTGGTTAAAAAAAGAAATATACAGTGTATTAATATTTAATGCATTAATATCCTGTATTTGGTGGTATAATCTGTTGTCGAAGCTTATTATGAAATACATAGATGAAACCCTTTCATAGTTGAACAAACCTAGTTTCCTAATAATCACATAAAAATAACTAAAGAATATAAAAAATATTATTGTTGGGAATTGCTATAGAAAAAGAGGATCTTTAAAAATTATTTAGCCTCTGGTTTGCATCTAATTTTAAATGAAGGGATTTCAATATTCTTATAAAAAAATGGATCGTCAAGACGCATCTGTGATAACCCTTTTATTAATAAAAAATCTGTCTCTTAAAAAAATGAATATATGAGAAGTTATTGAAGATAAAAATTGTCAAAAATTCATACATTATACTTAATTGGTAATTCTGCCTTAATGTAGAAGAGGAAGGAAGAGAAACAACTGTGTATGTACATACATCTAAAATCATATTTTTAGTCTGTAATGAGAAGATGTTGAGTATCAATTAAATATTTATTAAATAAATCTGCGAGGAGATATAATTTTGAATATCTCTATATAATTAATAATTCACAAAATATATTTGTAATTAAGTAATGAAATTGTGAAAGCAAGCAACTTTTTTTCTCTTCAAAATTCATCCCACCATATATCACGTATTAAAACAAAAATTGTGTGAAATATTTTACAGCAGTTTCTAACCCATTAAAAGTGCCTGATAATATTATAAAAATAGACGAAAATACATAAAGTATTTTTTAAGAATATGTTATTGTAGGCAAAAACTTCTAATGCTATCATTTAGTAACGTTTCTCCGGTATTTGTGGAAAAAACAAAAAAGCCAACAAACCAATTTATTACACTCTGGAGAGGTAACAAGGGGTTAAGAGATTTTTTTCATATCTAAAGACATGTAAATCAACTTTAAATAAGCAGTTATTCTATATATTAACGTCAAAACAAAAACAACCTAAGATGACTTATTTTTCTGTTAATTGATAAATAATTCTAAGTAATCTCTCAAAGGGACTGCAAATTGCACTTAAAGGTCTTACACATTCCTGATCACAAATATGTGATATACCGGTTTTGAAATACATTCTTGGATATTTTGACACATCTCACAAATTTGAGCGTAATTCCCATAATAGCCCAAATTATGTCAAAATTGAGTTATGTATATTTATGAAGACAAAGATAAATTTTTAATATTTTTATTTTTGTGTTCAAAATTGCAATTATTTTGACTTAACACATATTGGAATATGTAAATATGACATTTTACAAGTATACTATGTGCAAAAATCCATGCAAATCTTACATAAGTACTTTTAATTTATTGCTTAATTGGGAATTAGGAATGAAAAGGCTTGTCAAATAAATGTATGACATTTTTGTCAATATTCATTGAAAAAGTGTTGCTTTTTTAATAGAAAAACAAAGCAACTTTTATTGAATCAATACTTTGAAACATAATTTCTACAATTTCAACAGCCATTCAGTGTAATAATTCAAACAAAGTTTTAGAAGAGAATAAACTTTAAATGACATCCTCTTGTTAAATAACTTTTTAAGTTACAAAATAATTTATAAAGTTTTTTAATATATAATAAAATCAATTTAATATTGAGTATAAATCGTTTTACAAGGAGCACTGACAAATAAATAACTATAAAATATAACTCAAAAATAAATGAGACGGAAAGTTTTAAAATATTTTTTTGACGTCGAGACTTGTTTGTCTAACATATATATATTATGTTGTGCAAATAACTTGCGATAAATATTTAAAAAAAAAAAAGTATGTTTATAAAGATTCTGGAATAATTTAATTTCTATGGCATTTGTGAAAAGATTTAAAAAGCTTTTCACAAATGACTTTTCTTTAAATAAATTTATTTCTTTCAAATAAAATCAGTGATTAATTGAATAAGATTATTTGAGTTTTATTCTAAGCTTTCTAATGATTGATTTTTGACAAAGTACATTTGATGGAATAAAAAAAAAATTTTTAAATCTAAAGTTCCATTCTGGGTATTAAAGTGATATAATTTGTCTTAAAGTATGATAATATCTGTTTTTTAATATAAAAAATATATACTTTTGAAGTTTATGTGACCTTGAAGATAAATAAAACATAGATTTGAATAAAAAAAAGTCTAATTGTAGTATAAAAAGTCTTACTCCTATATAAAGATAATTATTATAGATATTTGATTCCTTTAGACTTTTCCTTTTATAACAATGTGAAGCCCTTTTATAAATTATGTTCATAATTATAGAGAAAATTCCTTTTGAAAACGTCATTTTCAAACATCTTGGATTGTGAAAAACAAATATATCATCGTCAAAAACTTCCGTACAGTAAAAGACAGCAGTCAACAACAGCAATACAATACTTAATGAACTTGAAGTTCAATTCCTGATTCGGCACAATTGAAGAGCTGAGAGCCTGGACTTGAATCACACTCAAGTTTAATTTAACTGGGACCTTAGACTCGACTCGGATTCGAAGTAAAAAACTTCAATTTGACTTTGAACTTGCAACTTGACCCTAAGGGATATATATTTTAATAGGACTCAATGCTTGAGACCCATCATCACCCTTACCTTCAAATTATTATTTTGATTTAATTTTATAAATATTGAGGATGGCAGCTGAATTAAAATTTCTTTGAATCTCACTGAGGTAAAGAATATTTAGCTTCCATTTTGTAAACATGAGTTTATTAACATTGAGACGATACTTAAAGTCTTCACTGACGTCTCAAATTGTAAAATATAAACGCCATCTTTGGAGACAATGCAATAACCTAGTTACCCAACAAAATGGACACATTTTTTCACAAAAGTCTTTAAAAAAAAACTTCATCAAATGACTTGAAAAATGAATGAATGAAAAAAATATGTTGTATTTATATATAGAAACAAAGGCTTTTACTCTCAATAAAATTTGGTTATTTATGCATCCTCGAAGATGATTGGCTTTTAAAATAAAGACGTCAGGAGAAGAAAAGGCTCTTTTGCACGTTTTTTTTCTTTTGAACAAGCGAACTATTTCCTTTATAGGGACCCTTTTTTGAAAAGAATGAGGGAATGAATGAGTAAACTCTGGAAAAAAAAATACTCAATATATCATTTATAAATGTCAGACTTACAAGAAAAAGAGGAGGAAGACTGATGAAGGAAACTTGAGCAAAACATTTATCAAATTAATAGTTGAGAGCCAATAAATAAATAAATCTTTGTTTTTACATGGATCAGAATATTTTGAAGAATGTTCAATGCTGTAATAAAATTTATTATGAAGATTTAGTTTTTGCTTCTAATCTGAGTAACCTGAACCTTGGCAACATTTCCTTCAAAATGGGGTTATTTATGGGTGATGGGTTACCTGGATGGGTTTTTATCGATCTTTCAAAAGCTATAATTATTGACGTGCAACCCATCTGACTGATTCTTTATCTGAATATTTTGAACCATATCTTTAGAGTCAATTATTCTGATTCTTTGAGGTATGCGTTGTAAGGCTTAATACTTTAAAAGGAAATTGACAAAGAAATAAATATTGGTTGTGCGTTATACGTAGTATATGTCCTTTCTTCCAGTTATTTATTTTTACACACAGACTATACAACAATTTTTTCTAGATATTACTTCATTAACCTTTAGTGTATAAATAAATAATTTGAACTTTTTTTTATATTTCTTATAAAAAACTTACTTATTTAACTATATCTTTTAATTTTTCCTATGCAAACGTTCCAAAATCCACTGTCAGTTTTTTAATTTTCAAATATTTTGATCCATGTAGCAGAGGTGAAAAATCATTTATATTTCGACCGTTTATATTGCAAAGATTACCTCGATATTCTATGATTTTTATACTTTTCAAATGATACCAATGGTTAGAGAATTATAGCACATTTGAAGAACTCTGAAGGATCCCTTGGTTTGGGTTAGAATCTGGAGAGAGGATTTCATGATCGTGAATCCGATATTGGAGGAATCCATGGGATCAATGACATTAATCCCCCGTCACTGGTAACATTCTACCCCTTCTCGAGCCGGAGTCAGAAGCATGGATGTGGATCCCAAGACTTATTTTCTCTTCACCCCTCGAGAAATGTTTCTTTTTCTTTCTTATTTCTCGAGTGCTCGTTGCTGCTCCCTCTATGAAAGACCTACCTTTTTTTTTTCAAAAACATGGAACCCGTTAAATAGCAGAGTACCCAAGTAATGTATAGTACTTTAGCTATAGAAAATGTATTGAGGAGAATAGGACGTGTAGACAGTGAGATGATCAGAGTGTGGGAACCCTACATTTAAGATATTTGAACATATATATATATATATATATATATAAAAGGTCTATAATACAACCCCTAAATGCACACATACCTAGACCCCCTAGGTCTTGTTTGTTGCTAATTAACTTGAAGGAATGCACTGTATCCGAACTTAGTATGCTCAATTGTACCTATTTCTATACATACTAGGTTTAAAAATAAATAAATAAGTTAGAATGACCATAAAATACTCTTAGGCCTAGAGTCAAATGCCCAATAGTCGGTAATTTATGATGATTACATTTTATATCTATTAGTGTTTCTATTTTTACAAACTTTAATCTTACGGGTACTTATTTGTTGATAGGATTGAGCTGATTGTTGTCATGTGAGTCCTTTAGAACAATTAACTGAAGTTAACTCTGTTTGTTTTTGTTTTTTTGCCTTAATAAAATTATATTTTTGTTTAAACTCAGTTTACCTACTTGATATATTTTAAACACAATAAGTATTAGACCCTTGACTGAGCCTTGAGGAGAGTAGGTAGTTGAAAGAATGAGGTTTCCATATACACTTTTGTCGTCATTAATAAATTATTATTAAAATATTATGTGAAGCTATGTATTTTTTTGGGTAGGGTTTTACGACAAAACAGAGTAAGATAGAGGGTTTCATCATACAATATAAGTTACTCAGTCTATATACAGTCTCATACAGCATAGGCTACGGATTTTTCTTCCCCAAGCGCCGTATGAGTAATTTTTTGTCCAAAGTCCTGAAAAAAATTCAAATAGCAAAACAAAACCGAATTTACAGGCAGTCCAAAGTCACCTTAGCACTTGAAGTGAAAAACATATATCATTAATTATTTTTCTTTGAAAATTAAATTTATTCCTCTTACAATTTAACACGTATAAAATAAAATAAAATATATAATTGAGCACCCTTAAAAAATTAAATTTTTCAAAGAAATTATTTAAAAATTTACATTTTTTTGTACTAGTGTTTTGTGCCTTACTTATGAGTCTTATAAGATCTTTATATTCTACATGGATAAAGTTTAATAATTTGTATAAAAGATAAGAATATTATACATAGATATTTTAGTAAATTATTTAGCTACTCGCTAGGAATACAAAGCCGATTTTAGTGTTCCCACGCATAGAGAGTTTATATAAGATACAAAATAAAACTACTAATACTCATAAATAAATAAACATTTGTATGTATGTAGTTTGCATATAGTGGAATCAAACTTCTATTTCTTAAAGAACAGGAGAATAAAATCAGGTTTAATGACTTGGAATAGTTACATGATACATATTGTAACTATCTTACAGCATTTGTTGCAACAAAATACCATTGGGGCCTCTAATATTGAGGATAATCAGATAATAAATGTTTAAAGTTTTTCTGCTTTAATGTTCAATTATTTTAGGATACTAGGTGCATACCTATGAAATGAGACTTTCAGCTATTAGACAACAAATGTCACTAGGAGTATTTTTAAATCATCCCAAATGTCTTATTTTTTTTGTTTGTCATCCAGTCACAATATTCAGTTCATTGTTTGTCCAATTTTATGCAACAACACATTTTTGTTCCTTCTTTAAAATGTCAAATTTCGTGCCTTCAAACACCGATTTTGCGGACTTCTTGATTTTCTGTTATCATCTGAAGAAAAAAAACTTCTTCTGAAGGACATCAAATGCATGTAGAAGCTTACGGTGGACATGCTCTAAGCAGAGTAAAACGCTTCAGGGGGTTTGAAAAATTCCAAATTGGTGATTTTAGTGTGGAGAATGGCCACAAGGCAATGATATGTGTTTTCTAGGATCAGTGTGGACTGATTTGGTACGAGTTGACGGTGCACGATACCAACGACAATCGGCCGATTTGAACCAAAAACGCCCAGAATATTTCGATCGGCGTCACCAAGTAATTGATGATAATACACCGCATTAAAAGAACAGGTCTTCAATTCTCACACAGAAGCCAAAAAATGGCTCAATGATTGGTTTGCGGCCAAAGAGAGCGACATCCACAAATTGGCTGAGAGATGGAAAAAATGTGTTGCTAGCTAGATCTATTATTTTGAAGATTAAATTTGTGTCCATTTTTTCACAATAAACGTTGAATCCAAGCTGTTTGATCCCATTAGTCTATAAGTTAACATTTTATTCTGTTAACATGTAGGTATGTAGAAGATTTAAATACAAAAAAGGTCATCAAATGAAAAAAAAAAGAAAAACAAATTATACCTACCATACTGGAACGCAGACCGATCAAATCCATACTAAATGGATCATACAGATCCAACCCCAGCAAAATCCATGTAACTTTTTAACTTTTAAGCAATAAAAAATACTACGAATTTGAAGAAAAAAAAAACAAGGTTTTAGATTTTAAAAGTAGTACATGTTTGACTCACAAATTAAGAATATGAAAATAGGTTTTTATAATAAATTTGTGACTACTTTTGTGAATGAAGTAAACAAGGGAATCATTCAATAATAAACTTATCCTTGGATAAACTCCATATAAACTTTAAACAATAGGCTTAATAATGCTTGTTGAATTAGACAAAGAAAAAGTTATTTCCTTTTAATTCATTTATATATTCAATTCAAAAAGAAGTTTAAATATTTAAAGCATGGATAATTATTTTTTTACAGTCAAAGGATTAAATGGCTTTAGGAAGGCTCTGAAAGAGTAAAAAAAAATGATTTGATTAGATTAGTCTTGTAGTTAAAATCAGGAATTGGAGGCAAACATTGACAATTTTCTTTTTGGGTGTTGTCAAACTGTAGATAAAACCATTGTCAAATAAAGTTGATGAGATTATACTATAAATATAAAAAGTAATAAAACCTACGAGTACAATTTGTTCCATGTGAGAGTTCGTAACTCAACGACCTAAAAAAGGGTTTTTCAATAAGAGGGACGCAATTTCTTTTTTTAAATGAAATTAAAAGGGTTTGAGAGATAAAGGAATTTCTTTTTTTAGTGTTGACGTACATTAAATTATAATGAAGCATGGAATTGAATTTCTTTTGCATGACCACGACGGGTACGTTTGCAGAAGTCCAATCATTGAATCCAGTTTTCTACCATAAATAGACAGAAATTGCAGGAATTTCGCGTTCAATATTTGCTGTGAGCTCCTCACGTGTTGCTGGCTTGTTGAAGTAGAACAATAATGGCTTTACGTGGATCCATAGTAAATAGTCGAAAGGCGTCAAATCGCAGGAAGTAGGCGGCCAATGAAAATAACACGTTTACCGAACTTGCTCTTCAATTTATCGATTGTATTGTTTGCTGTGTGGCAAGTAGTAATCACATGTTTTGCTGAAATTACATGAAATTTAAGGCCATACCATCCAATTGGGGCCTAAAATAATCCGTTATCATTGTTGTATATCGATAATATGGCGATTATTATCAGTTACAAAAAAGTATGGCCCAATAGACCATCGGTATGAAATCACATTTGTGTTTTTGCCCCACCAATAACGCATATTTTGTTTATTAATAAACCCATTGAGCCAAAAATGAGAATTTTTTTTTTTGCCGTAAGCCTCTTAAAGTTGATACGATCAAAAATGAATTTTGTTAATAAATTTGGATAATTTGCAAACCCTGCTCAAGGTTGTACTGCTCCATGATGATGACTTGTAAGCTATCTGTGAGTAGAAATGTAAACAAACGAGAGAAAAAATATGACATAGTTCACCGTCCCTAATGAAATAAAAGTGCGTCATCCCTATTGAAAAACCCTCTATATAAAAAATCAACTTTCCTTCCATAAACTAATGTACATACGACTCTACCCCTTAAATGGACCAATTCAATCCTTTTTTAAGTATTTTAATGTTAGAAAATACTTAGGGTACAAAAAAAAAAAAAAAACAAAAAAAACATAACAGCTAGTAAGTCAAAAAAACAACTAATGGGTTGGATCACTCGTATATCAATGTTCCACTGTAGATACTATAAATTATGTGAGCCATTATTAAGTAGTCCTAATATTTCACAGATCCTTTATTAAATTAAATAATAATTTAATTCACAAGTCTCTATACAGTTGACAAAGTATTTCAAAGTGTTTATATTAAAAAAAATATATGTAAATTAAAAAAAAACTTATGAAGAATTTGACACTTATTTAGCTAAAAATACTCAATAACTATATATATATATTTATAAAAATGGTTTTTGTTTATTTTATATTCATAAATAATCAACATTATTTTATAAAAGACAGTTATCTGTTTTTTTTTTTTTTTTTTTTTTGCAATGCAGCTATGTTTAACTATAAAAACTTTTAGGATAGTAAAACTTTAGCTATATCATTCAAAATAAAAGAGCCTTTGTTATTAAATGAGTAGACATTAAAGCCATTTGTGCATTGTTTTTGTATATAATTACAAGTGTTTCCATATTTGCTACAGAAAGTATATACGTATATGTATATGGGAATCATAAAATTAATTATAATTTTTCATTAATTAAAAATATGCTTTTGAAATATATTTATACTATACATATTTTTTTTGTAATGTCTAATAAAAATGTTAAAAATATTATACTTGTTGGTCTCACCTACACTAAAGTTGTAACTCCAATTTGTAGCATTCCTCTCTACTCAATAATTGAAAGGAATGTGCCTTTATGCATACTCTTAAATATATTTATTGGATTATTTCATGTTATGGCGCCTTTTCATCGCGCTCGACAAATTTTCCAAGCTCTTGTTATAACTACTGGTGTAGAGTGGAGTAAAAAGAACCGCTCTCTGTTGGCAAGCTAATAAAGATGCCATCTTAATTTTCATAGATCTGTATGCATTAAATCGATAAGTTTGTTTGGTATAATTTACTTACTACGTCTGCCCAAACATTTTATGGCAAATGATTTCTTTGTCCGTTTTGACTGTTACGTGTGGTCAAATGAATTAAATAAAAATTGTTTTGTCATACAGCTGGAAAATACTAGTCATTTCCTCTCTCATTAAAGAGCCAACAGGATATTAGGTGACATATCTTTCTTTCTCTCAGTGTTACCAAATGTTTCATGAAGTCACCTCAAGCGTAGTTTATACACATGCACAGAGGGCTCTTTTTCACAACTCTAATTTATTAGTAGGAAAAAAACATTTTTGCTAAGACAAGTGAGCGTGCCCACAACATCTATCTGGTAGCTCTGTTTCATTTTATTAGTTGATTGTTATTTGACAATATCAAATGATACTCAACAACTCATACAAACTGAGGGGACTAAAGGTAACTTGAATTGTCAGAACTCTAGGGCACTTTCTTCGGCAGGATTTCTTAATAATGGAAAATGAAGGAAATCATAATTGTAACTAATTGTCGCTTCTACAATAAAGAGAGAACTGAACTAAAATTGAATATAAAGGTAGTGGACCCAACTGATATTTTTATTTTCTTCCTTATACTCAACTTTATTTCAACATTTTCCCTCTTTCTAAATTTATTAGGTATCTGTCTTTTGTCAAGCGCGAAGGGAAAGGCAGACGCATGACTTACAGAACTATTGAGTTAAGCCCCTTTATTTAGAATTAACTTCCTTTTTGTCGTGGGGATAAAAATGACAATTGCCTCAGGAAGGAAAAACTTCTATAAATAAGTAGATTTAAATTTATTCCAATTTTTCATTTTTACTCCTCAAAGATCTAACAAGGAATGGTCAAACATTCAAAAAAGAACAGCAGTAGTTAGTACCAATCCTTTTTCTTTTTTTAATCATAAAATTGTAATCTTTCTACACAAAAGTCCCATTCCTAGTTATTATTTCCATAATATATTTGTCGAAAAAAATATGAAGAAAGGAAGCATGGGCCCATTATTTATGGCCATGGAGCACTAATGTTTTCTGCTGGAGAATTGACATGTTATGAATCATTTTTTTTTACTTACGTTCCTTCATATTAATGCCAATTTTTTTGATGAATGAATAGAATACACACTATGCAAGTTTTTTTTTATAATGGATATGTAAAGAAGTCTTTTGTAACATTCAAAGAAACAAAGAGAAAATTAATTATGCTTTAATATTATTAAAAGGAATATACTAAAATGTAGAAGCTTTTGAATACCTTGAGAACAATGAAGAGGCCTATTTAGAGAAGAATGATGTTTGTTCAGTTTTGTATATGGATGAAGAAAAACAAACAAAAAAAATTTTTTTTTCCCCTATTAAACCATTGCATTTAAAATTAGACAAATTAATGTGTGACTTGTTAAGAAATAACTTTTTACTCGATGAAATACTACATTTTAAAGTAGTATATTATGAAGAATCAGCATTAAAAGAAGTTTTGTTGTGTAATAACTCTGATATTATGTTGTTATTCAAAAGATTCAAGACTCATGAATGTGGATTGACCAAATTTAATATTGAAATACAAGTTCTTATGTCTTATTTAAATTACTTCTTTGCAAGAATAATGAGTACATATATTCAATGATTAAAATTTTAATTTAAAAAGTAGAATAAAATACTCAGCTAATTAGTACCCTTGAGATATGTTTTAAGTATTATTTGAAATGAAATTTCCTTCGAATGAAAAAAATAGGTAGATGAACTTTCCTGTAGGTAACTAAATTTTGCATGGTATTTTTTTAAATACCATTTCTTAGTTATTTACATATCTATGTACACGATGAACTCCTTAGCAAGAACCTCTTTGAAGTTGATGAAGAAGAAAGATTAAGACCTACTCAAAAGTTTCAAAATCTACCCCCTTCAAAACGAGTTTCGAAAATGATATTTTGCAAGAGTTAGAAGCTGATTTGATATGTATTATATATTATATCTTAATTTTTTCAGCTATATTCCTAGACTTTGTAGTATCTGCTTAGAAATGACTGGTTGGTTAAAAAGACTTTGAGTAACAGTTGAAATCATGGAGAACACCGGTACAGGCTGTGTGCTCACTTAAAGAACAAACAATGCATGCGTGAATATTGTGTTTTTAATATACTATGTGACGTCATTTCATGTAAGACTGTTCCCCCCTTACTTATTAATTGCTTTCTCCCTCATGTCGTAAATTATAAATATAACAAACCAGTTTGGTTAACTTTACTATCAGATCTGAAGCAAGACAGTCTACATACTACTATGAGCAAAAACCCCATGAAATTTGAATTTAATTATTTTGAGGGATTCCGGACAAATGTTTTTGTTTGTAAGTTGGCACACCTGTCACGTACATTCGTGTCAAGTTACGCGATCCAATATTCCTTAGTGTTTGAGTATCGCGTCGTCCTTTTGTAAAGAACACAAATCGAATTTTTCGTTTTTTAGACTAAAATGCAATTTTAGAGAAATGTTGTGTCAATCAAAAAGGTTACAATAAATATTACAAACTGTATTCTTTTGAAATTTTGAGAATCTGTGATTTATTTCTTTATATACATAACCTATTACTGTCAAGAAAACGGCCATTTGATTATACGTTTTTGAACATGGATCCTCAAAATACTTTCTGAGAGAAGCCCAGGGAGCATGGAAGAAGTCCTTTGTAAATTTATTTATACTCATAAACTATTTAGATATGTTTTAGTTTTTCAAATTTTTGCCACACAATGGAAAGATTTATTGCAATACCATGTCATAACATGACTCGAAGGGACGAATAAATCTCTTAGATTTATACATTAATTGACTAACATTCTAGTTGTATAATTACAATTAGTATACTTAAAGAGTTAAATCTTTTTCTTTTTTGTGTGTGGGCCTTCCAGGGTATATTTATATTTGAATAAAAAAGATATTAATAAATATCATAACCATATATGTGCCATTACGTCATAGGCCTATTAAAAATAAAATATGGATGAGAATGGTTTTAATGGTTTTATGACTTTTCCTTTCTCTTTACTACATATTTATAGAGATAGGTCCAGTGTAGGCACAATGCACATATTAAACATTTGTTATGTGTTGAATATCTAAAAATGGGATCAACTTAGAAGAAATTTCTAAATACGGAGGTGGAGGAAATATGTGTCAAGTTCTCAAGAAGCTAGTTTATCAGAAATAATATTTCAAAAATGAGTTATAACTGCACTCATATTCTTGAAGATATTCTCTTTTGTAAGTATTAATAGTATATTTCGATTAATTAAATAATGACTCCAATAGTTGCAACTGTATTATAGGAAAAAAATACCGGCCACAATCAAGAATATGACTATGTAGTGATTCATGTTGAGTATGCTAGTGGATTGAATTGATTCTTAATAGTTGTTAAACAGATGATCTGGTTTTAGCCAATTGCAATAAAATAAACCTCTGAGGCTATGAAAAAGATGGATGTTCTTTCAGGGACCAACTCGGCTCTATGTGCAGTCGACACATTTATCCGATTGCTCTATTGGATAGACAACAATCCTTTCTTTCTTGATTAAAAGTGATATTTTAGCAAAAACCGTACGAAACAGGTCTTAAAACGACTCCAAAATATTTGGCCGTTATTTGTATGAAGTAAAAAAAACTTAAAAATGAATTTTCTCCTTTTCAATATTTGAAAACAAACTTGCCTTCTTGTTGACTTAACACATATCTCTAAAATTTTATAGTATGGTTGAAGCAGGAGTTGAGAATCAGAGAAGGAACTTAAATTGATTTGGGCCACTAGAGAGCAGTGGAGCTCTCTGTATCTCTTAACTGTCTTTACAATATCCCAATGTAGTATCAGATAGGAATAAAAATATATCCACAAATTCAAATCTGGAATTTGTAGTTAGATATTTCAAAAGCCCTTTCAAATTTACTCAACTCCCTTTTCACTCCTGTACTTTCATGAAGCCTTTGAGAACCTATGGTCTAAATATTATTGTGGCCATGATCATTTTTCTAAAGAAATAGACGAGATTAAGACATTGAAGAATCAAGACTAAGAATACATCAAGACTTTGAAGGGGTCAAAATCAAGACAATACCCATTATTCGAGGGATTCGAGGCCGAAACGAGATCAAGACATATTAAAAATATGTCTCAAAACCAAGGCCAATCTCGAAAATCACATTATTAGATTTAAAACCACCTTTAGAATTGAAGTGAAGGCTCAATTTAATATACATAGAAAAGAAAAAGAACCAATGCTCTTATATCAAAGACTTTTTTTAAAGAAAATACAAGACACTTTGTTCAATCTTTCTTTATAGCAATTTATTTAAAAAATGCAAAAATGTGCATATTTTATACATTCTAATATTTTTATCGTTTTTATGTTTGAAAGACATGAAGACATAAAAAAAATCATTGAGTCCAGCATTTATTATTTGTTGAGAATGCAAAATATAAATAATAATTAATTTATGGAAGAATTTTTAGCTCAGCCCTTTCTACATGCATTTGCATAATATTTTTTAAATTATATAAATATATGTGCAAATATTGTGTATCTATTAATACTTTGGCTTTTGATTGACGGCCATCTTGGAGGGTACAACTACAACTAGTTTTGTTAATGTGAATATAAACCCATAAGTTTATATTTTTTGGTAGGAAATTTCTTCATTTTTTTCAAACATGTTTCATTATCAAAATAACTATGCTTCCAGCGTGGCTTTTATTTTGGTAGTTTTTGCGATCTGAAACGTTAGTGCAAACATTTTATTTATAAATATTATTTCTTTATAAAAAAATTCTTTTAACTTGAAAAACGTATTTTTGCGTGAGGTCATCATTCTGAATGTCATTCATGTAGGAAGAGGTACAAATAATCAAATTTCATAAAAATACAAATCCATTTTACAGTTCAAATGTCTAGATATTTTTGTTAATTCCGTTTTTAATGCCATTGGGTGAAGAAGTATCCTAAAGAGGTTGAAAGGAAGTATTTGTTCCATTTTTGTCAAGAGGTTTTTCTATGCATATCTTCGGTTCTACGTGAGGAAAATTACTTTTAATTATTTTATCCACAGTATAAATACATTTAATTTTGAAGCTTCCTCAAAGTGGACATTCCGTGTAAAATATTTTTACTCCATATTAAAATTGTATTGATCTCTATAATAGTCAAATCAAAATCAATTCCATTCCACGTCTTATAACATTTTATCCTGTTCTCAGGTTATTATTGTTCCTTGAAGGACGTATCAAATTTGATAATTTGAAATCATCAGTGATATTATATTAAAGTATTTCATTTTGTCAATCTCTAACATATAATTAGCTATTATTATAACTATTGGGGCAGTAAACTTCTTCAAATAGAGTTATAAATTATTCTTAATTTGAGGTTAATTAAGGTATTAGTACCTTAGAGACGGTCAAGAACGATTTATAGAATTACCTATGTAAATTTCCGTAAAAATTTATTTTGTACAAAAATCCTGGTCGTATAAAATTGTTTGATATGAATGTGTTGATTTTGAAAAATGAGATATATCTCTCTCTCTTTACCTTAATATATAGTTATAAAGGAAATGAAGCTTTTTGGAATAGAGATACATTCCATAACAGAGTAAATAAAAGAATACATCATGAAAAATAAAAGTTAATATAATTGTTAGTTCCAAACTAAGACACCTTGGAAGAAAGTATATACATAAATGGGCCCAATATCTGTACATACAATGAAAAAATCATTTGACTACACAAAATTGCTTCTATGTAAATAGTAGCTTTTTATTTGAGGATTTGACAGTTGAACAAATATGTTTACACACAAACATTCAATTTATAATGAAATGTTTTGAGTATGTGGGACATATTAACATCTTTCCCAATTACTTTTTATAATTATAATTGACAGAAAGTAATTAAATATTCCTTGTTTTCATTGAGAGTGTGTTAAAGGAGGAATTTCCTTCGATATCTAAACATATGTTACGTTACAACAAGGCTCTTTATATGTACACAATAAATCAATTTTGGTCAATTATTAACACATGTTGGTTTGTTTGTTTTTCTAATAAGGAAGCAACCGAAAGGAGAAAAAATATTTTCTGTTGATATCAGCAGAAATAAAGACAAATTATTGATCGTTTTCAATAATGTATAGTCTTTTAAAGGTATCCGTCCACAAAATACTCCATTGAATTTATTATATGTACTTTAGGATTTATGAAAGTTGACAGAAATTTGGAATTGGGTATCATAAGATATTTTGAATTTTAGTTATCTGCAAATTTTTTTTTCGAGAGTCAGACAGTTTTTGAGATATTGGACTCTACTTTGTTAGCTTTTTTGGCCCATTTTCTTTCAACTTCAATTTATGCCTAGAAGGGTAATCATTTTGTGCATTAAAAAATTATGATTCGCTAGTGTATTTAATGCAAATTCCATTTCCAGTTTTTGTTTTGACCTAAAGGGACTCCTAGAGGCATAGGGTGCAAGAGTAGGCCCAAAAGTCGGGCAAATCCTTTGTACTTAAATACTACATGAAATGGATCAATAAGGAACGCATTACAGAGCTGAGACCCATAGCTTTCAAAAGAGATGTCAAGTCCCCGATAAGAATCCTTAATTAAGAATATATCGTCTATCTAAGTGTGTAAATTTTACTCCACTTTCGAGTAAAAATTCGCTTGAAATCAAAGACTCACGGTAGAGCCACGCAGAAGGATTTCAACTAGTTTCTTGCAAATCAACATGTTTTAATGAACAAAATGAGTATCCTTCTGGGCTTAAATTGAAGTTAAAGTTTTGGAAAATGGGCCAAAAAAGCTCAAAAAGTAGGGTCTGATTTCTCAAAAACCGTCGGACTCTCGAATTTTTTTTACTGATTTGAAAGACTGAATAACTTTTAACATACTTATACCCCTTAAGATTTTTGAATTTTTTTATTTGTTGACCTGTGCTACATATTGATATTTGTAATATCAATGGTAGAAAGGGAACGTGTAGAATTATAGATATGATGCTATTTTACTAAATTACATGTCTGTAAGTATTTTTTAAACTCTTTTTAGTCCTGTTAAATTGTTTAGAGAGATAAATGGAAATTGAAAATATGTACATATATTTAAAGGAAGGAAGGCAAGCAATATTAAAGCTCTCAAAAAGAACCACAAATGTAAATATTTATTTCATTATGAAATAACAAAAAAAAAACCACTTGAGAAGTCTTATAAATATATATTTGCTTGTATCTGAAAGTTAGGGAATCAAAAGGAAGAGTTGATTTATGTGTTTTATTTTTTTGAATTGTGTATGTAATACAATCGATATTAGTTAATTAATATATTTTACCAAAATATATTTAAAAATAAATTAATTTTAATTTCAGTAACTTCAAGTGTTCAATCCCTGAACAAGATCTTTCGTCATTTCCATGTATAGTTAAAGTTATTTCAAAGGTGGTCATTTAGAATGAACTTTTTTTTATTTGGAGATGTTGTATACGCTCAAATCATTCCAAGAGTGAAGTTGTTCCCTAATCAAACAATTCATCTATATATTAAGTTAAATAAATGCTGAAGAGAACTTACTTTGAGCCTAATAGTGAGTAATTTCATTGAATCATGCCCAAATAAGTTTATTATATAAACAAATAATAATAAAAATCCAAAAGATAATTGAATGACTCTGAATGAATAAATATCCAAAAGATTTTGCATTAGAATTCAAATGATTTAAAGGGTTAAAACTGTTTCTTAATATCAACTTTAAAACACATGGCATTTATAGCAATAAGAACACGAGTTAATTGTTTTTTATTGACCTTGTTATTAAATGATACAAAAAAAAAAATTGAAAACGCCATCTGGAAGCCAACATTTAAAAATTAGAGCAGATTCATAACTATTATTTTTTTACAATTTTTTTTAGCATTTCATTTAATTTGAGAATAAAAATTTAAAAATAAACTAAAATTTATGCATATTTCACAGCTATTTTTTTTGCTAACGATAGCCAAAGTTAAATAAAAACTAAATTAATTTTTTTTTTTAAATAAGCTACGTGCCTTCGTGATAAAGTAATGTAACATAATTTTAGTTATATGTTTTTATATATGAAAGTCATTAACTATTTTCAATTTCCTCTAATGGGTTTTAAATTTTATTCGGTGTTATTTTAAAATGAATGTTTAAAAAAGGGGCAAAAATATAGGGCTACATTTTGAGTTCTTTACAAAAATTAAAAGCAAAAAAAACAAAAAAAAAAAAAAACTATTGTTTGAATATTGTCTAGAGCTCTCTAAATAATAAAAAGACCTGTGATAAGGAAAAACTACATTATTTCAGGCTAAAATAAATCACTTTTAATATTTAAATAGTAAACACTTGACTCTAACTAGATGATAATAATTCATTAAAGGATTCAAGGGAGTAGTTGGACAAATTAATCAAAAAAAGATATGTTTGTTTTATTTGTTTTTTCAGATTGGGTTAAAATTGTCAACTCAGCAATAGGATGACTCAAGTATAGTTTTTGACTTATGAGTGTTGAGTCTATTAAATAAATTTAGAAAACGACATCTAGTGGGGGAAAAATAAAGTCTCATTGACAAGGAAATCTCTCCGAAGGAATGGGTGTGCATTGCTTTTTAGTTTTGTTGCTTTAGGCATAACTAGTGATGTAACCTTTGTAAAACATGATGAAAAGGTGGGATCAAGATTTATGGTACTATTAAGTAAAACTTCTCTATTCGATATCAGCTGTTTGTTGATGATCTAGAAGAAAGAGAAATGCCCTCATCTAATAAAATTAGTACTATTTAGTAGATATAATTATATCATTCATTTTTATCTAAATTTACAACAAATGTTGACAGGAATTTTTAACTTTTTATTTTACATAGAGAGGGAAACGTCCACGCCTCAACGACCTAACAAAGAACCAACCGTTTTTACTTGTTAAGGGTTTTTCAATAAGGCTGACTTATAATTTGTACTTCATTAGGAACGGCAAACTACATCATATTTTTGTTTGTTGTTAGTTTACATTTCTACTCATAAATAGCTTACAAATCATCATCAAGGAGTACTACAAACTTGAGCAGGGCTTGCAAATTATTCAAATTTAGTACCAAAATTCACGTTCCGTCGTGGCAACTTTAAAAGGTTTTCAAATATGTATAAATCATCTTCAGCAAGGAAGCTCATTTTAGGCTCAATGGATTTGTTAATAATCAATACATGCGTTATTGATGGGGCAAAAACACGCATAGGCTTTATGTGACATCATTGCATCCCAAAAAACTTACTGTTTGGTGTGAATTTCATGCCGGTGGTGTTATTGGGCCATACTTTTTTGCTACTGATAGTAATTGTCACATTACTTTGAATGTTATTCAACATACAGCCATAATAACGGATTATTTTAGGCCCCAATTGAGTGGTATGGACTTAAATGACATGGTGTTTCAACAAGACCTATGGTTACTTGCCACACAGCAAACAATACAATGGATTTAAAAGAAAATGCGTCGCTCTTATTTGAAAAACCCTTTATAATAATAAAAACGTAATTGTTCTCATAATAAAGTTGCATTTCTATAATAAACCCATCAAGTATCATGTGTCTGTTTTCAAACAACACATCTGCCACATATTCATTTATTTATTTACTTGATATGAAGCCCCTCTAAATAAAAAAAAGAATCTGACAAACAACATGGAGGGAAGTCTTAGAATTAAAAAACTCATTCTTTTTTTAATTTTAGAAAGTATGACCATAGTATAACCATTATATTGTTTGCATCATTTTGATGTTTAGAAACCGGTTGAATGTTTTGAGTTTCATGTCTCAATATATTTACTATTATAAGAAAAAATAAAAAATACATTGACTCCTGACTTCATAATCCAGAAAATCTTTCTTGTACTTAAAGTCAGATTTTCAACATTCATAGAAATAAATGTTGCATATTTGTCTGCAAAGTTTTACTTTTTTGAAAAGCTTTTCGGCTCATCCTCTAATTCAAGTGGTGGTCTTTGACATATTAGTTACAAAATTTGATATTTATTTTGATTTTTGAGTATTAAATCAGACTTTGGAACAATTTCTGGTTTTATTTTGAATATTTTTACATTTTTAATGAGTTTGAGACAATTGTTGAGTCAAAAAAAATATTTTTTTTCTATATCCAAAATTAGAATTTAATCTTAGAAAAATGTGTTTATATTTTATTTTAAACAATCAAATCTAAAGGAAAGAACTAAGAATGTAAAAGTTAAAAGAACTTTAAATTCTTTAGTGTAGTTTTGTTCAAGATTGAATAATGGTACGATTTTCCATTTATTTCTTTAGAGAAAATAAAATAAGCAAATCATTTTGAAAGGTAAATATAATTGTTCTTTCATTTTCAAACCAGGGGTAATATATGAATATATATATATATATATATATATATGCTTTTGAAGGGTCAAATTCAATTTTTCAAATTTTTAAAAATTTCAATAGATTTGTATTTTTAAACCTAAATAGAGATGTAAAAAATTATAATCCTATGATAAGAAATGGAACAGCTGATGTTCTTTCTTTAAAGTTGTATTCATTCTTTGTTTAATTGTTGTAGTAAAAACATATTTTTTGAAAGAAATATACAGAAATAATGTGGCATTTTTATGAAAGTATTAAACATTTGAAGTATTCAAAACATAAATGATATTCTCACCACACAATAGTTATTTTAAATGTAGATGTTTTTACTCCATAGATGAGTTAACTATTTTTCAAAATTAAACAAAAGGCAGTTAATATCAACAAACGTATTTTTAATGAATAGAACCCTTTGGTCTTGCACCTCACTCTCTGTAAAAATTACATCCCTAAATTTAAATATCTAAGCTGCGGAGTTTTAATGAAATTATTTTACCGAGTTATCTCTCAAAATTGAACTGCAATGTTACTTTTGTAATGATTACACTGGTCAACAGTCAAAAATCCTAAGGGGTATAAGTATAATAAAAGTTATTCTAAAAAAAGTATGTAAATTTTCATTCGAGCAAAAATTCACTAGAAATCAAAAACTCATGGTAGAGCTACTAAAAAACAACTGCAATAGACAAAAGTAGTAGCGTGCAGAGGATTTCAGATGATTTCGTAATCCTTCTACTTTTGTAACCCTACCATGAGTCTTTCATTTCTAACGAACTTGTGTTCAAAATTGGAGTAAAGTTTCATTTCTTCTTAGTTAAGGATTCTTATCGGGCGCTTGACATCGTGTTTGAAAGCTGTGGGTCTCAGCACTTTAATGCATTCCTTATCAATTCATTTCATGTAATATTCAAGGAATTATTTAAGTACAAATGGTTTGACCGACTTTTGGGCCTGCTTTTGTAAGCCCCTAGGAGTCCTTTAAGGTCAAAACAAAAACTGGAAATGGAATCTGCATTAAATACAATAGCGAATCATTATTTTTTAATGCACAATATGAGTATTCTTTTAGGGTTAAATTAAAGTTAAAGTTGGAAAATGGGCCAAAAAAAGCTCAAAAAGTAGAGTCCGATTTCCCGAAAACCGTCAGACCCTCGAAACAAAAGAGTTACAAATTTGAAATCAACGTGCAAAACTGAATAACGTTTATTATACTTATACCCCTTAGGGATTTTTGACATTTTAAATTTGTTGACCTGTGTTATCAAAGTAATACAATATTTTGGTACAAGAGTGCTTGGGTGGTTTAGTCTCTATTTTCTACTTTGAAAGCCAACAACCACTCCAACTTTAGACTAGAATAATCATATATATATAATAACTGTAATATGAAGCAATTTTGTAAAAATATTTAAAACGCTACTTCCTTCACGAGATTAAAAACAAGAGGATTTTTCATATTTTTAAATTACAAATCAAAGTTAATATAATTTATTGTAAATAGTTTTAGTAAATTTATTTGAAATACTTAAAGTTAAACAATTATAGGAATAAGTCACTAAAAAATAACTTTTCCCCTATTTTGACACTTGGGCATTTAATAACCTACAAAGAATAATTTTTCCATGTCTTGTTCATTTAGGGATATAAACAGTACGATCATTTCATAATATCATATCTAACCACTTTTAATATTAATAATTCAATACCAAACCAATTAAAAAAAAATATTTTTTGTTTGTAATTTTATTCTCAAAATTTTACTTTTTTGTATCAAAAGTAACTTTATTGTTTCAATCAAGCCTTGTTAACACTCTGAGCCTCATTTTGCTACATTTTGTCTCTAAGAAAAGAAAATATTAAATAACTTTTTTTTTTTTAAAGAAAGACTACACTATTTGTCATCAGTGCTAATTTTGTCATTTTTTTTATTCCTTTTATTTTGACACAATTTGTCTCGTATTTCCATCTGTCACGTTTAATTTTGTCTTAATTCTGAACACATTTTGTTTTGTCTGTTTTTCTTTCGTCACATTTTGCCTCGTTTTCAATTTGTCACATTTATAATCATCCTGACTTTGTCAGAAAGATAAAAGTTTTGTTTGTGTTAGATGAAACATTACAAAGAAAAAATCCGTTTCGTCATTAAAAAAACAACAACCATTCATTGTTGAAATCATTTCGTGTAGTTCTGGCTGAAAAACTTACACCTGCAATCAATCAAGTCCACTCTTTTTCTAGGGATCTAGGTAGACATTAAGTAAATACCATATTTTGAGAAGTTATCGAAATGGTAGTATATGTATACTTTGGCCTTTGATAAATGGTTATTTATAAATCTCAATTATATATATATATATATATATATATATACAACATAAAATCTGAATATCTAAATATTTAGTATGTATATACGACTATTTATGTTTGCATATACATTCATAGCAAGAGTTATATTCGCAATTTAACTCATATTTTATTCATATTTAAACCTATACATATTTTAAAGACTATGTAGAGATAACAATATATAATTTGTAAGTTTATATACATATTTTTTCCTTATTTGTTCAAAGAAAAAAAAGAAAGGGGATTCCCTTGAAAAACATTAATCTTTATTTAATACTCATAATTTTATTTCAAATTTATTCAAATTTTTCTCCCTCTAAAACTTAAAGTTACTTTCACACAGTAGAATCTCAAAATTCAAGAAAAGCATGCATGTATCTCCTCAAAGATGATTAAACTTTCTTACTCTGTAGATTGAAGAACAATAGCACGAAATCATAACTTTGAGGCATTGAGGTGGATATTCTAAACCTCTGCGTGATTTTATGTAACATTTTTAATCTTATTGCTTTGGTACCAGTCTTAATCTTGGAGATTATGTAAGAGTTTAAAAAAGTTGTTATGAAGACGATATGAAGGCTTTGAGGGGCCGATTGCTTCGAGAATGAGTAACGAACCTGATCTCAGGGAAACATAACAGTATTTGAAAGAATATTATAAATATATTATTCTTTTACTGCTGTGGGCAAAAAAACCTGAGGGAATCAAAAAAATATTTGTTTTATCATCTAAATTCATACCTCAAAGTTGACCCCCCTTGCCGATACAATGCACTTGTGCCAAGGTTTTTTTTTCCAATTTTCAAAACAGTTTCAAAAGTTTTATTAAGTCAATATTAATTACAGAACAAAACTGCTGAGTTTAGATATGTTATTACAAATAATAAATATATTAGATGATCGTTTTCTTGACAGTAAATGGTTATATTGTATCTCGAGAAATGAGCACCGGATTTTCAAAATTTCAAAAGAATAGAGTCTCAAATATTCATTCCAACTTTTTTGGTTAGAACAACATTTCTCTAAATTCCATTTTAGTTATCATTTTTCAGACATTTATAAAAATGAAAAATTTGATTTTAGCTGTTCACAAAGACGTGTAATTTGGCAATCACAGATGTGACAACTTGAAAACAAAACCATTTATCCCAATTGGAATCCCCCCAAAAATAAAATTTTTTACTCATAGTAGTAAATAAGTAATTTATTTTTTAAAAATTCACGACTTTTTGAAGTCCAATTTTGATAATAAAGCAGGTTTTTTTTGTGACGTCAATATTCTGTAAATCGACCCTAAGAACAATAATTTACTTTATTTTTCATTTTTTAAAGCCATTTAAAAGTTTTCCTTAAGATTTTGTATAAAAAAATTTGTTCATTTTGTTTAATAGCAGTTAAAGTTATTTGGGTACTTCGTATGGAACTTAAAATAGCTCCCAACTATTGGCTCTTGAAAAAGTTTTTTCATTTGAAAGCTCCATCTATAAAAGCATGATTTTCATCATGAAATAAGGATAAAGCACTTTAGTTTGCCAATTTTTCTGCACTTCAATAAAAATTAACCGAAAATTATTATTATATTTATTCCTTCAAAAAAGCAAAGGATGACGTCACTAGATGATATCTCCCACCTGGAAGATTATATTTTTATACTGATACATTTCTATGTATATATATATATATATATATACATATATATATTTATCAATAACTATGCTTCCTTTAAGATTTTTGTTTATTTATGAAATCAGTGACGTCATCAACGACATTTTTTATAATTTAGAAGTTATATTCTAAATACTTGTGGTGAGATTTTTTAGATGTACTTTCAGAAGAATCGAAAAACTGTCTCAATTTACTCATAAATTATTTTTATATGTTCTAAAAAGATTAAAAAAAACACTTGATATTTGAATATACATATTAGACATTTAAAGTGCTATTAATGAAATATTTTTATAAACAAAAAAAAAAAATCGATCACATGTCTCTTGTTTTTTTTACACATGTTTTTAGATAAAAAATATAAAATCATGAATGCCTAAATTAGGCCTTGTGATAAAGTAAATTAATGAATTAAATTGAGTTAGTTTTTTGTTTTTTTCCTACCATTTATTTTTCTATAGCAGAATCACTCATTTGAAAGATCCAGAATTCAATATCCAAATTTCAATTCGTTCTAGAATCTTGGTAATACTCAAAGAGTGACAAATTTTATTTTAAGTGACTATTCCATTTCAAAGTTTTTCCTTCTGAATGCAACAATATTTTATCTTTTATTAATTGCTCTCACATTTATTTTAGCTACCTGCTCTTATGTGCAATTTATTTTTATCGGTATGGACGTCCTTTGACTCTAATTGCTAATAGACTTCACTCATTTTAAATATGTTATGTTATTTAATTATTTCAGAAAGTCAACATTTTTGTTTCAATGTGAATAACATTACATAAGTAACTCCATAGATGTTAGCACAAAGTCCTTTAAAAACTCACCAGTCTTTGATATTTAGTCTTTATAATATTAAAAAATGTATGTATGTCATGTGATCTAGATATTTTATACTATTTGTATCATCAACATTAAATAAAAATGATGATTCGCTATGTGTAGCTTCATAGTACCCTTTATGTTAATGTTAGAATAAAAGATCCCAGAGCTGCCCTCGCCAATATTTTTTGAGTATTTTATCAATGGGAAAGCATTGATATTTTATATATATTTTTTTATTTCTTTAATTTGTTCCCTTAAACAACTCTCAGGCCTTTCTCTTCTTTTCTTTTGCTTTTTTTTCCGTTCCATGTGTGTGTGTGTTTTTTTTTTCTTAGAAGAGATACATCCATCATATTCTTGTGGCTTTATTTTACCACCCAATCAGAAACATGTACATATACATAATGTTCCCTAAATTGAAAAAGACCCTTTTCAAATGGAAAAGAAAAGAGAAGCTGATAAGAAAAATACCAATATATGTATAAAGGTGTGTATATTCATAATATATGTATTGTTGTATCATGTATTGACAACATTTCAAATTATTTATATCTTTTTGCAAATTATTTGAAGTAGCCTTTCATTCTGTCACAATTTTTGAATACCCTTGATATTAAATGATGTTTGTCTATTGTGATTTACAACCCTGGTAAAAAAAAAGAAAAGTAAAAAGGGTTCGTTGTAGGGTTAAGAACTTTCTGAAGATTATTTGATAGTAGTTAGAGGGGTTTGAGATCTACACACATCTGCTCCTTTTGTATGTTTCTATGGTCATATACATATATCTCAAATGACAAAATTTCTTTCTCATTTATTTCGAAGTTGATCCCTAATGATCCTGTTAATGTAATTTTAAGGAAGTTTACACCTGGAGCTTCTGGTGAATCACTATCGATGTGGTTGGCCTGGCCTTGCCCAGATGGAATGCAATTTTCTCTCCTATTGGTCAAAGCTGGCCGCTTATGGGCGTTTGATTGTTGCGAGTCTGAATTAATAGTTTGGCCTTAGGGGAGCCGCTCATAGTGGATTTTGCTCGTCAAAAATGACTTTTTCAGTTTTTTGGCCAATAGGGAGAAGGATTTTTAAGAAAGAGGTATAATGGAATTACCTTCAGAATGACAATTCATATTATTAAGCAAAATGGTGCATATTTGATCTAAATCGAATCATTTTAACTATGCTAAATAAATCCTTCAATTTAATGTAGACATAATGAATTTCTTTTTACTACAGCTATACTAAATCTAACTATACAAATTGTATTTTAAAAAATGTCTTTCTAGTATGAGCACATACTACTCATAATAAAGTAGTGTAATCCAACTATTTAATGAAAATAAATTCAACAGTTGCCTAACCATCCATGGATCTGTGACATTACCTATTGCTAATTCTTTATCAAAAATTGTCAAATACTTATAAATATTTTTGTATGGATTCATGTATCCAAAATTATTATCGGTATTTCTATAGTTTTTGAGACTTTTTCCACTCAAAATATAAAAAGAAAATGTTGTCTAGAGCAATTCACATGTAACATATAAGGTGTAATTTTTTATAATATGTATAAAAGACAATTTTTATTTGTTTTTTATTATTATTACGTCATTGGTGTTCCAAGTGTATTCATGACGTAATGGAACTGCAACATCCGATTTCAATACTAATTAAGCATAGTCTTTTTTTTTTAATACGTTAGTACCTGGTATATTGAACAACACTGTTGAAGATAGGTACAGATCAAAGCTATGAAAGATCAAAGAGACGCAACGACGAACAGGTGATCCTTTTTTTTTTTTTACAAATTCACTTGTCCAAGAGTTGACTTTTTTATCACTAGGGGGTGCTCAGAATGTCATGAATTCCTCTATAACTAACTACAAAATCTTTATACACTAAATTATGTTACTTCAAATGAAACAAGACAAATTTTGTGAAGGAAATAAAAGTATATATATATATATATATTAAAGTACTTCAAAAACGACATCCTGTTGGGGCAAAATTAAATAAAATAGACAAGAAAATCTCTCAAGGCTAACAGGTGCATTTTGATACTCTACAGAGATGAAATGATATAATGTGCATAAACTTCTGAATAAAGCTACAACCCAAACAAATCAGGTAATGAGCTCCACAGATTAGAGGAACCTTTTAAATCTGAAATATTCGAAACTTTCAGAGCTACGAATTACCAATTCATTTCTTTCGCAAATAAATAGTGACTTTTATTACTCCATTAAGCGTCTTTAAATGATCAATGGGCCTATAGCTCATTCTAGACGGATCAAATCTGGATAAAAAACATGTTTGATGTACTATTCTTGGATTTGACTCTCATACTAATTTTGTTTGTTTTCATAAGACCGCTCATACTAAAAATTTGCCCAAAGGTTGTTTGAGAAAAACAATTTTTGATTTCATATTCAATTTGTTAAAACGCTTATTTTTTATTTATATTTTTACTCGTGGTTTTTTAATTGATATCCGTTGCAAAAATCTATGGTTGGTGGATATTGTGTCAAAACAAGTTCCATAGTATTTGTAGCTCAGTACTAGTATAGGTATTTTTAGCACTACTAATTACCTTTTTTTTTCTTTTCTTTTTGCGCTATATGATTGTTTATGGTGTTTGGTTGGTTGGTTGAATGTGTAATGGGATTTTCCCATACTAAACATATTTAGTATATTATATTTTTAAGAGTGATTTTTTTTTCCTTAGTTATGGTTCTCTTTTTTATAGTACAACTACCAAATGTGCGTTCAAAAACATTTTACTTGTCTTACTTTCCTCCATTGTTTCCTCCCATTTTGTTTGATGAGTAGAATTCATCAGCTAGCAATATTTATATACACACACACATATATATATATATATATATATATAACAATGAAGAACCCAATTTGTCGATTTTTCAATACCCATAATGAAAATACCCACTCTCATTTAAATGAATTATATATTTATTTACTACATATAAAGGGCTAGAGAGTCAATAACGACTTTGAGGTCAGATGTCAATGCTTCTTATATCCTGTGTATTAGTGCCCTCATTAGAGTTGATGCCTGATTTAACATCTCAAAATAGCTCTAGTTAAGTGTTGTGAACACTATCTTGAATTTAAGCCAAGAAGAATTCATCATTTTGAAAAAGAATTTAAGTTATATTTTTGAAGGAAAGGTTTAGAGATGCAAGGAATACTCAATTAACATTAAAATATGTGTAAAATGGGATCTTGAAAATTACAAACATCTGAGTAAGTGATGTTCCTTGAATGAACTTGAATAATTGACAAACTTCTTTACACGGTTATTCTCAAAAAAACTTATAATAAGACTGGTCAAGACTCAAAAATCCTAAGGGGTATAAGTACAGTAAAAGGTATTCAGTTTTACACATTGATTTCAAATCTGTCAAAAAAAAAAAAAAAAAAAAAAAATTCAAGAGACCGATGGTTTTCGAGAAATTGAACTCTCCTTTTTGAGCTAATTTCGCCCATTTTTCAACTTCAACTTAAGCCTAGAAGGATACTCATTTTGTGCATTAAAAAATAATGATTCGCTAGTGTATTTAAAGCCAATTTCAATTTCAGACCTGGAAGAGCTTCTGGAAGCGTAGGGGACGAAAATAGACTCAAAAGTATTCAAAAAAAAAAATTACAGATTTAAAATTAGGTTGCACAACTGAATAACTTTTATCAGACTCATACCCCTTAGGATTTTTGATATTTCAAACTTGTTGAGACCTGTGCAATGGAATGATGAAATCAGTTTGTTGATACATACATCAATTGGTGGAACAATCTTAGAGGAAACTAGATGCTAAGTATGTAAAATTGTGGGATTTTATAAAATAATTAACAACCGCAAAAACAAACAAAGAAACACATATTTTACTTCGAACCCACACTAATATTTAATGCATTAACAAAAATATACAACTAATTTTTTTTATTATAACCATTGCTTTATATTTCAATTATTTTTTCATATAGTCTCTAAGCTTGAAAATATTCTTGAGTTAAAGATAATACTGTACATACATGCAAATAAACTAATTTTTCTCCGCATGGTCATTTCAAATATGTGTTTATATTTGATTTGAAATCACTTAAAAGTAAATTGCTTATTAATAATTAATTATTTTGAAATTCTCAAAGGCTAATTATCCCACTGGGTTCAATCATTTATACATAAAAAACTCTTTATCTCTTTTGATGGAGTAATTTAACAGGGTTTTTTACTACCCTTAAATCATTTCTTTTTTGACTAAATATTGAAACTATTCTATTAATATCTTTCAGGGTAAGTTGTGGTTGGTATAATGATAAGTTGAGTGCTTTCACATAGATTTTTATATATAGTACAGCCTGTAAATTTCAACTAAATATGCTACCTAAAAATTATTAAAATTGTATTTTAAAAGTTTTAATTAATTCCATCCAACCAAATAACTTTTTAGTTTGCAATATATACAATAATTAATCATTTGTAAATTATAGTCATTTATGAGAGTATAATTAACTTATAAATCTGTAAGTTATTTTTTCTTATTAATTGTTATTCTACAGAGCAACCATGGACTCCAAAATTAAGCTGAGGGTCTTTTTCCTAAATGTATTCAGGAAAAAAGATATTAAATAACTATAGAATTCAATTTATAATTAAACTTGTTAAGAAAAATAGTTTTTATTTTATTAAACGTTTCTATTCTTATTTATTTAATGATTTCATTGTATATATATTATATATATAAATAAAAGAATCAAACAAAGGAAATACATTTACAAAAAGTTTTCTCAATGAATAAAAACAAAATGGCAGTACTTTTAAAAAAAATAAAAAATAAGTGAGTTTTTTTTTTCATATTCTTTTAAAAGGGGTCCAAGGAAATTTCAGCCATTTTCTTACAAATAGTAATTATTTAATCATAATCATTTGCACATGTGTCGGGTCAACGAGAAACTAAGTTGTTCTGAAATATTTCAAAAATGAGTTACATATGCACTCATATTTTTGAAGGCATTTTCTTTCATTTGTATTAATAGTAGTCTATTTTGATTAATTAAATAATGACTCCAATAATTGCAACTGTATTATAGGAAAAAACCAAGTGTTACTAAATAAATCTCTGGGGCTATGAAAAAGATGGACGTTCTTTCAGGGACCAAATCGGCTCCGTGTACAGTCATAACATTTATTCGATTGCTCTATTGGATAGTCAAGAATCCTTGCTTTCTTGATTAAATGTGACATTTTAGCAAAAACCGTGCAGTATAGGTCTTAAAATGACTCCAAACTCTTTACGTTTATGAAGTAAAAATACACTTAAAAGTGATGGATTTTCTCCTTTTCAATTTTTGAAAACAAACTTGCTCTCTTGTTGACTTGACACACATATGTTGGTAAAAATCAAAGGCAAAAAAAATAAATCATGGATCTTTAAAAGCCATCAAAATGTTTTTAAAAATCAAAGTTATTTAGATTAATTATTAATTATTATTAATAATTATTTCAGCAAACATTTTTGAAAATGTGGATACTCTCTTAAAACCCAAGTATTTCATAGATAATTTATGAATTCTTCAAAAGATAAACTCAAAAAGTGACTTATAGACTCATAAATCTTGTCTAAACATGTAAGTACTTTTAAATATGAAGTATATATTTGAAATCCTTCCAAATGCATTTTGGAATAATAATAACCTATTTATTTAATGTTTATTTAGGTTGTTGCAGTCATTTCCTTGTCAAAGTACTGCATTTCAAGAGTACAAGCTAGGTACATATAACACATATGTGTCAAACTTATATATTTTATAAAAAATCATTTTTTTAAAAAGTATGTAAATTATGAATATAAGTCGATTTATATGTAGAGAGAGGGTCATGTTTTTTAAACAGGAGAAACAATTTTTTAAAGCATATTTTAAATAAATGTTTAGAATTACGTCATCAACTGTTGGCCATAAAAGACAGTAATCACATTTGTCGTTGAGTTAAGTCCCTAAGATTCCCCATCAAATTACTTTCTTATTTGTAAAATCACTAAGAAAATAAATGGATTCTTGATAACAAATTGAGAATCAATTTTCTTATCAATTTCAAGTATATGTCAAGTAATATCCTGAAGTAAATATAAGTCCTTCTTTGAACATTGAGACCCCTTTTTCAATTTAGATATTAACGAGTGATTTGATCCGTGATTAATGGGTAGTAGTTTCCTTTCCTCCTTTCACTCTTTAACGCCCAAGTCATCGAGAAATGGCTTCGTCGTGGCCATAGAGTGAGATTTTTTGCTCAGATTTTTATTATTTATGATCAATGTAGAATTATCTATCTATATATTTTTGACAAATACCCTAAGGAAACAGTCTTCAATACTAATGCTGTTGTAAAATCTACATTTAGAGACGACAAGGCCCATGGTAGTTTGACATTACAGGGCATTAGAAATATTTGCACAAGGGTCATCAAAGGTATTTGAGCTTTACAATGCCAGTTTGTAGAAGCAAAGAAACAATGTAGACGGGCCTTTGAGTGTGCTGAACAAAATTACTCACACCAAATTATTCTCCTATGAGATTATTTAAGGTTTTTAATTCTCAAAACTGCTATCACTTTTTTGAGATTCAAGGCTCAAATTATTATTATCAAGGAATAAAAACCAGTGGGCCTACAACTTTCCTCCTGAATCAATTGGAGGCAAGTAAACAATATTTTGCCCACATTGTCACCTCTGGTTGTATATTTCTTTTTATGTGAGCCAGTTTAGAGACTAGAGCACTGTTGGTAGAGCCATTTTGAGTCTTGTAACTATATAATTACCATGATATGGTAAGTAGTTTATTTTTGAAGTAGTATGCTTCAAGTTAGTTTGAGAGTGTTGAAAACCTTTTTTAAACGTTTGTGCCGATATTTTTTTTTATATCAGATTCAGTGCACAAATTAAATCCATTTGTCAATTCCTTAATTTATTGAAATATTATTATGATTAATAACTCTCTCTCATCCTTGGAGCCAAGAATAACTTGATCGAAAAATATACCTTAATAAAGATTGATGTGCATTAGTTGAAGTCCTAAGACCCGTAGGTCACTCACATTTGGGTAAAAATATTAATACTTTTTTTGTGAATGAGAAAGAAGGAATTGAGACAAATTACTTTAGTTTTTATAAGTATTTTTACTGTGTCAAAATGTTATTTTTCAAGTTATATGCAACTTCGTAGGTAAAATTTTGCGCCTTTTCAAATTTTCAAGACAATTTACATATATCCCTGTTAATCAAGGAATATAACTTTTAAACCCGTAAATCTAATCCAGAGAGGACTTTTACATATCGTAAAACATCTTAAAAATATTATTCATCTGTGACTATAGAGACAATAGTTGGATAACTTTGAATTTAACCTTTAAACTAAATCATAAAAAACACAGGTAACACTTAACTAGTAAAACAATATTGTAATAATTTTAAAGAGCTGAAATTAGTGTATCATAGCATTTCATATTTACTTTATGGTAGCTACAAGTCGTTTATAAATTTGTAAAAAAGTATTTTTTTATTGTGAATTTTATCTATCTAATGAAAAGAGAAAAGGTCTTGATTTCATTATTTATGACACAGATCAATAAATTTGAAATATCAAAAATCCTAAGGGGTATAATTATAATAAAAGTTATTAAGTTTTACACGCTGAATTCAAATCTGTAATTTTTTTTCGAGAGTCTTAAGGTTTTCGAAATATCAGACTCTACTTTTTGAGCTAATTTGGCCCATTTTCCAACTTCATCTTCAATTTAACCCTAGGGGAATGCCCATTTTGGGCTTTTAAAAAATAATAATCTGCTAGAGTATTTAATACAAATTTCATTTTCAGTCTTCTTTGTGACCTAAAGGGACTTCTGAAGGCGTAGGATGAGAGAGTAGGCCTAAAATTTGGCCAAATCCTTTGTACTTAAATAACTCCTTAAATATTACATAAAATTAATTAATAAGGCATGCATTAATGAGCTCAGACCCACAGCTTTAATAAGAGATGTCAAGAACCCAATAAGAATCCATAAATACGAAGAAATCGTTCATCTAAATGTGTACATTTTCGTCCAACTTCGATCAAAAATTCGCTAAAAATCAGTGACTCAAGGTAGAGCTACTAAAAAATCACTTCAATAGGTTGAAGTAGTAGCGCGCAAAAGGATTTCAGCTAAATTCGTAGTCCTTCTACCTTAGTAGCTCTACCGTGAGTCTTTGATTTAATCTGTAAAAAGTTTTTACAGATTTGAATCAGAGTGCTTTTATTATACTTATACCCCTTAGGGTTAATGAAATTTTTGATGAAACAAAGTATGTTTGAATTTTTGTGTTATGGCTTATTGTAAAATATTTATACTTAGAAGAAAAATCCTTTCTAATATATTGCAATCTTTGTGTCTCTATCTAAATTGAATTACTTTGGACAGTTGACTACAAAATGGATAAAAAGTTTTATATGTTTCATATCAGTGAGTAATAGAATGAACTTTATCAGTCTTCAAATTTTTTTTTAAGTTCAAATAAGTAGTTCTTTTAAATGGTTTTATACTGATGGTGACTCAAATACGGATATGTGAATGTGGATCTAACCTCCGGTTATAAACCTTTAGGAATTTACAAATGCAATTGTGAAATCAAATTAGCAAGTCACTTAAATACTTGAGTCGGAATTACATCTATTGACTCGAGTCAAATGACTTTATATAGACGATTCTAGTCCTTTTGAGTCAAGTGACAAATTGCTCCCGAGTTATATTCAAATCTCATTAAATTTTCTAAATTATTCTCGAATAAAAATCCTCCTGTAAATTGAACTTTATATAAATTTAAATATAAATATCATTGTGCTCCAATGTATTTAATTAATTATAAAGCTTAATCCATTATATATAAATAAGGGCCGAATAGGTCTATGTCTAGTATCTTGAGTCATCTTTTCAAGTACCCATATCTGGTTTTACTTAATATACATAGTCGTAACCATGAACCCATTTTCAATGTATAAGTTGTTTTGGATGTTTATGTATGTAGACTGTTCACTTACTTGGGCCACTCTGTCATTAAGGTCAAATCATCTAAAAAGTCTATAATATTATAACTATAATATTTTAGCCAGTTGAGTCTAATATAATAAGATAATGTATCCATATTCGTTTCTTTAAAAGTATATCCATAATCCTTAGTTGTTGATTTTTTTAGAACAACTAGTCCGTTACGCATAGTAGCTTTAATCTAATGTGAAGTTTTTTGATGACAAATAATTTGGTTTTTTTTTCAATTTTTTAAATATCTAATATATATTTGGGAAGAAGGCCACATTATTCTACACTAAATTTAAACTAAGGAACATATATAACGTTTCAACTTAACCTTGATAATAATTTTGATCTAAATTCAAATAAATATGAGTAGTCAAATTAATAAATAATTTTAAAAAAACAAACCATCATCCCAGTAGCCACCAATAAAAACCCTGTTTATAAAAAGTTGCATTGCATGTACTTTTGTTCTGAGTGTTTTAGCATAAGTAAATATGACAAATGTAGGAACGTAAATTCAATCCCGTTCTGAATCTTAAAGTCACGCCTGAATGGGACACAAAATCCACCCTATGCATAAAATATACTTAAAGTTCTACTGAATAAAATTCAGTGGGTTAAGTATAGTATTTTACTACTATACCTAGCATTAGTCATAATGATTCTTTTATGTGGCTTTTTTAAAAATGTGGGGCCTTTTTCAAGTGCATTTAAGAGGGACAGAGCTGATTTTATGATCCCATATCAATAAAATACAAAGTTTTTTTAAAAATTTGTAAAAATAAAAACTCCTGATATTACAACTATCTACAATGTACTTATTTTCATCAAATAAGCTATTCAAATAATTCAATTTAGCTTAAAGGCTTTAAACATCATTCATTTTGCTAACTTGTAATTAAAAAATAGCTACAAGCTCAGTTAAACTTTTACATACATAATATTGAGTTAATTTTTAGGAAATTAGTCAGGTGTAGCTTACGTTTATGTCATTGAGAAATTAATAATAATTAATTAGTATTTTATGAGTACAAAGCATTATGTCGTATAGGGTATGATACAATATTTCAAATATAAAAGATATCTGTTAGATTCACAGGAGTGTTAATTTCTATTCCGGACGAGACGACACGAATTGACGAAATGTTTAGGACGTTAGCACTCTTTCCAAGTTCAATTTGAGTTCAGGAAATCAATCCAAAGCAGGAATATTTATTACATTTTAATTGAAAATTAATTATTCAAAAAAAAAAATCATTGTAAGTGAAGTGTATATTGGAACTTTCAAGATGATCCATGGACATGTACAAAAACTACCCATGAATATTTATGAATTTTAGAATCTATATAGCCAAATCAATAAATATTAATTGTTGCCTGAGAAAGACACTCTGAAGCTAATTATTTCTTTTTTTTTTTAAATGAAAAAATGAATTTACAACAACACATGCGTTAAATCAGTTCCTTTTTGCTTATACAAAAATAAGTCTACGACCAGGCGCCCCAAGAATAGTTCTGACTTTCAATCTCTTTGCTCTTGAAAAAACCCTTGAGGGGGGTTTCTTGGAGTGAAATTGCATTGCAATTTCACTCACACAAAACGTCACTCTTCTTTCTTCAAATCAAATTTGTACTCTGAGGTGAATGTATCTTTCTAAGGAAGTGTCCTCATAATATTCATCCCCTATGAATAATTAATTACTTTTTATTATATCCTTATGTCATATGTAAACACACTCTATGTGTGTACATATAAATTTAATCCTATGCTAAACTTTATAAATTTACACAAACATCAACATATTTTTTTTTGTTGAATAAATGCATAATATATTAATGCATGGATACACATTTAAGTCCATGCAATTTAAAATGAGTTGTTAATTGAAAGTAACTTGTTTCTTGATGATCCTAGAATGAATTCAATTCCCTTAAATGTCGTTATGAATTTGAAAGTTTTTGAAGCATGTACCATTTTGGATTTTTTTTATTACTTACTTGTAAATTTTCATGTAGAACACAAATCCAATTATTTATGTTATATATATGAAAGAACTTTCAGCAACAAGTGCTCTGAAATAATACTCCATATTCTACGAAATTATAAGGCAAAATGCGTTTGTTAGCATGGAGAAATTTTCTTGTCTACCAGAATTAATTTCCCACTGTAAGATGTCGCTTTTGAAGTTTTATATATATATATTTGTCTTTCCATTGTGCAGAATTAACTTTGTTTTTTAGTTAAAGTACTAAAAAAAACTTCTCCAGCTTTTTTGTGCACTCGCAACATCAACTTTCAATAAAGAAAAGACAAATTTGACAAAAAAAAAATATATTATTGTTTAGATACATTTTATCAATGTACTAATCAATAGTTAATACTTGTATGGTATTCAAAAATTTAAAAAAAGGACGTGCAATCATTGACTTAATATATTTTTTATATATCAAAATTATAAATAAAAATAATACCCTTTTTGAGCTCATAACACGTAGAGTCAACTGCTTTAAATCAGAAGAGTCGACTGATGAAAAACTGCTTAAAGGAGAATACATAGTGTTTGTCTATTTTAAAAAACTTGTCTTGAAATTACATATTTGGTTATATAGTAATTCATGACACCCTCAGTGACTTCTAGCGAGCAAAAAGTCAACTATTGGACTTGTGAATTTGCACAAAAAATGATGCACGTGAACGATGTTTTGTCACCTTGTTACTTAGTTCTGATTCTACTTACATTCAAAATAGATGGAAAACCAGAAATTTATTGAATGAAACGATAAGAATACTCCAAGACATATGCTTATCTATTTAAGTTTTTCAATGCCTCCCAGATAGTCTGAGACAGTGATTTAAACATATTGAGATGAAGTGAATCATTAATAAACCCATGTGTCAGAGTCTACGAGCTTAAGTTGGACTAAAACAGCCAAAAGTTGGCTTTAGACGGTAAATCTAAACGATGCTGTCGCAATTTAATTTTGAGGCCTCTTTTGTTCATGAGCAAAACCTGAAAGGTCCCGGATAATAGGGAGGTAGTATCCATTTAATTGTCTTACTCCAATAAGTAGGCTGTTGGTGCCAAGAATACCCATCCTGATACAAAAACTACAACTCAGCTATAGCATTGACAATTAAGGAAACCTTTGTAAATCCAGTTTAACGGTAGTAAATAACTGAGTGCGTTCATTTAACAGGGGCAGCGACTCTACTAAATCGAATTGAATCAACTGCAAATAGTGGAGGTTCACGATGAAAAATCAAACTGTTGAAGGTTTTCATGTGACGTCATCATTCTATAAGTCTGCCATTTTGAAAGAGGCACAAACAACCCAATTTGAATACAAGAGTATGCAGAACATCGAAAGACATCCTGTTATAAAATATCAGACCTTACATCTCGAATTGTATGTATATTGTAGGGACTCAAAGTTTGTGTAATGTGAAATCTGTTTTTGACCCTGCGTCACAACCAGAAGGAGTCGAGGAGTTTTAGATCTGGGCCTGAGGGAGATCACATGGACTTGTGTAAGAGTTAAGTGAAATGGTGGTAATATGATTTCAGGGTTTTTATGGCTATGTGTGAACAGAAGGGGGTATAGGTGTTCTGCTTCAACACTTAATTTCTATGAGAGTAATTGTCATGAATCCACAGGAACAGGGCGGGACTCAGAAACCATATGATATCCTTAATCCCAACTTTCGTTCCCCGTTTAACGACATGTCCATCTGATACAATCACCCAAATAGCCATTACTTGATCAGCGGTTTCAAAGTGATATACTCTTTAAACTTTTTTTCTTAATCTTGAGGGCCACGGTTACTTTGGATGCGGATGTGGAGGTCAATTATAAAAGTCTTCTCTTTTTTTTAGTCTAGAGCATTTTTTGATAAGTTAACCTGTTGTTCGAACACCTTTCGAGGTGTTTCTTAATAATTGTTGACGTAAAAAGGATATTGGGAGACTGAAGGCTTTACTTTGAAAAAAAGTTTTGACGTTGTCACTCTCAATTTCCTTACTATCTGATGCATTCACAGAGAAGGCAAATCCTCCACAAATGATCCCTCCTTGTTTACAGTCATTAATTTTTTAGGGATCCTGGAGCAGAGTTTCATCTCAAAAACAACTAACTTGTACTATCACAAAATCTCCAAAAAGGACTTAAAAAGGACTCTTAACTCTACATATTGTAGTATAATTTTATTTAAAGTAAATTTATTTATATAGATGTGCAAGTATATTATATTATTTAAAAAAAAACAAAATAAAATAAATATCATATTCACACTCTTCTTCTCATTATACATACATCAAATCAATTAATCATGGCTTCATTTATATTTTATATTCTTCAATCTTTTTTATAATAGAATCGCAAAAAGAATGAATATTTTATTCATTTATAAAGTTTTTTCATATATGTATGTAACTATTTATCCATATTTAGTTTCTTTCATACTTTTAAAAACTGCATGATGAAAGAAAAGAAAATTTAAAGAGTCTACACATCCACGATTAACATACCTTTATATGTATATTTATTTCTAACTATTAACAATGAAAAACTAAAGTTTTGATTCTCAAAACTTTTTAATATTTTTAAACAATTGAAAAAGTAAATGAAAGGAACAAATCAATTCCTGCTTAACATTCTTGAAATTTGTTTCACAGCCTTTAAATTTTCTCTTAGAAAAAAACGAAAAAAAAACACGTTCTAAGAATTGAGAAAAGATTTCTCCTTTACTCAACATGAGTAGGTAATACTTAGTATTTAAATGTAGTTTAATATATACATATATTTTTTACGTGACATCATCATATTGGAAGTCGATCATCTTTGAGGAAGTATAAAGAATCAAATTTTATAACTTGTAATTTCATTTTTTAAAGTTATAAACAGATATTATATTTCTTTAAGATTGTTTAGAAATTTATACACTTTTTTAAAATAGCAGCTAATATATTAAAGACTCTGCCTCCATAATGACGTTACTTTCAGTATCTGTGACATCCATGAACACGTTCTATTAAATAAAATCAAGGCAACTAGTCACCAATTGGTTCTTCTTCTATTTTTCAAATAATTAATTTAGACTTGTTTTAACATCCCTATGCTACAATCACTAAGATCACAAATTAAATTATGTATCATATGTGAGCTAATGAAAACCACTCTGCATTCATTAGTTATACCCCTTTAGAACTTTTGACTATAGAGAAAGAGATACAAATAGCAAGATTGGTTGATAGAACAACATCAAAGCCCTTTAATGTGATAGATGCAGGCATCAGAGCTGGGGCTTTGTACACCCACCTTGAGCACGAGTTGCACACGTGTCTCATTAATTTGAGACGTTAAACTTGACTCGGACTCAAAGTTATATTAATATTTGAAACTTGAATTGTTAAAATAATGACTTGTCCATCGTGATTCAGAGGTAGGAGAGAATCGTGCTTCTAACTTAGTCAAGCTTCATTTTTTATTCATCTGAGACTTTAGACTACGTCAAACTCAAAGTTAAAAGCTATACATACATGACTTTGTGCTCAAAGGCACAAAATATGACATAGAAAAAAAAATGAAAAGCAGGCTCTGGTTGGTCTTTTGAGAGATGTAATCAAAGCATGTAGCAATCTTCTCTCATTACCTCAATTGAAAAAAAAAGGAAAGAAAACTCGTTGTTTAAAACACTTGCCATATATAAACACAATATACATATTACTGTAGACTTTTGATACTCTTAGATATATGTACCAAATCATTAAAAAGAGTTTCTATTCTTTTTCGATTTATGTAAGCAGATATATATACAAGAGTAATGATATGAGATAATGAAAAATAAATAAATAGATCGATAGATAAAATGTCTTTATTTTGAAACAAAAATTGGGAATGAACTAAATGGAATGAAAAAAAGAAGAGAAAGATATCTACAACATACAATTTATCTTATACTTCAACCTCATCGAATGAAATTTCACTATCAGTCTATTCATTCTCAAAAAGAGGCACAAAAGACTCAATGATTCAATGAATTCCTTTTTTTTTTTACTTTGATACCGAGATAGATTTCAGGTCACATAATATGTACAATACATATCAGGCATATATTATATAGATATGTTAAATATGCAGCCCCTCAACTGAAAAGTAGTCAAGAGTGACCTTGGATTACATTTGTAATCTTCTACTCTCTACATTTTATTCCTATTCTTTAATTATTCTGATAAATCCTTCGAAGCATGAGGGTTGACTAGGAAAAAGCCAGTGTTTCTATTGGGAAATGAATTTCTGACATCCCTCTGATTAGACAAAAATAAAAAAAATACCATCCTTTACTGCTTTTAGATTGAATACTTATGGAAATAAAAATTCGGTCCAATAGCCCGTCCGAATACTTTGTCCAATAGTTGGGAACATCGTGCTAATTACACAGGTCAACAAATTTGAAATGTCAAAAATCCTATGAGGTATAAGTATAATAAAAGTTATTTAGTTTTGCACACGGATTCCAAATCAGAAATTTTTTTTTCGATAGGCTCAAAAGTCGGCCAAAACGTTTGTACTTAAATATCTCCTTAAATATTATATTACACAAAATGGGTTAATAAGGAATGTATTCAAAAGCTAAGACCCACAGCTTTCATCCGAGATGTCAAGGACCCGATAAGAATCCATAACCATGAAGAAATCGTCCATCTAAATGTGTACATTTTCATCCAATTTCGAGTAAAAATTCGCTAAAAATCAAAGACTCAAGGAAGAGCTACCAAAAAACAAGGCCATATACAGAAAAAGAAGGATTTCAGCTGATTTCGCACTCCTTCTGTGCTTTACTACTAAGGATTTTTGACTGTTAACCAGTCTTATCAACCCATTTTGGGTTCTTTGCCTCTCTCTTTTCCGAGAAAAAAGATACAAAATAGATGATGTTTGTCATACTATGCATTTTATATTAAATAAATTGTACACACACGTTTTGATTCCTTTCAGTAGGAAAAAAAATAAAAGAATTTCAATTCATTGTTGTGCTTTTTTAATTTGCCAAAGACACCATTTGGATTTTTCAAAATTTGTAATCATGAAAAGAGATCAAGAGTAAGATTTTTTTTATAGATCATGTGATCTACTACTCGTGATCAAAAATCCATTAGGTCTATCAACATTTTTCTATAAGGGGTCAATCACAAGCAATTAAGCAAAGTGTCAAAACACGTCTATTAACTTGAAGTGATTTCCTTGTCTACGAGACTTATTTTTTTCCTCACAAGATGTCGCTTTTGAAGTAGATTTATATTTCTCACTCCTTCGCAGAATTCACCTTGTTTTAATTGAAGTAACAATGTAAGTTCAGGGAGGTTGCGTGGATAGTTTAGTTAATAATTCATGACACCCTCAGCGCTCCCTATCGAACAAAAAAGTTAACTCTCAGAAATGTGAATTTATTTAAACATAAACTACACACGTAGTCGTCGCCTCGCCACTTTGTTTCATGGCTGTGGGTTTAACAATATTCACTCAAATGAATTATGAAGCCATAGAGAGTTTTGAATCTGATATCACAGATTGCAGAATCAGCAAAAAGTGAAGCCATGTTGAAAGCATTGTTGTTGATATTTGTAGTTATGAAACAAAGTGAAGAAATGAGAAAAATATCATAGGAACCCCTTTTCATAGAAAATAGCATAAACAACTACAACTGATCTTCCAAGATGATTGACTTGATGAAGTTACGTCAAAAAACAACAACTTTAGAGCATCTCTAATACCCCTTTGTACGATTTCCAATGACTCTTGTAATGTGTAAAGATAGAATTCTGTGGCATATTAAATATAATGAGTTATCCAAGTGTCCACAGTTCGATATGTGGATAAAAAATATGTCAAACTAAGATGATAACATCAATGAAATGACTTATGTTTCGGTTAAAACTATTTATATATGTACAAATCATATTTACTTAGCCAGAAGACCTTTTCGACCCTGACAGGACCCTCTGAGCTCCTACAGTAATCTTTTGACATAGAACTAATATATAAATGATTGAAGAGACATGGAATTTTATATTAAATAAATTTCTATACCTCCGTCTGTCTCATAGAGTTTTAAGAAAATGAAATGAGATCATATAGACATGTATCTTGATCAATAAAAATCAAGAGTTTTTTTTTTCATCTTCTCAAAAATATATTTCTGTTAGATTCGTTATTTTTGGGATCAAATTGAAATGGATCTTGTGAGATACTTAGTAATGTGATGTATTAAAAGGAAATAAAACAAACTAAAATCTATCAAAATGTTCAAGTAATTTGATTTAATTATATCTATTCATAATTTGCTATTATTATTTAAGTATGAGAGGTTAAAAAAGGTATAATGTTGTTATGAGGTTTCTTATGCTGAAAGTACTAAATACTGCCGGTTTTTTATAAAATCAAATTGCACCAAATATCCATCAAATGTTAGTTTTTCTTTTTTAAAGAGAAATCTCATTGTTCAAAAGCCAATTCAAATGAGATTTTATTTATTTATATACCTAAAAAAAATAAGAACAAAATTAGTGGAAGTTTTAGCAACGCTGTAACATTGAAACTTTGAATGTGAATAGAATGCAATTAGATCATGAAGACCCATTGCTCGACTAATTTATAAAGCTGATTATGTATTTTAATTTATTCAATAATTAATTTAGAAAATACACTGTACAAAATTTAGTTCAATTCTAAGGAGAGTCATATAAGTTTTCTTTTCTATTTATAATCAACAAATTATTATTTTTTTACTATTATTTAAATCACAATCGACAACAAAGCTTGGCTAATTTACAAAATAGCTCTGACAATTACTTCATCAGTGGGTGAGCTTCCCCTCCAAACATGGCTTAGTTCACAGGCAGTTATCTGAGAGTGTTTCTCCTACCGTTATACAATAAATCTAACAGGGACTGATGGAGCTACAAAGACGATATTCAATCATGGATATTATTTAGGCTAACTTATATTATCATGAACAAATAAAGACCTTACGAACATAAAAAAAAATAATAAAAAAACAGAAGGATCTCATGATCAAAGTTTATTTTAAGAACAGTATCATAATGTTTTTTAAACCACATTGCTTCACAAAGGGATGAAGATTATATATTAACAGGCTTTAATGTTTTTTTTTTATAATTTAGTTAGTTGTTGTTACATAACCTGGAACAAACTTGACTTATAAATGTTCCTGAGGATAGGGTTTATGAACAATGTATATACACAGATAGGGAAAAATAATTGAGCACTGTTTGATCTACCACTATCTTCAATGAAAGTTTGTAAAGTTGTTCAGTCAGGAAGTGAATTTAAACCACATCTTGAGCTTGACCCTTAGTGGCATGCAAAAGCATGCCCAATATGTCAGATATAGTTTTGAGATTGTTAAATATCTTTATTGAAATGTCTGTGATCCGTTTGTGACTAATTGGATCATAGTATGATCCCTTTAAGATTCCTTTCAGTTTCAGTTAATAATGAATTTAGTCAGAAATGACTTCAAGCAGTAGAGCCTATTAGATATATTTTTAAGATCAAAATAAGTTTAAATTTGCTAGCCAATCAAAGATACTTCTAATAAAGAAGCTACCAAAGGCAGTAAAGTCCTCCATTGGACTTGTATTGTCTATCAATTCAAGAAAAACCAATCAAATTTTTGTATAAAATATATTGCAGCTGCTGGTCAAGCAAAGCTGCTGTCAATTGATATGTTAAATATTCTGAAATAGAATATATAAATTTTATCCCTAAATTTCAAATTGTTAGATTTTTACTGTATTTATAAATACAAAGACTGAAAAATTAATTTGTGATTGTTAATCGGTTATTGTCGATATATTTATAAAAAAATATCAGACTATTGGCTTTTATTTTGCAATATATGTATGTTATATTTAGCAATATTCAATATTCCTCATATAAGAAATTTAGTCTTAATTTACTAATATAACAGAATATTATAAGACCTTTCCTTTGAGTTAAAACATATATTTATCATTATGTATTGAAATATTTTTCATAACTAGTTTTACCTTGATGTAGAGATAGTGTAGGTAGTTGAATTACACAGATCAACAAATTTGAACTTTCAAAAATCCTAAGGTTTAGGAGTATAATCAAAGCTATTCAGTTTTGCACGCTGTTTCAAATCTGTAATTTTTTTTTTCAAGAGTCCGACAGTTTTAAAGAAATCGTACCCTACTTTTTGAGCTAATTTGGCCCATTCTCCAACTTCAACTTTAATTTAAGCCTAGAAGAATACTCATTTTGTGCACTAAAAAGTAATGATTCGCTAGTGTATTAAATGCAATTTCTAATTCGAGTCTGAGTTTTGACCTAAAGGGACTTCTGGGGGCATAGGCGGTGGGAGTAGACCCAAAAGTCGTCCAAATCCTTTGTACTTAAATAATTCCTTGAATATTATATGACATGGATTAATAAGGAACGCATTCAAAAGCTGAGACCCAAAGCTTTCAAACGAGATGTCAATCACCCGATAAAAATCCATCTAACAACTATGTGTAAATTTTCATTCAATTTCGAGCAAAAAATTCTCTAGAAATGTAAGACTCACGGTAGAGCCACTTAGGTTGTAGGACGCAGAAGGATTAAGAAACCAGCTGTAATCTGCCCGTGCCCTACTACTTAAGTAGCTCTACCGTAAGTCTTAGATTTCTAGTCTAAGTCTAGTCATGTATTCTATATTGATACAATAAAACTATTTATGATATAAGACATATTCTGAGGAATAGTGAAGCTTTTTAATTTTCACAAATTATCTACAAAATATGGATAAATACTTACACATCTAATATATTGAAATATTCCAAGGACATATGATCTATTTTGATACATTATTAATTTTCTGGAAAAAAGTTTAATTTCATAAAATTAATTTGCTTTTTCATATGAATGAAAAAAATATAACTAAATTGTAATGGAAGCAAAAGTCTTAATTGACAAATAATTCAATTCATTTTTTTTTCACAAAGTCAATAAATTTATTTAACTTCTTCAACTTTTTCCATCATAACCCTAAGAGTCAGTTTTGTTTGTTTTGTTATATTTATATACAAAGAAAGAAAAAAAAATATTAAAAAAAAAAGTTTTGTGCTTTTCTTTATTTAATTTTTTTTACAGGTCTCAAGGGATATTAATCCATTCTTCCAGAGAGAATAGAAAATAAAAAGATTTGGATATTATATGACACATGACTACTTTTTTAATGTCATTTTATTTTTGAATCAGAGTATATTTTTTGAACATATTTAAAAAAGAAAGCCCCGACAATTAAAAATTTCAAAGTCAAAAAAACAAATGTATTTATAAATTCTTTTTCCGGTGGTTGTATAGTACACTTTTTGCAATGTGTGTATGTAGTTATGTAAAATGCAAATATTGTATGTATTTTAGCAAACTGCAATAAAGAGAGAGGAGGGGGGGGGGAAGGAAAAGAAAGTTTGATATTCAACTGCCGTTCTACAGATAAGATGGGAATCTAAAGAAACTACATTTATTTTTCCAAGTAAAACTTTATATTGTACATATACCGTTGTAGATATGTATAAAACAATTCGATGATATCACAAGCAAGGAAATTTTTTGCAAAAGTACAGGGAGACTGTGTTGTTTTGAATGTCGCTTCTTCTACAAAAGATTTATATAAATACAATTTTAATAGTACACTTTATCGTCTATATCCTTTGAAAAGTTAATTACCAAGTATTCACTTGACAAAAAGTATACATGAGGCCCATCAACACAAAAACAAACTAGAATGATTTTTCTGTAATATACATATTTGTATTTTTCAATTAATTACTTTCTACTTTGATGAGTCCTTTGCTGATTGCACTGAAAGGTCACAAAATTCCAGGGTCAAAGTTAAAGGACAGCGTTTGTATTTTTTGTATTTGAAAGGCTATATTGAAACCAATAAAGTAGCATGTATCGAAATAAAGGCTCTATGTACAGCAAATTTTATGAAAATAGTTGAAGTATGTATAATGTACATAATTGACCCAAATATGGACTTTATTTTTTCATAAAGTCCCCAAAGAACAAAATCAACTTTGAACAAAATTTAAGAAAATGAAAAACTCATCATTTATGATTAAATGAAGTGTTTTAACGTGGGGCTATCATTATCCAAATAACCATGCCTTCAACAAGGCGTTTCTTTCGCTCAATTATCAAATCTGTGACGTAGGTGAAAAATATTGTATATTCATTGACTCTCCTTTAGCAGAAATAATGACCATCTACCATTTTTTCATTGTTTCATTTATTAAAACGATCCTTTTTGGGAGTATGGAAGTAAATTGCCCTACACACAAAACTTATTTATTTTCTAAATTATATTTTTCATAGCAAAAAGAAAGCAAATAATATCTGACTCTTCTCTTCAAGATATTTTTTCATGGAGCATAAGTTGTTTGTTTGTAATAAAAAAAAATACTTTAGAGAGTAATAAAATATCCATTTAAACGAATAAGTATGTAAATGAAAGAAAAAATAATTTGTCATCTGTATGTTTTGAAAGGCAAACATAAATGAAATAGCCGGGGAGTAATTAATTTGTAAATAAGTATTTTTACTTAAGACAGAAAAAAAGAGCTAACTAGTTTATATTTATAATAATTTCTATTCAATTTGGACCTTTATGCAAAACAATAATAAACTCGATTGCTTGAGAGCAACCTTAAAAACTTTTGTTCACCTTGTCATTCCGTACTCTTTCCTTTTTGTTTCTCGATCTAGCAAATTTTCTATTAGAGATGTGAAAAAAAGCACATTTGTAATTGGCTCATAAGATGAAATATGATTTTTATGCATAGCATTTGTGAGCATAAAACCCAAAAACATTTGAAAGGTCATGTATTTTTGATATATATATATATTTTATTTTTCTTAGAGTAATCATTTATTTTGATTCTATTTGGGAAATACAGTGATATGACGTATAAAATAAACAATTTGGGAGGTCGTTTCATAGGATATTGTTAAAGTAAGATTTTATTCATTTAGTGCACATACGTATATTTGAATTGTAGATTTTATTACTAAAATGGTCTTGAAATGAAGAAAAAAATCAAATTAATCGTACTATTGTAATTTTTATTCAATCAATTTGAGCGCACTGCAACGACAATGAGGTAAAAAGTCATTACTCATAAAATATGCATTTTGTGACAAGAGTATAGTTTAATCACTTTTAAATACTTTAAGATGTTAAACATGAGAGCTATCCACTAACGAGAATGAATAAAGAATGATGCATTCCAGCTTAAATAGCTGACACAATTCTGACATGATCGACAATTGGCATAGAGATATAAAAAAAGGGTGAAATCCCGGTGAGCGTAAATTAAAAAAGAAAGAAAGAAATAAAAAAGGTGTAGTCAGTTTTCTATTTCTAATCTGTTATGTGTAAATAATTCCATAGTCAAGAAGGTAGTTATTCCACGCCATCTTTAAGAAGTACAAACATTTTAAAAACCAACAGATGACCCCCCTTTACCGAGACCAAGACTTTGAAGGCTCAAGACCAAAAAAAAAAAAAAAAGTATGCACATTAATAGATCTTTAGTCTTTTGGAGTTGTGACGTTCTAAATGATTCCATATGATAGGAGGAATATGCATAATCTTAGCTTTTTATATTTAATTTTTGGCTAATGATGCCAAGACTTTGAGGGCTCGAGACTCAAATAAGAGCAAGATTGATCTCAAGAACCACCTTACTACTTGAGCAACGTTACCCCATATTTTTTTTCAATGATCAAGGGTGTACTTTTTGCAAGGGCCATCGGGAAGATACCCTTTTTCAAGTCTCTATGAATATTTCTAAAAAACCCTATAGAAAGCTTGCAAATTTGGTTCTTTGCAGAAAATACGTTGGTGGAATGAAAAATAATTATAATAACAACAAAACTTGCATTTGTCTGCTTCTCTACTTTTTTTCATGCTTCGTACCTATGTATACACATTACTATGTACATTTAACTAAAGTAAAGTAATACACACACACACAAAAAAAAAAAAATCATTTGATAAACGAGACGATTATTGCTAAATCTAGTTTATGTTAATCATGCCTTTCTCTTTATGGTCTTAAATGTACCTACATATTATTACTGTATGTATATAAGTAGGTACCTCAAGCACTAAGTATATATTTATGTATGTATATATATATATAATTACTATGACACCAAATTATGCACATGGAGCACGATTGCATTAATAATAATAATATGAAAACTTTGTTACTCAAAAAATATAGGTATGCGATATTTATTTTATTTATGGAAATTCTTGAAATTCTATTGCAATTCCTACTCTCCAAAAGAGTGAACTTTCATTCTCGTGACCTGGAAATGCCTTGCATTGTAAAATAAAAAAATAAGTTAAAACAACAAACACGATAATAAATACAATTTTCAGATCTTTTATTATGCTGAAGAAAAAATGATGAAGTAGTTTGATTTATATAAATTAATATACGGATACATAATAGTTATTAATATTTGTGAATCTTTCCAAATAAATGGACCGTACTTTTTTTTTTGTTATAAGTTGATTTTTGGATCAACTGCGAAACTTTGTCAAATGTTCTAAATAAAATGACAGAAATGAATTTTTTTTCAACCCTTTCTAAATATCAATTTAGTCAGTTACATTTAAGCATCTAATCCATTCGAATTTAGTCATTAGATCCATGATTAAATGCAATCATTAAATTATTGGTAAATGGAGTTCATTTTCTAGTGATGCCTTTATCTTTTCGAATTGTCATGTTTCGACTCATTTCTAACTTCTTTATTTTTATATTAAATAAAATAAACAAAAACAAAAAAAAAGTGATCCATTTTTCATAAACTAATTCGTCATAAACACGTCGACATATCGTGTGTATTTCCTTGAGCACCCTGTACTTATGCTCCGTTTAGTGGGTCGTCACTATTCTATACGTATATACAGTTTATTTCTGCTTTTTCTTGAATATTCTATATAAAAGTTATTCAAAGTTATTCATAGTTTTGGCCCCTTCTGATTAAGTTTTCTGAGGGTTAAAAAATACTGAACATTGTAGTATAATTGATATTGTGTTGAAAAAAAGAAAGAAAGAGAAACAGTTTACTCAATGGAGGTAATGACCACAAAACCTCTCAATATATTTTATGAATAAAATTTTAATATATAAGTCATTCTTCAAGTATTTATTTAATTTTACATATTATCCATTTGATTACAAATTAAAGTTAGAAGATGAAGTTACATAAATACATACATTTGTTTCATCAGACAGAGCATTCTTATTTCTGCTCTTTCTAAAAATGATGTTCATTTTTTCTCGATATTAAAAATTTCGAAAAAAAATAAATACAATTTTTATCCATAAATTTAACTTTTTTAACAAAGTTCATAGATACTCAAATGTCTTATGAATACCTAGAAAACCCCTTTCAAAAGTTGTTGGCTTTATGTGGTTGAGTAACGAAAAACAATAAAGAAAGTTTTCACGCTAGGGTCTGAAGGGCAAATAAAGGAGGGTCCTTCATATTTTGTGCTCTAATTGTTTTAATATATATTTTGTACTTTTTAATGAATACTTCTGTATCTTTCTTAAACAACGACCTTAGACCTATGACTTAAATTTGACCTTAAGGATGTAATTCTAACTTTATGAAATTGGATTTAACTTTTATTTTCGAATAGAAAGTTTAGAATATTATGTAAATCTAAAGAAAGTAAAAAAAAAAAAAATTGTTTCTGTTATGTTTTTTGATTAGAAACTTCCATAAAATGCTGTCTAATTTATAGACATACCGTAAAAGCCGAATCTACAGTTGTTTTATTAATACAGTATTTGCTATAAAATTGAAATTTAATTTTAACTTTTCTCTTTGAGCTTTTATAAATTTCTATTTATGCGGCAAACTTTATATTATAACTTACCTATTTTTTTCAAAGTTTCCATGCCCAAGTTTATGTTTTTACTTCATAGAACTTTTATAAACATAATATATTAGAATTTACATACAAAATATTATTCATCTTAACTTTGGAGGCCTTTTGAGGGATCTAAGATCCATAGATACGAATTTACTATGTAATACAAATACAGGGCTATAGATTTATTTATTAACAAATATCAACAATCATTTTGATGATGTCAAAGTTTCATTTGTTCAAAAATATCTTTTAAAATGTTTCATTTTCTACAGCGTGATAAAAGTTGTGACACCGGATTTTCGAAGCATCTACACCTCACAAACCTATGGGATATAATCATTAATTGTTTATATAAGCCGTAGGGTGCATTGAAAAGCCACAAGGGTAGTGCAAGACTGACTCAAAACTATGAAACAAAGTGACAAATCAACGACCACATGATCAATTTTCGTCTGGATTTCCTTGTCTATTTTGTCGACAAAGAGCCCGGAGAATTCAACCTTCATGAATTTACTTTGTCTCTTGAGTTAAAACAAAGTCAATTCTGCAAAGGAAAGACAAATATAAATCTACTTGACTAGCGACATCTTGTGAGGAAAATAAAGGTTGTCTGTCATTAAAGGAAATGTCTTTCAACAAGTGGTCACGTTTTTGCTCACTTTGGGTTGAGATGTGAGATTCTATTCGAATTGAGCTAAATCCCAAATAGCAAAGTTTGAATTATTGAGTATCAATGCCTTGAATTTGCATATTGATAGGGACATGTACATAGTGACAATCGTCAAAATCCCCCCCCCCTCAAGATCCTTTATTCATCGAATAAAGAACCCAGAGGTCCAACAAATCTTTTCTTCTATAAGCCTCAACGTCTACCCTACATCTCAATCATCTAAAATATTTATTTAAATAACTAGAAAGAAAATGTATTGTACAGAACCCCTGACTGAGGTAAGAATATAAGCTTACTACTCCTACACTATGAAACCCCTATATATACCTTTGTATTAGCTAACTAATAAGTATGACATATAATATTTCATAATTTTCTAGGGAACTACATTCATTTTTTTTTCACGGATATGAACTTTAATTTACATAGTTGAATGGAAACGGAATTTTTTTAAGTAGAGTATGATATTATTTCAAATGCATAGTGATATTTTGTTGCTAGTTATCATAGTCTTAAAATATTGATGAATATTAGAGAACAGAGGGGTTTGACTCTGTAGGGGAGATCCAAAATGCTTGTAACAGAAGGGTTTTGTGTCAATGAATGGCTTGATATGGACACATGGAAATTACAAAAAAGAAAAAAAAAAAACCATATCTCGATACTTTCATCAGGCACCTATTAATTGAAACTATTTAGGGGCTATATTTACTAGTCAAAAGTTTTTCCACAAATTGCATTTGAATATGACTCCAATGGATTATAAATGAACAAAATTATACATACACAGTAAATATTTTTAGAAGATTATATATTTACATTTTTAAATTCTTTGACATTTAGATTGATATTGCTTCTCTGAAATATAACTTTTAAGAATAGATTTAAAGGGTTTTTCCGTCTATTTTTCAACTTTATTTAAACGTGTGTACGCAGACACGTTTAATCAAATAATTTTAATCAAGGATTGCTCCTGGAGAGTAGAAGGAACATTATTGCGTTAAAGTTGATGTATCATAATGAGCTACAGGCTTCCAAAAGTTCTATTAACATAGAGCTTAATAATACTTTTAGTAATTCTGTTGCTCTGATATAAACTCTTAAATTTCCAATCAAAGTCTAGGTTGAAATATGAATATTTTTTTTTGCAATGTGCTTCTTAACATATTATGGATTTGATTTTGATTTTTGTTTAAAAAAAAGTTCATGAGTCCATTATAAGTCCATGAGAGATATTTTTTTTATTTTTAAAAATTAAGTGAAACATTACATAAAATTAATTAAAATTTGAAATCGAAGTTGAAGCGTTCCTGTCAATGAAGTGTATTTGAAAAGTAAAATTATTTTAATAATTATAGTCTTGAAATGTCTATCAAAATCCTGTGGTTGGGAAAAAATATTTTTTATATTTTATATAAATGAAGATCTCCAATACTTGATGAAGCTTTACTGCAACAAAATAAATAAAGAGGAATTAGAATACAAGTACAATTGCAGAAGTACTTGTTGCGACTAATCTCTTTGTACTGTACAGTATATTATATTTATAACAATGTAAAACCATTGATTCAAATGATATAAGTTCCTATAAAAATAAAGATGAAACACTAAATACATATCTATTACAAAAATATTGACCCTCCAAAAAAAATCCTTTCACACCTCAAAATCTGATTATTTTTTCCAATCTACACCTTATATATATATATATATATATATATATATATATTAGGTCTATATCTATGAAGTGAGACTTTCAGCTATGAGTGCATTCTCATCAAGAAAAATTACTTACTGACGCCGATAGGAATATTCTGAGCGTTTTCAGGGTAATGCGTGCTGTTCCAATCGGCTAATTGTCATTGGTAGCGTGCACCGTCAACTGTTTCATTCGGTTTGAAGAACTCGTATCAAATCAGTCCACTCTGATCCCAGAAAACAAACAGTATTGCCTTGCGGTCAAAGTGATCTGGTTTGGTCACTGTTTTTGGGTTGTGACCGGGTGGATCACACTTCGCTCTGCTTAGAACATGTCCATTGTAAGCTTCTACAAGCATTTGATGTGCTTCAGAAGAAGTGTTTTTCATTTAATGATTAAGAGAAAATCAAAGAAGCCCGCAAATTGTTGTTTGAAGTGTCAAAAATTCGACATTTCTAAAAACGAACAAAAAATGCGTTGTTGTATGAAACTTCACAAACAATGAACTGAATATTGTTGCCAGATGAAAAAAATAAGACATTTGGGATGGTTTAAAAATACTCTTATCGACATTTGTTACCTAATAGCTCAAAGTCTCATTTCATAGGTATGCACCTAATATATATATATATTCGAGTCTGTTGAAACTCTCCTGATCTCCCCTATGTACGAAGATATCAATCATATCTGTTTCTACTACTTTGGGTGAATTTTCTTTTCTTTGATTCCCCCATTTTTTTTTTTTTTTTTGTAAATATTGAACATTGAATTATAAAACTGAACATATTTTACCCCAAGATTTTCTAAACGTTTTTTAATTTGACTGATGAAAATTCAACCTCTTCATGTCTACGTTACATTTTAAAATCTATCAAAAATAGAGCTTAATACTTTGAAAAAATTTAATCGATATATAAGTGTAAATTGGCCCTATTATGTATGTTAAAAAACTACTTGAAATTATTGGAATAGTTTTAAGGAGTTTTATGCGTGGATATTTTTCTCTGAAAGATAATGTCAAAAGAAGAATGGTGCTCCTTTGAATATTTTTATCTTGTACAAGTCATTTCGTATTTTTCCAATATGTGTATATATAATATATTATATTTGTGTATATATTGTGAGAGGGATGAAGACTCGAATTTGATGTAAAAATGACTCGAACGACTCCGTATAAATGACACCCAACAAATGCTTTCCAAACTTTTGTCATACGGAAATTGGATCTCAGACTTGAAACACACTTAATCCTTTATAAATAATGATAATAATTATTTAAAGAAAAAACCGTCTTTAAATCTTGAAAGTGGTATCAAATTATGAGCTCAGACCTCACTCAGATTTCAAAAAAAAAAAGTAAACGCAACTTGACTTGAACTCGAGATAAAAGAGTCGAAACTTAACTCAAATTCTTTATACAGCTCTGTAACGTTAGGTGAGAAATTCAAAGATATATTTTAATGCAACAATTATGATGAATTTTGTTCCACGAGGTCATGTTTAGGCATAAAATGTTTGTTGTTACTGTTCAAAAGGCATATTCAGTTAAGATTAAACCCCTTTTTCAAAATATATAAATGAGTACAAATTAAGTGTTCACACTTAGTTTTACAGTAATAATAATAATAATAATAATACTAATCAATGCCTTGAAAATTGATTGCCCCATTGTAAAAAATAAATAAAAAAATGAGTTACAGGGTTCGATAAAAGCCTTATGTAATAGAGTGGACTGCAGTGTAGAATCAGCATTCTTTTGAGTGATTTAGCAAGGTATGACCCCATCAATTTTGTTGTATGTATTTATTCTTGTAGCAACCCACTTAAAGGGAATGACCTACCTATAAATAATTTAAGTGGCAAGGAGATGCTTAAGAATGCATTCAAAATAATAAATAGTGTGATAAATGCACTAGTTGTTGCAAATATGTGCATATATTGATAAACAAATCAGTAGTAACTTGACATGTTTAAAAACAAACAAAACAAAACTATTAGTATTTACATGTGTGTCACATCTGATTTCACTTTAAATTTCCTATGAATTCAATGAAAAATAAGTGATTAATGAATCAAACTTTCTATTTGTGCCTTTGCTTTCATACTCTTTAAATATACTTAATATGTAGTAGTGTCAAATGCAATGTGAGCTTGCAAAAATCGCTTTTTGGCACATCAAATGATTTTGTTATCTGAAAGGCTAGATATATTTCGTTTAATTTTCAAATTCCATATTCAAAACGAATCACGTAATTCAGTGGTCCCCTTACGGTTCCGTGGATCAACCAGTAGCGGGCCGCACAAGAATTAATTACTTATTTCTGTTTTATTTATTATCTAAGTCTTTAACAATAATAGAGGGGAACTTAGTACTTCATCTACAGACTGTAGGAGAACAAGAAGAAAATATTAAGTATAAATGCAAATTACAAAAGATAATAATTAATTAATTGTACGGGGTAGTTGTTAATTATTTTTGGGTTGATAATTCTCAATTGACTCATCGAATTTCATGTGCAACAAGCTACAATGCCTACTACATGTTCTCCACACTTCTAGTTGCAAAGAAACAAGCTCAAGGGTCCTATTGATTAAGCGTTGCCGCAGTTTTTGATGTTATAATATGTTCTATTGTTGGAGCAGCAATGTGTTGAGGAAGTTATTACTTCCCAATTTTATAGTAGGATTGTGATGTAGGAGCAATGTGCTAATAAAGTTCGATATGGGTACACAGTGGATTCACGTTCATTGTTATTATTACTACTTCAACCCTTTAGTTCGCAATAAAATCATCAAGTGTTGACCGGTTTGCATTTAAAAAAAGATTCGGCAACACTGACGCAATTTATAATTTACATACGGTGGTCAATTGAAATAGATTATGGGTAATTAATTATGCAATGACCTAAACTTTTATTGTGGGGGCTTAATGACATGAGTAGTCGTTTGGAATATTTGTTCATCTTCTTGTAGATATGAACGACCAAATTGTATAAATAACAATTTCGTTTTTTTAAAACCATTAGATAAGATTTCATTAAGATTTTTTTTTTGAAAATTCGTTCATTTTATTAGATAGCTTGATATATTAATACAACTATTTATCCAACATGGCGTTGCTTTCGGTTTATTAAAGAGTCTGCAACATCAATGAAAATACTCCATGGGCAGTTATATGTACAACAATTTTTCATACTAAGAAAGTTACACAAAACTTTTCTTAATGAAGTTAGCCAGGGTTTCTCAAACTCTAAGACGTGCTCTATAAGTGGAACGTGAAGCAGCTCCAGGGAAAAGATTAACAAGTATCTTTATAAAAAGTTGATAATCCCCTCTGTGGCAATGAGGAAGGAGTGGATCTTAAGTCAAAAGTTGGGAAACGCTAATACAATATAATTCGTTTGTAGTAACACGATTGGCACAGATAAAAACTGTCATTTTTAACGGCTATCACTGCATCCCGTTTTTTTTCCAGCATTTTTTTAAAGCTATGCTACTCTAGTTTTATGTACATCTAATTATACAGCTGATACGTGAGTTATATAACTAATAAAACAATGAACAAAACGTAAATTTGCAATTTGAAAATAGATAGGAAATTAAATTTACTCATGGAGTCGTTCATTCTCTGAACTTCTAAGAACTTTGTCGAACTTTTTTTTTCTAAAATGCAAAGCAAGTTACGATATCAAAAAAAAGAAAGATTTTTTTTAATGAATAAACATTTTGAAATAGAAGTTAAGAACAATGATGATATATCTATGCTATAAAAATAGTTTATTTAACATATTTATAATAGGAATAAAAAGTTGTCACTGATGAAGGTTGTTCACAAATATATACTATGTAGATTAGAGACACAACGAATAGGTATAACCCAAAACAGAACCACATCTCTTTTTCATGTTTTGTACTTAAATTTCAAAGTTTTAGAAAATAAAGAAACTACCCATATTCATATTCAATCAACAGCCAAGAATGTTTTCGTCAGCGTATGCAAAAAAAAAAAGACTAAAATTACCATCTACCAAGAGAAACGTCATTTTCTGGCCATTTGATGATTTTTAAAAAACATAAAATTGAAAAAAAAAAAAAATTCTAAAGGTATATGCTCTAAATATTTGAGAGAATTGTATTTATATATTGCTCATAATATATTTTCTAAATATACAGTAAACTGAAGTAAAAACAAAAACAAAAATCTGTTCTATTTTTTTTATTTTGAGTACTTTTTTTTTTTTTACTCTTTGTCTATTATAAATCTTCATATTGTACATTGAGATATATTCATGTTGAAAAGTAGACATAATATGTATATATATATATATATATAAATACATATAAGTACATAGATGTATCAAACAGACAAAACACAAAAAGCTTTCTAGTCAAAATGTTATTCTCTGGCAATTATGGATTGCTACATTGCTCCCAAAAAAATTATAACAAAATATGTATGTTCGTAGATTTATCTTCTTCTTATTTTTTGTTTGTTGATAAACGTTATCCATACAGGCCCCTGGCCAAACTTTTGTACGCATATCATTTTTTTTTTTTTTTGTGTGTGTAGAGATTTTTAGATACTCACTTAAATGATGATTTTGCTCAAAAAACACCCCAGAGAGAGAGTCATCAAATCTTTACAAAAAAAACAAAAACAATATTGCGAATGCAAACGTCAACAACATAAGGCATTTTTCTGTAGATTTGAATATCAAAATGTGAAAATTTGATGCTATCTATGCGAATATTTCTACAAAAATCAATTATTTACGAAATTATTAAGTTTTTTTTCCCTTCTAAATTATAAGGAAAAAATTATTATTTTTATTTTAAGGACAAAAAGTACTCATCTGAGTAATGACTCAAGTATTTGAAAAGGATGTGAATTTGACGTAAATGAATATAAATAATAATAATAATGAAAATTTGCAAATTGTGGATACTATGCAATGTATAAAAATGTATGTGGATACAAGTATAAATAATTGCAAATAGTATTTGATATATTTGAGAAATGCACGCACGCGGCTCTAATCAATGCATTTTTTTTCTTTTTATAAAAAATTTGATTCAAAATGAGGGGATTTACAAGAAAAAGGGTTCAACTTTCTCATTTGATCTTATTGCTAGACAAAAAATGTTTTTTTTTTTTTTTTGAATGAGTACAACTTCTAAATTGCTGACTTTATATTCTTTTTAAAATCATTTGAACCAAAATTTCAAATACAAATAAATTTTTCTTTTTTTTATCTACTTGATTTTTTTTTTCAATTTCACACCCTTTCAAATGGCCAATTAGAAAAAAATTCATGTACTTACCTTAAATGGCCTTTATGTTAGGTGTAGGGGAAAGTATATGTATGTATGTATAAACGACTATAATTCATTCAAATTTGTTCATTACGCACATAGACATTTGGGCATGGAGTGGGTTTTGAATTGAATGTTCATATCTCATAAAGAACGGATTTGATCTCGTAACAACTTCAAAAATAATAACTTTTGTCATGTATCAGAGCTTCTGAGCAAAAAATCATTTGTTTGTGTAATTTGAATATTTCAAAGGGGGTTTACAATCAAATTTTTTATTTACTAATACAGCCCTTGTTTGTAGTATTGAGAAACATATATGTCTAGGGCCCTCATGTGGAAATTTATGATGTATAGGCTCAAATAAATAATAGGAGTATTTAAAAGGAAAAAAATGAAAGCGTTTGATTTAGAGTAAAATATATTCAAATTTACAGTTCAAAATTATAGTAAGCAGACTGGATTAGGTGGACTATTGTCAAGGTGTGTTGAATTTTTATAGCAACCACGAATGGCATAAATCAGTCTTGCCTGATTTTTTTTTTTTTTTTGAACCAGAGTCTACTTTGAAATTTACGGACAAAGTCTCAGTAAAAAGACATTAGACAAAATTCAATGTCAAATTAAAAATACATTCATAGGAAAACAATCTTTGCAGTCAATTTGTAATTATCTTGAGGGCGACAGATTGGACACCAATGTCCTAAGGTTAATGGCTTATTATTAAAATGTAATTATTTGTTATTTATCATTTCAACTTAATATCCAATGAAAAAAAATAATAAACAAACAGATGTGTCTATCTATTATTTACTGTTAAAAAAAAATTATCCAAGAAATGGAATTACACAATTCTTTTCATAATAATTTGAAAAATATAATTTGATGTGACCTCAAGTGTCAAGTTTAATTATTTTTATAGCTTTTAAAAAAAAATATTTAAATGCATATTTGAATTAATGATCTAATAAAAATTTATGTTTTTTTTATTTTTTTATTTCTCCTATCTTTTAAATAGTCATAAAAATTTAGCTACATTGCTTAAAATAGTTAATAGCTTCACTTTATCCAATAATTAATTATAGTTATGAGGTGTTTTCATATCGACTTGGCAAAAAGTTATTTTTATATTTATTGATCTATGGTATGAATAGAGTTAGAGTTGGCAATAAGGACAAAACAGTCAAGAGTCACACAGTAATGGGATGATCTCTTCTACTGGTTACTAGTTACAAGAGTCAAATTTTAGCAATTAAAATTTCAAATGTCCCAGACAAAGCGTTTTGTTTATATATGGAGTTCAAGATTCAGTCACCTTTGTCTACACGTGTGTAAGTAACTCGCGTTGGAGTAAGTAATAATTGAACAGCTGTGGGTTTTTTCTTTCTTCATTCTATTTTTTTATATGTACATATATATTGGGTGCAAAAATCAATAAAATGCAAAAAAATTCCAATTCACATTTTTTCTATTTAATAAAAAAAATACACGGCCAATATTTCATTGATATAGTTATTTTGGTCAATTCTGGGACCTTTATTCAAAGCCTGTGGATAAAATGATAGATCCAGGAATATATTGAGAGTCTTATTTAGATCTATGATAATTTATTAGACTCAAAAAATGTTCTTTAAACAGTCTTTATCTCATCCTTTAATTAATAACAGGAATAACTGTTCTTTAAAACAAAATAAGTTCATTTTTTTTGTTAGTTGGACCGTTCAAGTGGCAACATTTACCTCTGTTAGAAAAGTTAGATAATACCCACATACTTTTTTATAAATGTAAAATTATGTTAGAAATGCATATTAAATTGATAATATCATTTTATTTATAACATTATGTCTACAAAAATGTCATTTTTAAATACATAACTATATTTATTATGTAAAAAGTATTTCTCCTTAGGGCAGTAACAATATTAATAGACATTTTTATTCCCTTCCAAGTCGTAGTGTAAAAGTTTTTAATCAATAGTACCAACTCCCTAGTCAAACTAAATACACTATTAGTCCCTTAAACTCTGCTATAAAACAATCAAAAAAATATTGATTTATTTGTCAAAATACCTTTTTTTATTGTTATAGTATGCAAATATATATATTTTTACATGTGTAGGCCTTTCATTTTTGTATGAGGATTCAAAAGCATTATTTGTGTGTTATATAAATATATTTAAGGGGAGCTGGAGAAAGTTCCTGCTTAAGAGTGAACTTATATTTTCCTCATTTCTACATTTGTGTACAACGTACATACATACATATATCAATATCAAGAAAGGGAAAGGCTCTGCTGATATCACAAGACAAACTGTTTTCAATAACTTTTAAAAAGATTTATTTCCTATGCTATGTACATATATGAAAAATCTTTATCCAATGTCATTTTTTGTGTGTGTGTGTGTGTCATACAGAAACTCAAAAGGTTAACAAAAACTCAAATCATCCGTGACTGTTCCTCATACATTTTCCGTGTTTTTAATTGAGAAATGAATGTGTGTCTCTTGTTACAACTCTAGGTATTGACATGAAGGAATCATGCAAAAAAATTGATTTTTAAAAAAAATATTATGACGTAAAAATGTAATGAACTATATAATTAGTAGGGTTTTTTTATTTTTTGTTGTATCCCACACTGAGGTAAGCACTGCGTTGAGGGGGAAGCATTTATTACAAGAAGGATTAATTTTAAGAATTTCCTATTACCTACGCCTACATTTGACTCAAGGAGCAGTAGTAGTAGTGCACTTTTGCCATTGAGAACTTGTGACCTTAGTAATATCATGCATTACTTTTTACTCAAAAGCAATGCAGACCCTAGGTATTTGTGTCTGTATGAATCCAAAAAATTGTATTCAAGGATTCCATGAGATTTTTTTTTCAATGCATTATTTCACTTGCTTATTTACATTCTATTTATTGTCAGCTGATGATTTTTCTACTTCCCTTTTGAATGCTCAAGGGTTGAGCTCAAAGTAACTATTTTTAAACTATGATCAATTTTCTTTAGAATTAAATGAGGAAAAGTCTCAGTATTTGAAAGGTTATAAACAAACTTAAGGATTCCCTATATGTATATTTAAATTTATTTCATGCTTTAAGTGCGTTTTTACATGACGTCATTGTCCTGGTAGTTGGTATCTTCTTGGAGGTATCAGCAGTCAAATTTTAATATTAAAATAAAACTTTTTCTCTTACACTCAAACAGTTTTTTTAACCTTAAAAGCCATTTAATGAAGATTCCTTAAGATTTTCTGGTTCATAAATTTTCTTCGTTTTGTTAAATAACAAGTATTAAAGGTGGATAATTGGACTCTGATTTGAAAGCTGTGACCCTTTATTTGACTTGAGATCATTTTTAGCACATTTTTTTTTTTGAATGATTTCACTTTTTTTTACTGGATATAAAGTACTCTTTAAAATCACTTGAGATTCACGAGATTCTCCCTATAAAATGAGTACATTTGAAAAGGGAAAATGTCAATTCAAGTCATATTCTTTTTACTTGATTTTATTTGCTATGATACAATGAGCAACAAATAAATACAAAAATAAATTGGGAATAACTCAAAATATATATATATAAACATATAATATATGAATGAAACTAATTAGATAACCTTAGATACACACACTTTTATTATTAAACTTGTTATCAATGTTACTTCAACCATGCACACAGAGAGGGTTATTATACATAAATAAAGTTTTTTGTAAGAAATTATTTCACATCTGCATTAAATATGAATTTATTATTCATCTGCGTATCCTGTTATTTAATTTTCCTATTGCATTAAATTTATCAAGCTATTTGAAAGAGCAACAATTGCTGATGTTGGAATTATTTGACATCCTTTCAATGCATTATTTTTTGTATCAAATGAAAAGAAAAAATATTTTGTCTTTCGGTTTGATAAAATGACTCAAGTGAGAGAGTGAAATATCTGGTACCTCTGCATTTCATCTGATGATTGTTATTTGTCATTATTAAATAATGCACAATGGCTGCTTATAATTGTAGCAAGCTCTGGATGCAAGGATATATAAAATACTGAATTAAAATTGAGTATGAGGATACTGGTACCAACTGAATTTTTTATAGCTGTAAGTAAACTATGCTATATCAAGGATTCACTCGATTTGGCTGTTTATTGATTAATTATCATTTGTATATTGGTACTTACTACACTACACGTGCTTAGTGCTACATTTTTTAATAAATAATGATTGTTCAAATTATCAGCCCCAAACAATTTCACACGCAAAATCTACAGTTCTACATATTTGTCAAGTCATCAAAAAACCAATTTTATTTGGAATATTACAAAAATGAGTAAAAACTGCACTCATATTTTTGAAGACATTCTCTTTCGTTTGTATTAATAGTATATTTATATTAATTAAATAATGATTCCAATAATTGCAACTGTGTTATAGGAAAAACCAACTGCCACTAAATAAATCTCCTGGGTTATGAAAAAGATGGACGTTCTTTCAGGGACCATATCAGCTCCATGTGCTGTCATAACATTTATTCAATTGTTCTCTTGGATAGATAACAAATAATCCTTGGTTTCTTGATCTAAAATGACATTTTAGCAAAAACCGTGCGGTATAGGTCTGTAAATGACTACTAAATATTTGGCCGTTATATTTATGAAGTAAAGACACATATAAGTGTGTTGAAAACAAACTTGCTTTCTTGTTGACTTGATATATATATACATACATTTAACTAAATTTTTTTCTTGTACCATGGACAAAACAAAACAAAAAATGTATCATTATCTATCATTCGGAGAAAACAACTCAACTATCCACTTATTTAACAAATTATTATCAAATTAAAATTTAATTGCTTGAAACGATGTTCTAACACCGTTTAGGTAATGATCCTTAATTATAAAATGAAATTTGAAAATGAAATTTTAATATTATATAATATTATTATTTTAATGTGCTAAAAATATATTCCAAGTTAACTTAATTCAATACCTTCATTGATAACTTCCTATGTATGTTGTGTTTTCCCAATCCCTAATACTCATAGCCAATCAGATCCTTAACTGAAATATTTATATTTATATGTTGATAAGAATTTGAAAGCAATAGTGAGACCCTCTGATCTTAAATGAGCTCGGAAAAAATGAAAGTCAATTGTACCCCTTCTCAACTCCAATGCATTTGACAAACATTCAAAATTTTAGTTTCTTATCAAATGGATTTGAGTCCATAGTAATAATATATTATTAGTTATATAAAATGTAAAACAATATTCCCCGACTAAAGCTGCAACAACTCTATACTTTTGTATCTGTAGCTCACCTTGAAAATTGTCACTACATACATTTATCAATTGAATGGCCAGTTATGTGAAATAAATAATAATACTTTTGCACAACCCAGTGTCGCAGTAAATTACAAATAAATTGTGTGATTAAAAATTATGTCTACATGGAGTAAGTATCAATAGTCCAATCTATATACATACACTCCTTTGAATCTATTCCATGAATCAAATGAAATATTTTAAATATCTGATAGAGCTTAGATTACATACATACCTAGATCATGTCCTTAAATAATAATAATTTGCAATTTTTTTTTCAGATACATAGACATTTTTTTTTTGTGTAAAAAAAAAAAAATTAAATCATGTAACGAGACAAGACAGTAGTATGCATGTATGTATGTATGTATGTTTATCTTTCTTTCTTTCCCTTTTAAAAACGTTTGGCTTTTAAAAAATACATACAAATATATGTAGGTAAATATATATTAAAAAAAATGATTACGTATTTGCAAAATATAGTTTCATTTTTTGTTAAATAAACTAAGGTTTGAAGAAGTGTTACGACTATGAAATTACATAATTTGTTTCTTAGTTAGTAGAAACAATATATTTATGTTAGTACAATTGAGAAATGGATCCTTTGTATCAAAAAAATAAATAACGTTGTAACAAATTATAGTAGAAATTGTACAACATTTTTTTTGTTTTTTTTATCCCTATGTGGAATTAAACCGCATTTATAAATAAATTGAATGTCTGCTCCTTCCACAATCAAATTAAATGAAGATATACAAGTACCATAATCGATGAACCAATGGTTATTTGTTTCTCGCGACTCGACTAATTACCAAATGAATTGTTGCTTGGAAAGTGTTCCAAAATGAGCTCGTAGCTTATGTATGAATGGTTTTGTTTCTGTTTGTCATTTGAACAAAAATGTATGGCTCACTTTTAAAAGGAAAGGTCTTGTATTTAACCAAGGGATTTTATACTTTCATAGATTCCTATGTATGAGAATGTAAAAAATATGCAAAATACCGCGTGCGAGATTTTGTAGAGTTGGCTCTTCAAACAGGTCTTTTTGTTTTCCAAAGCTGTTATCATTTTTGCTTTATTACTGAGGGGAGAACATCTACCTGATATTATAGATCTCCCATGAAGGAATACATGCAATAAGGTTAATAAATCAAATAAAATGTAAACAAAAAAGGGCTCAAGTCCTCATATACTTAATTATTAGTTCAAAAAATATATAATTTCTTGACATTAATTTCAGTCAATTTTCTGCCTCTCATCTATGGTATACATACAATATGTTATTATTTATTTTTGATGTCTTCATTTGTACATGTATATAAAGAAGAGTAGCAGCTTGGTGCTCATTAAAACGTCATGACAGCTCAAGCTGCTTCCCTCTCAACATTCATCAAATTGTCAGAGCTACCAGGTTGTTGATTTTCACTTTCTTTTTAGTTTACACACCCCATTTGCATATTTTTTACATTCCTACTTATGTATGTACAATGTAACCTTGTAAATACTTATGCATGTACATCAAAAGTACTTGCAATTGAATAACTAATTTATAAGAAAACTTTTTACATGTGTACAATAGTTTACAAGGAAACTCAATATACTTTACTTTAGATTGTATTATTAAACAAAAATGACTCCATGTTGTAGTCAGAATTGTTTCTGATGTCAAAACAAAAATACAACTACATACTCTCCCATCAGCTATTTTTCATCAGTTGACTCTTTTGAAATAAATCCGCTGACTTTATGTGTTATAAACTTAAAAAAATTACAATTAATTATTGTTTATGATTTTGATAAATATATATGAATATAACATATAATATTGGCAACAAGAAAAATACAAACTACCAGTTGTTTTGATAAATTTTTTCGTTCTTTTTTGTGAGTCGAGGTTGTGAGTGCAACAAAAATGGACAAATTTCCAATGAATATCAAAGAACTGTTGATGTATTCAACCGTTTTGGCACGCGTGACCCCCTTTTCTTAAAAGTTTGATACCTTAGGGGCCTCTCTGCATACACTAACGACTTATAACTTATATACGGCTTCATTTTACATTTGTGAAGAAGAAAATAAGAAATATTTAAGTAAATACTTGTTACGTGATCCACAAACCAAGAATTTGTTATCCTCCAGGGAGATGACGATCTACCAGATAAAAATCCTTGATCTAATGTACTTTAAAAATGAAAAGTATGAAAAGTATCTTGTGGTACAGAAGCAGGGAATTTATGACAGAATTAGGTATTTGTTTGCGCTTCCTCTAAGATGACCGACTTAACGAAATATGACATCATGTAAAAATACTCGAATAAAAAATGAACAACATCATACAATAACCTATTGGTATTTTTTGATTTTCGTTAGCCATTTACATTATTTCAGTAATTCCTCGGATTGTGTGACACTTGTAGTAATGTTATTCTCGAGATGTATTTTTAAATATTTCAGTCTCAACCCCTCAAGGTATTATTGATATTTTTTGTCAAGATATTGCTTATAAGGAAATTTTTTAATACAGAGTTGTTTCACCTCGATTAAAATTTCCCTCATTTAAAAACAAAACAAAATAAAATTATGATGTTATGTGACTACAAACATATCTTCTTTGTAGGAGTTAAAATGCCAAAACATATTATATTTTAAGGGTTACATATTTTTGTGGCATTTTCTCTCCTACATGTCCAAACATATTGTGTATTGTAGATAGTCGTTAGATGTGAGAACTTATTTTTAGACTAGAGTTTTAAAATTGAATGCCATGTAAGTAACTCAACGCATAAGAAATTGCTCATCGAATACACTTATTTTTAAGACGCAGGCTTAATATGACTTTTGCTTTAGAAACAACTTGAATTACGATCATTCTCAGACTCCGGATACTGCTTATAAATCTAATCTTTTCATATTCTAAGAGGCACATTTCTTTTGTAGTACAGCATTCATCATGAAAGCGATTTATTTATATACATCTACACATAAATGTAAACTAGCCTTTAGCAACTGCTTCATTACGTGGAATCTGGAATGTATAAGGTCGATAAATGGAATTTTTTCTATTCCTCAATCTACATTGGCCTTTTAAAATAAATAAAGATAAGATGCAATATGTAACTATTGCCTGCCTCGGAGTTAAACGTATCTAGTGGCCATGAATAGCCCTTTCAAATTCAACTTCTTGATTTTGAAAATAATGTTTGTATCTACATAATTAACTATTATTGAATCCTAATCAAATTTCTTTCTTCTAAAAGGCCATTTATTTATGCTTTTATATCCTTTTTCTACTCTGAATTGCTTTTGAGACTCAAATGTTGGGGCCTTCTAAATAATTATTGAGAAGCTTGACACATGCAAATTTTTATTCCTTTTTTGATTATTAGTTTGTTTGTTCTGTAAATGTCACACATCCAGGATTCTCTTTGATCTAAATATACATATATACAAAATTATGTCTTAGGTCATTTTTTTCCTCCTTTTCTCAAAGGAAAAATATGGCCATTCTAGAAGAAGAACTGCTGTTTCATTCAATTTTTGTTTGTTTTTGCATTTAGATTCGAACACACTCTTTGAGTTATGTTCAGTGTTGTGAAAGGTTAGGTACAAGTATCACCTTTCCTTTCAATTCATCCCTAAATATGGACAATATTTCTATATAGATATGTTATGATAATAGACTAATTATTACTTAAAAACAGGTCATTTCTCTTTTTCTTTTTTTCACAAAGTACCATTTATTTTTATCATAATCATAAATTCACATTATAATTCAGATTTCGTCTAATACACAAAGGTAACAAGTTTTGTTCTTTCTATTTAGTAAGACCATTTTGTGGAATAGTAATTTATTTATTTTCTTCTAAAATATATACAATACCTTTTATTTCTTGACGATTTGGAAAAACAAACTAATATATATATATATGTATATAGTACGTGTCTCTAAGTAAATAAATACATTTCCCTATGTTCATAAAGAAAATTGTTGAATCATGACTTTGACATTTAATCTAGAGCTAATAATAGAGGACACAAAGTCACTTACGTAATTCTACGACACTTTATATAGTAGTAGTACACAACATTTATTTATTTTTGAAAATACAAATTGGCGAATTACAAATTTCAATTTGATATTTTTACACAGGGTCTAAATATACATTTTGAAGCAGTTTCTAAACTACTGAGCTGAAGGAAGGGAAGGGATGTGGATTAAGTTTAATTAAATTGCAACATCAGACTCGATCAAAAAACTAAAATAACTTAAAAGATTCAGCTGACTGGCAACTCACAGAGGTGGTTCAAATTGAATTCTAATACTGATGATGACTGAATCAAAGGTGAATACACGACTCGGAATCAATGTGAAAGGATTCGATTTGAACTGAAGTTCAAAGACCCAAAACCCGACGTATATTTAAAATAGACACGTGACGTAGACTGAACTTTAAAAATCCTTTATTTCGAATTTTTATGGAAACGATCATCTATCATGACTGAATCAGAGAGCAAAGGACTGAGACATGAATCGCACGTAAGCTCTAATTAATTATAATTCAACTTCTGACTTGACTCAAAAATAAGGAAAACTACCAACTTGACATGGACTCAATATACAAACCTTGAATCCAACTCGTATAAATTGAACACTCCTGTCTCAAATCCTTCTCGTGACTTCCAAAAAAAATGGGGATAATGACCTCAAATCAATCATTGATTTGAGGTCAACAACAAAATGTTAAAAAAAAATTGAATACAAAAACCTGTAAATGTTTATTTAGAAAATATTTAAATTCTAACGCAATGTTTTTTTTTAATATTAGGTATCATAATATTATTTTAATCTAAATATATATATATATATATATATATATATATTAGGTCTAGTAAAAGAAATCAATTATTTTTGCGTGAAGTTGAAGGCTTTATTGACATAGTTAGAATAATCCAATTTAGGTTAAATATGCACCGTTTTGCTCGATATCATGTTGCTATTTTGAAGATAATTTTGTTATGCCTCGTTGGTAAAAAACTGTGACAAACGATTTTCACAAGCTTCTCTTGAGGCAACGTTTTTACCATCCAAATCATTTACCATAGACAGGAACAGGTGATAATCACTTGGTGTGAGGTTTGGACTGTAAGGTGGACGCATTAGAACCTCCTAACCAAGTTCTTGTAGCTTCTGACGAGTCATCCGTCGATGTGTGTTTCCTGGCGTTGTTGTTGTTGTTGGCCAAAGATGGGTGCTTCTGGGTAATTGATTCCTTCAGACGGTTCAGTTGAAAAAAGAAAAATTGTGCATGATTGGCTGTTACAGTATAAGGACCATAAACACAATTCGCATTTTCAGCTGCCTGACTTGTGTTTTCGCCTTTATCGAAGAAAAATTGTAGAATATTGCATATTTTCTTCTTGTTGGTGTCCATATTCGACGCACACTCAAACACACTTGAGTCAAGCAATCACGAACTTGCTTTAGAAGTTTTTTTAGTACGAAATTTCATCTTTCCACCGCCATCTAGCGTAATATAATCGTACTTATACAATGCGAGATACATATCACTAAAGCCATCTATTGCAAAAATAATGGATTTCTTTTTATTAGATCTAATATTATGATTTTGAAGGGATAAAAACTCATTACTTTTGTTGAGACTAAAAAAAAAAACAACTTATGCGACCTTCCAATGACCTTTGCCAATTACATTTATATATTGTAGCTTCTGGCGAGTCACCATCGATGTGTGTGGCCTGGCGTTGATCTCATGACACACAATTCCTCTTCTGTTGGACAAAGCTGGGTGCTTCTGTGTAATTGCTTCCTCCAGACCGTTCAATAGTAAACAAAAAACACCTTGCTGATGCCCATCTTTGACACACACTCAAACACGCCTGAGTCAAGCAATTACAAACTTGCTCTAAAAATTTCTTTAATACGAAATCTCATCTTTCTGACACCATCTAGCGTAATACAAACGCACTAATACAATGCGAGATACAGATCACTAAAGCCATCTATTGCAAAAACAATGGATTTATTTTTACTAGACTATTTATTTATATATATATATATATTTTGTTTATGACTATATGAAGTTTTTACATAGGTGGGAAAAATATATTCTTTTTTCTATGTACCATAAGGAAATAAATACATCCCTATATATAGAACGTTTAAAACAATAAAATCAAAAAGCAAGGAAAAGAGCCAGGCAGGTCGACAATATTTTTAAATATATTATATATACATTTACAAATGAGTATTAATCATAAATTCCTCATTTTAATGAGGCTATAACAATTTAAAATCACTACTTGCCAGTCAATTAGTTTTATCACTTATGTACGTACTTATGAGATTCATAACCCTGGGTTGATATAATGTTTCAGTAAAAAAAAAAAGTGATTACTTCGAAAACATGTGAGCAAAAAAAAAAAATTTTTTTTACCTCGTAAAATATGTCTCAAATTTATGGGAGTTCATTAGCTACAGAAGTCAACGACACTTTGTTTTTTCAAGTTCCTTATTTTAATAATTTTAGTAGACGACGACAAGTATTAGTTACGACTTTCTTAATGAGATTTTCGTCAATCCTTTAACCTCATTAGGTGAAAAGTGGTTGAAATATAGCCTGAAAGCCTCATTTCCCTGTATAAAGAAGTTGTCATAGCTCTACCGTGAGTCTTTGATTTCTAGCAAATTTTTGCTCGAAATTGAATGAAAATTTACGCATTTAGATGAACGAATTCTTCATAGTTATGGATTTTATCAGGTGTATAACATCACGTTTGAAAGCTGTGGGTCTCAGCTCTTAAATGCATTCCTTATTTATCCATTTCATGTAGTATTTAATGAATTATTTAAGGAGTAACTATTTGGCCGACTTTTGGGCCTACTCCCGCCCTTTAAGCTCCCAGGAGTTCCCTTAGATCAAAACGAAGACTGAAATTGGAATTTGCATTGAATACACTAGCAGATCAACATTTTTAATGCACAAAATGAGTATTGTTCTAGGCTTTAATTGAAGTTAAAGTTGGACAATGGACAAAATTAGCTCAAAAAGTAGGGTCCGATTTCTCGAAAACCGTCGGACTCTCGAAAAAAAAATTACAGATTTGAAATTAATGAGCAAAACTAAATAACTTTTATTACACTTATAGGATTTTTGACTGTTGACCAGTGTTATTTGAGGTGTAATTAATTAATTGATCTTTTATTTACACAGTAGTAAGTGATTATCAATGATTTAGAACAAATTGTAATCAACTTAACTGTAACTTATAACATATTTATATAATTACTACTTAACAAACTTGCAATGAAAATAAGAATAAAATATCACTTTTTCTTTTAAATATATATTTAAGCTTTATTGATTTAAATATATATTTAATTTTAATTTTCTTAACAAATGGGCTTTCTAATGTTTGAAAACCAAGGAAGAATAAAACATTTATATAATGATTAATCATCTTAAATAAGTTTCTTCATATTTAATCACACTATAAGAACATGCATAGGTTTGTGTAAGATAATTGAGTTAAGCTCCCTTGACAACACGTTTTGTAAGACTTTCTAAAATTTCTAAAGAGAGAGAAACAAAAGAGTTGGGAGAAATGAATAAATCAAATTAGGTACAAAAAAAAAAAAAAAAGGGTTACGTATAGAATAAGGAAATTACTATTATTTTAAGAGTCAATTTTAAATTACATTTTAAATTATAAACGACACACTGTTTTATTGAGTCATTGTTTTATTTTGACAGCCGCTTTATTGAAGCATTTCATTGCGTTAAGAAAAGGCTCAAATCTGCATTTATGTTTTATTTGAAAGTATGCCTCATTAGATCACTATTCTGCATAATCATTAGTCAACGTTGAATACAAAATTAAATTTGGAACTTATATATATATATATATATATGTAAAATCTTTATTGTGTAGTTATTGTTACACAAATATTTATAAACTTTATGGCTACTAGCGACTGACTCTCTGTCTGTATATAAATGTACATCAATAAATAATGAGTTATAATTACAAATGAAATTGACTTTCAATTGTAAGCCTTCTATTGCCTCCTATAAGTACAAAGAAAATATTTATTTACGTAATTAATAATAGAAGTCGTTTTGAGTCAAGTGTTGTTGAATGTTCCACCACTAGCAACATATGTATGGATACTAAAGACCATGGCAAAATCAATAAATTTGTACATTGTGAACGAAGAAATTTCAATATGGCGTCATTATTGTTCAATTCAGAGAATAGGATTTAAGTGGGTCAAATGTTACTTATGTGTTGATTGAAATTTTCCTTCGTTCAACATATGATCATAGGTATCTGGCAGTGACATTTCAATGTTTAAATGATTCGTATTGGGGAAAAAACTACAGCTAATTTGATAAAAGGTACAATTTTAGTCTAATTATATACATTTTTTACTCTACATTTTGTGGCATTTAAGTGGGAGTAGATGATTTGACATGCAATTCTTCCTGAACCTAATCCATAAGGACAAGGGAACTTTACTTAGTCCTCAAAAGACATCTGTCTAATAAAGATTTCTTTTAGTACTTTTATTACAACAAAAGACTAAAATAGTTAATAGGACAAATTCCCTTTTAAATTTGAACTCCATTCACAATTTGACATATTTAAATTTTCTTAAGTTACTTTTTAACAAACAAACAAAAAAAAAACCCTCAATGAGTACAATAACTTATGATTGACATGAAGTTTGTTTGACTATTAGATAGAAAAAAAAAAAAACTTAAACGATTTTCTTTTCTTTTTTAAAAAAAGAAAAATCAAATTAAAAAGTCAGAATAAGCTACACGTGAGTAGTCGCTTGTGAGTATCAAATAGGGAATTTGACCTGAGGAGCTACAAGACTCGGAACTTGACTGGAACTCATGAACAGCTCTGCATTTAGTCTTTCATGTATGAATATAAATATCTTGGGATCCACATGGCAATCAATAGATTGTCTTTTGAAGTCATTTGTTTTTACTTACATGGTGGGGTATATTTGCTATTAATGTTTTGCTTTTTTTCAATGCATTCTATGAAGTTAATTTACGTTTAATTTGAGATAATATGAGAAAAAAAAGTCAGGGAAATGTACACGGTACTTGACATTTGCAAAAACTGAAGAAAAAGCATACGTGTTCCCGTCATTTGAGTAGATATTTTTGCATATCTCAGTTTATATACAATCTACGTACATATCATGCATGTAAAACGGAAATTCTTTAATATAGATAATATGTATAGAAATATATATATATATATATAATGTAAGTGAATACAGAAACTGATACAGAAATGTAAAATTTCTTCTATCATTTTGTGGAAAAAAAATGTCTTTTCAATGTGAAATTATTGGAGCTCGTGATTGATTAATGATTTTTTTATGGATTTGTGCCCAATTCTATTTATCCTGGCAATGCTCATTTCTAATTTATTTTCTTTTTAAATGATTAGCTTAATATATTTCATCATATCATGATGCTATCCATGTCACATTCAAATCTACACTGTATTTTAAGTCACCTGACGATGGTTTTTTCTACTCCTGGCCCATTTATTGTTTTGAATAATACTAATTTGTAGAACTATATAGAAATCAATGCTGTTAGGTTAGGGCAGTGCTTCTCAAATAGTGGGCCCCCCCCTGGGGGGGCGCGTGTGACCCTGGGGAACATGCTTTTTTTTGACAGGTGCTTCTATTTTAACACAGGCACAGTTTTAATAGTGTAATAGCAGCCGATCACAAAACGCAGACCAATTACAATGTTATGCAGAGGTGTATTCATAACAATTTTATAGACAAATGATATTATTTATAGTCGCCGCGAAGAGTGGGGGGTCGCGAATTCTTGCTAGGGGGGGGCATACCAGAAAATAATTGAGAAGCACTGGGTTAGGGGGAGAATTTTCGTACTATGACCTGGAAAATAGTCCTGATTGTCCAGTCCCTCTAATTTTGAGCATCTTTCTTTCCTATTTAAAAGGATACGTTGGGAGATAATCCCAATGTGGTGTGCTCCTTATAGTTCTCTGAACAATAGTATGTTATATTCGTACTATATCAGGTTAGATATTTGGTGTCCCTACTACATATTGTAGGATATATGTAAGTAACCAAACCTTTCCCTGCCTTTGGAGAAAAACAAAGTCTATCATCTAGTTGATGGATTAGCCATCTTTCTCACATTATATGGAAACTTAAGTGCCAATCCCTGTATTGTTAGTATGAAAAAGTGTTAAATTTAGGGATATTTTCCTATATATACTCTAATAATTTCATTCTTTCGTCTTCAGGGGACGATGCTCGTCCATTGTCCGAACCCAATTATGTAATTATTTTGTACCCACATAGTTGTTGTGATATAAAACAGGCTCTATAAAATCATTCAGAGAAGCTACAAAAAATACAAAATGATTTGAAAGGTTTGGATTTATCAAATAGCATACTACTTGATCTTATCTTTCGGTCATTATTATATAAAAAAGTCTTTGAAGTGACTCTTGCCTAAGAGAAACTCGTTCAAATGAAATCTCACCCAAGTAGTTGATGGATCCAACCTTCCAATATTTGAGTAGATTATTAGCCATGAAATCTACATTCAAATCCAGCAACAAATTAAACTCATAAGCAATTAATTAAAAAATTAACATCATCAGTACAAGGTAATTAACTAATTATATTCTTATCTACTAGCTATATAAATTTTAACATACCACTAGATATTAAGAATATTTAAGTATTTATACTTTTAAGAATAATAGTTTATCGGAACTCGATTTTAAATTATTTTACATCACTCAACCTCGTCATACTTCAGTTGAAGAGTCATTTGCTAAAAGTAGTTAAGTCGCATTTTTGGAAATAACAGTGTCAAATTTATTCCATCAAGTGGTATTATAAGTTAATCTATAAAATGCCTATAAACAGTACAAAAAGATGAAAGTCTACTTCTGGAATGCTAAAAATACCTAAATTCATAGAAATTTTGACTCCATTATTAGCTAATCAAAATGATTTAATAAATTTATTACACAGAGAGCAATTTTTATAACTCTATAGGATATCTTGTATTAAAAGCTACAATAATTTTTTTTTTACCTTTACCCTTAATTCAATCTATGGCCCTTTGTGGTCAATCAGGTCATTTGGGCGAAGGGGGTGCATATTGGACATTCATAAATCATATCAATTAAGTATCTACCTATATTAGAACTCGATCATTGAGGACTTTCTAGTACTGATACCGATTATTTTGGGTATTAAAGAACCGATCATAATTAACTAATTTAAGTTGTTTTATTTTTATTCAAATTAATTTTTGAGATTTCAGTAAAACTAACTACACAGACGCTTAGTCAAGCCACTGCATAATTTTTCTCATCTTGGAACTAAGGAGATCATCTGCTAAGATTTTTTCAACTTACATTTTACAATTTTTTGATAAGTTAACTTTGAAATTGATAAAATTGAGTTTTATCACATGGGGTTTTATCCCTGTTTTTTTTTTTTTTTTAGTTTTTGATGATAAGTTATAATAATTAAAAAGGATGACACATACCTTAAATTACATTGATTATACTTTGAGTAAAATGACGGCACTCGTCATGAATTCCCAATGTTTAAGTATTTGAAAAATATTTATCTCAATATATTGGGGGAAAACAAAATTATTAGATCTTGTTTGTAGGGAAACTAAATATCATTAATTATAATAAGGAACTGATTACCGATGAATTTTGAAACTGATTATTTAAATCGAAAAAGTTTATGGTCTCCCAGATTCATTGGTAAAGTCCTTACCCATATAATAAGATTTATTAAGAATATAGGTAGATACTCACATAATGGTATTTCAAAAAAACAAACTGAACCGTTGATTGATATACTCATCCCTTTCATTAGTAGTGCTTTGAGAAATAATTTGAGTTCTACCAATATACCTTCAAAGGCTGTGAGCATCTCTACTGCTAAATGAAAATGAAGTGTCCAATAGTTGGGGAGAATGGCGTAGTTATGTCATAAACTAAATACTCGTGTCTAACCACTTTCTGCATCTTTCTAAAGCAAAGTTTGACAATATTGAGTGACATTCAATTGATTACGAGCCGGACTTAGATTGTCTTTTGTTGAGAGAAATGTAAAGAGATACTTTAAGGAGTGACAAAAGTCTTTAAAAAAAATATTTGCGGTTTTCTGATAACAATTATTAAACTTACTGGGAGTTTCAAAAAATCATAAATTCATTCATTTGTCATAGAATGAGTCAAGTATTTTTAGAGGACTATAAATCATTTTAGAAGATACTTATTGTCCCATGGCTGACTGCTATTTGTATGTACATACATATACAATGCTAGCGTGTGAAATGAATTTAAGGTTTATAAATCATAATTCTCTCTTTTATTTGTGCATTTGAGAAATGGACTGATTTTCTTATCTTTTTTCTCTTATAAGGTGGAAAGATTGAGTGGTACAATACAGATCCCATACGGGCTCACATAGATATGTACACCTTACTCCTTGGTCAGCTATTGATTTTTTTTACCACTCAATTACCTTATTTGCACTTATTGTTAAGTAATACTCAAACCCTTTATTTTCTTTAATTTTTATTTTGAAATATTTTTTTATTTATTTCTTAAGTACATATAAATTTTGAGTCACATCAACTCTTGTTGAAAAGTGCATTTCATCATCATAAATGTCATACACAATTACATTTTCTTAAGTACACATATGCACTTCTATCTATGATAAACATATTATATGCACGCATTTAAGATAAATAAACAGTTTAAACTTAAGCTCAGAGAGTTGACTGACAAGAGAGTCTTGCATTCAAATATGTACGTGTTATAATTATTTTGGGAAAAAAAATACCTTGTTATGGGCTATTTAAAAAGTTTTCAATGATGAAGTTGAAGGACTTGTTAGCGATGTGAATTTTTGACGCTGTTCCATATGTACATATTGTAAATTGAGAGCTCCATAATTTTTGATTAAAAAAAGCAGGTGGTGCCTCGTCGGATCTAGAAAACAGCAAAACGAGGAATTCAAAAAGAAGAAATGAAAAGGAGAAACATCCTAAAAGAATAGGTTGTACATAAAAACCAATAATTTTAAAGTAAAGTAGCTCAGTAAAACGTCATGACAGCTCAAGCAACTTCCCCCCTCAACATTCATTAAATTGTCAGGGTTGCCAGGTTGATTTTCTCTTTCTTTTTTTATTACAAGCCCGATTTGCATATAATTTACATTCCTAAATATAAATATGTACATACATATATTTAGGGATTGACATTTTGTTAAAGTGAGTGTGTGTGTCAGCAATTACTATCTGGTACTTCTTGTATTTGACTGGATGGTTGTTATTTGAGAATTTTAAATAATACTCAATAATTGTTGGAAACTGATAGTTTTAAAGCGATTTTGAATGGTCAGAAATCCAGGAGAAGGGCCACACTATCTTTAGCATGATTGCTTAATAATCAGAAATTGAGCTATTTATAATTTAAACAAGTTATTCCTACACGATACAGAGAAGACTGACTTCTATTTGGTTATCAAGGTATAGTAAATGTTTGTATTGATTCACGCTCACCGGGAATCCCTCTTTTTTCTCAACTCTTCTCATAGTAGGAGAAACCCGATTTTTTAAATTATTTAACTGTAACTAAGTTATGTATATATACTTAGGTACTTTTTATCCTTGAGAACAATTATCCACTCAACTGTCATCGAGCCAAAAAGGACAAATAAAATGTTTGTATGTATAAATTCTCATAAATAACTCTTGTCAATTAACTATAAATTATAATGTACATGCATATCCCCTTGTATGCATGATCAGATATCATCAAAGTTATGACATATTTATTTGTATCTTTTGCAATTATCATATATGTAGGTACACTCTTTCTTCATTAAAGAAAGGAAAAATAAATCATACCAGTACTGCGAAAATAAAATTTATTTATTCCGCAAGAGACATAGCGTACACATTTTTTTATACACATAAAACTTGTACCTACTAACAGCAGATGTCACAAACTGCAATTTAAAAGTGAGACAAATCATTTTAAATGAAGAACGGTTAGTTTTTATCGATACTAAGTATATTGGTGCAATGATCCAAATCCCATTGGATGTACATAAAAAAGTCTCAACTAATCGACTTCTCTATTAAAAATAACCTTAGTTCATAAGTATTTGCTACAAAAAAACAATAGAAAATTTATGAGTCCATCATTTCTCAATTTATTATGAGGGAATGATTAGTTTTTTTATGAGATTTGTTAAGACTCTAATTTTTTACTTATATTAATTGACACAAATTATTGACACAAATAATGGACTATGAGCTCATCACTCATAATTGCATAATAAATGATTAATTTTAAAGGATTATAAGGTTATTATGCTGCAGTTTGAGGATATTATAAATGGCTAATATTAAATTAAATAAAACGTAAATAAACTACCAAATTGCAGGCTTATACAATCTTCTCATTGAACAAATTACATTTTGTACATACAAAATTACAACTGCATTACTACAAAGCTATCTTTTCGACAATCTTTGAATTATAGCTGAGCTAGAAACATTTATAATATATGTACACATAGGTATTATTTTATGTATAATTCTAAATTATGAATGTTGTGTATATTAACTGTTTCCCCCCCCCCCCTTCATGCATGAAGGCATACGTAAAGCACCCACCCTTCTTCTTCTTCTTCTCCTCCTTTTACGGCCATAGTCAACTAACCTGAAATTCTATTATAGAGAATAGGCTTGTTTTATACTTCTTTGCAATTAAGGAATGGTGTTGTGTGTCCTGCTTATAGTTTGGGCACATAGTTAATTTTGTATCTTGAGCATTTAAGCATTACTAATTAGTAGATGGATACATGCACATGGAGGGGGGGGGGGGAGGAAGTACAGATTTTACGGTACCTAATTGTCAAGTTTTTTTCAATAAATTTTGATAAAATCATGGTTGGAGCACTTTTACGTGACGTCATTATTCTTGAAAGGTATTGAAAGATGTGTGTACACAATCAAATTTTATTCATATAAAAATTCTTGCTTTAGTGTGTTTTTTTATAGACTTTTATTGAAGTCTTCTTAAAGTGCTTATTTTGCAAATTTGCTCATTTTGCTTATCTACTAAAGCTATTTCAACAACTTTACCTTTAAGGTGATGCCCCTTACAATTAATTATGCAATCTGTGACGCTAGTGAAAAGGATCTACTTTGCCTTAGTCATTCTTCCAATAAGACCATTAACACATCTATTCTAACAATAGGGCACTAATGTGAGAAACATTTGGCTTCTAATGCTTGATAGCTTGATAATGACAATAAAACTCTCATAGTTGTAATTATTTTGAATATGGCTTTTTAATCCTTGTTCAAATTTATGTTAGGAGCTAAGGAATTTATCCTAATTTTTTAATATCATACTATGTAAGTAGAGCCATGGTTACAGAAAATGGGACTTTTATTAGTTGAAATGAGACATATTGTCATTGACTAAGCGATTCTACTTGAACTGGAACATTAAAGACTTGAAAAATTGCTCTAGTAAGTTTTCACTCACTTTTATATGATACATACCAAAAAAATGAATTATTATAAATTAATATTTTTAAATTTTACAAAATAATCAAAACATTTAGAGGCTGCCAGAGTTGCTTTTAAGTCATCTTTTATGAGTTAGGGTCAAATCTTCAAGCTCGAGGCCAATTCAAAGAGTTTCGAAGAGTTTGACTTTGAGTTCAATTCGAGTCTGGAGCTTCAGTTTAATTAGACTGGAGTGAGACTCTCTACAATTCACTTTTTACGAATTACTTTTAAGCCTCAAGTCTTGGAGCTCAAATCCAATGTTGTTAATGAATCTGAATTTGCAGTTTAATGAGACTTACAATAGTGTTGCTTGAAAGCAAGTCATGAGTACGAATCCCCAGCCCAGAGCCCAGGAGCTCTTCCCAAAGCCACCACTAATTTACCAATATATTATTGAATTTCGAGCACGTCTTCTACATAAATTCTAGTTGGAATTTGAGTGTTTATTGTATATCTCAATGCCAGCTATGAAAGTCCTTGTACGTTTCTTTAACTGTATTTGTATGTATACACATATTTTAATTCTAAACTTGGCTAATGTACACTATAAATTACTACAACACAGACAAAGGCCCATTAGTACGCAAACGAATATATGTACAATATTACTAAAAGAATTTTTATGTACATACTTAATTGCCTGAAAATATTGTTTTGTCTTTCTCATTAGTCTTACAAAATATAGCTGTTCAAAGTATTTTCTCATTTGATGTTCCTATGGTATCGTAGAAGCAAATAAAATTACGTTGACGGTTGTTACTTTTTCCTCAGTGACAAGAGTTTGATATAAGGAGAATTTGTTCAAATAAATAAGTGGTGGAAATAAGTTTCGATTCGATTAATCATCATACTGCTATGAGTAAAAAATATCAGAAATCAAAAAATCTTTATTTAGTCATCAAAATTCATTTCATCCCCACCTCAAAAGTATTCCCCTCCCACTCGATAAAATGCACATTTGCCAACATTTTTTTTTTCCAATTTTCAAAAAAGTTTATCTTTTTTAAGTCAATAATAATTACAGAACAATGGCTGATGAGTTTATATACATATGCTATGCAATTTAATAATTGAATGGTTGGTTTTTTGAGTAATAGGTTGTGTATCCTTAGAAATAATTACCAAATTCTCAAAATTTCAAAAGAATAGAGTCTTGAATATTCATTCGCACTTTTTTGGTTTCTACAACATTTATCAGAATTGCATTTGTGTACTCATCTTTCAAACATTTCAAAAAGTTAAAAATTCGATTTTATCTGTTCACAAAAGAACGACTCGTATCTTAAACACAAATAAATATTTTAATGTGGAATTTGACACAAATGTACTTGATAGTAGTTCCAACTTAAAAATATAACCATTTAGTCCTATTGGATCACAAAAACATTAAATTTAAATTTCCCAGTATTCCCCAGCAATATCTACCACAACTACTTCTCAAGTTTCAAGTCTAATAAGAGAAAAATTGATTAAAATTGATGAAGAAATAATTGAATTTTGAATTTAAAATCATTCCACTCAGACAATAAGAAAATCACATTAATCCCTTCTTTGTAGCTAAAATGGTATTTTTATTAGTAGGACACGCATTTTTGGGCTATTTTCGTCTTCAAAATATTTGCATTTGAATTCGTTTCTCTATTAAAATGGGGCCTCCAGAAACAAAAACTATTTTGAAAACAAAGGATCAGATATTTTAATAATGAATATTTTTTAATTCTCTTTCATAGATCCAAATCCAAGACGTTATACATCCTTGAATAGAATCTTTAAAAAAGTAGGGTTTTTATAAATATAAAATATTTTTCAATTAAATTGGATATTAGCACATAAATTATTATTAACATTACATTTTAAAGGAGAAAAAATAAAAAAGTAGACTTTTTAGTTGATACTTGTATTTCTTAAACTTTTCTTACTCAAAAATATCCTCAAACTTATACAAAAGTTGTATAATGTGGCTTTAAAAATGAAAAAAAAAAAGAAAAGAAAACTAAACTAAATTAAACTCTTGTATTATGGCATATCAATATAAAAACAGGCCAACTTTCAGAATTGTAACGTTAATTGAAAAACTCCAACGTAGAGTTACAACACAAAAATGAATGGTTTTTTTAAACTTTTAAAGTCAAGACTGCTATTTTGTAGTCTAAATTGTTGTATGTAAGTTATATGAGATATACTTATTGAAGTCAAGTTTGTAGAGGTACTTTTTATTATAGAATTTAAGTCAAGGGACAATCGCAAAAAAAGGAGGAAAAAGTGAGAAATAAATATGATAACTAATTAGTTCTAATTTCCAGTTACTTATATTTATTTATTTTTTACTTCTTAATTTATTTCAATTTGTTTGTTTGTTTGTTTTTAAAAAAATAATTGCACTTTTGACTTGTTCTATTAAATGGCCCCACACTCAAAACTGCGTGTTACTACTTAGTATATGATTAATTATGATTTTTGTCCATATGTGTACGTACATTTTAGAAGATTTTACTTTTGAGATATCGTGTTATAATTTTTTAAAAAAATATTTATTTTTTAAAAGAAAAAAAAAAGAACTATCTTGTGATGTATAAATAAAAGCATCTTTTTTGCGAATAATAATTTTTTTTTCGTTTCCATAAACGAATTTGCAAAAAAGTAATATTGATAACCTTTACATAGGTAACTTTGAAAATTATACCATAGATAAATTTCAAACATTTATACAATTTAAAATTCACTAATATTCCATCAATGGTTTTATCTCCTGTGTGTATCGCTACTCACCGTTTGATCCACAAACAATAAACTTCATAATAATTTTCCCCATTGTATTTGATCTGGAAAAACAAAAAAAGTTTACCTTTAACTGTAAAAACAACGAAGAAAGTTGTCTGCATATTACATATATATATATATATATATATATATATATATATAGACTTTTATCTCAACACATACCAAGAGTCGCATAGCAAATCACCTGAGCCTGAATGCAGCACATGATTTTCTGACCTAGGTCTCATCCATGGTCTACTAGAGCAGATATTCTGAGCTTCACTGCTGGGGTGACCTATTTGTGTACTCAAAAGGCAAAGTTCCGGGGATTGGATTTGTATATAGGGCATATGTGTCAAGTCAACAAGAAAGAAAGTATGTTTTCAAATACAGTGATCCCTCGCTATATCGCATTTCACCTATTGCAGCTTCACTGCTTCGCAGAATTTATTACAGTGCTTTTTTTATAGTGAATCCTGATTGGCTCAGAGGTGTTAATGTTGTCTAGAGGTGAAAAAGTTAATATTGGTTGTTTATTAGATCAACACTACAGCACAGCAGAGTCAGGACGAAGAGGCACAAACCTGGAAAGAGGTGTTTTTTTTTTGTATCATACTGCAGTACAGTATTGCATTGTAAAATAACAATAAAAAATAAAGCTGACTGCTTCGCTGGTTACCTTTGGAACGTATCCCCTGCAATAAACGAGAAATCCAATTTTAAGTTTTATTAACTTCATAAATATAACGGAAAATATTTCAGGAGTCATTTTAAGACCTATCGCGCACAGTGTATGATAAAATGTCACTTTTAATCGATAAACCAAGTATTGTTTGTTGTTTATCCAATAGAGTAATCGGATAAATGTTACGACTGCACATGGAGCCGAGTTGGTCCCTGAAAGTACGTCCAGCTTTTTCATAGCCCCAGAGATTTATTTAGTTCATCTGTTATAGAACTATTAAGAATCAACTATCATGCTCACCATGAATCACAGTAAGAGTAACTACTACATAGTCAGAAATACCAGATATTTTTGATTCTTGATTTTGGCTGGTATTTTTTTACTCCTATAATACAATTGCAATTAATATTGGAGTCATTATTTAATTAATCAAAATAGACTGCTATTAATACAAACGAAAGAGAATGTCGTCTTCAAGAATATGAGTGCAGTTCACACTAATTTTTAAGATATTTAAAATAAACATGGTTTTTTGTTGAGTTGACACATATGGAGAACACTTTTTTTTAATTGAGCCTTTGCTCTGTTATGTACAATTCTTATGTGTATACATAATATCTAGAATCACGTGTACAGCAATGTGGTTTCATTAGTTTTTTTTAAAAAAAAGATAATTTCAATGATTTTTTTTTTACTTTTTGTGATAACGAAACTGTTTTTTTTTTCTCTAAAGAAAATAATTTTAAGAAATGCAGATGCAAATGTATTTGAGTGAAGACATAGAATACATATGTAAACAAACAATGTAAAGTTCAGAATACAAACACAAAAAAATACTCAATCGACAAGTTTTTTTTTGTTTTTGTTTTTAAAAGAAAAATATAATGTTAATTATATTTTAACATTTTTAGTATTTCCTATAATTACACAACAATCTTTTAGAATTGAAAAAAAAAAAAAAAAAATACAAAATGTACCTTAATTCTCTTCTTTTTATTATTATTATTATTTTTTAAACACTTAATTTAAATTCATTTTGAGTATAAAAGTTATCATCTTTTTCTCTCTTTCGTCTTCCTGGCTATTGTTCAATTTTATTTTTTCCATCAATAAACACACCTTCATTTTAAACTAAAAGCACTTTTATTATTATGAAAAACTGACAAAAATTATTTCAAATTAAAATGTTTTTCCTCCCAGTATTTAAATATGTTATATTTTTATGATATGGAGTTTTCAATATGACGTCATAAATTGTTTTGAAAAGTAATGAAAGGAAGAACAGGCTCAGGTAACTTATTCTACTCTAATGAAAATTACATAAGGTTTCATTTGTTAGCTGATATACTTTTAATGCCTCATATTCACCATGGTTCTTTTGTGGATTTGTATTTTGATTCGAAGCTTGTTAAGTCACAAATATCATTAAAGAAGAATTGTTCCGCAACTAGGAAGAAAAGGACGTAATTGACCTATTGTCGAGTAATTTCGAACCATTCTTTTAAATTTATATTTGCAGGATGAAAGGTGAAAAGGTGAATTGTAAGATTACATTGTTTGTATGCATAATTTCCCTAGTTTTATTATTTATTACTCGAAATAAAACCTTGCAAACTGTTAATATCTTTGTTTTTGCTGTACAATGTCTGACCAAAATGTGACGTCATATCCTTACCCATTGAATACAATTATTTATTTACATAAGACATAGGATTTACTATGAAAGATTAAGAAATTCATTATATGGAGTACAAATATGTTCGATCTTTTTGCAAAGGATGGCTCTAACTTTTATAAATGCGCCATAATGACAACTGATTTCGGTATTTTTAGAGCCGTTAGATATTTGTTTTTTTACTTTTTTGAATACGTCTATGTATGTGGTAACTAAGTAACATTTGTAAGAGATTTTGTGACTCTACTTTAATTTGAAGAAAGATGCAGCTGAAGCCCATTGAATACTTGCAAAAGTGTCTGGTGACAATGTTTTAGCTCATAAATTATGAAAAAATGGTTTTAACGTTTCAAAAATGGTGATTTCAGCCTTGAAGACAAACCTTGCTCTGAACAACCAAAAAAAAATCTAAGACAAAGTATTGGAGACAATAAGATCTGAGTCAAACACAATCAGAACTTACAGAATCATTAGGAGTTACGCAAAAAGCCGTTTCCCTACGATTGAAATCCATGTATACTATTGACAAGGAAGGCAATTGTGTGCCTTATGAACTGAAACTGAGAGACGTTGAATTGAAGAGTATTCAATTGGGAGCAGCTCACTCAGAGGCAACAAAGAAAGGGTTTTTTTTTTAACTGAGGATGAAAAGTGGATATACTTCGAGAACCCCAGAAAGAAAAAAAATAGTGCCCGGTCAATCGTTGCCATCGACCCCAACATCAACACTAAAGCGGGATATTCATGGTTCGAAGGTCATACTGTGTGTCTGATGGGACCAAGAAGGTGTTATGAGCTGCTACAGCCCGTTGATTCTATTTAAGGCGATCAATACAGACTATAATTGATTCATTTGAGCCGTGCTTTACGTGAAGAACGGCCGAAATACGAGTAAATACATGGTAAAGTTATTCTCCGACATGATAACAATCGGCCTCATGTTGCAAAAGTCTTAAAAAAAATATTTGGAAACCCACAAATGGGATATTTTAATACACCACCCGTATTTTCCAGACAATGCTCCATCTGATTACTGGCTGTTTCGACGGATGCAGCATGATTTGGTATCTCACCGGCATACTTCTTTTGAACAAATCGAAAATTGGCTCTTAACTTGGATCGCCTCAAAAGACGAAATATTTCTTTGAAATGGAATTTGAAAATTACCTGGAAGACGGGAAAAAGGAGTAGCCAGCGATGGGCAATACTTATTATTAATTTATCACAAAAAAAAAGAACCTAACTAATTTATACTCCCTATATTAATTAATTTTTTTATTCTAAAATTCCTTTGAAGAAACAGGCTTTTATTCATATAATATTTGATTTGAGGAACATTTTGGATATATAAAGTATTTATATCACATTGTAATAGTATCAATTCTAAACTGTAAATGTGATGATAGACCTAAGTATGAAATTTGTTATGAGTCGTTAAAATAACGGTTTCAGTAAAGGGGTCAAGGACTATAATAAAAAAAAATATTCTTTTAAAACATTATTTTACTAATTTAGTAAATGAAAATTTATGAGTTGTTTGGTGTGGGTATAACTATTTTTTACATACATACATAATTGAATAAGGAAAAATAATTAACTATTCCTCTCAGACATTCGAATGAAGCAAAAGTAAGAAAAAAAGCAAAAAAAAAAAAAAAACCCTCTGATTTCACATGATTAGGTCTAAAATATTTTACCAAATGCTCCAACAATGTTCACATTCCTAGAAATATTGCAAGATCATAAATTCTATGCAGACTTTTACAAAGCATATCCTTTAATAATGAAAAGAAAGAAAGAAAAAAAAGTCTACATTGGGATAAACGCACTGTGCACTGTTTTTTTTTTTTTTTTTTTTTTGAAAAATGCAATTCTTGTGATTATTGTGTGATTTTTTGTTGTTATTACTCTTTTTATGCAATTTAAGTTTGTGCTGTTATTTCTACTGTTTTTATTTTTTATTTTTACTAATGGGCCTAAATTGAGCAAACATGTGATTATTTTGTTAGACCTGTCAAAGATGTGTCAAAAATCTATGTACATATGTAAGTCTTCCTTTTATTTTTTTTTACATAAATATTTTTGATGTACACGATGATTATTAAAACTTACTTCATAATACTTTCTTTTGTTTGGGGAGGGGGGGTGGGAGGAAAAGGTCACTTTTTAGGCTCCTTTAAGAGAGTCATTCATTTTTTAAATATTTTTTTTTTTTTTACAAAATACATACATCTATTTTCTCACAGTAATTACACTGATCTACCAAATCCGACTCTTTTTTTTAAATTTTTGGCTTGAGATCGAACTTTTTATAATTTGATCTTCTGGTTGTTGAGTCCTAATTTTCCTGGCACGATATCCAAAGTTTTGGTCAATAATGCAGCTGTTTTGTTTTAAAAATAATTTTAAAAATAATAACTATTATTAATATTTTTCCCTAGAATCCTTATATTCAAATAGTGTTCTGTTCATCTTACATGGGACCTCAAACTTTGAGAGTTTGAAATCAAATTACAAAATTGACCAGTTTTTATGATAATTTTTTCTTATAAAATGAAAATTTTAATCCACATGATTGCTTTAGTTTTTTGGTTATGATTGAGAGACCAAGGGGTCCAAATCAAGACTTTAATACTACAAGGTGGATACAAAAGGACCTTTCAATCAAGCTGCCGGAACTTCTGGCGTTGTTCTGATGGAGCATGAGTTCTATTCTATTGGCCAATGCTGACCACTTCTCAGCAATTGTGGAAGTTTCTTATGCATCTACTTCATTGTCCAGACCTGGGACCAAATGATTACTTCCTGTTCCTGTCTATGACGAATGATTTTACTGATGAAAATTTACCACCTCAATAGTAGCTTGTAAAAATCGACTGTCCCAGATTTTTACTAATCGGCAGAAAGTTTTCTGTGAGAAGAGCATAATTGAATTACTTACAAAATGACTACAAAATATCAATCAAAACGATGCGTCTTTGACCTAACATTGGACCATTCCAACTTTGCTACACAAAGTCTTCAATTTCATGCAAAAATAACGGACTTCTTTTTACTACAACTATTATTATAGTTTAAAAAAACATAATCCTGTTCTCTCAACAAGTAGCATCATCAATCAACACCCTTTTATCTCTAACATATGGTCTGTGTTCGTAAAGTCATCTTAATTTGTGATTATTTCCATTCTAAAAACTACTAAAATAACTGTCGTTCGATAAAAACACACTTAAATATCGTCAAATAATATTTTTTGATAGAATTCGTTTTAAAAATAGTTTGAAGCCGTCATAGATACAAATTTTTTTAGCTCTATATAAAAATATAATAATTTCATGACTAAGATGTGTTTAATCGTTGAAATATCTATTTATATACCTTAGGCCCAGAATAAAAATATAACTTTAAATAATATAATGAGATTTTTAGCTCACATCAATGTAAAAACAATTTTAATCCTTCACATTTGACAAATATTCTAAGGAAATATTCAATATTAACTTACCTTTTGTATAATCTACGTCACTAAATATAGCCTAGCCATGAATTCATCCTGATTTCACGAATATTATTTCAAAACAATATGGTTGCACCTATATCCTTTCAAAAATATGGATACTTGAGTGTTTATTTATGATAATTTTTAAGGGGTTGTTATCATTTTATATATATATATATATATATATATTTAAATTAGTAAGGATCCAAGTTTTTTACCCGGATGATGCAATTTGTTTAAAGATAGACTAATTTTTAATTACAGCAAGGCTGTTAAGTGTATAAATAGTGCTGTATTTGTAATTTATACGATGAAATAATTCGATGCGTCTAACTAATATGTAAACGACTTACATGTTACATCTTGTATTTCCTTTTTAAGCAAAGTCCAATAGCTTGCATCAGGGTTTTTATTGATAGGAAGACTATAATTAAGTAATGTCGAGAATGTCTTTAAAGTGTTTGATTCTGTACAAAAAGTAAATTCTTGGGAGTTGAAAAAATCAATCAGTTCATTGGATTAATACTTTAGAAATTTGAATAAAAAACACTTCCATCAAAGATTTTTACTCCAAAATTTTCTCAGTTGGAAAGTTGTATTCTATATTTGATTGTATTTAAAGCTGTAATCATTCTTTCATGATTCTTTTTAGAGAATACATCTATTAAATAGATAAGTTTGATAACATACCAAATGAGTTAATAAGGGCTAAATTATACCCTTTGTAATGAAAAGTTGCTATTATATATACATTTTATTCTGAATAATGATTTTCGTGTTGTACATACCATTCAAATGTATGAAATAAAAGCTACTTTCAGCATAAACAACTGCTGATAACATCAAAGTATGAACAGCAGGTTCATTCATTTCTTTATTTAAGAGAGTCTACGTGTGACAAGATGTCAGCTTAAAGTTACCCTATGCTTAATGACGTTGTTTCAGATCAGATTTTGACTATTAATTGAATCTTTATTCACGTCTATAGTCATTTGTTTCTTACACAAAATATGATTGACTCTATAAAAAACGCATCATTTCCTGATGGCCCTTAATTTAAGAACATCCTTTTAAGACTTTGAAACTCTCATTTATTATTGTGAATATTGATTCAAACTTCTTGCTGTGATAAAGGTCTTTGATCTTGGAATTTCCCACCTTAGTTACTCACACCTCAAAGACATTGTATCCTTGATCGTTACTATGGAAACATTGATAATTATAATTAATTAAAGGTACTCCTCCTATAAACATTGATATTTGCACTATCCTATGCTATTATGTATGTTAAATATATGTACATATGTTTTTGTGGAGCCTTGTCATCGAAATTTGATCTGAATAATTGATGACTCCTATTCTTTTTTTCTTCTTTAAAACGCACCAAAGAAATCGTATATCAAAGTAAAAAAAAAAAAATGATTTCATCATTTTTTTTATATTTCGTATAGTATCTATGCAAAAACAATATTCCTCGTATTAGGGTTTATATTTTTCTTCTTGGGATCCTGTTTTTACGAGATACTAACTACGGGGTTTTACACCTACAGGAAATACCAAGGACATCCTGGATTTTATTATTTCATAATACGTGTCTTATTAAATTATAAACATATTGTTCATTAAATTAAAACTTAAATACAAAGTGAAGAATTGTTCAGACTAAAGTTTTTACGATTTATGCTTTGCAAATGATGAGGTAATGAATTGATTGATAATGAATGATGTTCAAAAAAGTACCAAAATGTTCCAAATATACATTTATACATTGCTATGTTTTTAATTGTTGGCAACCTGTAACAGCAAAGAATATTTTCTAAATATGTTATTATTATTAAAAATATGTAGCACTAACCACGAATAATGGAGCTATACGCACTGCCGTCTACAACTAATAACACTGGTGGTCAATAGTCAAAAATCCTAAGGGGTTATTTAATTTTGCACGTTAATTTCAAATCTGTAATTATTTTTTTCAGGAGTCTCACGGTTTTTGATTAATCGGACCTTATCTTCTTAAGCTAATTTGGCCCATTTTCCAACTTCAACTTCAATTTAACCCTAGAAGAATGCCCATTTTGGACATTAAAAAATGTTGATCCGCTAGTGTATTTAATGCAAATTCCAAAAGGGACTCCTGGGGGCGTAGGGGACGGGAGTATGCTCAAAAGTCGGCCAAATCCTTTGTACTTTAATACCTCCTTGAATGTTACATAAAATGGATTACTAGGAAATGCACTCAAGAGCTGAGACACACAGATTTCAAATGAGAGATGTCAAACGCCCGATAAAAATGAATAAAAATTTCGTTAGAAATCAAGTACTCACGGTGGAGCTACTCAAGTAGTAAGGATTACAAAATCAGCTGAAATCCTTCTGCACGCTATTACAGCAGTTGTTTTTTAGTAGCTCTACCGTAGGTCATTGATTTCTAGCGAATTTTTGCTCGAAATTGAATGGAAGTTTACATACACATTTACATAGACGATTTTTATCATTTTTGTTAGGATTTCTGACATTTCAAATTTGTTGACCTCTGTAATTAATCAAAAAATGCCTAATTGAGTGAACTTTAAATCCTTTATATAGTAAAGTCTTTTGATAGGTATGAATTTGTTTTTATTTTGTATCAATGACGGTCAATGTACTTACCTCTAAAATGGTAAATGAATAGCTAATATAGCAAAACGTCATGACAGCTGACGGAGTTCTCCCATCAAAAATTCATCAAAAAATTTCAGTTTTACAAGATTAATTTTCACTTTCTTTTTTTTCTTTTGTCACATACCGACAGAGCTTACAGCTCTAAGTATCATGTACATATGTAAAACATATTGATACCCGGAAAAAGAAAATAGGGACTAAGAATCTACTAAAAAAATTTGCACATTATTTTCGTTTCGGCGCCAATGACTTCGAAACAGTTCCAAATGTGTATAAATTTTGTCAAGTGCATTTTTATTCCTTATTTTAATTTATAAATACAAATCCCCAAGGCTCCTTTTTTAGATATTATTTGACAGAGATCAAAATTTTAACGAATAAATATAATTAATTGTTCCTTAACTTTCTTTCTATTGGAGGACTCATTAAGTAATTTTGCATCTTTGAATAATGTATTCTAGGAATTTATTTTGTATTTTATAAAATAAAAATAAATACTAAAATCCCAGAATTTAAAAAAAGGATTGACTCGGATTTTTGTTGAATGTCAATTTCCTTGGAAATGAGACGTACATTCATATACCCAAAATGAAATAGGAAAAACATATTCTTAGAACCTTATTTTAACAATGAACCATTCATAATGCTACGTATGTACATATTACACATAATTCTAGGTACAAATCATATTTATCACTCACTAGAAAATGAATTAAGAATCTGATAGGACAGTGCTCATGGGAAAAATTGACGGCTACAATAAAGAAATATATACAAAAACCATTAAATAATATTTACCACTGCTGAATAATAGTCAAATTTCTTAATAAATTAATTCTTCACTTAGTGACAAATGAAAACTTGTACATATATACATAGATTGTATCTCGCAACCTTTTTGGTCTAACTGACTATTGTTATACAATTCTTCCAACTCTGGGACTTTTTTTTTTTAATAACAGTAGATCCATTTCACAAGCCGTCATCATTGTAGAAGTCGAACATTTTGGAAGGAGTAAATACACAATTAACACTGCTGAAATTGTTTCCTAGGGTGGTCATGCAAAATATATGTGACCACAAAAAATGTGTGACAAAAAAGTTTAAAAATAAAATAATTACCGTATATCCTCGCATATAAGCCGACCCCTAAAAACCAGACCTAAAATGGTGAATTATAAAAATTCGCGTATAAGCCGACCCTATATATCGTATTGTGTCATACGCATCTATCACAGCAAAAAGTTGCAGAAGAGAATAAAACAAAATGATAACCAGTATTTTTATGTTTAAATTTTATTAATAACAGTAAGAAGTATCTCAAAATCCTTCAAATTCATCATCACTTTCACTGTCTGACTCCCCAAAGTGTCAGTCTTTGAGTACGATCAGAGTTATGCGCGTATAAGCCGACCCCTTCATTTGGAATCTTTTTTTTTGGAGTTTTAAACTCGGCTTATATGCGAGGATATACGGTATATTTTGCTTTAATACATTTGAAATGAAACCAGAGATATTAATTCGACCTGGCAAGATCCTATATAATTAAGGAGGAGAAAGTGTTACACATAGTCACAGCCAATCATTTTTAAGCAATTTTAATTCAAATAAATAAATAAATCCAAGTAGTTGTAAAAAATTGAAGAGTTACTGATTGAGCTGAATGGTGAACTGACACAAATTAGACAAAAATCTAGGCTCAACATGAGAGTTATTTACCAGTACACATTTTGAGAGGATTTTACATATTTTTTTTGCATCTTCTGAACTAAGGACTCCTATTTTACACACTTGAAACCTCTCAAAAAACATTCGACCAAAAAGATAAAACACCAAAACCATTGGAGACATATGAATTTCATATTTTAAATTACTTTTTTTTGTAAGCCATCAAAAGTGAGAAGACTCATGTCATAAATGTTAAAAGTCAGAATTGTGTTTTAAATCCTTCAAAATTTGTTCTTTTTAATGTGAATATTTAGTCTGGCATAAACATGATATAAAGTCAATACATATTCATTTGTTCGTATCTATTTAGTATTTTACACAAATTAGTCTTGTACATCATTTGCCTTGTTTATAGATAATAAATATACCTACAAATATGCTTATAAAATATGTAAATATGTTATCATGCGCCAAAAAAAACTTGATAAATAAACATCAAATGTTATTGAACTAACATGGAAAAGTATTGCGTTGTAAGATTTAAGAAGTAAAATTGATTTTTCTATATTCTCAACTCCAAATCAAAGGCACTGAGCAATTCCTTAGTGCAAATATAATTTCTAAAAAGTTACAGAGTATTTATTATTCATATATATATATAACATAATTCTATCAATTATCTGCAATGCAGATATGTAAAAATCCAATGGAAAAAGATCATTAGATATAAATAGAATTTGCAATGCACTTCATCAATGAAAAAATACCATTTGAAGATAGCAAAAATCCGTCTAAATTATCAAATCCTTTTCATAAACTGTATATAGTAACTATTTTATAAATATTTTATATTTGCGTTAAATTATAGCCGCACAAAAGTTTGAAGGTTTGTCTCTTATACAAAGTGAAAATAAAAAAAAAGATCAAGTTTGAACTTACTGCACTCTGACAAATTTTTGTGTGATTTACAAATATCTAAGAGATTTTTAGAAAGACAAATGATCAAAGTATAAGTATTTCATAGAATAAATTATTTATCATTTAAAAAAAAAATGAAATTAAAACGAATCAACGTCCTCCTACACTTTGTAATGAAGTTTCAACCCATTTTCTTCAGATGGTACTCTGAAAAGCTTGTTTATAAATAGATTGGAATTGTTTTCTCCCGAAATACAACATAGTTTGAAAAGTTAGGTAATAAGTCTTAGTCTAAATTTGTGCTCGTAAAAATTATCTATAGGCATATGGTTGAAAAACATTATTTCATATAGAAGATGTTCTACCCATTTTTAAATAGACTTTGACACACAGGTGTACTAACTAGCTCCTTGGTGTCTCTGTCGAATCGTTTTTTTGGTGAGTCATTTAAATTTGGTTTTAAGGGGAACTTTGGAAGATCTAACAAGTTGACTGTAATAGATGGATATTTCTTTGTTTGTCTATATGAATTGTTAGTTAGGCCTTTTTCCTTTAAAGTTTGATGCATTATGATGTCATAAATCATTTATTTTATAAGCTAATGTATTTGCTTCGAATTTATCCCTTCTTATTCATTAATATATTTTCACACTAAAGGAAAGAATATCCATCAATTAAGGCAGACATGTTAGATATTCATTCCCTTAAATCGTAATTTGGTAAATTGATTTGATTGAATATTTGATCATAAAAGTTATAGCAGAATTGATATTGAATGAACATAGACAAACTAATGTATCTAAATTTTCGATATCGAATGATTTATATTGCGACATTAATTTTATTAAATTCAATTATTTAAGAATTCATTCGAATTTATGAGAAAATTTACAAAGTTTGAATAGAAAATACAAAGTAATCACGCAATAAAAAAGAGTGTTTCTTCTGCTTCTTCCAAAGTTTTTTGCAAATTAAAATTTGACTTGAATTCATCAAAACTAAAGTCTACAAAATATTCATATTTAGCTGAAATATGAGAACAGGTATAAATGTTTCATAATGACAGCTGGTTTCAATAGTTTCAAAGAGGTTAGACATCTGTCAATCATATTCAGTTTATATCTATTTGAGTTTCAAGCAAAAACCCTCCTGTTTCTTTAACTTTGTTGAACACGTCAAACTTTTTGGTAAGTAAGGAATTTTTGCAGAAGGTTTTATATTTCTGCTCGCAATCGAAAAAAAAGGTCTTTCAACGTCTCTCAGTTTCAGTTCAAAAAAATATCATAAGAAACGAACCGAACTAATTTGTACACCAAATATATTCTAAAGTATACATTTTTTAGCATCCAAAGATACATAGAAAGTTTGAATGTTTTTTATTAAATTTACACAGAGCACATTGTATCCACGTGACTTTATCAAAATGTAATTCAGCCATCTTGAAAGAAGTATAAGTTTGATTATAAAGGAAAGTAGTAGCACGTTTATTTAATTAATTATAATTATTGTTATTGCTAAAATAAATGATATCCATACATAATTAAATACTTTAAATAACCATGTAAAATCAAAAGTTCCGCCTCATTAAGTTTCTTTATTAATCCATTAATTTTTCAATTTGAGTAAACTTTTTTTTCCGTTTCTTGATAATTAAGAACTGGAAAAAAGTTGAATGTTTGTTAGTAATTAATTATTAATATAGATAATTATCATACTATAGTTTTAACTAATTACAAAGGTCAATAAATTTGAAATTTCAAAAATCTGAAGGGGTATAAGTATAATAAAAGTTAGTCAGTTTTGCACACTGATTTCAAATCTGTCAAAAAAAAAAAAAAAAAATTCGAGAGTCCAATGGTTTTCGAGAAATTGGACTCTACTTTTTGAGCTAAATTGGGCCATTATCCAACTTCAACTTCAATTAAATCCTAGAAGGATACTCATTTTGTGCATGAAAAAATGTTGATTCGCTAGTGTATTCAATGCAGATTCTAAATTCTTGAAGGGAATCCTGGGGGCGTAGGGGACGGGAGTAGGCCCAAAAGTTGACCAAATACTTTGTACTTAAATAAATCATTGAATACTACAACATTAAATGGATTAATAAGGAACGCATTCAAGAACTGAGACCCACAGCTCTCAAAGGAGATGTCAAGCACCCGATAAGAATCCTTAACTAAGGATTACATCGAGAGGGATTAAATGAATCTGGATGATTAAATATATATTCCTTGATTCCCGATATCGTTTGCCATAGTAGTAAGTACATATTTAAACTTTGCATTTCAGTAGCTTAACTTCTTTTTTTCTTTATGAGTTTTTGATAATTTCTTTACTTTGTACATTTATTAAAGATTTAATGTTTTCTAAAGAAAAAAATAAATAAATTTTGACAGATTTCATATGGCTTTTATACTAAAAACGGTGATGAAAATGAAATTGTCATGCCGTTAAACTTTGATTCTTGGACGTGTTTCTTTCCACGAATTGATACTTTTATGATGCAATACTTGTACTATGGCATTTATATTTTAGTGAGTAAGAAGCTTATATATCATTCATTAAATTTATGTTGGTATAATCTCGGAATATAATTTTATTAAATATATATTATAAGATCTACCTTATTTCTTCTCTTGACACCTTCTACAGAATATGCATCTTGTAGGCTTCTTGAAGGTTCTTACAAGATACAAATCAATCCCTTTATGGAAAAAAGAAATAGTTTCCTGGTTCTCTTTTTCTTTCTTTTAATAGCATATTTAAACACAATATGAGGCATATATACTGACCACACCTCTTTGTTAGTAGCAAATCTGTCTCTCTGACTTATGATGGTACCCCTGCAACAACAACTCTTGTGTATCGTCAACTGTCGATTTTTTTAACTTTTATTTCCCTTTATTAATAGCTACCTATTCTGAACATAGGATTATTGAACTCAAGTTATCCCTTGTTACCCTGTAAAAAATCCCGAGTATTAAATAAGAATTAGTTCATTATTTGAAAAAGTGACGTAATTTGCTAACCACGAGTTAATTTAAAGCCTTATTACTTTGTATTTCCCCCCCCCCCCTCTCTCTCTCTCTCTCGCTTTCTTACACTTTTTTACTCAAGTAATTGATTTAAAAAAAATCCTTTTATGGTTTGTTTATCAAGTCCTTAGGGATTTTAAGGCATTCTATTTCAAGTTTTAAATATTTGAGTACAAGTTCTAATTCACAGTCGAGTGAGTTAAAGTGTCCTCATTTCAAAAATCATGCTAATGTTTTATATAAAAAATTGCTATCTACTGCCAATTTCGTTTCAAATGAAATCCTTTCATTCGTAATTTGCCCTGTAACAATCATTTTAAAAGTGAAATGTGTTATGTTATGATTTCATATGTATAAAGTTCATTTGTTGCGAGAGAGTCTTTAAAGACAACTGGGTTAAGAGGAAAGGATTTTAGTAAGCACCAAATTTGATACTCTGACATGGAATATGTGTTTCACATTAAAAAAATATTTTTTATGAGAAAAAAGTTCAATCAATAGGACCATAAATAATTTTAGAGGCTCTGAACATCATGACCCATCGGAGAGGGACTCGTAAAAAAACCTAAAATTTATATATATGTACATAGTTAGAAAATAACAAATATTTATACCAGATTTGTTCAAGTTTAACTCAACATTTACCCTAAAGATAAAATTAATTAATAATAATTTATCTACAACGAACTTACCTAGAATAAAAGTTGTTGAAGGAAGACGCTATGAAACTTGATAAGAACCATTTTCCTACTTCTAATTCCTACAATCCTTGACAACTTTTCTTTTCTTTTTTTAAATCCAAAAATTTATTTTATAAAATTAAGAAATATATATATATATATATATATATCTGTAGGGACACATGCACTATCTGTCACCTTAAATCAAAGCTTTAATTTCTTCAACATTTTGACGAGTTCTGTCAAAGAATAGTTTTTATCAACTCGAGGGTCGTGTTGGAATATTTTGAAACTTTTCTTTATAAAAACATGATTTGATAAGATCCTCATTATTATTTGCCTTTTAAACGTTCATTTATTGATCTCGAATTAAATATTTCCCATAAGTCTATGGATATCTTTTCTATTACAATGAGGAGTTGTCTAATTGGCGCAAGGGAAGTGGGACTCAAGTCATACGTAAGTCTTAGACACGAACTCAAAGTTAATTAAAAAATATTAGACTCGATTTGAATTCGATCTCAATGACTTAAAACATAACTCGGACTGTTAAACAGTGTATAGAACTGAGGCATTGGACTGGAGTCGGACTTATGTCTCATTCAAATGAAATTTCAGACTCTAATTGGACTTGAAATAAAAGAAAAAATAGGCTTGATATGATTCGAATTCGAATTCAAAGACTCAAAACTTGACTCGTAGTTGTAAAAAGACTTGTCCAGAACCACGGACTCGCTCTAAAATAATACATAAGTCTCATTAAACATGTAACGTCAGACAGAGATTCGAGTTGGACTCAAGCTAAAAGACTCGATTTGCACTGATATAAAATGACTTGCAAACAGCTTTGCTATTTGAACATCTGATAATTTATCTAATGTTTGTATATACATAAATGAATAACTACCATGTAATTTGCCTTTTTGGATGAATGCTTGAGAGACAGAATAGAGATGGTTTTTGCAGAGAGGAAAATTAGGGTGAATAATGAAATTCATTCACATAAACTATAAACTGTCTCCTCTTCTCAAAACTTTCTACTTTAAAAAAGACTACATAGATTTTGTTGATCAAATAGAGAGAATTCTAAAAGCTTTACATATACTTGTTCCAAGAATAATTCAAAGATATGATGATGATATAGATAGATATATAAAAGGAAATGATTTTTTAAATTACATATATAATTAAATACAATTGAATTCGAGTCTGCATACAACCTCTTTGATCGTCTCAAAAATTCTTGGAAGAGCCATCATGCAGAAGAAAACCTATTCCATTTCAGTCAAATGATATATAAAATTACACATCTTTGAAAAAAAATACTTAATGGAATTTCTTTATTAAGTAGTGCAGATGAGGCTTACAAAAATTGACCAAAGAATACATACGTGTGACTACTCTCATGGAATGAAGAAAAAAATCACCAACTAAAATATAGAATGCATGTCAATTTTGTATATGTATTCGAGATGATTAAAGCCACATGATAAACATTGAAACAATGTCGTATCAATAGAATAATATAATAGGTTCCTGTTATGAAATGAACACTCAAAATGCCCAAATTTGATATTCATTCGTGTGTACGTATACCTACGAATATCAAATAAGTCGAACACTTTTTTATGAAATAAAGTATAATATTTGTGTTTTTGAGATCAAACATTTATTTTAACCTCATATTTTTAAACAAATTCATATGACTTTCCATTCAATTTATAGCCTTCATGCAAACCATAATTTCCTTTAGAAAAAAATGTAAGAGTCCTTACAAAAGGAAATTTAGAAACAAGTGAGCCAATTAAAGTCCCTTATTTATATACAATTCAAATAAAATAATTTGAGACAATTTCCAGAAAAAAAATTATAAGTGTTTCTGCAATTATAACTTTATGACATCTCTACCAGACAAAAAAAAAAGTAGAAATCTGTATAGACAAACACAATACTAATGGGCCAGAAAATAACTCAATTAAAAAAATTAAATTATATTGTGACTCGTTAAGAGTAAAAATAAAAAGCTTTTATGCTGGAAACTTTTTTTTAAAATAAAATGTATGTCAAACAATTATAACTTTAACTTAGTAGTAGGTGACAATACAACCTGCCCATTGTTTAATTATCACATTTATATTGAAATTTAATATATATAAAAAGACATATATTTCCCATTCTAACTGTTCTGGTCCCAGGGAGCAGTTATGAAATTTGTTAGCTCAGACTCAGATACAAATTGCAAATATTTATTGTGAGCCCCTTTAAATAGATTTAACTTTTTGTACAAATACGTAAATTTGTAGCGTAACAATTTGATATTTGAATCATTTTTGTCTAATTGAGTTTAAATGAAAAAAACTATCCCTGGTCTTCCCTTCATGTTATTAAAATAAGTTTCGTTCATTTTGTAATAATATCTTTAAACTTTATCAGAACATTTTTAAGTATATTTTCATAGAAACAAAAATATAAAACATATTCAAACCTATCGAAACATAATAATTGTCCAATTTTGTTCGTCATTAGAACAAAAATCATCCAAAACAATTTAAGTACATGGTAAGTGTGATGTAAATAATATCAAATACATACATAATACACATTCAACTCAATGTATTTGCACACAGCTTTTACAAAGCCATCGACATTATTTACATATAGTATCAGGATACAAATACTTAAAGAGCAAATGCTTTTTGCAATAGCTCTTTACATGATGATACATATTCAACTCCAGGAACAATTGAAACTTGCATATAACAAATTAAGTCTAGTAAAAAGAAATCCATTATTTTTGCAATAGATGGCTTTAGTGGTATGTATCTCGCGTTGTATAAGTGTGATTATATTACGCTAGATGGCGTTAGAAAGATGAGATTTCGTACTAAAGCAACTTTCTGAACAGGTTTGTGATTGCTTGACTCAGGCGTGTTTGAGTGTGTGTCAAAGATGGGCATCAGCAAGGTGTTTTTTGTTTACTATTGGACCATCTGGAGGAAGCAATTACACAGAAGCACCCAGCTTTGTCCAACAGAAGAGGAATTGTGTTTCATGAGATCAACGCCAGGCCACACACATCGATGGTGACTCGCCAGAAGCTACAATATATAAATGTACTTCAAAAGCGACATCTTGTGGGCAATAAAGTCGAGTTTTTTAAACTTTGATTCTATTTGGAGAGAAGGTATGTAAAAAAAAGTCTTGTCTTTGTGAGTGTTAATGACTTCAAAGTTAGATATGTCTGCTGTCAATGGGTAATCTGTATTTTTGATCATAATTTTAATTATTTGAAAGGTTGTATTTATTTTTTCTTAATGCTCACACATCTTCATTTAAAATTATACAAACTCCAAAGACATATATATAAATTAAATTCTGTATCATTCAGAATAAAACTTTTTAATTATTATCAAAGGTAGATGTTTAAGTTGTTGAAATTTCTTTCATGTGGCTCCAAAGAGAAAAATATTAAACATTTTTTTGAGGAGCAAGCATTAAAGGTAATTCAAATTTTCAATAAATAAATCTTATAGTTTTTATATTACTGTTAATTACAGCAGGATATAAGTATTCCATAAGTGCTAAATATTTTTAAAAGTGTGCAGAACAAAGGTAAAGGAAACATATATATGGATTTTTTAAAACTTGTCTTTTTATAATTTCATATTTTATATTTCATAATAAAACAATAGAAAAATTAAACTACAAAATTCAACTTCAAAAGTCTAAAGTTTAATTATAAAAAAGATTCTATATTTTACATTGAATTCAGTATTTACTAAATTGAAGATCTGTGCACAATTTGCCTTTAAATATGATGATGACGACTCACCAGAGTCCGAAATAAGTTAGTAAAAAAAAATCTCATAAAAATTAAAGAGTATTAGTTGAAAAGTAAAGATTTATGGGACAACACTTAATTTCGAGGTGAAAAAATTATTACCTCCTTTATGTTTATTCCCTAGTCATATTTAAAAAGTATAAAATTGCATTTTTATAAAATAGTTTATGAGCAGTTTTTTTTATTGTATTTCAATCTTCCTTATTAGGTTTCTCCCCCCCCCCCCTAAATTGCTATATTTACTATTGACATCTTTATATATAATTGTTTCTAAAATTAAATACTTTACAATACAATTCATTGAAATGAAAAGCAACTTAACTACAATTAAAATAAAAACTCATTGGATATATTTGCAAAAACAAAAAAGGAATGTTACTTGTAATTAAGAATTTATTTTGTCTTTAAGGAACTATGATTTTTTGTTTACAAACAAACTGCTGATATTAAGTAGAGATTGTCAATATAGTTCTAGGGTTTTTTATCCATTTTTTTTTTTTTTTGTTTCATAGATTTTCGATTTTCATAAACAAAAAGTCCACTCACCTCTTTGCATTACGAGGAAAATTCATTATAAATAACATTTTAAGAGAATTAAAAAAATGCAATTATACGATTGTCAATTGCAGCAAATTTGCGCTACTTTGCTTTAAGGTAATTCTAGGTCACATAACATTTAATATGCATAAATGTTACATTATATTACTTATGTAATAATGAATAATTAATTAATTATCACTCCTTGAGACAATTGTCTCCAACAATCTACACTTTTATTCATTGTGTTGTTTGCATGTTCAATGTTTGTTTGTTTTTTGTTCTATCATTTAAGGGTTAAGTTTAATGTCTAGAAAGAAAGTTACTTATATCATTTTAGATAAGAAATCATTGATAGTGAATCCATTTTAAATACAATCTTTACAAAAACGAAATATAGACTCAGCTGGGTCAAATTGTATCCTAAGTATATATATTATTACGTCTCATATATATTATACAAATTGAAGTAATGAACTATAGAAAATACACAGGAAAGAGACATCAATAATAATATTGCAAATTCGTATCCATACTGACTTTGTAGCTACTGTGAGTAGAAATAAAAAAATTTCTCCTGATCTTTTTATAGCATACAATTATTCCTCAATCCTTTTTCTTTAATTGTGTGTTCATTTAAAAGTAATTGAAGTTGACCATGTAAAGTTGAATAATAATAAATTGAATCAAAAAAAAAATCATTCTTCTATATTTTAAAAAGATCCCACCAAGAAAGAATAACCCTAATTATGGTTTATATTCATTAAAAACAAGAGCAAAATTTTCACTTTTTAAATAAAAAAAACCAGTTGCAGATTTTGAGTATATTTATTTGGGTAAAAGTATATAGGGCCTCTATACAAAAGTCCTCAACTTCCACACGTTTCCTAGACCATGACAAAATATAACAATTCATGTTGAACACAAATCAACAACGTTCCGAACACAAACAAGGGGAATGAGTATACAAAAATTCAGCTGTACTTTTATATCAACATACTTTGATTTGAGGACCATAATTGTGTGTATTGTACAGCTAATAACAGAGCAATTGCTCATTCGGAAATGAAAAGATAGGGTTCCATTTTTAGGGATGAAGAAGGGTAAATAAGGTCAAGCAAAATTGGATTTGAGGAGTGGAGTTTCCTTCTCTGACTAAATTATTTTTTTGTCAAATCTAAAAATATTATTTTGTTCAGGAGCCAAAGTTATGTTATGAAATCGATCATGATTTAAGAAAAAATCGACTTAAAAGATTTACCTTAGAATATGTACATATTTATTTTCAAACTATGAAATGCAATATGGTTTGAACTCATTAGGGACTTTGGATCTAGCCAACTCCAAAAAAAAAAAAAAGTTTAATACACAGCTGTATTAACCATTATGAGATTAACCTATGATTTAATTCTATTCTCAAAGGATTGAAGTCCTCACTGTTGATGAGTGAGCCACAAATTAAAATAAAAAGCTATTTATAAAACTATCATTTTTTTTTATTTTTTAGCAAATATACGTACTTATTGACCAATTAATTATCCCAATAGATATCTATCTATGTTTGCTTAATATACTCGAATACTCATGACTTTAAGTGGACTTTTTATTACGCTCTAACGTGTTTTTTCTACATTCAAACAAACAATTTATCTTCCATACAAGAATATCTACGTAAGAGGGTCTAAAAATTATCTGTTTTCAATATGTTATCCATGTACATCTGTAGAAAAAAATATATATACATATATAGGTAATTTACAAAGTAAATACTTTCTGTGAGAAAGGCAATTTATTTTCATAACCTCCAAACACAACTAAAGGATTGTATTTACAACGATATTTTGAAAGGGAATTTATTAATATTGAATTTCACCTAAACTTTTCACAGATGTTGAGTACATAGATATTTTGATGAACGCTTTTCGTAAAAAGGAATGGCTTTGACCCCTTGATAAATTGATATCATTTACTAACAACTTGAAAACGTTGAATGAACTTTTTTCTATGGAGCAATATAACTGTTTATCTTAATTGAAGATAGTTTTTGAAGATGTTATGGGAGATATATCAATATAATTATAGTCAAGGACCTCTCTCATTTATTAATTGTCTTACAAAGTTTTTCGCTATTAAATGAATTTGTAGAGAATCCATTCCTCTCAGTTTCCACAGAGAAATTTTAATTACATCTCTGAAAAAAAAATGGCTAAAAAATTAGCTGGTAGATGGCCAATATGGCCAATGACATCCTTCTCTCCTAATATTAGACTATATCTTTATGAATTGTAGGGATACGCACACAGTTTAACGAAATTTCATTTGAGTTATTCACATTCTTTCAAAACACTGATTATTATTAGCAAGAGTAGAACCTTTGATATTTGACAAATTTTAGAGGGATCCTTGTGTCCTCCCTCCCTATTTAGCTATTAAGTTTGCATCTATAGATATATGCAATGGGGAATGGGGCGATGAAAAGGGTGAGGGGTCTACATTTACTTCAAAGCATCCTAAATCAATTTGTGTTTAAACTATATTCATTTTCTTAGCAAATACGGTTGGAAAGGGATGGTGAAACCGTTTATCCCTCTCTAGAAGAAAATAATATTTTATAAGCTGCTATTTAATATTTTGAGAATTACAAAATTGAAATTTTGTGTAATGATCCGTGACCAGGGAAATGTCGGTTTATTTGTATAAATTGATCACGCCCGTATTTTTTGTCACTCTCAAATCCTCGACTTTCAAAATAAAAAGGAAAAATTTGAAACCAATAATAAAAAAAAAACTAAATATAGTTAGGCTATATGTAGTCTCGGCATATTAAAACCTGGAATATTATATATAACATATATAAAAGTCTCCTTTTTTGTTAGTGCGTGTGACATTGAGTTATAAAAGTAAAAGAAAAGAAAATGAAATTGATTTAATTTTATGCACCTATATTATAAAGTGGTATTTTTTTTTCCTGATGATTAAATTACTCTATTTTATTTTTTGTTAGCTTTTTTTAGCCCATTTTCCTACTTCAAGTTCGATTTGAGCCTAAAAGAATACTCATTTTGTGCATTAAAAATGACAATCCGCCAGTGTGTTTAATGCAAATTCTACTAACAGTCTTTGTTTTGACCTAAAAGGACTCCTAGGGGCGTAGGGTGCTGGAGTAGGCCCAAAAGTCGGCCAAATCCTTTGTACTTAAATAACTCTTTGAATATTACGTGAAATTGATTAATAAGAACTGCATTAAAGAGCCTAGACCCGCAGCTTTCAAAAAAGATCTCAAGCTTCCGATAAGAATCCTTAACAAAGAAGAAATTGTCCGTTTAAATGTGTCTTTTTTCATTCAATTTCGATTAAAAATCCACTAGAAATCACAGACTCAAAATAGAGCTACTAAAGTGTTCAATTTTTCTCATATTAGTAAAACCGTCAACTTATAAAAGAAAGACAATTAAAGAGGAAAAAGTTGAATTTGTGCTTATACCAAAAAAATTCACTTTCACATTTTAAGCCCAAAGTGTGCACTAGTTTATTGGAAAATACTCAACAGTGAGAAAATCTTTGAAGTGCCGCAGAATAATGGAGAAAGAAAGGATATATGGCAAAAAAAAACTGGGGAAAAAATAAAATTCAAAACATATGTCAAAGAAGATAATTTAAAAATTTTTCAATTAAAAATATTTTTCATCCTTCAAAAAGGTTGATAAACACGGCACAAGAAAATGTTTTAGATTAATAAGTAAGGATTCACAATCAACCATAGTTATTATATACTTTGTACTTTTTTCTTTTGATCTATCATTAACAGCTGAACATTGTATTTTAATGATCCCTTTGGTAAGTTTTGATGAAGTAAAAAAAAAAAAAGTTTGTATCTCACATATGTGAAAAAAAGAGGAAATCCCTGTATGAGTAAAAAAAAGAGGACACTCCTGGAATGAAATTATAAAAATACGCTTTATGTCTTCGCCTTCTCAATTTCTATGCATCTATGTTATACCTATGCTTTTATAGGAATTTCCTTTGTAAAGCAAAGTGATTTTTGAAGAAGTATTTAGTGTTGCTAAGAGATTTAACATTTGGGTGAAATTAGGTGAAATTGGCTGCAAACATTTGTATATTGAAATTTGTAGTACTAAATTTGACTGAAATATAAAATGATAATGATTTAAAAAGCTATTTGGGAGCCCTCAGAGCATAGGGTCCAAATGGTCCGACCCATTTAAAAAAGCCAAATTTATATCATAGGTCAGTATTTTATAATAATCTAGGGACATTCACTCCCAAAGCTATGGAAAAAAATGATTTACAAGGCAGTTGTGAGCTTTGAGATATTTCCTTATCTGTGATACTCATTTTTACTTTTCAAGATATCAATTTTGAAGTTCATTTATATTTTGTTTCCCTTCGCAGAATTCAAATTGCAATAATAAAATTAATTTTTAAAGGTTGCGTAGTTAATTATAAAGTCATTCATGACATTCTCAGTGCCCTCTAGTGAAGGAAAAAGACAACTCTCGCACAAGTGAATTATAACTAAAATTCATAAAATTGTCACATGTTCATTTTAAAAGGAAGTCCCTCTTGTGTTTTTAGTGTGAAATATTTTTAGATATGTATGTATTTAATATATCAAAAATAAATACTTATTCAAGCATAACCTATATCCTTATTTATATATGTATATTTATACATAGATAAATTTGCGTGTCTTTAAACATAGCATTGCAACAAAAAAAATGATGAAAAAAAAAAAGAAGTTCTCTGTCCTGCCTACATTTGTCATATAACATTTGATGGATTACAAATTGGAACTATATACAAACATTTTTTTCAACAAAAAAATACATATTTTAGCATCGTATAATAACTCTTCTGTATGTAGGTATGACAACATTTTTTTGCACAAAAGTTTACAATACTGTTGAAGGAAGTGTTCCATTTCTTTCATATTTTTGACTTGTATAGCAAAAAAAAAATTGCTTTTTTTAGGATAGAATAATTATCTATGTATTTATTTATAGGTATACAGGCTTTTAATAATGTTTTGTTTGTTTGTAAACATCATGAGATTTGTGTAACATACATACATACATACTATAGAAGTATTAATTGTCAATGGAGCACGTGAAATATTTCTTTTGTTTTGCCCATAATTTGCAAGAGTCACATGACTCAAACAAATATGTATATTTGTGTGACTACATCTATGAATAATTTTCCATGTAGACTGCTGTGAAAGGAATTATTGCATACAGATAATTGGCAAATAAAAGCAACACATGAAAGTTTTTACTAATAAAAAAATGAGACTTTAAAAAGGTTTTGACGCCACATTTATACAGTAATGCAGTAAGGCTCTATACTGAATTATAGTTTCTTTCTTTTTTTATTTTTTTCTGGATTCAACGATCCTGCAAAATCCCTTCAAAATGCTTCAATTCTCGTAGTTGAATTCAATTTCTCATGAGTTATTAAAAGTTAGATTCCAAAATATCTATCTATATAAATATATTCTCATCTTTTCCTAGAAATAACAGTTTTTGAGACGTTAGAAGTTAACCATTTATAAAAAGAAATAGTCGCTACTAGAAAAATAAAATAAACAAGATTGAAATTTTCAATCTATACGCGCGAGCCAATTATCACCAAACAATTTTTTACAAAGGTTTGAAAGAGCAAATAATTCAAATACATAGAGCTTCAGTCAATAATAATATGTGTGTACATAAAATATTAAAATAAATATAAAATCTGTCAGTTCTTTTATATATATATATATGTATATATATATATATATATATGCATATATATATATATATATATATGCATATATATATATATAAAAGAACTGTATATATATATATATATATATGCATAGACACGCAACCTCTCTCTTTCTCCCTTTTTTTTAAAAAAAAAGAAGAAAAATTACAAAGGTTTGAAAGATTAAATAATTCAGATATATAGAGCGCGATGCGAATGCTCGCGCTAAAAACATTCAGAGAAAATTATTTGTATCCACTTTCTACCTTAAACAAGTACTTTTGTAAGTAATTTTTGTACTTGAAACTTTCAATCGTCAAACTTTTCAATAACAATCCAACATAAAGAAGAACTCAATCATAAACTTAGTATTTGAGTCCACTTCCAAGCAAATATGTACTTTTTTAGCTGCCTTACTATTTCATCTATGTACAAAGGGCGGTTATGAGAACAGAAACTAGAGATGAAAAAGAAATGAGACATTACACCGGCATTTACTCATGAGTAAAATCTGAATGTTGTTTGACTTTTTATTTCTTGAAGAGCCCACTGGAACAGTTTAAGTTCAAGTCAATAAGAAACCAAGTTTCTCGGAAATATTTCAAAAATGAGTGTGAACTGCCCTCATATTGTTCTTGAAGACATTCTCTTTCCTTTGTATTAATAGTAGTTTATTTCGATTAATTAAATAATGACTCCAATAATTGCAACTGTATTATAGTAAAATATCAACTGCCACTAAATAAACCTCTGGGGCTATGAAAAAGATGGACGCTCTTTCAGGGACAATATCGGCTCCATATGCAGTCGTGACATTTATTTGATTGCTTTATTTCAATTAAAAGTGACATTTTAGCAAAAATCGTGTGGTATAGGTTTTAAAACGATTCTAGACATATTGGGCCGTCATATTTATGAAGTAAAAAACAATTGATATTTAATTCTTTGCGTTCAATATGTCGATGTTCATGTAACATTTGCAGATCGCATGGCTTTACGTACTTGGCTGATCAGCCAGTGGTGCGAAGCTACCATCCGCGAGATTATGCCTGTGGCTATTTAGATTTTACTATTGAATAAAGCATTCAATTTCCTATCAATAATTCCGGCCATATTTATTTTTTATTAATTTCCATTCTATTTTGTGAAACCTGTTCTTTTATGTAAATATTTGTCGTAAAGTACCACACATAATTTCACTTCAGGAAAAACTTAAATACATATTATCTTACACAAGAGTACCCCTTAAACAGTCTGAGTCATCAAACTTTTAAAAAAGAATGACTTTTTTTAATATGACCTCTATACATATATTTATAATTGATCACTAGTAAAATCTAACAGAATTTAGACAGAGAGGAACCAAAAGAAAGTCAAATTAAGGGGTCTAGAAAACACAAAGGGACCTTACAGAGTCCATTTATATTCATATGACTTGTTAACAAATGAAATTAAATACATATGTATATACTTTATTGTAATTGTAAAATTTACTCATAAAAGCTGCAAATGAAATATTATGAAAAGAATTTAACTCTATTTTCAGTTCATATGGATTTGGTATTGATTGAGTGAAAGTGATTAGTAGGATGCTGGATATAAGATTACCAATTGGATTTGATAAAGGTCATGGATATCTTGAGGATTTTTTTATTTATTGAAAGAAGGCATTTCTTAGGGTACTATTGACACTATTAAAGTTATTTTTGGTGTCACCAGTAACAAATGATAATTGTGAAAGACCTTCTTTTCTTTTTTTATCTCAAACGGACTTTTCTAAAATGAGCTATGGATAATAACCAGCCAAATCCTAGTATGATAATTTATATAAATTATTATAGGTACTTTTAATTGATTTAGATACTGAGGAGTAAAAGTTTTTTTTTTTGCAATGTAACAATATTACAAATATATTTGTTAGCAATAGAAAATAATGTCAAAAAAATAAAAATAAATTATTTATATATTACAAAGTACTTTTTCAAGTCTGCAGCTGTCACTAAACCTTCAACTTATTTACACATATATGTTTATTAATGACTCTCCAGTCATTGAAGTGCTCTTTATGATCTGTATATGTAACAATGGGTCTAAATTAAGTAAGAGTCTATCTTTTTTTTTTTTTTTTCAAAAAGGATATAATCCAAAAATCATTATTTAATAGTCTGTGCAAAAATGATGACCCATTTCCAAGATAAGTGGCTTTACCCATCATAACTTTTTATTGATTATTTCAATATTTTATTGATATGACTGACCCAATTAGGAAAACTAGTTTGCCCCATAAATATTGATGGAACTTTGTTTCTTATTCCTAATAATGTAAAGTAATGCATAATTATTTCTCATTTCAATAAAGTGAATTTAGTACAAATGGACGATTGTAAGTAAGACAAAATGAATTTTCATGACATTTTATGTCGGTAATTAAAGAATGAATAATGACTATTAATAACATGGATCGTATTAAACAAATATTAAAATCATTGACTACTCTTTATAAAAAAAACCTTTAAAATTTGACTTTGTCGATTGATTTTGTAGTAAAAGTTAATTCCAAATAAATTGAGTTATTTTGTATGTTTTTTTGTTTATTTCTACATTACGTTATTATTTGCATTGTAAGCCCCTTTCCCTTAAGAAGAAAAAGATAAAAAAAGACCCAAAATCTATTGATAACAGTATTTTGGCAACAACTTTAAATAATTGGGTTTGAAAAGTGCTTTTATGTTAATTCAAACGCAAAATAAACATTTTATACTCTAACCCATTCTTCAGTTTGTAGTTAAGAAATAAAATCAAAAAATTATATATAGAGTATAGAGTAATTAAAGACATAAATATGTAAAATATTATTGAAAACTGGATATTTTTGTCTAGAACCGTTATTAAACTTTTTTCCTTCCCATTTATTTATTTTTTTCATCTTGAGAGAAATGAGTTTGAATTTTTAAAATTAAATAAAAAATCAAATAAAACCATTTTCATGCTATTTGACATAACAGCTAGCTAATCATTTCCATACTATGAGACCACTCTTCAATAACAGCTAGGAATTACTCAATGTACTTTCAAAAGCTAATTCAGGATCAAGGTTCAGAACGCAAATAAGAGTAGTAGCAAAAACGACAGCAGACAAATAAATATAAGTTGTTTTTTTTTTGCAGAATAACACCGTAAAAACGGCTCCAACTATTTTACACATCATAGTATGACATGTTTGGAGTTATATCTAAAACTTCAAAGATAGACGCAATAGATCGAAAAATTTATGTGCTCAATCTGTCTTAATCTTCATGAAAGTTGCGCCAGTGATCAGAAAAGGTTATATTTTGAACTTTTTTAAAGCTTTCCAACCAAATATTACAGAAAAGCTTTCAATAAAGCCACGAAACTTTTTTTGGGGGTTGATATAATTTCTTTAATTTAGTAATAAATTTAACTAATTTCATTCATTACTCTTATTGGTAACTATGAGTTTGTTTTAATTTCTTTTAGTTTGTACGTAACAAGAGGAAGAAATTCAATTGAAATTGAGGAAAAATGCAGTGTATATTTAACAATGTTGACTTACTTTAACTGCCTTTGTATACTTATACAAATACAAAACATATTTCATGCAGTCTCCTATAACTACTTTCATAAAATTTCTTCACTTCATCTCTGACATATGATTTTTTTTAAGTACTTAATCCTTGGGAAAACAACAAAAAAATTGAAGCATATTCATAAAACTTTCTTCCATAAGGGGAAAGAAGGAGACATTTCAAATGTATGAGTCTTTGCTTTCCTTGAATTATAGCCAAAATTGAGGTATGACTATATTATCATTATTATTACTAACTATTTATGAGTCGTGTTCGTTCAAAAGCAATTGAGACTTGACTATAGGAGTAATTCTTTCAAAGCCAAATTATGCTCTAACTTTGTACAACTTGTTGAGTGAACCATTTTGCTCAAAAACGCTACATTCAATTATGGGCAAGAAATACTGGGAAATTTGAATTTAATTTTTTTTTGGATTCTGAAAGGGCTAAAGTGTTTGTTGTATAGTTGGTACTACTAAGATTTGAGTCCTTTTTATGAACAGCTAAAATGAAACTTTTCTTTTTTTTTAAATGTGATGACTAAATTGCAATTTAGAGAAAGGTTGTGTAAGTCAAAATTTTTTTTTAATGATTTTGAAATTTTGAGAATCTGTTGTTTATATATCCAATTACTATCAAGAAAGCAATCAACAGATTTTTAATTTTGATAGCATATCTAAGCTCAGCATTGACTGTTCTGTAATAAAAATTTTGTGACTGTTTTAAAAATTGGAACAAATGTTGGTGTCTTTGAGGGGAATGAAATGAATTTTGATGATTAAATAAACATTTTTTTAATTTCCAATATTTTTTGGCCATAGTAATATGTAATTAAATTTAATTATGACTAGGGCTGTGACTTTTGTATACAAAAAGTAAACAGTTTTGTAATGAGACAACAAAAAACTCTCATGTTCTTTTTCTCTAAATATGTTCATTCTTTTTCAGACAAAAGTTCTTTGAGAATTTCTTCAGGAATGATTTAAATATTTAAATTATATACTTTATTAAAAATATAAAGTTAATTATATAATTACAATATTAATATAAATTATATGTTTCCCTCCCTTATATGGTCAGCCGATATAAACAGGAGTATTTAAAACAATGGTACCCTCAACTTCCTTTCCACCTTCTCCTTGTGTCCTACAAAAGTTTCATCCTAATTACAACTAATAATCAATTATTTGTATTCCTGGTACTTTGATTTTGAAGAAAAAAATGCTCAGATATTTGCTCTTATATTGAATTCATTTCATTATGAGAACGTTTTCATACCTATAAAAGATAAACTCTAATTTCTAATTGCTTCTCTTTTTTTAGTACTTCATACAAATTAATTGTAAAGAAATTTGTAATATATAAAAAATGATTCTTATATGAATAAACTGTTTAGAACTAAGAGTTGACGTCAAAATAACCATTGGTTTACGGGCTGTTTTATTTGAATATGATGTCAAATTGTCATGTCATTCAACGTCATGAATGTCTTTGGCTAAATCGCTAGCAAATTGTTTGTGTGCGGGCAAACAGTGGTTACACAATGCAAAATTATGATCCGAGAGTGATGTGGCAATTATTTATTTATATAGTATTTTTCTTCATGTCTTTAACGATATTTATTTGGATTAAATGCTTAAAATACATATAAATTGTATTTTTTTTTGCTAGGAGTCATGCTTTATAATGACTAGAGAAGATAAAGACCTCAGCACAATGGATTACATCTATTTATTCAGGTGTAAAATAGCATATTTATATGAATTGCAAGTCTCTTGTGTTAAGAGTGTATTATCGCCATCGATAAATATCGTTTGCAAAAACTTCATACAATCCAAAAATATAAAAAAATATATATAATTCACAAAATAGTTACTGAAATTGCAAAAAAAATATGCAAATTCTTTAATTTCTAACTTTATTATGAACTTTTTGTATTAGCACATTAAAATATGAAATAAACACTGTTGATGTAAAAAAAACAATTAACGACTAGATTATTTGGCTACTAAATAGCTCTCTCTCTCTCTCTCTCTACAAGGTCAACAAGATTTTGTAACCATCGAGCCAATATTTTAAGATATACATAACCACATATTTATAAACAAGTTGCTAAATAAATTTAAGGTTGGTACATGTTGAGAAACAGCAATCATACATAAATTAATGATGACTCCTCTCATGCTATGTCATGTTACATAAATTGAAAAAAAAAAAAAAAATGAAACTACAACAAACGCATGTTAACGAGTCCTTCTCGTGATAAAATGATTCAGTCGATTTGTACCTGCACTAAATGAATTCACAGTACTCGAATTTCACGAAATTTGAACATATCCATGTCATTTTGGTAACTACTGCGTGAGTGTCATAGTTCTTCACTATGAACGTACCTGATTAAGGGTGTGTGGCCATGTCCACAATTACTATTTGATAGCCTTGTTTCATTTTATCGACTGATAACACTGGTCAACAGTCAAAAATCCTAAGGGGTATAAGTATAAAAAAAGTTAATCAGTTTTGCACGCTGATTTCAAATTTGTAACTCTTTTGTTTCGAGAGTCCGACAGTTTTCGAGAAATTGGACCCTACTTCTTAAGCTAATTTGGCCCATTTTCCAACTTCAATTTCAATTTAAGCCTAGAAGGATGCTCATTTTGTGCATTAAAAATAATGATTTGCCTGTGTATTTAATGTAAATTCCATTTCCAGTCTTTGTTTTTACCTATAGTGACTCCTTGGGTGCCGGAGTAGGCCCAAAAGTTGGCCAAATCCTTTGTACTTAAATAACTCCTTAAATATTACAATATTAAATGGATTAATAAGGAATGTATTAAAGAGTTTAGAATCGCAGCTCACAAACGAGATGTCAAGTGCCCGATAAGAGTCCTTTATTTGGAAAAAATTGTTCATCTAAGTGTGTAAATTTTCACTCAATTTCAAGCAAAAATTCGCTAGAAATCAATGACTCACGGTGTAGCTAATAAACTAGTAACGCATAGAAGGATTAAGAAACCAGCTGAAATCCTTCTATACGCTACTAATTAAGTAGCTCTACCGTGAATCATTGATTTCCAAATGTTATCCAAATCAGAGAGGTCACGCTTCTGAGATCCCCTTGTTGGCAGTAAATAGTTAGAAATGAGTCTTACAGGACTTTAATTAGAGAAAAGTGTAGGCAGATCACTGTCTGACAACTCAATGTAAATTTTCCTATTAGGGGAATAACATTTTGATAGATACAACGATAGAGCTATACTAAAGAGACCAGGTAGTTGACTCCATAAATAGATATATCGCGAACTTGTCAAGACACTTTTGGCAAACGGTGAATTTTATTGAAGTGAAAAACAGCAATAAAAACCCGGATTCAACTGCTGTTTGTCAATTTAGCAACTATGAACATATATTATAGTCTTACAATAAATGCAGCACAAAAGTCAAAGAAACTTTAAATTAAAGTAAAAAACTTTTTTTACAATTTATCAACTAAAGTTTTATTAAAAAAAATTTAGAATAATTAATTTTATTCTATTAGCGTGAGCTAAAGATCTCATTAGCGACTCAAAGCTACTTGTTATACATATATAAGTCACATATTCATTAACTATGTAGACAAATAAATAATTAGATATTTAAAGCAATGTCGAGTACTTATTGATTAAAAAATGTATATTTAGATTATTTTGTTTTAAAGTTATTTGAAAGTTTTTTTTACATAAATTATAATTAAGAAATTATTTTGTGTTCCTTAAAATGATTTTTTTTTAAACAAATGGAATAGGTTTCAACAACAAAAATAGTTGCCTTTAATTAGGGAATTATCCCTCCCAAAAGCTCCTAGTATTTCAGACTCTTTTTAATTAGTCACAAGTGTCATCCTATGAAACAAATTTTGTTCGATGGTTTCATCTTTAAAGTTTTAATTTCATCTCATGAATTGATCTACCCCCATATTGAAAATATCAAAATAATACATACTTTAATTAAACCTTAATTAAGGATACTCGTGAGTAAGTAATGGAATTTGTAAGCTGAAGTATTTTACTAGTATATTAATAGAGATGCGTTTCACAATAGGACTTTTTCAAGAGCTGATAACAGGGATAGAGACGAAACTGTTTTTAAAGAACAAATACAATAGGAGTCACTTTCAAAAAGCTGTTATAATACAATAATTTGAGTTTTTAGTTGGATATAGTATTATTAATGTCCTTGAGTAAACATTTCGGCTATTATTTTTTAGAAAGATTCCCCAACTTTTCAGGGTACATGAAGCTATTTATTAAACATTTTTCCATTTATCAAAAGAACATTTAGTTTAGGAGATTTCAATTTGTGGCAACATTGATTTTATTGCCATTTTTGAAGGAAAAAAGGACTTGAGATTAAGTGTTCAAAAAAAGGATAAGTCTCTGGAAATGAGTGGCCATATATATATATAAAGAATTTAAAGGAATTTAAACTAACATAGTCTTATTCAACAATCATAAAAATTTTACGATCAGATTTATTGATTTGTCAGCTGTTGATTTTCTTCCACTCATGCTTCTTATTTGTGATGTAAATGTTAATTTGTTGAACTTGAACTATTAAGTTATGAATCATTTTCTACAATTAAAGATACAATAGCTTAGATAAAATTAGCCAAATGCTACCAACTGATTTTGGGCCTCTTTTGGGGGGAGGAAAGGTTGAGAGATAACATAAAAATAACATCCTGATAAATTTATATATATAAGTAAACTATAGAGCTTTATAAGCATTTTCCCTGACGTCACAGATTGTAAAATAAGCCAAAAGTGGTATCATGTTGAAGGCATAGTTGTTGATATAGAGGTATTTGTTTTGATATGCACTGGTTCTGTATACCTCCAAAATGTCCGACTTCTAGAATAAATCCGTCACAGAAGAACACACTCAAATTATATTGCAGTATTTTTGTTCAGTGATGCTTCAAACCTGAACCGTAATAATAATTATATTGGTCAGTCTACAAAGTACTATTTAGCAAAATTAAATAAATAAATAACACACAGTTCATACAGATGTTTGTTTTTAAACCTCAATATTGAGCAGACTTGAGCTTCTTCATCAAAGTTAGTACCCAGTTGGATGGGTAGGATTTTGCTTCTTTTTTTTTTTTTTTTTTTTGTTGCCTGAAGCATTTGACGAAAATTTAATTATTTATTTATGGAAAAGGGGATTTGTAAAATAAAACTCCATGATTTTCATATATTAAAAAAAATGTAAATCTTTTAAGCACCTTTTTAAAGATTCATGGATCCATAATTATTTTTGGATGTCTTCATTAAATATATATAGTTCATGACATAATTGCAAGGGAATGAAAAAAAAAAAGATTATCGTGAAACGTCAATGACTCAAAAATTGTGCTCCATCGACGAACAGCACCTATATAATTCCCTCTTGTTTTTAGGCTTTAAACTTCATCAGTACATAAACTCCACCTTAGGGCTACCATATTCTTTGACAATTTATGCACACTGTGAATCCCTCTTACTCGAGTCATAAGTATATATATATAAAGAACTATTTAAAATAAAGAAAGTAGAATATGGTAACCCCGGCAAAAATATCCTAAATCTTGAAAATATATTCTTCAAAGGATGTGTGGAATAGCATAATTGGCGTATCATTGAGCTCGTATAGTTGTTGTATAGATATTGTAATTGCCTCTCAGGGTTACCACATTTTTTTTTTTGAAATTACATCAGGCGTTTTTACACACCCGGAATCTTTTTTTATCAACTCTTCTGATCAAATAATCAAAAAAAGAAAATGAAAACTAATGTGAAGTGTTTAATCACATCAAAACAAATAAACAGAGAAGTCCCCTTATCATTTAATTTGTAATTTTGACGTCATTATATTGTCACATGCAATTATACACACATCAAAACAGACACCACTGCATTCATTTCTAAGAATGTACATAATATATTGTTTAGCCATTGTCCTTTTGATACAGCTCTCTTATCAAATTCAAAGTTGATTCAACTCTTTAAAAAAAATAACACAAAAATATTATGCATATATTGAATGTATGTATGTCTTTAATTTGTCGCAAGGCTCAATAAATTGAAACACTGCTGATTTAAATAAATAAAAAAGTATATCTTTGTATCTATATGTATATTTGATTCAAAATTTGAGACTTTTAATTGAACTTCAATCCAGTGTTACCAGATGCAAAAATTATATTTTTATAACCATACTCACATTTCCATTTATAAGATCGTATACGGGCACACTTTTAGTTAAAGGGTCTCATAATTATGTAAATACAAGAAATAGGTACATAGAGGAAGCCACAAGCCCTCGGTAAGTAGGTTAAAAAGAGAAACATGTCTACAGGGGAGAAGGGAACACAAATCCTGGGATTTATTTGTATCTGTGCTTCCGTCACGGGAGAGAATATACTCTAGCCGATGATGTGAAATGATATCATTAATTCCTTGGATTCCTTCAGGGGTACTAATGATAATGAAACATTTGAACATCAGAAGTCTGGAGTTGACGATAGGAGCAAACTTCACCAGAGATTTAAGACACATCTGAGGATAGTTGATGATATCCCAACATGATTAGTTAGAGCTGGTCAGCCTCAGAGGATTTAGGTAAAAGATCCATTGACTAGAGTTAGAATACGGAGAAAAAAATCAAGATTTGTGAATCTAATATTGGAGGAAGTCATCAATTCACGGTACAAGCTACATTGTATTCCTTCACAAGACAGATTCGGTAGCACAGATTCAAATCCTGTGCTGATTTGTGCTTCCTTCTCCCCTTGTTTTTCTTTCATCCTTGTTCAATGAGTACTTGTTGCTCCCTCAATTATGAGCCCCCTACCTTTGATGATTTAAAGCTACTGTCCACTCTTCAACTAGAAGAGAGCCAATTTCTGCACAGAAGGTTTTATTTATGAGAAGAAAAAAACACATGCCTGGTTTGCTAAAATCCGTCATTCCTGACATATGAGTACTAACTAGAAGCATTCCTCTCTCCTAAGCTTCTATGTCTTCAACAAATCTTTAACTGACTGTCGCTATCTTTTCCTTTCCAATTTCAAAAGGATTAAAGAAAGACTCAAGAAATTTTAATGCCAATGATTTGAAAGAGTGACAGACACATCCATCAAAAAATATAAATAAAAAATTACTTTTTCATTTAAACATGTAAATTTCTTTTAAAAAATGTATAATTTTTGTTCTTTGGATTTAGTTTTAGTTGTTGTTGTTTTTTTAAATTTTGATATCTAAAATTAAACTTTATGATGGGTGAATGATGACATTTTATCTTTTTTTTTTTTTTTTTTTTGAATTCACATGGGCATGAGCCCTTTGTTTGAAAAAAGTTGAGAAGAAGAAGAAAAAGTATGTAAAAAAAAATTATTTGTACACGAGTTTTCATTATTCATTTTTTTCTTTTTTAAATTTGACAGTTTTCTATAGAATATTGATAATGAAGTTTAAATATTTAAATAAGATACATAAAAGTTACATACTTAGAAAAATAAATTTTTTTATCCCCCTCCTCGAAAGACAAAAATGTTTTTGTCAATAAGTCTTTATCAACTCTTGATAGGACATTTATATTATGTTAAATATTTTATTTGGATTTTCTTTATTACTAATATAATGCTCATTGTTAAGTTATGTACAAAAATGATTTTAAAAGATCCTTTAACTAAGGCAGTTTATTTGTATTCTTTTTGTTAAATGTAAAATTTGTGCACAAATTTGAATTTTATAAAAGTTTTGTAGAACTAAATGGTCAAAAAATCTTAACCCAACGGCTTTGCTCCACAAATGTTAAATAAATTAAGTCATTAGTCAAAAAATGTTTATTAAATATATATATATATAATAAAAGTATATTTTTCTACTCAGGGTTTTTCTGTAAGTTTATTAATTTGTTAATAATTTTTGTTTTGTATGTACTCTTGGTGTTTTGTCAAAATATAGATCGTGACATAAACGACCAAACTCCATGGGAGGAAAAATCTGTAAGTTATGTTCTATCACACTACTATGGGCAAACAATACTGGGAAATTGATATTTAATTTTTGAGGGGTGATTCCGATACTGATAAATATTTTTTGTTTTTTTTTAGAACAGCTAAAATATAACTTTTCTTTTAATTGGGGAGGGGGCGAGGCTACTTTTGAAGGGGCGGATGAAATTAATTTTGATGATTCAATAAGTATTTTTTTATTCCCTTTCCCTTATCTTTTTATATGTATAACTAAACAACTTGCATTTTATTGTAGAACCCTCAATATGATTCTGTTTTAATATAAATCCCTGTCGAATTTTTTTTTCCGTACATTAGTGACCACATGATTAATTTTTATAGGCACTAAACAAGATTTAAAGTCCTCATTTTTCTTACTAGACAATTAATATTTAATGCAAGAGCCTTATACTACTTCATGGTCAAGTTTTTTATGATCAATAATTTGTTGGAGAAACATCAAAAGTGTAACAAATTTGAACAAAACTGAATTTGCATACATACGAGGAAAAATGCCAGCTTACCCTATCATATAGCTGTGAATTCTATACCTACCAATCAAACAGAAGTCTATAAATAGTATTAATAAATATAACTTTGCAACCATTTTACTTATTTACAAATGATCAGGACTCTTGCATTATCTAATGTGTCATGGACACTCATAGGTGATTTGTATCAGAAAAATCAAAAGTTACTTCCTTAATATATCTACAATGAAATGAAATTCCACTCACTCCTTATAGATATCACACAGGTGCCTTTAATGGACATATAAAATTTGAGTAAGTAGGAGTAATTAAAGGTTTGGTGAAATAGTGCATCTTATGTCCTTAGAATCAAAAATTCCAGTGTGTATTGAAAAACGCACGTCACATAAAGATTTCCTTCTTCAGCAACAAAGAAGGACATCGAATCGATGGGTCTTTTGCCCCTTTGATGTCAAATTAAATCCTACTATAAAAAACTATTCACTCTTTAATTAATTTGAGTTCATGATACTTAATTATAAATAAAATAAAAACGAATGAGAAAATACAGTAGCCTCAGGGAAGATCATCATTTCAGAAGTCAACAACCAGAGTTTATAGGAAAAATACTCTTAAATCTTCTCTATGTGACTGAAAGGCAAGAGTTTGAACACAAATACAATACCTTGTACATTTCCATCTCAAATAAATAGCGCTCTCTCTCTATACCATTGTTTCAGATAATTATTATTTTCGTATTGTTTCCCGCTTTTTTTAGAAATATATATATGTACTACATACATACGATGGGAAAGGAGAGAGAGAGGCATTTATTTTTTAGGAGGAAAGCCTCTTCGTACTTCAAGCATATGTAGGCATTTCTGTGGAGCTGCGTTTGAGTTAAACTTATTTATAGTTGTATGTACATAAATTATGCTCACACGCTATCTAAGAGGTGTCAGTTTTCTTCATAGTTTTGTTTCACAGATTCTAATGGTGTTTTAAAGGCTATAAGTCTATAGGACTACTCTTAATTTCTGGACTACATGATATGTTTGACTAATTAAATTGTAGCTAACTTTTGAAATATTAGAGCTTTAAAATCTTAAGAATGTTTCTTTTGGTCTAAAGATATCCAATGCAAATTTTGAAATATTTCAATAATATTTAGAGTTAGTTTTTTATATTTAATTTTACAATTTTTTTTTATTCAAAAACTGTGTTTTTGCTTTAATATCAACTGTTTCAACAATATAGCTTTTTGTTAAAATTAACAAATTTAGCTAAATATAATTGTAATCAAAAATATGTATTACAGACGTTAAACTAGAATTATTATTAAAAAAACGACAACTCTAGCTAAATTGAAAGATTGTAGACTGTCCATTCCTTACAATTTGACTGATATTTATACAAATTTGGAAGTTTACCAAAAATAAAGAAAAAAAATATATTAGGATGACCTTTTTTTCTAATCTTATTTTGAGGAAAAATACCTCAATAACCCAAATTTTAGAAATTAAGTAATAGTAAAATAATACATTAACATTATTTAGTCCCTCGTTGTTCTTGGCTTCAAATGACCTCAGAGTTCATTTTCTCTATAAACGTAGCTTCTACTATATTTTACTAGGAATTTATTTTTTATTTCTACAAAAATGTTGGATTTACTTTATTTTATAGGGTAGTATAGATATTTATTCTCGAATAAAAGCCAGAAAAAAGGTTGTCAAGGCCATCAAAATTCGCACTTTTCTAGTTTATCTTTCATTTTCAGACGATATATGTGAGATGAGATGATTCATAGAAACGATCCTGGAAAAGAAACTAGAAAAGGGGAAACGAGTCTTGTTCATTTTCTAGACATTTATACTATTTATAAGAGTAGACACTGACTCTCTTATTTTTCTAAATTTAGCCACATATAAACAAAATACCTAAAATATTTGTTAACAAATCTTTTAGATATTTGTCGATATTTTATGACTCAGTCCTTTTTTTAAAAATATTATGGATGTTAACATGCGATTTCGTCTTCTAAAGAGGCATGAATATAATTTTTACCAAATAGACGAATAATAATAGTTTATATTGGTACGATTGCCATATCAACCGATCTTCATTTTTTATTTTTCTTCTCATCTGCGCCATTGCTTTTTGTATGTGAACACGCTCTCCAAAAGTATCATCATTTATTAGTCCTTATTCATTCCTATCTATGAGGTCATAAGGTCCAAGTGTTGCTGCTAGATGTACATTTAGTATGATTTTTTAAGGACCATTATTTCGGCCCTTCTAGAGAACTAATTGAAAAATAATAATTATATAAATTGTGGAACAATTAATAAAGAAGCGTCATCTCAGTGGAATTACATTTTGCCAAAAAGATCCTAGCATTGTTTCTATATTATCTATGCACAACAAACATTGAACATACATATAAGATTCTAAAACATTCTAAGACCTACATAATAAACATAGATTGAAGAAATATATATATATATATTGGTTGTTTCGTGAAAAGAAAAATACCAATGATTATGATAACATTGCAATCATAAAATTAGTTTTCATATAAAGTCTAAAAGCAAATAAGGTATAAGGAAATAATATTGAGTTGAATAACTCAACTAGGGACCCATGTTTTATATTCCTCGTTTATATGATATTAATTAATTAATATAAGATTGTCTAAGTGGATTTAATAAAGGCAATGTAACATCTAAGTAAAGTATTAATTAATTATTCTTTTCCTTATGATAATGTAATTGGAAAAGCAATCCATATTTTATTAGTAGGCCTTCCCAAATGTACTCAACTTTTCAATGAACATTTCCATTCAATTCAATTCTGATGTAGTCTTTTTTTCCTCTAATTTATTAAGAATAGAATATCAATTTCCCTCATGAATTGACTTCAAAGTATTTTGCTGCCTATACAAATTAAATAAAACTCTTCTCCGGAAACTTTTAGTATCTCTACTAAAGTCATGTTATTCGTTGTTAAACAGTATAACATGCACATATATGTTTTATGTACATTATATAATTAAACAAAGTGGGATTTTGAACATACTATTACAACTTATTCAAATACGGATAGTTAATATATATGTACATAAAATGTATTGGTTTGAGGATTCAATCGGTTCATTTTATATGTACATTTTTAGAATAATTGATAATGTGTCCTTGAGTTGTAATTTATTTAGAATCAGTTAAATATTAATACAAATTATGGTGTTACTAAGATCGGTCTTAGACTCAAGTCTTCGAAATTTGGGGACTTGGCTTCTCTATGTCTTGACCTCAAGTCAATTAGTCTTGACAATAAAAACAATTATCATTAACCGAGAAAAAATATGGGAAAAAAGAGCTATGACCGGTTTGTGAAATCCGTTCCTGCGATGACGTCAAAGAAGATGTGGTACCCTTCAGTTTTTGTTCTCTTGTATGTATATTGGTCTGTCGTCTGTAGTTGCTTAGAACATTTTAAACTCCCTTTTTTTACAATTATCCAAGCAAATAAATTATTTAAAATAAACTTATAATCGTCATTGAAGTTTTGTATATGGTTCTCCGAGCCAAATTTCAATTTAAAGGCTGCTAGCTTAGAGTTTATTCGACGCATAAAATAATGTAACGAAGGGGCTAGCATTTTGTCTTGGAAGATTCAGTGATCCTCCTATAGAGTGTTTTCACGTGACGTCATATTTCTATAAGTCAGGCATGTTGAAAGAGGAATAAACAGAAATGAATAAATACTTTTGATTAAGAAAAGTAGTGAATACATTATCGTGTATTTAGAAATCATAATAGGAAAGACAAACAAACATAAAGACTTTTATCGATATTCTTGCAATAAGTCTCGGTTTTATGAGTAAGATCAAAGTAAAAGGACTCATAATTTCCTTTTAAAAAAGCAAAGTACATCAAATTTTCACTCGTGAGACTTGTGTATCCTTCATTATATATTTTTCTATAGATATAAACTTATACAGTCGACTTTAAACTTCATTACGTAAAAATTAAATTGCCAATTAAATTATAGGATCCTTTGATCGTTTTTTTTTTTTTTTTTTGTTAATACAATAATAATAACAAGTACATATTAGATTTTATGAAAAAAATCTCGACTATTCAAGGGTTTGAGCATTTATAGGATTTTTATTTATGCATCTAAATATAAATTGTATATGTAACAGAGCTCTATGATTAGATTAGATTGATTTTTATGATTGAAAATGACTGCATAACACATATTGCATGTACTTACATTGCCAAAGTTAAATATGCATACAAATAAATGCTAACAAAATCCGATTTGATACAACAATAAAAAAATATGCACATGTAAAAAATATCAAATTTTATTCAGAGAGTAAATCAAAAAGGAATGTTTTTGAATGAATTAATAAAAATCACTTTAAATTATAAATTTGTAGGTCCTAGATTCAAATCATCCCATCTTGATCAATTGACCATACTGTTATAATTTTAGACAGAAATGGACTTGAATTCACATTAAGTTTCATTAAACTCCGACTTCCGAACTCGACTCAAACCTCGGCTATATAAAAAACTGAGTATTTGCATATTTTAAAAAATCAAGTTTTGTCTTGAATTGACGCCATTTTTTGATATGGATAATATCAATTTGAAACAACTGTTTCTGCTGAAAGCAATTATTTTTTGGTTAAATCTGTTTCCTTTGATTTTAGAATTATGCTATGTTCTTATTAGTTTCAAATACTCATTCAGATAGTTAAAAAAAATGGACGTAGTGAATAAAAAAAATATAAAATTGATTTGTAGAGTCATGTTACTTATCCCTCTAGTCTGAGTCATGGCCAAGGTTTATTCACACGGAAGTCGGTCATTCTTTTTGAAAAATACTCCACTTTAGAGATCAAAACAGAAGATACCTTTGCATAATAAAACTAACACTAGCAACAACAAAAAAGAAAAAAAACAAGTTGTTGACAAAGGTGTTTGTCATGTTTGTAGTGATTTGCACGACGAGCTTTTTGAGATATACAAAAACACTATGTGTATTCTCCCTTCAGCTGTTTTTCATCAGTTGACTCTTTTGATTTAAAGCAGCTGACTCTATGCCTTATGAACTCGTAAAGGGTATTAATATTATTATTTATTTATGATTTTGTTATGTATAAAAAATATATTAAATCGATTGTGTACCCTTTTTTTGAATTTGTGAATATTATGCAAGTATTAAGGATTGACTTGTATATTGATGGAATTTATCAATGCATAGTATATCTAAATATTAACTCTGCCACATATTAAAAAGTTGGCAACAAGGAAAATACAGAAGGGTAGCAGCCACCAGTTTTTCTTCCAAATTTTTCCTTTCCCCTTTGTGAATCGACGTTGTGAGTGGACAAAAAAGCTCGTCGTGCTGAAGGCTGATTGGAAGAGAATTTTAGTTCAAACCTATTGGATGATGAGAAAAGGATGATAATTGATTAATTATGTTGAGGTGAAAGAGTAGCTCTTCTTCTTCAAATGCGTAGATAAATCGTGGAAGACCAAGGTTTTACAAACATAACCTGATCTGGGGAGAGACCCCACGTTGCAACTTTTATAACAAGTTTCTCATGCATGATTTTTAATATACATATATACTCTGAATAATGACTGGATACCAATACCTCCGGTCAAGCACTGACACAATATTGAAGACTTTAAGAATATAATGTCATTTTTTCTATTGAAAATCTACTCAGTCTCAATAATTCAGATTAGAAAGGTGCGAACTTGATAAGTTAATTTAGATATTAGCAGAGTTCAGGATAAAGAGGGAAAGCAGGAACGGATTTTTTCAAGAAGTCATTGACTAAGATTGATTAAAGTAAAAACATGAAGGTTATAGAAATATATATTTACTATTTCGATTATTTAACACAAATGGATATTGTCACAAGGGAAAGGCAGTCTTAAAATTACAATTTACATATGTATGTGTTGACTATAACATTGAAAAAAAAATAGTTGACATTCAAAAGTCAAACTATCAAGATATCACTTTTAGGCACATAGGCATGGGGTCTTAGACTCAAGTCACACTTAGTCCATGATTCAACTGCGACTTCCGACTCGACACAGACTCAAAGGAAAAAGTTTTATGATTCACGAGGGTCTAGATACTTGACGTGAACTATTCAAAAATAACTTATGAGAAGCTTTGATTTTAGGTCGCTGTGAGTTTTGAGGATTTTCAGCTTTGACTGCTTATTTTTAACAGCACTATTTGAACAATTTATAAGAATCAAGGAATACAAATAAAAAAGGTTTAATTTTGTGTAAAATTAATACTAATTTCAAGTCAGTTCCGAGAAGAATTTGCTCCATAAAAGTTATAAGAATACTATTTAATTCCATTTAATTTTTTTTTTGTAGTATCTACTTAAACTTAATAGAGTTTCTAAGAAAAAAAGGTTGAATTATGTAAACTCACATCGTTAGAAGAAAGAATATTTAGAACTTTTTAATTTATTAATACCACTATAGTTGTATATATTAACTCAGTTCTATTGACGTAGGATTTAGAATGAAATATTAATGGTCAATGAAAATTGTCTATTCTGATTCTAATCCTTTTTTAAATCCTTTTTTTTTTGTATTAAAAAGTTTAGTTTTAATATATGACTAGATTTCAGGATTCTTCATCCCCTTTCCAATGATATTGGGCCGGAACTTGGGCCGGAAGACAGCTTCTACAAAGTATTGGTAGATGATTCAAAAACCAAGACAGTCCTCCCCCCCCCCACTTCGCCAAAATAATCACTGTCAACACAATGAATTAGATATGATGCAAAATTAGCTATTTTTGCAATATGATTTTTATTTTAAAAACATATTTCTAATGAAAATCCCACTCTGATGTTCTTATGTAAAAAACGAAAATATTGAAGAAGAAGAAAAAAAGTAGGCGTTTTAGGGAATGTGAGGTCAAGGTCATGTCAAAAGGAAACTTTTTTTTTTTGTGTGTGTAGCTATATTAGTAGAGATATGGAGAGCTTTAAAAAGCTACTAGATTTTTTACGCAAGGTGTATTATCATACGGTTTATTTTGTCTTCATACCGTCATAAGCTGCTGATTTTAGCGAGCATTTGTATCAAAAATTATGTGATGACCATTATTTGTATGAACACAAAATACTCCTAGTGAAATTGACTTTTTATTTTTGAAGAAAGAATGCTTCTTGTGGGTTTAGTTCTGCATTGGAGTCAATTCTATATGCCTGTTTGTATGACGTCATCATTTTGCAAGTTAGGAACCTTGGTGGCAGTAACAATCAAATTCTTACGAATAAAAATGATTGTCCCAATGTTTTTTTTCTCAATTTTAAAGTCGTTGACGAAATTTTTTTGGAATTTCTTCCCCCTCGTATTAAATAGATTTATAGAAATAAGTATGTCTCTAACAAGGCGTCACTCTCAGTTTTTAATGCAATTTCGTCTTAACTCAACTATTTATATGCATTTATATATATATGTAGATTTAATATTAGTTTAGCACTTTGACCTTCTATAATTTTTTTTAGAAAAAAAATTTATAAATACTCATTGGGTAACAAAGTACACTTGATATTTTATTACTCGTAAATCAAATGGTAATTTTATCTTTTAGTACAACTCACATATGACACTTGAAATATACACATTAAAATAGCAATTATAAGATAACGTATGAACAACTTTCAACTTTTTTTTTAATGGATAGTAGGCTCTTCTTGTTAGTAAAAGGGATTTAATTTGTTGTAACGTAAAATTTATTTAAAAAGAACATTTTTGGAAATTTGTTGAAAAAGATTTGTATAATTTATGTAGTTTACAAATTGAAAAACTTTTACACGTTTTTCGACAAAACGAAAATATGTATTCAAAGGCCTACTTTATTCATAAAGTTAAGCCATATTTACAACATCAAATAGTATCTTCGACTGAGTGGAGTCGCGTCGTTAAAAACAGACATGTTAATACTATCAATTTATTAAAGAGTAATTCTTAAAATCTGTGAGGAATAGGATTATTGTAAGATCCATAATTTAAAAGCCATAGCTTTTTAAAAAAATAAAAACTTGTTCAGACTTGCTTAGATATTTGAATAAAAATCCTGTGAAACAGTACATATAAATATTCCAAGCTGTTTACATACACAAACTAAATATGTAATGAAATAATATTAAATAGAATTAAACTCACATCTGGAACAACTTTTAAAATATTAATTTAACATGATCCTTATACCACATCCTAATTCTTCCACAAGACTCCCAGATTAAACTATATTGTTCTTCACATAAGATTTTTAATAAATATTGAGTGGATTTGCATTTGTTTGTTTTTAAAATTTAAAAATCAACTTATAATTTGAGCCGAGTAGAAAAATTAACACTGCAAGGCATGTTGAGTATATTTTTTGAGTCATCAGAGCACTACTTAATTGAAAGTGCCTGAGCAAAATGGGTACTTTAAGGGTATTTCATGATATCCCGAATTGTTTGTTTATGAAAAGATACATAATTTGAGGTTTTGGGTAATATAAAAATCTAAATTAACCGAATTTGTTAGAACAACAAAAAAGTGAAAGTAAATTTTGTGACTCAATTCGAGATCTTTGATATTTGTTTCTTCTTTTTTTTCTTTTTTTTGTCATAATATTTTGTACTGTGCCATTGTTTTTTGTTTTTTTGTTTGTTTTTTTTGACAACATTGCTCTTAATCAACAACAATCATTAATCTTTTATTAAAAGAATTTGGATAAAGCTATCATTAATTAAGGAAAATTATATTTTTGTTTTTCCTTGAATTCCTACATCATCCTCAGTTACTCATATTAAATCAAAGTTTAATTCTTTGGTTTCTTATTAAAACTTCACCGATTCATCATTATTGACTTTTAGAGAATAATATAATCGGTCATTGATTTGCCAAAAATAAAAATATAATGAGGTTTTAAAAATTGGTTTTTAATTTTGACAAATTATAATTATTATTCTCTTTAGTAATATTCCCAAAGTAGGGATCAAGCGGAAATTGAAACTTAAATGAGTGCACTTTTCAATGAACTAAGATTTGTTTTTTTAACTTTTATTCAAGTAGATATTTTACTATTATTATAAACTAATTGCCCCTTGATAGATAATTAATGTTGGACAATTGTAATTACGTATTATTTAAACACATATTGACACAGCAATCAATAGTAATTAAAATTAAATCGTTTTCTGCTCTCAATTCTTAGAAAAATTTGTCAAAAAGGATAGTTTACTTCAAGGTCCATCATCGATTTGGAGATAAACATATTTTTAGTGATAAATTAATATTAAATATTTTCAAATTTATACTAAACTGTGGATTTTTTCACCATTTTTATCATCAATATACTTTCTAAAAAAAATACATAATGATTGAGCAGGAAATACATACGTTTGAGCCATTAAAATAATTAAAAAGATAGATTTATTGCTTAATAAGGCCAAAGTATAAGCATTTGACAACTGTTATTCATAAGATAAACTTCTTCAAAATTATTATTTCATTCATACCATATTCCTTGTCTGTTTTTAAAATGTATTTTAAGCATATTTCAATGTATATTTTTTGAACGATAATATGAAAAATAAGATTTAAAAAAAATATATTTTTTTAAATAGTATGATATTCTCACTTCATTTGAATATATGTTTGTATATACATCATTTTCACCATAGTGACACAATCATAATTAAAATCTTAGTTAAATAATAATAATTGGTAGTTTATCTACTCCATTTAATTTCCATGTAATATGCCCTCAAAAAAAAGGTCTTAGGCACCTTTAAACATGAGATAGATGATCATAGTATTTTATTTATTTTCCATACACTAAACAGTGGTTCTTATAGTATATATTTAAACAGTAAAAAATGATTGTACACGACCTACAAATTCCAGGTTGAGTAAATTTATTTCACAATTTTTTTTCAACTTTTAAATACTTTGAATAGTAAATACATTTTATAAAAGTATTTTATTAATATCTATTAAAAATGAAGTCATAGCTTTCAATTAAAGCATTACAGTTATGACCATAAATCAATATTTATTCATATAATATTGCAAAAAAATATATAATCCTACGCCATGAGAGTAAAAAGTGACTAATCAATCCTTTTTCCTCAAAACATGCAAAAAAAAATCTTCTCACAACCCTTGAAAATGGACTGTATTATTAGGTACTTCAAGAGTCATGACTTTATTATTTGACCCTTGACTCATTTTATAGCTTTGAATTTGGACTAGCAGATATCTATGTAAATATTTTTAAAGAGATTGGAAATTTTTTGATTTGAAAATTACATGAAATTCAGTTCAGTGCATGAGTTAACTAATTAAAAACCGTGGATATAAAATATTTTTTTTACAATAAACATCTTTGTTTCATCTTTTTATATGTAAAAAGAGTTAATTTTAAATTTATGTGATGATGCAAGGGATAGAAATTTTATTAAATGACTAAGATTTATCATCAGAATAAGTTATCTAAACTATTTGTGACGGAGACGTTTAAGGGATCAGTCAATCTATAAACATACAGGGTGAGCCATTAAAATGGACATTAAAACAAATGTCGATGTAAGTATCAAAATGAAGTAACAATAATTGACTACTACTATCAACTTATTAAAAAGAAAGTTACTGGAATACTTCACCTTTGACCTGAAAGTCAGTTTGAAAAGTATGGAGTGCATTTCCATCCATGGAACGAACCTTTTCTTCAAAAGTACTCTTCTGCTCCCGCATCACATTTTCCATAAAACCATTCAAATAAGGAGCAAAATGCTTTCGTTTTGAAAATTAAGGACTGCACAACAGGGGAGGCCAGGGGGCCACTGCTCTCCAACTTTTTTTAAGACTTCAAAATTACCATACTGTTGAAAAAAAAACTTATTTACTTAAATATAGATTAGATTCCATAGTATGAAAGGATGTGATCAAAAGAATCCATTGGCACATAATCCTTCTCCAAATACTCAATTATCATATAACCATAGACATGATAGGGTGGCTTGTTCTCTTGGGAAGATTGTATTTGAATAGTCTACATTGATCCAAGGCCTCTTGGACTATCTCACATAAGATGTGCCTTTTAACTAATACTGACATGATCCTCAAACAAACTGTTTTTGAGGATTCGAATACTACAGACCAAAGGATCAATAATATACTCTACAATTATGGATTTTTGTACAATGTTTGTAATATTGTGATATATCAACATAAAATCAAGCAAGTAACTTTTTTTTTTTTTCATAAAAATATATTTAGATGCTAAAATGATCGATTAAACACGTTTCTTAAAAATTATATTTTATATTTTTTTTTAATATTTAAATGCAGGGAATGCTTTTTACAATTTAATTTTAAAATTAATTATATAGGTAGCTATGGTCATTATAGTCTCACATGGGGCTATTGAAGTGTAAAAGAGAGAAGTAAATAATGATACAATACATTCAAATATAAGCATTCAAAGTTTTATAAGTTTGAGGGATATTCAATGTTTCCTAAATAAACATTCGAATAAATTCTCTTTAACTTAAGAAAACACAAATTTTAAGCCATACAATTTTATAAATGAAGTCTCATCAGATTAATAATATTTGGCTGATACCTATGTACCATATAAAGGTGGATAATGATCCATGATGGGTCATTATGAATTTTGAAAAAGATAAAATCCTTTCTTTTTTGTTTGTTTTGGTTTTTCATTAGATTCCATCCCACTTTTAAGTTGACATCTCAAATATATGTACATTTTCCATTTGCAAAATATTTAATTGCTGATGCGACTTTGAATGTGCAGTTTATTTTCCATTGATTTGACCTTTGAACTCTGCATTCAATTTTATAGACTATCATACATAGGTATACTTAGATATTTTAATGTTCCTGCGTGTGACCTCTGTTATAAATAAGTAAGTAATCAGTTCATTATTTTTATCTGTATACATACTTTAATATTAAAAGCTGTAATCAAGAATACTTTTATCTGACTCTTAATTTATTGTTCCACAGGTAGAAGAAGAAGAAGAAGACCTTGCAGTATTCATAATAATAATAGTAATAATAATTTCCTCAATCACACTAAGCTAGTGTTGCTCGGTACTCCGGTACCATAGGAGCACAAGAGTGCTTTTCAAAAGGATCTATATTAAACTTCTAATAAAATCACTACTTACAGAGTCATTACGTCATAAACCACTCATGACGTAATAAAGAATCAAAACTTTCGTTATGAATAGAAAAATGATCATCAATATAAAATATGCCGGTGTGTCACGTAAATTGTTCTAACGTTTTATATTTTAGATCGAAAAAGTATATCAGTAGATAAATTCTTATATCATGACCGGCTTTATCAAACATTTCCCCATCAAACCCTATTAAAAAAGTATGTAATCATCCGTTTATATATATATATATATATATAAGATCTTTTCAAAATGTTAAAAGTTTTGGCCAAAAAAATTTTAAAAGAAAATTTTTTCAGACTCTTTTCTTATTGATCAGTCTTTAGAGTACGTTTTTCTTGTACAAGTAGCAATGGGTCATTTCTATACAACTTTTTTTCTTTTTTTTTATACATATAAATGTATATAATTTTTGATAAGTAATAATTTGTATTTCATTTCATAAAATAGAAAAAACATGCAATTTCCCCTAGAGTGTTTTTTTTACAGCTGGTTGTACTTTCAAACCCTTTTGGTTTGAAGAGTTTTCCTCAAAGAAGAGTCAATCCAAGAAAACTAAAAAAAAGCTTATATTAATTAATTAATATTTATTATAGTATTAAAGTATTATTTCATACGAAGTACATGGAATTTGTAGTCACTTAAGTCTTATAATATTAATAATAAAATAACTTAGGCAGAGGAGTGTGTTCGGTTCTTTTCTCTACAAATGAGTATTTTAGGCCTGCTTGAAAGGCGGAGGGGTAGTAGTAGTAGTAGTAGTACACGATGATGTTGATGATGATGTGAGTGACTTAGCTGCTGCTGCTTCTGGTGCTTTAGTCGTGAGGAGAGGAAAAGAAAGAGAAAGAAAATGCGAAAATTTTCCTTGCTGTTTTTTTTTTTTTTTTTTTTTTTGTTCCTTCTAGTGAAAGAGAGCTCGTAAAAGAAACAGAAGAAGAAGAAGAAGAAGAATGCACAAAATATCATATAGAAATAATAATATATTCCCGTTAGTAGGGATCTGGTCTTGCAACAAGTAGTTTCACTTGTTCTTCTTCTTCTCAAATTTGACTCAAAAAAAAAAAAAAATCAACTTTTGTGTGAGGTGTTGTTGTGATTTGATTTTTTTTTGTTGTTCATATCAATGAGTGTTAGTTCAAATGATGAGTGCATTTCTGGAGTTTTTTGTGTGAGTTCTTTGGTTTTTTTTTAATTAAATTGAATTGAATTGAAGAGTGAGGAAAACGTTCAGGGAAACAAGAATAACAAAACACAAACAAACACAGCACAGAGAGTTTTTACAGCCTTAACAAAAAAAAAAAACAAAAAAAAAACACTTTCATTTTTATATATGTGAATAAAAGGAAAACTAAAAAAAAGGTAGGTTCGTTATACTTATAATAACACTTCAAAATGCTTTCTAAAATTCGCAAAAATAAACTTTTTCAACTCCTGTCAGAAGAAACATGATTTGTGACTATCTATTATTAATATTGTCTCTTATATATGTATATGGGTACTCTTTATTATTAAATTTTAAAAACATATTATCATATAAATATCTCGTGACTCTATTTATGGGCTTACGTTTCTCTGTTTCCTTTTTATTTGTGACGTCATATTACACTAAATAAACAAACAAATACAAGTCTTAATACCAAAGAATTTGGTTGTTTTTTGTACCAATTTGTACATTCAATTTGCATTTAATAAATATTGTTTTTGTTTTGAATCTATTTTTGCAAGGGAAGGAGAACAATGTTTAAAGTAATCCACTTCCTAATTTCTACACTAGAGCGGAGTGTCCAAAAAAAGAAGAATTTATTACAAATTATTCACGCATTTTGAACCAAAATATTTATTTGGTTGCTAAGGCAAAATTTTTATACGAAAAGGATATGTACATTTATTATCTCCCACCCCCCACCCCTTAATCTGCTTGACCCCTAGAGACCAAAATAAGGGTCTATATCCCTCCTCCTTTCAAGCCATACAAGTAATGAAAGTTGTTACTACGCACCTACATGCAATTAAATATGAAGAACAAACCTTTTTTTTTCCTACTATTTAATGATCATTTACAGCAATGCCTCATATAGTTCGAATTTTGCCATACAGAGCAATATCTGTTGCTTCATCATGAGCCTTTTAGTAATTAAATCCACCATTTATATTATTCATAAATATATACAAAATGAACAAAAATATATTTTGTTCGTAGTAGGACTCTCAGTCTCAAACAGACCGGTATAGTTCTTATTACATTCGTCTCGCGGACTAATTTTTAAAGATCTTATGTCTCGTATTGTTCTTGACTTCTCAAAATGTATGATCCTCTATTGATATCAGAGTCTTGGCCTTACTGTTAAGAGCAAAGTGATTTCCTCTTCTAATATTTTCTTCAAGGTGTCGATCCCTTGGTCTTGGGTGAAGTGTGGACTTGACCACAACCGTATTATTTACCCGGACTATTTGATAACTAAATGTATTGAGTCAAATATTTTGATGGTTGACATAACCCTCAAAAAAGTATGTATCTAAACTTTTTTTGAAATCATATCAATATATCAACTGATCCACAAAGACCCTTTTGAATCAAATACTCTTTTGAAAATGAAATCTCGGCTCAAATGAATCACATTAAAAAAAAAAAACTTTTTTTTAAGGTGAAAAATCAAGGCTTTTATTTATCTCAAAACAAATATTTTTTTTACCGTTTCGTTGCTTTATCAGAATTAAAGTCATTTTTTGCAGGAAATAAGTGGACTCTTATGTTACTTCTTTTCTTTATATTGTATACATACATATATACTCAAAAAGGAGTTCAAATGTATATTAAAAAAATACATTAAAAATCAGATTTGATACAAAAGGAGTTATAAAATTGACTTTATGTACAAAGTACATTTACGTCGTTATAAAATGACATTCCTACCTATTTACTTTACTTTTTAACACTTTATGTTCCTCTAGACTCCTCATCAAGACACACACACACACACAAATATTTTATATCTCAAAAAATTTAAGATATACGTATGAAAAATTGCAAATTACTTTTTGATAAAACTTCTTGTATTTAAATCACTTCATTTGGTGAATGCCTCTCAAATACAAAATAATTTAATTACGAGGATTAATTAGAATGATTAAATTTGCAAATACTATATGTACATTGATAGTATGGATATTTTATATTTGCATTGTCATGCCACTATATTGTACCTATTTCCATGTCTATTCATCTACATATATACCTATGTAAAGCACTCAGATCTAATTGTGTAAATGATTGCTTGATTTTAACGAGTTGTGATAATTAAATAAACTGGTCTATTCTGTGGGGTTTTTTTTTTGTTGTTGCTGACGTATGCATGTTTTCAATCCAACGCCTTAAAAGCTAATCTCAGCGAATTTTAATGCATATACATATGTACATATATGGTCTGTCGACACAAAAGCAAATTAATTTAACTATCTTTTTATCTTGAATTATGTCTCATTTCTATTAATAAACCATTCTGATTCATATCTAAAGTAGGAAGTGTCAATTGCATTTTAAAATTGCTCAAAAATTACTAATCATGATAAGAAATATGATAAATTTTATTTGAATGACCATATGGTCATTCAAATTAAGTTTCATAAATGAGGTTTCCATATTGAATCAAATTGAAAGTATTTGTATTCACAATAACGTTTAGTATATTTTGATATAAATTTACAGGAATGCCCTAGTTTAATGTGGCCTATCGTAGGTTTTTTTTCATTTATAGGGGCATTAGGTAATAAACTTTAGCATTTGCATTCATAAGAAAATATATCCGTAGAACCCGGACTGTTTTTGTTTTTGGTAATGCTGTACAAACTCAATAAAATATTTTTGAGTATTTGAATATAGTGCCCAGTACTTCCCATATTCCTCAGTCATTTATATTATATTTTTGAAGTAAAGTATATTTAAATATATTAAAAAAATTAGTGAATGCTTCGAGATCGACTTATGCAATATCAATACACTCCCAGGACATTGAAAGTCTTTTTGAATTCACGGCCAAGACTGAAAGGTTGAGAACCGATAACTTGACTTTGAAGGATTGAGACTTGGATGAAACGAGCTACAATTGATCTAAAGACCGGTTTGGAGACGGGTCTCGATAAACACATCCCTATTAGAAATGTATTCTTTTTTTTTATTTATTATTATTTCATTTTGAAATTACTATTTGCTTTGACGGATCACAAAGAATATTTCCCTTTGCCTCATTGACAATTATCTCATTGACTAAAGACTTTTAATATGATTAATGTCATGAAGCATTGTAGCTTGTGCTTAAGGTAGTATAATTTAGGTATTTTGCTAGATAATTGTTTTCCAAGTTGATTTTGTACTTAATGGCATGTGTAGAACGTTCTGCAAATTGAATAATTGTATGATTACATTTTTATAGTACGAAACATGTAACTAGGCTCAAACATCAGCTCAAGAAATTACAAAGTCATTCATCAAGTCCTCATCAAGAACTGACTTGATCCAGGGAACAAGGAAAGAGATAGAAATATTATCCATGTATGTATATATGCAGTTAAGTAAAAAGGCGTACCTTTATTCATCAAGCAAATGAAGTAATTGTACGATTATACATATGTACATAGTATGGGAATAAAGCAGTTTGCAATTTTGCAAAAAAAAAAATTAAATTACTTTTTTGAGAGCGCAAATTGCTCATGGATTCACTATATGTACATAATTACCTTGTACAAAACGAAAAAAAGGATATTCTAACTAATATATATATTACTAAAAATTACTCTCTCTAAAAGAGTGTAAAAAATGATTTTTTTTTCCTTACACTTTTTAATGAGCATATTGTTCAATTTTGAGTAGTTGATTTGTGCCTCTGATGTTGTTGATCTATAAAGTAGGGTATGAGGAGGCTTAGAAACATATGGGTCTACATTAGTGGCACTCTGTCTTAATGATGGATTGGTTTAATTAGGAAAATAATTACCTTTAGTTAATAGGAACGGTTTGCTGTTCATTCAGTCCTTATCAGAAAATTATTTGTAATTTGTCTAATGATATCATGTTAATTAATTTGTTTCTCATCAAATGAGGAACAAACTGAGAAAGGGTTCAGCTAAATGTGAGCTCTCAAGGACTCTGCTCCTTCCATTTTATGGGTATAAATACAGGTATCATAGAACAATAAAAATGATTGGGTTTTAGATTAGATATCTGATATAATTATATATGTTATATATACGACTATGGGCAATAAATATCGGGAATTTGTTTAGAGTAAATTTAAAAAATCCTTATTTAATCATCAAAACTCATTTGATCTTCCTCAAGGTAGTCCCAATGAATGTACATGTGCCAACGGTTTTTTTTTTAATTATCAAAACAGTCAGTATATTGAGTAATATTGCAAAAAAAAAAAAAAGTTTTCAAATCAGTTTGGTGGTTCATGGTAAGAACTAATTCGATACCTGATCGCCTTTGAACCTCTAACCATAAACAATTGAATGAACTTTTTTCAAAAAGTTTGCAATATTACTCAGTGGGATAATATCTACGACTTTTATTACAATAAATGTTCCCAAGGTTTAATATTTACAGTTGTTAATCAGACATTTTAAAAAAACAAAAAATTCGATTTGAGCTGTACACAAAATGTGTATCTCAAACACCAATGAATATTTTAACGTGTAATTTGGTGCAGTTATGAGTGAGAGTAGTGTCAACCTAAAAAGTGAAAACCTGTATCTTTATCGAAATCCCCCCCCCCCAAAAAAAAAAAAAAATTCCTAGTTTTTTTTTGCTCATAGTCATATTTGCATAGTTTGATATTTAACAAACCAATTACAAATATGTGACTTGCTGAGAGTTTTCTGTATATCTCTTTCTTAAGGTTTTTGAGATCTTTTTATTTAATTTGAATGTGTTGTGAATTTGTGAGAAAGGAATATTATACAAAAAAACTTTTATCCTCAAATTTGAGTGCTACACGAATCAATGTACAAGGAATGATTTTTATTTTTTATTAGAGATATTTTATAATTAGACTATATAACCACTGAGCTTTGATTATAATTAGGACTATAAATCACAAAAACATTCCTATAATATTTCATAAATGCATTCACATTATAAGGCAAATTCCGCACTGGACAGTTCATCAAATTAGCAAATGAGGGACTCAAAACAAAGTAAAGGCTTCTTTTTTTTTACAATAATATGTAGAATTTATATAACGATAATTAAAATAAATTAAAAAAAGAAATCCATCAAAAAACAATTAAAATTTGTTTATTACAAACATGGGTTTACCTATTAATTTACCAAGAAAATAAATAAAATACTTTGATCTTTGATGTTTTTTTTTTTTAAAGAATCTCATTTTATGTGTTAATACTTGAATTTTTGACTCTCAAAAGTGTAATTAGTTGCTTGAAGTAGTTTGTACACACTATGTACTCTAATATATGAACAAAGCCCACAAATTGAAAGCTCTTTGAATCAGATATTGAATCTCAAACCTTTTGGAAAAAGATAAAATTAAAATACTTTTGTAGTGAATCATTAGACAGCATCCGGTTTTGATGTATGTACATTTCAAGAGTTTAAAATTAATTTAATTAATAATTATTATTAATGAAAGATATGAACCTAAAAAAATACTGTTTTGTAGTATTGCTTTACAATCCTCCATCTTTGTGTGGCTTAAATGCATTTAACTACTTATAAAAGATGAGACATTTAACTCTCATCACCTCTCTCTGATACATATGTCACATTTGCACTTTTTGCAGATGGAAGCAAATGCAATCCTTTGAAATGAAATACTTAAATAATAATAATCTGACCTGAAGTGTTTAAATGGCTTTATAATACTTGTACAATACTTGAGACAGCAAAATGATACATGCCTATAGTATGTAGTTTTTTAAATGACTTTTCATTCACAATGCCTACTTTGACGCATGATGGGATACGGCTCACTTAAAAAGGAAGGGAATTTAGTGGTGAAATGGAAATTTGAGAGCTATTATTAGTAAATGATCACACTAGTATTATGATATACATACACATAGATGAAGACGGTACTTCTTTAGTCTACCTAAATAGGTATGTACATAAGTGTCGTCATTGGTTGTATGGAAACAAGAAGTGTCCTTCATAAGAAAGTCAACTAAAGGTGTGTACATACATATAATCATAAACTAGCCACTCGAAATCCTGTCTTTTTCATTCGGAGAAACTTGAATAGTTATTTTTTTTTTTTTTTCAATCTCTATGACACATGCGCTATTAAAAAAATCCCATCTTAATAATATATTCTCACACTTCCTAAAATTTTGAAGGTAATTTAAACTTCATGATTCTTTGCTTAGATAGGTCTCTGTACATATTATGTATGGATTCATTTGACCTTGAGCTTACATATCTACTAAATACATACACTGATTTTTTTAAGGCATGTCTTTGTATATAAGCAGCTCTCAATTAATATTTTCTAAGGAAATAGAATGCTTAGGAATATACATGAACATCTATGCCCCTCTACGACTTGAACGGTCAACAAAGCTGAAATAAAAATTAAGATTCCTTAATTACGAACATACATATTTTAAATCATGTGTCTTTTAGGTTAATATCGAATTCTGTCAAAAAAAAAAATTTTTTTTTTTTTGCTGTTGTTCATGAATGAAAATATATATTTTTTTTAAAAAAGAAGAAAATACTCTAAATAGTTAATCATTTCCTTAATTTTTTTTTCAAACTTAGCTTCAAATATGAATAATACTAATTTGTGTCAGAGACGTACTTGTAAACCCAGAGTATGTACCTAAGTATTAATGCCAGGATTAATACTGAAAAAAAGTCTTATAGTCAGAATCACGTTTTCTGAGACCTAGTCTTTGAGGGATTTTAGATAAGGGAAATGATTAACTAATACAAGACTTTGAGGAAACGAGACTCTCAAATAACACCAAGGCCCATCTATAGAAGCACATTACTAATATGAGATATTAATATATACTATATAATAGTAATGCATATATTATTTAAACGTTTTGATATCCAAATTACTTACATATGAACATCCTGTTGTCTTTGTCTTACGCCCCCTATACATACGTACATTTAAAGAGTAAAAGAACATTTTAAGGCAATATGCATATACATACATACTTAGGTGGCTTAGAAAAACATGAATATCTATCAAAATATGTATTTTACAAATGGAAAAAATTCAAAGTAGGTTAATTTCAAAAATAATAAACAACATTTTAAAGAGAAAAAATATATATATTTTTTCATTTCTAAGAAAATGCTGATTCAACGAAATTCTTCAAAAATTTTAATTCTACAACTTCCTTTCTTTCTTGTTTTTTTTTTTTTGTAATACAGGTCCGCTCACGTTTTCTTCCGTGTTTGTAATTAAAGTTCACTTTTTAAAATGAATAAAGGAATGACAATGTAACAACATATAATATAATATTATGGAAAATAATAGATAAAGTTTCAAGAAATTAGAATCGTTAAAATATAAATCCTTGCAATTTTAAAGGTCCCACTCATTTGTACATATGTAACTTTGCCAACTGTTTATTGTGTTTTAAACATAAATTAACTGAACTATAAAATAATAATTATTAGTGTCCAGCTGTGAACTGTTCACTCTATTATTAAATGAAAAATTGTCACGGAGCTAAATGGGCTAACTACTAATTTGTAGCCTTTTTCTTTAAAGAGAGAGAGGAAAGAAATAAAATTATTGGTTGATTCCTGAACTTCCCTACAATTATAAGTAGCTATATTGTACTATTTAATATTGTCAAATAGCAATTAGCTATTAAAATGCGGAGATACAAGATAGTAACTACGGGCACGCTCATTCACATCTACAAAATGCCCATCTCTACTAATGGGAAAACACCGTGCTCAAGATGCAAATCAGTGCCCAGTTTATATGACTTCTTAGAAACAATAAACTTTTGTATTCATGCAATAAATGAACCCCTTCATTTTGAAAAGGAAAGTTATTGAGTCTTTAAAATCCTAATATAGTAATTGTAGGTACGAACTGTGTTTTAGTAAATTTGTACAATGCTTCATCTCAACATTGATTTGTTTTGTCGTGTGGCGTCCAATCAATTTAACCTTTAAATATAATAATCTATTTATTTAGTGAAAGTGTTTTTAATGCTTGACTCTTTACATATTTAGTTATATATTTAAAAATTAAAAATTAATCAAGAAAGAGGTTCTAGACAATTACTAGTTTTGATTGATATTGATCATATAACTATTTATGTTTTCGAAAACTTATATTTTTGCTCTAATTTGGTTATAATTACATAATATTTTGTTGTCTAATGCCTATTTTTTTTTTGCATACTCTTATCGTCGGAAAAAAAAAATGTTTTCCATCCAAATTACAGATAATTATTCTTCTTCTCTCAATACATTAACTCAATAATTCTATTGTTGAATATTTTATTATTTGTTGCAAATAAATAATTGCAACAATGTACTTAATGGTTGAATGTGGGCTTCATAATTGAATGGTTAGTAGAGTTAGATGTTTGAGAGTCTGCCAATTTTTCAATAGGCATCATTTTTGAATTTCTCTAAGACCTTCTTCCTCCTTCAACAAAAAGGCCTCAAAATCAGCTTGTAGAGTTAATCCATCACGTCACGCTCTACTCAAAACTCTACAAGAATGGATCACTTTTTAATTCTAGGGATGTGCTCTTACCTATTAGTTAATCCGAATCCATCTAGTTAACGTTTATAAAGGGGTACAGAGAGGAGATAGGAGAAGCATTCTTGATTGAGAGACTTTATATATTCTGATGGACAAATGTGATCGTAACATCTCACAAAGTCAAAGTATATTCTGTCAAGAAGTGCTGAGAAGTTCCATAATACAAATATTGTATCTATTTTAATATTTCTACATAATGTCTATTTCTTTAAATAATGAAAACGGCTCCTGAATATATTTTACTTCCTTCAAGACACTTAATCAATAATAATAATTAATTACTATAGGATTTGAACACAAGGAACATTCATTAATAATATATCCCTTTTGACTGCATCTACAGATATTTTATTATACAATATATCATCACAATAGGAAGAAAAAGTTGATAAACGGATGGTACATATATATATGTGGAATCATTATGGTTTCATATTGGCTCATTTCTCTTACTGTATTCCTTGTTTTTTTTGGCGAACGGATCATTAGTGACACATGTCTACTGAAAGGGGATCATTTCCTTCCTTTACCCTAACCCTTTTATTCATATTTGTAGTATATATTCTGTTGTGGGTGACAAATCAATTAATTTACACTTCTCATGAATGAAAATCCATTTCCTCGTAAATCATCCTGCAAATATCTTGAGATACAACCTCCTAAATCAAACTTGAAACGTTCTCATTCAACTAGGACTTGAGACTCAAATACTTTATATTTGAAAGGAAAAGATTTCGTTACTTCTTAACTCGAGCTAAATGCTAAGAACCAAAGACTCTTCTTGGACTACATGTGAAAAGTTTGAGACCCGAATACAAATGAAAATACAGAGATGTACCTTTTTGTGTGTTGCTGATTTGTATGTATAGTTATCAACTTTAAATCCTTACTTAGTGCTCTGACCATTGATTTGTTGAGGTTGAATCAAATTTGTTGGGCAGTGAATATGACTACTATATATTAAATAGAGAAGATTTGAAGGGAATGTCATTATTGTCTAGCTACTCGTTAATTTCTGGATTTCTTTTTGCTCTCTTTTGGGAGGAAATGTTTGGAGAGGCTATGTGAATAAAATTTGAGCCCTTGAGCGTCACAAAGTTCCTTTATTTCAAATTACTAATATCATTATGAAGATGTAAGCGTCATTTCTATTATTAAATGATTGAGTATTAATATACATATATGATGAGGGAATCACAGCTCAAAGACTCATACTCGCTTAAAAAATGTCGCGGAAGATGTTTTGGTGACGTGAGAGCATCAATACTTTGAATATAATTTGAATGTCGATGCAATATGTTTATTTTACAGAGGAAACAAATATTATAGCAAGTGTTCAAAGTATTCTCTTGTGCGTGCAAATCTATTTATTTGTCGATATCATCATGATACATAGTAAACACATATACATATAATATATCAATTCATAAATACATACACATATGTATAAAAATTGGCAGTCAACAATAACTGTTCTCCTTGCCAATTTCTATAATGATTTATATGTAGAAATAATCAGGCAAAATATATTAAGTCATTGAATATATCTCTGGTTTTCTATTTATTTATATTTTTCTGTCTTTTTTTTTTTTTTTTTTTGTCAATATTATGATTCAAGTATTATTACATAGATTGCTTTGACCAAAATAAAGTTTACCTACCCTAAGAACCTTGATTCATGTAGAACTATGCATGTTTCTAGACAAACAAGGGAGTATTATTGAGTAATACCTTATTTAAATAATTAATTAATAGTCTTATGGACTTCTAGTGGTATATTAGTAGAGTTGGGATTTGGAGACTTAAAACACACAAACCGAGCAAAACTTGCAAAGGACTGAATCCCCTTCAATATTTGTCATTTTTTCCCCTCTATTGGAGAAAAAAGCAACCGTATGTAGACGATTGAAAGTGAGTTTTAAATAAAAAGCAACAGAAAATAAAACTAAAAAATCGGGAAGTTCTGTTTTAGGTCTCCAAATCCCAGCACTGACTTTAATATTATATATATTATTAAATAATTGATAGTGACGCCATGTTGTTACCTATATAGTTAGACACTAAACAAAATGAACAAACAACCACAAAAAAAAAATATTTTACAAAAACTTAATTTTGTAGCTTTAAAAGTGAAAAAACAAACAAACTTGGAGCAAGGTTTTTTAAATGTAATTAAAATAAAATTTGGTTGTACAAAAGGATGACGTCACGTAAAAACGCATAATAAAATGTAGAAAAAATGATACCAAATGATATTTTTTACACAAATATGATTTATTCTTTGCTTTTTCCTTCTTCTTTTTTTTTCCTGTTTTTTTTTGTACTTACTTGATATGACTTTATTATGCCTACGGCATTGAGTCATATATAAGCTATATTCATGCTTTAAATACGGATAAATGTTATTTTTTAAGACAATTGCAATGAAATATTTCCTGATAATGGAGTCATTAACATAATGACATAACTTTGTATTTTATTTAAAAAAACACATAAAAATGGTTTCCGGACCTTCTGATAAGTAATCAGTCAAAAATAGGATGATGATGCTTGGACTAATTAAAGGAATTAACAGTTGATTTAGAGTTTAATCTATGAATACATAGAAGAAGAGAAAGCATTATTCCGTACAATTAAATTGGTTTATCACATCACCAATGATAGTTTGAAATATACACTTGTTTATTTAAGTCTTTTTTTTTTAATAAAAAAAATTAATGATACTATTTCCTCTTAAAACAATCAAAGACTCAAAAATGTATTTAATTTGTGTCAAGTCAACAAGAAAGGAAATTTGTTTTCAAATACTGAAAAGTAGAAAATCCACATTTCAGTTTTTTTACTTCATAAATATAACGGCCAAATATTTTGGAGTCCTTTTAAGACCTATCGCGCACAGTTTTGATAAAATGTCCCTTTATATCGAGAAATCAAGGGTTATTGTCTATCCAATAGAGCCATTGGATAAATATTATGACTGTACATATAGCCGATATGGTGCCTGAAAAAACGTCCGTCTTTTTCATAGCTCCAGACATTTATTTAGTGGGAGTTGGTTTTTTCCTATAATACAGTTGCAGTTATTATTGAAGTCATTATTTAATTAATCAAAATAGACTACTATTAATACAAAGGAAAGAGAATGTCTTCAAGAATATGAGTGCAGTTCACACTCATTTTTGAAATATTTCGGAACAACTTGGTTTCTTGCTGACTTGACACATTTGTTCAAAACCAATTTAAAGTGAGCAAATACTCTTTCAGCTTTTCAATTTTGTCCGTATAAACATCTTATATATTCATCTACTTAGGCATTTTTCTATACAAAGACAAAAAAAAAAAAAAAAAAAAGAAAAGAAAAGAAAAGAAAACTGCAAAGCAAAAAATCTGAGACGTTATATTTATGAGTCTAAGAAAATATTTACACAATGTTTATTTAAGGAGTATTTTCTTTTCTCTTTCTTGAGTCAATAAATAAATATATATAATATGCAACAAGAGAGTTTGAGAGATGTGAATGACCTTAAAAAAAATGACGTAGACTAAATTTTAACTTAGCAACCGTTTATTTTAACTCTTTTTTTCCTGTTCTGCTATCAAATGCACTCGGAAGTCTAACAGTAACTGCATTTGAATGCAGTTTTTTTTTTTTTTTTGTTCTTTCTTTCTCACTCATTGCTGCCTTGATGCTTTTTTTTATTTTAATAAAAGAAAATTAATAAATGATGGGTTAATTTTTCCTTGTAATAAGTAAATACCCCCCCCCTTCAACCCAATAAAGTAACTTATAAACATATTGAGTCTTGGCTTCTTAAAAATTTCTTTATGTCTATTTTTTTCTTTTTACATACATACATATTTTGTATGTACATATGTATATTCGTAATTTTTGGCAAGTTTTCAACTAAGGAGGTATGCTGTATGCTGCACATAAGGAGTTATTAGAAAATGCTTATAGAAATCGCAAAAAAAAAAAAAAATATAAGAAAATGTTCAAAAAAATATTTGATCTTTAAGTTTGTATTAAAAAATATTTGAGGGGGTTTGATATAATACAATTATGGCAAATACTAGCCAAAAAATTAATGCGGTCTATTTGTGTGCATAGGAATTTAGTAGAAAAATGGATGACAACTATTCTGAATCCGAATACTTTGACCTCAAACCTGTTCAGAAATCTTTTTTTTTATATAACTTCGACTCAAGTGTTGTTTTTTTAGCCCGCGTTTTTGGGTGTGTTTTTTTTTTTCCACACTGAGTCTGTGTCGAGTTTGAAGTCGTAGCTTATTAAGACTTGAGGCCAACTTATCAAGTTTAATTATTCCCTAGCTCTGACTCAATCCGTATCCATATTAAAAATGCAATCATATGCAATTTTAAAGCCATTTAAATGGTGCTTAGACAACCATATTCTAGTTTGAATAAAGAATGTTTTGAGTCTCAAGCTTTGAGAAGTCTTTCATTTTTCTTTTTCTTTTTTGAGCCTGAGTCAAAATATTTTAACTTTTTTCGATTTTTTTATACTTAACTTGCATTTAATTGACGACAGGTGATAGTATATTATTTATTTTCATCATCTTGAAGTCAATTATTACAAGCCATTCAACGTGTGACACATAGAGTATGTTTGCTTCTTTGTAATTTAAATTTTAGTTTCCCGTATTGATCTAAAGTTAATTGTAGAACAAAATGAAGAAAAGTATTCAAATCAAACGAAAATATTATTATAGTGCAAATTAGTATTGCAGAGTTTTCAAATAAATCTCTCAATTGTTGCACGAACAAAATTAATAATTGAAAAGCACAAGCCAGGAAATATACAAAATAATAATACAATTGATTTTTTTTTGATAGGACTCTTTAAGTTGGAGACATCCAACATTTACTTTACATTATTTTCTTTTTTTTTGTTCTAACTAAGAAATGTATGTACAAAATATGTAATTATACTCCTTTGCTCTAAAAACATGCACATTAAAATGTCACTATTGCTTATCAATTCAATGGAGGAAATACTTATGCATACTGACCTGACATTATATATTTATGCATTGTATACTTGTGATAATGCACTTTTGGATCAAGAGCAACATTCTATTAGATTAAAATATAATTTCTAAAGTATGAATTTTAGTTATGATCTGATTATTGAAGATCGGTCTGTGTCTTCAATCTAAATTTTAAAGGACTGAGTATAAATCCTAGAAACTGATTGGTCTTGCTGTCAATACTAAAAACTTAACCTCTTAAAAAAAATACAAACAAGTTGATTGTTTATCTTGTTATCGGCCAAGTCACTATACCCCAAACCCTTGACCTTGTATGACATGTTGTTGATCACAATATACTAATTTAAAGACCGACTCATTCGTTTGTTTGAACGTGCATCATAGTCAGATAGAAGAATTAATGAAGTAAATGCAGAGTAGACTAAAAATAACTTGAGCCGGAATACGACATAGGCGCTGCCTCTGAGATTGCTTGAGGCTGACTTCGAGGCCAAATTTGAGGTTGCTTATGTACTCAAAAGTTTAGGGACATGTTCGATTTAGGGTGTAAAAAGGGGAGGTCATCCAAAGTCGCTTGAGGCTGTTTTGAACTTTCCACCAATTCTATTTTTAATTTTAATGTAATGCTAAAATTTGGGCTAAAGTCCTAAAAGCCCTCTACAGGAACTAGCATTAAAATGGCTGTTTTAAGGCTTATAATAATAGTAATTGGTGTTCGTATTTGTGACCTTTTTAGAATAAATAAAACCGAGAAACATGATGGGTCAATCGTATCTTGTCCATGCAATGCAATACTTGACCAAAATTTTTGAATCCATATTGTTTCTGAAGACGAATAAAATTTCGAATTTTCCTTTCGAATTTGTACTATATAGTCTAGGGTCATGGCAGAAATGTGAAAAATAAGAGATTTACCGCCGAGTTTTATTTGTTCTCTGTATCATAACTCTGTGGAACGACTTATGCTGAAGTATCGAGGGATTGTTGTGTAATTCTAAAAATGGCAAATAATACATATTATAATTCAAATTAAAGGGCACTACTAATTTTTTTAAACCTTCGTAATCCAAGGTATTACATATATACAACTGTACAAATACATACTACAGATGAAACCCTGATAAAAAAAAGTCGAATACAATTCTAGAAAGAAAAATTGCATTTATTTTACTCTCTCTCTCTTTTTTTTCTTTGTGAAAGACATAAGTGCAATCAAATATTTGTATAAATGTTTTACTCTCCAGTCACGCCAACTAGGCCGTTTTTACATTCAAAAGTAGGATATTTTTTGGAGGCCTAATTGTTTACTGTTAACTTTGATTTACTGCAAAAAAAAAAAAAACATTACTTACATATCCTATTGCTATTGAGTCCTGGTTACCTATCTAACTCTATAAATTTGTTGTTTTTAGGTATAAGCTTTCTTTACGCAATTCAAAAACATTTTTGGCTTAAAAAAAAGCTTAATCATTTGAGATAATGATTTTTTTAAGGCCTCATTTTTCAAATCATGCATCTCAAATTTCGTACATATGCCTCATATATATATATATATATATATATATATCATGGCCAATATATTTGTATTAAATTAATTTTTTGTACATACAAATCAGAATTTACAAACACTCCCGCACTCAAAACCGCAAAATAATTACCTAGTATGAGGGTATCTATCCTAGACATTTTTTTTTGTAATGAGGGGATCCTGTACCTGCTTCTGTTTCAGAGGAACAGCTTGTGCAAAAAAGTTTACAGACGCAGATGGAATATTTTAATATGACTTTTAAGATCATTTGTAATTTTTTTAATACTCATTTCTACACATAATTTTAACCAAGTTTTTGTTAAAGTTTATATGTTAGCCAAATTTGGGGTTGTTCTTTAATTATTTTGATGAGTAAAAATGTGTGGTTGTTTGTTGTTTGTTATAATTGAAGTAGAATCTCCATTATTATTAGAGACAAAATTGTACAACCATTAAATATATGTATGTAATGTTTATTTATAATTTGGATGAACATGCAATTGCATGTTGATCTGTTAAAGTCATAGATAGGTGAGTAGAAAAAGAAAAGTAATAAATGAACATACAAAAATAAAAAAAACATATTTGAATACTTTGTATTGTGGCCAATACTCTTGCATTTGAAGTAGTCATCCTTCCAAAAAAAAAAAAAAAAAAAAAAAAAAAAACTCATTCATAATAATAATATGTGTTTCTCTTGAAAATGATATTTTCTTTTTCTCTCTTAATAAAAAACCACTCAAGGCTTTTAAAAATCAGTTCTTCTTGTGAAAAAGTATGGAATTGCGACTCATTCAAAGCGTACCCACTCCAAAATGGTACTCTTTATTGTCTGCAAATTTGCATTTATTGTAGAATAAATGGAAGAAAATAATTTTGAATCGTTGGGGGAAGTATTCAACAAGATTTGTCAAGAGATCATCTCTGATTTTATCACTGCACTTTTAATTACAAAAATAAAATAACCCAGACTTTCAATGAATTAAAGGTTGTTGTTTTTTTCAATATAATGTTTTTGAATGTTTATACAGGGTGCAACAGTGAAAAGATATTTCCTTTCTTTTTTCAAATTATCAGCTATAATAAATAAAAAAGAACTCATCCATGTTAAATGCTGAATCCTTTAGAAGAGTATGTAAAAGTTATTATTAATGCTGGCAAATCCAGTGTTATAAATGACAGGAGTATGACATCAAAGAAAAAGGGTGTTGAATTTACTCACTCCACAGGGGATTTAACAAAAACTTACATTGGTGTGTATCGAAGATTCTATGTGTCAAAAAACCCGCAAGGCCAATTTATGATTTTTTGGAAGAAAGGTCTTTAGCCTCACTCATCTCTTGATCTAATTTCTAGGGGTAACTTTTGATGTGGTGAGGCTACAGAAAGGTCCGTCACCAAAATAATAATATCTTGAACTAAAATATATCCTTGTTACTTTTCTTAATTGAGCAAATTCAAAATCGTCCTTTTTATTTTTTCACGTTACATTCTCCCATTTTGTCTGTACATTGAAACAAGGAAGTTTCCTGACGAACAAACTATTCTAATACTAAACATTTAGAATACATACAGGGTTCAATATAATTAATTACAAGAATGTATGGAAAATATACACTTAGACTTAATGTTAAATATGTTTTAAGAGTATGCAACTGTTTACCAATTTCATTTAAGTTTAAAATAATTGTGTGTTTCTTTGTTTGTTTGTAAGTCTTTTAGCAGGCCAATAAATCGGGGTATATACTTACTTACATAGATATAAAATGGTTTCCCATATATTCTACATAAATAAATATATTTATAAGTTTGTAACTTGTATGTATATACTCTACTATTCATTTGAATAAAATGAGAGTATAGAGGGAGTAACTTTTTATTTTTATTTATACCCACACACTCATAAATATATATATATATATATATATATATATATATATATATATATATATATATATATGTATGTATAACTTACTTTTTCAACCATAAAAGGTTTGCATTTATTTGCAATGTTTCTAAATCGTCTTCAACTTTAGTTGTATATACACATAGTATATAGTACTATGTGTACTATTGTCATTTCCATGTTTGTTGTTTTAATACATATATAGATGTTGATTTAATTAATTAACTGCGATTAAATGCTTGACAAACGGCATCAATCATGAGGTGTGATTTATTTATTTATTTTTGTTGCACATTACAGATGGTAGAATAATAAAAGGAAATACATACATACATACATACATACATATGTAGAATGGTCAGAAATAACTTTAAAAAACTTGTACTATTTGGCTTAGAGATTATGACTTGAAAATTTGTCTAATAGAGATAATAATAGACTCTACATAAACTTTTTACAAAATGATTTGTAAACAACAACTCTGATGTAACTTACTTGTCTCGAAATGATATTATTATTTATTTTATATGTATGTACATACAAACATAAGTTGAGTAAATTATGGAGTCTATACAAAATAAATAAAATTAATGTCTATGGATTGATGAGAGGAAGGAGACGACGAAGGAAGAAAAAAATAAATATATGATGAAATCCCTGATTTTCTTAAGAAAATGAGGAGTGAGTGATCCATCAAAAGCATGTCATTTATCATCGACTTATGCATCACTAGAAGAGAGGGGGGATAAATGTTGCCTGCCTGCCTACTACGACTACTACTTTAAAACGGCGACAAGACTTGTACATACTATTATATGAATGCAGATAGATGTTATTCCATCTTATTTTATCTTCCTGTGTTCTCCTTGATTCAGAGATATCACATACATAAATTATATATATATATATATATATATGTATTTATGCAAATACGGAAGCAGATAGAACTATGAAACGTTGTTAAAGAGGTACCACGAGTACTACTTCTTGTCTATGTGGACACATATACGCTCTGATTTGATATGCAAATTAGATATTAAATCAAATGGGTCTACTGAATAGTTTGGATACTTCATTTCCAGCCTGATCAAATTATATGTATGTAGATTTCTGCAGGGTTCCTATTCATTTTTAGGATATCTTATCTTTACACAGATGTCTTCCATGTATTTATGAACATAAACGTTGTACAGATCGTTGTTTTGAACAAATAGTATTTTTCTATCCATATGGTGAAGCTCTCAGTCTATTCCTCAACTATGCTTTAAAGTGTCTTGTACATACAATGACATACTCTCTTGACGTGTGTATTCATATTTTATCCATTGAAACGTGGAAATTCATGTGTTTACCATTCACATCATTAGAAATTAATGCTGAATGGATCCTTGAAGTATACAAATATGAAATATTTCAAAAATGAGTGTGAACTACACTCATATTCTTGAAGACGACATTCTCCTTCGTTTGTATTAATAGTAGTCTATTTCGATCCATTAAATAATGACTCCAATAATAATTGCAACTGTATTATAGGAAAATTAATTAAGAATGAAAAACATCTGGTATTTCTGACTATGTAGTGATTCATGGTGAGCAAATGAATTGGTTTTAGCCAACTCCAACTAAATAAATTTCTAGGGCGATGAAAAAAATGGACGTTCTTTCAGGGACCATAAACGCTGCATGTGCAGTCGACACATTTATCTGATTGCTTTATTAGTTAGACAACAATCCTTGGTTTCTCAATATAAAGTAACATTTTAGTAAAAATTGTGCGGTATAGGTCTTAAAAGGACTCCGAAATATTTGACCGTTATATTTATGAAGTAAAAAAACTACTTAAAAGTGATGGATTTTCTCCTTTTCAATATTTGAATGCTAACTTCTTTTCTTGTTGACTTGACAAATATGTAATATAATTTGGCTCTTGAGAGCAAATTTTTAAATCTTTTTGCCACCTTTGTCATGTTCTAATAAATTAATAACACTCTAATTAAGTTTCACTAAAATGCGACTTTAAGAGTCGATCTAATGCACACCTTCAAGTTAAAAACTTTAGTTTTGACTTGAAATCGAGCTCTTAGACTTAAAACTCTGTCTTGACCAATAAACCATTTATTAAAGGATGAAAACCCTGTATGTGGCATTTACATATAGAAAAAATGCACTTAATTACTGCTCTTCCTTTAGCTTAGATTTAATCTTTGAGGCAGGAGCCGTTTAAAGCATTTATAATTGCATTCAACCATTTTTGAAAAAGTATTGGTAGGAAATGACTGGAAAATACAGAGTCGTTCTACATAATATGTTCAACAACCAATTAAAAGGAGGCAATTTAATAATTATATACATACATGAGATATGTATGTACATTTAAGAACCATATTATTTAGATCGATCACATCACTTTATAAAGCAAATATTATGTACTTACGTACCATGAGGAATATTAAGTATTTGCTCAAGTAAGTTGGTAAATAAATACAAATACAAATGTAAAGAAGTTTGTACATATGTAGTAATTTATTGGTAATCGAAATGAACATTTACGTACATGTATTTAGATAGATGGGCATACATACATACATACATCAATGCAATTCTTTCGTGATCAAATATCTCACAACATGACATTATATATGTATGTAATTAACTTATACCCTTTTTGATCATTCGTCATTGTTTTTCTGACTTCTAATGTATTATAATATCATGTATGTACATATAGTAGAGTGGTCCTTGTTAAAAGTGGAAACGTGGATCGATCACCCCTACTTCACATAATATCATCATGTACATATTAGTTTAGTCTCTCATTAATTAGAATGAAATTAATCTTAGCAGCAAACGATTAGACCAACTCACTTGAAACAAAACCTAGAAAAAACATCATACATACATACAATAGGAATTAAAAGAAAAGAGTCACGATTCTTTTGAAGGGCGCTTCCTCATAAATTGTATCAATTTTAAACGCTTAATCCCCAGGTTCCTCCATGCTAAAATGTTTATTTCACATTTTGCATGCATATATTACCTAGTTTCCCCTGCATAAGGTGGGTTTATTATCAGAAGGCAAGGCGTACCTCCCTCCCGTCCCTACCTCATTAGAGCTCTCCTCACATTTCTGTACGTACAATTGATATACCTATGTACATAATGATATGCATGGAGATACACCTTTGAATGAAGATGTGTACTTTAAATGTATGTATTTATGATCTTATAAATCAAAAAATGACAGGATTGAATGACGGCAAGGAAGAGTCCAAAGGGTGTAAAGTAGATACAAGTGGCTCACATATCATTATTACATATACATATACATAGATAGATATATTGACAAAATATCATTGTCTTTTGTATAAGTCCCTTCAATAAAATTAAAAGACATATTTTGCCAAATATTCATTTGAATTAAAATGAATTTACCCTTGGATCCAATGGTTGTTTCATCAATAATCTACATATGTATGGATAGCAAGCCCTAATACTTACCTAAATGCTTGCTTCAGTACCTATGTAGTATGTAAGTATATTTGCTAGTAATGTGTTGCTACACCTATATTGACATTATTTTTTTTACTTTTCTAGGTACTATTGTATACACATAACACATAGCGTATGCATTGCTTATGTTTGCATTTTGCAATACTCTATGCAAATCTTATTTCCAAGAACTAATAAGTGAAACTTTTTTTCTTTTTTTTTTTAAATTAAAGAGTAAAACCTTTATCAAATAAGAATTTCTAATTTGTTGAGTATTATTATCTACCATAAGTCCCTCACTCTGCTATAGGCGTATGTAGATTCTATACTTCTATACATAGTTATATGATCAAAGTTGATTCGTGCTCCAATACTAAGAAGATCATATTTGATATAATAATATCTATACAATATGAAGGATCGTTAGTGGTCCACCGTTCTATATGTCTAATATGTTGCTCATTTTTGAAATAGATTGAAATTCCTTCTGGAAATATCTATAGGACTTTTAGAGCTTGGATGAATCCAGGACTCTAAACTATTTGTATGATCCTCACTTTTTGCTAAATTTAATATTTCATATAGTTGTATATGCTGTTGTACTTGCATTTATTTATATTTTATTACTCAGAAGAGTTACGAGTAATTGAAAAAAAAAGTACCAGACTGTTTGAAACTTGTCCAATCTACAAACGTATATATTTCATTCATTTTGCATGTAGATAGTTGATTTTTTTAAAAGAGTCAACTAATAAAAACCATACTATAGCAAAAAAGGATTCAACAGTCACATATGTATTTGATATTAAAAATTTAGTTCATTTTTATTTGGGCCTTTTCAAAAGCTTAAATCCCAGTTTATGAAAAATATATGAAAAAAGGTTTAGTATCATTTGACTTTAAAAAGAACCCTTGATATGCATGTAAGAATATGATTGGACATCCCAGACTGGAAGTCTATTGGAAGATACTGTGTAGCATATACTCTGCCCTCTCCCAACAACACAAGCAAATAACAGAGGATCCTTTGCTTAAATGTATATATATATATATTCTGGTTACTTTAAGCAATTTCCTGTGGACTTTAAGCTCATAGCACTAAGTATATAGTATTTGATGAGACATCATTTGACACCTGAACTACGTTTTAAAGCGTTCTACTCAATTAAAAGGTTTTTCAGTATGACAATTTGGTAGAATTAGACATAATCATAGCAGATTCAATAATACACAAAGCTTTTCCTTGAATCGGGGACATGCCCTCTTGCTTACTGATTTTATCTCTCTTTGATTGAATCCTCCAGAACTTATCGATTGATACATTCTTGTACATAATGGCCCATTGATTGAAACAACGTCTCTAAGAGATATTAATATCAAAGTTTTGGAACGTTTTATCTCAATTTGCAGATAATAGTGAAGCACTATTAATGTGTAGAGGACTCCCAGACCTTTTTGAAGACTTGGGCTATCTATTTGCATGTAGCCCTTACAAAACTAATTAATTATAATTAGACCGTACAGAATGGATTTTTTTTTCAGACCCTCCTATGAGGGTTAATGTATTGAAGCTATTTATCGACCCTTTTGATCATGAGCAAATAAACCCCTCTGACAAAACTTGTTTCCTTGACTTTAATTATACTCATTATGTAGTACCCATAATTAATGTGCATATGCACCATATAGGTACAAACATGAACGAAAGAATGAAGTTTTGAGTATTAGGTGTAATGAATAATTTCAACTTGACAACAAGGAATGTAATTATATTATTACGTATATATACATATGTATGTACCCTCTTAAAACATGCCTAGGTTCTTACATACGAAGTTAGCCTTTGTTAAATTTGTACAATTCTTGGAATGATGGATTGAGGGTTTTAGTTCGTCATAATACATATGTCATTATGGTCCGATGGGACATCAATTATGCTAATGAACTTCGTCTCCTATACTAATTTCAATAATATGTAGAGTAGACCTTAAAAAACCTTGGAGATTAACATGCCTTCGTGGGCATTGTCGTCCATCCTTCAACCTCTAACGATATTATTTGATTACATCGGCGTCTTTCTTATATTCCATTTGATCATAGCAATATTTTATTTTAGTCTTACATAGATTATGATTAATTGAATTACTGACTGACTGACTGGCGCTCCCTCTTTAATAAATGGAATGAAGGAAACACTAAATCATGGTTGTTACAAGTATTACATATGTATGTATTTAGAGACTGTCAAATAAACTATACATAGACAAATTTGAATTGATTTAATGTTCAAAGAAATATGAATACAAAGAAGAATGAATTTATAAAAAGTGTATATGTAAACTTCTTTTCAGTCAAGTTTTAAAATCAAAAAAGTAGTGTCTTAACACCTAGCGTCACAAAATGTAACTATGTACATACGTTGTAAACATACATAAAATAAATTATAATTAATAATACCAACTAATTTTGTAGGTCTTTTTTTGTACATTTCGAAGTATTAGTATAGAATTACGAAATATTTAATTAGGGTGTGATTTGAATACCAAACAAGGATATACATATATTTGTACTAGAGAATCAAGCTCTCAATGAATTATTGAGTACTTATATGTATAATATGTTGTTCGTACACCAAATTATGACAACTGTACATGTGTGCATATAAGGAAGTGGACTTGGATGAAACTTGATTCAATTTGTCGTAGAAGGAACGAGTCCCATAATCAGATCTATATCCAAGGAAGAAGGGTAATCAAATTCTAGGAGGCTAGTTAAACAATAAACGATCATGAAGGACAAGAATCTACAATGTGGGCTTCGTCTGAGTCATTAATTGACGAACTTACAATAACAATTTTGAGAACTTTTAATAGAATACATTTGTAAATTATAAGCTATTTGAACTGTTGTTTGGGAGAGACACGGTCAACAAATACCCCCCCCCCCCTCCCTCCCCACTTAGTTACAACACCCTAAAGAGCCTTACTCAATGGTGATTTAAACACTCTAATAATAATGGATAGGTCAATTGAATCTACGGATTAAACAGCTCTGAAAACTAAGCTACTAAGTTTGCTGACATCACATTACGGCACGCATATCATCGACTCAAAGGGATGCCATGTTGGAGACGATCATAGATTGTGGCTATAGTTACGGTTATGATGGAAAATTAAGAAATTTCCAGCACAAACTAAACCCATGTATTTGTTTATTGAATTTGATTAATTAATTAATTAACTCATGATTGATGACTGAATTTACAAACATATTATTTGCATGGAGTCTTCAAATACAAACATAAAATAGTTGTTGATTTTGTACTCAATTCCACCCAATGTTTGTTATCTGTTGAGTGATGATCTAATATTTTATTCAATTTTTTTTAAATATATATGTTAATACGTGAAACTGCCTTAGAGCTAAACATTGAGTAAAGGATTTGTGATGAACATAAAATGTATACCTATAATATTTGATTCTTTTTTATTTTGCAGAATTTAAATATAAATAAAATATTACTGGTATAGATTTGTATTTTTTTGTACATCATATTTTAAATCTTCTTGATATACTTGGATTGAATTTCATCACTTGGTTAATTTTATTTTTTTGTTTTATTTTCATGTACAGTCTAGTCTGTTTCTGACTATATTAAATATATTTATAAAAAAGGGAATTAGGAGTGATTAGCAATTAAGGCTTGTTTTTGTAATATTTATAAGTATGTACAAAGGCTATATGATCCTTTATGAAGCCTTCTCTTCAAAGCTTGGTTTTTTCAATAGTCCTATGTAAATATTCAATGGATGTTTTAATGTTTTGAATACTATAATAGGAAGTTGTTTGTTTTGTCTACAAATTTTGCAGACAAAATATTATTTTGTTCAGCAAGGGCACATTGGGATCCATGGGTAGAGAAAAAAAACCCATAAAAGTGATAAATTTGTGCAATAGAAAACGGATCTTTTTACAAACAAACTGTGACATCTAACAAATTAAAGGGTCATTACGGTTACAATTTGAATTATTTTGGGCCTCTATGCACTTTCTTTAACTTTTTCTTTAGATCAGAATGTTTTTGTGGGAGTACGTGATCTGTTAATTTTTGTCTATCATTATTAACAACGTAATCATCATGAATTGCCAAGGGAATACAAAGTTGTGTTCGTTATGAAAGAAAATAATAAATTGACGTCATATGTGTTAGTAACGTTGCTAAATTGATATTGGTACACACCTCAAAAGAGGCATCTTGCATATACAAAAAGTCGTTGTCTTTCATAAAGGGATCTTATAGAGGCCCCTGTTTCATTATTTTATTTCATATCTTTTGTTCCCCCCAAAAATCTTCAAGATACTTGCAAATAGCTTTAAATCCATGACCATACTTAAGTATTCAGTAATAGCCAGTATCCCACAGGTATGAAAAATGTATATGGATAATTTTGGCTGTGAATTTGTCTTCCCTCTCCTCTCATATGTGTGTACATATAAACGTCGATTTGTCGAATTTTTTAGATTATTATAGCTGGTTGAGTGAGCAGTGAACATATCCCCATTATTAAGTAGATGATTGTCCAATACTTGGGATAATAACGTCATTGCCTAACTCACAATTCATTTTAATTTCTTCATCTTTTTGAAGGAGGGAAAATAAGGGCCCCTCAAAAAATGTTTCGAAAAGGGTACAAACTTTTTAAGCCCCCAAAAAGTGTTGGTCAAGAACTTAACACTTGAATTATTCCACATTAAGAATATATAGCTAGGTATAATTCGAGTTCAGCTCGTCATGACACTCTAAAGGGAAGGAGTAGAGACAACTTAACATTTGACAGTAAATTAGTGTGAAAAAATTAAATATAGGTAATTCTAAACTTGAAGTCTACCTTTACGGATGAGATGGCAAAAGTTGCATCATAGATAGGGGAAATTGCAAAGCTACAAAAGTTAAAATAATAATAATAATAGGATAATGGAAATACCAGACGTTCTTGCTATGTGAAGAAATATTTCCGTTTACCTTGCTGTTGTTTTCCTGTGAATAATATTGATCATTCAATTAATTAATTCACCATGCTTCAAAGTAGTATGTATACATTGAATTGAGTTCAAAATCCGTCAAAATAATGTGTGTAAAATCATGCAAAATATAGGAGTTCAATATTTTTCAAACATGAATATAATATGAGTACAAAAAAAAATGGAAGCAAGTTAAAACAAAGAACGATTTTTTTTTTTTTTTTTTTTTTTGTAGTCTTGAACTCTTTTTATTTTTATGAATCATCATGAATTTAGGAGTCAAATTACATTTATGTACAATATATAAATAAATGTATATAAATGTATTTTTAAATATTAAAAGTGTAAATATTACTTCACAATATTTCAAATTCATTATTTATATGATTATCCGGCTTTTTGATTCAACGACTCCGTCTTTTGATTATGCATCATTGCTCTCCTAAAAGAGATTATATAAACTACTTTCTTACATATTTTTTTGTTTGTTTGTATCGATACATCATCCCTGAAATCAAGCGGAACAATTTCTGAAAAGCCAAAAAAAACAAAAAACAGATGTCTCAATGATAGACCTAAACACAAAGAAAATGTCAAAATGCTATTACCTATTACAACATAGAGTATTGTTGTAACTCGAGTCATGAATGAGTCTCATTAAACTACGACTTCAAACTCAACTCAAACTCAAAGTGACAGATCCCTGACTCGGATTGTTTCTGGACAGTCAAAATTGTGAACACATTTTAGAGCACGTTAGAGAAACATACATACATTTTGACCTAAGAGCAACATGATTGATGAAACCTTATGTAAAGCTCATAATCCCAAACTGACTTTTCTTCGTAAAAAATTAAAACACAGACGAGTTGACTCGCAATTATATTAATTGTTATTAACGTGTCTCATCAGAATAAAAGTGATTGTCATCTAATGTTGTGAAAATGCTTTTTTATACATATTTTGAGTACAAATAATAATAATTATTTGTGTGTCTCGACTCTACAGAGAAGAGAGAATCCGTTTTAATAGTTGAGTAAAGAATTGCTAGAGGTCAGAGTTGTGTCTTTCTTTTTGAATACATATATGGCGCACCATGATTTCTATTTATTTTTGGGAGTTCCTTCATGGATATCAACATTTTGTTCTTTGCATTTTTGTAGTAAAAAAGACAAGTCATTCTTTCCACTATTAAATTACTTTAATTTTACAGAAAATAATAATAATTATAGTAAGTAATCCATTAGTGGCTTCAATCATTGTAAATATTTTTCCCTTTATCGATAAACAAGGGGGATATTGCTTTGATAAAATTGAAAAACAAATCAAGTATCACATGATATAAAGTAAAGGTTTTGTTATAATATTATTATTATTATTTATGTATTTTTGCAAGTTGTAAATAATATTTTACTAAACATTCAAAAAAATTAAACTTATGTAGTATATAAACATAAGATTACTATGTCAGAATCCGATAAAATAATATCTGTCTGTTTGTGCTCAATAAAATGTATATATCTCAGTCCATCCCTTTCTGAGTAAGTACTAGGTAAAGGCTTTTAGATTGGAGTTACGGACAATTATTTTCTTGCTATGGGGAAGGCTTTTGAGTTGATGTGTCAAAAAACTTTCTTTTTGTTTCATTTATCTCGTTGCGTGTCAAATCTAAATGATAAATAATTATATTATTACGGCATAATGATTATTAATAATTGTATAATTATATCTAATAAATGGAACACATATAAGACGCGTTAATGTTCCACATCGTGATCCAATTTCCAATCACCTTTTCATCAGTGTGTGTTCAGAGATGGAATCCTTCCGCGTGTTCATAGTTTGGCCATCACTGGTCTAGACGGTGTCTCTACTGCACTCAGTGTTATGTATCCTGTTTACATTGGGTAGGTACTGTGTCAAATAAAGTCAGATGTGATTGTTCCAGAGATAGAATGAACGTGTCAGGGTTAGAACAGACACTACAGAGGGATCAGATGTAAATACAAGTCTGTGGTAAGAGTACTCTTTTCCACCAAAATGTCAAATCACAAGTCTTGTTTTATAAATTTAGGCTTTAAGAAATAATTGAGTAATCTTTGAGTGTGTATATATCTGTGTCGAATCAAGTGTTCTCTTTTTGCTGCATATCAAAATAGGGTCACTCTAGTATATATAAAATAGATAGATTCTTAGCTTTACTCTACAATTTCCTTGGACCCATTGTGCTTTGAACAGCTTACCTCCTCCTACAGCCTCAAAATTTCAAAAGGAGCCGTAAATTATTCACAATTCAAACAGGAGTTTTATAAAAATGATGTACCATATTGATCACACACTATGATAGGGTGTGAGGCAGTGGTCTTGACTTATATGTCTGTTTACTGTGTCCTGTACCATATGGTGGCTATGAATGGCTTGTGAATTTGCTCATTTCCTATGGACTAACAGGGCGTGACGCTAAGAGTGCTCTTAGTTTGCTAGGGCTCAGTATGCCTGTGTCATCTTGCGGCGGCGGACGTTTCCGTTAGTTTGTTCATGTCTCTATAACCCTACTGTTCAAAGTTATTGTTGTTGTTTTTTTTTCAAAAAGTGAGGGAGACACTGCCCTTAGTTACATTATACATGTTAATATCATATTGGAGGACTTCTTGTTCTCCCTACTAAGGGAGATCCACAAAGTGTTATTTAAAAAAAAATAATAATAATAATAATTTGCCTCTTGGTAGAACTTGTATTCCTTGTTCTTACCACTCTAAATATGCAGATAAAAAATTTGTAATTAGCGTATAGGAAAAAAAATACCTATAAAAATACAATCATAAAGGCTTTGTGTCCAATGAAGCTTTTTTCAATGGAGTACATAAATACATTTCAAACACTTCCTTGTTCAATGGAATCAATGGGGGTATACACGCGACCATAATTTGTCTATTAAATGACGTACAATATTATACACATATCTTGACCAGATGGAAGTCACTTAAGATTACGATATTAGTTTTTGTTTTTTCTTGGAGTGTGTTTTGTGTAGGTCTTGGCTTCCTTCATTTTGATAAGTGAGGGAGGAAAAGATCAAAGGGGGAGGTAGTGTGCATACATGGAGATGATAAGAGTGTATCGTGTATTCATTAATTTACATTCTAGACACATCATTAACTATTTTTTTTTTTTTTTGGGAGAATAATGTATTTGACAATATATTATTATTATTATTATTATTATTATACTTTTTTCCCCTCAAAAGAAGAAAAACAAAATAGGTACAGTTTTACCAACTGTGGTGATATTATTCATCATTTAATATGTAGCAGGGAATTCTTCACACAGCCGAAGTAATTCGAGCTCAACCCATCAACGTTTCAAATACTAATAAGAGGAATGAGTAGTAGGAAAATCCCGCAACTCCTAGTATTTTCCATGATGGTGGAATAAATTCACAATGAGGAGGGATTCATTCAAAATACTATCATTATTTCGTCATTGGATGAATGATACACTTGTCTCTTTAGTTCAAGGGATTGGAAAATCCTCTAAGCAAATAATCAGTCGTAATTTTTGTCATGTACATACATATGTGTCAAGTCAATAAGATACCAAGTTTATCGTAAATATTTCAAAAATGAGTGTGAACTGCACTCATATTCTTGAAGACATTCTCTTTCGTTTGTATTAATAGTAGTCTATTTTGATTCATTAAATAATGACTCCAATAATAACTGCAACTGTATTATAGGAAAAAACCAACTGCCACTAAATAAATCTCTGTGGCTATGAAAAAGATGGACGTTTTTTCAGGCACCATACCGGCTCCATGTGCAGTCGACACATTTATCCGATTGCTTTATTAGTTAGACAACAATCCTTGGTTTCTCAATATAAAGAAACATTTTAGCAAAACAACGCGTGCGGTATAGGTCTTAAAATGACTCCAAAATATTAGGCCGTTATATTTATGAAGTAAAAAAACTACATAAAAGTGATATATTTTCTCCTTTTCAATATTTGAAAATAAAACTTCCTTTCTTGTTGACTTGACACATATGTATGTTAAATGTGCGTTGATTCTTTTTTGAAAAGAGTCTACATACATTGAGTATATGTACATTTAGGAGCATAGAAGCAAATACGGAAGAAAATGAGGGAATAAGTCCAACTCAAGGACATTCATTCCTTTTTATTTTTCCCTATTGTTTGTTTGTTTGTTTTTCAAACCAATCGACGTAAAATGAATGGCCTCCCCCCCCCCCACACCAAAAAAAAATAAAGCTTTGTAAATTCAATTCGCACAACTGACACGCCCCATAGATAATGGTACACGTTTCCTTATACTACATACGGACTCTTAGCAACAATTTTGAGTCTTTATATATGTACATACATATTAAATATGGACTTGGCTATTGATTTTCGATTGCAATCTACATATCCGGAAAAATAATTTGCAAAACGATTAATTTTTTTTTTTAATCGCTCCGTATATAAGAGTTCAGTCTTTTCATTAATTAAGTGATTGTATCTCCATTTATTTATGCTAATGAGATATTGTACATATGTACATATATGTAATTGAATTTATATGTGGTGAAAAGGATGTCTTTTGAGTCAGTTCTTGCTCAAATGGGAAGCGACAACTATTTAAAAAGACTTTAAAGAAACAAAAAACTTGGCATTCGTAAATATATAAAGTTTTTCTCCTTGGTTTCTCTACATATATAATATACAACTTATTTTCCCCCATTTTGTTTAGTTAGAGTAAAGTAATTTGTTCTGTCACAGACTTTGCATGAAAGGACATTTTTGTGGTGGATATACACAAAAGTAGTTCTGAGTCAAAAGCAACTAAAAGTAAGAAATTTCCCCTTAGCACTCCAATTTGTATTTGACATAAAACATATTTAGATTCAACAATGAGCAATATATTTAAATTTTTTGGATATAGTTTATATAGAGCAGGAATTGGCAACCTTTTGGAGTGAGAGGGCCGAATTAGAAATATTAGTTAGTGTCTAATATCATACAAATACAGATATTTTCCTGCAAAAACTACATTGTCAAAGAAACCTGGACTATTTTGAAGGCACAATATAGGGTTTCTCAAAGTGTGAGGTCCAAATAAGAAGAACGACGAGAGTAATTTGAGGGTGCGTACAATTTTGTATCCAGAAAACGAGGTAGAGGGCTCCAAAGACTCAAATGCTAACTCAAAGAGTTTGAGAATCGCTGGTGCATTGAGTGTTAAACAAACAGTAAAATGTTTTATTTAAAAAAATGTTACTTTCTCATTGCTAAAAGGTGGAGTGAAAGCATCTCACAGTCTTCGTGTGGTCATTCAAACTTTATTTGACTAGGATTTAATGGACTCTATACCTTAGAATCAAGGAATGTAGAGTAGTATTACAAATTATTTGCAGATCTGGACCTTTACTGTCTTAAGTTTTATGGGCATACACCAATGGAGCACAAAAGCTGTTTCATAGAGCATTGTTTGCTCTATGAGGGCATCATAGATATCACCTACCTCGGAGCTATCAATGCTTAAATCCTATAATTTAATTACGGGCCAATTATTTCTCGTTCATGAGTTATGGTATTTGAAGTTTGAAATAACGAATTCAATTGGTTAACTAAAATACGTGACAGTAATATTTATGACAATTGGAAATTGTAGAGAGTATTTATGGGGTGAACCGATTTAGAGCTCCATATTAATAGCCCTAATAGAATTCACCTTTCTCTTCAATTGTGACGATGAATCTTTGGGACTTTGAGGTGCAATTTGTGGGGTCTTCACAGGATTATTCAGATTAAAATGGATATTTATTTATTTATTTAAAAAAAAAAGCTTACATTTCTTTTGACGGATTAAATATTATTTATATATATAAAAATAACGTTTAGATATGTACATATGCAACTATGTACACATTTTTTCGACTTCTTATCTATTTTATTCATTCATTTATGCAGTAACTACTACTACAATTATCATGCATAGATATATATATATGTATATAAAGACCGGAGGCAATGCCTTTTATGAATTGATATTGTTGTTATCTTTTATGATTACATCAATAAATGTGTCTGGATTTTTTTTTATTTTTTTTGAGTGCTTCACACTCCGTGAAGAAGTTTTTGATTATTGAATTTACATATTTTGATAAGTGTTGCGCATTTATGCCATGGTTACAGAGAGAGAGAGACAAATTTATCTTAATACTACAAAAGTACCCAATCTCATCACAAAATGAAAAGAAAATATTTTAAAACGAATAATTTCTTGTCAAAAAGTAATGATTGTATTTACATATCACGACCTGATTTTTATTGTACCTATCTCTCAACCTTTCCTCCTACCAAGAAGACAAGAATTTCTTTAAAAAAGGCTATAAATACGTTGGCAACTGTAGTATAACTTTTTTTTATTCCATGATAGTACAGGGTTTACGTTTACTCCACGTTTAGAATGCTACTAAAATGAGACTTGTGTCAAGAAGAAACTTTTGAGAACAAAAAAGATATTTGTATCCTATTTTCTATTTTATTTTTTTTTTTATTGGAAAAATTGGAATTTGGTCTTCCTTTATTCTTAGCCATACTTTTGCTTTTTGTCAATTTCAACCCTTTTTCCACGAAAAACCGGACGTTGGGTTAATTTATATATAGAAAAACAAACGCTCTGGACAAGTCCAAGAAAAAAGGACAATTGGTCATATTAGAACATGAGTAATGTAAAAATCGATGGCTAACAAAAAAAACTAATTTTCAGGCTACTGAGATAATGCCGTGGTATAATGTGTTCTCCTAAGAGAGTAAGGAAATGCGATTGAATTTTATGTTGCAGTATGACGTCATGGGTTGCCGCGTGGCTATAAATAAATATAATAAAAAAATATTTCATCAGATTGTATGTATATTTCACCATGAATGACGTCAGAGGAATTGCATTTTTAGACTTACAAAAAGAAAAGAAAAGGAAAAAAAAAGAGAGAGGGAAAAGGAGAGGAAGTAAAAGTGAGGAAGGAAGAGTAGTGGAAGGCGGAAAATGAGGAGAGCCAAAAAAGACTTTCTCCTTTTCGTTGTTGTAGTAGTAGTAATATTAATAATAAAATAAAATAAGAGAAGAGAAACTGTTTTCTACATAAACAGAAAAATATTATTAATAGCGAGTTATTTTTCAAAAAAAAAAAAAAGAGAGAGGAAAATCTTCTTCTTTTCTCTTTTCTTTTCCTTTTTCTTCCTTCCACTTTTTTTTTATTATAAAAATGGCGATGTTAGAATACACACCAACATATATAGAGACATGCTTTTCTCCTTCCTTCCTTTCTTTCTTTGACGTCATAAGAGATGAAATCTCATATAATGACGTATGTACAAGAAGAATAAGTCTCCTAATTCCTTGTTTGTCTGATGATGATACATAGTAACATCATATTTAATGGAAGGACGGTGATGAGGGTTCTCATACTTTGTATAATATGCAATTCCAATTGATTTGATCATTTCATGCCTTGTAGAGCCCTAGAATCTAAACTAATTATAATTGAAAGCCATGCTTATATTTGAATATTTATTCATTATGATGTAGTTGGTCCGAGGAGTAGTTTCTGAGCACTCCATACGAGAAAATCCTTGATAGAGACGAGTTTAATATCAATTTAAAAATTTCAGTGGATGCTTTGTACTTAATGTGACCGCTTCATGTAGGAGGGAAACTTTTTGCCACACAGCCAAAAGAATAAATACTGCCTGATCATAATGATTTCTAATGTCTATTTCATCACTTTTGAGCAAAAAAAGTCATTGAACCAAATAAAGCATTATTATATGTATTCATATGGCATTATGAATTTTTTCTTGATAGGTAATTACATAGGTGGAATTAAGGCACGAACTTTGGTGTAAACTGTCAAAGTATTCCAAAGTATACGTACAATCGATTAGTGATAACCAATGGTATTGGAATACGTGAGTTAACTCACAAGGTGATTTTACAAATATGACATCATATAAAAATGACAAGGATAATCATGCAAATTAACAAAGATTTGGTATTTGAAAAGTCCCCTCCCATCCTGCTCTGATGCCCATTCAACCCATTCCGCCCTCCTCTATGTACATTGCAGCCAAAAGGAAGGGATTTATAGTAAAAATGCCACACAACATTTTCCCCCAGAAAAAATTAGAACTAATATTGTTTCCCTTCTGTGCATAATTTATTACTTACATGATGAGAAATTCTCCGTAGTTACTGTTGCTAAGGCATTTATGCATTAAAAGAGTTCAACGACTTCTATTTGTAGTAGTAAAAGGTAATCCGGTAGTTACTTAAATCATTTCCTTGGAGGTAAATATGGATAATGATGATAATAATAAAAGTTTTGTCCTTTTTATTTATATATTTCTGTCATTTGCTCCGACCAAGGTCCTTTTAATTGGAGCTTGCAACGGCATCATGAAAGGATTTCTTTTCTCTCTCTCTCTCTCTGGAATTTTCCATTCGTTTCTCTTCCATTATTATTTTCTTTTTGATATTTGCAGAGCCACCACTTTTTTTTCTTTTGCTATACAATATGTTACAAACTTTGTATACAAAATTCTAGAGGTGAATGAACTCTTTGTATTCTTCAGTTAAAGGAGGTAACTAATGGTCATATGTTGATTGAATGGTCATTCATTTTGAATCCCTCTCTCACAAAAATAAACAATGGGTAATGCACATGGAGGGGGGGAGGGGGTTATAGGGACTCATATTTCAAGCTTTGAAGAGGAGCTTTTTGTCTTCCTTTCTCTCTTTAGTATTACTCTCTGAAAAATGGATTTAAATTTAAATAATTATCTTTAAGTGCGCGATAAAGCAAATTTGGAGCTCCACTCTACGTAGCTATGTTTTAATGAGATTTATGTGGGGGGTTCCTTCTATATTTGCTCTTCACTGATTTATACTAAATCAGGAATTTTGAACCGGGGTTTTGCAGAGGAGGTAATTTGAAGGTATCAAGTGTACTGATTACAGAATATGCGCGAAAAACTACAACAAGAACACAGGATGGATTTTGCTGTAGTCACATCCTCATCTTGCTTTTCACTCGTCTTTCTCCGATTATGCATTCACTTATCCTAACATTGCAGTTGTTCCACAATCCTATCCATTTTTGACGATCCAGCACTTCTTGACTTTGCGCTGTGTTCCCCAAAGTACTTGAACACTAGTCATTGACTATTAATACCTTTTTAGTTGTAATTTAAATCCATCAATTCAAACGTTAAAAATAACCTTCTTTTTCAAAGAGAAATAAATTTATATTGAACCTTTTCATTCGATTTAATCTTCTAAATGCAAAGAGCACAGAGCCGGGGGTACCTTTTGGCAAAGATCTGCACCCCATAAATGACACCCTGGAAACTTCTAAGAAAGGAAAGGAAACTTATGAAAGTGATTTGTGACGACTTTTGGAATGTGATTTCCATTTCAATAAACTATTTTCGGTTTTTGAGTGGAATGACATCTTCTTAACATCCTCTTTGAAAGCTGTGGGTCTCATCTCTTGATGCACTCCTTATTAATCCATTTCATGTAATATTCAAGGAACTATACAAGTACAAACGTTTTAGCAAATTTTTGGGCCTACTCCCGCCGCCTATGGAGTCCCTTTAGGTCAAAGCAAAGACTTGAAATAGAATTTACGTTAAAAACACTAGCGGATCATAATTTTTTAATGTACAAAAAAAAATTGAAGTTGAAATGGGCCAAAAAAGCCAAAATAAAAATAGAGTCTAATTTCTCAAAAACCGTAGAACTCTCGAGAAAAAAAAATTGCAGATTTGAAATCAGGTTGCAAACTTTTGTTAACTTTTATTTTACTTATACCCCTTAGGATTTTTTGACTGTTAACTTGTATAATTAATTAGAAGCGTATTCGGGATAAAATAAAGACTTATTTTCTTTATATCATATGATTTATCCAACCAAGTGGCAGCACTTGGCTGCGTCTTATGTACAAGGTAAAACTACAATAATACCTCAGATATCGAGATTTTTACCTGGGACAAGGATATTGATGTGAGAATCAGTCAGATTCTATGTACTTTTATTGAAAGAATGTTAATTAACCACCAGAATTACTAGTACACGAACTTCTCCAGCAGGGGAATAGTGCTCGTAATCATAGATGATATTATTCATAGATATTATTATTTTGTCGATTGATAATTTAAAAAAAAAAAAAACTTAATTAAATAGACCGCTTTTGACGGATAAACTTTTAAAATATTTCATTTTGTAATTATTTGTGAGACAGCTAGAGTAATGTTATTTTACATATGTGACTGACTGAATGCAATGCAGAATATTTATGAATGCAAGTAAGTATTATTTATATGCACATATATATGTCCTCGTAAATTAAATTAAGTACATAAACTTGATTGTGTGTGAGGATTACTATGTATGATCTATGTGCATAGACTTTTAAGGAATGAATTAGTGTTGCTTTTGATTAAAATCTTAAGATCTGGGAGAAAAGGATATCCCTATAATATTTTGTTTAATAGAGAATAAAAAACATTTTTAAAGGAGTTAAAAGGATTTTCTTTCTTTTCTTTTCTTTTTCCTTTTCTTTTTTTGTTTGGGGGGATGGGTGAGGTATTTCGGCATAAAGGGGCAACAGTGGATCAAAACTCATATACCCGGTTCATTTATGGGATAGCAAGAGCGGTAAAGTTGAATATTGATTTTTTTCTCGTGTCCAGTATTTGTGTCAATCGCCTCATCAAGACACATTAACTATTATATTTATTTGAAAAAACAATAGCATCTCTAAAGAGTTGCATGATTATAAAGTGTAATAATATAATTAACTTTATAATTTTATTATACTTTATAATCATGCAACTCTTCAGAGATGCTATTGTTTTTTCAAATAAATATAATAGTTAATGTGTCTTGATGAGGCGATTGACACAAATACTGGGCACGAGAAAAGAATCAATATTCAACTTTACCGCTCTTGCTATCCCATAAATATTTCTGTATTCTTTGGAGTCTGGAAAAATTTTCTTGCATCTCTGTAAGGAGGAGCACAACTCACTGGGCCTTGACGAGCATCAAATGAACCTGATGTGCAAATCCATTTGTGAAGTTCGTATCCTTCTTGGATAGTATGACTAAATATCCCGGTGTTCTTTTTCACCCGGATCCTTCCTACCGAGGGTTGAGGAAAGATCCCATCGATGTGCTGGATGCGTCCATGATCTGTTTACGTGTAAAACCTGAATGGTTATTTAGCTGGATCCTCTGTATCATTTTAGGAGAAAACTCGCTTCGTGATTCTGCTTGTGAACAGACGTTGTTTACCCTGGTTTTTGTGGGCGTTCATTACTCACTTTGTTTGATTAAACTGGTTTTTTTTTTTGTTGGTGTGTCTCACAGAGAGTAAGCTGACAGTGAGCATCTACCATTGATCTACCCATTAAGGATTGTTTTAATATCTTTAGAACGTGATCAATTTGGTTGATTTGGTGAGAAGGGTATATGTCATATGCATAAAGTGTACTCGGATTTATTTACTTGTGTACATCTACGGGTCAAAGAACGCTTAAGGACTTGACAGTGTGTTTATGATATATTACTTTGGCTAAATCGGACATTTACAATATCTTAGAATTGGCCCCAATTATTTTTTTATTTCACATCACTCTATTCCAACACTCTTCAAAGTGCTTCGTGTTTTTGTTGTTTATCATTAATATCTATACATACTACATACTGAGTGAGTTGATCTAATAGACATGATGGAAGCTTGCCAAAGTTAATTGGAAGCAGTCAATGCACCCTACATATCTTTGAATACACTATTAAGATTCGACTTGAAATGTACATATAATCATTCAAATCTGTCATTATTTAAGTATAAGCATATTTTCTTCTTTTTTTCTTTTCAGGTAATGTTGGATCATTTCTTGAGTTTTTTGGGGACCTAATTGCATGTAAGTCCATTAGTCCAATCAATTCTCTTAATTATCATTACTCTTTTTTTGTTATATCTAAGTAAGGGGCATTTGGCTCTTTGAAAGAAAAAAAAAAGTGTCACCCAAAGTATTTATATATTGTTTGACTTTCAGAGTTTACCCTGATTGTTAGAAGAGACTACATACTGTGAGGCGTAACTATCTATACATGGACAAAAGCTTGGCATTTTTATTTTTTTTTACTGCTGCTTAAAAATCAGAAATCATTCTTCTTTAAATTTCTTCTTCTTTTTTTATTATTTAAAACTTTATTTATTAACAAAAATTGGACTCATTTTTGGAGTTTATCACCCTTTAAAAACTTTGGAAGCAGAACTGTAAGGCTTTACCATGGATGATTATAAAGTTATACACAGATAACTTGTATAAATAGACTCATAGTTTATTATAGGATGCTGTAGTTTGGACCAGAGTAAGGCTTCAATAAAATGTACAAATCTCTTCATTTAGGTACCAAAGGTCAGGAAATAATTATTTTAGTTCTTCTATCTTCTCCTATCAAGGTATGTTTAAACTTTTAATGCCAACATGGGTCTTACCTTATTTAAAATATGGGTAGTATGTAACTGGAGAATATATGTAGAATGGTCAATTTATAATTTAATAAGTCAGTATGAAAGCAAGCAAGGAAAATTATTCTCCTCAAAAATGAGTCTAAATTAACCCAATATTATTGACTACCATTTCTAATAAATTATTCTAATTAATGCATCGAAAGAGTCAAAAATTGACATTTAAAATCTTAAAAAAATCCCTGGTTATAATTGATTTAAAAAAAAAAAGAAAAAAAAAGAGTGTGACAGATTCAAAAAAGATTCAATCTTTTTGAGGGGTCATATTAGAGCTATCTTAAAAAATTTGAAAATGAAGTCCATAAACAAAGGTGTGAAGATTCCAAAATTTTATGGGCCCGTCCTGTCGTGTCTTTATAAATTGTCTGTCTCATTATTTCTTAGTAATGACATATCCCGCCCCTAGAATTCCTGTCAATGCCCATGTATTATTGGACTGCTTATACTTATTTATTACGTAGAAAAATAAATTGATAATATTTCGTTCATTTTTTTGTTGATTTTTGTTTGATGCAACATACAAATATATACTATACTATATACTACCTAAATGGTCTGAGAGGCCTGTGAACAGGACTTTTTATTGTTTCTAACAGAGAAAATATATTGATAAGTTGTCAAAAAATATATATTAATAATTCACGAATCAATAATATCTAATAAAAGAAGAAGTATTTACATTCTAAAAAAAAAAAGAAGGGTATTCGTGCCAATTTAGAACTCTTCTTCTTAATTTAAGTACTTATACTACACAGTAGTACCTCACCATACAAGCTTAGTCCCCTCTGTTTTTTAGGTCGTAACTCCAATACTTACTATATCTATCAGCTTTGATGTGTGTTCATATATATGTATATATATTTGGAGTCTTTTCTCCGTCTCGTAGTTTAAGGCAAAAAACGATATAATAATTTTGATGTTGAATTGCTCGTGTTGTCAAGGTTCTCCTGCACGCATAATTCTCTCCTTAATAATGGGATTATGTATGTCGATTTATTCTTATTAATTTTATTTTTTTTCCACTCTATATATTATAAACAGACATAGAACTTGAATGCATAGTCGTCTATATATATATATATATATATATATATATATATATATATGACTCTAAAAAGATCCCTTCCTTCAAATTCAAAAATGGATTTAGTCGGATTAATGTATGTATGCAATTTATGTCAGCAAAAAATTCCATATCAACTGATCATATAGATATGTACAAATTCAATATTTGCAAACATGGAAAATTACATTTACGGAGGGGAAAAAAATGCAATCTGTTTATCTGAGAGATAAAATGAAATTAGATATGATTTATTCTTTGTTATCAGTCAAATCCACTTAGTGATATGGTATCAATCAATCAATCGATCAATCAAAAGGATTCAAGTATTTTCTTATTAAATATGTACATGTGCATGACTGCATTGTATAAATGAGGGCTTGTGTGTGCTATTCCACACTGCTGTATCAAAAATTACTATTTATTTATTATCAGGTAGATGTTGCCCCCTCAGTAGTAATAAAGGAAAAATGATAACAGCTTTGGAAAACAAAAAGTACTGTTCAAAGAGACAACTCCACAAAATCGTGGCATTTTGCATATTATTTACATTCCTACTGATAGTAAAGATCTCACGTGAAGGAATACATGCATTAAGGTGAATAAAGCAAATAAAATGTAAACAAAAAGGGCTCAAGTTTATTATTAGTTAAAAATATATAATTTCCTGACATAATTTTCAGTCAATTTTCTTCCTCTCATCTATGGGATACATACATAATGTTATTATTTATTATTGATGTCTTCATTTGTATACATATATAAAGGAGAATAGCAGCTTGGTGCTCAGTCAAACGTCAAGACAGCTCAAGCTGCTTCCCTCTCAACATTCATCAAATTGTCAGAGTTACGAGGTTGTTGATTTTCTCTTTCTTTTTATTTTACAGACCCCATTTCCATACTATTTACATTCCTACTCATGAGTAGATGGTCATAATGTTGAGATAGTGTTGAGTTTAAGACAGGAAAGAAAAATATCAGACGGGTTCACAGCCTTGATAGTCGATTTGAAATCAGACTTCTCTGTATTGTTGAAGCAAGTACTTGCTACAATTATAAGATGCTCAATTTCCAATTATTGTCAAGTAGTAACAAGTCGAAATAATTCCAAGACGCCCAAAATAAATTGGAGACAGCCTCACTCATTTGAACAAAATGCCCATCGCTAATCTCAAAATATATAATGAAAACTAGTCAAACAATCTGAAATATGCGACTAATTACCAAGTATCTGCGTATTTTGGTATTTTTTTTAGAGGATTAAAGGTCAATATATATATGACAGAGTGTGCTCTTGAAACATAGTTTTAAGGACTCTTCATATTTTGAACTTGAAGATTTGAAGAAGTTTTTGAAAGGAAAAGGAAGCTACTTGTTTATGGAGAAATACTGTGCAAAAAAACACAGATGTGTATACACAAAATTCCCTTCCTCTTCAAAACAATCCTTTTGTACCCTCACTAAACCTCACACTTTCTTTAAGGATCAAAATGACTCTTCAAATTCCCTATATGTATGTACCCCGTGGAATGTTTCAGAAATATTATAATTTAACAATGAAAGAGAGTTGAATATATATGTACATGCAAATGTGACTCTCTCATTAGATTGCCACTACATACATACATATTATCCCCACGGGAGCAATAATTATGTGTGAGCAAGGCTTTAATTCTAAGCTCTGTAGTAGTAAAATTACTTTGATGTTACAAATGTATGTATTTATAAGAGTTATAAAATTGTTATGTAAATTCGTCAATTGAGCAAATACTTATAATGCCTGCCTTTTATTCATACATTCTTTATTGAAATAATGCATGACACTTTACAACTCATACAAATATGAGAATGTGAAAATTTTATATACATACAATCATAAACACGAGAATATGTACATGTGCGTTCTCCTAAAGTCACTCCCTGCATGATATCCCTCAATTGAGGGAACAAGTTTTATTTTGAATAAAGAAATAATAATCATGAAATTATAATTAAAAGGATTTTGCTTTAATTTCAGGATTAATTTGAATTCATGACATCCTTGGTTATTAGGAGGTCATGGAACTTGATTATTTCATTCGATAAGGCAACGACATAGTTCCATTCATTCATTCATCAAATCATTGATTAATTAATAATTCTCATCAAAAGAAATGCAAATTCTAAATAAATAATTATAATTTGTACACTACCCTATTGGATCAATTAGTGGGAGCTGCTTTGAGCTCGACTCGTCAAAATTTAGATGAGCATCCAAACATCTCGACTGTATTCAACTATAGGCTATAATAGTTTGTACTCTTTTTTCAAAATTTTTTTGAATATTAACCATACAAATATTGAAATTCGACCGTTCAGCCAAAGCTATTGAAAAAACGAATATCACTTTATCTATTTTTTCTCAAGTTGAGTAAACTATGAGATAGATTTTTAATGCTCCCTAAGGGCTCTTAGAGTGCTCATGAAATCACCTGCCTAGTACAATTACATAGAATCAAAGTATGTTGCGTCTGATATAGCTTCCATATATTTCCTTGTCCATGAGATTTATTTCTTTTCTCCTAGATGTCGCTTTTGAAATACATAATATATAGCATTTATTTGTCTTCCCTTCGCAGAATTCCCCTTGTTTATATTAAAGTATCAAGATACATTTATAGAAGTTGAAGAGTTAGTTGTGCAGTAAGTCATGGCATGCTCTGGACCAACAGCTAGATAAAAAAATCACTTTTGAAGTAGTGAATTTGTACTAAAATTGATGCTGCGGGATCGTTGAGTTCTAAGGAGGGAATACAATGTATGTATATACGAATTTATATACTTGAAAAGTGACATCTAGAAGGGAGAGGGAAATATTTTTGTAGCCAAGGAAGTCTCTCCAAGCTAATTGGTGTGTTTTTACACCTTTGTTACATAGCTTTGGTCCGTCCCACTATGAAAAAAAGTTAAGTGACCCCTGAAACTTCTCAAATCTAATATGTGGTGTCATGACTCCGGAAGAGTATTTAGACATAAGGTTTTAATATTCGAATACATGGATAGTAACCAACATATGAGTATCAAGGTCAACAAGAAAGCAAGTTTGTTTTCAAAAATTAAAAAGGAGAAAATTCATCATTTTTAAGTGTATTTTTACTTCATAAACGTAAAGGCAAAATATTTCGGAGTCATTTTAAGACCTATACCGCACACGGTTTTTGCCAAAATGCCACTTTTCATCAAGAAACCAAGGATTGTTGTCTATCTAACAGAGCAATCGGATAAATACTACAACTGCACATGGATCGTATATGATCCTTGAAAGAACGTCCATTTTTTTCATCGCCCTAGAGATTTATTTAGTTGGAGTTGGCTAAAACCAATTCATTTGCTCACCATGAATCACTACATAGTCAGAAATACCAGATGTTTTTCATTCTTAATTGATTTTCCTATAATACAGTTGCAATTATTATTGGAGTCATTATTTAATGAATCAAAATAGACTACTATTAATACAAACGAGAAAAGAGAATGTCGTCTTCAAGAACAATATGAGTGTAGTTCACACTCATTTTTGAAATATTTCAGAACAACTTGGTTTTTTGTTGACTTGACACACATATATACTTAAAGGAGACTATTATCATCCATTACTAAATATGTACAACATATTAATATTTTATATACAAACATGATAGTAATTTAATGAAAAGTTAAAATCTTTCCCGTGTTCCTTGGTATTTCCTCTTCTACTCATTGTTTTAACAAACTTACATATACAATATGTATATACATATACACATATTGTATAAATATTTTATGTGTAGTATAGAAAATTTGATCGGAAGAGCTTCTACAAATCCATGTACAAATAACTACTACTTAGGCACTTTAAATAACGTGTCTTATAGATACTAAGAGTAGAAAGAGTTGCCAATTTTGTACATACATACATATTTGTGCCTACACACTTATTGTTGTACATACTTACATATAGGTAGAATAACATGTAACGATTCCAATTTAACAAAATTGTTTTTTGTTTTTTGTAAAAATATACTATAGTCTAGTCAAGTTACTTAATTTGCTCCAATAACAATTGACAAGTCCATTTGGCATATAATATACAAATATGTATATATAAATATAAATCAATGATGTGTGTAGTAATGTATTGGTTGTAATCAGTTCGGTCCAGTTTCACATGTCTGCTATTCATAAAAAAATGAGTTCTTACAATAATGATGAATAGTGTTTGTTTAATTCTAACATCTATATCAAAGTATATTAAAAAAAGTGTCATAATTTTTAATGTAATATCAATGATGGCTACAATATTGCATTTTTAGATTATAATTTTGATTACTCTGCTCTTCAAGCAAAAACAAAACACTTCAAATATACTACATTTTGACACTTTATTACATCATATAACATGTATACTTTTTTGCTTAACTTTTGGAAAATTTTAAAAGCTTTGTGGCCTTAGAACATAAAGACCAGGGCTCCTATATAGAAGTAAAATCTTCCTTTTCTAAAAAGAAATTTATTTCTCATTTGATCTTGATCTGTTGAAATTTGGATCTAGATCAATGGTTCTGAACCTTATTGGAGACACTGAGTCCTTCAAGTTTTGAGGTTGCAAAAAGAAAATGTGGGGTTTTTTTTTCAATGCCAAGCAGAGTGTGACTTCACGAAGAATCATATGAGTGGGGTGAACCAAAACCTTGGTGTTCGATCGAGCCCAGTTTAAGAACCAATGCTTTAGACTCTTTAAAGTCTCGGCTTCTCCGGTGAATTCCAAATTCCAATAAACTTTTTTAGTCTGGGTTTTTCTATTGCATAATATGATTGTTCATAGACTCACCCTTTTGGTAATAAAATTCACTATCTGCATGAAAAATGAATAAAATGTTAGTTTGCCGTAGAACAAATATTCACCTTGCGTCTTGAGCAGTCCTATTTCAACAGCACAGTATATCCTCAGAACCAATTACATTGACGCTTTGATTTGGAGTTGTAAAATAAACCATCCTAAATATTAGATTCTAATTATATTATCAACCTAAATTAGTTCCGTTTTGATAGTTTGATCTGGTTCCTAGAGCTGGCCTTTCATATTTTAATATTATTTATTTTCTGTTTTGCCCTGAGTTATTGAAAATTAAGGATCTGACACCGTACCCAAGGCAGAAATGTTGTGAAAACCCTCTCTAGTACATTATGAAATGTAATTAATAAAAGACTGTTCATTGTTTCCTCCCTTCTCCGATTATGAAAGTGATTTTTTCCACCTGATATGCATGCATGCATAAAAATTTATAAGACTCTTTTTCTCTACTGATATGAGTTGAGACGAATAACTCCCACCGATTGTATAGAAACAATACTCTACAACAGTGAATTCAATTTATATGTATGCTATATTCTTTCATTTTGGTCACTTTAAAAAAAGAAAAGAAATAGTTAAAGAGATTACATGGGACTTATCTTTGCCTTGGAAAATATTTGCTACGTAATTTATTTATTTTTTTATTTTTTTTAAATAGAGAATGGTTATTTGATCAATATTTGATGTATACTTTTATACTTGTATGGAATACCTACTAAAAATAAACTTTTATAAGATTACATGGGGAAACTGAAATATTAAATTATACGACATGATCAAAAATATCTAGATACTCTGTATGTTGAGTGAGTCATGAATGAAGAAGGTGTGATAATAGTATGTAGTTATACTTAGGAATGAAAATCATATGCAATTCGGGCGTGTGATAAAAAAGTGGAGTTGTCTCTTCAAACATGTCTTTTTGTTTTCCGAAGCTGTTATCATTTTTCCAATATTACTGAGGGGAGAACCTCTACCTGATTGTAAAGATCTCGCATGAAGGAATACATGCATTAAGTTTAATAAAGCAAATAAAATGTAAACAAAAAGGGCTCAAGTCCTCGTATAATTACTATTAGTTAAAAATATATAATTTCCTGACATTAATTTGAGTTAATTTTCTTCCTCTCATCTATGTTATTATTTATTGTTGTATATATAGTGGAGAATAGCAGCTTGTAGCTCAGTAAAACGTCATGACAGCTCAAGCTGCTTCCCCCCTCGATATTCATTGAATTGTCAGGGTTGCCAGGTTGATTTTCTCTTTCTTTTTTTATAACACGCCCGAATTGCATATGATTTACATTCCTAGTTATACTCTTCCATACTACGTGTGTGTATTTCAAACCGAATTTTTGATAAGTATACAATTAGTTAGTGATTGATTTGTGCCTTCCCTTTCTTTTTTTACAAGCTCAGACTTTTAACCTTGCATATAGCAAAGTTAGACTAGAAGAAAGTGATGATGAGTTTTTGAACTGATTGAATCAGTCCAATAAGTGCTAAGTCGAGTTGATTGTCATTTTACTTCGAATTCCAATGTGCAATTTAACCATATTTATATATCATATTAGAATATCGGGAAATTTGAATTTAATTTTTTAGGGATTCTAATAGAGGTAATGTTTTTATTTTATTTTTATGTTGGCACTACCTTCACGTACATTTGTGTCAAATTACACGTCAAAATATTCATGTGTGTTTGAGATATATGTGCCCTTTTGTGTACAGCTGATGATTAAAATGTTATTTAGAGAAAGAAATGTTGTTGTACGAGCCAAGAAAGTCAGAACGAATATTCTTTTGAAATTTTGAGAATCCAGGGTTTATTCCTCGAGAATCATAACCCATTACTATTAAGAAACCAACGTTCCGATTTTCATTTTGAATAGCATATCTAAACCCAGCAGTCATTGTTCTGTAATTAATTATTATTGACTTAATAAACATCCATAAACTTTTGAGGGGAAGGAAATTAACTTTGATGATTAAATAATGATTTTTTAATTCCCGATATTTTTTGCCCATAGTAGTATAACTTGAGATGCAAATATCAAGTATGCTAAAAATCAAACTATGAGTCATTTTTGAATGTCGAGCACTTTTTCCCTAAATCAAGATATAACTCTACACATAATAATGCACTAAAAATCATTTTTTTTTTTAGAGCAGCTCATATGTATGTAGTAGATAATATGTACAACTTCAAATAAAGGGGCAAATGAGACTGCTCCTCATGGATCCCTCAGGAAAAATGATCTTTTTTGAAGGTGTGAAATTATTTAGTGTGGGTCATTCTGGAAGAAAAAAAGCACTTGCATATTCAAAACGTAGTTGTGAATCAATTTGCTCTTACCTAACATAACTTCTTATAACGAAAAAAGAGAATATGAGTCGACACTTTCATTTAGTATTAGCTATGAGGGTAGAAGTTAGCAACAAATAAGTGAGAATGAAGCGTCATAGATCCTTCATTAAATAAGAGTTTTGAAACGCTACAAAATATACATGCATGCAAAATGTAAGTTTAGAATAGCATGCATATTATATGCCTTGATAGCATTTCTGATGCAATAACTGCATTGTATATATATATATATATATATATATATATATATATGTATAAATATCTCTTTCTCTCTCTGTATGAAATATGATTCCTTTTACTTTTTGTTAAGAAGAGACTCCACTTTTAATTAATATATTATGTATGCATATAGATTTAATTACATTCATCTATATTTGTACTAAAAGAAAATATCTGTCCATATTAGTATGCACTTCCAATTGCACACCATATATTGAAGCTTTATAATTGAAGACATTTGCTTATCCCTCTATCGCTTAACATTTCCTATCAGCTCACAATTTCTATCCTTTATTTCAAAGAGTTTGCATATTATTAAGTAGAATGACTGGATCAGAGCCAGGGGCTCCTATATATGTACAAACTCACAGCTTTGAACTCAAAGTGTATGATTTATCAAATCTTTTTATTCAAGAGCATCTCTGACTGCAAGTGAAAAGGCTCGCAACTCGTAAACAGCTTAGCTCTTTGCATTTTTTTTATTACGTTATAATGATGGGGACCTTTCCTAATTGCCTTGAGTCCGTCATAATCATGCAGATGTCCGATTCCCCAGATGACGGTTGTATACCATGGTCATAATTAATTAATTAATTATTCATTCATTAACAAGGAGCACTTGCATTGAGACTGCAACGCAACATGTGTTTGAACTCTCTTTGTTCAAGAAGAGAGTTGATTATTTCTGGATTTCAAAGAGTATGTATGTATATCAATGAATTGATAACTGCCGTGGCTTCAAAGGTCTTGCATGGTTGGTGATGTATGTATTGAATAGATGCACATCAATCTAAAAACGAGCATTTTAAAAAATAATTGTTCAAATTGTTCAAGGTAGCCTGCAGCCAATGCTGGACCCTTAAAACTGCCTCCATCGACCATGGATGTCCTCGTTAAAGTATTTTGATTTCATCTAATCCCTCTAAACTGTCCTTTTTTCCGAAACTTTTGGCTTCATGGACTACCACAAATTCGGCCTTCTAATACCTCAAAACGCACTTTAGCCTAGAAAACTGCCTCCAAAACCATGGACAAGATACACTTAGTCCACATTGATCCCCTAGTCCTTCTCCTGGCTGACCATGATGCTAGGTCAAATGCACAAAGGGACTCGCACTATATACGTATAGATTTGAGTTCCAATATAAGATGATTTGCTCAAAAAAAAAACAAGAAACAAATTATCAATAGTAAACTTGGAGAACTGACAAAAATATTGTAGAAATTAAGTTGGTAAATTATGAAATATATTTAAATGGTCATATATTATAATATCAACATCAATCGATTTTGGCCCCAAAAAGTGTCAATCAAATCAATATTGCCTCTGTTTTAGAATCATATATGGAGAATTGAAAATGAAAGATCTACTCTATAGGCTTCAAATGGGCTCAAATTTGCTTTTAGACAGTGAAAAAAATGATAACTACTCTATCTCCGGATAAAATTTAATATGCAAGGAAATGGGTTCAGCATAAGTTTGCTCATTCTCAGAACTGAGTCATTCAATATGAAACATAAGGGCCCACATATTATATTTATAATTAGTATACCATTTTGCAATAATTAAGTCTAATTTTACCATAAATGTATATTCATTTCTCTATTTTTCCTAATCAAAGTTAATTTCAATCTTACATAAAAAAAAAAAGAAAAAAATAAAGAAACATATGAAATATAAAAATTATTGAAAGCCTTCACCTAATTTATAATTAGTGTATTAATATAATTTTTGTAGAAAATAAAGCTTAGTTGTTCTGTGTGTTATAACATGTACATTGAACATACAACAATGAAACATAAATAACTATTAAAGCAAAATATATCATGCAAAATGAATGACTGTATTTTAAGCAAGCATTGCTTTACTTGAATGAACGTCATGACATCATTTAACTTCTGTGAATGCTTAAATAGTTACTTTAAATATGCATGAAGGAGAAACCGTCATACCAAGAATTGCAATTACTCCTTTAAATTTAAACTTCACGAGTTTGCTTCAGGTCTTGCGTCTTCTAAGTCAAGTTGCGTGTCTTTCAGAGTCAAAGATTGATCGGAATTATGTACAATTATAGTTCGAGTATTGTCAATAACTCATCTACTACTCTTAGGCTAGAACACTCATACGAGAATCAATTAGCTTCTTGTGACTGCGTAGACCTATTTATGACTCCGTAGTATGTAAATTTCTGCATTTAAAAAAGCTCTGTAATCACTTTTAGTGTCGGAACTCTTTTCTAAGACTCATGTAATTGTCCGAGTTTCAAATCTATTTGAACAGACAGCTCCAAAATATACAAAATCCAAAAAGTCATTTTGTATATTCGTCACGTATGTTTTTAAATTGAGGTGAATTCATATCAAGTATTTGATTACGAACCATATCAAAAGGTCTATTTATGGTAAATAGCTTTTTATTTAATGTATTTATGTGTGTATACACTATATGTATGTTTTTTGTGAGTTCATAAATTATCATTCCGCATTGTTAACGAGGAAGAGATTCTCTAATTTCTTAGAAAGGTTAATAACATGTACAATACGAAACAATAGGCCTTCATTTCATTATAAGGCACATAGAACCGTGATATGTGTATTTGTAATCATTTCATTTAGAATAATAACAACCAGGGGTGTAGTTTGGCTTTTGTTTGTAAGTAGGAGGATATTCCTAGCCACGCCATTTATATTAACGCATATTGAAGGATACATAAAATGTTTTTACAGGCGGAATTGATTGCATAATTAATTGAAAGTGAAGCCATGTTGGAGGTATCTATCTATCTATAATATTTGATACACATATATAGTTATTGAACGAAATGGGATAGTTTTTAAAAATGATTAATTAATTAAAAGGAAACTTCATCAAATGTGGTGAAGAAGCAAGGATTTTAATCTTTGGATAGTTGGTAGCCAAATACAAAATGGCCGACTCCCATAATAATGACGTCACACGAAACTGTTATATATTTGAATGGCTATGTCACGACGAGCATTTTTTGTCCCCTCACAACCTCGACTCACAAAAAGGGAAAAGGAATAATTTGTAAAAACAACTGGTAGCTGTTAACCTTCTGTATTTTCCTTGTTGCCAACTTTTTAGTATGTAGCAGAGTTATTATTAAGATATAATACATTTATAAATTCTACCATTATTCAAATCAATCGTTAGTACTTGTTTATTATTCAATAATTCAAAAAAAGGGCGCGCAATTCTTGATTAAATATATTGTTTATATATTATCAAAATCATAAATAATAATAATACCCTTTTTGAAGTCATAAAACGTAGAGTCAGCTGCTTTAGATCAAAAGATTCAACTAATGAAAAACAGCTGAAGGGAGAATACATAAAGTGTTTTTGTTTTTTTTATCCCCAAAAAGCTCGTTGAATGAAAGAGTGAGAATCAGAGCTACATATACATCATTATATAAAAAGCTTCAAAGTTTTGATTATTAGTTCCTACTCTAAATTTGATTTCCCTTACTCATTTACTCCTAATTTGTAAACAATTGAACTACAATATTGCAAAGACTTTCCTTTGTTTTTGTTTTGTTTTTCACGTGCTACCTGCATTCTGTTAAATGCATTAATGTTTTATTTTTAGAGCAAATGATTCCTTATGCAGTGCATAAAACAAAAAATGCAGTACTATAACTTTTTATAAGGATGTTGCTTGATTTGGTATACTGTGTTTTTGCGAATTATAATTTTATTTTATTTCATTAAGAAGAGACTCAACTCTTTACTACTTAATGAGAATTCAAAATTTGACAAGTGATAATAAGTTTTGACTTTGTATCCATGCTTAGACATAAATGATTTCCTATTATGCAATAATGTCAGGATACAATGGGAGCTTGATACATTATTTTTGTATATGGTGATGTGTATGTGTTTTGTAAAATGCACTTTTCCATTATTACTCAAAGTTTGTCAAATGATTAATAAATACATTTCTATACCTTGATTACTATTTGCTAAAGATACATGTATGTATATATTTAGAACCAAAGTTTCCTCAAGCCATGGAAACACTCTACTCAATATTTATTAGTCTCATTTCATATTGCAAAATTATTAAAAAATCTTCATGTTGGCAAATACTGGTTTGTCTTGTTCTTGTTTTGTTTTTTGGTCGTTCATCACGCAGACGATGAACACAAAAGTACTATATTTATTTTGTCAAAGTTACGTAATAACTTTAGTCACTTCAGACCATAGATATTTTGTTCCACAAATATAAGTGCATATTATTATCGGCGTCAATTGGTAAACATTGAACAATCAAAGCTTCTCCATAGAGCTTTATTTCAAACTCGTTTTAAAGAATACGCAATATTTGTGGTATTAAAGTTTGTTATTTTGTATTTAAGAGGCAATGAATGTAGAGTTTGACTTCTCCAAAGAGATACATAGTCTTTTTTAGAGATGGATGCTCCAAAGGTTTTAGGGAGTGGCATATGTAGACATCCGTCTGGATCTTTCACCTTTTTAAATGTAAAAATAAGGATATTTTATTCTTAAAATTTAAAAAATGAACAGACTATAAATTGTGCTAACCCTTGGTAGAAAAATATATGAATACTCCGCATTAATTTATTACTAGGCAATGTTAGTGATCTGTAGGTGTATTTTTTTCAATATTTAATTTATAACATTGACAGCATGCACACTTCAAGACGCCACATAAACTATTCCTAAATCATTTTGAAATCGACATCTACTCCAAAGTATCTTGGGTTTTCATTATCAATTATATTTGCTACGGATTCTTGTACAATTTGGCTTTAAATGTAAATATGAGTCATGAATATATTTATTGGAATATTTTCGTGATCAATGACCCCTCAGTTATCAAAGTATCACAATGAAAGTACTGTCAAATCTGGTCTTACGGCCACCTACTCTAGTTCAATATGGTAATAAGCAAATTCAGTATGGGAATAAGAGTAAGACTTTGTTGAAAGCTTACATTCCTATCAATCTCAAAATTTACTAATCTTGTTTATGGACGAGACTAACTTATATCTCCATATTTCAAAATCAATGGATCGTTTACCACAGTGAAGCAGATGCTCTACATTTGTAGCAGCCTTTAAAGGGGCCAATGTTGTTGTTATTGGATGTATTGTTCCCTTGGGGCTTGATCATCATGAGGTGAAACGAGGAAGTTTCAAAAAGGAGCCAGCAACGGAGTGGGTGCGTGAATGCTTCAGAAAAGCAAAGGATGTAAATGGAGGGCCAGTAGCTCATGTAATTGACTATGCTCCGTCCCACTCCAGGATTGAAGATGTTTTGAATGAAGAAGAGTTTTCAATTTACAAAATTAGAGGTCTTTCATTCCTATTTTAAATCCAATTTTTTAATTTTCATTAATTATAAAATTTATTATTATGTTAAATTTCCTGAATATTGTTTTTTATTATTTATTCTCATATTGAATAACGCAGGAAATTTATAATATAAATACACTGTAGGAAGCGTGCTCCTTCAATCCCATTTTACAAAAGATACTCAGAGAAGGAGGAACGAAAGTTACACCTTTGGATCACTAATAAACGATTGAAATTGAATGTATCGGAAGGATTTAATTTATGAATAAACATCAATCATTGCTCCTTTCAATTAAGTAAGGCAAATTTCAAAAGTAGATTGCACGTGGATTCATCACTTAAAAACGAATATGTTAAAAAAAAATTTTTTTAAATAAGTCACCTGAGTTTGAAAGTTGACCAAGAAATCAAAAGGACTTTGTTGCACATTCCATCCCCAGTTAGAATTCTACATACAAAGGAATTTTACAGAACTTATATCGATTAACAAGTATGTATTAGGTATGAGGAAGTTCAGATCCGATTGCTCCAAGAATCCTTTTCTATAAATAAATACACAAAGTCATGTTTATTAGCCCCTCCGTGTGTACCCTTCAGGAAGTTGAACCATCAATTATTTAAAGAGAAAATATATCACGAAATAGAGTGATTACCTTTGCTAACATTTGAATTATATATAGGTACTTATGTACAATCATGCGTGAATATAAGTATAATTCTTCGTGTTTTCCAAATATTGTCCATGTTTGTTTTCGTCGTTTTGTTTTGGAAACTTTGTTCGAGAGAAGGAATTTAGCTATCAAAAAATGACTTATTTAGATTGTGTATGTAACACATTTGAATTCGACATGTGTAAATGGATTTTGAAGGAATTATGATTTGAGGGTCACAAAAAAACAGATAAATCGATCTATTGTCTCCCCCCCCCCCTCCTTCCTTCAAATTAACCTTCGAGATCCTTGTTGTAAAAATAATTATACAAAAGACCTGCTACAGCAACTTTGACATTTTACGATACAATATTGTAATATTATATCTACATATACTTGCTGTCGTGTTTCAAACTCTTCCTGGACTCCTTTTCCTACTATTGGTTGATATATTGAGGATATCATAAAAGCTTATATTCTTATCATATTAGACCTTATTATCAATTAATTATTCATTACTATATGTATGTACAATCAAGCCTTTCATTTACTGATGATGACGTTATCTGTCATACATGACTTGTATATATGTAGAAAAAACAGCAACATATAACAACGTAATTATATAATATGCTGTCCTCTTGATATTGTTGCAAAGGATTCAAAACAAAAAATACATACAGTATTGGATAGAGTATACCCTAATATACCCTATGAATATGAAATAAAAGCTACTTTCCTCCAAATGAACGTTCATGACAAAGGTAGCCAGTAGTTTAATATGCGGATCCATGTGAAATAAAGCAAGACGCAAGAAGATAATTTTACTTTTATTAGGAAGATCTTTGAACACACACTACTGTTTTATTCTCTCAACCTCTCTTTTTATAAAGAGAAAGACTCAAGTTTATAATACACCCACTTTGATAGTCAGACAATTACGTCACTGAACAGTTGAATATTCACAGTCTGACAATATTCAAGTAAGTATGTAAGTAGATTGTACCCTGAAAATCAACAGCTGACTACAAATGCAGTGTGAATTTGTGCATATGATAGAGTTATTATTTAATAACATGGGGCTCATCCAGATATATTTTCTCTTTTAAATTATAAATTCATTTATAAAACACATTAAATAACAATTGCACGAGAGACATTATTTATCCATAGTCTACATAATATGTTATGTAGTTGTACCCTTCATGTATAAATCCATATTTAAATCCATACTAAATTAAATGAAGCAAATGTTGCATCTCTGATATATAATATGTAACTATTATGTTAAGTTTATTCTTGAGGCTTTCACAAAATGTAGTTAATACATAACTAAGTCAATTTAGATAATGAATCCCTTTCTTATTATGTTAAGTATGTACATACTCACATAGATATGTGAGAGAATGAAGGTATGATGTCTTATTTGTCAAGGGATTTGTGTGTTTTACTGGATACATAGTGTGTAATAATGAAGGGATAAAGTTAAACCATGGCACGTCTTTTGTGATAAAAATGGTGCAATGATTGAAATTCTATTAAATGCATCATATTGATTGTATTTTCTATAGTACATTAGATTATAATTATCCATGGCTCCATGGTTCTTCTATTTCAAAACAAGTAATAAATTACTTATTATCAATAGATGAAAATGAAATGATTTACTATCAATTCACGGTTGTTGAATATTTAAAGGAATGGCGTCATAACGATTAAAGTAAAGATTGTGACACAATCTAATTACATGTTGTAGAATCTTATTGCACATGCTACAACACGTATCCATATTGTGCACAGCGTACCATATAAATTAAATATACAGTAGAACCCTGGGATTTGATCCTGACGGAATCTTGAGAAGTACTGCAGAACGAGTTCTGAGCCAACAAACAACGAGTCGAGTTTTGGGTTTCCTCTGTAATTTGGAATATATAGAGGAACAAATAGCAGTGGTCTACAGTCAAAAATCCTTAGGAGCACACATGGTCCATTTTCCAAACGTAAGTACAAACAATTTGACCGACATTTGGGTCTACTCCCACCGCCTATGCCCCCAAGAGTCCCTTTTGGTCAAAACAAAGACTGGAAATAGAATCACCTACATTAAATACACTAGCGAATCATATTTTTTAATGCATAGAATGAGTACCCTTCTAGGCTTAAATTGAAGTTGAAGTTGGAAAGTGGGCCAAATTATCCCAAAAAGTAAGGTTTGATTTCTTCGAAAACCGTCCGACTCTCCAAAAAAAAAATAATTTACAGATTAGGAATCAGCGTGCAAAACTGAATAACTTTTATTATACTTATACTCCTTAGGATTTTTGACATTTTAAATTTTTTGGCCTGTGTAATTAATTAACCATGGTTGAATCATTGGCTGGCTAGAGTTAAACAGATTTTGTCTATCGAAAATTAATCTGAATTATGATTTCAATACATTCATATGTTCCAGGGAGTTCATGGGTTACGGATAGAATCCGGTTTGCAAATCACGTTTATGGTAACTGTGTTCGACCCGTTAACCACAAGTTTAAAGCCCCTGACATTCCATATCCATACACTATTTGTATAAAATAATATATGCATTTGCATATATGAAAATTTCAATTATAATTCAATAATTTATCTTAATTTATATTTCCAGGATTTGTTGAGGAGAATCCTTTACGTCCCATTCCAATTCGTTACAACATCCAAGGAAAACAATCGTCATATTTCCATCCACTACTACAGAATCCATTTTTTTTCTTCAGCTCCACCCTCATACAACTTCAAAGATTCATTTCTTACCCTCAAGCCAATTTGGCTTCTCACGGTAATGGATTGGTTGAACTTTGGAGAAGTTGATTTAATTGCATCACCGCCACATCCTCCTCCCAACCATGATGATGAATTGGACATGTTTACTTTTTTAAATGAGGACTTTTCTTCGGCTGATCCTGAAGTCATTAATAGTCGACTTAAATCCAAAGCAATTGAGGAGGATATCACTGAGATCAATCATAATGATATCGTCGAGCCTCAAGTTGACACATCCTTTGGTGATCCAGAATTTCAGGACAATGACGGTAAGACATTGTTTATGTACCTACATATGTGTCAAGTCAACAAGAAAGCAAGTTTGTTTTCAAATATTCAAAAGGAGAAAATCCACTTTTAATTTTTTTTTTTACTTTATAAATATAACGGCCAAGACCTATACTGTACGGTTTTTGCTAAAGTTTCACTTTAATCATGAAATCAATGATTGTTATCTATCCAATAGAGCAATCGGATAAATATTACGATTTCACATGGAGCCGATATGTTCCCTAAAAAAAACGTACATCTTTTTCATAGCCCCAGAGATTTATTTAGTTTACGTTGGCTAAAACCAGTTTATCTGTTTAAGAACTATTAAGAATCAACTACATCCGCTATCAGGCTCACCATGACTTTTAGTAATAGTAACTACATAGTCAGAAATTCAGATGTTTTTTATTCTTGATTGTGACCTATAATAAAGTTGCAATTATGGGAGTCATTATTTAATTAATCGAAATATACTACTATTAATACAAACGAGAAAAGAGAATGTCGTCTTCAAGAATATGAGTGTAGTTCACACTCATTTTTGAAATATTTACGATAAACTTGGTTTCTTGTTGAGTTGATACATATATGTATGCTATATGGAACCCTTTGGTTGAAATTATAGATTAGACTAGGCTTTTGTGATTCTTAATAATAATTATGGATTATGTCTCAAATAGTCATTCACTCACTGTTTAATACTTACCTAGAAAAATGCTGTGTTCCACTTCATTGGAAAGTTTTAAATATTCATTTAGTATTTTTTTTTTTTTTTTGCATGCAAAAGTAGAAAAAGAAAAAACGAAAAAAGAAAAAGAAATTTGAAATTTAAGACTTGATCTATTCATTGCAAGCACAATTCAACACCCATTATAAAATTATAAATATTTGTTTCTACAGGGTTTTTGTAAAATTGATGTTCATAAAAAAAAAAAAAAGAAAATGCTCCAGGCCATATAATTTTTTAAACACTATTTATACATAGCTAAAAGTTGAGCTTATTTATAAAGTCATGAATTATTGTTCAAAAATATTCAAAATACTCCAAATTGGCAAAAGGGTATTATTTAATACCGCGCCCCTTCTCTGCCCCATATTAAAAAGTTACCACGAGGAAAATACAGAAGGTTAACAGCTACCAGTTGTTTTTCTATATTTTTCCTTTCCCTTTTGGGAGTCAAGGTTACGAAGGGACAAAAAAGCTCGACGTGCAGCCTTTTCCCCCTTCAAAAGAAAAAGAAAAAAGGCAAGAACTATAATTGTTAGTTGTTGGCTAATTACGCCCCATACTCCTTATTTATTCAGATCAGGGTATAAATGCACAGGATACACAATAAATAATTTGAGTAGAACAAATCAACACTAATCAGTCTGGGATGCAATCTTTAATGCATCTCTAACCTTTAGCCATCCACGATCCCTTTCTTTAAAATTTGAAAAAAAAAAAATTATTTTCTGTGAGGGGAAGGGAAAGAAACCCACACATCAAGAAGTACTTGTGACCCTATAGGAACTACCATTTAGCCAATTCTCTCATTCACATAATTTAATAGGTTGGAAAATGACTGTTGAACAAGGTTTAATTTGAATTCAGAAAATCAACCGTCAGGTCACTTATAAGGGACAAAAGTAAATAAATCTACAGTTGAGGGGGGAATTAGGGGGATAGTGATAAGACGTGTGATAAAGCTTTACGTTACCTATCTTCCAGTCTCTCTTCCAAACATTTAGAATGAATAAAATCCCAAAATTATTTTGTGACAAGGAAGATAACGTCTCATTCTATATAGCTGTTAGACAACTTTCAATTAATTAGGTGAAACAATTGTACTCTCTAACAAGATCTGATTAAAATTCAACAAATTAACGTTCAAAGGACGAATAAGGGGCTTAAACGTAGAATAAAAGTTGACAATTGATGAAACAAATTAAGAGTAAATTGTCAAGAGTGTGAGTAAACACCCTGTACATAATAAAACAATTGTAATTTTTTGTCAGCTGTTGACTTCTATACATACTCACTATTAGTATTTCGATTGTTGATTCGATAGACTCGAATTTTATTTTATCAGTCCGTTCGACTAAATAGGAGGAGAATGGCGATGTTAGCTAACAAGCAATTAATTTTGGGTCCTTTTTTCTTTATCTTTTTTTTTTTAAGAAAAGGTTGAGAGATATCAATGAGGACCGTCATGTGCACCAATGCTATTCTCAAAAAGCATTAAAAAGTCCTTTCTTTTTTCCATTTTTAATGTTCCTTATAAATGCTCCATATTTTAATTGGTTGAAATATAATTAGCTGTTCCTTTACCAGTGAACAATTTCCCACTATTAAACGAGAAATGGGCTCACAATGGGAAATATTTGACTTACTATCAGTTGATTTTTTGTTTTGTTTCTTTTTTAAGAGGAGAAGCAGAGATTTGAGAGGTGCAATTGGGAATTGTTGTTGTGTCAATGTATAAAAATCTAAATGTGAAATATCAACAACAGTTGACAAAAAAATAAAATATTTATAATGTAATGGGGATTAAGATTGATAAGTTTTATTACATCTGGAGAGGCACCAGGTAAATCACGCAACCCATTGTCGTGAAAAACATCATTTTGTATGAAAAATTAATCAATATAGTATCACGTTTGCACAATTATACATCAATAATAACATTTTGTTGTTGTACATAAATGAATTGAACTCGATATCTAATTTCAATAAACAAATTCATTAGCTTAATTAATAAATATCTATAATTTTTATAATAAAATCCTTATTAAAAGGTTGAGTATATTTTATTAGCTTCAAACTTTTGAGGTTATTAAATATTATGATCTCGTAATGGAAGGGTTGTTGGAAATACTCACGTGGTATTCTTATTATTTGACAATAATAATCAATTACTATAGAATTATAAATGTAATAACGTCATATTTGATAGCCAACAATATTTTCTTTATTCAAAAATGATGTTTTTTCACCACCAATGGGTTGCATAATTTAGCACGACGAGCTTTTTGTTATAAACAAAAACACACTGTACTCTCCCTTCAGCTGATCTTCATCATTTGACTCTTTTGATTTAAAGTAACGTGTCATGAGCTCAAAAAGGGTATTATTATTATTATTTATGATTTTGATGTATAAAAAATATATTAAATCGTATGCCCTTCTTTTTGAATTTTGAATATATTACAAGTATTAACGATTGATTTGTATATTGGTAGAATTTATAAATGTATAGTGTATCTAAATAATAACTCTGCCCAATATTAAAAAGTTGGCAACAAGGAAAATACAGAAGGTTAACAGCTACCAGTTGTTTTTACAAATTATTCCTTTTCCCTTTTTGTGAGTCGAGGCTGTGAGGGGACAAAAAATGCTCGTCGTGTTTAGCTGATGCCTCTTCTAATGCAATTGAATCTATTGTTAAATCATTATTGATATGTATTATGTTGTGTTCAAATGCTGTTATTGTTTTTCTTAATTAAAAAGAAAGAGAAAATGGGGTAACCAGGACCTTAATGAGGAAAATATAATTAATTCCTTCTACTTTTAATTGTCTTAAAATAGGATGTGCATTTTCTACTTCTTATAATAATAATATTAATAATAATATGTACTATGTATGTATGTACATACCTTCATTTAAAATGCCAGCCTTGTTTATTTATAATAATAATAATAATAATAATTTGTTTGTTTTTTTATCCTACTGAGCTAAATAACATAATCAAATATTAATATACAGACATACATACATACATGGCCCCCTTTTTCTCAGGCCTTAAACAAATAAGATCAAGCAAAATATTATTAAAGCATGACTCATGTGTAATGATCGTAGTAAAGAGGAATGTAAAATTCTAGATAGAAGAAAAGGCTAGTAGTACTTATAAATTGATGAATATATTGTTCTCCCATAACAATTTTTTGAAAGTAAACATTCCTTTGAATCCTGACATTTAAAAATAAAATATGAAATGATGTTGTAGGCTTTGCTGAAAGTTTCATCCTTTCTCTCTATTGTGAATATGGGTAAGAGGTTTAGTTAGGAGTTAGGTGCGGAGATATATATATATACATATTTATTAATTAATTATTAGTAGTAGTATGTAACACTTAATTGGATAAATAAAGAGATACTTACTCTCAATGAATGGAATAGCTCTCCTGTTACTAACAGAGGATCCCTACAACATAACATGCCTAGGGGCCTCTTTCATACTCTTCACCTTCATTCACGTCCTTTTTATTCCACTCATTATATATAAATTATATAAAATTTAATGATTATGAATTAATCATTAATTGCTACCTACCTATATGCAAGTCGACGTATTGTGTATAAAGACAATTTTCCCCTTATGAACATTTCGCAGAGGGAATACTTTTAGAAATTTGATTATCACACGTACAATGAAGCCTTACTGTGCATTTATTAGTATTCAATTTGCTTCCACCCACAGGGATCAAATTGAAATTTAATATAATATTTAAAAGTCACTGTTGATTTCAATTCATGAGTATGGCAGTCTACAATTTGAAGAATCAAGAATTTATAATATCTTATTTTTATTTTCTTGTATGCTCTTCATGGCTCCTTGATCTAATATGCTTATACATGATTTGACTTTTATGATAATGTGAGTGAATAAATCGTTTGAGAACCTTGAGGTTCAATCAAAATTTGGTTTAGTAAGGTATTGGATTCCGTAGAGCGAATGTTTAATGAGCTACTTAATTAGATGATGATGAAGACTAATTGTTGTGTTTTTAGTAGATGTCTGTGTTTGATTGAAAACACATAATGTTCCATGAATCATATTCATATGTAGATAATTTTTATTTTTTCCGTGAAATTGCTTTCGACAAACTGTCCTTGATATGTGTCTTTTGAAGGGCTTCTTTGGATGACCCTTGAGGTATTTACTGTTCTCTAAGGGCTAGTGATCACAGTAGTAGTTAGTGTGACATTTATGTTTTATGGGCATATATGTAAAGTTTCCAAGTAGTTACTGCAAATCTTTCTTTTGTAAACTGCAAACATCGCAATGGACTGAGATATAAACGTATATTTGTAGTAGTGGTTTGTTTGAGAGATGATGAAAATAACTTAGTTTCTAGAATTCGGTACTAAAGATTTTTCCTCGACTCTTATGCACACAAATGAAGTGTGTATACTCTTTATCAAAGAGTTAGTCATTGATGTGTGCAACAACAAAGTTTTAATAGTAGGTTCTTGTCATTTCCTGCATTTCTTATATATAGATGTCAATGTAACTCACTCTGATGAAATCTTCTTTTTTGACCTATTCCCTCTTTTAAAACCCAATGTTGATGGAATGAATTTTGATGATTAAATTAAGATTATTTAACTCCCGATATTTTTTACCCATTTTTTGCTTGAAATCAAAGATTCACGGTAGAGCTACATAATTAAAAACGCGCAGAGGGATTTCAGCTGATTTCGTAATTCCTCTGCCTGCTACATCATGCTTCAGCAGCTCATCCCTGAGTAGAAATCATTGTGCAACACTGAATAACTTTTATTATACTTAGAATTAATTTTTGACTGTTGACGAGTGAAGTTAATTAATTGACACCCTTATTGAGATAGTTTGTAGTAATTCTTCATATTTAGCCTCAGTTACTAAGAAGGCATAATAATCGATGTACATGCAATATTATGTAACAGCCTTAAAATCAACATTATCAATTAATAAATGCGTGAAAGAAAAAAATAATAATAATAATTGCATAACAAGACAGACACTGTTTAGATCTGTTTGAAATAATATTTTATATATGTCTGTATTTTTCATATTTGTAGGGAGGTTGCCAAATTCATAGTTGAGGAAGTTCTTATTGTGTCTTTTTTGTGTATTCTTTTAAAGACATCTGATTAAACCTTGTATGTACATACATAAGTATTTTTCCATTAATGATGATGATCATTTATTTTGCTATAGCTCATTTATAGCGTGACTATACCTATAATAAAAGTTTACAGGTAAATCGTGATGCATTCTACGATAAGTAATGATCTTAGAAGAAAATTATTATTATTATTTTGTCACCTTCAAAAGAGTATTAGATATTATTTCACAGTATTTACCTTTTCAATCATGAGGCAGATACAAAAATCCGTCATTTTTAACAAAAAATATATTTGTTAGAAATAACACTTTGTAGTTAGAGAATTATGTATTTGTCAAATGATTTAGTTATTTGAAGGGGGTGAACTCATATCCATATTGTACTAAAATAATCGACATCTCCTATTCGAAAAATGCCCTTCAAATCCACCCCGAATAACAATTGTGAACACTTGCGTCACAGACTCTGTGTACATATGTATTATAATCAGGAACGCCATGGTACGAACCTCATTTGATGACATTAAAAATGGAAGGAAAAAAAAACCCTAAATATTAGATTTAACAACATTTAAACTGCATTTAATTTCAAATCCCTCAGATCACAAAAGTCAACAGTAGTTTTGTCAGTTCGAGATTTGTTAAGCCCAAAATTTGTATTAAGTTCAGTCTAATAGTTATGCATATGACTTTGTTGTTTTAGAGTTAAATACTGTAAATAACGGGTTTTGAAGTCAAGAGTGTTCAAAATTCAAGTATTTACCTATAAACTACAACTTGATCCACAAGAGGAACAGCGATATTTTAATGAAATCACTATTTTCCCTAGTTTTGTAATAAATAAAGGATATTATTACAATAAAATTTGATAGATATTGCCTTCAAGAGGATCAACTCAGAATAACGACGTGATTCCCATAAGTCAATGGTTCGGAGCCTTGTTGGAGGTACTAAACCCCATAAGTTCCATCAAACCCATTGTGGATGGAAAAATTAAATGAGCTTCTTCTTTTTTCCAAAGCTAAGCAGAGCATGACGTCAAAAATCATATGATTGGGGTGAACCGAACTTCCCAAACTGTCTCATTGAAATCCTAAGCATGTAATAGGTATGTATATAAAAAGAACTAACTACAAGAGGCAGTAGTAAAGTATATTCAAATACATTACATGACCGAGGGCTATATGTATCTATGTATGTATTAAGACGGTCCTAAATGCATGTTTATATGATATTAAATTGAAGAGCAATAACAAGTCTCATAGTGCAGTCCTATTTATAAAACAACAACAGTATATTTCGCTAGGAAATGTAAGTAGCATCTTCACTGCAATACTCCTATTATTTCTATATTTATCAAAAAGCAAAAAAATAAATAAATAAAAACTCTTGAACCATTATTAGAGTACTTTATCATAATAACATAAAAGCCTCCATTTTGTTAACTGAGAGGCAGAAAATTGACTCAAATTTATGTCAGACAATTATATATTTTTAACTAATAATAAGTATACGAGGACTTGAGCCCTTTTTGTTTACATTTTATTTGCTTTATTAACCTTAATTCATGTATTCCTTCATGTGAGATCTTTACTATCAGGTAGATGTCCTCCCCTCAGAAATAAAGGAAAATGATAACAGCTTTTGGAAAACAAAAAGACCTGTTTGAAGAGCCAACTCCACAAAATCTCGCACGCGGCATTTTGCATATTTTTTACATTCCTACTGTATATTGATAAAATGTATCAATGTATATAATATATTTAAAATATAAATTCTTCATAATATTGAAAAGTTGGTCACAAGGAAAATACAGAAGAGTAGCTACCAGTTGTTTTTCTAAATTTTTACTTTCCCTTTTGGGAGTCGAGGTTGCGAGTGAACAAAAAAATTAAAATAAATTACTAGAACATCTATTTAAAAAACAACCAACCGATAGACTAAACTTCCATCTATTCACTACACATAAATAATAATTAGAGATGAAGTCTTAAAAGTGTATAGGGAACAACGTTCTAAGAGAGGAGAATAGAGCAAAATCCCTACAGTATGTTACTTATTATATACCAAGTTTCTTGGACTATACATATAGTATTTGCTATTATTTTTATTATTATTGAATGCATGATTAAAGCATATACATACTTATTTTCATAACCCTTTTTGTATACATACATACATACATATGTTGTAATGTCTACTAAAGGAAGATTATTGAGAGTCAATTATTATAAACCCCTGTACAGACTTACCATAAATATATAAACAATGATTTCTACTCATATTCTATGTATCAACAAATCTAGGGGTATATTTTCTGCTTAGCTTGCCAAAATATACATCTCCTTTCCTGCCTTTTTGATTAAATTAATTATTCATGATTTAATATGTATGTAGGAATACAATATAATATATATACGGAGTAGAATTCATTTATAATTTCGATTAATTGTGATGATTTAAAAAGTTTGTAATAATAATATATGTAAAATAAAGTTTAGAATTTATAATGTGTAGTCTTGAGAGAATAAGAAAGTTTAAGAATACAAATTATATTATTAGGATGCATATCATATTTCATTTCTACATATTATAAGGAACAAATTTACGGTCAAATCCTTTTATTAAACTAAATAGGAGGAAAAAGGTCTAGTCATGCTACATAATATAAAAGCTGTAAATAAAGGCTATCTACCTTTATATATGTTCATATTTATATTAATGTGACCCGTCTTCAAGATGAGTTAGTAGACGTACGAATTTGTTATTCATTTACAAACAGTAGGGTTTGAATAAATACTATTCATTCAATATTATTTCTTATAATTAATCAATATTTAATGCCACATTTCCTTAGGAATTTCTGAGAGAATAAAGTATTTAATAGTCTGAGAGAATATTATTCTTGATTTGATTTTGATGCTCAATGAACCGACACATGTATTGTAGTTGTATCTACTGAATGAAACAATATAAAAGTGCAGTTAATCATTGTACATATTTAATTCGGAGAATTTTGAGGGATTATTTTGAGAATGCATCTCATTGTCAATTCAAAATGAACTTTCTTAGGGCTTCATAAAAGTGCATAAAATGAACTAACATAATTTCTATTATATATATTTATAAGAATTATAGTCAATTAGCTATCCTGCCTTGGCCCCCAAACAACCCTTTAGATTTTAAGAGATTGATTCATGCTCTTAGGTAGTTTTTGAGCTTCACTCCATGATGAATTGTTTTGTTTTGTTTTCGTTTTGAGTCAGAGTCAAGTCTGAAGTTGTAGTCTATACATATATGTAGGAGGATTATATGCAGTCAACTATAGTCCGAGTCATGATTACGCACACGCAAATCCTCAGCTTGGATTCATTCATCAATATCAATAATTATTGAATTTCAATAATAGATATAAAAAGATAGGCAAAAACTAAAGGAGTCTCAGGACGACATTTATTTTAATTGAAAATACATATTTTCACAATCTTTCTTCCTATAAAACAAGACCATTAAATAAGGAAGTTGTTTGTTAGCTAGCCCGGCTATATTTCTTATTAACTTTTGGAGGACAACATCTCATTAAATATAATACGTGAAAAATTGTTCATAGCATATAATATTAGAAAAACTGACAGCTAGTTCAGAAAAAAATATACACATTTAGTTAGAAGAATAATGCCACCCCACCGTGTCAAGCATCGAGTCTTCTTCAAGATTTAAATCTTTAAAACGTTGAATCCGATTCAAATGTCGAGTCTTTTCAATTCCAGAGCTCTACCCATTTGAGTCTGTTAAGTTGTAGCTTAATAAGGACTTGAGTGCAACTCGTAGAGTCGGAGTTGTGAGATTGTACTTCTAAGCTCAATGATCTGCTTTTTATAATAGAGTATATTATAGGTATACATAAGTAAACTAGCCCGTCGGCACGTTGTTCTAATGACTAGAGTATTGGGTAATAATTAAGAAAGAGAGCATCTAAGAGCTTTCAGCGACCTCGGACGACAATTTCCTGAAACTTTTGACTTTGTAGACAACCTCAAATTCCGTTTTTTAAGCTGTCAAATCACATTTTGGTCGCAAAATCAGGGAACCAGCGACACTGAAACAACTTGGAGACACACAAAACATAAATATAGTCCTTTTTTGGGTCAGATTGCCCTTACTCAACCCTGTCCTTGCTACCTGAGTTCTCCTGGCTGACTGTGATGCTGAGTCAAACAAAGGAAGGAACTGAGGAACTCCGTCTATATACTTTATACTTTTTGTATATAAATAACGTTTGAATTCACGCTAAAACAACCTTTCTTGAAATGTTTAACCCCCCCCCCCCGCTCCCCCCTTCCCACCCCCCTTTTATTGTAGAATCACAATAAATAATGTTGCCATCACGGGTCTTTCCATTTGAATGGTTTAACATCATCATTTAGCTACATGAATTGATTATTTTTATTTTTTTTTATCGTTTATATTCAGAGTAAAAAGCCCATTAAATAAGGATTTATTACTTATGTAAGTATGTATGTATGTATGCTTTTATATGTTTGTAGATATTTCAAAGCATGTTACATATATTCATATATGATATAACTACATATATATATATATATATATATTAATATTTTCGCAAAAGAACATAAATATACGTATATTGTACTAAAGTATCCACATAATAAGTAAATAAAATGTTCAAGAATAATACATGTATTCTGTTTAGGTAGCAAGACTAGATGATTCCCTCTTTACTCTTTACTGCTTTGTACGAAATACTTATTGACTTTGCTTGAGTGAATACCTATAGATACGCAGTCGATCAATCAATGTAGTATGAAACAAATGTAGTGTTGTACATAGGACAGGCATGGAGGAAATATAGGCATGTCCTATGTGATGCATCAGCAGAAAAGCAATCCTGAATTAAAGTCAACAAACAAAAAAATGTCTCCCATAAAAAAAAAATACAATAATACTCCATTAATATAATCGCTCGAATAATAATAATTATTATAATTAATTCATAGACTTTATATTATTCAAACGACTCCTGGAATGAATTGGGATACCCAGGAATGTTTCTAAGGTCCCTGGAGCAGGGATTTTAAAAATGTAAACATGATATAGGTAGAACCCTCGATAAATTTGATGGGGTCTTAAAGCCTCTGACTATATATGTAGTTAGATACTCCAGAAATTTAATTTTCCAGGTAGATTTATTTTTGAGAAAAATCATTCTCAGCTATTTTTGTGTCTATAAGCCCCATATATGTAGAAGGTGAGGATCCCTACGTCATGATCTTAATTAGAGTCTCACATTAAGATTTAGATTGTCAAATATATGATCCCAGTCTACACCTAGAATTTAATTAATCAAAAAAATTATTATTATTATTATTATCAATCATTATTTTTCTGTTGCAATCCCATTAAAAGTCCTTTATGAGTAACTTTCTCATTTTTTATAAATAAGTAAGTTCATTTGATAAATGAGTCTAAATAAATTTTCTTTCAAATCTGAACTCAATATCCTGGGCCCAGATCAAAAGTCAAGAAAGTCACTTTGTCTCAAATATGAGATTTTTAGGTGACGGAAATATACCAATACGATTTTTTTACTAATCTTGCCCATTCACGACGAGTTTTTTGGTTTAAACAAAAACCCACTGTATTCTCCCTTCAGCTGATTTTCATCATTTGACTCTTTTGATTTAAAGGAGCTGACTCTACGTGTCATGAGCTCAAAAAGGACATTATGATTGTTTATGATTTTGATGTATACAAAATATTTTAAATTGCACGCCCTTTTTTTGAATTTTTGATATACAAGTATTAACGATTGATTTGTATATTGATAGAATTTATAAATGTATATTATATCTAAATATAAACTCTGCCCAATATTAAAAAGTTGGCAACAAGGAAAATACAAAAGGATAGCTACCAGTTGTTTTTCCAAAATTTTCCTTTTCCTTTTGTGAATCGAGGTTGCGAGTGGGCAAAAAAACTGGACGTGATTATCAGAAGTGTTTTAAACGTTAATTGATTGAACTCTAATCACCTATTGTTTAACTGTCAACAATGTCTTACCAATATTAAATGAAGAATAATTAATTATACAGTTGTTAAGAATAGCCTAACAACTGATTTTTGGCCTTTTCTTTTATTTCGCTTTCTTTTGGGAAGAAATATATTTATTATCTACAATATTCTAAGGAAAAAATTCAATATCTTTGGTATAAAATCTATGTTGCAAAAAATGTAACGTAGTTAGTAATGAATATATAGATTTTGCAAACTTTAATTGCTGATATTATCTTAAAATAATAATATTGTTCAAGAAGCATTTTTTATCCAGACCTGCTTAGTTTTCCAATCATTGGCAAAACATATATGTCTCTATTTGGACAGTACTTTGCAAATTATTTATTATTATCGATCTAAGGAAAAGTTGTCTGGTAAATATGTAGGATCTAAGGACTAAGGAAAAATAAACGCATGTAAAGGTGTCCTCTAAAACCTTGCAGTTGAAATTAGGATTTGTTTAAATGTATATTAATACTAAAATTAAACAGTAATAATGGATTTTTTGGCCCTGTTGGTGTGGCCTGGTAATGTAAAGATCTGATGAGATAAAGTATTTATTAAGAGCAATGTAAGAATATGTGGATCCTTTTTTGTTATTCAAACCATGAAATATATCATTTGATTAATATATATGATTAATCAAACGACTTGCATGAAACTCTTTTTTGATAAGTGAAGTTTACATATTTTGAATTAGATTGTAATCCTTTCATTCCCATATTTTTAAATGTACATAAATAGTTTTCAAGCCACATTTCAAGGTGTGTTTTTTTTTTTGTTTGTTTGTTTTTAATTTGTCAGAACTCAAATTGGTTTGGGAGTACTAGAAAGTGTTAAGGAACTGATGCACGGGTTGAAAAACGATCCAAATATTTCAACTTATCTCAAAGTAAACTCATTTCCACTTAGTTAAAACCAGTGATGTAAAAAACGGCGATTTTTAAGTCAATGTAACTATGAAAGCCAACTTATTTGCTGTCGATATAATGTTATGACTGTAGCTGTGACAGCCTTGCTCCAGGCTCATGACAGCACTTCTTGGACTTATAGTAATTAATTAAATTAAATTGATGTTTTAGAAAGGTAATATTCAAATCAAAGTTGTAGATATTACTTTAAATAAACAGGGAATTTTCCAAATTTCAAAATTGGTACATTAATTTTGGATTTATTGCTATTTTTCTTAAAATTTCATTATTTGAATTAATTTTGAAGAAAAATAAGTACATAAATACTAATCTCTGCTCTAAATATATAACTAGTTTGATAATGGTTATTCATTCATCATCAAATTAAAGCTTTAGGTTTTTAGATATTTGCATATCTTAAAAACAATAATTGAAGATTTAATAATGATATTTATAATTATTCTACCTTTTCTATAACTCAAGAAAAGGGCTGAAAACATATTGAAAATGTCAGCAAATGAAACATTTTATAGAATAGTAGTATAAATATTTAACTTCGAGCAAATTTTTTTCCATAAAGTCACTTTCTCGAGAGATATTAACATTAAGAAAGTTTTCAATCAAAATTGAAGGAAAGGCTGTGTGATATTATCGTTACTTTTATACTATATAATAAGAATTACTATGTCAAAAGGAAATGTAAAACAGCTTGATGATTTATAAATGATGAAAGAATATTATATAGGGCTTCAACTAACAGGCATTTTGAGAACTACTTGCACGCTTAAAAATCGCCATTTTTTACCATTTTTTCACCGGACATAAATATTAATTCTTAATTTAATATCTACTTTAGAAAATTAAATAAATTTAGTCACATTTAATCCGGATTCAATCAGCCCGTATTTTGACAAATCAAGAATTTGACAGATTAAGAAGCAAGTCTTGTCTATCGATTTACAGAGTACAATAAGAGTCAAATCTTGTTTCAGACCCCTATTGTTGACAGCATATGACGTCTAATTTTGCAAATTATATTTTTTTTATTGTTTTTTGTCTAAGGGTGGTGTGTGTTTATTGACATACTATGCAGACTCTAAAAGATGTCATCCTGGATCAATGTGACACACAGAAGCAGTTTTATTTAATCTCGTAAAACTTTTGATGAATGGCCAAATATTCTTTTGGGTGGATTCTTTGTAATGGATATTATGTATACGTTATTTAGAAATATCCACAGTTCAATGATGTATAGTTTAAGACAAATATCTACACTGCACACATATAAAAAACGAAATTTCTATTCAAATGATGTTGTGTAGTGTAATGAGAGACTAGTTCAACAATTTATAATAAGAGATGAATGAACTATGTACTTTTTTATGTGCTCTTTTAGCGTAGGATTTCTATCAAATCTATTATTTTTTTTTTAATGATTTTGTAAGACTTACAATACTGTTGAGAGTCCATTTATATTTTTAGTGTCTTGCTATTTATTACTTCTACTACTAGCTAGCTAGCTAGATTTGAGGGGGGGGGGGTAATACTATAATTGATCGATCTATCTATTCTACACTTGAATTAGTACAAAGAGCTACTTCTACCTTAAAAAAAAGTTGAGTTTATTTGTTGTTGTTTTTACATTACATAATATAAGTATTTGTCTTTAAATATTTTTTTTTTGTATTTGCATGTACAAATAATGAAATTATGTATTTTAAGTTGTGTGAACTGATATTTTCAGAATATGTAAAAAAAAAAAAGACACATATTATATAGATAAATCTACAAAATGTTGCCCATGTTATCATCATTCATTATTATTTTGATGTACATACTCATAGAGTGTGTAGTTAATTGCTTTATTGTCAATTCTGGCACAATCCCTTACATAAAGGAATGTACATAGATTCAGTTATATTTAAACATGGGCAAAATGTTGAGATAGTTTGAATTTAAGGAAGGAAGGAAAGAAAAATTTACAATTGGTACGACTCTCTCTATACTAATTTCTAATTCAGTCTTCTCCATGTCGCTGAAGCGACAGCTAACAACAATGTTACGCAGTTTTATTTCTAATTAATTACACAGTTATTCAGTTTTGCGCGCTCATTTCAAATCTGTAAAAAAAAAAAATCCAAGAGTCTGACGGTTTTTGAGAAATCGAACCCTACTTTTTGAGCTAATTTGGCCCATTCTCCAAATTCAACTTCAGTTTAAGCCTAAAATTAAAAAAAAATGTTGACCTGCTAGTGTATTTAATGCAAATTTCATTTCCAGTCTTTGTTTTGACTTAAAGGAACTCCTAGGGGTGTAGGGGACGGGAGTAAGCCCAAAAGTTGGCCAATTCCTTTGGCCTTAAATAACTTCTTGAATATTACATGAAATGGATTAATAAGGAATGTATTCAAGTGCCCGATAAGACTCCTTAACTAAGAAGTAATTGTCCATCTACATGCGTAAATTGGCATCCAATTTCAAGACAAAAATTCGGTAGAAATCAAAAACTCACGGTCAGTTCTCTTAGTTTGTATCAGTTGTTGAGTATTATTTATGACTATTTTTAATTTAATTTCTCCATCATCCTTCTACCACACACTCCTATCCTGTAACAACTTATTACTAAGTAATAACTAAGATAATATAGAGAGGACCTTATTACATAAGTCTCTCATAGAAATCCAATCCTTATAGACTAACAGATTAGTTATCCATATTCTATGAAAAATAAAAATATAAAACCTCTTAGTATGTAATATACAATGATATAAAAGTGCATATTTATCTTCGATTATAATTATTATTGATTCGAGTGATTAGAAAAAAACCTATATATTATGTACACAGGTATGCAAAATATCAATGGTTCCTATATATATATAAGTATCTAGCGTTTTCCTTTATTTTTGTATTATATTGTCAAGAGGAATTAAAACTAAGAATTATGTATGGGGTATGAATGCATTTACAAATGTATATGCGACATTTTAGGGTTATTTTTGATAATATAAGAACAACAGAGCTGTTCACGAGTCATTTTTTTTTTTTTTTTCAATGCAGTCTCGAATATTTGAGCCTCTTGAGTTCAAGTCAAGGGGCAATTATTTTCACTTCAAGTCCTAGTTCAGTCTGAATGAGTAGAATTGTGGAAACACAGAGATTCTCGGTGTGTAAAGAGTCGTGAGTCTCTTCACTTCATATAAGGTCCGGTTCTTGAGGAGAGTAATCTAGACCTAAGTTTACCTACAAAAGAGTTTAAATTTTCCCTTTCTGCCCCTTTCGATATTTATTTGCTCCCATGACCATCAACTATTTCTATGCTAAGTGGAGTTTGAAAGGGCAGTTTAATAACAAAACTTAAGTGTGAGATCAAATCATAGATCCTAGCTCTAAATAACGCTCAAGTTAAAACATGTATACGTCGTCATAATCATGATTTGATCATGCATGTGATGCCCCTAGCATAAAGCAAGGCCTTTTTGGACTAATGACCAAAGCAAGGAAACTACATAACAATCCCTAATTGTTCAAATTACAAAACGTCGTCCAAAATATTTGCTAATCCAGGAGCTCTCCTTGTTAGGAATTCAATATGTAAACTGAAATAAAATTAGGGAAAATGATGTTTTACAGAGGGCACATTGCAATTGGGGTCGTTTTCTAAGAGCCGACAACAAGGACAGGACCTACATATTTCATGTCCTAATATTAAGGATGGATAGAACCCTAATTAATTATTATTATTAAGAAATAATATACAGTAAACCCTTAGATTTTAAGTCTTTTGGACACCGAGTACTTAAACAATATGTTTCTGAAGAAAAATAGAAGCCATTGAAAGAATACAACATTTCAAAAGCTAAAAAAAATATCCCCTTCATCATGCATGATGAACAGTATAGAATTTGACACCGTCGCTCCTATGCCATGCTAAGCTATATGTAGATCCCTTCTCAATCATTTCGAAAACCTTAATTTAACTTTTTATTATTACTACAAACTTCTTATTAGAAGTATATTTGTACTCATATTATTCAAATGCAGAGATGCCGGAATCATGGGAGCAAAGGAGCCATTGCCCCCCTTCCCGACATACAAATCCATTCCAGCACCAATTTGCACATGTGTGAATGTCACTTATATTTTTGTAGGAATGTAATTTGCATAAACAGGAAGCCTTAGAAAACATTATTATTATTAATTTCCTGACATTTGTCTTAGTTCTTACAACCTACACACCATATACTACTTATTTTGCAGTGCAGTTTATCAAATATTATTTCCTTATTCTTTTGAAGTTGATATAATTATATTCATTATGTACAATCAATGGAGTAGAAACTGTTATTAATCAATGATTGGCAAATCTATGCATAAATGTTTTGGACATATGTGGTGAGGACAGACTTCTTCTTTGATATTTTACTTAATACATACAGTGCAAATTAGATGGAGAACATGAGGAGGGAATCCATTGATGTGCAATGTGTTTTAATTTATTGAATGATCAAAAAAGAAAATATTTACAAAATTACAATGATAAAAGTCCAGAGTCACTCATCTACTATCTTCCGAAGCAGCAGCTGCATATTTCTTGTTCCAAGGCTGTTCAAGGAGTTAAAAAATCTATAATTTCGAGTCAATTCTTGAATCTTGGAGCTCGATTCCCAGTTGAGTCGCAAGTATTTTCACTTTGAGTTCGACTAGAGTCTAAACTTGTAGTTTAGCAAGACTTGAGTGGAACTGAGGCTCGAATCCTATGCTTTGATTTAGTCATAATTATCCATTTATGAGTCTCCTGTCTTTGTATTTATGTGTTGGTTTCAAGTCTGAAGATTTTAACTTTGAGATTCTGATTTTTATTTTTTTCACTTTTGAGTCCAATAAGTTGCAGTTTCATGAGACTTGACTCCGACTTGATTTCGAGTTAAAGCCTCCAGCAGCTCTTCAAAATGATTTCAATCATATGAGTATGTGAATATAATGTAGGGTTACAACCTAGTAAAAGTTCAGATGCTTCCCGTATAGGCACGTGTAGAACCGTAAAGGTTATGAAAGAACTTGTATATATTTTGTTTGACAAACATAGTTCAAATCATGTGAAATGAAACTTGTATGCATTTAAATGCAGACTTCTTGGTTGCATTTAAAGATTTCAGAGGCAATGATGAATTGCTTTGGCCTATTGTCTTGTAATGATGCACTAGAATATAATACATACCTATGTAGAAGTTATCAATGTACTTTAAATTTCACTAATGAGAAAACTTTTAGTTAGTATACCTTTATGTATAAGACATAAACTTTACTAATTTATTGCTTCTTTTATCTCATTCAATGATTTATGGGGAATTATAATGACTCTATGTATGTACATACATTTATGCCTACTAATATTAAAGCTAATTAGAAATACTGCTTCTTCACACCTGTGAATAGTATAATATACTAATACTCTTTGAAGTTTAAGATGTAAAAAAATAACATCAAAAAAGAACAAATAAGGGTTTTAAAATGTCGATTTGCGAATTGAAATGTAGGGCTATCGGCAGTCCGTTAGTTGTCGCCATTGATTAATTAATTATTACTCTTCATAAATGACCTTTTTAAAATTCTTAGATAGGATTAATGATTTATCTGTAGGAATTAAGTACATTTGTTGCATATGTGTTCTTATAAAAGTATCTATGAATAGTATTAGTTTCGATACGTTTTTTATAGAGCCGTCTCGACTCAAACTGATTGGAGCATACTATAAATGTTTTTGAATATATATAATATAGAACATTTTTTGAGTCTATGTATAACTTTGTGGTATCTGTTCAATAATTATAATTAACTAATTATTATTTATCATGTTTTAAATATAACAATACCTCCAAAGAGGCTGGACCATTCATAAAATACGCACGTGTGTTGTATCTGTGCTAGACCTGTTTAGTAGTCATTTTATAGGAATCTGAGTCAACTCAAGTCTGAGAGATCACAGCTCGGTGCTGTGCCCGAGTTATTTTTTATGAGTCTTTTGAACTCCTCGAATCGTAAGTTTTTAACTTCTAATCAGAGTCCAATTTGAAGTCATTATTTAATGAGACTTTTCAAGTTCGAGTCCTCAACAAACAAATCACCTTGTAGCTGGCTCTACATTTATCAAAAAGTAGAATCCTTTGCATACAATTAAAATTATTTATCATTTTTGGTGATCCTTTAATAATAGATGGAGTGATCAAAGACCTTTTAGAGCAGCACTTGCAACGAACGTTTCATTTCTTTTGTTAGTATGTATGTAAATAGTGGATTTTATTGAAGGATCTTGAATACAAAATACATTATGTATTTACAATAGCAAAACTATTCCTGTACGAACCCAAGAGTCCTCCTAAATTGATGATAAAAAAAATCAACGCTTCAATGTGTATTGTAATTTACCTCAAAATAACATCACATTAAAAGCAAATAAATACATACATATATATGAAATATATATCAAATATCACTTTGATAACACATTCTAAAGATGTGTTTTTATATTATTTAAATCAAATAATAATATTGTGTATTGAGCATTATTTATGTATAAGAATAAAGAAAATTGTCTCTTTGTAGATATTCAATTTTATTTGAGTGGAATCACATTGAAATTTAAATAAATATTCGATAGGAACATGTTTATGGTGTGTGTGTATAGTAAATTATTGTTATTATTATTATCATTCAATATATTTATGTATGTTACTTGTAAAACAGACAATAATAATATGTATTTGCACTCAATGATTTATTCCTCATATTCACGATAATAATAATTCATAATAATATGTATAAATTAGAGAGAAATTCAACTAAATATACAAAGTATCACTTTGTTCAAAATGTATGTATGCCTATAAGTTATATTAAAATAATGTGCATACATAATTTGAGGAAGTTTCATGGAGAAAAAATGTTATTTCATATAGAAAATAGAGACGAGAAACTGTGGTCTTGAAATTTACTCCACAATTGTTAATTAAATGATAATATTTGACACCAAAAGACGGACATTTTTGTAATTATTCAAGTATGAGTTAAAGTCTCACTTCCCCCGTATCCTTGCACTCTATAAAACGCTTATCCTATCATACTCATATGGAATCAATGCTTAGGAGCTCTAGCTAAGCATTGATGATTTCAAAATCCTCTAATAAAATCCACCAGAAAAGAAATGCAAAAGTTCCTTTCAAGTGCGATTTTAAGGGTCTTTGAGCAGATCAATGAGCCCGATAGAAAAGATTGTACTTATTACGTTAAAAAAACTTTTTTAAATTCATCATGAAGCCATATTATATTAGGAATTTTTATTAACAATTCATTCATTTAGTTAGTTATTACTATTACTTATTTGGTGGAAGGGCTTCTAACCCTTTTAGAAGTCGAGAGAGGAGAAAATATTGAGTCCTTTTAAATATTTATCGATCTCTTTTCATTTTGTTCATATTTTCTAATTTGAATGGATCAGTCAAATTCAATTACAACTTCATATTTTTTTGAACTTTATACAGAATGAATATAAATAATAATTTGAGCTGCAAAGGTTATGGGTTTTATAATGATGAATTATTCCCTAATAATTAATTAGGATTACAACTATGTCATTTAGATGGTCATATTTAATCATAATTATTAATATAATATTATCCATTCCCTTTTCCTTACTCCTCCTAATAAAGGAGTTTTGTCTAAATCCAATAATCTATGACCGGTTTTTCTTTATTAAGATTTGATCTAAAAAGCCAGTACAGTCACTGCCTCTAACAGCACGTCGTGGCCTCCTAGTTTTGCTCCAGAGTGAAATTAAATCGTGTAAGGACTCCAAAAAATTAACAAAAGTTTTACAGTTCGGAGTAGGCTCTTTTTATTGTTGTCCTCCCTTATTTAGCTAATTCCGTTTCTTTACATGATTATGGATCTTATGAAGGCTCTTGTTTTAGTTAATTCATATGGGAGGATTGTATTTTCTACGTGTGGACTTGAAATTCATCAGAAGGAACCGGGCGAAGCGATAGAGGCCTCATTTTTAAGTACATATTATGGATGTACATTATAGCCTTAAGTTACATTAGCGGCCAATTGATTCAACATGAGTATTATAATAATTGACCGAGTCTACTATTTGTTTCATTAGGACTCTTTTTGTCTCACGTAATCGCCGTGGGACTCGTGCCTTTCACAATACGCCACACATTGATAAAAGATTCCTCCGCATTTTTTTTAAAGAATATGACAAAACATTGCCATCCGATCTCGTCATAAAGGTATCATGACGTCATATGATTGATGACAATTTAAATTAAACATAATATCACCAAAACTTGAGATATAAGCGTACTATAAACGCATTACTTCAATGTGTTTTTTGTTGTTTTTAAAACATTTTTTAATAATAATATTTGTATTAGATTTTCTTTATAATGAGATCGTTAGGTTTTTTTTTTCCCTTCCTTTTCTACTTTTTTCTTAAATGTTAAAAGAGCATGGAAGAAAATTTTTATTAGAGTCAAGACGTGTGCGTTCTTAAGTAACAACATAGATATACTTCAACTTATTTATGTAATATTATTCTTCAAGTTTAAAAAATTATGCACACAATTTATAGTTCAAATAGATGAACCTACTTGAATTTTGTAGCAGTCTATTATACATAATATGTATGTATATTAATATATTATGTCTTATGAAGCATGCTTTTCATTTCCGTTGCTGCTTAATTGCTACAAGGTTTCAATTCGTATTATTAACAGAAGTTTATTCATTTGCATATATTAAATATGTATTTTTCATTGACCAAGGAGCGACATTTTTTTTATATATAGAAACTAAAGTTTTGCTTGAATTGTATGCAATATGACTCCAAGGATGGGAGTATTCGGAGTTAGTAACGCAGTTACTAACTAACTCCAGTAATGGGAAACTCATTTGATTACACATACTTTCTCTTCTCTTATGCAAAGAAATTATTTCAAAGAATAAATTCCATGATTATCGTCTATTATGTCTTAATTAATTATCATGCATTGCTCTGTGAGTACTAAATTTTTTAATTTAGCAGATTCAAATTTATTATTCTGTTTTACCGGGTTCATTTAATTAATTATTATTAGGTAAAAAAAAAATAACATTTATTAATACAATGGGACCCATTAGATGATTCGAGACATTTTGTTTTATCTTTTATTTTAGTAGATATTTCTTTATTTAGCTAAAATTTGACTAAGAAATCTATCTACGGGCCATTTGACTCATAGTCTGCCTCCTGATAGCCCTTGGTCTTTATTTGCTCATCCTATGGTCTTTGGAAAATGTATCGTTTTTTGTTTTTTTTTAATGTGATGAGGAATTTTTGACACACTTATTCAGGTATAATTTACTAATAGAAATGCAAGAGAATTAATTAGTTGAAGAAATTAAATGCAATAATTATTTTTGACGAAAATCGTCCTTGCTTTGTGCATGAAGTGTTATTAATTAATTAATTATTAAATATTATAAAATTAATAGTTAAAAGCAAGTTGTAAATGTTGTATAATAATATTCATTAAACATTTGAGTAAATTATTATTGAGTTAAGTTTCTTTAATATTTTACTCAATAATTGAAATTATTATTTTTGCTAAAGATTAGGGGATATTATGGAAGGTAAAGATCGAAAATTTTACAAATTTAGTCATTCAAAAGGTTGTCACTTGTAAAATTAAAGTCCTCTCAACACTGAAAATTCAAGCTGAGCACTCATAGTTCAGACCAGTGTTTTTCTATTATTATTTGTGTTTCTTTTACCAATGAGATTATCACGAGACATTTGAACAATTTAAAAAGAGAAACTACATATATGAGTAGATTATGTAATTATGAGATGGAACCAAAAACTACAAAGTACAATTAAAAATACATCAACATAGATGTTTTATTTTCATATTTTTAATGTCATATGAAATTAAAATTAACTACCCATTTTTCATATTTTATTGCGTGTCATAAAAATAAAATAAATGAAATCGTAGGCCCCTTAGAATGCTCGAATATACTACTCGACAATCACTGGTTTGTACGGATCAAACGTGGATTGTAATGGAAAATTATTTTGGTCACAAAAGTTACCTTAGATTAAAAAGTAAAACTTCTTCTTATTCAGTAAAGTATATAAGAATTTTACGAATTTATATCTTTTGAAATGTCTACATACATAGACCCATGATATTTCTATAAGTTTATTTATTATTCACGATACCTCATACTATATTTTTTTTACTTTTCTAATGAGCCAATTTCATTTGATATGAAGCAAATATTGATACTTCATACTGTGTATCTATATATGTATAATGCCAGCCCATACTCTAATTAATTTATTGTTATTAACCACTTACTTGCTATTTCTATCATCCTCATCAAGGATAAATTTCCCTCTGGACTTTGTCTCTACAACTAAATGTTATTTATATAGTATATTAATCCGCCAAGGAATATGTATAATGGCTTAATGTAGCACATATTTTGATTTCCAAAATAGAGGGCATTTGGGGGAGATTAGTGAAGGGTTTAGGAAGGGTTATTAATTAGTTTAATAATACAATATTATACTAACGTCACAAATTGCAGAAATAAAATCTAAGTGAATTCAGGTTAGGGCCATATAAATACATATGTTATTAAATAGAATGAACAGATTTCTTTTATTTAGTTATTATGAGGAAACGTCATCAAATGGTTTTAAAAGGACTCATAAAAGACTAAAGACCTTTTGTGACTGACTACAACAGAAAGTGATATTTGAATCAAATTCAATTAATAAGTGCTAGACTTGACATGATTAATTTGATTCTGAATCCATTAGTGACACGAGCAAAGTAGGATAATTGGAGAAAAATGTATGATCCTTGCAACTTATTTAGTTAATTTATTGGCTACACTATGGTCTATGTATAACAATGAGGTATTAGCTTATTTTTGCGTATATAGTGGAGTCTGAAATACAAAAATGAAGTTTGGATTTTTAATAGAGGATGGGTCCTTTTCTTATTTGTGGGTCCCTTTTTGTGACTTCCAGATCCTTTACGCCAGTCATTCACTAGTCTTCTTCATCTCTATATGAAATAATGGGTTTTATTATTCATTGTAAAATGAGGTATTTTTACATGACTGACCCAATTTATTGGGTTTCTTTCGTAAGAAAGGTTTTAGTTTTAGTTTCATATTGATTCAAATTCATTTATTTGAGTTATTTTTAGAAACTATTTGTATATTTTCAACACTTTTTATTTAGTTAGTCCATAGAGTACTCACTCCGACGGCGGATCTTACCCAAGAGAACAACGTGTCTAAGGATTGATCATTACCCTAATAATTATAATTATTAATTACTATTTAAATTCTTTTATAGAGTAGCTGAATTAATCTCGAAAGTGATCATACATTAGTATTTTTGTATTTTCATAATTATTAATATATCAATCTATAACAAGTTTTTATCTGCATAGTTTATTCTGTGTGAAAAAACTGGAGAAGTGATTAAAGTAAATATTATTGTCCGTTCTATTGAATAATATGTTATTGTTATTATTAACAAATATTTTATACGCTCGTTTATCTTATCAGCAAAACTATGTTCTTTCTTTCAAATGAATAATATCCTTCATTAAACACTTTTTTTTTTAAATTGTCTGTCTATGCACGGACATTTAAACAATACAAAAATGTACTTCATCATTTACCTAGCTACATAAAATAACATTCCGTTTCATTTTCTAGATTGGGAAAGGAACACGTGTGTTGTAGGTGGGTCTTTGTTTTGTTTTTCTTTCTTTTTTTTTGTTCGCTCCCCTATGGTTTATCCTTAAAGGTGACTATTTTCTCCGTTAGAGAGCGTTAGTCAAGCATTTACTTGCTTTTTGCTTCAATTTGCTATTTGTGTTGATACTATAAATAATGAGTTTCTCAATTCTGTTATTTTAATTTTTTCTATGTGCTACTCGTCAAATAATGATTATAGGATTTTGCTCTTGATTTGCTTTTTACTTGATTTTTGAAAAAAAAGTTGATAGAGAAAAGATGTGTGGATATGCTTATAATGGTTTTCATATCACAGTTATGTTAGCTTTGCGCAGTGGCGATACAGTAACCAATGATCGATTAGAGAGGTGCTGTTATTGCTAGTTGAAAACTATTACCAATGCCCCGCCATGACGACGTGAAATATCGTCGGCTACGGCAATTTCTGCTTGCTCGTAATTGGGCTAACAATAAACAAACTCCCTATGTGGAATGCGAATCTCATGACCACGGAACTATTTGTGTGAAAATTGTTCTGAAAAAAGATAATTGGTGGTCCGCTCTTGTGGGGCGATTACTTGCAAATATATGTAATTGTAAATGTGGGCTAAGATGAATGTTGTTTTTATTTCAGTGGATGATATGTACAAGTCTCTGTTGTCTAATGAATGCCAAACCAATCCGTCCGAAAGCCCGTTTTTCGAATTGGAGAAGGTGACGGAAGTAGCCAACACTACGAAATCACCACCATTTATCGATGACAGTACGAGGGACTTCCTGGAAGCCATTGAAAATTTTCTAAGCAGCAACAGTAACAAAAACCGATTATGTCGTAATAGTGATATTAAATCATCTCCAAAGAGGATAGTGAGCAGTGAACGAAATTCTAATTTCTGTCTTTTCGATGATGATGATGAGATCATGAGTAGCGATGATCAGCTTCTTGATGATAAAAAACAAATGGCAGTGGAGCGACGTAGCAAGCCCTTAGGGAGCATTATACCCAAAGAAGAAATTACAAATGATGGCATTCATTTCGATAAAAGGTAAGAATAGTACTTAAATGCTATCATATATTATTTAATTACCTATGTGCCATTGGTAATTAAACACAGGTTTCGTGATTTTTAAAGAGTCTTTTGTTCCGAAATATGATTCTATCTATTTGAATCCTTTGAAATCATTTTCTAAAGGCCTCATAATTTGTAAAGGACTGGAAAATCACATTATTTTTTTTTTTTTTAATTATGTCAAAATTAGTTTATAACATGCATTGTTGACTGGGCTCCTGTTTCCTCATTCCTTCTCTAGGGGTATATTTGCAATTACATATACCTAGCCTTGATAAAAGTTCTTCATTTTTTACAAGAAATAATTTATATAGACTTAAGATAGGGAAATCAACCGTTCTCTTTTGCCTCTTGGCATATTCACTTTTTTTAATCTAAAGATTCAAGTAATTGTTGATTAATTCAGGAAATATCCTAGTTTTTTCAATCAAAATATAGATCCAAAATGGTATAAAGAAACCTTTTTTCTAAAATAAATAAATCATCATCAGGAAACTAAATAAATTGATTAATTTCAAATTATTAAGTCATCCGTAAAACGAATCAGGGCTCTTTTTTTTGGAAATCATAGTATGGTCGCCAAGTATGTATTTAAAAATGAAGCATTATTCCATGTATGTATATCTCACCAAATAAATATATTTTTACACTTTTGGTGGCTAAAACACATTTCAAAATGTCAGTTGGATCCTTCTATTGTGGTCGGAGTAGAGTGTTTTGAGAGAGATTTTAATTGGCTAAAAATGTGTGATTTATGGCTTTTTATTGCAAAACATATACTTACATTTGATTCAAATCGAACTTTAACCAACCACTCTTTAAAGCAAATGTATTTTTTTTTCATGGCTGAACATGAAATATGAAATGAATGTTAATTAATGACATTAAGGAGCGGTTATTTATTATTTTGTTTGCTGTGTTTTTATGCACAAACCGATCATACGAGTTTTTATTTCTAAAAAAAAACAAAACGACTGATTATTCTTATTATTACTAACTTTCAAAAATGTCCACTAACAACTTGAATTAGCATTCTGTAAAAATGCAAAATGAACCTACTTACATATAAGTAGTAGTATGTAATAATTAAGCTTCCACAGGATGATCAATATTTGACTGTTCTCTAATAAAAATTAATTATTTATATCCTTACGCGGTCTGCTTTAAATTATACTATTTAAATCATTTTCATAATTAATTTATTCTAACTCATGATGAAATGATCAAATTGAATATTGTATTTATTTATAAACATATCTCAATTCACAAAGCTAATGATTTTATCATGATATGTATTAGGTTGTCAGATAAGTTCGTACGGTGGTTTTTACAGCACTTTATTGAAATGGACATTAAAACACATTAGAAAATAAAAAAAGTTCTTTATTAATCATTAATGATGTATTCTCCCTCCTTCACTTTTTACAACTTTATCCCATCGTTCTACAAGTTTTTCAATTGTTTTTCTTCCAACTGCACGGGTCTACCGGAACGTGGGTGGTCGCTGAGTTCGAAGCTTCCCGCAGCGAAACGCGAAAACCATTTCTGCGCCGTTCTCTCACTGATGGCGCCTTCACCGTATACTGCACAAATTTCTCGAGCAGCTTTGGAAGCTTTGAATCTTTGATTAAAGGCAAAAAGAAGTAAATGGCGAAAATGCTTGTTTTTGTCGACTTGGCACTCCATTTCCATGGCCACAATACTGATTCAAACAAATTCTGACGTAATTCAAACAAACAAATTCAAACGTAATACAGGAAACTAATTTAAGTGCATATAACCTAGTACACTTTAAAAACTTTTAGCATTAAGGTGAATAAACGTTTTGTGTTGATTAAAAAAATTTATTATAAAAACCGCACGAACTTATCTGACAACCTAATATTTGATAATCCCCAGAAACACTTTTTTTTTTGGTGTCAAAATAATGGATTCAAGTACTATATAAGTACACCATTCTTTCGATCTATAGCGTTTGCATAAAAATATTAGTAATATGGATATCAAATATGTCGTTATTTATTTGTCAATGACGTAATATATGCTCTCTATTTAAAAATGATTTCTTAATGAAGAACGATTTTTTTTAATCCTTATATTGGACTTTAATTCACTTATTTGATAACCAAGTATCGACAGTCATAAGAAAACCCTACATGTATGTGGCCTTCCATTCCATTCATTCCTACTCACTTGTAAAGACTTATACTCATATCTTAATTCCTAGTCCATATAATAGTATGTTGACCTTCAGAGATAGTTGCCCATAAATCAACTCATATCCTTTTACCATCAATCATAATAATAATCTCCAGTTCCGTGTACTCCCAGGGCACAAAATATATTTTATAATAATAGAAACATACTCAGGGGATACTTAAGTGTTGTAAGGATAGAGGCAAACTTTTAAATATCTATTTGACCGCTATGTACACCTAAAAATCCTAAATATTACTCAATCTCTAATTTGAAAGTATGTACATGTTATGTATTTGTATATAAGTTTTTATATATGTATATTTACAGTTCAAAAGAATCATTCAGAATAACCAATATTTCCGAGTTTGTGGATCGTACAAATGGTCGAAACATAATTATTCTTGTAGCTGATAATCAAAGTCAACCTCATGATCCTGGAAAGTTATTATCCCTCTCTGATGGTCCAGAGTCCTTTGAAATATCCTCCTCCTCCTCCTCGAGCAATGTCTCTTTAAAAGGAAGCAGTAACACTGATTCTTCTTCATCATCGAGTACAACAACAACGACAACAACAATGTCTACTAACACTAATACAAATAATAATAATAGTAATAACAACTGCAACTCACCATCTGCCGATGTCACCAATAATGTCACCAACGACAACAACAGCAACGCCGTAGCTGAATCAATTATGGCGAATTTAACAACAACAACAACAACAACAACCACGGGTACCAATTTTCAAATTTCAAATCAACCTGGAGAATCATCTTTAAGTCCTACTCAATGTCCTCCGGATGAAACTGCTCAAGAAACATTTAATGAATTGTAAGTTGTTTATTCATTTGAATGGGTTTTTATTATTATTTTGCTGCTCCTCTATTGGCTCTACTTGGGCCATTAGAACAAACTATAAATCAAATCATTTGACGATGAGCAAGGGTGTCTGGAAACTTTGACAAAGCAGCAATAACTTACACGACGTGCTTTTTAAATATGTGCTTATGTATTATACTTATGTATCAGCTACAAGCATCTATTTTCATTTTGTATGGTAGAAAGTAAAGGAAGCTCATCTCCTCCCAAACATTCGTATGATTGATTGTCAGTGTTGCCAAGTCAATTTTCCCTTTTGTGTGTGTGTGTGTTGTATATCGACCGTGCATCACGACAAGCTTTTGGCGATATATACAAATTATTCCTTCAGCTGTTTCTTATCAGTTGACTCTTCTGATTTAAAAGATATGACGTATTAAGTACTCAAAAAAGGTATTTATTACCTTTTTATGATACTGATGTATAAATAATATATTAAATCAAGGATTGTGCACTCTTTTTTTTTAAATTTTTGAATATTATACAAGCACTAAATATTGATTTAGAATATATTGATTCAATTTATCAATGTATAGTATATCTGCCACGAATTAAAGAGTTGGCAACAAAGAAAATACAGAGGAGTAGCCACCATATTTTTTGTCAAATGTTTCCTTTCCCTCAAAAAAGCTTGTTTTGCATATTATTTACAACTTCAATGGAAACAAAATCGAAATGAAGTTGCGTCACTTCTCCCTTAACTCCACTATATGTAGTATATAAATTAGTTATTCTATTACGAAAATATTTCTTTATTCGGATACAAAGCTATGTACAGTACTGAATAATCAAGATGAAGAGAAGGGGAAAAACTTTTGTGTAATAAGAAAGTCCATGTATTTTAGTTATATATTGATAATAAGAAATTATTCAATAGTAGCTAGGAGAAGAAGTGGGAGGGAGGGGGGGGGGGAGGGCAAAGCAGTGCATGATTTGATTGAATTCTTAAGTATAATAACTTTAGAAATGCATTTCCTCTCGCAATATTATGTATATATATTTTACGAAATATATAATTAATATGTATGTATGTACATTGACCATTCAATTTATAGACCATAGTGTTGCTGTCTGGTGATCTCACATGGATGTTTCAATGGGCTTTATATATTAAGTATTTATTTATATGTACATATATGTAACTAACTAGCTTGCAGAGAGGCTAAATTGTTAGTTTTATTCAGGAGGGATTCGCTCCACAAATTTCAATACATATTGAAATGTAGGTCTTTTGTCCCGTACACACATAGATGTATCAAGTCAACAAGAAAGGAAGTTTGTTTTCAAATATCGACAAGGAGAAAATCCACTTTAAATTGTATTTTTACTTCATAAATATAACGGCCAAATATTTCGGGGTTATTTTAAGACCTATACCGCACGGTTTTTGCTAAAATGTCACTTTATATCGAGAAACCAAGGAGGATTGTTGTCTATCCAATAGAGCAATTGGATATGAGCCCTGAAAGAACGTCCATCTTTTGCATAGTGCCATAGATTTATTTAGTGGGATTGGCTGAAACCAGTTCATCAATTTAAGAACTACTAAGAATCAAGAATCAAATTTTTCCGCTATTATGCTCACCATAAATCATAGTAATACTTTAATAGTAACTACTACATAGTCAGAAATACCAGATGTTTTTTATTCTTGATTGTGACCGGTATTTTTTTACTCCTATAATACAGTTGCAATTATTGGAGTCATAATTATTTAATTAATCGAAATATACTACTATTAATACAAAAGAGAAAAGAGAATGTCTTCAAGAATATAGTAGCAGTTTTAACTCATTTTTGAAATACTTCAAATAGACTTGGTTTCTTGTTGACTTGACATATATATTATCCATTTTATTTTAGGGTAGAAATTATATGAGAACATGTTCTATTTGATGAACTCACATATTTTTCTGCCTTTTCAGTATCTGAGTAGCTTTTCAGTAAAATTCAAATATGAGCAAAAAAAAAAAAAGAAACCATTTGATAGAGTTTATAATTATTTACTATTTGAAATGAAATTATGTATTAATAATTTGGAATTACGCTTGGTCATTACCAAGTGTGTGTGAGTATATATCAGTTCTATTTATAAGTAAAATAGGATGAAATATCTTATGGCTAGGGTTGAATTGGTTCTAAGACTGATTTATCTATCGGTATTTTGTTCCTTTTGCAGTCTCTTTTCAGTCTCCTACTATGGGGAAAAAATATAGGGAATAAAAAAAATCCTTATTGAATCATCAAAATTCATTTAATCCCCCTCCAAATATCCCCCCGTCACCCTATACAATGCAATGTTTTTTTTGTTTGTTTTTTTCAATTTTCTAAACTTTTTCATCTTTCAGACATTTTAAACAAAGGAAAAAATTGATATGTGCTGTAATTTGACATACATGTAGTTGACAGGTGTGCCAACTTTAAAAAAACAAAGCAGATTATCCCTATTGGAATCCCTTCAAAAAATTAAATTCAAATTTCCCGGTATTTGTTGCACATAGTTGTATGCTTAGAGAACCTGTTTTCACTGACGTCATAGATTACAATATAAATAAATGTGATGCCATGTTGGAGGCATACACATAAATATTATGATGTTGATTTATTTATTCAATAGAATAGACAAATCAACTGATATATATTTGTTTATGCTACCTCCCAACATGGCCACAACGATGACGTCACTTCAAATACTTGAAACGTCTTATTTTTTTTATTGATCTAGTAGTCCTTCACCCTCCCCCCTCTCTGGAGGAAAAAGGGGCTGCAAAGGGGAAGAAAAGGCCGATCCAACTCTACCTGCGGCTACATGTGGTTTCAGCAAAATTACTTAGTACTCAAAAATTGTACTTGGGAATTAACTTTTTCAAATTGCTTTTTTCAGAATAACATTTCCAAGAATTGGGACGTCAGCGGCTCTTACCCCCTCATCCTCATCATCGTCATCCTGTTCATCATCTCCTAAATCTTTCCATTTCAATAAATCTCCACAAATACTACTAGGTCCAGGAGGGCCGAATCTGGACCATCACCACCACCTCATACTTTCTCCTTCGCAGCTAAAAAGCCCTTCCTCACCCCCTCTTCCTCTTATACTGCCCAAAAGAGGTAAAAGAACGCTTCAAGAGCGAAGGAAAATTAAGAAATGGCAGAATATTGAGGCTGCTAGGAGATATAGGTACGAATCTTGATGAATTACTATTAAAGAGTAGAAGTCGTCAAATATCCCAGATTTACAGACTATTTAAATAATACCGTTCGTGTACCGTCTGTCTCAGCCCCCTTGTAGGTACATTATGAATTATAATTTTTGAAAGGAAAAGACCGAAACTTTATTTAAGTTGCAAATCACTTATGTCCCTGACATTCGACTTTTACTCCTGAACCATAGAATTCCTTGTATTTGCTTACCTCCTTTTCCCACATTTTCAACATATTTTTTTTTTAGGGATCGCAAAAAACTCGAAATGGAGACCTCAATCACTCAAGTCAAAATTTTAGAGGCTGCCAACAAGCAGCTATATGACAAAATGGATTCATTGCAAAATAAAGTATCCAATTTGAAGAAAATACTATCTCGACTTGGACTACTCACGTGACGAATCCCTCGAGCTAAGAAGAATGGGACTAAGGGTCTAGGCAAGAAGGACAAAGAAGGAGGAGCAAGTAGTCGTCGTCATCGTCTCCTCTTCTAACATAATTATTATTGTGTATGATGATGATTTTTTGCTCTCATTCAAAGAGACAATGTTTTTTTCAGAAGAGAAATGTAGCGTATCGTTATGTTTAACAAAAAAAAAGTTTTTAATCTTTTTAGTGGAATGACAAGTATTTTTTTAATTAAATCATTATCTCACTCTCTCTCTCTCTCTCTCTCTATATATATATATATATATATGTATAATCATATATAATTAAATGTATATTTATATAATCAAATGCCTGTATTATTCATATTTTTATTGATGTTCTTTCAAGTTCTATGGAGACTCTTGCCTTTATTTTAAGGCAACAGGGGAGGGGCGTGATGATGAAGGACCCTTCATGGAAAGTGTATTCAAAGGAAATGACCTTAATAATTGCAAATGTGTATAACATAAAAAAATTTCTAGAAAAAAAAAAAGTTAAAAAAGATTTAAAAAAACAACAACTGTGTTATTCCAAAATGTTGACGAAAAAAAAATAAAAATAAATGTGTGTTACGATTTTCCAATTTTTTTTTCTTTACTATTTTTTTTTTTTTTTGTCTATTGGAAAATGTATTGTGATAGTAATAAATACACAAAGTTATAATAGAAAAGGAAAGTAAAGAACCCAAATGTACTAATGACAAAAATTTTACATTCATAAATCGTCGGTGCTGGCGCCCTCCTAAAGAAAGTGAATTTAAAATTAAACTTATTTCATTCATTGATTAATACCCCATTGAATAGCAATTCAAAATAAAAGTCATTAAATTTATATGTGTTCTGTACAAGTTGGAGTTTATAATTAATTAACAACTATGCATTTTGATTCGTTCATTGTAGGACCTCAAAATTGATGAAACTATGAATTGATTCATTTAAATAATTATTAAAGGTAATATATCGAATGAACAACAACCCCCCTTGATCCTTCTATCCAATTAACATCACTTCATTTAAAAGTACTATTTTGATTGCAACTTGTACACGACATATACAGTAATTATGTAATAATATATATATAAATGCAACATTAGAGCTCAACTGATGTGATTTTTTTTGTAAACTGATGTGGATTTTTTGTATACATCCATTTAAAAAAACAATTGAAGTCACAATGCTCACTTGTAACATATTTTCAAATAATCCCAATGTGAGTCATAGTCGCCCGCCGATGAGTCCTTTGAGCTCTAATAGTGGTGTATATATATATATGCATCATGAGGAACAAATTTAAAGGAAGTTGTAATTTCCCTCATCCCCTGATAAAATTGAGTCGTGTCCTTACTTTATTACTTTTCCTCATCTGAATGCTCTTTATTTTGATTTGGTAAAAATCAATTTAAATGAAGAGCAATCCATTCTGGGCCCCTCGTATCACGATTCAAAGGGTATGTAACTAGTAATTAATACATAGGAGGGACTCTTCCTCACATATTTAAAGTCAAATTGCACTCTAGAGTCTGCATCAAATTTTGTAATGGAGGGGAGTTCCATTTAAAATATCAATAATAACTCTTATTGAATATACGCTTAAAGCTTCTTTTTTTTCTTTTTTTTTTGTATGTCATTCGATCCCCTAAGAGTTGAATTTTTGTCTAACTATACTTTCGTTTATGTTTGTTCCTTGCTTATTATATGAATTCTTAGAGCAACAACGGCCCCTTTTACAAGAAATTACACACTCACACACACACACAAACCAAGTGAATAACTGAAAGGCTATGGTGATAAACACTGACTTAGTTATATATTTATGTGAAATTGAAACAATTATAATAATGATAGTTTTTTTTTTAAAAAAAAAACCAACTTTTTTTATTTGGATATAAGTTGATTTAAAATTAATTATTATTTATTAATTAATATACCTACTATTACAACTACTACTACAAATGAACTTGATATATATATATTTAAAAAAAATAATAATAATAGCTCTAGATTGTATTGCGTAGTTTATAATGATATGATGATATATTTTTGTTCTGTTATTATTCTCAGAGGATGAAATATATATATATATATTTATGAAGATAACTGGTGTCACTTTTATTTATTCTTTAATTTTGAGACTATAAACTTTTTACAGGAAAAGAAAAAAAAAAAAAGAGGAAAGGTGGAAAATCCGGAGGGAGGTAGGGAATGAATCATTTATATATATATATACATATATAATATATTGAAAAACGAGGTCCAAAGTATATCTTCTCACAAACCATAAATAATAATCTTGATACAATTTATCATACCGTATCTGCGTGTAATGACTTAATGTCCAGGGGGAACACTAGGATAGGATCACTACATACTATTTTAAATTTAATATTATAAATTAAAATGGAGTTGATCCAATTACCTCAAAAGAAATAGAATTTATACACTGTTTGAACTATACATAGTATAGAACGCTAAAATATAAAATAATTTAATTGAGCAATTTTATGGGTGGATGTGTTTAGAAATATTATTTAGATCTTTACACACTTTCAAAGTCAGTGGTGGTAATTCTGGGATGGCGTCAACTCTCCTCGTCTTAATATTGATTATTTAAATAATTAATTAATAAGTGATGATGGAAAGAGACGTAAAATCTTTTCCACTCATTTTCACAAAGAGAGGTCCTTGCTTCAATGGCCCCCCTGGCTAGCCTTCAATCCCTTTATTTTGTAGAATAAATAAGTTACGAAGCAAAATTTGATCTTATTCATCAAAATATGTATAGAGGGTTTATATGTGACGTCATTAGTTGACTAGGTATTCTCCCTTCAACTGTTTTTCATCAGTTGTCTTACGTGTTATAAACTCAAAAAGAGTTCCATTATTAATTATGATTTTATTATATCACGACAAGTTTTTTGGGATAAACAAAAATAGCACTATGTGTATTCTCCCTTCAGCTGATTTTCATCAGTTGAATCTTTTGATTTAAAGCAGCTGACTCTACGTGTTATGAACTCAAAAAGGGTATTATTATTATTTATGATTGTTGATGTATAAAACATATATTCAATAAAGGATTGCGCGCCCCTTTTTTTGAATTGTGAATAATAACTCTGCCCAATATTATTAAAAAGTTGAAAATACAGAAGGGTAGCTGCTACCAGTTGTTTTCTCAAATTTTTCCTTTCCCTTTTGTGAGTCGAGGTAGGGAGTTGACAAAAAAGCTCGTCGTGATTATATTCTACAAAGAACAAGGCCTTACTTCCCCTATTAGACACTCAGCCACATTTGCTAACATCACTGAATCGACGCTTCAAAACCCAATCTCATTTCATTGTTGAAAAAAGTATTGTAAAAATATTTCCCTCTAATTCTAAAGTTCATCTTATAAGTCTTTCTATGTAATTTCCTTCTTGTTTTGTTTTTTACACAAAAAATATCTTTAGATTAAAAAAAAATCTTTTGTCAAGGGGATGAATGAAGTCTTTCTCCTCACGTGTCGCGTTGTCACAGCCCTCAGCAACTATTGGTTATTTAAAATACTCAAAAAATAAAAATAAATATATATATATACTTTCATTTTGTAATATTTGTGAAAATAAATGGCAAACAACTTAGGTAAGAACAAAAAAACAAACAATCTCTTTAAGTTAGATATTCCTAATATTTAAATGTATACTTCTAAAATATTTATTGGCAAAATGTGTAAAAATAAGAATTGTATATGTATACAATAAATGCAAAATTTAATATCAACGCAAAAAAACATGAAGCAATTACTCAATGTAATGATGCCTCTAGACACACAATTGAGTCATTAAATATTACATCGTTAATTTTGACATTGGGAAAAATTCAACAAGCATTAAACTACATACTTCAAAGAAATCGATGACAAATCTCTGATTTGTAAAGTCACCTAAATGTATATTTAAAAAATAAGGAAATAATGAAGTATTTAACAAATTAATGAGGAATCTACTTATTAAAGCAATTGTCCCAGTTATACAGATATAACTAACATACATATACTTTGGTCTCGAAAGACGTGTCTCTCAATTAAAAAAAGTGAACATTTTAGCCAGAGCTGTATTTGAGTCCTCATGCTCTGAGTCATTACTCGAGTACTACAGCTCTGAACTGATGAAATATTAAGCTCAAATATATGTATATTTTAGAGAATAAATAACATTGGTCAACAGTCATAAATCCTAAGAGCTATAAGTATAATAAAAGTTATTTAGTTTTGCACACTGATTTCAAATTTTTTTTTTTTTTTTTTTGAAGAGTCCCACGGTTTTCGAGAAATCGGACCTTACTTTTGAGCCTCTTTGCATACTTTCCAACGGTAGAGCTACTTAAGTAGTAGCGTGCAGAAGGATTAAGAAATCAGCTAAAATCCTTCTGCACACTACTATTTAAGTAGTTCTACCGTGAATCTTTGATTTCTAGTGGATTTTTGTTCGAAATTGAATGAAAATTTACACACTTAGATGGACGATTTCTTCTTGATTAAGGATTCTTATCGGGTGTTTGGCATCTCATTTGGAGGCTGTGGGTCTGGGCTCTATAATGAATTCCTTATTTTATGAAATATTCAAGGAATTATTTAAGTACAAAAGGTTTGGTCGACTTTTGAACCTGCTCCCGTCCCTACGCCCCCAGGAGTCCCTAAAGGTCCAAACAAAGACTGGAAATGGAATTTACATTAAATACACTAGCAAATCATTATTTTTAATGCACAGAATGAGACTCCTTCAAGGGTTAAATTGAAGTTGAAGTTGGAAAATGGGACAAAAAGGCTAAAAACGTAGAGTCCAATATCTCAAAAACTGTCTGACTCTCGAAAAAAAATAATTACAGATTTGAAATCATCGTGTAAAACTAAGTAACTTTTATTATACTTATACCCCTTAGGATTTTTGAAAGTTCAAATTTGTTGACCAGTGTTATTAATTAATTTTGAATGCAATTGAGTTAGATTCGATACAAAATTGAGAATCCTTTGCTAAAGTAATGCAAATGATCAGGTTTAATTATATTCTTCAGTATTCAATGCGCTCAATTTTGGAAATATTGAGGATTTTTTTTTTTTTTTTTTTTGAAGAGGAATATTGAACACTTCTTATTTAAATAACTAATTGTAAGGAAGAAAACCAAAATTATGTTGTCTGTACTAAAATATTCTGAAATACAAGATCCTATGAAATGAGACTTTATTTTTCAATTTCTAACGTTTATTGTAAAAAAAAAAAATGGACGCAAATTTAATCTTTAAAATAACAGCTCTAGCTAGTGAAACTTTTTTCCCATCTCTCAGGCAATTTGTAAATTGCCCCTCTTTGGCTGCAAACCAATCACCTTCTGCGTGTGATACTGAAATTCTGCAAATCATAGTTTGAAGGCATTAAATTTGATATTTTTAAGAAGGAGCAAAAATGCGTTGTTGTATGAAATTTCATAAACAGTGAACTGAGTATTGTTGCCAGATGATAAACGACTAAAATAAGGCATTTAGAATGGTTTTAAAACATTTCTAGTGACATCTGTTGCCTAATAACTGAGATTATCATTTCATAGGTATATACCTAATGAGGGGGAGGAGAGTTTATACAATTATGTGTTCAAATTGGAGCTATTTTATTAATATTTTTAAATGCTACCAAAATAGTACCCATCAATTCAATTAACAAAAATATCACTAACTTATGTGTACATATTTTAATGAGAAAGGTTTTTTTTTTGAAGAAACAAAATCAAAACTTCGAATATCACTTTTTAACTCCAATTTTTTTACGGTATCTACACAATCTAGAAAATACCCTTAGAAACTGAGAATGATTTAAATATGAAATAGCAGGGATCTGAATAGACCCATTTTTAAAATAACGAGTCGATTATGTTTGGATAACTGTTACTCCAAAGGATGAGTAGAAAACGAATTCTCACTTTTCATTTCATAATGACATAGGTCAACAAATTTGAAATGTCCAAAATCCAAAGGGGTATAAGTGTAATAAAAGTTATTCAGTGTTGCACACTAATTTCAAATCTGTAAACTTTTTTTTTTGAAGAGTCCGACTTTTTTTGAGAAATCGAACCCTACTTTTTTAGCCTTTTTGCCGCATTTTCCAACTTGAACTTCAATTTAAGCCTAGAAGGAATCTCATTTTGTGCATTAAAAAAGATGATTTGCTAGTGTATTTAATGTAAATTCCATTTTCAGTCTTTGTTATGACCTAAAGGGACTCCTGAGTGCACAGACCCAAAAGTTGCCCAAAATATTTGTACTTAGATAACTATTGGAATATTAGATGAAATGGATTAATAAGGAATGTATTTAAGAGCTGAGACTCACAGGTTTCAAACAAGATGTCAAGCACCAGGTAAGGTTCCTTAATGAAGAAAAAATCGTACATCTAAATTTTGTGTAAATTTTAATCCAATTTCGAGCAAAAATCTACTAGAAATCAACAACACACGGTAGAGCTATTCGAAAAAAAAATTACGGATATGAAGTCAGTGTGCAAAACGGAATAACTTTTATTATACTTATACCCCTTAGGATTTTTGACTCTTGAACAGTGTAATTATTGAAAATTAGACCACAATTCATATTATTACTTTATTTGATGTAGAAACCTTTAGCCGCCTTCAGTAGGTTGAAAAACATTGTTCTAATCTTTAGTGGCACAGTATGCATCTATGCTGGATTTTAGGTTCATGAAAAAGAATAAGGATCTGAATATCTATAACAAAAATCATTTAGAAAAAAAAAAACTAATTAATAAAAAGGAATCAAAATCTATCTATAAAATTCAAATGTAAGCTGAAGGGCGCCAAATTTAGAAGAGCCACCCTCATCCCATAGAAATATGTGTCCTGTTCTGTCAATGTTAGTTTTATCACACACATGAGAAAGTTTTTAACCCCCCCCCCCTCCCCATTTTATTCTCTAGAGTGGACTATATGTTAAAGTATTCATGTGAGCAGGTGGTCCTAGTTACTTCGTCTAGAAATCCTCTAAATTGACTTTGAGCCAACGCTCTATCTTTTTTTTTTTAAATACATATCCAAGCATTCAAACTTCATATTGGAGGCAATGGAAATCTTAGTTCTTTAAACTGTTAGTATCAACTTCACTATTGATCTTAACTCCCTCTTCAAGTAAAAATAAAAATCAATTTTTCGCCCGTCATTAGTTAATTCTCATCACACAATCACATGTGTCCGGATACTGTCAAAAATATTTGTAGCAAGGTCGATATAGAAAACCATATCACTGGCTCAAAATAGGTGCATAGTGCCTTTGCTCCACCTCTGTCAAAGTTATGACGATAAGAGCTTTCATATAACGTCATCAATCTGAAAGTTGGTCATTTTAAAGGCAATCAAATTTTAGAAGAATAAAAAGCCTTGCTCCTACATATGATTCAATAGTTTTTTGTTTTTTTATTTCATTTTTAAAGCCATTAAACACAAATTTCTATAGTTTTTGTTTTGTTTATTCAAAAAATATTCTCGAACATGGACAGTCTTTTGACTAATTATGCATCTATGACGTCAAGAAAAATGCCGTAGCTATTTCTACCGTAATTGATCATTAGGATTGATCAAAAACTCACAACTTGGAGGATTTCAAATCTCATTAAATTGGATTTGCTCTGGCTTTAATTCAACGAAACCTCATTATTCAATGTGTTTATACTTACTGATATATATATATATCATTATTTATCTAAATGCATTTCTTATATGAAATTTTAATATCATGTAATAGCATTAAAAAAAGCGAGATCATTATTATTATTAGAAATATCCAATAAAAACTTTTTAGAGAATCAATTTTTACTTTGAAAAGATTTTGAATAAAAAAAAGAAAAAAAAAAGACATTATTTATGCATATTCTAGATTATTTATTCTTAGTATATAACTATGTCTTATAAGAAAATTAATTAGATTGTATATATATATATATATATATATATATAAAGTAAAAAGGAGAAACAGTTTTCAAAGAAGTCTCTTAGAAAGTTATTAACTTTAAAAACTTATAACAGTTGGTTTTTTTTTTTTTTTTGCATTCAAATTAAAAAGTCTTAAAATGTACACTGTAATATATTGTCGACTCTATATTTGTCTACTTTTCATGCCTCTTATCCTTATTCAGAATATTGGTTGTTGAGGATTGAATTAGTTCTATATAAAAAAAAGAAGCATCACAATTCGAAAGAATTGGCCAACAACAGGAAACGGGCCCTTTATAAATTATTATCATTATTATTATTATTATTATTACATATTATGGAGAAAATTTTGAGTGAGGGATATTATAAAGTTAAGTTCATCCTTCATATCTTAAAAGTCTACAAAACTCACATGACTCAGAAAATAATACAAAAACTTTAGTTGAAGGCTTGAGCGGAAGGGTAATCAAATGAAAATCTCTAAGGGGCTGCAAAGATTTTTTTTTTATTTATCTATAAGGCATTGGAAGTTATATTTCAGATGTGTGGTTCTTATAAATAGATCTTTTATCTGGTGTAAGTTGACTCAGACACCATTGACATTATTGAGTGCCTTTGGACCATTGAATTAAGAACTTCCTCTCAACACTTCTTTATAACAATATATCATCAAGGACCTGATAAAACTAATTTATTTTTTGTAATTATAAATCTTTCGATGATATAAAAAGTATTTGAACACATAACTAAAAAAGTCAATAACTAAATAATTGAAAGTTTTTTATTTTCTTATTTCTTTATAGCAATTTCAATTGTTTTTATGGGGGAATTGTCAGTGCTCCGAAGATTGTATTTCATGTAAAAAAAAATCAAAAAAATCATTGAAATTTTATCTTCTTGATGAAATACTAATCGACAAGACGAGAAAAAAATATGAGACAAAATGAAAACATGAAGAAAGCTGTCAAAACGAGGACAAGATCAATGTAAAAAAATGCTGATGAAATTGCTTGTTTAAATTAAGAAGAAATCTATTATTTTTGTATGAAATTGAAGGCTTTATTTAGCATAGTTTGAATAATCCAATTTAAGTTAAATATGCACCGTTTTGTTCGATAACTTGTTGCCATTTTGGAGATAATTTCATTGTGCCTCTCTCTTATGGAAACCCTCGTCCCTATTGTCAAAAAGCTGGGACAGTCGATTTTCACAAGCTTCTCTTGAGGCGACGTTTTTACCATCCTAATAATTTGCCATAGACAGAAACAAGTGATAATCACTTGGTGCGAGGTCCGGATTATAAGGTGGATGCATAAGAACCTCCCAACCTAGCACTTGTAGCTTCTAGCGAGACACCATCGATTGTGCAGGATTGATACTGTAACAGTCTAAGGACCATAAACACTATTCACATTTTCAGCAGCCTGACTCTTGTTTTCGCCTTTGTCGGAGAATAATTGTAGAAAATAACGTATTTTCTCCTTGCTGGTGTTCATCTTTGACCCGCACTCAAAGACTATTGAGTCAAGTTTGCAATCACAAACTTGACTAAAAGTTCCTTTTGTAAGAAATCTCATCTTTATAACGCCATCTTGTGTAATGTAATTACACTTATACAACGCGAGGTACAGATCACTAAAGCCATCTATTGCAAAAATAATGGATTTTTTTTTACTATATAGACCTAATATATAATTATATAGGATATATTACGTATATTCCCAATAAAATAACTAATACAATACAAAATATCTTCGTTGGATTACAAGCTTTTTAAGGATTTAATTTTGCAACATTAATTCTATGATAAAATATATGTATTTTATTATTATAAGTAGTATAGAATTTAATCCGCTGCTGACTTAGAAGAAGAAATAATGTACTCCGCAAGAAAATTGATCACTCTATGTAGATAACTTTTTCGTTTTCTTAAATTGAATTTATAAAATATTTTTTCCCCGTATATATGCTAAATATATGTATATAAATATGGATTAAATTATAATAATTAAATTTTTGTCTAACTCATAATCCTTTGAAGATTTTATTCTACGAAGGAGCTGACTCTCTTTTTATCATTATCTACCGCGGGAACCTATGAGGTCCCAAAGGGGAAACGAGTATCTGGTTTTAAGGGTCGTGGTGCAAATAAGCAGGAGTTTCAAAAAGTCACATTCCCTCTCCTTTTGGGTTGTCAACACCAAAAGGCTCTCCAATTTAAATGGCTTTTACCATTTAAAATTTATTTATTGAATGCTAATTGAATTTCTATTTTAAATGCTGAAAGAAATGATTGCAGCATTTCGGGGCAAAGATCAAGAACAGCTCTGGAACAATTAATTGAAGAAGGACTAAATGAAATTACCTCAATGATTTGTAGTAAATGTATTGCTAGCATCAAAAATCATTTGACATGAGATTCTAATAAATTTATTATTATGTTAAATTTCACGAATATTGTTCTTCGTTATTTATTCCCATATTGAGCTTGAAAAGGTGTGGTGCAAATAAGAAATAAAATACCCCGTCTCTTTGAAGGGGAAAAATCCTTTTAGCGAATCTAGAGGACCATACTGTCGACGACCCATAATTATATTGTATCCGTCAAACACAAACAAGGACCTTCCTCCTACGTCTTGAACTGTACGCCCCTCCTTATATCAAACATGTGTTGACAGTCCTGCTATAATAGCTTGACATGGGCAAAATGTTAAGATAAAGTTGAGTTTCAGGAAGAAAAGAAAAATATCAGTTGGTACCCTTACATACCTTTATAATCAATATGAATTCCTTCTTCTCTGTATCGTTGAGGAAATAATTTGCTACAATTAAAAGTACGTAGTTCAATTTCTGATTATCAAAAAATCATTCTAAGTGAAGGTTGCCTAAATTTTCTGGATTTTTGACTATTCAAATTCCCTTGTCTCATTCTAATTTCCAATAGCTAGTTATTGAGCATTACTCAATATTGTTAAATAACAATCAGACCTTAAAAGGCCAAATAATCATATGAGGCATGTTTTTTCACATCAACAAAATATCCATCATAATTTAAACGTTGGGTGGGAAAGGGTTGTCGAAGCTTAAAGGTTAGGAACAACAGATGACAAACTTATCTGGAGTATACTTGACAAACATAATTTCAAGGTAAGTATGTACAGATTATGGCTTTAGAGATAAAAATACTTTATTTCGCCAGATAACGAAATTGGAGAGTGTAAAAAAAAATGATAAATGATCGATTTTTTCTATACTTTGCAAACAATATATAAATAGCCTGAGAAACGGGCAAATATGACCACATATAACACAGGATAATTTTTCTCATTACTAGTGTTGGGAAAATTATTCAAGTACGACTACAAGGGATGGCATTGCCATATGGTTCCCCTGCTTAAGTAAATGTATTTTAGGTCAATTTATAAGGAAACAATGTGTGGCGTGATGATGATTTTAGATTATTTTAAGGGATGTTTGAGTAGAGGCTACTCACTGATATTTTCTTACTCTTCATCAAACTCAACTCTATCCTAACAAATTGTCCAACTCGTCTCATTACACTAGCAAAGCAGGTGATTCAACATCTTCCAAGGAATACAGGGTTTTGAATAGAGACTCTAATACTATTATGACTGCACATACCTAAATATCAACAATTCATCAAAGGCTCAAAAGGGGAAAATCAGCTTTAAGTTTATGTCATTTTATTCTATGTACTTACTTATGTATGTATGCATGTATTTTGAACTAAGGCAGGATCTACACACAACGTTAGTTATTAAAATATATAGTATCTACTTAGATAAACAGTTCCTAGTCAAAATGAAAAATGAGGAACAAGAAGGAAAATTATAATAAAAAAAGGAAGGAATTTATCAAACTGTAAGGAAAGGCTTTAATATGCGCTAGGCCTTTCTTTCTTTCTTTCTTTCCTTCCTTCCTTCCTAAGACAAACAGTGAATATAAATATATTTTATATTATCAATTTGTGAAACCCTGAGGAAGATGGATAGGAAAAAATATGGAGTTTAATAGTGCCTACGATATTTTATAGTACTTACGATATATACATCATAAATATTTTAAAAAAGCTTAAAAATTGTCTATGACAAGTATTTGTATACATATTATATTTCAAATGTTAGAAATATGGAAAAATATTTATAGTAGTTTGAAGATTCGTTGTCTTTACCTCTTTTATTGCATTTCGTTTTTTTTTTTTTTGTAATGAGACCTGTAAAAAGTACATAACATATGATATATATTTTATATTTAAGATTTTTCAGATTTTTTTGTCAAGTAGAATATAAGAATAAAGAATAAACTTACCTAAAGATATACAAATACAAAAAAGTACTGATAAACTGTGTATTTTTAACATTTTGAAAAATTATCTTTACACCCAGCGGGACACGAGTGTTCAATCATTTCTTAGAGAAACGAGTTGAGTTACAATTTTGATCTCAAAAAACATAACTTTTAGTTAAAAATACTTTCTGATACCTTACGAGTTTGAAAGGGTTAATAACCGATTTTGTAGAGAAAAAATACAATTTATGATTAGAAAAGGAAAAAAGATTGATTTCTTCATGCCTTGTTAGATCATTGTGGTGAAAGTATATTCTCCTTTAAGAAGAATTAAAAAACTTTCACTTATACAAATCTGTTGAAAATTTTGTAATGTTAATATTATGACTTTATAGAAAAAAATTAGTTCTAAGTAAAATATTTATGTTTCAATCTTATAGAATATTTCATTTGTTGACATTTTTAATATGTTTTCAGCCATTTTCTTATAGAAAAGGTAGAATAATTATAAACATCATTATTCAATCTTCAATCATTGTTTTTAAAAGAATGAATAACAATTACTGTCAAAATAAAGATTTGAAGATAATTACATAGTCAGAACACAGTTTAGTATTTATTTTTGTTCAAATTTCATACAAATAATGAAATTTTTACAAAAATAGCAATAAATCCAAAACTAATGTACCGATTCGATCCAAACACGCAGCTCCACTACAAATTGGCTCATCAAGTTTTATTTTGTTACAAATTAAGTTGACTTATTACCGACTACAAGTCCCTAAGACTCCTTTTGTACATCTTCATTGACAAATGTGTCAAGTCAACAAGAAACCCAGTTCTTCTGAAATATTTCAAAAATGAGTTAAAACTGCACTCATATTCTTTAAAACATTATCTTTTGTTTGTATAAATAGTAGTATATTTCGATTAATTAAATAGTTATGACTCCAATAATTGCAACTGTATTATAGGAGTAAAAAAATACCGACCACAATCAGGAATAAAAAAAACAATTTGGAAAAACAACTGCCATTTCTGTATTTTCCTTCTTGTCAACTTTTTAATATTGGGCAGAGTTATTATTTAGATAAACTCTACATTGACAAATACTACCAATATACCAATCAATCTTTAATTCTTGTTTATTATTCAATAATTCAAAAAAAGGGCGCGTAATCTTTGATTTAATATAATTTTTATATGTGACAAGTCAACAAAAAACCAAGTTTATTTGAAATATTTCAAAAATGAGTTAAAACTGCACTCATATTCATGAAGACATTATCTTTCGTTTGTATTAATAGTAGTCTATTTCTATCCATTAAATAATGACTCCAATAATTGCAACTTAATTATAGGAGTCAAAAAATACCGGCCACAATCAAAAACAAAAAACATCTGGTATTTCTAACTATGTAATAGTTACTATTACTATGATTCATGGTGAGATTTAGTTGATTCTTAGTAGTTCTTAAATAGATGAACTGGTGTCAGCCAATTCCACTAAATTAATCTATGGCACTATGCAAAAGATGGACGTTCTTTTATGGAACATTTATCCGATTGCTCTATTGGATAGACAATAATCCTTGGTTTCTCGATATAAAGTGACATTTTAGCAAAAACCGTGCGGTATAGGTTTAAAAATGACTCCGAAGTATTTGACCGTTATAATTATAAAGTAAAAATACACTTAAAAGTGGATTTTCTTCTTTTCAATATTTGAAAGCAAACTTCCTTTCTTGTTGCATTGATACAAATGTTAAAGCTATAACAAATACTCCTACCTAACATTCCAATGGAGGCAACAAGAACTAATTTTGAGTCTTTCAATAATGTATTTCTAGGAATTTATTTTTTTCTTTCTAGAATATAACAATAAACATATATACTTTACAGTATTAATTATTTACATACTTTTGGGATCTCAGAATATAAAAAAATTGATTTCCCGGAATCCTTTTTTATTATTATTTATGTATTTATGTTTTTTGCATAAAATGATTTATAAATTCATAGCAAACAATGACTTTATGTTGTAACTTTTTAAAATGATGTTATAAGAGGAAAAGTCATACGAGGGAATAAAATATTTGTACATATGTAAGTATTAAGGCAATTTCTTTGGTTTTTGTTAATTTTTTTCGTTTTGTGGTATAATTTACAAATATACCAATGTATAAATTGTTGTTACTTATTAGATATTACAAATAAGAAAGAATTAGCTTTTCTCCGAATTTCTAATTCTTTTTTTTCCATTGTATAGCATAATTGATTCAATGAGATATGTCGGAAATATTTCAAAACATATCAATGAAAGGTTAAAAATATAACTATTAAGTGATTTTTTTTTCTAGAAATTTCAATGATTCTTATATTATTTGCATATTAACGATAAGAACAGAGTAATTTCAATTTTTCCAATAGATTTATGACGTCACCATATCTGGACTTTTAATTATAAAAGACGATCTATTGTAGGGGCTCGTTTAAGTAGAGCTTGACCAATTTGGACTTTATAGGGCCACCAGCAACTATTGGTGGGCTAATTAACCCTATAACTGGTGTATCGGGTCTTTATCCCCATAGTTAAGGAAATTGATCATCTCTCAAGACTTGGAGAAAATATACTTTTAAAGTAGGTATAAACACCATTGTGTCCCAATTGAGGCTGTCTAGCTTTTATAACTTGGTCCGTCATGAAAGAAGGTTGAACATCCCTGTTTCAGATCAATATAAAGGAATATCTTACATAGTCTGGATTCGATCAGTTTGGATTTTGCTAGAGTAGTAAGGTTTGTGTTTTTAAGGCCCTCTGTTGTGAACAGAATTGAACGATAGTTTGTAACATTGGCTGTCTCGAATAGTCTGGTATATCCCAGATTTTTAATTATAACTTTGTATTCAAACAAAAAGGGACATCTTTTCATTGGTGAATGAGAAGATATGAAAAGGTGAGAAATATCAATAGAAAACATATCACAATGATATCATCAAACATCAATTGCGTTTATGTATTTTTTTTATCAGCTGTCGATCTTCCACTTTTCTTGTCCCTAATTAGTACAAATTTTAAGGCGTTAAGGTAGAGGCCATTCCCTAATAGTAAATAAAAAATAGTCCCACAATTGAAAAGGATTGACTACTGAGCCTTATTTCTTTCTCTTATTGTAGGAAAGGTTGAGTGATATAATCAAGATTGTCATGTGTTAAGCAGACTCAAGACTCAGAATACGAGGGATCCTCGAGGTTAACCCGTCAATACTTTATTAGTGAACAGACTTTAACGTGAAACATCATTTCAAAAGGACTCTTGAGCAATTCTGAAGACACATTATCGAGTCTCACTTATGTCTCATTTGACTAAGAGTTCATACTCAAAGTAAAAATGCGGGACTCGACTTGAGTTCGAAATAAAAGTCCTCGATACTCTATAAGGTCTCAAAGACAAATGAGTAGGACTTAATAATATTCGAGCCTTAGGACCCCCAAAACTCACTAAATAACGACTTTAGTGACGAATCGGAATCAAAGGGGAAAAACTTGAGCTACATAAATGAATTGATGCTTAATTTGTACAAAAAATGACTCGTAAAGAGATTCTGATCATGTTTTGTAGTGTGTTAAAGCCTTGCTCAAGAGTTGAAGACCGCTTTTCTCATCCAGATTATTCTATTTGAACATTTTTATTATGATATTTAGGGTTCTATAAATATGTATACATACATGTGCATTATTTAATCAAAATAATATTATGTGACTTTCTAATTTGTGTAATACACTCTTTAAATTCGTGTATTAAAGCACTTTTTCCTTAAGGTTAAATGCAAGGAATTTTTCTTTTTCTCTTTATTTTTACATATTTCAAAAAATTGACCTTGAAGTTTCTTCTGTTTTAAAGAAATGCATTTAATTAGACAAAAGATTTATGTACTTATATGCATGTACATAGAATATTATATAGTGTGTAGCTACCCACTAAATATGTATTATAAATCGAGTACTTACTTTTGATATCCCAGACGATATACAGAGACAAACAACACCGTTTGAGCCTCTTTAACCAACTATCCCTCATTTCTAAATAGCAATGTATTAGTGATGTATTGAACGTTTGCATTTGAATTCACGGATAAGTATCTGCATTTCAAAAATATTTATTGCAATACATGGAATATCCGCATCTGCACGGCTACTGAAGTGTAAAAAAGTCAATATTCTTTTTATTCCTCTTTGATTCCACATTGACTAGCAGTATCAACCAAAGTTGAGAGATGGATGTGGAGGAAGAACCAATTCCTTCGTTCCTCATTTACCAAAGTCTCTCTGTCACCTGAAATAACATGACACGTGATGTATTTACATTTGTAGATTCCCTGCATTTTCAGATATACTCGCAACTACGTTGGTAAATGCATCTGATATCTGCATCTGACCAAGGTAGTAAAAGAAATATCTGTCCTTAATCTAATCAAGTCCTTTTGCTCCTCCAGTTGCATCAATTCAGCTAAAGCTAAGTTATGATGAATTACAGGGACATGACAAAATAAATAGAAATATTCCATCAACTATATTTATTGAAATGTTTTTCTGAAGGCCAAAGTATGGAAGCTGTCATACCCTATAGATACTACTGTGGTCATCGACACCTGATGTAATGAATATTTGCATTCGAGCAAAATTCCTACCGTCTGACACACACATTTTTGTAGCCAGTTGCAAATAACTAAAATATTTTTTAGAAAGACAAATTACCTTGAATTCATTTCACAGAACCTCCCTTCTCCAGCATTGGTTTTTCTAAGTAGTCCATTAGATATTTCCATCTGTAGATATTCAACTTTTTTCCGAAAAGATTCATTCGAGGATACTCGACATTTTTTGAAATATGTGAATTCACATCCACAATGTACTTTTATTCAAGTGTAACTTGTACAAATTACAATTTATTTCTAAATTCTTCAAACGTATATTTATTTTTCTATAATTATTATTTTTTGAGGAGCAATGATTTTACATTTCTAATTATATTAGTAGGCATATATTTGAATGCAATGTATAACTTTCAGAAGTATTTCCACATTTTTTGATCATAAATGTGTAACACATTTACAAAATTTATATATGTATAACAAACCACTCTGTCCATTATGTTTGCATAAACTACAAGTATTTTTTAAGTAATAATCAAAACTTGATAATAAATGACATAATCAAATGACAACGAGGGATATAAATACATGGAGCATGTATATCATTTATCATTAGAATGTTATAGTCAAATCTTAATAATAATTGATGTATTAGTATGTACTATAAAGGATATTTGAAGATTTGAACATTTATACATAATTATGTGTGTACATATATGTTATGTTTAGTTCTATTTTTTCTACCGAAAGTTGATGTCATCAATCACTCAAATTCGTTTTTTAAACTTCTAAACTTTTTTCTACTATAATAATCTTGTAAACATATGTAGTCATAACTTAGAGTCATTGAAACTTGATGAGAGTATTTGACTCTCTTCCTATAATATCCTCTACTTTTGAGGTCAACAAAGAGATATAAAAAAGGCTCAAAATCAGTGTTTTGTTGTTAGCCAACTCTTTTCAACCTTGGAGCTATAGTTCATTTAACAATTGAAAATTTTTCAACATCTAAACCAATTGGTAATTGGAGCTAAATCAATCAACGTTTAGAACGCTTTCTAATAAGAGGTAGAGACGTAAGTAGAAAAATCGACAGCTAACTCTATATGATGTTGTAATAAATTTATCAAGTCATCAACTATTCTTGAGTCTATTTAAATAGGCTGTAGATGAAGAAACAATTTTGCATCAACATACAACTTTCTTGTTTTTATGTACAATGTACTTTACTCTTACAATAACACTAAGAGTTCCTCTGTCAGCTGTTGATTTCCCACTCTTGTTTCATACTAGTATTTTGTACGTTGATTTGTCAACTCGTAGAGTATAGCAATCTTCACTCTACCTCGCAACTTTTCCTCCATATACCAAAAGGTAAATTAACAGCCTATAATGTGTCAATTATTTCCAATTGTTGAACTATTCTTCACTTAATACATATAAAGCTGATAGAGAATTGTAACTACCTTACTAACAACTCATTTGAGTTAAATCAATCAATTTTAACTAAAGAATTGAGTTAACAATAGCTGACAATTTTGTTTGTTTATTCGAAATTATGTGGAGATCGAATTAAGTAATTTAACAGTTACTTATAAATACAAAAATATTTGGAGAGAAGTACATAATTGGACATTTATTAACGGATTTTAGTCCTTTTTTTTTCTTGTTAAAGAAAAAGTTTAGCTTATAAGTATTGCAAGGTAAAGACCTACAAAATAAAAATCATTTACGTTCAAGTTATATATATATATGCTTAGGTAATTAAATTTAGATGGAATTTAAAGGTATGACTTATTAGTCTTTCAACTTCAATTGTATGTGTAGCACTAACTATTTTAAGTTACATATATGTAAATTGAGACATAGCCTCAAAATGTCAATATTTAAAGGAATGAAAAAACAAAACAAAAACGTTGAGACTTTGAAAGAATATATCATCTCTGACTTAATGGGTTCAAAGATATGCAGATAATAAAATATGTTTTAAAATAACTCATTCAAAAATGTCTACATTTAAAAAAATAAAAATTGATAACGATATTGATGAAAACTACAAAATTGTTGCAAAAAACACTCATGAAACTAGACAATGTGACACAAAAAAAATTATAAGTTTTCAGAATGACAGAAAAAACCTTTCATTTGTGTATTTTTTTGTTGTTGTTGTTTTTGTTTTTGGAAAGAAGCAACTTCTTTGGAATTTTGCACAAATTGCAATTTTCTCTTTCTATTCTTCACTTTCCATACTATATTTTTACTTTTCATTGTCCATTACTTCAAGGTGTTTCTAAGTCAAAAAATTTGTATTGATATTGTTGTTAAGGAATTTAAATATTACAATTTAATTATTTTTAATGTCAAATTATTTTTTGAGACCAAGGTACGTAAATAGAACAAAACGATAGTTTAATAATAACAATTTAGATCTAGTTAATTAATACAATTGTAAATATTTATAAAGGCAATTACAAACATATATACGAGCAATAGTTAGACCCTTACAATCTAATTAGGCCTAGTAATTTGTTCTTGTATTAATAGATATTAATAGTATAATCAATTTTAAATGCTGTTTATATAGTTGTACAAAATTTAGTATGGACCTTAATCCTTTTTCTATGGCTGTAGATGAGGAAAAAGGTTTAACAACACACAAAAAACGCATCATATTCTCTCCGTGTTTATTCTAGCACTAACTATATTATAGGTATAGTTGTGAAAAGGAGGGATTCTTGGCAATTGTTTTAGGTTATCGAGCATAGATGTATTTATATTTTTTCTATTGATCACAACTTATGTATTACATAGATACGAATTAAGGTCGATTCCCACTCATAGGGAAAGAAAAACTGACTTTATCAAACAAATGGGGATCACAACGAGATTTTTTGTTCAATCGCAGCCTCGATTCTCAAAAGAAAAAGGAACAATTTGGAAAAACAACTGCCATTTCTGTATTTTCCTTCTTTTCAACTTTTTAATATTGGGCCGAGTTATTATTTAGATAAACTCTACTTTGACAAATACTACCAATATACCAATCAATCTTTAATTCTTGTTTATTATTCAATAATTCAAAAAAAGGGCGCGTAATCTTTGATTTAATATAATTTTTATATGTGACAAGTCAACAAGAAACCAAGTTTATTTGAAATATTTCAAAAATGAGTTAAAACTGCACTCATATTCATGAAGACATTCTCTTTTGTTTGTATTAATAGTAGTCTATTTCGATCCATTAAATAATGACTCCAATAATTGCAACTGTATTATAGAAGTCAAAAAATACCGGCCACAATCAAGAATAAAAAACATCTGGTATTTCTGACTATGTAATAGTTACTATTACTATGATTCATGGTGAGATTTAGTTGATTCTTAATAGTTCTTAAACAGATGAACTGGTTTCAGGCAATTCCACTAAATAAATCTATGGCACTATGCAAAAGATGGACGTTCTTTTAGGGAACATTTATCCGATTGCTCTATTGGATTGTCAACAATCCTTGGTTTCTCGATATAAAGTGACATTTTAGCAAAAACCTTGCGGTATAGGTTTTAAAATGACTCCGAAATATTTGACCGTTATACTTATAAAGTAAAAAACTTAAAAGTGGATTTTCTTCTTTTCAATATTTGAATGCAAACTTGCTTTCTTGTTGACTTGACACATATATCAAAATCATAAATAATAATGCTACCCTTTTTAAGGTCATAATACGTAGAGACAGCTGCATTAAATCAGTAGAGTCAACTGATGAAAATGACCTGAAGGGAGAATACACATAGTGTTTTTGTTTATCCCAAAAAGCTCGTCGTGATAAATGTTTAATAATGAATAACGGTCAGGGGATGACGTCACATTTGTTTTTTGGTTTTTTGAAATATTATTTAGTCATTTTAATTTGAATACCTTTACAATTATCCCTGCCGAATACAGTATGTCATCTAATATATAATATGTAGAATAATGATCTCCACTATGTGATAATGGATAATTAATTAATTATAATTAGATTGGATATTAATTAATATCTCTGGAACAAGTGGTGAATTTTAATATTTGAAGGATGATTTTGTGATTGTTCTAGAATGTTATGACGTTGATTATTGTATCTTTGGTCCTATATAAATGTTGTAAAAGTAAAAAGGCTACGAACACTATAGAAAAAAGATTCAGATCTCATTAAGGCTGTTTTTCTTTATTACATGTATTGTTTAATAGTCGATTTGTGTTTAGTGTTTTGTATTTGCCACTTGGAGACTTTTTCTTATTTTTTTTGCATTCTTTGTATATACTTTTAAATATATATTTAAAAGTATTGTAAAAATAGTACGTTTAAAGAAACATATTGTTATGCCTAGAGAACCTAATTCTTTTGACTGACTATTTATAAATAAATACATATTGATATAGTCGTGAAAGGGAGGGAGATTATTGGCAATTGTTTTAGGTTATCGATCATAGATGTATTTATATTTTTTTATTGATCACAACTTATATATTACATAGATACGAAAATCCAAACAGATTCTTGCAACTCTATCCTTTTATCATTTGGCAAATTTATTATAGGCAACTTATAACATATGGGTGGATTCTGTATATTCAACAAAATTAGGCTGTAGACAATTGCCCTTTCAATTGATTTATTAGTATCAAATTTAACAGTAATAGTTTATTATATAATATAAAGAAGTCAATGAATTAATACTAATCCATAATTAATATTTGAGTACGCTAAGAGAACATAAAAATAGTGCAAATTATTTGCATCAATTATGTAAAAAAAAAAAAAAAAACCATCTAGTCATTTTAGATATTTTATGCCTTTGGCCATTTCAGTGCTTGTATTGGGTACTAACTATTTAAATTTGTTGGAAAAAAAAAGTCATCATATACATACTTATTATAAATAAAGTCGACGTATAATAAATGTAATTCATAAAATGGTATTAACAAAATCAATGCTGACATGTCCAAGTCTTTTAGAAAGCACTCTAATTTTTTTTAAATGTGCATTTTTACCGCAAAAATCAATGCAGTTTATTAAAAATAATGATTTACTTTTTCATTTGTGAGTAAAATATAAATATACACTTTAGTGCAGACCAATTTGGCTTTTGCTAATGTAAGATTTTGTCATTTTTTTAATGATTTGAATAAATTCATTTACTTATGTTAGCTCCTTATATGTAGAACCAAATATGTAGAGTGTTTAGGGTACTGCTGAGCAGTAAAAACTCAAATGAACAAATCCATTGGAAGTTTTTTGGAGCAGAGCTTTTTATAAATTCGACTCAAGTCGTACATCAAAGTTGAATGAGACTTTAGTACGATCCGTGTTAGAGTCTCGAATACACAAGATAAGAGCATTTTTGCCAACTCGCAACTTCGATAAGTTTTGAAAAAAAAAAAAACCCAAAAAACATAGGGAGACCCATTGTATTTTCCTTGTTGTCAACCTTTAATTTTGTAATAGGTTATTATTTAGTTATACTATACATTGATACATTTTAACAATATAGAAGTAAATAATTAATTATGGTTAGAAATAACATATATAATATTCAAAAATTACAAAAAAAGGACCGCGCAATCCTTGACAAATAAATTCGTCAAGGATTGCTATTTTTATATTTTCCATATATGTACTAAAATATTATATATACAATATGTGTATTTTCTTTTCAAGAACCATCTCTAAATTCTTACAAATAATACATTTACGCACATCAAGCCATTGCTTTCAACTTCAAGGAACACATTCCATTAATCTCATTCAAATCTAAACATAGCCCACTATTTGATATATTATATGTACATATATATATATATATGTAAAAAATCCCAAACGATATAATGTATTTATTTTCATTTCATTTATTGAAACAAAGGAATTAATTCCGCGAGGAGCAGCAAATGACTATGTTATTTACAAATACATAATTTGGTTAATATTTTCGTCCTTATGTTAGGTGATCAAAAGTGTTCATGCAAGACGTTTGTGGTCACTCTCTCTCTCTTTCTACATATTTATATGTATATAAAGTAAAACAAGCAATACACAAAAGTCATAATACTGCATTTTAACAACGATTACATAACATGTTATGTAAAATTTGTAGAAGAAATTATAGCTTAAAATGGAAATTTTATAAGTCAACACAGAAGTAAGTTTGAAAGATCTTTTATTTTTATACGTGCAAAATATGTACATATATGTGGAGTTTATTCTATCTATCTAGGGTGTATATACTTCAAAACATCTGAATGGATTGAGCTAATTTTATTTATTTGATCCCTTTGATACTCTGTAAAGGATGTGGGTCACAATTTTTGTTACTTCAAGTGCCAAGGGTTTTGTAAATTGAGTTTTTTTTTTCTTTTTTTGTAACCACCTTATGTTAAACTCTTTATGTAATAATTTATCTTATATACATTTACTGAAATATTGGTCATAAAATCTAGCCCAAAATTTGAGGTGTTTAACTTGAGGTCTTTTAACCTTAGATAATAACTAACTTTTGGTTATTCATTTATTTTTTATATATTCATAAATAAAAATTGACTTTTTTGGGTCAATTATGGAATATTCAAATATTCAAATTTACAGGATGAGTTAAAACATCCAAAAATGTTACTGATTGTCAAAAAACAATATATTCGGCAATCTCCAGAGAGATTTTTATTTAACCCTTTAACAAAAGAAACTTTTTTTATTACAAAAAACATTTGTGGATCTTCTATTAAGCCTTCAAAATAAGTTATCAATTATTATTTTCAAAGGTTATATGACAAAGAGTTTTGTGTTTAAGAAAATATATGTTAACCATTTTATATTTAATAACATGGCACTCCGAAAGGTTGCCAACTTTTGGTCTAAAGCCTTCCTTGAAAATGTATAAGACTATATTTGGCTCTAATATGGCCTATTAAATATAATGTAACATCTTTTAAAATTGGGAATTGGAATTTTTGCCATCTTCATGTGTAATTCACTGAGCCTCCGATGTATTCATTTGAATTAATAAATTCATTAATAAAGGTCATAATCAATATTTATCAAATCTAGTCACATGTTTTAATAAAAAAAAACCCGTCCTGACTAGCAAATGAGCTAAATTTAGATTGTAGTAAAAAGAAGTCCATTATTTTTTTTAATGAAATCAAAGGTGTAATTTAGCAAACTAGTAATTATTACATTTTACTGAAAATTGCTCTGTTGTTTTGCACAATGACTTGTTGCCATATTGCAGGTCATTTAATTATAATTATCAACCATAACAATGCTCAATATTTAATTCACATTGACCTTGCGTAACGTGATGCATATTTAAGGTCAAAATTAACCAACCAATTTCACAAAATTGGCTGCTATATGTGCAATATATATATATTTTAGAATGCTTGTCATGCCTTTTCGCCTTTATCGAGGCCCATCTTTGACACGTCCTCAAACAATACTGAGTCAAAATATGCAATATAAAAAATTGCCTGAGAATTTGTATTAGTAGAAAATCTTATTTTGTCAACACCATATAGTGTAAAATGATCACACTTAGATGTACAACACGAGATATATACATATATACATTATTAAAGCCATTTACTGAGAAAATAATGGATTTATTTTTTTGATACACCTAGTTTGTGTGAACATAACCCAGTTAGAATGAGAAAGATATAGAAAAAAAAATCGATTTTCCCTACCTCCATAAGAAGGAATCATATTGAGAATGACTAAATCACACAACTATTATGATTTTATTTATTTAAAAAGTTATTAATTCAAAGGAACACCCTCTGTGTTTTCTCAACGATACTTTAATTATACATTTATTCTACATACTGATTTAGCAAAATGCCTATATTCATGATAATTAAACCCAATTAACAAAGGAAAAGAGGGATCTAATTTAATTATTTATATAAATCAAATTATAGAGAAATAAGCAAATAATGTTGATTCGATTTCTACGGAATTTCAACATAGTTTTGTACCTTACATAAATAAGTATGACATTAGTAGTTTTATCTTACATAGAAAACGGAATGGAAAAATGGACTTGTACAAAATACTAAGGATTATACCTACATGTATAGATAGGTATTGCTTTCTTTCTAATACTGAATCACTTGTCAAGGTCACTTGACAATTAAACGATTAATTAGGTGTGGTTAATGGCTTAATTCCTTTTTCTTTTAATTCAAGTGTATCATTAAAGCTGAAAAGCAGTACTTTGTGTACTAAAGTGTATTAAGGTACTCCATCTAATCTAAATCTCATAGTACATCTTGCTCGGCGCTGGTAAATAAAACAAAAACAACATGAAATAATGCTAAAAGAGATCGATTTTCGAACATAGGGGGAGGAAGGAAAAATTATGGTTTCTAACAGTGATCAAACTCGTGATAGATACTACTCATGCTCAATAAAGTATTAAGAAGATGTTTATATTTGAGTGTTGTATCGGTCTAAAAACAGGTTTGACGACCACAATTCCACTGAATTCTGTCCTAATTAATATATCAGTCCTTGAGCCGACAAAAATAATCGTTTTAGCTATTTAAACTAATAGCTATCAGTTGCTTATTGGACTAGAAAAAGTATTATTATTATTTTTTGTAAAGTGATTTTCTCTTTCTCTTTTCATCTTTTAGTCGTTTAAAGGCTGTGGGTCGTGACACTAGGGGGGGGGGAGCCAAGCCAGAAAAAATAGTTGCAAACATAAATTGTTTGTTCACCAACAAACAAGATTAAATTTTTTTTGAAGGGGGCTGCAACTATTTATTTATTATTTGAAAGTTTGAGAACCCCTGGTTTATACTGTTAATATAAGGACCAACTAATTGGTTTTTTAAGAGTTTCATTGATTGTTGTGTTGGGGGAGGGAGAGACCAAGTTGGTTACGAGGACTGGAAGGGAAGAGATTTATGAGGAAGTCAGTCCTAGGATGGAACTAAGAGTACTATATCATGCAGGAAGATTGGAAACCCTTTTTGAAACATTAACTGGATTTTCATAATTTCTGTAGGAAAGGTTTTTTTTTTGTGTTTCCAGGGCATAATGGGTGATTACAGTTTCATGTTAAAAGTAGAGCAAGAGTTTCTCAAGTGCTGTCATCTTCATGTATGTACAAATGTGAAACTTTTCAAACAATCCTTGCTCATAATATTATGTAAATGTGTGGAAGGAAGTTATTATTTAAAGTAATACTCAAATAACACTTGTGGATGGAATCATTTGATTGGATATGTGAAATGTAAATACATTTCCCTGGTGCTGTCATGGGTTGAAACTTATTTTTTCAACTTTATGTGTAGTATTTTTACACATTTTTTTTTTTTTTTTTCAATTTAACTATTGGGAAAAATTCATTACATTATAATGAAACAAAATGGTGACTGCTTTCTATAGGAGTAATCAAATAATTACTCTTATAAATCTCTATTGGAGTAGTTAGAGGATCTACGTATAAAATAATAAAAAGACAATAACATCTTCCACATAAAGCTATTAAAAGCATTATTAGATCATTCAAGCAATTATGTCTTAACATACTCTTGTATATGTTCTTTTTTTAAAACCATAAAGCAACACTTTCAATAATAATATTACTTAATTAAAAATCTAATTTTATATGGTTATAAACTCTGCAGTCCTTCAATTGGAATCATCGAGGGTTGAATAAAGAACTATAAATATCATAATACACCCAATAGTAAGACTTTTTTAAATTAATTATATTATTAATAGGAGTATTTTTCTACATAGTAGGGGAGAAGACCAGTAACAAAATTATCATGGCCATTGTGTAATAAAATGCGAATAATTGACACAAAGAACCAAGCCTTTTTGTTGACTTTTCTTTGAGATATTTGAAACAAACTTTGGAGGGATTCAAATATTTTTAGCATATTTACTTTTGTTATAACTTGGATAATTTTTCATAGTCCAAACTGATTTATAAATCTCTTGAAATAATTATGCCTTTGCTATCAGTTGATATGTTTCATTAAAATCACTCCTGAAGAAGAAATTTGAGAAAGTGCAGTTGCGTTTGGTAATAGGGGGTCTATTGCAAAAAAATGTAGTTTTTATTCTTCTTAATTATTTTGCACATCCGCATTTCATTAGATACAGTATCCATGTATAACTTATACAGAATAATAGTCACAAAAGAGCAACTATGACCAATGATATATGTAAATCTTATAATATCTGGATCAAGATGTCTTTGTATATTAATGTTTTTTAATATATATTGAAAGGTCATTTATTCTTTAAAAAACATATTTCTGCTAAATTTTCTTAATTCCCAATTCAAACTCAATTTGACTCCCATTATAGCTATTCCTAGCTGCAAATATATACAGCTGTAACATTAGACCTAAATTCAATCAATAAAAAAACAGATATTAGTGTGATGTGCCCCATTTTATTTGGTTTTTGTTTGATTAATTGAAGTAGATGGGCTTGTAACTCTGGGTCTTTCCTACTCGATTTAGCTCTTGTTAAGCTCTAAACATTTCCCTACTAGGTATTAAGTTGAAAATAATTCCAAATTTGGAAAGAATGGGCTAATTGTTGATCCAACTAAGAACTATTAACATTTTCTAAAAAGTTTTCAATCAGTCAAATGAGCTTATTAAATTTGTTTCTAAATAGTTAATAATACTTTATTAAATATTTCCAAACTACGCCTTTACATAGCCAATAATATATACTACATACATATGTTTTTAAGGGATATGCAATAAGCATTCAAAGCTATATATATCTGCCTTAGATTTAAAGGAATGAACATATTTATATTTTCGGCTCAATTCAAACAAATATATTAATAGTAGTTTAAATGGAAAACAAATAGCTTTATGCATATTATTTGTATCTTTTATTCGAAATAACAACAAAACAAAAAACAGTACACAGTCTATTTCACGTAGTCACGATCTCCAAATTCAATTTAGGTTTAAATTTATTTATTTATTATTATTTATATATAGCAAATGATTTATTGAGCTTTCTCAAGGGGCTCCTTTGATATGAAAAAAAAACAAAAACAGTTATAATTGATTTCAAGATATATAAAAATATATTATTTTTTTAATCAAAAATAAATATTTCAAAGAGAGCATCGAAAAGTTAAAATTATTATGGCTAATGTGATGTGAAAAGAGTAAAATGAAATGGATTAGACACAACTTTTCAAAGTCTTTATCTTTCCTTAGATTTCAATTGTTCAACATCAAAAAGGAACATTGGTTTGAACATACGATAGCCCTGAAACAGGAGGGACAAGGGATCATTGCTCCCTACTTTTGAAAAGCAATAACAATGCCATGTTCCGTGATTATAGAGTGCCATGAATTTTTATAGAACTATCCCTTCTTCCCCATTTGTTCCGGCGATCTGAGATTGGGCAATAGATTAAGTGGAATCAATAATCATATAATAATATTTCAAGCAAGTCACAGAGAAGTGAATCTGCAAAATCAGGGATTCAAATAACATATTATATAGGTAGACATGGGTAAAAATGTTGAGAATGTGTTGATTTTAAGGAAGGAAGGAAGGAAAGATAAATAACAATTGGTACTCCGGCCTGAGAATCAATTTGAACTTGGTCTTTTCTATATCCTTGAGCTTGCTACAATTATAAGCCCCAATTGTGTATTATTGAATACGGTCAAATAACAATGAGTCGTTAAAATACAGGGGACCCATATAGTAACTGTGGACACTCCTCAACAAAATGTCCATCCCTAGATGTTACTATCCCATGTATTACTCCGTAGAATCCTTTTTCATCTTTTAGAAGTTTAGCTTGTAGATAAATGAATTTTTTTTTTTGAGTACCTCCATGCAACTGGAATAAAGAAGGCACTGAACTTATTTCGAATGAGTGAAATTCTTGTGACCATAAATATGCATGTAGATTGTATCATGGAGATCGTATCATTGAACAAGAACTTATGTAGATGTACATACAACATATTTACAATATTTTTATTTTTTGTACATGTCTTGCTCAATTAGAGTTCTTTTATTAATATTATTATTAATTACTGTACGTACAATGTACATACATACAAATTCTCTAGATATTTAAGTATTAAATTATAAAATAAAAATAATTAAACATGGAAGGTATTGGATTGATACAAATCAAATGTACACAGATGGCAGTCAAGAAACATGGGTATACATGCTTATATATCTGAAAAAAACAATAATAATATGGGATGTCAAAGGTCCTACAGACTTGATATACCCTATAATTATTGTCTCAATGGTCTAATTCTGCTCCCTTATAATGAAATTTGATTCCTTTTCAACATATTGATCCCACAATTATAATGTAAAGATACCTCATGATAACATATTTATTATGTCTCTCAACCTTTCCTTTTCAAAAAAAAACCGCCAAAAAAACGGTTCAAAATCTTTTCATTAAATATATTAGTCAATTCTTCCCAACCGTTTGTTAGAGTCTTCTTCAATTAACAGTAGGGAATAGTTCAAGGCATAATTCGAGATAACTAGGGAGTTGAACCAATCAACGTACAGAACGTCAATAAAAGAGATAGTTGTCGAATAATCAACAGCTGACAATAGAATACTGTGTGATTATGACCCTTCAATTCAGTAGTTACATGATAGTTGATTTGCTGATAAAAGTCAATGTATGAATTTAATTGAGGGCAAATAGATTTTGAGATTAATTTTTAAAGGTTCTAAGTTTTGTCTTCTAATGTCTTGCTCTCACTATCATTATCAAAATCGAAGCAACCGAATTCTTTTTTCCAAGAGGGAAAAAAAAGTAGTGGGGGGGGGGGATCAATTTAATTCTTTTGATTTCGATTCTCTCAAAATTTTGATCTTGTTTTGGTATTGTTTTCTTGATCAAGGCTAAAATAACTGGATTCCTTTTCTAAAATAACATAAAAACAAGATAAATTTCCTTTTCTTGATCTTTCTTCTATCAAAATATTGGTTGCATCAAAATATAGACACCTCAAATCCTGGTCTTGGATAAAGACATATTGAGCACAATACAAGGTCATTTTGCATATTTTGCTTTGACTATACATTTTCGGGGTAAAAAAAAGAGAACCCAATATTTTGGTATTAAATAAATTAATTATTTTCATACTACCATTAACAAACTAAGAAATTTCTATAAATATTCTCTGAAAAGATTATATTTTTGAATCATTTAAATAAATTGCTCTTTAGTGACTTAATGCCGAGTAATCAACTAAATATTATAAAATGCATTATCAGCAAAACAAAAAAAATTGTTTGCAATATGCAAAAATGTGAATAAGATGAGAATTTATAGTTAAATTAATGAGATGATCTGTAATTTTGGGACAATTTACTCACAAATGTCATTAGAATTAAATTGTCTAAACAAATTTTTAAATATTTTTATTTTATATCTAAGAATTTAAATGTTTAAAAACTAATTTTGATATGTTTAACCACAAATCCTTTTCATTCAACTGTGAATAGTTCTTTTAATTGGCGAATTTGAAGCAAAGAAAGAAACACAACTTTGGTAGATCAAAATTATTGTTCATTTACTTAAGCAATGTTCCGAAAATAAAATTATCGATGAATTTGATTCTAGTTACACAGGTCAACAAATTTGAAATGTCAAAAATTCTAAGAGGTATGAGTATAATAAAAGTTGTTCAGTTTTAAACACTGATTTTAAATCAGTAAAAAAAAATTTACGGTCCAACAGTTTTCGAGAAATCGAACCCTACTTTTTTAGTTAATTTGGCCCATTTTCCAACTTCAACTTCAATTTAAGCCAAGAATAATAGAATTGTACATTCAAAAATAATGATCCGCTAGTGTATGTAATACAGATTCCAATTTCCAGTCTAAAGGGACTCCTAGGACCGTAAAAGACGGGAAAAGGCCCAAAAGTCGGTCAAATTCTTAGTACTTAAATAATTTCTTGAATATTACATGAAATGGATTAATAAGGAATGCAGTAAAGAGCTGAGACGTGCAGTTTTCAAGCAAGATGTCAAGTGCCCGATAATAATCCTTAACTTAGGAGAAATCATCCATCTAAATATGTAAATTTTCATTCAATTTCAAGCAAAAATCAACTAGAAATCAAAGACTCACAGTAGAGCTACAAAAGTAGCATCATACAGAAAGATTTCAGCTAATTTTGTAATCCTTCTCCGTGCTGCTACTTTTGTAGCTCTACCGTAAGTCTTTGATTTCTAGTGGATTTTTGCGCGAAACTGAATGAAAATTTACATATTTAGATGGATGATTACTGAATAACTTTTATTGTATCTCATTATGTTAAGAATAATACACGATTTGTACTTCCTTTATTAACAGAGGAACTGCCGCTCTTTTCTCTTTTGAACAACATACATATATTTTGTTCTCCCGCAACCTCTCATGTGATGACGTCACAACAATATTATAACTTGAATTCCAATGAGCATCTAATTTTGAGCACTTTACCTCAAAATTAAGTGCAAATTGATACATGAGTACAATATTACCATTGTATGATGTATGTATTTTTAGCGGGAGGCTCAAAGACTTGAGGCTGATGATTATAGGGTCTATAAGCCTTCCAGTACTAGTGAGAGCTACCATTTATTTATAATCCTTGAATACTCTATTTTCCTTCTTCCTTTTTCCTACCAAATACATTTATATATGATATTTTGTCTACTTAAAAAACCTTTTCTCTATGTGTGTGTGTGTTTGTGTACAAATGTATATTGAAAAAACCTTTTAATTCTTAGTGGAGGGTTTTTCATTATTTATTAACGATATATTATGTCTTATGTATGCCCTAGAATGGGTATATATACATACATGATACATATATATGTATCATGTGAAGGCATTTTTAATTCCTTCTACTCTGAGTAATTGTACCTAGTTTCTCAAAGCAACGTGATTAATTATTATCACAACTGAGCTTCGTTACCAGGATTAAAATTGTGGCTCATAAAAGCATATGAGGAATTAATCCTTATTCATACTTTTTGGCCCTTTTTTTCAGCACAGGGATTCCATGAGTCAGGGAGTGATAAGAAGGAACAGTAAGGACTCGTCAAAAAAAAAAAAAAAATATCCACAAACAAAAGTTATAAAGAAATGTAACAGACTTGTATTTTAGGAACTTTGTAATTAACTCTTTATAACCCAGAGGACAACGGTGTTCTATAAATTCAAAATACAACAATTTTTGTTTGATAGATAAGATGTCAAGCTATTATTCATATTTTATAGCTAGTCATAAAAAAAATTGATTTGAATATTTTTCAAGGTACTAAACATGCAAAAAAAAAATCATGTTTGAACCAGAATAACTTTTTTCGTTTTTCAAGGAAATTATATACTTAAAGAAATATAAGTTCAAAATACCTTTTAGTTCTAACGCATACATTATAAATAATTGAAGTCTAAGCTCTTTGGGACACAGGTGTCCCTTTGGGTGTAAAGAGAGTTTTTTTGTATAAATATATCCACAGAAATTGCTTCATAAAATATCACCTGTAAACTGTACATAACATGTGATATATATTTTTTATTTAAAATTTTTTTGTCAAGAATAAATGTTACTTAAAAATATAATAAATACGAATAAACTACTGAGAAACCGTGTATTTTTAACATTTTGAAAAAATTTCCCTTCACACCCAAAGGGACACTACCAGTGTCCCATCATTTCTTGGAGAAATGGACTGAGTTACAATTTTTTATAAAATAAAATTAGGTTAGTATGATCACTTTGACCTCAAAAAACATAATTTCCAGTTAAACCTACTTTCTGATACCTTATGGGTTTGCAAGGGTTAAGCCCATTCTATATCAGTACCTGCTCCTTAATTGAAATATTTTAATGTGCTATTATATGAGATGAGAAGGAATCATTACCTATAAGAAACAAAGTAGTGGGATATTTTTGTCTATGTACAGAAATGATGTGTTTAACATACTTTAACATAAGTCGATTGACTGACCCAGAAGTTGGAAACCTGTATTATGAAACAACGTGTGTGTATAAATTATTAATTAGCGTTATTTTATTATAAAATAATTCTCTCAGTTTTTAAATGTTCACACTTCACGACTTTCAAGTTCATTTTTTGTAGATAGCATTTTAAATTGATTTTAAGTATGAGTTTAGGATTTATAAAGGCTCCCCAAGAAAAAGCTTTATTACAAATTTAAAAAATGACATTATTATTCGGGGTTGAGTAAAGCCTTGGTTTTATCTTAATAGGAAAAAATTCTATGTATTTTATCACATGAGCCATTAATTTCTAGAGGAAATAATCTTAACATAAGATAAGAACGGTAAAGCTCAACTTTTATCCAGGTTCTCAATAAATAATCAAAAAAAAAAAATAATATCAACATGAGGATTTATATCTATACTGCCAAAAAAAAAAAAAAAAAAAAAAAAAAAACATGCAGTGTACATGTGCCTACATTTTTTTTTCCAATTTTCTAAACAGTTATAAAATTTTGATTTAGTCAATAATTATAAAACAACAACTGTTACCTTAAGATAGGCATTTAAAATTAAAAATCGGATGGTCTGTTTTTTCTTTAAATAATATGCTATGTACCTCGATAAATACTAAACAGATTCTCAAAATTTTGAAAGAATATAGTCTCAAATATTCAAGGTATCTTTTTTGGTTTACACAGCACTTCTCAAAAGTATATTCTAGTCATCATCTTTCAGACATTTTAAAAAAACGTAAAATTTGATTTTAGCTCTTTACAAAAGGAATGCCATTGTTGACTTGTGAGCTGTGGCTCAAGGGGGGGGGGGGGTATGACAATGATGAGTCAATTTGTTTTTGTTTTTGGTAATTTAGTAATTATATAGAGAATATTATTATTTGCAACTTTTGACTCAAAAATGAAGGAGGAAATGTTGCTTGTGAACAAGGGATTTATATGCAAACATGAGCGATTCAAGAGCATTATTCATTGCATCCCATCATCCACCCACCCTGTCTGTCTCTCTCTCTCTCCCTCTCTTACAATTTTTATATTCTTCTTCCTTCTTCCGTTTTTGTGTGCTTTCTAAATATATGAATTATATGAAAAAATAAAATAAAACTTATTTAGTTCTATCAACTTTCCTTTTATATATAACATATTATATATATGAATACTAATAATGAATTAAGCATATGAAGAAGAAAAAAAAAAGACGTAACCAGAGCTAAAGTTAAATCAAGCAATTTCTACTTTCATTAAAATGTTAAAAATTTCATTTTATCGGCAAAAATAAATTGTATGTACATACATACAATAATATAGTTTTGACGCAATCATACTCAAATATGCAAAGTTAATTCATTTGTATTCATAGAATAAACTTTTTAGTGAAAGTAGTACAGCTTTCATTTGAGTAGCGAGCAAATATTCTGCCAGAGGAGTACTTTTTAGTAGTGTTGTTTTTCTACCGGTTTAAAAACAAATATAAAGACTCACTCGTCACTCAGTCCGCAGGATGGGTTTTAATACTATAAAGGTGGCTGACTACGTATGTAGTATTAGAGCTCTTTAAAAATTAATGAAAAATGCAGCGTTGTTTATTGGACTTTTCACATAAGGACCGACTGATCGGTCATTTTCTATGGTTTCATTGTTAAAGTAAGGGAAAAGTAGATATTGTATCATTTTAGAGCTAAAATACTATAAAGAAAGAAAATAGTCAACATGACTTTTTGTTTAACTCAAAACCAGGACTTTCAAAAAGAAAAGAACAATGTCGACAGAGACATATCAGCATCTATATATAACAAAGTTTTGGCAGGCTAAGGTACCTTTAGAGTGCCCCTTTGAATTCATAATACTTCAAATGCTTCAAATCAGAAAAGAGTCAAGTGATAGAAAACAGCTGAAGAGAAAATACACGATATCTTTGTTTATCAAAAAAAAAAAAAAAGTGAGTCTTAAATGGAGTCAAAGGGGCTTCCATTGTCCCTTCTTCATCATAGGTAAGTCCCTATAAAATCTTATGCCTGCACCATGAATTCAGCTGGAGAAAAGGGGTAATAGGTAGTAGAGTCAATCAATTTTGTTGTCGACATAACTAAATATTATTGTAAAAGAAACGTGACCTGGTCCATTGATTATTCTTTGAACGTTTTCTTTTTTTGAGGTGAAGGACGCACAATGCTATCCACGAAACACCATCAACGACTCCTATGTATTATATGTATATCAGCTGTCATTTTTTTATCTTTCTCCTGTTCCATATTAGTGTTCCAAATGTTGCTGTTTTTAAACTAAGGATCACTATTCCCTACTGCTAAATGAAGAGTACCTAGTCTATACCGGTGGAAAGAGTTAATGAAATACCTCTATACCCTCTGTTTTTCTCTCTCTATGGACTTGGAAATGAAAGGAATTCTATTCTAGAACTGATTCAATGCACTTAATCTTAACCAATACATAGTTAAACCAAAGCTAAGTAGGAGTTTTCTTCTACTCCATGCCTGAAGTACATATGTGTTTCACACTTTAAACTTCATGAAGAATTTTTTTTTTCTACATGGAAAAGTGTTCTAGTAAATATGTAAATTACTACCTCTATAATTTGTGTAAAGCTGTTCATTGGAGATTTCATAATTTATTAATTTGTGTTTTCTATTTATTAGCCATTCTCATCACAAATATTAATTATGACATTCCTACAAATGAATGCGTCAAAATTTTAACGTGCAGGTACTAAAAGACAAGCCTAAAAAAACTTACCTTTACTTATATATATATTATAAGAGGAAAAAAAAAGTGGAAATGGTCAAAACTGGGAAAGTTCAGGTTAAAATGAAGATAACTTTAAAAAATATCGATAGAAAAACTGTCCTAAGAACATAATGTGAGCAGACCTGCATTATGTCTCACATATAAAATGACTCAGGGGTCAAGTTTCTATAGGATTTTGATTAGAAGAAGATGTTTAAGAGACACGGAGAGAGCATGAAGCAAACATTTTCCTCCGACGGCTCACAATCAAACATGTGAAGGGTGAAATACATTAACTTAATCGGGAGGAAGAATAGTAATTATGAAATTATTTACCGTGAGCTATATACATAGGGTTCAAAATGTGTAATATCTTGTATCAAACTCCCATTGAGCAAATTGAATACAACCAAAAAAAAAAAATGATTAGTAGAGCTTCAATTATATTTGAGGAAGAAATGCTCTTTAAGAGAGTAGGTTTTAGAACTCCTCATGAATTTAAAAATACTTGAAACTTCTTCAAAAAGTCAAAAACAAGCCCTGGACAGACATCAAAAAAACGTCTTGATACAGTATTTCATCCCAGAACACGGAGACAACCATGTTTAAAAAGGATATTAAGAAAATTGTCTACACTTTTGACACAAGTGGGTCCCTTCATTATCTCATCTCAGTAAACCTAGGGGATAGTGAGTGAAGAAAGAAGTCAATTTTAATGCCTCAAGAAGTATTAAGAATTTACTCGTGTCCTCGGATACAAAATAAGTCAGGAATCAATAAAATTATACAATTTTGTTAGAAACAGCCGAATTGAACAACTTTTTCCTCTTTCTAAATTGTTCAATTGTTTGTTTACCTATTTATCTAGATTAATGCCAAATAGGAATATTTCCTCCTCCCCCCCCCCAATATTTGCTCAAATTTGTATTGAAAATAGTCTACTAAATTTTAACTGAATTCTAATGGATAAATGTTAAAATGTTCCCCCCTCACAATTATTGAATTCTATTAATACACCAAATTTAAAAATGATGCTCAAAATTAGATTTGACCCTTCTTCGTACTAGTAAAAGAATACTTCTTCAAATTTAGACAGCTCTCCCTCTTTCTCCTTCTTTATTTTCTCTCTTAGTGACACACACATATTTTGCAATAAGAAGAAAGCCGAAATGAGGCCTATAGAGAAACTTTTTTATTATGAAAAAAAGAAAAGAAAAAGTGTAGCAGAAAGCAAATTTAATTTTCCTTCTCTTTCCATGTTACAACACTCTTTGTAAATTGTACAAGAAAACTGCACTGGGAAAGTGAGCATTGTAGAATTAGAATCCAGGGAATTCAAGGTTAGATATATGTATATGCATGCTATTGGAGTTTCATACGGAGTAGCAAACCATTCCAAGCATATAAAAAAAAATAGCTCTTTTAATTATTTGAAGTACTTATAATTAATTAACCTAAAATATTCTTTGTCAAAAAAAAAAATAATAATAATAAAGTTTGTGACTTCTTATAATCTTAATTTATTATCCTTACTTTAAATTATCTTTTTTTTTTTTTTAAAAAAAAAAAAAACTTATAGGATGTAGTTATTTATAAGTTTAAAAGAAACATATGACATGACGCTATCTTCATTGTATCTCGCAACCTTTCATTCATTCAAAAAGAAAAAGAAATAAAAAGACCCAAAAACAGTTGGATATTACCCAATTATGTACCCCTCATTACGGGATTTTCTTCATTTCATAGTAAAAAAAAAACTCTTCTCAACTTAACAAAAGCTTATTTGAGTTCATGAAATCAACCTTCAAAACACGGATAGAGAAAAGAAAAGCAGAAAAAATGACTGCTGATAAAAAAAATACAGTGCAAATTTGTATGTTAGTGGAATATACTAAATTATACTAAACGTCATCATTATGGAAGTCTGCCATCTTGTTATAAATGACAGTAACCAAATACTATCAGAATAAAAGCCGTTGCTCTTTTCAAAAAAAATTCAGATTGATCCATTTTGAAAGCCATTAGATGAAATTTACTTAAATATTAAAATGAATTACTCGATAATAACTCAGGTTACAAGCTAATTATGTTTAAGAGAAGTGCATTCAATTCAAAACTATTCATTAAAGTCTCAGAACTTGCCAACTCACAAACAAAGTATTTAATTCCTCACTTCTCCAAATAAGTTGACTCTCATTTTATGGGAATGATCAACAGCAAAAGAAACAGGAGGGACTATTCATTTTGCTTTCGTACAAAAATTAAAAACGACTGATCATAGTCCACAATCCGAGGTTTAATTCTACTGTACCCATGAGGATAATTAAGATGCTCGTAGTCAGTATGAGTTTAAACGAACCATGCAACGAACCCTTGCCATCATGATTTCTCCAACTGGGGATTCATACTCATGTCTCAGAGTCAAGTCGCACTTACGTCTTTTTATGTATCTAAGACTTGAACCCGCTGAAAGATACTCCTGAGACTATACATATTATGCATATGATGTTCTTCAAATAAATAGTATTGAAGAATAAATGAATTGTGGAAGTGACCCTTTTATTTTGCATTCTATAGAGCTTCAAAATAAAGGCCTTATGCATATCTATAGGCATAGAATGGATATGTACACGTCCTCTAAATTCGTGTCATTTTTTAGAGTTGATAAGGAATCTAAAGGAATGCACTTTATCTAAGATTATATATGTTCAATTGTGAGCATTAGCTCCTTATTTAGTCAATATTCACAGGGCGTAGATAACTCCTCAATTCATGAATTCATCATTTTCCTTAATTTTAAACAAATAAAGGGTTTTTATGTTTCCTTATATAATTTGGTTGTTTATGTCTCTTTCAAAATGGCCACTTTAGACAATGATGACGTCAGTTGAAAACGCACTATATTGAAAAACAAAAACAACTAAAAATAAGTTCATAATATTCACGAATAGTTTTTGACGAGATAAAGTAAAATACATTGTATTCTCCCTTCAGCTGTTTTTCATCAAGTTGACTCTTTTGATTTTAAGCAGCTGCCTCTACGTGCTATGCACTCAAAAAGGGTATTATTATAATATAATATTTATGATTTTAAGATATAAAAAATATACTAAATCAAGGATTGCCCGCCCTTTTTTTGAGCATTATCCAAGTATGAGTTAGCCTTCAACCCCTTTATTCTAGACAATAAATAAGTTACGGAGAGAAAACTGAATCCATATTTCATTTGTATGTAGCTGCCCCCATGAATTGACTTTGACGTTCCTCATCATATGTCGTCTTCTTTTCGGACGAAAGGTTGAGAGATCCAAAGGAGACTTCCATAGCGAGAGAATTATAATTAATCATTGTACACGTTGTGAATGAAATGGTTATCCCTTGACGAGTTAAAACATTTTTGTGGTGAATGAGTTGAATAAATATTGAAGATACATACTCATATATATGTATATATACTATATTCATTAACAAAACAGACATTTATTTAACTAGTCTATGTATCAACTGTATGTAGACCACTCGAAATAAATAAATAAAAAAAATATTCCACTGCTATTGTTTTTATATACATATAATGTACATATATATAATTTAAAAAAACTTAATTATACTTTTATGTTTAAGACTCGAGGAAAAAATATACACATACAATAAGGATATCCAATTATTTGTCGAGGTAAATATATTTAAAAAAAGGGATGTTCACAAACTGGTTTATTTTTTAAATATGGAGAATAGTTACACATTTGGGATACATTGATGCATAAGGATAAGGGTAACTGTAGTATCTCTACTTGATTCTTACAAGAGGCACTATATCCTTATTTCCTTTTATGTGAGATCCACTCTTTAAATTTGCCCCTTTTGCCATCAAAAAAGATGAAACACTTTTTTGGGCACTAGGAAGAAAAAAATTGCCGGACTCAAACTATAGAGGGTTAAACTATATAGCTAAATGGCTAGCTATTATGGCATCAATTATGGCTAGATTGATGTTGATCTCAAAGCCAATTTTTATTTTCGACTCCATCAAGACCAAATCAAACTACACATATAAATCAAATTTATCTTGTCCAGAAGAAAAAAACACGTATGAAATTTTCAATTTATCCAATGTTATGATATTTTACTTTCTAAATTATATTGAGTGATTATTTGTAATGATCTTGACCTCTCAAACTTTCCTCTAGTTAGGGTATCAGATCCCATGTATCTTGGTAGTGTCTTGTGCTCGGTTAATTTGGTATGAAATACGACAATAGTAAATTAGTATTATGAAAGTGACAAATGCTTCCATATTTCTCTCCCATGTGGCCATTATTCATCTCCAACGAAAAATCCTTTAAAAAAGAAATGATTAATTAATTACTTGACCTTGAGTGAAATTGATTTTACAGCATTAGAATTTTTAACTTACTCCACGTGACGTCATTCCATCGGGAATTCAAATTTATAAATAAGTTCAAACAAAAGAGCAGAGCAGTTCAAGAATGAAACTATGAGCAATAGTGGTTTAATATACAATATCTGCGTGAGATGGGTTCGCAATGCGTGATTATCACGCCAATTGCCGTGAGACTTGAGAGTTTTAGATAATAGTTCATTTTTTGAAAAAATTGAGTTGACTTTTTCTATTCTTGTTTTTAATACTTATACAAGTACATTACAGTTGTTCTTTAAGGAGGGTTGAGACACTTTAAGAGACGAAAATTGATCTAGTTCGTTTTTTATAGGAGACAGATTTGAAATAAGTATAACAATTGATTACTTACTATTATTAGCTGGAATGATAATTAATTATTAATTGTTTATCCTAAACTTTGTTGTGAGTACTAAATTATAATACACATTATTTGGTTTTATTTTTTTATATATTTTGATTATCGTTCTAGCAACATATGCATGGTTTATATAAAGGAAAAAAAGTAGGAATGAATAGGAAAATAAACTTTGGCAGGTACAGGCAATACAAGATTGAAGAATAGTGCAAAAACAAAAACAGTAAAAGGGGGAAAAAATAAGTCAATACTAAAATTGACTCTGGAGTTCCCTTCCCTCCTTATTGTCTGTTCTTGATGAAAGCTTGAGAAATGGTTTTACGATCCACGGGACATCTCTTGTAGCGACGAGCACAAACATGCTTGGATCGAGTGGTTTGACCTAAGTAAGCTGCCAAGTCATACTCAGCCTTAGGGGAAGCAGGATCCAAGGAATCATCTCCAAAGAGGGTAGCAATCATAGCTTCCTCAGGGGTTCTTTGTGTGGGATCCAGGATCTCAATTTCACAAACGTATTTCTTTCCACAGTCATCCACGTCCATATCGGCAATGGCCAAGAAGTAAGAGTCCAAGGCAGAGAGGCGATTTACGTGCTCTTCGGTATCACGACGAGATCTAAGAAGGGATCCAACGATAGCACCTTTAACAACAGCGGCTCCGAGGAGACCAGCTGCACCAAGGGCAATACCTGCTGGGCTAGCAAATAGAGTTGAGGTCCCTACTGTAGTAGCGACGGCTCCAGTACTGAGGGTGGAAATGGAGATGGGATCAAAGATACCATAGGCTGAGGAAACCATGCATGAGGCAAAAACGAAAGCGATCATTCTGTTCATTTTGGCTAAAAAAAAATATTTTAAACAATTATTATTATTATTTTGGTCATATTTATTCAAAGGACATAACTTACCTAGGTGATTTGAGTAAACTAGTATTGCTTAATTCACAAACTCCAAAGGACTGATACTTTAATCGATGTTACTCCTTCTATTTATATGAATATTTAAGGCCAACAGATACGCCTTATAACCATGAGATGACCTTCATTAGAACTGATCCAAGGGGGTGTACTAATAATAATAAAACGACGACACGCAGGATTGGATGTCTACCTAGTTGAGTATTTGAACATGAACCGGTCATGATCATTTTATTTTTATTTAAGGAAACCGGAGGCTTTTTAAGACATTAACGGTATCATGAGGAGAGAGATATTTGCTGTAAATTATATAAAACCCTTTGATGTATGCAAATATGTACGCTGAGGAATCATTGTTTTTAATAGATAAAGAGACAGACTCTCAGATCAATTCAAAAATCTAAATTGTGCATAGCTTAAACTTCTTAAATAAGATACTTAAATAAGAAATCCCTTATAACTCAGTTATTTATAAAAATACATAAATAAAACAAAAAATAAACTCTTTTTATTCGTTCTATCGACATTCATTTTCACATAATAATAATGAATTAATTATTAACTACTGAATCGGAGATCCGACCTATTAATAAATTAAAATACAGACTTCTAAATATTGAATAATATATACATAAAATATATATTAGTAATGTTATTATTTGGTTAGTGAGTGTTTACTCACGTAGTTGGCAAAATAGATCAATGAATCATGTCAGAACAGGGGATTCCAACTCAAGTTGCACATAGGTCTCAGTAAACTATTCCTTTAGACTCGACACCGAATCAAAGTTAGACTTGATTTGGATTCGAGTTCATAATTACTTGACTAAGTTACATAAATAAATCTTAAGTTATTTTGATCTAAAAAAAAAAAACAAGCAAATTAAAATAGAAAAACAGATTTTGAATCCAGAACAAGGTTAAGAGAAATAAGTACATTCCATTAATTAGATTATAGTATTTCTATTACTCTTGATTCAGACCAAAAACTAATTGCCACTTGTTCCTTTGGCTCCAGGGCACTAAAATGACTATTATTACATGCTAATTTGCTTTGCATTTCAAGAACTTTTTATCATAAAAAAAAAGACAGAAAAAGTGCCCAAAATCAGTTAGTTGTCTTGTATAGAACTATTTTTAATATAATAATATTTTGGAATTGTGTTCGCCTAAAGAAAACATTGTGAATTCGAGTTCTATTATCAACATTCAAAATAAGAAATAGGAACTAGAGAAGTAGAGAAATATTTTATAATTTGTGTCGACTTGAATATCTAAGTAAGATTCATCATAGTTTGAGGCAAGTTTTAACGATAATAGCTTAAAGAGAATTAAGGATGGTGCAGGATATACGTATATGCTATATATTCAATATAGATACATAGTGTATAATGGGTTCATTTTGGCCTCCAAGCAATGATAAATTTCTTTCTTACTTTTAATTTTTTTTCCTATACAAAAGTGAGAGGATTTTCAGGGCTACGTTTTAGGAAATTTGTATGGTAATTTCCTTTTATAAGCTAGGCACATACTTTTATATGATGTTAAGTCATTTAGTCTCAAGCATTCAAGATTCTATATAAATACCTACTTACTCCATATTACAAAGACATTTTTTTTTTCAAATACATAAATAAAAATGTATAGCTGACCGGGGAGTACTACCATTACATATATAGGTATTTTTGAAAATGGAGATTTGTTAGCAACCCAAAGAAAAATTATATGTTTAATATTATGTACCAAAGGCAGCTAGATCTGACCATATGTAATAGATAGTTTCTCCTAGTATATTAAAGAAAAAGAAAGCAAAAATGATCATGGCATCCCTGACAATTTGAAGAATGCTTGGGACAACAGCAGGTTCAGATGTCTGTTTTTTCTCTATCCACGACGAGCTGTTTGGAATGAACAAAAACACAATGTATTCCCCCTTCAGCTATTTTTCATCAATTGACTCTTCTGATTTAAAGCAGCTGACTCGACGTGTTGTTATGAAAACAAAAAGGGTATTATTATTATCATTTATGATTATAATGTACAAACAGCTATTTTTTTACAGGGGAAGAAGACATTGACGTTCTTTGGGAGGGAGTTGAAGGAAGTAAAGACGAATCCATTCTTATGAGTAGACATGGGCAAAGTGTCCATTACCTTGCTAATATTTAATCAATTTGAATTTACTCTTCTCTTTATCAATTTGGCAAGAACTAGTACTTAAATATGTTAAGTACTTCAATTTCCGATTATTGATAAATCATGCTATAGAAACTCTCTGCTCCGTCACCTGGATTTCTGACAATTCAGATTCCCTTCAGCCCTCTCAGTTTTTATGAGTTATTGTCTGATATTGAGTATTATTAATAATATATTGTCAAATTACAATTAGCCGATACAATGCAGAGGTACCCGATAGTAATCGGAGGCAGGCTCACTCATCTTAACAAAATGTCATTCCCTACCCTTCTGTTATGTATATCAAGTATTGTAAGTTACCTCGATTCGGCATTTTATTGATTAATTAATTATTATTATTCTTTGTAGATACTTTATATTACTGTACCATTATACGCGTTCATCTTCTCCCCTCAATAATAATAATTAAGAAATAATGATAACAGCTTTGAAAAATAAAAAATACAGTTCAAATTGCAAACCACATACATTTTTCGCACACGAGTAAACGCTTAAGATTTACATCTCTAATAAACACTCGGAGAACATGCATTTAATTAGTTAACTAATTATTATTAATATAATTTGTTTTCTATCATTATTACAAATTATTAGAGACTCTCTCAGTATGACCATGCCATTTGTCACATTTCTACATGTTCACTGTCTATTTCCACCTTAGAGAAACGAAACAAGAACGATATGACCCGGAAGTAAAACTTTGCGTATTTTAATGAACCAATTATAGCAAAAAAAAATAAAGAAAGGATGAATTCAATTGCTAAAGAAAAGTTTTGACTTGAAATATGGAATTTTTTTACCCCTTAATAATATTATCAGTCAAAAATCTTTTATCATAATTTTCTGATGAAATATGACGCATACAGAATCATTTTTATTTGACTGTACAAATTAGAAACGCGTCCTTTTAACATATTGTTTGTTCTTATATATTTAATAAAAAAAGACATTATCGAGATCAGACGTCTGATTTATAATTTATATGTAGCTCCATTATCAAGGAGGAACTTACCTATAATAAACAATGAAATGAAGGAAGGAAAGAGAGAGAGAGAGAAATGGTTGAAGGGTAATGACCCTTTACCTATGTATAGGGAGTTAAAAGGGTATTTTGGTTTGGGTTTTTTTATTAAAAAAAGAAAAAAAAAGTGGGTTTTTTTTTCTTGATTTAATTATTATTATTTAAAATGATATTTTTACTATTTCTCTCATTTCTTCTTTGTCTTTTCCATTTAAAAAAAAAGATAATAGTAATCTAACCCAATGGTCCCCAACCTTTTTCTAACTGCGGATCGGGGAGTTGAATTATTAATAATAGCAATGAACGTGAATCCACTGTGACCTCATATGGAACTTTATTAGCACATTCCTCCAACATTACAATGTTATTATAACATTAGGAAGTAATAACTTTATTTACACATTGCTCCAACAATATAACATATTATAAAATCAAAAACAGTCCGTAACGCTAAATCAATCGGAGCACTGAGCCTATTTCTTTGCAACGAGATGGTCCCATCATGGGGTAATAACAGACAAAGACACTCGCAGTGTGTTACTTATGTCCAGTCTACTCCTTAGCCTTGTTTTGGTGACTTTCACTCAAGAATACCCCACTTCACACAGATAGGATATTGGAAATGGCAACTGTGTTAGAAATCTCTTGGAATTCTGCAATGACTTTAATACAAAACACCGGCAGAGTTTTTGCCTCAAACACTTTTTTAAGGCCACCGTCATTTACAATCTCCATCAGTTGGTCTTCTTCTTGCACGGACATGCTGGATTCTACTGGTTTGTTGACAAATGGGTCACGTATCCATTCCTTGGCCGGCCGTTCGTGGGTCCTTTGAGGTTGGAATGTAGAAAACAGAAATCACTTAATTCTTGTGCGGCCCGGTACTGATTGATCCACAGACCGGTACCGATCTGCGGCCCGGGGGTTGGAAACCACTGACCTAACCCACCTATGTAATATGTTCATGTAAAAATTTGAAAATCTAATTCCTCACTAAAACCAACTATTCCGAAACCACATAATATATAATATGAAGTTTCATAATTGAACTTCATATCTGGAGGAAATAATTGAGATTACGTACAATCTCAACTGAGTCCATGTCTTTATAATCAGATAAAAATAATAGGATGATAGTTTTATGGGGAGTCTCCCCCCCCCCCATGATGAGAGGTTGAGAGAATGAATATTGCTAAATGTTTTATGTGTGTAGAATAATATCGCCATAAATATATATATTTTTATGATGACACAATCTGATTTGTATGAAAATATTTTTTTTTTTTTTAAAAAAAAGAAAGATACTTCCTTCCTCTGTTGACGCAATTTCATATTGTATTAAAATATTTTTTAATATATGTATATGTTAAGATTAAGTCATTTTTAAATGAAGGATATTATTATTTTACTACTATGTAATATTATTATTGCATAAATATTGGCAAAAGAATATCTACATATATGTAGTCAATCACTCAATCAGAGATTGCATAATCATATGTGCTTCCTTACAATATGAAATTGAAAGTCAAATTCAAGATTGAGAAAATATTAATTATAATTAATAATGAGTGATGTAATGTCTATTGACACAGTGTTCAGAGTGCTTATAACAAGAGATGATTCAAGTTTCATGGAGTCCACGTACAGAACACCAATGAGGGTAGCATTTTTCTTTTCTTTTAAATTTTCATTTTAATTGAATAACGACGTGTTTGACGGTATCAAAACAAAAAGTCCTAGTAGGCAAAACTTTTTGATATCTTTGACAAACACAAAAAATATACTGAAATAACCCATCATGCCCTAGTTTCAAAGAACTCGAAATACATTTTCAAAACTTTCTTATCAAATTCTAAGATTTTTGGGTTCCATTTACTAATCAACACATAAATTTCTAATTCATTATAAATAATGTATGGAGTCCCATACGACTTTGATTTCTCCTATTTAGATGACGTTTGTTGAACTGATATATATATTTATATATAATTTAAGCATATAATATTTAGTTTTAAATTCACTGAAAGTCTTAAAGGAAGAACTTGTTTCTTGATTCTTGTTTCAATCAAGTGTTTAAAAAAATATTACGTATTCTTAGCTAATAAGTCGTAAACTAATTATAACTATTACGAGGACTTGAGCCCTTTTTTGCTTACATTGTACTTGGTTTATTAACCTAAAAGCTTGTGTGTCTTTTGAGTGGAAGCCTTATAAATGGGTAGTATATGCAAGAAGTGCAATCCAAATAGCTCCTTGAGTCCTTTTGAGCCTCCGGCGAAGTAGCTAAATTTGTCTCTAAAATTACCCCAGTGCATAAAATCAATATATATTTTTTATTCAGTACTAGATTGAAAGAATTAAATAGAATGGGATTAAGACTTTTAATGAATTCGATATTAAATATATTCTTAAATTATACATAAATATATAATATATATAGAAACTCAAATTAGAACAAAATATTTTCAACTCAAAGTAAGATTAAGCCTTAAATGTAAATGTTGTGACGGTTGTCGAGCCATGTACGCGATAGTTGAATGAGTGAAGGAAAATCATGTATATATAATATATTAAACATGTGAAAGGCAATTACAAAATTAATAAACGATTAACAATTCAATAAATTCATCCATAAAGTAAGAATAAATAAATTATCTAATCGAGTTAGCATAAAACCCTTAATAATGGAGATGAAATATTGGCCATTAGAGCATTTGCCAACTCTTCGTAGGACGATATATTTGGAGAAGTCCTTAGAGCCAATGACAACTCTGATGGATGGAAGCTTCGTTCTTAGAGTTATTGCCTACTCATAGTAGGAAACGAGAGATTTGGAGTAGTCCATAAAGGCAATGTCGAACTCTGTGATGAACGAAGAATTGGAATCTCTGTCCAAACATATTCACATCGATAATCGACAGTTCACTCCTATAGGCATTTTTTTGAAATAATTGATTGTTTTTCAGCGGAGCATTAAACGTGTTACACAGATCATGCGAGATCCGTATTATCAGATAGATGTTCTCTCCTCAGTAATAAAGGAAAAATGATAACAGTTTTGGAATAAAAAAAGTACTGTTCAAAGTGCCAACGCCAAAAAATCTCAAAGGTGGGATTTTGCTTGAAATTTACATTCCATTGTATAGCCTATAGGCTATACAATGTATGGATATATGAATATGTAAGGATTTTATATTGTGTAAATATTATTTACAGATAATTTCTTTACTCACTCTTTAAAAGGCGTGCATTTCTTGTTAATATTTTAGTTCCAGTTCATTGGACTTAGCTGAAAGAGGAAACTAAACTCCGCCGAGCCTAAATTGTGATCTTAGTTCTCTATTCATCTGCCTTATTATTTACATAATTATTATACCTTTACAGGAAGTGCTGTGTCACAAACTGTTGGAGTTGTGCGTGCCACAGGGCAAAGTAAGCATGCTGCTAGAGCAGTTGCCGTTGCAAGGTCGAATGGCTGTGGAGTAATCGTGGATGTCCTTTATCATATCTTTGGTGGTAAAATACCAATTGAAAATAGCTCCTAATGTATGACACTGAGGATATTCATTTTATCTCTTGGTCTTCATTCATTGGCTCTATTTCCGGGCCATCCGTGACATTTTCCTAAAATTATGCTGCTATAAATACTCTTTAATATACATGTACTTTTGTATAACTTCTGTTTATCAGGCTCAATGATTTATTAAATTCATTGAATCAATATTGAAATAAAGCCTGTTGTGTGACATAGTCAGTGTAATGTGCCATTTTTATTATTAGTATTATTTTGTGTGCATATCAACGCACTCTTGTGTTATTTAATTCAAAGAGGGGATTAGTAAAGTTCAGTAAAAAATTAGATTAAAACAACAAGGTTATCTATTGTAGAATTGGACCTATTCCCCTCGCTTTACTCAATTTTATATGTAGATATACGAATATTTTTTGATCAGAGAGATAACGAAAGTAACTGTTCTTCAATATATGTACAGACTACTGAACTTATTAAATAGAGATAATTAAGTATTATATTTGTCGTCTTATCAAAATACCACGTCAAATAAGAGAACAAGGATTTATACAAATAATTTATTGATTTGATGTAAGCTTAACATTATCTGTGAATGCAGAATATACTACCATCCGTTTATATTTGACGATACAGTGCAGGAATGGTGTTGTGCCACAAGAGGGATGTTGTTGCTAAGAACTCCAGTGAGCAACACCTTTGATTTTTAGGAGGGGTCATTCAGACAACTTGCTCACCAGTGAAGATAAGCCTTTTCCACTCATGAGAGTCAAGCTCAGTAGTTGCATTTTTTTAATAAGATTATCTACCTATGTCATCCAAAATGCGGTCTCGAGTAGGAAGAGCATGATTACTTTTCATATGGGCAAGAATATTTTGAAGGGTGCTGCTTATGGAAGGTATTCTGGTGATGTGAGTGTAATCTATGAACGTACTTCATAATTTCTAAAATAGAAGGGTACAGGACATGATATCCACTTTCACATTGATAGTGAAATTGGTATCAATTAAATCCGTTTGTTCAGAATGGCAATAAAACTGAACAAAATCATCCATCTTTTTGAAGTAAATATTATTTGGAAGTATTTATTCACTATTTTTAATGCACAAATCATTGAAATCACTAATGATATCCTACTGGAAAAAAATCTTCCTCAGATTGAATAAAAGCTTCATTTTCAATTAATAGTCTTGGAGATGAAGTGGCTTTGGACCTTAATCCTTTAGACATATATTTAAAAAGATTATTAAAGTTGCAGGGAATAGCTGAAGGCTTAAATATTGCTTCTGAATCTGGTTATTATGTTATCAAAGGGAGAGGCTTATTTTTAAACTCTAGATGCGCTCATTTCTACATCTCTGGTTAAGATACAATGTAGTTATTTCGTATGTATATAGATTGATGTCCAAAGCACCTTCATGGTATCTATGTAGATTTCAAAATGAATTATACACAACGAACTTTTTGGGATGAACAAAAATACCCTGTATTCTCCCTTCAGCTGTTTTTCATCAGTTGACTCTTCTGATTTAAAGCAACAGGCTCTACTTGTTAAGAGTATTATTATGATTTTGATGTATAAAAAATATTTTAAATTGCGCGCCCTTTTTTTGAATTTTTGAATACTATACAAGTATTAACGATTGATTTGTATATTGATAGAATTTATAAATGTAATGTATATCACAATAATAACTCTGCCCAATATTAAAAAGTTGGCAACAAGGAAAATACAGAAGAGTAGCTACCAGTTGTTTTCCCAAATTTTTCCTTTTCCTTTTGTGAATCGAGGTTGCAAGTAGACAAAAAAACCTCGACAAGTTACTATGTGTTAATTAGAAACAGCATGACCGGATGCTTTTCATGAAAAAACACCATGATCTCGATGACAGTTTTCTCATTAAGTAAAGGTAAAAATAACTTCATTTACTAAAAAAATCACGAAAACTCTCAAAATAACTTAAAAATACAAAAATAACGAAAAAAGTCAAAAAATATACATTAACCATGTTAAACGCTCATTGTGTGTAATTTTTTTACTTTTTCGCAGAGTCTGAGACCAAACTTGTCATGCAAGAATGAAATTAAAGTCTAGAACTGATTTAGATTTTGTGTAAATATATTTTCTATCTCCGCATTTGATACAGGAAGGGTTAGATAAGTTGAAAGACATTATCAGATAAAATAGTATCAGTACAAACTCTGAACAATTTCTCCCATTTGAATGAATGTTTTTTGAAAAAAATCATCAATTAAATCAAAAGTATCAGCAGTTGAAGTTTTGCAGAGGCTTACAAAATAAAAAAATCTTCTTTATTTTTCTTCATTTTTATAATAACAAGAAGTTTTACAAAATTTATCATAACAATAGTTTCATTTTTCAATATATTATCTATTGATCTGTATATTGATAAAATGTATCAATGTATAGTATATCTAAATAATAACTCTCCCTAATATTAAAAAGTTGGCAACAAGAAAAATACAGAAAACTAACTACCAGTTGTTTTTTCTAATTTTTCCTTTCCCTTGAGAGAGTCGAGGTTGAGAGTGTATACAAAAAAACTTGACATTAAAATTACTGTGTAAAAGTGTCCTTAAAATGATGTGACCTCTGGAATACATTACAATAATAACTACCTGATAAAGAAAATACGAGAAAAGAAGTCATTAGCTAGCGAAAAAATAGTTGTGTTTTTTTTTTGTTACAATGTTTTCCCTGAGTATTACATATTTAAAGCAAGTTGATTGACAAAGTTTCCTTCCATGTACTTCTAAGATACCTATGAATGATGGCTATAGGCTGTACATATTTACACGTCATAATATCTGTGCATAGAGGAACCGGTTATTTTTGTATTTGTTCTAAAGTGAAGGAATACTTCAAAACTTGTTTTTGAATAGATATGAAAAAAATTAAACCTCAATACATTTTTAATGATAAACCGGACATGACAGTTATATAAAGAACTACATACATACACCAAGGAAGCAAACCATTCCACTCGAATGTAACAATTCTAATTATTTTTTCCACTCTTTTTTTATATGAATGAGCACTGGGAAGCATCTCAAGCATATTACAAATTTAGTATCCCTCAAAACATTAGTATTATATTTAATTAAATATTTTTCTCTTCTAGAGAGTGATAAAGGACTCCATATTTAGTAGGATGGTATCCGTCCTTAATAAGACCTTAAAGTTGGTCCTGTCTCACGTTCCAACCCTGCTCTGTCCAGTACCTGTTATCAGCCAATCGGAAGGACGTAACAAATTGTAAACCGTTCTCTACAAGGCATCAATATTTCTAATATTACCGTAATGTACATATGTGTCACGTCAAAAAAGAAACCAAGTTTATCTGAAATATTTCAAAAATGAGTGTGAACTGCACGCATATTCTTGAAGACGGCATTCTCTTTCGTTTGTATTAATAGTAGTATATTTCGATTCATTAAATAATGACTTCAATAATTGCAACTTATTTATAGGAGTAAAAAAATACCGACCACAATCAGGAATAAAAAAAACATCTGGTATTTCTGACTATGTAGTAGTTACTATTACTATGATTCATGGTGAGCATAACAGTGGATTATGTTGGTTCTTAATAGTTCTTAAACAGATAAACTGGTTTTAACCAACTGTCACTAAATAAATCTCTGGGGTTATGAAAAATATGGACGTTCTTTGAGGGACGATGTACGCTCCATGTGAAGTCAACACATTTATCCGATTGCTCTATTGGATAAACAACAAACAATCCTCCTTGGTTCCTTGATATAAAGTGACAATTTAGCAATAACCCTGCGGTATAGGCCTTAAAATGACTCTGAAATATTTGGGCGTTATATTTATGAAGTAAATAAATTTAAATTGGATTTTCTCCTTTTCAATATTTGAAAACAAACTTGCTTTCTTGTTGACATTACACATTATGTGTAATGTCAATATTATATATATGAGTCATTTCCTTGAGTCATTTGTAAGTATTTTCAAACTTGTATATGGATTAATACAAAGTATAGAAGAAGAATATGATAATATTTCATTTATGCACTTAGTTATATATGAAAAACAAAACAACGTACAAACTATGCTGATGTGATTGATTAATGATTATATTTACAAAGATATTCCTATTTAAGAGTTTAATTGAAGACAAAATGTATGTATTTATAACTAATAGGTAGGGATTTTTTAAATGAAACGATACTGGTGATTTAGTCCAATTAAGTCCAATCAGTGCATCTATAACATTGGATCGGAATTATCAAATTGTACGAGGTGCGTCAAACTGTGTTAAAACTCTAACATACATAACATATTATGTACAAAATAAAGCTACAATTATGGGCCTATCAAGTTTTGATTTTAATTTTAAAATTGTATTTTAAAGATGAGTTGAAATTTATAAGAATCAACAGGTGAATCCAAAGGTGTGAGCATTTGTTACAACATGGATTCCTCTCGAAACATTCACATCAAATGAGGTTGAAAATATCTCCTGGAGATAAAAGACAATCCTATCTCTAGTTTGTTGTAAATAAGCTCTACTAAAAATTTACTTTGAATTTCGGTTAATTTTTACCTATTGCAAAATATTTTTTAGTAACAAAAAAAAATTGACAATACAGAGAAAATATATATTTACAAAGCAACTTAATTTGAAGACTTGAGCAGCAGTTACACAAATTCACTTTAAGCTTTGGAGGAGTATCAATGAATTATTTGATTTTACAGAACATAAAGTTCACAAGAGTTTTGGTGAGGCGTCGTATGAACACTTGATTCTACAAACCCTTTGACTCCATATTGTTTTCCAAGGATCCCAATGACTTCTTTCTATATCGTCATTATATTAGGATCTGATTTATGAGAAAGGGTGATGTATTTTTGGATGACAATGAAAATTCTGTTCTCTTCAAATATGTACACAACAATAATAAAATTTCTACAAAAAGTATCTTCATAAAAATACAAACACGAAATAGTCCATCAGAGTTTGCTATACAAATTTAAAATCCTTCAAATAATCTTAGGGTATTGAAGAGAGACAGCTATTCGAAAATACTTTGTCTCTCTCCCAGCAATTGTTCATAGACCCTCTTTTTCCGAAGAGGATATTTTCAATAATAGTGCAGCGTATCTTGCTGCTCCCATCATTTGTATGACTGTAAAGGTTCATTTAAAGAATGGATGGGCAAACTTTGTAGGCCAAATTATGTTTTTCAAGACTGACTGCGGGCCAAGAGCCCTAATTATATATTTGCATAATACATAGTTATACTTATTTTATAAGAACTTTTTTTAAAAGCTATATGATAATTATTGATTTCAAATGTCTCCACGGGCCGTAGGTTGCCCATGCATGATTTAAAGTTATCTTCCGTAGAATAAGAGCCTTTGTATTAATATTAGCAAATTCCATGGCTTTAGCATCTTCAATTCCAAAAAGGATAACTCCCTTCCAAACACTTGATGATTTTTAAACTAATAGAGTACTTTAAAATGTTGACTGCTAGACATTCTACAAGGGGCTTTGAAATTTTTCTGAGTCTGTAGAAGTCTATATACATAGAGTTGTGATGTAAACTTTCGTTTGCCCATAATTTTGGACATGGATCTCTTCCCCCAATTATGAGGGAGATTAAGTAATTCCAGTTATCTTGTGCAGATTTTTTCCATATATTTTCTTATAGTATATTTAAATGTCAGGGTTTTGTCAGATCTCTTTTAGAGATCTTACTAAAGGGTATTGAGTATTTTTTGGACTGGATCCTCAGAGCTTATTTACTGACATATTCTTATAATTTAAAATGACTCCCTTCAAGTTGATTGAGGTACAAACCAGCACCTTCTAGGGGTATTAAATTTCTAGAATATATTATATATATTAAAGAGCCAATTTATAAGCATCATTATATGTATGTATAGTAAGCTCCCAGAACTTTCAAAAGACCTCACCTTGTTTGGACTTATGTAGGTACTTAACTATCTCTGTGGATAATAATAATAGTTAATTATATGCATTCGTATATTTTATCATTGTATTCCTCACATGTAATGTACCCTGTCTTTACTTTAAAAGACCCGTTTCCATCCATCTAGTGTAATTAAATGTCCTTCTTCCGCATGTAGTCAAGTACATATACTAATGATCTTTAACCTGTTTATTTTATCCTTTTTCAATTTATTTGATAAAAGCTGTTATTTTTTTTCAAATATGCTACTTATATGAACTATTCTTAATATCCTTCCATAACTAGATTACAGTTATACTGTTAAATTTGTTTTGTTTTTTCTTCTATTATTGCGATGCAGCATGCTCAAATTACAAATTATTATATCGTTACATTATGCCCAATATCAAGATGGAGCATATAGCAAGAAGGAGTGAGGACTTGCAATTCGAAATATCAGATTTTTTTTATTATTATCAAAAGTAGCTGATTCAACGCCTTGTGAACTCAAAAGGTAGATCGTTGGTTCAAAGTCTAAATGATATTTTTCATTTTAAAAAAAAATATATAGGATCCTTAAATAATAATTAATTAAGTGATAGTTTTATCTTCAATGTTATATTTCATCATTCCGACTCTATTTAGATTTACAACTATTCAAGAACTACAGGTGATATATATTTAGAGCTAATTGTCCAATCGTATCACTTTGTTTGTACTTTTCTGTACCTTAGTATGTCAAAACTAGGGATGAACAATTTGTTGAGGGAAGAGAGGATGCCAGCAATGGCTATCTGGTACCCTTGCATTTTATCTGCTGATTCTTATTTGACAATATTAAATAATGCACAACAGCTACTTATAATTATAGCAAGCCCTAGACCCAAAGTGATGTTCAGGGTAGTAGTACCAATTGATTTTTTCTTTTACTCTTTAAACTCAAATATATCTCAATATTTTACTCATGTCTGGCCATAACTATGAATAGATCGCTCATATCTTCATTAGATACCTCAGCCTTTCTTTCAAGAAGGGGGGGGGAGGCCCAAAATCAATTGGTGGATAGCCAATTACGTCACATCATGCCCAACTGTTGGACCCCTGTTCATCTAATACTAGAAATATATTCACAGCTTAACAATATATAATTTGAGCATAAGAAATCAACTATCAGAACATGAATAAGGGACGAGGACAAAGACATCAACGGCTGACAAGAAATAATTGTTGATGTTTAAGGATAACATTTTGAGTAATTTTTTTTTTTTTTTGGATTTGTTTCATTTTGTTCTTCTTTAAAGTTTTCCTTTCTCTTTAGTACAGTGGTTGGCGATCTTAGGCCCACTACAAAATAAAAACCTTAAAGTAAAGTATATTTATATTTAAAATGAATAAAATCCCAGATCAATATTATTTATTTTGTCCTCGGATAAGGGCCCTTTAATCTTATTTTCGTTCAAAAGTCGAGACTCTCTATATAGTTTAAGGTCCGTTGAACATTGCAACTGAACTAAATGGTATTGTTGAGTTTTGCTTTGTAAATCTAGAAGCACTTTCAATATAGGCGTCAAGTAGTATGCAACATGCATTGGTGGAGTTGTGCCGCTTTTGGAAGCTCATTTATAGCAGTGTCATCTATTGCAAAAATACATCAATGTTTTAATGAGCAGTATTAGTCGTGTACAGACTCGGTAGAGAGATCGTTCAATGAGAATTGCTATGTGATGTACATATTATATTTGAAGGTGTAACTGGCAGAAAGTATGAAAATAAAGAGGTCCTTCATCAGTTCAATGATTCTTCAATAAAAGGAATTTTTTAAATATATTCTACTTTCAAAATTAATAGTAATCGCATGACTTCTTGTACCTTTTGTGAAGTATTTCTTTTAAAATATCCTCACTAACTACCATTCTCTCATATGAGTCCAAATACCTAATTAGTAATTACAAAATTAAAGTATTTATTACCTATAATGAATCAAATAATTAATTTAATAAAATGGAGATATTAAGTACTTACATAATATGCAGATGGCTAATTACAAAAATTTAGTTCCTTGGCTTAAACAAAAATAATAATTAATTGAGGGCTCATAATATATATCCAATTAATGCAATTAATTAATTATGAGCGATCCCTTTAATTTATCTTACATACATACATATGTTTGTAAAGGGCTAATGGTTGCATGGAAAGATTAATGGTTATTGAAACAAGGCTTCAAACAAGAGTTGGGAAGAGATTCGAAGGTTGACGTTCCTTATAGGCAGCTTAACAAGAAATTAAGAATAACTACCTAATTAGTGCTATAACAATATAATAATTACATTTTCATTCACCACTTTGTCACTTCCAGGAAGGATTGTGATTCTATGATGGTGATGAACAGCGTCCTTTAATTCATAATTTGAAAAATTTAAACACTTTTCTATATTCCGTCTCGTGTTTATCTTCATTTGAAGCTGAGAATGGGATGCAATAATGATTCGAACACATAGTGAGCTCAATAAGTATAGACATTATGGGGCAAAATCTATTCAAAAAGGCAATTTGATACAATTTAAACGTATAAAAGTTACACATTAAGATGATAAAATCATAAGAACTATTAGATAGTTAATTAAAAACACTCCTTAGCCAACTATAAGTGTTATTAATAAAACAAAATTCGGCAAAATGTCCTTGCAGTGAAATTGTTTTTTTTAAACCTATTTTTAAAGGAAAAATGACTATTTTCATGCAAGTTTCATAACATGTACAATATATGTACTTATGTACATATTTGCAAAATGTCCAAAATTATTAAAGGATTAAAAAATATCGCATTTTTATTTAAAAAACCCGTTTGGATTACAAACATAATAAGAGAAGTCTCCATGAGTTAAATCCGATCCAGAGCGTCCATGGTATATTTTTAGCCACGAGAAGCAAAAAAGGGATCAGTGGGTGAGATGAGTAGTAGGCTATTTTATTATGGCTAAAGCAAGGAAAGTTGTTACAAATAACTCGTTAACCCAATTATAAACGAGTACTCAGTGTCTTTGAGATATTTATGTACATGTTAGTAATGTATCCGCTAATTATCCAAATTTTAGCAATATTATAATATATCATTCGCCAATGACAGCAAGAGGTAGTAACTACTTGGAGACAGTTCCAGACTATAAGGTGCATGCATAAAAATCTCCATACCAAGTTACCAAAGCTTCAATATCGATGTGTGTGGCCTGGCATTGTCCTGACAGTGGAACACAATTCCTACCCTATTGGCCAACGCTGGCTGCTTCTGGGCGATTGATTCCTTCACACGATTTAATTGTTTGCCAATAGGGACGTAGGTTTCAGTAAGAGAGAGGCACAATGAAATTATCTTCAAAATGGCAACAAGTTATCAAACAAAACGGTGCATATTTGACCCTAATCAGATCATTCTAACTATGCTAAATAAAGCCTACAAATTCATGCAAAAATAATTAATTTCTTTTTATTACATTTCCATTCACAATAATCTAAAGTTTAATGTTCACATCTCCATATCCGCATATTACGATACATCACTAATGTGTCTTCAAATTATTGAGAGGTTGGACTCATGTCATTGAATCACAAAGATTATAACTGCCAAGAAAGAATCAAGACTTTTTAGGAGTCGAGTGCAAGACATTGAGAGATAGAGACTAAGGCAAGAAGAAGAATTTATTTCCTGTGGTCTTGGCAGCAACAAAACCAAGATTTTGAGGAGTCGAGATTGGGACTGGAGTCCAACTTTCAAAAATTGGTCTCAAGACCAATCATATTGATCTCAAAAACAGCATTACTTGTTGGGGGGGGGGGGGGGTCTTATCTGCTTTGAGACACTGTAGCATGGTATCTCTTGCAAACGCTTCTTTAGACCACTATGGACATTTTTGTAGAACTAAGTAACTAAAGTAAAGAATATGTTATCTATAAATCATAAACACCACTTGTAGTCATTCCCATTGAAATTGAAATCTGATTTAAATATGCTCATTATTATTATACAAAATTATGTATGAGAAATGCATTTTCTCAGACAAAAGGCTTAGACACATTAATCAGGATCGTTATTATCATTCAATGGCTCACTAATTCAAAATTTTATTGTTATTATTATTATTATTCATTCAAGAGTGTATAATGTACTTGAAATATGCATAATAAGTATATTATATAGTCAAATTTACTTATATCTATAGTCATATTCCCTGTACCATGTCCAAATAATGTAAAAAAAAAAGAGGTAATTTGTACGTAAATTATATTATAATACGGAAGTTATAAAAAATAACTTAATGATTCAAGGAATTGGAAGCATTTCTCTCTCTCTCAAAATCACTATACTATATTCCAAACGAAGTAAAGTTGGATTTAACCAAACATCTATGGTTACTTATCTTTACTAATTGATCAAAGACTAAACTAATATAATAAATCAACTCTTAATGCATGTAAAAGGAGTTTGAAATAGTCTTTTGAACAACCAAAAATTGTAGTCAAATCTATATTAACTACTAACTAAAATAGGCCCTCTAATAATAATCTTTTAAAAACGAAGGATAATTTGATTCAATCTGGTATTTTGCTTCATGTAAATTCCCTTTTCCTTCCTGTAGAAATAGTGGAAAATCAAGGGGTTTTTCATCCAAGAAAGATTCTTCTTCTTACTAATTCTTCTACAGATCTTCACATGCGACGTCATCTTTATTGTATTTCAGAGCCTTTCCTCGGAATTTTATATTAGGTCTGTTGGATGAGCAAAGGAGGGGATTTGTTCCTCCGATAATAACGGAAATGCCCACTTTTTAAGATATAATCACTTATAATACATATATTTCATCAAGAATGCAATTTGCCTCCTCTTTAAAAAAAAAAAAGTTTTATTATCCCTTCCGACTCTCTTATTTTCCTACATTCCTAAATCAGACAAGCTCTAAAGAAAGTATGATATTTATATAATAATTTGATAACAAAGAAAGGAAAAAATTATTTTAAAATTTCTAGTTTCCTACTTTACAAATTTAATTATCGAATATTTCATAAGTAAATTATAAATTCATTATGATAAACTATATATAGGACTACCATCAGTAATAACTTCTATTTCGAACTGAATCTCAAAAATTGAATATTTAGTCATGATACGTCTTTTATCTACTCCAAAACAATAGGCGGCTTTTGTTTTGGAAGTCAATGTTGACAGTTTCCGTGAGTTTGTTCATAAGTATCTACCTAATAATTGAGTTAAATTGAGCATGAACAAGATCCCCCGGTCTCAAATTTGATTCTTCTACGTTCTTATCCGAATATTTATAAATAAGAACGTGTCATGTCATGTAATTAAATGTTTAAAGTTAGGCATGTTTGTTTTTTGGCTTCTGATTTTAGCGAGTATATTTCTTCGAAGAGATGTGACACATTCATATGGTGTTTGTACCCTATATGATGTAGTTTTTAGCTGATCGAAGTCTGGAAAATACATGCTGAGTTTAAATTACTATTTTGTACTTGGTAGTGATGTGTCGAATACTCACTTTCGCATCCTCAGACATTCCACTAGTTTAGAAATATATATACATTCAATATTCGCATACGGGTAGATACTTAAAGTAGTACCCGTATTCGCATATTCTACAGTTATAAAATGTAGATAATCTCCTTCTTTTTCATATCTGATTCAACATTAAACGACTATGTGATTATCGAAATAGAAAGGGCGGTGTTCGCAGAACAAACTCCTCTGTCTCCCGTCTACCAAAGTCATTGACCACTCAAACCATCTGATGTATCAAACGTTCGTAACCGTGGAATAACCAAATTTATAAATATCCACATCTATAAACACTATTCAAGTTACTAAAGTTGATATAGACAAAATCGAATTTGTATACAGTTTTTGTTGCTCACGTCCTTCAATAATGCAATAATCTCTTTAGATGTGATCTTATATTTTGATTAGAATAATATAAGCTAAAAAAATATTAAGACGTCAAAATACATTTTAGTAGATACTAAAGATGGATTTAGTTCAAAGGGGTTATTTATTCAACAATTCAACAAATAACAGTACATACTTACATCAACATGGATGTATATGAATTTAAAACAAATTTTATATAAATAATATATAAAAAATTTCTAGAAAAATAAGTAATTTTCACTATATAAGATGTTTTATGAGTAGGTTGTTCAGGGATTGATTGGAAGCAATTAGCAAAAAATTTGAGTAATAAATAAATAACTATACATAGAAGCGTGCTTGTTTTGTACATACTTAACTGTACTGTGAATTGAGTAAAAAATAAAAAAAATCTTATAAAATTTGTAATTATAAATCAATTAAGTATTATCTTTCAACCTGATTAGTTTGTGACTGTTTGAATAGAATTAATGAACAAGGCATTGTGCTAATTGATTATTTTCGTACAATGCTTAAGCTCGAGTAGTAGATTTAGTATCAAAAAGTTTTCGAACGAAATATACTTGAGTCACTCCGGAAATGATTATAATAACACAGCCAAGGAATGACCAATTTCGAATGTAAGTTGCATTGGAGAGTAACGTGTTGAAATCCCGAGATTCAAGACCTCGACTTAGCTGTTGAAATTGTCGCATGATTTGAATCCTTCTGTCTACACCACTAAGAGTATGAGTAAAGTTTTGGACGCTCATATCCAAGTCCTGGATAGAAATGGAACAGTTAAACACATAATATGTAAACATTACGGAATTATCTACTATGTACAAGGGCCATGGAAAGTTATGCACAATTGATTTTTATTTGAAGTGTATGTATATACATAGTTTAAGATTGGATGCTATATGATTTACTTCACTTGATATATTCTTAAAAGTAGAGTCTGTGCAACATCCAGAAAGATGACTTGTAAGCTAAATTGATGGTTCCTTGGAACTACAATTCATGCAAATCATTTCGAGCTGTTGTGAAAGCAGTAATTGTCCATTTGGATTGAAATTTCGTATATATGTTGCATAAAATTGTGTCTATCAATGGATTAAGTTTAATACTAATCCAAGAATTAATTATATCATTAAAACAAAATAGATTTTTTATAAAACTTTCCATAAACCCTAATTAAATATCAATAGCAATCTACCTGAAGATCTTGTGAGTATTTTTCCCATTCATCGTATCGGAAGGTCGTCATATATAAATTAACTAACTTGGCAGCAAATTTGGAGAAGGAATTATCCAAACAAACACTATAATAACCTCCTTGAGTAGATGCCTCTTCATACTCTGCACTAGGCTTCCACTCATATGGTTTAACAATCACATTGTCGGGTCTTTTAACAGCAAATCCAATGGCTCCATCTCCTCCTGCAAACGTGAATCATATAATATGAGAGAGTACATTTTTAATGGGAAATGTGAGTGCATTGTTTGAGCAATGAACAATGTCATGTACTTGCCATCACTTACCCTTTAATACTTGATATGACACGTAAAACGTTGCTCCAGGATGTACATACTGCCAATAGCAGTCTTCTTTTCCAGCATCCACATGGACTTTATACTCCATTGCAACTCCAGGGTCGGAGCCCAACCAATTTTGAGCATCCTGAGTATAACTCACACCAATTATCCCTATGAAAAAGAGTACCAAACATATTTTTTTCATATTTATCCTTGGTGTTGTTATTTAAATGCCGTGAAATCAGAGCTCAGTGAAAAGAAAAAAAAATGTACTTCAGGTATGAATCGTCATCAACAGGTGAATGAGTGAGGATAGAAAAATCTTTTTTATAATTTATATATTTTCCTCATCACCGTTTAAGAGAGAGAGTGAGAGGAAATAGTTTCGCTGGTGTATGTAGGAGCTAGAGAAGTAATAAAATAATAGTAGTTGTAAGAGGACTTGAAGACAAGGAGAAAAGAAGAAAGAAAGACGAAATTGTACTATGTACAACTATTTTTGTAATACAATATTGACGATCAAGCTCATGAATTAGCCACAGTTATGATGACTGAGGAATGACCCTCCTTGTAATGAACCCAATACTTTTTTTTTTAATAACAATGCTCTATGAACCCATAAATAATATAATTATATAATAATATCTGACCCCCATCATTACGGAATTTATTTGCCAAATATCCATTTTCAAATGACACGATATATTACGTCGCACATAATTGCCGGAAGAGATCAATTTCTTCACAGGAGTCAAAATTTTTACTCCATAAATTAATTATAATTAATATAATATAAATTCTGTGGCAACTATTAACGTTCATCCCCCAAAATATCTAAAGGGAAAATACAACAAATGCACTGAACATTTGCATTCAAAAATAATATTTTATAAAACATATTTCTATGTACACTAAATTTCTTTCCTGACCTTTCCGTTATAAGTCGTTCAAAGCACCTCTCCATAAACATTGACTCGATAATAATTTTACCATTTTGTGAAATTAAGGTATATTTATTTTTTTTAAATTAAATTTTAATTGTAAAAATAAAGAAGAATGAATCGTTGAAATCGAAGAGTAATTATTATACGGATTTGACTGCATATCACTGAATAATGAATATACCGCCAAACGTCTCTTTAATTAATAAAAACTGAAATTCACATTTAATTGAATATGAATATAAACGATATACATTTTACATAGTATAATTAATAATACGTAATACTAATAAAAACATCAAAGTGCCTCACTGTCTCTAAATAATCATTTAATATATTAAATATTTGAGCAGACTATCATGGACTATCAAGAATGTAATAGAAGAAGAATATGATTCATTTATAAGTCGTCGAAAATATTTCTTGGGGGTGATGAGTGAGGAGTACGACTTGAAAAACGTGAAGGAGAACTAATAGAATCCACATCCTTGACTAATAGCTCTCTTTCTGGACTAGAATTCCCTATCGGCTCATTTGAATATAGATGAGTATCATCCGGAATCTCAGGATCTCTATTATTATTGCTAATAGGTGGAGTTGTTCGACGATTACGACGTCGTCGACCGGACTCATCATAGCGAGATCGGATCCTCTTCTCCCTATCAATATGCTCCTTTCCTTCTTTGACCATTTCAAGAGTTAATTCACTCTCTGTGGTCAAGAACTGTTGGAATCCCACAGCTAAATAAAGAGATGAAAGAATTAATTATTTTGCTTCATTAAGGAATTTCACTTAATATCCTACCCGACAAACATCTAGCCCCTAGGGAAAAGTATGTAGCTGCCGAGAAAGCCAAAAGTAACATTGGGAAATATACATTGAAGTAATCGGAGATTAAAGAGATTAGGTCCATATGACCCATCACACTTGTATATGAAGTCTCCTCTTCCGTATTTCCAATAATATGAGAATCCATGTGAATGAGTGACAAAAAATTCAAAACAAGAGGGGGTGTCAAACGACACAGAAGTGCTCCCGAAAAGAGGAGCGTATACTCATCCGACTGATGATTTTTTGCCAAGTAGTAATAGTTTAGAATCCTTATTTTAAATACTGTGTAAAATGTAGCTGTGCATAAGTACAGAGTTGTGATCAATACACCAAACTCTAAAAGGAAATATTTCCCCGCGTTTGATGACAATTGAACAAAAATTGCAAAGAAGGAAAGGGGTGGACTAGCCACAAAAAAGGTTACTTCTGACCATATAATGAGTGTTGACATAATAACTGCAAAAATTGCTCCAATTTTCAAGGTTAGAGGACGCAGAAGGCACTTCCAGTACCATTCTATCGTAGGATTATACAGAGCTCTCATAAGGATGTTTCGTTTAGGTTGGCCAAGTCTATAGCGAAACACATGCTCATTGGATATAATGTTCCTATTTATATCCTCCAGCTCCAGTATGCTGTCTGTCAAATCCTGCCATTGTGTCTGTGTTCTATGATGTGTTTGAAGGGATTTAATGACTCGTCTATGTAGATTAATCAGGCTCTTTTCCGTTACATCCATTCCGTCGAAATGGCTACCTCTAGCTCTCACTCGATGATGATGATACAACTCCACAGGGATTTTAGAAATAATGATATCCACCATTGTTCTAGTAAAAAAAAAATTATATATAAAAATATAATCAACCGTAAATCAGTAAGAATTTTAATGACATACTTGAGCTCTGGAGAAGTTAAAGATTTTATCCTTTCATCAGCCGAATACACCATAGAGAGGGAGTCTTCTACCTCCTCTTCAGAATCCGCTTTTTCTGACATAAGTTTAGCCAATTTAAAATAGGCTCTGTTAAGCGAATATCCTCGAAGAGATGCATTCCATAAATTTCTCGGAACCTCAATGAGTCCATAGCCTAGCATAAGTACTAAAACGAAGAGACCCCAAGTGTTGGATGCAGATGACGCAATGGCCTTTAACCGCTCCAAATTAAGATGGAGTCCGGGTTGAAAGAGAATGTATACGAATATAATGAATGCAATCAATAAATAGGTTGTGTAATAAATAATATTGTCCCAGAGTGCGGATCTAAGCTTGCCTCCAAATCCAAATTCTCCAGCTTGGGTGAAGGATCTCATTAAGGGAAGTACAAGCCATGTTAGAAATTGGGAGGTCCAGTAAACTATGCGCCATAGATTGGGTAGTACATTTGGGGGTAGAATGGAGTAAGGAGGCTATTTTAAAAATAAGGATAGAATAAATGTGCATTCCTTGGAATAATATTTCGTAATGATTTGTTAAAAAAAAAAACAACCATAAAAGTTATAAATTTTAACACAGGTTTAAGAAAAGCTAAGATAATTAATCATAATATACTTACGTAGCAAATTTGTAACGTTCCATTTCTATTCAAATTCTCTTCGAAAGTCAAATTATGATTACTTAGACAGTGTCGATACTTTGTCATAGACACATCCAAAGGAATTATAAAGACAATGAGAAATGAAAAGTACCATGCAATAAATACTGCCACCGTCACAATTATCCTTTGTCTGAACCAGTCTCCATAACGATAGAGAAGGAATCCAGATATAATAAATGCCAATAGGAGATCAGAAATAAAAACTGTGGCACTCATTTTTCGAAATAATTTATCTTTTGATTTTTTCTTCTTTTGTGCAGGAGAGTTTCTTTAAAGTGTGCAATGGTAATCGTTTATGAAAAAAAATAAAACTGCATTCTATCCTGAAATGGAGATATGAAATTATTTAAAAATGAAAGTCGTTCTCTGAAATAATATCCTTTTTTTTCTTCAATATAGCAATCAGTCGTCAAATGCAATGTCACACCTTTCATAAGGCAACAAAAATGATTACTTTAACAATTTTAGAAATGCAGATAAATGTAATTATTTAGTAAAATTTAATATTCACTACGACCGAAGGACTTAAATTAATTATTCTTATGCAAGCTAAAGTAATCCCTTGAGAAAAGAATATTTTTCTCAAATAGGGGGAAATCAGGCTCTTAGGATGGGGAATGAAGGTGCCCTCAAACAATTTCAATTCATGAAGTAGTATTCAAGCTTACTCATGTACGATTCTAACTTTTAAAAAAAATTGAGGAACTCGTAATTTTTTTAAATTTAAATATATATCTAATATTTCTATGCACTTTTTTAATAAATTTAGCATGATGCTTAGGTCCCCTCCCTCACCTAAAACCACTTCTGACTCTACTATGGGGAGTTTGTAGTGGATTATAATCCACTTTTTTGTGGATAAATACAATTTTTTAAGATTTTAAGGGGCCTTTTTATCTTAAAATTAAGGGAGGATTTATTAGATTTCCCCTCAATAAAACCGTCCAAATTGGGGAAGACATGACGCTCTTTCGAGGAAAAGAGAACAAATGAAGGTCAGCTATGGCAGTTTGTATTATGAGACATCAAAAGTCATTATGAGAAGTAGTGGATGAATATAAACTGTTTTTATTTGTACATATATGGTGAAGAGAAACGAATGACTCATGTTGCCTTGAAGCTATCATAGAAATCGATAATAATAAATCAACGGATCAATAGACAGACTAAGTAATAAAGGGGAGGAGAGAATGGAAGAAAGAGTGGATCCAGACCTTTAAATCACTGATGAAATACAAAGCAATTGGAGGATGACTCTTCTGACTCCTCTTCTCTTAACAGAAGAGCCGCCTTGGCTTGAGATTCTTCTTGCATTTGCTCGAGTTTTTCAAGTGTAAAGGACTTGAGTGGAAGTAGCTTTGGTTTGCATAAAATGGGCTGAGTTCCAGACTCAGAGGCAAAGGTCAATCCACCTTTCTTTGGAATGTATTCACGAAATGGAGTTTCTGGGAGATGATGCGAGGAGAAGGAATTAGATGATGATGACGGTGATGACATTTCTTCTCTCTCCACACCACGTAGAGTTAGTTAAAGAGTATGTATGTATGTTATTATTATTATTATAACTATAGTACTCTGTGTAGTACTTGAAATTAGTAGTTAGTTGGATGTTAGCTGCTTGCACTTGCTAGAAGCTGTAGCTAGACGACAGACTATTATAAATTCTCAGTACATATATTATGTTCTAAAGAAAAAGCAGGAGAAAAAGCTGGAAAGAGAGGGAAAATATACAATCTTTACATACGCATGCACTCTACTTAGTAAAAGGCCTATAAAATAGTTGTAATACCAATATACCAGTATATATATATATATATATATATATATATTTATATATAATTAGTATTACATTATATTTCATAATAATTAATCAGAGAGATAAAGTGTCAAGGAATTCTAATATTATATGGAGGAGCAGTACATAAATCACACAACCTATTGTTATGATAATATAATATATATATATAGTTATATGCTTTCTCATTAATATCCTGCAGTGTATTTTTTTCAACTGTCAATTTATCTAAGTTAGCAAGTTGTTGGCTACTCACTTTGCCCTTTATCAAAGTTTATAAATAATGCGTAATATATTTTACCCCGGTCCCTTACAATTAGAGTTCTTAATTAGAGTTGATGGGTTGAGCTCGAATGAGCTCTTCTTAAGCTATGGTCCATTCCTTACTATCTATTTATAAATGATGTATAGTTTGCTCATCATAAATAGGACATGAGCAAGCAAACTACTCAATATTCATAGCCGCATGATGGCGGCAAGATACTATGACTTAGTAAATAAACGTATAAGTGAACAACGATAGTAGAACCTTTATAGCCCAAATATCGTGTAACTTTATAAGGGTCTACTTTTATTTTTTTCCCATTTGGGAATGAAAGGTTGAGAGAGTCATTATAAATCACATCGTTAAAATTCATTTGTCAAAATTAATATCAACTAATTTGAAAAAAAAAAAAAAAAAAATGGGAAGATATAGAAATAAAATTTTAACCCAGATATATACGGAATACCGAGTTTAAAATGTGATTTTTATGCTCGCAAGGGTTTTGCCGGTTCCTTCAGATACTATACATATATAATATTAATTAATAACTCTAATCTATTATTTTCTACGTTGACAAAAGATTTTAATCTGTGCCATGACTGAGTTAGTAATAAATTATTCAATAATTACTAAATAGTATGGTTGTTTTAGCCCTTATCAAAGCACGAAGTTCATAACTTCAATCGTAATTAAATGAATAAAAACAATTTACATAATTATTAATTTCTAAGAAACTCGTTACCTCATTGTACAATGAGGTAACGAGTGAAGTAACTAATAAATAATAATACATATTATATGCTTGGATAATAAGTCTTATTACATCTGGAGGGGCACAAGCTTAAGTCACGCAACCCATTGTAGTGAATAACATTATTTTTGATGAAAAATTCTTGTTGGCAACTTAATTTGACGTTTGTACAATTATACATCAATAGTATTTTGTCGTTGTTGTCATATAATAAACATACCATGAGGGTATTTCAAACAATCATTCCATTTTGAGGTCATATTTTATATCCTCCAAAATTGTTTCGAAGCCAATAAAGATGTACTCATTGCATATTTTCAAATTAAAAATCCAATTTAACCTTCTTTTAAGAGTTTTCTAATTAAATGATCAAAAAAGTTATTGAACTTTTCGCTTAACTTGATGAATCTGTCCTTTGAAATTAGTTATCGATTTCAATCCTTTTATGAACAAGAATTCACTGTATTATTTATTATTTGAGATATGACAAAATGACGTCATATGAATTTACTTAGAGGTTGAAATTAAACTCCAATGATGTCATATAACATCTCTTCACCGAGCGGGAATTCAATATTTCATTTGAAGACTCCTAATTTTTGACGGTTGACAATTTATTAATTTAAATAGTTTTATCAATAAGTATGGGGGGTCATCAGACCAAACAGAGTCAAAGAGAGCAGGTGAGGAATGATGAGAACAAGGATCCTTACTACTCCCCCGTGAGCGCCACCACCCCTTCCTCCTCCTCCTCCTCCAAGACTTCCTCACCCCAAGAAATGGAGGAAACCCCTGTGCGCAATCCACGCTTCAAAGGTTCGTTCCTTCCCCGAATCATTCAATTATTTATTATCTCACATAACGTATCTCCATTAACATTCTTAGCCTTAACCTCAGATCCTCGCTCTCCAAGTGGCCTTCCCAGAACTCCTATCCTTGTCGAAGAGGATCCCAATAAAAAGAATAATGCTACACCCGCCATTCCGCCACACCGAATGCAGAAAGTAACTCGAAGTGCTGTGGAAGCATCCTGCCGCTCTCCTTTATTAATTGAAAATGACGAGGCCCTCGAGCAGCAGCATCTTCAAAATAAAGTTCCCAAAAACCTGAATGAAAGTTTGGATGAGGGAGAATCCCTGGTTATATAAAAATGCCCCCTAATCACATTCTGTGTACATGATGGAATCCCCCTACTTCATTAATTATATTGTAAATTATATTTTTATTAAACTATATGACGTTAAATATCTCCTGACCCTGTATTTAAAAAAAAAAGTTTTATTATATTTAAATATATATTATTTTATCTTATTTTATATTTACTTCCTTCCTTAATTAATTTATTTATTTCGCCCCAAATCACTCAAGCTTAATTATAAATAGTATTATGCTTAAAGAACTTTTTTTGCTGACTCTATATTATTGTACACTCCCAATTTTTTGAGTGGAGTGCCAAGTTTATCTCATTTTACACTTATTAATCGTTTTATATTCATGAGATCTCTAAAATATTATTACTATTATTATTAATTCTTTGGAAAATCCCTGGTGGGGTTTTAATTATTCCTTCATATAATGAATTATCACAAAGGACCCAACCATATACATACATATCCTATACTTTAGTTAGTTTTCATGACGACGGAGTCCGTTATTTATCAGTGGCTCTTCCTGATGCGTGTTTTCTGTTTGAATCCGTAGTATTCAAAAATGGATGTGCTCTGAATTAATATTTTGTTCTTTTAGTATGCGTGATTATATTACTAAAATGGTCTTGAAATTATGAAAAACCATAAAGTAACGAAACTCAGGAATGATACATACAAGATAAATGGGGGAAATTGCTGTATTATGAACAAAGTGCTTATGTATTATGAAAAGGGATCCGTTTATAAATAAGAGCGACTCTTACTGAATGAAACACTTTCATTATTTTACAAATTAGTTATATATATAGATAGATATTTTGATACCTTATAACAGGGATGTCAAACTCATATTGGCGAGTTTGATCTGAATGGGGCATAGAGTAGCCTTATTTTTTGTTTTGCTCCATTAGATTTATCACCCAACTAAATTAATCCCCAGGTCCTATATGTATATGTTTGTCAATGAAATTTAAATCTGGTATGACACTCCTTTATAGAGATTAGTGCCACATATTATATTGAATGAAGTGAAATATCTTTACGTATCAAAAGTTGACAACTCTCAGATTTCAAATCACAGCTTCGCTCTCATGTCCCAACTGTTCTTCAATGACTCTATACAATAATTGAAAAATTTATTTATTAAAAGTGTGAATATAAATCCCCTTTTTACAATGGTATAAAAAGTTGCAACAATGGAAACGCTTTCGAAACTGAATCGGTACACTCTGGTAGGATTTGGTCGCAAAATAGGTCTCCAGCGAGAATATCTTCTGCTAATTTGTCCAAGACATTTTCAGGGCAACTATAGCTGCAAATGATCATCCATAGGTTCACCTTTCATGTCCTGCTACAGAAAAGACATTCGTTAAAAAATAGATTTTTTTATCGAATAAAATATGAGTACGCATCTTTTTGGGTCACCCTATATTACTTCACATATTCGTTCATTATTTCTATATGACTACTTAAAAAGGCTAGACGATGTTCATGAAAAAATAACTTGGTCACACATAAGTGAATTGACCCTATCATCACTCAACAAGGGGGGGGGGGAGAAAGGCAGGAGGCGATCTGGCGTACAATAAATTAAAAAAAGAAAAGAAGCGAGGTTATATTCATATTTTGTGTCTGCATAAAGGATCCCTTTGAATGAGTCCAATCATGAGCGCCCCCTTTGGATTGATTTATATTATGAATATAATATATCATATTATATAGAAATATTTTATTTAATTGCATAAAAGGGATTTCATATTGAGAATCTCGCGAAATGAATTCAAATTCCAATCTGCGAAAAAAAAGAATATGAAATGGGATTTTTACATTATGAGTAGTAGCAGTAACTGTTACAAAAACAACAGGGAGGGCGTTAGTTGTCTTTCAAATTCAAATTCATTTTCTCTTCATTTTTTTTTCTTTTTCTTTTTGGGTTGGTTCTATAATAAAAATAATAATAAACCTCTGGTGCGCTGTTTAGCTAGCTAGCTGCTGGAGCGGTGAATGAGAAAGGAAAAAAAGAAGAAGAAGGAGACTCAAAAAAGGGAGAAGAAGAAAAGAAGGGAAGAAAGAAAGGAAAGAAGAAGAGAGAGAGAGAGAGAGAAAGAAAGAGAAAGAAAGAGTGAAGTTAAAAAAAAAAAAGGAAAAAAAAAGACTCGACTCGATTCAAAGAGGTGGCTTTTTTTTACTCTCTTTTCTTTTCTTTGGTGCTCCGGTGTTAATAATGAGTGAATCCGTGATCCTTTGCGTACGATAAACCAGAAAGTCATCGAGTGTGGATTATTATTCTCCTCATTAGTCACCACAGGTACTCCACTTGAAATAGAGCCTTGGAAGCAAGCGGCGCGTTTAGGCCCATTCATCCTCGCAGAGGAACTCCTTTGTGATTTTTTAATAAAAATCATCATGGACTCATGTGCAGTAAACGATCCATTTCTATCATTAGGGTTGCATGAGGGACTTTTAAGGTCATTTGCCCCCTGTCTCGGAATGGATCCTCCCGTTATTTATTGAGTGTCAAATCCTTTCATGTCTGTGAAGTGAATGCAACGTTCATTTTTATGTACTTAGATCGGTATATAAATATATATTTATGTGTATATATATATATATAGAGAGAGAGAGAGAGAGAAACGAAGGATGATTCTTTGTCTTACCCTTTGTTATAATTTGAGTGCAAATCAAATTATATTTATCTCCTCAAGGCATCCTCCTCTACTTTTTACACACATTATTCAATCATTGACAAAAACATATATATATATTGAATAGTTCATCCCTTAAATTGTTTATTAGAACATTGGATTTCATATGAAGCCTTATCAATTGCAATATATATATATATACACACATATACTTTGCTCACAGTTTTAAAACTACTACTCTTTTACGTATATAATAGAAGTATATCATCTTAAATATCCTTTGTAATATATATATATATATATAATTTTCTTTTCATGAACAAATTAAAATGTTCACTAATTTGCGGATAAAATTATTTATAAATATATAGAATTATATTTAAATTTCTCCCCAAGTGGCGAAATTACGAAAGTATATCTCAATTTTCTACGCCTTCATTACTTACTAAATTGTTTCATAAATTAATTCCAATTGAAATCTAATTAATGTATCATTGGGTACATCATTATACATTTATATTGATGAAGAAAAAAAGCCAAAAAAACTCACGGATATACATATATCTCGATTTTTGAAGTCTACGAACATCAAATTCCCCCCCCCCCCCCAATTCTCTCCCCAAAAAAGTAATATTAATAATATTTTAATTTGAAAAAAATGAACGAATTTGTAGAAATTAGCTATGATTCTACTCCAATTTTCATAGTTGAGTGAATTGCAATACACGTAGGTTAGTATATAAAATATGATCAACTTGTTGGATTCAAGTCCCAATATTTTACATATTATTATTATTATTGAGAATGAATATTTAAGTATGTATTATTTTTTTGAACTAATACAATGAGGTATAATAATAATGTTATGTAGTGATACACAAAACACTTGATATTCTCAAATATCTCCGACTAATTTTGATCTATTTTTAATTTGTTAACATCTGTTCATGCTCTAGGTATCGTTTTTATTTTAGCTACCACTATTTTTATTTTATTTTATTTTTCAGATATATGGATGCACCAAGTAGTAGTAGTTAACTATTTTATAAGGAGAGAGTAATGTTGGCCACCATGGAGGAATGTGTGGAAGTATAGTTTACTCTACCTCTTGATAATTTTAATATTGGGTGAAATTCACCTCTTAACATAGAGGGTTTGTCATCCTTTTTTTTGGAAAGAGACTTTATTCTTACAAATGCCAGAAGCAGAGCCGCCTACCTCCTCATCTTTCTCATCTTCTAAATCAAAGACTGCCAATCCTATTATTAACCAAGTCGTCCCTCCAAGATCAAAACACCCCGTCAAATCATTATTTAATGAACATGATAACGACTGGCCTACCGTTGATCTTGGGAATTTAATTACTGATTTAGACGCTGATATAAAGCAAACAGCTTCACCCAAAATGAGTGTTAATAATAATAACTCGATTGCTGCTTCCCCATCAGCCAACAGTGGAAATTCCTCGAATTTAAATTCAAAACCAAATTCTAATATCCTTCCTTTAGTTGCAAACAAAATCTCAGTACCTTCTAACTCGGTCAATAAGATAATGAGCTCTTCAAGTAGCAACATAGGGAGTTGTCTCTCTGGAGGGACTGCGACAGCAACCATTACGGAATCCCGATCAATACTTGAGGGAGGTAACGAAAAAGGATTGAAAATGAAAATTAAGAGGAACAAAACAAGCGTTAGTCATGGGGGTATTACGTGCAATACGAGCACATCCACAATTACTTCTTGTAGCTCATCTATATCGAACGCAGGGAATCTGGAGGAGCCAGTAAATGTTGTATTGCCACCAAATGCACTCTCAACCAGTACTAATCCTAGTTCTAAATCCGAAAACACGGCTCCTACTTCACCTGATGTATCCACTTCAACAACAAATAATATCAATTCCAGTATGCAATCCAATTGCTCTGACCCCAAATCCAGTTCTCAGTCAAATCCAAAGTTTAACACAAAACCACAGTGTACAGCAGGGAATAACAGTGCTCCCCAAATGAATAACAGCAAACAAGTCTGTAATGGAGACAATTCAAAGGGCTCCGCCCCATCATCTGACGTTGTAACCTTGTCTCAAGCCACCAACAATTGCTCATCTCAAAAAGGTTTTCTTAAGGTAAGAACGTTGTGATGCAAGGGATTCATTTATTTGTTAATGTGTGTATCTGTAGAGGAGGGAGTGGATTAAATAATCAAATAATGATGTATTTATTTCCCATTTCTGTTAGATTGATGCCTCTGTAGGAACTGAAATGGGAACGATGACCGAGCCCGATTGTTTAGGTCCCTTAGATCCTGGTACATCTGTAACTTTAGAAGGGATTGTTTGGCATGAAACTGAAGGTGGTAATAGCCTAGAACGTCCAAATATTTTATCTTTCCTTTATTCTACTCCCTATCCATTTATATTTAGGTGTCCTTGTCATTAATGTTACTTGGAGAGGTAAAACGTATGTGGGCACTTTGCTCGACTCGACTCAACATGTTAATCAATGGGCGCCACCAAGGTACTGGCTCTCATTAATACATTTTCTTTGATAATTGATAATACTCATTTTTTTTAAACAAAGGTATTCTGAGTCTCCAACAGCAGAGATCGACAATAAAAAAGGAAGAGGAAATAAAAGGTCAGGAAGACCTGGTTCTGAGCCAGAGCTCACCCGCAAGAATTTGCGCAGCAGTAAAGGCAAACCACTAAAAAGTGCTACAAATTCACCATCAAAACGCAAGAAGGGTTTCAAGGATGAAGACAGCAATGACTCTCTAAGTAATTCAACTTTAAAACGTCAGCGAACTTCTTCCAAAAATAACTCTGCTGATGAAAATGAAGATGGAGTTGATTCAGAAAGGGAAGGTAATGGCAAGGAGATGATGGAGACCTCTTCCAGCAATTCCAATAATAAAGAACATAATTCTAAAGACAAAGATAATTCTGCAGCTGCGGAAGAAGAAATGACTCCCAAGGATCCAAAAGAGGTTAAATACATTCCTCCTCCGCCATTGCCTTATGCCTTGACCTGTCCTAGTCCAGGTTGCAAAAAGCGTTACCGACAGCACAATGGACTACGCTTTCACATAAGTCATTCACATAAGGAACTACTAGATTCTAAAGGGGACATCCGAGATACTTCAGACATAGATAAATGTGAGAAGGAAGCAAAAGAGCGGCTTAAAAAACGAGGGGTCCTTTTAGAGGAAGACAAACAACAACAGCAGCAACTTCAACAGCAATTACAACAGCAACAACAACAACAACAAGAAAATGATTTGTCTTTATCAAAGAGCTCTACTCCTGCTCTTTCGAATGTGGTACAAGATAATTTATCGGAAGTAAATGGAAGTTCAAAGGAGGATATTTGTAAATCAGGCGAATCCAAATCATCTGAATTGAGTCCTATGGAAACAGAGCCCATAGTTTCTACACCATCAACATCTGCTATTCCAACTGTCACCACAACCGCTGAATCATCATCAAAGCCATTATCAAGTGTTCGGCCTCTTATGGCGCCGGTTAATCAATCAAATGATTCTAACGAAGTTAATGAATCTCAAAATGGCCTAGTGGTTAATCACTCTCAGATATTGTCCAAAGATGATACTACTAATACTGCTTCGCCAGCCAGTAATATTAATAATAATAAAGTACAATCACTGGAAGAATCAAAGAAGGATGAAAATGTAGCGCCTTTATCGGAGAGTTCTACTTCATTAATGGATAATGTAACAGAAACTTCCTCTAACCAGGTTAAAAGTCCGGCTTATTCCGATATTAGTGATGACGGTGGTGAAGATGATTCTAAAAAGAATGGGGATATCAAGATGATGAAAACCAAGCCGTCAACTCCAATTACAAATTTACCTCCTTCTTCCCTCCCCCCCTCAAATAATGAACCAATAGTAACCTCAGTAGTTCAACAACCACCTTCAATTCCATCACCTGCTCAGCAGCCATCTCTAACCTCTTCTGTCCCTTCTTCTTCGAACAATCACTTTCCTTTTGCACCTTACATTCCTTCTACAAGTTCAGGACCTATTACAACGACAACTTCCTCTTCATTTAAACCAGAAGTTTCATCCTCGTCATCCAAAGCACCCACTATTCCATCTTTACCTGGTACGTCGGATTATCAAAAAATGTTGCAAGCCTATGGCTTTCCGCAATTTCCTCCATATCCCCCTGGCTTCGATCCCATTCTTCATTTACACATGATGAATTCAGACCCTTCGTATAAAGCAAAGTTTGAAAAGGAACGCTCTGATAAGAAAAAGGCTCATTTTGATCGTGAGCAAAGAGAAAAGGATTGTCGAAGATCTGTTGGAATAACTCCTCCACCACTTCCACCACAAGCCATTTGCAAGGCCCCTGAAGATCTGAGAAAACCTCCAACAGGAGCACCACTACCCAGCCCTCGTTCTATGATAAGTGTTAAGCCGGAGTTTAATGTTCCAAAATCTGAGCCCGGTCGAAAAACTCCTCAAACAAACAAGGACGAAGGTGCTAAACCAACGATGGAGACTCGCGGACCTCCTCCAGCCAATATCAATCCATACGGATATCTACACCCCTCATTAATCAGACCACCTGTAGGAATTTCTTATGAAGCTCTTGCTGCAGCAGCAGCCTCTGGATCAATTAATCCTCTATTACTTAGTCCAAATCCTTATATGCCCAACCCGTATTTACCTCCTCATATGTCTCCCAGCATGAGACCTCCTTACGGAGGAGGTGCACCTGATCTATTAAGAGGGTCTTATCCTCAAGGACCGGAAGATTTAAGTCGTTCTGTGAGTGTTGGACCTCCCTCTGGAGGATCGAATTCTTCTATGGGTCACGTGGGACCCTCATCATGTCCGCCCCCTCTTCCTAGTAGTAGTAGTAGTAGTAATAATAATAGTAGTAGTTGTAGTAACAGTAACTCTTCGTCAAGTACGAAGGCATTAGATCTCCTTCAACAGCATGCATCCCAATATTATTCTAATTCCCATAAAATACACGAACTCTCCGATCGAGGCATGAAATCTCCTTCAGAAAAAGCAGCAGCAGCGGCGGCGGCAGCAGCCAACAAAGACTCAAATAATTCAAGGAAACGAACTCCCTCTCCTGCTACTGGATCATTGAGTGGTGGACTCAACCGCTCTCGCTCCCCTCCTCCTCTTCGACATGTACACACTCATACCCACACGCACTTCGGACTTGGATATCCCTTACTACATCCTCCTGGAAGTGTTCCTCCTCCTGCTGCTCACACTCCCTTCTCTCCAGGAGCATATCCAAGTAAGCTATTTTTTTATTCCATTAACTCCGTTGGAGCAATGTTATATTTACAAGAAATGATTTAGGAATTAAGGGAATTGATAGTATCACAATGCTGATCAGATTCAATTTTCATGGAATTATCCTTTAAAAATGTACTACTTGTACAGTAACTTCTTTACTCCTCCATACCTATCAGTATTTTCCTTTGCAATTTCCTGGGCTCGGAGCAATGTCTTAAAGATATTTATTGATCATTGATATTTTCTAAATCAAGATTATTGACTGTTATTACTAACAATCTTTCAATTTTGATGGGGGGATTTTACAATTGTCATGAGGTATCTGTCAAAATATATGGAGAATGAACTATCTACATCGTACAAATAATAATGCTAGTTTTAAATGTATTCTTAAAATATCTCGTTTTTGTACGTTTGCTTTGAGCCCACTGAAATTCATTTTCATTTTTTTTTAATGTATCCTTTGTCGTCTCTTTTTCAAGAGAGTCATCAAAGCCCTTTTACCTGTGATGCACTAAAGGTGAATGTTGATATTTGTGACATGTCAACATAAAAGCAGGCTGGGATATGAAATATTTTTACTTTTTCCAACTATTTTTACCTCAATATAAAAAAAATATCATGGGATTTTGTATCAGTGTTGTCACCCTTATATTCATAAGAATATCATCAATTAGATTGTTTATAGGATAGCTATGGATCCAAGTTTGTTGATGAGCTAAAAGTTTAGTCACACTGTTATATTAAGTCAAAGGTAATCTATTTCCATGTCTCAAGGAACATTGAATTTCGCTCAACACTAACTTCTAAAGGAGTAAATTGGATAGTAGTTTTACATAATTATGTGTTACTAGACAGTAGCTGTGTGACTTTGAATTTAACTTTAAAGTTTAAAGGTGCGACAGCGAGCTCATCCAAAAAGTGTGTAAACATAATTTAAAGAGCAGAATTTAATCCATCATATTTAGTTACGAGCCTGGTTTTATGTTGACATGTCACATTTTTAACTGGATAAAAACCCATTTCTGTAAAAAATATTCATATATTATCTCCATCTATTTTCTTTTTTAAGGTCATTTGTTACCCCCATCTGGAAACAAGGGGTCTTTACCAAGCGGTCCCTTAGGACAGAGTTTTCCTCCACCTCCCAAATAAATAAACCATTGGATCACGAGGAAATCAATTATTATCAGTTAACCAACAAAGATACAAAAGAAATCGAAAGGACAATTACTATTTAATACTTCTAACAAGAAGAAAAATGATGAAATATTATTTTGTCACACAGATAAATATACCTATCAACATATAATATATTCACGCACACGTTTATTATCACATTTACCCAACAATACAACACAACATGGACTACTTCTTCAAATTACATTGAAGGCTGATGAAAAGAATAAGGAAACTGTTATTCATGCTGTGAGAGATATCTTAACGTTTTATGACATATTTTATCATAGTTCCTTATTTCTTGAACCCAACAATCCTCGGACGTTTTTTTCGTTTTTTTTTTCTTTTTTTGATTATTTATTTATTTATCTTTATTTTTCGATTTGGTTATATTATTAATATAATTACTACAAATCTCTTGATGATTCAACTTTTCTTTATATACATATTATGTCATTGATGATTTTTGATTTATACAACGCCATTCGTACGCGCCTTAGATAATAATAATAAATAATATCGTTTGAAACCTACATTTTAATTTGCTATCAGAGTCTCGTTTATTTTTAGATTTGTAGATATTAACATACTATTAAATCATTCAAATACTAAAGTGAAAGGAGGTGAGAAAATCCGGGGATTTCGTGATGACATGTTCGAACTCATTGGGACTTAACTTCTTATCGTCATCAATGTCTCCCTCTATAAGGACCTGCAAAATGAAAAAAAACAAACAAAATAGCATAATGACATGAATAAGTATAATTCATCAATTGAGCCTCTTCATGACTACGAAGGTCTGTCTGCTATCTTGGAGGCATAATGCATAAGACACCAAAGTCTGTTACAAGAATATTAAGAATCACCCTCCATTGTAGTTGTTCCCTTTTGTTGAATGTAAATCAAAATGGTGAATTAATGACTGTCACGTATTTATATGTCATTATGGGATGAACAAACATTTGAACTCCCTTGATACTCAACCAGGGAACATAACAGGCAAATATTTACAATCTGACATAGACTTCTCCCTTCTGGAAGAGATCAATTCCATCTTTACACTCAGAAAACCTTGTTGAGGGAGGGACTAAATAAGAGATAAACTCCTTCAAAGGTTCATAAGCTTTTTTCATGAGCACAAGCATAAGAAAACAAAGGTTTTACCTTACAAGGGGATGCAGTGACTGATGCCTTTATCACTGAGTGGTCTCTTACGACAACAGGACTTGTCAAGAATCTTGATGGACTCTAGTGACGTCTGCATTCACCAATGGTAAATCAGAATCGACAACTTTAATTTTGGTAAATATCCAAAATGGCTTTCAATTGATTTTATCTTTGGTCTTTATACAAGTTTAGTTTTATTATTTTTTAAATCCACTAGATGATCTTTTAAATTTGACCATTTTGATTAATAACTATATAGTATTATAGACATCAACGTTCATGCCTCCAACACGGAGTCCCTGTCGGGAAAACGCTCTACAATTCTTATTATAAATAACGTTTGTCCTCTGAACAAAAAGTAAGGATCTCTCTCTCTCATACCTCGAGAGATAGAAGGGTCCTTGGATTGGCATAGATACTGGTTTTCAAATTCAGGAGGAGTTAATTTGTGTATGTGTGTACATGTTGAAATCATCTACATAAATGTGGTACTACTACAAGATCAAACGACCCTTGAGGAGTACATAGTATAGTCTTAAAAATGTAGATATCTCAAAAAGTGCAAGAAAGTAACTGGGTTGACATTATGATTTATGGTAGAGCTGTTGTGTATTCAATTGATAGCCCGATTGTAAAAGCGGCTCTATATACTATATGCTATTAACTAATTAATTAATTATTATCTTATCTAATCATTGTTTTATTCATATGTATTACTATATTATCATAACTGTATCATCCAGAGAACTCTGATAGTATGAGGAAAATTTGCCGCCAGAATTTTTTTTCAAATAAATTCAAAAACATATTTGAAGCCCTTTCTAGATCATATTACTGTTCTTTGATTGAAGTATCTTAACATGTTAATATTTCGGGATCTTTGGGAATATTTTCGCATTAAGAACACAGTAGTAACAAATTTTTACCTCTAGTCAGAAATGATGTATGCAAGGTGTAGTAACATTTAGGTATTTAATGTTGTACGCCCAACTCAAGCCTAAAGAGGAAGATTAAGTTCAATAAAGTTATTACGACATTATTTTTCCCCCTATTCATGAATAAACAACTTTCATTTTATAATGAAATCATCTATAATCGTAGTCTCTTTTGACTTGAATGATGAATCCCTTCCACCCAAAGGAGTTGCATAGCTATAAAGTTGATTTTGTTCATTACATACAATACTTATTAAGGTCTAGAGAACTCATTTTTCAAGCTAGAAGGCTCAAAGTTCATATAAGGGCTTGTATGCTTCATATTTTTTACGTAAATGGCAAGAGTACAGCGTCAAGTGAAACATAAACTGAATTTTCATAGACGCTCAGGCGCTAAGAGTAGAAGAAAAATAGCTTTTGTTCAGCGCAGTGTCTCAGAATTAACTCAACCCATCCAGTAATTTTGGGATTTATGCGTTACAGACAAAGTCTACAAATATAGCTACCTATATAATATTAGGATAATATTATTACGATAAATATGTGCCTCCGCAAACCTCTTCTACGCTCAAGTCTATGTAATCGGCCTCAATCTTTCTATTGTACTATAGACATTTTTTCTTTTAAAAACAAATTTTTTTTTTTGAAAAGAAACAGTTTTTAATAAACTTAGCTCTTGAAAAGTCACAAGAAGGTTTTTTTTTTTTTTTAAATGTGCCCTTCTTTTCGGACATTGAATGAATTTTTTTTTGACCCTAATGAGTCATCAGTTTAAAAGTTCTTAGGATAATAATTAATTAATTATTGGATATATTATGTCATTTTACAAAATCTTAGCAGAGGCGCTGCCTTGCTTCTCTGAAGAGGAAAATCATACAGAGGCCGGAGGGATACTTGGGCTTTTGGGTTATGACTATCTTTATTCATGTGATTTTGCTTCCCCCCCCCCCCAATCATCGACGTTGAGCCAAAAAAAAAAAAAAAAAGAAGAAGAAGATTATGAATCGGGTCCTAATTCTTATAATATTATATGTAATGTATTTGGAGAAAATGTTTGTTTATAACATTTTAGTATGAAATGTAACCTTTAACACTTAAGCATGATTATCATATTTGCGCTTATATACAAGGAGATTTATTTTTAAAAGCTTACACTATCAACAATGTCTTTAATTTCTTGGACACAGAGTTCATTTTGAGTGAGTAACTTTGCAGCAAGCTCAATGTCAGAGGCATTAATGTAGTTGTCACCATCAAAATCTGAAAATAGGAATGAGAGTCTTTATTACTATCATGGAGCCCATAAAGAACTACATATAATAATGTATTAGTAAAAATGGTCAGCTACCATATATTTTAAAGGCATAGTGAACCTTAATTTCTCTGGGTGCATTATCACTAAACACGGAGAAAAGCATAAGGAACTCGTTAAAGTCCAACCCTTTATTTTCCACGTCATCATTCGGATAGTCGGCTGAGAATACTTTGCAAATCCGTTTACGAAATGGATTTTCCTATAGATAAATATATATACAAAATAGGGAAGTTAATACATAAATAAAGGATTAAACAAATTAAAAGCTCATTGTATTCAGCATTTCTTTATAGTACCAAAATGTATGTACAAAATATGTGTCAAATTCAAAGGAATGTATGTCTTAAAATTAACAAATAACCTATGTTGTATTATTAATATCTCTTATCCCTTATAATATTTGTACTACTTTTTTGTAAGAAATCAGACGGATTATCACAAGCTGCGATACAAGGTATTATAGGAGTCATGGCAACAGTTTTATGAGTTTGTACATATTATATAAAATAATAATATATATATGTATGATTAATGTTTTTACTCCCTCCAAAGTTTTTTTAATAATAAATAAAGACTCATTTCACTAATAATGGACATTTTCTATCTCAGTTGGTACGTATCAGTTGCCAATTCTTCCCAACTCTAATTATAGTAAGGAATGGTTAATAGCTTAACAAAAGCTCATTTAAATAGAATCAATCCACGTTTTAAGGACCAATAAGACAGGGACATGTACAATATGTATATATATATACCTATATGAATGGTAGACAATCTAGAGTTGAGACCAGTCTAAACTTTGGTATGTGCAAAGGCGGGTTGATTGCAAATTGTTTCTAATGACTGTAGGCAATTTATTAAATTCAATTTTTGTTTGTTAAAAGATATTTTTATTTCTCGGGAGATTTTTGAGAACTCTATTAAAGTTTATTATTAATCATTCATTATATATTATCATGGATTGTGATACTGATAGTTAAATAGACTTGACGCAAGGGGTAGTGGCGGAGGTGATGCTTGCATGGAATGGTTAATTGAAGTTTGTTTTTTTATGTGATAAATGAGAAGCTCTCAATTTTGTTATTACTTGACATGAATTAATGATCCGTATTTTTCTATACCTACTTACATATTATATCCCTTGTTCTCAAAATTAAGAAAAATATCCATCAATTCTTTCTGTAATTTGAGTTTGACTCGAATATTTTGATATACATAATACATATTATATGTACATATACTAATGAAACTCGCTCCAACGAGTGTAAGCTCGTTTTAATTTAGAACTATTTTGACTGTACATACATACGGGTTTCGGTTCTGCTGGAATCGTGGGAGAAGTAGGATTTGCGTCTCATTGAATTCTATGCATGGTAGTAGGAAATTTAAGACGAGGTTTCAAGCATCAAGTATATAAGAGTGGATTTATCTTATCCGTATAGGAACTGCATGATGCATATGCCAAACGCCCTGTTCTCTCTCTCTGTCGTTGACTCTGGGTCCAAGTATCTAAAAAGGAATTATTCTGAGGAGTTACACTCCTCCGAGGAAGGCAAGGCTATACACGAATGAAGTAATGAGGAGATTGAAGGCATGCAATGTCTTACAAATACGGGGAAAAGATAGGATTGAGAGTGGAGATCTGAAATGTACATAGAATAGTTTCTTCTGCAGCTGGATATTCTGCTCTATGTGATCGTTATAATGAAAGAGTTGAGAAAATACAAGAATAGAAGGAAGACGATTATTTAGTTAGTAGAGGAGTTCTTAACCCTTTACCTTGTAAATTCCCTTTGATAAGTAACAGAATGGTTTTAAATCCCAATACAATTCACAAACCTGTATCTGGATATCATATGAATACAAAAATATCCATTAATATTCTTATATGGTTATCTTTTAAGTCAAGTGATTGCCTATGCCAACTTAATCAGTGGTCCTTCTTCTAGAGCTCTACAAAATATTAATTCTTATGGATACGACTTTTATAGACAAAAAAAAATACAGTTTTATGATTAGAAAATGAAATGTCGTTGGTACTTTTATTCATTTTTGAAATTATGTTTATTAGATCATTGAGGAGGACGTATCTCCCTCTAAAAGAATAATTAAAGTATTTCCGCCTACATTTGTTGTTAGCTAACAGAAGATTATACTATATCAAGGATTCAAAGTTTCTCTCGATTAGATATTTTATTGATGAATTATATATTCATTGTAGAGGGTGTGTATTACTCCATTACATGTGGTAAGTGCTGCATGTTCATTGGCAAATAAAAATCTTGTACAGATTCCCAGCCACTAAAAACATCGCACGCGAAAAAAAGTTTAGGATTACAGTCCTAATCAGTAGTCATCCTCTCTCTGCACTCTGCAAAATGTCCATCCATACCTATATTTTTAAAATGATCAAAGGTATGCTATTTGCGCTCACCGAGAATCCCTCTTTTTTGACAGCTCTATTTAAGCGTCTCTTTATACATATGTATAATTGAATTTTCATATTGATGGTTAAATTAAACTTAGGGAGTATTCGTACACCAACGGTGGATTTTGAGGAGGGGAGGGAGAGTCCAACATTAACGAAATGATATATGTAGGTATATGTACATTAAATCTTGAGGATCAGGCTCCTACAAACTCCAATTATGCTCATGCTCACAGCTCCTTGTACTAGAGTCACACTTAAGTCACCTCATTAAACTATGACTTCAAAAGTATAAAGAGTCACAACTTCAGGAGCTGAAGCACTTGAGTCATACTTGACTCAGACTCGCCAAATACTCACTACTAAATAATGGATCTTTCAACAGGGTTTGGTAGTACATAAGTTTAGTAATAATGTACTTTTAAAAAAGAAAAGACACGCTCAAGATCATTAATAAACATGACTTGCCTTTGTTTGATACTAATTAATTATAATTAATGATGATATATACATACACTTATTCGCGACTCTCTTGAACTCTATGTATCATTATCACAATCTTTCAATCAAATGACAAAACAAATAATAAGGGTTAAAACCTATTCAAATATTTTATGCACATTAGGAAGATTTGCAAAAAAATATACATATGTAGAGTTTCATGCATATATTTGCCATTTTGAGCATTCACATTTGTATTATTAAAATAATTGAATTTTACTCCTTGTACTATGTTGTATGTTCTATTCGTTTTCGAATCCATTAAATAAATGAACTGCTATATACATAGATGAAGAAGAAAGATGAAATTATTATCAATAAGTAATTTTCCGAATTTTTTTTTTTTTTATAATACTGTTTTATATCTATCTCTATAACATTATCTATGATAATAACTTTTCGATAGAATCTGCAAGGGTATCCATAGAATGAAACCATATTAACATACACATTTTCCGACATATATATATATGTATAAATTAGCTAGAAGTCATAAATTCCCTCTTTGACACTTTTTTTTTTACTATTGCAAAATTATTATCATAAATCCTGAGTTCGCAGCCTCATTTCATAGGACCATAACGCTGCTACAACTTGAGTAATACATACATCCATATTATGCGTATCTATTTATATGTATATTAAAAGTCGTCAAAGTTTGTTGTTTTTATAGATTTCATAGATGCGTTTATATATATATATATATATATTAATGACAAGTCTCGAATTCATTCCATGCTCAAATAAAATAAATTAAAACTTTTTCCAAGACTACTTTATTTTTCACTGACACACTTTGTATGTATTAATAAATCATGTCGTTACAAACATTTTTTATGGTCTGCTTTTATGTGCAGAAATGCCTTTAACAGTGAAGACTTGGACTACGAATAACACATGGCCTAGGTCGCCCTATCGAAGATCAATACCAGAATCTGAGGGATCGAGACCGCTATATATATTTCTATTTTAATTTAGTTTCATTGATCTTGATCATGATGATGAGATTAAGACACGACTCTGACTGAGGGGTTGAGATCCAAAATGATAGCTTCAACAATTGCCTCTCAGGCGCAAGCCTTATCTTTAAGGGCTCCACAGCAAAAAAAAATTGATAAGAAGTATTTTACTTTCTAAGGATACATATATAAATTATTAACAAACATTTTCATTTTTCTTGGCAAGGATCAATACTATTATGCCTTGTTGAAGAGTTGCTCTCGCATTTTTGGCTTAAAAAATGGCTCAATAAATTCACATAAGAGTCACAAATAAGAAAACTTGCCACATCTTTCTTTCTTAGGCCGGGCTCTACATATTCTCAAACTGGGACTGCACATTTGTAAAAGGTGTTGTTCTATATCGTTTTTGTGGGAAGGGCCTTTGGGAACAGTATTCTGGTCCCCCATTGAAATGAGTTGTGTGTCTTTTTGGAGTAACTATATCAAAGAAACTCTCAGCCAATGATGGTCATCACTCGAGACATCCTCCTCATTGAAAACATGGTTCAAAACTCTTCCAAACAAAATGTCTCACTTTATATTGAATATTAGGTATTTTTCTCGAGACATTCTATTTTTATATTATTTTAACTTTTTGCATGGATCGACTCTTATGGTTGATTTTTTTTTATCAGACTCCTGATACTTAGCAATTGGTCTTTCCTTGCGTCTAAACATTTCAAAAACAGTTTTGGAGCATGATTTCCTAACCAACAATTTTACACCAAACCCTCAACTGTTCCTACAGAAATAAGAAAGAAAAATGACCCTAAATTAAGGAGTAGTTGGTCAATTGTTTTATTTTTCTCAACTGTTTTTGGATATTTTGTACATTGCCTAGACTCAAAACTCCAAAAACCATTGAATCCATATGCTATAATTTAAATATAAATTTATTAACATTACAATAAGAGGACTAACAGCAAATATGTCGAACACATAGATCTAAAAAATCTTACACGTAAGAAAACCATTTGAATTTAAAGAAAAAAAAACGTACGACATCTCCAGAACGATGGATGATGATCCAAACACGGACTTGGTAACCATCATAGTCTGTGATAAGACCCAAATAATTAAAAATGATGATATTTATTCATAAGAGAACTTTTTCAAAGGTTAACAGAGAACATTTTAAAGACTTGTTTAAGAGATTGGAAGGGAAAGATGGAACCAACTAAATGGAGCAATATATATATATATATAAAATATTCTTTGAATCTGTAGTTTAAGAAAGGGCATTAACACGTTGTTTGATACATTTTTGACTGGACTGAAATTGAGTATCAAAAATTGACACACACACACAAAAACGTCACAAAAGCAGAAAATGAACCCTTTTAATTATTCAGTTTATTCGGCAAACTACCCAGCATTGTTTTATTCCAAATAGAATCCCTTATTCATTCAAAATAAGATATTATATTTCATATATAATATGTACTTCATTGACTCTATGTCTGAATGGTCAACTACTTTTTGGCAAGCTCAAAAGGCAATTCATTCCTTAGAGTAATATGTAATAGAACATCAATATTGATAAACTATTTCCGGAAGAGATCCAACCTGCGGGAGTACATACGTATAATCCTCCTATGTCATTTCTTCTGTTTTTATACATACACATTTTGCCATAAAATAATAATAATAATAATATGGATATTAATGTGTTTCATTTCGTTTTATTTGATCTTTGTGGGGGGAATTCACCTTTATTAGTTTTAAGGTCTGTTTTCCAATAGTGTAGATTGGATATATATTTTTTTTTGTACATATATACGATATAGATAGATAAATTAATAATCCTTAGAACGAAACAAGATAAATTATCCGTAAGAACTCAATTTTTGATATATTTATATGTTAGATTTTTTTCTGCTTAGATGTTAACCCCCCCCCCCCTCTCTCCCCCTCTTCCATGGAAGCAAATGCATTCTTGCGCGAAAAAAAAATAGGTTCTGTACTCTTCGAAATATATTTATTGTAAAATAGACAAATAAATATATATGATTACAAAGTCTTATGTGTTTCCATCTCGTAAGAATAAATAACAAATATTGTACAAATACAATACATGATTTAACGGGATGTAATTTGAATCATATCTTTGAATGAGAATTGCTTTTACTCCATTCTTTTTGCAATAATTCGAAGGCTTTATTTAGTAAGGGTAGAGGGATTCGATTTATGTCATATATACACCGTTTTGCTTCATGATTTGTTGCCATTTTGAAGATAATTCCATTGTACATCTTTCTCTCTCTCTCTCTCTCATGAAAACCCTTCTTCCGCTTGGCAAAAAAACTGGTAGTATCGATTTTCAACAGCTGCCATTGAGGCAAAATCATTTTTTACCGACTGGAACAGGTAGGAATCACCTGGTGGCAGGTCTGGGTTATAGAGTGGATGTATAAAAACCTCAAAATTAAGTTCTTGGAGCTGGGACGGAGTCACTATTGGATGCGTGTGCCCTGTTGTTGTCCTGATAGTATACCATTCATCTTCTATTTGCCAAATCTGACCGCTTCTGGGCGATTAATTCCCTCAAACAGGCCCAATTGTTGAGAGTACAGGCTCGAATTAAGATTTTGGCCGTAGGGGAGCTGCCCACGGTGGATTTTGCTGGTAAAAAGAAGTAATGTCGTTTTATATAGAGATCCATTGAAAAGGAGCCCCCTACAAATATGGAATAGTTTTGTGTTCAAGAGAACATTATCTGAGACTTTGATTGCAGTTGAAAGGATCATGAATCTCAAAATCTTTTTTCATTGTTTAAATTTTTCTAATTTTTGTACAAATTTTGCATCTACACTACATTGGTAATTACAAATAATCTAGTAAATGAATGTTTCTTTACAATAAAACAACAACCCAAAACTCCATATTCATGTCAAAATGGCAATAGACATCTCTAATACTAACAGATGTCTAAGGATTAATGAATTTTGAGAAATTCATTCATTCACATATAATTGTGAAGTGTTTCTTAATTATATGCACACATTCAAAATGATATATATTTATTATTATATACATGCAAAGAGTATACAATAATAATAATAATCCATGTTTTGGGAGGGATATTTTATGCATAATTAAATATTACGACGTGTAGAAAGGACACTTTGCCGAAAAAAATGGTAAATCAATTTGATGGTGATTCATGGAGCAAATAATACTTGTATACATATATATGAATTATTCTGTTCATGCTGCTTACATTTTGAAAGAAAGCTCGAATATTTAATTAATTGGGCGTGAGCATTACTTAATTATTATTTTTATTTGTTTGTTTGTTTACCATAGCCTTGTATGTATGATAATCCGCGCCATCTTGCGGCAATGAATGTTTGAGTTAATTTACTCATACCCTATTATTAGATTGTGATGTCGATTACTTTAACCTGGGATGATATATATACATATACACGATGGTAAAAACGGGGATATAGGTTTCATTTGACGTCCCAAAACTTCTGAAGCCATTTTCATATTCCCTATAGTCTATATTTTACGTTTCCAAACGGGCAACTTTTTTTAGTGTACAGCTTTTGAGAAAATGAGGGTTTTATCTTGATCCATCGTGTTTTTTTGCAAACGTTAAGAAAAAGTTCAAGGATGAATAAAGGTATTAAATAGGGAGTTTACAATTTGTTTTATTGTAGCAATATGATAGATACACATCTCAGCTACTACTCAAATATTAAAATTTTATTGAGAAAAGTTCAAAAACAAAAAATTGACAGTAAATTGTGTGACTTCCCCCGAGGAAAAGTTGAAAAGTGTTGTCAAAGAAGTATGTTTTTTTTAAGAAACCAAAAAACAAACTCAAATTATTTTGTTATACAATAAAGTGTAATAAAGTAATATCTACAAAAAATGCCTCATCGACTGTCCGCAAAAACAAATATCTCATCTCTAAAAGTAGAAATAAAAATACTAAAAGGGAGAAAATGTATCGTGTATAACGCGCATAAAACATTTATTTATCTGTTATTTTCCTTAAATATTTTAAGTTTTAAGGGCCATAATGGGTTTTTTACCTATTAATAACAAATGTTTAGGATAACTAACACATATTTTACCTAAAATTAGATAATTTCAATTAATATTTTTTTGAATAATCTAATTAAAACTACTTGAATTTACTAAATTAGCTAGTAAAATTAGACTCAATACCCTGTTTTATATCAATTAAAGTTGGAATTTTTTTGTATACATATAAATTTTTATTTCCCAAGTATAAAGTACTTACTTAATATTATTAAAATAATCTTTATTAATGACTTGCACTATACATATTAAAGGATCTTAAAAAATACTTCTCTTTTCTATTTGATATTTTAGGCATACTATTTAGACTTTGAAAGTTTTTCAAACGAGATGTCAAGTGACCGATAAGAATCCTTAACCAAGAAGAAATCATCCATCTAAATCTGTAAATTTTCATCCGATTTCGAGCAAAAATTCGCAAAAAATCAGTGACTCACGGTAGAGCCACTTAAGTAGTAGCGCACAGAGAGATTTCAGCTGGTTTCTTAGGTTATTTCTTAAGAAATTATTTAAGTACAAAGGATTTGGCCGATTTTTGGGCCTACTCCCGTCCCCTACACCCCCAGGAGTTCCTTTAGCTCAAAAGACTGGAAATGTAATTTGTATAAAAAACACTAATGAATCAACATTTTTTAATGCACAAAATTCGAGGCTTAAATTAAAGTTGAAGTTGGCAAATGAGCCAAATTATCTCAAAAACTAGGATCCGATTTCTCGAAAACTGTCGGACTGTCGAAAAAAAAATTTACAGATTTGAAATCAGTGAGCAAAACTAAATAACTTTTATTATTCTTATACCCCTTATGATTTTTGAAAGTTCAAATTTGTTGACCTGTGTTATCATTATAAGTATCATTTATCAATTCAATACTATCCATTCCCTTTCTTTCTAAAATATCTCCCTTTTTAGATATAAACACACTAAATTTGTTATATTTATAGAGAATGCTAAGGGTAATACTCTTCAAATAAGAATAAAAAGTTTTTTTTTCCTTCTTCTTCTTCTTACAAGATGAATGCAAGAGTTGATTGACGTGAGAGTTGCATCTGCATCTGCAAGGCAACTTAGAGACATGCATGAAACAAATCACTCATTTTGTACGAGTTTAAAATATGTCTATCTTGTGAAACTTGTTTGTTTCCATTTCCTTCTTGCAGTGAGAGTGAAATCCAAGGTGTTTTTTTTACAGAACTAAAACACAGTATAATAAATACATAGTTACTTAGAGGAAAATAATACAAAAAACTATTTAATCATTAACAAAGAATTTAAAGTAAAAAAAAAAACAAAAACTAAAAGAGAAAGGCTCTGTTGTTGGTTAGTATTGAACATGTTTTATACTTTCGATGTACCTATATATAGGGATCTGCATTTTGTTGAATTGAATGATTCTGAACCCAATTAGTATCTGTACCCCTGCATTTTACCTGCTAATTCTTGTTTGATAATATTTAATAGTACACAATAGTTACTTATAACTGCAGCAAGCACTGGACTCAACAATGCCATAGAGAAAACTGAATTCAAATTGATGTTCATGGTAGGACTACCAACTGATATTTTTCTTTCTTTCTTTTCTTTCTTAAACTCAACACTATATATACATTTTGCCTATGTTCAAATATACCTATTTATATATAGGGATGTACATTTTGTTAAGGTGAGAAAGCTTGTCCACAATTACTATCTGGTGCCCCTGCAGTTTATCAACTGATTCTTGTTTGACAATATTAAATTGCGAACAATATTTACTTATAATTGTAGCAATATCTAGGCTCAACAATTTCAAAGAGAAGACTGAATTGAATTTAGTAATCAAGGTAGGACTACCAACTGATATTTTTCTTTTCTTCCTTAAACAAAACGCTATTTCAACACTTTACCCATGTTCACGGCTATATATAAGTACTGTAGATAGTTATTTTTTTTTAATAGAGGGCAAATGCTTTTCAACAACATACAAATACAAACTGTCTGATATAAATGTTTTTATATCATAAATGAGACTAAATTGTCTTTTAGAATAAACAACCAGAAGAAGGGACTCTCTCTTTCTTTCTTTCTATAGTACAGAATTAAAAATAAGGGAAATAATCATAAAAAAAAAAAAAGATTTTTTTTTAAAGTGAAGAAAAGCAGTTGTTTTGTATTTAAACTTTTTTCTTTCTTTCTTTCTTTTCTCTCTCTCTTTCCTTCATACGAACATGCATACATATGTTGTTTGTTTTTCTCTATACATAGAATTTGAATATTAAATGTATAAAGAAGTTGTTTCATATTCTTTTTAAAATTGTCAAAAAGTATAATTTAATTTTGACTTTTATTATAAATACTCTCTCTATATATACGTATATGTACAAGCTTATAAAAGTGTACAAATATGCGTGTATGTCGCATAAAGATTATCTCCTTTGCTTTTTTTTGCAAATGCGAAGAGCATTTTTTTTTGTTACACTTTTGCCAAAAATAACAACAACAACAACAACAACACTCTAAAAAGCCTTGGGTGGTGAAGAGTTGAATTGTAGGGATAAGTTATTTTTTTATATATAACATATCAAATACACTTATATAGGTATGTATGATTTTAAATCACCAGTGAGTCTTATATTTTAACTGATGTACAAGGGTAAAAAAAAAAAAAAAACTGGAAAGTTTTAATCTTTTAGGGAAGTCTTTTATGTCGTCCTGAATATTAATGATGGTGTCCCACATTTTTGGAGAGGAGTATGGAATTAATCTTTTATTATTAATTTCCATGAGATGAAAAGTTTTATATTCATTTAAAGGGTTTTATAAGTTGGCTTTTGGAACATTCCTTCTGAACAAGTTATAGATGACTCGTTACTAGGGACAGAGTCAATAAAATAACACCGTGGCTTCAAGAGCTTAAGTAATTCATTACTCTTAAAAGTAACAGGTCTGTTACTATAAAAGATGTATTTTTGTACTCAATAATGAATGAACAAAGTAAAGTGGAAAAATAACTTTGACTCAGAAACTCTCTAATTCAATTTAACATACATAAACTCAATTAAAAGTTTTATTTTATTGTTAGAGCAAAGCATGGTACTGACTTTATGACATGACATGAGACAGTTAAATCTCTATTAGTAACGGTGTATGGGATCATTTTTTCCCCATAACGAGGACATAACGGAAGGAAAAGTAATCCAATAAGTTACTTACACATTTACTTCAAATACTGTTATTCCCATTCCCATGATAAAGTAAAATGATAATATTTTTTTATCAGCTGTTATTTTTTTCATATCTTATTTTTCCATCTCTCAATCTTTCCTTCCCCAAAAAATAAAAAAAACCAAGAAAAGGCCCAAAAGTTTGTTGAGAATTTATTTATACAAATTTATTTAATAGTAAGGACATCTAATACTTATATTGATCTATTGAACACAAAGAACAAAAGAAACAACAGCTGTTTGCTCGGGGATCTGCTAAATTTAAATTATATGTTTTCAAAAACAAAATTTCCCAACTATAAAATGTATAATAGTCCTATATTTAGTACCAATGGTGTAATTGGCTAAATAATGAGCCTCAGTTGTGAGTTGGTTCTTAAGTTCATGATTTTACTAAAATTACTTATACATGAATCAAATCAAAGGCCTCAAGTCACTCAAGAATTTGAGTCTTAATCCTTTAACATTTTGACAAATTACGACTTAAATTAACCACTCTCATAGGTACAAAAATATCTCCTTGGATATCGTCAAAATAAGGGAAGTTATGTTTGACAAACTCACAAATTTTCAACTCGTTTTTTTTAAAACACAACAACAATTCTTAATAATTTATTAAGTACATTCCAAAACCTCTTACACGTTGTCAAAAGACAAAACTTTTGACATTTATTATTAATTCGTTAATGTGGCTTACACATTCATAGGTACATAGACGGGCCATTCAATCATAAAATATACATACACTTAAGTTAAAATGTTATTTAATTCATTACCTTAAGCTCGGGACATCTTGATAGTTCTGAATATTTGATACGAATATGTTCAAGGTCCTCAAAAGTAAGGTCATGATTGTCTTTTTGCCCACTGATATCCTGAAAACGTTTGAAGACTCTGTAGAAAAATAAAATAAAATAAAACATATAGAGCAAAACTCCCTCTGACAGATTGTTTCACATCGTGAATCTTATGAAAATCAATTAATTTTATCTAAATAATTGTATATAATTTTTTATTCAATGCAAGTATTCATTTTTTTTCTCTATTAAAATGATATTGAGAATTTACATACACAAAGCATTTTTCTCTTGGTATAAGATCTTCATTAAATGAAAAAATATTTTGTGAGCAAAATACATATAGATATGTATTCTACATAAATGCATTCATATATAAAAATCTACAGACAGACAAAAATACATACAATGTATTAATTAATTTGTCAAAATAAATGATTTTTATATGTGTTTAAGTTATATTTTGTATTTTAGACACAATCATCATCAGTCATTAATACTCACAATTCAATTCGTAATAAAAACTTTGTAGATGCCTTCAGTAAATACTTTTGCTCGTGGGAAATCCTTAATAAATTTCTCGTAATTATTTTATTCTAATTATAAAAAAATTGTTTTTAATATTATGAATGATTATTAGGTATGTGACGTCAATTAGAGCAATATTTTCATATTAGATTCATTGGAAAGTTAGTGATTGACTCCATGACGTCAACATGCTCTTTATTAAGCCTTTCAACCTTTATTCCTTCCAGAAAGAGAAAGAAAAAATGCCCCAAGTCTATTATTTGATTTGACACTTTATTCCGATATAATTTCAATCCATTACAATCACAAAGAAAATGCATAAAATCGCATAAAAAGTCGGCAAACTCGTCATTACGGTGTGCATTCAAACCGATTTCGCTAAAGAAGTAGATGGGAACACGAAGATAGTATATAACATCAGGAGATATATAGAGACCAAAGAGATCCTCAAGAGAAAGCTCCGAGATGGACAGACCGTCAAGATTCCCTCGGACGTAATCCAAGGGACTATCATGGCAAACACAAAGAATCCCATGGGGATCCCATGCCAAGGATTTGAGCAAGTGGAGTGTACGGATGTCAAAGAGGAAGGTGGAATGCCATGGTTTTGATGAAAAAGAAGTCGTTGGTCACATTAGTAATCAAGGAGAATTATATCCTTCATTCCATGGGACAGCTGACCAATTGGCCACCATTTTTCTCTTTGTCAACCTACTAGACTACTGTTTCTGAGTGTATGTTGTTGCCTTCTACACACCTCAATAACAATGCCCTTTGGAGATGAACAAGGCATTTTGAAAAGGGCCTACTTTGCCTTCAAGACCCTTTTTATTGGGGCTGATGATGACTATCACGACGAGCTTTTTTGTCCACTGGCAACCTCGACTCACAAAAGGGAAAGGAAAAATTTGGAAAACAACTGGTAGCTACCCTTCTGTATTTTCCTTGTTGTCAACCTTTTAATATTGGGCAAAGTTATTAGTTAGATATACTATACATTGATAGATTCTACCATTATACAAGTCAATTGTTAATACTTGTTTATTATTGAATAATTCAAAAAAGGGCGCGCAATCCCTGATTTAATGTATCTTTTATATATCAAAATCATAAATAATAATACCCTTTTTGAGTGCATAGGGCGTAGAGTCAGCTACTTTAAATCAAAAGTGTAAACTGATGAAAGTCAGTTGAAGGGAGAATACATAGAGTATTTTTGTTTATCCCAAAAAGCTCGTCGTGTAAATCAACTTTCAAAATACTAATAAATAGCCAAAATATTTTGAAAAAAAATCGACAGCTGACAAAAAATAGAGTGTACATACATTTTCATATTAATGATCGTACACCATGACTCCTAGTAGTATAGTAATTTTTTCATTACTAGACTCCTTTTTATGTAATAAGTGTAGCTCCATTCAAAATCCTCCAATTCTTAGGAAACAATTACCGTTAGTGCTGTTCCTAACAATGTGTACTCTCTAAGAAGCTTACCTTCATTTCTAATTGACATTTAGCGATAAGGATCTGTTTTTTCTAATAGCTCTTCCATTTTTGTATTCGAATGTATGTAGGTTTATGTGCTTAATGTGAAGGCTTAAGAATGTGAGTAATTACATGGTATTTTGACTCAACCCTGTAAATAACATGACAGAAATCACATTCATATTTTGTGAAACACAAGGTGCCAATTATTCCATTTACTAATTATAAATCAATGTTAGTTCCTCCGGATCTCTATGAAGAATCAATATTCTCAAGTACTGCATGAAACTCTCAACGTCATTTAGGCATGTCAAAATGCAGTTCTCTAAAAGATAATAAATTATGTTAAGTATATAATCGCAGATTACATCATATACTTTAACATAATAACAAGACTAATCCGCACTTAACTAATGGTAGCATTCAGAGTAAAAAAATTTCAGCCCCACAATTATTTCAGGCTTAAAAACTACGCACAGGAGAGTGGCCATCGTAAAATCCTCTAATTTTGACTGATCCTTCTGATATAAATTAAGCTTGAGACGCCTTAGTCAGCTATATGTGACTCATCCTATATCCCATCTCAGCTGTTTTTGATTTTTTTTAACTTTCTTATCTTCGTCTATGATTAGTGGAGGATGCTCCGATCTGACATCGATACAACTCAAAACTAAATATCGAATAATTTTGAACTGCAACTAAAATTTAAAAGTCCTTCTAGCCAAAGTATTTGCTACCCTGCAAAAGTGAGCTTCTTAAAACTGCCTGGTACACTGCAAAATTTATGCTTTAGTTTTTTAAAAGATAATAAAACACACACAAAAATTCTATTCAATGCTGTATAATCCTTGGTTTTGGTAATCTAATTAATGTCTCCTTGGATATAAATGTATGAGAATCGCTGGTCTAGTCGAGTTTATTGTACAAGGTCTACATAATCAATGCAACAATAAAGTGTGTATGGCTTATAAGCATGTTTCTGCCATTCCAAAGAACAAAGAAGGGAATAAAAGTAATTTGTTACTCATAAATGTAACAGATCTGTGACTTTAATATATATTAATCTATTTTTTTTTAATCAATAATAATTAATTAATTAATTAACACAGTAAAGGAGAAAATTAAATTTGAAATGGGCCCTATATAATACAATTTAACACATACGGTCATTTAAAAGTTTTATACTTAACTGCACAAAGATTAATAATGAATTGATGACATACAAAAGAGTCAGAGTGATGAAACTGATGGAACTATGAATACTAAAGTTTTAATAATAAGTTTTTTAAATAATGACTTTACAACGGAAGGGAAAGGCATAAAATAAGCTATTTCCTTATTGAAAAAGGTACGACGTTCGAACACGGTATTTACCATCTTTGAACAAGTGTGTCAACGATCTTAAGACAAAAAAGCAGAACTTTATTCATTATTTTTAACAGTCTCCTGCTTTTTTCTCTTATTTAGGACACATCTCTAATTAATTATTTTTATTAAAAATAATTTAAGGATATCTTGGATTTGGAGAAGGTTTTTTCGATTTAGTCAATATATATAGAATGATGATTTATTTCGTAGGCACAAAGCTAGTAGAACAGTGCGTCAGAACCAATTACGTTGTATGTTGATTCGCACAAGCAATCAACATAGCAGTTTATCTTTTGGCATAAAAAGGATCCGGACTCTACAATCCCGAATAGTTACATAAATAAAAGTTTATACCATTTCATTATTACTAATTTAAATTCTGTATTTAATTTTTCAAATTTCCTTTGTTACTGTTTTCAATATGTAAATGTTACGTATTACAGAAATTTGAACATTAATTTGATAAGCGAATATGTTATTCACCAATTTTTCACGTTCTACATTACAAAAGGTGCAATGGATGAGAAATTCCTACTACATCCCTGTATTAACTTTTAGGTGTCGATTGATTTACTAAACAATATGTCCCTTTATTAGTATTATAATAAAGAATTGATTTAGCTACAAACAACTGTCAATTAATAAATAAAATAATAACTTTCTACAAATTAATCTTTTGTCTTTCTTTCTTTTTCTTTTCGAAGGAAAGGTTGCGAAGTACAAAAAAAAGAAGAGGTTACGATGTACCATATTCTGAATACAATAGCATTCATAATTTGTGTAAATTCTAATCCCCCTAATATATTTGAGGCCTCTCATTTAAGGAGCCTCTTAAATTTATATGAGTTGTAAGAGAGTAACACAGTCTCATAAATCAGGCCTTAGGAGTCATCTTTGGTTCAACAAATATTATTATTATTATTATTATAACTATGTATAAAATATTCAAAAACATTTGGATGTTTCTAATGATGATTTATGTTTAATTTTTATTATTTTTTGTTTGTCAAAAAAAAAAAAAAACCAACCTTCTCATAGAAACAATTCAATGTATTTATACAATTTAATTTACAAACATAGATAAAAAAAATACTCATAAATGTTATGTGCCACTAAAAAAAACAAAAACAAAAAAAAGAGGTCAATTTTCATAGACATAATAGTACAATAATATATGTATAAAAAACTACATTAAAGCGATATACTTAAGTAATGTAAAGTATGCATGCATGAATAACAATAACAACACCCAAATAAACCACACACAAAGAGAGCCTCAGCTATAAATTTTATAAATAATAATAATAATTATTATTTTTGCCATAGAAACACATAGAAGATGCATACAAAATAACAGTTTTTTTTGTTATGTAAAGTCTAGAGAAAGCAATCATAAAAATAAAATACGCTCTTTGTGACTTTAATTATGTACCTTTTGATATTTTATTTTTTTTCAATTTTAGACTCTTGAATGCAAGAACCTATTTCAAAAGCATTCAATTCTTCAAAAAGACTTGCAGAAATGAACTAACTTTTAGTACATATAGGAGGGAAATCAGATACAAAGAACGACATTGAATTGAAAGCTTCCTCACGGATCATTAGGGGTCCATATCATGGGACCATTATAAAATTTTGTCTACTTAAGAAGAGTTCTGAAGGAAATTAATGGTACAGGGTTAAAGTAGAGATTTGATTAAATTTGTTTGGAGTACTATATTTAGTAAATATATTAACGCTCGCTTAATTTAAAAAAATAAACTCCTGCATTCAGTTGTATATAAGTTTTATGACACATTGTCGATATAGGTATGACAGAAGTTCATTCTGCTTAATTACTATATCAATAATATAATTATCTTAAAGATAATTGTTGTTAATGGAAGTTGTGACGTCAGTAAAACAGATCTATTCTTTTTGTTGTTTGGGGTATCATGTACAATGCTTTTTCTTTTTTTATATGTATATTTAAATTGTTTTATTTATTCATTATAGAGAAGAACAAAGGCTAATCAATCACAAGGATTCTATACACATATACAAGGCTCACAACATCCCTAGAAAAAAATACCTATAGCAAACAAGTCTCAAAATTAAAAACGTGATGCTTTTGAATATAGCTGCATAGAGTGCATGCATAATTAACTTAAAGGAAAACATGCATAGACATACTATAACTGCTCAAGATAAATAACCAATATAGTATGTAGGCTACATTTATACGAATGCATCAAATTCTGTCTTTCCCTATTTTTTGATGAAATATGTTTTTTTTTTTTCATTTTTTCATTTTATTTGTATCAGGTGCTCACTCCACCTTTGAATCCCTCAATAAAAAGACATTGAAAAGAATTTAAAGTTTTTTATTTTCATATGTATAAGGTCTACAGTCTTGAAGCAAAAGATCACCTTATCCAAGACTTTTTGATGTCGAAACAAAGACGATGATGCCAAAAAATTAACTTTCCCTTACATTCCCTTCAAGTCCTAACGTGATAACTTTTCTTGGGGCTTTTCATCACTCCAATAAATTACGGACTAATAAGGCCATTTTTAAAAGGTGATATCCTTGTGATTATTGTATATATTTTAATACCAAAAATTCAATACGTAAAGGATTCATAAAGGATCCAAAAATAAAATAATGATGGGACCATTTTAGGTAACTATTTTTGGACTTAAACATACAATGAGTCCTTATTAAAAATTGTACAAATTGAGTGGTTAAAAATCAAATCAACTTTAAAAATATATAGTCAACTCGGAGTTATCAAGTTTAAAAATCGGCACACCATGTGCAAGCTTTACAAAAAACATTCATAGCCCCAAGATGGCACAGATTTACATGGTTATATTAAACAAAGAAATAAGTAAACAAACGTTCTATTTGAATCGAGTCTTTAAATATAGAAAAATTAATCACTCTATATTTGTCTTTTTGATTCAATTTTTGAAGGAGAGGCTGTGATATTTATACAATTACTTTGTGGCCCCTTTTGTAGTACATTAAATATTGTTGGGTTATATTATAGAATAACCAGCTTCAAAATATGAATGGTTAACTGCGTGGTTTTCAAATTGATTTGCTGGCTAAAGTGATCAAACTTAATAAAGCATAATATGATAACGTCAGAGCCCAGTCATAATTGCATTTACATCCCCATCAATAATAAATGGTTTTGTAGTATACAAGCTGAAAAAGTATAGATGAAAGATTGTTCAGGGATTTTAGAGTCAAAATGGAAATTTTTCGCTCCCTATTCCATGTCTAATGGTAAGAAATAAAATAGTAGCAACCACCTTATAAGTGTCCAATAGTAAGGAGAAAAATGTACCCATGATCCAATCAGAGTGCTCCTTTGGCAGATTTTTGAATTGACGTAACAAAGTTGAGTGTGATTCCAAATACAGATTTAAATAAAACAAACCCGTCAATACTGAGATATTCCTTGTCTCAGTCTATGTTTGTTAAGAAAATAAAATTTAATCATCTATTCACGGTTTTAACAGCCAATAAAATAAATGAAACCTTACCTTTAACTGTTAAGTTCACTAGTAATCCACTAGAAATCAACGACTCACGGTAGACCTACAAAAGTGGTAGCACAGAGAAGGATTAAGAAACCAACTAAAATCCTTCTTCTCGCTACTATTTATGTAGCTCTACCGTGAGTCATTGATTTATAAGGAATTTTTGCTTGAAATTGAATGAAAATTTACACATTTAGATGGAGGATTTCTTCTTAATTAAGAATTCTTATGGGGTGCTTGACATCTTGTTTGAAAGCTGTGGGGTTCAGCTCTTGTATGCATTCCTTAATTAACTATTTGGTTATCTACTATATATATATATATATATATATATATATATTAGAGCTGGACCTAAATTGGATTTTTTTGGAACCTCATGTCGATTTTTGTTTTTGTAAAACAAAAAACTCTTCATAGAGCGATTTTTTAAATACACCTGTTTTTTGGATAAAATATAGGTTAGATATATTAAGAATATCACAGAACAGTGTATAAGTGTAAATACAGTGGCAGATCTCTGTAGATTCTTTTGGTGTGTGCCCCCCCCCCCATCCCCCTCCCCACAAACGAAAAATGCACAGAAATTGTACAATTTGTATGTATTCACTCATAATTCTATCAAGCTCTAATACATAACATATTTATAAATAAATACATATAGGATAGAGGAAGCTGCTGACTAAATGTGTCCGTTGTGCTTATAGTTGTATTATTGGTTATTTTGTATATCAACCACAATGGTCGCGTTTCCTTATAATTTTGGTATTTGTATAACATATGTATGTATACATATGTTGTACAATGTTGGTTAAATAAAGCAATTGACTTTAATCGATACTTGAATTTAAATGAACCCTTCTGCCCCCCCTCCCCCCATAAAAGGAAGGGTATATTATACATTGTATACACATATGAATATATTGAATTATACATTTCTGGATATACAAAATATTTCATAAGACTCATACAAAAATCTCATAATACACGGGGGATTTAAATTGGATCTCTCACAAGGATCCATTGATACAGACAAAGAAGAAGAAAAAAAAAAAAGAAGGCTTTAATACACAATAATTTAATAATTAAATTAATATAGGGGAGACCCGGGATAGTTGTAACAATTTTTTTTTACTCCTAAATCAATTATATTAAGTATTAAGTTTATTTATAAACATGGCCATTATGGCTAGCCGCCTAGGTACTCCCAATATACTCACCCGAACAAAGTTTTTAAAGGTAAAAAAAAAAAAAAAATACAAACCAAGTGGATATTTGTAAATTCTTAATTCATTTGTATTTGCAACTTTCTTTGAATTTAGGGTGTTAAATTAAATCAGAATAGTTGAAAAATCCAACAATCAACAAACTGTATGAAGTTTTCAGGAAATGATAACTTTTTAACTATCCATTTACAAATAATTTCAATTGAATTTTGATATTTGTATCAACTATTTAGGGTTTCATAGTTTCCTATAACAAAAGTGATGATTCATTGCTAAATTTTGTAACCATGCGAGTCTTAAACCAAATTATTACAATATTATCAAATCACAAATGTCATTTCCAGTTTCTATTAGTGGTTAGAGCTTAAAACTGTGAATCATACAATTTCCATCAATAAGTCATTTATATTTATAAAAACCTCAGGTTTTTTTTTTTTAATTTACTCTTCAACCCTTCACCTTCAACCATTTTGTTCCTCATTCACGTCCACGATATGTAACTTTTCCAACATTTTGACGAGTAAAACGTGACACAAGTCATAATTTTAGAGAAGATATTAAGTCTGGATCTTGTTTTGGTCTCAAAGAGGATATTATATAATAAATACAATGTTTTTTTTAAAAACTCTGCTTATAACTCTATATTAGAGTATCCTATTTTGGGAGTAAAGTTTTTTTGTATAACTAAACTATGGTCTTCTCTGTTCAAAGGCATTAAAAAATACTATTTGCAAAAATGTCAGTACCCTCATCCAGGGTCTTTAAAGATACAAAAAGGTGTATTTTTAAATCAAAATTGGCACTTTTTAGAAACGTCTTCTAACGATTTGATGATTTTAAACATATACATAGGCCAGACATTATAATTTTATTGTTCGATTCTACCCCAAAAAAACAAAAAAAAAAAAAAACACACAACAGCTATAGTGTTCCTTGACTTCAAAAATTTAAGCATTCAAAGTTACTTTAAATCAAGGGCTTTCAATTGCTCTAAGACCCATTTGCCAGAATCCATTTGAATTATCTTTCAAGTCAATTAATTTCTATAAAAAGATTGAGAAGCTTTTGTCGACACTGACACTGGGAGTTTGCACATTCATAATAACAAAATGTACTGAATCCGAATTTTACATTTTTTTTATTCGCTCTCTGCAATTTATCTTTAAGTGTCTTTAACAGATTACATTTAAATATGCAGGATTTTTTTTGGGGTAGATTAAAACATAGGTCCCATATCTTTGCACATACTAATACCAATTTCCCATCAAACCATATCTACGTCATATGTATTTTGAACTCCTAGGAGGAGCTATTCAATAAAGCTATGCATTGATAAAATAATATGCTGTCTTAATTAAAGCTATAAAACAAAAAAAGGGAAACACACTTGTGTGCAGTCAGAAAGAGACAGATTTCCTTGTCCTTGAAACTAATTTCCCTCCACAAGATGAATCTTTTGACGTACATATATATTTATTTTTCCCTTTGCAAAATTTATATGGTTTAAAAGAAGTAAATAAATGGATTTGTGGAGTTTGCGTTATTAGTTATAAATATACTTAGCGCCCTCTAGGGAACAAAAAATCTACAACTATTTGACAAATTTATATACATATTTTTGTACACAAATAAATCTCATGTGGTCATCGTTTCACCACTTTCTTTCATAGTTTTTGATCTTAACACATACATGTATATAAATACAGCTCTATCATTCTCCCCCCTCTCTTATACATACGTACATTTTCTCTCTCTCTGAAAGTATAAGTTTTTTGCAAATAACCTGCTACTACACTCTCTCCATTATTCCGGCTCAAAATATTTTATAAATAAATTATTTTCTTATATTATCTTAGATCATTTATTATTTTCTTCATCTAATGCAAAGAGTATATATATATATATATGTGAGTACATATGTATCTGTATAAATATATATTTATACGTGAAGAGTAGTCTATGAGGTAAAGAATAAAATATTCATAAATGTATGTATGTATTATTATTATATATGAAAAATGAAGACTTTACTCTTCATTTGTATATATATATATATATTGTATTTCTACTCCAGGATTACACGACATAATCCGTACCCAGGTATATCTATATGTATATTAAGGAATTTTCTGATATTTATGTATGTAGATACTTATAGACATGGTTGATACCATTATAATGATTTTTTTTTTTTGTAATATAGGTTGATGGAAAAGGAGAAGCTAGTCCTTGGGAGGAAGGGATTTACCTTCTATTGTACATAGAAATGTACAATCAGAGTTTGATTGGTCTAATCAATCTATGTACATCATATGTACATAATTTGAATTTACATTCATATTACAATGTCTTAATAATAAGGCATGCATTTTATAGCTAGTAACAATTTATAGTATAATACCTATCCCCCCCCCCCCCCGTCCTCTCCTACAGACATAATATTAAAGATCAATTACACTGCCTTGGATCCCTAAATCCTTGACTATTAATCAAAGGGCATATTAAATATATACATATAATATATATATATATATAATTTGTATTGTATAATGTTAGTTAAAATATTTATTACTTACTGTTTGCCATACATTTATACATAAAATAAAATTGTACGAATATGAGTCAAGGAACACAACCACACAGCGGGGTATAAACCTAATTTACATTTAAATTTTGTTCAACAATGTTTTTCTGCACTTCATAATACATTTTAAAAGAGGAATGTCTTTTGTTGAACAGGGGGGGGGGATGAGATGATCTGCTCTTTGCAACTCTTCCAAACAGACATTGCACATAGAGCTTATATCCTTCTATTTGCTTAGATGGGCCTGAAAAGGGCCCTTATGTCCGTTGTAGGCTTCTACAATGAGTCTCAATTTTTCTCTTCCGAACTTGATACTCTTAGACTTCGGCCTATTAAACATAGTATCCATATGTTTCATACTCTGATCATTCTTCATTCGGTCACACCATTATTGATAGAAGAAGTCATGAATTACCTTTTTTATGTGGGTAAGAGGTTTTGGATCTCAGTACCCCTCTTTGTGGGATAATTATGTGGGTATTGTATATATTTGAAGGAAAATTTAATTTTGTCATAAGCCCTGATGATGCATTTATCTCAAATTGCTCTAGAACCAAACAATTCTATATTTAATAACGTAGAGAATTATTCCACAATTCAAATTTATTAAATCAAACGTTTAAAATACTCTTTTAAGGGGCAAAAGAAGTACATAATATATATAAATTTGTAGGTTGATATATAAGTACATAGAACAGGGTGATATTGTTATAAAATCACTCAACCTTCCTCTTTGAAAAAAAAGAAAGAGGAAAAAAAAGAAATAGCCTTAAAATGTTTTGCTTATCTCCAATGTATATTTGTTTATTTTTAAAACCTTATAGTTATATGGTGAATAGGTGGCCATCAGTGGAGTTGTGGGTTTTTTATGTCAAAATAATTCATATCCGGTATTAATTATTTGATTATATTTTTGTAAACATCCACCTTTAGAAAAGAGGGAATCTACATCGAAAGTTTATACTTCTTCTAAAATAAAACTAAAACACAACAACACAGAGTTTTTTATTCATAAATCTATATCTATACATACATATATAAGACTTTCATCTCGTACGTCTTTTATTCTTTATATATGAAACAGTACATACATTCATATATTTATTTTTTCTTTCCGGAAACGACAACAATAGCATGGTTGGCGAAGTTTATGAATATTTAAAATCACTACATATTTATTAACCTAAAGCTTATTTTACGTAGGTAGACTCTCTCTCTCTCTCTCTTCATATCTTCATTAGGCTTAATAGCCATAGAATTATTTAATACATATTAAACAATCATACAAAATGACTCTTGCTACGATAAGGATTGTTGCATAGAGAAAGAAATATAGAGAGACGATAAGCTAGAGTTTGTGGCTAGTAATTTGGTATTGTATGAAAAGAGTAGTTTTGAAAAATTAATTTTAGATTAAAGGGATGTAGCTCCTATAAAGGAACTGATTAAATAAATTTTTCTCCCGGAAAATAATGAAATAAATAAGTGACTTCCTAATCAAAATTCAAAAAGATACACACAAAAATAAAAATCTCTAGTTGTTTAATCTTCTTTGTAAAGGCGAAAGTCAAATCATGACTTTTTGTATATATTGTGTCACTTATAAATATATATAAATATTTTCTAAATGTTGTTGGTAGCTGTTTAATCAGCAGTTTTATTTCATTTTATTTTATTAAAAAGAAGGGAAACTGAATAGTTAAAACCGATTTTAGACTCCACAAAAAAGTTTAAAATAATAGTGCTTCCAAAGTTGACACCCAGTCGTCTCTCGCTTAAAACATAGATTTTGTAAATTCGTCTTTAATCTTGCATCAAAAGGACTCAGAGTCGATCTTTGAATTAAAGATTAACCCAGAAAAAAATATAATTACCTTTTACTGACTTGTAATTTTTATGCAATGAACTAAGAGTGTTTCGCGTATCTATCAATAATTATGGAGGGATGATTAATTGCATAGAGATACCCGGGAGGTTGATCCTCTGGGATGAGGCATTTGTAGATCATTCAGAACGGAGACAAATGTAAGGTTGCACACACATTCGAAGTGTTAGAATTCATGCAGAGAGAATATTATAATGATATTCTAAATTTTATTTTTCAAATTTTTTAACAAATTTAAAAACGAAAATTCTCTATTTCATTTTTATTGAGGTAGATACTTTCAACACGATAACTTGACAAAGAATCAACATAATAATAATAATAATAATAAAAAAAAAAAAGAGAGCTGTAGCAAGCGTTTTCCTATTCGCATCCTAGTATTTTATTTTTTCTCTACAAAAATTACATTCCTAATGATCCTTGAATCTTTATTTCAAGGTATCTACACATATTTTATTCAAAAGATTAATATAATTGAATTTCAATTGTGTCAAAAGTATGTATACAATTGTTTGCTAAACTGGATACCCACTCAATTTTTCCTAATAAAAAACAACCAAATTCCAGAATAACGGGTGTGTGTCAAATCTCAATGATTTCACAACACTGATCAACAGTCAAAAATCCAAAAGGGTATTAGAATAATAAAAGTTATTTAGTTTTACACGCTGATTTCAAATCTGTAATCTAAGACTAACGGTAGAGTTACTTAAGTAATAGCGCACAGAAGGATTTCAGCTGGTGTTTTAATCCTTCTGTGTGCTACTACTTTAGTAGCTCTACCGTGAGTCTTTGATTTCTATCGAATTTTTGTTTGAAATTGAATCAAAAATTTATACATTTAGATGGACGATTTCTTCATAATTAAGGATTTTTATCGGGCGCTTGACATCTCGTTTGAAAGCTGTGGGTCTAAGCTGTTTAATGCATTCCTTATTAATCCATTTCATGTAACATTCAAGGAGTTATTTAAATACAAAGGGTTTGGTCGACTTTTGAACCTGCTCCCGTCCCTACGCCCCCAGGAGTCCCTATAGGTCAAAACAAAGACTGGAAATGGAATCTGTATTAAATACACTAGCAAATTATTATTTTTTTAGCGCACAAACTGAGTATCCTTCTAGGCTTAAATTGAAGTAAAAGTTGAAAAAAGGTCAAAAGGCCAAAAAAGTAGGGTACAATTTCTCAAAAACCTTAAGACTCTTGAAAACAACAACAACACAGATTTGAAATCAGTGTGCAAAACTAAATAACTTTTATTATACTTATACCCCTTAGGATTTTGGACAGTTCAAATTTGTGGACCAGTGTAATTAATTAAAAAAATAAAATGGGTAATAACAATAAAATAAAAAAAGCTGAGCTAATTTTATCTCCTTCAAGTTTTTTATAATGAGCCTTAATTATTGCAACATGATTCTTTGATCAGATATATATTTTTAATTGATCACTTTTATATATCTCTTTATAATCTATACCTAATACCTCCGTGGTACCTTGCCCAAAATGCATTGTTGTCTATCAAATAAATTATATTACATTATATAGATAAAAACATATATTTTAAATATATATATATATATATCTTTATAGATGAGTGTCCTTCAATAAATCGACATATTGTAAGTTCTAAGGTTCTTATCTTTATTATTATGTATCTCATGCAATGGTCAAAGTGGGGCTTTTTTCCTCCTTCTTCTTTGATGGTATATTCTTCTTACTAAATATTATATATATTACAAATATATGTTCTTATGAGTTTCATTAGTGATTATTTGTACATATTATTTGATATATGCAATTTTTTTTAAAGATATTATTACATTTGATATTTGGTTCATGTCAATTTTTTCTTATTCAACATATAATTATCATTTGTAAGTTTTTGACAAAAAAAAGAAAGGCTACGTTCAGTCCTTAAGGATAAGGATTTCTTTGAAGGAAAAAACAACAGCAATCAATTGATTTTTTCACTCTCTAGGAACCTGCAGGTATTAGGGAGGGGGGGGGGGTGTATTGGTCAAGTTTACATTGGTGCTTTAGAGTTTGTAATGAGATTAATGGAATGTTTCATTAATCTCCAGGCGATCAGAGTAATAATACCTAGCAAGTAATCTTGAGGTTTTGTATACCTAACATCTTTCCTTTTACTGGCTGAGTGGAGTTTGTTCTAATATGTATATCAAAATACCAACTGCGTTTATAAACTTAAATAAATGGTGATACTTTATTCATAAACAGAAATATATATATGAGTCAAGTCAACAAGAAAGAAGTTTGTTTTCAAATATTGAAAAGGAGAAAATCCACTTTTAAGTAGTTTTTTTACTTCATAAATATAACGGCCAAATATTTCGAAGACATTTTAAGACCTATACCGCACGGTTTTTGTCTCATTTAATCAAGAAACCAAAGATTGTTGTCAATCTAATAGAGCAATCGGATAAATGTTTTGACTGCGTATGGAGCCAATATGGTTCCTGAAATAACATCCATCTTTTTTATAGCCCCGGAGATTTATTTAGTGGCAGTTGGTTTTTTCCTATAATACAGTTGCAATTATTATTGGAGTCATTATTTAATTAATCGAAATAACCTATTGATACAAACGAAAGAGAATGTCTTCATGAATATGATGGCTCTTCTAACTCATTTTTGAAATATTTCAGATAAACTTGGTTTTTTGTTGACTTGACACGTATACGTATATCGGCAGTCGTTGTAATCTAAAACGTGAAAGTGTTCTGTTTTCTCTTCTGGTTACAACTAACTCTAACACTGAGTTTTAAAATAACCTTTGATAGCCCCATTGGTACTCTCATAATCTTCAATGTCAATTCATACAGTGCATAACTCCTTTGGCATTGAGGGGAGGGGTAGCTTGTCATTAGCTTATTGGTATCAGGACAAACAGTTTTTGCCATCAACATGTAGAACAATGATTACTTTAAAAATGTTTGGGTTACTTCATTAAACTTTGACTAAATATTCGTTGTCATTAATAATAATCTAAGAGCTTGAAAAAATGAACTTCACACTAATATGAAAATGTACACTCAATGTATGTTATTCTTATGTAAACTGTGTTTTTTTTTCCACTACTCTTGCTCCTTATTCCCCTGTATCCTAAACACTAATTAGTTAAACTCCAATCAAATCTTGCTAATTAGTCACTTGATAACAGAGAACTTAAAATAAATAGCTCTTCTCCTCGTTTTCGATCCTTAAAAAACGTTTCAAATTTTGAAACGCACTCTCTATATATGGCTTCATCTTCACATAGATTCCCTCAGTTGCACTTTAAATATCTTCAAATAGCTATTGAGTCAGACAAGTACATATATGAGAATAGTTTTCCGCTATATCTAATTAATACTTAATTGAAGTCCTTTTGACAATTATAAATATAATATGTTTATGTCTCCTAGACAGATTGATCACAACTTGATTGTCTAATATCTATGATAATCCCATTAAGCAAAGTGCATTTCATAGAAGCAATGCATGGAAATTTAATTACACAGATTGAGAATGTAAAATAAATAAACCTATTTACTATGAAGTAAATTTTTATGCTCTACTACAGAGATAAATGAATATTATAAACTGCTTTTGATAAATGAGTCTCTCCACAAAAATATCGTAATGGATAATACAAGAAAGAGAAAAGGTGGTTCTATATAAGTCTTTGAAGAAGTAAGGAGGTCGTGAGATGTCAGTCGGTTAATCTTCAGTGTCAGAGGAATGTGTGTTAGGCAAGAAGAATACCACTGGGCTACTGAAATGGTGGCTAAGACGCACCAGACAGGTAAAAAAAAAGATGACAATTATTGGGAATGTAAATAATATGCAAACGGGGTGTGTAAAATAAAAAGAAAGAGAAAATCAACAACCTGGTAACTTTGACAATTTGATGAATGTTGAGAGGGAAGCAGCTTGAGCTGTCATAACACTTGAAATGAAGACATCAATAATAAATAATAACATTATGTATACCATAGATGAAAGGCACTCAACTTAATGTCAGAAAATTATATATCTTTAGCTTACAAGTCGTAAACTAACAATTATTACGAGAACATGAGCCGTTTTCTAACATCGTATTTGCTATTGTAGATGTTCTTTCCTCAGCAATAAGGGAAAAATGATAACAGTTTTGGAAAACAAAAAGTACTGTTAAAAGTGCCAACTCCACAAAATCTCGCACGTGGCATTTTGCATATTATTTACATTCCCAACAATTATTTCTTCAAGAAAAGAAATTGCACGTTAACTCCTTTTCTCAAATATTGGACTCTTCCAAAAGTAGGAGAGGAAGGTCAGTTAGGAGTTGTAAAAGGAAAATAGAGCATTTATGTTGTTGATTGATGGACATAAAATAAAGGATAAGTGCCTGTTGGTGATAAAATTAATAAATTTACATTATATTTTATTTCTAATTATTATCAAGCCATTCAAAAATCTCATTTAAAAAAAGAAAAGACGACGTAAAGAGGAAAAAAACGGCAGGGGCAAGCTAGAAAAAGAAAACTTGCTGAGATGGCTAATTTAGAAAAACTATCTTTAACAATTGTTGATTTCATCCATACTCGCAAATGAAACATTGAAAGGAGGTCAAATTTCATTTCCTCACACATTAAAAATGTCTTTTAATAATACTTTTGGCCATCCCACTTGCTTGGTAAATTGCTACAAGCCAAAAATATTCAATTGCTTTAGGAGAGGCAACACCCTTTTTCAGAAAAATATTACCAAAAACTTCTATTTTTGCAAAAGTATATACATTTATAAATACACTGCAACCGGGAAATGTAATAAATATTGACAATCAGGGTTCACAACTGAATAACTTTGATTACAATTTATACCCCTTAAGATTTTTGAATGTTGACTAGTGTTATGCTATAATTTTTTTTGTTTTATGCCAACGTACATATATTTCTTAGCAATTATTGATTCAATTAATTTGAAAAAAATATTTATCATCAATAATAACGTTATTGCATTGCATTATCGTATCATATTTTTATTCCATATTGGCTAGACAAATACAAGAATGACGATTAAAACCCCTCACGATTGTTTTTTGCGCTACAAAGTGATTTTAACATAATTTATGCAAGATTTTTTGTAAGCCCAAAAACATAGAAAGAACCGTTCATCACATCGAGTTTTTTCAATATGAAGAAATTTATGATCTATTCCGTCTTATTTTTATGTATGAAAAAAAGTGAATTGAAAATGGTTCATTGTGTCCTGAGGAACTTTGATATATTTCCCTACACTTTTTAGTCCTGAGAAAGTACGGAAAATGATCAAAAATTGTTCAAATGCTCAGGAAATCACACACTTTGTCCTTGAATTCTATGACCATAAATTATTTGAAAGGCAAACATTTCCCCCCTTCTTTTTCTAACTGAATGAACCAACCCATGACTAAGGGTGTCATGGATGATCTTAGCCGTTTCTTTTTGGTCTTTAGTGGCTGATTTTTTCCTCTTTGATATTTTACAAAGTGTGAAAGTGTTCTTTCTACTAGCAAAGGGGTTTTGTTCTTGAAAGATTTTGTTCAAGATGGAGAGAAATAGGGAAGCTCTTATGATGGGATGTTGAAATATGAATCCAAGATTCATTCGCAAGCTTAACTATGTTATATTTAATAAATCTTAGAAGTATACTAAATACGAATACAATATAACATTTAACATCTTATATGGAGGTCATCACTATATATGAACTAACAATATATATATATATATCTACATGTAAGGTCTTAATTTGTCCTTGTAAACATACATATGTAAGAAGTAAAAGTCAGATTACAATATTTAATGACCAAGAGCTCAAATTTGGGTAATTTTTGACTTTTTATTATTTTGCCGCTTGATAAAGAATACAAATAATATCTACGTGATAAGAAAAGCAAAAATATTAGCAGTTTTTGTGTAAATATACATATGTATTTATTCTATTACAAGGAATTAGACGAAATTTCATAATCAAATATGTTATTTTTTTTATTTTTTTTAAGAATGGCCTTTTTCGACATTGTATACAATGTATTTTTTTTTATTGGAAGAAAAAAAAATCAATTAAGATCACATCATTAAAAATACTTAATTATGAAATTTCCATGATTTGACAGTATTTGAAACATATAGGTAATTAATTCTCAAAGTATTTTGAGTTGGTCCAAATCAATTTTGATATAACATATGGATTCTATTTGAGGTTTTAAATGTTTTCGCAATAAATCAATTTGATTGGCTGTAATAATAGATCCCCGTTAGTTTTAGAGCTTTCTTCAAAAAATAAGATAAATCTATTTTTAGGCAAGTGTTGGGAAAATATTAAATGCACTTAAAATCATTTTGATTCGAATAAAATCAGCAAAAGTATCAAATACAACCATTTAAGACTTTTTCCTTTTTAAGACAATCATGATAAATCATATTATTAGGGCTGCCCCCAAAAAATCACTACAACCCCAAGACAAATAAAAGATAATTATGCTACACATTTAGTTATACAAAGAGCAGATAGGAAATTAGAAAGCCCTAACTCAAATGAGTCTTGTTCTTTGTTGTTTCTTTAGATATATATTTTTATATTGGAGATATGTTGTGGTGGTCATTTATTATTGTATTTATATATCCATGATGGCCGACTTTCGATGACGTCATACAAACAACATAGCACAATATATGAGGAAAATAATCTATATGCATAACACGTATATTATATGATGAGACACTTTGCATTTTTAAAGAATATAAGAGCTCCATATGAATATTGTCATTTTAACAGATTGAAACTTAGGACATTAAAGAATGATACTATCATGATTCATGCAAATAAATGTGTTTATATATATATATATATATAATACAAAAGATGTCCCCTAAATGCATAAATTTTGATCGTCAACAGGTTTTTTTTTCTTCCTCTCTTTTCAATTGAATTTTCCTTCTTTTTTCTTTCTTCCATTCATGTCAACTCTATGTAAATGCTTTCTTTTTTTATTACATATCCTTTGCTACTAAATATATATTAAATATAACTTAATATCAAATAATAAAAAACTATGCATAACTTATGTTGAAAGCTATGCTTTAGATGTAATTTAAACATGAAGTAATATTTTTTCTCACAAACTTACATATATATATATATATACTTATATACGATACAGGCATTATGCATATATATATATATATATAATATACATGCATAGCACTTATAAATCCACCCATTACCCAATCTAAATAAATACCCCTTTAAATCATTTAAATAAAATGCAGATATTATTGTCCCTTAAGCCAGTATGTATGTATATATTTTTTTTCTTTACCTCTATGATCATACATTTAACTCTTATAGGCAGTGACATTTTTTTTTGTTATAAGAAAATTAGCTTTTCGTAGCATTTGATGTAAATAATCATTGTACCTTACTCGAATGAATAGAGTCTGCACCCATGAAAGAAGGGGCAGACGGTTTCTCCTGTGAAGGAATATACTATAGTATTTTTTGTGGGGGCCACAAGATTGGAAGTATTCCTAATTTCAGAATAATGAAAGTAGATGACCTGATCCGAAATTACATATTTATATTAATTTGATGGAAAGGGGTATGGCCTGGTGTTGTTCTAATGAAACACAATTCATCTCCTATTGATCAAAGCTGGCCATTTCTGGGCGCTTGATTCCTTCAGACGGTCCAAATGTTGGAAGTACAGGTCCGAATTAAGAGTTTGACTATGGAAAAGTAACACAAGGTGAATTTTCCTTGGTGAAAATTTGCCTCAATAGTAGGTTGTGAAAATCGACTGTCCCAGTTTTAAGCCAATAGGGAGATGAAGGGTTTTCATAAGAGGGAGAGACACCATGGAATTACCTTTCAAATGGCAACAAGTTATCAAGTAAAACAGTGCATATTTAACCTAAATCAGATAATTATAACTATGCTAAATAAAGCCTTCAATTTCATGCAAAAATAATGGATTTCTTTATACTACAACTATTATTATTATTAAAACGTCAATGTGACTTCATATGACAATAATATTTACATAATTATATAATTATATATATGTATAAATATACATTTTGGATCAAAAAAATGCATACAACTGGATCCTCATCAGAATTGTAGTCTACTTTAATCATAGGAGAAAATAATATAATTAAGGCTGATCAATAATTTTATCTAAAATCACCTACCCAAAATACATTTAATATGAATAAGATTATACTGTATATAAAAAGTTCATCACTTCACTTCTAAGTGACTAGCATTAATAGTGATTACTTATTTAATTCATTTTTTAAAATATATATATATAAAATAATTATTCTCTATGCAAATCAAAAACTATTAATGCAATTAAATCCTTTTTGAGTTGTCTACAGTTCAAAATTGAATCCAATAAACAAACACTATAGAACTTACAAATGTATGTATATGTACATATGCATTATTGAGTAGATAATTTCTTAACTAAACAAAATTCATGAATAATAAATTTTAAATATTGTTAAATATGAAACTTTAATGGATATTTCTAAATCTTGTCGACAGTTTAATTAACCAATTGAGTTCTCTTTTCTGTACATATATTATACTAGTTCTCTTCGCGGTAAACTTTCCTAAAGGTCTAGTGAGTACAATGAACTTTCTGTATATGAAAAAAAAAAAAAAAAAACCGCTAATCATTCTTGTAACTCGATTAAATAACATATCCAAATTTGTAATAAAACGTCTGTTAAATGAAGATTATTAATTTAATCTTCATGGGTGGTAGAGTTTTCTTTAAATATATTTTTAAAATTGACAGTCTTATTCGTTGGATTCTATTTTTTGCTTTATTAACTAATTTGCTAAAATATTTGAATGAAATTCTGCAGTATCTCCAATTTAAAAAAAATAAATTCTTCCAGTTAAATTTAATGATCACTTAGAATCTACAATATACCTTCCCATTTTCAGAATCATGACTCAGACCAAAGGCGTCCAATTATCTTCTAGTATCTCTTAATGCAAAATATGGTGTAAAATTTGTTTATATTTTGCCAAAATTCTAAATTTCAGTATATGTAACTATAAGGATTTCAAGAGACACTTAATTTTTTTAAAAAAAATTTTAGGCACACATAGCAAAAAATTTGAATATGAGACCTCTCAAAGTTGACCTAAAAAGTACAAAAAGTTATTGCATCCATAGAATCTAGAAAATAATTGGTTGCCTTTGATCGAGTCATGACCCTAAAAACTGGATCGTCTAATGTATATATTACCTATGTGGGGTCAGACAATTCTAAAAAAAAATCTTTTTTAAGAGTTACTTTTCTGATATTTAAAAAAAAAAATTGTAGGAAAAAAACTACCAACTTACTATTATTGACATATACATTATACATATATTCAAAACCCTCACGAAGTATAGAAATACAACAACTATAATATAAACATATGTACTATAAAACTACTTACCGTAGAACTTCTGTCTTTGTCAGAAACGTTGCATCCTGTAACAAGCATTGTAACTATTTATAAAAAGTTTATATTTTCAGTATCAAGTTATGCACAAAAAAAAAACAATTCAATTATTATTTGTAGGTACCTTTTTATTGCTTTTCTATAGGACTGCAACTTAATTCATAAAAAACAACGACAACAAAATTTAATTTAACTTTCCTTTGATACTAAGGTATTTAAATTGTTAAATATCAATTATCTCTGGAAAATGACAATGCCATTTATAAGAAATATGTTCAAAGCAAAAAAAACTATTATTAAATAAGATGATCAGTTGTGTGTTAAAAATAATTAAAAGTTATAGAAACGTAGAATGAAATTTTGTGCAAATCATTTTGTTTTGTTTTATATATATTTACAATATTTTTTTTGCATAATTTCAGGGTTGCTGTTTTTACTTTGTAAGTTATTTTTTCGTGTATCCACCTAATTTTTATCATTTTTGCTATTTCAACAAATCTTTAAAATCTATAGATTTTTTCATAGACATCTCAAAAAATGAATAAATTAGAGTATAAAGCATGAACATATTAATTTTTAGTACATGGTAACTAAATAATTACAAATGTTTTAGACTGATTTGTGAAAATAAATATTTTACAAATTCTATTTGAGCCAGAGTAAAAGGGAGTTAGCAAAAAATTAAATTGTACATTTCATTCTGTTTTGAAGGTGATCGGTTCTAACAAAATTTGCTATTTACAGAGCAATTTATAAGTCTTTTGATCTTTTCTACTTTTTTCTTACTTGATAAATTTTCTTACTGTGAGAGATCTAAAGAATGAAGGAAACTAAGGTAAGAGGAAATCCTTATAACCATCAAAAAGATGGAATCTTCTACAAGTATTTCTGTTCCTTGAAAGATATTTTGTAAAGAAGAAAAAAAATACAAAGGAGTAAGATGGGTCAATAATAACTCTGTTAAAGATTTTGATCAATCAATGCACTCTGGGTATTCTTTGTTTCATTTTCATTCAATAAACATATTTTCAAAAATTGGCTATCGAATGTCAGAATATCTATATAAACACTTCTTTCTTACCAAAATGCTGAGTTTGTTCTAGTACAAATATTTTTCTAACCAGGTAGAAATGAATAATCCCCTAGAGTTTGCAACCTGTGTACGGAGAGGAAATAACTTTGCATATTATCATTACTGTCGTGCCTCCAACATGTTTTTGTTTTTTGCGATCTTTTCCCTATTATGAACAAACCAAAAAAATAATACTTTTGTGCTCACAGAACCTCTTCATTTTCAAAACATAAATGATTAAAGTTTAAAGACTATTGTTTATAAGTTGTTCATTGGACCATTTCCATGTTAATCTTTGCAGTATAGCATGTACTATGCCAACCCACATTGAGACGGTAAAGTTTATACTCTCAAGACCTCTATCGAATAAGATTTTTCCCAACATAATCCGTATTAGTTCCATACAAAAAAAAATCATATCGGTCAAGCTCTAGAAAGTGCCATTTAGACCATGGTATTAAAGGTAATGGGAAAAGCTCTTAAATGAGCAATGTCAAAACTAAAAGCTTAAGTTACCATTGAATGTGTATAACTTTGTGTCAGGTTTTTGGCCTTGAATTGAAACCTTGATGGCTGGGGTAGATATTAGTTTTAAAAAGATGAAATGTCTAACTTATTTATTCGCTAAATAAATTTTCAATAATGCACAGAGATTAATTATAATCAAGCTGTACTCAATTACTCTACCACAAATACTCTATGATTTGCTCGAACTCATGATATATCCTTCTTTGATCAGCGCAATTTTCATCTTTCAAAAATTAAAAATAAACATACTTTAACCCTTTTAAAGACACACTAATGGTCCTTTTTTTGTGCATTTTGTAATCACGGCATTTATGCCAATATATTTTGTTTTTAATGATTTCCTTTTTTTCCCCCTTATTTTTTTCTCCTTTGAGAGATATCAGTAATGAATAATGCTTAAGATAAGAAACGTATTTAAATAACATAAATTTGTTCATATAACCGTTCTACTTCAATGTTATATCAAGTCAGTATTTTATTCATTTTTTCTTCTTAGTTATGATAGTACGCTGAGTAGTGATGAATAGTATTGATATCGGTTTTTCAATACCTGCCCGGGTGCTTCAGTTGCATAATATATGTACTGGTTGGATATTTGTAATGGTATGTAACAATGGGCAGTCTCCAGGGATAAGTTTTATAAGTGGAGAGGCCCATAGAGGTAAAAATACATATTTTTTAGTGATCAACTAATAAGAATTTTTTTTTTGTAAATTCTAAAAAGCCTGGGTTGACCATGGCTCCTCTATTGCACTGCCCCTGGACTCATAAAATGTTTCATGAAATGTTGAAATATATCATGAGTAGAGTTGTCTAAAAAAGATGGATTCCCGGTGAACACCAGTTACTCCAAACTCTTGTCTGTAAATACGCTACAATATATTATATTTTTATTTATTGAAAATACGAATAGTATTCATATTTATTTTTCTATAGCAGAGTCTATTGGCTCTTGTTTTTTTTTAACCCAATGGTTACCATATTTTTCCTGATCTTGCTAAAAGAACGATTTCCTTTTACGCCAGGAATACTTTTCTAACAATAAATCTAATCATGAGGGGTATTTTGTATAAGTCTTGAGAGAGAAACACATTTATTTATTCGTATTTGATGAGAAGAAAAAAAAATATCAGTTGGTAAGTTAGACTGTAACATATCCACCCACCTACTCAATAATTTAAATGAGTATGCCTTCTTTCATTTACTTAAATATGTTCATTTTAATGCACTCTTTTTAATAGAGTTACAACAAATTTCCCATATCTAATCATGCCTCATATATAGAGCTGTTAATATTATTCAATGTCTGTGTGAAAAAAAAATGGAGCGTATATGGTCCTTGAAAGAACATTCATCTTTTTCATAGGCGCAGAGATTTATTTTGTTGCAGTTAGCTAAAACCAGTATATCTGCTAAAGAACTATAAAGACTTAAGTACATCCGCTATCATGCTTAACATGATTCATAGTAATGGTAACAACATAGTCAGAAATACCAGATGTTTTTTATTCTTGATTGTGATCGGTATTTCCCCCCCCCCTTAATTAAGTTGCAATTATTGGAGTCATTATTTAATTAATCGAAATAGACTACTATTAATACAAACGAAAGAGCATGTCTTCAAGAATATGAGTGTAGTTCACACTCATTTTTCAAATATTTCAGAACAACTTGGTTTCTTGTTGAGCTGACACATAGCATATACTATGTAGATCAAAGATTCCAAAGTCATTTGATTAGGCATTTTATTTATTTTGTTATTTGTTGACAGCAGCCACTAATTAATACCCCACTATACATGGTAAGTGCTATATGTTTTTTCCTCAATAATTAATAAAGGAATAAATAATGATCTCAGCTTTGGAAAATTTGAAATGCTTTTCAAATTACCAAGCACTGAAAATTTAACAGGCTTTGAGCTCTGCTCGTAGATGTATTCAAAGACTGATATTTAAAAAAAATTTGAGTTAATCCTGGCACACCATCTCACCATCTCTAGCATGGAGTCTCAATTTCTTAAAATTAAACTTTCTACGAGCTTTAGCAATCTTTTTTTAAAAAAATCCTGAGATATTACATTCTGGATTTATGATCAAATATTTCGATAATTTGATTTGATTATTTTAATAATATTTCACTTTGGTTATATGAAAATCAACTCTGATAACTACAAAGTGCCTTAAATCTTAGTGTCTGAAGGTAAGTTATAAGACTTATGTCATTCGGCTTTTATTTAACAATATGATAATATATGTAATTAAATGATTCACTTTTCATTAATTTCCTTTTAAACTCTAATGTGAAAACTTCTTGGGGCTTTACGTCAACAAATAAAATCCTATTTATCAAGTATCAACTCTTTTTCCCATCCCTTTTTTGATTAAGTTGTTTTTTTTAGAGTGTAATAATAATCTGATATGAACATTATTTGAACATGGCCCTTGAATTTAATATTTTTAAATCTTTCAGAAGAATTAATAACTTGAAGTTTGATCTTTTAATTTAAATTTGTGATCAAATGAATGTAAAATTTATAAACCGATGCTTAATTTTTTATTGAAGGAAAAAAGTTCTTAATTCATTATTCATTTTTATGTTTTCTGCATTCCTCTTTTGTTCCTTGTTTTTTTTTTAAATGAACATTCAAGATCAATTATAGTACAACATTTATTTTCCAAAAAACAAAATAAACAATGAATAATCAAAAATAATTCCTAGAATATGAGAAAAAAAGCTGGAAAAAGCTAAATTTATAAATAATTTTCACCGAAGAAAAGGCAAAAAAAACGTTGAGAGAAAGAAAATGCAAAAGTTTTTTTATAAAAAAACTGAGGATTTTTAAGATCCCAGGGCAGTAATGTATAATTAAATGTACATATATATCTATAGTTATATCAAAAAATGAATTGTTTAATTTCAGTCAACTCAAACATATAGGTGTAAAGTGTTCCAAAGGGTCTGTAGCTTATAGTTTCACAACTCCTTGTTTTAATTTTTTGAGTTATTTTGAGCTCTTATAGGAAATTCCAAATATTTAAAAAATACAAAATGTATGTAAAGAAACGAATGAAGATTAAGAAATTTATTTCAAAGTATAATTGATGGAATGACATACTTTTTAATACTACACATGTTTTTATCTATCCCATAGATAAAAACAGACAATTTAAAATATATATGAGGGTTTTTTGTGGACACGATAAAAAATAATTAGATACAAAAAGGCAAATTGGGATTAAAGGCTTTATCAGATTTATGGCATTTGGTTTCTGCATTATTACACAAATGCTTTCTATTTCTTGGAATTTAAATCTTGACATTGTATTTTTCACTAAATAAATAATTAGATATCAATGGAGTTAGTTTCATAACGATGTGGTGATACGATAGATTTGTATAATTTTGATATATATATATTTTTTTCAATTTAGAAAGTTTTGAGTCATAAATTGAAATTGAAATATAAAGTATTTTAAAATTAAATGTTTTGTCATTTTTGCTTATTTTTGAAAGTATTTTTTTTGATCAAAACTTTCAATAGGGATGTTGAAACCCTAAAAAAGTTGTAAAAACTTTCATGAATTTCTACACATTTATTACAGAGTCTCATAATATAAAGTAAGTGGGAGATGGTTGATTAGCAGTTGGTATGATTGATGACGTTGATAACTAATTTAAAGAAAGGTGAAGATATCAAAGTGAAGAAAAGATTGTGGAAGAGAGATGTTTAATTGTTTTCTTTTGGTAACTGATTCTTTTTCACAAACTGTTATTGTGTGTGTGTGTTTTTAAACATCTTAATTATTTGAAATATAAGAAAAAGCTCCCTATTACAACAATGACCATTTAATTGAATGCCATTTTTTTTGTATATAAAAAAAAGAACAAGTTTGTCTCTCATTTTCTTAAAAAAATGGTCATCCTTACTGCAGACAATAATACAATAACCTCATTAAAAGAGTTGTGTCTCAAACGACTTGTATTAATAGTATAACTGTGTATTTTTAGTGTTGGAATGAAAAACAAAGTCAATTCATGAGGATTCATTTCAAATAAACCAATTCTCATTATTCATGTCATACCTTTGAGCTTTCTTTTTTGTGAAAGCTTGAAATATAATTTTTTGAGATCATTTAGCGTTTCTTTTCATGAAGAATAGTCAAGGGATTTTTAAGGAAAACCCTTAATTAAACATGCTTAAATCAGAGTTGATCTTTAACCCAAGGACAAAATAGCCATCATGTAAGTTAATACACTCTAATTCTTAGGTATAAATTATTCAAACAAAAAGCCTCAGTCAAGTCAAATTCATAAGAAAATATTTAAGATTCCCAAGAATTACTTTTCTTTATTTGGAATTCATGCTTTTAGATACACACAGTGAGAAAGTAATTTAAAACTTGAGTTGTATAATTATATCTAAAGGTAATTATTTTTTTATAAGAAACACTAAGCGATAATACTAAGATACTAAATTGGTAATAAACTTCTACGAAGACTATGAGATACAAAGGATTGAAAACAAACTATTGGTTGCATACTAAAATTATGAATATAAAACGATTTACTAAATTTATATTCTGTCTATTTATTTAGTACTTGCGGAATCCACCAGCTTTGCTGGTCAAATCATACATTGGTTTAATAGACTAGTTATTTTTCAGCCCCTAGTTCCAGGGACGTCTTTGAAATGTTTGTAATTTTAGTTTTTGTACAACACTATGTCAATACTCTTTGGCACGAATGTTAAGATTTGGTGTTATAGATGACCTGACACCCGGGCGAAAGAAAAAATATTATTTGATGTATGAAACTGGACAACTTTTATATAAAGACGAAATCGTCTATGATGCTCTGATTCTGCATTAACCCTTGAACAAAAAATTAATATAGAACCATTGATGATTTTAATAATTACTTATCATGTCTTAAAGAACTCCATTTTTAAAGTTAGATGCCTCAAACTGTAGGCTAGAGTGTAAAATTATATAGCTTTTAGGTAAATTCCTAGGATATAAAATAAAGTGATAAAAAAACTTATAAAGACACTCCAAAGATGCATTTTCACTAGGGACTATAAAAAAGATAAGAAAAAACCTATGTTTAGTGCTAGGGGATTACATGTCCCAAATCAGCTCCATACAGTTTATAGTTATGGAGTTTATACGTAGCAAACAGTCAGGCAGATGTTTAATAAATTTTATAAATCACCAGCATTATACACATTAAAGGACCTTAAAAAAGCTATTCCTTTCTATTTGATATCTTAAGCATATTGATTAGACATTGAAAGTGTTTCCAGTCAGTTTGTGATGATTCTGATATTTATTTGGAGTACAAACCCAAAGCTCCATATTTATCAAACTGTTTTACATAAACGAAAATTTAAATTTTTCTTTGTACATCTTAACTTTTATTTCCAAACTATAAAGTATTTACCTATTATTAATAAATATTATTTATAAATAATAGTTTACTCCAAATAAACACCAGTCATCATAAAAAGAATGGAAACACTTTCAAAGTCTAATTAATAAAAAGGCAAAAAAGTATGAATATGATATATAATGAAGACAAATTAGGAATTTATGTTAAAGGAGAGAAAGCAAAACAGTCAGTGAATAAGAGAGCTAAAAAAAAAAAGAAAAAAAAGAAAAACTGTGTTTTTTTTTTGGAATGTAACAATAAATTTTTAAGGAAAATTATTATAAAAAATATTGTTATAATATATGTATACACAATCCCAAGTTATATGCAAGTTTTTTTGATTACTAAGGGAATGATTGGAAGTAAATGGATATTAGGTTTATAAATACTTAAATAAAGTTTTGAAGGAATTAATTTGAGCTGGGAATATTTTTGCCAAGTACTGCATCAAAATATTACAATTAGCAACATGCATTTAATGTCTCTGTAAGTTAATCATAGATTTGCCATTCATTTTCACCCCATAACACTTTAAAAACATTTGTCCTTAATCACATAATGTCTTTTAGAGCAATTCTTAATCTCAATTCAAAAATTACCACTTCTGAAGCGTTTAAACAAATTAAAACCAAGTAGTTTTTTATGGTGTATGTAGGCCTTATCAAGCAAATGACGTATTGCCTTTTTAAAAAAAGCTATAACAAAAAAGCTAAGCATCCTACATATGTTGTTCATTTGATAGAAAAGTCACCATCTTTATTATACTGCACAAAAAAAAATATTTTTGCCTTATAATATTTGTTGATATGACAACTGATTATGGTCAACAGATGTTTATAAAATAATAAAAAAATAGAGCTTTACATAGTACATGTGTTGTTAGCGTCATCTATGTGTGAACTCTGGAAACTTAGTCTCACATCTAATTTATAGACAAATATCTTTATTGAAATAAAAAAAAATCCTTAACGATTTTAGAGCAATACCATATATCTAACCCTTTTACAAAGTTATAATCTGGAAAGCCCAAAGAATATTAAAAATATATTTAAAGAAATGCATGAAAAAATTCAAAGTTTGCCAATTATTTGATATCTATTTTATTACTTTATTTCATAGATAAAAAGATGGCGATTATTTTTATATATTATATATGTATAAAGGCCCCAAACTTACTTTTTGAACAGTTCCCATATCAACAGTTCTTTCAAGTTTTTTTTTTATTAAAAAAAACCATAGTGTACACATGTGCAGAACCTTTTGTTCCATAAATTATTGCGGACAATATTTGCTGTTATTTTCCTTTTAATTACATGATATATAAATATATATATATATATATATATATTTCTTTTGACAAAATTAATTTGTTTTAGGTCATTATTGACACATTAAAAGTGTATTTGCAAAAATGAAAGTTCATCATTATTTGAAGTTATACTTTCAAATATTCTAATAGAAACACTTTGAGGAAAAAAATATATAAATTAACTTGTCTAAGAGAATAAAAATCATTCTCCAATTTGATTTGTGCTTTGGAAAATAAAATTTTCGTGTATCTTTTAGTGAAAAAAAAACCATCCAACTTTTATATCAAATTAACTAAGCAATAATGATATTACTCAATTTTGTTTGAAGCTTTTTATTTTATTTGAGGTTTCTTTTCATAGCTAATATAAAAAAAAAATTTTTTTACTATAACGTCAAACTTTTTATAAAAAATACAAATATACAGATTATTTAAATGTTTTTTTTTAAAAAAAAAAAACTTACAACGTAGTTATCTAATTGTTCCTCTGAGAAAACTGAATTCTTATTACCCATTATTATTTTTCAAAACAACTTTTGTTACAAAGAAAGGATCTTTTTTTTCAGATATTATTGTCTGACTCAAACAATATCACGAATTCAACTGATTATATTCTTTGTCTTTTTATTTTTTTGGGTGTGTTAAATAGCGACCATTTTGAAAATGGAGTCTACTTACTCTGGTAGATACATAACTAATAACAATATGTATGTATATATTGAAGGCGGCTTGAAAAAGCGAACTCCACCCAGCATTATTATTTGATTATTTTACAAGTAAAAAAAAAAAATGAGAGAAGCTTTCAATTAAACACACAAGGCTTTTAAAAAACAAATAAACGAAGAAAAAAAACATAAGGACTTTTAAATTTTCTATGGACATTAACTTTAAAAAAAAATTTAATAGATTCTAGTGATTCTCAAAATTTTATTGATTTGTACCCCTCATTTAAGCGCCTTTTCTTGCTTTCTAAAAAATAAAAAGTAATTTTTAATCTAATTATTTTAATTTAGGAATTTTTTTTGTATCTCAATTTTTGATTTTTGCGATAATTTTTGGAATTTTTTGATTCTGTTAAAAATTTTATTGCACCCTTTTCAATGCTTTACAAGCATTGGTTGAAGCTAATATTTTTTTAATTTTTATACTCGATCGGTTTTTGCCAGTGTATGATTTTTTTTATAGTAAACACCTCGACTTGAATCTTTAATAGTTCAGTATATTTTGAAGCGGACTCAATCTATTGGATTTCTTTTGGGCATTACTGTACATACCTTGCTTCAAAAATTCAATATTCTGTTTTAAGTAAAACAAGAAAGTAGTTTAAAGAAAATAAATGTAATCAAACCTAGAAAATGTTTATGTATTGGGTTGGCAACTAAGTTCTTGCCGTTTTTTTAAACTTTATTGAGTTTAGAAAATTTATGTACTGTTACATTGTAATATTTTATTTATTGTATTTCATTTCAAGTTGTCATTTTATTTTCAGAACATCAAAACGGAATGTCAAGTTGAAAAAAAATGTGCACTTTCGACACTTTCTTATCTTAGCATTTAACCGAGGTTTTACTGCTGCAAAAGCTGCACGTGAAGTTTGTGTTGTGTATGAGGAAAATGCAGACCGCTCGTTACTGATTTGCTAAGTTACAAGAGGAAAATTTTGATATCAACGACGCACTGCGTTCTGGCCGGCCAACTGAACTTGATAAAGAGCAGTTAAACCAACTTTTGCATGAAAATTCACACCAAACAGCGTCTTCGCCTAAATGGAAAAGTCCAAAAATAATTAACTTATAGTTGTTTTTTCATTAAAGATACGTTGATTTAAAAAAATAAATGAAATATTGCAATATAACAGATAAATTTTCTAAACTCAATAAAGTTTAAAAAAAAAAAACAGCAAGAACTTAGTTGCCAAACCAATACATAAATTAAATTATAAACCTCAATGCAAAAAATCTTGATGAATAGGTTTCATTTCTATGATAAAATGTTTTTTTTCCTTATACAAAATTTCCTTTCTTCAAATATTCCACGAACCTTTAAATTTGTACATATAATTTTAATTATTTAAAATATTGTCAACTAGACTTATTTTCTTTAATTAATTTCTTCGAAGATCTACTTACGTTACTTGGTTACAAGTTTTTTCATTATGTAGATCGGAGGTATATATATATATAAAACATTACGATAATTTTTTTTTCATAAATTGTAAGAAATTAGAAGGTTTTTTCCTGAAGCTAGAAGTGAATTTGTTATGAAGACGCACAGTTGTTGTGAGGCACATATATATTATTAAGTATTTAAGTAAAAAAGATAGTTTATATGATTAATTCAATTTATAGTCATGCATATTTTTTTTTCTTTGAAAAATATACGCTCAAAATAAATTCCTTGTTCAGATGTTGATGTAACATTATCAAATCAATTTTTTTCACAAAATAAGAAGTAAGTATTTGTTTAAGCCGCCAGTGCTTATCGTACTTTTTTATCCCAAGGTGGACTTAATGGTCTTAGATACGCTTTTCATACCCATATATACAAAAAATACAAAAAAAGCTACAGTGTCCACTTAAAAAAGCTCAGTTAGGTGAAGGAGGGTCAATGTCTGAGAATTCCTGGTGTTAAACATTTATAACTCAAAACATATATACTTTTGTATACATACATTTGAAATCATCTAATATCTATTTAATTTCGTAATTTATTTTCAATTATTTGATATAATATATATATATGTAATTACATATGAATTGTGTAATTGATCAATTTCCGGAGATTAATTATCATTACATATTTGTAAAACATGTAACTGCATGTATAAAAATATTTTTGAATAGTGAGTAAAGTTTATTTTTTTTATTTTCATTGACGTCAAAGATTGCAGAATATGTGCATCAAAAGTGAGGCCATGTTGGAGCATATAAACTAGTTGATAGAATTTGAAGGAAACTGCATATGATGGCTTTAAGTAGAAGTAGAAAAAGCGTTTCTATTCTATAAAACTTGATATAATTTGTAATATTAAGTTTGATTTGAAACTAAGAGAAAAAGCAAAATTCCTCGTAAAAACCCACTATGAACTGTATAATAAACACAAGGGGATCCCATTTTTGATTTATTAAATAAAATTTTTTTAGTTATTTTGCTTCCAAGATGACCAACTTCCAGAATAATAACATCATATGTAAAGTCTCTTTCTTTTTTTATGAAATTAAAGATGTTAAACAGTTTTCACAACACTTTCTTACGGTTATAATGATAGGAAAGACAGACTTTTTAGGCAAGACAAGATAAGAAAGACAATACCCTTTAAATCAGTGGTTCCCAACCGTTTTCTAACTGCAAACCGGTCAACACTTGACAATTTTATTGTGGACTTCCCCCCCCCCCCCCCCCCCCCCCCCCCCCCCAGGGTTGAAATAATAATAATAAACGTGAATCCACTGTGTACTCATATAGAATTTTATTAGCACATTGCTCCAACAATACAATATAAGATATTATAACATCAAAAACTGACTGCAACGCAAAATCAATGAAACCCCTGAGCTTGTTTCTTTGCAACAAGATGTACGGAGAACATGTAGTAGGCATTGTAGTTTGTTGCTCGTAAAATCCGATGAGTCAATTAAGAACTGTCAACAAAAAAAAATAATTAACAACTAATTAATTTATTATCTTTGGTAATTTGCATTTATACTTAATATTTTCTTGCTCTCCTTACAGTCTGTAGATGAAGAGATAAGTCCCCCTTTGTTATCGTTCCAAACTTGGATAATCAATAAAATAAAAGTTAGTAATTAATTCTTGTGCAGCCCGGGGATTGGGAACCACTGCTTTAAATAATGACAACAAAGCATTTTTAAAACTCATTTTCGAAAAAGTAATCTTATGTAAATATTCACCTGATTCATTCTTTATATATAAAAAAAATAATATAACTTCTTATGAATACATTAATAATAAGATTATAAAATCGATATTTACAGTTAATAGTCTTCTGTTTCTTTGAACAATAATTTAAAGCATACATATTGTGCAATTAAAGAGGTATATGAATTCTTTTTTTTTTTTGCAAAGGTATTAAGTGAATATTTGTTGAATTGTTTTTCATAAATACCTTTCATATCAATCAGTCATTGTTATCGAAGGATAGCGAACTGATGTTGCTCTTTTTCCAAAATATGAATGTGCACATATTTAAATTGAGTAGATGTATATATATCAGACCCTTCACAATTAATATCCTTTCACTACATTTCTCTGCTGCAATCATATGTAAGATAAATGTTTATATTTAGACATCTATATAAAGACACTTTTCAAAAGACATATTACTTCAACAGGTTTTGGCAATTTTTTTAAAGAATAAAATGAGGCTATTTGAATGAACAATGAACACGTTTTGAAGTTAGTTTATAGTACCGGTTCCGGAACTCCAACTTCTTTTTAAAGTAATAATGGTAACTATGTTATGTAGAGTTAGTTAGAGTCTCAACTGTGGTAGAATCCATTATCACAAAAGTTTGATGTGTAATGATAAAAAAAAGAAAAAAAGAAAAGAAGAAGAATACTCACATTTGGAGCCATCAATCTTGATGCCTTTACACGTATATGAAATTTTTAGGGGTTGGCAATTTGAAGAGCACTTTTTAAAATTTAAATGCTACTTTTATCATTGTTTATTCTTTAATTCATGAGAAGAGAACATGTAAGACTAACCAAGGGTAATGGAGTATTAAATGTTATGTACCCTGTCTGCCGTCTACTAGTAATATAACCATTAAAAAAGCCTCATCAAGTGAACTTGGAACCCTTGATATGATATATGTAATCCTCTGATGGCTATAAATTTATTTTTATTTCCTTAGTTCCCTCTCAAAGAGTATCCACGTCGTCCACCATAAAATGAAGAGTGAATAGCTATATGACTTTTGGCCTTACTCCCACTCCCTTCGCCCCTAGAATAGCCCTTAGGTCAAAACAAAGACTAAAATTGAAATTTGCATTTAAAACACTAGCGGATCATTATTTTTTAATGCACAAAATGTGTATCCTTCTAGGCTTAAATTGAAGTTGAAGTTTGAAAATGGGCCAGAAAGGCTAAAAAAGTAGGGTTCAATTTCTCGAAAACCGTCGGACTCTCAAAAACTGAATAACTTTTTATACACTTATACCCCTTGGGATTTTTGACTTCTGACTGGTGTAATGTAAAGCATCAAGACCGCTAAATCTTCTCTCCATCCCAAACTACCAGGGTTACCAAATCAATTTTTGGGGTTTTTTCATACACACGTCGACAATGGATATTAATTAAAGCTCCAGATGAAGCTCTGTCGTGAGATTTGATCACATAAAATCAGCCAGGTAGTGCCTGTTTTTATTCTAAATGTAAGGATATATCATCTTTAGTCAATTAACTGAATCTTTTCTGCAAGTTGAAGCCAGTGGTACATTAAAAGGATATATTAGCCAATGATATAGGAAGCTGTTTCCAAGAAAATAATTTTTAATGTATTACTTTAGGCTGATGAAGTATACATCATAATACATATGAGTAAATGTGTTGATTAATTCATGAAGGTTCACCAATAATTCAATATTTCTTTCATCAAGTTACCTGTTCCACATTACGAATTTTGTATTAAGTTTCTCATTTGAATCCGATATAACCTTTCAAATACGTAGAATCTTTCAAATTATAATTATTCTTTGTGAAATTTAAGTGCAATTAACAGTTTTTTCAATGTACTTATCAAAATAATTAGTTGACTCATAAAATTTATTCATTTTTGAAGAAAAATTATCTTTGTTTCTTTTTGTGTTGATACATTATGAAGAGCAATGCTCTAACTTTAAAACAGCTTTAATAACTTTGAAATTGCTCAGAGTTCCAAGTCCTTTAAATATTTTTAAATCATATATATAATACAGTCCTCAAATGACGAGGGTTCTCAATTTTTCTACAACTTTAGCAGTATGCAAATACATATATCATGGTTAGGAAAAAAAATATTGTACTATCAACATTACAGTATGTACATATCATTACAGTAATTTCAGGCATATTTAGGCAAGTTTAGTACACATACATACATATACATTGAACACTTTAAGGGCATTAAAAAATATATTTTTTTCCTATTAATAATACGTGATAAAAAGATAATTAAATCAATATACTTTGTAATAAAAAATATCTACGATAATTACCGATTTGCGGGTTATTCTTTGTGATATTAGGTATTCAAATTATGTTTAGACATTTATTTAAATTTGTATTTTCTTTTTTCGTATGAACTTTGCATAGAAATAGAGTCTTTTTCCAAGTATCTTGTTAATTTCTTAGTACAAAAATGTATATACTATGCAAAGTAAGAATATATTCCATCAATAATGTAATTATTCGTTTTTGTTCTATGAGAAATATATATAATATATTATCAGCCACTGTTCTTAACTTTTTCATAGGTAATATTATCTTTTAAACCGGGGTTTTGAACTAATCTCACACTCAGTCCCTATTTCTTCATGGCCATTTGGCTGCAACATAATTTGTTTCTCCATCAAGTCAAACAAATGCACTGGATTTCATTAGAGATGAGCCAACTTTCAATTATACCTGACATCTTCATTAATTTTTTTTACTTATAGAAATGAGCAAATATCGTAAATATCTGACTATTAAATATTTGAATGAGTGTAATAGACACGGAGTTAGAACTGAATCAGCTTATTGAATATAAAATCAAAGATGAATTTTGTTTATTGGATAGATATTTTGGTCGATCAAATATCTATATACATATGTGGTTCTAAATCAAGGTTTTAAATAGGTAACTATGCATATTATATATGTAGATATTTATGCAAGGGGCAAACTTGATTTGCAGACAATAAGTATAACCTCCCTAGCAATTATAAGACCCGATCTCCATGAATATTTAATATAGATTAATATGTAGACTTGAAAATAAAAATACGTTATTAACCTTCGCAAATATGTCTGAAGAAATTGCATAGACAGAAAAATGAGGAGGGAAGCAAAAGTCTTTATTTCGTAAACGGAATTCTCTAAAATATACAGGATTTGTACTCAAAATTTAGTAAATATTTTTACATTGCTCTCTCTCCCCAATTGTTAGGTTTAGAGAACTTTGTTATTAAAAGTTCCTGTGAGCTCCAACTTACCAAACAATAAATATTACTGACACTTTTTTCTTACACGTCGCCATGGGCAAGGAGAAGAAAATCCGTGAGCATATCTCGGACCTCCTCAACGCCAAACATTTTGTTTATGAGAAAATATCCCTTATGTGCATTTTGTGGATAATGACTTATTCCTTCCTCCTTTATGCAGTAATATGCCATAATGGCTTTAAAAAAAGTACCTCTATGATACAGCTGCATGATAAAGGCAGTTTCTTGTCCTCCCCCCCTTTTAAAGAGCGAAACGTTAACAGTTGATATGCTATATCATCTATAGAATGGATGTGACAAAAATGGAGTTCCAGGCAAGTGCTGACCATACAAAAAAAACATAACTGTTAACACTTTTTAATTTACTACTGTATGTTTCTAGCTATATTACTCAGCCAATCACATGTATCATGTCTCTCAGGGGTACCATACTTTTTATTACATCATCCGACTTTTTTCATACCTTCATAATTTCATGTTGTCATAAGCATAGTACATATTAGAGACATCTTCTATCTCTGAATATTTTTTTATAATCGCACGGTTTTCACGCTCACTTGTTTAGTATACATACATAAATGCGTTCCTATATTAGTCTACAAATAATTAATTAATTAACTATGAGTCTTTCGATAATGAAGAGTCTACTTAAGAAAAAATATAAAGCAGCTCTCATTATCTTGAGCAAGAAATTTGAGCTCAATTGCTGAACATTTGATTATAGAATAATATGATGACAAGATGTTCAAATTAAAGAAATTAGAGCTTACAAAAAAAGCTAACATATCTAAAGATGAAAGATGATACCTTTTTAATCAAATTTTAATCCATTTTAAAATTGTTTTCTCAACCAAACACTCCTACAGCAAATATTCTTTTCATAGATAATCAATTACTCACGTTTTTAAATGACAGCTCTTAAATAAACAACAGAACAAAGAGTAGTACACTTTATTAGGAAGAAGATCCATTAAAAAAGTAGGATTTTTTTGCATTTTTCAAAAGATTTTTTCATACTTTAAATTAAATCATCTCACATGGAGTATACACACATTTCAAAAATTTGCATATCATTTAGCGAAAAATGTGTTTATTTTCTTGGGGGGATTTTCTTTTTCTCTCTCTTTAACTAGCTTAAATATTTGAAAAGTTTAAGCATAGTTCTGCTATTAAAATTAAGTATTGATTCTGTTATATAATGTATTTTTTGAAATAATAAAATCTTGTTGACTTCTTTAATCATTTCTTTATTTTTAGCTGTTTTTTTCTTGTTTTTTTTTTGATAAAATAGTTGCTCCAATAATAATAGTTATTATTATTATCATATAAGCTACTTATTGTAAATAAACAATAGATTGCCAAAAAATGACATAATATCCTAACATTAATCATCAGAGACTCCTTAGAGTGAGGTAATTTTATTCCAATAACAATAATAATAATAAAAACAAAAACAAACCAGGCGGCTTAATACACACGCCTTTTCTTGAGTTTGTCATATATTTGGATAGTCAAATCTACAATCTTTGCCTGTCAGGGGCTTGCCAAGGGAAATGATTAATATATATTAGCACTAGATGGAAGAACAATTAAGTAATATACAATCATAAAAGTTTATGACCTTATTGGAGGGAGTCATGAAACCAAAAATCACGGATCTAGACTTTCAGAACAAAAGTTCCCACTCGGAAAAACAAATAAGAACTTCTATACACATGGATTTGTCTGGAATTGCCAAAAAACTCCGTCATAAAGTAATCTGCTTAGACATAAACTTTTTTTCTCATATACATAGTAAATATAAGAATTAATACTCCTAAAAATTGTTTTTTTTTTTGAACAAAATGCCCCTCGCTTAGAGCCTGATTAACGTTTGTGCCCCCTTATTTGCTATAAGAAAAGGAACATTAAAATTTACTTATTTTAAGAAAATTGCTTCAAAAATATGATTGTTTTATTTATATAAGAATCTATAAATGGATTCTTATGGAATGTTTGTGCATTCAACAAATCTACAACCGAGTCTCTATCTCTCTATATTTTAACCATTTGTTGATTGAGTTTCGTGTGACGAACTTAATGAGTTTATAATTTTTAGGAGAAGAGAAGAAAGAGAAGGAAATCTCGTAATCGTAATGGAAGCACCAACATAACCAACAATACGTTAAAATACCGTGAAAACTACAGACATCACCTTGTAGTCCCTTTTAGTGGAAAAACATTTAGCTATCGTTTATTTTTCATCTCCATACATAATGGAAGTTCAAAGTAGAAAAGTATTGGAATGTGAAAAATTTAGAAACAATATATATATTTTCATAAAAATTGGTAAATATTTAATTAAATGTTACACACATTTAATGGTTAATGGGTAATTAATATTTAAGCATAGTTTTATGATAATACCACTCTCATAAATAAATAATACTTGTTGCTATGAAGGCTCACAATTTTGTTATTATTCAAGGATCCATGTTCCTTCCTCCTTTTGGATATCTTGCTTCTCTAATTGAACTTGAAAATGATTTTTAAGAAAGACATTTAAAAAAAATAACACATAAAATGAACTTGTTCAATAAAAATATGGATGCAGAAGAAAGTTTAGGGTCAATTTGAGCATCAAATTAATATTTTGTATTCAAACCACTTAGTTCATCTGGTCATTCTGTCTTTTTCTTTTTATTATTTTATGGTCTTTTTGCAGCAATGATTTGTAACGACGGCTATTGAAAAAATTAATAATTCAAACAGGTAGAAAAACGTAGTTAACAAACTATCAACTGATTAGCGGCCATATTTTTTTTGGTTCAAATATGCAATGATGATTGTGATGGGATTATTGAATCATTGACCTTTACCAATGATTTTCTTTTGCTAACATAGTTGTTACCTTCGATACCATAAACTAAAGTTACAAATTAAATTCATGGGGATTGTCAAATTAGTTATTGAGTTATTTAGCATCCCCTGGGAACAAAGAAGTCAATTTTTGGACAATTGAATTAGTACAAAAATTGATCATGTGGTCCTTATTTTGCCATTTCGTTTCATAGCTTTGCTTATATTCAATGAGATTTGAGAATTAATAGTACACTGGTTATAAGAGTGCTATTGGGACTATAGACGTTCCTTATTAGTTGGATTGAACGTTGCCTTTCAAAAAGTAGATGTAAAAGCTTCTATCAGTTTTAGATTATAATCAGTACTAATTAAGACTTTGTTTTATTTTATTGAGATATTACAATATATTTATCCCTATAAATATGTACAAGCGGTGCTTTGATTCGCTGCAAAATATAAATATCAAATGGAATACAAAATGCAGCTAAGAGTGAATTGGGAGATGAGAAATTATGTGATTTCTAATATGACTCTTTCGGACTCTTTCATTTTCTTTAACTTTTATTTATTAAATACTTCACTACTAATATTAGGTTTATACCTATGAAGTGAGACTTTCAGCTATTAGGCGACAGATGTCAGTAGGAGTATTTTTAAATCATCTCAAATGTCTTATTTTTTCCGTCTGTCATTTGTCAAGAATATTCAATTCGTTGTTTGTCAAGTTTTATATAACAACACATTTTTGTTTGTTCTTAAAATGCCAAATTTCATGTGCCTTCAAACTACGATTTGCGGACTTCGTTGATTCTCTGTTATCATTTGAAGAAAAACACTTCTTCTGAAGCACATCAAATGCATGTAGAAGCTTACGGTGGACATGTTCTAAGCAGAGCACTGTATGGTCCACCCGGATATAATCCAAAAGTATCAGCTAACCTGATCGCTTCGGCTGCAAGGCAAGGCTGTGTGTTTTCTAGGATCAGCGTAGTATGATTTGGTACGAGTTGTTAAAACCAGATGAACAGTTGTCGGTGCACGATACCAACGACAATGGGCCGAGTTAAACAGAACTACATATATGCCAAAAACGGCCAAAATATTCGGATCAGCGTCACCAAGTAATTTTTCTTGATGACAATGCACCGCCCACATAGAACGAACAAGAGCGACCCGGGAGTTGGTGGAAACGTACGAGTGGGAACTGTTGGTGCATGCAGCTTACTTACCAGATTCGGAACCATCAGGTTATCACTTGTTTGTGTCGATGGGTCACTCATTAAAAGAACAGGTCTTCAATTCTCATGCAGAATCCAAAAAAATAGGTATAGATAGTGTAAATATCCATTTATCAATCCAATAAGACACTAATCACCCAGTACAACAAACATCTGTCATTTGTTGGTAATGCATTTTAAAAAAAAAGTTTAATCATGTAAATTTTTTTCTTCTGATGATACATTGTTATTGTTATTTATTTTTCAGAAAAACCTTGTTTATACAATATTTTCTGTTTAATATTATTTCTGTTTTTTTATTGTACTTTAAAAAAAATTGTTTATTCAAAAAGAAAGTATGCATTTTATCTCGTAATTTTCTACAAAATGCAAGTAATAATAATGTCACAAGCAGTAGGTTTTCCTCCTCCCCCCTTTCGTGTTTTTCTAAGGAAAACACTCGGTAAATTGTTAATAATGTCTCTCTCTTTTTATTTAATATCCTTTCTCCTGATGATGAGAAGTACCCTTCAAAATTATAGAATCCTGCTTTTAAATGAACATACATACATTTATGTGTATGCATTATGGAACCCCTTGGAGGGATAGAAAGAGAAAAAGGGCCCTCTTCACCGAGGTAAACTAAAAGTAGGTACTTTGTGAATTGTAGGGATGCAAATTTTGTAGGACTTTGACTTATTGTAATTTTGAGTAAATATTGGGTCTAGTAAAAAGGAATCCATTATTTCTGCATGAAATTGAAGGCTTTATTTAGCATAGTTTGAATAATCCAATTTAGGTTAAATATGCACTGTTTTGCTCGATAACTTGTTGCCATTTTGAAGATAATTTCATTGTGCCTCTCCCTTATGGAAACCCTCGTCCCTAATAGCAAAAAACTGGGACAGTCGATTTTCACAAGCTTCTCTTGAAGCGACGTTTTTACCAACCAAATCATTTGCCATAGATAGATAATCACTTGGTGCAAGGTCCCAAATATAAGGTGGATGCATAAAATCTCTCAACCAGGCTCCTGTAGCTTCTGGCGAGTCATCATCGATGTGTGTGGCCTGGCGTTGTCCTGATGCAACAGAAATCCTCTCTTGTGTCCCAAGCTGGGCGCTTCTAGGTGATTGCTGTCTTCAAACGGTCCAATTGTTGACGAAAAAAATTGTGCATGATTGGCTGTTACAGTATAAGGACCATAAACACTATTCACATTTTCAGCTGCCTGCCTTCCGTTTTCGCTTTTATCGAAGAAAAATTGTAGAATATTGCATATTTTCTTCTTGCTGGTGTCCATATTCGACGAACACTCAAACACACTTGAGTCAAGCAATCACGAACCTGCTTTAGAAGTTTTTTTAGTACGAAATTTCATCTTTCTACCGCCATCTAGCGTAATATAATCGTACTTATACAATGCGAGATACATATCACTAAAGCCATCTATTGCAAAAATAATGGATTTCTTTTTATTAGAAATTATTATTAGATCTAATATTATGGTTTTGAAGGGATAAAAACTCATTACTTTTGTTGAGACTAAAAAAAACAACTTATGCGACCTTCCAATGACCTTTGCCAATTACATCAATCTTCAATATCTTAAGACAATTGCTGAAAGTCTAGTAAGTCTCCTCGAGTCAAAGTCTTGGATTTGATTCTAACATAAGGGGCTGGTATCCTTGTCATGACCGAGAAAAGACAAGTTATATACATTTAAATTTCTCCTTTCTACAAATATAAAACTATTTTTTTTCTGGGTCTCGACATCATCACAGTCCCTTAATATCTTAGTCTCAGCTTTCACTCCTTGATAAGGTTTTATTCGTGTTCGGTTAACAAACTTTGAGACACTAATAAATGGCAAGCGTAGATACAAACAAATCAATAGCTAACAAAAAAAAAAGCATAGAAAATACTGTGAGGATTATCAAGTTCTTTATTTTAAATTTAAATTATTTTAACTTTATTTTAAAAAAAAATTGTTTACGAGTTAAAACAAATTTTTTTTAATGAAAGAAATAACTTTTTTGCCCTGATTTAATTAGTAACACACTACTGTTTCAATAGTTTATATATTTTAGTTGCGTGAAAAAGTTATGTCCTACTATGTTATATTAGGACAAAATTCATGTGTTTATGGACAAATTCAGAAATGAAACAAATAAGTCAAGTAGGCATTTTAATCAATAGATACGTTAATTAGATGAAAAGGAATATAAGTTCTTTGCAATCAATATGGCAACCATGATGTGAATAAAGTGAGCAACTCTAATTTATTTATTATACTACATATACATATAAAGCTTTTGATTTTAACAACTGGGAGCTACTTTACCAAGGACACACCAAAATTTAGTATAAATTTCTTACACATTTTTATTATCCATTAAATTTGTTTATAGATCATAGTAGTTAGTCTCGATTATACATTGTTTTGAACTTTTACTGATCGAGTTTTTGTGGGGGTAAAAAAATACAGGAATATAATTGAGCCTTGGATGTTAAAATTGAAAAAAAAAAGTAAGACAGAATGTACATATGGAAAGTAGCCACTTCACCTCTACATAAACATATTTTTTAAATCAAAAATCCTTAAAGTATTAATACAATTTATCTACCAATAAATTCAATTTAAAGGCTCTTGCATAAATGATGCGCATTTTATTTGATAAGCAAGGTACAAAAATATTAAATTTAAGGGCATTATAAAAGTATAGTTTATATTTGCTCAGAACAACAATCTGAAAAAAAAAATTTTTTTACGGGAAAAAGGATGTGAAATAGTTTTTACAAATCCTGCAAATTATTTTGGTAAGGATAACAGTTTTTTTAGAGATGAAACTTCCTTTGATAATTTTCTAATTAAAATTTGAAGGGCAGTTGAAAAAGAAAAAGCTCATCTGCCCTCTGGTCTCACATATGATATAATCAATAACAATAACCCTTTGTGCTTAATACTTCCATCTCTGCCTTTTCTACATTGTGCTTTTTTTTTTAATGATGATAATAATAAAATAGAGTGAACAAATTAGAAGAGGGTAAACAGTGTCACAATTCTTTATTTATATAGTTTCTCTTTGTTTAAATAAATGTATATTTAAATATAAATAAATAAATAGCTAATTACGAGCCATTGCAAAAATAAAAGTACAAAAATAACTACTACTCTTGTAGCATACAATTAATCATTTATTTCGTGATTAAAGTAAAAGCTGCTAAACGAATAAGCCTTTTTCAATGCACTCAAAGTATGTTTGCATGCTGGCTTTCATAAAAAATGAATGTCTATATGTACATACACAAAGCACCCTTTATGAAATGCAAATTGATTAAAAAATTAAGGATACATATATTTACTTACTTATAAAAGAGTAACTTTTTATATTTTTTTTTCCCTATTTTATAGATTTTCGTGGATTTGGTGGCCAAATGCAATATAGAGAGCCACTAATTTTCTCCTCGACGCTTTTAAAGAATACACTTTTAATTTTATACTGGGCTGTAAATTAAATTCTGTAATCAATTTGATTTGTTCTTTGTAAATGAATTCTAAGAAACTTTAATGGTTCAGGCAGTCAAAGTTTTGACTTTGTGTTATAAACAAATACAAATTAAAAAGGCTATCATTGCCGTTTTATATTGCCAATTCAATCAAAAATGAAAGAAGCTACACGACAGCTTATCACCATAAAAAGGGAAATCAAATTCTGAAATTGTTAAAATTTATAAACATATAAAATATAAATATTGTTTTGATTTGGGGGACAATTAAGCATCATGAAAGAGATTGGTGGAAGTGGCAATCGACCCAATCTGACCAATCAAAGTAATAAAAGACCACCAAAAGGATCAAGTCTATATGATAATCCAGGTCGGTTTCAAAATCAATGGGTTCTGTTTTTTCTCTATAGAAACGTCATCGCTTAAATGAAAGTAAAAAATAAAATAATGGAATTTAAAAAATCAAGCTTCTCTTAAAAGGTATGAGGAATCTAACTTTCAGCGATGAGAAATATTTGACCTTCCAGGCTACCTTTAATCGTGTGATTTAAAAATATATTGTTTCAATACCCACTACAGGCAGAATCCATTATAAGCGTCAGAAAACCGCATGAACCATGGTATCCAAGATGCCAAAGTGTATTCAGAGTAAAGTCAGTAGGTCACATTGGAGCAGCAATTGTTGCCTTGGATTCAAGAGACATTTCAAGATGTAAATTAAACATTTACTCAAAATGAAGCAGGTACATCAAAATCTATCCTTGGAGCTTGACACGATATACATCCCCTGTATTTTTCATCAGGACTCATAATTGAAGAAAAGGCTTGCTTCATAATTAATCGAAATATCAATTTAATGAGTGCTGAATGAATGGAATGCTATTCGAATAAATACTTTTTGTGCCTGAATAAATGCTGTTCCATGGAGGTTAAGAAAGATCGTTTGCGTCAGTTGTTGCCCAATTGAGTAAAACTCTTCCTGATTATTCGTTATGCTTAAAGATTAATTATTGGCATAAATTGGCTAAATGTTTAAATTGCTTTTTCTCTTTTTCTCCCCTACAAATGGTATTATTATCTTCTTTCAAAACCCTTCCAAGAGCTAAGGATCAAAATAACTTTGGGAAATAATGGGAAATTTGTATTCAATTTTTATGAGATTCTAATAAAATTTTTGTTTTTTAGGTTGGAACTGCTGTTTCTGACAATTGTGTCAAATTACACGTCAAAATATTCATTAGTCTTTGAGATACCCGTCGTCCTTTAGTCAACGACTAAAATATATATTTTTGTCTTTTTAAAATGTCTGAAAGATGATGACTAAAATGGAATTGTGAGAAATGTTGTGGTAATCCAAAAAGTGTAAATGAATACTTCAGATTGAAATTTCTCATTTGAAATTTTGAGAATCCCGGGTTTATTTCTGTAGATACATAACCTACTACTATTGAGAAACCCACGCTCCGATTTTTAATTTTAATAGCATATCTAAACCCAGAAGTTGTTGTTCTATAATTATTAACGCAATAAAAATTTAAGTAGGTAACTGCTTATGAAAATTGGAAAATTGATGCTTTGCATCAGGGAATTGTATTTAGATGATTACAAAAATACTTTTTAATTCATAGTACATGCCTAGAAAGGTTACAGACATAAAAACAACAAAAATATTCTTTAGGGTCCTATTTTTTCTATTAAAAAAATATACTTTTATTCTTAATTTTTTAATTAAGGATTAAAGCGGTTGATTTTCTTATCACAAATGATTCCCTTTTCTTTTCTTTTCTTTCTGTTTTTTTTTTATTTTTTGGCAAAGTAATTTTTATATATTTTCTTTTAAAATCATCTCTGATTTTTTTTATACACATTATATTTTTAGTATGTGTGTGTGAAACACAAAGTTTTTAATATTTGATTTCTGATTTTATATTAAAGTACCTTTTGACAAATATTGGTTTATCGGTTCTTTATTTTTTTAACCTCTACATATAGATATATCTGTAAATACAAATTTTTTATCTGCATATGTATAATATTCATATTTAAGTGATTAAGAAGGAAAGCCCATCCATAATATTGTTTGTAGATAGATAGATACATCTTTTTCAGCTGCCACTTATCTCAAATATAAATGATTGATACATTATTGTTGATAGAAATTTGATAGTTAATTGTATGTACAGTTCTTAGCCTATTTATTAAATGTAACTTGTTCCTTTTCAAGGTTTTTTCTTCGTTTTAACGTATTTTTTAAGGGTTATTAAATTAATACATGTCTTTTAAACAACAATTCTAAAATTTGACATATACTGTGGATAAATTTCAATTTAAAATTTGCACTGGCTGCAATTTTATGCATTTATTTACAGTACAGAGCTTAGTATCAATTCTTAATTGAAATAAATATTTTAGTTTAGTATTGTATCTAGCTAAAATATTATTAAAAATTGCAGCTAAAAGGATTTTGTGCGGCAATACAAAGAGAAGTGCAAAATATTCCTAGATTATTATACCTATAATTACCTTATTATACGCGATGCAAATCTACCAAATTTAATCAAAAACCTATAAAGTAAAACTCTACTCAAAATTTGAGGGTAGTTTTTTAAGACAAACTGTAAAAACCAATTTTTACCCCTCATAGGCTAGCTTGTAGGCCCCAAACTATAAGAAAATGTCATTTGATAACATGCTCTAAAAAAAAATTTTTTTTTGAGAATAGATCTCAATGGAGGTTCAGAAAATTTTTGGACCTGATCACTAACAATTTCAGACCTCTCAAACCCTTTGAAAATAACTAAATTTCCTTCAAAAAAGGCCATTTATCAACCTTCAAATGGCTTGAGAGGTCACAAAAATGACATTCTAAGGCTAAAATTCTCCAATTCTGATTTTTTTATATATAAGAGGCCGAAAATTCTTTGATATTGAAAAATCAGGGATTGACTAGAAAAAGGGAGAGCCTCCTGTGTATTGATAGCTAAGGTATTGAGTTCTTTTATGAAACTTTTCATTTGAAATGTGTATGAAATTTTTATAGAGTTCGTACTTTTTTTTAGCCATTTTGGTCGTATTTAATTTTTAAAACAGTATACATATAAAAACAATAGAATTTCCCCCATCATCTCTGATTTTCATCTTAGGCTTATGTGTGGCTAGACCCTGAACTTGTGAATATACTTAATTATCATTACACTGAAACTTTCAATTCGACTCAGGTTTGTAAAAAAAAATTTGAAGAACATAGAATTCTTGCAGCTCTTTTTCGAACTTCGAAAGGATCAAAATAAAGAAATCCGTTTTTATAAAGCAAAATTGCATTTCCATTAAAATTGTTTCTCTTAAAAAATATTTAAGGACCTCTACATAGTATGCATGTGTCAAGTCAACCACAAAACAAGTTTGTTTTTAAATATATATTAAAGGAGGAAATCCGCATTTAAGTGTATTTTTACTTTATAAATATAACGACCAAATATTTCGGAGTCATTTTAAGACCTATCGCGCACGGTCTAAAATTTCACTTTTAATCGAGAAATCAAAGATTATCGTCTATCCAATAGAGCAATCGGATAAATGTGTCAACTGCACAAGGAGCTAATATGGTCCCACAAAGAACGTCCATCTTTTTCATAGCTTCAGAAATTTATTTAGTTGACGTTGGCTTAAACCAGCTCCTCTGTTTAAGAACTATAATAATCAACTACATCCGCTATCATGCTCATCGTGAATCATTGTAATAGTAACTACTACATAGTCAGAAACACACTATGTTTTTTATTCTTGATTCTGGCCGGTATTTTTTTACTCCTATAATACAGTTGCAATTATTATTGGAGTCATAATTATTTAATGGATCGAAATATACTACTATTAATACAAACGAGAAAAGAGAATGTCTTCAAGAACAATATGAGTGCAGTTCAAACTCATTTTTGAAATATTTCGAATAAACTTGGTTTTATGTTTCACGTGTGGCACACATGAAACATTTCGCAATACTAATAAAGAGCAGAACTGAATTGATCATTTAAGCATATTGACAGATTTTCACGAAAAAGAATAATAAGCCCTATCCTGATTTTACACTAACATATCACACCTATGTTAAAACTTTTGGTTATGCAACACATTACATATTATTTTGAATAATCTACCTCACATAGGCCTTTCAGTCTCTTTTCCCATAACTTTCTTTAATACTAGTTACTTATACTATGTATATTTCATTATACATCGATCGTTAAGCCCAAATAGACACTTACTTACACAATAAATAAAAAATAAAAAAACTCACAAATAATAAAATATTTTACTCATTTTCTTAATGGATAAATATTTTTTTGGAATTTTCATTTTATTTCCGATAATACTTTTAAGAAAATGAGAAAAGTATATAGATATCCATTCATGCTCTTAATACTCAGAGAGTAGCCATTAAAAAATTGGCAAAAAGGTATTATACAAATAAGAAGTTTATGTTTCAATTAAATTTTGGGGAAATAAAATTACTTAATGTACATATATAACCTGTGTGTGTCTTTAGGGAAATCCATTAGTTGAAAAGCATGGGTTTTGCATTTTTTGAAGTACATATATATATGTATGTAGACATAATTTGAACCCTTGCTGATTTAATGATGATGTTAACGTGTATATGTATCAATAACAGATTGCAAAAAAATATATATTTTGCTGTGTGCAAAATAGTATTTCCTTCATACAACTCAATAGCTATAAGATAGCTAATTTTGGTTATATTATAATTTATTTTCGAGACGAATTAAATAGTTTCATTTCTGTTATTTTTGTTGATAGGAGCCAATTTTATGCTTCATCAAAAACTTTAATTTGTTATGTATGTAAAGAAAAAGTAAAAGATACAATTTAGGGTTGCATCTGCCCTTAATTTGAGCGTAAAATCAGTCTCATCCCTTTTATTTGTCCTTGAAAAGCGTTTCATATTAAATAATGTTTATATGTAGGATACACATTTGCATACTCAATAAGTTATAGAATACGATACATGGAGACTGAAATGGCTGATAAGATTATAGAAATGCCCATTTTAGAGGTAAAATAGTGACATTTACAAAATATTAACGGAATTATATTCATTATATTCTGGAGATTAAAAAATGACTTTTTGATTGAGTCCATCGTAAATTCAAAGGTTTGACAGTTTAAATAAGGTTTATGTATAAATGGTGGAATCATGATATGACGTTAACAAAATTAAGGTCCATCACCACCTCAAATAACTTTTTTGCTACCCAAATAACACTAATACTATAGGTAGGCAGACTTGTTACTTGACTGACGAAGAGAAAATTTGATTAACAAGTCGCTGTATGTAGATACTGTTTTCTATCACATTCGAAACAAGTCTGTAGATAATGCTAACAGACTCGTGTGCATGAAAAAATCTCTCAATTTCAACTTCTGTGATTATGCCTTCTTAGATATTCTCTATCTTTGCTCTAAGTCAGTGGTTCTTAATCTGGGCTCAATTGAGCCCCAGGAGGTTTGGCTCACTCCAGTTGTATGATTCGTGATGTCACCCTCTGCTTGACTATAATAATAATAATAATAAAAACACATTTTATTTTTCCAACTGCGAAGATGAATGCAAGTATGGAACTTGTGGGGTTCAGTGCTCCCTCCAACAAGGGGAGGAACCACTGCTCTAAGTTCTTCATCATTGGTACTTTGAATAGATCGAAATAAGCCATTACTTGATATACCTACATTTAACTTGACAATCAGTACTTCATTACTAGCTTTTTTCTAGATCTCTTTAATATTCAAAAACTTTTTGTCCATTAGCTTGCTTCATCTAAAAAGATACGTATCTTTTTTTAAAAGTGGATATAATTTCAAAAGCCCCTCAACACAACTATTTGAACCAAAAAATGATGTGTGATTACATCACATAAACTTATTTCTATGCTATCAAGAAAATGCTATTTTTTTATGTGAACAATGATTTTATCCATAAATGAACTTGAACTTCCGGATCTACCAACGTAATTTAACTACCTTTGCTCAATGTCTGAGGACGTATATAAGAATCAGGACGGATGGAGGCAATTCTATTATTGCTATTAACATCTGTTAGAATTTAAAGGTTGGAAACTTCATTTGGAAGTTATTCATATCTCTTTGATAGTATCACTATCATTTTCAGTAACATTCTTCTGTGATTTCTCTACAGTGTTATCTCCTACACTTGATTCATTAAACAATTTAATAGGAGTACTTATGACAATATTTTTGTTTTTAAATGCCGTCATTGATGGACTTTGATTTTGACAGAAATGTTCCAGATATTTTATATATTTAAAAAAAATGATTTTTTTGTTACATTTAATTTATTGTATTTTACATTGAATTAGTGAAAATCAAGACATATGATCCTTAGGTATTATGATTTATAACCTTTCCTCCTTAAAAAAGCCATACATTAGATGATAATAAGCCAATTATTCACAACTATTGTTCGATTCTAAACTTCGATTTAGTGAATTGTTAATAAAAATGAGTTCAAGCTGAAGCAATCAATGTTCACAACACTACTAAGGTTAAAAGTATTAAAGTTATTATATAAAAAATATAAATTTACAATATATTTTGGTCAATTGTTTAAGTCCTAAATTTGGTTGGGGTTTTCTTTATTTAAAAGTTGTCAATATATACACTGTGATGTATATATTCTTTGTTTCAATGTATCTATTGACATTTTTTAAAGGCACAAAAACCCTACCAAATTTTGGACATACATAATTCATCACTCATGTATTTATATCTAACTTGACTTCCATTTTATAACTATATGCTTCTTTAAATGTGTATCCTTTAAATGATTAATAAAAAATCCATGGAACCAATCATATCGAGTGAAAATAATTGAAATTATGAATTATAATATAATGTGAGTAATTTTAAAATTTTTTATGCTTAAAACTAATACTTTTCCTTCCTCCCTTCCAAGATATTAAAAGAAGTCCATGCTCACTCAACCCATTATTTTGATATGAGGATAGCTGTTAATGATGTAAATAGCTCTCATTTACAGAAAAAATAATCGAAAGAAAAGAGTTGAAAGTCTTCATTAGTTTCATATATTTGAATGACTGCATCAAGGGTCAGTCTTATGTTCCCTTATTTTTTTTGGAGAGAGCCTCTTTGATGATATTATATAATATGAGACGACAAAAGTTATTAAGTATAAATTTAATAGGAGATAATAAAGAGTTGATATGAAACGTCACTCCAAATAATGATCACATCATGAAATTAATAGAAAATATCTTTTTGATTAAATGTTGCAACATGTTAAATTAATAAATTAGTATGACTATAATTTAATGAAAAGAGTCTAGGAATGTGTTGAGAGGCATTGCTGAAGCAATATACCAGTATATGCAATAATGTTATATATAATTGGGCAATCCTTAATTTTTGTAAAAATGAATAATTTCTTTTGTAAGCTACGAAATTTTTGGTAGAGAGCACAAACTTTAATATCTATTTAAAATTTGCATTTAATTTAGGGTAGAGGTGACGTGATTAAAATACTTTATTACTTTATTGAGAGTATCATCATATTAAAAAAAATCAAAATATAATCACAAAATACATATGTGTAGAAGCAACATAAAAAGATCCCTCTAATACTTTTGGTGAGAACGTATTCTAAATATAAAATCTATTTCTCTATTTTTAATAAATTTTTCTTGAGACAAAGATATATGTACATAGGTCAAAGCTCTTGAACAAATTCCAACCTTTGAATGTTGCATTGCACTCAAGAGGATTAGCTCTGGATTGCAAAGTCCAAAATTTTTGATTACGTCTTTGTAGATTTTCACTTATGATATATAAAGTATCTATCTCTTTTGAAAGACATAGTTGTTCAAACATAATTGGTATCCGTATTCGACACATGTATCTTCTCGAATTTTGAAGCTCATGTGTGCATAAACATTCATAATAAGTCTAACTAGACAAATTAGGTAATTATACTAGAGAGGCACTATGTTATTTGGTAAATACTTTTAGCACCGACCATGTTGCTTGCTCTTGTTATTTAGCAAACAAAGCTTACTTTTCCAGGCTTTTGACTCAATATGTCAGGGTTTCTATAGTATTATCTACAATGTGAGTCTTTTTTGTCATTTCAGTTGAAATACTAATGTCTTCTGATCAATCAATGGCAAGCTTCCTATGAGTCTTCAGATCTATATCCGTAATTTTATGTTGAATATTGAGATACTTTTTTAGAATTAGAAAGGGGCTTTGTATATAAATTATTTTTCACATTTCATCCAGTTTCAATATTATTTTATATATATTCTTGCAATGAGAACAATTTAGTACAACTGGGAAAGATTCCAAGTATCAGTTCAATCTTACATTGAAATCTATTTTTATAAAAATAAGTTTTTGTTGCAATTTCGATTACATAGCAAATCACAATTGAAAATATCTTTCACAAGTTCAAAAAAATAAACACAAAAGCTTCTCTTGAAGAAAAACTTTTTTCTGACCATGATATATTGAAACAAAATGACATTTTTTTTGTAGAAGTCAATAACAATGAATGTACTGTAGAATCCCGCATCCTCAAACAAAAATTATTACAAATTTGAAGTCAATATTTTGGTGTTTTTGTAGCAGATATTTCGAAACATAAATTATTTTAATTATCTCTGTTGAAAAATCTACTAAAATCCTGTGGCTCGCAATAGTTATTTGCAAATAACAACCAAAGATAGCCCTAGTGTATAATATATGTATACATAAATATATAATTAAACCTTGTAGGAATATAAATCTTCCATCCCCCCCCCCCCCCAACATAAATTCAAATATTATATTTAGGTCATTAAAATATATGGTTTAAAAGTTATAAATCCATTAAATCAATTTCCAATAAACAAATGTTAAATCGATAATTTTTATATTAAAAAAATGAAAACAAAAAACTGTTACTAAATGGAAAAAATAATTTAAAATGTAACATATATATACAAAACAAAAGAAATTGTTGAACATAAATGAAATAGTTTTTTTTTTTTTGTTTTTTTGTAAATAAAAATACAATGTAAATTTTACAAGTAATTTCAATAATTGGAAACAAAACTATTTCCCTCTGTTTTCACAACGAGCTATTTGGGATGAACAAAAATATAATGTATTATTTTTCTAACTTTTTTTCATCAGTTGAGTCTTTTGATTTACAGCAGCTGACTCTATATATGTTGAATTTACTCAAAAAGGATATTATTATTATTTATGATTTTAATATATAATATTTATGTATATTAAATCAAGGACTCCGGACACTTTTATTGAATTTTTTAAATATTATATATGTAAGAGTACATTGATTTGTATATTGATAGAATTTATGAATATCAAATACTAACTCCACCCAAAATTAAAAAGTTGGCAATAAGAAGGCTAACTACCATATACTTTTTCAAAAAAATTCTTTTTCCTTTTGAGTGTCGAGATTGTGTGTACAAAAAATGCTCAACGTGTATAGAGTGCCACAGAGTGCAAAAGAAACAAACCTGTTCAGATAGAATGTAAAAATAGAAATATAAGTTTATTTTTTTTAAATGTTATTTTAGCTTACAAGGTTTTAGGCAAGGAATTGAAAACATAGCACTATAAAAAATACCCATTGCAAGTTTAGACCGTAAATGTATGGAATCATAATATGAAAAGGTGCTTCTTTGGGAATGCAAGAAACAGAAATGAAAAAAGAAAAAGGATTTTGACGAATAAAACATGTTTATTTATGTTTTTTGTAGATTATCCTTTGTTAAGCAGAAAATTTAGCTACATGGCTTTTACTGGTTTTGAAATTATTTTTTTGAGACATGAAATTTTTTTTTTTATATAATACCAATTACGCTTGAAATGTTATTTTCCATTAACGTAAAAAATAGAGTTGCGGCAAATTTTGTATGATTTTAAGCAGTATTTAGCTGCTCTCCCTCCTCTTAGGTGGCTCCAAAACCCCCTGGTGAAGAGCCCCTGAACTAATTGTCCAATTTTTTTGAAAAAAAATGTAGAAAACTTCATTTTATTACCTTACAAAGGGAAAAAAAAACAACATATAAAAACATGGGTTTTATACTTTAAATATTTGATTGTAGATAGCTGAATGATGACGTCACGTAAAATCCTCAAAAACTACAAGTGTTTGAGCTTCATGAAAGTGTTTCTGTATTTGAAATGAGCAAAATTATTGTGGATATATCATTGGAAAATGAAATGGCAAAAACTTTCCTCTTATGCATTTTAAGTAATCTTAACTTAATTGAATATATTAGTCAAAAAATTGAGTCAATCAGTGTCGATATTTATTAATATGAAAAAAAATAATATAAATAGCTCATTACTATTTTAAAGATGTACGTGACTACAATTTAAAAAAAGGCATTTTTAAGAGTGATTGACGTCATAGAAAGACTTTTTACAATATATATTATATATAACTGGTGCGTCATTAGTCGTTGAACACTTTTTAAATCTTAAGTTATGGCTTTATACAATATTTAGAAGGCTATGTGTCATGAATATAAATTATTTCATCATTATTTGACTATATTATTTTTGTTTGCAAATAAAGTCTTCCCAAAAAATAAACAGTAAAGCCACAATTAAACATTAAAGATGAACATGGGTTGAGAACACTCATTATGTGACCAAATACCTAGTGATAAGGTATTCCAAACCCTTGGCAACCAATTCAGCAAGTAAAGATACACATTCACTCAATTCGATACCCCTTTTTCATATCCAACGCCACCCATACGTACCCCAATAAAAAGATAGTATCTAGCAGATTTTTGAAGAAGGGGATGTGACTGCCCCCATCTTCTACTCTAGTCCCAATCGACTGCCACGTTTGATTTCAAATTGAGCAAAATGCTTATAGGAACAAATACTGCAATATTTCAAGCCTAAAAAGATTAGGCTTGAAATGACATAGATCAGGATAAAGGAGTCCAAAATTGATGAAAGAAAAAATAAATCTTGGGTTGTCAATGATCCCAGGAAAGTAACGAAGGGTTAATATTTTAGTATGACATAGTAGGTGGTATGTAACAGTAATTTGAAACAAGGTTTAATAGTGTAAATAAAAAACGTTATGATCGAGGAGTGGTTCTTATCCTGGGTTCGATCGAACCCCAGGTGTTCGGTGGTTTAGTTCACTCCATTCATATGGTTCGTAACATCACGCTCTGCTTGGCTTTCCAAAAATAAAAAGAAAAAAAAGGATGCACATATCATTTATATACATATGGGGATTAGTACCTACAACAAACAAGGTTGAGAACCACTGTGCACTGTGCATTTTTCGCTACTCCAAATAAAAGTTCTAATTATTATTAGATGAAGGTCATTTTATCATCTAACTGTACAATATTTATTCCCCATGAATGGTTTTTATTTAATATGTATTTAGTTTTATACAACAAAAAAATTTTATATTAGAACTTGACTTATCATTATCTCAAATGTAGATAAAATCAGTAAAGCATGAATACCTAGGTATTTACTTACTCAAATACCATCTACTATCATCATCATCATCATCATAAGTAACCTAATGCATGCAATTTATTTCAGGAATTCTTCTTATAGTAGTTACTTATCTTTGACATTTTTTTTTGTGAGAACATGGAAGTAAAGTAAAATTAAATAAAAGAAGAGTAATTTTTAAATGGGATGTACTTTTTTGATAGTGCTTGCATTTTATATAACTCTAGAACACACATATAATAAATATATCTATATAAGGGCACAGAGAGAGAGAGAGAGAGATCTAAAAGGGTGCATTAAATTTATCATTCTTTATCAGGGTTTTAAACTTAAAGTCATACACTAAGAATGTTAATCATATCAGGTTTTTATTACTAATTTATTTTTTTCTTTCGTTATTATATCCAATATTTTTGATGAAATCTTACATTGAAATTATGCTATAAACATGATGTCCACCCTTGACAATATAACATTTTATTACAAGCAAAGTATTATTGGTAAAAGTTTGCCCAAATATGTATATATATATATACATATTTAGGGGAGACTAGTGAGAATTGCTAGAGGCCCTTTTTTCAAATACATCAAAAAAGTCATAAATTTTACATTAATATACAAGTTATTCTGAAGGAAAAAAAATAATGATTTTTCTTGATTTTAAGATGTGAAATAACTTTTTTGTTATATAAATTCTGATCAGATTTTTTGATTATTGTTTTAGCTGTTACTCATATCTTGGCCTTAAAAAAGAAATAGTCTTAGCCCTTTGAGCACACAGTTCTAAAATATTGTGTACCCGTCAACAAATGCATGTGTTCAACTCATTGATGGCTTTTTTTTATTCTAATGTATTAATAATATAACACATTCTAACAAAAGTTTATTTTTTGTTTATGACCGAGTTCTAGTAATGATTTGTTTATGATTGCCTTTGAGTTGAAAAGTAGCAAAAAAATATAAAATAATAATATAATTTTACAATGTGTCAGGGACAATAATCAATAAATCAACGTGTTCGACAGCAAAATACGCAGACACACTCTGAGTCTTGCCTTTTTTAATTCATTTGAATTATGGACTTTTTTTTGCTATGGGTATTCAAATGGAAGTTGTAGAAAAACTATTGACTGTTTTAATTCTTGAATAGATTCAATCAATAACAGACATAATTTTGTAAATCTAATCAGTTTTCAGATTATATTGAGTCCAGTAATAGTATAAATTGTTGTAACAGACCCCAATCGTCCCTACATACCAGGGGCGTACTGGGGCGAAAATTTCCACCGGGCAAAGAGTAAATGAGGGGTGCCACGATAAAGGCGCATTATGCTAAATCGAAGGGGCGCCTAGTAAAGATTTCAGAGGGGCGCACCGGTCATTGACCGGTTGACCGCCGGGCCAGTACGCCCCTGCTACATACATATTTTATACATATATATTATGTACAAAAAGGCTCAATAAAAAGTTTAGATCAATACTTTGTATTTTTTTATTTTTCACTTATCATATTTTAATGGAAAATAAAGCAAAGTACTTATTTTATGTGCGTTTATTTTACATATTTAAAAAAATAATGGGCTTAAGGAGTATATTGGGTCCAATTACATGGACTGATAATAATAAAAAGTCTAAGGAGTATTGATAATCAGATAAAGCATTCATACTATTAACGATTGTTTGCCTCAACAAAAAAAAAAAAAAAATCAAAAGAACTAATAGTTTTTTATTAAATACTTATCTCTTAAAAATCCAAATTTGGTTGGAGCCACCCTTTTTGATAGATTCCTTTCAATTATGATTATGGTCAACTATTTTTTTTACATATTGAGGATTAATGTATATAATTAAAAACAAATGTTTTCACTTTAACTGTTCATTATTTTTGCTAATTATTTGATCGTTTATTAACAACCAACTAACCGCATTCCATAATTCCCAATGGTTATTCTACATCTTCAACAATGCATCCATAATTTGGAAATTGCAAGAGAAAAAATTTGAAAGCATCTCAATACCTCCTTTGCTATGATATTGAAGCATTTAAACAGTGGCTGGAGTGACCCTGCTTAGGGGAAAAATCGTTCCACAAAAATCATTATGCGTCGGCTCTATGTAGTATAAATTAATAAAAAAGTGTGCAAAAAAAGTTATATTATTAAATGAGAATCTCTTACCATTGCAAAAAATACAAATAATAATGATAATCTGTTTTTGTCCTTAGTGTGTTCTTGTATTGTTTTTATTTTCAGACTTTTAAAACTAATTTAATAATTTTGATTATTTAATAGTATTTATGTCTATGACAACTGCTATTCAGGGAACAAACTTTTCTGTGTCCTTTCACTAAAGCTAAATAGCTTTCATAAAATTAATAACATCTCTTTACATATATACAAAGGAATTTTAAAAGAGCAGAAAAAATGTTGATGTACTATAGAGATTGGGTGAGAAAAAATATATCTCTTCAATCAGACAATATATGGAGATAAATATATGTACAACAGCTGCAACGTACAAAAATTTAATTAATTTTGCAAATGGAGAAAAATCCATCAATGCCCATTAATTGTATTTTATTTTGCTGTTTTAATGAAATCAATTGTATTTACTAAAATAGTAATTGAATCCCTACTGTAAACTAAGGATCCTAGGACTTTGCAACAAGTTTGCTGTATATCTAGGATCTTGAGAAAATCTCAAAAGTTTTGAGGATATTATGGAAAGAAAATGTAATCAAGGAATTACAAATTACATACAATTATTGGGTGTAGTTATTTTATTGTCACTTATAATGCGGATAGGAGGAAATTACGAAGGATCTCAGTGCATTTGGTATATTTACTAATTAGTAACTATATGAGGAGAAATAGTCAAATTAAAAAAATATATCAAATTGGATAAATGAATTGTCTTTCTAAAATTGAATATCCTTTTTTATTTTTGAAAATAAATTATTAATTTGTTTCTTTTTAAATGTATTAAATGTATAATCAGTAACTTCGATCGATTACTAATTATTATGGACCACTGTCTAAAATTGGCTTATACGAGTTCTACTAGACAACATTTTTATTTCTATATGTGTACAATTGTCTATAGGGAGCTTACCATAAACTTTCTCGTCAAACAAAGAAAAGGTGTAAAATATCCTAATAAGTAACATTAATTATACAGTAAATTCTTTGCAAAAAAAATAAAAAGAAGAAAAAAAGACGGAAAAACTTTTAATATTTGCTGTAGATGGGTTAGTTAGCCAGTTAGTCAATGAACTTGTTCTATCATTACCTACCTAACAAAAATTATAATACCTAATAAATGAAGCACAGATAGCACATCAATACTGTTACTAATTAATAGCATAATGAAACTATTTTATTCTTGCAACAACAACATATTTATCCTATTTTGTATAATGCTTGTAAGTCATTTGAAAAAAGTAATTCATTATCCTTTGGGTTTTTTTTTTGTATGTTCCGTCATTAAGAGAGTATCACAATGGATTCATGCACTACCATGCTATAATCTATGTAGATAGATATATCAAGAAGAAATACACCAAATATATATATATATATATATATATATAAGAACCCACTATAAGCTGTAATTGTAAGTAGGTAATGAAACTCTAAAAAATATTTATTGAGCTTTCTAAAAAAAAAAGAGAAAAAGATTTTAAGTAAGTAAATGTGTTACTTCATTTGTCATGGTTAGAGTCAAATATTTGAAATGTGTTTTTTTTTTCTTCAGTACATATTACTTATTTTTAGGTATACATATTTATCAACCTATAAGTTACTTTATATTTAAAGAATTTATAATTGATTATCCAATTATTTTAATTTAAAATTAAAGTTCCCTGAACAAGTTGTTGACGTATCGAATATAAGTAACTATCAAAATGCAGTTAAATGTAAGTTAATATTTCTAAAATGTGGATAATCTCAACATTAATCATACATCCAATGGATTCAGTGCTTAAGGTGCTACCTAGAGGAACTTTGATGGACAGGTGACAATTTTTTAGGCCAATACTCCCCTCTCTACCCGCTCCATGATGTCTTTGTAGGAAGTAGCTGAAACTAATATAATAGCGGATTCAGAAGTTTCTTGAGGCAGGGAATCCTGGTCCAAAAGTGACGGTATAGGGATGTATTAAGTTGTTGTTATGGTGTATCAGGGCTTGATTAGCCACTAATAGGGGAGCAATGAGTGTACATATGACAGATTCAAGCGTTTTCAAGCGACGTCATCATTATGAAAGAATTTAGAAGCAAATTTCATAAGATTAATCACCTTTGCCCCTACAATGTATTTTATTTTTTTTTTCATTCTTAAAGCCATGAGATAAAAAAAAAGTCTCCTTTAGAACTTTGTTAAAAAATTATCCATTTTCTTAAATAATTAACATATTAACATATAAAAAGACAATGCCTCCAATCAATGCATCATTTTTGGGTGTGTAAGCCTTTCGCAAACAGCAATTTTGTTGCCATTTTACTATCCATTTAATGTCCATTCTAGCAATTCTAACAAATATATGACTCAAATACTTTATGTAACTTTCTATCTCAAATTTACCAAAACAAAAAAATCAAAAAAAATCAGATAGACTTTCGATTCCCTAGCTATTAATGCCTTTAGACTCCAAAGAAAATTACTTCCATTCCAAACATAAATACATTATAAAAGATATTAGGACACATAAAGATATAGGGATCAAAAGCTATCAGGTCTTAACAACTGCATTGAAATCTATTCATATCAATATAATAGTATACATATCGATATGTACTGCGAATCCAATCAAACTCAAAGTGATAAATCCAAGAAAATCTACATCACGTATAAGAATCATAAACTTTTAAAGTCTAGATGATTTCATTTACATACAAAGTAAATATCATAAAAAAAAATATTTCATATTTTTTTTTCTTTATCTAGGTATAAAGGTAATTTAAAGATTTGTCACGCTTGCGAGTATACTTTATACTTAGTGCTATATATGTATGTATATATATACATAGGCATGGCTGAAAGTCCTCTTTTTCTTCAACCAAAAATATGAGCCTTCATAGTACAAATTAGCTATATCATAATAAATATTGCACTAACTATATACCTTGATACATTTTTACTATAATGAATAAAGTCAACGAGAGGCATCAAATTAATTTAATTACTCAATTATAATTGTCGTGAAGTTTTATTTTTTAAATATTTTTAGTCCTTTATTCTACTCGACTCGAATTGAAAGTAAAAAAGATCTTGCAACTTGAATCTGACTCGATGTGAAATGATTCATACTGAACTTTGAGCCTTGAGTTTCAGAAACATTCATTATTCTCAAGTGTGATTGTTCATATTGTAGCTACCTTTTATCTTGTTATATCATTGAATTTTAGTATTCATAATGATTACATAGTTATTGGGAGCTGGAGAGCTCTGACTCGAGTATGTATCAACTCAAACAAAAGGTTGAGACGATTTCAGAAATTGTATGAATTTTAATTCCTTTTTCAACCATAGTAAATAGGAATCGATACCAGGACTCACTCAAATCTGTAACTCAAAGTCAATTTTTCAGCATAGAAATAAATTAAATTAAATTCTGGCGGTTAATTTTCAAACAAATGATTGTTGAATAAAAATGAGTTTAAAAGCAATCAGAGTACAGACTTGGCTTTGTCACATTTTAGAAATGTGTAAAAAAGAGCCCTTCTCGGTAAAGGGTCAATTATATCAAAAGCGTGGTGGACAATTTATATTTCTTTTGGTTTTTTGTTTGTTTTTTGAAGCTGTCATTCTTCTTTCTTAATTCTTGTAGAAGACATATCTATTAATTATATTTGTTTTGACATATATAATTAATAAAAAATACCTAAATTATACTCATTGCTATGAAAATACATACACGTTTGAGCCGCAATGTGCTCAAATGAATGGTAAGTAAAAGCTATTTTGGAAAGGAATAACCCAAAAATAATGTAGCCATGTCATTTCCTTCCTAATTAAAGACTTCACAGCATACCAGCTGCATTAATGTCTCTAAACAATACCATATTCTTTATAAAACTATCTCAGATGTGATTTTTACGCTCATTCCTTTAGTATATCTTGTCATGATTTTGACTAGAATTACTATTATTATTTGAAAATCTTCTTAAAGCTCAACAGAAAAACTTGTTGAGGAGCCCCAAGTGGCTTATCTTGTTTTATTCTTCAGCTCTCTTTTTGTGAAGGATAATTGCATAAATAAGTTAGATCGTAAACACAAAGTCAATCGACATTTTAATTAACGTCATCAACAGTAACTAACGAAAAGTACTTTCCACCTTTCTCGTCATGTGGCGTTTTCTGCATTTTGGTAATACAAAGTATTTTTCTTTCTTAAAAACTGCTTCTCTTTTTCTCTCGCATTAACTTTCAAAAATAAAGTTTTAAAAATTAAAAGTATCTATTCCAATCTATCCCTGTCAAAAAGTTTTTTTTAAGTCATTATGAATAGTAAGTCTAAGATTATAATTCGCGCTAAATGCCTCATACAAATATCTGATATATTTCCTATATTTACGATTGCCATATTTAAACCCAATTCTATAAAAACATATCATAGGAAATCCTTGAATGAAGTTTTTATTATTGAAAGCTAGTCTAAAGATAATGATAAGCAGAGATGGAAATATAACAAAGTTACTTTTTTCAGTAATTGAATAAAAAAAAAGAAAAGAAAAAAAGAAGATATTGTTACCCTGTTACTGAAATAAAAATAAAATTTTAATTCAAATAATTCAGTCAGTCTCATCTCTGGTTATGACTTATGTCATAAATCTGTGAATAAATAATAAAACTTTGTGTATGTAAAATTAAGGGGAAAGTTCATTATTCAAATCTATTATTCTGTTTTACTTTGTATTTTATTGAATAAAGAATAAATTAACATTTGTTGAAAGTAAGAGGCCCGTTATTTTTAGGAGTGACTAATTACTTTTGCTCTTGCTGTTTACCTAAGAACGTGTACATATGTGACTAACTTTCCCAAATATCGTGCCCAATACTGTTGATAAGATCAAACATTGTAAACACAAAGTCCTTTCAATATTAATTAATATTAAGAAATGAGAAACGCAGGCTAAAAGAAAATGCCTCAATGAGCCACTGGCTGTCTCTCAAGACATAATTGAGACCCTGACTATGTATATATATATATAATAGCATCAAAAATGTTTTTTCTACAAATTTAAAGCATCACTCGTAATCTAAATGAAAACTAGGCACTGAATATCTAAAACACAATCAAGGCAAGTGTTTCATAATCTGAGGCATAGTCGTTTAGGCTCATAACACGAAGGGATTTTGATTATGCAAAAAATAATTCTGAATTCATAAATGTATATGAAACATTACATAAATACATAAAAAATAACGATTAAATCCTTTTCTATGAGTATAGCTTTATGTAAAATCTTGGAAATATTATTTTTTTATTCAATTTGACAAAAAAAAAAAAGAAATATAAAATTAGCTTTATGTTATTTTTGTTTGATAAAGACTTAATTAAGATTTATTAGCATAAGTCTAAGAAATGTATGTAAATTTTGTTATACTATAAAGCACTCAGAACCAGGGGCCTACACTCTTATATACATTATTTCATGGATGAACAAACTGCGCAACTATTATATGTGATAACTTTGATATCAAGTTTTCTAATAATTACATCATTTATTCTTCTATATTTAGCTCCAATATGATAAATAATAATTAAGATTAGATATTTTTGAAATAATTGGAGGGAATTTGAAGTACCTCTGAAAGATTTATCAGAATTATATATTTATAGAAACAATAATGATTAATTAATCATTAGTTGAAGAGTAAAAAAAAAATGTAATCCATATTTATTTTTAAGAGATTTGATCCTTGCTTCCACTTGTGTTGAGAAGCCATAAATAGAAGTGATTAATAAATACAACCTTTTTGAATACTTTATAAAAAATAAAAACAATATATAAAAAATGTTATCACACTTTAGTTTTCCTATACTCGTGATTATTCCGTAGGCAGTGTGTTTATCTATGCCAGGGGTGTCAAACATACGGCCTGCAAGGGAGTTCAATCAGGCCTGCAGGATAATTTGAAAGTGGAAAAAATACATATTATACATGGATTAAAATTCTTATTCTTAAAATGTAATTCATGAATTATCCGCTAGTGGCACATGTAAGTCATTCCTTATAAGTCTCATGTAATCTCATGTTGAGTTTGTTATTAAAATTTTCGATACCAGTTATTTAAAGCTTGTGAAATTTTGTGAAATGTTTTGTAAAAGTGTAATTCAATAAATTTTTAGCTAAATTTAACAATGCCATTGTTCTTCTTTAAATCAAAACAAAGGGAAGACATTATATTTTGGTTATTTATAGAGCTAAGTATGCTGTAATTTGAATGGTCCGGCCCGCAACGTCTACTTAGGGACCGTATGTGGCCCACGATATTGAATGAGTTTGACACCCCTGATCTATTCATTAATATAAGTTACTATAGTCTAAAACCCAAATCATACTAGTAAATTAACTGCCAGAGATAAACATTTTTACAACAAATATTGTACCCTCGAATCATGGTTCATTTCGATATCAACAATGCTTAAATGAGTCATACTAGTTCAATTTATTTTGTTGTGTGTATTGATTAAATGACTAAAAATTGGCTGCTTTTATATCTTTTTTCGACATTACATACATTCAAAAACTTTCACACTGAGAACATCACTACTATGTCTGTACCTTCTCCCAAGTTCTGGATCAGAAACATTCATTTTGCTGAGTTTGTACACTGTTTTTCTTCTTTTCTTTTTGGAATTTACGAAAGACGGCACAAACGTTTACGTGGATTACTGCCACCTAGGTACTGTCTTGGAGTATAAATTACTTTACATATGGATCGAATCTCATAGGATTTTTCCTTTTCTTTCTCTTATCTACATAATAAATGAATCACTTTAAATTTTGCTTTTGTTTATTATGTAATTAGCAACAAATTGCTTGATCAAATTCTTCTTTTATCGACAGTAAATGCATTTTGATATTAATATTTTCTCTACTTACCATCATTTCAACTGGGATCAAAAGATACTCCTCAAAATTAAGAGGATAATTTAAGTAACAATAGCAGAATCGCTCTCTTATGACTCTTTAAACAGTATAACGACACTGGGGAAAGTATTTCCCTTTGATGGTATCAAAAGAGAAATAATATTTAAATACATACTTAATAAAGTACATAAAATTTCATATGGCCTAGTATTTAAACGTGAAATGTTATTCAAAGCCAATGTTAAGAGGGTATCAACAAATGATAACACCCTCACCAACCTTAATTTTAAATGACCCCCAAAATTTTGTTTATTTTTTATTAATTTCAAATTTGACGACACCCATGGTTGGATTTTAAACCAATGTCACCATTTATGTAATTGCTGTATTTGACAACGGACAACTTATATGTGTTTCAGGTTTGAGTCATATAAAATACGATATTTTTTGTTGTATTTATTGACATCAAACTGATATTAGACACCAATAGGATAGTCTCTGGACGATTCTTCATCTATTAACTAATGGTTAGTAAGAAATATCCATGCTTCGATTCACATCCATCATGTAATGTCTAATGAGTACATATTGCAAAGAATATATGTAATTATGAAAATATTCTTTTAAAAGAGTATAAAAATGAAATCAATTTTGAAGATGGATCAGTCTAGAAAAATTTATATATAATTACTTTCTTTGCAAATTAGATTAAAAGTAGGTACGAATTCTGGTAAAGTAAAATAAAATTAGTGACGCTCATTAATGAAAATAGGTACAAGTCAAAAACACAGCTTATTTGAATATATACATATTGCTTTATAAAACCCTTCTAAGATGAATGTCAACAACATCCACGTCAAAGATGTTTCTCGACACCCAAAACTGTTGATAAAAAAAACAGAGCTCTTCTTTTCTTAAAAAGTACATTTATATCCGTTCTAGAATAAATGAAGTAAATTTTTTATTTCTTTTTGTGCTTACTTGTAGTAGATATGAAAGGTTATATATAGTGTCCTTGCAAAAAATCTCTTATTTCCCTTAAAGAAAGCAAGTCTCATTTTATATAATATGTAGATTAATTTTGAGAGATCTATCAAAATATGTCCCTAGGGAAGACTGTTATGTCTATGTGAAGGCTCCTACAACTCAACTCTGGTGTGCATCTTGTAAGAATGGAAGCCATACATACACATAATAATTTCCAAGGGCTTAAAAATATTTTTAACAAGTATATTTATATATATATACAAATTTTTTTTTACTTTTTCTTGTACCTTGGTACAATGATGATTCAAAAGGCCTTTAAAGTTTGAAAAGAACTGATCTAAGGAATAAATAAGTAAATATATAATTTGGGAGTAACAGGTTGTCTCTGAGCTACTCAATAGTTAGTTTTTTTAAAGTCTAGAGTCTGTCTGCTCGAATGCAAAACTAATGTTTTTCACTTTAAGTTCGCGTGAAATCTGAAATTGTAGTTTAATGAGGTTATGAGTAAGTCAATTTCGAGTTCCTAGCTCTAACATGTTCTTATTTCTTCTTAATACAAATCAAAAATAGGAAGACGATTTGCAAAGTACATGCCATTTGACAAAATTATTACTGATTTCGAATCGTTTAAATAAACTCCTTAAAGAGTTAGGAGCGTATTTTTTTATGGAATTTATATATATATGTAGACAGAATAATTTATACAGAAAGGAAACTATAATATTTTAAGAATGAGCAAGATTAGTCATATCTTCTTAGACACTTATCTGTATTAAAATGATTCCGCAAGGGTTTTTTATGTATATATGTATATGTACATATAACAATGGTAGTATATATCACTAACAAATGAAATGAATTCCGACCAACCACACTTATAAATGGGAGATTATCCTACTTAACTCCATACATCTAATCGCATGAACAAATGATGAAAGGAGGTCCTTATTAGATGAAGAAGAAGAAAGGATTCTGGAATGTATTTAAATCGGCTACAGTATCTCTAGATAGTTTTTTTTTTTTTTTTTTTTTTTTTACTTTTTTTGCTTTCATTCTTTTGATTTCTGTTTCCATCTATTCATTCACTCTCTCTGAGTCTCTGTTAACAATGAAGTAGTGAATAAAGAGACTAAGTAATTTACTTTAAAAAGAAACTATCAATAGAACTGTTTTTTCTCTCTCTATATATATTTAGCACCTTAATCTAGTTGTATAAAGTATAAAGAACAAAAATAATTTAAAAAAATTGAAGTCAATGTGTGGAATATTTTATGTATTTTCGAACAATAAAGTCACCTTTTTTTAAAAAAAAAAATAAGAAGTTAATTTACATGTCTATGTATATACAAAGGTTACAAAGGTCAGTGATGGGATTCAGATTTAGAGTTCTTTACTTAAGAAACTGTACAAATGATTAATTACACTAATCCTAAGGGGTATAATTAATATAAAAGTTAATCTGCATAACACGCTTATTTCAAATCTGTAACTTTTTTTTATCGAGAGTCCTAAAGTTTTTGAGAAATCGGAGTCTACTTTTTTAGCTTTTTTTTGCCCATTTTCCAAGTTCATTTTCAATTTAAGCCTAGGAGGATACTCATTATGTGCATTTAAAAATGTTTATTCGCTTTTGTATTTAATGCAAATTCCATTTCTGCGAATTTATGCTCAAAATTGGATGAAAATTTACACACTTAGATGCACGATTTCTTCAAAATTAAGGACTTTTCATTATTTTTTATTATACTTATATCCCTCAAGATTTTTGATGTTGTCCAGTGTTATTATTTGTTAAGATTTATGTACCTAGATACATTTTTGGAAACTATATTACATAGGGATGTGATTTAATAAATTTTCTACAAAATGATTCTTAAAATCTTTAAAACCCTTCATTGTTAGGGACAAAAGTAAACTGTTGGGGAAAAGATTGCTATAAAAAATATATTTAAAAACATGTGAGTGAATTATTTGTACTACCTATCATTTTATTACGTTAATACTAAACTTTATGTCTATCAAAACACCCAATTACACGGGTCAACAGTCAAACATTATAATAATGATTCGCTAATGTATTTAATGCAAATCCCATTTCCAGTCTTTGTTTTGACCTAAAGGGACTCTTAAGGGCATAGGCGGCGAAAGTAGCCCCAAAAGTTGGTCAAACTCTTTGTACTTAAATAACTCCTTGAATATTATATAAAATGGAAAAATAAGGAATGCGTTCAAGAGCCCAGACTCACAGCCTTCAAACGAGATGTCATGCGCCCGATAAGAATCCTTAACTAAAGATAAAACGTCCATCTAAATGTGTAAATTTTCATTTAATTTTGAGCAAAAGTTCGCTAGAAATCTAAGACTCACGGTAGAGCAACTAAAGTAGTAGCACGCAGAATAATTTCAGCTGGTTTCTTAAGTTATTTCTCAAGGAGTTATTAAAGTACAAAGGATTTGACCGACTTGGGGTCAACTCCCATCCCCTACACTTCCAGGAGTCCTTTTAGCTCAAAACAAAGACTGAAATTGGAATTTGCATTAAATACACTAGCGAATCATCATTTTTTAATGCCCAAAATTTGTATTCTTCTAGGCTTAAATTGAAGTTGAAGTTGGAAAATGGGCTCAAAGAATAGGGTCCGATTTCTAGATATCCGTCAGACTCTAGGGAAAAAAAAGTTACAGATTTGAAATCAGTGAGCAAAACCAAATAACTTTTATTATAATTATACCCCATAGGTTTTTGAAAGTTCAAATTTGTTGACCAGTGTAATTTGGTGTTTTAGAAAAATCAATGATTGGTCAACATTTGTAAAATATTATAAACATTTTAATTTTGTAAGTGAATCATTTTTGAAAACAAACAAGAAAAATAAAATATAGATTTTCCACTATGTACTTAGCGAAAAAAAATAATCATAAAATTAATGATTTTGTACTTTGACTTTACAATCATTGCAGTAAATATATATTTTCAAATGGTCTTTTTATACACTCGTGGCGCCAAAATTAATGAGCCTCTTAAAATTTTTCCCAATATCTGCAAATCCTAACTTCTCATCTGCAAATCAAAATTCAAAAAAGAAAATTACGATTTCTAATAGACTCATTATAGCTATAAAATTAATAAAAATGTATTATTTAACGTTTCAAGAAATTTTGTTCATATTTTTCGATATTTTCTTCATGTAGAGTCGAAAATTAGGATTTACAGCTGATCTTAGACCCATATTCACCCCGCCCTCCCTCAATCGTGAGAATTTACATGAAGCAGCTTGCCCATTCTGCCTCGATATCATGTGATATGCTTTTGGTGATTGCTTGACGACGTTATTTGTGTTAAGAAGTATTTTTTCCTTGAAATATTCAGTACTTACAAGGTGAAAAGAACAAGGTTAGTATGGAAAATATTTAAATAATGCTATCTGCCATTTCTAGAACTTTTATTTTCGTTTTTACTCGTGTAGTTAGGCAAATATAGCTCTCTGTAACATAGCAGTGGCCTAATATTGAGATTTTTCTTTGTTAAATCATTGATTTTCATAGTTATCATGTTTAGTAGGAAATTCTCAAATTTTATCTTTTTTTCAAGGGTGGCTCATTAATTTTGGCCACCAGTGTAAATATATATTATATTTATTTATGAATTAAGATCAAAACAACTTTTCAAAAATCTACAATATCCTAATTTTATTGAAAACAATTTTACAATATGGATTATATAGAATCCTACAAATCCTAGAAAAAAAATTATATAGCCATAAATGAAAAGTAGTAATCACACACAAAATTGACACATGACTGAATAATCTTAAATCAGTATTTTGACACGATTTATAATAATAAAATGAGTAAGAAAATAAAATAATTCCAATATTACTTTATTTAACTTTTAATGTATTGCTCAATTACTAATTGAGATCATCATAAGTTCCTATTTATATGAATAATTTATAAGCTTATAAATTTACAGAATCTTTCAAATGATGACACTGGAATAGTTGTAAAAAATTGCGATGCTTTGACGATTAAATAACTAACAACGATTTTTTAATTTTAAAAAATCACATTTTTTTTTGTTTTTTTCGCTTCTGTGATGATATTATCTTACAAACTTAGTTCAAATATTGATTAAAATATAATTTAGTAAAGAATATGAATAAGAAAAAAAAATATTTAAAAAAAAAAACAACTTATAGAAGCAATTACTTCATGCCTGTAACTTTCATTTTATTAATAAGTAATTTAACGTTTTGAAATACACATTTCACAAATAAAATACTATATGAAATAGTTGGTACTGACATTAAAAAATATTGACGAAAGCCCAACAACAAAAAAACAACTATATAAAACCATCAAAAAATGTTGTTCTTTCATATATTTGGTTTGATTAATTCATTTATATTTGGTTTATTTGAATTTTCTTGAATTTTTTTAGTCATCAATCATGTTCAAAAAAATATTTCAAAATACATAGGATATTTGTTTTGTACAAGTTTAGTTCAGATACAAGGAGCAATTTCAACAAAAAAATTTATACCTATGATGTAAAAATATGCAAAATGCAAAAAGGATATTATTCTAAGATTAAAGTATATTTGTAGAAAGCTTTCCCTGACGTCACAGATCACGATCACTAATTAACTATAAAAGATTTTTGCTAAACTGTGCAAATTGTAATTGACGTAGCTCTATCTTTTGGACCATCATTTAAATGAAAGGAGATGACTTTTAAATTATTCATCAAAGCTAGTATATTAAGTGGCTTTCTAAAAGGTCGTAAAAATATATGTCATTTAGCATGTCATGATGTGATAACATTTTCATTTGATTATCTTAATTTATTTACTAATTGTAGTGCTGTTTTATTAAATATGAGAAAGGAAGCTTCATTCGACTTTCTTAGTGAATAAAACCATAAATACATACATAAAAAAAATACAGAATATTTAATGAAACAACAAAATATCATACTTTGGTTAAGTTACGTCTCATAAATAAAATACATTTTATAGACAACTTAAATAGAGAAATTTAAATTGGAAAATTGCACCGCAATTATTTACTGAAATTGTATCTGTTAAATAATAATTTATACTTCTTCACTTTTTTTTTACTTAAAATCGATTATGTAAGCCCTAATCAAGGTCTCGTAAGAGTGTGAAGGCATTAAGACTCCCAACAGAAGAAATCAAGATCGATTCAAGGGTAAGAAGAATGAACAAATACATCCTGGGTGAGCTCGAGGCCATGTTCATAAAAGATCTGATTCAATTCATCCCATCACTCTTGTGAGTGAAGGGTAACTGTATTTGATGTCATCTATGTATCTATTTAGGATACAAAAGCCATGTTTTCAAAGAGTTGAAAATAAGAGTCTTGAAATATCTTCAGATACTCAAAAGATGTGAGTTCTTGCCCGTAAATAGACCAGACATATGCAACTACCACTATCATTGAGACGTATTTGAAGAGTACATCCAAACATGTTATCCACATTATAGACATATTTCTTTGAAACTCAAAATTCGATCCCATAAAGGATTGTTGTTGTTTTTTTTGCATAAATTTAAATATGTATTAAATTTATATATAATATTTATTCACCCTTGAATTACGTTAGATAATTAAAATTAAAGTATAATTCGCACATGTTGTTAGGTGTATTATTACATGACCTATCATTATACAATATAATTACAAAAACTAATTAATTCAATTTTACTTAATGCTAATAGACTTAGTGCAATATACCTTGTGTATGGATTTTTTTTTAGTTCACTTTCTTATTAGGAGATTGAATAAAAAATAATCCTTGTTTCTAGTTGAAATATATTTTTTAAATTATATTTAAATACTTAATATTCTTAATTTAAATACTTTTTGTTCTGATACTAAAATTAGAATCAGTCCTAAAAAACACTTTGAACAAAATAATTAAAGATTCTTCCAAATTTACGCCCCTATCAAATATTGATGTACTCACGAATTATATATAATATATAAATAACTAATATTTATGTAAGTATAAGGTCATACAACCCTGAGGTACGGCGAGTGACTACAAAGCTCTGAATCTTTTCTCTCAGTGATGTGAGTACAATGTACTTTTCTGTTAGCACTAGAGATAACAGTTCCATTAAATAATAAAGTCTTTGACAGCGTTTTCTCATCATTCCTTTGTTACTTTGCCACCGTATAAATTTTACTTGGTTACTAATGCACAACTTATATTAAATTGACACTTCTTTTTTTGTAAAAAAAAAACAACAAATTATTTTAATAGATTACATTTTGAACAATGCTAAACTAATTTACATAATATGTATATATTATATAACCTGAGAAATTTATATTTTCATCAATTCACTCCCAAATGTCCTCATATTCGTATTTAATTCTTGTATAATCTACAAATTTAAATGTACTTAGGAAAAAAAAATTACTATCATTTCAATTTACAAAGTGTTCTCAAATTTTAAACTTTTAAGGAGAAATTTTACTCTAACGAAAAATTCCATTATATTCTTTCGTTAACTCCGTGGTTCCATGTCTGTGGTATAATTTCTATGTAAAAATATTGTACAAATAAATAAATTGTTAAAAATCACAAATCTTCACAACAATAATCGATGGCAAAAATATTATATGAGACTGAATATATTTGTGCCGCCAAATTTTTAAAGAAAAAACAGAATTTAAGGAAAATGATTAAATAAATTAATGAATATTGACACTAACTTAAATTTTTTGTACAAAGAGCAAAGTAATAATAAGTTAGGTAGGTGATTATCTGAAAGAAAAGTCGAAAATAGGAAATTAAAAAAGGAATTAGAGGCTATTTTGTGATTTGATAAATAAAATTAATCCAAGAGTAACGAAGAGTTAAGATGACAATACTCTTTGTATTTTTGATCAACTGTTGATCAAAGTATGTTCTTGCTCCATTTTATACAATGAAAATCTTTATTATATCTCTCAACCTTTCATTTACAAGGAGAAGCAAAACAAGGGGGGGGGGGAAATGAGTGGAGACATCAATAGCTGACAAAACAATACTGAGGTCACATACATATGCATATATTTATTTTTTATATTCAAGTTGATAAGTTAACCAAGTGGTATTGCTCTGAATATTAGTTGAATGGAAATTGAGTCAATGTTGAGTAGGAAGTTGTTTGTCATAGATCTAACCCCAAATGGTTTTAGGTCTTTTTCCCTGTATTTTCTATTAGAAAAGGTTTGGAAATAAGGTAAAAATTCAGTATTAGGTGTAGTTATAGATGGTATTTAATGAATTTATAAATGTTAGTATATGAATACATTAAGGCCTTGAACTACGAGAAACATCCGTGTTTTGAAATGTGTTTGTAAAACAAAAGGGAGCTTTCTTTTTCCAATAAGTAGGTTGAAGCTACCATTTCTAGACAATGAATTCAACTACATACTTTGATACAAAAAAAACAAAACAAAAGGGCTGATTTCATCACTTACTTCTTTTTGAGTTGACCAAAGTAAAGAGCCCTATACTATCTAATTGCCCCTTTTGAAAACAAATAAATTTCCAGGATCTACAACACAGTGCTCCCTTCTTTAAAAAAAATATTTAATGAAGAAAGTTTCTTAGTAATGAGTAGATATTATATGTATGTATGTATGTATGTATAGGGAACAGACATTGTTAGCAACATGACGTAATAGTTATACACAAATCTTATTTGTTTTAAACATCTACAAGTTTATTTCTCATTTATACATAATAATTATTAATAGGTATCAGCGTATCAGCATTGTTAGATGCAAGTATATACCACTGATTTATTCATAAGGGAATTAGCAAAAAAAAAATAAAATAAAAAGTAATAAATCTTACCTACATACATAAATACAAAAAAAAAAAATAAAAATAGCAGACTCCTTTTTTTTTTTTTAATTTACAATATTAATTACAAAGGTACATTTATCTATTTAGTCTATATACTTTCTTCACTTTGTTAGATGTAAGTACATGCATATTGTATAAAAATGAGGAAACGGCGCATGGAATGTACACAGACATGATGATAGCTATAGGAAAGAATGACCCTGCTTCATTATCATACTTGCCATATCTTGTCATAAAAGATAGTCAAAGAGTAATAACTTCCTTACTTATAATGGCTCTTGTTGTTTTTCTGACACGTCTATGATTATAATTTGCAAAAAAATCTTATCATTTCATATTATATATGCTTAACACATATATGTATGTGAAGAAGCCAAATATTTGCTCCGAAAAAAGATAAGAATAAGAAGGATAGAAAACATATGTTTGAGCCTTATGGAATGGGTAATATGTTGCATATATTATGGTCAAAACTCATTACATTACATATCATCATTGTAAGCCATTAGATCCAAAAAAAAAAAAATCGCTATAAAATAATATACATAACAATATGTTGCTACTTTGATGAGTATTTCTTCTTCTTATTATTAAAAAAAAAAAAACACAAGGGAGGCACAGTCAAGTCCCTTCAACCTGAATCTATTGAAGGTTGAAAGAGCCTATAACATTGCCTTATTTATTAAGTACATTACTATTCAAAAAATTTGGATCAAATGCATAAAAAATAATATCATATAATATGATATAGAAACGGTCCATTTTGTAGGAGAAATGGATTTGATAGAGCAATGTGTATTGGAAGAGAAAATAGTTGCTAAGTAAAGTGCTTTCACTGCCGTCACAGATTGCATTGCTAACCAAAAGTAGCCCTCATTTGAAGACCTTGCTGTTAATAAAATTATCTATACAAAAAAACTATATTTGTACTCTTTTAAAAACATATTTGTTTGCTTATACCTCCAAAATGTCAAAATGAAATACATACATATATAAAAATAACATAACAGTCTAATGGTTACAGGTCTCTGTAGATGTATTAGACCATTTGATTCTGCTACTCTCAGTACTGCAAACTAATATTTTAACTTTTTTGTAATGTTTTTAATGCAAAGCTATTGATAAAACAATATTATTGCATAATAAAGAAATCTGGGGTCACCTAGTCTAAAATAAAAGCGATACAGTCCGTAAGTGCGTACCGCATTTTCCCATGTATAAGAGATCCTTTTTTGCTCAAAATTTTCAATTTAATTTATAAGAGGTCTCGTAATTATGGGAGTATAAGTGTTTTTAGCCCCAGTAAGTAAGTACTTCTTTCCATAATTTTTGTTTAAAAATACACGGAAAATACGGTAATTTAACACATTTTTAAATTTGATAAGGTATTGTCAAAACAAAACAATAAATAAATAAGATCTCAATAACTGTCAATAAAATAAAATACATTTATTCTTCACACATATTCACAGTTTTGATTGTTTTTTTTTGCATGTGTGTGGAAATATTATGAAAAATATCTCATTTCCTCAAACATAATCCCCTTTGTTATGTAGATGAAGTAAATCATAGAATGGCCCAAGGGGCCATTTTTGGATGTACAATATAAGGGATGTCATTAACATTATGATTACTCAGTTTCTTCCTTGGATTAATAATAATTAAAAAAATAATAAAATCGGCAAATTAATATATTTTTTATATATAAGAAGAAGAAGAAAACTCATATCCTTTCAGCTCTATTTCTATCTAAATTTGCCTCATTATGTGTAGTTTTATTGTTACTTAAAGTATAAACCCTACTTTTAATGTCATTTTGCACCAAAGTTTCAAAAGAAGTACAAAAAACTCATTCTTCTTTTGTAGTTTTTTGAAGTCAAGATACAAAACTAAAAATTTTCTCATTTTGTTTAATGTTTTGATTATTTTTGAAAATTATTAGGGTAAATTGTGGAATGTTATCGTCAGACCCATCAACTTTGAGTAGGTTTTGCAAGAAAAAATCATATACGTATTGAGTAATGTTTTATTCATCAGGATTCTAACAAGTTATTTATTCATATTAGATAACTAAACATACATGTTACATATATATAAATATATAGATACTTCTTTATAAAACTTTTGTCATTAAATGAATGCTTTTGACTTGACAATTAAACCTTATTTTGATATGATATGTGCAATATGAATACATGTAAATGCATGTTTGTTTATTTATCAACAGCTTTTAGCTATATTTTTAATGAATCAATGTAAAGAAATGCATTTTTGAAGAAAACAATATGTCTTTTACAATCATAATTAATAAGTAAGGTTTTGTTTTTTTCCCCCTTGACATGAGTGTACATATATTTGTATTTTCCATTGTAAATATCTATAGTTTCACTTTGTACAAAGTGCTCTGTGAGTCAAAGTTTGTAAATATTTGACTCTTACTGTTTTAGTTGTTATGTCTATAAAAAAAGAAATTTATGACTGTTTTTCAGAGGTAAAGATCATATTTTTTTAGTTCTGATTGATGCTCTCTGAGTCACAGTTTAGTACTGAAGGTCCCTCTGTAATGGTCTGGTCTATAGAAAAAAACACCTGGAAACTTGAATTTAATTTTTAAGGGACTGCCACTGACAAATGTGCCAGATCAAAATATTATTTAGTTTTTGAGATACCCGTTCTTTTGTGAAATTCTAAAATGTAATGTTTGTTTTTTGAAATGTCTGAAATATTATGACATAAATACAATGTAGAGAAATGTTGTTCAAACCAAAAAAGTTTAAATTAATATATGAGACTGTATTCTTTTGAAATTTTGAGATTCCCAGATTTATTTCTCAAGGTACATGACCTATTACTACTAAGGAACCGACCATCCAATTTTCAATTTTAATAGCATGCCTAAACTCAACAATTGTTGTTCTGTAATAATTAACTTTATACAAATTTAAGTAACTGTTTTGAAAATCAGAAAAAAAAACGTTGGGACATTTGCATCGCATTGAGGTGGGGGGGGGGGGAGGAGTTCTTTTTAGGAAAATTAAACAAATTTTGATTTTCAAATTAAGATTTTTTGATTATCTCGCTAATTTTTACTCACAGTCATATATAAAGGTTATTCAAATTAATATAAATGCATACAAATAGATAGGAATGTAAATAATATGCAAAATGCCGCGTGCGAGATTTTGTGGAGTTGGCACTCGAACAGTTCTTTTTTTTTTCCAAACCTGTTATCATTTTTCCTTTATTGCTGAGGGGAGAACATCTACCTGATAGTAAAGATCTCGCATGAAGGAATACATGGGTTAAGGTTAATAAAGCAAATAAAATGTAAACAAAAAAGGTCTCAAGTCCTCGTATAATTATTAGTTAAAAATATATAATTGTCTGACATAAATTTGAGTTAATTTTCTGCCTCTCATCTATGGTATAAATAATGTTATCATTTATTATTGATGTCTTCATTTGTATATATAAAGGAAAATAGCAGCTTGTAGCTCAGTAAAACGTCATGACAGCTCAAGCTGCTTCCCTCTCAACAATCATCAAATTGTCAGAGTTACTAGGTTGATTTTTTCTTTCTTTTTATTTTACACACCCCATTTGGATATTATTTACATACCTACAAATAGAACAAATGTGACGCCATCCTGTCTGCCAACTGAGCTGAATCGATCAGTCTTACATACAGACCTTATCTTATGACCTTGCCTCAATTCAGTCACAATGTTCAAAAAGAAGAGGAAAAGAAAAATCCACCCTTGAACTTGACACAAATTAAGTATTTTTTTTTTCTCGTTTCAACATTAAAACATTTTAAAACACTTATTTTAGATTTTTGATATATGTACATACGTATAATATATATATATATATATATATATATGGAAACTATAATTTGATATCAGTTATTAAATTATAACTCTTCCCACAAGATATTTTTATGAAAACAAATCATGGAATAAATCTAAAAAAACTAATGAATAAAAAGGACGTTTGCTTGTTATTTCTTGATACTTTTTTAAATTTAAATAATAAATCACTTAAATTGTATTTTGAAATAAATATATTGCAACTTCTTATCTGGATAATTTAGCTTATTAAATGCTTTTTATATTATTTTTATTTACAAAATTAGTTTTAAACCCATCTTTCAAGATTTTCCAACTCTTTTTACCCATTAGTTTTTTTAAAAAAATCTCTTTATATTTGCAAATATATAATGGGGCCAGATGAACATAATTTCAAATTAGTTAAATATTACATAGTGCATTTTCATATGACGTCAACATTATAAAAATCCACCATCTTGAAATAGGTACAAGTAAAAAAAAACTCAATTTATTAAAAGGAAAAAAACAAAAACCTTCGCTCCAATATTTTTCTAACACTTGAATTTTCTCATTTTGTTGCCATTAGATAAAAAAATTGATTAAAAAATTATCAAATTTTTCAACATGGAGTACATTCATACGAATATCCAATCCGCTAGGTCAGTAATCATGGTCTAAAGGGGGAACTTATACCTGCATTTATATACACTCAAGTTTTTCATTAGATCAAAAAAATCAAAAGCCAATGAACTTAACTAAAAAAACCCAATGGTTTTGCCATTTAAAAAGTCGTTTTTGTGCAGTTTTTTGAAATATTTAACAAATGAGCATGTTATACTCAGTTAGTATTGACTCAAATAAGACTCATACTTTTAAAGAGTCATGGAGCATAAATCATTTGCTTTGACTATTTTTAAAACTTTTATTCCGTAGGCTTTTTTTATGCATAGCTATGAAACTCTACAATTTATGGCATTTATCATAATATGATGAGTTAATGCAACAAGAGAGCAACCTCAATCCTATGAAATAATGTTCTAACATTAGGTACTAATTGGTAATGAATGCTCATTTCATTAGTGAATCCGATAAGTTGCAATTTTTTGCCCTTTTGTTTCTATTATAGATAATTTATTAGTGCACATTCTATTTTCTCTTGTGTGTATCAATCATTAATAATTAGGAGGGAGGGAATAATTGTGACCTTTGTCTAATATTCTTTGCATAAAAACATATATTGACATACATGAATAAATAAAAATGATTATTATGATTATACTATTTTTGTGACCTCTTTCTGCGCCAATGTCATTTTTTTATAGTACACTGATAGTAGTATGTACCAATGATTATAAGAACGTAAAAACTTTTTATAATAAAATATGTCTTTTATTTTGTAAAGAAAAAAGTATCAATATCTACCCAGAAACCATGTAGATCATTTATAGAAAATGATTTAATACAAAGAAACTTTTAATTGAGTTTGAACGTAAAAGAAAAGAAGAATGTTGAATTAATTGATTTGATTACATTATCGTATACGTATATTGAGACTCTCAAATTTATGAGAACATACTCTACAGTCGAAATAACTTTATAGGGATACAAACTGTTTCTACAAAGAACAAATTTTATTATTTGAGCTACAGATTATTATTAAAGAGCTGAGATTCACAGCTTTCAAATGAGATATCAAGGGCCCGATACGATCCCTTAACAAAGAAGAAATTGTCCATACAAATAGATAAATTTTCATTTAATTTCAATAAAAAATCCAGTTGAAATCAAAGACTCATGGTAGAGCTACACAAGTAATAGCGCGCAGGAGGATTAATAAATCAGCTGAAATCCTTCTGTTTCGTTACTTCAGTCTATTGCAGTTGTTTTTTAGTAGCTCTACCCTGAGTCTTTAATTATTCTTAGTTAAGGATTCTTATGGGGCGATTGACATCTCATTTGAAAGCTGTGGGTCTCATCTCTTAAATGCATTCCTTATTAATCCATTTCACGTAATACTCAAAGAGTTATTTAAGTACAAACGTTTTGGTCAACTTTTTGGCTTACTCCCATCTCCTACGCCCCTAGGATTCCCCTTAGGTCAAACCAAAGACTGGAAATTGAATTTGCATTAAGTACTCTAGGGGATCAACATTTTTTAATGCACTTTTTGGCTTAAATTGAAGCTGAAGTTGAAAAATGAGTCAAATTAGCTCAAAAAATAAAGCCCAATGTCTCAAAAACCGTCGGACTCACAATTTTTTTTTTTTAAAGATTTGAAATCAATTTGAAAAATTGAAAAACTTTTATTATAATAACATCCCTTAGGATTTTTGACTATTGACTAGTGTTATTTGTTAAATCAATTCTCTTCCTACGAAAATCTTCTTAAAAGTACTAATAAAGATTGGATCAAATTTTTGTGTGTTTGCAAGAAAAATTTTCCAGTTACTCATTCCCCCCCCCCCCCCCAAGGTCTGGTGCATGAAGTAGGATGGTTCACTACTAATTCGATGAGGTAAGGGTCATGACAAGATGGAACCTACGCTTGTAGCTTTATCGCGCAAGCTACAAGTGTTTAACATATGTTTATTATAATTAAAAAATGATAGTAAAGCATGAAGGATTTAACGACCTCATTATAAATTGAATCGACTGATTATTTCACAAACATACAAATTTACAATTTATTATTATTTTTTGGTCACCTGTAGATCTTCTCCCCCTTATATTCAAACTTCTGAACTTTGGTTGGTAGAACTTGAATTAACTCTTGTCCAGCTAGAATCTAAAAAAGAATAATTTCACATTTGAGAAGAATTGAGAAATTAACAATTGATTTATAGTTACTATTTCTGATGAAAGGTTGCCAGATAAAATAAAGATAATGACGTCATTTATGTTATACCAATCACTCCTTATAACAGCTCTGAGGAGTATCTTTTTAAAAATGGAGATTCTTTAAAAAGTGACAGCAATGACTTTAGTAAAACTTTATTATGCAATATATTAAAATTTCTCAAAAAAACAAAAAAAACAAATAGAAAGTCAACCCGATATGTGACAGGTCAACATAAAAGAGATTAGAGAGATAAAACCAATTCTATTAGTGCACTACTCTTTGGATTCTAATCCTTCTATCCAATGCAGCAAAATAAGTATCAAACTATACTGTGTCAAAATGACAGCTTTCTCGGAAGAACAAAGTTCTGTTAACTCTAGTGCGCAATCTCTTTACTCGAAAATGTCGCATCAATTATATATGTATACATGTATATAATTACCATATTTATTATTAAAGAACTCTATGTTAAATAAATAAAAAAATATTATAAACATCTAAAAATAACTTTAGTATTGAGAATAACTTAACCTTCATGGACCAAAGGAGATTGATTTCTTTGCAACAAGCTTTGATGAATAATACTTTGAAGAAATTGTACAATGAGAGCTCTAAGATTCCCTGAAATGAACATTAAGCTAGCTCAGAGCCAAACTTTTTTTTGTTTTTAAGCTTATTTTATAAAACTTTGAACCCGTTTTTCGTTACTATCAATTCGTTCATATTATACTGCCTAATCGTTCCTCTTATTCAAGCCTTAATTCATCTTCTACTCTCTATGAAAATGAATGTTATAAAATAAAAAGAATAGAAATAAATTAAAGACTTTCAAATGAATAAAAGCATTTATTCATATTGATATCCTTCTGTATAGTTGAGAAAAGAATGTCAAGCACGAAGATTTAATTTTGTAGTTATGTTTTTAAAAGAAAGGCATAAATAAAATTACGTTCTGTTGGTTGATCAAAGAGTTATGTATATCAAATAAAATCTATCATAACTAAACAATAAAACTTGTATATATGGCCATGTGAATCGTTTCATAACTAAACAAATTTTTTTAAATTAAATTATAACTACATAGATGTGTTGCATTTAAAAAAAATTCGATTTGAATTAAAGGAGGCTGGAGCCTGTGGTTGCACTTTTTGCTTTGAGTTCAACACAATATACGTATCAGCAGCTGTTTTTTTATCAGTTGAATTTATTTATACTAGTCTGTAGTTTTTTCATAAACTGCATTGATCAAAATATCACAACTGTATACAAAATTATGAAACTTTTCAAGATGTTGAAAATTGATTATATATTTTCAATTTGTTAGTCTACATTAAGATATTACTGATCAGTATTATGGATCGGAGGAGTTTAATTCACTTCACTGTGTGCATATGCTTTTAATTTAACCCTATTTAGAGTCTTTTAGATATACAAATTCAGTAGAATAGTCAATACGTCGATGATTTCAACATTTTCTTAAATATCTCCTCAATGAATTCTAATAAATTACATTAAGTGATAGCAAAATTATTGATAACTAAAATGATACAAGTTAACTCAAAGCTACAAGGCAAAATTATAAATAATTTGACTCTATATTACCAAGTATTTGTTTATTCCATGGAATCAATCTTTAGCAAATATTTCAAAGAAAAGATAACAAATATGTCAGTTTTTTTTTTTTTTGTTGAGAATTTTCATTTTAATTTACAACTTTTGTTTGAATTTTGTGGCCTTTTGGTTATTTGTTGTCCAAAATAGGGATCGGCTGCAATTTTCCGGGCCTCACCCTAACATACACAATTATCCCTAAATTTAAATATATATATATATAAATGTTCATTTTCAACAGAATAAATTCTTTTTCTATGGATCGAAGGAGATAAAAAAATGGTCACGACTTAATTATGAGTCTTAATGAATGAGTAAAAATATTTTTTTTTAAATCACAAAAGTACATTAATAGCAAAAAAAAACAAAAAACAAAAAACACACTAACTATGGAGATATGTACATTTAAATTTTTGGTAGTTACACAATTTGGTTTTAACAAATATGATGATGGAAAAATAACATTTTATGTCTGTCAAAAATCGAGCAAACATTTATCTGTTGCTATAAGACACCCATCTAAACATTAAATAAATTCATCAAAGGCAAAATGAACGTAAATTTGTATATTTTTGTTGAAATAACTTTTGTGTGGAGTCATTTATAATATGTAGATAATTTTTTCTTATGAAAGACCTCCTCTTTCAAAGAATCTCGAGGATCGAAAACGTCTTTTTATAGGGGCCTGCCTATGTTTTCATTAAATATTAGTTATTTAATAGTAGATTTTTCTTTATTGCACCAACTTATAAATGCACAAATTCACATCAAGACTAAGTGAGCACAAGGTATACAGAAAATAATATATTTGAATGACTTTTAATGAATACAAAACTATGAAAAATAATTAATTAATGAGTGGATGGACGTATGTAATAGTGCTCAACTCAAAATCACTCTAAGGAATAAATATTTTGATAGAATTGCTTTTGGTATTTCTCCTAAACACGGGGCCTCCTTAAATGATAAATATTCAAAATACTTTTTGTCCAAATAAAGTCACAATTATTAATTAAAAAACAAATGAAATGAAAGCTTCTGATATCCACATTCGTATATTTTATTATATATATATGTTGAGCTGATGAGTCATTTGTCAAAAACAACAACGACAAATGAGGCCAATCATATATTATATATGCATCATAAAAATTTATGAATTCGCATTTATTTACCAAGAAGTTTAATAATATACCATCTAAAAAAAAGCAATTTTAAAACCTACAAAATAAAATAAAGAATACAAATATTATTAAAAGTTGCTGACTCTTTAACAATAAAAAATAGAAACATTTATGAGAGGTTTTATGATAAAAAGTTGCAAAAAAAAAATGGTTTATATCAAAATGAAGAAAGCTGTTTTTAAAGTACATTTATAATTGTATTTAATAAACTTTTTTTTTCTTCACTAAAACTTTTTAGTAGAACATTTTTGTTTAAAAAAAAGGCGTACTTTCAATTGACTTTGTGACCTCATTTGTTGAATCATAAAAGGAGTTAGCAAGAACTTTGATGTGTGTATCATCATTCATGAAGTACGTTTTCTTTTTTTGAGTATCAAAAAGATAACAGAGCATGTACATAAAAATAAAAAAAATTGATCCATTTTAAAAAGTATATAAAATTTAAATGATTCAAACTATGAATGATGAGTTTGGAAGAGCCGTGAATTATAGCTCACTCTCAACGAGGAGAGAAAGCACATTCATAAGATTTTTACACGTACAAATTTAAGAATAGTTTCATCTATGAATATAAAAATACTATTTACACAGATTATTTCTATAAAGGGGAGTCATTCAACCTTGACTCATATTGACTATGGTAACAAAATGAAGCATCTGACATTTATAATAATCTAAACGAATAGGGTGTGAGTATGCGTGTAAGAAGCATCACAGTCAGACAGAAGGACTAGAAAGATGAGTGTAATAAGTGTAACTTGATCCAATAGAACATAAACTATGTATGTGCCGTCAGCTTTTGAAGTTACTGAAGGCTGATTTCGAGGTTTTAAATACTTTGAAGGTCGAATTTGAGGGTGTCTCTAAAGTCAAAAATTTCAGAAAAGTGTCTATTTTGCGGGTTCAGGTGAAGTCAAATGATCTTCTAGAGGCTTTAAAACAACAATCTGTAGACTATTGTTTTAACACCAGTATTTTATAAATTCAAATTGCACCAAGTGTTCAAAAAAGGTGAACATTTCTAGTTTGAGAGCCAAAAATTTTGACCAAATAACTAAAGATTAACAAATTTCTAAATAAAATAAATGAAACGTTAAAATGATATAAATACAAGATAAATTATTATGGTATAGGAACAAATAGTTTGTACTGTTCTTGTGGATGCTTATACCTTCAAAATAGTCAATATTCAGAGCCCTGTATACATACACAAAATAAATCTGTCAAAAATGAGATATTTCATCATTTAAAAACTAAAAGGAAACTCTTTGTTCTAAGGAACTCCTTACTTTTTTTGTGTGTGTTCCTTTTTTGTTATTAGTCAGCCTTTAATATTCATCCTATGTACTAACAAAACATTTGGAATACCATTGGCTCATAAAACTTTTTTGTTTGACAAAAAAAACATTAGCAACTTTCAAAACTAATGTACAAAGAAATAAAATAAAATTTACTTTCGTGAAGAATTTCAAATTTCTTCAGAAGCTTTCTTGCAAATAAACTTTTAAACTACTCGTAAGTAGTAGGAAGAACTATTATTCTTGTATTTTTTTTTTCAAGAAGTACTTTACTTTTTATTAATATTATTTTCAGATGATTACTAAACTACAAAACCATTGGAATAATTGAATAGTCTCCTTGAACACCAAAAAAAAAAAGAAAAAAAGAAAAGAAGGTCAATTTGAATGTATGATAAATTTGACATACTACTATGAGCAAAAAATATCGGGAATATTTAATCTACCAAATTCATTTCATCCCCACGTCAAAAAATTAAATTGAAAGTTTACCGCTTTACTTTGCTCAATTGTATATGTTTATCCTGAGTCCCATTGTTCGTTTGACGAAGCATCACGGTCAGCCAGATAAATTAAAATGGCAGGTACAGGGCAAATTAATAGTAAATTAACCCAGAAAAGAACGTATTTTTGTCGACATCAAAAGGTTGCTCGAAGTCGATGATTTCGAGGCCAAAATTTGCTAAGTCACTATTATTGTACAGCTAAACTTGAATTTAGTATCAAATTCAATTTTAGGTATAAGCTTGTATTTCTATTAACCTTGACTTATATGTACATTTTATTCTGCTAATCATGAATAATGAATGCTTATTTTTATTTTAGAGTTCACATGGAGATCTAATAAAGAGCATGAGCTACTAAAAAATTAATCAATTCATGTACATAGATCTATATAACTTGTATGCAAACTACTAATAAACATCTCCCTAGAAACAAATATGACTCCAGTTTATATCAACACTCAAACTTATTTATAAATGTACATTATTTCTTTGAGACTGTAGAGCATATTATGTAGTATGAGGGTTATGAATATTAAATTTATTTATTTGCCATTTTGATTTAATAATTATTTTCTCATAGTTATTACATTGAACTGAAATACGAAGAAAAAATAAGTGTTTAAGAAAGGACTTCTTTCACATTTATTTTATTATAAATATGACATATAATTTGAATTGACTCAAAACTTTAAATGATATTTCAGAACCTTTCCTGCAATTTTAGTTCATTTTATTAATAAAAAAGTTCATTACTTATACGTAAAACATCATGTTTCTCCCATAATTCAAGCTATCATTCTAAAAAAAATATGTAACAACACTCGAACTCTATTATAAATGGATTACTATTTTTTTTATAGACAAGCAAACATTTTTTAAGTATGAGTGTTGTAGAATTTAAATTTGCTTATAAGTGAATTTGTTATTATGATCAAAAATGAGAAACCATAAAGATTTCATCCTCTCTTCCTTATTACAATCAAGTCAAATTAGAAAAAAAGAGAGGACTTCTTGGTGGGTCTCACTCTCAAGATCCAAATCTCCGAATGGAAGGGCGAAAGGTAACGTACTTTCAGACAATCAAATAAAATTGAATACAAAACAAGGAATTAATTAAGGAGCTCACTTCTTGTTTTATTTTTATAGTCTTTTGCTTATGCTTTATACCATTACACAATAGTTCAAATTGTAATTGACGACGCTTTACCAACAGCAGTATATACTACTATATAGCTAAAATAGACTTAATAAACTCAACTGTAATTTAAAAAAAAAATTCTGAACCTTCCTCACTCCACTTTGCGAGTGATGGAAGTGAGTAATTAGTTCCTTGTATTATCGTTATTCATTTTATTAATAGTGATTTTCTTTGGCCCTTCAATTCAAAGATTTGGATCTGGAGAGTGAGACCCACCTTTTTAATGGCACAATAAGAATAAAATAAAATACTAAAAGGTCTTGGCTATGTCAAACCGTTGTGTTTGGGGTTCACAACTTAATACGTCCCCCTTTTTATTCAATAAAGCTATTATTTTATGTGTTGTATTCATTCGAAGGCTAGGCCTCTCATGAATGGGATTCGGCTCAAGAAGTCAACTTCTGATATATCAACAAATGATATATCTGTTATTATTATTTTTTTAGTATTTACATGAATTGGTCAGATTGACAGAATATAAGGCATTCTTCTATCTGTGTCTAAACTAATTTGCCTTCATTGCAGCGAAAAACAATTATTTCAATGGGTGTACACATTTTGAAAGTTGACAGTCATTGTTTGAAAAAGGTTTTGTGTGAGGCATAGTTAATTTTTTATCTAGATACATAAAAGATTGCAATAAAGAAAATTATTCATGTGAGAGCTTGAATTAAAGGAGATCCATGAATGTTTTACTTCAAAGTAATTAATTATTTTTTCGTTTTCGATAACATCTACCATAATTGAAGGAAAGACAGAAGAGTAATGTGGGTTCTGCCATATTTTGGTGTAAGTATCTTTAAAGAGAGTCAATGCTTGGAATTAAACTAATATGAACATATTATTTAGAATGTTGTATGTCAGTGGAAACAATATGCTTATTATATTTCATATGTATATACAGCCATCATTTTGTGACCACTCCAGCATTTCAAACGTGGAAGGATTTGCCGTTTCAGTCAGTACTTCATCATCAAAAAATACAAATCCAATATTGACTTCATTAAGGTAGCACAGATTATTGAAAACATTAATAGTAGAACTCATTTTTCTTAAATGGAACTCAATATCTTACATTCTAACATCTGCTCATGATATTAAAGTAAACCATGTCTTCTAATATACAGAAACCAGCCTAAACTTCAAATGAATATTTAGAAAACAGCATCAAATATACATACATATCTTTGAATGAACTTTATTGATTGATAAATTAATGAACAGATATATACATAATATGTAGTTTATAATTCAACAATAAATAAATATCATTTTTCTTACGTTTTTTCATGAATAAACGATTTTCCAATAGACCGACCTGATAGATTTCAGGTTTTTAGACCCATCAGTGGTGGATTGATGTCCAAAAGGAAATGCTTGGAGGGTCACCGAAAGGGTTGCACAAGTTCTTTGCAAAAATATCATGAAGAAGTTTTCTGCTGCATGAAGAGTAAAGAGTGTAATCGCGAAGGAGTCCTATATTTCGAGAGTAGTTGAAGCGAAATAAGTTTCTCTAAAAAATTATTCAATCTACACAAATAGATTAGATCTTTTCAAAGAGGTGGATATGATCTACACCTTAAAAGAGAGCCTAAATCAATATCATTCTCATAAAGATATTTCAATGAAATATGGAAGACTCGAAGCAATGAGTGTAATGCTATTCACAATATGAACATACAAAAAGAGAAATTGACTCGAAGTAATTTAAAAGATAATTGTTGTCATTTCAACTCTTGGTCAGAGAACCCAGGAAGATATTTAAGAAGCTTTGAATATCATTGTGTTCCTTTTCTATCATTGATACAATGACCATTGATTTGGATAAACGTTTTTTCTAAGTGTACTTGCAATGTAATGGAAATAATACAAGCTTTAATTTCATTTCATCAAAAATTTCTTTAAGAACATCTGATATTTGGGTTTGTTCAAGTTTATGGATCAAATATGGAGGACACTAAGGATGAATTAAAACAAATTGGACGTTTATTTCGAAGATAGCTGATGGAACAGAAACTCCTCTAATGCTTGAATGGATTTTGCTGAGTTTCAAAGTCCCTCTAATGCTATATTTTATGAACTTTATCATTTATGCAAGATTGCTACTGGTCTACAATTTAGTACTTCTGAATTCCTAAGCAGTTTTTTCGCAATAAAACTCGTCTTAACTCATTTACGCTTAATAATGACAAATGAGTCTTTATCACACATGAGTATCCTCAGTATCGAAAAAAAGCCTGTAAAAGCACATGATTTGGGCATTTTTATAGAACGATTTACTAGGCAGCATATTGACCATAACTTAAAATTGTTATAATACCATTTGAGTGCTGTATACGTAATGTTATAATTTCTTTTGTTTTTTGTTTACAATTTATTTCATTTTGTCTATTATAAGTAATTGACTAGTTGAATGTAACAGAAGTGTATTTGACGCACACAAAATCATGCAATCTTTTCTTTATATTTTGTTAATTAATTTCTTTTTCCTTTATTAAAGTATCCCTTGAAAAAATTATTTGAAGAAAAAAAATGACTGTATGCAAAAGATGTATATTCGAGGCCAAAATCTGCTATGAAGTCTTAGAAGGCCCAATTTAAGGTTGTTTATCAAAACAAAAGTTTCAAAAAATCGTTTAATAAGGTAGTTTATCTAAAAAGTGACCTCACCAAGGCATTCAAACAACATGACGCAGGATGTTGTTTTAAAATACCTGTATAATAAATTTATTTATATATTCTCAAAATTGCTTTTCCTCCTATAAATTTTTTTAAACGTTTTGCATTTTTTTTTTAATTTAAGAAGTTACCGATTTGCATATGTATAGTATAAATTGATGATTTCATTATAAAGTTTCTGCTATTTAATATTCTTCATATTAATTTTTTTAATGTGTAGTTAACTAATAGGATATTCATGAACTTTTTTTTCATAATTACCTTGTACCATCATGAAAACACTTGTATCACAAAAATCAATAGCTTTCTACTCGCCCAGGGTCTTTTTTTTTTTCAAAAGTGTTTAATGTATGTGCCAATGTGTTGCATCCAACCAAAAGCAATCTTAATAAAAGCCAAGAAAATTAGACATTTTTAATATTTTGTTTTTATTTCATAAAATTTTTCATGTCTACATAAATTTCTTTTGGTCAATACTGGACTTCAAATTCAAATTTTTGGATGGCTTTTTGTACCCATGAATATTATCATTAGTTTAAGTTATGGAACTCTATTTGGGCCACATATGATCTTTCAAATCAAATTATCCATCATAATATATTTTTTTCTAATCATGGCAGGGAAGTTTTGCAACCTGATGTGGAAATTTAAGTTACATTGAAAGGATTATGTACATATACAAATGTTTATATAGAAACGTTAGATAATTCCAAACTTATTTTGCAAAAAATTATCCTTGCTAATTTATATTGACTTATATTTTTTTATATTTTCCTCTATTAAAACTCCTTTTCCTTGATCTTTGACCTTGGTAAATAAAATGAACGATGCTCAAGAACTTCCATTTTATTTTAAGTTTACTATTGTAAGCAAATCACTCTGTTCAAATTTTTTATGTCTTGTAACTAACACTCAAGGGTATATAAAGAAGCCATTTTGAATATTTTAATTTTTGTTGGTTGAGAAAAACAAACAAATCATAGAGCTATGCCACCAAAATCACTTGAAATGATTCGATAACAATTTTTTTAATTACATTTTTTACTTTATAAAATTATTTTGTTCTTCCAGATTAAACCAATAGTTGAAGAATAAGAATATGAAACCCAGTTTTACTAAAAATATTAAGAAAGTTTAGTTTCTTAATATTTAAAACAATAACTGTAAATGCAATTGAAAAACCTAAATAAATCAATTTTTTTCGTACAAATTTATAAGCAAATACTAAAATTTTATATATATATATAAAGAAACTAAATTGACCGTGTTACTTCAATTATTACAAGTTTATTCACATTTTAAAATAAAATACAAAATAAATCAATAAACATGAATCGATTTTGCAACTTGGTATTTATTTTTTTATATATTAAAATACTGGGTTTTACAATGTTACACCAAACTTTGTCAATATATGAAAAACAAAGAAACATGTAGTATATCAACACACAAAAATTCAATCCAACGCCGTTTGCTTATGAAAGCTTTCTCGTCCTTCAAAATACGTTATTACTTATTAGCCAATAATTTCCGGTATGTAATTTGCAAATATTATCATAAAATCAATAAATTTTCCTTTTACAACCAATAAGTTTATAAGATTTGACTGATTTTCTTGCTCAGGATCAATGTTAATAGTAGAAAGACACAATTCATTCATTTGATATCTGATATAAAATATTCAGTATATATAAAATATTTGATTTGTCAATTTATAACCTTGGTTAGTTAGTTCATCAACTAGATTTGTTAACTTCATTCAAAAAGATCAACAAGGCATGATGCGTTACATTCGTACCATGGATCAGTGGTTCTTAACCTTGTTGGAGATTCTGAACCCTACAAGTTCTATACATTATGCATTGATTGAACCCTTCGTAGGTGGAAAAATAAAATGTGCCTTTTTTTAATGGCCAAGCAGAGCGTGACGTCACAAACCATACGAGTGGGATGAAGCAAACCACCCAACCCCTGAAACTGACTCACCCTTGAGTTCAATCAAACCCAGGTTGAGAGCCACTGCTATAGATCGATTTTTTTTTTTTTGTTGGCTGGATATAGAAATTAATTTTCTGTATATTTATAAATCCATCTGGTTTCTGATTTGTTTAGGAAAAAATCCGAGATAAATACTGTTGCCTCATTTTTGAAATATTTGTTTTTCCCTTTATTTTTGCTTTTTTTTTTGCAAAATGTTTATTTTTTTTAACAGAAGACAATAAAGACAAATATAAATATAAACAGACAAGCTTTTTGAAAAACAAATCACACTAGGTAGATGCATTAGAAAAATTATTTATAAATACATTTGTATGCATATATGCACACAGAAAATAATATCCCTGCGTCTCTAAAATTTGCCAAAAACAAAAATTATAATAATATGACCTATAGTAAGTGAATGCATTAGTTATAATAAATGAATATTGATGACACTTTCCTCTACCTTTTTGTTTTCACTAGCAATGTAATTTAAGGTTAAGTAACTCATAATCTTTAAATAAATCTACATGATGCTTTTTTTTCACTCACCCAACCCATCAATGAACACCATTGCTTCTTTTAGTAATTCTTGTTTTCTTCCTTGAACTAGAATATTGATGGCTTGGAGTATATGTAGATCCGTGCTTCATTCCGTGGCTCGTCCTATGAAAACAACACTTACAACTCAAGGTATTGTCTAGTGCAGTAATTCCTAATCTTTGTAAACCCTCAACGTAAAAAATACAAATCCGAAGGTCCTCCCTTTCCTTACTAATTTATTGTATTCGGTATTTTTATTTAAAAATCCTGTACTTATTTGCTACACAACATAACAGCCAAGTATTTACATACAAACCCTCAAGGCCAATGTACAGACTTGAGCATTTTTATAATTAGATCAAAATGTATCTATAATTTTTCGTTAAATAAAACCCCCTGAATAGTGCCCAAAAGTTATACAACGCAACACCCAAACAAGTGGAAACGAAGCAGTATCAATATTTACGATTTAGTATCTTTAAATATGTAAATGGTTTTAACTTACTTTAGATAGAAAACATCGAAAAAGTGGCAAATAAAAATTAAAATTCACACATCATTTATCATAAATAATGTTTAGTTTCATTTCTGATTGTTAACCTCTTAATTTAGGTCCCTTAAATCTTGGAAGGTCAAATTTATCTTTTTGAATTTTTGTTTTTTTAGATTAGATGTTATTTGCTTTCCTTGAAAAAAAAAATAATGTCTGCAAATAGGCAGAACAACGTCATTAAATATTTTTTGTGACTCAAAGTTGTATAAATAAATAATAACGATATAAATAGCAGAGTAAATTAGACAAGCTACAATACTTCTTGATTTAGTATCTAATAAAGTTAATGATAGCTGAGCTATAACCATATTTTTCCCAATTTCGATTTTATGAGGGGACTTTGTAGTTTTTTTATTATTATAAAGAAATGAGTTGAATAAAGAAAAAGAAAACGATAATAGAATCATCGAAAATCATTTTTACAGATCTCTAAAAGAAAAGTTTAAATGCACTGAGCCACAAATAAATTCAAATAAATACAAATTTTCAAATAGATTTGAGTATTTTTTTATTTATTTCAAAATCTATAAAGTTATATGTAAAATTGATGAAAAAAAAAAGAAAGACATTTCAAAACTTTTACAAAGACTTTTCTTTTTTTCAAAATGATTAAATTGTTTCTTTTATAAGTAAGTTATCAAAACAATTTATTATATAAACTAAGTAAGTGACATGAAATTACAATTGAACAACAATTTCCTTTTGAATTTTCTTATAAAAAAATAACTTGAAATGGATAAATGAAACTTTTTTTTCCTTCTCTTTCTTATAGCATTGAATAGAATTTATAACATAATAAAATTGATTTCAAGGAGGAAGTAAAACTTCCAAAGTTAACTACACATCCTCCGACAGGGTTTATAGTCAAGGCTTTGAACAATAGGTAATCATTTATTAATTGTATAACACTCTATAGAGCATCTTAAGGAATACATAGAGTATTAGCTTCTATCTAAAGGGAGAAATCAATCGAGAGACGAATTGAATAAACTATCCTTGGCTTTAAGTTATTTAAAGCTATCCGTTAATCAAATAAGTATTTTTAAGAAGCTCTTTCGCTGTATGAGCTGATAATCTTTACGATCTTAACGAATATAAGCCAGAACGTAGGGCAAGACATCAACTGCTCTTTCCGTCCATCGATTCTACAGATGTCCCATAATACATCCCTTCATAACACTCTGAGATTCAAAAAATAGATGATATTTCGCTTACAGGGACACGTCAATCAGGTTGGGACCTACTCCCTGACCCAACTATATTTATGGTGAAAGCAATCACCACATAGATTAATTATGCAGTGAGACCCAACGAATTCTCGGATCCAAAGGAAGTAATTACTTAATGTATGCTTATTATAAATTATAGTTTATTGCATAATATGAGTGTATTTTTTAAATTAAATCACTATTTTTATAAGTCAAATTTTTGTATTTTTTTAATGATTTGTTGCTATATTAGTCTTTTAAATTTCAGATAATTATTGCTTTTATATGTTTGTGAATGTAGGAGTTGGTGTTAAAACAATATCAAAACAAAAGAATAAAAAGAGATTTATTTGTGTAGAAAACATATTTCAACACTAGTAATGAAAAATTAAAACAAAAAGTACATGAATTGATTACTTAACCATATTATCTTGATATAAACCAATTCTGAAAAAACGTAATTTCTATAGCGCTTTGTCATTACTTCATGCATGTAAATATAAATAATTTATCATGTCAAAACAATTATTTCTTTCATTTTTATGTTCTCAGTCAGTAAAAATGTTACGATTATTAACAGTTTTTTTTTGCTTTTTTTTGCAAATGTGTAGATTAATACATATGAATAAAGAAAAAGTAAATTGAAGTTATGACGATATGAAAGATTAGTTATGAAGCTGTATATAACTAAGCATAAATGTCTATTACTATAAAAATACAATTTGCAAATACCTACACTAGTTAAAACTTTGAAAAAAAGTTATTTTTTGCAAGATTTTTACTTTAAAGACCTTATTCTAGAGTTAATAGTTTGATTGATAAATAAATAATAATTATAGAATATATTGTACCCTGGTTAAACACAAATATGTAAAAACAAATTATAAAAAAAAAATACTGTTCTGATCATTTATTTTAGTTCGACAGCTAATTTGATGCATTCATTACGAATTTATAAATAGTTATCTTCAAATATTTAATGTCAATTTTTTTAAGTAGATTTCTTTTGAAGTTTTTGACGTTTGATCATTTTTACAGATGTCAAAGCTTGTTTAATAAATCAAAGGTTTATACCATGTTTTGATACAGAGATACTGATTATGCAGAATTGAATGAAAATAGACCATTTTACAAAGAAAACCATAAGGAAAATTCATTTCATGGTTTCAAAAATTAAAAAAAGTTAACTGTTATACAATATGTACTTATCATTTTACTTTATAAAATTTGGTTTTTTATGAAATCCAAGGAAACTGATTTGAATTGATCTTTAATTGCGGATAATTTTGTACATGGAAGAAAATATTTGTATCCTTCAAACATGTGGGAGCATTTATGTAAAATAAAATATCTCATTTACTCATATACATATTTTGTAGAGTAAAATGTACATATTTAAAAGACAATTTACTGATTTTTGATTTTTCAAAGGGTTCACATATTTTTACTAATAAAAAAAAGATTTATTAATATTTTTTTAAGCAAAATGAATTGTATTTCTAAAGATATCAAATTTGTAGAAAATGAGATAAAAAAAGAACCGAAAATGTGACAAGATGTGAAAAGACAAATTGCAATTTCCTAATTGATCTTAATTTAAAGGATAAAAAATGATCTTTTATTTTCATATGTCTTTATGGGATTATATTCGACAGCAAAATAAATTTGATTTGAGTTATTTTGCTTTTAGTGAAAAAAATGAATTTATAAAACATTATAATATTATCACTTATTTGGAGATGAAAAATCATGAGCTTCTTTTACCTATGAAAATATGCAAGCCAATAAAGTATTCATCTTCAAAATAAAACACATAAAAAACATTTTTACAAGATATAATTTTCATTTTGATTGTAGTTTGGTTTTTAAAAATATAAACACATTCGGAAGTCACATTGCATTTTTGTAAGTAAATCCATATTCACGAGTATATAATAGCCTGAGATCCTTGTTCAATTTTGTGTCGTAGAGGGACAAAATAAGGGTAAATTGATCCAAAGTAGAACATAATCTAGGTTGTGTAGGTCTTTGAGGTTGACTGAGATTGATGAATGATGATTTGAATGCCAAAATACGATTTGAATGCTTAAAAAGTCAAATTTGAGGCATTCTAACAAGTCAAAAGTTTCAGAAGAAGGTCAATTTAGAGAGTTCAAATTTAATCAAATGTCCTCCACAAGGTATTTAGAGGCTCTTTTGATATTCTTTTCCTCAATCATAATAATGTAATACTCTATAGCCATTTTAAGGCTAGTTCGTAGTAATCTACTAGGTGAAAAGGTTCTGAGATTTAAAAGAGAAGAAAGTGAAAAGTTCGTTCTTATTTGAAATAACCATGAAAATATTCAAAGCTAAAAAAAAAACCTTGTTGTTAATGTAAAAAGTCTGAATTTTTGGATGACCAATCTTTTTCTCAAATTTTACTCATATAAAGCTGCACAATTTTATGCTGAAGTAAGTCATCATCACATTAAATACTTGATTAAAAATGTAGTTGGTCACACAATTTGAACAAATAGATGAGTAATTGAGTGTATCTAAGGAGTGAGGAAGGAAAAAATAGGTAAATAATCACTTATTAGTGTTCAAATATAACCCTAAATAGCGGAGCTTTTAATTAATTAATCGAAAAATATTACCAATATAATTTAAAGATTCAATTTTATAGAATAAGTTCACACACAAAAGTATTCCCAGGATCTTTTTATGACATCACTACACATATTGAACTAAATTTGTATTTAACTGATCATAAATTGATGAATATTAGATATAATTAATTTTAAAGTGACGTGCTTGAAATTAAATGTTGTTCGGAGCTGATCCTTTTCAAATTTTGTAATATGAAATGTTATCCAAATTTGATCATAAAGTAGTTTTCAAAAATTTTTTTTTTTTCATCCATTTGTTCAAATATTTACACAAATAAGTATTTAATGTTTACATTAAAATTTCGTTTCTTTTAAGAACAATTTAATTACTCTGTCTAAATAATTATTTGTTCTGAAAAGTGCTATTGGCATGTCTGTAACTTGTAATACATATATATATATATCTACTTAATTTTTTAATTTCAAACGTTTATTGTGAAAAATGGACACAAATTTAATCTTCAAAATAATAACCATAACTAGAAACACATTTTTCTCATTTCTCTGGCAATTTGTGGATGCCCTGCCTATAAAAATGGACCGTCTTTGGCTGCAGACCAAACATAAAGCTATTTTTTAGCTTCCGCGTGACAATTGAAGACCTGTTCTTTTAATGCGTAACCACTTAATACGAACAAGTGATACTCTGATAGCATCAAGTTCCCAATTGTACGTCTCCATCAATTCCCGGGTCACTCTTGTTCCATGTCATCAAGAAAGATTATTTAGTAACGTCGATTGGAAAGTTCTGAGCGTTTTTGGCATATAGCACTGTTCAAATCGGCCAATTGTCGTTGGTAGCGTGGATCGTCAACTGGGTCACTGGGTCTTAAATATTCATACCAAATCATACCCCACTGATCCCAGAAAACACACAGCATAGTTTTGCTCTGCAATGAGCATGTCCATTGATGTGCTTCAGAAGAAGTGTTCTTCTTCAAATGATAACAAAAAATCAAAGAAGTCCGCAAATCGGTGTTTGAAGTCACAAAATTCGATATTTATAATAAGGAATAAATGCACTGTTGGTTGAAACTTCAGAAACAATGAAATGACTATTGTTTTATGGAATGGTTTAAAAATACTCCTAGCGACATCTGTTGCTCAATAGCTGAAAGTCTCATTTCATAGATATTGACCTAATATATGTTATATATAATCCAAGAATCAATAAAAATAAATATAAAATTTTTAATATCTTTTTATAACTTACACAAAAAAAAAGTTTCAGTCTGCTCAATAAAGCTTAAAATCAATTTAGAATGCATTTGGATTTTTACTCTAAGAGGATTTTATAGTTGATTATAGGCTAATAAAAATGAAATAAAATAGCGGCATAGCGAGAATGGAAGAAAAGTTAAATTAAGTTATGTAGTTTTCTGTAATATCTTTTTTTTTATGCAATTTAGAAACTCTGCATTTTCATGAGATTTCCAAACACTCTAAAATTGCTCAAAGTGTTTGTTGTATATGTACATGTTGGGAATTTGTACAAGTTGTAGTAACTTTTGCTCGCAAATTGTTTTCTTTGCAATTTGTATATCCCATAACGTTGACTTCAACAACCGTCATTTAAAATATAAACTACCCATTTTTTACTATCATTTTATTTGGGTCTATTAAAGTTCTATATTTACTTTGTATTAATCGATTTGATTGTTATAACGGTCTACAGACCTTTATTTATTTCTAATTAATAGTTGTACCAATAAAGGCCCTTTTTCATACGTTTATTAATGCTTTCTCATATTCTTTTACTAAAAATGTAAAGATTACATTATCTGAGAAGTTGAATATTAAATGTATTTTTTTTTTTGAACTAATCGAATTACTAATTTCAAACTAAATATATTTAGTTACATAATTATTTAATAGTAAGCAGTAATTACCATCATTAGTGGAGAAACACCAAAAATGAATATTTGATTATAAATAAATTAGTAAATATGGGTTTAGAGGATATAAATGAATATATATATTTATATATATATATATATCTTCTCTCAACTCTGAGAGATTGTATTTACAAAATCAGTATTACTTAATGTATAACACAACTTAATTATACATATATTAAAAGATGTTGTTTTAAGTTGAATGATTTATATGTACTTCAAAGAAAGAACCAAAACAATTTGATGAAATCCCTCTACCACCTAAGGTATAAATCTAATCATCAAGGGCATAAAATATTCTACCTTGTACGTACAAGGAATTAAAGTCTACAAGATTCTTTTTGCCCTTTTGTGTGACCATAAACATACAAAGGGATTGGACTCTGATGACGGCATTCTTATGGTTCACAGACAGTTTGCCGAAAAATAATTAAAATATATGTAATTATAATTCATGAAGAAGCATTACTAAATAATTTAATTTCTTTTTGATTCCCATTCATGTTTCTCTGCATTTGAGTGAATGAAAGTTATTGGATATTCTACATAAAAGAATTAACTGACTGATTATTTTTGATTCGTTTTATAATATGGATATATATATCCATATTACTACTAAACAGGTATTTAATTTATATTTTCTTAAAGTCTAATGTTTTTTACGTCTTAAAAGTAGATTCGCAGATGGGATCAAAAAACATTATGTAATTTTTTTAAACGAACTTTTGTACTAACAACGAAAAAAGCTGTAGGAAAGTAGTCTTTTGCTCACATCAATGAACCAACCTGGTCCATATCATTCCTCTCTTTATATTCAGCAATGTTTATAATTTGTATTTGATGAAAATGTCAATAGCTAAACGGTTTACAAAGTGTATATACATATGGTTAATTGAGAGCAGATATGCCGAGATAGAACCTTTTCACTTGACGTCATCATCGTGTTAGCCGGCCATCTTGGAGGTGTGTTCACTAAAGACATTAATTTCTTTTAAAATTAAGGGAAATATTGAATTACCGCTCTCTGTATTTTGATGTCATTATGGGATCAACAAATTTGTAAAAGGACTTACATATTTAAAGCTCACTCTTTATTATATTCGTACTCTAATATTATGTGTGAAAAATTATTTTATTAAAATGGGGAAAACAAAGCAGTTATTCCTCTAATTGACAAATCAAACGTACATTCAATATATGTGTCATGTCAACAAGAAATTAAGTTTATCTGAAATATTTCAAAAATGAGTGTGAACTGCTATCTTATTCTTCCATTTGTATTAATAGTAGTCTATTTTGATTAATTAAATAATGACTCCAATAATTTCAAATTAATTATAGGAAATTACTGCCACTAAATAAATCTCTGGGGATATGAAAAAAATGAACGCTCTTTCAGGGACTATATCGGCTCCATATGGAGTCGATTCATTTATCCGATTGGTCTATTGGATAGATAACAATCCTTGGTTTCTCGATTAAAACGGACATTTTAGCAATAACCCAGCTGTATAGGTCTTAAAATGACTCCAAAATATTTGGCTGTTAAATTTATGAAGTAAAAAAACTTCAAAGTGAATTTTTTCCTTTTTAATATTTGAAAACAAACTTCTTTTCTTGTTCATTTGACACATAAAATCTTGTTGATGTTATTTCAGACTTTAGAAATTATCCTTTGGTCACTATGAATTTTTAAAATATTTTATATTCATCATGAATACTCTACGTACGTCAGCTGATATTCAAAATGTATAAAGTACTTCCTTCAAAGATCGATGTCAATTTAAAAATTGTATATATAAATAAATACTTTTATCTGAGTTTTCGCTCAATATTCAAAAATGTCTCGATCCAGGTCTGATTCAGGACTTATTCAATGAAAGATTAAATGTATACATGTGTAATAAATGACTTATGAGGTGCTTCATTATTGATAATAGTTTAGATGAGGGTTAGTCAATGTATGGTATGTATTTTATCTGATGACTGAGTTTGATTAAATGTATCTACATACATTTTTAATGCTCCATGATTCATAAGCAAATGTAAAATAATTGTGCGAAAATGTGCACATTCGGGCTCTCAGAAAAAATGTCATTTGATGAAATCCCCTTTATTATAATTATGAGCACACGGTTTATATTTGGGTGGATATATTTTTTCCAATGGTTGCACAACCAGACCTTAATTAACCTTTGTTCATGCTGTATTGTTCCCATACAAAAGACCCACAATTTAATTTGGAACTGTCAACTAGAATATTACATATTTGTTGTAGATACAAATGGTGTACGTATCTCCTTAAGAGATTATTGTCATGAGTACTTTGTAAAACTTTAGGTAATGTGACAAGTACATAATATACAAATATTTATGTGCTTTCATTAATGCATTTGTATACATTTATCCAAGAAATAGAAGCAATTTATATGCTTTTCTTACTGAATTTATTAAAATACTCTATAAATAAATATGATGTTATTTAGTAGTCTTTTTTTTTTATTTGTCTTGCAGCACTAAATATTTCAATCATACTGCTTTTACCCTTAGATGAATAAAAAGCTTCTTTTTTTAGTTTTTTTTTATAGTTTTCTGACAAGCCACGGGGAAATAGGATTTGATACTTAAATAAATAAATATATATATATACATATACTATAAAAAAGATCTAATTTCATGTAATATTTCAAAAATGAGTAAAAACTGCCTTCATATTCTTGAAGACATTTTCTTTCTTTTGTATTAATAGTATATTTGGATTAATTAAATAATGATTCCAATAATTGCAACTGTATTATAGGAAAAAACCAAATGCCACTAAATAAATCTCTGGGGTTATGAAAAAGATGGAAGTTTTTTTAGGGAACATATCAGCTCCATTTGGAGTCGTAACATTTATCCGATTGCTTTTTTAGATGGCAATGATCCTTGTTTTTTAGTTAAAAGTAACATTATAGCAAAAACCGTGCGTGGTAGGTCTTAAAATGACTCCAAAATATTTGGTAGTTATATTTATGAAGTAAAAAAACTACTTAAAAGTGATGGATTTTCTCCTTTTCAATTTTTGAAAACAAACTTGCTTTCTTGTTGACTTGACACATGTATACTATTTAGAGGTCCTTAAATAACTTTTTAAGAGAAACAATTTTAATGGAAATGCAATTTTGCTTTATAAAAACGGATTTTTTTATTTTGATCCTTTCGAAGTTTGAAAAAGGGCCGCAAGAATTCTATGTTCCTCAATTTTTTTTTACAAACCTGAGTCGAATTGAAAGTTTACTGTAATGATGATTAAGTATACTCACAAGTTCAAGCTCCGAGTTCGTACCTGAGCTCACAATTGTATATTTTGATCAAGTTTCTCAAATCTTCTCCCACTTTTCCTTGATGCAACAAAATAAATTCGAAACTCGAAACTTTAGAAAGCTCTACTCATTCATCAATAAAAAACACAAGCATATACTTATGTAGTGCGAAATCTTGTAATTGATTGCAAATATATGTATATTCATCATTTCATTAGAGAAATGTCCTCATCAATACATTCCTTCCTTCCTTCCTTCAAAAAATAGAAAAAAAAAGTGGAAATAAATCTTTTAAATATATGTATATGTATACATGTAGAATAAAGTTTTCATTAAACTTTTTAGCCCTTTTGGTTTTTTTCCTCTATTTGCACACAATGTGGAGTTGAATTTCTTCTTTAGTAAACTTAATACAAATATACTATTATGTATGTATGTATATTTAATTAACTACCACTGGTTTAAATCATCATTTAATCTTTCATAATGGACTTATATATCCCAATATATATATATGTATATAATGCTTACCTAACTATTATGTCAATATTTATGTATTTCAGTCTCATTTTAATTTTAAACAAGGTGCTTGAAACACATGTAGGTTTCCCTCTATAAAATGAATATAAATGTATAAGCCTTGTTTGCAAGCTTATGATGACACGGCTTTATTGGTTATTGACTACACATAATGTACGTACATGTTGGGAAGCAAATACCAAGCTTGTGTACAACAGAACATAGCTATGTTTACGGGTTTGATTTCATCAAAAATAAAGACTCGTGTTGGATAAAAGAAGAGGAGGGAATGTGAGTCACTTATTTTGATAAATTCAGGACGCTCGTCCGTCCCTCGTTGTATGTACACATTATATGAATTTATTAGATTGTGTATGTACATTGATAGAACTCTGACTCATAAACAGCTGATGTATGTGATGTTGACTGATTCTCAGGAGTAGGAATAGATCTAATCTTTTTACACCACTTTGTACACTCCTAAAAGTTGTTTTTTCATGAAGATGTGAAAATTGGAGGAATCGTGATGTGTAGATGTAAATACCACACATCTGATATATTGTCCGAACAAATGTCATAACTTTGAGAGGTACTACTACAGCCTGCTGATGAAGTTTGAATACTTTTGGGTACGACAGTGTTCCATCAGAAGATTATTCAGTTATTAATATCACATGTAATAAATATTCTGGTTCGACGTGTTCCTACTGCCGTATCCGTTCCAATTATTCCCTCTTTTTCTCGTTGTATGTATATCTTCCATTTTTGAGTATCTTCTATTTTGTAGACTCTACTTAGTTTTCAAATAAATAGGCTCTGATTATTTGTTTGCTTATAGCTTTAACTATTCCCTTGTCATGGATCTTCAGAGAAGAGAATATATAGACTCATTTGAATGAGTTAGTTTCTATTATTTTGGTAGTAAATAGTCCTCAGAGATTGTTTTCAGTTTCCATAATGCAGTCACCAATGTTTGAACCGAATACGACAGTTTACACTGGACTTTATTATTCTCCCAATAGGAGCTTATATAGTTAAAATAATTGAGCAGTATGAGTACGTTTAATAGTGTACTCTTCAAATACGGATGTTATTGATTGTTATCAATTCTTATCAATTATCGTATATCCCTCTCTTGTACCTATCTGAGTCATTTGAAGTGAGAGAATGATGACTCCAATGTCATATAATACAAATACACAAATACATATATACTTTTTGAAATATTTAAGCTCGCCGGGATTCCAGTTATTTTAGCATCTCTAAATGCAGTCACGGTAAACAGGGAGGCAAGACTACTTTTACGGGTTGAGAACAGTTTTGAAACGTCGTAGCAAATAAGTATATCTTATGTTGTATGTCAAAGTTTTCAGCTCAATTATTAAAAAGCTTAACTTTTGAGGGATTTGAGTGTATGGGGAAAACAAGGAACAGTTGCAACACGTCAAAACTTTAGTGAGTATTAAATATTTTGATCATACTAAACAGCACAACCTGTTTTGATCTACTCATCTCGTAGACCAGCTCCCTTTTGTTATTAATTATCACTAATAGTATCTAACACGTTTTTTATTACATGACTAGATTATTTAGTAATCATCTAATTTCCTTTTAACTTTTTTGTGTTGAGAGCACGTTTTTTCTCAAGCTCCATTTTTTCTTCTTTTTTTAGAGTAGAAGTCAGTAGCCTATAATGAGCTATTAAATAGAAACATGAGACATACAAGATTAAATACAATAATTTCAACGACCATAGTAAGGGGTCGGTTTTTACAGATATCCTCTTTATATTTAAAAATCATGAATAGTCATTTCTAACTATTAAACATATTTACTGTGTACAAACCATATTTTCCTTCCTTTAACAGCTAAACAAATAAAATTAAAAGAGGAAAACTGTTATTAAAATACTAGTTAAAAGACCATCAAAATCAACAATGTTTTTTTTTTTTGAACAATATAAACATAATGTTATATGTGTACATACAAATATAGCACTCACGCTATCAATGTCTACTTGAAGTTATGTTGAATGATGATGTTATAATGCATTTCCTTTGAGTGGAACCATTTTTCCCTCATCATAATAATGTATTATTCAACACATCAATTTAGTTTTTATAGTTATAGAAATTCTTATATATTTACATTTTGTTTTGACTTCACCTCTTTTTTTCTGGCCAAAGGTATACAAAAAGCACTAATTGCAAAATTTCATGTCTTTTATTTCATTTTGCCATGGTGTTTGGGTACTTTCAAGAAAAAAAGCGGCCATTTAGTGGTCAAAATTTCCCATTTTTAGACGATCATTTTAATTGTAATCCTATGGATAAAATATTGTCATTTTATTGTGGCAGAGGTTTTAATTTATTCAACTATGTATTATAGCACCACTTTTCGTTTACAATTTCAAATGAGTTGAACTAGATTCGAATAATTTTTACAGTATTTGGTTGTTCTATATAGTTTCAAAACTATTCTATATAAACACTTTTTTATGTACAAGCATTTGTAGGGATATTAATCCATAAATTAAATACAAAAATATTTATAAAATTATCCTCTTTGAATTTAGCACGGTCAATTTTGATCAACTATTTTTTTTTTAAAAAAGAACCTTCGACTCTAACATTTGAACTGATTTTTGCTCAGGTATAAAAAGAGCTATCTCTTTTTACCTCCTATAAATGAACATCAAATATCATCAAACTGTCAGATGATCGAGTGACGTTCAATTGTTGATTTGTCCTGGAATAATCCAAGTTTGCTTGTAAAGGCTTAAATTACATTTAATAGTACTATAATTAGATCAAAAGTCAACTCTTTGGTTTTGACTCTTACGTTTTATAGTTTTGCAGCAAATATCCCTATATTTTATCTTCCATTTTGGCAATCAACTGATTTGTTTTATAGTCCCATTTCAATTCATTTCCTCAATCTATTTATGAGAGAGAGTTAGAAATAAGAAATTGAGTTCCGTTTACAAAGTACCTATGTTAATACAATTACCCACACGCCATCTTAAATACTATATTATGTCATGTTATTAACAGGAACTCTTAATGAAAAACACACTACTTTCATCTCATGAAAGCAAATATACTCAGCATACCTACATAGATACCAAATTTTCTGTACTTATGTATGTATGTACATACGTAACATGAAAATAGTTTTCCATAAAGAAATAAATACATTTATAAGTACCCCCCATTAATCAAATACTTACCTACCGACATTCAAACAACAATAGATATTTAAACAATGAATTATGGTACTTAATCCTTTTAAAAATTTCCATGAGTTAAAATAGCAGATATTTTTTATCATTTCATTTGACAAAGTATCATCTAATTTTGACTGTATAAGGAGAAATTTGAGTCCAAACAAAAGTTTTTGTACATCTAAAGTAGGTTCCGTTAACTCCGTGTTCTCATGTTTGGGTTGTAGTTTTCATGTTAAGTATTTCACATACAATACATATAAACAATGTAAGAGATGAGTAACAATGGACATCATGCAATAGTCTATGGAAATACTACTATTTGAGACTACATATATTTTTGTCACTTAACCTCGAAAGAAAAAGAATTATTAATGACAATAATTTAAAATTTTGTTTTTCAAAAAAGGCAGGTTATGAATGATAAGTTTGAATATTTTTTAAAAGCAGAGGGAAAAAAATGGAACACAAAAAAGAATTAAAAGTGATTTAATGATGTGCTGAGTAAAATTTATCCAGGGAGAGTAAGGAAAGGGGTCAAAAGTATTTGAGAATAACACAAAAAATTTCATGTTTCTTGTACACAAGTTTTGTATTTGTAGATCTCATAATGTCTTATTTATCAATTTATTTTTAGGTGAGCCATTTTGATTATTATCAACAATTAATTGATATTATCATTTTAAAGTTTCTTATTCTTATGTATATGAATATAATAGAACTATATTATAGAATATTTATCCATTTGTAATTGTCATTCAAACACTCAATATATACTCTTTTAATATATGTTGTGACCATGAAATATAATTTCAATCATTCTATTATAATTATCACAAGTACACAGTAAATACTTTAATGAATAGGGCTCTTTAGTTGCAGCTTCTACAAAATTTAAACTTGATTATAAAATATATTTGAAAAAAAAAAGATGATTTTTGAGATTCTTAAGGGCCTGGAACAAGTTACACATTTTACCAATATTTGAAACATTTTTAGTACTTAAAAGTATTGACCTCAAATACAAATGAAGATGGTTGAGAATATGAGCTTCTCCTCTGATTTAAGTTCATTTCAAATATCTTTGCAAATATGTACGTATGTAATTTGTAAATTCATGCAACAGAGGAGCTGACTATTTGTCCATATTAACCTATATATATATATATATATATGTACCATATTTTCTTAATTTTGAAAAAGTTGCGTGGAAGCAGAAGGACATCATATTTTAATCACCAAAAATTCACAACTTTTATTTTGAGTTGCTTTATGTAGCGTGTATTGAAATATGTGCCTACATAAAAAAAAAAAAGGTATCATGAATTTCTAGTTGGTTACATTCTCAAAAAAAAAAAATCTTTAATAAACGGAGCTTGCCTAATGTTTGTACTTACATGTAGTAACTAACGGGTTTTTTGGGGGTTCTTTTTTTGTCGTTAGAAGGATTATGCAAATTTTATAACAGGTTTTGAAATTTTTATACTGGATCTAAGAATAAAAATAAAATTATTCTGGTTCATCTTATAACCTTCATAGATATCTAATAAATTAGTAATATACCTATATAACACGATGAATAAATTATAAACGTGAGGAAAGAACAAAAAAAAAAAGAAAAAATAATTTATATTTACATAAATCTCTCTGTTTTTACTACATAATATTAGGGATATTGAAATAAAGAACTCAAAATTAACTTGAATTTGAAAAAAAAAAACCGATTTATGTATAATACATAAAAATCAATGGATGCATGTTCTTAATCAACTCGGAAACCATGAGTCTGATCAAGATAAACCTAAGAGTAAAAAATGTTAATATTCATTTGGAAACTATCATAAGCTATTTAATATTCATTTTGGCGGTCATTTCGGGCCGAAAATGGCTGAATCTTTGTGTTTAATATAAAAACTTTCCTACTTAGGTGGCGTTGAAAGTACAAAAACGGCCTTTCAAGTTAATAAGAGTATGGCTGCGGATATTCATAAATAAGGGTAGAATAAATTTTTCATAAGTCATAGAATATATTATGAAATTTTCATCGGCTTTATTTTGATTTTTGATTCTGCTGCAGGGCTCACAATGTACTAATGTTAGTATATAATAAACATGTGTCTATTTCTAATTTTTATATTTGAAAGATTATATCGATTCATATGGATATTTTTGATTTTTTTGTTTGTGCCGTGTTTTGTTACAAAAAAATAAAGATTCTGTCAAAACCTTTGTTTTTATAACATAACTGCTTTATGGTAATGTTTTTCCTTTGTTTTTCTCTGATGAACCGAAATGCATTTGTTCTCAATGACGTATTATTATTTTTTGAAAAGGCAAACAAATATTTTTGCACTGCAATAGTATCAATAGCAAGTCTTAATAATAAAAAGAATTATAATATGTGAGTAAATGCTGTCAAAATGACAGTTTTCTGCTGTTTTAGATAGATTTAATCACTCTCATTTTATGGTTTTAGAATTGGGGTTAAAATTTAACTTTAGAGTGGAATTCTAAGTTATTTTGCTAACATATATTGAATATATAATATTATAATAACAAAGTAATTTGTGCGTAAATTAAAAAAAAAAAACCGTCAAAATGAAAAATGTTTTGTTAATTCTTCCTTATATGCCGAGATATTTGCGTAATGTATGCCATTCTTAAGATCAAAAGAGCCCAGATTAAATGAGCACAAATTAAATAAATGACTCAAATAATAATAGTACAAATTAAAGAGGATTAGTAAAAGAAGTGCCAATATCCACAGAGCACTCGTTTTTGCAGGGAAAAAGTTATAACTTTTTGTATATTTGATAAAAACATGGTTACATGGTTTTAACCACTAAATGACCATTCCATACATCTGTTCCTATAAATTTATAGAATGCACAGTTATACCATAAGTTATTTTTAATATTGGTGACATTGCTTTTTGTGACAGATAATTAATTAGTCGTTCACTTGGAAACATTGAAAAATCACCAAATAAATCAATTTACTTTGTTGTTATGTGGGAAGAACATTTCATATTATTCTTCAATTTGTAAATAATCATATGAGTAGTAATAGTTTGGACTCCAATATTACGATTCCATACTTCAAATCCTTTAATGAATAAAATGTTTTATTCATTTGTACACCAATAGACCAATTGGTGGTATGAATCTTTTTTTGGAAAACAAACGATGAACGAAATCACAGTGAGGGTGAATTTTTTGGATAGAAAATTAGGAGAAGAAAAGAAGCCCAAAATAGAAAAAAAAACACCCAATACTACAATTTAATGATTGCAAAAGAGTTCACGCCGTTGGGTTCCTTTTCTAAAAAAAATTGCAATCCATCCGAAGAGGAAAAAACACTACATTCAAAGTTATTACAAAAATCAGCTGTTATATTTTTTAAATTATAGTCAAATCCTCTCATCTTTTATCCCAATCATGATTTAATCTTTTTTTTTGCCTCTCAATTTTTGCAAACTCATTCCCTCCAAAAAATAAATTGGTAATTGGTAAACTAATTAATTGGTAAAGAATTGCTTAATAATAGTTAATTCGAGTATTACCAATCCAATTTCAATATACTACAGGACTAGTTGTCTTGTCTCCTCAAAATCTATAAAATTATTCAAAAAGAAAAGAAAAAAGTTGACAAAAAACACATCGTTGCTACCCTTGGGAAATAAAATAAGTATTGATGCCCTTTTGAAAATATACAGCTCAGAGTCAGCTCCTTTACATGAGAAAAGGATGAATTAATATTGTGCTAGTAGGAGAAAAATCAACAGCTGACCAGTAAGTACAATGAGTTGGAAGGGATTGAGTTTTCAATAGAGAAAATTGAAATTCATGGACTGCAACTTTTTGAACAATAAGGTAAATGAAGCTAAACTCAATACTCTTCCTATAGAAAGCATCTCTATAAATTGAAATTCTGTCATATTTAATGGAAAATACAAGAAAAAGAGTGGCAGTACAATAAAATATGTTCCTCTCCTTGGGCTCAGGCTTATCCCAAGCCCATGGATGGACTCTGACTTACCACGTTACTCCTTATGGGACTAATTAATAAACCTCCTCAAGAGAATGAAGCCTTAGGTAACATTTCAATCTAATTTCGCAACCCTTCGAAGGACGATTTATCATAATAATGGAAACGATTCCATTTCAACTCAAAGACAAATGGTTTATCCTCATTCCTCTCTGTTTATCACCCTTTTAATTTACTTTACTTTACACCCCTTGAATTTAAATATTATGTATAAAAAACTCAACGTGATAGAAAGAAAAACATACCCAAAACGTTCTTAACTCTCCGTAAGCCCAATTAGGTACTTTTTTAATGCACAATGTTACTTCTTATTTCATGTAAATATATACAATGTTTGGCTCAATATCATCACTGCGCTATTAATCAATTTAATATCTTCATACAAAAGTTTTGAGAAAAAAAAGTATAATGCTTGTTTGAATAGGATAAATGCATCTTTTTTTCCCTCTCTACCAAACTACTTTTCCTTATGCTTGAGTACTAAATAATATAGCAATGGATAGATAACTAAACTTCTCAAAAGACAGAATGAACTAAAAATTACTTTTTTTATGGTCAGAGTGACTATACTAACCTCATTTAATTTTATAAAAAAATTTTTATTCAACCCGTTTCTCTTAGAAATTATGGGACACTGGTATCCCTCTGGGTGTGAAGGGAATTTTTTTATCCTTAAGAATACACGGTTTATCAATACTTTTTTCGAACTTATTAGATCTTTAGGTACATTTAGTTTTTACTCTTATACTCTACTTGACAAAAAAAATTGAAAAATCTTAAATACAAAATATATATCCTATGCTATGTACATTTAACAGGTGATATTTTATGAATCAATTTTTGTGAATATATTAAGAAACAAAACTCCTTTCGCACCCAGAGGGACAAAAGAACTTAGAATGTATGCGTTAGAGCTAAAAGATATCTTAAACTTATAATTCTTCAATTATATAGTAACAAATATTTCCTTGAAAAACGAAAAAGTTATTTTGGTTTAAACATTATTTTTTTGCATGTGTAAAAAGCGTAATGTTCAGTACCTTGACAAATATTCAACTAACTAACTATGAAATATGAACAATAGCTAGGTATGAAACAAAAAGAAGAAAACAAAAATTGGTTGACAATGGAGTGCATCAGCGCATTTTAAATTTATGGGACACAGGTGTCCTTTGGGTTGGAAAGGGTTAAATGAAAATTATAAATTAATTTTGTTAAAATGTACATTTATATAACAATTTTTAATACATAAGCAAATGTAAAAGCTATTTAATTGCAAATATAGGGAAATCAAAAGGTTTTTTAAGGGTATATATATATATGTAAAACATATCTAACTTGATACGTTATAGATATATTTGTAACCTCAATAGCCTATAAAAAACCATTATCTTCACACAAAATGCTCTCAAATTATGTAGAAACTATATTTTTTTTCTGTTACGTTGTGAAATAAATGTTAAAAGAATAGGGTATTTTTTTCAAGAATGGGTTACAAAAGAAAGAAGAAAAAGTGAGTTTGAATGTCTATTCTTTCCTAAGTAATACATAGATTCATTTTTCTTGTTTTATTATGTGCACAGTTAATTAGGTAATGAACGTTACATATATATATATATTATATTTTTTAGAGTCTTACATGCAAGCAAGGAACTTTACATGCAAGATAAATTGACTTTACATCATCACTTTGTATGTTATGTATGTTGAAAAGATATTTTACATTGAAGGAAAAATATTTTGTATGTTTTTTTTAACAGAGTTTTTATTACCATGAGAAATGAAGGCTCAAATTTTCTCTTGATTAAGTTAATCATTTAAAATACTATGAATTTTTGTTCAGAATTAAATTAACAAGTGTTTTTTATTTGTTGGGGTTTTTTATAAAAATATTAATTCAAAATATTATTGGTCTTTACACCTTTTTTTTTTAATCTTATGTATTCCTTAAACAAACAAAAAATAGTTATTTATGTACAAAATCGGCTTAAAAGACAGGAAGATCATTGATTACAAACAGTATAAGCCCCCGTCATTTACTTAGAGAAAAACAATAATTTAAAAAAAAAAATTTTAAAAGCAAAGAAACAAAATTCTAATTTTTAAACCAAAGTAGTAGCCATTCCGCAATATTTATCTTTACCTCAGACAGTGTATACGAAATAACGGTCTCTGCTTTCCTTGGTATATTTTAGAAAAAATTGTCACATTTTAAATCTGATTTCACATTTTTTATTCATATATTTTATTCGCCTAAAAGCCATATTATAAAGTGCCTGATTTATATGCTGAAGAGTCTGGATTATTTGTTCTCTGGATATTTCAGACTCCTTGAATCCAGAATATTTGAAATGACGAGTGCTACAAAAAAAATAGCCTTGAAATAAAAAAAATTGTACTCAAGTACTAAATCCTACAATGATAAATGATGTATTTGTAGGCATATATTAGAGTGTACTATAAAGTTTGAAAGATATGAATTAAAATTGAGGAATGTTTATAAATCTTGGACCCAAACTACAGTTTTTAATTCATTTTGGTAATTTGTATTCAATTTGATAGTCTTGTTACGTTGAGTATACAAAAGAAAAATCTATGATAACACGGATTTGATGTATTTTTTGATTCAACAAACAGAAATATGTACACAAATGCTTTAAAAGTGCTACAATATCAAAATGCTTTTTAAAAATGTAGATCCTTCAAAAAGGGAAAAAGAGAAAATAACTAGTTCGTCAAAATATATATAATGATTAAATCAAGTTTTTGCGAAAAAGCACCTAAAATTGCAAATTGTACCATTGATCTTTATAGTTAAAGAAAATAATATACACAACAAATAAAAACATATTTAAACGAAGATATGATATAGGAGCAAAAATTTGTTAAAATGAATTAACCTATTTGTATAAAAAGGAATTGCTTTTAAATATGATAAAAATATATAAATATAGTTGTTAAATATTATAAAAAAGCTTTACTGAACAGTAAATGAAATTATTGCCACATGCTAGTAACATTCTAGGAGAAAAATGCATTCTTTATTTAATATTATTTTATAAAAGGTCTACACTTTTCTTTTTCTTTTTTTTTCCACGTCTATTAATGTTGATTTGAGTTCAAAACTATCAAATACTGAAGGTCTATTTCCTTTGGCAATTAGTTTTACTTACCTTTGATCAATAAGGATCTTAATATCTCCGTTTGCACACTTATAATACTTGGAACTCTTACTTGGTATGCCAACATATGTATTTTCCAAAAAAACTACAATATCTCTGCAATATAGTCAAATAATAGATTGAATTAAAAGTTCGTATTAGATATTTATTCAAAACTTATGAAATCAACTTCTTTTTATTATAAATGTTTTTTTTTAAAAAATAGAAGCCAATTGAGTCCGTGATGCTGCACACAATTTGACTTCTCCTCTGCAAATATTATGTGAATATCTATTCCTTTCTAATTAAAATAAGTAAAATATATTCATCACATTTGATGTACATGTATTTTTCGCCCAAATTTTATACGTGATCCAATATACCCATATGTATGTATATAAATTTTGTAACAAAATAAATGTTTGACTTTTTAAATTACCCTGCTGCATTTTGAGCATAGTTTTTGGTAATTTTTTCAATATATTTATACATACTAAAATGTTTTGTTTTTTTAAAATTTAATTCAAATAAATCCTTTATATAATTGCATATCTATCTTGTTTATTTCCTAAATAATTTGTCATAAACAGAGACATTTTTTGCAAAAACCCAATTTATGCTATCAATCTGATGTGCATTCGATTTGAATCATAGTATGGAGTTTTTTACTTACAAACATATACATTTATGTTGATAAATGCATACAAAATATTTTCAAATTATATTCAATTAAAATGTAAAATGAATCATTACAAACTAGTCATAATATACTCAGTGAATATCTGACAAACTTTATCGGAATGATATTTCTGCATCATGTTTTTCAAGGATAACTTAATGTGTCTTTAATTATTTATTACCTAAGAAATAAAGAGGAATCTGATGTTGATTCGATATTTGACTATGTATAGTAGTGATATAAAAAGTACTGATGAGATGATCAATTAATTATTAGTGTATGTAAATCAATATATGACTTATTTAAAAACCTTCATTTGAATCACTTTGATGGAATTGCTATTGACATTAGGAAAAAAAAATTCAGCAATTTTTCCCAATATTATTTACAAGGAAAAAAAAAATGTGAAAATAGATTGATATCTTTTGATCGTTCACGTGGAATAATGATAAGAAAATTGGATGACATTTTTGTTTTTTGTTTTCTAGTTTTTTTTATATAATATATACGTATATATATATCATTATTCATTGATAAAAAAAGAACTCATGAAATTTCAACTCTTATCTTACAACAAATTGTGAATTACCATAAAAATCAATAATCAAAGTGTCAATTGACAGTTCTGATCTTCCAAGGGCTATCGATGTATCGAAATACTTTGCCCAACAATCAAAGGCGTGCTATTTTTGCTCACCGGGATTTCATTACATTTTTAATCATTTCACCATCAATAATATAAACTAGGGTTTCTCTTTTCCAGGGAAATCATTTTTTTTTATTCCAGGATCTTGGGAAGTTATTTATTTTTATATTTTAATGAATTCCTAGTATATATATATATTTGAAAGATTCAAAAAAGGAGTCTTGAGGATTTGTATTCATGATTAAACCAACTCAATTTGCAACAAAATTAAACTTGATGAGCCAATTTGTAGTGGAGCTGCATGTTCTGTAATTATGAAATACACAACTCAACTTGCAATTTAAATGTCAACTTCTGCATCACACAAAATCCATGTAACTATTTATTTTATAAGTACATTATAATATCTGAAATGTCCCAAAAACAAATTTGTACTTATATGAAACAGTTTAGAAATCATTTATCCCACATAAATTATGTGTGAGTTTTTTTAAGTCGATTTCTAGTCTCTATTTTCTTTTATCTAATATTAAAAAAATTACATACATGATGTAAACTAGAGTCTATAGGGTATCGATAAAAAGAAAAATAGAAAAACAGAGGGAAGGAACGTATATTGTTTTAGTAAAGTTCCAATATCCAGAACACATTTTGAGTAGTTTGTTATCCATTCATACACTGCAACATTTGCAACGCATAGTAAATTGCTAAAACCTCCGCTTTCCCCTAGCGGAGTTAAACCCCAGGATATCCCGAGTAAATGGGATCCTAGTATCTCGAGAGAGAAGTTTTAGTGTAAATTCATATCTGAAATTAGAATTGTGCAGAAAATTATTTTATATGAAGACGGATTTCTGTTATTCTAAAATCATAGAATAACATTCATTAAGAATCCTTAAAAGGTCTAAGAATAATAATCAAAAGTCTTTTAAAGAAATATCAGAATTTCTCACTTGATACAAAAGTACGAATTGCAAATTCATAAGCAACATAGTAAAATGCCGTTTACGGAAATTTCACTGTGCAGTATTTTTACTGGCAGAAAGTTCACCGGATACTTACTTTACTCTGGATAGTGTTTATTGAGACGAAACTTTATTATAAGAAGTGCTTATACATATATATGTGGAAAATACTTTTCCTAAAATAAATTAACTATTTTCCTGTATAATATTTTATTTTTGAATATGAAAAGATTAATTATTTCCTATGCTGATTCTCAAGGTAAAGGAATAATTTACAAACTAGAAATAAACCCATTTACGTACAATAATAATAAAAAACTTATCTCAATTGTAAGACTTTCTAAAATGACAATCTATGAAAAAATACTTCATTTGAATGTCATATATAAATATATGTGTGTTTAATAGGAATTATTCAAAATTATTTTAATGAGATTTACTTAGATAAGAACTTATTTATATATGTATATACATAGACTTCTAATATTTTTTTGATAAATGCTATTTCAAGCAATTTGTAATCCCATAAAAGGAATCAGTAGTTAAATTAACTTAAAAGTTAATTATTATTATTTTTTTTTTCAATTAGAAAATAAAATAAAATAATGAACATCAATTCATTTGTTTGGTAAATATGTACCAAATATTAGTTCTCTTCACGGTGAAGGTTGAGAACGGTGAAATAAGTGCGATAAACTTGACTACAGATACTGGTCAAACATTACTAATATCAGGTATACATATATTATATTTTGTATGTGGATTTTTTCACTATTTATGATTATAGCATAAAAGTGTATGCTTCAATATCTGATAATGCCTTTCAAACTATGCATCTCTAGAGTATATATATATATATATATATATATAAATGCTTGTTAATGCCTATGTAAGATGTACTATCATAGTATATATATTATATAACAAAACATACAAAATATTTGTATTAAATATATACTTGTGTCTATTTATTAAAACAACAACTTGGAAGTAAAAAAATATCGATAATAATTATTAAAACTGATAGATAGTGTTTTATCTATTTTTTTCAAATGAGTTTCGTATTTTTCAGTGTAAATGTTTTGGTGCGTGGAAAAAAAATTTGGGTCAAAATATCCAAGAGATTTCCAATGTACAGTGCAAAAGATTTAAATAGAATTCAAATTGTTTGCAAGAATAACATTTCATCTGGCTTCTAGACCCAAAGATTTACATAAACATAACATATCATACTTTGGCCAATTTTATAAAACTCGCGTCTAATCTCTCAATTAATTAAGTTCGCTCTCTTGAGCTCTGTTAAACAAAGTAGCGATCAATATATTTCCTTACTGAAAGGAATTTTTTTCCCTTTTAAATTTGGACAGTCATTGCGTCCTTCTGAATTTTTTTACTCCATAGAGACCATTATAGATAAATGACTACTTTTGATCTTCTCAACTTGCCACTTTAGCTTAGCTATGACAATCAGTACGCATATACCTATTATTTATCACTGCGCCATGAGAACGGATATGTTTAATTCTTTAGTTATGTTGTTCTTCATTTTTGTGACTACGGGCCTCATTTTGTAGTTTGTAATCCCATTAAATAATCCTTGAATTAGTAATATTCTAAATTTGTTAAAAACGAAAAAAAAAAAAAAAACTCATTCTGTAGAATTTGAATAAATATTTCTTGCTTAAAATTCAATCATTCATTTAAAATGCTGGTTTGAACTAATTAAAGTATTTTATTTGTCATAGTTTGAGTTCAATATTATTTCATTTTTCTGTCAATAGTCATACAATAAAATTTAAATATACATATGTTTAAATAAACTTTTTTTTCTTCAAAGGAATGAAATAATTGGATACTGATAACTCTATGGACTTATGATCAACAACAATTTTATTTTATTATCGCATCAATTTTATTTTTATATAAATCATAAATGAGGGTTTTTTTTTGTAATCTTTTTATCATTTTGTGTATTTTATTTGGTTAAAAAAATGTTTATAAGGTAATGATTTGATTATATAAAATCAAAATCAAATGATATTGGAAATATTAACCAAATGTTACTTTTAGTGAACGGGTTTTTTATTGTAATTGTTATACTTAATTCACTGACTATCACTTTGCAATTAGTTTTGCTTAATCTTATTTTGCAAAGTTTTTGTATATTTTCTATTTCTATTATTTCTACATTTGTATAAGTTTACCATTAGTAAGGTTATTAATTTTTTCTTTAATAATTTGCAATTTTTCTCATAAAATTTGAATTAATATTTTCAATAAAGTAGACCCCTTTGATCAGTGTACATTTAATGAAAGTAAAAGTCATTTATAAATAATTATTCAACAGAATTCATTTTATCTTTTTACAGTATAAGAATATGATGAGTAATTCATTACTCAATAAAATACATGCTTAAAAAAAAAAGTAACTATCAATTTTAACTTCTCCAAGTTGATAAATAACATTTAAAAAAAATAGTGTTGTGAATGCAACACTAAAGTTATTGAGGATTTGTAGCTAGTTTCAAAATTTGTTCATTACATTTATAGTTTGTAATTGTTTAAATAAAATGTTTCTTATAAATTCTATTTATTGATTCTTATTGAATTAATTTTTTAATATATCAATACTTTTAAATATTTGTATTTGAAAATAGTAAATTAATTTTATATGCCTTTTTATTACTAAAGAAAATATGTTTTTGACAGAGAATATTATTTGTAGATACAGAGTTGATATGAGCAAATCGTCATGTGTGTGCTTTTTTTTGCAATGGTCCTATGACTTTTGATTAACGTGCTATTATTTTTATGCGAAGAAATTGTGCCTTGATTTTTATCGTAGGCTGTAAAGGAAAAAAAATTATAAATCATTTTTTATAGAAAAAATTCAATTGAGTGGACTTTAATAATTTTATTAGTATGAAATTATTTTGACTTTGTTTTTACTATGTTTACCTATAAATTTAGATATATTCTCTGCAATAGTTATATTATGTCAATTGAAAAATATCTAAAACCTTTTAAAAGTCATATATACAATTTTTAAAATATTCAATCCATAAAGTATTCATCCAAAAAAACTATACCTATGACGTAAAAATGGTTATATTTTTATACCAATTTTTTTGATATAGTGTAGAAATGTGGAACAAACGTATAAACAATTATAATAACGAGACCGTTATATTTTTTAAAAACAATTTATTAATTGATGTATACTATTTTTAGATTCTTCTAATCTGGAACAAGGAGCCGTATAACGTTCAGAAACAATCCCTGCTAAAAATAAACTAATGTGCAACATCGTTCTTTTTTTCCTGAGGGAGATAAAAATGATACCAGAGTAGTATATCTCTCCCTCATTTTCCAATGTTTTCCAATCTTTGATTATGTGAGAGCTTTATTAAGCCAAATTATTCTCTCCTCCAGGTGACAATTTTACTTGCTTCTTTGTAAAATTGATTTTTGTGATTAAAATGAGTTATACTCTACTTTAAGAATGTTAATTTCGATAATTAAAAGTTATTTGAAAGATTTTAACATGTTTTGATACATTCGATCAACAGGTATCACTGCCGAATAAGATTTTGAAAAAAAAAGTGGGGGTCCTTATATAATTATTTTTTAGATGGATGAAGAATCTATTAAAATCATGATAAGGGAGTTGCAAAATTAATCATCGCAAGCCTTAAGAAATAGGAAACAACTAGCAAGAGACGAACGAGAATGTTCTGTGCATGTAGAATATTTGAGATATAATATTTAGCACCATTGGAAAGTTCTATTACAGTAAGTTCTGCCACATTCATTCTCAAGCTATGTACATAATTTTACACTGTATATAAAATGTCAATTCATCCTGAATACATGCAAACATTCCATACCCAAAAAAAATGTTAAATAAACTTCATTTTTCTTTTATATAATATTTTTATATTTTTCCTCATGCAAAAACATCAATGTCGTAATGCAAAGTGTCATTGTACAGTTTGCCATAAATCCAAAACCGGAGAAAAAGATTGTAATTTAAAAAAAAAATGATGTGTAGTTATTTAAAATTTAAAAAAAATGAAGAAGATTCAAAATTAAAATTTCACACAGACTATATTCGAGATTAATGGTTTATGTAAATTTAATAATGGTTTGGAATATACCTATTAGGGTGTTTTATATGTCCTTAATTTAGATGCTAAAATCTGTCTTTTCTCTTTCATGATCCTTAAACAAACATCACAAACTAAATATATTTATTTATAAGTTATTGTTTGCATCCTTAATAAGTTATGCAGAACGATAAGTGGAGGCAGACATGAACCATTGAATGACTCATTTTAGCAATAACAGATTTACCCAAATAGTGTTGCTAACATAACATTATATTCTGGTTCTTAAAAAACTGATTTCTTGACTAAATATGGCATAAGTTCAAAAACCATATTAAATCATATTATGTGAATCTAAAAAAACCATATGATTTAACTTTTTTTTTTTACAGTGAAGTCAAGTAAGTCCCTCTAGGAAACCACTAATAGGGATTCTCACTCAAAGATTATGACTTATAAATGTATATAGGTCATAACATCACAAAATGACGTCATTTTGTCAAGGAACGGGTGTATGTGTCTGGTCCGAACACGTCAAAATTATTGGACCGATACACTCCTAATATGTATATACATAGAGTAGGGAGATATCTTTATTACGTCACGAAAAAATGTTACGTCATTTTTTTGATCATTGAATGTGTCATAGAGTAAATGAATTTATGAAAAAATTTCAATTCCATTCTATATCGACCCTTTCAACTATTTTGATCATTTGAATGATTTGTACATATATTTCTTTTTTTTTCTTTCTACATAGTGGTTTGTTGTACATACATATATATTAATGATTTGATACATTTTCAATCTATCAATATCAATACAATATAAAAGGAATCATTATTATACTGCAGAAATCGAATCAAATATATTATATTATATTGAACAAATTGTACAAAAAATAAAAAGTCATACAAATAAAAAAAAAACCACAAATGACTCGATGATAGTTGATTGATTCTTTTACACAACGTCAAAAATGTTCTCCTTTTTATAAGAAAAGGCAATTCAAAAAAGGTAGACAACCATATCGGAGTCATAGAGGTCATTTTGTATACTAGTCTATCAGACAGTCGTTTATTAATTACCCAAATCAGCTCATATACATGCACTCACCCACTAATGATGCTATAATATATGTACAAGCTTACATATTTGTTGCCTCAAAAATGGTTATATCAGTTCTCTTACTATTATTATGTATTTCATATATATGATTATTACATTTATAAACCAGGGAAAAATAATCCAGTAAAAAAAAGAAAAAAAAAACCTTCTGATTTAATGACAACGCTTTACATGCTAAGGGACATTAACAAAAGCAATAAAAAAAATGTAAGAATAAGACTTGTTTAATATTACATCTATGTACATATATATGTGACCATTTTTTTTATTTTTTTTTATTTTACATAAATTAAAAAGGTAAGTTACTAAATAGAGGTATATAAATATCTACGTAAGTTATATTGTATATATGTATAGATACACAATTCATAAGTTTGCACTAAAAAACACTAAATGAAGGGATAATAACGTTAAGAATAAGCTGTTTTATTTCTTTATGTAGCCACGTTACGTGACTATGTTTTTTTTATATATATTTTAGTATGTACTATGAACAAGGCATGTGTGAGAGACACACCTATAAATATCTTTTGGGCCCTTGGAGAAATGGCTAGAAAGTTAAAGTTAACTAAAAGACAGTTTACAGCCATCTCAACATGTTCAAAACGACGGGATAATTCGAGAGAAAGGTCTACAAATGCAAAGAAGATAAAAGTTGAAGCTCAAGGCTCTCAGTTTTTTTTTTTGTAAAAGACTGTCACAATGATAAATCCTTTTGCAAATATCGAAAGCTAATCTACCTACATAGAGTAGGGGTTCTTAACAAGATACACATTTAGGCCCTTATTGTTAAATGGTAACCTTCATTGCCCTTCAAGTCAAACAGAGTTACAAGGTTTCATTTATGTAGAGATGAGTAGTTATCTTTCTACCAGCCTCAGGAATCTGGGATTTTTATGTCTACACCTATCTTTCCTTAACAAAATATAAATATATATAATTGTTCATCCTTTCTAATTGAGATTGGGATGGAAATTGAAGATAATTTATGCTTGGAATCGGCTCTCTAGGAGCCATCATCTATAGAGAAACATTTGCCTAGAGAATCATTAGAAATAATCTCAAACCCTTCCTATTTTTTTTAAAATGATGGAAAAAAACAAGAGTTTTGTGATCTATGGAAAATGAGTTTCTTCATCTCCCGTGGAATTCAATCCTTTTTTTTAGTCCTTCATTTTCGAGCTCTAATGACTTAGTTTCATTCAAACTTAATGAGTCTATGCTACTTTGTCACAATTTAAGCTCACATGTACATAGTTGTCAATGATTATAAATTTATCAAAGTGTGTGCATGCCCTGTACTCAATAAAACTGTGTACTATGCATAATTCATTGTATTTATGTATATAGTATATACAAGTATATTGCACTTGCTATTTTTAAGCAAATATTCTAATATATATACAAATATTGTTTGATGTACATACATAAATCAAATCAAAGTTAGAAAAAACAAAAACAAATAGGTAAAGAGATCAAAATTATAAAAAATATATTTATACAAAAGTTTTTAATTTCTTAAGAAATTGAATTAGAAGCTACAAAGTCAAGTCAATTATACGTCAATCATTCAGTTTTATGTTCTTATTTATTGATTTATTTGAACTAAATATTAGTTATCAAAAGGGGAAAAAAATAAAAATATGAGAGTAACTAGTAAATGAGAAAAGTTTTAATTATAATGAAAAAATAATTAGCTGACTCTATTGTCATATTTAATTGTACACTTTAAAAAAAGTGTAATTATCTCACTTATTGAATAATCTTGCTAAGATGTCGGTTACTAATATGGAGACCCATATATTATAGGCTTTATTGGTATAAAGTTAGAATACGTCATTATTTCGTTAAGTTTCTCTATATTACTGTCGTTTATTTCAAGAAAATTTTTAAGTAGTTACTTACAAAATAATTAATATATTTGTTCAAGTCTCAGATAGTCTCAAACTGTAAGAGTTCAAATAGTTTGGTTGATCCTTGAAGCCACTTATGTGGACTGTGGGTGCTATTGTTATATACTGTAAATCCTAAACAAGTATAAAAAATCACCAAATCATATTGTTATTCATAAGAGTATTTTTTCAAAGTGCAATGATCCTATAAATTTGAGGTGTGTTATTTATGAATCCACAATTTCATTTTTTCCAATCATGTTTTTGTGAATTTTTTATTTCATTTTTAAAGTTATTTGTACTCTTTTTGGGTAGCTTAAGGCAGTCTTTTATAGAGTCAAAAATATATAAATGTCTTGATGAAAAATTCGGATATATGAGGCTTATTTTTAATAAGGAATGTTAAGAGCAAATATAATTTTTTTTTGAATGAGTACCACCTTGATTTTTATCTATTTAGAAACAAAAAGAGACAATTTTTCTTTAGTTTTGGGATGAGTGGGCAAAAATTAATAGCATCTTTAGCCTAAAGAGGTGAGTGACCCACACTGATGACCCAATTGTGCAAAAACTCAGAGATAACAGTTTAACCTTGCCTTTTGAACCTTTACTTCACTGAACTTTTACCAATATACAAAGTCATTAAGAAAGAGGTCGCAGGTACAAAAAGGTTGATAAACATTTTATTTAGAGGTTTAGTTCAATTGCTGATTTTTTAAGAGACAAATTAGTTCAGACTAAGAAATAAAATCATAATAAATATTATATTAAAAAACTGAACAAAAATTTATATATATAAAACTTCTTCATATTCTGGAAGAAGTCGGGTATCCTTGTAGGTTTTAAAAACATAAATTGTATGAATATTGTAACTTTTAGCTATTAGATGTAATTTTTTTTTTTTTTAATGTTTACGTTACTTCAAAACAAAACTAATTACGCAATTTATGACGTCAGAAAGAAGTCTCTATAAATAATATATAGAGGAATTTTTGTGCATGTATCCATTTTTTGTCGTCCTTGATATCGATTCTTTAAAGAAAATATTTGGCATGCTCAAATTCTTTCCGATAGTTTTCCTTGGGGGAGTAAAAAGAAAATATAAAAAGAGTTATTTCAAGAAAAATTTACAGTCATATATATATAAGTTGATTAATTTATTTTACAAAAAAAAAGAAGTTTTTCCTTTCCAAATTGTCAAAAACTTTTTTTTTTCATATATATTCTAAGAAAATAAAACGAAAATATTCTGTGCTCTTGAACAAAAAAAAATATAATCGTCCTATCAATGTAAGTTTATAAGATGAGGTCATGAAAAAGAATGAGGACTCAAATGATTTGTGCATATCCATGCATTAGAAAGCTTTTTATCTAAATACATATATAATATATAAAATTACTAAGCACATAATAAGGAAAAAATATATGGATTTGACCTCACCCTTATTTTTTGACCTTGACTGTGTTTTAAGACGAAAAATAAATGTATATTTTGAAATTCTACTGAAAGGAATTATTTTATGGGTAATATAACTTGCAAATCATACAATAATATTTGTAACTAATACCATGTAATTGTATACGACACAATATGGGTTTTATCAACAACAAAAAATTACTCATTCTCGCCAAGAACACAAAGTTTAATTAATGGAATTCTATGCAATTTTTAAGTTTTTTATATTAAATCATCAAATAATTTTATACAAAATAAATACATATTTGTTGATATCCAAGACAAGAGAAGATAAATTTTCAATTATAACAACTCCATCTATGTTTGGGATAGCCATTGTTTAATAATTCAAAAACTTTTAGTCTCATAATACGTAATTTAGATTAAAAAAATATTAACTATATTTGCAAACATTGACTGAGTACCGATTATTGTCAAACTTCCTATAATTTTAGAATCAATCAACTCAAAAGTATATCAGGTGAGTCCTTGTATAAATGTAATTTTTAGTTTCATAAAGCCTGTGTACACCAACGATTGCGCACTCGTTATTTTAAGATTTAATTTTGAAGTACGTCTAAAAATAAGTACACGTGTCCTTAGATATTTAATTAAGCAATTAGCCGATTTTCTTTTATTCAAATTTGACTAATTTTCAAATTCATCCCGTTCTAAATATACTAATGAAATTTTATTTGTTCGTCCAATAGTCCAAACAATGAAAAGGGTTGAAAGTATATTTTTTTGAAACTCAGAGGTAAATCAAATTTATTTATTAATAAATAAAGGTTTCATTCTCGCAAAACACTTTTCATATTCTTTATGGTATGTAAATTTGCCCAGGGAGCTCTTTAAAAAGTTACAATTAGACTCAAGAGATATTAATAATAGAAGTTTTTTTTTTTCAGACTATCTTTTATTACAAATTTATCGCCTAATTTCATGTTCAAAATACATAAATGTACTATCTAAAACATTCAGTTTATATAAACTATGATAAATTCCTACACTTTTAAAATTTATATGAAGTACAAACATGAACTTTAGCCATAAAAACGTTTCATATATAATATAGGGGGAAGAGGCATAAATCCGAAATATGAACTTATGAAGAATGAAATAAATTGTTTTTTGTGCAGTATTAATGTATAATTCAATCTTTCCGTCGTAAAGAGAAAGAGAAAATGTCCGAAATGAACATGCCAATATTTTCAATACGGCATGTTCACACCTCAACCAAAATTGGACCTGAGTTCAAAACACTAAAATAGAGTACTCACATGACGTAATCATTTGTAAAGTCAGCCATCTTGTAGGCATAAATATATTTACATTTTATACGCTTGATAATCCGTGCACCTTTACCAATGTTTATTCTTAAAAACAAAACAGAAAAACCATTAGATGAAATTATTCGGAACCTTTTTTTATATACTATTACGAACTAAGCCTCTTTTTGGTCTGCTATTCTATTATCTGTGACGTCAGTAAAAGGAAAGGAGAAATCAAGAGCTGACAAAAAAATATTTACAATAAAATTTTTCATAACTATGGTTACAAGAGATTGTATCCTTGAAATCACTAAATAAGTTGGTTTTTTTGTGCGTTTTGATTAAATTTAGGTTCTCAATTGGTATTTGCAAATTTGCTCTTGTTTTAAATGTTTATTATCCATAAATTGAATTTAAAAAAAGAAAAAAAGGCTCACAATTCCTTGGTAGTTGGTAACATTCTGACATTCATTCCACTCTATTCAATAATTTAAAAGAATATTTAAAACTTAACGTAAAACCAATTATGCTCAACAAATCAACCTTCAATTCGAGAGCCTCATGAAAAGAATGAATATATCAACATAAAAATCAACAGTTGACAAAGAAATACATTAAAAAACTATTTTGAGTAATTGATTTTTTGACTCATCAATAATTAATTTCTTGTTTGATTCTTTGTAGTATTTTTTAAATAATATACTCTTTTTCTTACAAGTACAAAAAAAGCAACTTTAGATGGCTTTAATAAAAAAATTAAGAAATTTGATATTAACAATTACGTCACAAGAAGCTAGTAACCAAATTTCTAGGAAAAGTTAATGAGGAAAATATATCTATAAACATTTATGTCGTCATAATGTAATATAGTAGTGCAATTATATATCCACCTCCATTTTTTCCCCTGACATTGTATCGTTGTTTATGGATAAACGCTTGATCATAAATATACTAACCTATGTTTGTCTCTAATAACTAGTTATGTTAATAAAAAAAAGACAATTAATTTGCTACATCTTTTCATTTATGAAGGAATATCAAAACTTTATTCATTATTCATGCAATTTAATCCTGTAATGAAATATGATTCATAAATGTAATAAGTATTTATCTGACGTAAAAGGACCCTATATTTAATGTCAGTTTGATGCTTTGAAAGAAACTCTTAAAATATCCTTGTACATATATTTACCTATGTACACATAAATAACATTTTCTACTAGAAAATATAGAGAAAACACCCTCTGCAAAAGTTTGAAATCTCTCATTATATTTTCGGCATCTCTAGTGGCACTTTAAGAATGGAAAAAAAATTGGCTTCTTTTTTTTTCAAAATTGAATATCTTGAAACGTCTTGTACCATCTTCACTTTAAAGCTTTAGACCAAATGTTGTAATTTTATTATCGTAAATATTTTAATATCTCAATATTTATATATTTAAAATATGTATTCAATGTCTGAAATGGATTCAACACAAAACGTTTCCATCTTTTATATGATTGTTTTAAAAGTAAAGGTAGAAACTCACTAATTTGAAAAGATAAAAGTGGAAAAAAACCCATCTCAAAATGTTTATCTTTAAGATGTCAGGACCATGACAAAAATGACACAAGGAACATGAGAATTTGCAATTAGTTTTTTTTTTATTGCTCTCCAGTGGAAAAAAAACAACCAATGTGCAGTCCAAAAATAACTTTGCTCTAACTTTAAAACGCGTATTCAGAACCGATTTTTGAGACCTCTGACCCTCATACTTCATACTCATACTTTAAAACCTTTCACATATTCATTTAATATTTCTTCATTATTATTTATCACTTTCCTTTCGTTCCTTGAGAACCCCAGTCCTATTTTGTTCACTGCATGTTTTCACCCCTTTTTCGCTATTCTGTATCTAGTTTGTTCTATTATACTTCTTATCAGTTTTTTTAAATTATACATAGCCTTTTCTCTATCTGATCAAGATTTTGTGAGTAATAAAATAAATAAATATTGCATTACAAGTGATCTTGTGTTTTAAATTTATGAAAGAAAGAAGGAAAATATATCACAAAATCTCTCAATATTTTTTTTTTTTACATACAAATATGGGTCGATTAAATTTTACTTTCATTTTCCATAAAAATCAAAATAAAAGAAACTATCATAAATAATACCTTAGTATTTATTTTACAAAAGAGACACACACAAATATTAAATTCAAGGCCATTGTAAAAATGATGTCTATATATACAGCAGAGTATATTAGAGTTTAAAAACATTTGAATTAAAAAAAATGAACATGATACCAAATTGATAAATAATCAGATATTTCATCACACATTGACATGGAATATCAATTAGGAAAAAAAGGCATTTTAATTGGGTCTTACACAATTTGACTTTATACGATGTGGAGATAAAAAATCTCAAAAGAAAGTTAGGATTTAAATGAGTGATTATATGAAATTTTTTCTTGAGTGCGATAATAGCTCAGTGCCAATATTTAATGGATCAATTCTATTAAACTTAAGTGCTCTGTAAGAACTATTTTGAAATATTTCTAGTAAGGTTGTATCAATTCTAAATATTGAACTTAAAATTGGTCTTTTAAGCCCTGTCACTGTTTTTAGTCCCTGAAGAAACTTGTCAAATTTTGAATTTGTTAAATAAAATTTTAAACATCTTTCATGAATAGTTTGTCATAACTCTAAACTCAAAGTAGGTTAAAGTACTTATTATTTGGATGATCAAAACAACTTACGTATAAAAGTATAAACATTCTCAAATGGTGTCCTTAAAAAATGCGATTTTTGAAAGAAACAAATTAGAGGAAAGAATGTTTCATTTTGGTGGTCAAAATTAGTGATGTCACAGACTGTAAGTCTGACACGATTTAAAAATTCTCAAAATGAGAACTACAACCAACTCACAGTTATTTCTATAAAATTCTATAACGACAGGTTCTTTTTATATATTACTGTGATCAAAAAGTAAGGTTAATTTTTTTATAAAATGTAAAGTTTTCATTACGTCTTCCAAATCAATGTTATCCCCTTTAAAGTAATCCCCGTCCAATAAAATGCACTTTTTCCAACGCTTATTCCAGTCCTCGAAACAGTCGGAGCAGCCCTTTTACGGTATAGCTGTCAAGACCCTCTCCGATTCGGTTTTTATCTCCTCAATCGTGTCAAAACGGTGTCCCCACAATATATTGATCAGTGGTTTCAGGGTTGTATGTGTAAATCCAAGTCTCAACTCCAGTAATGGTGCATTTCAAGTGTACCATAGTGCCTGATAGTCAAACAGCAACGTTTCAAACGCATCAACGCGAAGCTTTTTTTTTTTTTCAACAATTTGAGAGATTTTGGTACCAATCGTACGCTTTACAATTGTTTTAGACAGTTCTACCTACCTAGGAAGTTTTCTTATCTGCCTTCTTAATGACCAGGAGTTTTAAATGACAAATTCACCTTACTTTCTGATCACAGTATGTATACATATGTTATATATTTTGTTCCAGGATGAATATCTGTGTATAAACAAAAGGAACTCGTTTAATCAAAAAATGAACCAATTCGGCACAAAATGAGCATTTTTTCACAAAATAAGAAGGAAACTTCATTTACTGACTTTAAAAAGAAGACAAATTAAACTCTTTTATAGGAGTAAAATTGACTCAAACTGCCTTCAGGGATAGCCAACGTTCAGAATGATGACGTAATTACGTGAAAACGCTCAATTGATTACAAAATCATGATATGGATTTATTTGTACATAGATGTATTTTTAGAGTTGAACATAGCCTGGATAATAGCATCGTTTAACAATATATATTTAATTATAGTTATATTCTAATTAAATACTTTGATCATTGATATATGTTCACATAAATTTATAAATAGTTGATCATAATATATTCTTTATGCAATTTATAGCATAATGCATTTTTATGACTTTGCTCAGTTAAAAAAAAAAAGATATTTTTTTTTTGCTTCATTTAACTCTCTATCGTGCACAATGTTACAAAAAAAAAAAGATCCTTTAGATAATTCATAATAACTTTATTCGATTCATTAATAAGAATCATTTTTTTCTTGACCCCTCCCCCCCTCCCCTTCCTTCCATTCCTTAACTTTGTCTTGAAATTAATTTAACAAGACTTTTCATGTACTTTTTTCATTATCAAAATAATTAGCTTGTCTCCATGCATTAATCACGCTATGTACTTTTGACTTAGACACGCATAACTCACAACTTCTTTCAATTACATACATAACCGCGAAAATTAAAAGTAAATATTAGCAAACTTAATAATAAAACATTTAACCCATACCCATACTTAAAAAAAAATTTTGCAGAAAAAATATAATTTATAATTTAATATACATACACAGATGACAAATTTGAGGAAAAAATTCATTAAAATCTAAAGTATTTTTGAAAAAATTATACATGAACAATATTTTAATTAGCTTTTTCGGAAATTATATAATATATACTTAAATATAAAATGGATTGAAAGAATCATCGTGCTCCAACTAACATATGCTGTATGTACATTTAGAGCGTACATCATGGAAAAATAAGGTACTTTTAATATAATTTCAAGAAAATTTGACACAATCAAACATTTAACGATTAAAAATTAATATGACCATGTAATCTCCAGTAATTGTCCTTCAAATCCTCTGGTAAAAACTTTACTACAGTTATTTGTCACTTTCCAAACAAATGATGACCACTGACTTGGTGTATAATTAAGAATTAAATATTTTCTCTACTGTTAATTAAATAATTTTAATGTTTTGGCTAATGGAATTCAAATATTCAAGATCTTTGAAATATTTTGTATTACTTAAAACAAGTGTCGATCATTTTGCATTCGTTCAATTTTCTTCTTGCCTTATTTTAATAAATCTGACTTTATTTTGATTATTTTGTTTGTACAGAAATTGCAACTCTTTATTAATTAATTATTATGGTGCTCAAATTCCCATAGCATTATTATTTATGATTTTTTTGTTTAACTTTATCAAAACATATGGGTAATCAATTTCATTTCAACTTTACTATTGACATTTGGCTTAAAAACTATATATGTAGATAAAATAATCATCTAATTGACCATGGAACAAACTTTTTACAAATAGTAATATTTCACCTGATGCATTAATGTCTATAGTAAATAGTTTACTTTTTTAATTTTACCATTCAACAAGGAATCCAGATTACTATATATTAGGGAGGGTTATTAATAGTAAACTCAATTTTAATTCTAATTTTCTAATGTAAGAACATGTTTGAAGAATTTAAAAAAGAAAAAAAAGAAACTTACATTCAAATTCTCTCTCTTTCCTTACACTGGAAATTACTTTCTGTTAAAAATACTCGTATAATCAGATTTCACTGATGTTTTCTAAATGATTTTTTTCCTATGAACGTATATTGTTGATAATATACGTATAGATTTGTGAAAAAAGAGTTCTTCTTGCAAAGGTTTTCAATTCAAAGTCATATGAATTGACATGCTGTATTATATATTTGTTTTTAAAAGTTGTTTTCATTCTTTCTTAATTTATTAAATTTATGCATTTTGACATAAAAATGACTCAAAAATAACTAATACATATATTTATTTTAGTTGTGATCCAGCGATCTTAAACTGTAATACATATATGCAATGCCTGTACATAATCAAAATCATTTAATCAATAGAAATGGTTGACAATTAGTTGAAGAGTACAAACGTTTTGCTGACTCATTTTTGATAAAAATACTTATATATCTTGCTATAATATAGACAATGTACATTTGTTGCAAAATAACAAAACCTATTATGTGTATACGAAGGGTAAACGTTACCATAGGAAGTTCTATAAAAATTGCATTACAAAGAAACTATGAAGTTAAAAATAATTCAATAACAATGAACATCTTCAATTAAATGTCAAAGAAAATTATTACATATTTCATTTCTGTAGCTAGATAATTCTGATCTTCGTTTCATGAATAAAAATCCTTAATTTAATTTTATATTTCAGTTTGAAAACTAACATAAAATACAAAATAATGTACAAAAGCTTACTTCTAACTATGACTCAACTAACTACATATAAACCCATACATTCCCACATATGTGGGAATACCTTCATATAATTAACCTGTCTAAGTTGTAGCTGATAAAAAAAATCAATATTAAGCGTAAGGTATTATTATCCTTCCTCTATCAGAGGAAACTGTGCTTAATTATCGATTTTGGATAATTATTTACTCAATCGAAAACTATTTTTGACAGCCAATTTAATTATTTAAAAAAGAAAAAAAAATCATTCATCAATTTTTATTATCCAATAAATTAAAACACGTGTAGTAGGATTATAAATGTTTGACATTAAGACTATCAAAAGTTTCTTCTATGCTTTGAGGATGGTGAAATCCTAATTTTCTTTTTTTTTACGAATTTAGAAAGCTGCTTTCTTAGGCTATATACATAAATATAATCTGATAATAATCAATTGTACTATATATGTAAGTACATTAAAAAGTCGACTTTTCAGTTATCTTTTAAATAACTTGTCCAAAACATCATTATAGGTCATTTTTTTTTAAACCGTCATATGTCGAAGTTGAGATAACAAGTTATTTATTTCTATTTTTGTTCTCATATCTTTTAATATATATATATATATATATACAAATAACCAAAGGGACGTTATCATCAAAAAATATCAAATATACTTTCCAACATGACGATTTCAAATAATTCAAAAACATATTCAATAGTTTTATCTCTCAAAGAGTCAACATCAACGTATGCACAATAAAAAAACCGAGTTTATATTTGTTGACCATACATTTTAAGACACATCAAATATATATTTGTAGATTAGAAGAGCGCAGTGGCATTTTGGGCAAGAAGCCCACTCTTTAATCAAAAAACCTTCCACGCATTTTATTCTCCATGCCAAATTTAACTAATTAGTAAAAATAATCATTTTAAGTGCAGAAACTTTTAGTTATAGGAACAGTAACGGGTGTCTAATTCGAATGCTCTAAAATAATTCTATCCTCAAATATGGGTACTTTTCGATGTATCCTAATAGGTAGTTGAAAAATGGGGATTAATATGATAGAAAGTAAATGGGTCTCAAATTTGGCATCGATGTTTGTATCTACATTCATACAAAAAATGCATCAAATGAGCAGCATGCTGTTAGTAAGTTTAAGTGGGGTTTTTGTCACTGCTCTCAAGTATAAGTTCATAGAAGTAACATGGATTCCGTATGATCATAATTGAGTCAATTGATGATATCCGTATTTTTTAAAACTCATAAAAAATGAAGTGAAAATACTTGTATCTATTTTTTAAGGGGGTGATGGGATCTGTGTAATGTAATTATATATTCTTTTTATTCTGATTCAATTACATTAAATGGAATAGACTAAGGATATATATATATGTATAACTTTTGCACAAAAAACAAAATTGCAAAGTTTTCAAATGAATCTACATTCTTATAATATACACGTATAAATTTGCTGAATCTAAAATACTGTATAATATATTTTAAATGAAAAAATATCGTAATGATTGCATTGCAAAGTCCCTATTTGTAATAATTTTGAAGATGGGTTAAATTTAATAGTCCAGTATTTTTATTTTGCAAATATTTTTTCACAAATACCCTTTAATTTATATTTTTAGAAGGCCAGAAGAATTTTTATAATTAACTTGTTCATAATTTACAATCTTTTTAAAGTATGAAAACTCTGTTTTAAGAGGCTTCGTAACTCACAATTCCATTGTCAGTACCTTTATATACAATTAAAGCATTTTATTACTTAAAAAATGTCTAGATAAATCCACATATGACGCTGTGCTACAGCTTTAAGTTCCATTGACTGTTACTACTTTTGTAAAAATTACTGTTTATTGGAGAGTGTCAATAATTCACTTGCAAATGTATGTATATTTACTCGTAAATATGATTTTTTTTAATATCTTTTTTCTTATATGATGATAAAATTGTCATGGGATAATCTTTTATTTTGGAAAATATCAAATATCAATAAATATGCCCAGTTCTGACAATGCTCAATGTTCTAAGGATCGTGCTCCAAAGGCAGAATATGATGAAAAAACACAAATTTAAATTTTTTCAATTCGTAATTATTCTCTTTGTCATTAATCCAATAAAAAAAAGTTATTTAAAGTAAGGTATTACTAGTACTTTAAAATAATAAGTACCTTGCATATTTAAATGACAAAAAATATGTAAATAAGTAAATTAAAATTTAAATATTTTTCCATCATTGCTTGTCAATAATAGAAGAAAAAAATTAGACACATCTAGTTAAAAAACCTAACGAAATATACAATTGGATATATGTGAAAAATATTTTCAAAATGCACGATTATAAACTCAAAGAAAAAGCTACATTTCATATATACATAGATATACAATTTAGAAGTTGCTATTTCCTACTTTTTTGAAGAAAAAGAAAAAATCTTCCATTCGTATTGAAAAAATCATTTTTTTCCCTGGAATGTGTTACTCACATACACGAAAAATACATAAATGTACATGCTTCTTTTTTGAATTATAGCCTAGATTTTTGGATATTCATGTATGTATATACAAAAATAGCTTTGCCTATCAAACATTTTGCGTAAATACCAGTCAATTTCATGGATGTATTATTTAAGTTATATATATATATATATATATATATATATATATATATATATATATATATATATATATATATATATATATATAACATTGCAATACACAAATCCTTTATACAAAAAAATAAAAACCTTATTCCTTAACAATTTTCAAAAATATTTAAAAATTAATTTAATTGGGCATTTATTTATTTCAATCATTTGTTAACAAAACATACATAACAAATTGATAAATCAGAATTGTTTCTATTCTCTTCCTTATACTATGTAATTAGGGAAAAGTAAGGGCTTTTTTGTACTCAACTTGCTGAGTTTTGATCTTTTTTTTTTCAAATATACCAATTAAATGGATACCAAGTTTCCTCTACGGAAACGAATCATTTTTATAATGAGAATATTAATCCTTTATGAATATTGATTAGTATGTTATACTTTGCTCTCATTGTAGAAAATACAAGGGAAATACCTGTCTCATTTTGACCAAATCCTAGTTAGAAATTACATTCATAAATATATACTGTTTGTACATAATTAATTACGTTTTAATTATATCTTTACTAATATATATATATATACATTGGCATATTTAAGTAGGTGTATTTTTTATTTTAACTCACGCTTACATTTGTGAGATGCATAGAAACAACAGTTTAAAATCAAATAAAAACACAGGTATTTTTACAGAATTTTGTCCATTTTTTGAGTGTCTAATTGATTTTTACTATACTATACTAGCGCTCTCATTTTTTAAACTAGAGTCCTTTCAATTTTGAATAAAGGGTCTAGAACTACATGGTCCAAATTTTTGGTATAGTATAATTTGTTTTAAAGAAACATCATGACCATAAAAAGCATATTTTCTTATTAAAAGTATATAAAAGGGAATAAAGAAGCACAAAAAACTGAACTTCAAGACGCTTTAACTCATTGGATAGATTTAAACATAGCCTACCGGCATCAAAACCTGGGTTAAAATAGTTTTTATTATTTATGATTGAGTTTGTTATTGTCTCCCTTTTGGATGTGATTTTTCCAAAAATCTAGAAGCTTTCAATATATCTTTGTATATTCAATTGATTCTTCAATATTCTAAGAGTTTTTTTCTGATTGTTTGTTATTTTTCGGCTCTCTCTAATAGAGAATTTGTAGAGAAATAAATAGTGACTGTTACATTGCCTATAATTGACTCTGAATTTTGAAGTTTTTTAAAAAATGTATAAAAAACCGTATAAAGGACCCCAAAATCTCACAGTATACATTAAAATTTTTTTTTATAATCAACAGACTTAAAAATCTTAGTAAAAAAAATGTTTTTTACAATCTTAAAGAAAAAACCTGAATGGTTTGCAATGCTGAAAAATGTTCAGACTGTTTTTCGACACACATATGTATATATTGATCTGGAATACTTTTTATAAAAATGGCGATTAATATTATGACTTTAGGTTATGTTGGAGTGACAAAAGACCCCCAAGAAAGTTGTTTTCACTTTATGATTTAAAAAGGCAAATAACGAAGGGTTAAATATGAACTGTTTTTAAATCATAAATATGTAAAGCTGAATTGCATTAACACTATTGAGTTATGATTATGACCTATGTATGCAGTATGGTCTTGTTTTTATATATTTTGTTAATGTACGTGACTCTGTAAGTATACATAAAAAAAAAGAAGTCCTTTCGAACATTGACAAATTCTAAAACTAAATTATCAGATAACGTACCCATTGCAACGATAATATTAAATATCACTTCTCATTATTGCAAGTAAAACTGTAGATAGTCTCGTAATAATGACTCGAACTTCATTTGTATCCAAGTGTTGATCCTTTAAGACATGTAATGCTGTGCTCAGAGACATGATAAACATAGAGCGCCATCTATTTTTTTAATATAATATTGAAAAATGACATTGCTCTCTTATGAGTGCTATAAAATGGAAATTATTTACCTTTTGCATAATTTTTTATACCTACATATATTCACATATGTAGGTATGAATCAATAGAAAATAGTTTTGAAGTCATAAGTACGATATTTTATGTAAATAAATTCAAATTGTGTCAAAGACGCTGAATATTTTTACTCTTAGTAAATGTTTAAATAATAGTTAGTATTCTTTTAGATGAACATATTTTCTTTAAAAAGTATAACGACTTTTTTTTTTTCAAATTTGAAATGACTTGTGTGCTATACATCGAATAATCCTGCTTCCCAATTGGAAAGCATGATACAAAGGGACATTAAATTAACATCATAATTTAATTTTATTTATAACGTTATAATAATAAGACGTAGAGTAGTCAAATTGACTTTCATTTTGACAAATATATAAACATGATGCTTTAGTAATTTATTTTACATGTTGTTTATATCTTTGCGTTCAGTCTATGCGATCAGGGTTGTGTTAATAACTATTCTTGCTAAGAAAAGGATATTTCATCTTATTATTTCCAATATAGAGTCAAGTAGATTTTTGAGTATACAGAGAAAAGGTATGTTCATTGCTGGACAATAGCATCCAGAATGGGCATTCATTGCTTCAATTAATGGATATACTTATATATGTGCATAGTTATCTTGTCGAAATCACAGAAAAATTTCAAGATATGATGAGATATTGGTACCTCTATAAAGAACAGGAGTCCAAGAGGTGAAGATTTATTTGAAGAACAAAACTCCTATAGATGCTTTTGAAAAACTTTTTAAAGGAAATTGTAGGGACCATACTATAGTTGAACAAAGTTTTATTTATGCACGAGAAAACAGGAAGCATGATTTTTATATGACGAATGAATGTCTTAAAAAATTATCAAGAATCCCAAGAAAAAATATTTTGGGAGGAAAAAAAATATATCAATTTTTATTCAAAACGTGCTGTGAACAAAATTAGACTCAGGCCAACAGGTCATTTTGGTCCAACGTACCACAGAAAGGAACCATTCAAAATATATTGTGCACAAAAAATAACAAATATCCGAAAAGAATGCATAAAATTTAACAAAAAATGACTTTCAACACATTATAATTCCGTTCACTGCATCTCTAAAAATGAGTGATATGCCATACACGCAACTCGTAGAAACACATATTACTCCAATCTCCGTTGGGCGAGGGTTTTAATCTCTTTTTTTTTTGTAGTAAATGACAGACAGTACTTTAACGAGATAAAACTAAATCCGTGCTACATAAGTGGTATACGGTGAGGGCACTGACAATTTTAATCAATTAATGCATATTGCACCATATATGGCCATTGCAAATAAAGTTTTCTTTAAGTGAAAAACGATGCAAGTACCACATGTGGCGCATGTTGCGAGTTTGGTGAGACATTGGCGTACCACATATGGTGCACTATGCGGTGAAAGTGTTAAAAATACTTTATATTACTGTCTATATCTTTATACCTAAATAGTTTTTGACACTCTATATACATATTTCATAGTATGAAATAAAAGTGCATTAATATAATTATACATATGAAAAAATGTCTCTTTGACACATGATCTGAGCCCCCAAATGAGAATTTCTTTAAATAACTTCAAAACTGTTTCATTTTTAATATCAAAACCAAAAAGTTTTGTCGCAACTTATGAGTGTCAATTTTTGTATATAAAGGTATTAGTAAGCATTGCAGTACCTAACTGATAGGTGTATTATTCTAAAACAAAAACTTTAAGATTTTAAACCCATTTACATTTTTATACATCAGCTCATTAAACTATGTACAACGTCAGACTCAAAATTTGACTCATCCCAAAGACTCAGGCACGTAAAAAGAAAGGAACCTTGATCATCCTGAATACTACTCTATTATATAATATATAATAATGACTTCGAATTCTATAATTTAGATATGACACTGGTTAGTTTTATTAAACAACGCCGAGACGGGATTGGTAACATGAATATTTTGTAAACACTTGTTATTTATAAAACAAACAAAACTTTATGTGTTCTATTTGCGAAAGTTAGATATTGTTTGTAATGGGAAAAACCCTATTATTGATTTTCTAGGTGAAACATTTTTCTTAACTTTTGGGATATACCCCCCTCCCCATTCCAATTTGTATACCTATTTTCATCATTTTGTAACATAGATATGATGATTATAGAAGTTTGGATTAGAACTTTATCAACCTACCACTTTTATGCATATATATATATATATATATACATATATACATAAATGTTGAATCTATGCTATCAAAGATCCTGTATCTGTTTAATAAAGCCTAAATATAGACACTGTTTAAATAAAGAGTTTTTCAATAGGGATGATGCATTTTTATTTCATTAGGGACGGTGAATTACGTCATATTTTTTTGTTTTGTTTACATTTCTACTCACAATGTAGCTTACAAATCATCATTGAGCAGTAGAACCTTGAGCAGCGTTTTCAAATTATCCAAATTTGTGACCAAAATTTACGCTCGGTCGTGGCAACTTCATTTTCAGCGACGAAGCTCATTTTTGTCTAATTGAGTTTATTAATAAGCAAAATATGCGTTATTAGTCAGGCAAAAGCACACATGTGCTTCATGAGACACCATTATCTCCCGAAAGACTAACTCTTTGGTGTGGATTTCATGCCAGTGGTGTTATTTGGCCATACTTTTTTGTTGATGATAATAATTGTCACATTATTGTGACTGGAAATAGATATACAGCCATGATGACGGATACTTTTTGGCCCCAATTGAGTGGTAAGAACTTAAATGATATCGAAAAAACCCTTTATATCTCAATAGTATAATTACTAGAAAGTATTGGATAAGCATGAAGAATAAATTTCAAGAGAGGATAATCTCAAGGCAAATACAAACATTCTAAGGATAAATATTTTTTGTTAAAATAATGACAAAAACATACGTTGGTAAACACTTGTAAATATTTATATCAAGTTTACGTATTATATCATTTTTAAAAAAATGTCTAATTGTTAAAGAAATGACAAAATCCTTGTTCATTTCTTGCATACCTTCTTTGCAGAACCTTCAAATATTCAAATGTATTACTTTGATAGTCCATGAGTTTCCATAATTTCATTTGATATAAGTTGCAAATATCCAATACTCGTATGTAAATATTATAGTTTCTTCTTATACAAAGTTTGAGGTTTGTATGTGGATCACGATTTGAACTAACTTATTTGTACACTGTTTACATAAAATTATTTGTACACTTGCTTCTGCAATTATTTGTATAACCATGCAACATTTTCTAATTGCATGAAGTTAGACTGCATAAAGTGCAGCGATATTTGCAATAGGCTGTACATTGATGATGTCATCATTGGATTATATCAATGAATGCAACATTACTTGTCAAAAATGTTTGCCTCCGATTTAGACGGGTACACCAATATTTTTTTGGACCCTACAAAAAAGATTTTGGGAATGACTTAAACTGATTCTAGTCGAATAAGCATTTATTTTATCTATTAAGGACTACACCAAGAAAAGTCATAGTTAAAATGATTTAAATCTTTAGAATGGTCATAAATTAAAGTAAAAAGTTAAGCCAACTTTTTTATATTTTTCCAATATCAGAGATAAAGTTTTTCTATTCTTTTTAGAAAGGCTGCAAAAAAAGAAAAAGAAATAATAATAATTATTCTAATGCGACATATTGGTTTTGAATAATCAAACCTTTTTATTATTATTATTTGGTCAATTTTTTTTTACTTACATCCATATATATGAATGAATTATTGATAAATTTTTATCAATAATAATTTTATGAAAAAGGTTTTTTTTTATAAGTAATTTTCAATTTGTAAATTACCATATATTAGTTGGAAAATTCAATTTTTTATATAAAAATATTAGTAAGTAGTTAACATCTCACGATATTATACCTGATTGTATCTCATAACCTTTCCTGCAAAAAAGGAAAAAAAAAAAAAAACAGAGTCTCAGAATCAGTTAGCAGTCGTCCAATTATTCTTCCTAAATGAAGAATTATTCTTCATTTAAATGTAATGTACATAACTGCTCACAGCTCAAAAAGAGCTAATCCAGTTCGAGGAATCAATCAGCACTCTACTGATTAATGCATTTCATGATTTTGTATAAAAAAGCTACGCCCTTTCATAGAAGGAGCAACGAGTACTTGGGGAATAAGATACAAAAAGAAACATTCCTCAAGGGGAGAGGGGAAAATAAGTCCAGGGATTCACAATCACGCTTCTGACTCCGTCTCAGAAAGGAATAAAATATAACTTGTGTCGTGGTATAATACTATCAATGCCATGAATTCCTTTAATATCAAATTCACGATCCTGAGTACCTCTTTCAGAATTCAAACCCAAGGGAAGGGATTCTCTGGAGTCTCTCTGAGTTCGAGGGGGTTCAACTCATTGTCTTTGGGAATTATCACCCTTCCAAAAGTGTGCTATAATTATCTATTCTTATTCGCTGAGTGCTCGTTGCTCCCTCTATGAAGGGGTTTACCTATTTTTATTCAAAATCTTGGGATCATTTAACTTTAGTAGAGTGCCAATCAACCTTCAGTACACAACAAATAATGGGTAAGAGAAAAGAAAAAATGTACAAATGATACATAAATACAGTGTCCATTTTTATGATAATGACAGAGCACTTGAATCTACCTATGAGTAGAGTTGGTCTTCAAATCCTGCAGTCATCGTCCATAGAAATAAACATCCAATGGGTCATTGAACAATAATCACGATAAAAGATCGGTGAGTGATTCCGGATGTGAATAAAAATAATAGTTGAGATTGTGATATAATAAAAGTGATATTATAAAAAAAGTAATTTCACACCATGTGAAATTACTTTGAAGAAAACGGAACGTCCCATATCTAATATATTGCATACTATTGGCTAAAAATATTGGGAAATTTGAATTTATTTTGTAGGAGATTCCAAAGAGAATAAATGTTGTTATATTTAAGTTGGCACCACTGTCGCGTACACATGTACATTTGTGCCAAATTACACATCAAAATATTTATTAGTGTTTGGAATACACCTCCTTTTGTGAACAGATAAAATCGAATTGTTCCTTTTTTTAAATGTCTGTTTAAAAATTTTAAGCCTAGATAAAGTTCATTTAAATAAAAGTTGTAGATATTGTATGACACAGAGTATTATTAGAAAAAAAAAGTTTTAATTTCTATTCGGTGGTTCATGGTAAGTGGTTCGATGGGGATCAGACCCCCCCCCCCTAGTTCTAAACATGAATTACCGAATGGATTTGAAAACTTTTTTTTTTCTAATATTACTCAATATGCGGACTGTTTTGAAAATTGGGGAAAACATAGGTGTATGTACATTGCATTGGGGAAGTTACTACTTTTGGGCGGAATCAAATGAATTTTGATGATTGAATAAAGATTTTTTGATTAATAAACAAATTCCCGATATTTTTTGCCCATAGTTCAAAATAGTTATAAATTTTATATTTATATGTATATTCAATGTTTTATTCACACTAAAGAAGGGAAAGAATTGCAGTGTTATGATAAGTTATAATTAAAATATATGCTATAAATATTGGGAAAAGATATTTTTAAACTGTTAATAAGTTAATTGTAATATATATATGTAATAATAATAACAAATTGCAAATAAAACGTACAAAGTCAAAAAGAAAAGAAAAAAAGATTATGTTATGAAGGGGAAAATCTTATTAAGTAACTTTGCAAAAGTTTTTATTCTATGTACATCATACAATGATATTCGTATTATAATTCATTGAATTTACTAGAAAATTATGCTGAAAAAAAAAGTTATGACAGCTAAACGGATTCCTCAATTAATCCTCATTTTAAGATAATATTTTTTGCACTTATCGATTTCGTATAATGTTGTTAAATCCATGATCAACTCTGTTAATGATTGTTCTATTCTTAGTCTTAGTCATACTGTAGGAGGTATTCATTTGGAGATTCCATCTTTAAAAGTTCTACAAAAATCCTTGACACATGACATACAGGGTTTTCAAAAAGTCGTTATCTATTTTAAAATTGTTATTACATCAAAAATATATTTCTGATGATAATGAAACTTGTACACAATGAACAGTATACATTAAAATTTTATTCAACTGAATGCCCCCTACTTGCCACAGATTTGTGCATTTTCTGGATTTACTGATGAATTTGGTCTCCCTGATCGCACCTTGTCTTCAACAGAACCTGTCTCCAAAAACTTCTTGTACAAAGGGCGAATTGTTTTATCTGTAGGTTTATGTTGAAATCCCTCTTTTGCAAGCTGCCTTTTAACTGCTGTAACGGATTCGTACTTTGCCATAAAATAACTGTTCTAACACGTTCTTGTATTGTATACATTTTAAATGGTGCTGAAGTTGAAAAGAAAAAGGGATAACTAAAATGGAGGTAAAGATTAAAACAAGAAGATATAATTAAAATGGAGCAGTAAAACAAAATTTTAATGTATACTGTTCATTGTGTACAAGTTTCATTATCATCAGAAATATATTTTTGATGTAATAACAATTTTAAAATAGATAACGACTTTTTGAAAACCCTGTATATCAACACATCATTTTTGTGTAATCATTCCAGGTTTGCCATTGTACAATTTTTTCATTTGAAAACATTTTTAGAAATAAAATCATGTATTTACAAGAAAAACAAATAAAATGTTAGTCCGTAGCATGGACAGTAACGAATGTCCAGAAGAAACAAAAAATAAAATATCCCGACACCTTTGTGTTTTTACATTCTAAAATAATAAAAGAAAAAGTGATTTAGTAAACCGTTTATTCAACTTATTCATGTGTTCAAATAGCAAATGAGACACAAATGAGAAAATTTCAATATTGACTCTCATAAATTTCTTTAATGATTCAATTGTTTTTCTATTTATTTTTCACCTTGACATGGTGGACTCTAAATATTGTAAAAAAAAATAATATGACATAACTCCTAGAGGTTTTCGTGTTAAAAGCATTATTAGAACGCATTGTAGACAGGCAAAAGGAAATATATAGGTATACAGGATCAACCACAAAGTGACTGACCACGGACAATTTGAACTCTAGAGACCATCAAGATAATATTAGAGAAGATTCGGTGAAATTCTTATAGAACCCTATGGAAAATGACCAAGGAGCCTAGCACAGTCCAAACCATCACAAACAGTTTTGTGGAAAAGGACCTGAAGATGTTCCTATACTGTCACTAGAAGAAAATAACTCTTCTTTGTTAAAACTAGGAAAATGAGTCAACTGGAACTAAAAACTTCTCATTCTATTGATATTCGGCATGAACATTGTTTTTAGCGATGAGGAAGTTCTTTCCAATAGAGATCATTGGCCCTCTAGGATATACTAACTAAAAAACTCACGTCAATTTTAATCTGGAGAGTCATCATCTAGTCCAGTAATGTCTCCTACTAGGAGCCAATCAATACTTTAGGAAAGACATTAGACCTTTCGACAAGATGGTGTTCCCTCTCACACGTACAATATGATGCAGAGGTCTTTTGGAGCCACAACTTTTGGTCTCGGATCTCGTCAGGATTTGAATGCAACAGTCTTTTGGAATTTGATCAATTTTGAAGAGCAGGGACTTCCAGAAGCCCCATTCAAATTTGGATGTACTGAAAGATTCCTTTATGAGGGAAAGGAACATCACTCTCATGGAGGTGATCCTAGCCTGCTCTGATGTTTTTCCTAACAATATCAAGGCTGTAATATTCTCGTTTTTTGTTGTCACGTATTGCTATTATAGTCCGTAGTATCCATGTAAAGTTGTTGATCTCTAATTATTGAAATATAAAATTATGAACGGTTATTCATTCTGTAGCATATTTAGGGTCCACCCTATATGTATTTTGAGAAAGTGTAAAACTATTGTTGAATAATTTTCTCTGACATCCACCATAATTTATATATATATATATATATATATATGAGCCTGCTTTTAAGCAGTACTTTATCTTGATTTACGAGTCAACACTGTAAAACACAAGGCAATTCGTATTGATTTAGACTCCTTCAATTAAAATAATAATAATATTAGGCAATTAATAGATAAAAATGGATTTGAGATAAAAGTGTTTTTCTGGAACAATTGATGCTTGTATCATCACAAAGTAACATTCTATTACTATATGATTTATCTTTTATATAAATACCTATCTATCTAAATATTAATAGTGCGATGGATATTTTTTGAGATAAAGCTCTTTTCCAGAACGATTGAAGCATCTACTACACTCTTTCGCCAATAGAAACACATAGGTAAGATTATTCTTTGAATTAAAAGATTTTTTTATTAAAAGGACAAAAGTTTTATAATTGAAAGTATTTTTTTTTATATTACATGGAGTAAAAATAATATATAAGAACAATGGTCACTCCAGATTTTTATTAACTAAAAAATTATGTGTATAAATATCACTCCGTATAATATTAGTGTCAACTAACTCTTTGAAATTTGTTCACGTATCCATGGAAACAAGCCCAAGATTAATTCTAATTGAACCAATGGTTTTCTATGTTTTTTGATTATTTTTTTCGTATCATAATATCCCTTACTGCTACTATTAACATAAAATCACGTACCTTTATAAAATCATGTCCAAATTGACGTTTTTATTCGTCAAAGATTTAGTTCATAGGGTATGCAGTGTTGTTAGTTTTTGAATGAATGCATTTTTGTGCTTGTCAAAGTATTTTCAATATTGTACAATAATGACTTCTATCTAATTGCTATTGAGGAAAATTTATTAATGTGTAGAAGTACTGTTATTGGATATAATATATAATATACTTTTTGATATTAACAGCTTTCAATAGTATTTAATATATATATCTATACTTCAAAAATATAGCTTTTAAATGTTTGTGTACTTTTCCCCTCATTAACGAGAGTTTGTCTTAATTAAAGCTGAATTTATTACATCAAATGAAAGAAATTAGAAAGAAAAAAAATAAATAATAAAAATGCGCGTTATCTGTGGTACATTTACTTTTTTCCTTTATTTCTCCTTCCTTTAAGTCGATCGGAAGAAGACTCCACTTGGGAGAAATTTAGCATTAATACTTTTTAAAGATTGCTTATTCAACTATAAAAAGTTATAAAATGACAATCATTTTATCTCAATGTATTTGGATAATAATGAAAGAATATGATGAAATTTAAAAAAAAAAATGTTCGTTTTCTAATCTTTGAAAGTTTTGGAAAAATGGAAAAATTTAGGTGATAGTATCTTCAAAAAATACAAAGTTAACTGTTTTCTACATAGTGCTTGACACCATAATGTTGCTATTATATAAAAATTATATGTTCATAATTCTTCATGTGTAACAAATCAATATTCAACTACGCCACACGTTGCATGGTGTACAAACATTGATAGCTAGCTAAGACGATGAGGAAAAATAAATAAATAAAGGCTTCGACTATAATTGTACATATGTACAAAAATATATTTGATTTATGACTCAATTCCTATTTTTATGGATCATTAAACATAGTTTTTTTTTTCTCTCTTAAAAAAAGTAAATCCATACCTCTCGTTTTACACATTATTTGTAACCCCCCCCCTCTACTCCTTTGACTGTTAAAGTTGATTGAGTTAGTGAATCGATTCTTTTTATTCTTTTAAATTACATTTTATATATCTACATTGAGATAGTAAAGGTAAGTACATTTATTTAAATTAGTGTTGATTATTTTGAAATTAAATTTATTGATAGAGGAGAAAAAATGAATAAATTTAAATTAATTTACATTCCCTTAAATATTTAACATCTTATGCAATAAAGTGTTACTATACCTACATATAAACAATTTTAGTAATGTTACAATAAAACCACAAACATCTAAAACTCTCTGGTCTATTTATTAAACACACTTACTTATTTTAGTACAGTAATTTTTCGATAAGTCACAATTACTTTTTATGACTGAATGTGAAGGTTTTTGGATTATAAATAAAACTATTAAAAATCAACATAGTTGATTTTTTTTTTCGAGATATGAGCAGTTCTATACACCTATGAATCATTCTTATCAAAAAAGCTTTCTAATTTTTTTAAAAAGTTTTTTAAATTTCCTTTAACTACAAAAATGACTACAAAAAATTAGCTTTTATTAATTTTCATTTCAATACGTATTTACTGTAAGTTTGTACAGTTAGTTTAATGTTAATATCTAAAAAATTACAACGTCAAAATTTTTCATTTTCTAAAAAAAATATTCATTTGAATAAACCGGAATCTAAGGGTGGTAATATTTTAAAAATGCTCTTCACATCCTCATAAAAGTCAAGCTCTGCACCAATAGTTTGAAACTTATGGAATAAACAAAATAAAACACTGAAATCTCATTATAACAATTAGCTTTTGATGCAATGTGTCTCTTTATTTAGTTGTAAAGACTTTTGGTTAGTTAAAGATTTGTATCAAATAGACCTATTTAATATATTAAGTACAAAAAATTATAACTTTACTATGCCCAATGAAACATATTGAATTCATTTTTTCTTCTTAGCAACTGTTGAAGAGAAAGAGATAAAACGAGAAAGTCATTTTTTTATTTATTACATTTAACTTTTGATAAACGTATAGTTTTTGCCAAAATCGAGTGAATAAAAAAAATAATATTGAAATCACATTAAATATTTTATATTATTTGATGATCCTTTTATTCGCATTTAAATAATTCAAAATTATATTATAATAATTTGCAATAAACATTAATTCTATTTTATTTTTGGCATAGGATCTTAAGGAACAAACTAAGATAATCATGAGATAATTTAATTTTGTAAGAAAAAATTTATTTGTAGATTAAATAATTTGAAAAGTCCCACATGGGTCAGTTGTAACAGACACTTTTTAGTGGGCATTAAAAAATTATGACCATAAAGTCTTTTCACAAATATGATGACGATTGTTGTCGAAGGAAACATCTTTTCTTCGAGATATTGGATAATGATTTTAAAGTGTGAAAGTCATATTTTGTAAAATAAATATATGAACAGTTGAGACTTGCATTCAAATGTAGTTTTCGGATGAAATACAGACTTCTAAAATCCCAAAGATATGTAGATTCAATTTGTCAGATTTAGGTGTGTTGTTTTAAATTTTGGCATATCTAATTCAAACAAATTCATACTAATTTAGCTCAAAACAAAATATGCAACTATTTTCGGTCTTCCCACTTTTTGTAATAGAGCATTTATTCGGTGTACATTCAGGATAAGACATTTGCATTCTTATATCCAATGACATTGAAAAACTTGGTATGTACGCATAAAATATTGTTTTTTTTTAAATAGCTAACTATAGACTAATTACAGTTTTTCATTTACTAAGTTGAGTGTAACTTTTTGGAATTATAAAATTATTCTAATTTAATCTAAGAGAATATTTACACAGGTAAATTGTTCATTCAGGAAATATATTATTAAAGATATGACGACAATAGAATAAATTATTTATGGGGTGCTTAATTGGAGAATAATGAGAGTCATTCATTGTGATTTGATTGATAGTTACATCAAACGCAAAATTAGATTTATAGAAGTAAGTATTTTTCTCCCAAAATTAGATTTGAATGCAACTGTCAATTGTTGATCGTTCCTGGCTATGATAATATCGTTGAGGACGGTTGCAACAGTTAATAAATTTGTAGACTAACATTTGTTTTTAAAATGTCCGAAAGACGATGACTAAAATGACATTTAGAGAAATGTTGTGTAAATCAAAAAAGTTGAAATGAATATTCCAGACTGTATTTTTTTAAAAAAATTGATAATTCGTGATTTCTTTCTCAAGATACATAACCTATTACTATCAAGACACCGACCATCCGATTTTTAATTTGTGCAATTGTGCATTGAATTTAGATGATTAAATAAAGATTTTTTGATTTCTCTTCATACTTTTTGCTCATAGTAGATTTTTGTTTCTTAGTTGGGATTCTACCTATTTTATGTATGCTATGTAAATTAAGAATAATGACGTTGAGGGATTGAAAATGTAATCAAAAGGTGCTTTGGGAAAGAATATTATTTTATAGTACCTTTATAAATATGTATGTATATTTTGAGTACATTATTGCATTACACATAAATGAAACCTTTAATCTGTAAAAAGAGATGATGACGAAGAGGTTGAAAATTAAAAAGCCAACCAATTTATGTCTACATAATGTAATATACATATATAAATATTTAAATAAGAAGGATGTAGAAGAATATCTTTATACATACATATGTCTTCATATTTATCTATATGTAGGCATATAATATTCATAAATGAGTGTATGCTTAAGTTATAAATAGATTTACATACTTACAAATATTGGCAAAAGAGATGTATGAACGAATCTATGTACCTGCGGAGTAGATATTTTACATAAACCTAATAAATATTATAATATATGTATGTATGTATGTAATTCCAATCATCATCCATGCTACAGGAATTTAGTTATTCATTACATAAGCACAATAAATTATATTTATTAATTGTTAAAATGTATTTACATAGAATAACTACAAACTACAGTCCAGTCGATTTATTTAAGAGCTTACCTCTACGATTCATTATAATTACAGAAAGGGTTCATCTCCCTCTTTTTTCATTCCAAGAAAGTTCGTGTGAAATAATATTAAAATAATTTAACTGATTGTCAGTTCCACGTTAAGTTTTATCAAATTTAAAAGTATTGCAACTCAGATCCTTTTAGACTAATTCTACTCATTAGTATTTAAACCTATTCAAATACAATTTTACAACAAAGATAATTACGTAAAAATATGTATAAGTAGAAGTATTCAATATGAAAAATATTGAATACTATAATTAGACATCAAGAGTATAATAATTGCATTTAATATTCACTTTCTAGCCACTGGAAGTAGGATTAAAATCTATTTTAACCTTACTCCAGCATGTGATGCAGTGTTATTTCACTCACAATGATAACTTACCTGATGCATATTTAATTTTTTAAAAGCAAGATTATATTGATTCAATTCAATTAAGTTGAATTTAATGATGTTTCAATGATACTTCTCTATTTGTAAAGCTCAAGGGTCTGAAATTATTAATATTAAAATAAATGAAGAGACTTCTTTAAAATCATTGCAGTGAAATTCAAGTTTTTTTTTTATTACTATTATTATTAATTTAATTACTTCTTTAGAAGAAGAATGAGTATATTGAATGATTAAATTTTTATTTGCAAAAATAGAGTATAATACTTCTTATTTCATAGTTAACTTTTTCCTGTATATATATTTCAAATATATGTATTATAATTTGGAATAAAACTACCTTGGGATGAAAAAAATAACACACGATAAAACTTTCCTGTTACCAACCTGACAACGGGACGGAGTAAGACTCGACTAAAGAAATACATGAGTGCACTGTAGTAACTATGAACATTTACATTGATCCACATTACACTCAAATGTTTCTTTTGCTCAGTTCAACTTGTCATCACGTTGAGTCGTCTGTCAATAATCTGTTACGAATCCCTCAAGCAGATCTTTCTTCATATTGAATGTGTACTTTATCTGAGTTTCACTAGACTGGCAAGATAGCCATTGATAAAAGATAACCACGTGTTGTTAGAGGGTGCAACTATCAGACTAGTATCTGAGTTCCTATTGAAACTTTTTGAATTAAGTATCAAAAAGGCTCAACACTTGAGGTATTTTAAGTTTTAAAAAATTCACCCTTTATATAATCCTATATTGTAGAAAACTTATTGCCGTTGTTATATCATTTAATTGTGCCATCAAATACAATCAAATCAATCTGTATTAGGGCAAAATCTCAGTTTCAACAAAAATTCTGCTATTAAACAATGTACATCTCAAAAACTGAACTTTCAACAAAATGGTTACATCTGTTTTCAGACTACTCCGTAAAAAAATAAATAAATTTGAGGCATATTTTGTCTAAATAAAATTGTATATTATTCTTTCTTTTTGCCAATACAGTTGATAGTAGTCAAGATTTTTCATTCCATCTCAGAAAATGGTGAAATGACAGAGTTCATGCTTGTGAATTTACGACAGTACAAGCGATACATTTTAAGACATATTCATTGAATACGTTATAAAATATATATTTTATAGAATATGTATTTGTAAATTTTATGAATTATTTATACATATGTTGATATTTTTTAACTCTTTTTGTGGCATAGACTAAAAGTTGCTACTATCCTTAGAATTTATACTAAAGTTGCTTTCAATTTAACTGTAAATTACAGGTTTTTAAGTTCTGAAAAAGTACTGTGGTTATTTATTAAAAATAACAATTTAGAGCCAGTTTTGTTGTTCAGTATTCTCTTATTCTTTGATCATTTATATAAAGGCTAGTATCGAGGAATTCTAAACTATTTTATAAGTTATATTATTATGTAATACAATTAACTTTTCATAATTTATATTCATTGAGTACTCTTGTGTTTTCTTTGATTATATATTTTACTCTCTGTAATTTGATCTTGTATTTACGAATATACTTTTTAGAAGGAAAAAAAAAAAATAATCAAAGAAAACTATATTGACCTTCTTTAAAATGTCGATGATAATAAATTTATATCCTAATCGATTTTATATCAAGTATATCAAAGGAAAAAGAATAAAAAATAAGATGAGAATCATTTAAATATTCATTTATAAATATTAGAAAAGGTCTTAAACTACAAATAAATAGTCTTAGTTATACAGATATGCAAGTATTTTTTGAATGTTAAAAATTTCATTAATTATTCTAAAATGTTAACTCCTTGAAATTATTTTCAAATATTAATGAAATACATATGCTTATTATTTTTTATCCTTAGAGCTGTAAATGTCATGCACTACCGGCACGGTAAAAAAAGCAATACATATACAGGGTGACCCCTCTCATTTAATGAATGTTTGGAAGGAGAGCAGCTTTAGCTGTTTTGCCGTTTTACTGTATTAGCTAGAAACAGCTAATATATTCCTATTGAAAGGGGGTGGAAGGGAATAAACACAAACTCATAGTTAAGGATGGGCGTTTTGTTGAGGTGAGAGAGCGTGACCCCATTGACAATTTCAAGTAATATTCAATGACTGTTGCAAACAAAGAGGCTTGAAATGAATTTGAATAAACAAAAATCCAGGAAAAGAGGTACATTTTGTTTAGTGTAACTTTTTAATAATCAGCAATTGATTTGCTTATAGTTGTAGCAAGTTCTTGCCTCAACGATACAGAGAAGACTGAATTCAAATGGATTATTATCAATGTAGAAGTACCAACTGATATTTTAACTTCCTTCTTTTAACTCAACACTATCTCAACATTTTGTCCATGTCTACATAGCCGAATAAATATAACTGATGATAAAAATAAAAAAAAATATAGTCAAACTACTAACCACTAAAAATATTGCACGTGAGCAAACGTCTAAGATTTACAACTCTACTAATATTGGTTGAATTTATTTATGTGTATGTGTATCTCTGTGCAGTTTTTTTTCTTCTCAAGTTACATTTAAATGCCTTGGCTACGAGGGCTGCTACAACAATCAGTCGGTGGGAATGGTTCTAGTTGTTAAAAAAAATTAGACTAAACATATTTTTTTGAGGGAATAAAAAACTAGACTTTTAAAGGTATTGATTGACTCATCATTATTGATTTATTATTGAATATTAATAATGTAAAAAACGGATCATTATTAATATTAGAACAAATTCGATAAATTCCCTTCAATTCAATTTGCATGTGCTTGTACTCACACAGCCCTCTTCAGAGTCCTGCTTTGGTTGTAACGTATAAATTACTAAATATTTATTATATATACATGCTTCATTTTAATGAAGCATCAATAGAAAGGTACAATTACAGCACCTGTTGCTATTGATCTCTTTGTACAAAACGTTACACTTTCTCAAACTTATCTTTCATGAGCTTATAACTATTTTTAACATAAGTAAATATCCTTAAATAAATATTCATGATAGTTTTGTTTTTATAAACTATTATCTTTGATTCAATACAAAGTAATTGAAAATCTTCAATAAATAGGAATGTAAATAATATACAAATGGGGTGTGTAAAATAAAAAGAAAGAGAAAATCAACAACCTGGTAACTCTGACAATTTGATGAATGTTGAGAGGGAAGTAGCTTGAGCTGTCATGACGTTTTACTGAGCTACAAGCTGCTATTCTTCATTATATATATATACAAATGAAGACATCAATAATAAATAATAACATTATGTATGTATACCATTGATGAGAGGCAGAAAATTAACTAAAATTAATGTCAGGAAATTATATATTTTTAACTAATAATAATTATATGAGGACTTGAGCCCTTTTTATTTATATTTTATTTGCTTTAACTACCTTATTGCATGTATTCCTTCATGGGAGATCTTTACTATCAGATAGATGTTTTCCCCTCAGTAATAAAGTAAAAATGATAACAGCTTTGGAAAACAAAAAGGACTGTTCGAAGAGCCTACTTCACAAAACCTCACTCACGTTTTGCATATTATTTACATTCCTATTAATAAATATCTAGTTGTACCTAAGTAAAATCTAATTTTATCATTTCAGACATTACAATTTTTTTTGTCGTACTCGTAACCTTCATTGGTTTATTGATCTATGAATAGCTGTAATAATAATTCTAAATATTTATTTTCATTGAATCATGCGTATAATTAACAAACAATCACCTTTGTATACCCTTTATACAACATGATATATATGTAAACGTCCAAAAACCATAAAGGTCTTTGTCTCAGTGGAATTGTATCACACCTCCATTTAAAAGTGATTATAGAACAGGTATGCTTACAAAAAAAAATATATACATATTTATACACGGCCAACTTGACAAATTTAAATACGTTTTAAGTAAAGAACATGATACAGGAAAAAAACTCAATCTGTTTGCACATGAATATATTATCCATGTTGTATTATTTATAACTCATGGATCATTACTTTCAATCGAACTTAACCGATTATTAAAATTGAACATCACATTTACTGCATTGACTTTAAATCATTAATCAACAAAATTATGAAGAAAAAAATATATACTTTTGTAAACGATATACTCTAGAGCATTGTCATAGATTACAATGGTTATAACCATTGCTCAAATGAATAGTACTCAAAAAAAATTAACGAAATAGTCGTGCTCAGAAAGTATACGGTCAAAATGACTTAATCTTACTTTTTTCTTTTCATACGAAAACACTGTCATCACAAAATTAAACAACAACGATCACTCTATTGATCGGAACAACATGAACATGATTGGATCAAAAATGCTCAATAATTTTTCATGAATCATAATCAAATGATCTACTATTTTTGACAAAATATCCTTTTGACAATTTGTCAATGAACCGGAAATAGTCCATTTGGTCGAAAATTTCAAGAGTCCGGGCTTTATTACCATATATTTCAAGAGACCTTTTAATAGATAAATTTACCCTTTACATGCGAAAATAATGAAATTTTAATTCGTAATTCAATATGGGAATAAATAAACTGAACTTGAACTTCCTTATTCCCATATTGAACTTGAAAAGGTATAGACCAAGAGTACTTAACTAGTGGTTCGAGCAAATAGATATATAATTTTTAATATGCTTTTTTTCAGCTTTTTTCACAGAAAATGAGACAATGAGTCATAAATGAGGGAGGGAGGGGCCCTTGTGTTCAGGGGTGTGCAAGTAGATTGAGATCTCCTGAAATAATCAATCATTGTGTAACAAAATAGTTTAATGTACCCCAGAAATCAGTTAAACGGGCTATTTTATGGTATTACTGTATTTTTGGTATCATATATGAAAGTTGTTTTTTGTAAAGAAAAATGATTAATATACAAAGTGACGCTCTAGAATGAATTCATTTTTCCATCTCTTTTTATTTTATAAAAACTTGTAATAATAATAATAATCAATTATTGATAATGTATTACTGACTAAGAAGGCACATTCAATCCATTTTTACAAAATATCAGTTTGAACTAATGTTGCAATGTAGAATATTACGGTTATATGCAGCATGACAAATATTTAGAAACATTTTACAAATATATAGTCATTACAAATTTGATATTTTCCCATTAATTGACAATGAATCTTTCATTTAAAATATAAAATAAAGAATGCAATTAATTAAAATATTGGCAAATAAACTGTGTACTATGGTGATGGTAGGATTGCCCATTCTTGAACTTTTCTGTAGTTCCTCATGCTTGTTTTTTTTTTTTTTTTTTTAAATAACCAATTTGTTTTTGCTCTTTTCTCTTCAATTATTGGATATTTTTCTTCTAAAAGTCCATATGATCGTGTCCTTACATATAAATAGTTATTTGAAGGACCCAGTATGACACATGGATATGAAATCTATTTTACAAATCAAATCGACATAAATGAAGATTCTAGCAAGAAAAAAAAAAGTTTTTTCTCATTTGATATTGGACAAATAAGAAGATCAAAAGCTTTCATCACGTTTATTTTATCGATAATTCCATGCCCTTCCTTTTTCCATTCTCTCCCCCCCCCCCCCTCCCAAAAAAAAAAAAAACTTATTCAGGAATGACGATAGTATTTCTTTTTATTCCAAAGGAGGCTCATAAAATGAATCTTTGTCACAAATAGGACTTTGCCTTTGTACTCAATAACATATTTTTATAGGAAAGATGTACGTGACAAAGCTGGAATTTAAAGAAAGGAGGAATAAGAAGTAGTCTTATGGATCTATGATACCTTTGAAAGAAACGATTCTGTTTGATAAGGTGTTTTTTTTTTCATAATGTATTATAAATATATATATACAGATGTTTAAAAAAACTCAATGCCCAATTCATAAATAAATGTAACTAATATTCAACTTCAACTGAATAGTTCAGTAGAACTCTTGTCGTGTTTAATTAATCTCCATTCATTTAAAAACAACTGATTTTATATCCTAATATCCTTTTCTCTTTGACGTAAAGGTTAAAAAACACAATTTTATATACAAACAAAGTATGTAATTGTACCTTAATAGAGTCTAATCTACTGATCCGTCAAGTATCATGTTCAAGGATTATGGTTAGAGATGTAGAAAAAGAGATCTTCATGGCAAGCTTGATCACTCCAAAATCATGTAAATATACTTTTTTTTTAATTCATAAAGTTATTTATTAAATAGATCTGAGGCTTCAACATGAAATGAAATATAAATGAAAAGTATTTACACAAACAATTACTGCTTTAAAAAACTTTTTTTTATAGGTTTAAATGTAATTGCAAATTTGATGATTATTTTCATAAATATCACCAAGTAGCTGGTATATCTGCAGAGTGTTTATGGGTGGGGGGTTCATCACAAATGTTGCTATTAATATGTTTATCTATCTCAGTAAATATTGAACTATTAAGTACAGAATACCTCTGCTATTACCAAATGAGTATCATGAATAATTCTTTAAATAAATATTTTTTAATTTAAACTTTGATTGATTTCGTCTTTTTTGAAAAATCAAACACAAAAAAGAAAAAAAAAGAAAAAAAGACCTCATGTTTCCTATGTGTCAATGCCTTGGTTAATGAATTAGTTTATTCTATGCCACATTGAAGTGAAAGCAGAGTCTAGTTAGTTAATACAAAATAGCTAAAAACAAAGGGGGGGAAAAACGGAAGTTTCTCTTATTTTTAACATTTCACATATCAATGACTGAATTGCTGTTTGTAGAGATTTACAAATAAATTTGGGAATTCTAAATATTTTATAACTCCATTTTAACGTGCAATGTTCTCAAATGGATTAACTAAAAGCTTCTATAGATTAAAAAGAAACAAAATATTAACATATTATTCGCTTCCTTTGTTGGTGAGTCAACATCATAGTCGGATGTCTCTACGTGGTACATTATGTATATTAAAGATGTCATCACTGTCATTATTCTTACACATCCAAAGAAATAGCGCTTTTTTTCAATTTAATAGACAGTAGTCTGTAAAACATTTTTTGAGTAAGATGTAGATATTAAAATAAGCCCTTTCTAATAGAAAAATAAACAAACATGCAATTAGACATGATTTTTTCTAAGAGTACTTATGTAAAAGATAAGTAATAAGAGTCTGTGAATATTCAGAAGAAACTTTTTAATTATTTAATTATGATTAATGTGTAATATATATATACATACATGTATAAAATTAAGAAAGAGATAAATGATTACAATTGTCTATAAATATATGTATATAGTTTAATCACATCAAATTATGAAATGAAATAGATAGTGAATCAATCTTTTTCTTTTATAAAGAAAAGTTCAAAGATCAACCCATATATAATAATAATAAAACTAAGTAGCATGGATTGAGTTAGAATAAAGTTGTTTGTTTTCCCTCTAAAGAATTCTTTTTCTTTTTATTTTAAGTAAAATTTATTAAATTATAAGGAATTGTTCTTTCTTTATAAAAATGAGGCCTATTAATATACATATACATATATATATATACGTATATGACCTTCCCCTTTTTAGCAGTCTAGAATATTAATAATTGAGAAAGGATCTAAGTGGTATGTGCATGTACTTACGCTGTAATTTCTATCTCAGAGGCTCAAATACGCCTTTCCTTTATGATTATATAACAATATATGTATGTATATTATTTTATTATTTGTCTATAAAATAAGCAAGAGAGAGAGAGAGAGAGAATTGTACATATATTAAGATGGTATCGTTTAGATATAATACTTTTATAACATATAAATATTTATAGGCCTGTCTGTAAAATGGTTTTATGAGGAGTTTGTTTAAAAATATTTGATCTGTTACTTATTAACACATACACCCAAAAGCTAATTCAGATACTTTTTTACTTAAATATACATATACATATAGTGGGTGTCAAAATGTTATTTTCCTATTTTTTATATAGTCCTAAGCCTTGATTGAGTAAGTCAATTTTCACAAGTTCTTCATGCCTCTAAACCAAAACAGCAGGGGCTTTATTTTGATATTATATAATTTTAGTTCAAAATTTTTTTTTGGGAGAAGATAAAGAGAGACAATTGAAAAAAAAATTGTGGAACTCCTCCGCACGGAAAACTCTCAAACTAGCATTGTAAAATATATTGGTGTTGACAAAAAGAGTGTTTATAATGTCAAGAGACGATTTGAGGACAAAAAATCCCTTGAGAGAAAGCCTTGACCCCAGAATATCGAAGGACACAGTGTGTAGGGCAGGAAAGGGATAATACATTGGTAATAATAATAAAAAAGACCAGTGGTCACTCCAGCCGTCATGAAGAAGCATTTTCGGAATTGCAAAGACCACTCAACAATTTGAAATCTGGATCTCCTGACCAAAGGTTATGTGGTAGCAATATTCGCTGGATGTCAACCACCCATTGGACTATTGTTTTTGGGCACATATTGCTTACAAATTCAGTCACACACGCCACTATGCAATATGGGTGTAGATAGACAAAGCTATAATGAAAAAGGGCTTGCATTGCCTTCAGGATCCGTTTAGATACCATTAAAAGTGCTAAGGATGGTTAAATTGAGCTTTAAATTAAAGTAAAATATAGATAATTATACCTGTCTAAGAAAAACCCTTTCCTGATATTGTTGAAGTTTTTGAGCACTTTCCCCCAATCCTTTCAATTTGCAGGGTTTCGAATATCAATTTTTTTATTTAAAGTTTTTGAAACACTGTCGCTTGACTTTGAACAAAAGTATGGATAGATTTAATGTCAAATAATATTTATAAATAAATTTATTTGTCAATAATACCTGTATTTTATAAGTTACATAAGTTCAAATATACAGGAAGAAAACAATATCAATGTCAAAGGTATTGAAGTCGATTTTAAATGTAATATCAAGTAATGACAATTTTTGAGATACATTAAGTTTCTAAATCTTTTAAAAAAAGAAAGAAAAATGAATTACTTTTTAAAACAAAACAAAATATGTAGGGAAATAAAAGGAAAGAATAGTTTGCATATAGCCTGTACAACTATGCGTTGGTGCCTTGGTATAACTTTAAAAAGCTTAATATCTACAAGATAATGTCATTATAATTTATTAATTAAATGAATTCAAATTTTAATTTTATCGTCAATTTATTCCGTGATGAAAGGCACTTAAAACAACTTTTTTATGAAAAAAGTTTTTTTTTAAATAACTTAAAGGTCTCTAAGGTAGGGTTTCCGACCATTTTATGTAAAATTTTGTTTTTGTATTTGTACTATCCTTATCAAAAAACATGAAAAACAACGACAGAGCATCAAAAAAGTGTTGTTTTGGATAGATCTAATAGCTGATAGTGTCATATTTCTCCTCGAAATAGAGTCTTTAACAAATCTGTTCGCTTCAGCTCATTTTTTTTACTGAGACATGAATAGATAAACTTACTCTTGGCTTGGATGGTTATAATGATAAATCAATAAAATATATAAAGCTTAGAATGAAAATTTAATTCCTTTACAAACATTTAAGGGCCAAGTTCTGCAGAGAACAAATCATCAAAATAGTAAATATATGGAACTTAAAATAAAATACTATGCAATTTAAAAATTATATTTGCTGGCTACTTTTTTTGAATTGTATAAAAACAAATTCTTTTTTTATTATTTCTTTTTCGTTTATAGTTTCATTAATACTTGTTTCTTTTCTCTCTTGAAAGTTCTGATAAATTAACTTTTAATTGATATAAAGTTGGGTAACAGTTGTTGTTGATTTTGTAACTTTGTCACTACAAAAATAAACACTTTATTTAATGAAATAATTTGCCTACTATAGTCAATGGAAGATACTTAACAAAGAGAAGCAATTATGGATTTCTGGAACAAGGGAATTGTGTCCCACTCTTTCCTTGATGTTTTGAATTAACTCCCAGTAACTTTTTGTAAGAATTAGGAAAACATGGAGCCCAAGTTGGTGGAAAAAGGTCAATACTAAACAGATTAAATCTTTTAATAGCTTGACTTTCATTATACATACCATAATACAAAGCAACTCTGTATCAAGAATATAAAGCTATAATTGGAAACAACATATATATATATATATATATGTACAAATAAAAACTCATATTATCCTTTTTGGTTAGCGTCCATTTTCGATTGCAAATGTATGTACATGCATATTTATAAATCCAAATTGTGACCATATTTTCCATTTAAATAAATAAGATTTGCTAAAGCAAATCTTCAGGAAAATGATAAGAGCCTCCAGGGTAAAAATTCCATTCCAAGTAGTTATAACTTTTTGAACATAAATTTAGACTGTAATTTTCTAACCTAGGACATAATTAGCACGTATATACAAAAAACTTTTAGCATTCTATTCCTATTTTTCCTCGTAATGTTTGTAGTTTTTTATAGTTTTATTTTTCATATGAATCAACTGGGCATGGGCTTCAAAAATATTCCAATTGAGTAACATTACTCATACATTACAATATTCGGATTAATTATAAACAAAGTGTTTTTGAAGGTTGTAAAAACAACTTGTCATAATTAAATAAAAAGTATACGATGAAATCTATCTGAAAGGTCATAAAGAAGCTAAATAAAGTCATATTAATCAAGTGGAGGCTTTAAACAGGGTATGAGGAATATTTTGTCTGTATCAGGCAAAAAACAACTTATGGTCACTTTAAAAAAATATATATGTTCTATTTATGATTTATGTATCATTTGGACTTTTTCCACTGAGCATATTCATTATATTCGCTAGACCAGTGGTTTCCAACCACTGTGCCGCGACACACTAGTGTGCCAAGGAATAAATACTGGTGTGCTGCCAAGGGATAATAGATAAGAGATTTAACTTCATTTTGTTTAATGAAAACATTTAATTTCTTATTCATGATGATAGTGTGCAGTTCTAAATTGGTTAATTTCCGTAGTCTAAAGTTAAAATAAGCTACAGGCTTAATATTAAAATGAAACTGAAACAAAAATATGCAAACTTCAGGGAAAACTCAACAAAAGTTTGAAAATTTCATTAGTTTAAGTCTGAAATAATCACATATAATTAATTTTAGACTGGTACAACTGCCATTAGATGCCTTATGTATTTCTGTTATGGAAGAACATTCAACTCTAAGTAAAAAAAGCCGTCAAAGTCTTATTGCAATTATCGACTTCGTACCTATGTGAACTGGAATTTTCTTATCTTAACAATATTAATAATAAAAAACGTGAAAGACTTAAAAACATTGAAGAAGAGTTAAGAGTGTGTCTCTCTCACATTGTCTTAAAATTTCAGCAGAAGTAGTAAAGAACCATCAGGTACAAATGTCTCACTGATATTCAACATCTGAATACAGAATATGTACTGCCTATTGTGAATAAAAATTCTCCCTATGTAATCTTCTTAGTTTTTTCTGTATAATTTTATAGCAAAAAGTCTTTATGAGTATAAAACATTTATTTTTTTGTGATAGGGTCTTCCGGGAAAATTTAAAGAGCTCGATAGTGTGCCACGATTTAAAAAAGGTTGGGAACCACTGTGCTGGACTATGGCAAAAATATCGTTGGTATCTTAACTCTTTGTTACTTTTCCTTTTGAAAAACATGTATATTTTCTTTTTTAGAACGTGTTTTTCCTACATCCTTGAAGAAAATTACTTAAGTTATTTTCATTAATATATATTCTAGAATACTCATTGATTTCATTATTTCCAATTGATATTTTGTAGTAAAAAAAAAGTTAGTTATGGATGTTAAAATTATAGAGACGTTTAAAAAATTATAATATGCTCAAAGAAAATAATAATGACCAGAAAAAAAAATTATTCACAAGTTATTCAAGTATTTATAAAAATTTTGCTTTCCTTTTCTATAGGACCCAAGGCTCGAATTAAAATAACATCCATTCATCTAATCAAAAAGACAAAATGATATAGATATCAATCAAAGGTCTTTGTAAAAAATGATGTCCATTTTGGGTGGTACTACAATGTAAGAAAAACACATTTGTATCCAAAAAGGGATGAGAGATAGTCATAAATTATTTCTCAATCATTAATTTGGAATAACATGTAAGTAGAAATCTTTAAAAAAAAAATAATTATAAAATATAACTTTATGTGTTGTGGCTAAGAAAAATCCCAAGGAAGCTTTCATGTGAGGATTTGAAGGGAAAGTATCAGTGTAATAATCTATAGCAATATTAGGCTCATGATTAAATGAAATATGTTAATGAAATTTTGAAATGTGTAAAAAGAAAAACAAATACATAGGTATAATTTTCTTGATTTTTTATTCAAGATTGATTTATTGTTGACGCATTATAAATTCATCTATATTAACATATTAAAATTAACTTTGAAATGAAAAGATATGTGTTTTATATGTACACAAAAACAAATAAAGAAATGATGAGGGATAGTTAACTATTGTAATTGTAATAAATTAACATTCAAATGCCTTTAAAACTTCAAAAAAAATTTACAAAGTGCCTTTTATAAAAGATTGTTTGCTGTTAATACATACTATTATTGACTTGTATTGCATTCATATCTAGCATGGATACAGTTATTTTAAAGTTTACTCATGTACTATTGCATAATGTTTCTTTTTTCTTTGCTTTTAGGCCTTTGTAATCGTCTTTTAATGCTGGGTCATTATGTCATAAATTGTCTTCATTATTTGTCGCAGTTTTATGTCGTCTTAGATAATCATTTTTGTATACGCAGTTATTAGAACCTCTACATTGTAATGTAATAGCGTAATTGGGATGGACGATAAAATTGGAGCTTATTTTTTTTGTATATTTTTTTTTGTATGGGAGGCCTAAATTCTGCCTTTGAATTCAATTTTATACAAAGCTCTTCTATATTATTACTGTGTGTACATATATATATATATATATATATATATATATATATATTTATTTATTTATTTCCCTAAGGATAAAGTGGTATAAAAGGGATAATGAAGGTTTTAAGCAACCAAATTATTTTGGTTAATTTAGCACTTAAAATACTTATTTGTGCAATTATAAACGGAGTAGATTATAAATATAGCATTTTAAACAATTTATGAAAGTTTGGGTTGTGAACAGCTTGTAAAGTGCTAATTTTCTAATTTGAAATGGCTCAGAGCAGTGCTTCTCAAACTCTTTTATCTGAGAGATAATCAGATCCACAAAACGCGCACTTTGAATGGATTATTTTGCTCTTCATTACTTATAGATAACAGATACAGGAATTGTGTAGTGCAATTCTAACAATTGTCAAGAACAACTTAGTTTGAGAAACAATATGTTACAATGTGGTGAGTTTTTTTGTAGCCTTGAATCCCTTCAAAAAAAGGCCGTACTGATGGGAGAACCAATCTATTTTTTGTAACTATTTTATAGATATGTTTATAATTTCCACGAATTTTTAGTAAATTGACTTTTTTGAAACAAATTACATTTGGTCTGTGAGCATATTTATAGAATTGTATGCATCTTTTTAACTCGGAAATTATTCATAATCCATAAATTATTTGGTCGAGATATAAGAGTGCTTTTATTAGATTTTCCACTCTTTGAGCTTGGACTGTTAACAACTGCCCCAAGCAGACATTTTTTTACACATCTTTCCACCAAGTAGGTTGTACAATTAGACTAAAACTTGTTTGATACGTTCAAAATGTAATATTTTTACTGCGTTTACAATCAATGCTATAAAAGATATAGTAATCCTAACTAAATAACAGTCCAGTTTTAAATAAGAGAATGAATAAAGAAAAGGCCATTATTTTGCATAAAATCTCAAAGTAACTTTTCTTCAATCCACTCAAGTAAATTGCCACAAAAACGGTTTAAGAATTTATTATTTCCCTTAAAATTTGTATTTTTTATTTTTTTGACATTTTTTTTGCCAAATCTTTTTTAAGTTATTTGTAGTATTAAAATATATTTCTGTAGAAGTGTTCTCTCAAAATATCAATACTGAATGACAACAGCTTTTAAAAGATTGAATAAGAAAAACTTCTATCCTGTAATGACGTAGAATTATATAAACATTTGTACGACCATATAACAATGAAGACTAATTGATTTTTTTTTTCATTCAATAAAAAACATTTGAAGTTTAATTGTTGTATGTAAAAATATCAACCAACACTAAGGATAAGAATTCAAAAATATTCGAAGCAAGTGTTGAAATCCTACTGTTTATGGAAAGTTTTTCTATTCATTATCCATAGTTTTATGTAAAGATATATTTTCTTATCTTTAACTTTTTTTTAAATGAATGTATACAACATTGTTAGTACATATATATATTTTAAAATACACAAGTTTTGGTAGTGTAAGTTACATTTCTATCTCCAAAAAATTTTTTAAACTATACCTAAACATTTGGTTGTTAACTCTAGAAAAGTTATAGTAGTAGAAAATTTCATCTTATTCTTTAATTATCATCCAAATACATTTAGATATAATGTATGCTGTATTTATAACTTTTTTAGTTGAGCAAACAATCTTTAAAATGTATTTTAATTAAGTTTACCTAAAAATACATTTTTAGGGACATAAAAAAAGGAGAAGTAAAGGAGAAAAATGATCATTCTAATGATTATACACTTTATCAGTCTTAATTTAGAAAAAAAAAAAGAATTATTCATTTTTCTTTTATAAACAAAATATATAGTTTCAATTTTTAAATTATGAACAATTTGAAGCTGTTCAAATTGAACCTATTTCCAATAATTCTTGATAAAGCATGAGTTGAACTGCTTATATGCACATTATTTGATCCGATTTTTAAACTCTGGTGTCCCATTAACAAAGGACCAGAGTAGAAACTCAAGATCATCCATTAACTTCAGACCATAGTGGCAAGAGATGAAGTACATTTCTTATAACATATATATAGGCACCTCATATCTGGTTAGATTGAAATAAGTGATGTATTTATATATATATAAAACTATTCGAGCAAAGATTTGCCCATAGATCTTGAGTAGGGATACAACTCGTTTCACCATCAATCTCTCCTGGAAGTGTATCCATATATTTTCAAATATTTTGTGACGAAACGTGAGTGAATAGTTCAAAATATGTTGTGTTTTTTTTTTTTGTAATGAGTAGTGTATGAGATTAAGTGAAACATGGCGCTTGCTAAATTAAATTACCCTCCAACATAATAACAGCTCCAAAATAGAAGCATACCTATAAATTTTCATAGTCCGTATATTTCACGCTTTTATATTTTGGAATGCTTTTACAGATGTAAGTATTTATAAGCGTTATATATGGAGAAAAAAATTATATATACAAAAACGACCCATTTTTAAGAGTACATAAATTGAAACACCTGGACTTTTAATTTTGTTTAGCCTTCGTTCAACATTTTCAATGCACATACAATGGTATGAAAAAATTTTTTTTTTATTAATAAGATCTTGAAGTTATTATTAATTTTTGTACAAAAAATAACAATGCCTGATTGTACACATAGAATGAATGCATTAGTATGATTATAAATACCTCAAACAAGGGCTTCAATCCTAAAAGTATTTTTCGATGCCCATTTGATTATTCAAATCTGATTTGTTAAGGTGTTAGTAGACATGCAACAGACAGTGTTTTCACATTCTTTAAATATAATTTATGAGCAACCCTCTCTCATGGCCTTGATGGATTTGAAATCAACAAATTTGGTGCCCATAAAACATATCCGTCACAAAATATTCCTTTTAAAAATGAAAATGTCAGTTACAGAAATTCTTATTAAACAGATATTGGAACTGGCTGTTTGTTCTAGGATTGTTTCTATTCTGCATACGTGATCTCAAATTGGTTCTATTTCTGTTTTCTTTTCTTGAAAAAGTCCTTAATTTTAGGACGCCCTCTACTTTTTATACTAGAGTAATGTACTCTAGAAGTTACCAATAGGAGTTGTTTGTTAAAACTTTAAGAATATTTTATGTGCAATAACTGTTTTGCATTATTTCTACTTAAAACTTTTAACTCGTACAAACAAACACAAATTATTTGCATTAAAAAATATTAGGGTCAATTTGACTCTTCTCTTGTTATATGTTTTATTCATATAGTTAAAAAACAATAAATGTTACATAAAGCTAGTAGAACTACTTATTTAATAAAACTTTTTGAAGTACATACATGTATGTTATTGCTTTGTATATTTGATCAGACAAAATGCACAAGGGTCATCGTAGTCCATACTAGGTCCATATCTATGAAATAAGACTTTCTTTTTTAATTTCTAACGTTTATTGTGATTAAATGGACACTAACTTAATCTTCAAAATAATAGCCATAGCTAGCAATATATTATATTTTCCCCATCTCTAAGGGAATATGTGGATGCCACGTCAAAAAAACTGACCGTCTTTGGCTGCAAACCAATTATTGAGTCATTTTTTGGCTTCTGTGTTAGAATTGAAGGTCTGTTTTCTTAATGCATGATCCATCGATACAAACAAGTTATAATCTGATGGCAGCAAGTCTGGTGAGTAAGCCACCATCGATTTCCAATCAGACGTCTCCATCGTTTCCCGGGTTGCTCTTTGTTCGATGTGGCGTACATCAAGAAAAATAACTTGGTGATTGTAATATTCTGGGCGTTTTTGGGGTATAACATTGTTCAAATCGGTCATTTCGTTGGTAGAGTGTACATGTTGCACTGGTTTTTACAACTCCTACCAAGTCATATGCTGATCCACGGTAACACACAACATTGCCTTGCGGCCAAAGGGATCTGGTTTGGCCCATGTTTTTGGGTTTTTTAAACCCCCTGAAGCACTGTGCTCTGATTAGAGCATGCTCATTGTAATATTCTACAATCATTTGTTGTGGTTCAGAAGCGGGTTTTTTTTTCAAATGACGACAGAAAACCAACAAAGTTCGCAAATCGTAGTTTGAAGGCACGAAATTCGACATTTTTAAGAACCAACAATCATGCGTTGCTATATGAAACTTCACAAACAATGAACTGAATATTGTAGTCAGATGACAAACAAAGAAACAAACAAAAAATCAGACATTTGGGATGGTTTAAAAATACTCCTAGCGACTTTTGTTGTTGAGCTGAAAGTCTCATCTGAAAAAGAATGTTTCTTTCTTGGTTAAAATTTTTTTTGTTCCATGTAATCAACAAATTGGCAGCTTCTTAACAGCTGAAATATAGAGTGGAGAACTATGATTGTCCAAAGATGTTTATAAGTGTACATTGAATCATTAATTTGTTTTTTTTAATATCTTTATTTAGAAAAAGCAACGTTTTTTGTATTGTTTTTGTCTCCATATTTGAAATTTTTTAAAAGTGATATTTGTAAGTTTTTTAAAAGGGAAAATCTGTAAAAATATATCTATGAAGCTTATCTCCTGTACAATCGTTGATCTAATTTACAACAATGGTTTGATTTGAAGGATTTTCTTATAGGACTCTTCCCAAGAGATTTGCATGTGGGGGTTTCTTTGTCACTTTTTATTTATTTGTCTATCTATTATTTTTTATTTCATTTTCTATCCTCCATCTTATCATTCTGCGCGAGTTGTCACTCACAGATATTACAACACAAGCTTCCCGCAGGGACTTTATATTTATTGCAGTTATATCTCTATGCCACTTACCCGCTTAGCAAATAGTTTTCTTATGAAAAAACAAAATAAAAGAATTAGTGAATCATCAGATTTCCACAAGTCATTTGATGTAATAAATAAACTTATATCAATATACCAAATATTAAAGACCTTTTATATAAAGTTAGAAAAATGAGCAAAGAATTAATAGGAAGTTACTATAGAATCAGTGCAGGATAGAATAAACATGGAAACTTCATTAACTGAACGAACTCTGAGCTAACATTTCTCTAAATTGTATTATAGTCATCATCTTTCAGATATTTTAAAAAAACGAAAAATTCTACTATACTTCCTCACAAAAGAACGCATATTTTAAACACTAATGAATATTTTAAGGTGTAATTTGGTACAGAAGTCAGTAATAGTAGTACAAAGCAAAAACATTTATCCCCATAAATATTTCAAAAAATAAATTTAAATTTCCCGGTATTTTGGCTCTTGGTAGTTCAATAGTAGTCAAGAGAACATATTCTTAATTTCAATTTTGCAAATGTCAAAGTTTAATCATGTTTCATCAAGGACCAATGTAAAACAAATGAGAAAGTCTGTGAAAAGTATAATTCAAAAATTCAGAACTACATAGGTCTTTTTCCATTGATGAGAAGGTCTGAGCAACTAAAAATTCTACATAGAAAAAATTAGAAACATTTTATTTAAAAAGTTTTTTCGTTTTTTCTGACAAATTGAACAGACTTCAAAATAATATTTACGGTTATCAACCCTTTTTGATCTGTAGATTTATAAAGATCAACATAAAAAAACAAATACACTTATATTTCTACAAACAAAAGAAGAAGATTTGCAACTCGTAATTAATTATAAGTATTTACAACATAGCTAAATATTAGAAAAAAAGGGAAAATGGGAGTAACTTATTTGTACTCTGGTATATTCCCAAAACAACGGGTATTTATAACAATCTTGTATTGTTCACATATAATAAAATATCAAAATTAAAAGAAATATTGTTAATAAGCAAGATATCAATGCTTTTTTTATTTTGATTGAAAATTAGTTTTATAAAATACTAACAAATATAAAAAAAAATGAAAGTTCTTTTAACTTTTTATACCTTGAGTAAAAGTAAAGTGAATTTGTGTACTGTCAACTATTGGCCAGTAAACTAAAAATGATACATTATTTGATGAAACAGTGTCATAGTGCTATTTAATATGTATTTATGTAGAGAAACGAATTCGTTTTGAAATTTCAAAAAAAAAAAAACTAGATTCTTTCTAAATTATTTTGGGTGTTCCTTATATGGGTTGCCAGGAAAAACAAGCAATATTAGTATATTAGAAAGATTGTTAATTTGTTTCAATATTTTAATATAGTAATTTGTGAATTGGATTTGGTTACTAAGGCTTTTTAAACTCTACGTGAAAATTAGCTGGATATAGGATACAATTTTACTTGTTACTCAGATATTTAAGGGCTGTGTATAACTTTATTCACAATTCTAAATACTTTAAGAAAACGTTTTATAAATTGTTGGCTTTTGTATTTGTCACTGATTTATTTTATTATTAATTTTTGTGAACAAAAATTTATTCATTTTATCACTTTAATATTACAATTTTAATGTTAGTTTTTATTAAAAAAGTAATTATACACTATAACGATTATTATCTTTATAAATATGCAACTTTTTCTCAGTAAATAATTTAGAAAAATCAATCTATTTTACAAAGAAAAAAAAATTGTAATAAAAACTCTTTTTAAAATGTTGTATCATTATTGTAATATCACAATCCTTAACCTTTCCGTTATAATTTGTAGTATCCAATAGTAATAAATAATCATAGGTATTTGAGCAGGTAATGAATATCCAATAATCTGCACATTTAATTTTTTAAATAATTTGAGAGTTCATTTCCACAAATCAATTTAAGATATACCTTGAAATATTTATTAAAGTTCCTTTCGTAGAAACCTTTTTTATTAATTATTTCATATTCAACAACACTGAAAATGGGGCTAAATCAATGATATTGAATACAAATACACTTCTACTAAATGAATTGTATTATAGCAATGATCAAAATACCAATTAGCTACAAGGGCTATAAATCCATTTACCTCCTGATACTCCTGCATTTACACTGCAATAAACTATTAAATTAAGGAGTTGCAGTTATAACAGCAGTATATTTTTACACATATTTTTTTCAGACTAAAATAGAGTTGTTTGATTTTTTATTCCATGTGTAGACATCAGCAGCAAATCTGATCTGATTGCAACTTTGTTTCCTTTACTATATATAGGGCGAAAATAATTAATGATCAAGTACTGAAATTGATGATGGTCCAATAGAATGACATGATGAATTAGACTTTTACGTCAGTCTTTCAATGCATGTGTCATCGTTGAGCCATAAGTTGTTTTGTTTTTGTTTTTTGAAATTATGTTTATTATTTATAGGAGGGTTGAAAAGGAAGTACCTTTAAAAAAAATAATCAAAAAATTCCAATCTTTATTTCTTGTACATTTTGATAACATTCCTAATAAAATTATTATGTATATGTTAAATATTTATAAGTATAAATATAGTTATAACTTTTCACGCGCACTAATAGTATTTATGCCTTTTTACAAGTAAAAAGTTTTTCAGCCCTAGTGCAGTATTTCAATTTTCGCCATCCTATATTATAACAGGAAACTGATGTCAGTTAACAGGATTTTATTAATAGTAATCATAGAGTACTAAAACTACTGGACTAAGAAAAAAAATCCCCTGCAGACAAAATGAGGTCACATCTCTCTTTTACCAAAATGAGTAATGACTAGAACCGTAAATCTTAAGCGTTTATTTCTATGTATGTACATTTTTTTTAGTGGTGTAGCACTGCATTCTTCCAGGGGAAGAATCCTTGCAAACCATGATGAATTATATAACTTCCAGTAAAAAAAAATGAATCTCTGAAACGCAATTTTCTAATCAATCTTTTCCTTTGTTTTAAAACAAACTAAGGAATACGGCCATAGATAGAGCTATAAATAACATGCACAGCTGGCATGTAAAAAAATAACTTGGTAATCCTGACTATTAAGAGAGGAGCATTAGCTTTCATGATGTTTTAGTATGAGTATTAGCTTCAAGCTGGTATTCAATTTTAATTTTACAGGGGAAAACATTCACGTTCTTTGAGGTTTTGGAGGAAGGATATAAACACAAATTCATGTATATCAGAAGATTATATTTTATGAAGGATTCTAAGTTCACTTGATTATACATTTTATTGAGTATTATTTCTTGACAGTGTATATTAGTTATTGGTAAGGACAGACAATTTCTTGGGGTGATTGAGTATGTCCCTAGCTACAATCTGGCACCTTTACATTTTATCACTCGATAACTGTTGAATACCGAGAGGATTGAAGTGATTTTGAATAGTCACAAATCTAGGAGAAGAGGCTCACTTTCGTTGGCATGATTTTTTAATAATCAAAAATTAAACTACTTATAATTGTTGCAAATTCGTATCTCTATGCTACAGAGAAAACTGAACTCAAATTAATTATCAAGATGCCTGACCCAACTGATATGTCTCTTTTCTTTATTAAACTCATTACTACCTCAACATTTTACCCATGTCCAGTTATTAGTACATTAAATCTGGTGCTACATTTTTTCTCCTCAAGAACTAAGGAATAATGATAGCAAAAATGATGTTTAATTTGCCAACCACTTAGAAGCGAGTAAACGCTTAAGATTTACATCTGCAGCCATGGAACTCTGTTTGTGTAAAAAATAAAGTGTTTGCGTATAAGTTGCACTTTCAGGTCAATTTAGTAATACATTGACCATTACAGCTCCTTATGTCTTGCTCTTCCCTTCTCCTCGCACTCTACATAAATCCCATTCCCCTACAAATACCCAACCAACACATATATTGGGAAGTAAAAATGCTGAAATACCTGTGTTAGCTTGAAACACGGTACACTCTACACATCATAGCTGAAATAACTATTTATGCTCCATGGATATGATGTACATTAAAAATGATCATATATTCTATTCACATTTAAGTACCCATAACCAACTTTTACTCCAAAAAGAGTCTGGCCCCAAATCAGTCGGACAATTTTTCTCAACTATTGGATTATTCCCTATTTATGAATGTACTATAGGGAATTTTTCATAGTTTATCAAGAGCTAATTGAGGCTCAACTATTCAATGTTTAGAATAGTAGTAACAAAAGCGACAACTGACGAGAAAATAAATAATAAACTATCATATTATTGAAGTCAAGCCGTAATATGAATATAATCAGGGGCGTAGCCTATCAGTAATTATCTTTCTAGCTACTTTAATCTGTAAGATTATTTTCAATTTTAGGCCGTAATTATTTAAGAATTTTAAATTTTAAAAATAATTTATTATTTCTTGAGAGATTTAGTGATCTATCCCTCATCGTGTCATACTATAAAGTTATCAAACAAGAAAGGAAAAGAAGAATAATGTGCTCCCAGTATTTAAAATAAACAATTTTTTTTGCTTGAAACTCCAAGGTAAAGTTAATGAGGGGCTTAATATCTCAGTATTTGATAATACTAATGAACCAAAGCAATATATTGACCAATATATCTTGGGAATGATTATAAATAAATGTATGGATATGAAATAAGAAGTAAAATTAAAACTTTAAATCAAAGATGTTCAACATTTTATGTGGAATTTTAAACTAACAAATACCACATTGAACAAACAGAGAGTGAATTAAAAAAATGTTATAATATTTAATTAGAGTGATTAATGGTATTTTCCTACTCTGAGTCATATAATTATATTCATTAAAATTTTTTGCGGTCAATTTTTACTTTTGCTCTAAAACACATGCAAAATGGAGACGTAATTTATTACCGAGTATAACCCATAAATATGGTTTTTCACGTGTGCATTTCAGGACTGGAATGGTTCTACATTTCAACAGAAAAAAACATTTTTGGGGATCTGCATTGAATTTTGACAATTTTTTGCACCAATATAAAAACGACAATGAATTGAAACGTATCCTCCTCTTGTTAATAGTATTTATTTAACTAATTTTAAACCCAAACTGGAAGGTTAATACATAAAAAGAAAAAATCAAAAAAGTAGCATTTCTGTCTTACTTCATAATAATATTTCTTACAATTTTGATATTTTCTTATATGCGAACAAAACCATAAATAAAACTATAGTACAAACCAGAGTACATATACCATATATTACTCCTATTTTCACTTTTTTCTTAATTTAATATTTAGCTATGTTGTAAAAACTTATCATTAAATTATAAATAGCTATAAGAGTCGGTCACAAGACTAAATAAGTTCTTTATAACTTCTCTTGGAATATGGATTAACATAAAGCAATCCTAAATATTTTTCTGTTTAATAACTCTTTCATACGTAGATATTATATACTGATGATTCTACTATATTTATGGATCTGATCATGACGTTTTGCTCATAAATGAGTATTTGATACAATATTTTAATTAACAGTTTTGATTGTTGAAGGATTGCTAAATATAAACATAAATAGTGATACAAATATCAAAGTTATTTTTAAATCATTAGGAAGTAATAAAACTATATAAAATGTACTTCTTTAAAAACTTAATAAGCTTTATTTCTGTGTAAAATTACCAAAACTGTTCATTGAAAATAAGAAGTTTACTGATATAATTTAATGGCCTAAATTAAAAAAAAAATGAATGCCTAACTTTCGAGATGAGTAAATGGTTCTTTTAGATTTGAAATATTAAACTTATATGGTAAAGGGTTTGTCACTAGGAATGATGCATTTTTATTTCATAAGAGACGGCAAACTACGTCATATTTTTGTTTTTGTTTACATTTCTACTCACAAATTGTTGACAAATCATCATGGAGCAATATTTGCAAATTATCAAAATTTATTATCAAAATCATACTCAGCGACGAAGCTCATTTTTGCTCAATGGGTTTGTTAATAAGCAAAATATGCTTTATTGGTCAGGCCTAAACACATGTGCTTAATGAAATACCATTGCATCCCAAAAAACGTACTCTTAAGTTCGGATATGGTGTGATTGGACCATACTTTTTTATTGATGATAATAATTGACATATTACTGTGAATGAGCCATATTATCGGATTATTTTTGACCCCAATTGGATTGTATGGACTTCAATGACATGTGATTTCAACAACACTTTGCTACTTGCCGCACAGTAAACAATATAATACATTTATTCTAGAACAAATTCGGTGATCGTGTTAGTTCTACAAATGAACCAATCAATTGACCACCAACCTCAGACAATTTGACGCCTTTAGACTATTTTCTATGGGGCCATGTAAAGTCATGTGACTACACCAACAAGCCACCAACACTAAAGGAGCTCAAAGCAAATATTAAAGACGAAATTCCTGCAATTCCGGTCGATTTATGCGGAAAAAGTCGTGGAAAACTGGGTTCAACGATTAATGGTGGTCATGCAAAAGAAATTTAATTCCATACTTAATTGTAATTGAATGTACTTCCACATTAAAAAAGTTTATATCTCAAACCCTTTTAATTTTCTTTAAAAAAGTAAATGTGTCGATCTTATTGAAGAGCCCTTTACATGTTTTATGGATTTATTTCGTCAGAAGAAAGTGCATCTATTAATTTTTTCTATGAGTTAATGCAACCATTTAATTTATGTCATTAAGTTCTATATAGCTGCAAATAAAATATTTTTAATTGCAACACATAAATCAATGTATTATTTTTATAGAAAAAAAATAACTAAAAAATCATAATATAGGTAAAAAAAGTATAAACATGATAAAAACCCAGCATTAACGTATCAATATATATATATATATATATATCAAAATACCTATTTCATAAATCATCTAATTAAAACATTGAAATAAATTACAATTTCCGTTATCTGCACTATTAGAGATAACCTCAAAATTAATTTATTTAATGCAGTAATAAACATTGATAATTAATTCTCAATAAACTTAGGGTCCAATGCTCTTCTTTTTGCCTATAATAGGGAGCTTTTCTTAAAGAGTGATATGTTAATAAAACAATTTAGCAATGAGGAATTGAGGGGCCAATAAACAGATTGGGTAAGTATCATTATCTGGGGTGAATGTATTCACCGATTAAATTTGGATTAGGGTGATTAAACTAATTCCAAAAAGATACAAAAATCATTTTTTTCAATAAGCTCTGCCGAATTTGATGTTCTTAAATTGTTAGCACAAAAATATATAATATATAAAAAAACTGCATTTTAAATCAATTGATAGTTAGTGTACTATTTTAGTCCTTTAATTAAAATCCACTCATTCCATTAGAGCATAGATTTTTTAGTAATGCCTGTAGTAACTCTTAAAGAACATTTAAGTAAAGAAGAAAAAAGTCCTTTTAAGACTGAAGATTTTCAGTCTTAAATGGTTATTTTTTTTACCTCTTAAGCTATGTAAAATTTCAAAATAACTCTTTAATTTTTCGAAATTGACTATTTTTAAAGGATTTGAGCGGTCTAAGCTTTAGAGATAGAAGACACAATTTGGTCAAATGAACTCCTTAATAATAAAAAAAAGTAACCAAGCAAATAACAAATTCTTTCGATTTTCGAAAAGAGACGAATTCCTTTCGAATACCAAATTTTTAAGTGCAGTGTTTTATTTATAATATTATTAGACCAAGGTATTCCTCCAGTTGAAAATATTAATACCAGGTACTTAATATTTCTACTCTGAAGTCCAAGACCCTTTTTATTCATTAATGAGAATTAATTTTACAAATCCAGGCTATAATACTCAATTGAAAATATGTTGAAAATAGTTCAAATTTGTCGGTTTCAGATCTTCCCCATTTTAAGTGTTCATTTAAAACATCAAAGATTTTTGTGGTTTTATACCACCTTTAATACATTTTACTACGAAATGAATTATCTAAAATCGACTCCCTCAAATGCCCTCAAGGTGCAAGCATGACTGTTTTTGACATGTTCATGTTTAGAATTAATTGACCAATTGTTATTAGGATCAAGGAATAGAGCCACAACCCAGTGATGAACAAAAAGGATTAAACGGATGTGAATACTGAGTGTACTGCCAACATAGATACAAAAAAAGTCAACTGCAAAATAATTAAAAAAAGAAATTTGCAAATGTATTTTATAAATATATATATATGCTTTTATAATTTTCATTTTACAACTTAAATGAATCCTAATAATGGTTTAATAAATCATATATGAAGAAATTGTAATTATTTGTTAAATTGGCCTATATATATTTTAAGAAACCAAACATTTCCTTTCTTGCCTCATTTCCTTTGAACAATAAGATTTGAAATTTATACAGGGGTATTATATAAGTTGAATGCCAATAAGATTGCTAAGATATATAGTGACAGACAGAATGTAATTTCATTTGCCAATGGTTCATAAAATATCCAGAGGAACCCATATGGGTTGTAAATGGTCTATCATGTCTCCAAAACCCCTATTGTATATTGTATAGTTGCAAAGCAGTTACAAAGCATACGGTCAAAGTTGTGAAGACAAAATGAATCCATTTTGAATTACATTTAATTATTTTATTCTGTATGCTTCTTATGTCTTTACTACATCAAAGATATTTTCTTTCGTTTCATTTGAATTTGTGAAATTAAAAGTTATCTATGAGACAGTTTAATCAAACAATCTTGCATATATGTATATTATATTTAAAGTTATTTGTTTTAATACACAGAATATTCAAAAAAACTATTTCTAAATAATTTATGTACTTATTATCAGAGATAATAAAACTTCATCAATGTGCCAGTAAAGTTTTTGAACAAGGAAGTCTTGATACACTTTCAAAACTATTTTTGTATTTTTTTTCCAAACGGATTTTTTTTCAGATACTCAAAGTAATGAAAAGTAATATAACACGCCCAGAGCAGCCTATCAGAACTGAATGTCACTCTAACATAAACAAATAAATAAACAATTTCCAGCAATTTCATTTAGATAAGATGTTTATTTGATATTACATACAAGTGTAGTAAAAAAAATCCCTTGTGTAACAAAGAAAAACAACAGAATGATTTCATTTGCAATTTTCTCCCCAACTCAATAATGTAATTGCCTCAGAAAATTGAGTCATTTGTTTGATTATTTCGTGTAAATATTAGGTAAATTGATATAACACCCTCAAATACCCTTACATACTAAAGTGGGAAAAAGTACAACCAATTGTTTTGATGGTATACACAATACCAAAAGGTTGTTTCGTAAAAAAAAATTTTATTTATCTTTTATATATCATTATTTAAATTGAACATCAAATTAGATTTATATAAAAAGCACAATAAATGGAGCCAGCTCTGTTAGTTTTTATACATAGGTACGTATGTTGACATAAACATCTTATTGTGTTATAATTTAATTTGATGGAATATAGGGATAGGAATTGGGGTCGGTGGAGAAAAATAAAGTTTTATTTTTTCCCCTAATTTTTGAACAAATAATATTAACAAAAGTCATAGAAAAGTTTATAAATTTGAAAAGGGGTTGTTTTTTTGTGCATCAAATATCTTTGTTGGTTAAATGTTTATTTATATATATATATATATATTTATATATAAAAGTATTTAAACAGAGAGAAAGCAACCTCTGATTTGGTCATTGAGAGAGTATTCATTGTATAAATCACAAAAAATTTGTCAATATTTATGTAATTTCTTATATATGTTTATGTACTTGAGTCAAGCTTAAAAAAAGAGGACTGACCAGAGAGACACTTTTTACATTATACAGCAATATATTTATATACAAACTCCTTGTATGTACATATATATAAAATTGTCATTTTGTTTTCCATAATATTATGTTAAAAGCATAATTACTTTTCGTGTTGTTTGAAGGGAAAACGAAATGTATTACAGTAAATATATACAGTATATACAACTTTCCCTTATATCATGTCCTTCATGTGAATGAATTAGTTATATGTGTATGCTTATAAAAAATGACTTGGGCCTTTTATGTCTGATATATACATACATACATATTATATATATATATATATATATATATATATATATATACTTCTGTATCCAGTTAAAAAGTATTCAACTTGGCAAAAACGTGATGGTAAAGAAAGCTCTTTAACAAATTAAAATATTAATTATTCATGCCAACTTGGTATTTCAATGAAATACATCTGTTTAAGGAATTTTGATTTACAAAATTACATTATGAATACCTCTTTCTTATACAAATTAATTAATTAATAATATCATGTAAACATTTTAGTCAATATGATTATGTAGAGACGTCAATTTTAGTCTAAAATGTAGACTGTCTCTTTTTTTGTTATTGATACTTATTAACAAATGCGTAGTTACCATTATCGTTATGACGTATGTTATAAAATTATAAATATACGTCTTATTCAATTGCCATTGGTTTTTTTAAGAGGATTTATTTTGACTTCCGAGAGTAAAAGTGGATTCACTGAAGTGCTTACGCAAGATTTTTTTAATATTTTTTTTACATTCTTCATCCCTTTTTATTTTTATTATTATTTCTATGCCGATATCAAATCCTATTTGTTCAGGACCTTTTAACAAAACCTTTCATTTCTCACTCATTTCTAGAAAAGAGAAGAAAAAAGTAGCAAAATTAGAAAAAAAAGAGAGAGTGCGTATGAAATGTGAACGGTTTTCATATTCGATCCACAGACTATTTAAATTACAACAAGAACAATGACTATTGAAGATGAATAAAAAACATTTCATCATTGCATTGAAAGGATGCATTTACTCAACGCAGGGAATTTAGGTTATCGTTTCGTCGTCACATTCATCTAAGGAGAAGCATAGAAGCCTATAAAAATAGTAAAATATCTTTTTTTGATAATTGATGAATAATATTTAATTTTAAAAATAGGATTTTTCAACCTGGGGGGGGGGGGGTATTCTATAATTAAAGAAACCCTTGTAAAATCTTGATAAAAAGGTGTTTATCTTCAAGTATTGATTGAGGTCTACTACAACAACAAAAAAAAATATTCGAGTTGCCTAATTTTTACATATAACACAAATATCTTTAGTGGGAAGTTTTTGTACGTATTTGATCATGGTTTGATTGCAAATACTGAAAACATAACAATAACAACTTCTGAATTGTCATTGAAAGTCTGAATGATAAATTGGTAATTAATTTTCTGGAAAGGGTCAACGTATCTAGTAGCTAGCTATAAGTAGTGAATGGTTAATACATCATAGTATTATTATTTTTTTGAGTGTCATGTGTGTTTTCAAAAAGGTGATTATATTTTTACAAGATCCATTGGTTTAAAAAGACAAACAAGAAATTATTAAAGTCTTATTATTAGTCAATCTCTTTTCTTCAAAAATAGTGCAGATGAGTCTTTTTCTTGAAACTAATCTATGTAAATTGTATAAATATATTCTTTACAATAATTAGTATTAGATTATGTTCATTCCGCTGCTGTCAAAAGAAAGCTTTGAAACAAATTGTTTGGTATCCATATCATGATGAAATTTCATAAGCTATGCATTGTAATTTTAATAAGTGCACACATCTAGGGATTTATTCTACTCTTTTTTTGTTCAGTGGTAGTAGATCTTCTTTCCATGTTGATAAACTATTAAAAAAATGAAATTTTAAGATTGACAAAGAGTGTAGAGTAATTAATTTTTAATGGGTATTCAATTCTGATTCATTTATTCTTTGATAAAACTATAGAGTTAAGATATGATATTTTTTTTCAAAATAAGCTTACTTTATTTCCATCCTTACTTCACGTAAAATGTATTCCTCAGTTTTGGAAAATAAATCAATACAAAAACTTTCCTTTTATAGTTACTTTTAACTAACTTTGCATAATACAGTACATTTTATGTATTATTTTCAAAGAGTGAAGACAATTTCAAAGTGTACTATTTATATTTCCACTGTTATATCCATAAATTATGTAATTTCTTTCAAAAATGAATATTGAATTAGTAATGCGTCAAATAGAGCTGAGAACTTGGAATTAAATTGCACATAATCTTATTTAACTGCTTCTTTAGGTTCAACTATGATTGGAATTAAAAAGAAGCAAACAAGGCAGTAAGTCCTATACAAAAGATACATTTTCACTTGCAGTGTCATGCACATATTATTTAAGAGTTAGAACATCCTGTAACTAGTTTAAGTTTATTTTTCTAATCGACATTACATTTATTGCTAAAGATACATTTTTTATTCAACTTTAATAATATTTTCTCAAACCTACGACGGTAAATTGAAATAAATAATACTCGAGATCTACAAAAAGATAAAAAACTAATTACAAACTCGTAATTAGAACGTCAAATATTATTAAAAAATCAGATAATCAAAGATTTATTATATGAAATAGAGAGAGTAACAATCTAAGAGACTTGAATAGTTACATTGACCTCTGAGGGAGACTCAATAAATTATGATAGTTAACAAAATTGAAAGAAAAGGAATGAAATGGAACTTTTGAGGGAGATATATGTGTTCTTGAGAACCGTTTGGCTAAAAGCAACAAGTCTTACTGTGTCTAAAAATACTCTTATTGCATAGTAACTCAAAAGTGTAAAAAACGGTAAAAACTAATTTTTTTCTTCAACAAGGAGGTACAATATTTCAAACAATTCATTTTTTTTTGGACTAGGAAACACATTTTTCTTGTTGAAATATTAGACTTCTTAATTTGAAAATTGATAATTTAAAAAAAATCCATTCACAGACTTTGTCTTGTTTTAATGATCATAGAAAACTTTAATTGATCAAACAGTCTAGAATTAAACATTCCACTATATCTGCAAAATCATTTACTTAGAATGTATGATGTGTTACTGCATTTAAATGGAAATAAATTGATGAAAAGCACATCTGACGTCATCTCTTGAGCACACTCATGTTGTCATTTTTGAATCATTGGCTCAATTTTATGCACATCTTGGTGTTTTTTTTTTGTTTTTTGTTTACAAAATTCGAGCTTTAAGACTCTACCGAATTGTAATTTGAAAACTATTGACCAGATCAAATGCTATCTTTAAGTAAATCCTTTCAATATCGAATCACAAACTTTTTTATGACTTATTTTATATTCTACATATACGTAATTTGATATCCTCTGCAAATCCCATTCTTCCAATCGTTCATATTTTGTATCTACTCTTGCAACAAAGAACTAATAATTACAATCGTAAATATGTACATATTATATAGACAAATCAATTTCCAAACTTTAGTCTTTATGTGAAGAATAATATACAATTAAATATATTTATATATATGCTCAGTATAAATAATGTTGACGTTTTGATAAAATAATTTTCTAATAAGTTATAATACGGAAATTCTGAAAGTTAATGAACTATAAAAATATCATCCGAAAATATATTTAAAAAAAACTGTTTTATGCAAAATATTATTTATGGAGTTGATAAGACCTAAAGAATGTTGTAGAGAAAAAAAATATATGGCATAAACCATAAATATATATATATATGTATATATACTGTTGATTAAAGATGCATTTTTTTCTAAAAAAAAAAAAAAATATGCTAGAAAGCAAAAAAATAAATCATTTATTTTTTTTGGTGTTTTGCTCTAATGAAAAAGTTGAAATGATAACATAAAATAAATGTCATTTTTATTTTGTGAAATCATTTCCTTACTAAATTATATATATAATCAAAGTTGCTTTTTATGATATAACTACAAAACTTCCACAAGAGTCGTTACCAAAAGGATAAAAAAAAACCCTTGCACAAACAAAAAAAAAGAGCCAAAACTTCACCACCTGGATGGAAAACCCCGTGCTATTGAAAGCACCCTCTCAAGTTACAAAAGCTTGATAGCAGAGAAATTCACAAGAGGCGCTTCTGTCCTAGAGGAAGAAATAAGAGCGATTATGATATCAACATCCGCATGTTATTCTGCCTTCATGATAAAGATCCGGATACGAGCTATGGAAATACGCTGGAGATATTGTTTATTTCTACCCTTCTTGTTCACTCAACAATTTGGCCATTTTACAACGAATTATTAAATTTCATAAACGTTTTAAAAAAAGTAATGTTTTTAAGGAGTAATATAATGTTGTTTTTATTATAATTATTGATCAATTTCATTAATTAATGCATCTTTATAAATACTGTATTAACTATTAATTCATTGTTACATTAATACATTTAAGATAAGTAGTTCATTTGTTGTTTAACGTTGTCTATTGAATTTTGTTCTTTTTCATTTTTAGAGAATTAATTTTAAACTATAATGTTTATTTATATATATTTATATATGTAACTTCTCTGAACGAATAAAGGAAAAAAAAATCATTTTTGATTAGTAAATTATCTTATACTGGGAAGTAGTTCAGAACAACCATAAAAATCCGAATCTATACAAAAGTATTTGTCAGTAATAATTTCTATTGTAAAAAACTCTATACAAGAAAATTTGTAAGGAAATGAATTGAAAAATGTTTTGTGTAAATATTATTGATGATATGCTTAGATATTGAATATGTAAATAGACCATCTATGTAGTTCATTTATTAATTATTTTAGCTTTGAAGTACTATTTTTATTTCAGAGCTGAACCTATGACTATGGTTCATTTCTTCTTAATTTACACAAGTATTAATATGCATCAAATATCTAGAAACCGTATATAATGTGAATAAGAGTGTTCAATAAAAAGAGACACATTCGTATCTATGAGTTACTTAGAATTGGTTGAACAGTCATTTTGACTCCTACATAACCCTTTCAAACCCGTAAGGAATCAAAAAGTATTTTTAACTGGAAGTTATGTTTCTTGAGGTCAGAGTGACTATACTAACTTTATTAAATTTTATAAAATTTTTTGTAATTCAACCTGTTCCTCTAAGAAATCATAAGACACTGGTGTCCCTCTGGGTGTGAAGGGAATTTTTTCATCCTTAAAAATACAAGGTTTATCAGGTCTTTTTTCGTATTTATTATATCTTTAGATACATTTATTATTTATTTTTACAATCTACTCGACAATTTTTTTTTTGAAAAATCTTAAATAAAAAATATATATCACATGTTACATACATTTTACAGGTGACATTTTATGAAGTAATTTCTGTTGAAATATTAATATAAAAAAAACTCCCTTCACACCCAAAGAAACACTTGTGTCCCAAAGAACTTTGACTTGAATAATTTCTAATGTATTTGTCAGAACTAAAAGATATTTTAAACTTATAATTCTTGAAGTATATATTAACAAATATTTGATTAACAAATAATTTCCTTGAAAAAGGAAAAAGTTATTTTGGTTGAAACATGATTTTTTCGTAATGTTCAGTACCTTAAAAATATTCAAATCTGTTTGACTAACTATGAAATATGAATAATAACTTTACATCTTAGCAATCAAACAAAAAAAAGAACAAAAAATCCGTGAACAATGAAGCACATCAGAGCATTTTGAGTTTATGGGACACCTGTGCTCTCTGGGTTGGAAAGGGCTAAATGGATTTTATTTTGTAAATGTAGGTTTTTTGACATAAAAGATGTAAATAATTGACTTAACTTTTATTATTGTTTATATTTACTTTTATAAATAATAGGTTTTAAAGTAACATTTAAGTCATTGACCTCTCTTGATCATTGATCCCTGCATTTATAACAACCATGAATTAAACACATAACAGAAGTATATGAAGTGAAATGATAGAACTAGTTTGCTAATAATGACGCATTAATTAAATGAGACGTTATGGGATGTATTTACACATAGCAGGTTATTTGTTCTTTGTCTCCAATTGTAGACGTAATATTCAAAATCTAAGGTTTTCTTCTAATGAAGAGTTTTAATGGATAGTAATGGAGGATTCGAGAGGGATTGAAAAAAAAAAAAAAAGGCTAAGATATCTCATTTATTAAAATGTAATGATATAAATTTCATTAGATGTTTGATATATTATTAATGGTGTAAATTTAGACTTTTTGATGACATACTCTGTGGCACATTAGATTATAATTCAAAATGAAATGATATCATCCATTATGTGTGAGTAATTGAAATGGATGGTCTTATAATTGAATAAGAAATTATGTGACACACAAGTTGTATTTTAATCCATCTGCTTGTACAAGTTACAACTCCTACATGTTTAATGGTAAAAAATAATTACCTTCAAAAGATTCAGTCTTTTTAAAAAGAAGGAACAAATTTCCAAGTTATTTTCTTTTTTTTTAACATTAGAGTCATTTCACAAAAAATGACCCCCTAAAGAGAGCCATTTTAGATTGTAGCCTCTCCTATACTTTGATAAGTACATATATATATGTTTGTAAATTTGTATGGACAAAACTTAAATTTGTTTGCATGTTTCAATTGCTTTCCAAGATCCAAGTGTTCGTCTAGAGTACTTTTAGGTACAAATCCAGTTTCAAACCTATATATCTTCTAAATTAACTATTCAAACTGTGTAAATAAAGTGTTTTTAAAAAGTACATACTATTCTATACAAATGTTTTTAATTATGATATTTTGTTATATTACTTAAAGATGAAGGTCCAAATGATGATATGCCTCAAAAACGAGTCTCAATAAAAGAAAATATTGAATTGAACTTTTGTGTATACATTTTTATTTGACTAAATATATTTTTATGATCAAATTAGACTACCTATTTAAAATATACGAACCTTTAAAAATAAGATGTAAACTCTGGTTTTTACACAAAATTTCAAAAGAGAAAAACAAAGTCATTTCATATGTCTTAAGAATGGAGTTTTTGATCACACAAAAAATTTAAACATATGTTTATAGTTTGCGGGAAAAGACCAATACACATAATTTTCATCATTCTTTTGAATCAAGTGTAAACTGTATGATAGTTTGATAGATATAACAGTTAAAAATCCTAAGGGGTATAATATAAGCTATTTAGTTTTGCACGATAATTTCAAATCTGCATTTTTTTTTTCGAGAGTCCTAAGGTTTTCGAGAAATCAGATCCTACTTTTTGAGCTTTTTTGACCCATTTTCACACTTCAACTTCAATTTAAGCCTAGAAGACTTCTCATTTTGTGCATTAAAAAATCATAATTTGCTTGTGTGTTTGACGCAATTTCTAATTCGAGTCTATGTTTTGACCTAAAGGAACTCATGGGGGCTTAGGGGACGGGAGTGGGCCCAAAAGTCTGCCAAATCCTATATACTTAAATAAATTCTTGAATATTATAGGAAATGGATTAATAAGGAACGCATTCAAGAGCTGAGACCCACAGCTTTCAAACGTCAAACTTTCAAGATGTCAAGCGCCCGATAAAAATCCTTCATTAAGAAGAAATTGTTCATCTAAATGTTTAAATTTTAATCACATTTCAAGCAAAAATTCGCTAGAAATCAATGACTCACGGTAGAGCCACTTATATAGTAGTAGCGTACAGAAGGATTAAAAAACCAGCTGAAATCCTTCGCCGCGCTATTAAGCGCACATGAATGCATTTATATTTCATGAGCAATTTAATTGCAAATTAGGGGAGACTGGATATGGTTGCAACATTTTTTTGACTTGCACTCAGTTACCGGATTTGGTGTTCAGGTTAGATGTAAAAAAAATTTAAAACAACATGCTTACATCCATGTCTATGTAGTTTTTTTTCCCCAGAAATTGCAATGTTGCAGCTATCCTCGTAGTCAATTGTCGTTGGTTACATTTATAAATTAAATGAGTTTGAAATGAAATATATTGGCTTTTTAAGTTTATTCTAAATGCGATGTTAAATAACTCATTAACTATAATTTGAAGCACAATGAACCATTATATAAATTGAAATAAGTAGCATTGACCCATACTTTTTTTTAAACTTGTAGAAATTCTAATTAAACTAAGAAATAAAATAATTCTATTTTATTTTATTGAGCATCGTGATTAATATAAAAATTGGCATAATTGTATCTACAAAACACTTTTTTTTTAATAAATCAATTGCCTGAATGGCTACAAAATGCTACCACAATCCGTTTTTTCAGGGAATGAAGTGAATTATTGTAGTTGTTGAAATTTCAACATAATCAATAACACTGTATATAGTTTAAATTATTTACTTTAAATAATAGATTGTATGAATATATTAAATATATTATTCATAATTGTAAAATTTGATTCTTAAATATTTTTTTTCTTAAAGGAGTGACTATTATTTTCTTAAAACATGTTGGTCATAATTTATATTTATGTACAGTCATGTCATCGAAACGATAAAATATTAGTAATACATACTAATCATACAAGAATGGAAATAGATAACTCATAGGAACAGTACGTACATATACTTTGGACATTACCTGCCGTGTAGAAACTTAACTCGTGTATTTTTTTAAATAAAGGACATGATATCGTTGTATTCAAGACTACTTCATCAATTTAATCAAGACTTTGAGATATACAAACATAGGCCATAGCAATTGGGATTTTGTGTTTTTTTTCCTATCTTGCTTTGATCTTGGAATTGACACTGAGACCAAGACATTGAAGATTTTGAGACTGAGAAGAGGCCAAAAGAGGTTTTTAGAATTAATTCATCATGTAGAACATTGTTTGATATTGCATGTGTTTAAGAATTTTAGAGCATAGTTTTTAATATAAACAGGACTCAATTTGATATAGGGGAGATCGGGAACGTTTGTAACTCATTTTGTCAATTGAGAAATACTCTTAAAAAACTACCATCATTTAGACTAATTGTAAATTACATAAATAATGATTAGACCCTAATTTGTCTTCTTTATCATATCAAAAATATAATTTAAGCTTATCAAAGTGTTTGATGGTAAAGGATTATAAAAATTGTAATTGTTGTTTTTAAAATCAAGATGGTTTTTATGTCATGAATCGATGGATGCTCCTTTTTTATAAAAGTCTTTATTTATAAATTGTATACATAAAAATATTTTAACACACTCTAGTATGTATATTTTTTTGAAAAGGTAATTTTCATATCTGTTTCCTCTATTAAAAAAAATAAATAAATATTTGTTCAGCGATTAAATGAAAAACAAAAAAAAGCTTCATCCTTTCTTTTTTAACAGTCTCAAGTATATTTACATATGTTCAAGTATATATGTAAATACTCATAAACCTATAAAATATTTGAATAAGGGCTAAGTTTGCAGTTTATTTCTTAATGGTTTTGATCCTCTGATAGATTGAATGCTGTACCACTGTGGGATAGCTACAACTAACGAACATTTGCATAACTTGAGGAGTCATCCACGTACTAGTCTTCAAAGAAAAAAAAATGAAAACTTCAAATCTAAATATTTTCTACTCTTTGTTTCGACTATTTTACCGCCTTGAGACTTGTAGATTTCCTCTTCTCTGCTTCTACTTTTCATTTATAGTCTAAGATGTTGCAAAGATACTCACTTTTAAAACAAATTTATTTTAGGTTATTAGCCATTGATGTGATTCCGGAGGTTAGTGTTGATTTTGACTTCTCGAGCTCTTCTCCAAGTTATCCCGTCATCAAAAACAAGACGAAATGTTTCTTGTTTTTTTCAAAAATAAAACAATTTTTTTTTGTTTCTTCTTATGGCCTCAATGTAGTCTCGCTGCCTCAATGTTTTTGTCTTGAATAATATTCTTCATAACAACACTACAACAATTACTTCTGCACTGGCCTATCCAAGAACGGGAATTGCTTTTTATAAAGAAAGTTCCCCCTTTGAAACAAAAAGAAAAGTAATCCTGAATATGAATTGCATAAATTGCTCATAATAACATTTTTAATTTATATTTGTAGTCAAAAAAGTGGATTGAAAATGTACAGAAATCCCTGGTCATAGCTAAAAATGCCGTTTGTGTATCATAGTTATGTACATGATTCCCATTTTGCATACTCAAAAACCAGATCCGATCTCTACGCTCACTAATTTCTTCAATCATCATTATTTATATTAAGAAAGCTCAAAAACGTTTCTTTGTCACTAACCAAAAATATAGAGAAACCTTAGTGGTGATTACTTCTTCAGAGAGTTAAAGTCAATGTGACAATTGACATTACAAAAATGAAGTTCAAAAACTTTTGTAAAATAGCTGCAAAATATGTATATCTGTATATATAGGTCAATAAATAATTAGTTTATTGACACTATTTTGATAACATTTTGTTTTGACTTGAATCATACATAAATTTCATTTTTTGATATAAATGATATTCATAGGTGAGATTAATAATACCTACTCAAATAATAGGTATTCATTTGATATAACTAATATCCAGTCAAACACTTATTAATATTATTACATCACCATCGATAAATCCTTAATATAATTGTAAGAGCACTGATGGGGATTCCCCAGGGGGAATAATCGAAAAATGAAGACTCAAAGTTATATATTGCATCAAGGGGTTGCATTAATTTTCCTTTGAAATATTTAATAATAATATTAATAGCTATTATTTGGTGCATTTTAAATGAAAATAAAAAATAATACTTAAAATTTAAAAAAAAAAACATCTAAAAAGGTCTTTTAAAAGGAGTCTTCATTAAACAAAAAGGAAAGAAAGAAAGAGAGGAAATAAGCATTTGAACTTTATGGCTTTTTAGTAAGAATTTTCAATCGTTTTTTTGTTGTTTTATTTTTTTTAAACAACAAATTACCAAATGGTGCATGTTTCTTTAAATTTTTTTTATTTTTTTAGAAAGGGACGAATTGAACAAAAATGATTCGATTTGTTTGTTTGTTTCACTCCTTGATAAACCCCACCACACCGGAACCTAATCCGGTATCAGCCGGTATAGCTTTACTTAGGAGTTAACATCTTTATTATTAAATAAGTTAAATTTACACAAAAAGTCATATATCCTCAGAAGTTGCTCTTCCATTGAAAACTTTCTTAATTGAGCTTCCTTAGCTCAAATTCACCCATCTCCTGCATTATGCGGCAACAATCGTGAATAAGATGGTAGGGAGTCTCTTCATCTTCGTCACAAGGCGACAAGTTGTGTTCTTCGTTTTTCCCATTTTGTGTTGATGTCGTTTTAGATTTATATGGCCACTAACCATCGCTACAATCTTCAAAATTTGGTGTCTTTTGTATATGTAGACTTTTCTTCCGATATAAGGATCATGAATGAACAGCTTAGATTGACGACAACTGTTCAGTTTATGCCAATGAGTTTGCCATGCAGTCATCGATGCTTTCCTAAGAGCTGCCTTAGCCTGACAAACTGATGATGGGACAGTGACAGGATTCGATTTATACCCTAGGGTATTAATATAGTATATACCATAAACATACAATTTTGATAGGAAATACAATTAAATCCTGTTAAAAACAGTTAAAAAGCTTGAGTAAAATAAAACTACGTAAGCATAACTACTTATGTATTAAAAATTCAATATGGTGAATGTATCACCATATTATTGACAAAAATAAGCTTATTTCGAATTTTTCATAAGTTGATCCTCACAACAACCTTTTTTTAAAATCATAATCATCAATGATTAAAATAGTACAAATACTTTAACACGTTTTAAAATTTACTCGGAAATTATATAACCAATTAAATATATGTACAAATGAAATCAAATACTCATCTCTATTGTTGTACAATAGGTTCGTAAGTAACAGCCGTCAAAATGAAGGCTGTGGTATTTTCAGTTTTGGATAAAATTATAGCTGTTTTAATGTTAATAATTGACTTATGAATAGTTTTAAGTATGAACAAATTTCTCAATTGGGGATTCAGACACGGATTGTTCATTGTTAATTTGAGTAATGAAACGTGATTGATGTTTGGGGTCAAAAACAGATTATGCTAAAAAATTAAACCAACCCATTTCACCTCAATGGACATTGAAACCATTTAATTTCTTACTATATACATACGTTGATGACTGTTATCACACAGTAGTTACTGCATGATTAAGAGCCAAGTTATGAATCATTTATATAAGTATTTCTCTAATATGAACAATGTTTATAATTTGTAATTTTGAACATGAGAGTAAAATCAAATTAATTGACTTATTTCTAGCTATTTTTACTTTCCTATGATAATCAAGAGATATTTTTTTGACTTTAAATAATATTAACAGATGTCAAAAAATGTATAAACAAAAGTGTAACATTTTGTATCACAATTTGATTCATTTTTTGTAATAATTGGTTAATTAAAATTCGCAAAACTTCAAGTTTCAATTGAAAGGATGATAAGAAAAATAATCAAATGATTAGTTTATTATTCTTTTGCTTCAATATATAGAGCTCTAAATACGCACAATTTTTTTACTGTGCAATGGTTTTAGGGGTTGGCAATCTATACAGAATTTCTTTCTGTTTCAAATATGTCATCCTTATTCTTTAAATCATTAGGGGGAAACACGTTGGACTTAGCACGTTTAAGGGAGTTATATACACCGTCTACAAATATCTAATGATCAATAAAATGCCCAATCAAGTGATCTTGGAATCCTTTATATGATAGAATCTGCTAATATGTAACACTTTGTGTTAGTTTCCTTCCTCCCTGTCTCAAAGAACGGTTATGTCTTTCCATTTGAAAGAGTTATAGAATGGTTATACGTCATACAACGTTTATACAATATGCGAAATAATTAATAATTTTCTGTCAGTTGCCACATATACATATATTTAAGTCTGTAGAATAGATGATATAGTTGATATAAATTAATATTGAAACTATGATACCATTTCTTTAATTCTTTTTTATTAAATATCCTTTTTTAACGGGGTTAATGAACTAAATAAAAATAATTAATTACAATTTAATTACATGCACACTATTTGAAAGAGATTAATAATTACATAATTTAAATTTTGTTACATTTTTTTAAGTATGTGATCCGTTTTGCTCTTTTAAATATTAATTAAAATGCTAAAAAAATACTTAAATGAATTCAATGCATGGAGAAATAAAAAAAATAAATTATTTGTATATTTTTTAAATGAACCTTACCAACATTAATTTGGAATCTACATGTGTATATTAAAATTATAAAATAATTATATTTGTTCTAACTAAACGTTTTAAAAGCATACTAAAAAGTGCAGGTAATTAAATGTAAATAAAAGAGTTTGGATAGAAGTTTGGGGTATTTAAAATCCCACTTGACAAACAGAAGATATATTCTTCTCCATTTTATTTTAATCAAATCTTTACGTCAAAACTTTCTTGGGATTTTTGTTCACTCCAACAAAAACAAAAATCCTATTATGACAATTTTTTAAAAGATTTTTAACTACTGGATATTCAAAATCTTTGAACAATTTGAGTTTTTGTTAACTTTTTTTTTCACATCCATTTTTCGATTAAAAATATTTGGGTTTTTTTTTTTTAAATTGCATTACAGAGCAAAAAAGGTGTATAAGCATTATTTCTTAAGTGGGCTTGAATTTAATATTTCGGTGTCTTTTTCATGAAATAAAAAATATCATTCAATTTATTATATGTCATGTAGCTTAACTTTTAGAGGAAAATGGAATTAAATAAAAGATAAATATGTAATTGAAAAATTCAGGATTTAAAAAATAAATTCTAAATTTATCCTGTAATGCCCATTGTGTCTTTAAATTAACATATTTCATTTTAATCTAGTAAATCTGGAAAGAAAAAAATATTTTTTTAGGTTTCTAAGTCGTTTTTCTAAGGTTTTGCTTCAACAATTATGAATATCAATATAATTGAAACATGAGTTCAATAAACTGAGTATTTGAAAATTATTATCCCAGTTGTGTTGTATAAAAATAACTTTTCATTAGTTACGAAATTGTAAAGTAATAAAAAGTTGTGATTTTATAGGAGTGGGTAATAATGTTTCCTACAAAAAAACTCTTGTTTTTTGTTCGTTGTTTTGAAGCAACATTATTCAATTGTAGTAAAAATTAGTCTTTTAAATAGATTTTTGAAAAAAAGTGTTATTTTTTCCCTCCAAAGTGTAAAATAGGGTTTTTAAAGGAAAATTACCAACATTTTTATTTATTTATACCTTTTGAAAGATTGATAGTCTGGTTATATCTGGGTAGGCAAAAATTGCACCATGTACACAGAGAAAAGTCTCCTCACGTACAGTGTGCATCAGTGAATCGCGAAAAAAACAAACTGACTCTTGTTGTATGCCTTATGGAGGCTGCAGAGATGGTGGTAGAACAAATCTTTATAAATGCAATTAATTATTTACGTCTTTAACTTTTATTTCTCAAAATGTCCAGCTTCTGCCTCAACCATGTCCTCATTTCTGTCCCTGATGGCACTGCAGACTCTCAAAACATAGTCGTCTGACAGGGCAGCCCCTCATCAACAACGACTTTAAGGGCGTTGACAGACGAGATGGGTTGGCAAAGGCTCTACTTTCTAAATAGCCCTAGATTCCATAATCAAGAGAAGCACGCTAATGGGGCCAAAAGTGGAATAGCCAGAAATCAGCCATATTAGATCGACACCACTCATGAATTATCTTGACCTTGTGCACTGGAGCACCATCTTGCTGTCACATGTAGCTACCCTCAGAATAGGTCTTGTCCAATCAGGGCTTAAAAACTGCTTCCATGACCTTAAGGTACTCTTTGTCTCCGACCCAGTGTCTCTTTGGGAACCAATACAGGTGCTGGTGGGATGCTTTGTGGTACTGAAGGGGGAAGGGACCTTATCCATCCTAAAGGCAAAGTATCTGTCGTTGCAGGCACTGTTATCCTGGTCCACAGTATGCCAGGGTGTAGCAAATCATCAACTCGTTGTCTTTTTGCTTCCATTTCAAACCCTTGTTGTTGTCTGATTTGATTATAACAAATATAGTTTAAAAGTTGAAATTCGAAACTTTAAAATCTCTGTTCTACAAAAACCAAAAAAAAAACAACTAATTTTTGTATCGAAAATTAGCTATAAGTATTTTTTTGTTAATTGCCTACGCACGGAGTACATAAATTCACAATATCTAACATTGCTTGATCTGCATAAACCCGCTTACTGTAGCAAGTAGTCACAGATCCACCGAAGAAGGGAAAAATCTCCCTGTCTATTTATCACTAACACCCATTACAAGTGCTTTAATTGGCATGTATTTTTTGACAGTCATTTCGATGTAAAGTGAAACAAATATTTATGTATGACATGAGCCCTAGCACAACTGAATTTAAAGACATGCCCTTTTGAATTTTTTTATACCATAAAAATGAAGTTCTAAAAACACATTTTAATTAATTTAATAAATATGTGAAAGAATGCCTGGCCATAGCCTAAAAGCTATGTCAAAGTTACCGACTCAAGCCGTTGACGCAAGACGAGTCTCTCTTGCCTACTTACGACATCTGGAATTGTCTGTGCCGTATAAGAAAGAATGAAATCATATATACATTTTCAAATCTGAACTCTAGGTATTTTATTCAGGTATCTGCAAGAATGTGAATATTTATTCTAAATTGCGAATAATTTGCGGATACAAATACAAACAATTTACACATCTCTCTCTTTATATATAAATATTTATTTATGTTATTTACATACAAACCATCAACGCAACAAATCCCCAAAATCATTTATAAACCATTTTACAAACTTTTTTATTTCATACTCAAACAAATTGCTCATTTATCCACTCACTATATGTACATATATGTTTACATACGTACAACCATAGATTTTAAAAACTTTTTATAGAAAAGGAATACTACAAAAGTTATTAATTTTTAATTCTTTCTTTAAAAGTACATTCATTTTTCATTTAATATATTATTAGATTGGTTTATTGTAAATCATTTATTTATATAGTGTACACTTATATATATTTATAGTATATTATATACTCAAAATTGAAGTAACTTCAAAATCATTTGTAAAAAGACCTACTTCATTGTTGATTTAACTTTTATTAGAAAATATATATTATATCATATATAACTAATTTTTTAATACACTAATATAATTCTTATTATTTTTCAAATAATTATTAATTTTTTTTATTACCATTTATTCTTTGTAACGACTGTGTCTTTTTTATGTTAATTGTAAATAGGTATGCAAATATAAAGATTCTCTTAATTTAATATGTTTTGATGTAAGGTACATATTTTTTGTATATAAAAAAATAATTAAGATTAATAAAACATATTTAATTAAGTCTAGAATAGGGAATAGACGTTTTTATATCTTTATAGTTTATTTGGTAAAACAACTATAAAATATATATATATAAAAAAAAACAATTTACAAATGTTAAATTCATATACCCAGAATGGACCGTGTTTAAGTAATCGAGTTAAATATATTCTTCCTTTTCTGATTTGTTTTTGAAGCTATTTACATTATTTGAAGATGTCACTTTACATAAAACTGACATTCTCACATAAAAGTGGGATGAAACAAATTTTGTAGCAAAAATAATATTTTTTGCTCTACATGATTTCGATTCTTCAAAGTCTTGCTTTGGTCTTATTCTCGAACCCTTTAAGTAAATTAAGGGGAAAACTTATTTTCTAAGGGAAGCAAGAACATTTATTTTCCTACATGGACTCAACCTGGTGTCCTTTCTTCAATATCTTCATCTAAGATTGTTATAAGATAAGATGGCTCTGACGAGAACACTGAATTATGTCATAGCGTTTTCTATGACAGAGTGTTTTATCAGCCATTAACTATCATAAAGCCTTACTTATGTTGTTTAATTATTCTGATATTATAGACAAAACCAACTTCTAAAAATAAACTCTCAATAGCTTCTCGAGATGTTATTTCGAAATTTGGTATTATACTACTTGTTTCAAATAAAATTAAAAAATATTAAAAACAAAAATGATTTCATAGGAGTGTCATCAGAAACATGTTGAAACAAGGGATGCCAATTGTATGGCTTAATACAACTTTTTTTTATATTTATTTCTATGTTTCCTCAATTTCCTGTACATGACTTTTTATTATTTTACTTTTTTGTAAAGTAAATCAATTTATTCATTGTTAGTTTTCTCATAAGCATACATATTGATCAAATTGATATATTGATGATCCTTCCTTCATAAGTAAAATTTGAATAAATTTGGAGAAAAAAAAAATCACGAAAGGTACTTTTTGAAAGTTTACAGACAAATATCAAACGCAAAAAGTAGAGATACACTCTAATTTATTCAATATACTGCCAGATTAAATAACCAACCCAACCTATTTAATTGATTCTTTGATTTATACATGTAGTAAGTTCAGGTAACAATTTTTACAGGTTAGTTCAAGCTAGCAAGTAATGAAATAGATCACTTTGAAGAAAAATCTTATGTAACAAAAAATTGTAGAAAAAAAAACTAATGATAGATATAAACTATAAATTAATTCCATCCAAAAAAAAACAACTGATATACTAAATTTTGGTGCATCTAACTCTAACCAGTACCCAAAATTTGAACCAATAGCAAGAGTTACAGTAACTGTTCCTTGTCTTCCCTCTAAGTTATATATAATTAGTTATCAACCAATTAAATGATTGGCTCAATTTACATAGTTAAATTACAACTTGACCAATCTTATATGGATAGAGTATAACCAGGTTTAATTTGAATTTAACAATAGTTTAACCTTTATAGACACTCTACCATTGTCATGCCAAAAGAATAGAATGTTAGTTTGTAGCACTTTAAGTTTTTTAACAGTCTGATATATCTAGAAAGTAAGTTACTAGTACTATTTAAGGATATGTACATAAATTAATCATGGAGCCAAAGAAGAAGAAAATACTTTCCAAGCCTTTTTCATTAACTTGGATCATATGAAATTGATCAAAAATGGGAGCTATTTCTCGAAAAAGTACGTGAGTTTGTACATATATCCGAACAAATACACTTTATTATTATTTATCAAAGTCTAAGTGGCTATTTGTTTTTTAAAAAGCTAGTAAAAATATATTCGAGTACCCCTAAAATACCGAAAAAAAAGTCGTCAATCAAATGATTCAATATTTTTTTTTATATCCTTTCATCTGATAAATAGATATAATATTTTATCATTTCATTGCTCAAGAAAGTTAATTTCATATTACAACTTACAGCTATCTCAACAATTGGATAGAGTAATGAGTATTATTGAATTATGTAGGGATCATAATTAATCATTACTCTATTTTATTCTTTCACAATGAGGAAAATATGATATATATACATTTTTTATATACAAAATTAGCAAAATACTTTATATCGTCTTTAGTGTCTTCATTTATTAAAACTTTCATATATAAAGTAACTCTTATGTAACGTTAAAAGTCTACAAACATTGGTTTAAATACAAAAGAATCAACTTTCAGCAAATATAGCAAAATATATTATTTAATCCATGTACTTTATTGATTTTTTTTTAATTTATAAATTCCTCATAAATTTATTAGATTTGACTTATTTTTCTATAAAACATGAAATTTAAGACTTGAGATTATATAATATTTATTCATTTTATAAGACAAACACACAAAATCAAATTCAAGGCCAAAAATGTTGTTTATATTTGCTTTGGATTAAAAAATGAAAATCAAAAAAGTGCATTTTTATCAAAAAACAAAAAATGCAGGAGATGCAATGTTTTACAGAATATTCAAGTTATTCATCAATGTAAGTCAAGGGACAAAGGGTCCTAATAGGGTTTGAAGTGACCCCATCAGAGTTGTTTATGCTTGAATTTGAAGGGAAATAACATAAGAGAGGGTTAAGGCATACATTGTATGGGGGGGGGGGGTTTGCTGTTTTTTATGTGGAAAATACCCATTAAGCCCCTATCGTTCAAAAACGATCCTTATTATTAAGTTAATAAATTTTCTTCCATTTTTTTTAAAGATTTAAACATCATGAGTCGATATAATATGTACTATCTCCCAGGGTTACCATATTTATCATAACTATACATAGGCAAAATTTTGATTTAGTCTTAAGTTTAAGAAAGGAAAGAGATATATCAGTCGATACACCATCCTTGAACATCAGCTTGAATTCAGTTTTCTCTGTATCATTGAGGCAAAAACTTGCTACAATGTTAAGTAGTTCTATTTTCTATTACGATCAAGGAATTAAACTAAGGAAAGTCAGTTCTGGATATCTGACATTTTCCTATTTTTCCCCTATATATCAACGAGTCCTTTTTTTGTGTGAGGGTTAAGAAAATATCATCTATGAGAAATTTGTGGAGTGTGACTGTTAGGCGTACCATTGCTGTATGGTTCCCCTGTTTAATTTAATGTATTTATAGGCAATTGAAGTGAAAGCAAAAAGGTTCGTTGATTTGAAATGATTGAGAAGCTGGAAGTGTTAAAATGAACGGTATATTAGCCGATATTACTATGTTTCGTCTCTTCATCAAATTCAGCCGAATCTTGTCAAATTTCCCATCTTCAATAATGTCACATTTGTTACTTACATATGTAGTTCGAAGAATGATGAATGTACATACATAGTATTCAAAACGTATTTACGTATAGAGATCAAGAATATCCGCCTATATATTTGGAGAGTGTATATACATATACAGAAAATATCCACCTGCATTGAGTAATGAGAAGCATTAATCATTCAAAAACTGAACCTTTCTTTATCAATCAATATCAATTAGTAATCAATAATATTATTGAACATTTTTTTGTATTATTATTAATATTGATGGATACATATGAACATTCATAAATATATGTATATATAATCTTACTTACTTGGAAGAGAGACTGCTTTTTGTTTTATTAATCAAAGTGTCTTAGAAAGTTGTTGTGGGTTTTTTGGGTCTTTTTTTTATTTCTTTTATCAAATGTATTTATTAGCATTACATCAGCAATTAAAGACATTCAGAGAATTATTAAATACGTTCATAACTTTAAATCATAAATGTTCATAATTTACTATTGGATCAGTAAATTATGTTAAAAAAGGAATTTTGTATTCATATTTCAACATCGTAACTTTCCACCATATTCTTTCACCTCCATTCAACCCAGTTTCTTATATGTTATAGGCATGTACATATGTTTTGTAGGTTCTACTAAAATACCATCTGTATATATATATATATATATATATGTCTAAATATATTGTAATATTTCATTCAGACACATAAATACATGATTCAGTATTGATTTGAGCCTAAAAAGAGCTTTGTTTCACTCTTTGGGTTTCAACTTAAACTATCCCTGACGTTTAGGTAACAATTTAAAGCTCCATTGCTGTTATCATAGCATGTACTGTATGTCCTTAGTGGCTATAAGTTCTTATATGTATGTATTTATATCATTAAGGGATGCTTTATTGACATAAAAACGTAATACAGTACACGTGTATAAATAAATGTTGAATTTAATTTAAATTCCAGTTCTGTATTATACAGTCAACTTTTGCAACTTACTAATGCCTGTTAGTCGACTATTCTTGTTATTTGTTAAATTTCATTCGTTTTGTTCCCTAATATTTCCTATATTTGCTTATGAAATTGTTTTAAAAATCATTTGTTTCACTGAAGTTCCTTTCTTTATCCGTTTGTCTATTAAAACTTTTGTCCATTTTATCATATTTGTGATTTATTTATGTTGTTTTAAGTGAATGAAACCTATTTTTTGTCTAGTAAGATAATTTTAAAACCAAAATGGCCAGATTTATGAATACTTGGAATGAATCTGACAAATTGTTACTGCAATTATAAGTTACTATCGAAGCTAAAATTTATAAAGAACTTGGAGTGTCTTACGATAATTAACTTCTATTGTTGTATATAATGGAAAAATTAATTATCATCAGATCTTGTAAAATTACAAAAAATCACAGTTTCAGGATCCTTTTTGTGAGAGCCAAAAATGTTTTTAGTTTTTAATTTCATATTATACCAAGTGAACGATTTTGCTAGTCTAATGTTAGATGAATTAATTATTTTTCTTTATATTTATAAATTGAACATGTTTTTCTAAGAGGACATAATAATTTATGATCAACATTTTAGTATAAAATAAGTCTTTACGGAAAGATACAATGTAAAGTCATAGAGCGGAACAAAAGTTCAATTTTTTGACAATCCTAGGAACTGGAAGAAAAGGTGATTATGCTCAATGCAGTGTTCCAAGGAGGTTATACACTGAAAGTTAGCTCAATCCATCCTGTAATTTGAGAGCTTTTACGAAACAAATGTCCACAAACATATATATATATATATATATATATATATAATATACAAACACACTTATTATAAAATTATAATTGATAAATACCATTTTAATGAAAATATGCAAATATTAGTATCAATATGTGGATGATAAAAAAAAATAGGAAGAGTCATCAAGTATCTAATGAAAAACACCACAAATTTTTTAATACTATTTATTTTGAGTTAATATAAAATATCTTTTCATCAATAAACATTCTATAATTTTTTTATTAGTATTTTCAAAAGTTCTCATTTGCACGTCTTAAAACATAAATTGAATTGGAAAAACAATATTTGTAGAATATAATTTAACGTTCTAATTACTTTATACTTAGAATCTGGGTTTTATAACGTTTATGAAGCTATAAAGAACAAATTTATCATAAAACGTTATGTATTATTCATCTTAAATTATTTGGAAAGATCCAAAAATATGATACTGGAATGAATTAAATTGTTATTGTTATTATCAAGTCTAAAAGCCTCGATAGCTTTTAATCTAATTGAATATTATTTGGAAAGATCCACAAATATTATATTAGAATGAAAAAAATTCGCTGCAATAAAATCAAGAGGAATATTATTTTTTCATACTGTAACTAACTACGCAACCTCTACATGTGTTGAACATGTAAATTCAATGTCAATTCTGTTAAGGCAACACACATATAAATATATATATATATATTGTCAACACTAGGTTGAAAGTCTAAAGGGATGTCATAAAACGATTCAATATCTATGCTGACCTATCATTAAGACTGACAAATGAAGAAATGAAGGGAACTGTATTATTAAAGTTAACTGAGATGTTATTTTCAAAAGTCTTATCAATGTTCTTTCTATAGTATTATCTCGGATTGCAAATGTTCTGGACATCAAGAGTGCGTATTTACTTTGAATAAGGAGATATATCTTGGATGAAGCTCATTCATTTTTTATTGAGCTAACATTGAAGCTAATTTATAAATTGTATGTATTTTAAAATAACTTTGAATATATAATTATTCTATAATTAAGATTGTTGTTCTTGATTCAAAGAATATTTGTATGCAAGAGCCGGGGACTCATACACACGATTCGAACTATGAAGCTCGAGACTAATTTATTCAAAGCATTCTGCAAAATCTGGGGTTCACGGTCAGAGATGGAGACACAGTCGACTTGAAGTGCTCTTAAGTCTCAATAAACAGCAACATTAATCTCAAAGTGAATAGGATCATAACTTGACTCTGACTTGAAATTAAAATGGTTCAGACTTCAAACTGTTATTAGTTTAATTCAAGTATCATTTATAATTGAATTCTATGAATTTCCTTTGAATTTACTTACTGACAAATTATAAAAAATATAGATATTAATGCCACGATATTGTCATTTTTTTAATTTGTGCACTTATTTCTTGTAGATATTTAAAAGGAAACAATTTAATTTGTTCAATTTATTCATTACATTTAGTGATTATATATCCTTTTGGAGGCTTTTAAATTTTATGAGTATTCATGGAAGGAGACCTCTTTTATGATATTCAAAATTCATATTTGAATTTGTGCAAAAATGATTTTTTTATTGGTATGTGTATCATGCAACATTCAAAATAATATTTAATCGGAAAGGAAATGCTGATTATCTCGTTTGTATCATCTCATTTAGTGTTTCATATTCAAAATTATTTACCTTTTGTACAGCTTACTTGAAAATTATCCATAGAATCGTTAATTTAATATGTAGTCGCAATTTTAATTATATGTAGAAGTCAGGATAAATCGAAAAATGGGTAATTATAAATTATTATTATTTGACCTTAGTTTCATATCTGTATTATCTTATAAATTTATTTATCAATATATAAAATAAAAGTGTTTTTTGCTTGATTGATATCCATTTCAAACAGTCTGATTAGCCATTTCATCATTCTATATTAATTCATTTGAAGACAATTAACTTTTTACAATGAGAGTCAGTATAGAAAATAATTAAATATTTTTCATATTAAAGACTAAAAAAATATGTTTAAACATATTTGCTTCATTTAAAAAAAAAAACATTTTGCTACACGTACATATGTAATTGTGAAAACTACACATTAAAAATCTAAACAAAACAAAGTATATTATGTTTACCAATGTAAGCTTTAAAAAATCAATGATTCCTTTGATTTTTTATAAGAGCTTTTATTCACTACTTCTATTAGGGTTTTGATGTTTGATCTCAATAATAATCAAACTAATGTAAAATATCTCTAATTCTTTTGTTAATGATAGAAGTTATATTGGCTATGTATACATCTATTAATTTTGAATCTTTTTTCTTTCAATTTTTGAAGAAAAGATTATGAGATGAATTAAGATCTTTTACTGTTATTTGGATACATCAAAGAAAGATACGTCTTTGCTGATATTTTACATAATGAGCATATATGGTAACTTTTTATCATTAAAAGTAAATAGCTCGTAGTATATAAATATTTATGTTCTATAGTATGTGATTCTCAAGAACAGTTATTGATGATATTTTAGTCTCAGTCTTTTCAATTCTAGGTCTTGTAGTGAGGACTAAGAACAAAGTATATTAAAATCTTCCCTTAGATTTCTGTCTCTCAAATTACTTTGCTTTGTAATACTGAATTTTGGGCCTACTCCCGCCCCCTACGCCCCTAGTAGTCATTTTAGGTCAAAAACAAAGACAAAGGAGATGGAATTTGCATTACATACACTAGCGGAAAAGTATTTTTTAATGCACAAAATGAGTATCCTTCTAGGCTTGAATTGAAGTAGAAGTTGGACAATGGGCCAAAAAAGCTCAAAAAGTAGAGTCCAATCTTTTGAAAACCGTCGACCTCTTTTTGAAATTAGCCTGCAAAACTGAATAACATTTATTATACTTATACCCCTTAGGATTTTTGACAGTTCAAATTGGTTGATCTGTGTTATAAGTCTTGATTTTGATCTTTGACAAGATGGTTCTGACTGCAGTAATATATAGAACAATACCAAAAGGTGCATATATTTATCTAGGACTCCGTAGTTTGATTATGTATAATACTCATTTATTCACTTTTATACTTTTTTAACATACAACCAGTATGACATTTTTCTCCCCTTGTGTGTTTGTAAAGAATGGATGTTTATTCTATGTAATTGTAACAATAAAAAGCTTTTTCTACCATACACAATGTATGTAGGCCAATGAATCCTGGTCTTGAAAGGAGTATGTCTTGATAAAAAAAACTCTTTTAACTTACTTTAAATTCAAAAAAAGAAAAAAGTACGACTGCAAGGTACATCAAACAAGTTATTTTGTTATCTCGTTTTGAAGAGTAAAATAGACAAAGTTTTTTTTTTTTTTCATAAATATGTACAGAAGAAAAATAATGATATAGCCTCAAAACATTGGAGACAACATTACAATGTACTAGTCAACATAAAAGTAGACTGGGATGAAAAAGAAGAAATGAAGTAAAAATAATAATTCAAAGCATTTTTTATGGACCATTACAGATCCCTATATCTGCAAAAAAAAATTTTTTAATAAGGGTGCTTATATGATGTAAAATTAATGTCTTAGAAGTTGGTCATTGTTATGTGTAAAACAAACGGTTTCACTGCTCTTCAATGAATGTTGAATTTTGTACATATCTAACTCCTTAATCAAAAAGGAGCATTCCATTAGTATTTTTTTCTAACCATGTATAATTACCGTTTTTATCAACGGTCATGTGTGATTAGATAAGGGGTTAAATCATTTTGAATTTACCTTTCTATTTAAATCATAAAAATACGATGCTTACACTTAAACGAATAAAAAGTTGTAAATAACATTTAAAGAGCAGAATTGATTTCATCATTTTAGAATTTTGATGGATTTTCACCTGGAAATTCCAGGTTGTTTTTATATTAGCTTGTCAAAGTCAGCTCTTCAATAAAAATGAACATCTTATTCAAGAACTCTTCAGGTTCGAAATTCAAAGCATCTAAGTTAATTTCTTACAAACAGTCGTTATGTTTACATATCTCTATAATTTTTAAAACCACTGAAATAAATTCAATCAGTAAACTATAGAACTTTACTGCGATATAAGTGATAATGATGTCTTGTAGAAAGCACTTTAGAACAGCATGAACTGAATTCCTTGACGGATTCACACCGAAAATATTGTGTTAATATATAACTCTGAGTCAATTATATGATAACTTTTTGCTACTTGTGTAAATTAGAATAGGATGCATCTTTTGATCTTTCAATATACTGCCCTAAAATTTAGGGCAGTAAATGGAAAGATAACATTGTTAAAGTTTTTAATGTAGTACTACTCCCCTTTCGATTGGCTCATTCCAAATCACTTCAACGCCAAGAGGCTTTAAAAGTTGAATTCTTAATTGTGAAGATCCAACAAATTTTTTAGGAGGTGAGGCTGTTGATGGGAGCAAATTCTCACCCGGCCCACAGGCTCTTGTGCTTCAACAAATGGAAGTCCTGAAGAGTTTCACTAATATTGGGAGGGAGGACCCCCATTGTAGAACTGGATTACAGCAGTGTGCTTACAATTGTTGGCGTTTAACTTACGCCTGACTTTAAAAATATGTGTATTTGGTGAAGCATCTTATATCCTACTGTTTCAGCTTCTTTCTTTACAGTTTCTGTAGATATATTGAACCACGTTGAGAGTGTATTTTTTAAATACTGGTTTATGATTTCCTTTATTTGAAGACATCCGGTCTTTTTTTCTTCTTTTTAGAATATTAAATTTTATCATTCTAAAAGAAGCGATAGAATGAGCTCTTTTTTAGGCTACATGTATAATCATTTTTATTATAATTAAATCATGCTCAACAACAAATTGGCGGTTAAATTTTTTTTGTTAGGCTCACGGATTAGAAGATAAATGGAGTGAAAATAATTTGGAAGAAATAATTACCAACTCAAGATAGTATGTGATTATTTTTCATCAATGAGGATAAATATGTGGCACAAAAGTTTAGGTTAAAACAAGTATGTATATTCCCTCCAAAGTGATCCATCTTCCACGCATTACTCCTTACCATGAAGGAACGTCAGCTAAAGTATATATAATGAATGGAGAAAAAAAAAATATATAAAAAGGAAAAATATATCTCCACAAAGACTGCATAATCTGCTCAATAATGTGTGGTCTTTCAGTCATATTTTTTGATGATTTATGGAGGCTTCTTAATTTGAGTAAGACAGATATGATCAAAAAGTTAGTATTGGAGTGTACATCTATTCAATTTTGTTGGAAAAGCTACAGAGAATAAGCCAATAATGCTTGTATGTATTTAAAATGTAGTAAAGACACTTTCTAGCTATTCAAAGCAATTACACCAGATCTGTGATGGTCAATACGATGGCATTGGAACACTTCAAAAACTCACATTTGGAAATCCAATCAAAGTACGGCGGATCCGTTTTTCCATTCTGCCTCCATCTATATGTATATGTTACCAATATCTAAGCGACATATTTGTTAACGCCAACATTAAATCCTTTGATCAACTACTTAATAAAGAGAAGCATTCATATACCAGTTCTAAAGTGTATAAACGACAATATAAATAATCCTGAAGTCCTGAAACTCTTGAGGCTAGGGCAACTTTTATTTTATTTTGTCAAACGGAGATGAAATTTTTGATCATTTTCTATTTGAGTGCAAAGCTTTGAAACCAATTTAGAATACCATTGCTGAATATGTAAATATCGAACAGGAAAAAAAGTCATTTTTTAGTCTTCCTTATTAGAAAAAGTGAAGGAAAAGTTAATACTGTTCTAGCAAAGACTTAATATGTTTTTTTTTTGTGCCCAGCAATTGTCTAATAGCCAGAGATATCCCATCAATTCAACTTTACCAGAAAGTTTCCAAAATGATTTTTTTAGTTTGTATAATTCTCATAATCTTTTACTTCCCATTTAGATTTAAACAACTGTCAGATATTAGCTTAATTATGTTTCAAATAGACATTTTTTTTAATTGCTTTCCTTCTGTGTTTCATTTTTCCCTCTGATTATTATTAACTTTTTGTTTGAGTACCATGGAGTAATAACGATATGCTTTGTTGGCCTAGAAACTAAACTGCCACTAAAATCTACCCTAACGTTTCATATTGTTTACTTTTAGTGTAGTTATGTATAATTCCTATTACAACAAATGACTTAACTTTTTAATATTCCTGGGTAGCTAGACCTATAAAGTAACATTCACGACCAATAACAATGTTTTGCTCATGTAACCTTTAACATTGATCTTTTGGTGTCCAATTGGTGTGTATGTGTGTGCATTTGTTAGTTTTTCCCTTTTTAATGAAAACATAAAAATGTACATCACTCTACCAAATCATTTCTTTTTGCCTTTTTTTTTACGATTCTTTTTCTATAAAAATATATATATATGGATCATAAATTATTTATTTTTTTATAGTATCTTTGATCTTTTATGCTCCATTTGGTGAATTATTAATCATATAAAATAAATATTATGGAGCATGAGTCAATTATTCAAAAAAAACATTTCTTAACAAAGAGTTTGTACAATTAATTTTTATACTATTTTTCCTCAAATATATCCATTAAAAAGGGAATCTAGCAAGATCTTACAAGTTGATTTTAATCAAAAGACTATATTGATACTCGATTGGTATGTTTATACAAATAAATGAATTGATAAAAATAAGTCACTTTTAGAAAGCCAAATCTTTTTAAATTCAAGTTTGATCCTCTGTGACGTCCAATTTTCATCTTCAATATTTTTATGACGTCATAAGTCACCTACTTTTCATTTAAGTGTAAACATTTTAGAACAAACATCCCGTATCATATGATGTCAATGGTATGAAACTAATGAAGATGGAAGCTTGACATCATTAAGAATTCATCGTGGTTTTAAAAAGGCCGGATTTTCTAGCCAATGGCTTAGTTTTTTTGCGACTCCAGTCGTACATAAGTCTCATAATATGTATGCATTGCGACCTTTGATTCGTCTCGGACTTGAAGTTTATAACTTCAAACTCTACTTAATCTCGAGTTCAAAGACTCGAAACTTGCATTCTGCTTATAAAAATGACACAGTCATAGCTTAAAATCATTTTAAAAGGTCAAAAATAAATAAATAAATATTGATGGCTACTAATCAATCTATCGATAAGAAAATCCTGTTTATGACCTAAAGTGTTCACTCTCGTTTTTTTAAAGCATACCCTAAAAAATAGATACAAAAACACTTTTAACTTTGTTAAATATTTTAATTAATAAAGGTGTTATATAAGAAGTAAAAATATATTGACTATCAAAAGATGGAAAAGGTTTATATTATTAATATAGATACAAACATAAATAATAGCGACAGTTTAGAAATCTCACATACAAACGTTGTTAAATACTTGTATTGGAAAGTTATATAGTTCTGCAAATATAATTTGTTACTATTCACAGTGGTTTGATACTCGGGTTTATTTCATAAATAAAAGACTTAATTTGAGCTTGAGCTCATATTAAAAGACCCTCGACTTGACTTGGGTCATTAATGAATACAGTTCTGTACATAAATATGGTTATAAAATTTCCTGAGTACAGGCAAGTGTAAATTTATCATGAAAACATGTGAGTTTAGAGCCTGTTATTTTATTTATTCTTTCCACTTTTGAAAGATTCAAATGTCCTTGATGTGGTATCTCCGAGTGTTGCTTACCATACTTTTTATGCCATCATTTGAGGCCTGGTTTGCTTACACAGGGGCTTAATACATATATATATATAGTACGGATAAAGACTGACTTGTTAAATCACTGGGGATGGCCCCTTACAACAAAGTATTATTTTAATATTCTGAGTAGAATAATATGAAACAAAAGTACGTTGTTGCTTCCCTCATCTCCTTCCTTCTAATATACTTTATTTGAGATCCTATGTGTGTGTATACATATACCTTGTGGGTTAATGCTAGTAAATCAATTGATTAATTGATTTTTGATACACATAAAGCTTTTTTGAATGGGGAAGTATATTTTGTACATACATCACTTATTTTACACCATCTCTCGAAAACTGTTCGATAAGGGTTTCGTAATGAATCAAAGTGGAAAAGAAACAACATTAACAAGTAAAAAGGAAGCTCCTTTATTTTCTTCCTTATTTATCCCAAGGGATTGTTGTTGTGGTTGCAATAGATATTTGTGGATCATTTCATTATCTCATTTAGTATCTAATGAATGCAAAAGTTATATGTAGTTCCCTCATTTTCTTAGTAGGGGAAGGATACGACCGGTTGTAAATATTTTTTAATACATATATAATGACTCTGTCTAGTCTTGTAAGTGTCTAAAAGTTAAGCAAATGATACTTTAAAATCAAATTGATTCATTTAAATTTTAATGCATCTTCATCAAAGAGCTTTCATTTTTAAGCTCTAAAGTTTTTTTTTTTTTTTTTTAAGTTGACAAACATGCTTTGATTGTTCATTATCGACCTATAAACTAATGTTCATTAATTGATTGATCCTTAATATATGTATTGATTTATCTGTTAATTATTCACTATTATTAATTATTCCATTTATAAAAGGGTACCTCTCATAGCCAGACAAATTGGGCTTAATCAATAGATATTGATCTTTTAAGTCTGAATATGTATATAAGAGTTGATAAAACTTAGACATTGATTAGTTTATCCAGCCATTTTCTTCTTTAAGTTACTCTCTAGTAATCTATTCAATGAATGTAATTTCTCTTAGTTTAGAGGAGTAGTTTTAAAATGTAGAATAACCATAAGATGAGGGAGTCCCTTACTCCAAATGGGCCACTTCAATACAAAAATAAAATATTTGAGTCTTCATATCTTCTTCGTACTAGAAATGAGAGGAGCAACTCTTCCCTATAAATATTCATGGCCTATTCAATTCCTTACTCGGATGTTCCTTTCAAATGCAAAATAATAAAATTAAGTGTTCCCTGGATGTTTCATGACGAACCCATTCTGATTAGAGGTCAATTTTCATTACAACATCCTGTATACAACATAATGAGGAGGGGGTCTAAAGTAGCTAATCCATTGATACCTGGAGATGTTGAAAAGAGACGATGCTATTGACATAAAAGAAGAAAACGATCCTTACACATAGAGATATGTTTTAATTAGGAATCGGAAATTATACAAACCACCTATTTAAGCTTTAAAAATAAGCATATGACGTCATAAAACATCAAAATTGTATTTAAAAAGGCTGAATTTTCTAAGCAATGACGAAAAACATATCTTTTAACTCTCCCTTTTAACTTTTTTGTGGCGTTACAGATGGTGGAATTATAACAGAAAACAGAGACTGGAAGTACTGTACATGAATGGAAACAACAAAAATTGTACGAGTACCCACGATGAGTCAAACACACTTTATGGCATTAAAGTTAAACAATCATCTTCAGTAGATCACACAAACTGTCAAAAGAAATGTCGATATTAAAATTCTTAAAATGTGCCAAAATAATAGATTGTAAAATGTTTGCATTAAATTAAAATATTATTTTGATACTTACAAATTAAAAAAAAAAACCATTTTGGCAAAAAGTGAGATCGCTCAAAAACGGATCTTTATTGTCATTATTTTTTTCATTTGATACAGTTTCTACCATCACAAATTGAAAGCCATGTGTCAAAATGTGTAGTTTTAATGCTTATCAAAACTGTATTTGCAATATATTTAAAAAAAAAGAGAAGTGAATATATGATGCTAATGCTAATTAAAATACCATTAATAATTTAATACTTTAACCACATCTTAGATATACAAAAAAAATGTACACATTGAATTAGTTATTGCATACTAGAGTTCATTGAAGAAGAAAAAAACCCAAAAAACAGTCAACAAACATAGCTTAAAATTTTTGTTAAGGTAAGATATTACAAATAGATGCTCAATTTTTACTCAAAAATGATTCAAGGGGCCTTATATTTTGGTAGTTTGCATAGCTTTAATTATTGTTTCTAGTATATAAGCCATTAATTTAGTCAAAATGTCTCAAAACGGGACACTCTAAAGTAGATATGAACATCTAAATGTAAATATGTAAAGATAATAATGTATAATATACTTTTAATTAGAGTTTTTATCCTCTCTCCTACTCCCCTTAATAAATAATAAGTAGAAGAAGAACTTATTTCATCCATTTTTAATGAATAATCATCAAGTCTCCCATGTACATATTAGCCTAATAGAAAAAGTTGCATTAAATAAGTAAGACAAACAAAAGTCTATGACGAGTTTTAATTTTATTTACATTAAGATGAAAACTTAAAAATGTATGCATTATATTGTCACGTTAAGATAATTATTGCCATACTTTGTAAATATGAGGGAATGTGTAGCTTTTATACATAAGTTTTTTATACATAAAAAGGTTTGAATACTCATTCAAATATGAAGTTACATTGTATCATGTAGAGAAATATTTTCATTAAGATTGTTTTTATTTTTGTATAATTGAAGTTCAAACAATAAGGCTCAGACTTATATTATATCAATTAGCTTATTTATTATCCATGTTAATGAAAAAAATACAAGTTTTTTTTTAAAATTTCAAAGTAAACTACTGTTTATTAAGTTCATTTATGTATATTGGACATCCATTTTTGTATGGAAAATTAGGGAAATGACTTATAAAAATTTATTTAATAGAAGATAATAAAACTTTTTCCCTTATAATTAATGATATAATTAATTTTTTAGTATTAAATCTGATTTTTATGAATTTTTGTAATTAGAATTTATAGAGAATTTTTAAAATTTCAAGAGATTGAAGGCATTTTTCTAGTGTGAAAAAATAAGCAGTTTACATAAAAATATACAATTCTTTCAAAAAGTTGTATCTTAATTAAAAAAATGGGTTTACATTTTATGTGAGATCAACAACTTCTTACAAAAGTACAATAAAATGTAGGAAAAAAAACTAATATTCATTTTAAAGCTTTTGTTTGAAAATGAATAGGATCTTAGTTTCTTGATTTTTAAGTATCAGGAGTTCATTTTGTATAGTTTTGAAATGTTGTACGTTGCATTATCAAAAATTATTGTATTCTAGAGTGTCTAGTTTAACAAAAATATTGATATAACTTCTATTTTTTTTTTTTTTTTTGCAATTGCTTTAGGTAATGTGATCAAAGTTTAATATGAGATAATTAATGATGGTATACAAAAAAGGGGGAAAAAATAAAGAATATACGTTCGTAAACTATGGATTTATTATATTTTATCATCTTGTGACTAATACCTTCAAAAAATTCAAATAGTACAAATAGGTATTGATTCAGTGTTAAGTGCTTTCCCCTTTTATATAGTATACGAGTATATTCTGAATTTACTGTAAGATTATGTAGAGAATATGGCTATTTATATGCAAATCACTGAGTGTTTCACACTCAAAAAATGACACAAATCTATCAAAAGTTTACAAAATGCCTCAGAAATTCAAATCAAACATTTTTAAAAGCCAGATTTGATGCAAAAAATAGTAACTTAGGATTTTGTTATAAGTACATATGTCAAATACAACTAGGTATCGATATGGAATTTACAAACATTTTTAGAATATCTTATAACTATACATAGGTATAAACAAAGTTTCCCTTCGAAAGAAACAACTCTCAAATGAGTAATAATAATTTTTTATATTTTATATTTTATTCAGTAAAACGAGATGACGTCATATTCAAAGCTCTTAAATTATTTGTTTGCACAGACATTGCTCAGACATTTTGCATAATTTTTAGAAACTATTTTATGTTTTTAGGATAATCTTATAAGGAGACAGTTATGATATACGAACACTCATATTTTTTTTGAGTTTTTTTATTGCAATAAAAAACCAAAAAAAAACTAATGTTGACAATTTCAATTTACAAAAAAAAAAAAAAAAGTATTTTTAAGTATGAGTCAATATTTGATTATTAGAAATTAATCAACTTTAATAACTTTTTAAAAGAGATTTAAGTTAAGGGTAGTTATGTCTAGGGATGTCTTGGGTCCTAACCTCACACTTTACAAGACTTGAAGGATCTTTACTCGGTTGTTTGTTTGTGTAGTTATTTTTGTGGTTTTGATAGGGGTCGGGCTTCGTACCCGAAACTTTACTCCGTCAAATAGTGGCAAGTGATAATAATGATGATGTCTTGAGGTCTTATCACATACGTTTTAGCCTATGAAAGAATATAAATTAAAAGGAGGAAAACGCCAATTTATTTTTGAAAAACAAAAAAAAAAAAAAACAACTGTCTTATGGTAAAACTTGACGTTGCATCAATTTTTATGTAACAAAATCCATAGATGACCTTTGACAATGAGTCAATCTACCTTAAGAGTAATAATAAAAGAATAACTACCTCAAAAAGTTATGTTAACGTCACCAAACAAAATTTAAAATTAAAAAAAAACCCTTGTCTTCACTAAAGAAGCAGTTATTTTTCATCCTATAAGAACCAGGGTATGGTTTGTGTAGTGAGTCTATCGTCTCATATCCCTTCTCAGAAATGTCATGACTGTAATTGCTTAACGATGGTTAAAGACATGTGACCAGAAAACAAATTGCAACATAGTCAAATACAAATACAAGCAACACCTCGTTTTTGAAGAAAATATATCCAATATCCGAAATACACTTAAAACTTTAAGTACATGTGTACTCAAATAATAAAATTACTGAGTTCGTAATTAAATAGTTAAGTGCATTAATTTAATCAAATCAGTAAATTTTCTTTATTTTTGTTAATGAAGTATAGTTGAAATAAAAGAATATATAGCTCTCACCAACTCTAAGGCACTAGTGTACTTTTATTTTGAGTGAATATTCTAAAAATGGTTGACTAAAAAACTCTAAATATATTAGTAGGTACCTTATGAATTCAACTTTTTCTTATCTATTTTAATCAATGTTTTACAATAAAAAAAATCATTTCTTTGAAGATGTTTTTATTACAGAAATATTATTCTCATTCACATTTGACAATACGACTCTTTTTGTTAATGTTAAACTATATTGGTTTTCTAAATTGTTAATAAAATATGTCTAATGGATCCTGGTTTGTTTTAATGTCATAGTAACACAGAGTAAAACATTACTAAAAAGCTTTTTGCAAATTTATAAATATATAAGAATAGTTAGAAAATAGTAAAATACAAAAATGAAGCAAGAATTGACGATAAAAAAAATTCTATTAAAATTTTTTTTGTAGATAAGTTGATAAGAACCTCTTGCAAATTCATTTAATATTTCAACCTGTATCCGAAACAACAATGTCTTTTAAAGCATCAATATTACTAAGATAAATGTACATGGTCTACTCCTTTCCTTTTTAATATCAAAAGATATTCAAAATAGGATGAAAGATAAATCATAGAAAGGCAGTATCAAAATAAACTAAAACGCAATGATAGAACAAATTTGCTACCAAGTTTTAATGGTATTTTATAATTGTTTTTATGTCAAATAACATGAAAGGATATTTTAAATTAATATCGTTTCTTTTGTGATTTACAGAGTGATTTTTGAGATCTTTATACATGTGAAATGAAGGAAAAAAATTAAAATTATTAAGAAATATATAATAAACATTACAAGAGATGGCTTCAAAATAAAAAAAAATTTTTTAGCAGGCTATGTATCTCTTACTAAACTTAAGAAAACCTATAATTTTTTCGTTCAAGATAAATAAGAAAAATAAATATCAAAAGTATTTTGATTACATAATTCTTCAAAACTGTCATGTCTTTGAAATTTAATTAATTGTCAAAAATTACTTATATCGTTGCAAAAGCTCAAGTGTAGCTGAAAAAGCCTTTATTGCAAGTACTTTCTAAAAGATATATCACTCTATATTTATATTCTTTTAATGCTGATCATCATATAAGAATACAAGAAATCTTTGGAAAAAAATAATTTTCATTTTTTGTTTAAACTATTGTCAATGGAACAAACTTGAACTCCAAAGCAATGCTTATTCAACTCTGTACTAATAGTCTGTGCTCATTCTTTGAGGTCCATATTTTTACAAATTCTAATTAACTTTATTTGCGCAAATGATGTATAAAATATCTAAAGATGTAATTATACTACGTGTTTATACAAATATTACTAAAATGTAGGAAATCCGTGGATACGAATACAAAAATTTGATACAACATCATATTCGAGTTTCAAAAGCAATTTAGTCCATACATAGACCTGTTTTTCTCTATTTATTTTGTCTTCCAACAATGGTCTAGTTTAATATATAATTAGAAAGAACGAAAGATATCCTCATTTTAAAACTGCAGATGGTAATTCGGGTATTTTGTTTCAGATGACTCTACACAGATGTGAGCATTGCATGGATTACCCAATGCAGACATTAAGAAAAAAAAATATTAATAAAGATAATTTGCAAATCTGAATATTTGATAGCACAGACCAATTGGTTGTTTTGCGCATTCGAGTGCAAAAAGTGATTCCATTGCCGTAATTATACCTCTTGCCTTTCATTCAATGTTTATCCCTCTGCTCAATAATGTCCATGTAAAAAATTAAATAGAAACAAAAAATGTTCACATACTCAAAATGCAAATACTATATCTTTTAGCACCAAGGCAGATGTGTCAAGTCATTGTCCTTTCTTTTTTGTAATCATTTCCATTTATTGAAATGCAGACATTATGTAAAGAGACGAAAATACCTCTTTCCACAACTACTACCTTATTCCTTATTATTGGAGAGACTTAATATGATTATATTAATAAGCTCTCTCTCTCCCTCTTTCCTTGTTTTCCAATATTAGTATTGCTGCATTCAATACCCTTCTTATATGAGAAGATGTATATACATTCAAATAGCTATGCACCAGTTGTTGGTTATGTACTTATTTAGATCACTAATGAAGCTGGAATATATATATATACATATATATATATAACTTTTTAACAAGTATGTTTATAAAGATTTCCAATAATAATCATAATCAGTGTGTCATTTTGCATGAATAGTAAAAGTCATAAGCAATATACTTCTATATATATGTATGTAACGGAAAAAGCACTCTAAATATCGAACTGATTTTTTTTTCTGTATCAGCCGGATAAGAAGATAAAATAGACTTTTTTGTGTGTGTATATGATGTGAAGCTATGCTTTCATTTTAGAATGTATTGCTTTCTCATTACCTGAAAAGATTTTATGCTCTGCATCCCGTGATATCAGAGGTTCTTTTAATAATCAGCACCTTTTGCCAAAGGATTTTCAATCTTTTCTGCATCAATATTGACAGAACAAAAACCTTTCTCAAAGTTATCTCAGAAGCTCACTTATTTGTAAATATTCTGCAGCAAGTAAAATGCATTTTAGAGTTGAGTTGGAGATGAGTAAAAAAAAAACAACTCATGGCTTGACTTGGAATTGAGCCATAATTTTGTGTCAAAGTATTTGAAATTAACTTGAGACTCACAAATTATTACATATTATGGGTGAATTACAAATTTTATTTTATTATTAATTTGATATCAAAGATAATATGAATAGACTCTATTTCAATTGAACATATATAAGCAAATACCCTTTTTCCAGCCAATTAGTAAAAAAATGCTCAATTCATTTTATCCTATACTTTATTATTGGGCTCGTTAGGGGATTTAAAAACTCGATGTAATAAAATTCTTTCCTATGTGATGGATGATAAAACTTAAAATAAGATTTTTTTTACCCCAATTTTCAAGAGTTCATAGTTTGATTAGAACTATTGAAACTTTTTATATCTATATAATATAAACAAATCTATCAATCCTAATCATAAACTTCCAACATTGTATTCACGCCATCAATAGAACACTTTTACTAACGTGGATTAAATATGCTATCTGATAAACTATTAGATAGTAAAGATCCCTATAAAAATAATCCTTTTAGAGAGCTGAACATTTTATTGAAGACATAATGTTCTTATGCTTGTCGTCAGGAGCGTCACAAAAATTTCAAGTTTGAAGGGAGAGAGAGAGAGAGAGAGAGAGAGCTCAATCCCAAGACTCATTTTCACATGTAACATTCAATAATAGTATTTATTTGGGAGAAGGCCGAATTCCCTTCCCCAAATGAGAACTAGTGACGCCCCTGCTGAAGGGTCATATACTCATATCCAAATATAGCGCAAAAATATACAAATGAACAAGGGTTTATTTAATGAAATTGGTTTGATTAGGCAGCTTTCAAAATGCCCGACTTTCAGATTGAGAACGCATAGTGAAGGCACGTTAATACGTTGATTTCCTTAGTGTTATCCAAATGGATGTTTGAATAAAATAGTTTAATTATGTAGTTTGAGGGGTTTGATTGAAATTTTGAATAAAGGGTTGATATTTTCCCCTAAAAACCAGAATGAGCAAATGTGTTTCGAAAGACTCGCAATTGAAAGTTCTAAATAACTAAGAGATCGTAAAATGATATATGAGTAAGTATATGTCTTTGTTTATTGTCCTTCTTCTTAATGTATGGAGTAGAGTTCAAGAAGCCTTACTTTCCATTTAGTCCCTATTTTTTTTTATATATATTCTTTTCTAAAAGGGTTAATGAGGCAAAAGAGCTCATGGAAAAAAAAATAATATTATGTATGTTAGATAATAATGGACTAAAAAAAATGGGTACTATAAAGGAGTCTCTTTTTTTTTTTTTATTAGAGAGAGTGACACAAAAGTAAAATGTAACTATAAAAACTAATTCTTAAGAAGTGACTCATTATTTTGTAAGCTTTAAATAAGGATAAAAAAAAAATAAGTTTTCTATTTTTGGAATATGTAAATATCTTTTCCATGTGAACATAGCATTATAGAAGAGCCTAGAGTTGTTTGAAAGTTTCATCTTATAGACATTTTTGTTAACAACTCTCAACCTTTCAATCATAAAGAGAAAAGGCCCAAAAATGACTCGTATTAAGTCAAATAAGTTGATCTCTCTAACTGTTGAGTTATATTTTATTGAATAGTAGAAATAGTTACAGCTTCACAATATATAATTCTAGTGTAACAAATACAAGCGATCAGCAGATCAATAAGCTGTAAAAGTAAATGTATCAACAGATGATCAAATATGTATTGCAAATAGCTGAAATTTTACTAGTATCTTTTGAAATTTAATTATAAGCTAGAAGATGAATGTATAAATATTTTCATATGTAGAAAAGAATAGTGGTGGTTTGGTTTGTCGTATACCTCCCATATGTAAATACTACAGCCTATAGACCACAGATTTACAACTGATTTTGCTATCCTTTAACATTTTTAAAAAACAATATAAATCCGATTTTTGGTTAAAAGCTGATTTTTAGTGTCTTATTTTTTTATAACTAGCTAACATTTTCCCTCGTCCAATGTTAGAAAAATTGATTAAATTTGATAAAAATATTTAAAGTATATATATTTTCTTCACCCCAAGCATTAGGGAGTCTTTGGGTCGTCTATAAATTAAAATTTTGTTCAACTTTATTTTATATCTAGAGGTGTTTTTGTACAATTTTTTTTTTTAAATCTTAACTATATAGATGCCCTGGTGTTAAGGGCAGTAGCCTGAATTGTATGTACTTAGACTTTTATTTAAAGCCCTTCATTTTGCTCAATTGCAAACTGATGCCATACAAGAAAAGTTAATAACCATTTTCGAAGCTAAAGACTACAAAGTTCAGACATGGATTTTGTTCAAAAGTCAAAGTGGAACAAAAACTGAATTTTCAGACACTCCAAAGATGCTTTGGCACTTGAGGCATAAAAAATATATATTTCCGTTCAGTGCCATGCCCCAAGGATGGCACACGTCAAAAATCAACACAATTCATTCAGCCGTTTTGGAGTTTATAGATAGCAGTCAGACTGAGTGAGAGATAGACGAAAACTTCACATATACTAGATTAATTTTAGTATAAATATGTCAATTTGCCAGCGCCTAGTATTTGTAGCTCCCTGCCAGGCCTCCCCCTATCAAATAATGTACGTATTGTAAATACCTGCGTATAAGACGATACCATGTATAGTACGCAGTGAATATTTTACCCTAAAAACGATGGAAAACTTGTAATAAAAGTATCCATGGATAAGACGCACCTGGGTTTTTAGGTCAACTTCTTTAGAAAAAAAGGCGTTCTATACGCGGGTATTTACGATATTTGATTTTAAAAAGAACAATTTCTGACAACATTTTCGTTTGTAAGACATTAAGTTTATTTAAGTCATATTACATATTTACTCTTTAATGAGTAGTGAATATCTGCTTCTAGTAACATACTACAAAGTCCTTAAGATTTGATGAGTCATATGTTGATACTTATGAATGTATTTATCATACGAAAATACTTTTATGATAATAATATTTATAGAGAGATTAGTTCATCCTTTTTCTACACGAGAATAGCATTGATTAATTTTTTACAAATACATAGAAGCAAACTTACTCATATGTATTGCTTGCAACGATTCCTATCAGATATATATATGTAATCACATAGATACATACATAAAGTTGAAGAGTGTACTTCCATCTTGAGAGATATAGTCTTTGATGCATAATATCTTGTTATGAATGAAACATAGTAAATACATAGAGGGATCAGGTTTTTTTTCTTATCATATTGATCAGGTCATCTTTAAATATAAAACAAGTTTATATCTATTAAGGAGGAATATAATTTTTTTATAAAGCAACTTTTTATTATGCATTAATTTTAAGAAAACAAGCAAATAAATGTCATTACTCTTGATTAAAAAAAAAAAGTTGTACGCACTGTTCTCATTTTGTCATATTTATGAATAAGACCATTGTGTTAATTTTTTTACAAAGTTTAATGTTTCTAAACATTTACCCCGAATGTTTTATTAAGTAGCATTCGGATATGTCTTTATGACAGAGCTTTTCAACTCTTTGGTCAAATATTCAAGGTCGTATATGTATATAAAGGGTTTTTCAATAAGATCGACGCATTTTCTTTTTTAAATGAAATTAAAAGGGTTTGAGATATAAACAAATTTCTTTTTTATTGTGTTGAAGGTCATTCAACTACGATTAAGTATGAAATTCAGTTTCTTTTGCTTGACCACTACAGGCATGTTTGCAGAAGTCCAATTGTTGAACCCAGTTTTGTATCACTTTTTCACGTAAATCAACCGAAATTGCAGGAATTTCGGGATTAATATTTGCTTTGATCTCCTTTAGTGCTGATGAATTTTTGGTGTAGACCAATGACTTGACATGGCTCCATACAAAATAGTCCAAAGGCGTCAAATCGTATGAGCGAGGCAACCAATTGACTGGTCCATTTCTGGAGATAAGGTTGTACTACTCCATGGTGATTTGTAAGCTATTTGTGAGTAGAAATATAAACAAACAAAAAAGACGTAGTTCGCTGTCCCTAATGAAATAAAACTGTTCAATATTCCTATTGAAATACCCTTTATATGGTTTAAGCATGCTCTAACCTGTGGGCTTTAAGCATCTTCATAGTAACGAAACTTCTAGCTGCAATTTTAATGGATCTCTTGAGGCTAATATTTTGATGGCTAGAGTGACAAATCAAATTTGAAAGCTAAGAGTCTGTATACCAAAAAGTGAGGTACGTTTTTTAAACTCCAGGTCAAGGTCACATCTATGGCTATTACCAATTACGGATTTGGGCGCAAGAAATAAGCTACCAATTTGATTAAATTTGTTATATCATATATTTCTACGTGACACATCATTTGAGTGCAGAAAGAATGAAGTGCCCTGTCTATGAGCGCCCTAATCAACCCAATGTGTAAATTTATGTGTATGTAGTTGTCTTGTCTTATAAACACATTACAGCTTAGGATTTTATGAATAATAAATAATAAAATGGTTACTAATATAAAATAGTTTTTTAACTTTATGGACCCTCAAGTATCAATAATAAATTACGACAACACTCACTATTCGCTCAAGTACATATATTAATCTATGGGCATAACCATTATGAATAAGGGATCTGTAAAATTCATCACTCAACTCAGTAATTGAGTATTATTTATGTAGAACTAAACCTTTCCTGTACTATTATAATCTATAATGAAAAGCTAGCAATCTATCTATGTACAATTATAATTTAAGTGGGCTAAGTCAATAGATTAAAATGGCTGCAATATGGCTCAAGGGCCTCAATTTGGTCTCATCCTTGATCTAGAATAAAATTTGCTATAACTTGAGCCCTAAACAAAATGAAGCTTCAAAAATGTTTCAAAAAGGCTAACTCAATAATTTTTATTAAAGTAATTCAGATCTATCTTCTTTTTTTTAAAAATGAAAGATATCCTTATTGGAAAAGTAGATTAATTTATGACTATCTGTGGCAGTTATATTTCCTCGTCTTTCTTTTTAAAGCTATTATCTAATAAGCTTGCAGATATTAAATGCATCAAAGCATTAAAAAGAAAGGAGATAAATAAGCCAATGGATAAATAAAAAAGGTGGAATGTAAAATATCAATTTTGAAAAATATAATTCCGATATTTATATTTCACAAATAATTTCATTTATTTAGAACAATAAAAAAATAGGAACCAAATTAGTTATTTATAATTATTAAAAGAAAACAATTATTTTTAGTCAAATAAAAAATAAAACTTTTTTTTTTTCTCAAAAGACTAACTTATTTTGTGTGTACATGTATTTACAATAATTTTTGTAAGCCACATTGCAAATATGCATTGCTTTTCCTCTTCATTTTAACGAGGTCCTTCCAAGTTTGTATGTAAGTATGTACATATGTTTTTAAAGAAGTGATTTATTGCTCATTGAAATTTCTTTTGACATTCATATATCATTTCAGCTAAGTTACCCGCAAAGAGAATGAGGGAAGAATACATGTTTGAGCCCTCTTTCTACTTTTGTTCTAAGCAATGTGGAAATTCATATTATGCTTTCCTTTGTTTGTAGTAGTTTATGGCGTAAAATCATTAGTTTTAATAAATGTTCAATAATCCTTTTGCAAAAATGTAATGCTTTTTTTTATTGTTTTTTTTTTAAAAAAGAAGTCTTTTTAATGCAAAATTTAGATTTTATGTCTTCATATGCAAATACCTAGAGTGCTTACATGTGACGTCATGTTTGAATGCGTGTGGAAAAAAAATTAATACATTCGAAGTTTGCGCAGTTTAAATTTCCTTATATCTAAATTAATGTAAGAATATTGTAAATGATTTATGATATTGATAATAATTCTGCATTGGTGACTCAACTTTAAATATATTTTCCATGAATTGTTACTCATTTAGCAGTCTGTTTTTACAACATGTTAATAGTTGGTTGTCTTGGAGGCAGAAAATCAACTTTTACATAAAAGAACAAAACAGTTAGGAAGTTTTTCTTTCATTTTTAAATCCATCAGATGAAATTTTACCATTACGTTCTTTTCAGCTTATTCAGTCTTTGATGTTAGTGGAAAAGGCTTTGTGCTTGTTCAGCTTTGAAATTAGTTAGTAGTATTTTTTTTAAAGTACTACAATGAAAGTATATAACCAGCTTGCCTTGTCGTCATTTGCAAAAAAAAATATGTCTATTGAGCTACTTTGGATCTGTAAATCATTCAACAGAATCCATCATTAGGAACTAGGATTTATTTGGACTTACTAAAATATTAACTTGTGTATTGGTATGTTGATTAAAAATTATTGAAGTCGTAAAACTTTAAACTAAGTAATGAAAATTAATAAACTTCTATTTTGACCATATACCCCTAACAGAACTTGGGCATGAAATTTTATATAAATATTTTGACCTTGAGTACTTGGATGTGTAATTTACTCTCTTTTATGTAGAGTGATATCATCACTTTGGCATTTTATCTGAGGCAGTAAACACCAAATTCTATAAAAGTCTATTCAATACTCCTTTACTATTTTATTTTTTTTCATTTCTAAGGTGAATAGTATTTAATGATTTGTGGGATCTTAGAACCGGATGATATTTCTATAATCTGTTTATTGTGTTTTATACTTTAGAATAAATCAGTATCGAATTAGACTTCTTTGAGTTTACATTAATTTCGGGAACTAAGAGTTGAAACTCTACATTTGGTGACCCCGACGTGATCCTACGCCCGACGTGATCCTACGCCCGACGTGATCCTACGCCCGACGTGATCCTACGCCCGACGTGATCCTACACCCGACGTGATCCTACGCCCGACGTGATCCTACGCCCGAATCGGAGAATTACTTTTCTTTTTTTTCTTATACTTCTCCTCGTAATGTCTCAAAAGTCTGAGTCGAACTCATTTAGCCGCTATTATTATTTTACTTATTAAAATATGGAAGACACGATCTTGTGCCGGCATCTCGGGACGCTCTCGGATATTATTCGCTTTGGTTTTTATCACTCGTTACTTGGATCTCTTTACAAACTTCATCTCCATTTATAACACGGTCATGAAGGTCTTTTTCCTGGCCTCAAGTCTTGGTACCGTGTATTTGATGTATGCCAAATTCAAGGCCACCTATGATCACAATCATGATACCTTTAGAATCGAATTTCTGTTACTTCCAGTAGCCATACTTTCTTTGGTTCTAAATCATGAATTGACCGTTATGGAAGTCTTGTGGACCTTCTCCATCTATCTCGAATCCGTTGCTATTCTTCCTCAATTATTTATGGTATCCAAAACCGGTGAAGCAGAATCCATCACTTCTCATTATCTATTTGCTCTTGGCTCTTACAGAGCTCTCTATATTTTGAACTGGGTCTACAGATACTACTTCGAAGGATTCTGGGATATTATTGCCATCGTAGCTGGCTGTGTTCAAACCATTCTCTATTGTGACTTCTTCTATTTGTACATCACCAAAGTACTTAAAGGCAAAAAACTACAACTCCCTGCTTAAATGATTGACTATATATATTTATATATACATATATCCTATGTCTTTAAATCTCTCCCAATCCCATCATAATTTTTCTTAAATATTATCATTTAATTCACAAATATTTTTTGATCGACTTTTTCAACAGGACACAACGAGTGTCAGTCGATAGGATCAAACCGGCCTTTGTTGAACAGTAAGTCCGTTTTGGGGGGAGTATTGTGGGATCTTAGAACCGGATGATATTTCTATAATCTGTTTATTGTGTTTTATACTTTAGAATAAATCAGTATCGAATTAGACTTCTTTGAGTTTACATTAATTTCGGGAACTAAGAGTTGAAACTCTACAGATTCTTATATATTTTTTTTAAAGATTTATTTATCTTGTTCAACAACAATGTCTTCAATAGGATATTACTTTTATTTATCGAGCAAAATACTGTTAAGTCAGTAACTATAGTAATTAGCACCTTATTTTTAAATTTATATATATAGTGCTTTTGTAATAACCTGCTTCAGGCACTCCTAGCACAAGAATAGGCATTTAATATTTTAGTAATTTGGTTAAACATATAAATTAATCAATTATGATCCTTGACTTTACCTAAAAGTATTTTGTTTCCTTCAATTCAAAATGTTTTTTTGGGTCAATTCTTCAAAAATTTGCATAAAAAAATATATCTAGTTTAAAATGTATATTTACAATATCTTACATAGGAATAGGAGTTATAAATATTCATATATGTATATTGACAACAAATACATTAAGTCAAAAAGTCCAGCCATGGCCGTAATGTGATGAAAGTTCAAATTCAATAATAATAATAATATTTACAATAACTGTCTCAGTAGAATCTCTTAGAAACAGGTAAAAATTAATAAATGGATATGTATGCATGTAAGCCCATGTTTTTTTCCATACTTAAAAAAACACTTTACGCTGTGGCTTGAATTTTAATGAGACACAATTTATTTATTTATTTTTTTTAGCCCTTAAAAAAATTAAATGCATCTTGGAATTTATTGAACTTCACCATCGTTTTTATTCTTTCTTTCTTTTAAAAGAAAAAAAAAAAACATTCTTAGATATAATATATATGTACATACACTTACTCCTTATAATTAAGTGTATATAGATATATAAAAATTTATATAACTATATGGGCATTTTACATACATAAGTCCTTGAGGAGAAAAATAGTATATGTAGTTGAATGCTAATTTTTTCAAGGACCAGTTTAAAAAAAAAGAAAGATTAAGTTTATGCATTGTATGAAATGAAAGTGAATAATCGAGTACCAATAGCAAGGCTTGCTTTTTTTTCCTATTTTTTTTGCATCAAATATAATCCTATTTTTAATATGAAGAAGACGATGAAGCCTGCATTTTTTTCTTGAAAAATAAAATAAAACATTAACTTCGCATCTACTGCTATAATGTTCAATTTAAATATACACACATATGTATATTGAAAAATGGTAAATATTTTTTTTTTTATTTTTTTTTCTAAATTTTAAACCGATCAATTTTTGTAGAAAAAACAAAAACAATGTCTGATGGGTATGCTATGAATAAGTAAATGCCTATAGACTATAGAAGCTTATGCTTTCATATAAATATGTATTATTCATACGTACATATATTGACTTTGGCTTCTAATAGCTTCTTCTTCTTCTTTTTTCATGTTAAGTGCATTGGCTTATTTGAGCCAATGTTGTTATTATTGTTCGTTTAATGAGTTTATCAACATTTTTTTTTGTAAAATGCAATTCAATGTCTGCATTTGTGATTTTTATGGTTTATTGTGAATAATGTATTCCAAGAAAAGAAAAAAAAAGAATATTTTACTTTTATTAAACAATTAGTATAAAAGCAATGGATACGGTTTGATAAAACATGAGCTTAATTGTACTGAGAAAAAATAATGTTCAACCACCTATTAGTGAAATGATATTCTCAAATAAAAAAAACAAAAGAAAAAACAAATGTAAAATGATATTATATACAGGGTGTTTAACTTGCTGAATAAATTTCCAGTAAAATGAGATTTTCTAAAATAATATTTACTCGATTAGAAAACGAACAAGACATGCATCATCTCTAATTAATTTGTAACAAATTTATTCAGTGAATTTGCTCTTTGCTTCGATCACAGTCTCTTAACGGGGCCTGAACTTGGAACATGTCTTAACAATGACGTCACTTGAGAGTTGGCCAAATTCTTTCTTGATTCTTTCGATCAGCTCATTTTTACTTTTGGATAGAGTTTTGGGGTCTAGTTTATCCACTAGATCCCAGAAAAAAAAGTCAATTGGGCCTAAGTCTGGGGAGTTTTAAGGCCATTCATGAGGAGACGTGAAATCACAGAAGATTTCTGAAATCCAATTTTTTGTACAAGCACAAGTGGCCAAGAGATAAAATTGTCCAGTTTTGTACTTATTTTTTTGAACAAACAATTTCCATGCTAGATAGTTTTTACTACAAAGTATATCAGATATGAATGTCAAAGTTAATGATATCATTGAAACTTTGTATAATTTGTTTTCATTTTAGCATTATGTCAAAAACTCAATTTGGACGACATTTTTTAAATATAAATTTTTTTTTAGATCAGAATAGGATTGAGGCATTTATCGTTAAGTGTACATACCCAAGCGGCATCAGTATCCCTGAGCTTGGTAATTTTTGGTAAGGAAACATTAGACTTTTGGGAGTCCGTTTTGAGTCCCTTAGAGAATTGACAACTATAAAAAAGTCTTTAAACTTTACTAGACTATACCTACGTTCATAGAATACTGACTTTGAAATAATTTGTCTTAAAATATAAACAAACAAAAGTAAAAATCTAGATTTTAATTCAAGAACACCATTTGCCCAAAAATTACAATGAAAATATAAAAGTTAAATATTATAAATGCCGCTTCAATCAAGCTGCAATTTCACCAATTATTGTTCAGACTTGAAACTACTATTTATGAAATAACTTAAATAAGCATAAGTTCCTCTCCATGACTTTTAAATGCTATAACTTTTATGATTTTTAAGAAATATTTAATTATTTATTGTAAAAAACAAAGAACTTGCATAAAATTGCAAGTACGTTTTTAATTACGATCAATAAAGTGAAATGTTTTTGCGTTCTACGCATCAATGAATTAAAATTTCAAAAGTTATTTCCTTGTTTTCCTTGAGTAATGATTAAGAAAAGTTATACAGTCGCCATTATTAAGTCTTTGTATTATTCGTTATACTACATTTTCAAGGGTTAATTCGAAAGCCAAAATCAATCAGTTGAGATCTAGTTACTATATATATGTACATAAAGTATTGTTCCCAACGACAAAAAAATATTTTAGCTTTTATATTCAAGTTCAATAGTACATAAAATGTGAATTACGCATTCGTAAATATACTTTTTAAATCAGTTCTGTTGCATCAGCATTTTCAATTTAATTTTTTTGAGCACTTTTAGATCTTTTGTAGATTTAAATCAATTAGGAGTATGAATTACCCTCAAAAATCCATATAAAGGCTAGCTTTTTTTTTTTACTAAAATTTAATGTTGGTTTTATAAATCTGCTCATCGTATTTTATGCAAAACTATTTAATTCAAAATACCTATAGTATAAAGGTACAGAATTCCTTACATTTTTTTATATACATACGTAGAACTAATTTTTATCATCACATCAAAGCAAATAAATTGTTTCTACTATAAAATTTTATGAACTATGCTAGGTTAGACCATGACTTTTTAAAAAGTTTTAAAATAACACAAATCTTCTAAACATTAAAAGTTTTATGTATGTAATAGAAACAACATTACAATTCAATTTTTTTTAATGTCAAATAACCTAGGATTTGAAAAACTGTGGTTACCATGGATACTATACTTTCAAATAAAAGTAAGTCCAACTTATTAGATGCATTAGTTCTTACATAGAGTCTAAAGTTCCAATGATAAATGCAACCATATTTGAAAACTTCATATAACAATTATAAATTCCTTCATTGACCACTTGAGTGAATGAATAAAGATTTTTATTTGAGGAACTTTAATCATCATCCTAATCTAAGTAATAGTAGAATAGAAGTTTGCACTTTATATGAGGAATCATTCGTTCATAAGATCTTTTAGTATACCAAAGGTCACTCAAAGGAATAATAAATGACGTCTCTTTACTTGTCATTATTATATAAGGAATAAATTTTATTGCAAGATCTCGGAGGGACGGCATGAGGGTTGTGTCTCATTAAACGTCTATATATTTATAGCAGAGGTGGGCTAAATGCGTGCATTTTGAAATGTGTATAAGAACTCAAAACTCATATCAGTTGACACCCTGGATACTTGTACTTGGAGTTGTGAAAAAAGAGCCCTTACAACGAATGTTTTTTTGCTCCAAAATCGTCTCTGTTGAAATGTTGTATTTTGTGTTATTTTATATTTTAAAATGTCTTGATTTTCATAGAGATCGCATCTATCTAATAAATAAATTAATACCCTGTATGTTCTTGTAAGGGAAATAAACTCTCCTGAATAATATAAATTCACACATTCACATATTTGATATATTCTTGCTCTGAAATGGAATCATGAGCAAAAATAGAATAAAATACTTTAAACGTCATTAACTTTTTTACCTGTTACATCCTCATATCACATCCATACTCTTCGGGTCAATTTGAGTCTATTTGAAAGAAAATGCTAGAACAAATTTGAAATTGTTATTTTGTTTACATTAATACTAACTTTGTTTAATCCTTTGTCACCACTCACCAAATACATAGACACATTTACAAACAGACTTGACCCGGTTTTTCTTTGTGTGTTTTGGTATGATAATAGTAAATCGTTTTTATTTTTCTGCTTCTTCCTTCATATTTTTTATTATTTGCATGTTTCTTCTTGTTTTTTTTTTTAATCGAACCCTTGCTTTTAGGAATCATTGAACGAAACATTATTAGAACAATAGATAATTGAGTTAAACTCGGATCTAATTGACACAAAAACATGATTGCTGCTCTAAAATTATGCATGTACATAATAAAGAACTAAGAAACATATGCTCTATATGTGAATATATATTGGGACAGTAACATGAGTTTGTGGTAAAATAATTATAGGATATTTAAAATCTTTCTTTTCATCTCCTTCACAAAAATTCAATGAAAATCAAGCTACTGGTAATAATTGGACATGTAAATAATTACTCGGGTCTATATGAGAGTATTTCATCAATGATTTTTTTAAAATACTACAATGAAATTGTAGCTTTAGATGTAGAGATAGGAGAACTTATCTTCCCTTTAAAACTTTTATTTGTAAACCAAATATATGTTTTGATTACATGATTATATAATTTAAAATATAGAAACTCAACTTTGCATGAAATACTCACAACAATAACAGAAAAGAGATCAAGTCTTACATGTATATATGTGTGTATATATGCCGTGAAGGATGCCAAAACATGTATAATTTCTCAATAAATGTAAAAAGTTATTTTTAAAAGTTACAACAAGGATTCAGGGTTAGTCATTTGATGTAGTTGTAATTTTGGAACAGAAACCTTCAGAAAGTTAAACATTCTGCAACACGTTCCATGTTGTAATTACAAGATAAATACTTATATATAAATTTAATTAGGGAACATAATTGAAGACACTTTATAATTTTATTACTGATGAGACCCAGATGTTTGTTCACTAGAATCAAAATCGTTTTTCATCCAAATTTTTTGTCCAATTCATGGAAAAGTATATTTTTCAAATTTCATGGTGTATATATCTATAGTCAAGTTCTATTAATATACATAATTATATTCTACTATTTATTTTAATATTGAATTGATACATCTCTACATATATAATATCATTTAAATATATATTTTGTCTTATTTTCTTATTAAACTTTGAGAAATGGTTGAATTAAAACCAAATACACAACTTTTCGTTTTTTTAGCATTTCTTAAAAAAACGCATTAATACGTCATTGATTATTTGCCAATAACGTCAAATACAGAAGGTATTGTGCATATAAATGTAATTATTAGTATATTTATAATTAGAAAAGATGCCCCTATTTGTCACACTTCATTTTATTTATTTTTAAATAATTTTTTTATTCAAAGCCCCATTTATGTAACTTATAATCAATTTGTGAACTTTTAAAAATAAATTGAATGACTAAGTCAAAAATTTGAATTACATTACACATAGATGATGCAAATTAGAACACAAGAATGATTTGTAAGCTCAAATTAATAAACAACGTGTTGACGTAATTTATTTAATTAATGTTTTTTTTAAAAAAAAAACCAACTATACATAGACCGCAAAAATATGTTTCTACATATATACGACATTAATTAACTTATTTGACAATGTATTTTACAGGATTTGAAATTCTATAATAGTTTATTGATCTACATAGGTATATGCAAAAAAAAATGTTGATAAAATTATTATTAAATCAAATGATAGTTAACTTTGTCATTTTTTGTTATACTTAGGATCTTTAATTGATGAATAAAAGTTCTTTGATTCGTAATATATGTAACTATGTAAATTATTATTTATTTATTTTACAAGTCATCATTTTCATAAAGTAAAGATTAAATCCATACGAATTTTTAAAGAGAACATTATTAATTACATATAAATAAATTTATAACTTATCATTAATTTCTACTGTATTTTGATACATATTAAACTTTTATTTCTTCGTTTGAATAAAACTTAATGATGTAGATTTTTCAAGTTAGCTTTTTTATACAAAGTCTATTAAAGCTCTATATATGTATACTTGAGGTGACTTTTATTTTTTTTACTTTAATACATAACGATGCAATAATTCATTATGTTTTGTCTGAAGCCGTCTAAAAAAGGGATTCCTGACAAAGTGGATCATTTCATAATCTGCATAGTATCAGTTAGTAACCTACAATTTAATTGTAGAGTTTTTTTTTCAAAAAAATTAAGTCTAAAGACAAACTCATTGTTACCTCTTGTCTTATATTCTGAGCTAAACCGTCATCAATGGAAATGCTATTCCACATGGTTATTTCAATGTTTTTTGACACTATCAAAATGACAATTTTTTAACCCTTTTAAACCCATAACGTATTTGAAAGTATTTTTAACTGAAAGTTATGTTTTTGAGATCAAAGTTACCCCACATACTAATTTCTCTAAGAAATTATGGAGCAGAGTGTCCCTCTGTGTGTGAAGGGAACTTTTTCATCCTTAAAAATACACAGTTTATCAGTGCTTTTTTCGTATTTAATTTATCTTTATTATATCTTTAGGTAAAAAATATATATCATATGTAATGTACATTTTACAGGTGATATTTTATGAAGCAATTTCTGTTGATATATTAATTTAAAAAAATTCCCTTCACACTCAAAGGGGCACTTGTGTCCCAAAGAACTTAGAATTGAATGATTTCTAATGTATGCCTCAGAATTAAAAGATATTTTAAACTTATAATTTTTCGAGTATATATTAACAAATATTTGATTAACAAATAATTTCCTCGAAAAAAGAAAAAGTTATTTTGGTTTAAAATGAATTTTTTGCAGTTGCAAAAATCGTAATGTTCAGTACTTCTTAGAATATTCAAATCATTTTTTATGACTAACTATGAAAATGTGAATAATAGCTTGAGATCTTATCTGTCAAACAAAAATGGTTTTACAATGGAGTACATCAGCGCATTTTGAATTTATGGTACACCGGTGTCCTCTGGGTTGGAAAGGATTAAGATGGTATTAATAATACTTCTCTGCTTTATCATTGGTATTTTAGCATTTCGAAGCTAAGTAGTCATGTCAATAAGGTGTCACTTTTGAGGTACATATATAGATGAGCTGATTACGTGGCCGTGATCCCTGTCTTTTATATTTTTGGTCATGTCAAAATGAAATACCTAGTACAATAGATAAGAAATGCAGTAAAACCTTTGTTTTGATTGAGCTTTAAACTAGTAGTGTCTAGTTTCATTTTGGATAACAATGAATGTCTTGGATTGGAAGACAATTTCCATTATTTTTTCAGTCGATGTCTTTTTATTTCAAATAACCACCCATTTTGTTTTATTTTTTTATATCTGTTGATTCAAATATTTCTAATACCCAAAATTAGACCTCGTCTCCTGTCCATAACATGTAAATTTTACAAAACAGCAAATTATACTTTAAGTTATCTGTTTGTAAATAGATACATATTAATACATATGAGTAATTACGATTTGAGGTTAGTATCTAAAATAAATCATAAAATCAATTTAATGGAAATTTATATCCTTTATTGGACTCAAAAAGTCCCTTGAATAAACCAATAGTAACTTCAAATAATGATTTTTGAAAAGAAAATGAAAAATCAACTTGTCATCAAATCCAAAAAAAAAAAAAAATCCTTCAAATATAAAGTTCTATGAAAAAAAGCTACAAGTATTAGATATTATATGTATAAGGTTAAAGTTTCTTTTTACCTTTGGCCTTTCAAATATATCCATCTATGTATTTATTGACAAATGTTATTTTAAATTCTACAATTTGAAAATTGAAAACAATTCCAGGAACTCCATTCTTTATTTTTTATATTTATATAGTTACCTATAAAACTTATGCAAAGGCTATACAAAATCTAAATATTCATTAAAAGTTTGACCATAATGTAGAATTTGCTTTGCTCAAAAATAAATATAACATTTGTATCTTTTATTAATATTAACATGATATCAATTCGTTTTCAAATACAAATGAGTAACAATTGAGATCCATGATTAAAACCAAAAAAAAAAAGCCATTCATAATTTACTATAACTAAATTAATGAAAAGATATTTTTTTGTTGCCTATTTTGGAATATTTACAATACAAAAACTGCACTGTTTTGAAAAACAAAAACAAAAAAACTAAAGCACAATTATTTATAGTAAATAATTTAATTTCAAACACTTTACTTCAAAAATGAATATTTCCTATAAATCATCTAAGTATTTATTTGATCCAGTAAGATTAAACTCAAGTAAACTAGGCCTAATTCTTTGCTATATTTAAATACTTATGTATTATACTTAAACATTTGGATTTTTTTACTGGTTGTCCTTTCAAGAAAAACAAAATGATACTTATAAATAATTTGCAAAAATGGTCATTGATTCAATCAAAAGTTCATATAATTTTTGGAAACTTTTGGTATCTTTTCTACAACGGAAGTATCAGTGATGAAAATCCAATTTCATGAGTTAGAGTGAGGAAGGGAAATATATAATAAAACTATTATAATTGGATAAAATTTTGATCCTTCTTTGCTTTATCATATACGTATAGGAATTTCGATACCTGTAATTTTTTTTTTTTTTTGTAAAAGGTGATTTAAAAAAAATAAGACAAATTGAAGTTCTTGTTTTTTTAAAATTGCTAAAGATTAAAGGCCTTAGACATATAAAAATATTTGATTTAATTTTTTTTGTTTTGTTGTTTCTTTTAGTACAATTTTTTTTTATTCAGCTAAAACAATGCAAACCATACAAAATCCATCTATTGGACATAATCCCTGCTACAAATATTTATATTTATATTATTTATATACAAATATTACAAATATACATACATTTGTTCGGTATAATATAGAAAAAAGTTATCTTAATTGTTAAGATCCTCTACGATTTTAAAAATTGATGTATAACATTAATTTAACCCCTTCATAGGATCTGCTTTGACTTTATTAGCCCACTTCTTCAACAAATGAGACATAATAGTTCTTATAATACAATTTGTAGATTGCAGTCCGGTTCTAACTTCTCCTGAGCATCATTTTAAAAACTGCGATCAGTGTAAGTAAGTAAAAAATATTTTAAAACAAAAGTTTATAGTATTTATAATTGAAATAAGTGTCATACATTAATTGCAATTGTATAAAGAAGAGCTGTATTAGAGCAGAGACGACTCCAGGAATATGGGGAATCACAATTATTTTTCAACTTTTTAGCTTTTAAAATAAACACTAATCAATTCGAATTGAAGATACGGTTTTAAGATTAAACATTTACTTCATAGTTAGATTTCTATTCTATAGAACAAAAAATTAATGCTTGTAGACTAAAGGAACTCTAGTCAAAGAGGATTTAATTGAAATCAAAACCAAAAAATAGCAATACATTATTAAATTTTTGACCATACACCGCATTAATCAATAAAAAAAAATATAAGTACCTTGGATACAGGATTAGAGTTATATATAGAGCTGAATTATAATTTGAATACCAAGAACCATGGTAATTGTTAGATTTTAAATCAATACGAATTAAAGGAAAGGCAAACAATGATGTACTTGATGCCTCTTTCCCTAGAGTACCTTTAAACTAGACGATTAAGCTGATTTCAAAATACCTTTTACTAATTAAGGAACGAGGTATAATAATTATTCTCTATTGATTGAAATGTTGTCATAGCAATGTTAAAAAAAGAAAGATTAAAAACAGTAATAGAATTGATTCTTCTGACATTGGAATCAATTCCGATCCACAATCCCTTGGCATCTAGAATCTTCTCAATTCTAAATTGAAATTGAAGTTAAATACCACATTATGCAAAGAGCCCTTGAAGCCATTATATGTGTCATTGACAAATAAGTGTAGTAAAGACTCTCAAATCCTTTGAGCTCATTAACACCTCATTTTAAAATACAATTAAGATTAAAGAAAATATATATTTAAATTACAATCATTCTATGCAATTTAGTACAAATATTCTAAATTGTTAAAAAACTCTATATATACTTTAATAGCTATATTTTCCGATCGATATAGCAAACTATTTGTTCTCAAAATCAGTCATAAGTTATACAAAATGTACTTTATAAATAACAAATACATAAAATGGGATCAATGAATGCTAAAAAGACTTGCAAAAGGAGATAATTTCAAGTGGTTCAAATTAAATGCTTTCACTTTATATATAACTCATAAATATAAAAGTAATTTGTAGTTAATTTATTTTTTTATTAATCATTCAATATATTACTTGGCAGCACAAGACTAAACAATTAGACAAAAACAAAGCAATAAAGCATCACAATATGTAAATTAGTAGACAGGTGCATAAAAGTCTATAACTTATAATTAAGAGCATACATTGCATAGACATATGCAACATTACTTCTTTACAATTTTTAGGGCGTAGTATTTAATCATTTAGAATAGGAGTCCCGACTCACTAAGTCTTCAATGATATTCAACTTTTCCTACAAGAGTCTACTGTAGTTAAGTGGTTTCTCATAATTTTGTACTACATAACCAATTAGCGGATCTCAAGTACTATTCATGCACTTAATGGGTAGAATATACCTTGTGTACAAAAAATATCTAGAAAAGATGGTCACATTGAGAGTTTAAGATCCACCCACAATGTCTACTGATAAATAAGACATGACCACTTAATATGGGGGCAGGGTGTGACGTTTGAAGAGGAAATAGAGTTGTTCATGCACTAAGACATGAGTGCAATTAGTTTGTTAAGTCTATCAAGGATATTGAAGGGCTCGAATCAATGAAAGAGCTTTTCTTCGAGGAGGAGATAAAGAAGAATTGACTTTAGAAGAAATCGATCAAGATTTTCAATATATGAGTTGTAGATGGAGCTCTTTGACTACTCTCTCTCTCTCTCTCTCTCTTCTATTAAAGGAATTCTTCGAATAAGGAATGATAACTCATTCCAAAGGGATTATATCCCTGTGTGTCATGTTTAAGGAAGGGTGTGTGTGTGTGTGTCTAGGACATCCAAATGTAAAAATGTGAATTTATAGGGAACAATGGAGAACCATATATACTGATGCTTCATTGATAAATATACATTCTTAATGCTTTAGTGTTCATTGATTACATTGATTATAAGTACATAATTATCTGACTTTCGTGGTTCTTCATATCCTCTCTTGTTCGGATATTATTCATGCAATCCACTACCAAACATACACACATATTCAAATCTAAAAAAAAAAAACATGCAAATTTGATGACATGAGTTATAAAAGTATTTTTTTATATACTAAAATATGTTACTTTAATTTTATTTTACTATGGGGTTCAAGTGAATGATTGGCTTTGGATCATTGAAAAACTCTATAATATGATTTTAACAAGAAAATTTGTTAATAAAATATAAATTAGACACCTTTTTCGAGTTATGATCATACTATATATATCATTTGACCATTGACTATGAGTCCTATGGAGCACAATTGTTGGTTTTTTAAAAAAACTCAAATTTTAGTGCTCTTTCTATATATATATATATATATTAAAACAATGCAGTTTGAAGACATAATTATATTCAATTTGTTCAAATTGGAATATTATTCAAATTAGTATGTAATAAATTATTAAATTTATCTTTGTTTAATTCACAAAAAATAATAATGTTTAATTCATGTTATTCGTGGTTATACAGGAGCCTAAAAAAGTCTGCATCTCAACGAAGAAAATCGATCTAAAGCCTCAATTTTCCAATGAATCAGATGATATTTCTTTCCTTACAAAATTTATATTTCTAAAAATTACATAACAATGCCACATTCAACAAGAAAAAGAGTCTTAAAATAGTTAAAATGTACATACACATAATTAAAACTCTATATTTTCTCAATGAAATTTAATAGAATTCATGTAATAAGATACGAACCCATATCTTCTAATTTTAACATATTTATCTTTTGTACTTTTTTTTTTTTTTTTTTTAAAAAAGGAACATTTAATATCACTATCATAAACTTTTCAAAGGTTTTTCCTCTTATATATTTTAAAGAAATATATAAATATATCACCACACTTCTTCTTTTATATCTTTACACTAATAACAATCACAAATATCTACGAGTACTACTTTCAATAGCAAACATTAAATTCACGAAATATCAACTGATGTTTTAAAGAAATTTACGAATAGTAAACTATTCATAAAAGATTTAAATGAGTGACAACAGGGTATTTCTTTGATGATATGTAGAATGAATCGGGGGTTGAACGTTCAACTGGATATTTGATTGTTTCAGTTTCCTAATAATGATACATGTGAAAAAGGATGATATCCCAGGGAGTGTAAATTTGAAAAAAAAAAAAAAAATGTCAGTAGGCAGCTTCTACAACATTTTTTATGTCGGTGTTTTATTTTACGTATATGTTATGAGTGCTTTCATAATAATCAAATAATTATTATCAAACCCCAAAAATACACCCATAAAAAGAGGTTAAAATTACTAATATCCCGGTAAGCATCTGAGATGAGGTCATAAAAGTGTGGAAACACTGTATTTACAGAGTCTACTATAACCATTTGAATCTTCAAATAGGAAGGAATAAATAATAAGAGCATATTCATTTCCAACTGACATGCTTTACAAGAAATTTAAGCTCCTCGGTATTCGGGAAATTTTCACATTTCTAGGGACCATAATATGATACATTAAATCCTTCATATATATGTATGTATATTGAAATTATATTTAATTTACAGACATTTTTGTTTTAGGAACCAAAGTTTCAAATGAATACTATTCGTTAAATGAGACTCTAATGTTTTATCATTATTTAAAAATATCCCTTTGTACCATGCAAATATGCAAAAAACATAAAAAAAACACACATCGTTAAAATAATTAGAAACTAACTAAATAATATTTGTATTTAATGTTACTAATTGAATTTTAAATATTTTTCGCATAACTTTCAATCTTCCTTGAAAAAATAAAATATTTTACAACTAAATTTGCTCAAAAGAAATATTGTAATTTTTTTTTCATTAGATATTTACAAAAAACAAAAAAAAGTTTAATTTTTTTTGCTATTAAACCCTTTAACTTTCCCCCCCCCCCTCTAATTATTAAATAAATACAATTTCTAAATAATTTTCATTACAAATTAAAAGGAATATTCATTATAAAAGTTTACTTTTCTTTATTTTAAGCGAAAATAAATCTGTGGTTTTAATTCATTAATATGTTATGATATATTTTCATTGTGCTCATATATTTTTAATTTATATGATGTAATATTCAGTTTAAAACTATGGATAACACTTCATTATAAAAATGTCAATTGGCTAATTACGTCATTGTTTGTTTCAAATGCTGGACTATTTTTTATTACTATAATAGAAATAACATTAGCTTGGTAAAGAAATAATTCAAAATTTGTTTATTCAGAGATTGAATATAGTCGAGGGAAATTGAACAAAATTTGACAAAAAAAAATCCATCTACATTTAAATTATAAAAATAAATTTTATAAAATTATAAAAAAATAAACTACATCTATTTTTGAGGATACTTGAAGCTTTAATTGGTGTTATTCATTGTTGCATGTACGTTAAGACTGCAACCTAAATAAATTAGATACTACAGAAGCAAACGTGATATTTTGACTCTCCCAATAACATCTACTTAAAAAATAAATAAATACAACAAAATAAACAAGATATTCAAAGCCTTAAATTACTTAACCATTGAAAACTGAAACACGATCATTGCAGTCATTTTCGAAAGTTTTTCCAACCTTAATTATTATTTATGACCCTGACTTAATCAATACATGTAATTTAAAATATGCAACTACTGTTTAACTGTTATTTTTAGTCAAAAAGTAAAAAAAAAAAAAAAAATTGTACAAAATTCACAGGGTCATCATTAATAAAAATAACAAAAAAGAAGCTGAATTTATAATTTAAAAAAATGTTTTAGGATGTAATGTCTAAAAGTCTTGACAAATAATCGATTCGCTTTGCTATGGTTATTTTTAAAATCATTCAGTGAGCAAAGTATTTGGGTTTTTGAATATTAATTTTACTGGGATCTAGAAAGTAAATTTGAATAATAATAATCGACCGATTATTTTTTTACGTCTCTAAATAATCACTGTTGGTTGAGACATGAGATAAAGATTGATAGTTGCAAGTATTTATATAACTAAAGACAGCAAGGAATTTGTTGGATGTAGTTAACCACAGGGACGCAGAAGTAATTTGTTAAATAAAGCTTAGGATGACGTCATTGCCACATTAACAATATAAAAGTCGTTACATAATTATTTTTACTCCTGAACCATGCAAATTTTTTATTCTATTCATGATTGATGTTATGAATGGATGATTCACGGAGGTTGTGTCGTTAGCTGTAGAATAACTTCTGACGTCCTTATTGTACCTTCTATGCAAAAAAAAAAATATATATTCCTCTCAAAATATTGTAACTATCCCGTAGTGATTGTTTCATCACTTTATTTTATTAAATATCTCTGCCATAATCCATTTAATTCCCGCAAGGTATCAGAAAGTATTTTGAAGTGGAAGTTATGTTTTTTGAGGTCAAAGTGACCATACTAATCTAATTTGATCTAGCCATATATTCTAGTCTAATATGATTTTATGACAAAATTGTAACTCAACCCGTTTCTCTAAGAAATGATTGGACACTGGTGTCCCTCTGGGTGTAAAGGGAATTTTTTCGTTCTTAAAAATACACGGTTTATCAGAATTTTTTTCGTATTCATTTTAAATCTATAGGTACATTTTTTCTTTATTTCTATATTCTACTTGACAAAAAAATTTGAAAAATCTTAAATGCATAACATATATCACATGTTATGTACATTTTACAGGTGATATTTTATGAAGCAATGTCTGTTGATATATTAATAAAAAACTCCCTTCACACCCAAAGGGGCACCTTTGTCCCAAAGAACTTTGACTTGAATGATTTCTAATGTATGCCTCAGAACTAAAAGATATTTTAAACTTATAATTTTTCAAGTATATATTAACAAATAATTTCCTTGAAAAAAGAAAAAGTTATTTTGGTTTAAAATGAATTTTTTGCAGTTGCAAAAATCGTAACATTTAGCACATTGAAAAATATTCAAATCAAATTTTTTTTATGACTAACTATGAAATATGAATAATAATTTTACATCTTAGCTATCAAAAAAAAATCAAAAAATCAAACAAAAATCGATCGAAATTGAAGTGCATTAGCGCATTTTGAGTTTATGGGATACAGGTGTCTTCTAGGTTCGAAAAAGTTAAACGAAGTTGTAGTAGATATATCTTTAATTTAAAAAAAAAATAATGAACTCCTCTACGTCAGCTCCATTCTTTTCTTTTTGCATCAGTTAAACAAATTTACTGATCAGCCAAAAAAAGATTCCAAAAAGAATTAAAAAGTTACTTAAATTTGTAATAGAACTTCATATACGAACTTTGCTCAGAAGATTCAAATTGAGACGAAAAGAAAATTATAATCCCTTCTCAAACCCCTTTGCAACAGCTGAAATCAATCTATGTTTTGTGCTTATACACCCTCAGGTCGTATTCTGTTTTCTTTGCATGAAAAAAAAAAAAAATACGATGTCTTCCCTTGGATATCCTTGTTCCAAAAAAATGCACCTTGTTATTTACAACTCTATGCATAGTTATTTGCTTACTTAAAAGTTTCTACTTATGACAAAACTATACATAACTACCATTATGTACTTCCATTTCCTTTTTTTTGAAAGTCGTGGTATTCAAATGGAAAAAAAAATAACAGCTCTGAGTCATTCCTCGAGCTTCTACTTCTCCTTTTGTTGTTGTTTTTTAACTATTTGCGAATGTTATTCCGTTTTGTTCTTTGGCTCAGATATAGAACGTTCCCATTCTATGATTTAGTAACACGTATGTAAATATACAAAGGCTGTCAAATTGTTTGCATTAACTCTTTTTATGAATGCCAGTAGTTTCAAAGAGTGTAGAAACGTGTAATTATATAGGAGTATAAATCCAAATATCTGCATAGACATTTAAGAGGCATTCGTTAAAGCTATTGAAAAAAAAATATAAATATTTTAGCAATAAATAAAATATTATTTGTAAATTTCAGGAGAAAGTTGACTGTTGCACAACAAAAAAAGTAACAATGCTTATATCAAAGAAGTATTTATGTATTATATATATATATATATATATATATTTATATATATTGCATCAAACAATACAACAACAAAAATCTACTCCTTTTTCTGTTGATTGATACATCATGTGATGTTCTCTTATATGTATATTTATTTATTTTACGTCTGTCTTGAGTTGTGGTGTATTTTATGTACATAGAAAATATAAGCATGAATAATTAATTACTTATAATGACAGTGATTGACACTCTTACAGGTACATTTTATGCACACTAGTACTGACTTATTTGACTTGTTTTATTGAAAAACGTTGGGTAGAGAGTTGTTAAAGCATTTCTATCTTCTTTCTTTCTTTTTTAAATTATAGGCAGAGGAATCAACATAAAAGTAGTTATGTTTCCTCCTTAATAGTGTGATCCATACGGATTCTTACTCTTCAACACAGATTCTAAGGAAAATCTGCCACCACGAGGATTTCAAAACAATTCTTCATGTATTATAAGAACCTTATTTGTGAGCATATCTTGGTGGTCATGTTACACTGTTCTTTGATTTGAATATCATATTGTATGCTACTGTTGCCTTTTTTTTTAAGTTGACACACTTGTCGAGTACACTTGTATCAAATTACACGTCAAATTTTTCATTTGTGTTATCGTGCTAAAACGATACCACAGTTAAAATCGAACTTTTCGGGTTTTTTAATGTCTGAACGAGGATGACTAAAATGCAATTGAGAGAAATATTGTGTAAATCAAAAACTGTATTATTTTAAAAGCCTTGAGAATCCAAGGTTTATTTCTGTAGATACATAACCTATTATTATCAAAAAACCGACCTTCCGATTTTTAATTTTAATAGCTATTCTAAACTTATCATTTGTTGTCCTGTAATTATAAAAAATTAATTTTTTTTGTAACTGCATTGAAAGTTATACAAAAACATTGACCCATGTGCATTGCATGGGTCAATTTTAAGAGGAATGAAATGAATTTTGATGATTAATGAAATATTTCTTAATTTCCGGTATTTTTTGCCATATTAGTATGCTAATATTTGTGATTTGGGGTAATTTTATCTTATTCGATAATGTTATTTAGCTAAACTTTACACCCTCGTTGTTTGATAAAACTTTTAAAAAAAGAATAATTCATAAAAGATCCAATGAGCTCAAAATTTCCCTTAATTTTTTCAAAATTCTTGAGCGAAGTATTCACAAAAGTTCAATTATCCCCTCTTGACCTTTTTTATTTAGGGTCATTTTTACATTAACCTATTTTGGACTCATGAGTATTAGAGTTAATTATCATTAATCCTTAAGTATATTCCAATAATTAATAAAAGATGTAGAAAATGCATTCATAGTCATATTTGAAGGCAAAATGCAGACTCAGCAGTGCATTAAATTTTCTAAATACGGGATGGATGTAAAATAAAGTATAGAGACTCTTATTTATTGTATGTTTATTGTTTATTTAGTAATTTGATATACATTCATACATAGTTATACTGAATTATGGTATTTTAATCAATGTTCGGTTTTTTTGTTTTTCTTTGTTTCCATAAGTTAAAGACACAAATGTACGTGTAAAAATTATTTTTCTTCGTTTTTAATTTCATTTCACACAACTGTAATATCCATTTTAAAAAAATTACAAAATACAAATATTTAGTCTTCTACTTAAATTAAACCTTTTTTAGTATTTTATTTATATACTTATACATAAATATGCTTACTTATTAGAATGAAATTGCATCTATATATATTTATATATACCCTTTAAGGAAAAGATAGTTGTAAAGCATTGATATTTCAAAAATAAAAATATATATTAATAATGCAGATCGATTTAACACTAGAAAGGGCTAAAGGATGGACTAACTAGAACGGATGGGGAGTCATTTTAGTTGGCTCATTGTTTGAAAGTATGTAATAATACCCTGATTATCTCTTCTTAAATAGTTCTAAATGAGCACGACAAACTTTTTGGGATCAACAAAAATACACTATATTCTCCCTTCAGCTGCTTTTCATCAGTTGATTTGAAGCAGCTCAAAATGGGCTTTTATTATTATTATTATTTATGATTCTTATATATAAAAAATATATTAAATCAAGGATTGCAACCCCTTTTTTGAATTTTTGAATAGTATAATAGTATAAAAGATTGATAAGTATATTGATTGAATTTATCAATTTAAAGTATATCTAACTAACAACTCTGCCACATATTAAAAAGTTGGCTACAAGGAAAATACAGAAGGGCATCATCTACCAGATGTTTTACCAAATTTTTCCTTTCCCTATTGAGAGTCGAGGTTGTGAATGGATAAAAAAGCTTGTCCTGGAGAGCTATATAATAAAAAAAGCTGTACAATTTGAGCCAACACTGAAATTTTGCAATTTTAATAAAACGAAATAAATAGATATTTCTTGCAAAATTATATTAAAATTGGATTTCTCTTCCATATATCTATATACATATATATATATAATAACTCTATATTCATCAATCTAAATATAAATACACAACAGATAAACATTCCTTATTTCTATTTTACTATTGTTGTGTAAATTAAGATAAGATAAGAAAACAAAAAAAAAAAAAAAAAAAGAGAAAAGGAGAAATACATACATTTGTATCCTTACAATCAACTCGTGTTTTTTTGTTTTTATACATATATTCATTGATGTATCTCCCCCCCCCCCCCCTCTCTCATTTCCCATTACATATGTATAATCAAATGTAAGGGCGTAAATTGTTTCCCTAAACATCTAAATACAACAACCACTTAACCCACATCTCTTGCTTCGTTAAGTAATACATATCTTTTTTGGGTGTGTGATGATTATATATGTAACATCAATAAATAGACTTTAAGTAGACTCTGACTCTGGTAAAAAAAAACTCACAAAAAAAAACCCTCTACAAACATTTAGCTAAAAAACAAAAACAACCCCTAGATATTGTATGTAATTTTATTCCCTCATGATTTAATGAATAGAGGGTTGTCGGATCGCTAGCGAAACAATGTATCAAATATCTAAAAAAAATTGATAATGCATTTGCTTACAAACCATTAATGTAACCGACCACGCCTCAGCATTGCTCCATTGAATAAACGAATGAAATTCCTGTTCTAATTGGCGTTATATAGGATTTTCTGATTGCTAAAAATACTTTGTCAAAGAGATCGAATTAGCGAAATTCCGAGCATAAATAGTGTTGAACAATGCTTTTATAATGAAAAGACAATTACATAGATAGTTAATTATCTAATCGAAATACATACGCATATAATAATTTAAAAAGCATATTGTTATTTCATTATCATCACTAAAACGTGGCTTGAATCCCATTAAGCTTAGGATTATTTTAACGTTTTGAGTCTGCAAAAGCCTCATACTCTTAGTGATGTAAAATATTCAATGTACTATTAAAAACTAAATCATTAGCAGTTTTAAAAGTAAGACGTCTTTGAAGGGTGTACTTATTCTTTAATTCAAAATTAAATTTTAATTGTCATCATCTAAAATGAGAAATTTATAATCCCCAAAAGAAAGAAGTTATTATTATTATTATTATTATTTCCTCATTTTTGCTCATTTGTATGCAATTTTATCATGTTTGGAACTAGATACAGTAATATTGAAAATATTTTTTATATAAATTAAATTGAATGCTATTTACATTGTGTTTTTTTCCTCTTTTGTGTATTGAAAAAATGAGTCTGAACCTTTAATAAACATTAAATAAATAAAAAAACAATATGTAGAAAAATTTTATTTTCATTATTGTGTTAATCGACATATAGGCAAATATAGACTAACTAATAACATCTGGACAAAACAAAAATTTTTGCATAGTGTTATTTAGATATATATAAATAATTTATTCTCCACACATGACGTCATTGGTAAATAAACAGTTACTTTTTTTGAAAGTATTTATTAGGTTGATTTCATAAAAAAATCCTGGTACTTTAACGCACTTGTAGTTTTTTTTTTCCTAAAAAAGATGCTTACATAATTATCATAGCGGAGTATAAATTTGTAAAAAACATAAATATATCAACATATAAAAATATTTGAATGATGAAATTCTGCACGTTTTTTAAAATGACTCATTACCAATTTGAATCATAATATGACTTGTATACAATTAGTAGGTAACAATTTGTCGTCTTGCTTCTCAAAAAAAAAGGCAAAATAGTCTCAGATGCGAAAATAATCACTATCCTACTTGTAACTAAACCAGTGATTCCTTACTTGGATGGAGGTACTGAATCCCACAAGTTCCATATATGCATTCATTGGAAAGATGATGGCCATGGACTGAGCTAAACAAATCGAATGCACGTTTTTAACACTACCTAGAAGTAAATTAATTACCCAGAGTGAATAAACTGTCATATTGAAAGGCTTTTAATTTGAATTTTTTTTTTGTATAATTTTTTTTGTTTTTTACATAATTGATACAAATGATTCACATTAATTTATAATTATTATTATTATTACACTCTATTTAATAATAATTAATTATGAATTTATATTAGTTCATTGACTTTTTTGTAAATTATTTTTACATTTACATTGCCAAATTTCAGACACATAAAATAATTGTGCAACAATTAATTTTGATGTACATACATGTATAATCTAAAAATCATATCTAAATTATCAATAAGATAATTTGTAATATTTAAATAAAGACTTTTATCTTATTTTTATTTCTATGACACTCAAAATGACAGCACAGTCATGATGTATAAAGCATTTAAATTCTTTTATAAACTGCATATTGATAAATTAAATGCCGTTAGATTAGTATCAAATAAAATATACCAAACGTACATTTAACGGAAAAACAGCAAAAATTCAGTCTGTTTTAGTTTACGAGTACTTCTCTTAAATAATAGACAGATAATGTTCGTAGTTTGACTTAACATAATTATTTTGTACACATCATCATATTTCTTAAATCAAAATTTAATTATAAAATATGCAGTTACCAACTACAAGGATATATGCACAAAATAAGAAATATTTCCATCTTATTGTCCAGAGTACTAAAAATAAATCTAACTTTTTTTTTGCAAAAAAGTTTCAAATTTACTTAAACTTAATTTGATAGATTTTTGACAGCACTGAATTATAAATGAATAATTAAATTAAATGCACACAAATATGACTTACAAATTATTATCAGCAATTTTTCATTATAAATTTATTATATTTGTGTAAGTTTCACAGAAATTTGTCTGTGAGTATTTCTTTCATTAATTTTCTAATAAATTTAGAACTCTCTTTGAGACTTTTAGACTCCATTTAAAATCATAATTTATTACTCATCTTTCAACCATTAAAGCCGTAATTAAATGATACATCATTAATTACACTCATACTTAAATATTTTAGATTGTCAATATGTACTTCAAAAAAAATCCAAGTTTTTAAAAACCCTAAATTGTATGCAGTATTACAAAAAAAACCCGAAACAATATTAAATAAAAAGGTAGGGCATTTAAAAACCACATTTAATTAAGAAACTCCGACAAAACTTACTTTATAAGCGCATACTTTTTTTTTGTGTGGTAACATTTTAACACAAATGTATTGAAAACACAAAAAAATTATCAAAAACCACAGTGAAGCAATGGGAACACATTTACTGTCTGTTAACATCAAAAAAATGCTTTTGGTATTTTGGCAATTAAGAATAAAAATACTCTCAATACTTGATAATGTTGTATTATTGACTTGGTCTTACTCGACTTGCTGTGAACTGTTCGAATCGTCTTGAATGGTGAGTAAATTTTTTTAGACTATGAAAACCCCCTGTTGACTCAATATTTTTTTGAGTCGGTAGAATTTTGAATCACGCTATTTTTGAAGAAGTAATGAAATTTAACTCCTATAGTTTATTAATTTAAGTTTCAAACTTTTATATGTTTTATACATTATTGAGGTTTAATAGAGTTGTTTGACGTCATCTCTTATACTAAAGTTGTGACAATTTTGCTGTCAATACTACAATATTGCTATCATAATCCATAGAGGCTTTAAAAATACATTATTTTACAAATCTTAGCTTCTAAACGATGTAAATAGAATCAAAATATACTCTTAATATTTTTATTGCATTCAAAACATTAAGTAGACAATGAGTGAGCGCTTAATTATGTTGTTTCTTTTTCGTTCTTTTCTAACTTATCGACTCAATTTGATTATCAACAATGTACAGTATCATGCAATTACTATTGCTTTGATAAATGATACTTATGTTTATTGATATCGTAAGATTTAATAAATAAAACAACAGTCGACAAAAAGCTCCCAATGGTACAAGTGCTTACACTATTAAATTAAGTTAGATCAGACTTTGTGAGAAAAACTACTGCCCCAAACGCTTCAATAAAACTATAATGTATAATTTGGGCAAAATTGAGAACCCTACCAATATAGAATACATGTGAAAAATTGAGTCTCTCATGTAATTTGCTTTATTTAAAATGGATAGTATTATTGGTTCAGATTCCTCAAATACAAAAAAATATATTGAAATAACTTCAATATAGAATGTACTGTTAGTGCAGAAGATGGTTCCCTGGACAAATGCATATTTATATGCCTGTTTGTCAAAAAATATACAAATTGAACCCCCATTTTTTTCGTAGTTGCAAAAAATAAATAAATAGAACATTACTGTAGCTATTCCATTATATTTTTATCTTTTTTAAAATATTATTATTTATGTAGATATGAAATGTGTTGTTGTTTTTTCTACTTACTGAAAAAGCCAAGACGGTTCATACATAAAATCTATTTTTCTCATGTAATATAATTAAGATTGCAGTTTGTTTTTATATGAATTTTTTTGTATCAAGCATGCATGTATGTGAATATTCATATACATGCAGTTTGTATTTTTGCTTTCATCTTCATTTTATTCAATTACTTGAAGACAATGCAAATTGAATTTTATCATGAAAATATGAGTAGAGTGCTCAACAAAAGTAATGAGTATATTTCACAATGGCATGATATAAACTAACTTCTCTTTTTTTTAAAAAACAAAAAAAATTACTATAAGCCTTAAGAGTTCTTATTTAGTCTTGATAGAATCACTAGAAAGGTCGTTTACACCTCCACTTAAAATTTAATTTCTATCGTATTGGGTTTTTATTTGACTTTGTGGACGAAAATAATTGACCTAAGTGTATTTATGTTAATATACTCAAAATAAACTATTGTGCTATTGCCAAATCCTTGCACATAAAATAATTGAGTGGGCCTGATTATAGATTTATAGATGAAGGCTTAGTTTTTTTTTTTTGTATATAATCTAACCATTTGATTTAAATTTTGTACAACTATAAATGGATTTTTTCTCAGTTTTTAGTTTTTATATGATACTTATAAATAATTTTATAAATTGTAATCAAAATGACTTTTCTGTCATTATAAATAAAATTAAATTATTTTAAAAGAAATGTCGTTCTTAAATAATTTTTGTAAAATAAGTACAGAAGATTAAAAATAATGAAAAAGCCATATAGTTCAAAAAAACAAATAAACTTGCCCAGCCCCAGTCAACTAATAAACACAATATGTGTAATGAAGGTAAATAGTCTAAATCACGTTGTTCAAACATAAAAAATTTTACATCTCATGCTCTTTATAAAATTTGATACGAAATGGTTTTAAATTTGCGTAAAGAAACTCCTAATTTTTTTTTTTTAATTATGGAGTTGGCAATTTTTTTTTATTATTTTTTAAAACTGTTGTAAAACTCCAATTACAAAAAAAAATTAATATATCAGCTTTTTTAATTTGATGTGTATGTATAACCAGTTACAACAAAAATTTCTGAGCCAATACATGAATAAACTAAAACTATTTTTAGAAATGGTGAGTCTCTAATTTAAAAAATACAATTAATTGCATGCTTCATTAAAATTTCTATAATTTATGAGTTTTTTCAACATTTCTAGAGTCATTTTATTTTTTTTCATATTTGTATCAATGCTGTCAAAATTTAGATCTAAAAGGTCAAGAAAAATATGTTATATAACCTTTTTCTAACTGCGGACCGGGGGGGGGGGAGGGTTGAATTATTAATATTAACAATAAATATGAATCCACTGTGTACTCATATGGAACTTTATTAGCACATTGCTACAACATTACAATGCTATAATAACATTAGGAAGTAGTAATTTTACAAACACATTGATCCAACAACATAACATATTATAACATCAAAAACTATCCGTAACGCTAAATCAATGGGAGCCCTAAGCTTGTTTCTTTGCAACGAGATGGTCCCATCATGGGGAATAACAGACAAAGACACTCGCAGTATGTTGCTTATGTCCAGTCTACTCCTTTGTTTTGTTTTTGTGGCTGTCACTGCAGAAAACCCCGCTTCACACAGATAGGATGTTAGAAATGTCAACAGGGTTGCAAATAACAAAAGAGCACAGAGAACATGTAGTAGGATTTGTGGCTTGTTGCCCGTGAAATCCGATGATTCAATCAAGAATTATCAACCCAAAAATAGTTAACAACTACCCCGCACAATTAATTATCTTTTGTAATTCGCATTTATACTTAATATTGTCCACGGCCCGGGGGTTGGGAACCACTGTTCTACAAGGTCAAATGACTAGGGCTTAAAAACGTGTTTTGTTTTTAAGAAATGTCAAAGTTTATTGGTTAACATATTTTATTTATTTATTTTAAATATATTACTTTTCGCAATTTGAAGACCTATAGTTCATTAGAATTTCAATTTTAGAGTATAGGGTGAAAAAAGCCCAAGGGTTATGTTAAATGATGCAACTGTTTATGGTTCTATAACCATTCAACTATTATCTATATATGAGTGAAACGTATAAGTCATTTAATATGTACAAAGATATGATTTGACAACGTTCTCCTCTCCTAAGAAAAAAATGGATCTCTTTCTATGAAATTAAACATATTTATACTCTCCTTAACCTTCTTGCTCTCCTATATAAGAAATATGATATATTTTATTTATTTATTTATTGTCAGATAACAACAACATTCTGTAAATGGATCGACAATAAATGATAATTCAAGAGTGATAAATGTGTAAGGGAGTACAAACGTAGGGATATATATAAAATGGACCATTTTCTAACAATAAGTACTTGATAAGTATTTCCTATGTATACAGAAGTACATTTTTAAAAAAAACACATGAACAGGCAAACGCATGAACTACCTTAAATGTCTGGATAATCATTTTGACTGTCACTTAACCTGAAATTTTTTAGCATTAAACAAAAAAACATATTTTATACAAATATCCTTTGTTTTTTTGTTAATATATACATATTAAATTAACAAATTAATTAGGAATTTATGTGAACTGATTTATCGGTAGAGCATGACTGTATTCATTACATTCAAATCTGAAACTTATAATACATTTGATAGTTTTTTACAGCCTACTTTTGTTGTAAATGATCCAGTTAGGTACTTGATTTAGATAAAGTGTTGATAAATACTTTGTGAAATTAAGCAGTCAAAATTTTTTGGTTGAGTTGGAAAAATTTTCATTTTTTTGTTTTCATGACTGATCGTTCTTGTGTTATAAATAGTTTGATATATTTTTATCTAGTATCGAAGTTCTATATAGCTTCATACATCAGTGACTTTGAAAATTCAGAAAACAATTGTACAGAAATATAGAGGGCGCCATATATCTTAAAAATGCAACGAAACATAAACACATCTTATGGTATTATTGATTCGTCAAAAAATTATATTAGTAATCAAACAAAGACTAACTTCCTGTTTTTTTTTTGCACAAAAGTTTATTCGCAATGTTCGCAATCCACTAACGATCTTCAACCTCTTCTTCATAGCTTTACAGGATTTACAATGACTAATGACAAAATTTTTGGTTCTTCAGATGCATGAATGGCCGGATTTTGACTCATTTTTCTTGCTTTTTGTCACTTTATACCTTTGAACAGTCTACCAGACGACAAAAAGTAACAGTATGAGTTCAAAATCTAGCTTTTATATTGTGGTTCTAAGGCCTTTGCAGTTTCTTCATTGATGTTTCAATTTGAAATTGTAATTTGAAAATGAGACAAAAAAAAAAAAAAACTGTAGTAATGACGGCTAATAACCATATACCAGTAATAGACCTACTATTATACTTTAAATTAATACTATTGCACTGCATAAGTCTTTTTTTTTTACAATACATTATGTACATTTGGTTAATTTGAAGAAAGCAAAGGAAAAATAAACGCACTGATCAAATCTATATTTTTTATTTGTAAAAATGATACAAAAACACTCAAACTAATTGAATAAAAATATTTATTCAAAGCTCAATAACCTTTTAAAGTGTAACATAAAATATTAACCTCAATGACAACAACAATTGATATAATAAGTTGGGAAGACCAGGAACAGTTGGAGCATGTGTCACATAGAGTAATCTATAGAGGATTAAAAAAACCTATAAAAATAGATTTTGAGGGGCACCAATAAATATTTAAAGGAACAATATTTTTATAATACCAATGTAGTCAGCATTTAATTGATTTTGCTGTAATTCATATCATTTGAATATTTGAAGATTTTTTTTTTTTTTTCGTTCATATGATTTGTTAAAATTCAAAAATTATTCATTAAGGAAGTAATTTGAAATTTTCTAACGTATAGTACAAAGTGCTCAAACGCAACACATAGTCTGGCAATTGTCCCTAAATTGTACATCATTATTATTTCGTTTGAAAGCTGATGAGTTCAGCTCATTAATACATTCCATATAAATCTATTTCCTGTAATATTTAAGGAGTTATTTAGGTACAAATGTTCTTATCGACTTATGAGCCTACTCCGGCACCCTACGCCCCTATGAGTCCTTTTAGGTCAAAACAAAGCCTGGAAAGCGAATTTGCAAATAAATTACTTACCAATAATTATTTTTTTATGCTCAAAATAATTATTCTTATAAGCTTCAATTGAAGTTGGAAAACGAGCCAAATTAGATCAAAAAGTAGGATCCGATTCGAAAACCGTCGGACCCTAGAAAAAAAATTTACACATTTGAATTTAGTGTGCAAAAATGAATAACTTTTATACTACTTCTACCCTTTAGGACTTTTGACTGTTGAGCAGTGTTATTATGCATTTTATTTTCAAATGATGATACTGAGCATTAGTTAATTATATGTAATTATTTAATGATACATAATTTTTGTAAAAAGTACTCATATTTATAATAGAGATATATATATATTCAATTAATGCATTTGTGTTTTTTCAATTTTTTTTAAATTATCCTTCTCGTTATATAATAATTTGTATAATTTTTATGCACAAATCGCAAGCATAGAATGCGATAAAACATATTTGTGAGTACGGTTTATGTAATAATTGATAGTTCATTGGTTATTTGAAATATTTATCGTGTAATTTTTTAAACTTTCATCAATTTACTTAATTCATAAACTTTCTATAATAATTTCCCTGTAGAAAATTGCAAGTCATTGACTAAGGATTAATGTGTTATTTCAGAATTTATGATTTGATCGATTAATTAGGTTTAATAGTGTGTAATATTTACTCACTTTTGTGATAAATTTCAAGGTGCAAAAAATTAGAAGAAAACGTTTTGTTTATGTGTTAAAAAACAAATTTTGTTTCCTTATTACACTTAAGACGTTAAAATTCCATACACAAAAAATTAATTTTTTTAAAATCTTGGCATGTTGTAATAAAAATATATTTCTATAGAAATAAGTAATATACGTTAAAGATATCAAACAATTGCAAATTATTTGATATAGATTCATATTTTCAAGTATTACATATGAATTTATTTATGACCCATAGGTTGTTGCAGAATATCTCTTCAATTATAATGAATAAATTTTGATTTTGTCGCATATGTATATTTTTCATTATTTCAATAACATGCAAAAAATATGAAGCTGTAACATGTTCAATAGTATAGTTAATAATTTTTATTTTTTTTTGTGTAAATTCATGCAATATACAATTAATAATTATCTACATTAAAAAATAATATGAGCCCTCATCTTCTTACGTCTATTGTTTTAGTTAATTCAAATGTACTTTTTAATGTACAAAACTGCATTTACAAAATACTTTACAAAACAACAATTATATTCAAGTTTTATTTAAAAAATTAAATGGGTGATTATATGTGGGTAAAATAAAAATTACTTAGAGATAAAATATCAAAGTATTGACAATTACTTTTTTCCCTTCATTATTTAAGTACAAAACATTATTCAGTATGCAAAAAAAAAAAATGTCTATTGGCAATTTGCAATATATTTATTTGTGTTTTTTTTTAATATTTTATTTCTTCCATTTTTTTTAAAGGTTCAAACGTTTTAGTTGATATACTTTGTCTCTCAGGGGTACCATATTTTTATAGCCTTATTCTAGTCTTTAATTTTTTTCCCGTCTACAATGGAATTATTCAACGAACTTTTAACCTTTAATTTTGTATAAACTGTTTATTTGTCTTCTTCTTTTCCCCTTATTATTGTTCTGAACGTTGATTGGTTATCATTTAATGAGCTGTTATTAAGCTGCGAACATTTTTTAATATTAAATTAAGTGTTGAGCTACAATTGGCTACAACTATCTACTTATTTCGTGCCCTTTTTTTGTTCCATTTTTGAAGAAAATGTTGCGATATACAATAAAAATAACTTTGTGTTACTTTAAATGTTCCTTTTTTTATAAAATTTTCCAATTATTTCATCATCAGGTGTAGACATAGCAATATATCACATCCGCCTCACAATAGTTACTTTTAGTATTACCCATTTGACGCTCCACAGCTTTCAACACTATGGAATAATACAATAATACATACATTTATTTCCGGCTTATCTATACAACTTTTTAAATACATATAAATTACACCTATTTGTGTGTCTGAATTAGTTCTTCACTATTTCAATACAATATGAAAGCCAAAAAAAAAAAAAATGTGTGCCATCTGGTATGAAAACCCTAATTATATACGCATATACCTATCAATCAACCCAAAATATAAAAAAATATTCTGTCATTGCCTTTGTGATGACACTATTTATAAATGAACTATTTTCATGAATAATTCGTGAAGGGAATTTATTTGACTCAATGATAAAATAGGTTACTTTTTATTAAATATAATGAATTTTGCAAAATAATAATAAAGTATCTTTATTAAAATATATACAGTATCACTCATTAGTAAATAAATGTACACCCTTACTGCATAATCAATAAATGTAGACTAAAATGTAATTTATTGATTTACCTTCTAAATTAATGATCATTTTTGATGACATTACGGGGAAACATTATGAGAAATGTGAAAGTAAACTCAAATTTATCCACAAAGGAAGCAAATGTACTAGTTACTTGTGTTTTTAAAATAATTAATTATTGTTTCCTATGTTGAAAACTAAAAAGTGAGCATTAAAGATGTGAAAATAGTGGGAATCCCGGTGAGTCACAAAAAAAGAGGTATATTGCTAAAAATAGGACATCCTTGTATACTTATTTATTGATTTTGGATTCGAAAATAATTACAACTGTATCTAGAAATCGGTTCTCAGTATACCTCAAGGATTGAACAAGATAATAAAGGCACTGTCTAAGAACTTTTTTTTTCTACGACCACCTCATAAAGTTACTTAAGAGGCAACACAATTTGAACTACATCCACGTTACTGCATTATAATGAATATACAATTGAAATATGTCTTCACAGAAGAAAACTCATTTACCTGTAAGAAAAGAAAAATATTAAGTGGCTCTTTAATAAATAAGAAATGCTAATAATAAAAGTTAAACCATTTATGTTTATTTATCAGAATACCATTTACATGTAGATTAAAATGCATTTATGTATATGAAGCCTTATGTATTAAATCATAACATTATTTTGTGAAATGTAAATTTAGTTATAATAAAAGTGGAAGTTCTATGTTATTTCGATAAATACTATTGCTCGTAAAGTGAAAGTCACGGAGTGAGTAAAGACCTGAAACACGTGATCAAAAATGATTATCACTATTGTTTGTTTTTCAGCAAAATGTCCTTTGGTAAAAGGACTTTTCGACACTTTCACCTACAAACAAGACAAATATATATATATATATATAAATATAATATATTCACTGGTTGACACTTGCATACTTAAGTAAGTATCTTGATAGATAGACCAATAAGTACTCTTCATAAAATAAACTCTAGCAAATACAGAAATACATTATTTTATCAATACTAAAAAAATCAAAAATCAAAAATCAAATGTCAATAGTTTTGAAAGCTTTCATTTATATTATATTTTATTTGAACATATCTATGTATATATCTATATAAATGCTTGACAAGTCATTTCAGTTCTGCTACATACATACATATGCACAATATACAGAAATATAAGTAAGTTTATATTTATGTACACATAGTTATATAAACATATTTATTGTTACTCTATACCCTAGAGCACCAAAGTGATTTAAAAAAATAAAAATATGATATGAAATTGTATTCAATTTAAACGGTATATACATTTACAATATATATTCATATTTTATAGATAAATATGTCATAGTACAAATGATAACTAAATGATTCATTTTTCACTTCCAGAAAAAGAGTTAATATTATTCAATTTCAAAAACAAAACAAAAACTTACGAAAGAATAAAAAGATGTGTCATGAAAAAAAAGGCAATAAAAATAAGCCAATAATGTACTGATAATGCCTACATATCAGAATCCTATTTACCATACCAATAACTACATATATACTAATACTGTTTTGTTTTGTCAGCTGTTTTTCTAAGATTGTCTTCGTTAAATTTGATCTGATGAACTCAAATTATTTTATACTTCTATATAGACACTGAATATCCCTAATATATAATTGGTTAACTAATTGGCCTTTAAGCATTATCTTTTTTTGTCTCTTTTTCTTTCTTTTTTTTTTTGAAGTAGAAGTTAATGAATGGAATGGAACTTTTAGTCAAAAAAAATTTATTAATGCTCTTAAAAGTTTTACTATTATATAACTATAAAATATATAAGTCCCCGAGATGAGTAACAACGTTTAGCATTAAACTACTAAACTTTTTGATTATTAGCCTGATTTAATTGAATATACCTATCAACACTTTTAAATCTTCATACTTTGTCATATACGCCATTGTTTGGTATATCATTAACATCATCTGGAATAATCTTATAATAAACAAACTACATATGTATCCTAAAAACTTACAATTCTAACTCTAAAAAAGTGGCACTTCTCATAATTATTATGAAAAAAAAAAAAAAAAACCCAAAAGCTATATTTTAGCTAGATAAAATAAATTATTTTTATGATATGAACACATAATTAAAGTCATCTTCTGTATAAAACTTTTTACGTAATTTTAATAACTTTAACGGACAGTCAATAACTTTTCTTTTATAATTTTAAAGTTATCAGAGATAAACCTTTTAAATTTTCTATGGTTACGTGGGATTTTTACCTTTTTTTTATTATTTTTTTGTTCTGTTTTTTGTGTAAAAAAAAAATATTTCCCTATAAACAATACAAATTCCAAATTCACAAATCTTAGATCTAAAATTGTTTACTCAAACATCGTTCAAGTTATTGGAAGGTTTCGTTTTCATTTGTAATTTTTTTTTTGAGCGAGGTGACGTGAAGGTCTTAACAAAATGGTTTTTAGGTAAACAATGTGATAATAAGTTTTGCAATCCATTGAAAAGTTTTTTCCAGATAAGATTATGATTCTAGAAAGTGATGGAGGTACATATAACAAGTCAAATTTCATATTCTTGCTTCTTGGGATATATTTTCTGTATTTTTAATATCTACTGGATAATATTTCCTTTTGACTTTTTAAAAATTTGTTAATTTGGTTTATTAATTATTTTTAGTGAACAACAAATTTCTTACAATATGACATACTTCATGTGGTTATTATTCAATCTGAAACGTCAGCTAAAATGCATTATATAAAGAAAACAATTGAGAAATCATAAGGTTTGTAAAATTTCGCTTTTAATAGGAATACAAAATGACAATGATCTATATATTTTTGAAAACTTCATGGTAACGAATAAAAGGATTTATTTTTTTAGATGTCAACCTCTAAATTTATTTATTTTTTAAATCCCTTTGGAAAAACAAGGAAAATCCTGAGAAAACTCGCATTCCCTTATTTTTTTTCTTAAAAAACTCTTTATAGGGTTATAATTTTCTTTTTACTAAATATGTCATAAGTTTTTAGATTAAATATTTATAAGGTTATTCAACAAAATATAAAAAAAATACTCTGAATATCAAATTATAATAACTCAACTTCAACAAGTAATGATAATGACTCATTCAAAAGTTTGGGACAGAGGTGAGATTAAGTTACTAATTAGCAAGTTCAGTCTTGAGCCATCCTTTCACGAATCATATTCCATATGCCTCATTGCAAATGATATTTTATTGAAAATTAAAGTAGTATAAATAATATTTTTTTGAGTAATGAGGTCATAGAATTTTGTCTTGACAATCGATTGAAAAGCATCAAAGTGGTATTATGTGCTCGGCAGTATTTCTATTGTAAAGTTTTTTTTATTGATTAAGGTATAATATTATCTTAGTATTCGAATAAATATAACAAATTTCCCAGAATTTTGAGAAAATTTTATTTGATCAAAATTTGTTCAAAATTTTTTGAATAGACTAATTGGATTTAAATTAATTCTAGTTACTACATTAAAACTATACTAAAAACTAAAATTCATATTTTTATACATAAACTGTAGCTTTTTAACTATGAATCTGACATTAATAATTCAATGGTCATTTTAATGATCTTTTTTAAAAATTCAATAAATGTCCCGAATTTAAAAAATATTTATATATAGATAAAAGATGAACCAAAGTCTTTCTTTTCAAGAAAAATAAATAAACAAATCAATTTTCATCATAAATAGACTTATTGAATATTTATCCCTTTCTCAAAAATTGACATTCTTCAAGCCTTTTTTGGAACTTAAAATATACCAAACCTTGTTTGTAAATATGAATTACATAAATTATGTAGTTTTTAAGATTTGTCTTTGTCTTTTGGTCAATCATTGAAAGCTTTTGTCCCATTTCCGTCTGTGCTTAGATGGCAAGAAAAAATATAATTTATCATCAAAAAGTACCAACATCATTTCTAGGTTTTTGGGATTAAATATTTACCTATGTTTCTATCAAACTGTGAAATTAACAGTAGGTCTCTTGAATATTTTTTCATTTATTTTGTATCCTTTCTAAATAATGTACTCAAGTCAATCCTTAACGACTCGACTCAACTCGCTACAACACTAAAAAAAAAGAAGTTAATGAGATATAAATCTGTTGTTTTAACAAACATAGATATATTATTTTACATATAGTGTATTTTATATCAATTTGGAATCTACACAAAGATAACATCAATCTTATTTTTTTATTATATATTTTTTTTGTTCAGTGTAGCATTGCATGAGTCGACAATAATATATATATGTATGTATAGTATATATGCATTTTTCAATTATGGATCTAGGTAGTATAAATATCAGATGTTATTATATGGATATAGATTTACAGAATCACATGTATATCCTATAAAAAGTCTCTGGAAAATCCATTGAAAAAATATGGTTTATTGAATATTAAACTTAAGAAGGGAAGGAACTTATGAGTCTACAAAAAAAAAGAAAAAAGAAAAAAAGAACATTGCTTCATATTTTGTCATGACCAAATATTTAATATATATATTTGTACAAATTCTATTCCTATGCTTTCGTTCCTTGCTTTATAATTTCAACATTTGCATATTTGTCAATATATTGATTTTACAATATATATGTACCATTGTAGATAATGTGTTCTTATTTAGTCGTTGTTATACTCTCAGAAAACCTTTTTATGGAAGAATACATGAGATACTGGGTTAGAAAATGGTTAAATAATTATATATTATAATAATAGAACTTTTTGTGTTCGGGTTATAATAAAGTATTATAATGTTTTCACGTAAGGATTTTAAGGGGTATTAGTTCAAAAGGATGAAATGTTGCTTTTACACCAAGTAAATATTTTTCCTATCAAAAGTCTGCTACTTGGAAATGGTTAAACTTATACAGATTTGACTCAATTTGAAAAATATTATTTTTTTAAATAACTGTTATTAGGATTCTTTTTGAATTTATTACAATCCCAACAGTTCACTTTGTGAAATGTTGGTAATATTAATCAAAGTCCTTAATCCAAATTAACAAATTTTGGTCTTTAAACGTTCAACGACCTTTTTATCAATAGATTATGAAGATAATTCAAATTTTTTTAATCGAATAAATAACCTTATCTCCTTTTAAAAGCCTTTGACTATAATTAAAGCCATATGATAGGTAATATGCCTTTATAGGAATTTGTATGTAATTAAGATTTTTTTAAAGTAGTTTTTTGTAATTAGTTAATACTTGCATTTTTCAAGTTTTTATTAATCATTTGTGATATAGAATGCACATCAATAGAAATATTGTGGACAAAAAAAGAATTTTTTTGATCAGTCAAATATCTTGATCACACAGGTATATATAATTTTTTTTTCTCATTTAATTTCTACCATACAACCATAAAAAAAACCCTGATAAACTTTCATATGAGACTTAAAGAACTTAAAATTCAATGTCAAACTATTTCCATTTTTTAAAAGATATACATATTTTAAAACATTAGAAAAAATGGACTTATATGTCATGTTCAATAATAAATGTCACTTAAATCTTTTCTTTATTCTTAGGGCTATGTGTTTAAAGTTACTTGGACTTAGATTAATATTTATTTGAAATTTATGAGATAATTTATATATATATTTTGTTTATCAAATAAGTAATGAAGTTTTATATTTTTATGTTGGATTTGTGTTTTAACTACATATAGTTGCTGGCGTATAAGGATATTGTCCTCTACATAATGTAGAATTACAAAAATACGGTAATAAATAGACAGTCTCATTGATAAATATTTTTTGCGGATATATTGCAGGTTACCAACTGACACGATTTTGGGGCGATTGGCAACTTCAGCTATAAATTATTACAATAGTTTCTTTGTTATTTCATAATTTTGCACAGTTAATTAGTATTAAAAAGATGATGTAACATTAGTCATCTAAATATAATATGTAATTAACTATGAATGAAAGTACTGGATTCTTAGTTTGATTGAGAGGTGATTCTAATGATTGAAAGGCTCCAAAAACTAATACACACTCTACCTACTTGCTTGTTTAGTCTATTTTGCCATAGGTTAAAATTCCTTTAGTCCGGCGACAATCAAATTTATCGAATAGCTTAATGCAAATATCTAAAGGTTGGTACACACATTATTCCAATAGGAAACTTTTCATTCAGAAATATCTATCTATCTTTTAAATCAACAAAAAGGTTATTTTATGGTGACAACTGCGTACTTCACAAGCTCTATGATGCCCAAAACTAAAAAAAAAAAGAGTTACTAAAAGACAACCACAGATAATAATTAACCATTCTGTTCCCTAACAGATGATTTGATACACAGTTCCACGATAATAACTTAATTTAGGAACATAAGCATACAGCTAGAGTTTTTTATTCACATATAGAGAGAGATAAGACTGCAACACGAGTGGTTCATATTTTATTCATAATAGTATTTCATAATAAGTTCATGTTTTTACTTAAAAATAATCTTACTTCTTTGATATACAAAACTATATTTGCAAAAACAAAAACAAAAAAAAAAAACAGTGAAGCCAAGATAGGCACAATTTGCAGCAGTTAAAAAAATCAATGTTGAATTAAAAATTAAGAAATTTGTTCGAAATGATTATTTGATATTAATATTGATTGTATATAATAATATTTTAGATATGTCACCGATATTTAATTCACTGGTCAACAAATTTGAACTTTCAAAATTTATAAGGGGTGTAAGGATAAGAAAAGTTATTCAATTTTGCACATTAATTTCAAATTTGTAATTTTTTCAAGAGTCTAACGGTTTCCGAGAAATCAGACCCTAATTTTTTAGCTTTTTTGGCCCATTTTCCAACTTCAACTTCAATTCAAGCCTAGAAGGATACAAATTTTGAGCATTAAAAAATAATGAGTTACTTGTGTTTTTTATTCAAATTTCATTTCCGGTCTTTGTTTTGAGCTAAAGAATCACCTAGAGGCGTAGGGTGTCGGAGTAGGCCCAAAAGTCGGCCAAATCATTTGTAGTTAAATCATTTCTTGAATTTTACATGGATTGGATTAATAAGGAGTGCATTAAAGAGCTTAGACCTGCAACTCTAAAACGAGATGTCAAATGCCCGATACGAATTCTTAACTTTGAAGAAATCGTGAGTCTAAATGTGTAAATTTTCTTCCAATTTCGAGCTAAAATTCGCTAGAAATCTAAGACTCACGGTAGTGCTGCTACCTAAGTAGTTGTGTGGAGAAGTACTAAGAAATCAGGTGAAATCCTTCTCTTTGCTACTACAACAAGGAGCAAATCACAACTGACCACTTTATACCAAACACTACTATTTAACTTGAATGAGTAAGCTTTAAATTTGATAAATGACAACAAGTAATAACAAAGTAATCAATTACATCGAAAACAATGATAAATTGACTGCATTATTACAAAAATATAGTTTTTCCCAAAAATTACTTTTATTCCTTCAAATCAGCTTCTATCCAATATTTCAATGAAAAGAGAATAAATATGATTGATTTTTATTCAATAATCGTCATCATAATCTTCAATCATTATGTACATTTCGTAACTATTGTTTTGTTTTGTTTTGTTTTTTATTATCATTTAGAAAGAGAATTCCATGATCTCATTATTATATTTATTTAATTAACTAAATAAATATGTCTCCCTTTATGCAGACTCCCTCATTGATTATTCCATGCCAGCTCAACAAATAGATGTCACTTATAACCATCACAAAAATTTGATAAAACTTTTATTTATATATCTAAATATAAATATATTTCAATTTGTAGTTTCCTAAAATCGGTTTTTTTACAGACATGGAAACTTTATTGAAACTCTTTTAATTTCAAAATTTGTAGAAGATCTATTATTGAGAATCGCGTTTTTTCTTCCTTTGTAGTTTTCAAAATGATAAAAAGCATCTCCTTGAAAGTTGGTATTTGACAATGTGAGTCAATTTCTTTGACAAAAAAAAAAAAAAAAAAGAAAAGGAAGAAAAAGGTAAACCATTTTGTCTCCTTTTATCTTTCATACAAACATTTCATTTTTCTAATTTAAATAAGGCTTCATTACATACCTTTTTTCAAATACAGGTATGAGGGATTATACTTAATAATCATAAAAAGTATTTTAATATTTTCAGAACTTTGTGACTGATTTGAAAGACTTTATCTTTTTGATGTGTTAAAATAAACATCGAAATAAAGTTTTGTTTTTTTTAATATATGAAATAAAAGTTGAATATCTGCAGTACTTTTTTTTTCATACAATGAGTAACAACAATGACTTTAAATATAGTTGAATAGAAAAAAAATAGAAGAACTACATCAATAGCACAAAAACTTTCTACATCATTATAAAAATTATTGGGTTAAATTGGTGTTTCTATGTATTTAAATAGGTTCATTTGTTAAAGTAAGATATATTTCATTTTTTATATATATTTATACTAAAGTTTTAAAAGTCAATGAATTAATTTAAATAAATTGAACTTTTTTTTTTTTAATTTTTGATAAAGAAAAAAATAAAACCCTTTTTTGCACTGAAAATTTCACATAAAAGTTTCACAAAATTAAAAGTTAAAATCAAATAACTTTTTATAAAACGTGATTGATTAAATGAACAAAATCGGAGTCAAAATAGATTTTATAGTCCAGGAATAGGGCTACCTTTGAAGGCCAGATTAAAAGTACATTTAGTTCTTTGTAAAAGGATTGAATATGTTACAAATTGTTCTTTTCTTGATCTTGAGCCACTTTTTTTAAAGAAATCTGTCATATTTTTGATGGTTTAATCGATTATGTATTAGACAATTATATAGATTAAGGGGTCAAATAAAGATCTCATCAAGGTATTATTTGATCAACAGGCAGGGGGATTCCAACCACAGTTTTAGAGACTATAGTACACCTCAATTTGACTATAAAGTTCTTAATTGACTAAAATAATAATTGATAATGAATCGTTTATCATATATACGAGTATATTTGTAGACTGAGACTTCTATCGACTCTAAAACTATTTTTGATTTTAAACTTCATTTTTAATCAACTTTTTGCTATACTCTTGACGTTTCTGTAAAAAGCACATTTTAATATATTTGTACATATATGTTATTATTGGCCCTTCTAGTTTAGAGTTTTATAGCTTAACAAAATGCAGAATCTTGACCTTTAACATTATTACTACGTGTCAATGTATATTTTTTGTGGCAGGGATTTCTCCATTATGTAAGTTAAAATGTTCCATTATAAATAAAAGTTGCTTTCACTTTAGTTTCTAAAAGTATAGACCAGGGGTGTCAAACATACGGCCCACGAGCCAGAACCAGCCCGCAAGGAAGTTCAGTTAGGCCCACAGGATAATTCAAAAATGGAAAAAAATACATAAAAGACATGAATTATATTTTTTAATTAAATGTAATTCATGAATTATCCGCTAGGTCTGCATGTTAGTCTTTCTTTATAAGTCTCATGTAATGTCATGTAAAGTTCATTATTATAATCTTCAATATCAGTTACTTAAAGTTTGTTCAATTTTGTAAAATGTCTTGTAAAAGTGTTGTTTAGTAAATTGTTAGTTAAATTTAACAATGTCCTTGTTCTTCTGTAAATCAAGACAAAGGGAAGACATGATATTTTGGTTATTTATAGCTAATTATGCTATAATTTTAATGGCCCGGCCCACTACGTCTACTTAGGGGTCTTATGTGGTCCGCGATGTGAAATGAGTTTGATACCCCTGGTATAAACTATATATTTTTCCACCCCAAGGGCATGGTCGTTCATATAATCAAGATTTTTGTTCAAAATAAAATTTACTTAAAACGTCAAGAATTCAATATAAAACTGTAATAAAATAAAATTCTCAGACACCCTGGCACTTGGGGCAAAAAAGTACATATATCCGATCCATAAAAGGAAAAGTTTTTAAAAAATTAATTAATTCAACAAAAAGATAAAGTAGCAAAGCTGACGACGGGTTCAGATAACAGCTTATAACAAAACAAAAATTGGATTTTGTCCAAAATTGATTTAATGTTGATGCACAACGGAACGTATATATTTATGTTCAATTAATAAGAAATAAGTAAAATAAAAACCCATGTTGATATTTACTCTTTGGGTTTCTTAAACTTTATGGTTGCATACACGCTTCATAAATATTAACTTACTCCAATTTCAAAAAATAAATGGCAAATTTTTCTAAATTTCCCCTCACAAGAAAAGAATACAAATTATTTATTTTTTATATTTATGTATAATACCCGTCTAGTATTATTTCACATTTCACCCATTTCATAATGGCTACATATGTAGCTATAATAAACAAATATCTTCGTATGCATGCATATAAAATTATGAAAATACTCAGAACGAACGATCCTCATTAAGTCATACACTATATATATATGTTTATGGATATATATTATTTATATTAGCCGCCACATATATACACCTGAGACTTAATTGCATTTTTTTCACATACTCAAATGTATATGTATGTTCTACACATACCAAAATAAAGAAAAAAAAAAAAACCCATTTAATAATAACTTTTCTTCCGACGTTCCTTTCTTTTGTGTTTGGCTACAAGATCTATAATGTACATTTGATGATGATTATTTGAATAAAAAGTGCTAATGGAGTTATTTATTTGTGTTTGCATAAAGAAATAAATAAATAAACATATATGTAAGATTGTTTACTTAATTTTATTAGAGGTAAGAACAGGGTAAAAGGATACATACTTTATATTTATAAAAAACATTAATAACTTATTACTAATGAGAAGTGGCGAAATTCCAAGGAGTCTTTTAATATTGTTTTTAATTTGTACATACAATACGTCAACGGAGAAGCAATTTTGTTGAGGGGGAATCAATGAAATATATGTTGAGTCAAATTCCTCAACTATTCTTTGAGAGCATAAATATTTTATAAAATATATAAGTGTCAAGTCAACAAGAAAGCAAGTTTGTTTTCAAATATTGAAAAGGAGAAAGTTCACTTTTCGGTTTTTTATTTCATAAATATAACGGTCAAATATTGAGGAGTCATTTTAAGACCTATACCGCACACGTTGTTTTGGTAAAATGTCACTTTTAATCAAGAAAGCAAGGATTGTTGTCTATCCATTTAATAACAGTTGGCTAAAACCATCTGTTTAAGAACTATTAAGAATCAACTCAATCAGCTATCATGCTCACCATGAATCATAGTAATAGTAACTATGTACATAGTCAGAAATATCAGATGTTTTTTATTCTTGATACTGGCCGGTATTTTTTTCCAATAATATAGTTGCAATTATTGGAGTCATTATTAAATTAATCGAAATAGACTACTATTAATACAAACGAAAGAGAATGTCTTCAAGAATATGAAAACAGTTCTAACTCATTTTTGAAATATTTCAGATAGACTTGGTTTCTTATTACTTGACACATATATTCGCTATTGAAACTTTAAAACTTTAAATACTGACGACACAGATTCCATGATAAATCAATGAAATGCCATGTTTGTGGGTATTTATTAATTGAAATGTACACATTTATTTAAGAAAACATAAAAGAAACTTCTCTTTAAAATGGAAACAGTGGTATTTGTATCAAATCAAATTAATGGGTAAACCCTAAAAAAATACTAAATTTCTAGAATTAATTTTGCTCTGGATGGATTAGGGACCAGAAAAGTAAAATACTCGAAGAAAAATATCCTATCCTTGCAAGAGGTATAGTTGATATATTGGCAGGACTATGCAAAATATCTATTAACATATTTTTAATACCTACTATGAAGGTCTAAAATATAATAAAGAGAGAGAAACAGAGGGATTTGAAAGATGGTAAGGGTTTAAGTCTTTACATAAATATATTTGTTCATCTCATTGTCACGTCAAAATCCACTGCAGTAATTAAATATTTTCTATAATTTGAAAAGGTTTTTATTCTAATAAAGATAAACTTTCACAACAATGACGTCACGTACAAACGTGCCCTATAGTTTAGAGCAGGGGCTCTAAATTGCCTTCCCACTCCCTATGAATTAGTGTAGCAGTTCAAGGGTAATGATGATTCACCAGGGATTAGAAGAAAGTCGATGAGCAAACGAGTAGATCGCTGAAGCCATTTCAAAGACTTCAACAAAATATTCCATACTTTAATTTATACAAATTTGTTTAGAGAGCTGAGCTGTTCAATTGCTTCTGCACACTGGCCAATGGAGACTTTTTTTAAAGATAACAAATATTTATTTACTAATATAGCTCAACACTTCACCTTCTAGTTGAGGCTGACTCATTTCTATGTGAGGAGTTGAAAAAATGTATTGTAAAAATACCTTGTTTAATTTGGACGACTTGATTCTATATTTAGTTATGTAGACACAAAAACAGTTGTTTGGTTCAAATGTTAATATAACTGAAGTCAGGGCGCTTTTAGGGGACTAAAAGTTTGGCAAAGCTTTTTAAAAGCACATTGAGATCTTCTTTGCTTTTCTAATTTACAAAGAATATCTAGTCTAGAGCCGTGTTTCTCAACCTTTTCTGGCCAGGCTTCAACTAATTACCTTTACCTAAAGTCAGGATGTCCCTTCTTCCTCTATAATAAATTGAAATATAGAGAAATATTTTATAGATAGTAAAAAAATATACTTTGGAATAGTAAAATTGAATTATATTGTTCCATAATATTTACCTATAAAAGAACCAAATAAAAGTATTTTTTTATTCAATTGATATTTTAAGATACAGGGTGAGTAAAGTTATTTTCTTGGTTTTTTTTTCTGCTTCTAGTTTTTTACTTCAAAACAAAACTATGATGAAATATATATCTAAATATATTTCAAAGCAGTAGTGTTCACTACTAGGACAGAAATCATTCTTGTTACTAGGAAAAAAACAGTTATCACTTGAATGCATTCATTGATACAAGTCTAAACACTCTTTGAATACCAAAACACTTTAAAAATATATTGCCTTCTATGTAAAAAAAAAAACTAAATTACACCTCTGTGGAATGTACACTCCACGCTAAGAATCATTTTATTTAAACCCTTTCTTTAATTCCTATATGACCTTTTAAATATAATATATCTTCTCCGCTTTTTTTTTATTGCAATATTTAAGTGCAATTTGTAACGCATTCAAGGGATTAATCAGAACTTTTTATTAGTATGTAGTAGATGTGAAAGATATTTAATTGTTTGGTGAGTGCAAATTTAGTCAGAACACATTTTTTCATGCCTTTGTGTTAACTGGTCACATAGTAAACGACAAAATATTGTTAATAAAATCAAGTATTTTCTTAACAATTTATAGATTGATTTTTGTTAAAAATTTGTTGATGAAAAATTATAAAAACGTTTATTTATATACACACTAGAAACTTTGATTCATAAGTATTCGTTCATGTAATATCAGTGTGTTTTATACGAGCATTTGAACGTCAGTACAACTTTTTAGTGTATATTATGAAATAACTCAATTATGTAATTATACCCCAAAAGAAATATTATATATTACATTACGAGAAACATCATTATTTAATATGTTTCTACAAAAATCAAAACTTACTCAAAAGTTTCTTTTTCAAAAATTAAATTTACCATTAGTCAATGGCAATTATTATCAATGTCTTAAGTGTCAAAAATATAAAGTTTAAAATCCAGATTACTTGATTAAATCGGCTTCTTTTTTTCTCTTTTTTTTAAAGTTGATTTTATTAAAGATTAAATGTTAGTTTCACAATTTCTTATTTATTTATTTCACAAATACAGTTGCACCTTGAATATAATGATTGGGATATTTCCATGCTTCATGTTTCTATTGATGAACATCAGGTCTATACCTATAAAATGAAACTGTATTTTTCAACTTCTAACATTAATTGTGAAAAAATGGACACAAATTTAATCTTCAAAATAATAACTCTAGCTAGCGACATATTTTCCCCTCCTCTTAGGCAATGTGTGGATCCCACACCAAAAAAATTGACTGTCTTTGGCTGCAAACCAGTCATCGAACCATTTTAGGCTTTTGTGTGTGAATTGAAGACCTGTTCTTTTAATGCGTGACCCATCGATGAGGACAAGTGATAATCTGTTGGCACCAAGTCTGGTGAATAAATCTCATGAACCAACGGTTCCCAATCGTACGTCTCCACCAATGCAAGGGTCACTTCTGTTCGATATGGCAGTACATTGTCATCAAGAAAAATTACTAGGTGATGCTGATCGGAATATTCTGGGCGTTTTTGGTGTATAGTGCTGTTCAAATCGGTCAATTGTCGTTGGTAGCGTGCTCTTTCAACTATTTCATCGGGTTTTAAATATTCATACCAAATCATACCACGATGATTCAAGAAAACACACAGCATGCCTTGGGGCCGTTCTCCACACTAAAATCAGCACTTTGGAATTTTTCAAATCCCCTGAAGCACTGTTTTCTGCTTAGAACATGTCCACCATAAACTTCTACAAGCATTTGATGTGTTTCAAAAGCGTTTTTCTTCAAATGAAAACAGAAAATCTAGGAAGTCCGCAAATCATCGTTTGAAGGCACACAATGTTCAAAATTTTTAAGAACGAACAAAAATGCGTTGTTGCATAAAACTGGACAAACAATGAACTGAATATTGTGACCGGATGACAAACAAAGAAAAATAAGACATTTGGGATTATTTCGAATTACTCCTAGCGACATCTATTGCCTAATAGATGAAAGTCTCATTTCATAGATATTGACCTAATAGAACCATTAAGCATCAAAGGAGCCCAGAACAGGTTGTTAATCAAAAAATCCTTTAAAAAAATAAAAGTCATGGGTCGAAGAGCAATGATCCGTAGGATACTCAAAATGAAGAAAAAGAATTTATAACTTCTTTTAAACTTTTTTTCCACATTTTTTTATTACCATAAAAAATTGTCTTCAAGTGCTTTAAATATATATATATATATATATATATATATATATATATACTACAAAATGTAAGTCACTTTATACCTAGAAATGTATCTATTAATTTTTTTAACCTCGATTTCATATTTTATATATATATATATATATATTGCAAAGCCCTCTATGTCACTTTTGATTGGCCAAAGTGTCAAAAACAAATGTACATTTTTTTGTATCCTTCTTTTTCCTCTCCATAGTTTGTTCTTATAAGGGGTTCCTTCTTTTTACGTGCTATTTTTTGATGACGTTGTTCACCTGAATAAATCATAGCACGAGAGCATAGTATGCATGGACTTTTTCAATAATGTCTCAGATTAAGAATGTTTTAAGCAACTAGCTACCTATAATTAGGCATATTGCACTCGTACATTATTATCTTTTAAAGAGGGTACCATCCTTCATGTTTTCTTACGAGCTGCATTATTTTATACATACAAAACTGGGACTAAGATATTTTTTTTAAGAAAATATATTTATTAATTTAGTTGCTTAAGACTTGGGTGGGATTGAAACTGAGTTGACACTCAGACCAATCACAAAAATCAAATCAATAGTATGCATTTCTAACAATTACGCTTATGCCTCGCAATCCCAGCATTTTTAGTATACACTTGTCTGCTACTCAATAAAGCACGTTTAAAATGAAATCATTTTAATATTCAATTAATATAATTTAGTACTTTTTTTGTCCCATTGTGTTCTGATTTGTGATCCAAATAAACTACATAGTTATTTGATTTTTTTAACCTTCTCTTCCAAACGTTTTACTTGGTTAGATACCAAGTAAAAAATCAGATGAAGTTGGTACAAATAAATCTAACTTTTAGAGAGAAACGGACATAAAAAAGGGGCTTCTTTATTATGTAAATTATATATTTTAAATGTAATTAGGGTAAGACATGAGATTTGACAAACATATAGCACCATCTGTATTACACATTAAATGAATGATGACAAATATAATTAATTACTCATATGTCATAATACATTTAAATGTATCACGTCAAATCATTCAATTTGTCATACGTCATAATTTGACGTCAGAAAACTCAAATGATAAAATTATTATGAAATTGGAACACAGAAATACCCGGACGAGCATTAAAACTCCGATTCTATTCGTACATACTTTCTTAAAAGACAAATAAATAGGAGATATCCAATGATTTGAATAGGTTTTAAAGTAATAGAAATGAGTACCCGAGTCACGGAATTCGAGTCACAAATCTTGATTTGGACTTAAAAATGGCTAGAAAAGAGCTTGTTTATTTGACTTTAGAGGACTTGAATCCCATTTGCTTCTCTGCCCCTCTCTGTACATCAACAATGAGTATTTCATGATTGGCATACATTCAAACCACATAGAAAAATATTTTGTTGATACGTACATGTGATTATATGTATAAATATACGCTTAATTTGCTTTGTAATTCAAACTAAATACACTATCGAAATTACATTTGAGTGTATGTATATAAAATACTTATTCATGATGATTGATCAGATATTCCACAATTCGTTTTTGCAACAATATTTTGAACATGTAGGAGAAATGAGAAATGATTCTACAACACGGAAAAAATAATTATAGTGCCAAATTAACGATGGTTTGGTTATTTTTTACATATATTGTATGCACAAAAGTTTCGAGTATATTTTGGTAGTCCTACAATTACCAATCTTAGGAATAGGCGTGTAATATTAAGAGTATGTGATCTGTGATACTTGCGCGTGTAAAACAGCTATGTTTGCTGAGGATTAGTAAGCACCAATAGTCCTTCACATCTATTTCACATAGTATTTTCTTCACATCTGTACTAATGATAAGACAGCACATCAGCTGATAATGTTAAATTTTTAAATTAGGTAGGGTAAATAAACTTCTGTTAGTTCACACATTGGTTTGACTCATTGGATCTGATGCGACTTTTACGATAATTAAGAAAAAAATGACGACAGTCCACTTAAAAAATACCATATGCGTGTTTTGAAGTTATTGTTTCCCCCTCATTATTATTTGAAAGTTGATAAATGGAGCTCTACTTATAATTTACCTATGGTTCCAGATTTCAGCCCTAACATTTTCCTTCACAACTTCCCACATAAATATTTGCCAATATTTTTTTTCACTAAGATTTGCAAATATAAAGAAAAAAGAACAAACTCACGGATGACAACTTCTGACTCATCCGTCAAATAAATATACCAAATATCCAAACTTACTGTTCCTCTCGTACTGAGAAGGAGTATTATTGCAATGACGAACGTACCTTTGATATAATTATGTACAACCTTAATTATATTATTTTTCTTAGGTGCGTCTTTTAAGGTGTGTTTTATATTTATGTAAGATCTTTAGTCTGATAAAAAGTGAACAATGTGGCGTTTTCACGCAATTTATTCAATTATGTTTGGAGGTTATAAATAATCTACGCCCTTTCATCAAATCTTATGATTACTATGACGGTGCACAAAACTATGTATATGTATATATATATATAAACAATAGTAAAAGTTGAATTAGCATATATAAATATAAATTGTAAATAAAAGGTAGATTGCGTGATTATTTCTTTTGAAGAAATGCTCGTAAATACACAGTAAATTAATAAATATCTAAGAACACTATTGTTAGAAAGCCTTTAAAAGTTCTACGCTGCAGAATTGCATACATACAGCTATGTATATGACATGTGATAATGTTAAATTATTAGAAAAGGAAGGGCATTGTGCAATAAAGTGCAATAAATATCAAGACACATTATATTCAAACAGTTATTGTTACAATAAAAAAAATGAAGTAGGGTGTATTTAATGATTGTATCTCATGTTTGAAGTCAATGAGCTGTTTATTTCAAATTGCAAATTTAAGAAAAACTAAAAATAAAGTAAAAGCAATCTGCATTAAAGTAGCTCAAAGATATAATTGTAGTGCATTGATTACTAATTCCCTCAAGTTTATTTTTCTTTTTCCCTTCCACTAGATTTGAGATTTGAAAATTTACTTAAATAAGGATACAGTATGTTGAAAATAATCTTATTTCCTGAAAATTCAATTTTAAAAAGTTACTGTTATATATGTGTCAAGTCAACAAGAAACCAAGTTTATCTGAAATATTTCAAAAATGTGTGTGAACTGCACTCATATTCTTGAAGATATTCTCTCGTTTGTATTAATAGTAGTCTATTTCGATTAATTAACTAATGACTCCAATAATTACAACTGTATTATAGGAAAAAAATACCGACCACCATCAAGAATAAAAAACATCTGGTATTTCTGACTATATTGTAGTTACTGTCACAATGACATGGTGAGCATGATAGCAGATTAAGTTGATTCTTAATAGTTTTTAAACAGATGAACTGGTTTTAGCAAATTGCAACCAAATAAATCTCTGGGGCTATGAAAAAGATGCACGTTCTTTCAGGGACTTCATGTGCAGTCGACACATTTATCTTATTCCTCTATTGGATCGACAACAATCCTTGCTTTCTTGATTAAAAGTGATACGTTAGCAAAAACCGTGCGCAGTATGTATTAAAATGACTCCGAAATATTTGACCGTTGTATTTTTGAAATAAAAAGACCGAAAAGTGGATTTTCTCCTTTTCAATATTTGAAAACAAAATTACTTTTCTGTTAACTTGACACATATATCTAATACATAATTTTAGTCTGCTACAATGTCTTAAGCACCGCCAAAAATTTAAATAGGAGCCTCTAAAGAGTTGCAATATTACATGAAGACTACAAAACTGTAAATAAGGGCTATAAAAGGTATTATTACTTCAACGACCTAACTTACATTTGAATTGATAATTAGTTTTGAAAAAATTCTAGGCAATCATAGCCAGCCCAGATCAAGAATTCATGAGAGTTACTAAAGACTTAAATCCTATTTACGTATGTATTTGTTGGTTACGTTCTTAGCGATTGGTCGTTGGAATTTTAATTTTTTTTCTATATTCAAAAAAATCTGTGTGAGTATGAAATTTTTCATTTTCTGACATTTATAAATTTGAATTAATTTCCTTTTACCCCCCCCCCCCCTAAAGAACATGAATGTTCTTCCCTGTAAAAATAAAAGAAAATAGCTATTTCTAGCTCATAATGCAAAATATCATTACAACTTAAGCTGCTCCTCTCCCAAAACCTTTTAAGTACTTTATATCTCATAGTGATTGCTATAACTATCCAAGGACAAATGTGCCTGAGCTATCAAAATTCTGAATTGAATTTCATTTTTGTCAGAAAATCTGTTTTTCATTCAGAAATGATATGTGCGAATCTTTATATTTTAAAAAAAATTTCCATATTTGATTTGTAATTTATATTTTAAAGGAATCAATTTACATTTTTGAATATTTTATCCATTATTGTATGACTTTTAAAAAAATTTATGATAGTATCTTTATTCTTTATAAAATAAAGCCTTCATCGCTTAGATAAAGGTTAGTTATCATTAATATCCATACTTGGAAGTATAATAAGGTAATAATTCATGAATATAAGTATAAATAAATGGTGTTATATGGTAAATGATGCATCATTAATATTATGTTGTTGCTCAAAAGAAATAGACAGTTGTATATTGACAGTTTAATGATGCCTCGTGTTACATAGCATAGATTAATTTTCTGTTCATACATTCTACGACTAAAGAAGAATGTTTTCCATAGGGCGTCTTCAAAGAAAAAACCATTTTAAAAAGTGCATGTTTTACCTCTCAATTATTTGATATATTAAATTGCTTAATAGTAGTAGAACCATCAGATTTTTTTCCATTCCATTGAGAACGAAGATAGTTGTCATTTTGACGTCTTGTATCTTAGTCTTGTCTTTCAACACATATCAATAGTTAAAATCAAATAATTGACATTATATCAAGGTTTGTCTCAGAGGGATATAGTTCTGTATCCACTCTTGTTGCAACCGTATCCTGTATTAAGGACATTTTTAATAAAAATTGCGAAACATTGTGGATTGTAAATGCCTCAAAGTTAACTTGAGTAAAGTAAAAGTATGTTATTGTATTTTGTAATCTCACTCTTGATGACATATTTTTTATATTTGAAATGACTATTAAATTTCCAATATATATTTTTAGAATTTTGGATATCACTTTTGAAAAAAAATATATACAAGCTCTATGCTTAACAAAATCACCCGTTGTAAAACTCGAAAAATTCATTTTTGGTTGTTTACAAAAACAAGTGTGACTCGAAGATAATTAAACCTTTTGACAAGCAGACATTTGGCAATTGTTTTAAACAGTCCTACCGACATAGGAAAAAAAATTAGTACCCAAGAGTTTTAAATGACAAATTCATCTTACTTTTTGACCACAGTAGTAGATAGAAATTTAGTCAAAACGCTTCTTTTTAAAATATTACACACCTCTATAGACTGCAACTACATAGGGTAATGATTTAAAACTTAAAAAGTGAAAAACAAAAAAACAAAAAATCATCTACATTTAACTTATTTGAAAAAAGTAATCTAACAGATGTTGCTTACACAGAATGTGATATTCAAGCTATTCTTTTTGTATTTTATAAAAAAAGTGTTTTATTACTTGAGCCAAATAACTGTCTTATTTTGAACAATTTTGAGTGAGTAATTTTGGATAACAAATAATGAGTCTAGTATTACAATTTGTAAAACGTTAAAACTACAAATTTTGACCCATAGTTTTTTAAAACTGTTAATGTCATTTCCAGAAATGATTTGGTCAATATGGTTTATTGAATTTGTACGTATTTCGTGACAATAATACTTCAAACTAATGCAAACATTTTACTATTCATTATTTCGGCACATTTAAAGAATTTCAACATAAACACTTCCTTCGACAGTTTTGTGTGAAGCACCATCACAGCCATTTACGGCACATTGAGTAATAGAACATGTCCAATTTCCTTGATCTAATGTAGATGATTGTTTAATTTTAATGCCACAAAGTGTATTTGACACATTGGGGTCTTCTCCAAAGAATTCAGTCTCCTGTAACTCGAGGTCACAACGTGTTATGATTTCATAGTCGCCAATACCAATAAAACAAAGTTGACCCCTGCAAATGTAGATACTCTTACATTTTTTGTTGTCGCTGTTGCGTGTCCATGTACAGTACTTCCAGTCTCGGTTTTCTATTAGACTTCCACCATCTGTAATTTTACAAAAAAGGTCAAAGGGAGCACCTTGCTTAATAGACAAGTCTTCAGACATTTCTTTGATAAAAAATCTTCTGAAGCTTTGGTCACTCAAATCTGCTGATTGTGAAACAAGGGCTTGAGCCAGAAAAATGAGAAATAGTACGGTGATCTTCATGATTGATTGATTGATATCTATAGACTTCTTGATTTGCGTGGGAATCAAACCCTTTTTATAAAAGAAATAATTTTGTTTTTTGATAAGATAATTTTGTTTACTAAGGATTCATAGATTTTTCGTTATTTCATTGCATGTATTTTAGTGTTTAAATTTTTTAATAGTAGCTACAAATCAGTATTATTCAATAAATTGAATTTTTTGTTTCTGATTCTATGTGTTTACCATAGTTAAATGAAACCCCATGTTCGTCCAAAATAAATATAGAATTAAAATATTCAGTTATAATTTTCTTTGAATAGTATTCATTATAATTTTTTATAAACTGTAAAGAGATAAGATTAATTTTGATCATTAAAGCTCTGTTATCACTGAATTTTATCACTTACTAATAATAACTGCAGCATATTAAAAGATCAAATTGAAAAATTTACATAAACAATTTTTACATATCTTATCACTGATTTTTTATTACTTAGCTTTGTTACTTTTCTTATATTACCAAGAATCTATACTAGTCATTTTTTATCTGAAAATCTTCTTGAATTATATAATTTTTCCATCTAAAGAACTAAACGTTTTTATAACAATTGGAATAAATACTATTATTTTTTTATACTGGGCAAGATCTATCCATAAGGATAGGGAACTTTATTTGTACGAGCAGCATATATTTATATATAAAACTCTTTGAGACTATGGTCTCTATATAATGTTAGACATTTAGTCCATAGTGAGTAACCACGAGTCAGTCTCCTTTTTAGAGTGCTTTCCCTAACTCTTCAACAAATATTTGGTTTTATTTTTACTGTGCGAAGCCAGATTTTCATACAGTCTTTCAAAACTAAAGTTTTTTCTATTGGGGTCTCAAATGGTTTTGTATTTGTGTGTGTGTGTGACATTCAAGCAAGCTCTAATATCATGGCTTTTAGATTTTCAACTCTTCACTTATGTAATGTAAACTATTTATAATTGTTTGAAATATTTTTTTCCTTCTCAGAATTCATTTCCTTTAACTTAAACAATAGCATATGAACTTTTTATTTAACTGCCTCTAATTATGAATTGATTAATTAGTTATTCATGGGGTAGTTTAATTGTAATTAAATCATATGCAAAAGGAGTTAAATGCATTTCTTTCTTCATTTTAGCACATTATAAAAATGTTCAAGTTCCTTATTGATTTGAAAAATATTTATTGTTCTGAGTACAAAGGGAAACCCCATTTATAAATGCAAATTGCACAAGGGTGTCAGTACAAAGTAACATATATGTATATAATCTTGGAAGCCGTTCAAGAAGTCTGGATTAGCAACCAAGAGGTTTATAAATAGATATATAATTACGTTTAAAATAGAGTGTTTTGTTATTTGAGAGTATTTTTTTCGACTGAACCAATCCATTTTCTCTCTGAAGAACAATCAATTAAATTACTATATCGACAATATATGAAGTATTCTAAACCATTTTGATTTTAGGTAAAATCCTTTTAGGTAAAGGATAGACTTTATTTATTTTTGTTTCGTAATTGATTCAATTCACTTAAATAATTATGGCTTCTTATTCCATTTTCTACAAATTCTTAAGACTCCTTCTCATTTTCTCTTACATAAATCATTTTGAATCACAAATCACATGTAATGTTCTTTCAATGATATTTTGGCTCAAAATCAGTCACTTTTTAATGACTTGTTCATTTAAAATTTTGCGCAAAGAGTTGTGTAGTTTTAAAGTTATACAAATTTACAATAAAGAAACTTTAATTCCTCTTAGGGCAATTTAAAATGTTTAAGATACATTCAATATATATGAGTTTCTCATATTTTTTTTTGGCTCAATTTTCTAAAAAGTTAATTTGATTAAATTTTCTGAAGAAAACAATTTAAAATTGTAAACAAATTTTTTCAAAATTTACTTTGATATATAATTTGATTTTGACATTGAAATGACCAATACCTTACCAAACATGATCTGAGAGTACTGATATATTGCTTCTTAGATTTTTTTATGGTTCCCTCTAAGATTTGTCATTCTCTTCATTTTTTAATGATCAATATTTATCTAAAATGGTTTGAGAGGCATAAAACTAAGACAATAGGGTTTGTTGAATTGTTCCCCAACAGCAAATCTGTGGGTGTATTCAAACAAAAAATATTGCCCTAAAAGTAAAATATATGTACAAAAATAAAGAATAAATACAATAAAAAATAAATTATATACCTTGGAGTCACAACATGAATATTAATTGCAAAAACATAAAATAGTAATACTTATAGGTATGTACAATATATGTACAAGCATTTATTTGTACGGAATGCTTTGAATACATGCCGAAAAATGTGCTTATTCACCATTCAGGGTACGAATACACATTTCTTTTGTTTTCCTTCAATTGCATGTAGATATATACATAATTGCAAATTAATTATAATCAAATTCAAGAAGTATTGATTGTTTTATCATGAGTCAAGTTTTTGACAAAATACAATAAACATTATCGTTTTTTGTACCTACAACTGCTTTTTAAATATATATATATATATATATATAAAGCTTAATGCATTGGTTGATAAATAAAATAAAAGATTTATTATTTACTGCTATGTTCTAGATGATTTTACACAGTTTTAAGAAAGCACCAAGGGATTCAGATCAAACGAAAAAATAGATGGTTTTTTTTAAGAAAGTTTAAAATTAATTACATTTCTTTCGTCAATACAGTAGCATTAAAGAGTTGAAACAAAAGTAAGAGAAGATAAAAATCCAGACAAGACGTTGACAAATCACTACTAACTATAATATGAATTGTAATTTTTTTTTACCTATACTTTAAGGTTTAAATTCTTAAAATACAATACAAATTGATATTTTTTTAATATAATGTCAATTATTCTTGAGTGCTTTATCGAATGGTCAAACCTGTTTCTAATCATAATTACATAATATATTCAGAAATTAAATTTGAAGTTTTAACAATTATTGTAAAATCAGAGAAATTGGTTCTCCATATTTGATATTAAAACGGCTACAAATTTAATTTCATATTTTTGCAAATTTTATTTTATATTTATAGAAATATTTGTATTCATAAAAATAAGGTAGTCTAAACTAAAGGCTTCTTCAATGCCTCTCTATCTATAAAATACCAATGGAAGATCAATATTTACCATATTAAAATAAACAAAACGATAAAAAAACACATTAAATATTAACTTAATTAATCGAATCTTCTTATTATTGATGTTTACCGATACACTTCAATATTTTAATACAAATGTATTATGAAAATAATAGTTATTGAACTCATGGTATTTTTGTGATCCACATCTACAATGTGGTTTTTAACAAGGGCCAAAAAACATATTTCATTGTTGGGTAAAACAATACACAGTAAAAATTTAATATTGAATAACTCCAAGAAAGTGAAGAAAGTTCGTATCTGTCTTTTATTATTTGTGACCACAGGATTTACACATATAACATATTCATACTTTATACCATTTTGGCATACCTATTATAAAATAGTAGCCATTTTTTGAATGATATTAAAGTTGGTTCACTGAATGTAGCCTTTTGCTCTTTTCAGCTCATTTTTTGTTTTAATTACAAAGAGACCATAAAAAAAAAACACACACACACACATAAGTAGATCAGAAAAGAGCAGGATCGACTCCTTGCTCCTATAAGTGAACCGAACTTTAGACACCCCATTCACACTGTTTGTAGAGTACCAGCTATTTGTACAAAGAGCTCTTGTTTAGAAATTTAAGGGTTATTATCTCAAAACAAACTCTCTTGGAGTTGGTGAATTGAGTAAGACATTGCAAACTATTTGCATTTTTAACTAGCCACGGACAATTAAAAAGACTCTAGATGCTTTTAAATCATGGTTCAAAGCTTAAAGACATAGTTAATATAGGGCACATAACATTTGGAGTCCTACAAAGTCCCAGTTCACAAACAAAGGATTAATAAAGCATACGTTACTAAATATTTAATCAGCCTTCAATTGTGTAAGGACTTTAAAATATTTCGAGTATATACTTTTAAAACATTAAACCTATACCCCTCATATCATCATAGTCCCTAACAATATAACTAAGCCTTATTGATTCATAAAACCAGAATGGAATAACTACAGATATATATATATATTAACATATATAGTTATCTGCCAAAATACGTTCCTAATCTCATTTATTGTGTGATTAAGAAAGAAACTGTTTTAATATAATGCCAATCAATGCTATTGAGCCGTATATAATTTTGTTTTATAAATTAGAAATGAACAACTTCGATTTTATATACAGAAAGTCATTCTTAATGAGTTTGTATTGAAAGATATTCATTTACTCAGAAATCTTAATTAATTTTTTTTTCTTTTTTGAAGCACATCAAGTTTATTGAGATATTAATGTCAAATTAAAAACATCAAAGTAATATATATATATATTATACTATTATGATGAGTTAATATATTTAGAAAATATAAATGGTTTGTTGAATTAGTGATAGTAAGAGATAAATGGATATTTTACAGTTGAGATATATATTAAAATTATAGTTTGACAAAAAAATGAGTCTTTTAAGAAAAAATTTAGAGAATGAATAAAATATTGTATTGTTTCGTCTCAAATAATTATCGGCCTTATAAAATAAATATACTGCACATTTGAGGGTAACAAAAAATCATCTTTATATCTATTTAGTCCGGTTATGACTACCCCGGAAGGAATCTGCTGATATACTGTTTTTTATTTCAAAGCTCTTTAGTACTTAATAAAATTTTCAAGTACTTACATTTAGTGTTGGATCAGTTCTATTAGGGTTGTACCAGTCCTTAATTTAGATACTAAAATCTGTTCCTTCCCTTTTATGATCCTTGAATAAGTATCACGAATTAAATGTATATATTTATAAGTAATTGTTTGGATACAAATATAGCATAAGTTTAAAGAGTTCTGACTCTTTAAACCATATTATGTTAACTTAAAAAAATTAATAGGATTTAACTTTTTTCCTAGTATAGTAAAGTCAAGCAAGTCCATCTAGGAAACCACTATAAGGGTTTTTTACTCCCCCTACTTTCTTTGAATCAAAGATTATGATTTTTTAAATTTATATATGTAGATCATAACATCACAAAATGACGTCATTTTTCCATGCATCAGATTTATGTGTGGTCTGAACTCGTCAAAATTATTAGACCGTTACAACTCTAATATGTACATATATAGAGTAGTGTTGGATCAATTCTAGGATTGAATTCCTCACCGGTCTTCTCTCTTCCTTTCCCCTTCCTCTTTCCATTGGGGACAAAGACACAGTATCAACAAAAACACTAAGCCTGAATACTAGCATTTGAAGTCTATTTTGTTTTTGTCCCTACAATACACTGACAATATTAAACTTGTCCGATATATCTGTGGTACCCATGATCTGGACTGTTGAAATAATTTTTTTTGTATATTATTTAGGCTTTTAATAAATGAAAAATGGGGTTAAAATTGTTAGTATGATATAAAATCTATTTGTATTCAGTCAAAAAGCATTATAAGGGCGTGTGTGTAATAAATTGACTAAGTACTTAATTTTTTTTTCAAAGTTCATAGAATAAAATGGTATATACAAGTTGTTTTCTAATAAAAAACACACATTACATTAACTTCTCAATGCAATTTCTCTATGGGACCCTTATAGGAAAATGATTTTGCAAAACACCAAAAAAAGTATTGCTTTTTTTTTAAAGAGAAAAATACATTATTACATTATTTTCATTATTCAAAACGAAGGAATATCACATAGAATTCAATAATTCACTGTCATTTGAATATAAGGTGATTAATCAATTGCTCCTTATTTTTATTTTATTTTTACTCCGCCGTCTCCATTTCTCCTTATTGATGTTCTTTAAGTATATACTTAACTTTTTCGATTCCAACTTAAGCTTCTTAAATCAATCTATTATTTTAATATTCGCACAACGTGCATTTAAACACATTAATTTATTGATATAGTAAAGGAATACTAAATTCTTCTATATTAAAAAAAAAAAAAAAATACAACGTTACACTCGTTACTTTTGAAGAAGATCCTATATGATATTATTGTCACTAGTGTCAATAATTTGTGCAAACGCTTCAAAAGTTAAGTGTTTTTCTTTACCAAGTTCCTTCCTACACATTTCAAGCTTTCCTTTATCGGAATATATAAATGAAAAAATAACATGTTCTCGTAATTAATTTTATTTAATCAAAAGAATCATAAAGTTGGTTAATTTGGATTGATTTTAACAAATTTAAAGCTCAAAATACACTCTTACATTAAATACATATTGTTCAAATATTATTTTTCTAGATCCAATATTTAATTTTTTTTCCCAACTAAAATACAAAGTTTAATTAAAATTTTCTATCATACCAATATAAAGGATATGAGTAGATATAATTTATTTATGTTTCGTGATTTCAAAATTGCAAAAGGCTGAATAGGGATACATTTATTATGTAGGATCCTTTGCTACAAAGTATATTGTCGAATTCAATCATATTTGTACATGTATATGAGGTGCATTACAAGATAATTGAGCAGAAGAAAAAAAAACTTATTTGGGGTGTGAGGTCAAGTATTGTCTCCATCAATGACCATTTAATTAAATAAAATTTCATGATAGGTATGTGGTGCTTTTTTTATTATGTTGATATCCAGAGCGAAATGAAATGTAGTGATATCCCTATATTCATAATATAATTTGTAAGAAATTGTCAAATTGAGCTAATTGTCCTTTCTTTACTTGGAGATGAAATGTTTATGGATGAAATTTGGTTTTGAAGAAGCTAGTGAGGATAAAAATACAAAGGAGAAGATAGTTGGGAGAAAAAGGAAGGAAGATAAACATTTACAAATCACGTTCAAAATTACATTCTATCCCTGATATAAAACTCATTTACTTTTCATAACAATGTATAACTTTATTATGAAATAGATCATTGTGAGATTGTTAGTTATTGTTTTATCGATGAAACTCGGCTTTCTATCCATTCACCGTTCAACAGTCAAAATTGTCTCGCTCCAGCTCCGGTTATCACTTTATTTTTTACTCAACTCTTCCCAAAGTAGATATAAATAGAAAATTTGTCAAAATAGAGTCAAATTTCATGAAGTGAAGAAAAACCCCAGTTGCTAACTTGTCTCGTCACATCCAAGTCTACTGAATAATTTGAAATATTACTGTTTTTTACATCTTTTTAACGATGAAACGATCACCATATGGAATTTGCATGTGTTTTAATTGCTTTCGACATGTTTTCAAATATTATTCGTATAGATGTAGAAATTGTTAAAGAAACCCTAGAAAACTAAATTAATATCCTAAAAGCCTGATTATGAAAATATTAAAATATTTCTTTTATTTCTTGTTATTTAAAAAAATTAATATGGCATCTCTCAGCGGTATCATATGCTTATACACATTATCTCATGTATGTATGATACATTGACATTACAAATAATAGTCCTTGAACACTTGTGAACAAATGAATTATTAATTAAAAATATATTTTTATAAATAAAAAAAATTAAAGGACATGATCCATTAAATTGCCTTTCACCGATTGAACCCACAAATGCGAATATGAATACATTGTTCTTACATGCCAGTGACGTGATACATCACTTAATTTTTACTTATAACTCGTGACATGATTTATAATAGGTAATGAAATAAAGAGTAACCTATAAAATAGTGACGTATGACGTAGATTAACGTAGAAATTTGACGGCTCAAAACTTCAAAAACGAATATAAAAAAAAGATTGGATTTTCTAAGCAATTTTAAATTCATTTATATTTATGTACAATGTCACACTTTGAGGAGTACTATTTATCGATTAAGGCCAACTTGATAGATCATCTGGTGTTCCCTTTAAAAAAAATACCATCTAAGAATTTTTTTTTTTTTTGTAAAAATATGTTCATATTTAATTTTCTTTTCTTAATGAACTCTTCAAAATGAACTCTTAAAACCAAACAAATAAATGTCGTTGGCAAAATAATACTAATTGAAATTATGCTAATTTATGTTGTTAAACACGCCTAAATAAAAAGTGTACGTGATTTTTATCCTTAAAAAAATAAATATTAGGGATGTCTCGATATTTTAATGTTCTGTTCGATTCCATTCGTAAAGTGTTGATCATGATCGGTATTTAACTTTCTTTGTTTCATGTCCAATGCAATTCTTCTGTCATTTTTATACGAATCCATGTTGAGTTAGTTGTTAAAAATTACTTCATGCAAGATATGTATGTAATTTGTGTAAATAAGATTTTGTGTGTGTGTGTGTTTTAAATGGAGTTTTTCCATTTTTACACGTTCAATATTTTCTATTTATGTAATATTAGTGATACATATACATTACCCTTATTAATATTAAAAGTATTGATACTCCTGTATGGGTAATCATTAATTGAACCAATTAAACGTTAATTTATATTTTCTAACCACAATTATTGAGCTTTTACCTTTATATTATGTTAGATATATTTTTGTATGTATGTAATGAATTTAGTTCATTTTTACGATATAATGTTTAAAATTTATATGTACCTAAAGAATATGCATGTAAATTATTTGACAATTGGATTGTCAATTTTATGAATCACAATAACCAGAAGAGTAATCATTCATAAAATAAAATAAATAATGAAGATAATGAAGCTAAGTTTCCTGTTCATGGACTCATAGAAGTGCTTTGATGAAGACAAACTCAAGGTAGATTGTGAGGAGTACAGATCACGAGGTAAATATAGTTTGAATAGAGTTACATTGCTCTTAATCATGATAACAAGAAGTGTTGTGTCGACTTAAAACGTTTGAGTCGTTTAATATTACCCCACTTCGATTTTTAGTAGTCACATTCCTCGGAGTCATTTCAAATATCCCTCTAACTTTATTATCAAATCCAAAGTTAGTAACTATATGTAAAAAAAAACTTGCTTTACATATAATATAATCTTATGCACCAGAACAGAGCAATCTGAATCCTTTCAATACCTTTGTTCATGAATTGTAGCCGTGTATGTAGAAAGGTGCTTCAAAATTTTTTACATTGAAAGTTGTGCTCAAATATTTATGAAATATTATACATACCTGCATATAGGTCAGTTACACACAGGACAACAAATTTGAAATGTCAAAAATCCTAAGGAGTATAAGTATCATAAAAGTTATTCAGTTTTGCACTCTGATTTCAAATCTGTAAATTTCTTCTTTTTTTTTTTTGGAGTCCAACAGTTTTTGAGAAAACTAAAAACAAGTGCAATACAGTGAAACAGTAGTTCACAGAAGGATTTCAGCTGATTTCGTAACCCTTCTGCGTGCTACTACTTTTGTAGCTCTACCATGAGTCTTTGATTTTGAGTTGATTTTTGAACGAAATTGAATGAAAATTTAGACATTTACATGGACGATTTCTTCATAGTTAAGGACTCTTATCGGGTGCTTGACCCTTGAAATTTTTGACTATTGACCAGTGTTATTATCAATAGTTGAAAAAAAAGGAAAAAATAAGTTTCATTACTAGAGTTTAACAAGATTAAGGGACACCCCTAAATCTTGTCAGATCGTAATTTACAACGTAATTGTATTTTTTAAATAAAACCAATATAGTTCACATGTAGTCTTCAATGATTATTATTACCTTATCGCTTCTGACATCATTTCACACGCCGTGAATCCCTCTTTTTCAACAATTCTCATAATAATTACTATAATATTTTACATGGAAGACATATGAGTGTACTCTACATTCATCAGTATATGAGCCTACAAGGATTTGAATTTTTTGATCGAGAACTACTCCAGGTACTTTAATTTACTTTATAAAAATAATTAAATAAATTAAACTTTTATTTCTATACCTTTATAAGTATATAACTTAATTTATCCTTTAATATGTTTATTTAAGTTTGAAAAACTTCTTTATAAATTACATATGAATGATATTCAATCCAATACAAATAAGATATATGTAGGTATTTATTATATTGAGAGTATAAAATTTATCAATCACAGTCTATGTTTTTATTATAATGCTATTGTTTACATATGACAGGAATTAAAATATTAATTTCATAAGTAAATTGTAAATACAATAGATTTGTAGTAGTTCTCAATAGTTGATTGAACATTTGATCATCTTCCTACGGGCCATTCAAATCACTGTAGACTTATAAACAATTCATCTAAATATCAAATTTCCCAAAAAGAGAGGCAAAACACCATTTGTATCCCTATACTGACCAAGGAACAAATTTTAAAATGCCTTCCATTTTCATATGAGTTGGTCAGAGTAAAGTACTTTAGCTCCCTATATGAATTTATTTAATATAACTTTAAATATCTTTCTATGGCATAACCATTGAATTCTAAAATGATTTAGGATGAAACTTCAAGATTTTGAAAGTTAATTTTATGTTACTTTAGTTCAAATATGTGTATACCCAAGCTTTGCTACCCAATCATATTCAATAATATATCAAATTGGAAGTAGCGAGAATTAATATTTAAAATGTTTATTTTTAAACTTTTTTGGGAATTATTAAACGTAGACTAAAATTAATGAAGTTGTAACTATTTATGCTTATTTCTGCAATAAGTGAATAAAATTTGTCAAATATCTCAATTTTGTGAATTAAACGATCTTAATTGAATCTCTATCTATAATCTTCATTTCTAAAAACAAGTCAAACCTCAAAATTAAAATATATACGAGAACTGTTCTTACAGTACTAACCGATCGTGTGGATAATTGTCCTCGATTGGGAGGTAATTTATTTTTATGTACCATATGTACATACTCTCAGTCGGTTTTGGCTGTTTGGCACACGGATTATAACTTGACATTCAAGATTATAAATGATACTAATTCATTCACCCAGTCACAATATAGATCCACACAATTTCTTGTTCCGTGATCTTTCAAAAAAAGAAAACTTTTCTAAAATAATTTACTGCAAACTCATTTTAAATTAATATTTAATTAAAAGAAATAAAAAGGAATGATAATGCATATTTAGCTTGTACTGATTGCATGTGCAGTCCTGATTGACACGCACAAATTTATAGATCCTTATTTAAGGTAAAGGAGGCATAATTGTGTTGCATAGCTTGTAAGACAAAGTTCCATTGTACTTGTAGCCAAAGGTGTGGCTATAATGTCTAAATTTGCATTTAATACTATCAGCGAAAAATACCGGGAAATTTGAATTTAATTCTTTTGGGACTCTGATAAGGATAAATGTTTTTGTTTTTTTAGGTTGGCAGTTCTGTCACTGACATTTGTGCCAAGTTACAAGTCAAAATATTCATTAATGTTTCAGTTAACGTCCTTTTGTGTATAGCTAAAATATAATTTTTCGTTTTTGAATGTAACTGAAAGATTATGACTAAAATTCAACTTAGATAAATGCTGTAGAAATAAATATTCCAGACTGACTTTTTTTCAATTTTGAGAATCTGGGGTTTATTCCTATAGGTACTTACTCAAAATTTCAAATTTAATAGCATTTCTATACTCAGCTGTTATTGTTCTGTAAATATTGACTTCATAAAAATTTTGTAACTATATTGAAAATTAGAAAAAGACGTAGTCACATTACCTCGGACTATTTTGAGGAGAATTAAATGAACTTTGATGGTTGAATAATGTTTTTTTTTTTTTTGATTACTGATATTTTTGCCCACATGTGTTATTTATACTTTAATTTGCTACTGATTAAAAGTCAATTAAAACCCAAAAATTAAGCACATTAAATAATTTATGAGGTGTTGACATGTAATTCTAGCTAATCTATGTCAATTGATTGTTTTTAGAGTTATATCACCTTATAATGATTGCCGCTTACAAAAAAATTATTTGAATGAGTAAATGTTCATGAGGAAATGTTTTCATTAAGGGCTTGAAGATCGATTCTTGTCATTTTATTAATCGATGAAAATACTTTGGTCATTAACCTCTGATCAGATAATAACAGACATGAAATAGTGATAATGAAATAAGTGTTATCAGTATCCATATTAATATTAGTGTTGTTTGTTGATATAATTGGTTCGAAGCAACGTGTCAAGGTAGGTTTTATTTACCTGTAGAACGTTTAAAATTATTATTTTGATACTATTTTTTTCTCCTTCTTTATTATATGTACAATGAGTTTGTATAAGCAAACTGGACATTGTACATTACTTCTTTCGAACCCAGGGGACCCCGGTGTCCCATAAATTGAAAATGCGCTTATGCGTTCCATTTTCAACCGATTTTTTATTCTTTGATAGCTATTATTCATGTTTCATAGTTCGTTATAAAAAAATTAAATTTAAATATTTTTCAAGGTATTGAACATTACGAAAAAATCATGTTTCAACCAAAATAACTTATTCGTTTTTCAAGGAAATTATTTGTTCATCAAATATATAAGTAGAATATAAGAATAAAGAATAAATGTAGCTAAATATATAATAAATACGAAAAAAGAAAACCATGTATTTTTAAAAACAAAAAAATTCCCTTCACACCCAGAGGAACACCATTGTCCCATTATTTATTAAAGAAACGGGTTGAACTACAATTTTTTTATAAATTCAAATTAAGTGAGCAAGTATGGTCAATCTGACCTCAAAAACCTAACTTCCAAAGTGCCAGAAAACCAAAACCCACTAAGAGCATAAACATAATAAAAATAAATTACCTACCATTCGATTACAATTATCAACACAACCGGTTAGTACTGTGGTAATGGTTCTTGCACATATTTTAACTTTAAGGTTTGATTTGCTTTTAGAAATGAGGTTTGAAGATAGAGTTACTTTCTTATACCTTACGGGTTTGAAAGAGTTATAATAATTTATATAATGCTTAGACCGGTTGTTTTAAAAATTAGACAATTGATCAGATTCTTTTTTTTTTTAAATATCTTAGGTTTAACTTCTAATTATAGTTGTAGTTGATTCATTTATCAAAAAATATGTCATTAGTTTAAAAACTACCTCCTACCTAGTATATATAAAAGGAAAGAATAAAGATTTTAAAATATATTTTGCCTAATGAGCTTATAAAACAAGGACAAACTCTTGTACTGAATGCAAATTTGCTTTTTACTTATACTTCTAATATCCATTTTTTGTATGGGAAGAAGGGATTTTTTGGAGTATATGTTACGAATATGTTTGAAAAATTAAGGGTTTATTTATAAAAAAAACTCATAAAATGACCGATATTATATTTAAACAAAAGATATCTTAAAAGAAAGAGGTAATTTTTTTTTTTTGATTTGTCAGACTTTTTAATTTGTTACACAATGAATAAAATCCATTTTTTAGGTATGACTCTTATATAGAGAGGCAAAAGGCTAAATAAAAGTTATATTTTAGCCAAGAGAGCCCAAGTTGAATATTCCTTTAATATTCTCATCATCCTCATAACTATTTATACAAATGTGAGCCAGAATTCTAAATGCAAAAAAATAAAAGAATGATAAAATAAAATTAGGTACAATTCAAATTTCACCAGAAATTCTATTCACTTTCATTTGTTTTTCGTCTTCTCCTTCTTTTTTTATAGATGGTTCTTGCTGGGAAATAACCCGTCTCTTGACAAGCGCCTCTCGGTTTCTAAAAGAACAAAAAAAAAGAGAATATAAGAGCTAATAAAAGTAGACGTAGCAATGCTTCAAACGCTCTTATGTAAAAAAAAAAAAAATACAAGAGTGAAAAAAGAGGATAAAGAAACTGAAAAATGGTTTTCATTGTTAGTAGCTTTTAAAAAGTCATTACGTTCGTTGAATAGTTAACAAAAAAAAATACAAAAAAATCTTTCAAAAATTGTGTTTTTTTTTTATTTGACAATGAAGCTTTTTTAAGAGTGAGTGATTCTTTTTAGTGTGAGCTTTTTATGGAATGACTTAATACACACAAAAGTGTTTTGACAAACTTTAATTTAAGATAAACGAAAAACACAATGCAAACTGACGCATAGATATACATACATACATACATAAAAGTTTTATTTTTCAAACATCCATAAATTCATCAAGAGCATAGCAATAATCATACACTATAAAAAGAGTAAGTTAAAAAAAAAATAATATTTTCACATTGTAAATTATATTCTGTCAATTCATCAACTCCATTAATATAATTTAATCTACAGATGATTCAACAAATTTAGACTTGAGTGTCTTTCTTTTTTCTTTTTAGACTGCACCAGTACATTTTCTGTTGCAAATCATAGTTAATGACCATATTGGCAAAATATCAAACCTTTTCAAACCATTTTTGAAGAGGTGCTGTTTCAATTGATGAAAAATAATTTTTATATTAAACAAAATTGACAAAATAGTAAATTTTTCAAAAAAAAATTTGGCAGAGCCTTTGACATATTAAGAAAAGGATCATTTTTGAATCAAAATTAATAAATTCTATACAAAAAAAAAAAATTAGCAAAATATAAAATACATCAAATCATTTTTGGCAAGATATCATTTATCTTTTAAATACATACATAAAAAAAGAACAATCATTTGATCAAAACTTACAAATTTTATATTAATAACTCGTACCGTTTTAAATATATTTATATTTTTGTATTTAGTGTCTGATTTTTTGTAGTTCGAACATTCAATAAATCCTGTTTTATGTTAAAAAAAATAATTTACTTCTTTTTTAAATATAGGGATATTCGAAATATAATCAAATTAGCACAGGTTTCCCCTAGTAATTAAACGCTTATTTGATAAAAATGTAATTAAGGGTATAAAACAACTGAAAGCTTGCTATTCAGTATTATTTCAGCAAATTCATCAATACATTCAAATAGTCCAAGTAATTGATTCTAGGGATATATCAGTTTGTTGTAGACACGAGGAATGCCACGAAAATACAATATTGAAATAAAACCAAGGGTCCCCTTATATTTAAAAAAAAAATTATAATGTTTTAAATGGCAGCATATATTCGACCCATAGTTTCAGACCCCTCAAAATACTCTTTTTTAGAATTAAATGTTTAGTACTTTGTTAATAAATGATTTGATACTTTAAAGTTTGTTTATCTTGTCAAAAAAAAAAAACTTAAAAACGGAACACTCTAATTTTTTTTTTTTTTGCATATGTATACTAAAATGTAATAAAAATAGAAATATATAAAACTCTACAAATAGGTGCATGTACAAAACATGATTGCTTAACTTATGAGTCTTTAACATTTAAGGTTACAAAAAAACAAAAGCAAAAAAAACTTCCTTATACTCTACAAAGCCAAAGTTGTTTTTTTTTTTAAAAAAGCCAAATACTTTTACTTATTCATATGTTGATTCAGAAAATGAGTAAGGCCAAATCATTGAGATAGTTTATAAAGGGTTATTATACCACTGAATAAATAACTAAAAATAGTACATACATATAGAGTAGAATGAATATTTAATGAGAGCACTACTTTTTTTGCATAAAGGATTTCTTCGTTGAGTGCTTTCACTTGTTTTATTTAAAAGGGTTTTTAAATGAGATATTTATTTAATACGGAAATGTTTAGTTAAAATTGACATGTCAATCACGTTTAAAATGGTTATTAATTTCGTTAAAGCTTTCATTATAGATTCAATGCTGTTAGAATAAAAATTCAGCCATCTTTTCATGAATTAAACTCTTTTTTAATTAAAGTGTATCGATTCAGAGATTGATTTTAGTGTACCAGAGTTATTTTAAATATAACTCTGTGAGTCTGTTTTTGTTGGATTTTTTTTTTTGGAATGTACCATCTTTGCTTTCTATTCCATTTAATAAAAAAGTACATAGAAATACAAAAATATTGTATATGATGAATCGACATTTTTTTGATTAGAAATGTTTTTTGATGAACAGCCAGACGGTTCTTTAGTTTATTTTTATATTTTTGATCAAAATATGTACCACTTATAATTAAACATGATAATAGACCCAAGTATGTTTCGTTTTCATCTATTTTAAGAGCTGTTTCTTTAATTTAGAATCTGTTCTAGAGAAATAAATTATACATGCTACATAAAACCGGAGGTGGAAGAGAGGGAAAAACTTTGATTTATATCTTTACTTTCATAAAATAATTATTATACATTATTGGCCTACAATATTGACTCAAAATTTTCATATACAACAGGTTTTTTCTAACAGTTAAATTCATCTTTATTTTCTATTACTTTTCACTATGAGTAGTTTAGTCTTTTTTGCCTACATTTGCTACAAAGTCCCTTTTATTGATATTTGTTCTGAACATTATGGATACAGGATAAATTTATTCATAATATTTTTAAAATTCCTATTCTTTGCAAAAAATTAATAATTTTTTTTACTAAACTACTCAATTTCTCGTTCTACTAAAATTATTTTTATGTTGAGTAACATTAATTAGTATGACTTAGTCTACAAAATGATGATGCAAGGCTTAAGAATTAGAAGGAAACGAATTATTGAGCATTCAATAATCAAGGAAACAAATTTGAAAGGGAAGCAAAATGACTTTCTTACTAAAAATTACAGGGATGAATTTGATTTCTTTCCCAATTAGGGTCATGGTAATTAGGGTCAGAGGAATCAAATTATATTCGAACATTCATCCTTTAAAAAGGGGAGTTAATCATTTTATATTTTTAAGAGAAAACTTTATAGAGAAAAGAAAATCTTAGTTGAAAATTACTTCACAAAACTTCTTTAACCTCTTATATGTCTTTATTAATCATCCCTCTCTTTTCAAAATAAACTTTGTGCACTAAAAAGTCTACATATTTAAATAGAAAATAAATTAACAGCTTCGTTTTGAATTTATAGTAAGTAATATCAGAGATATATAAACCCCTTTTTTAGAGATACGCTTTCATTACATATCAATTACTAATATTACTCTATAGAAATATTGTTTTTTCTTCTTTACAATACTTTTTTTTTCTCTCTAAAAAAGAATAATAAAATAAATCAGCCCTTGATACTGTATTGCTTAAATAACTAATTTCATTAGGAAAAATCCCTTTTACTTCCAAATAAAAGTTGTTGTTTTTTCATTCAGTATTGTTTTTTTTTTCTATTTGATTCCAGGGAAAACAATCATTTAATACTCATTCTCAGTGAGTATCAATGATAGTTTTCAGTATTAAAAATATTTATAAATTGCTATATTTATAAATATATATTCATGAATTTAATAACATGATATTAATTTTAACGCCAAGTTAAATTTGATACTTCCTTTCACATCTGATTTATTTATTACTAACTTTAAAATGACAGGTTGCTGCACGGGGTATTAATACCAATTATTATGTAGAAAAAACCCGGATTATTCAGAAGAGTCCAACCTACCACCATTCGGTCTCCTATGCATTTAGATCTCATTTTGGTTTTTAATTAGCCTTCAGCGACCTAGAGTAAACTAGGAGACTTATATGACAAGTCCTTTGTTCACCCTGAGTTTTTGCTCGGTAAAGCAAATGAACGAATAGTGGGACTCGCACTATATCCTTATATATAGAGATTTCTACTTTTTAATTATGTGTAGTTTCCTTATCAAGTTGATATAATATATTACTTATAGAAATGTATTGTCTCTAGATAAAATATGAAAAGAAGTAATTTAAAGGATTTAATTAAAAAATTTAATGGTTATTATTTTGAATTTGTACTGATTGCCAGATATTTTTTGTTAATAACAAACTAATATTGATAATAATAATATGATCTTGACCACAAAAAATGATAAGTTCACCTTGTGAACCTTTTATCTTCCCCTTCCAAACTGGTTTTGACATGGTTTTTGATACAACTTTGAATATAAAAATAATTCATGATTCTACATACAAAAAGAAAAGATTTGGTTCTCAGGAATAAATTAAATATGCCTACGTAATTTGGATGTGTTTGAGTAACTTTCTGGGTCATGTTACAATATTTTTATGGAAATGAAAGCATTTTTGTGTAATCTATGGAATTGTCTTCTTTGCAAAGTCTTAAATTATCATAGGAGTTACATATACCTTTATTGGCTCGAAAAAAATGTCATAAAAAAGAACTTGCAAATTTTGAAACTAAATTCAACCCACTCTTTCAATATTAGTATTTGCTATAACAAATTTATTTAGAAAAAAATGGTACAGTGCCTATTTTGATATAAGAACAAATATTTTCCTTTTCACTATCAACGTTGTTCTACTACCTTATGCAAAACTAAACTGAATGAATTTTTTTAAAGAGACAACATTTTTGTAGACTCAATACTACTTCAGTATTTCCATTTTTAAAATCATAAAAATGTTAGTACAAAGTCAGTTGATAACTATTATCGCAGAAGTACAAGAAAAACCCTGGAATTTAATAGCATAACTAATTAATCATCAACTAAGCCTATAAAATTTAATATATAAATTATATTGTTGTTGATCTTTAAATTATATATAAATATATATTAATATGAAGGATAAATAATCATTCACACATTCCATGTGTTCATTGGTCTAAAACAGGTGAAAGCCAAATTTGAAAATAAAAAAAAAATTTTTTTTTTTACTTTTGAATTGTAGATCACCTAAATTGGATCTTTTCATATTAAAATATATCAAATTAGTATTCAATTACTTAAGAAAGTTAGTTTCAATATGTATATTTAAGCAGATTTATGTGTGTGGTTTCCTTCCTCAAAAAATAATTCAAGCCTAAAAAATTAATGAAAATACTTCAAAATTCAATTGCCAAACTGCTTAAAATTCAGATTTTACAAAAAAACAAAAAACAAACGAACAGGAAAACGAATCAAGTATTAACATTTGAGATACAAAAGCAAGAATATTTTTTTTTTCAAATAAAATTTGATTGAGTTGTATGGTTTAAAAAATGAACAGAAGCTCAACTTCATCATACTAAAGTGATAATTAATTAATTGTAATTAGGATGTTAATCTTTTGATTATTTATGTATAAACAGCAAAAAAAATTGTAATTTGACATTTTATCAGGGAATGCAGCCTATTTTAAAATAGACTTTGTACAAACATATCTTTGCAACTATGACGTACTATCCCTCTGCTTCAAGACCATTTAGAAAACTTTTGTTAAACTAAAAAAAATTGCTTTACAATATATAAACAAACAACCATATCACAAAAGTTTATAATTACAATCAATAACAAATGCATAAACGGTCAATACTTGGACAGTACATTTAACTCTATGCATATTATTCTATCCATTAATTTAATATCCGCGTTTTAAAAAAAGTATTATACAATAATAAATATTAGTAATAATATGTTAACAGATATTGTATGTTTGTACATACAGCAAAGGAATAATTCAATTTGCAAATTTTTTTTTTGCATATAATTATTACATGTTATATTGGTAAACATATATTATGCATAGTAGTAGGCACTTATTATTTACGGATCAATGAAAGCAAAAAACAGAGTGAATATAAAATTAAAAATAATACAAAAGTTCTTACAAGGAGTAAAAGAATATCAATTTTTTGTAGGGAGCATGTTTTGTTATGAAATTTTGCAAATTCACTAAGACGTTGTATGTACATATATATATATATATATATATATATATATATGTATAGGAATTGCAATAAAAAAGTTTTTTTTTTAAATAATGTATGCGATTTTATAAAAAAGTTCTTATTTTCATTTAGTTTACCTTGAACCATCCTTGTTGTAAATGCATATGATTACCTATGATTTTAATGCTTGGGCAATCATGTTCCTTTTATTACTAAAAATAGACACAGCAACTTGTAAAAATAATTGCTAATGGCGATGGATTGAACTGTGGTTGAAACCAGCGATGGGAATAACGACGTAAATATTTAAAAATTATTTTCCCTTCCATTCAAACTCCGATATATTTAAAGGAACTTTAAAGAACTTTACTCTGTTACAAAAACGAAAACAAAACAAAACTTTACTTTTAATAATTGCATGAGTCAGTTTACAGCCTGTATCGTCATGTATAAATTCATTATCATTCTATGCTTTAGAATGTTTAATTTAAAACTGTTTTTTTCTGCTTTACCTTGATTTTTTTTTTTTTGAGTAAGAAATCAAAATACATTTATAAGTTAACGAATCCATAAATGCTGGTCGAGACTACTTTATACAAGACTAACACACGATCAAAACTTTAAGGATTTGAGTAAAAAATTAATATTATTTTTTCTAAAAAACTTTTATCTATCTACATTGATATTGATGACGATTAAAAGTGCAAGGCATTCAAGGTTCGAAACGTATTATAACAAAACCATAAGAAATTGATTCTGAGACGAAGACCAATCCCGAAAATCACATCACTTTGACGTGAATTAGAAAAGAAGCTAGCCTTGTCAATAATTATTGAAGTTGATTAGTAGATTAATCCAATAATTAAATAATAAAGCAACGCTAGGATGTGACCGGTATCATAAATGCTTGGAAAGCAAACACTATAAATGAAAAATTTTCTTAATCATTTCTATTTTATTTTTAATACTATACTATTTTGTAATATATAATATAAGCAGTTTGTAACTGCTTTTAAGTAAGGAAATACACTTGAAAATAGACTTATGTATTGCTTGTAAAATTGAGTATTAACTTCAAAAAAATTTGTGACATCACTCAATTCTAAAATGACAACAATCTACATAGTATTTTTGTCAGGTGTAAATTATTCTAATTTCCCTTCTTCATATGAGTGTTTTGAATATTTATTGATTGAAGTAGAGTCAGTTCTTGATAAACTATGATCAATTACCTAAGGAAGACCATAGACAGTTGCAATACTTTTTACTTTTGGCTCAATGACTGAGATTAGATTTGAGTTCGATGCATCTCAAATATCTTTTATTCCTCTTTTTTTTGGAAAAGTTGAGAATAAATATTATTTTTTTTCTTTGTAAAAAAATAAGAACTCATTAAATATATTTAATACAACTATTTGGTTCCATAAAGGATTCACATAATTTAAAATAAATATTAACTTGATTTTAAAACACGTTTGGTATTGAATCAAAAATCCTTTTTGTAGATTAAAAAAAAGAAAAAGTATTGTGTAAGTCACGAAAATCCTAATTTTTGTATGTATGTAGTTTGCTCTGTCCACTTAATATACATTAAACGACATTTTAACTAAACGTAATATTTTGTATATAGTTGTCAATTACAACTCATCATAAATATATACATATATAAAACAAATATGTCACAACTTTCATTGCTACACGCTACCTAAACATACACGGCCTTCACCTGATAGGTAGTTACATAAATGAAAATCTACAAAGAGACAAGACAACCATTACCTCAATCCCTCTCTGAGTTTGACATAGGTCTTTGAACATACATACATACATATATTTAAGATGTACCTACATACAATCAAGGGTACGAACTTATCTAAAACCATACCAAATATTTTTTATTTTAATTAAAAAAAAACTTTCTTATAGAAAGTTAAGAGATTTGATGAATATGACAAAAACAGAAAGGAAATCAAAACATACCCTTTTGAATTCATTATACCTTTTCCTTATTATTGATGCAATAAAAAAGCTGAACACAAAAGTGGTACTTGAATATGATTTAAAAATAACCTGTGGGGAAAAAAAATAATAATATAAAATCGATTTATTATGTATGTATATACTTTAGCTATAAAAATCAAGCGTAAAATTCTACTTTTTGATTGATTTTCTTGCCGCAATTCACATTTTTTTTATAAAAAATCTTTTTATATTCATTGTATTGAAATATTTTCATTGTTTTTTTTTTGTTTTTTTGTTTTTTTAATACATAATATACTCTCCAGATCCATTTTATATAACTGTACATTATAGTTATAATACGAATGTCATATTGATATACAAATAGTTGTACTTTCATGTACTTGTAAAACAATGTACTTATATATTATATGTAGTGGGTAGAGAAAGTGGTTTTTTACTCCAATATTTCTGGTGTATGTAGGGTATTGTACAAAAACAAAAAAATTCAGAGGACCATCAAAGCATGTATGTACAAAGGTTTACATACAAACAACAACAAAAAAGGACATTTGTAAAGGACGTTTGACATGTCAAAATATGTAAATGTTTATGAATATATGTAACATATACATATACTTGGTAGATAGTAGGGACTATTCACTTTGACACATGTACATAATTTCTTATGAAATATTTCAACCAAAAATTAATTCATTACTATATAATTATACATTATGTCATAATAAATTCAGATTAAAAGATCAAAGTCAAAAACCCATATACCAATATTTATGATAGACATTGACTGTAAATAGAACAATGAATTTCATTCCTGGATATTTAAAAACTATGCCTGAGAGACAACAAGTGTATGGTTATAATTAGCAATCGAATGTTATCTCTTTGTTGATAAACACTTTTTTTTTAAACTGGGAGAGTAAACCGAGGTAAAAATCTACACCCAGAAAGAAAAGGAATTTAATTACATAAACCTCAGTTGAAGGGAACTAAAAATTACACTATTAAAAAATTTGCAAAACATTCGAATAGTTCCTAGAATAAAAACATTGTCACTACATTAAAAAAACTGCATTTGTAATAGTTCAATATTTTAGAAGCATTCTAAAAAGTGTAAATTTAATTAAAATGCATGGAATAAAATTTTGAGTTCAGAATATTTTGGTTTATTAACAAAAAGTTTAGTCAAAAAGGGAAAGACAACTTTATCAATAGGCTGCTTGTATTATTCAACCAATGTTCTTGAGTATATATGTAGTTATAAAAAAGAAAAGAAACAAAAATTCAGTCTCCTCAATATGTGTATTTATCTGTCAATTTTTATTTACGAATTTAGTTTCTATATTTTTCCTTAGCAAATAAAAATTACTTGTATTAAAGAATCAAATATATATTAGAGCTTGCCAACTCACATTAATTTAGAGCAATGAGAACAAGATAAAAAGATTTATTTTTTATTTTTTTCATAATTTATTTTACCTCAAATCACTTCCTTCTTCTACAAAATAAGGCAATTTTACAATCAAACTTCAAATAGTTTGATGAAATTGAATCTGAATTTTTGATTTGTTAAATGTTTTTTCTTTATTATAATTGAATAATAATTTATAAAATGTACTTTCAAAACCAGGGCAAAATACACGACAGTTTTTGTATGTTTCATTTCTTAGATCATTGATTCTTCAAAAGAAACTTTAAAGTATGTTTTGTAAATAATTATATTTTTTTATTAAACTTAATATTGATACTTTCTCATTGGAGTCCGTTTATGGGTCATGATTCTATACTTTGACCTATTTACTGACCTTGAAATCATAGATTAAAAAGCTTGAAAAGGTATCAACTTTTAACTTTTTACATTATAATAAAAGTTTAAATTTGTTTTTTCTTCTTTTAACTTTTTTTTTGTAGCATAAAACCATTGGAATAGAACAAAATGAAGAACAATGTGGAGAATTTGGGTCGAATAACACATTTCATTTTGATTTTTTTTTCAAAAATAATTTAATTAATAAATTAATTATTGCTAACAATATTTCGTCTATACAAAGCTATCATGTCTTGAATTAGGAGTGGAATATCGACTGCTTTGAGTAATATAATTAGCTACTGAAAATATTATAAAAATGAATTAAAATGTCTATTAAAGCCACATTAATTGTTAAAAGTTAAAATTTTAACTCATATATCTCATAGAAAGGACATGGGAAGTTAATTCTGGAAATGATAGTCATAATATCTCATTGACCATAGAAAATGAAAGCATAATAAATTGCAAGGATCTTTCAAAGGACTTGAATATGAGGAACAACATACTAATTCATATTTCCATCGATTTATATGATAGTGAAAGGTTTTTTTTCTAGAATAATTAACTTAATAAATACACTTATTCTCCAGTTCAAATCTTTTGAAAAAAGGGTTTATTTAATAAATAAATAAATAAAAACAATTGGGAAAATTGAGATGAACATGTAAAGATTGATTTGACATATATGTGTATAATGGAATTATATCTTTTTTTTTTTTTCACAAAAAGAATTACACTGAAGCTTTTTAGAATACTCTCAAAAGATATATTTAATGTCATTACTCTATTTAACATGGCAAAAGTAAAGATTTTGACAGTTTTTGTAGAAAAATATTTTATATACATATATTGGGTTGACATTTTTTTTTTGTATTTGTTTTAATTAAGGAACGAAAAATAAATATAATATTTAAGCAAACATAGATATATGGATTCATATCTTGTAAGAAATATTTGAATTTATCTACAAAACTTTCCCTTTGATCTATTTTTGACAAAAAAAAAGCATATAGTAATTTTTTTTTTGTCTATGGAAATTTAACTTTATAATCATATTCTTGTCACATACTGAGAATTAAAATATTGTTTATTTTTTTTTAGAAAAACAAACAAAAACTATCTATCCATATATATATATATATATATATACAAACATTTCTTCTTTTCAAAAATCTAATAACTTTGAAAAGCAAATGTCTATATATATATATATATATTTTGCCAAAATGATTATTCATTAAAAAAAAGAAAAAACCTTAAATAAATTTTAATTTATGTACACATACAATTGTGTAACGTTTTTTCCAATTAATGATCATTAAGAGAGAGAGAGAGAGTGTCCTTTTTTTGTGAAAGCTATTTTTAACAATTTATTTAACCCATTTTTAATCCTTTTGTATGTTAATGTAAATCAAGTGACCCTAAGTGTCCTTTGCATAAAATGCTCTTGACCTATTTTGAAATACATAATGGATCCAAATATGAGTATAATAAATTGATTTTGTCAATGATGGAAGCAGGTAGAAAGATTGTGTAAGTTTAAGTGATGCTGTACTATAAAGTTATTCTCGTATAATATTTTTTTTCTTCCTAATTCAACAACTTATACATCAATGTTTTCACTGACATCACAGATTACGAATGAGTATCACATCTCTTTAATTGCAGTTTTAACTACACTTTATTGCAGGTATTTTTTTAGTTTCCTTCTGTAACGTTCAATCAAATATATACAAATATTTTTCTTTTTATGCTAATGGCTTTTTCTAGGGTTATTCTGATATTTTCTATTTTTTTGAATAAAGATTAGGTGAATTTAGTTTATTTGTTCACTTTTAAGTCATTTTTTCTCCATCTTTTTATTGTTATTTCTCAAATTCTTATTTTCTTTTTCTTTTCAATGAGATATTTTCTCAATATTGTTATGAATGTAATGCTTCTTGGCTGTGAGTTTTATAGATCACATGTAGCCTTACTAATTTAATAATCACTAATTTTGTACATAAAAATCGATTAGAGTAATGACTATTTTTTTCATAAAAAAGTTATTTAACAATAAAAATCAATGTAAAAAGGTAAATTTTTACATTCATGTCATGAACTCATACAAGCATTTTTAGCAATTTAATTGGTATTAATGAAAGTAAAAGGAATGAAATAATTTTTTTTAAATACATAATACAAATTAAATTAGTATATCTAACTATTAATGCTTTATCAAGTATTTAAATTGGTCTATTTGTGGGCTAGCTTTCTACCTCAGTTCACTTACCACGTGAAAAAAGATGTTCAACAAGGGAGGACATTTGATTTAATGACTTTTAAAATAAAAACGAAAACATAATTAAAGTTGTGTACTTGAAAAAAATTCAACTAATAAGGGGTAACAATCCCTATTAAATAGTAACCTTTTAGAGGATTGAAAATTTTATAAAAGATACAATTTTTTGGTAGACGCGCTAAAGTTCTTTAATCCTATTATGACATCCATTAGCATTGCAAAGATTCACCTTTTTCCTTCATTTTTATAAAATTTGATTGTTTATACATCTTAAATGACCAACTTATATAATAATAAAGTCATGTGAAAACGTTTTATAGATTTATATGTCAGTATAACGCACAAAACCTTTGTTTTTTACTGCCTATGGCTTATTTTTTTGTATAACTAAATAATAAGTAAATGTCATAACGTAATTATGATTGTAATCTTTTTAATCGTTCGTGAAAAGATTTACGAGACTTTACAAATAATTGCTTCTAAGGATTTTATGTTTCCTTATATGAAGAATTTATCATTCAAAAAATTATTTATTGAATAAAAGTCATTTAATTATAGATACACAGATATGTAAAATAACTCAATTTGAGTCCAACTTTAATGCACTAATAATGTAATTAATTAACTATACTTTTAATATAAGCATTCAACTATCGTAAAATTACGTAAAAACAATTTGAAATTTAATTATTATTGACTCAGAGGGCTTTACGATAGCATGAATAAATATAAATTGACTAAAGAATTTAGTTGATACTATTTGGTCGTAAATATATACATTTCTAATGAGTTCAACTCCTTCTTGTTAAGTCTGTAATTTGTTCGTATAAAAAAACTAATTAAAATAAAAGCTGCTATTACTTTTTGTATGTGTACATATATCTGTAGCAAGAAAAAAAATCTAAAATAGGAACACACAGGTATATAACGTACAAGCAGAGTAATCGTTATTTTTTTCCTTCCTTTATTTAGTAATGGTTCATGTAAGATCCACTCAAGAACGTTTTCAATTAAGAAAAAGGACTAAATAGAAAAGGGACATTATATTTAACTCTGTTTCTGTATGCTTTTAAATATGTCATTGAAATAATTAAATCGTCAATATATTCACATAATATTAAATACCGATTCTACCTAAAACGAAAAAAAAATAAAAAATTAACAAAGTAGTACAAACGTTCATTTCATTAACAATAATTATTGGTTAGCTAAAAATTATTTCTTTTATGTTGTTTAAACTCTAATCAGTATTCTATATTTTTGACTTAAATGCATTTCTGTGGCTCCCTAAATAATATTTACTCAATGTGAACAAAAAAAAACAATTGAATACTCCTTTTAAAATTCCAAGAAAAACAACGAATATCAAATTAGTAGCCTTGCTTATTAAATATTTGTTTCTCAGTATGAAGTTTAAATAAAAGGAACTACCTTGTATTACTTTACAATTTGAATTTGACATCTCATCTATAAATTATTTGCATTTAGTATAAATTGTATGGACTCATTTTATTTCTTATTTTAATTTTAAAACTCATTTGACGTACAAATTTGACGAATTAAAATCATTATTGTTAAAGTTTTTTTGGTCCAGTATGTGCTTCCAGTTATAAACTGACTAAATTACTTCTTTTTTTTTTAAATTAAACTCTAGCAAAACAATATATAAAGGTACGGAACTAAGCCTCCTAGAACATAACTACACTTTTGAAAGTAAAAATGAGCAATTTAAAGTTTGAATGAGCCTTTATTACTCAAGATGAAACATTATTCAGCTTTGAATCAAACATTTTTTTAAAAATGAATTAATTATGTAGATTTGAACATTTTGTTCTGAGATAGAATTGAATGATTTTCGTCAATTTTACAATTTTTATATTTTTTTTTCCTTACTCAAAAAATGGTTAACTAAAGTATAAAAAGTATAATACATCCATGTATATAAAAATTGCTAAAAATACCAAAATATAAAAAAGCTCATTGTAAATTGGATTTATAAATAAATATAAACATGCGTTGAAGCAAATTGATATGAAAAGGTATTATTACAAATTTTGTTATACAAATAATTTATGTCAAAGTGATATAAAGTTAAGGCATATATTATTTTTTGATTCGTTGATAGAGCTCTTATAAATGTTTCGATGGGATTAATGACACTAGGTTACCTTATTGGGGTAAACAAATAAAAGAAAACATTTATGCAGATCAACGATGACATTCACTTACAAAACCATGGTGTAAACCGAGTCAAACTTAAAAAATATAGGCAGTTGCATGGTCGTTTAGCTTCACCACACGTATAAATATGTACTTAGGTATAAGACATAAGCAAACTAACAACAATCATACCCTGATAGGGCCTGAGCCAACATTCATAGACAAAAGAATAGCAAAGGTATTCGTGGCCTTAGAAAACAAATTATAAAGCAAAGAAGGCTCATATGTTATTTTTATAGATAAAGCACATTAGAAGATTTATTATAAATCATATAAAAATCAATATTTTTACTAATTAGAAGGAAGCAACGGATCAAAAGGAAGTAGTACTCAATGATTAACAGAATGTGTCAAGTCAACAAGAAACCAATTTTATCTGAATTGTTTCAAATTGAGTTCGAACTCCTATCATATTCTTAAAGCAATTATTTCTCGTTTGTATTAACAGTATATTTCGATTGATTAAATATTGACTCCAATAATTGTGACTTATTTATAGGAAAAAAATACCTGCCACAATCAAGAATCAAAAACATCTAGTATTTCTGACTATGTAGTAATTACAGTTACTATGATTCATGGTAAGCATAATAGTGGATGTAGTTGATTCTTAATAGTGCTACAACCGATGATGAACTGGTTTTAGACACCTGCAACTAGATAAATCTCTGGGGCTATTAAAAAGATGAACGTTCCTTCAGGGACCAACTCGGCTCCATGTGCAGTCGACACATTTATCCATTTGCCCTATTGGATGAACAACAATCCTCCTTGGTTCCTCGATTAAAAGTGATATTTTAGCAAAAAAAAAAACAAAAAAAAAAAAAAACGTGCACGATAGTCTTGAAATGACTCCTAAATATTTGACCGTTATATTTATGATTTAAAAAAACTACTTAAAAGCGATGGATTTTCTCCTTTTCAATATATGAAAAACAAACTTGCTGTCTTGTTGACTTGACACATATATATTAAAATGGGGTCATTATCAAGAGACACCCTTGTCTTGAACCTATATTGAAAAATTTAAAAAAGGTTGAAATTTCGGGGAGCACAAACTATAGGCTTAGAGACAATGGTGCCATATTGTGCAAATTAAGCCAGTTTGGAAATTCTAAAGAATCAGAAATGATCAACAGTGTCCCTTTTTTTCTTTCTTTTTTTCTTTTCCTTTTTCATTATGTGACATTAGGGTGGATGGCTGAGGTCTTTTCAGTTGTTGTTGTCTTTATATTTTTATTTTTTTGTATATAGTTTATTTCTATTGCCTCAAGAAAGATGGAAAAAAGGAAGCAAAGACGAAGAATACTCTTTCTCCTTCCACTTGACAATGATAATAACCCTAACAAATATATATTTATATATATATATATATATACATACACAAACAGAGACTGTAACCAATTACTTACATTTCTTCATTAGAAAAAAAAAAGAAAGAAAAGGCAGTTTTACTCATTTATTTTCATACCCATGGGGAAATGAGGATATATGTATGTATACATAACCGCTTAGAATTCCTTCAAGCACAGTGTTGTCATATATAATGATACTGGTTAAAAGAAATAAGAAATAAGTAAATATATTTATATATAAGTATGTACATATGTATTTCAAACTTATTTAATCATCCATTAGATGATTAATTTCTTTCATGCCGCCATGGCCAAAAATCTTTCTTTCTTTCTTTCTCTCTCTCTCTCTCTCATAATTTTATTTGTATTCATTATTTTATCGAATATATTCTATAGTATATTAAAAAGTACTCTAAAAAACGTACTTTCTAATGTATACGTAAATTTTTACATGTGCGAACAATAACACAGATCAACAAATTTGAAATGTCAAAAATCTTAAGGGCTATAAGTGTGATAAAAGTTATTCAGTTTTGCACAGTGATTTCAAATCTGTAAATCTCTTTTTTTGGGGAGAGTCCGACAGAAATCGGGCTCAATAATTATGAGCTTTTTTGGCCCATTTTCTTATTTCATCTTCGATTTAAGCCTAAAAGGATACTCATTTTGTGCTTTAAATTTTTTTGATCCGCTACTGTGTTTTTAATGCAAATTCCATTAAAGTCTTTGTTTTGACCTGAAGGGACTTCTGGGGGCATAGGAGGCAGGAGTAGGGCCTAAAGTGGGCCAAAACGTTTTTATTTAAAATAACTCCTTGAATATTACATAAAATGAATTAATAAGTAATGCATTCAAGGGCATTAAAGACCCACAGCTTTCAAACGAGATGTCAAGCTCCTGATAAAATTTCTTAAGTAAGAAGAAATCGTTCATCTAAATATGTAATATGTAAATTTGATATTACAAATGACCATTTCTAAGGGGATTTATCAAATAATTTAAGGATATTTATACATTGAATTTCATCAATTTTTTCATAAAAATGCCATCCTTTCCACACGAATTCTTTTTCTTTTCTTTTTTCAATGGCATTAAATCTAATATTTTTGTGTTTTTTCTTTTAAAAGTTTTTAATTTATATACGTATATATAATATATAATATATAAATATATTCATAAACAAGCAAAATTTGTTAAACCGATAAATAACTTTTGAATTAAAAAATAAATTATTTGAATATGAGAATATGACTTTCTTTGCGAAGGTAATTTCCAACTCTTTTCTTTTTTTCTCCTCCTTTTGTTGTATTGATTCCAACATTCAAGGTCAATTATAATGCAATGATTACTATTATTGTTCACGACACTTCAAAACAAAAACAATTAAACAATGCATATTCAAGAATAAATCCTAGAAATCTTGATATCAAAAGGTAAATTAGAAAAAGGTAAGGAAGGAGCAAAAACAGATTATAAATAATAAAAACACACTTTTTTTTAATACAAAAATATGGGTTTTCAAAAAACGTTATCACTTGGAAAGTTCTTTATTTTGAATAGAACATAAGCAAACAATCAAATTTAATGATAATAAAAGTCCAAATGCTTTTTTAAAAGTGTTTTTTATTTCATATTAAAGTCTTTATATTAAGTTTCTCAGGGGCTTTTTAGAAATTTGTTCTTTTTTAATGGAAAAAAAGTATTACTATATAATTAATTTGAGTTAAACCATTTTGAGTGCTCACTCAAAATGGTTTCAATGTTATATTGGATAAAAACTATCCAGTAGATGTTGTATGGTTACTAATCACAGAGATATATATATCTATGTATATATAGGTAGGTATCAAAATCATATTTGTTTTAATAGAATACAAATATTCATCATTTCTCTTTGTCTCATCTATAAAATCTTCAGAAAATTTGATTTGTGGGAAGGCTCAGTTCATGAATAATTTCAGAAATAATTGAAGAAATTGAAATTTTTCCTATCAAATAGCAAATTGTACATAAAAAAGTTACTTCTCTTCCCCCTAAAAAAATCAAATTTGCAATCGTTTACAGAAATTTACAAACTTCCTTGAGATTGATATGATTGACAGAGGCTTGAGTTCGTGTTAGTCATATTTTTTTCCTTCAAAATACAACTTAGTAACTGGTTTTACAACTATTAATATACTTGAGCCATCTAACAGTAATGCATGGATAGGTTAACTTATGTACAAACCTTTTATTGCCATATATTAGTATCATAAAATATTTATCTTAATGTATTCTTCTTATGACATTTTGTACCTATATATGGACATAATTTAAAAGGATTTAAATCAACTTTAATATACAAAATATTCTAGAGCTCCATATATATATTCATAAGAAAATGGGGCTTAATATCACATTCTAATCAAAATTGTTTGGGTGGACTGTATAAATTTCACATATAATCTATGACAAAAAAATTAGGAGTAACTTAAATAAGTGTTTAGGTAAATTAAATGTATCATTGGGTAATGTTTCTGAAGAAAATCTAAAATAGTCAATTTAAAATAACGAATTAAACACTTAAAAAAGATGATGATTAAAAAAATTACGAAAGCAACAGCTTTTTCATCGCATAAATCAATATCTTGCCCCTTTTAGGAATTAAAATGATTAAATTTCAAATAGTTTTTTTTAAATTAGTTTATTTGTTTGGCGCTTTTACATGACGTCATCATTCTATAAGTCATCCTTCAAATAAATTCAATAAAAATCAGAATGATTTTTTCTACATCAATATATTGAGAAACAACACTTCCAACACGTCGTAACTTTTGCTTTATTATGCAATCTGTGACATCAATAAAAATACTGAATTGAAAAAAAAAAAAAAACTGTACATTTTATTTTATGAGGAAATTAAAAAAAAATTGTTGCCAATTCACTCTAAAAATAAATGCTATATAATAACTAAAATATAAGCACATAATTTATTTAAAAACATATTTTTGTAACTCGAGCTTAAATAAAAAACTAACTTATATTTCCTTGTATGTATCTCATGAGATATCTTATTTAATCCTAAGAGATTTTGAATTTTTTTTTAGATTTATGTACTTACTCATATATCCATGTTCATATATAAGCATATATATTGGCACATTTTATCAGGTGTAAATTTATTATTATGAAGTATAATTCCGACTCAATATTTTCCCACCTGTTGTAAGATCAGGAATAGAAAATCAAAAAATCATATAAAACACTAAAAAAGATGTTTACGTTATTTAGAGTCAGACGGCAGGACAGAAAAGTATGTAAAAATTAATGAAACACAGCAATTACCTTGCTAAGATCATCTTAGCCAAAAAAACTTTAACACAGTAGTCAATTGTTTATTTGTCTTTATCAAGATATTTTTTTGCATGTCCAACTCAATATTATGTAATATTAAGTAAGTCATTTGACTTGATTTTGTAAAGACTTCACATGGACTTAATACACATAGAATTTGGACTTCGAAGTTCATTTGAAAGAAAGAGGGAACTGATTTTTATCATGAAATTGATCCAGAGCTTTCTACCTTAAAAAATTTTTACTGCCCTTCGACTGTTACAATAAAGTCATATTAAGTTAAATATACTCTGGAGATAGGTTAAGTGTGTTGTTGTATTTTTGAGCCTTTGTTACAATATAACTTTTTACCAATTTCAAATTAAAATAGGGAAGGAGAGATCAGACATATGCTAGTTGCAAGGGTTTTTACTTTTGGCTCAATAACCGAGAGTAGATTTGAATCTGATACTCTTAAATTAAACACAAGACATTAAAGTATATTTTCGAGTAATAAGTAACTAAATTTTCCATTTTGTATCATAAATCACAATAGATATGTATTATTATTATTAATGATTATATAAATTCACTCCATCTCATAGAATGAATGCACTCTTATACTAAATATATTCTGAGACTCGTAAATACATTCAAAATAATGTAGAAGAATAGAAGAACCATAAAATATCGCAGCTTTATTGCATATCTTTCTTTTAGAGGTATTCCATATAAAATTTGACAAAAAAAACAATGATAATTATATGATTTTTTATACATAAATAATAACATCATCTATTTATTTATTAACATAACTTTTTTTCATTACAGCTTCTTCATATTAACCTTGTACGACGTCAAAAGAGAGTTTCTTTCATCCTCATCATCATCATTAATAAAGGTGAGGCTCTCAACGTTATTTAGAAACATGTAAATCTACCTTGAATCTAATTATTATTATACGTAACTTATAAATTAAAATATGTTTATCGTTTTTTTGTTCTTCTTTTGTCATCTATTGTATATTTCTATATTTGACTGAATAACTTTTTGTTCGTTTTGATAAATTATAGTTTATTTAGATATATATAAATATATATATATTTTGCTTTTTATATTATATTTCCTTTCGATGATAACGTATGATATGATGATGAAATCTTCATTAAGTATTCTGTTCAAATACTTACAACAAATATCTATGAGTAGATATATATATATATATAGATACCAACATACGTATAAACTCCCTTTCAAAGTTTGAATTAAAGTTTGTAGAATATTGGATTTAAGAAGGATACGAAAACATACAAATAAAAAAGAATTAAATAAATTCCAAAGATTTATTCAAGGTCCTTTCAAATAATATAAAGACAAAAGTGTATTGTTACTTGCTTTTAAAAAAACCAAAAACTTTTGGATATTTATTCTATTTTTATACTTGACTTATAAAAAATGCACAAAAATGTCAAATAAACTTCTAAATATCCTTGACTTTTTACTCATGATTTCAATTTTTTTCTTATCTAAAAGAATTATTTTGATATGGAAATTGATTGATTTGTCATTTTCATAATACTTGTGTTCATATTTAATTATTTACGTAGTTTTTTGAATCTGTGATGAATCTTTTTTTAAGCAGAGCACTACATTAGTTATTGAGGTGAATATAGAAAAAAATTATATATACTGTCTAATATGATTAATATTTAATTGGACATATTTGTTATTTGATCCAATGATTTTTTTTTTCAAAAGACGTAAGTATCAATAAAATTAAAGAGAAAAAATCCTGTTGATTTATAATTTATGGGTCAATTTCCACGCTCCACTCTCCCACAATTTCTACATGTATTGATAAAGAGACTTCTACAATCCTCTGTTATTTATCATTTGTGATAAATGAACTAAATACGCCGAATTTTATTACATAAACTCAGTTTAAATATACTAATAACACAGGTCAACAAATTTGAAATGTCAAAAATTCTAAGGGGTATAAGTAAAATAAAATTTATTCAATTTTGCACACTGATTTCAGGTCTGTAATTTTTTTAGTGAAATCAAACCCTACTTTTTGAGCTTATTTGGCCCATTTTCAAATTTCAATTTTAGCCTAGAAGGATACTCGTTTTTTGCATTAGAAATAATGATTTGCAAGAGTATTTATTGCAAATTATATTTCCAGTCTTTGTTTTGGTCTAAGGGGACTCCTGGAGACGTAGGGTGAGGGAGTAGTCCCAAAAGTCGACCAAATCCTTTGCATTTAAATAACTCCTTGAATATTAGTTGAAATGGATTAATAAGGTATGCATTCAAAAGCTAAGACCCACAGCTTTCAAACGAGATGTCAAGCGCCCGATAAGAGTCCTTTACTGAGAAAAAATTGTCCATCTAAATTTCTAAAATTTAATTCATTTCGAGCAAAAATTCGCTTCAAATCAATGACTACTAACGTAGTTGCGCGAAGAAGGATTGTGAAATCAAATGAAATGCACACAACTACTTCAGTCAATTGAAATTGTTTTTATTAACTTTATAGTGATTCTTTGATTTCTAGTAAGTTTTTGTTCGAAATAGAATAAAAATTATTTTAATATTATATCATATTTACCAAACCTTGATAAAAAGTCAAATATACAAATATTTTATAAGTAAAATACATTATCATAACATCAAAATATTTGCATTTATTCTAACTGGACATTTAAGAAGCATACTGAAAAGTAAATGCCATGAATTAACGATAATTTCCTAAAATTATGAAATTCTTAGTTCACAAACGTAGGAATAAAAATTAAAGTGTTTTAAATATTGATCTCAGTTTAGTCGCAACATCAATTTTTATTTTTTTTTGGATTTAAAACCAATAGTGCACACATTTCCTGGTAAGAAATTTTTGATATTCTGAGATTAGAGTCCTTGTCAATTCTAAAATAATAAATAAATAAAAATAGGAAATTGTTCAAAATTGAGGTTTTTATAAATATATGTAAAATCGAAATTATGTAGATATTGGTTAAAATTTACAAATTTTTTCTGAAAGCGACCTTGTCACTGTTTTTTTTTTTTTTTGGAAAAAAATGATTTTTCTCTCATAAAATTAATCAACTATTATTTTTCCAATAACACAGAGTTACAAGCACTCTTTTAATGACAAACCACTGAAAGTTGTATAAGGGAAAAAACCACAGGCCTTTCTGTTTAATTATTCATTGATTGTGTATTCATTTATAAATGCATCCTTGAGGTTTTTAACACTGAAATACCTGAAAAATAAATGAGTGAGGAGTAGATGTTGACTTTTTTGTTGTTTAATTTACTTTTTCTTTAAATGTTGTGAAACAGTATTTCATGAATATATTTAGAAATTAATATAAGTGTAATATAAAAAAAAATTTTTTTTGGTTATAATAACAAAAAATTCAGTTAACACTCCGTTTTCACGTAGTATCTTCTCAGAAACCTCAAATGAAGTGTTATCTTTGATGTACATAATTAATTCTCCCAGAGGCATTTTATTTTCTATATCATCTATTCATTATTTATTCACCATGATTAATTGAAAATGACACTTTATTAATTTATTCAGTAGTGAATGAGTCAAAAACAACCTTTGAGTTCTAGTAGGATGTTCAGTCAAATTTAGCAAACTCTAATAACTTGTTGGAAATTATTCATGATATTTGAAATTAGAAGGTTGGATTTTAAAATAATAAGACAATGTTAACATTTTAAAAAATTGAAGAACTTTTTTTTCTGAATTATTCGTAATAATCTATTATAAAAAATAGTTGTGAAGAAGGGTTCAATCATTCTAGTGTAAAAATGGTTTAAAGTACACACATGGAGGATTCGAAAAACTCATGTATCATGTATGATTTATTTTGTTATATTGGACCAATGTTCCATAGAAATAATTTTTATGAAAGTGCTGAATGCTAACTATCTAATAGAGTTACTTTATATGCCTTAATACAAACCATCAAGGATGATGGTAGCTTTACTGATTACAAACTAACCAGTGTTGTTTTATAAAGCTCTCTTTATTTAGAACTAACTAATGCTTCGAAGGAAACAAATAAACAATGGAAAAAATATATAGAAATTAAGGAAGTAAGTTTTTCATCTATTTATCTTCATTTGTCTGATGTTTTTTCGTTTTTTTTGTTTCAAGAACATTTAGCGGAGAGGAGAAAATGGGGTGAGAAGTTTTGTTAGGGGAGAAGGTACAAAAAAACAGAGAGTATGAAGAAGAAAAACAACTCTGAGATTTCTTCTAATTTACAAAAAAAAAAATCAATTTGAAACTTTTCCTATGAATGTAATTTCCTGTTTTTTCCCTTCTCCCAGAGTATTCTTCTTGTCTTTCACTCATGGAATATTTAGAAAACAAAATATCTAGCTATATGAACATACATATACATAGAACTTGGATCTTTTGCGAAACAAAATTGTAAAAAAATATATAAATTAGATTCTCTGAAAGTAACAAAAGACAACAACCGCTTTTTATTTTTTGTGTGTTTATTCAAAATACACAAATATGTAGGAAACCAAATTACTTTATTTGTACATTCATACATCCGTGGTTTGATATGTTGTTTAGGAATGGCTCATAGGAGGTATACACAAATGAACAAACATCCTGTTTATATGAACATAAAATTTGAAAACTCAAGGTTGTTTTTGGCCTCAAAAGCTTTTTTCATTTAGGTAATTCTACTCACATAGAAGTAGAGAGAAAAACTTGCAATTCACGTAGTAAAATAAATGTAACAAAACCTATGACACTTTATTAGGGATTGATATTAACCACTCTGGTCATAGATAGTTAGTCCTTTCGCGTCTTGAGAGTGTTTTTCTTGATCCACTTAACTTTGATCACTATTTATAAGCTACATGTAAATTTTGCAAGTAAAAGCTACAAAGTAATTCTATGTAGATCACTGATATATCAATTATATCAAACCATGAATTTATTTTTAGATACTTATCTAAAAATAAATTCATGGTTTGAATTTAATTGTATAATGTCTAATTTTTGCTTGCAATTTTAATGAGATTTAATGATTGAATGTGCTTCCTTTGTAATTGTAATCTGCATTTTTAAATCTAGTTTAAATCGAAACTAATTAACATGTTGACGCAATCATTTCCGTGCAATGTTACTTACTTGACCTAACTTCAAAAAGAAATAAATCAAATAATAACTGAGATCAAATTTTTAAAATAAATCATTGGCTTAACTAAATGTTTACTTTGATTATAGATTCTTTCCCTACAGATTTTCTTCAATTCTTTCTTTTTGTAAAGAATGAGTAATTTAACTTCCTTTAACGGTCATTTCAACGGCTGCTTCTTCCTATTGTGTGTTGAATTGTACTCACATATGTAAATGTATAAATAACTTTTGAAGTTGCAGATTTTTATAGCCAGTTGATTGATGTTTATTAATTAAGAAGTAATTTTAATCAAAAATCAAGGACTTTAATGGTCAAGACTTATCAAATTTCTAAGTAACATACGGGTTACATTCGGGGTACCAAGATTCAGAGTATGAATCTTAGACTCACAACTTAGACTCAAGATGTACTTATTCCTTGAAAAACCAGGGGGTGGGGGTGGGGGGGGGGGTAAATTAATCCTTTGATGATTTTCTTATAATTTTAGTTCACATTTGGATAAGGATAACGATATTATATACATAAATAAAAACCAAAAAACTATCATTGAAGATATTGATTTTTTTTTAAATTTAGCTTAGTAAAATGACAAAAGTCTCCATTTTTTTATCAGGTTTTTAATAAAAACTTACTTAAACATTCTTATTTAATGTCAATATCAGTTCAATCAAAGTGATTTAATTATAAACATTTTCTATAAGGGGTCAATTGATCCTTATGGTTGTTCATAAAACTGATTTTGCTTTCTTTTCTGTAAGCAAAAAATACAAATATTTTTTTTATTAATATTTTCAAATGTATTGAATGAAAAATACAAAAAAAATTTTACTCAAAGGAACTTTTCTTGAATTATTTATTATTAAATAACAAAAAAAAAAAAATATTTATGTTACAATTCGAGAAAGGAAGTTATATTTCAATGATGATATTAAGAATATTTGTTTTTATCAATATGTAGTACAGAATTTTTTTGTAAAGGAAAAAAAAAATATTTATATTATTCAAATTATACTAAAAAAACAATGGTTTCTGCTTGGTTCAATATATATATATATATATATATATATATAATAAGAGGCAACCGGATATTGGGAGTAGAGGGAAGTAAGCAAAGTAGTAACAAAAATAAACACGTTAAAAATGTGTTTTTTTACACAAAAAAATATATCCCCTTTCTCTATTGAGAACTAACATTACTTATACATTTTGAGTTCTGTTAAAAAAAATTTAAAAAAAAATCACTTTGGAATGAAACTCAAACCAAAAATCACATAAAATTTTTTCTAATATTGTACCTTTTTTGAATTTATATCAAAAATGAAATAAAACAAATATACAATATTTTTAAAGTACAAAAAATAATTTTCTATCATACACATTGAAGGTATATTGAGGCCTACTACAATCATCTTTGGGATTTTGTTATAAAATACAAAAAAAAAAAAAAAAAAGATCTAGCATATTGTTATTAGTGTGGAGTTATTAAAGCAACAACTTTTCAGTTTTTTAAACTGCACCATATTTTCATTTGTTGGAAGTCACACCAAACTCACTCAGCGTAATTAGAGGTTCCTTATGCGAGAGTTTAATTCAATCGTTAAATGTGTTTGAGAAACGTTCAAAATATATTTTAGTTCAAATGACATTAAAACAATCGCTTGAGCTGTTTTACTTCAGTTTTCAATTTCCAACAAACTAGCAAGTTTTTAGTCTAGCTTCTTTTTTTTTCTTTTTTTTTTGTTGTATTAAGACTTATAAAACACTATCAGAGCTTTAAAATTATGAAAAGAAGTATTCTAGAAGTAAAAAGCATAGTGTAGTTAAAATTAAATTTACTCCAAAAACAAAACATTTTAATAACTATTTTGTTAGATACTGAACAAACTTGATTAAACCTCATGTTGACAAAGAAGTAAGAACATTTTTCACTGAAACAACAAGGATATCATTTTTGATATCCAAACGTGATTTAAAGGTACAGAATAAACTTCAAGATTTTTAATATGTTACTAGTTTGTATCCACAAATAAAACTATATTCGAATATCTATATACACTTGGACAGCCGTGGGTAGTCACGCAATGAAGTAAGAAACTGTTTTCACTTGAAATTATTCATTGGTGCAAGTCGAAATACAATTAACCAGCTGCAATGGTGAGAGTCAAAAGTTAACATATGATCAATTGCAACAAAATTTGACCACAGAGCTCAACAGAGAAGAAAATGACACTAGATACAAATTAAAAGGAAAGAATAAAGAATTTGATGACACACCTCACTCATATATATAACATTTATTTGAAAGACCATCAATTCACATAAATTGACACTTATACGAAACATTTACAAAAAAATATAAAGTTTCATGGGCTAAAATTTATTTCAATCACTCTCAATTAAATAAAAAATGACAAAAATGATATTCACTATCTTATCTTCTCCTTTTCGATTCTTTTTTCATACTCAAATCGTTTTTCTATCCGACATTCATTCTTGTGATGCAAAAAAATTTCATTCTAAGATGTTTTCACAAAGATCAAAACTTCTATCTTGATACGCTTGTCACGTGCGTTTGGAAGATATTTTATTCATAGATATATGTATACTTTTTTATTTTTTCTTAATTGGAAAAAGGACATACGCAGAATATTTTATGCGTCAATTGTTACAAATTGTAAAAATTGAACTGTCATGTCCCGGGAGGGATTGATTTTTGTTTTGTTTTTTGCATTACTCCTCGGGTAAGGTTACTATTCATTTTATCACATAACTTGTATAAGAAATACGTTATTGTTTTGTTTTGTCCTTTAATAAAAAACCCAATGGTTTATTGATGTCTCACAAATTGCAATTGTGGAATAACTGGTACTGAATGGTATGAACGACGGAAATATATCAATAGTATATAGAAATTTTGGATTAGATTAAAGCTTTTTCTAATAAAAAATATCTTAGTACAACCCTCAAATTAGTCAGCTCATTGAACAGCAATGAAAATTTGAAAATTCAATGTCCTTTCTTTCCTCAGTAAAACCTTTTCTGAAAGTCTTTTTAATACCTATATAGATATATTATAATTCATTTTGAAGCTACAACATCAAAATAAATATATTTCGTATCTTTTTTATAAATTGTTAATCCACAGATTTCTTAAAATGATTATATATATGAATGTTAGAGTAAATATTTAAGCGTTCAGATTGTGATGGTATTAAATTCATGTTTAAAATACTCTATATATACGCCATACAAAAAAAAAAAATAATAAGAATTACAAGTTGTCACGTAGCAATTTTTGGTGTTAATGTCTCTTATGAAAAAAAAAATATTTTTCTTTCATAAAAAACATCCTTGTCCATTCTGCATTCTATATACTTTGGCCTATATATGCATGAACGTGAGGAAAAAGAAAAATACATTAATGTATTAATTGCAAAATAAATATTTTATAAGCCATATGCTACCAATAAAATGTATTTAAAATAAGGGAGGCAGAACTTCCCATCATCAAAGATTTCTACTTGCCACTTTTAAATATTAAATAAAGTTTGTTAAAGAAGTATTTGATACAAAAATAGATTTAACTTTAAAAGGGAGCAAATTTGGAATAAAATCAATTTTTCTGAGAATTAATTTTTTTATACTTTATATACCTGTAAAATATACTAAACAGCTGAATCCACCACTGTCTTTGCTTTTTAATGCATACAAAGGCCTCATACGGAAAAATTATTTTTCTGCCTCATGCTCTAGGGTATCTGTAAAGTATTTGTCAATTCAGCTTTTGTAACATTATATAGTTTCACTCTCGACTTTTACGTACAAATGTATGTCAACAAAAACCTTAGCACGCCCATAGATGCCCTTGCACTGGGGATAAAAAAATCAATGTTCTATTTTCAACAATACTTTAAACTAAACAGCTTTTATTTTAGAATGAAACCCTCAATGTTCCTCTCTTTTTATATGAATCACTACCCAAATAAGTTACTAAAGTAAAGTTTTTTCTAAACAATTGAATTTTTTTTTCAATAAAGTACATTTTAATAACTATAGATTTTTATTAATTTTTTTCTCCAATGTCTTTTGTTCATACATGCATTTTTATTTGTTTGTATTGAGTTTCCTTAAGCTATGGAAATCAATAGTAAAATTAGTATTGCAAATTGATTTTTTGTTGCAACAAAAATAATGATATTTCATAATTATTAACAAGTCATTGTTTTTTTAGTTTTTAATAATGTATATCGTAGAGCAATTTTTATATCTTTCAACACTTATTTCAACAAGTAATCTTGAATAATTTTTGCTACAAAAAAGAAAGAATCTAAGCAATACCATTACACTCAAAGCTATAACATCAAACCATATACAAATATTTTTAAATAATGAGTTGAGTTCTGTTTCGAAACAGATTAAAAGATAAAAAATGCAGCAATAAATAAATTAATATTTTTTTATTAATACTTTTTTGAGACTTTTCTTTTTTAAATTATTTCAAATCTTCAATAAAAAAACATATAGTTGTACATGAGATAGAAAAACTATTTAAAAAATCATAATTATGTTGTGTACGATTTTAAATAAATAGGTTGATTCAAAACGTGAACTTTTTTTAACAAATAACAACATTTATATACAAATATAAATAACTCTAGTTAATTAAGAAGCAACTTGATAACTCTATGTAAATATTGTCATACTGTTAAATCACAATAGACAAAATATGTATGTACAAAAGTAGGCCTGACTATATATATCTTCCTACCCATGCATGTAAACCTCTATAGAAACAAAATAAACATAAACAACATACAAAAAAAATGACATTCAATGCTGGTTGAAATAAAAAAAAGTTAATTTGAATATATATATATATATATATATATATAAATAAATAATATTTGAAGAGTAAAAAAAAAGTTTTTTTTTTCTGTCGTTTATTTTTTTGTATGAATAATCTTCTGTTTCATTTTTTTTATTTATTATTATTGCTGTCTAGACTCTCTCAAATATATATATCAACGTAATATGTGTATGTATATTTTTTTATGGCTTTAGGTATCACTGAGTTGTTGAGGACTGCTTTTACTATTTCTTTCTCTATCTACCTTTTTGAATCCTTAAAACAACAAAGTAAATGTTTATTTGAGAGTTATGTAATAATAGAATACATATGAAATAATAAGGTTGCTCCATACAAAAAAGATTTCTTTTGAATAAATGTATTATTTTTAAGATGAAACGACCAGATTGCATGTAAATATGTACATATGTAAGTTGCAGTAAAGTCATAATGACTTTAACGTGACTTTAATATTAATACTTTTTTTGTTTCTTCTTATTTGTGAGTGACAAATCATTTGTTACTCTAAAGTATGTACATGAACATATATTACTATGTACAAAGCGTTCAAATCAATTTTAAACTTTCTTTAAAAGTATTTTTTTTGTGATATATGAAGGTACATGGAGTTCCTAGTTGTTGGTTTTTTTTTTCATGGAAACTACAGAACAAATCTAAACAAGAAAGGCCAGTCCAAAAAAATATTAACCCTTTCAAACCCGTAAGTTATCTGATAGTATTTTTAATTGGAAGTTATGTTTTTTAAGGTCGTAGTGACCATACATTCTAACCTAATGTGATTTTATGACAAAATTGCAACTCGACTCGTTTCTCTAAGAAATTATGAAACGCTGGTTTCCCTTTGAGTGTGAAGAGAATTTTTTCATTCTTAGAAATGCACAGTTTATTTGTACTTTTTCCGTATTCATTTTAATCTATAGGTACATTTATTCTATATTCTTATATTCTACTTGACAAAAAAATTTGAAAAATCTTAAATACAAAATATATATCACATGCTATGTACATTTTACAGGTGATATTTTATGAATCAATCCCTATTGGTATGTTAATATGAAAAAAAATCCTTTTATACCCAGAGTGACGCCTGTTTCCTACAGGACTTAAAGGGTTTGTTACAAACTGTTTATTTTTATTTTACTAGTTTATGAATATAAAAAAAAAACTCATCAATATTGTATCTCACTGACGTCATAGATTATATAATGTAGCCAAAGTCAATGCCATATGAGAAATATGAACACATTTTTAAAATATTTAAAAAAAAAATTTAATCAAATGATTTTACAAATGAAAATAAATAAATTGTTCTGGTGTAAGGTATTTTATTATAATGGAATTTGTTTATTTATGTCTCCTCTAAGATAACAACGCTTCAAAAATACATTTTTAAGGTGTTTTAAAAGGCTTATTGTGTGGGTTTTTGTAAAAAAAAAAGAAATAACATTTACAACTGATAATTTATAACTAACAAAAACAACTCTCCGCTGAAGTTGATTTTCCACCAATATGAACTCTATATTATTGGTTTGAAATAATTTTATGGATATGATATTTGTTTTACAAACTTTTTATTTGTCATTTTAATAATATGTTATATAGATTTTATTGCTGCTATGTCTAGGTTTTGGAAATCTAATTTAAAATTAAACATAATATTTTTTTTTAATTCACAATTTCTTGTAACTTTTTGTATTGTTCTCACTTTGCATATGTATATAATATAATTATGGAAAATATGAATAAAAAGTATTAGATATATATATATATATATATATATATGGTATATTTGTATATTAGAGAACATTTTTTAAGAGTTGTCATCGAGAACAAAGGTTTTACAAAGAATTTTTAGAAAGGTAAGCCATAGAACTATGAAGAAATTATTTTTAGACAGCTATGTTATTAATTTGTATTTGTATCCCTATCTCATTATGAAAAAAATGTTAATAAATACATTTACATGTAACAAAAGTATTTGTCATAACTTTCTTATACAGTCTGAAACTGCAGTTTCAAAGATAATTTGCACATTTGACAACTGTCACTGATAAAAATGCAATGGAGCAAAAAACAGTTTATTTCTACATATAGTTTTACATATTAAATACATTTTCAAAGCTTAAAGTTTTTTTACTATAAAAAAAAGGCTTTGTATTTGAATGTAAGAGAGAAAATGTCACGTTGAATTCCTCATTAGAGTTTGAAAACACGTTGTTTAAACGATTAACGTATATAATTACAAAAAATCTTTATTTCGAAGGGTATATTTTAGAATTCACTTTTATATATATATATATATATAAAGAAAAAAAGAGATTTCAAATTTTTTGAATAACATCTGTATGTATATGCAATATTTAAAGAAGTTAATGAATAACTTGTTTTTTGATCAAAAGTTCATCAAAATCCATGCATTTAGTAATAAAAAAAATAAAGCACGTTTTATTTTTTATACCATATTTATATACCATTTTTTTATTCATTCATGTATATTTTTGTTTTGAGATTATTTACTGTATACAACTTTTTTTAATAAAATTTTTCAAACGATTTACATGTAATAATACACAGAGACTCATGTGAAAATGCTTCAAATTTTAAAGCTTTCTATCAATATCATAAATTATATTAGTTTTCCAGAAGCAAAGTTTTTTCAATTTACGTATTATACTTTTTCATTCAGATATTATTTAGAGTTTTTATTGTACAAGCCTTTGACCTTGATTTGGACCTCAGCAAGCAAATTTTATATTTATAACTTAGATTTAAGTATTTGATAGATAGTATTTACAATTAAGAATATAAAATATAATTGTTAATATGAATTAACTTTGATTTAAACTAGAGACAATTAAATAACAACTATTATTGAGAGGAAATAATATATACATATATTTCAAATCAAAATGTTAATTTCAAGGTACGCCAAATATTGAGTCATATATAAATACTTTGTAATAATTTTTTTCGAAAATACAATATTAGTAGAAGTTTTTTTTTAAATAATAATTGAAGGTGAATGACTATTGCTTTTTCAAAAAAAAAATACATGCATACAATGTTTAGTTGTAATCAAGTATTATTAAGTTGCTCTTGTCACTTTTTTATAAATGGAAAAAACTATTGAAATTTCATTAAAAATATTTATATGACAACAAATCTTCTTCTTTTTTTTTTTTTTTTTTAAATAAAAGCATTTTTTAATATTAAATTACCAGCTTATCAATATGAAAATATTGTAACATTTACCATAACAAACAGTTTTAGCAAATCGTTATTTACTTAAATAGAAGGAAATATATGTATATAAAAAAATTCTTCGAATGTATTTTTTGTGTTGTAAAATAAACGATAAAATATGCAAATAAGTTTAAAAAGCAAAATTGCCTTTGCCAAGTTAATTTATAAATATTTATTATTTAATATATTGAAGTATTTATTGGTTAAAACACTAAACATGTATTATATTTCAACGATATAGCTAAAAAAACTTTTGATTTGATAAATTTTGATATTAATATCTCATATTGCTCGTAATGTATCAAATGTTTGTATTTTCATCTGCAGTTTGAAAATGAAAATATTTTTTTTTTCATATCCAGTAATAATATCTGATATATTGGGCAAAACTTGAGATGATATCATAAAAAAGTATGGTAACTTCCAAGATACAGTTTATCTACTGAGTCAGCTTAGAGCATTTGAATATTGTTGCCGGTTAACAAACAAAAAAAATGGCTAGGAATTTTAAAAATACTCCTAGCGACATCTGTTGCCTAATACCTAAAAGTCTTATTTCATAGGTATATAACTAATATCTTATTATAATAAACATGAAGATATTATATGTAAAATAAAAGGACATATTGTTGTTGTATTACTTAAAAAGTGTCTTCCTCTTCATCAATAGTAAAAAAAAAAGCGTTTGAGTTAAAAGAGTGATCACTCCAGATTTATTATAGAGCCACCAAAATGATCTAAGCATCATCAAGATGAGGAAGTAATGTTGAAGGGAAAGGCAGAAGCCGATCCCTCATTTTTCCATCCACCAAAGTCCCTCCAGCCTCTTGAAACTACCTAATGTATTGTATCAAAATACATTTGAAGATTATCCACATTATAAGAATAATTTAAATGTGCAAATTTATAAAAGTAATTTCCTGCATCTACATGGACCTGCATGCCCGTATTTTTAGATGTTTGATACATCACTAAATAGATATATCAATTGCAATTTCTTATCAGCAAATAAATTAAGAGAATATACATATAAGAATATTTTTATTTCTTTTTAAATCCCTCAATAATTTGATCTAGTTTTAATATTCTTCGTTATTCTTTTTAATCTCTGATTAAATTTTGTTTAAATATAAGCGTGCATTAAGAATATTTTCTTTTATGCAGATATAAGTATTTCGTTTAGAATAAATACTTATCAGTTACCAAAGATGGTTTCTGCTTTTTTAAATAAAAACATAAATTTTTGTTATTTATTTCGTGTGTTGTCGGTTTGAAACTTTGAGTATAAAATATTCATTATATGTATATAGTATATCTATACCTATGAAATGAGACTTTATTTTTCAATTTCTAACGTTGATTGTGAAAAAATGGACACAAATTTAATCTTCAAAATAATAGTCATAGCTAGCAACACTTTTTTCCCATCTCTCATTTGTGAATGCCAACTCAACAAATTGGCGATCTTTGGCTGCAAACCAGTCATTGAGCCATTTTTTGGCTTCTGCATGAGAATGGAATATTTAAATACTTAGTGACATAGCTATGAGGCAACTCCAATAGAAATATATTTATATTGAAAAATTATGTTAATGGAATATGAAATCCTTGTCGTATAGTAATAATTCTGAACACATTCAAAATTATTGTTCTTGAATATCGGTCTGGATTGCTGAAAAAAGAAACTCTCGAAGTGATCGTACGTGGACTTTAACCTTCTTTTAATATCCACATAAATTCTAATGGCAGAACTTTGTTGAAGGTGCACATAAAGTTCTTTCATGACCCTTTTTAATAAGATCTCACCTTAAAATATATTCCAGATGAATGTATTAAACTTTTTCGAACATTTTTAAAAATGGTCTTAAATTTGATATTTTTGTATCTTTCCATTTAAATAAATAAACTTTATATCATAATTTGAGCCTCTATTTTTAAGTTGTAAAAAAAAAGCAAAATGATGAATTTAAATTTAATTTGTGATTTAAAAATTAACTCTCATTTTATTAAGTGTTTTTTTAGTCATAATTGTAGATTTATTTCACTTTTTATTCTTTTAACTTCAAAATTCAAGGTCAAATATAATACAATGTTCATTATTTTTTTTTTTTTTGTAAATCTTCCATGAGAAAAAATCAAAACAATAAATTTACGACAATAACTCCTAGAATATTTGAGATAAGTTACAAATAATCAGATATATCATACTAATAAAGGTGAATGAGGACTTAACTTTTAAGAATGAGCCCAAATATGTGGATAACAAGGAAAAACCACAGGGTTATCTCTCCAAGTTTGTTTTTTTTCTTCTATCATGCTTAATATTCATATCGTATTGATACATATCTTTGGGGTTGTTTAATTGATTATTGAAAAAAAACCATTCATATATTTTTTTTCTTCAATTTCACTATGCGACATTTTCAAAGATTTATGTAAAATAATTAAAAAATGCATATAGGGTAAATGTAGAATGTTTATTGTCATTTTTATTATTATTGATTGAATGGTTGTGAATTTTTTATTTATTTATTAATTCGATGTATCCGTTATGTCCAACTGTGATGCTTAAATTTTAAACTAAAATGTTTTTCTATGTATTTTCTATACGCATTAGCATCATGTTTTTATATACTTTGTTATTATTTTTATTGTATATATCTTATTTGGACTATGAAATAAAAAAAAAAGATTTAATATATATCTGTAATCTATCAGGGGTGGGGGGGGGGGGGGGTTAATTAGATAAATTGAAGCAAAAATCAATCGCTCATTTTGATTTTGTATGACTTGTTCTATATTGTTTTTTTTTTTTTTTACTTTTTAAGAACTTCGATGTAATCAAAAAGAAAACTAATTTATCCTTTTTTCCTTCTACATATATGAGCAATCATTTTTTTTAAATAATGTTTACTCTACTCAAAGGTAGACGAACTTCAAACTCAACATCCCTTTTAAACAATCATTTCATCTTATCTTTTAACAACATTTAATTATGGTAATGATGCCACGTTAAGTCTATGTCATTCGAACTCGTGGTTTAAAAATTAATATTAAATTCAATTTTGTACATACAATATCAGCCAACTTTTCATTTTTTTTACTCATTTAAAACAATGAATCTTTTAATAGAAAAAAATTAAAATCAATAACAAACGAAAAAAAACGATAAATTAATAAATTGTAATCTGGAGCTTCCGAGCACAACAAATACTAAATTAAAATTTGTATCATACACAAAGTAAACCATGGTAATGAATTTATGACTCATGAGACAGTGTGAAATGACACAAAATGAAAAGTTAAAATGAAAGTTGAGTTTGAGGTAAGGGTAACGGTCTCTAATTATATGGAAAACTTATGATTAAAAAGTATAAAGGGATATTTGGAGTATAATTATATCCTTAAAGTTTAATTAAAGATTTTTACTTTGAATTGTATAAACGTTCATATATTTGGTATTTTAATAAATTAATAATGGAAAAAGGAGAGTAGGAACTTTTCATTAGTTTTGTACTAAAAAAATAGATTAGAAAGCAACACTCAACTTATCAAACTTCTATGATTTGAATATATAATATTAAGAATTGATTCAATCTTTAATTTTTTAAATCCTATAGTGTATTTTAATTTTGTTACAAATGTCTTATGTAACAAATTATCACTCTAAATAAATTAGACATTCGGTTTTTTTTTTATAATTTTGTAATTGTCTAGTAATCAAAAGTTGCTCTAATGTGTCAAAATATGCTCTACTAAGTTACAATACCACAGACCAAGATTTAAAGGTACGATGAAGCAACTGAAATCATGAGCTTCCATAACTTCTCTAAGTATATAATGGTTTGTAAGGATACTAATTTAAAACATAGCATCAAGGATTTATCAAAGAGCTAACATGATAACAAATAAAGATAATTGAGCTATTTTGCTTCAAATTATAAAATAAAATAAAGCTTTTGGATATCTTATAAATATATTTGGAATACATATATTGTAAGAAAGTTCTGTTCTATTTGAAGTTTGATTTTTCTACGCAAAATATAATTATGAGGGAACCTAAAATAATGATTTAGTGACACATCTTTATATCGTTCAATTTAGCTCAAATTTGAAATATTCTTATATAAATTAAGTAGCTATAGATGCAAAACATATTTTTTTTTTATAAAAAATAATTAAAATGCTACTTTTAGAAATTCAATTCAGTCAGTCGAACCTCAAAATTCAGTGACAACGTGCATTTTAATATTTCTTAAATGGAGGTAATCCTCTAAGGCAAATCACTTTTTCAAAGACCATCTAAAATAAGAATCTGTTATGATATGAATTTATTTTTTTAATAAAATTAATTAAATAAAAAACTATCCATTATATATATATATATATTAAAAGGTTGTTGATCTAAAACAAGAGAGCACAACTCACTTATAAGTTCCAATTAGCTCATAAATATAAATTATAATCAATCACATAAGTACTTATACAGGACATCATAATAAACAATAAAATTTATATACAAAGGAAATGAGACTTACTAAATTGATTACATTCATTGGTATAAAAAAGAAAGCTTCAAAAATAGTCATTACTTAATTTTATTCCCATAATTATTTTTGAGCAGCTAATGAATTTGTCGTATTGATATTGAGGTTATATATATATAAAGTACATTGTAAGTTTATAAACTACCATTCATAAAATGTGAAAAACTCTTTTTGTATTATCATAAATATTTATTTTTGTTTGACTATCTCAATACATGGATTTAGATCTGCATATTTATGTGTAGTGTTTTTAATGAATAAAGTAGCATTTTTAATTGGCTTTTGTTTGTTTACAAATTAAATTTGTATGCATACTCTGAAACAAATAATAATTTCTTTCCTTCCCTAAAAAAAGCCATTTTTTAAAATATACCGGATACTCCCTAGGAAAGTTTGATGTAGTCGTCTACCATAAATGTAATTAAGAGTCATTTTCGACCAAAACATGACGTTAGTTGGCTTTTGTGTATTTAGGCCACTTTTTCTTCTTTTTTTTTCTTTTTTAAAGATCATAATATCCTATTTAGAATATTGCTTTTATTTTCTTTCCCTTTCATAAATGATCCATTGAGTTTGTTAAAAATATGAAAAGCCAAAACGAAGGAATAATATTCATAAAGTATCCCTGATTACAACATTATTCATGTTGATAGAATATTAAAAAAAAATGGACTCCTGAGCCTTGAATATCAATTTTTTTTTTTTTTGCAATCATTAGTATTTCCAAGTATGTACATATATATATATTTATAAATATCTAGGTATATTTTGCATTAATCTACTCATATCGTGGATGACCATTTGTCATTATTCCTCTATGATTATTCTTAGTAAGCTTTCACTTGAATAAATCCCTCATTTTTTTTTTTATGAATTATTTGTTCATTTATGTAAATAAATTTTTTGATGAGTCTTTGGAGTAATGCTTTTCCTCTCTAGGCATTTATCATATATCTTCGTTATTTAAGCTATTTATATATGTAGTATTTGGAAAAAATAAAGACATACCTTTGAAAAATGATCTTAAGAGAAGGATCAACTCCATCATTTATCAATAAAAATATATTTGCAATAAATGTCTGGGTTTTTTTTAAAAAACAAAATCGAATAATTTGATGGGAAATTTATATTTCACACATTTTATTTTATTATTTTTTTAAATTTATATCACTCACTCTCAAAGATTATATTAATATTAACTCTATTAATAATTTGTACATTTATAGTAAATAGCCTCAAATATATATATATATATATATATATATAAATGAAAAAGTTTTTTCCCATTTCCTTCTTTTCATTGATCAAAATTACTAATTTTTTTTTATATTTGTTATTTTTCTAAGAGACATTCTTATATAATGACGATAGTAGTACAATAAAAACTTATATCCTATGAACTGAATATTTATGATAAAGAAAAAGAAAGTAGGCCACAAAGAAGTATAAAACTAAGTCTTAAGGAGCCATTCAATTATTAATTTATGTTTATTAGTTCATGGTAAAAAAAAATAAAAATATTGTTGTTTGGATGGAAAAACTGTGTCAAAATTTGTGTAAAAGAAAACTAGGTTGACTCAAAATAAAAATAGAAATATTTTTGAACAATGTTTCATAAGATATTACTAACAGTATTATGATTACTCCGCTTAAAAATCCTTAGGGATATAAAAGTTATTTAATTTTGCACACTGATTTCAAATTATTAATTATTTATTTTTTTATTCAAAAAATAGAACCATACTTTTTGAGCTACTAAAATAAAAGCGCACAGAAGGATTATGAAATCAGCTGAAATCGTTCTGTGCACTACTACTTCTGTCTATTGCACTTATTTTTTAGTGGTTCTACCGTAAATCTTAGATTTCTAGTTGATTTTCGTTCGAAATTGAATGAAAATTTACACATTCAGATGGTCGTTTTCTTCTTGGTTATGGATTCATATCGAGCACTTGAGATCTTGTTTGAATGCTGTGGGTCTCAGCTCTTTAATGCATTCCTTATTAATCATTTTATGTAATGTTCAAGGAGTTATTTAAGTACAAACGCTTTGGTCAACATTTGGACCTACTCCCGCTCCTTATACCACTAAGATTCCCCTTAGGTCAAAACAAAGACTGGAAATGAAATTTGCATTAAATAGACTAGCAAGTTATCATTTTTTAGTGCACAAAATGAGTATCCATCTGGGCTTAAATTGAGGTTGAATTTGAAAAATGGGCCAAAAAAGCTTAAAAGTTGGGTTCGATTTCTTAAAAACCGTTAGACTCTCGAAAAAAAATTGCAGATTTTAATCAGTGTGCAATACTAAATAAAACTTTTATTATACTTATACCCCTTAGGACTTTTGACGTTTCAAATTTGTTGACCTGAGTTATAAATGTCCTATAAAACAGACTCAATTTTCATAGTCCTCAAAAGTTGGAAACTCAACAACAACGAGTTCAAATGTCGTTACAAGAGTATTTGTAACTGTACATATGTTCAATTTCTTTGATAATAATTATGTTTGAACTAGCACCACAAAATTACAGATATTTTATTATAAAAATATTATTTATTTATAGAAAATATTCATACTGGTCGTTTCAATAATCATATAAAGGCTATAAAGTAACAGTTTTCTTTAATTATACTCATTGTAGTTAATTGATATAAATCACTTTTGCATATATATATCGTAATTAAGGTTTTCTGTTCATTAAACAGCGTTTGTTTAAAGGCCTTAACAAGGTGTTTATTAAGTTGTGGCAATAAAGAAAAATGAGTGTAAAAAGAGTCATTGATCATCTGATAAATTTTAATGGATACTCTAATGATCTAATTGATATAATCACGTTTGGAATTAATGATATATAAGCATTTACACAAAAGACTTCAAATAATCACTTCTATCTTTGAATAATCAATAACTCAATTCGTATGAGTAAGGATTTAATAGACTATTTATTTTTCTATGCGTGCTGTCATAAAGAAAATTATTATTATTATTTTGTTGACATCTTGTAATACTCTTTTAGATAGAGGAGTGGAATTGAATTAAATAACATCTTGGGTCAATCAACTTAATTGATTTGATGGGAAAAAAGGCTATTTACTAAATGTCAAATCTGTTTATTTTAATGTTTTTGTCTGGGTTTTAATTGCTTTAAATTATTTAAAAGCAGCTATATTCAAACTAAATTTTTAAATGTAAAGCGAAAGCATATTTGTTGCAAGTAAGGGTTTATTAAAAAATCAAAAAATGAATATACATACATAATAAAGTGCTTCTCCCACGGGCAATTCTGAATAAAGTTGAAACTGAATATACATTCAATTGTACAAATATACATTCTAGAAATGTATGTATGTAACTTGGATTCGAAATAGTTAAATAATTAAGGATTTACATATATTATTATTGTGGGTATACAGTTAAGTACATAGAGTGAAACATGAGGTCGATTGCGTTTGATGTTATATTCATGACCTTCAAATATATGTATGTATATAAGATATGAACAAAATATTTTCAGATAAAAGAGGAAGGAACATCTTCATAACTTGAAAGAATGATGGAGATTGTACCTTTAGATCTCTGTGTGTACATATATTGTAAAGTTGAGTATTTTTAATAATATATTACCTCATTTCATTGTTAGGAGAATTATGAGGGTTTTTTTATATTTTGTTAAAATATTTAATGGAAGCTAAATATGTTGGTATATACGTATGAAAGGAAAAATTAAAATAAAAATGCCTTAAAAGATGTGTTTTGATCAATATATTTCTTCTATAATGATGAATCAGTATATATTACAATAATACAATATATTTAGCTAAATCTACTAAAAACAAAGGATTAGTGTCATTAGATAAATTTCTGGCTTGACCAGAAGAAAAGCTATGATCTTTTGAAGAACTAAAAAAAAACAAAAACACTTAAAGAACTAATTATAAAGGACACCCTTCAAATTGTATTTAATAGAAATATGATGAATTTAAAAGCTTTCTAAAAAATAGTAAAACATTTGGTTTGCAATTGTAATTTTCCAAACAAAACTATTATTTATAACAAATTTTCTATTGAAATGAAATGTATTTATTGTGTAAAACGGAGATTAATTTACAATTTTGGATATTTCTTAACCTTAGTAGCCAATATTTGATGGTAAATTATTTTATATATTAAGTATGAAATAATTTTTTTTTTTTGTATTTTTCAATGAAAAATATTTCTTTTTAAGAACTTTTTGACTAATTTTTTTTTCTAGATCAACCTTTTATCAGAGAATAATACTGAGCCTTAATACATCAGACCATGCGAAATAATAAAAGACTAGATCATTTTTTTAGCTTTGAAAATAATATACTAAATTATAGTGTCATAATAATAGTATATAGTTTACTACTCTTAACCATAACGGAAATAAGTCATTTTGTCTCATTTTCCCTTCTCTTTTTTTTTGCATGTTGAACATGCTATTAATTTAATATTATTATTTTTTACAATAAAATATTGTATTACAATAAATGTTGCACATGCCAGACAAAAAATATATAAAAAAATTCTTTAGACCAAGCAACAATGGATGGTATTTATATAAGAAATATTTTTGGAATGTATTTTTTAGCTAATAAGAAGAAAAATTTCTATTCATTTTACGTTTACGTTAATATACATTATTTTTTTATTTAAAAAGATAAAACATTTAATTTTTTGTTAAAAAAACGTGATGTAAAATCATTTAATTGTACCTTAAATGCATAATAAATAATTGGCTATGTATTTAATTTTTATTTATACTACTTTTTTAGGTATGTAAAGAAAACTGTATGAATCTTGGGCTTGAGTAACAAATAATTGAAAGGTAAATTTTATTAATTGGAATCCCCTTATGAGTGTACTATTCATTGACTAAATTTATATTTAAAAGCAGAAGGTATGAGAAAAAAAAAACTGTATTGAAAAAAGTATAGACCTATCAATATTGAACTATTTACATCAACCAAAAGTTTAATATAACTTTTTCCCTCATATTATTTCAGTAAATACTTTATACTATAAAATAGCAAATACATTTTTGAGTCCTCTCTAAAAATGACTAAATTTCAAAGGATATTGTAGCTAATAAAACTTTCCAATTTTTTTTTTTTTTTAATATTTTTAATTTTAGAGAAGAAACTTTCAAAATAATTAGCCTCTTATTATTTAGTGTAAAAAATCAATCAATCACATTAAAATATATTTTTATTTTTCTTGCAAAATTTAATGGTATATTTATGAGATTTGAATCAACTCTTTTTTCTAAAATTTATGAACACAATCATTATATGAAGGTTCACAACAACAACACAATATGTTATTCAATTCGTTTTGAAGAAATAAAATTGAAAAAAGCAATTTGTTATTTTTTTATATGCAAATTTTTTTTAATTTAGTTTGTTCCAAGACAAATGTCTTCTACCAAAACAGTTATTGTCAAATGTGTACATATATAAATTTAGTGTAAAGATATATTCTAACACCCCTCCCCTACTTTAAATTACATGTAACATCAGTCACTTCTCAAGAAAATGAAAGATTATATCAAAAAATATCTTTTGTATAGGGAGCTTTCTTTGAGGATGAATAACAAGTCAGACTTTTATATGTTGAAGGGTGTAAAAAATGTCAAATACACATACTGTACTCTTGTCAGTCAGAGAAATAAATAATTGTAAACGTTATTAATGAAAAAAAAATGTTTTTTTCCATAAAATGATGACACACAAATTCATGCTTAACTTAAATTTTTTACTTTGTTATTTTATTAAAAAAATATTTTTTTTAATTACCAAAATATTACACAACGTTAGATTTTTATTTTGTCTACTGTCGACTTTCAAACCACTTTCCCATTTATTAATAGAGTTTTGATCGTTGATTAATTGAAATGAATTTAACTTTTCCTGAACTGTGTACAATTACCCACTGAGCATTACTAATTATGAAGAGTAATTAGTCAACAGTTGAATCGAACTAGTTAAAAGAAGTCAATATATCATTCTTTTTAGAGCTTTTTTTTTATGAAAGGGCGAAAAAATATTTCTAATATTTTTTTTGTTCAAGGACCAAACTTCATATTTGAAAAACAAAATATATTTTTTTAAAGCAACCAAAAGTATATTTTTGCAAAAATTATATATTTTTATGACCTAAAACAATATACAAAATTGCATACAATGAAGCCTTATGCATAATTATTTTGTTAGTACATACCTTTAAGTAAATTATGCGACATAGAAAGTAAACAACAAGGATCTATCAAAAATTGATCATGATATGAGCTCACACTCACTCCCTGACTGGTCTATTTTTAAACATAAGCATTTCTCTTGAGATTAATTTTTGTACATACGAAATAATATTTAGTCCTATTTATTCATGACTGTGTTGTTTTTGTATATATTATAGGGTCATGGGATTGCAAGCGGAATTTTGTCAAAATGTAAAGTAAATGTACATATAAGTAATTAAAATTTCATTTTGTAGAATATGAACTTTTTAATATGTAAAGTTTTATTGAAGCACAAATCACTCAAAATTGATGTAAAAATATATAAAATACAATTGTTACCCAATTTATATATGCATTTTTTTAATACAATATTTCATTACTTAGATTTGAGTGATTTATGTCTCTATTGAAGTTAAGTTAGAGCAAATCAGTTTAACTGCTATATTCTTTTGTGTATAAAAGATAAATTACATACGCTTCATATGCACTCAATTTTCTTTGAAATAATAAAAAGCAGAGGTTTTATTCAACCACGAACAAAGTCTTTAAAAGAAGAAGAAAATTGCTTTTACTCAGGGTTATATGATCCCACATGAAATAAAAAAGTCCATATATGAAATCAGTATTCTAATTTTTTAATAGATAATTAAATGTAGATTATCAATTTTTTTTCCTTAAATCAATTGACTCAAACTTCTAAAAAGAACAAAAATATAGAAAAGTTCAAATGTAAAATTATGAAAAAAGTCATATTATACAAAAATAAACATCTAATTACAGAATTATTCTTAAAAATACAAGATTTACCAATACTTTTTTTCGTATTTATCATATCTTTAAGTAGCATTTGTTCTTATATTCTACTTGACAAAAAATTTGAAAAATCTTAAATACAAAATATTTATATATATCACATGTTATGTACATTTTATAGGTTATATATTATGAAGTAATTCCTGTTGATATATTAATAAAACAAAACTCTTTTCACACCTAAAGAGACACCTGTGTCCTAAAGAACTTAGGCTTGAATAATTTCTAATGTATTTGTTAGAGCTAAAAGATATTTTGAACTTATAAATCGTTATGTATATATTAATAAATATTTGGTTAACAAATAATTTCCTTGAAAAAGGAAAAAGTTATTTTGGTTTAAACATAATTTTTTTGCATGTGTAAAAATTACAATGTTCAGTACCTTGAAAAATATTCAAATCAAACTTTTTGATGACTAACTATAAATAATAGCTTAACATCTGAACTATCAAACAAAAAAAAGAAAACAACATTCGATGGACAATGGAGCACATTACCGCATTTTGAATTTATGGGACACTGGTGTCCTCTGGGTTCGAAAGGGTCTAATGAAAAATAATGTCATAGTTGGGATAAATTGACTAACATCTCCCAACATGTTTTAGCCCTTTTCTTTTTCTTTCTTTTGAGAGGAAAGATTGCAATCTACGATAGAGATATTGACAAAGGAAAACTAACGATAAAGAAACTTTTATAAACACACAAAATAGATAAAGTTGTTGATTTTTTTTTTTTTTTTACATATTTCCAATTTCCATGTCGATAAAGGAATCGGAAAATTCTTTAAATAGTTAATTGTAATGCTACAATGCATAACACGTATGGTTTGCACAAGTTTGACCACATTTCACAACCAAGTTGTTTAATTTTCTACTAATTGAATGCGTGTAGTTGATAAATATATTTACTGTGTATACCATACCTATCATTGTATATTTAATTAGTTTGCGGTCGAGCTTTCTATTTGAACATTTTTTTACCCTCCACGAATGCAAATAAACCCTTAGACATATGTGTATTATTAGATAATAGTTTATTAATGAGTTTTAGCTAAATACCATTAACTGTACTTGGAACCGATATGACTTGCATAAACTATGATAAACAAAGAAAAGAATAGCAAATACCAATAAAATTGAGATGGTATCTTCTCTATTATTATACTTTAAGAACTAATTCGTAATTAAATACTTATAATTTAAAAATAAACAGTTTATAACAACGTGAGTGCACCATTTTTTCACTAGAAATAAAACCGTTGAAATAGAATACACCCACACAAAAAAAATGTTATTTCATTTGATTCCTTTATTTTAGATATAAAAATGTGTATTTTAATTACACAAGTTAGCAAAAACATTTTGTAGCTCAAAACCTATGTAGAAGTAAGACATATATCTCTGACATCAACTTTTTGTTATACAGCTGCACCTTCAATTAAATAATAGCAACATATGTGTTAAAGAAGAAGTATTCCTAATTCAGAAAGCGTTCGAGTCCAAAGCTGACGTATATCTTGCTTCTTCAATATATATGTATCACCATATGATCGCAATTATTAATGTGTCTAGTCTAATCTGAACCATATGTGTTTTTTTTAGTAAAATATCTCAGTAACAAATAACCTCTAATAGATTAGTCAGCTGATTTATTTTCCTTCAAATAAACCCATGAAGACAAAATGAAAATAATTATTAAAAGCCCAATTTATGACCATTGTAAAATTTTTATTTCCCATTACGATTGTAAACCAGCTTAATATATGAAGCAAAAATGTTTTTTTTATTCTATATTCGTTATTTTATGCAAATTTTTAGTTTTATAGAAAAAAAATGATCAAATCATTTTTCAAAAATAATGAAAAAAATAACATTTCAAATTGATGTCATAAATTGCATGCATTTATCAACAGGATCCAAAATTATAATTAAGGTGAGAGAGGAACGGAGAATTTTTTGAATTGTCACTTATTACACACTATTCACGCATGGGCTTGCAATTTTTCCCTCTAAACCAGGAGTTCTCAGTACGTGTAAGTCACAAGCTTACACTTACGTCCTTGCTCCTGTGTACACCGTACTTACAACCGATTGAACGTATTTGGATCGCAATTGCATGTAATAGTAGGCCATTTATGCATAGTTCTGTCTAGTCACAAAATACATCCTATTTTGAAGGTAATGTAAAAGTCATTAGTCATCATCATCATTTAAATAGAAATCAGTTCAAAAGACTTCCTAGCCAAGTCTCTCACAATCTAATTAAAACTGATTCATCTGAATGTCGGTAAAATCAATACTTTCTTTTTAAATTATGATTCAATATTTGTACTGAAACTTAATAGAAAATATGTACGGTGTAGTGTATCACGCAATGTAACTCTGACAGATCCTAAACCTTCTAGCAAATGATTATGTATTTTTTGAAATGAAATTTATTTTTTTGCTTTTTTATAACTTTACTCACCAAAATACACCTTATTTTTTCATTTACTTGAAACCTTTTTTTAAAAAAAAAGTGTACAATTTTGATAGCATTTTCGTAGAAAGAATTTTTTTTAACTTTATAATAGAGTTTCTAAAAGAACAACATTTATGTTTACAGATTCTTCAAATTAGAGCAACTTTTAATTATTATATTACCATGTTTAGTCAAAATTAGTTTTATTTTATAATATATTCTTTCCACTTCCATACTAACCATAGAGTATATCCATAAGCATAGACTCCATATAAACAGTGAATAAATTTAAAAAGTAAAATATTTACATAGTTTTTATTATGTCTAAAGTATAAAATTTTGAACTAAGAAAAAGTAACTACATATTTTTCATTTATAAAATTGAGTTTACCTACAATTAAAATACGTGCAACCCTTTTTTGTTGAAACTGAAGCATTGCTGTTATTTAAATTTGACAATATACTTACTTATATTAAGTACTTTCTTATCTTTAATTTTTTTTTATTAAAATTCCATTTCATTTTATGAAAAGCTCCGTGATTCTTCAAATAAAAAGAAGAAGCATATTTGATATATTATATTAATTTTGTTGACGGATAAAAGCTCCCAAAAAACTCCTAAAATACTATCCCAATTTAAACTATTTTTAAATACATACAAAAGATGAGGGAAAAGACTATTGTAAAAGCAGTAATTAATTGATTTTTCTTTGAAAAATTCAGATGTAGAAGGTTGTTTTTTCTGGCTTTAACTGTCATATATGTAATTAAACGCTACTTTGATCTGTATATAACACAATTACATGACTATCAAATATTTAAAAGATAACCTGTTTCTTGTGACAGTATTATAATAAAAAACTTATTTTCATAATATGTACATTTGTTTGAACATATATTATTTGACGCAGTGCGTTTATTTACCATATGTATACCTTAAAAACTTTTCAAGTTGTTCAGTATAGTTATTAAATGTGATAATTATCTTATGCATGTTTGTACTTTAATATATATATAAATACTCATATCACATACAAAGAGAGAGAAAAAGTAAAGATTTTATATGACACGTGCACCAAAGGTGCTATGAAAAAATTTTGTAGGAGAAAATGTAATGCTCTCATACCAAAAAAAAAAAAGAAAAAGAAATGTCTTGTTAGACATTTTGACAGAATCATGGAAAAATTGCATTAATTATGTGTGTTTGTTACATTGTTATTTTTATTTGACTGTATGACATAGAAAATAAGAAGACAGTTATAAGTACAAACGCATTACTGTCTTAATTAGACTACAATAAAATATATACCCTTTAGACTTGTTGTTTCTCAATATTTCCATCTTAAAGAGGAGAAAGAGAAAAGAACCCAAAATAATTTGGTAGTAATCGGTCTACTCTTATTAACTGTCGAATTGTTTTTTTTTAAACATTAGTTTATTATTGTTGGTATAATTTAACATGATCAAATTATAGTTTAGTCATGAATATTGTTGAAAATTCGACAGCTGATAAAATAGTAAAGTATTGTTGTGATATACACATATCTGTATAAGGATACATTATCATATAATATTATATACAAATCAAATCCATCTTTCCCAATATTCATAATAAATCCAAAGTGACACCATGTTGGAGATATAATAATTTGATATAATATGTGATTATTAAGCAAAATATGGACAAATTACCTAAAATTAAAAGAAAACATCTTTGGAAACATCAAAAAATAGCTATGAAATTTTACAATAAAAATCAAATTGTTGTATTTGATTGTCATTGCCACTTCCAAGATGATTGATTTTTAAAATGACTTTCTCATATGAAAGCACTTCTTTATCAAACAAATGCCAATGCAATATATATACAAATGCAATTAATTAGTCAAAATTTATAGATGTATCTAAATTGAATATAAATCCTGTCCCTTGGAACAAAATTTACTCAATGATCTCAACTATCTTGGCGTCATCCCATTGATAATAATAATAAATACTAAAACAAAATATACAAATTGCATTTTGTTTTGATCAAATATTAATCAAAAATACTTAAAGCTATACTAAATGAATTCATTTGGTCAAAAAACTGAAGTTTTATACTATAAACCAAGTAAAAATGACGTATCGTTGAGTGGAATACTTTAATATTTGGAATGTTGTTTCAGGATTGACAGAAGGGATATAAGACATATTCTTAATTTCGTAGTAGAGTCCCATATTTACAACCTAAGCATAATTTGTCAACTATTCAGCTCCTTCCAAACAAACAAGGGGCATGTTTCTTTCCAGCAGGAATCATCTGTATGTTGAAAATCTGCCACACCATTAATCATATCCTGGATTTATTATTACATGCTATGTTATATATAAATATCCATTTAAGCTTCCCTATTCACACATCCAAAAATGTGTTTTGGTGTACAGAGAGAAAGAAGGGCTTCACACTTGAATAGTGTACTAAACATACATTGCATGCAATGAAAAAACGAAAGAAACACACTAACAAAAAAAAATTAGATTTATGTTTCTGATTTATGAAATAATGCCCCCCCCCCTCCACACACACACACACACACAATATTTGGTTAGTTTTTACATATTTATTAGTCCTAATGAAGGTTGTTAGAAACACATATTAAAAGAGTTTCATTAATAGAAAAAAAATCGACTCCTTTAGCCTTTCTAATAAAGTTTCTGTTTGTTAGAAAGCTTCACTGGATTAAAAAAACTATAAATAAATAGGGTTTTTTTTTTTATAAAGTGTACCAATAATTTACTTGGGTTGGTAAGTAAAGGTTGGTCTATTCTTAATTTGTAAAGGATCAGAAAATAACATATTCATAGGCTTTGAAACAAAAGTCTGTGGGAGTTTGACTTATAATTAGTCATTATTTTTATTTCTTGTGCTTCTTAAATTATTGAAATATAATCGACTTCAAAAAAAAAAAGAAAAAAAAAGTCAGTTAAGGATTTTGTCTTTCACTTCAAAAATGACACACACTTTCAATAAAGTTCAAAAAATAACTACTCCAATCCATGATTGATTAACAATTCATTTGGTTATATTTGTATATATTCATGATGAGTCATTATGAAGCATTGCTAAGCAAATATTATTTTATTTAATGATTGCTGAGGTGGTTAATTTGAGAATTATAAATGTTAATCATCTTGTTTGAGTGTACGATCCTCATTTAATTATAATAGTTTATAAATCAATTTATATAGATAATATTTTCCTACAAAAGATCTTTTTGGCAAATTAGCCACATACATAAATTGTCAGGGGAAAAAACTTAGCAATTCAACATAAGCCCTAATTAACAAAAAGCTTGTCCTATATCAACGTTTGATTTGAAAACATTTATGATTTAGCTTGTAAAAATAAAATGGTTGCTTAACTAAAAAAAAACACATTCATACAATACACACATAAATGTTGTTTCCTGATACATAAAGAATGTGAAGTCTTCACACTAAGTATTTACTTCCTTACTAAGGAAACAAACTACATTTTTGGTTTAATTACTCATATGGTAATTACTTTTAAGTATACAATGCAGAATAAAGAGGAAGGGGGGGGGGAAGAAAAAATTTGATTACATATATTGAGCAATTTATTTGTTCGATACACTTGTCGTTCAAAAATATTATTTTATGTATGGTCCGCTCATGTAGTCGAATAAGTATAGAAAATAAGTACATAATTTTATAAGTTGAACTAAAACTATGATTTTTAATTTTTGTTTGTTTTAATAGAATATGTTTACAAGACTTTCATGATCACAAAAAATTAAGACATAACAATAAAAAAAGACGTTAATTTATCTATTCTTGATCTTTTCTGTTTTAATATTTGAACAAGATATTTTGAAACAAATGAGTTAGATGCACCCAGTAGAGAGTAAATATTTATAGAATGAGGGAAATAGGGCTCATGGAAAAATTAAGGAGCATTATTGGTGGAATATTCAACTTTATCCCATCTTATTTTCAAATATGATATATATATATATACATTTGCTGTTTTCATCTCTTACAGTCAAAAGGGTTAAATCACATACTACTAATAGTAGAAAGTCTGACTTGAAGTTTATGAATATTTTCACTAAGCATATAAAGCTAAATATTCAGAAGGTATTTGTTGTGTTTGAAAAATAATGTTTGTTTATTGGTAAATATTTTTTTTTTCTCATTGGAGTCATAATAACAACTTTGATATTGAATACGACAAAACATGACTCAGTCTAATAGAGTCTAATAGAGTCTGTTTTACTTGAAATAATTGTGAAAACGAAGAACAGAAGAAACTTCATACTTGGTATGTCAGATAGATAAAAGAAGTTCGTACTCTTCATATGCATACATATAGGGCTACTACAAATATTGGTCAGCTCACAGTAGTAATTTACAATTTTTACACATAATTTACACAAAATGCGGATATTAGAGGTGATGACGAAATAACTATGTGTGTAGTTCAAAGGAGGGAATTTGATTGCTAAACATATGAGAGAATGTTAGTATTAAGTCTATTCTTCAGAAACGAGACTTTTAGCTATTAGCCAACATATGTCGCTAGGAATATTTTTAAACCATCCCAAATGTCTTATTTTTTTCGTCTGTCATCTGGCAACAATGTTCCGTTCCTTTTTTGTGAAGTTTCATATAAAAACTCTTCTGAAGAACATCAAATGCTTGTAGAAGCGTACAGTGGGCATGCTTTAAGCATAGCCTCAGGTGGTTTGAAAAAATTCAAAGTGCTGATTTTAGCGTGGAAAACGAGGAACTTTGTAGTGCTGTGTGTTTTCTGGGATCCGCGTGGTATGATTTGGTACGAATTCTTAAAACCCGGTGAAACAGTTGACAGTGCACGCTACCTACGAATATTGGCCAATTTGAACTGCTTTATACGCCAAAAACGCCCAGAATATTCCGATCGGGCTCACCAAGTAATTTTTCTTGATGACAATGGACCGTCACATCGAAAGAGAGCGGCCTGGGAAATGATGAAGATGTATAATTGGGAACCGTAGGTGCATGCAGCTTACTCACCCGAGATGGCCCCATCAGACTATCACTTGTTTGCATCGATGGGTCACGTATTGAAAGAACAGGTCTTCAATTCTCACGCAGAAGCCAAAAAAATCAATGATTGACTTGTGGCAAAAGAAGGTCAATTTTTTTGCTTCGGCATCCACAAATTGCCTAAGAGATAGGAAAAATATGTCGCTAGCTATGGCTATTATTTTGAAAATTAAATTTGAGTCCATTTTTCACAATAAAAGTTAGAAAATGAAAAATAAAGTCTCATTTCATAGGTTGTACCTGGTAGTACATCAAATTGGAGTAAAGCAATTAATTGATTGACAATAGAAAACTGGAAGATGCTATTCATAGTACAAAAATACTTCGATAAGGCCTTTCAGACAAATAAAAAATGGACTCGTTAAATGTTATCACATCTTTAGAGAATGACAAAATGATGTTGTTGATTCAATGAATAATCAAAAGAAATACTGTTCCTTTTTCACAAAAGACCTAACAACGGTAAAATATAATTAAGAAATATTTAATAAAAATATTAATGCAAGGGACGGTCAGGGAAGTATAGTAAGCTACCAAATGACAACACATACATAACCAAAATGCAGATATTGTTGTATTTGATATAACAAAAACTAAGGAAGCCAAATGTTGATGATAAAAATCTATGAAAATATTCAAGGATAGAATGTATACTTCCAACAAATACAGCCTTAAGTTGTAGCGTAAAAACCAATAAAAGATATAACCATAATAAAATTCAGTTGAGATAAAAATTGTATTTATTGTATAAACAATGAAATATTACGTATTAAATACCTAAATTAACATTTCTATTTATATTCTTTCATGATTGTAGCTCAAAATAGTAAAATGTATTAGTATTTTTGATACTAATTATTCATATTGAAAAGATTTTTATCACTTAAAAAGTTTCAAACAACTTTTTAATAAGCATGAGTGGCATTTATGTACATACATACAAAACTCTCTCTCAATTTTGTAAGGACTGTGTTTGGTGGCAGCTGAATGAGCAAACACTTTGAATTCACTTAAAAACTCTTCCCTTATTGTTCAACAGATTCTGTTAGATCGAACCCTCTTTGAGGAATGTGTACGGTACTTCTCAATTTCACCCTCTATGATCAGTAATTATTTTCCTTCTTTCAAGTTTATTTCGTAAGTTATCTATGATCCAGTACTCAGAAGTGTACCCACTGATGACCCATGTTTATCAAACTAAACTTTTTTTTCGTTTAAGTTGTTCAAAAGAGAACCATAGCTCTGTCATTATAAGAGTATTTTTTATTATATATCTTCACATTGGTGCTTACCAGTTTTCTTAGCTATGTAGTCTGAGGACTATTCGCAAAAACATATAACTACAGTTAGTTAATAGTATCAAAATTATTGTTAGGGTCATTGGAAAATAGCTTTTCTATCAAAATATATCATCAAGTAGTGATTTTTTCCATTTTTTCAGTTCCTTTTATTGAAAGCAAGATTCTGCTCCTACAGTTCTTTTGTAGTTTTTCAAAGTTTCATATATTCTTTGGTGAGGATTTGAGCTTCTTCTAACAACGAATTATTTCCTCAACGATAATCGTTAAATACCAGTGACTGTGAAAGTTTTGCCCTTACTAAAGGGGCAAGCAAAAAAATTCCATTGTGAGATATGAGCCCCAATGAACGTTGAAGTTCCTTTCCGAGTGATCTTCTGACTCTATGTTCAAGTTGTATTTTTGTTTTATAATCAAACATTGTTCACTTGAAAATCTAAATACAAACCAAAGTATTATTCATGTCCAAATAAATTCTATTATAAAAGAACCCCTATTCAAAAAAGTAATAACTTTTTTTTTCCTTTGATGAAATGAAAAAGAGAGGATTTTTTTACCTTAACTTTCTTTTTTTCTTGGAATTGGTTGCTATTACAGAAGTTTAAAACCATAGTTGAAATAAATATACATTATTATATTGGAGTATTTTAACGTGGTTCTTTTTTTTTTATTTTTTTCAAACCTGGGTCTAAAATTCAAAGAAAGAATGTATATATATAAATTAAATGTAGAAAACACACAAACACGTATTAAAATTAACAACAAATATAGTTTCTTGTATAATTGAATTGTACAAACATAGTCATTTGTGGTTTTAAAAGGTCATAATCAGACTCAAATAAAACTTCATGATCTAAACTGTTTTTAAAATCCCTGAGTAGGCATTTTTCAATTTATCTCATAAATTGTGAATGTATTGCTTTTAATATGGAACAAAAAATTAATAAAACTTATGAAATAGGAAAAACAAAAATGGATCTTTTACATACTTCATAAACAAAACAAGAGGAATGCTGAAATACAGAATGCAATTAAAGAAGATTGCCTTTCCTAACAAAAACAAGTCCTTCAAATACCATGTAATTTACTAGACATTGGTCACCATTTGGGTCCAGGAAGCCCATATATAGGTATTTATCCTATTTGACAAGTTGTATGTGCTAGATTTGGTCAAAAGTTCTTTGAAAAGTATTTCCTTTTATCAAAAATGTTAAGCATGACACTGAATTAATTAATTAATTCCTATTGATTGAGATATTTTATGGTATCATGATTAATAGTCATAACCATAAGGTCTTAAAAAACATATTAATAAAAAAAATGTTTTGAGGGCTAAAATATAACTTTTTCTTGTTTATTTATCAAAGATTATGCCCATATCAAAATGTCTATAAAGTCCAAAAAATATTGGGAATATCTTCAAAATTTTGTTCAAAATTCCATTAGTGTTTAGTTACTTTCTATCTTTAAATATCTGTAAAAAAGTTTTGTGTCAAAAATGTATCAAGTAATGTGCTTATTTTTCATTTAATTAAAGTAAATCTGGGTTTTTGAAAAAAAAAACATTAGAAAAAAGCCAGGAAATACCATTCTTCTTTTCCAATTATCTACCCCCTTTTAATCTCTCTAAATCTTTCTCACAAAATGTGTTTTATTTAAAAACAAAAATATAACGAATTAAGATCACACTAATTGTAGTACAAAGAAAGGTGAAGAAACAAAAAAGTTGCGTGTCATTTTACAAAGGAAAAAAAAAGAAAAACCCTTTCTCTTCAGATGTTACAACTATCGATTATTTTTTTCATTATTATTTCACACTTGTTAAATAAATACATACTATAGGTATGTTTGTATAAAAAAATCAAATCATTTATTGGATTGAGGAAAAAAACGAAAGCATCCCTTTTAGGGAAGAGTTTCTTTTATACTATGTAATATAATTTATTATTTACATACATATAAATACATTTCTAATATTGATTAAACTTTAATTGATGAGTGATTATTATTAGTTAGCATTTACAAATATTACTAATTTATATTATTCACTACTATTTAGAGTAATAAAACTTTTTTTTACAAACGTAGTTTTATGGATAATACACAAAGAATCGGATAAAACTCTTTTTCCATAGGGAGATTTTTTTTTTGAGCTTCCGAAAAAAAAAAGATAAAACTTTAGAAATCCTACAAAATAAAATATAGAAAATATTTTTGGGTTTATATTTGATTCATATTGTGTATGTTGTAAAGGTTTTGGGTAGTAGAAAAGTTTACAAACGGATGAAAAACATATCATGTTTTTTAAAAAAAAGAAGTTCATTTGTAGTTTTTTGAAATATTTTGATTAATTGAAATGAAAGAAGTTATAGATGTTTAATTAAATATATCAGGAACGTATTCAATATTTTACATACTTTTTCTTCCTTTACAAAACCTGTTGTGCAGTTATCATTTTTTATTTTAACTTTAGTGGGTATTTTTCCTTATACAATTTTGTTTTATTTTAAGCAAGGGCATTTTAGTCTGTTTCATGACTATGGGAGTACAGGCAGTCAAAAAAAATTGTGTCTTTTTATTCAATATTGTTTGCTTTGTTCAAAATGCACTTATACGAAAAAGTATATTTTTTTATGACGTAGATTTATGTTTCAATTGATCTAATACCTTAGATAGTTCTAATTAGAAAAAAACAAAACATATTATTTATTAATATAAAAGATAAGGAAACCATACGGAAATCTATTATGAATTTCTCTTTTTAACCCTGAATTTCTTTGCAAAAATATTTAAAAAAACTATCATCATGTAAAGTCAATATATTAAAAGTTTCGATGAGTTGATCTAATGACAGCTTCATTAAGTGAGTCCTATTTTATCAAAATGATGTGAAAATCAACAATTACAAAAAAGTATCTCTAAACTATATAAAGCAAATTTCTTAACATGTAAAATACTTTCAAAGTATATCTTGAGAAACATGAACCAAACAATTAGAGTAAGTAAAGTTATATAAAACGTTTTTCAAACCTGGAGAGCCATATTAGCATATTTGTCATTAGTTTAATGCCAAATTTATTATTATTTAATAATTTCATACACAACATTGTGACCAAATCAAAATATTTGCTCTAATGTCGATATTACAACATAAATTTGTATAAATATCTTAAAAGGAGTTTGTCTTCCTGGAAGATACTTACTTAAAATGACAAGAAGAAGAAGAAGGGATGTCGATAAAAGACTACCTTAGCAAATTGTAATAAAACTTTTCAAATCATTCCTTCCAAACTTTTTTTTTCAAACAAATAATAGCTAAACTTTTTTGGAACAGAATGGGTCGTTTCTCAAAAAGTAAAAAATAAATAAATATATGTTATATGAAAATTACAATCTATGTATATATATATATATATAAAGACTCTTGCATTGAATGCGTATGTATGCCTTTAAATCGAAAGATTGATTTCTCGAATTGCATTCAAAATGAATTCAATTTTTCAATTTGACAAGTACACGCTATAACATTATCTTCTTTTCTTTAAAAGAATGCGAATAAATGTTAATTTAATTTTGTTTCGAATGAAGGAACAGTATTAATTAATTAACTGCAAAAGGATTGAGGTTGCATAGAAACTTGTATTGATTTAAAGATTTAAATAAAATTGGATAATTACTTAAAATCAGATTATAATTAAATCGATTATTTCATAAATAGAACATAATTACACAAGTACTTATAACTCATAGATAATAATTAAAATTATTCAAATATTAAAAAAGTCGACTAATTTTCTTTGTAAAATATTTCTAATGAAATATTGATCAAATTTATAAGCAGTTCAGAAATAGTTTGGTTTTTTGTAAGAATGAAAGTTCAAATTTTATAATAATAAAAACCCTTGCACTCATAAATCAGTTTCATTTCTTTCATTTCCATGATGTTTCCTTAAGATTTTAATTAAAAGCATCAAATTTATTCTTCCAACAGAGGGTCATTTTTGATTTACGATGCCTTTTATAATGAAATCTGTCCATTCCCTGTATTTATTCCGTGAGCAAGTCTTCAATTGCATCATTCTCATTTGAGTCATAGTCAAGTACTTCCGTTCACCAATTTATTTCTTGTAGAACAAAACTTAAAGCATATTTATTTCATTGATATACATATTTGATGCGGCAAAATGGATCTGAATTGCTGTCAAGTTATTTTCTAATTTAGCCTTTATGAAAGTATTTATTATTTTCAAAAGAGGAAGGAATCAATGATGACGTCATAAATTGAAAATTTGTTCCATGACACAAATTTTGTATCTAATTTACATAGGTTCTTGTGATTAATGGTGAAACTGAATAAAAAAATATCATACATATAAAATATCTTAAAGAATGTTTTATTGTAAATATCTACATATATGTATATTTAAATAAATAACTCTGTATGTACCATGATACATGCAGTGAGGGAGGAATGCTTACATATTCAAGCAGTACATATGTAGATGAAAATAAGAACTCAAGTTGATTCGAATCTTATATTATATATACATACATATATACTTTAATATGATTGTCATTGAGTTATTATTATGGTTATTGAACTCAATCGGGCTAAACAAATAGTAGGATTGAAAATTCAGAAAAAGGAAGATTGATCCGAATCAATCTTATATTATTTATTTTTCGTATATATACTTATATACATATATATTTATGTATTTTCCTCGTTGAACCAACAAAATATGAATGTATGCATATAAGATAATATTAAGGCATACACTGAAGCACACAACTACAAAAAAAAAGTAAGATAATTCAAGTATTATGTATATTTAACAAATTTATAAAACGTTTAATATTATCTTCTTTGTCAATAGAAGATGTGGCATAGACGGGGGAAAAAAAGATGAGAAGGGGAATCAATATTTACAAATGGAATTATGGTACTACTACATCCAATACTTGAGAGTGATGAATTTTGTGGAATATAAGAGTATAATATATAAATATTCATGAGTATATATATATATATGTAGGATATACGTAAACGTACAATAGCACAAGTCAACCAAACTTTACTTTTTAAGACAAATCTTTTATGTTCCATAGGGATCTAAGCGTGTTAGACATAGAACTCTCTCTTGTATAAAAAATATTCCCTGCCGGCATTTTACAAAAAAATCAAGCAAAAATTTACATTCCAACCCTGACAATTTGAGGTAAGCTTGGAACAAAACCATGGAGTAAGATAAGGAAATCACGACCACATGATCAATTTTTGTTCCAATGTGGTTTCTAGTCGAAACGGAATTGGTTCAGTAGAAGCGCTGAGGGTGTCATGATTAATTAGTTTATAAGAAACTACTCAACCTAGTTGAATTTACTCTTACTTCAAATGAAGCAAGGTTGATTCTATCAAGAAAAGAAATATTTATATATATATATATGTATATATAGAGAGTTTTTCAATAGGGATGACGTATTTTTATTTCATTAGGGACGGCGAACTACATCATATTTTTGTTTGTTCTGTTTACATTTCTACTCACAAATATTCACAAAAGAAGTGGGCATTTCTGTGAGCTCATTGTGGCGTATTTTGAAAAAAGATCTTAGTTTACGTCCCTACAAAATAAAACGAACACAAAAACCAATGTTGCTTAACCATTTGAAGTGTCGATAATTCCTTAATTCGGCTCATAAACAATTTGAAAATGATCCGGGTTTTCATCGAAAAATCATCTTGAGCGACGAAGCTCATTTTTGGCTCAATGGGTTTATTAATAAACAAAATATGCGTTATGCGTCAGGAAGAAACACACATGTGCTTCATGAGACACCATCGCATCTCGTAAAACTTACTGTTTGGTGTGGATTACATGCCGATGATGTTATTGGGCCATACTTCTTTGTTAATGATAATAATTGCCACATTGCTATGAATAGAAATCGATATCGAGAATGATAACGGATTATTTTTGGCCCCAATTAGATGGTATGGACTTAAATGACATATTGTTTTAACGAGACTTGCCACACAGCAAACTCTACAATCGATTTAAGAGAAAATATACCACTCTTATTGAAAAACCCTTTACAAATATCTTTTTTTATATATTTACTTCAGAAGCGGGGAAAAAGAGGTCCCGTAGACAAAAAAAATCCATCTTTGCTAACTGGCTAAGAGGTGCATTTGTCCATTTGTTTTACAAATTTCGTTTTTAAGGAGAGCAAGGGCAGCTGATATTATATTTTACCATATTGTCTACACGCAGCAATTCCTTCAGGTATAGGGGAAGACATTCACGTTCTTTAAGAGGGGGTGAAAGGGAATTGAACATAAATTCAAATCTCTCAGAAAAGGGGATTATATCAAGGATTTTAAATGCATACGGTTAGGCATTTTTTCGTTAATTATTACTTGAAGACCGTGTGTATTGTTCCATGATATGTGATTTGGGCTACGTGCTCTTTTCTCAAGAATTCTAAAAATAATGATAACAGGTTTGGAAAAAATAGAAATAATGCTTTTCATATTACCAAATATTAGACATTTCACACACGAGTAGAGATTAAATATTTATTTCTCTAATTTAGTACCTTTATTCTACGTCAAATCCCTTTTGTACAACATAGAAGGGAGGAAAATCTACTACCGCCCGAGGGAGGAGAATCTATCTTACTAAATAGTATGAATGCATGAATATTAAATAGTTATATTATGACTATAAGAAATTTGGTGTTGAATTTTTTAATTCTTGTTAAGGAATGAGATGTTTCCTCCGCAATGATCTTTTAATGAATAAATATAAATTCCAAACAATATCAAAAGTACCAATTGTTTCTTTGTTTTAATCATGAAAATGTAATTTTTCCCTACAAAAGTCCCATCCTTACAATAAGTTTCTTTTAAAAAAAACTTTCCGCTGATTGCTGCAGCTTTTGCTGTGGCAATTCCAGTAAGCTAGATTTGCAGAATTCCTGTTTGACCGGGAATGATCCTTAATGATCCTTAGGTCTTGCCCTAAAGTAATCTACTATTTGCTTTTTTTAGTCAGTTATGTTAGTTTTTGAGTATTTTTAGACTCGTTATAGGCTTGAACCCTCTTCTGAGTAGTAATGAAACCCTCAGAAATATTCCCAAAAATTGATTTCAAATATGTGTTTATATTTGATGTACTGTGATACACAGAGAAAGCCCCCCAAAAAATATTTTTTTAAAGACTTTTGTTTCATAGCATTTATTTAAAGTGTGACTAATTAATTGCTTCTATTTTTATATTTTAAAAAAGACACTTTTATAAAAAGTTTTGTTCTGCAACAAAATTAATTTAATTTCAAATTGATTGAGACAAAAAGCACTTGAGATCGATAAAATAGTTCTAAATGAAAATTTCACAATTTATAAATTTATTTTTTAGCACATATATTATAATTCAATTACAGGGGACTCTATAAATATGAATAGAATTGAAATAATATCATAAATTAGTTCAATACCTTAAAACAACAACAACATTACAGATGTAATTACTGTAATGGGACATGTTTGAACATGAAACAACTTTATTTGTTGTTGTGGAAAAATTTGGGTGAAGAACCTTTTAAAAAAATTTTTATAAACAAATGATAATAAGTTACGTATGTACAACGATGATACAAAAAAAACAAAATAAAAAACACCCTGATTATATTCATTTTCAAATAATGATTGTTACTTTTAGTCATGATTATTTAATGATGTTGTTCGTGTATAAATACACAATGGCTGTTTTTGAATAACTAATTTGTATATTACTTTTTTTTTACTTTTTTGAAAAATTTGAACATTCAAAGTAGGTTTTTTTACAATCATCTTAAAGTTTAGAATTTTCAATTCAAAACAATTTATAAACCTTCAAATATTTACAATAGTTGAACTTCTTATAACAAAGTAATTAAGTCAGCAAATTATAAAGATGACAGCTATAATGATTTTAGTGTTAGTAGTCTTTATTTTTAATATGACAAGGAAAAATAAATGTTTTAATTGACATTTTAGGTTTTATTCTAATTTTCCAAGGAAAATGTTTTTTTTTTTTTCGTTTTTTGCATGATTTAGTTTTTCAGGAAAATGTTTGTTTTTTTTTCGTTTTTTGCATGATTTAATTTTCTACCTTTGTAATTCTGTAAAAATAAAAATAACTTAAAATCTTTTAAACTCCATTTAAAAAAAAAAAATTGGAAAATTATATAGATAAACAAAAATTCACCCACAATATTTTTTTTGCATAAAGAGTTAATTTCAGAACATATAATGACTTTCAGTGTTTTCAGTCATTTTATTGTTTCTCGCAAAATATTATTATTTAAGAATTAAAATGATATCTCAATCAAAGGTGCAAGGGTTCGAAAGTCTTAAATGTCTAAACTAATTTTATTTTGTATTTTGGAAAGCTTTTGGAAAGCATGTGATAATTTATTATAAATGTACATTTAAAAAAAATGACTTTATTAATAATATTAGAGTATCAACTTTAATACAAAACCAATTTAAAGTTTATAAGTCAATTCATTGCTTTAAAAAAGTTTTTTTATACATGTAAACATATTATTTTCTCTTTGATGCAAATAATATTAAAACAAAAGCTATTTTTGTTTGTACATTTTAAACATCATATAATCAACAAACAATGTAGATTGGATTGTTGAATTTAAGTGGGGTTATTGTTTTCTGTAGAAGTAACTTAGATATTACGACGAAATCTATTTGAAGTGATATGAACGGGGAAGGCCTTAGAGGTGTCTATGAAGACTAAGAGGGAGGAATACGCACGTGTTATACTTATGAATACTGTTTTCTGACTGATCTATATACATATATATACATGGGTACATAGGTAGATAATAATGACGTAAGAGGTATAGGATGACGTGACACCTCACTATTGTACACCAACATTAAACTAACTGAGGAAGCATATTTTTAAAAACAGAGATGTTTTTTTAAATGTGAAAGTAACTTTGTAGGTTAAAACTATTTAATATTAAATTGTTAAAAAACTTTTAGCCAAAAATATTTTCATAGGTAGCAAATATGTTTCAGCTTCAAAACAAATATACATATATCAACCAAATAGTTATGAATTTGAAGTGAAATTTCGTAGAAATGATTTAATCAATCATCTTTATAACTTAGTTATAGTCAAAAGATGAGATCATTTATTATATATAAAAGCTTTACATAGTGAATTAACTTTTGACTCTTGTTCACTATGTTTTAGTTCCACATATTCTATTGCTATTATATTTTAGAAATAAAAACTCCGGTCATGCCTCTTTATCGTATTTTTTTTTTCATAGGTCAGTTTCATGGCGTTGCAACAAAAAACAATATTCTTAAATAAATTTATTCATACTAAAAATTACCATTAGAACACACTTTTTGTTTAATTAAACGCAGAGTATTTTTTTGATACTAATATTAATATAAAAAAGAAACAATGTATCAAATAGAAGAAAGTGAGATATTCAATTTCATTGACTTTCTAAAATTTTATTACTTCTCTCATTATTTTATACATACAAACATACGTTTAAAATGATTAATGAAAGAACTATACACACTCTGTGTATCTGTTTTTTTTCTTCTACGTTTGTAATATCCATTAAAAATTCATTTTTTTTATAATCGATTTGTATTATGTTATTCGTTATTTATATCATAAATATTTATTTATTGTTTTTTTAAACGTAAGCTCACTTCAGTGAGGGCTAAGTGGAAATTTGAATTCTCATAGTATATTTATAAATTCAGTAGCTTTTTAAATTCTGACAAAATACATTTTATATTTATCAAATCTGTTCAAAAAACATCTTTTTCTACTAGTATTAAATTGATTAAATTGCTTTCTAAATATTCAGATTAATTTGTTTAATGGAACGCTTTGAGCTGATATATATATACATATTTGCATTGACGTACGTCTTAGAATTTTTTTCTTTTTTTTACAAGATCCATACTCTGAGAGGAGTCGAAAATATTCTTCAATATACATTCAAATATTTTTGTTCTACAACATTTAAATATAATGTATTTATATCTATAAAAAACTGTTTAAATTGCAATAAAACTACTCTGTCCGGAAAAGCATTTTTAGTAGAACGCATAAAAGTTATTACTAATATGAATAAAAAAAAAAGTTATTAAAGTGAATATGTTGCAGTTACTAAGTTATTAAAATGTTTAAGAGTCTCAATACTTAAAAGGAATTCATTTGAGAGGGAAGTTTGACTACTGAAGACTTTAAATGTTTAGTAAGTTAAAGCAAAGTAACTCCTTCAAGTTCCTTAACCCTTTCAAACAGCTCGTAAGGGAATCAGAAAAATGTTTTTTTTTTAGGTCAGAGTGACCATACAACCTTATTTGATTTTAAATAGAAATTGTAATTCAACCCGTATCTCTAAGAAATTATAAGACACTGGTGTCCCTCGGGGTGTGAAGGGAATTTTCTCATCCTTAAAAATACAAGGTTTATCAGTACTTTTTTCGTATTTATTATATCTTTAGATACATTTATTATTTATTTTTATATTCTACTTGACAAAAAAAATTGAAAAAACATAAATAAAAAATATATATTAATAATATTTATTATGTACATTTTAGAGGTGATATTTTATGAAGTAATTTCTATTGATATATTAATAAAAAAAACTCTCTTCTCACCCAAATGGACACTTGTGTTCCAAAGAACTTAGAATTGAATAATTTCTGATGTATTCGTTAGAAATAAAAGATTTTAAACTTAAAATTTTTAAAGTATATATTAACAAATATTTGATTAACAAAAAAATTTCTTCAAAAACGAAAAAGTTATTTTGATTTAAACATGATTTTTTTGCATGAGTAAAAATCATAATGTTCAGTACCTTGAAAAATATTCAAATCTATTTGACTAACTATGAAAGCTTAGCTATTAAACAAAAAAAGATGGAAAAAAAATGAATTGACAATGAAGTGAATTTATGGAACACCAGTGTTCTCTGGGTGAGAAAGGGTTAAATGTGCAAATAGAAAGTTTGAAAGAAATTTTATAAAAGTTATTTATTTTTATAAAAAAGGAATTTGGCTTGTTAATGTGAATACAATATTGGAAACAATTAAGAACTTAAGTAGATTTAACCGTCTCACCAATAGATCTACTCAACCTAAATACATGTTAAAAATAATACATTTTGAGTTCCTTCTTCAATTTTTTTTTTAAACTATGCAGAAAATTTAACAACATATTTATACATAGATATGTTTTGAGAGTTACAAATTGAGTAGGAGTAGATTAATGGGACTCGTACCAACTACAACATAAAAGGCATAAGAACATGCATAAAACTACTTTGGTGATGAATAATAAAACACACATATATATATAATAAAACCATTTGGTGTGTCATAAAAAAACTACAACATTTTTTGAGGTGGTTAAAATATATAGTAAAAAGATGAGACTATATTTTTAATATAGGGACTCTCAAGGATGATACGAATCTTTCTTTCTTTCTCTTTTTTTATTATTTAGATTCTTTGTTATTTATGTATTACAGAAATGTATACATGTATTTATTTATGGTGTGTGTATATTCATATGTAGAAGCAGGGAGAGAGAGAGAGAAATCCAATCTCCTTCTAGTCATAGTGTTGTAAAAATATATGTATCAACGAGTCTTCTTCTAAAAATAAATAAGTTTCTATAAATGAATGTTCATGTTTGCGCATATTTGGTGAATATAATTTCACAAAAAAACTAACAGAAAAATAAACCCCGCTAAATAAAGCTTGACTTATGTACAATGTATGTATTATACTTACTCCTTGTACAAGTTGGGAATTGGCGTCTCCAGTTACATTTTGAGTGTAGGAAGAACCAAAAATGTACTTACAAAAAAAAATAATTAATTTTTTCTTATTCTCAATCCCTTTCTTTTATCTTAACCGTTTAGAGGTGAGGAACAAACAAACATACCTAAAAGGTTTCGAATTCCCTATTTTAAAAATTGAGATCCATACTCTTCAACACATGCTTTTAAATTTGTATAATATATGTACACTTTTATATGAGCTTATTATCGACTCCCATGACTAATTAGAGCTATCATTAATCATGCAAATATCTTTTTAAATAAGAATAAAGAAATGCATTCATTGTCTCGTGTCAAGTCATATAGTACACACTCACGAGACAGTGCATCAAATGAGTTTGCATGGGATTACAAATACTATATAAAGAATATCATTTTTTTTTTTAAATTTGATCTAACTGTGGTGAATTTTGTACTCAAATATTCCTCTTGGTTTTTTTATGTGAACTAAAGAATGACATATACATATATAAAAATCCATTTTTGTCACATCTATAGTTTTTAAGTTTCGTTTCTGAGTGTACTTCGACAAGATATCTCAAATAACAAAGTATGTCATAGGATTTAGTTTAGTTTAGATCTCAAATATCAATAGTTTCAAAATTGTTTTAACAAATATATTATTTTTTTCTCAAGATGAAATGATTTTACAAATGACAGATTTATACAATTATTCCCTTACACATAAGAAAATCTTAATGGTCAATCACGCATCAAGTGCTCTTTTCGGACTTTTATATATACGTATGTACATCCAATATAAAACAGACAGAATTGCATCAATTGATGGTAAGTTTAATAAAAATTACTGTTGTTTCACTCGATCAAGACATGATCCATTTCTACCTCACATTCTATGTGTACATTAATGCAAGTCTGGGCAAACCATTAATTATTAAGGAATCTTTGTAAACTTCTTGATCTTAAATTTGAAACAGTTTTTCTTTTTTTCTTTTTTTGTAAAAAAACCCTGAAGTTATCTAATAACAAAACTATTTGTTCATGGAATGAAATGACCAGAATTACATAATTGTTTTGCCAATTTCCTTTTCATAGCCAAGTAATTTTTTATTCATAAAAACTTTAATATTTGTAGAGAAATGGTAATATTATACACGTGTTATAGACATGACAGTAATTATGTGCCTAGGTAATTTTCTAAACCAATAAAGAGATATAACTCCTATAAAATATTGAAAAAGTACATAACACACAAATAATTCAGTTAAAAAACCCGCTGGATGACTATTAAATTAAATTAGAGGGTTTATAATCTCAATAAAAACTTACCTCTCCTACTCTAAATAAATATTTTTTTTAAATGAAGTAAATTAATTATCAATGGAGTTTTATATATATTAGTGCATTATCTAGAAATAATTTATTAGTTTCTTCGAAAGTCCATAAAATGAATTAAAGGATTTTATTTAGCTATGCAATGTAAAAATCTTTTCAGCGTGGACTAAATGTAACTTTGGAAATATATATATATATATTGGTATAAAAATACAAATATATATTTAGCATAAATCGTTTAGGACTTATAAGAACCATCTATATGTATGACTCAAATACAATGGTATAGAGGTATCAAAGAGTTTTTCCATGATTCTACATAGAATACTATACTATACTTATCTAAAAATATCAATTTCCTACCCCTATATTAAAAATTAAGGTAAAGTTTGATAGCCTTAAATGCTGTACATGGATCCTTTGTCAATGGTTGTAGTATTTTTCAATCCTCACTGAAACTTTTTTCAATAAAAAATAAAAATACTAATGAATGCAAATAATTTTTTATTATATCAATTTTGTATATATCTTTATATTAATATAATTAATTAATATTAATTAATTGACTTTTAATTATTAATACATTTAGTACTGCCAACCGGATTGTGTAAAATCATACAAATTTCAGGATAATTTTAGGTTGAGTCTGACACATTATATTTCAAAACACATATCACAATCAAAAGGACAGTTTATTTATATTTATTTTTAAGAAAATATGGAAATAGCAGTATCTCTATATAAAAAAATATAGTATCAAATCAACAAACCAAACACAAGTCAACAAATGAGTGAAGAAAAACTAATAAATTTATTGTCCAACATTCTAATGTTAATCAAATTGATCCAATAACTACTAACAAGGCATAAGAAATGGCAAATAAGTTCTTCTAGCTTACCTCATAAAAAATTAACGGATTACACATTTCTTTATTCATTCTTTCTAATATTGTATAACGGTTCAAGAATAGATAATTAATAACTTGAACTCTGATCAAGAATTAAATAATAGGAATCTCAACAGACCCTCATTGGGGGCATCAACGTTCAAAAGAAAAAAAAATATTTAATATATAAATCCGTAGCCAGAATCAACCAAATCGTACAAAAGGACTCAAGGAAGTCCATCAGGGCAATTGTTACTAGAAATTGGCTGGTCAGAGTCGTTTATCCAGCTCTGCACTAACGAAAGACTTCGTTACTACTCGTACAAGATGAAGAAGGGTCATATCTTGACAAAAAAAGGCTAAGCAAAACCGCCTAAAATATTTTTGACAATTTCGACAACTTTATCTTGTCGAACTTTTGGCCTCCAAACTCACATTATCCGAATTCGATGGATTGTGTGGTCTGATCGAACGACAAACCAACTGAAGCTCCTGCCAGACGAACTTATCAGTTGAATCAAGAAGAAATTCCAGAATTTTCTCAAGGACCAAGTGGCGTAGACCTGCTTGCACTTTTGGCCTCGTATAGAAACGGTAATTGAGGCTGGAGGTGATTTTATTTATTAAAATCCATTAAGCTTTCATAATCGGGTTTTATTTTTTTTAATCTGAAAGTGGGTTGGAGAGAAAATAATTTTCGTGACACAGATAGCTTGCACAAGCAAAAAAAAAAAGAAGTTGAACCCAGCATGAAACTAATGAAGCCCCACTATTAATTACATAGCTTTATTCATTCATGACCAAGGTCCATAAATTACTTAATTACTTTTGAAAAGAAAACTAAAACAAACAAAAAACGCTGACACTTTTTCCAGGTACGGAAATTTGTATTCAATGTAAATTACGTAGAAGACCCTAAAAGGACAATGAATTAAACTGTTCAACAAATAATATATTCCATTTTTTTTGCAGTAAAAAATTAAAAACGTTGTATGATTAAATACATTTTGAAAGGGGGGGGGGGGCTCTTTATAAAAGTTAATTATTTTTTAATGAAGTAAAATTAATGTGAGTGCGAGGAATGTTGGACAATAATTAAGATATTATCAAAAAATTAATTATAGCTATTATAAATTACATAATGGAGAGATAGGTATGCATTTAGGCTGAATATGGATAGTATGTAGATAGATAATTGTGACTAATAACAGACTTTTGAGTTAGAGTTGTTTGTATAAACTTGGCTCAATATACGACCTTAGTATTTTGAGACGTATTAATTATGAATTAGTTTTTTTTAGTTTTTTCTGCATCAGTATATAAATGTTTAATCATTTTTAAGAATGGAGAAATTGAAAAAAATACATTAGAAAACAAAAGTAAACAAAACTTATCTTCTATAAAAAAAATTTCTTTTTAATATATATACTTTTATATTTCACACTGTAAATTCTCCCAACTCTGTGAAACAACAACAAAAAAGTCAAATTTCAGTTATATTTGGAAATAAACAACACTTTCTTTTTTTTCATATTTTATTAGTGTACAAAGTGAGAAAAAAAGGACTTATTTAAAGCGTAAATAATTCACATTTAATTAATTTTTCAAACAATTATGCATTGAGTGTGTACATGAAATTTTGCTGAGTAATAGTAATGATTTTGAAACAAAAATGACTTACAGTTTATATAAGTCTGAGTTTTTCCTTAATTATACTTCCTTAATGATATTTCAATATTCTCTGATGTAATTCAATGATTAAGTTATTGAAAATATAATTCATTTATAAAGTTAAGTTAGAAATTAAGATGATATCATATTAAAATAACATTTGGATTTTTTGAAATATTGATATATGTTTTATTTTATTTTTTTTCCTCCTTTATTAATTCTAGAAAAGTTGCATCATATTACAGACATAAATAAATATTATAATTTATAATTACTTTTCTAGAAATAGAGGTTCAACAATAAAACAAAACTCAAAAAGAACATATAAAAATAATAACAATTAGACACGGCAAGTATTAAAATCTAGCTTTTGTTAATAAAAATATAGTTAATAAACTAATAAATAAAGCATCTATAATACAAATAAATTAAGTTGTATAAGATTTCTTAAACTTTTTAAAATTTCGGATTATATACTTTATGACTTCGGCATATCTTCCAGATTGAGATGGGTGGTATTTTACCAAATACCCAGCATACCTCCATGAAGTGGCCTTATCATCTGGTATCTTGAGGGAGAACGCGAAGTAACGCGAAGCAGCCGCAATAATAATGCCTCGCAACTGTTCAACATTCAAACATTTTTCGAAGTCATATTTTGAATATAGAGTAGATAAATTTGCCATCATAAAAGAGTATTTAAAAAATAAAAAAAAAGAAGCAATTAGGAACCTTTGGATAGCTTTCCTTCTCTATCAGGAAAATGATCACTATCGGGTTTGTCCCTTTATACACCGCACTAGACCAGTCTAGTGCGGTGTGTTAATATCTGGAGAGTATCCAAATGTGACTTTGCTTTTTTCCCATGTTTATTCAGATCCTCAGTGATGTGTTGCGACAAAAAATCATTTTTATCTTGAGTCGATTTATTTCTATTTGCAGCAGCATAATTTTTTTTTGAAATTGTTGAGTTTCAAATTCTATTGTAGGAGCAGAAGCGGATTCAGTACCAATAAGGTTTTTCGTTTCTTCATTTAAATTTTGATTACTTCTATCATCTGCAGTACGTTTTAGACTAAATACATTTTAATTAACTTTTTCATAGGTTTTAGCTAATTTTCATTAAAAAGGATTTTCTTTATTTGTTCTTGTAGAGTTCTTGTGAATACTAACTTTATTACTATTATGTACAGGAATATATATATTTACATATAGGTATTAACTAGATGATCCACATACAAGTACCTCACAGTTCTAACTGCTCGGAGTTTCTTTTTGACAATGTTACATCTATGTTTGACCAACGTATAATATATTTGTATTTAATGACATAAAATTGGATCAAAGTCTATGTAATGAATAAGTATTGTAAAAAGTTTATTGGAGTTAATTCAAATAAATAATCACAAGCAACTGAAGGCTACTTAATTTACAAGTACAAATTAATATGTAGTCTTTAAATAGTTAATAAATTGAGAGTCAAATGACACATATGTGGGCTATTGCACTTCTAACATACTTTCAAAGGAAGTACAAGGCCACTAATGACACACATTAAAAAGTGAAAGCAGGTTTCATTGTCAGCCAATTAATTTTATTTTAAGAATAAATTAATTGTGTACATATTAGTATTTTATCCCCTTTTCAATCTGCTTACTTTTTAATGATTTGTAGGTTTTGTTTTATTCAAACAAAGACTAGTTAACTTTTTCAAAAAGTAAAAAAAAAAAGTTGGAGCAATTTTATATTTAAAGAAAAAATATATGACGACTATTAGTTAGTTATTTTGTACTGAAGTAAAATATAGAAAACTGAGAACGTGATGTTTATCTATCGTACAATACCTTTAGATATATAATGAAATTTTTAGTATATATATAGTTAACAGCATGGATTGTTTAGTTTAATTAATTAAGGAAATTGGGGAAACTTATGCAATTGATTTTTAATATAATATTTATAACATAATGTTGTAAACAATTTGGGATTTTGTTTAAAATGATATTTTAAAAATGGAGTTTACAATTGTGATAAATATAATGATTAAAATTATATATTGTATGTATTTTATAGGGGGTATATTTTTTTAAATTACTCTAAATATTTATTCCTTAATGAATAATAAATTTGTATTCTTAAGTCATCAAAATAACATGATGATATCATGTAACAGGATATAATTAAAATTGCTGGACAAATATTCAATTAAGAAAACATTATTGCAAATTCTACACAACATATGTATACAAATGAACTGCAAACTATTATTAGTATTACATAGGTGTATATTGTAGACGAAAAAAAGCATTTGAAGTCTCACAAAGTCTTATCTAAATATAGTTATTTCAAGAGTTATGCATTTTTTTTTTAAAGGGAAGTCATCAGATGAGTACTTCTAGGATGGTCCATGAATATTAAAAAAAATATACCCTTAAAAACTAAACTAATGTTTGCGAATTTCAAAGTTTTATTTCTGGTCTTCTGAGTTCCACAGCTCCTGTATTAACTAAACTTAGCAAAGAAAATACTTGAAAACATAAGTATGTAATTATTTTTACTAACTGTTTTATAACAAAACCTCCTATTATTTTATATATGTCTTTGAAAAAAACTATTCTCTATTCTAAACTCTCTAAGTTGTATCTTCTTCACATCAATTAATTATCATTAGCCAAAAAATGTTAATGGTTGATAGCACACTGATTAATAAATCTCAAATAAAGTAATATAATTTACTAAATATGTTTTTGATTTTCTAATCCATTTTTATGAGATGGGTACTTTGGGAGCAATTAACTAGTCACAAAACTGCAATAAAGGCTCAAAAGTCACGTCCAATACGAAAACAAAAAACAAACCAAATAAGATTAAAATTGTACATTTAAAAAAAAATGTCAGAGAAAAAAGCTAAAAAATTTTATATAAAAAAGCGTATGTTTCTATTATAAGAAATTAAATATTTGTATCTTTTTTTTTTTTAGAAAAAATATATATTAGGAAGTTTTGTATTTATTTTTTTGTATTTTAAAATATTTTAAACTAGGACAATATTTGAAGAGTTATTTTGGATTTTAATACTTCAACAAAATTAATATAAAAGATCAAATATTTCCCTTCTTTTTTTTTTTTTTTTTTTCAAGGAATCATTAAACCGTTCATAATATGGTACGTAAATATGGTTAGCACTTTCAAAGATTAGGAAAAAAATCAAAAAAAAAATTGAGGGTTAATATCATATAATTGTTAAAGTTTAAAAAAGAACAACATCTCAGTTTGTAGAATGATGTTGCTTCAAGCTAAGTGTTTTGATTACTTGATTTTAAGAAACTCGCACGTAAATATAAATTTAATTTAGTAACTAAGAAATCATATTTTAGACAAATATAAATCAATTTTCATTGTTTTTACTGATAAAATAATAATTAGAAATGTGAAAAAGGATGAAATCCCGGTGAGCTCAATCCACCTTAATATTTTTGGAATTAGTTATTCGTATATTAAAAAAAAAAGTTGAAAAGATTTTATTAATTTTTGTTATGCGTATCTGGATTTGTTTTTTAAAATAATGAGTATTTGCTTTATTTTTTTATATATAGTATGACTCATTTTGAGTTGATAAAACTAAAATTAGTGTTTATATTTTTAAAAAAGCCTATCAAATTTAATTTTATATTTAACTACTATTTTTCTCCTCTTTTTTGATGTATGAAGTTGTTATAATATAAATTCATTAAAGTTCTAATCATTAAAATACACACGACTTTGTAAAAAAAAATATTAATATACTTAAATAGAAACTGTAATTTTTCAATGAGCTTTTGAATAATTACGTTAAATTTATGAGGTGCATTTATGGAATAACCAATTTTTCATTTTAAAGAGGCAGCTAATGATAAATTAATTAGACACACATTATGCATTTTAAAAAGATAACAAATATATGAATGTTTGTATGTACTTATCCTTCTTTCAATAAATAAATAATTTTAGAAAGCACGTAGGAATAGTAAATAATTTTATTATCCAATCAATAGCTTATTACTTTTTTTTCATCAGTCCAGACTTGAGTTATTTTTTAATGAACTCATAATACAACTTGTCTAGGTTTAAGAGTCATATAAACTATCATTAGACTTTCATTAGAATCAGACATATAGTTATTTGTTCTCAATCTTTTATGAACCTTGTTTCTCTTTAACTTTTATTTAGTTAAATTTAGTGATAGGCAATACGGATAATTTCCTCATATTGACTCGTTAATATCAAAATATATAAATAGTTCTACATTATAATAAAAAAACTATTTTTAAGAATATGTGGACTTTTTTCCTGATCCTATAAACAAGGGAAATTTTCCATTTAAAAAACCAACAACACACATTAGGTAAAGGCTTAAATTTCAAACAATTCAATTTAAATCCCATTATATTTAGTTTTTACTTAAAAGCCAACAAAAGTGTATTTGGTTGAGGCAGATTGAGCCTAATGTTTTGCTCTATTATTGGAAAAAACGGATTTTAAAAGGAAGATTTCGTAGTTAAATATGTATTTACCCATCCTGTTAAAAATGTTTTTGAACACCTTCCTGGAGTTGCTCCTCGTGCCTCAGGGGGGATTGAGTCTTAAAGACTGACATTTTTAAATACATGACTGTAGTGATAAGAAAAACAACAGCAAATATCTTTCACAAACATGTTTCAAAATCATTCAAATTATGAGCATAACTACATATGCAATTTACCAAGTGTTTCGTAATCCAAGGTATTACTGTATGTTCATACAAATTAAATATAAGTATGTTAGATTGTATCTGCTTTCAAGATTTTGTATTTTATATTTCAACATCTGCATTTTTATATGCAGTTAGTCTAAATATATACATAGGTACATATATGAATATATGTAAATTTTCTACCTTACATGATGATACACCACATATAGGATACATTTTGTATACATACTATATGTAATATAAAAAAAGAATTTTAAAAGAAATTACATTATGTTTGAATTAATGAATTTCTATATTGTACATTGTACAAAAAAAAAAAAGATACACAAAATTATTTGAATTAAACAAATTGAAATGTACATATGTAATACTTGTATAAAATCACCATAAAAAGCAATTTTTTCTTCTTCTTCTTTTTCTGTTTGGTAGATATAATTTGATAGTGATAAAAGAGAAAGCATTTGAATATAAGGTAACACACACAAAAATAATAAGAGTTTTTTTTGTTTTTGTTTTTACGAAGCCGGAAATATTTCCGGTCTAGATGTGTTTCTTTAGGGTTCTTTATCACATAATAAGATCTTTCTTATAGGACAAACGTACACAAATATATATATTTATACATACATACTTGAGATATGTATAACTAGGTATAACAAAATCTCCTCTATTCTTTATTTTCAGACTTTCATTAATTGTAGTCCTATGTGGATACGTTAATTTAATGAATCCTAAAGGAAATAAATTCATAAAATATATGGTAATTATTTTCCTATTCTGTCAAAATTTATTTTAAAAAAATAGTTTTATATATGAAGTAATTGGAGCTCTGTAGAAGACATTCTTTTAATACAAAAAACAACGATCCCTTTTTTTCTATAATCAATTCAGTACAACTATTAATTTCCAACTGTCATCGTTTTTAGTAAATTTGTACATATTATGCATTAATCTTTTAGGATCAACTTTAAGATCAATGCTGATCAAATTTGAAGGGAAAAATTATTCCTTTCTTATTTCAATTATCATCATTCTGAGAAAGAGAATATTATCTTGGAGAGACAAATACTTGTCAAAAGACCAAAAAAGAAGGACTATTGATTACTTTTTGTTCTGATAAATCAGGTATTTAAGAGATGAAAAGTCATTTGTTGAAGAATTAGGGGACTTATTTATAATAGAAAGTAAAGCAGAAGTAAATTAGGTGTGATTTAGCCAACTTAAATCTTTTTCATATTATTCATATTGTACCCTAATTTGCAGAATACTTGATATGTGAATATTTCTTACAACAAGGGGTGTCACATGGATTTTAAGCTTTTATTTTTTCCAAATGAATAGTTAAAATTTACTGCCATACATTCTAATTGAATACAGAGAAGCTTTTGTATCTTCTGTTACTTCAAAAAGACCAAAAGTACATTTATCTCACCTTTGACTTAGACACTAATGCATAAACAATTTTGTCTTCACTTTTTTCACTCATATTATTTAATAAAAATATATGTACTCAATGTGTTTTTTCCATCTCTATTGTAATATCCAAAATCAAGACTCAAATATTCGTCAATCTATCATTGGGATTTATTCTAATTGAAACAAGGGCCCGGACTATCGTGACAATTATATCTGCTACTTGACTCTTTTACACCCATTTTGTCTCATAAATAAATATTTACATTCGCTTTTTTTTGCTTGAATATAATTTTTAATATAACTCAAGAGCTTGAGAAACCTCTTACTCCTGCTTCACCTTCTATACATATAAGATAAAGCAGGATAACAATACTTTGTTTTGAAAAACAAGGTCAGTTTTTTTTGTGTATATATATACATATATGTACATACATTTAAAAAACAAAAAATCATTTTAATAATTTTAAAAGCCTTATCAGAATGCATAGACAGGAATAAAAAACAAGACGTTTCGATTGTCATTTTTTTGAGCCCCTATTTGAAAAGTATTTTTTATTATCAGAGACTTAAATTAAACTGGTGGTATAATATAACATCCCTTTCTGCAAGATTTACTCTTTTTAAAATAAATTATAAGCTTATTTTTATCTCTATCATAATTAATTTAATATATAAGAAAAAAGAATGAAGAACATATCTAAGAATATCTTTTAAATGTAAATCATATTTGCAATGATTAATGATAACTAATATCTAAAAGTTTTTGTACACGTTTATCGAAATTATTTAGAATCATATGCCTAAAGATTTTTATCGAAGAAAAAAAAAACTCTATAAAAAGACATTTTTTTTATATTATTTGTTCACATATTATCTACTTGCAAAATACTAAATATTGATTTTTTTTCCAATTAACAAATACATATTTTTGTTATCTATGTAGATATATCAAAAATTTATTTAGCTGAATAATTAAAGTATTCTGTTTTATTTAATAAACTACAGGGTATTATTTAAAAAAAAAAAAATTAATCAAAATTTATTCTATTTTTGCATAGTTGAACATTAGAGTTCATGCAATATCATTCTTACAAAATATACAGTAAATTAAAATCAAGAAAAAACTTTTTTTCGTCGGTCAAGAATAAAAAAGTTCTAAATTCTACTTTAAGATCCTATTCTGAAAGAATAGAATAAAACTTCAAAAACAATTGTCAGCAAAATTTTACATTTATAAACATTTTACATTTTATACTAGAATTAATTATTTTAGAAATATAATTTGACTTGTTAATTCCAAATTTCACATTAGTAGTACCAGGACGTCAAAATGAGGTCTCTCTTTTGACTTTAACTTAATTTATCTTAAAAACTATTGGCTGACTATAGTTGATGCTTGTACAACTTTGAATATTTTTCAGTGAGTATTAGAAAGTAAACTTGATACAGTGAATCCTAGAGGTACAAAAGACCTCTTTGTTCCCATTCTACAACAGGTCCTCCAGTCTTCAACCTCTGAAACTACATGAACAGTGATGTATGTATTTAACTTTCAAATTCTCGGATCGTCCTCAATGTATGTATAAATATTCGCTCCCGGAAATTTTTACAATTTGATATCTGCATAATCACATTTTAGGATATTTGATGCATTACTCCTCTAATGTTTACAGCTATTACGTAGACAAAGTGTCCCAGATTTATGTTCTTTGTTTGAAGGCAAAACTTTGAGTTTTTTGGATATGGAAGTTTCAAGATTTAGTCAAAAGTTCTACCAATAAATTTTAAATAAGAAGGGTTGATAGATGAATACTTTTGTGCAAGTTGTTGAAATGATAATCAGATAAAGACTTAAAGACCTTGATAAGTCTTTAACTAATGCCTACACTAATGAGGTCACAAAGGATTGTCATTGCAACTCTCTTACGTTTGAAAATTGCTATCAAGAGCATAATTAAGCTACAAATGTATATTCAGCGACTAACTATTGAGTGAAAAAGCTTGTTGAAACGAATGCTTATCTCTCAGATGAATCAAAATCAGAAATACCCCGATCATACAAAACAAAACAAAACATTATCTAGTTAAAGTTAAGAGTACGGGAAGATTCTACAATTTCTATTTGGCTGCAAACTAAGAACATTGATATTGGTCATACTATATTTAAAAGATTTTTTCATGATGATCCCCATATAAAAACCTCTTCTTATATCTGAAACAATAATAACAAACCGATTGGAGAGATTGTAAATAAATAAAGAAGCTTTTGGAAGGTTCTTTCTGCACGAAGAGTACTCTTTTTGAATAATGGAATGACGTGTACTCTAGATCTCATACTGAACAAACACAATGATCCATTCATTAGCTTTGAAGGGAATGAATCTAGACAAGTCAAGTTTTTTCTTTCTAAAACTTACTTATAGAAACCATGAGATCTTAGCTATCAGACCAGAAACCTCAAATTTACACGTACCTTTGTTCATGATACGTATATCAAACAAATTTTGTTGTAAATAAAAAACCAACATGAGGCAATTTGTAGGTTGCATATATATATATATGACACCTTTAGGCAAATACCTATAGCAGGCTCTTTAAGAGGGATACAATCATCAGGAGCAGCAGTTTAGATAAATACGATATAAAGTACAGAATTCTTAGTATTCCGCAGTGCAAAAGACTCAATCCTTTGGGATAAAAACGGATTGAATAATATGATAAATCCTACTTAGAGAGTAGACTACTCCGTGCCTGGTAGAGGCCTTATTGTAAAAGCCATCATTAGATACAAATTTTACTAGATTCAAGCGTTAAACTACATATATTCATCTAGGAATCAACACATACACCATTACCCTTGTATATATGTACATATATATATACATAGTATGTATGAAGATTAGGGAAGTATTATTTTGTAGAAAAGCTCTATGTATCCCATTCAATGACTCTTGTTGTTTGTCATTAAATAATATGTACATATATATATATATATATATATATATATATATATATATATACAAATACATTGATATAATAATATATTTGTATTTATATATGTATGTAATTTTAAAGAACTCCATAAATCAAAAGATCGATTTTACCCCCATTGAACAACTATGAATACAAAAAAAAAAAAAGAGTTGCCCATTGTATACTTTTCATCATGCTCTTGTCATTGTGTACATATATATATATATATATATATATATATATATATATATATATATATATATATATAAACTTACATCATCTATGCATTGCTTCTATAGAAATAAATGGTGTTTGTACTGCTACTAGGAAATTATGTATATTTTTTATTCGATTTCCTCCTCAATAGCTCTCCATCTATCTACAACAACATTCAAGATGGTGAAGTACTCTCTAAAATATACATTTGTCATACATGTAGCAAAAAAAAACCCTATTTATAAACTATTAAGGGCCCTTGAGGCACAATGACATCTACAGCACATTAAAAATATTTTCTTTCTTTTTTATCAGCTGATGATTTGTCCACATGCCCCTTATTCGTACTGTAAATGTTGATTTATTGAGCTCCAATTAAATTTTGATTTTGATTTGAATATCCTTAAGTTTAAAAAAAATGGTCCAAGAGTTGAAGAGAATGACGTAATTGCCTCCCTATGTGCCATATGTCATTTCAGGCCTTTATTTCCTTTTTGCCTTTTTAGAGGAAAGGTTGAGAGAGGAGTTTTTTTTTTTTTTTTTCTTTGGTGATGGTTGATTTATTGCCTTTTTATCATATGGAGCTTCAATACATTGATTCCCATATAATTCCCTTCGTATACACCAATTCACCAAGTGAACATGATAAACTCAATACGACTTTTATTTTTTATTATGTTTAAATAACGGGAGATATTTTATGCATTACACATATTATTTCGGACGGTATCTCAACAAAATAAGGGCGTATTTTATATGTTGAATTTTAATTAGGGAATTAATAAAGTTGGCAACTTTGTATTCATAATTAATCCATGCTTAATATCAAAGATACTCAATAGATATTCTTCAAAATGATAGCAATTTGACTAAATATATTTATAAGGCAAAAAGATACTTGTGGATGAATTAAATTAAACTTATGAGGTGTACAAAAAGGAAATGAAGATGCATAAAAGGCTAATTTATGATATGAGATGTATTATATGTGTATATTTTTATATTCAAAGGTAAAATAATTGCAAAAAAATGGTTGAATTGAGCTTTCTGTACCCGCTTAATGAACTTTTGATTGAGGGGTGAAATGTGGATATTTACTGTGAAGGAAATTAGAGGGGATACCAATGCAGGGATAGAGAAAGAGGATCAATTTGCAAGTCACAGGTTTTTTTTTTTTTTTTTGGTTTTTTTGCCTCAATAGGCCAATTATTTGAAAAATAACTTCATTCTTTTTTTAGAGATCTCTTTGTTTTTTTTTCATTGAGAGTCCTTGTATTTTTTGAGTAGGTATCTAAACTTTTATAGATAGCCTTTATTTTATTTTATACCTAAATATAGTACATTCCTTCATCATACTCAAATTTAGAATTGACATCAATAAGAATAGTCTGTATAAAATTAACAAAAAAGGAGCTCAATATTAGAAGAATATAAAATTACAAAGAACTTTTTTAGGACCAGTTAAAAACTTATATAAATTGACTAAATAGGTATGCAAAAAGAGGAGGGCCATTACAAAGTAATTTTACGCTTAGGTAATTGATATGAGGCCTTAATGGTATGCATACGTATATTGCATAAATATAAAGACGTACATTTATGCACATTACAATGATATATATATATAAAATACCTGGCAAGCATGTCAATAATAGTACTCATTATTTTTGGCCTTGTTTTATGAATCTGCATACTTTTAATTTCTTTATATAGGCACGTTTTCTCACAATGTCAGTAGAATGCAGCTGTTTACTTTCTGGATCACATTGAACCTTTTCTTTTATTTAGACTTTTTATCCTTTCAATGTAAAGGGTTCATTGAATGTATATCTTTATAAATAGATAATTTAAGACGGTTTGACAATCAAGCTTCATCCGTTCAGAGTCACTGAGACACGGAAAACTTCCAATATCAAATCTATTTTTCTCTATACAAATAATTGTAATTTCTATGTATCCCTTCTTGCCCCAGAACTAGGAGACAATAAGCACACGCAAGGATAACAGAGTAGGAATGCTTGGAGTCGATATTGGTGGACAGGAAATTCCTGACTCATTCCCAGATGATATTTCGAATACATCTCTTAACTTATGGTGAAAAAGCAGAACAAGTACCTATGTTGAGTCGCTCGTATATCGAGGTTCTACTGTATACATACCTGCTATTTTCAATACAGTGCTGCAATTAATTTTTTTATTGAAAATAGTTTTAGACATAAATGTACATTACCAAGTATAACAACTCCCATTAGATGACTTTGTAGTAAGGGGGGAGAGAGTACATAGATTGTTAAATTGCCCTTATTTGTTATTAGACTTTATTTTATTTTATTAGCAGTCAAATGCAATATAATACATATTATGTATTATTTTGCAATTAAGTTTTGTCCGTGAAGTCATGCATGTTGAAGGCATTTTATATGGTTGTTAAAAAAAGGAAAAAGGAAGAAAAAAAAGTTTGATCAAATACCTTCGTGTCTTTAGGGTAGTAAATTTCTTTTATTGAAAGGTCATGTAAATGAAAATGATGTATCTATGTACATTAAATATTGAATATTCCTCATTGGTTATGTATTTTTTTTAAATAACTTAATATCATTTATTTATTTATTGTTTTTAGGTATGTTGAATATAAATATGGATCCGAAGAAATTTGATGCGTCGTTTAATATATAAACTATTTTCTTATAAAGCTCTTTTTTGCATGGTATTTTAATCATACAGAAATCAACATACTTGGATCAAAATTTTGTCTTATTCAGATGTATATATTCTGAATTTTAAAATTATGGGTATAATTTTATGACTATGTATGATTTAATGTACAAAAACAACAAGCAAGGTACATCTTGACTTTAAAAGTCTTAATTATCTAATGAGGTGAGTTCAATGCTAACAGATTTTATGATTAATAAGTAAAAAGCCCGTATGTTTGAAGCAAAATATATATTAAATATCTTGAAGACAAGATGATGCAGCTTTGAGATTGCATGAGGTGCTTTTTTAATAGGGATAGTAATGGACGTCGTAATGTTGCCAATTTGAACCTCAAAATGCATATTTTGTGTATCTCAAAAATACCCAAATTATAGTTAAATATATTATTTAAATGACTCAATATTTTATTTGGATATTTTAGTAAATATGGTTATTATCTATATTTAAATTTTTATGATAGATTGAGATCCAGATATGTTGATAATAGTCTGAAGCCTTCTTTAATTTATGAAACTTAATTTTACATACTCTAATATGGCCCTTGAAATAAAAATATCTTTTTTTATTGTAACTTAGAACTTTTGTCACTTTAATTTATATAAATTGAGCATAATTAGTTGAAGAACACAAATATAATTTAAACTTTTTTTTGAGCAAAGTTATTCTAGCTTTCTTTTGGTGCTGATGGGACACATAGATACATGTCTAAGTAATTACATGCGTTTATAAAAGATATCATTGGCTATTAAAGTTACCTTTGTAAATATTTCAAATCGATTTGTTCATAACTAACAGATAAATACATATTTTAGTAATGAGATTGAAAAAAAAAATTATGTCTAGACAAAAATATGTATTATTAGTATACAAAAATAAATTAATAGTATGGTTTTTCGGTTTTGATGAAGGCCTTTAATATTGATTGCAAGTATATATATATAGGTATAATTTTAATTATTGGTTACTTAGAAGTAAGTTTTATGTTATTTCTTCAATAGTAAAACTGTTAAAGTTGGTGTCTTTAATGAAGTCTTTAAAAAAATATGTTTGAAAATGCTATCAAGGTTGTAAAATTTAGTATAGAAAAGCTTATAGGTCTTACTCTATACAATTATTGAAATAAGGTACTTACTTTAATAAGTATATATGTTATATTAATAACTATACAAACACTCACTTCTGCCTTGATATTATAACCAAAAAACAAATAACAAAATTAATTTGAAAAAATCAAATTCAAAAGGAACTCATTATTAAAAAGCAGATACGGAAAAATGAAAGATTATATATTTGACCTCCAGCACTCAATTTACATTCAAATAGTAACACACATATATGTGAGTACACTGCTTACCGTTCCACAATTTATTTATTTTGTATAATTGGAACAATTATACATCATTACATTAAAAAAAACATATAATCATAGTTTCAAAAGTACAGGACTTTATTGTTTACATACATATATTTAGGGAAAAAGAGTCTATAACAAAGGGTAAATTCCTTACTCAAACAACATTAAAACTTTTTAAAGAAATATAAATAAATAAAGATTTTATTTTTTTTTCATATGCAAAAGTTAGTTCCAGATGGAAAGTTTCATTTTCTGAATATTCTTATAGTAGTAATAAAAATGTTTTTGCTTTTTTTTAGTTTTTTTAAATGGTTGTTATGAGTCTGAAGGTCGTTTTTATTATTATTATTATTATTTTACAAAGATGTTTTTTTTGCTATATAAACCTATTATATTCGGTTGAGTTATTTGACCCATATCTAAATACATACATAGGTATTGTAATCCCTCTTCCTCTACAACTCATTGGATTACAGAGGAGAGAAAGTACTAAGATTATTCTTTGAAAAACTAGTCATCGTTTCTTCCTATTGTTTTTTTCCCTCCCGATTCACTCTATAAATGAATAAATCTAATGCAGTTTGTAAATCAGCATATCTATGAAGGGAATGTTTGAATTATTTAAATTAGAGGTACAACAACGGAATATCAATTTTTATCACACATCTAGAAATTTATAAATTCCTCTTTAACAAATTTATTTTACTTCAATTACATTTTTATAAACCTCTTAGTGTTTCATTGACACACTGCAGTCAATAATAAGATTAATATTCAAAAATTTGGAGAAGATATTCCATTTATAAGCTTATAGTTTGCCCTTTTAAATTGAATCTATAATTTATTATATAATTCCCTATAATTGCAATCCATTAAGTATAATTTACGTGTTCACCAAAGGATAAATTTGAATAGTATATAAATGGAAATTAGATTTTAGAAACTTGAATGCTACGAATGTAATTCTGATTCATTTTTAAGACAATGAATTAATCCTTAGCATGACTTTTTATTGAGAGACCACATCTCAATGTTCTTCCCATATTCTGTTGAATTGTGAGCGTGCCTTTGTTTAAAAGAATTCAAGTATTGGTAGACAGTTCAACTACTGGTGGTGTGCGCGTTTTAAGGTCGAATTTAGAGGCTTCACCAACTCTTAATTGATATACCAACACACACACACACATGCAAAAGTTGTTTCTTTATTGATTGATTCAAAAGAGTTGGGGGGGGGGAATAGCAAAAGGGAGCAGGAGATTATAATAAATAATTAATAATCTCTAATGGAATCATATTAATCCTTTGGTCCTCTATGGATGTACATACATAAATACTTAATTTCTCTTTCAGTGTACACAACTGAACGACATGACTTTTCAACAACTATGACTATTAACAATAATACTTCAAAGTTGAGTTTTGAGACATTTTTTTTTCTTTCCTTGCTTGCGTGTGCATGCATGGGCGCCATCCCGATGATAAATGTTATGCTTAAAAATTCTGAAATTTATGTTAGACTACTTTATCTATAAACCCATGAATTCTTTAATTTATGTCTTTTCATATAACGTAGTAGTCCCTACACACACACATACATTTATATTTTATTTTTCTTGACAAAAGGATTTAAAAAGAACGATGTTTGATATGTGAATGATATGAGAAACTCCAAAAAGGGAGAAGGGATTTATACGATGCCCATTCATAGAGTTCTCAAAAGACTTATGTACATTTATATTTACATATATTTAAAGACGGTGGGACTATGATTACATAATATATCAATCAAACCTTTCTTTTTAAGGGTTGGTATTTTGCAAAAAGAAATACAATTTTTTGAAAGCTTTTGTATAAATGTTTAAAAATGGTGTATGTTTATTTATTTAGTTGTGCTTGATATCATTTCTCTTTACATGTAGCAACTGCAACTCTAAATATATATTTTAAGTATTAGCTCTTGGACTACAACATACAATCAAAATCCATGTCAGATTAATATTTGACTACCTATCAATCAAAAGGTATCCCTCGTGATCCATACTGAATGCGTCAATGGTCTCATGCAAATCTACAAAGTACCTGTTAATTCGAGGTATTACCACATGTTTGTTGCAGTTATGTATTTAAAACCGTCATATCTTATATGACAAAAATATATTAGAGAACTAAATTGTGGGCTGTAAGAGATTTGACAGCAAAATACAATTTAGAAGTTGAAAATACAGGGGCGACCAAAAATCTTAAGCCTCTAAAACTTGGCAAGTAATATTTTTGTAGCAAAATATTCAATCTGCAACCCGCTTGAATTATTTTGAGTTCAATCTTTCTCTTCTTATATGACAAAAAAGGTGATTTTCGTTAGTCAAGATGCATACAATAGCTGGAGAAAGTCTTCATCGTGTTGGCAAATCAGGTTTTGAGACCTTCAATTAGTTTTCAGTTCAGTCAAATAAAACCTTAAAAAGATTCAAAAGACATGAAAGATTGATAACAAATCAAGAAGTGTACGCCCAAGGTCCGTCAGAGTTCCGAAAAACGTCTGGAAAGTCAAATAAAAATATACAAGAATCCCTACATATCAATGTGTCAAGGACTTTGATGAATAGAATAAGGGTGAATTCAATGAAGTTTTATTACAGTCAGAATCTCAGGGATGATGCACAAATAAAACGGTCTGAAAGAAATCAGAAATTATTAAAACTTTGCTCGCGGAGAAGAAAATTTGTCTTTTCGGATAAGAAGAAATGGGACCTGGATCAAAAGTTCAACCAGAAGAACGATTGAATATTGGCCTCCTCATCAAAAGATGTATTTTTGGACCAAAGAACTATTAGTCGATCCCCTATGGTTTGGGCAAGGATTCCAAGTAAAGAAGAATAGCTTCCATTGGTTTTTATCCGGAAGGGCCTCCCTATGAAGACGGGTGATTACTTTTTATATGGGTTGGAGCCTATGGTCTTTCTGTAATTTGAGGCCAACTCATCTAAAACGATTAAGGTGACCTTTCAGCAAGACGGAGCTCCAATACAGACCAGCAATCAATGCCAAGAGTGGCTTAAAGTAAAATTCCTTTTTGGAACAAATCTATGTGCCCCTCTTCGTGTACATATATTGACCTCCTCGATTACTTTGTGTAGGCTTATTTCGAGTCGAAGGTAAAAACTTGTCAATAGTCAAATATGGAAGATCTTTGTGCCTCAATTGAGATGAAATAAGTGAACGATTCCAAATATATGGTGCGTACAGCGTGTAAGGGATTTCAATCTTGTATAAGAGGGGTAGTCGATAAACAAGGTTGTTATATTGAATAATTTATGAAATATGGACTACAATTTAAGTAATTTGCTAAAATATTTAGTTTTAAGGTTTTGCTCTAAAATTAACCTATCACTCAATAAACAAATATTCAAAGAGGTTTAAAACTTATGGTCATTCCTGTATATATATTAATAAAATTGATAGGAAAAATCAAATTTTATTTATTAATATATATAGATATGTAATGGATAAGTTGAGAGACATGCCTCTACTCTTCTACTTGGTGCTGAGTAAGTTCTGCATAGAGGAAACATGATGTTATTTTATACCTTTGAAAGTTTACTTTGATAAAAAGAAGTTTAATTTCAAAAACCACTCAAACACCAACAAAAGGATGGACAAACTTTTATTGTAATTATGTAAATTGAGCTACATAATCTTACATGGCTCTCATATTTTTAAATTATTCAATTTATCATTCCTGCAAACCCTTCATTTCTTATTATAAATAGTATTATTTCACAAAGACCTTTTAAAATTGGTTTTGAGATCTTTCTCACTACCATACAACATATTATCGAATTTCCTATATGTACATAGTTGTGAGCATTTTTCTCATAGTTGTGAGCACATGAGAGAAATAGATAAATAAAAAACTCGTTATACAGTACTATGTGAGAAATGAACAATAGTATTAAATAATCAGAGTTTATCGTGGTAATAATTTTAAGACTCCTTTATTGTTAGAAAGGTCCATAAACTCTGTTTTCTTCTAATGAGGCAAAGGGGAAGAAAAAGATTGGTATCTGATATGTACCTATGAGGGTTAAATATGAATAATCCTTGTGTTAGTCTTGAGCTTGGCTACTATTACTACAATAATGTGAAAAAATGGATTTTTTCTTTTTCCAACTCTTTCAAACATTGGGTTGAATGAATGAAACAAAAAAATAGAAGCAACCTACACACATGAATGATTTATCAAGATGAGATGTTGTTTGTATTGACAACCAATTTACTGTTTGTATATTATCATTATTATTTGAGCTCTCTCTTCCCCATTACTATTCTTATTTCATTCGTTATAATGAAGAAAAAGCGTCAGGGGGGGGGGGGGAAGAATTTATTTAGAGATGTACATTTGTATATGTGTAAATAAGTAATTCCCTTTAATTTTAGGGAAAATGTAGTACACAGCCTGATTCAATTGATGGAATTGGATATGTAGGTATATTTTTCTTCATGTAGCAACATCTACAAAACATTATTAAGTTGTGTGATACCTAATTTGTCTTCCACTATGGTCATGCTATATGTATACTTAATATATGTATAAGGCATATAGAAAAACTCTGGATTGTTTTTATGAATTACAGTTATTAACATGAAGGTTTGACACATTTATAAGAGCATTTCCTGGTTGTTTTCTCTTATGATATTCAAGTATAAGGAAAGGTTCGTCCTTTGCTAAAACTCAAAAATACCTGAAGTTACTCTCAAGTTACTCCAAACTAACTGTTTTATTCTATAAATGACTCTTATTTAGTGCATTAATGACTTGTGTATTTGATCACGATATACAAACCCAGCTGTCTCCGATTCCGTCATTAACAGACTTTTAAAAGTCGAATCTCCAAATATATTACAATTGATAAAATAACAAATCAAAAGCCGTGCGTAATGGAAACAGGAATGAACTAAATTTGGACTGAAAAGTGTATTTATGAAGTCATTCCTGAGGGCCTTTAAAAATATTGAACTTCTTGGTGGGCTTTTTGGTTTGAGTATAGATATTTCATCTCCGAACTGTCTCTAGTATTGAGACTCTACAGAATAAAAAATTAAAAGTCATGGGCTTTTTTTATAAAAATTAAATTCTTTAAGAAACAAACAGAAAATTCAAAATGTGTACATACAAATTATAATTAGACAAGAGTTGAAACTCTGAATTGGTATTCACATAACAAATTTCAGAGATCCACTGTTCCATACCATATAAATTCATAGTAAAAATGTATTAACGAAATCGTTGGCCAATGAGGAAAGGGATGAAACTGAACATAATTTGCCTTTAAATTGGAATGTATAGACGACAAGAATTTTTGTATAATTTTTAAATTTATTAAAAGTTGGTTTTTTTTCATGGCTATTCCTTGCTACACTTCTGAGTACATCCTGCTTGTTGGTTCATTCTAGCCTTATTTTTTCAATTTCAAATATAAAATTTGGAAGATCTTGTTAATTTTTAATCTAAAAGCATTTATACATAGAAAAATATAATTTTTTTTTTTCACTTTTTCTAAAATGTTATTTTTCATTTATGCAAAAGTTAAAACTTCTAATTAATAAACCAATTGTAGACCGAAAGATCATCAAAGTATCTTATAACAAAAAATACGTGCATAGTAAATATTTTTTTGTAATTTTTTATACAATAGCCTTATTTTTTACTTACATATAATGAATATGTTTTGGCTCATAATTGGATAAAGTATTATCCCTTGAAAATAAAGTCAATAAACTATGAATAATAAAAATATTGTTTAAAAAGTGAAAAATCTTATAATAATATTATTTTGCATTGTATAATTTAATATAAAAAATTTAATAAATAAAAAAAATGAGAAATTTCCTCTTTTTTTTAATGAAAAATTCCAATGTTTTACATATCATATATTAAACTTTTTTTTTCTTTGTTATTATTATTTTGTTATTGAAACTATTGGTAAATTATTAAAAAAAAATAATCATTATTTTTTTTTATATTTATAAAAATGATCACATTTAATAAAAAGGTAAAAGGAATATTGAATATTTTTTTTATAACCACAGAAAAAGTTTTTATACCTATTCAAAATGAAAAAAAAATCTGCAAAATTTTGATAGTTCCAAAAAAACTTTTGGAATATTGATTTGAAGATATATTCAATCCATTTCTCTCACTTTTACATAAAAATGTTTTTGTGCTTTTAATTTCCTTACAAAATAATTTAATTAAAATTAATATAAGTATTCAAACCAAGGAATGATAAGTAAGTTTAGAGTCAAATAAAATCAAAATAACACTCATATATTCAAAAAAAAAAAATAGGTAACCTGCCAAAAAAAATTACAATTGAATTAAAAGGTTGTTTTTTTAGTCAAAAAAGTTGTTTAATTAATTTGAAACGTAAAAATATTGATTCACTATAATATCAACTTATAAGAAAGAAGTTGTAGCAGAGTTATTTAACAACAAATTCTACAACATTTGATTGCAAATTTTGATGAAATTAAATGTTAATTTTAACCCTTAAAATGTATTAAATAATCTATTTTTAAAAGCTTTCTATTTTTTTGTTGGCATTATAACATTGATAGAGTTGATTATGTTTTAAGAAAATATTTTTATAGCACTGGTATTAGTTTCAATACAAATAACATGAGTAAAAAAAAAAATATCTTAAGTTCCATGTTTAATTCTAATAATTGTTTACCAATTTGTAAATTGATTTTTTCTCTAGACCTCCATAAAAAAAATACAAAAAAAATTCAATTAATGACATTATCACTGCATTAAAATAATTACAATGATTCTGATTGAACGTTTTAGGATCTTACTCAAAAGTGTGGGCAATAAAATATAATCATAATGTAATTAGAAAGTGTTTTTAAAAAATTGGTTTTTTAGAAGTTTTCAGTTTACTAGGAGAGGATACAATTTTTGAGTCATTTATTATTTATAAAAAAATTATCCTACTCTTCAATTATTATTGATTTTACACACTTTGTTCGTTAATGTTTATTTGTATATGAGATATAAAAGAGAGTTTCTCTTTTGAGTATAATCATGTTTGCATAGAAAGTTCATGTTTTGAGCATACAAATAAATAAAAAAGCAACATAACAAAAAGGTTTCATGATACTTCGTGGTCTTCTAATTTGATCCATTTTCATTAATTTTTCATATAAAAACAACAGCGTAGTATAGAGAGGGGAGAATGAAGAGGGGTTCAATATGACAAATTATTATTACTCTAATAAAAGGTTTCAATACTTAATGAGCTTAAACAGAGAGAGAGAGAAGCATGTCTGATAAAAAAAAAAAAGGAAATTTATGTATTCATAGTAAATTCTTTGTTAATAAATGTTTTAGGAACAAAAAATATAAAAATAAAAACACTCTACGAATTCCGTAAGAAAGTACCAACTGCTCAAAGGTAAAAAATCCTCTATAAATAAAACACATATGATTCTTTTTTTTTGCCGAATAAGTAATTCAATTAGATGAAACGATAAGAACTCCATAAACTGAAGAAAATTAAAAAAATATCCAATTGTTTAAACTTGCCTTTCTAAATTATATACCAAATATGCTATAGGCAAATATTTCAATTTTATCTGATAAAAAAATCTTTAAAATTGAGAGGCATTGTTGAGTTTTTTTTATGTATTTATTGTTATATTCTAATAAACTGCTTCAATGTACATATATATAAATAAATTTTTTTGGTATTTCTACCTCAAGAAAAAGAAAGAAATTAATTAAGACGTAAATGGAAAGAAAGAAAATCACATTTTACTGCACCCTTCTGTGCTCATATATATGTATATGTAGTACTATAACATAAAAATGAGTAATTTAAAAAGGGCACTACTTGAACATGGAGTACAGAAGGGCAAGCGAAAAATATATTAGCTCTTCTATGCTGAAAGACCCTTCAAAATACCCTTTTCACAATTGACTTTGACTACAAATATCTATAGATATTTAATATAGTTACAAATACATAGGCCAATCAGTTCCTTCACTACAGCTTCTACCTCTTATTTATTATTCACTTCAATTCACTTATGTTACTATCTACATACAAAATGTAAAAGTCAACGAATTTGACGTTATTTGATGTGTGAGCAAATTCATTTTTTTAATTCAATCAATTTCCACACAAATTATAATGGTAGAGAAATTTGGGAACAGTTACAAAAAGCCCTATTTCCCAAACATGAAAAAAAAACAACAACTAAAGTCATGAAGTTCACACCCCAATTTCTTGTATAATAAAATAAAAATGAGATAACTTTTGACTATTTCTCTCTAAAATATAAGATAAAAACTGATTTAGAGAGGTACAAGTAATTTTTTGAAGGGACAATACTTTTATAAAAATGAATATAACTCCTCATCGATTGAATTTATAAATAAATTGATTGAATAGAGGACAGATATGAGATATTAAATTTTAATATGTACATCTAACTTGAACCTGCTCCCATTAATTTAGCTAAAACCAAAAAAGTGTTACGAGAGTCCTCAGTCGAACCTAACGCTTCACGACAAAAAGTCACAAAAATGATTCTACTTATTTAGTAAAACTTATGTTTGTTATCAAAGTGCCTTAGTTTTTGTAAATCCTTTAGCTTCCTCAATGAATTTTTGAATCCTTTTCCCAAATATTTATTTTATTTATAAAATAGATTATGATTTTTTTTGCAGGTAGAATACAAACTTGTACTATGCAATAGCTAGAAACAAAGAAGCATACTTTACTCAAATTTCCATTTTATATCTATTTTCCGCCCTAGGCCAGTTTGTGCCTAGTTCTACCTACTTGACCATTTCAAGTTTTCACATCGTACAAAAAGTACTTATAAAAGTCGGAAATTGTACTTTTCCTATACTCAACTACATTTATTTAATTGGTGTAAACACATTCCTTAAAAATAATTAGGTACAAAGGAACAAATGTACAAAAATGAACGTATGTTGTTTGTACGATATTAATTAGGTAGTTGTTTAAGGCAATAAAACCAAGGAAAAAACTGTAATTATATTTCAGGAGTAATTAAGAAAAAACAATTTCAGAGGACGCAATATTTATTGCAAAGTCCAAACTAGGTAAAGAGAAATATACATACATACTAGCTTCAAGTATATTTGTTCTTTACATACATACATACAAATAGTATATTACTTAGCACTGGGAAAGACGTAGGTGAAAACTCTGTCTAAAATTTCTTTTTATATTACATTAATTTTTCCATAAATTAGTAACATCTGTCCACATCCAATCTCTTTTTTATTTTTTAAAATAAGGGAAAAAATTTATGATTTTAGAAATTTGCATGTCCTTAACTTACTAAAGGAACATTTTATCAAACAAATCTTTCAGAAAAAAATTACTACCAATTTAAATGATATTTAAAATGATATTTTGTAAAATACTTTTCTAATTCTTTTAAATTTATTCATTTATTTATGGAGCAATATAATATTTTTCTTCCGATATACATAGACAAATTAATGAGTGTTCTTTAATAGAGTATTATTTTAATCATACTCATTATTGCGCAGTAAAATGTAGTTTGAACCTCGCAGTGTACAATTCTGATCACCATGTAGTTGTTCTTATTTTTATATCAAATATACATGTATAAAGTATATTTATTACAGTTCGACACTATAATTATATAGGTATAATATTTTTCTGCGTAAAGAATTTCCGTGAATTATCCTAAAACTGTTTATTTGGAAGTGTAGTAATGAATGTTGAGTTATTTGTAATAAATTATTCATTTATTCTCAAAATATGTATTTATTTTTATAAAAACATTAATAAAAATGCTGAAAAAACACCAAACTTCATTGTCTCTTGACATTTTTCTTCTTCCATGTGAGTAGTTTTAATATTTTTTGCAAGCAAAAGGCATGACATTTATTTTTTCACTTTTTAAAAACATGATTGTATGACATGATTTTGATCCTTGACTCTAATATTGAAAGACATTTTGTAATTTGTTCAAAATGGAGTCAAAATTATATTTTTGATCTCAACCACAACATACTGAATATATGTGCTTAAAAAAGTTGGTTTTTTCATCGTAAACACTTGTAGAAAACTCAATTTGAATTAGTGTAAGGTTCTAATGAAAAAGTCTATTTTTGCGTTTTCAAGTAATTTACCAATACTTTATTTCTTTTAAATTAATTATATCTTCATAAATGTTGAAACGGGTCTACTCTAAAAAGCAAAACAAAAACATCATTTAGATATATCAATCTAGGAGTTTGGTATGAGAGGGCAGAAGTAGTTTTGTACTATAAATGGGTTGGAATGGGGATGTCCTTTGTTTGAAGTTGATCGCAAAAATCATCTTCAGCAACGATGCTCATTTTTGGTTCATTGGGTTTGTTAATAAGCAAAATATGCGATCAGGCAAAAAACACACATGTGTTTCATGAGACACACTTGCATTAATAAGAACTTACTGTTTTGTGAGGATTACATGTTGATGAAAGAGCTTTCATCCATCTACAACAAGGAAGACTTTGTCTACCCTAAGACGATAGAACATAGCCAATGATAGATTTGATGATATCCAAAAAATAAAGAAATTGTTCATATTTTATAATATTAATGACTTAATTTATACAACTTTTTCTCTCATTCTGATTGTTCGACTTCCGAATTCACTCAAAGTTTACATCTTATCTTTTACAATATATCTCTTTTCTAGCATATAACTTATTAGTCCTTAAGACCAGGAGAATTTGACTAGTGTAATAATTAGTTCACACCTAAATTAGGCATATTTTTTGCTGTTCTTTGTTTTTTGTTAACCATATTATTTTTTTTAGGTCAACTGAATTAAATGAATAGATGAAAGGATTGACTGTAACAAATTATATAAATTTGCTAACCCTGGAATGTCTTTTTTTTCTTTTTTTCATAAAATACAAGATACAAAAAAATGAGTGAATTACTTATTAATACAGATTCAAATCAACAGACAAATCAACTAAAATCCCCATTTGTAAGAGTTAAAGTCAATCAACGGCTTTTTTGTGCTTTGTAACTTTGATCTACTCATAAGAATTTCAGTGAGTCTCCTTCAGTTTTTCCTCGTGAAAAAAAAAACCAACTTCTCATTTTGGCTAAATAACATAAACTAAAAATATTCATCCCTTGGGATCATTCTCCAACCTCTATCCTTACAAAAAATATATATACATAAAAATATACACATGTATAAATGGTTTTATTAAATGCCAGAAAGCATACAGAATACAAAACCAAATATTCATTACTCTCTAAAATTTTGTATGTTCATAGGAGCATGAACGTACTTTATTTAATTCATAAGTTATGTGTTATTTATTCTTGTAGATGTTTGTAGATATTTTAGAAGGAAATGTTCTGACTAATACATATATATATATATGTATATATTAATATTACTGCATGATGATGAAAGCAGTTTATTATTGGGGCATACATAGACTCCTCTTTTTTATTATTTATAAAAGACAAACAAAAGAGTTTAATGAATTAATTAAGTCATAGAGGAACAGGAGTTTTCTTGAGTATGCCTGACTTCAAAGTGTTATTGATATATATATATATATATAAATATTTATATATACAATTTATATATATATTTCATTCGTAGAATGACAATTAAGAGAGCTTTGTGTGTTTGTCTTTTTCCATTTAAATAAAATATAATATAATTTATCTTTTTTCACGGAAAATTAAATCATTTATGTGGAAAATGAAATAATTGTGACTTTTTAATCGTGTAGCATATAAATTTCCTTACAAAGACTTCATAGCTCTTTCATGAATGTTTCTAATTAAAAGAAGAGGAAAAAAAAAAGAAAAAGTAAAATTGTCTCATAAAACCCTCTTTAAATGTAAAAATGGATGGATATCATACATATAACAAGTTATTCTTCAATTAATACTCTACAGTTTAAAAAAAAAGTTATATTATAAAAAAATTTCGGGTGAGTTGTTATAAGTATATGTTGAAATTGATCTTTTCAAAGATGAGTTATACAGTGTAAAATTGATACACAAAAATATATCAAAGAATATTCATTTCATTTGATCATTAGTGAACAATTTTATTATGATATTTTTAAAAGGTTAGAAAAAAAATGGTGATTTTGTAAGAATTTTTTTCAATATATCTTATTTACCTGATTCAAATAAAAAAGTTTCCAAATTGACTAAATTATAAAATTTTAGTAAATTCACGTGGACTCAATAGTGTTTACTTATACTTAATCTTGAAAAGTTCAAAATAAAGTGAAGTATGATAGTTCATTAAAGTAAATTAATATAATTCAAGTAGTAATTTGAGATACGAGTAGGCTATTATGCAACCCCTTAGGAATCAGTTTGAATATCTTTACCTTAGATTCAAAGAAGTAATTGATCAACAAAATCAAATAAGCTCTATTATAATTTACCTAATTAAACTATGAGTCATAAATACAAACATAGATCTGAGGATGTCTTTTTATGCTTAAATTAATTTAAAAACTAAATCATCCTTTATATGTACTGTGGAGAGTGAATTTAATAAGTAAGAAGAAGAAGTTAAAAATTATCAAGTGAGATAATTTATGTTTTAACAAATATTATAAAAATTAAATAAAAAGTTCATTTTAACTTAAGATTTGATATTCTAATTTAAAAAAAAAAAAAAAAACCTTAAAAAGATTTAAAAAGTCGATAAAAGTCGACTTACCAAAATAGTTTTTTAACTATTTTATCATACCCAAAAAATATTTCCTTAGCACTTATACACATAGTATATTACTATAATCAGTAAAAAAAAAAAGAAAAATATTTTATGTGCATTTTATTCCCATGATATAAGGACTCAGACAAGTTGTCGAAATAATATAAAATGTATTTTCTTAAGTGAGTTATTTCCTTTTTTTTTAAAAAAAACCAAAAATTCTACGGTAATATCTACACTCTACACTAATCAATTTTCCCCATAAATCCCATTCTTTCCCCCTCCCCTAAGAAGAATCTGTTAATGCTCCCAAAATGGTAAGAAGAATAAAAACCTTTGCTTGGAAATGAGAACACATATACATTTATATACGAACTGTAATGAAAAAATAATAACAAGAATAATAAGACAAAAATGGTTGGATTCTATTTTCTATTATAACTAAAACACATACATACAACAGACAAAAGGAGGGTTCGAAGGAACCCTTGGCAATGTATTTACGAACCTACTACCTACATACACAAGAGAGAATAAACACATACATACTACATAAATGGAAAATTAATAGTCTCATATATATTTATTTATTTATATTAATAAAAATGGGAAAGAACAACAAAGAAGCACAGAACTAATGAGGCCATGTGATTTCTCCTTCCATAAAGAGATAACAGCCTTCCTAGGTACATATAATATATATATATCTTTCATACGTGTATGTATATGATATTGAAAGAAGGACTTAAGGAAGAAGAAGAAGAGAGGGAAATGAGGATTTTTTTGGTTATTTTGTGTGTGTGGTAATCCTTTTTTCATAATAATCCTGGGTCAAACATTCATCATTATTATGACTATCGATTGGGAAATTGGAGTATAAAAGGGAATCGTTACAAAAATGGGACGCTTAGAGGGTGCTAAAATGGGTCAAATCATCATAATAGCAATATATATACATATATATAAGTCAATTTTGGATATGAGTTAAGGACAAATGTCACTGATTGATCAAGGCAGAGAGTTTTCTTTTTAACTTTCTCCTACCACTTTCTTTGCAAAATCTAATGTGCAAAGTTTTGATATAAAGTCATATTTTAACTATTTTATATACATGTATATATATTTAAAGATATTACAAATGGATATGTCTGTTTATCGATAAACAGTTTTGTGCAATTTTTGTACATTGTGCCTTACCCGTTTTTTGCAGATTTTATGAAATACTGAACAAATACTGCTATGGCCTTAAATGTAATATTTTACATTCTACCAATAAACTACACAGATATTACGTAAGCTAGAGTTTTTATTTTTCGACGAGCAGATGAGGAATTTGGGATGTTAAGAATAAATTCTTAATTTATGAAGAAGTTTTTGTGGTTATTATCTCCTTTGTGAATATTATTTATTTTTCGTTCCTTCATTTTTATTTTTTCTTATAAACTGTATTATCTTATGTCAATTTTAATACAATATTCACTATTTCCTTTAAAAACAAAATCAAAAGAAGATAAAACAATCGAGAATAACATTCATAGTATTCGAAAAAAACTGAGAGTAAATTAGGAACTTATATGAAAGAAGGGGCAAAAAAAAAAAATCAACAAGAACATGAACACATGCATTGAAAATTGGGATTTTAAGCGTTTTCAAGAAAAGTAAACAGTGGATAAACGATGTTCAGTTATGATTAAAGTGACACATATATAAATTAATTTTGGATACAGTATTTGTTTCTCTGCTTTGTTACATTTTTTTGAAGCTATGCTATAAATATAATTTTGAAGATTATCTACACTTTAATTCAAATACTTCTTTTAAAAATAAGGGAATGAATTAGACCAAAAGTTAATAACTATTGGTAAAGTTTTTGTTTTTTTAATTTGATGGTTTATTTAAATATACATAATAAACTAATCGCTTCAAGCCTCATATTTTTTTAAAAATAAGGAGCATCTAATTTTTTGAATTAAAGTTCACAAATTTTAGTATTTTATTTATCGACTTGTAAATACTAATGTTTTCTTTAATATCCATCAACTTTTAATTAAAAGATAAGAAAAAATGAAAAAGTTACAGATATCTTGAAAAAAAAAAGAGATACCAACTGAAAAAAAATAATAATCAATTTTGCAACATTGGTTCCTTTAATGTTCCACATATATGTTGTATGACTTTTCTATTCATACATGTCAACTTGTACAAAATCCCATTCACTAAATATCAAGCTACTATTATTAGAAACACAATTCTACCACCGTATATTTAATTTACTCTGTAGGTATGTACATATTATAAGAATGAATCAATAATGTGTTCGTTTGAATATGTAAATATGTACTATATAAGTAAATTTAATCAATAAAAATATTTTTTGCCAACGTTTATATATATATATATGTGTGTATAAAATTGAAATTTCTTTCGAGTATAAATATATACAAGTATGTAAATTTTTGTATTTCATAGCTGCGTATTTTTAAACATACAAATGCTTTGTAATCGTGTGGATTTAGCAATTTTAACCAAGGAAGAAAAATAACATCTTAATTTGTTAATTTTGAAATAATTTCTTCACACATTGATGTACATTTTCTTGAAAATGAAAAGCAATCATAATACTTTGCTCTAGTCAATTACTCTGAGCTTACCCACTTTAAAGAGTGTATTCTAAATCATTCAAATAATATTTTTATTCATATATATATATATATTTCATTCTTTTGAGTATAGGCAAGCACGTAATTTACTAATTTAATTGTATTAATAGAATCACCATTAAGATATGTACATTGCACTTATTTTGCAGATCTAAAAAGAGTCTCATTCCTACAAATCCCTGTTTTTTCTACAATAAAACAAATAATTCACTGATTAAAAGTATGTTTATAAAGTTATATCATTAAAAATAAATGTTTGTCACGTCAAAGGAACATTCCTCGTCTCTTTACCAAAAAGAAAGACCTGGAATTATATCAAAGTTAGCAAATTACAATCTTATTCTTAGGTATAATATTTTTTTTTAAATTATATTATAGCTGTAATATAAATATATAAAACATAGTAGATCAGTAGATCAACACTTTGAATATGTAAAGAACAGGCAAGGGAATGTTTACAATGGCTGACAAAGAAAAAATACTTTGTACATACTTCTTGACTGGAATCCCATTGTGTTTGTTTTCTTGTAGTTAATGTTATCGTTTTGATTGTTTTTTAAGTGTTACAGCTTAGAAATGGAACATACAGGGCCAGGGATGGGTCTGTTAACTTCTGTTATGAGTAAAGAAAAAGTCCCCCCTTTAAATATGATAATACGATTAAAAAAGCAAAATTGTTTTTGTTTTCTTTTTTTCAAGTAAACTTAGATTCAAGGTTTGTTCCTATTTTTAAATTTTAATTTTTCCCCCTTCATTTTGTACGTAATTAAAAAAAAAACTTTTTTCTTATACATTTGATAAGCGTAGCCCAACGAGGAAGGCATATGTATGTAGCTATTTATTTATACTAAAAAATATTTATATATTCTACGTATCAAGTTCTTTTATCTCATATAGGTAAAAGCAAATTTTTAAACAAGTCCACACTCTATGTAAGTAGATAAAGTTAAAGAATCATAGAGTCAAATAAAGTACTCAGTATATATCTATTTAGAAAAAAAAATCACTCGAGTTGACAGCCTGTCTCATGAATTATATTAAATGTTTATTTAGATGTTCATAAAATATGAAGTATTTTTTTTTTTGTACAAATATTAGACGAAACCATCATCTCAACTATTGATAGGAACGTGAAAAAATGATATTTTGTAGATCAAAGGAAAAAAGAAAATTCTAGAATAAAAGACATGGTGATTTGGCATATTCTAAAAAAAATATAGATGAATATAAAAAACAGTGGTTGACTCCATTTGTATGGAGTGTTTTTAGATGTCACATATAATGACATCATCAAAATTTGAAGCGAAGAGGTCATGTACACTATAAGTCATAGATGTTGATATTATAGGAAGTACAAATTAGTTTGGTCAGTTTTCAAAAGATGACTCTGACTCTTATGAATGTTTCACAGTGACAGCTGGTTTTGGTAGTTTTAGAGAGGTTAGACATCTGTCAATAATATTTCATGTATATCAATTTGAGTTATAAGCAAGAAAAACCTTGTTGAATATGTCAAATTCTGTTGTAACTAAGCAGCATCTGGCAGGAGGTTCTATGTCTATATGCTTTAATTGGAAGAAAAGTACAGCTAAAGTGCATCAAATGCTTGAAGAAGCTTCAACTAATAAATTATATAATCAATGGTTTCAACGTTTCAAAAATGGAGATTTCAGCATTAAAGACAAGCCTCGCTCTGCACAGCTAAAAAAATTCAAAGACATTTGAGACAATAGTCGATAAAAATCTGAGTTAAACACAAGAGGAACCAGCAGAATCATTTGTAATTATACAACAAGCTCTTGCCGTATAATCGAAATCCATAGGTATATTTCACAAGGGAAAAAATCACGAAAAACAAACCGAACTAGTTTGTACACCCAATATATAATAAATAAAATGGTTAATTGATTTACTAAACAAAATTAAATTCATCTAGTTGCTTTGAACAATTAATTACCAAGGGATTTTTTTTTCTAATTAAATCTGGTTGTTTATGACTACTCCAAGATTTATGACTTCTAAAGCAATGGTGTTACAAGTAAAGACTCTATTATTAAAAAAAGACTTCAAATAGTACATATATATATAGCTATAAATATACGAAAAGAAAATTTGGAAAGGGCATGAGAGACTCTCCTATAAAAAAAATACAAATCTACAAGTAGGTCCCTAGTTTTTTGTTTTGTTTTTATGTAGACCATTACCAACAAGAATTTTCCTTCCTGAAAATAACCATAAAATAGCGCAAAGGATTTTTCGAATGACCCCATAAAGGTTTATGACTTACTCCTGACCTTGTATCTGAGGTTCTATTAACCTCATTGTAACAACAATATATATATATATATATATATATATATATATACAAAAACAAAAGGAAGTATTCATACATTGGAAAGGTAGGGATTGAACACATTTATAGAAAGCTTCAAAAAGAGAGGGATTCATCTTATTCCAAATTCAAGCATCAACCTTTAAAAATTAGAGTGAGGGAATATATATATATATATATATATATATATATATATATATATATATATATATATATATATATATATGCATGTATAGATCAGCTTAGGTTTTTAAAGTACAGAATGAAATGAATAATTCAATTTCGAATATATAAAATTTACTAAACTCCGGGCCAAATCTTTTTTTTTTCTCAAATGAATTGAGAAGAATTGATTTAATATTAATTCCATTATTTAAGCCAATCACCAACTATATTTTGACGACAATAGGTTTTTATACTAAAAAAAAAGTTATTTTAAGTTATTTATTAATACGTATTACAAGGGTTGATATCAAGTAGTATTTGAATGTACAGGTCATGAGAACACCGATCAAAGGTTACTATGTTGATTTCAAAATATGAGGGGGAACCACTCAAAATGAATCCACAAATCCTTTCAGTTGTAGATATAAATCAGATCTGATGTATTTCTTAAATGATATAAGTCTTTACTTATATGTTTCTAATATTTGTGCAGAATTAATCTGTATTTTAGAAATATGAATGTTCACTCACATCTCTATTTACAAATTACTAAATTTTGATATATCATCATACACAAATTTCATATATTGATAGTTATATGCTGTGTGTTTTCTGGGATCACCATGGTATGATTGGGTACAAGTATTTAAAACCTGGTGAAACAGTTGACGGTGCACGCTACCAATGACAATTGTCCTATTTGAAGAGTGCTGTACGGCAAAAATGCCCAGAATAATCCAATCGACGTCACTAAGTAATTTTTTTGATGACATGGAACAAGAGCGACCCGGGAATGGGTAAAAGCGTACAATTTGGAACTGTTGGTGCATGCACCTTACTCACCAGGCTTGGCACCATCAGATTATTACTTGTTCGCATCAATGGGTCACGCATTAAAAGAACAGCTCTTCAATTTTCACGCAGAAGCCAAAAAATGGCTCGATATTAGGTTTGTGACCAAAGATGGCCAAATTCTTTACTGCAGCATCCACAAATTGTCTGAGAGATGGAAAAAATATGTCGCTAGATATAGCTATTATTTCGAAGATTAAATTTGCGTCCATTTTTTCACAATAAACAACAGAAATTGAAATCATTTCATAAATGTATGTCTGGTAAATAATGTGTGCTTTTTCCTAGTCTCTATTTTATTTTTCCATGTATCAATATATTACATATATGATGTTTTTATAGGGTATCGATAAAAAAAAGGAAAAAAGAGACAAGGAACATATATTGTTGTATTACAGCTCCAATATTTGGAACATTTTGGTGCTTTGTAAGATATCATTCGTAGTCATTTAAAAAACATCTGTAAATCGTACAAAATTTATATCGAGCGATTATTCATTTATTATTTAACTTAATTAAACTTATATTATGAAATCATTAAATGCACGGTTTTATGGGTTGTGCCCGTCAGATTGCTGGGATCCTGAGAGATACACCCTAGTTCAAACATATCTGTTCGTTTTTATGAATATACGAAAAATTTTATAGAAAAATAGAGGGCGAATAATTCTACACTGCAGCTGATGATGGAAAGACAAAACTCTTTTTCATGGTCTATGCATAGAGAGAATAGTATAATAATGTTGGTCACTTATTCTATTAATCAATTGAAAAAAAATTGAACATAAGTATTACGATTTAACACTGGAACTTCCAGAGTTCACATTTTCACAATTTACTTTTTTAATCATCTTGTTAATATCAAGTCAATGTCGCTACTTGTAGATTTTTTTGACATTTCATAAATCATTTTGACTGTCAATTTCAAATTAAAATTGAATAAAAAACCTAAAATATTAATTGCCTGTGATTAAATCTACCAAGAACTACCAAAAACTTTAATTTGGACAACTTTTATTATTTTTGATATTGGTACATCAAATAATAGTTTTTTGATTTTTTTAAGTAATATTCTTGTTTAAGAATTAATTCATTTCGATTCATGAAATGAAAAGAAGGAAGAAGCGAAACTATACACAAAATTCGTATTCTTTTAAATTATTTTATTGAAAATGATATCAAAACGGTGCAAAAATAAAAAATATTCCAAATTGAAAGTTGTTAAAGTTCAATCAGCAAAACAAAATCAATTAATAATCTGGATTGTTGTACAATATGTAGTCAAAATGGAGACATTGGTAATTTTAGTGAGGAAAAACTTTGGGTTATCCTCTTGTTTAGCAAAAGGTAATATGAAGTTAGTCATTATTTATATTTGATACAAATTTACAAAAGTAATTAGAGAAATTACTTGGGAATAAAACAAACAAACAATAATAACATTAAAAGTTTTTTCGATTTTTTACACAACTGGAACAAATAGCCATAAATTTTACCATTCAATTTAACCATTACAAAAAATTACTTTTTATCAATTTCCTTCCCCACATTTTTTTCATAAAACAGAGTAAAAAAAAGCATTATTTTAATCCAGGCTTTCACTTTTCACGATATCATTTAGCTGAAAGATATATATATATATATATATATATATATATATATATATATATATATATATATATATATATACATACTTGTGAAAAGAATGATAAATCTTTTTTTTTTCTTTTTAAGTTATCTTCTCTAATAAATTAAGGAAAATATAATCATTTTAACAGATGTTCAACTTCAATTTAAATGAGTTATGAATGGGGTTTCATTTTATTTTTTTCTATTTCATTCTCAATTAATGAAAAATGCATTCATAGTTAAATATGATATTTATAATTGATTCTTTAAAAGGGAGGAAAAATGTATGAAGTGCAATGATTTAACAAGAAAATTTAAAAAAATGAACCAAAACATAACCAAATAAACTGTATATTTTTATTGCTAAGCAATGGTTCAAATCAACGTAACTCTAAAAGTTTGTAAAATATATATTAATTAGAAAAATAAAATTACATGAATATATTTGGGGTTTCCCAATAAATGCATTGTTACAAAGAGGCGCTATAAAAAAATTTTATGTATCAAAAATATTTACTCATAAAGTGTTTTTTATATATATATTTCATATACATGTCTACGTTTTGCAAAAATTAGTTTATATTTCAACAACAACATTGCCAAAAAGTAAGAAAATAATATGAAACATAAAAAACCTTAATATAAAGATATTACATATCATAAACAGAAATAGAGTAAAAAGTAGATATATTCTCATTTTAAAGACATATTCTAGATGAGGTATTTTATTTTGAATGCAGGAAAATATGCATAAGGTAAAGTATTAATAGTCATTCTAAGAGTCAAAAGACTGCTCAGTCTTGATTGTCTATCATGGGTATAAAAAAAGACGAATTTTGAATATAATTAATGGTTTATTAATCTTAAATTATATTTTTGGTGTTAAAAATAACTTAAAACTTTCATAATCCATTGCATATTAGGGTGTTATTTTTATTCAAAAAATCGGCCTAATTCATTAGTCAAATCATTCAAACTATTGAAATACCTAAATTTTTATTAAAACTGTACTAAAAATGCTTATAGAGCTGTAGAAAAATCGACAACTGACAAGTAAATATATAGTGTTGAAAAAAAAAAAAACTTTCTCTTTGACAAAATCTTATTGAAAATCTTAAAAAATTATTATAGTCTACTTCTTTGTACAATTTATCAAAACTTAGCTACTTAAATAAATACCAACCTTCAGCTTCCTATTGACCGTATATCAATAACATTTCAAAATATTTATTTCTTTGATAATTCGCTATGTTATTTGATTTTATCATTCCTTTAAAAATCTTGTGATTGACTTTTTTTTTATAAAGATACAATTTTAGTCAGGTCTTACTCATAACTAGGCTCATTTGAATTCAATTTTTTTACCATCAACAATAATATGTTTCTCTGTGTAAAAAATGATTCAAATTATATTTGAGTTTTTCAAGTATGTGGTTAGTTAAATATTAAATGTACTATTATGATTAATACATTGAAGTTCCTGCAAACTGCAATAACAGATTGCAATAAACTTCTTTGGTACAATTTAAAGAAATTATATGATAAATTCTATTTGAAAGGTGGTATCTTAGTCATATAAAGTTTTGTATGAAGGTTTCTAGCTTAAGACTAATATTCCTGGGTATTTATGTATATCTAAGCCCATAAGTTGATTGAATTTGTGAATGAAATAATATTTTTTTCAGGTAGAAGAATTATTTTGTGATGACATACTATAATTAATATTATATATTTAGATCCTTTTATGAGGCTATAACTTTTTCATTACTACAAACATGCTTATAATTGAAAATATTTGAAAAAGAAATAAAAAGTAAATTAAACTGCATCATAAATTATTAGTTATCTCAAGATACCTCTAAAAAAATCTCATTCAGGAAAAACTTTAAAATGGTCAATTAAATACTTATTACTATTATGATCAAATTTTTGACAAAGGCTATCATTAAACTGCTTTTTTTTGTACAATGGTTTATAGCGGAAAATGTAAGTGGGATTGATGACTGATAATGTACTTTAATATTAAGTTTTTGTCATTTATTAGTTAGGATAATGGATATTATCCATGGATTAGCTTACATATGTACAAGTAATGAGCCTATCATTGACTAATTCATGAGTGAAGATAATTGCACACCTTTTCATTCCGGTTCTACTCTTAGATGAGGGTGAGAACACGGTGATCTCACTGGCTTTGCCACTCTTTACTAATACTATTTCTTATATTAATCGATTAAATATCTATTAAATCATTTCATATTTGAACACCAGCTTGTTGCTTTTTTGACAGAGTGTCATTAAACCGGTTTGTTTCTCTTTATGAAAAGATTTGTTGGAGACATGTGCCAAATATCATCATCATTGATGATTCATAATATTATTTTTTCCTATTTGTAGTCACAATATTTTTTTTTTTTTTCTACGCAGTGTCTCTCACATTTTTCTAAGGAGTAGTAATAAAGCTCTTTTATTTCCTTGAGCTCCAAATAGTGTTCCTTAATAATGATAATAATAAAAAACAAAAATATTCTGTGTGTGTTCCACATATTATGTCCATCTAAAAAAAATATATACATACATAAGTGTGTATGTAGAAAATATCGGATTTATACTCAATTTGTTAGATTTTTATATCAATTTTTTTTTTTTTGTGTGTGTATTTTATACTGGACATTTTTTTTTTTGTTTCATTTACAAATAAATGATTTGTTCAATGATTATATTTATATTGAAACAACTGTGCTTTATTTTTTTTTTTTTTTCACATGGTCATAATTATAGTAATTAAGGGAAGGTATGAAAGAAAAAATATTCTTTTCTTCCAATGTGCTTCAATTATAAAGTAATTTGAATAAATTTACATTTTTTTTCTTTACTAACATGAAGAAAAATATAATAATAATCGTTGGTTTGCCTCAGGTTTTTTTTTCTTCTCTTTTCTCTACAACTTTTTGGTATAATAGTCAAAAAATTTAAAACTTTTTATTATTATTTACATTTATGGTTTTGTATAATAAAAAAAAAAAAACTTTGAAAATATTAAATGTTTTTCTGGTCTTCCTCGTAAAAAGGAAGTACATATTTAATTTTTTTATGTTGATATAAAAGATATGGAATTATTCATCTTTTTCTTAAATAAAGAGTCATAATTAAAGTGAACAATGAGTTTTATGCAACAAAAAAACTCAGTACTAAATGAATAATTTTTTTTTTTTTTTGTGTAATGCATAATTGAATTATTTCTATATCAATAAATCTTGTAAGTAGTTCATATCTGGGAGGAAAGAGAGAGAAGTTTAATATACTACATACAAATATGTATACATATATATAACATATATTATATATATATTGAAAAATCTAATATTTTTGCTTTTTGCAGAAAAAAGAATGAATTATTAATTTCCCCAAAAAAGTACCTTAAGAAAAATAAGGGAAATTTTATATTAAATTTAACTTTTTTTTGTTCTTCGTTACGCATTTTCTCTGAAGGGAACCGTTTTACATGGCAAAATTTCGAAATCAATATTGTTTGTGTATAACAATAAATAGTTTGACTCGACATTTTTAAGTGTAATTAGACTAACGAAAAATCAAAATCAAATAAAGAAGCTTAAAAACCAGATATAATACAAAAAAAATACTACAAATTCGTTCCAAATAGAATTAGTTACTCAACATGAAATTTTAATTTTTGGGGGGTTCTTTCTGCAGAATTGTTTCATCAATAAAATAAAATGCAGTGTAAATTCGTCAATAAGGAATTAATTATTTTAGAATATGTCAAAAAAAGATATTTTTTTTTTATTTATATTTAAAGAAAATAGCATTGCAGTATCTTGCTATGTTAATAATGTATATATTGATAGATAGATATGTGGAAGGGTTATGAAGATTTTCCTTAAAGACGTCATTGATTTATGTTACTTTTTTTCTGAATCAGCCTTTACTTGAGTAAATGTTTGAGATTTGACTTCTTTTGCCCATATAAACACCTATCAAAAGAGATGATTTGATTTTTTTTTTCATAAAGAAAAAAAAACCCCAATTTTTTGACCATAGCAAAGGTATTTATTTATGTTTGTTCCTTGTCAAATCCCCTTATGATCACCAGGATAATAAAATTCAATAAGAAGTTATCTCAATAACACCCATCGATCTTTCTTCCCACTTCCCCTCATAGACATAACTTATATATATCTTTTTTATACATTTTTTATGTACACATAATCGATTAAAAGAATCAATAACAAGGTTTACGGATATTGAAGTACAACATACATACCTATATGAGAGTATAACGGGTATCTTAGAGTCAACAAATCAACTTTTAATGCCCTCTAATGTGGTCAATTTGAATCTATCAGAAAAGTTTGATATTTTCTTGTATATTCAAGTTCATTTTGGAAGTAAATAAATAAATAAAAAAGACCCTACTTAAATATATCTCAACCATCTCGAACACTTTAAAATGAAAAAATTACAATGTCATCATCAAATGAGGTGAAGCAGGATATCTGTACTATAACTATGACAAAGTTTCAATATCTATCAAAGATCAAAGGCTCATTCATCAAATAAAAAAGTAACATTAATTATATATTGTTTTTGAATGACTATGAAATAATACAAATTGAAAATTCGTTAGCTGTTTATTTATTTGGAGAAGTAAAAAGCATCTTTCATTGTACATATTGGAACATCCCACCCAGTATTTAAAAGTAAATGATTCTTCTCTATAAATGTATGGCAGTTATGTGACTTTAAAGTTTTGATTTAATAACAAAATTAAGGCTAGAAATCTACTTTTCACAAGGAGTAGGAATAATTGAATATGGCAAGTCATAAAAAGCATTGATATATTCTGTGTAGCAAATACTTTGTGTTTTAAAGTACATTTATTAAAATGATTCTTAAAAGTCCGAAATTGGTCTTTAAACTAATTACAAAATAGGAAAACTACTGACATTTATTTCATTATAATTGATATAAAAAAACATAAATTATATTAAATGTATGTTATTTATTCTAAATCATAAATTGCGAAATTTATTATTATATCCATATTAACTAGATTTATTACGCTAAAGATTGAGATTTATATATATATATATATATTGACTCTTATTATATTATTGTAATTATTTTCTACAACATTTTTCCCCGTATTTTTTTATAAATTTCATCCAAATTATAAAGGAATTCAGTCACAACGGTTTTTTCTTTTGAAAAGTATTGTTGTGAGGCCATGTCTTCAAAATGACACAACTATTCAGGAAAAAATTATAAATACTTCTTATATGTGCATAGATAAACGACCATATTTGTAAATTAACTATGCAAGTTCATAGATTATTCAAAATGGGTTGAAATTTAAATAACTTTATCTGTTCTGAACAATCTTTTTGGAATCGTGTTCATATCGTTTTTTTAACAATAGTTTTAAAATATTTTATGAAGTTTAGTTGGTCATTAGCATGTTCTTGAATAAATACGTTATTAGATGTAACTCATTGAATGACGAATAAATTGATCATTGCCACAACGTGAGCATATATTGATTTGGTTGATTAAAAAAAATAATACATATATAATCAGATGGATCAATCTTAGAAGAAAATCAAGACAATGACATTGATACTAATAACAACAAAAAAAAACGTGAATTGACACATAAGTGTTTTGTAATCAAACAAATTACTCATATTTATATTTGTGACTTTAATATTTATTAGAAAAATAATTTGTTTTGTTATAAAATTATTGCTTTAAAGTGGTATCAAGTTTATTAGGTCATATTCAAAAAAGCATGAGTTCTGATTAATTAATTATGCCATTAAGATATACAAATATTATGCCTAAAAAAAGCCTCTGATACTTTTATATAAGTGTTTATATAGATAGATAAATATATATATATATACATATATATATATATATATATATTGTTACTAGACTGACTTATGATAAACATATTTCTTGACTTTCAAGAATACTGTTAAATAACCCTCATTCTATAAATGTAATTTTAGAAATGCATTCATAATTTGTTTCAATTTTTAGATATATTTGATATGACCATAGAAAAAAAGTTGTACTTTTTTTTTCAAAATATGCACCATACATGTAGTTAAAAAAAACAAGCTTATCAAGTCCTTGAAATACTTATATTGAATGCATGAAACCTTGAATATTTTAACTGCCTCATAACGTTTTTGTTAATTTTCATTTTAATTACCGAAGTGATAGCTTAAATGATAAATGGTTATGAATAATACATACGTAGAATGTTTAATTAATTAATTAAATTATAGTTTGATTGATTATAAATTAATAATTCAAAGTTTTGACACTTGATAACAAACAAAAAATACAAAAATGAAATCTTTTAAATGTGTGAAAGTTTATATAGAAGTACTTTTTCTTCCACTTAAAATAAAATATAAAGTTGAGACTTGCTTCTTTAGCTTTTAATGAGAAGATAATTTTAACTTTTTTATTCTATACTATAAATGAATTAAAATAAAACATATTGTTGATTCTCTAAAAATAAATTTAAAAATTTATAAAGTTAATCATAAAAACTAAATATATGTCAACTTATCAAAGAGCAAATTTGATGAAATACATAATGTTTTGTGTTTAACTTTTAGTTCCATATCAGAATCTGGATTTTATTTCATTGGCTTTTGAAATTAGTATTCCTCTCCCAGACGAGATTTTTGAAAACTTTTGCAAATGTAAGGGTTAAATTAAACTTTAAACTCTTATTTGTTAGAAATTTCATGACTAAAAATAAATATTTTTGATTTTTCCCTGAATAGATGACACATTCATAAATGTTAATGTTTGATTTTGATGTATGACACATTATTAATATGTGTTAACTACCTTGCTTCTCAAAAGTGAAGGAAGAAAGCCCTGAAATCATTTGGATGTTAGGAAATTACCTAAATTTTTTCTAACTGTTGAACAATTATACTGATATTTGGGATATTCACCATTTAATTATATTAAGTTCGAGATCTCCTATAGAAATCCACGTTTAGAAATACATATAAGGAGGAGATAGGAGTGGATAATTTTTCCCCTGACTTAAATTTCTCAGATGGGACAGTCTGTCTCAAATGTATTACACCACTGCACCTCAGAGTATTATCCTTTAAAAATATATATACTGTAATAGCTGACATCACATCAATTTTTACGAATTATTTATGTATCAGCTATCGATTTTTTTTTACTCTCCTTGCCACTTATTGGTGCCTTTAATGTTGACTGGTTAAACTTGAATCAGCTCTTGTTAGCTTGTAAATTTGCTATCTAACGACACAATTTTGTGTAATAATGATATTTCCTATTTGTACTACAGGGTAGAGCATTTGCGATTCCAAAAAGAATGAAAATCCCGATTAAAGTGCTTCATTTTCTTAATTATTCAGCTTAGAGATAATCAAAAGTTATCATATAGACTATTTCTCAAACTTTTTGACTTGTGTCCCACCTTCATTCTAATAAAGATATTTCATGAATTTTGTAATAAAGATCGAGAAATAATTTCCTCCCCCCCTCCTGGAAGCTGATCTACACTTCCCTTATACCCCACTCCAGGTTGATAAACCATTATGTAGACGATTAAGATGCTTAAGCAATGTATTTTAAATGTACGTTATAATCATGTATCTAAAGTAGACATGGAATCGATTCCTATGACATTTGAATAAATTATAAATTCCTTTTTAAAAATTTACTCAAAATTTGGAATCGCCACAGCCCTAACTAGAGGCAGAGGAAAGATACTTTCAAACTCTTATTATTCTTGGTCTCTACAAAATAGCCCTTCAATGTCGTAAAGTATAATGAGGATTTTTTAAAAAAAACCTCAGAAAGAGTTTGTAAGGAGCTAAAATTTGCCATTTGAATGATGCAAGCATTTTTTGGGTCAATACGCAACTTACCCCCTAATATATATATATATATATATATATATATATATATACTGTATTTAATTCCACATCGAAAAAATGTTCTTTTTTGTAAATGATTTGAATGATTAATCATAAAATAAATAATTATTGAACAAACGATAGCTATTTCAGCTAAAATACATACATACATTTTAACATCCTATTATTGACTTAACAAAAAAAAATTCCATAATTTTGTCAAATCATTTCTAAGGTAATAAAGAGTTAATCCATTCCCTAATTTTTTCTTTGCTTAGAAAACTATTATACCGTCATTTGTTATAGCCAAAAAAGCCTTGCTTTCAATTGCTCCTTCATATAATTTGAACTATTTTTTAGCTTTTTCTAATTGTGCTTATTTAGAAATTGAATTTTCAAATATTCATGATCACACTCCTTTCCTCTTGTGTTACATATCCTTTTTATGCTTCTGTGTTTTCCTATTGATTTTCTGATTAAAGTTATACAATTGAAGTTGTGTTATCAATAAAAATGTATTCAAAATATTAAAAAGACCTTTGTGTAGTTAATATATTTGAAATCATTTGATTGAATAAAGTAAATATTTCACCATCAAAATTAAATTATATAAAAACTTTTATTTTTAAAAGAAAGAAAAAAAAAGAAGAAATTTAAATGCACTTGTATCATTTTTTTTTAATGCACAGTTATGTGTTTATTTATTTATTTTTTATAAAAGTGTATATATGTTTTTTACTTTAGCAATCACATGCATAGTCAAAAAAGCATACAGCCGTATGTATACTTACAAAATCTACAAAGGTATACAAACGTGCAATAAATATAGATTCAATTTGAAGATTAGAAGTTCAAAGCATATTTATGCATTTACTTTAATCGTATTAATGTTTGATCCGATTGCCTCATATTCGTTTGGGTATATGCACAAACGTGTAAATATTTATTTCAAACGGGCTAAGTATTCTCTAGGTAGAAACAATACTCGTTGATCATTTTTTCAATGTGCTTGTTCTCATTTAAAGACCTAATGCTTAGAAATGCTCTTCTACCAAAAAATAAATGTCAATCCTAATACTCTTTTCCAAAGACAAGAGACGTTTATAATCACAAAACCTCATAGTTTTGATAAAGAAGAAAAAATATGTGTATTCACTGCTACGAGCAAAAAAATAAAGAAAAATTTGAATATAGTTTATTTAGAGCATTTCGATAGGGATAAATGTTTTTCTTTTTTTAGTTGGCACTACTATTTCTGACATTTGCGCAGAAAAAATATCCATTAGTGTTTGAGATATGTGTCCTTTTGTGAAGTGCTAAAATCAAATTTTTATATTTTCATAAAATGTTTGAAATATGAAGATTAAAATGCAATTTAGGGAAACGATGTTTAGTGAATATTCGAGACTCTAAACTCAACTTCAGAGACGACGTCATAAAACATATAGTGACAATGAGATATACCATATCAGAGATATGCTACTTCAATATAAGTAGGAATGAAGAAGCTGAGCTATTATTTTACTCCTCCATTCCAATGTAGCCTCTATTGAATTCAATTGAGAACATTGTTACGAAAATAGGTTTTTCCTTATTGTAAAAAGGAAAACAATACAAATCATCCTTAGGTCTATTGATTCTACAAATAGTGGATATAAATTTAAAGTACACTAATGTGTCATCTTAGAGTGTACATGAAAGTTATTAATTTTGATAGTCTTGGAGCATAAAATGGGGGATTATATTTGTAGTTTGATGATCATTTTTTTATCTGATATCTATATTAAATCAGTTTACCTCAAAAAGTTTGTCTCGTATTCCAAATATAATAGGAAACATATAATAGCTGAAACATGACCCATTTCTTGTAGAAGAAACTATTTTCCGAATCACTGAGATTTATTAGGAAGATTAATTACATATTTTGGCAAGAATTGCATTCCTCCTTAGATAATTATTTACTGATTAATAGATGTACAGGACGATTCAAAATTAATTTTACAAAGAAATCCATCTCTACTGTACAATAGAGATGAGTCTCGAGAAATGAATTTTTTTTTATTTACTCTTTAAAGGTAAATACGCATAGGTAAAGTAGTTTCAGGTTGTTACAATACTTCATTCAAATATACTTCTTTATTTCTGATCACAACTCATAGTCACTTTTAGTCCAAATCACAGCTGTTACAAACCCCTTCTTTTAGGACTTTCTTCCATATAGGTGCAACCAAGAGTGAGGATTTGAAAAATCAAATTGCTTCATTTTTTTCTTAAACTATTACCTCTTAACTTCTCTTATTCTTTGACAACTTCATCAATAATAAAAGCAGATTCAGACCCCAGAAAACCTGACATTTCTACAAATTAATAGATTTTTCTCAAAAGAAAGTCAAATAGGCATTAATGACCAGCTAAATTATTTGATTAATTCCAACTAATACTGAACCAGCATAAATATTTCATTATCAATTAATTCAATTTGGGAGGGGAGGGGGGAAAGAAGACTTTTAATGAGAAATAAAGATCTTTATTCATTATCCATAAAAAGTTACTTAATAATAATAAAAAAGTTTTACACTTCACAACCCTAATACCCAACTATTATTTTCAGCCATGAGTTAATAGCTTAGTTTTTTTGTTCAACAGTTAACGCAAAATCTATAATAATAATAACAATAAAAAGATTGTTAGATTATAATGTTTGGAAGTGATTAATTTTTATCACGAGATAATTAATGTTAAATTTGGACAAAGAAAAAAATATTGAAGGTAACCATTTATAATATTTAAATAAAGTTTCAAAAAATAATAATAAATGAATTAAATTTATTCAAATTAATCAACTTTTTTATTAACTAAGAACTGCATCTAAAGGCTCCTTTCCTCACTTCTTTCTTCATTTATATGCAATTCAATTATATTCTTCGAAAAAATCGTGTATATATAGATATAAAGTAATATTAAACTATATTCAATTGATTTAAGAATATATCTATATATAACATTTTTATGTATATACCTATATCTTTACATAGTATGTCTTTTATCTTATGCAATAAAATATTGAGGAGTCTATCTATATATAATATTATTGGATCTCACTTTGATGCCAAAAGGTTTTTATAACCAAGAGAAGTTATGCAAAGCAATCTAACATTCTCAGCATACGCAATAGCTGTATAACCAGTAAGAGCCAAATTGAGTGGTGTAGGTAGATCCGTCTAATTTTAGATATATATCAATAATTATGTATTTTTTATATGATGCAGGCTAATTTTTAAAATATGGGTAATATGGTCAAAAAGCTGTATGAAAAAGCCGACGGAAAGAATGAGATTCTTTGGAAGAATAAAAGAACAGCCAGACCCGTTCAGTTGATTTTTCCAGGGTACTATATTTATCCTATAATATTCTGATGGGATTTTAGGACATCTACCCCCAGGGTCATTGCCCCTTCCCATTACAGCTGTTACACTTAATCATAGTAATTCCATATACTACTCTGTACTACTATTATAAATATTTTCTGATTAAATAATATTGTTCTGACTCCAATATCTTGGTGTCGTCGACGATAAGTGTTCAACCAATTCATTTTTTTTTATTCTGGAAGTATGTATCTAGGATTGTAGGGTTCTTTTACTCACTATGGCAGTTTGATTTACTGGCCAAGCACATCCAAATATTTACTAATCAACTCAATTTTTGTTGAGTACAGATATGTAAATTGCTTGTATATTAGTTAAATAAGGGGTGTGCCTCCCCCTTATAACATTTCACAAGGTGAGAGATACACTCATACAAAACAATTTGTCCCAAAGGACACAACCAATTATTTGTCGAAAGGCAGAACTGTTCCATTTATGTACAATCAGAAAATTGATAATCGTATCTTACATTGCAGGCAGATGTTCAAATAAGGCTTTCATAAAATTCAAATTTCGTAATAATAATACTGATTCTCAGCTTTGTCTACTTTTACAAGACTGGGCTGAATAGTAGCAAATTCCACTAGCAACAACTTATTTATTTGAGGTACTCACTCTTATATCACTGGATGCGAAATATGCACCGGAAAATATATCACTGCTGCTATTAGTAACATAATATATCCATGTTGTGATAAATTAATCACCAGGAAACAGGAACAAAAGACTTTTTGAGTTGATTGTATGTACGCAAGGAGTTTTTTCAAAATTCATCCGTCTGTATCTTGTTCATATTTGCATGTACTTCCCATACTTTTTTGTATAGTAAAGCTAAATAAATGTCTTCCTTTGATAGTTTTTAGCATGACTACAATACTTTTAATTTTTAATCAACTATAAGGCTTTAAAGGAGTGAGATCAGTGAGTGAGATTTTTTATGAAGATAGAATGGAAACAAAAAATAAGGTGAAATCACTGCATTAAATAGTTATTGATCCTATCTTTTAAAAACAATAGCAAACAGTGCTTATAAGTGCTTATAACTAGCGTTATGGATATCTTTTGAAGAATGATTAGTTTTGGAGACTCCATATAAAGTGAAATAGTAGATCAGTTTTCTTCAGACTCTGCACCACAAAGAATAGCCAAGTACATATACCACAAAATATCAACTTAATATATACTATTTATATGTAAAACTAAAATTGTGCTCAAGGGTTCGTTAATGTATGATAAAAAAAGTTTGAGAAGACCTTTCCTTTCCTTTTTTTTTTATTTTTGTAAATGTTTGATGAAAAAAAAAAAAACTATCCCAATACTTTTCACAAGGATTGATGCCTTTGTATCTTTTTTTATTGTGTCTCATAACCATTGTTTCAAAATCGGTTAAACAAAAACTACTAACATAGGTAGTAGTGAAAATACGATGTTATGTCGTTCGTCAATGACTTTGAATAATTATGCAATGACTAATCAAGTAGTGATTAATCATGCTTTAAATTTGGGGATATATCACAGGCAATATGAACACATAATTTATACAAAACAGGTATAAAAATGTACATACATGTTAATAATTGATACTCTAATTGCTCATATATTCAGGACCTTGAGAAAGGTTGCCTTTAATTATATACTTGGCGTTGTTTTGATCAATCTAGAGATCATTATTGCATTTTAAATTTATTGTTGAAAAAACAAGAAGGAAAGTAATTAATCATTAATTAACGTAATTTATTATTACTTTTAATTGGTCCATGGATAAGAATTTAAATGTATTTTTAATCCTTTGTCATTTTATTTATAATTATAAAATTCTTTAAAATTAACATTGTGGACTGAGAGCCAAATGTAAAGAGAATGAAATTGAATGTTGAGAACTCATGCCCGTAAATAATTACTTTCCAAATAAACAATCTTAAGAAACTTTATTTTATCGTTCTATAAATGAAAGAAACTAAACTCTTCTATCTAAGGGATCAAATGTTTTTATTCTATATAAAACAAGTTAGATGGCATAAAAAATGCCTGACTTTCAAATTGATGACGTCGAGTGAAAGGCTTTATTGTACTTTGAACGTCATATCTATGAATAAATATATAAATGAATAAGTTTTTTTAAAATTTATTTAGATTAATTCATGTATATGGAAACAAAAAAAAATACTTCAAAAAGAGACTTTTTGATATAGATTTATTTGTATGCTGTTTTAGCAAATATGTAATTTTTATAGGTCTGTTTATCTATGTATATAAATATGTATTTACTAAATATTTTTCAAACTTTTTCAATCATTTAAATCTATATGACAGAAAATATATTTACTCTATAATTTTCATTTAGTAAACACAACAAAGAATGTGACCAGAATTGATTGTATTATATTTTTTAATTGACTTCAATCTTTATTTTAGATCTACATTACTGTATTTACCATTTTCACCTGTTGTCAATACAAACTCTTGTAATTTCATCTTAAATTATTTTCCTTTAAAGAACAAAATAAATTACAACATTAAGAGACATTTTTTTATTTAAGTCATAATTGATCTTTTTTAATTTTATATATTTATGTATGTGTACATATTTCGAAGCTATAAAACAACAACAACATATAATTAATTTATTTTAAAATTAATGAAGTTTGTTGTTCGATATGCAAAAGTTGTCACAACTCTGCATCAGATGTATTTATATATATATTTTATATATGAAACTGCTTAAATGGTTTTTTTTTGTTATGTGTCATAGAGGAAAATGAAATAACTAAATATATTATTGGGATAATTTTTTACAAATAAAAAAAAAATCCCTCGAACATTGCAAATATTCCAAATTATTTGTGTCTGTCCATGCTGCAATTTTATGCGTGGATTTTATAATCAAAATAGTTAAGAAGTCTTACTAAAGTAAACTGATTGAATTCGAATACAACTGAGTATTGCTGATTATTATCATATTCAATAAAAATATATTTTGTTTAAAAGTCAAAATATAATTCCCTAAAACTTGAAAATATCCTTTCTTAGTTTTGACTCAAAAACAGATAAACAAATGATCTCATTCTTATGTACATTGAAGGTGACTATTATGTAAATAAAACGCTAACCTACAAATGCCTTTCTTTTTAGCTCTTATCTATTCATATCTAGGGAATATGCTTCCTAAATATATATATTTTTGAAGTTGATGATCTTATACCAAACATTTCCTACTACCACTTCATATAACTTTTATAAATATGTACATACATTTAAAATTACCCTTCAGGAAATTTGATGTTTTCATCAAGTTAGATTGTGTTTGTATATGGTTCTAGCTCCGGATTAATAAATCAACATAGTAATCAAGTAGTAATAATTTTACTTACAAACAAACTTAATTTATCTCTGTTAGTCATTCAAGCAGTGAATGTATTATTAAAGCCCTATAAGCTCAAAAGTGAGTAAATGTCAACGTTTGTTTCATTTGATACTTTATTTTGATCCAATCTACGTCTCAAGTATATCTATATGAGAAACAAACAAATGAAGAGACATTTTATTACATGTATTTTTTAAGTCAATAGACAAAACTTTCTTTGGATTGATAAATGATATTTATAACTATTAAAATTGTAGGATTTAGGGCTATTTAAACTCATACCATCATATTTGAAAACGTGAAATATATGTAAGCTCATCATGAAAGTAGAGATGAAGTTATGAAAACCTTAAAAAGAAGGCTCGAGACAGTGTAAATATAACCCCCAGAAGGGGACATCCAGTCTACGCACATAAGTCCAAATGTCCTTTCATTGTACATTAACCGTTATGTATATTTTTTAAGTTTGATACAGTAAAGTACTCAATATTTATACAGGGTTGTAGCTAGCTTTACGTTAAGTTTTTGTCAGGAGCAATTAATGTCTATTTTGATCATGGTTATGAGTCTGATTGTATCAATTGTTCTTTCCGATTTCCCTTCTTCCTTTCTAATTTAACGTAATCTTTTTTTTTTTTTTTTTTTGCCATGTGGACACCCTTATTTGGCTGTGCCACTGAGTGTATGAATATACACCCACTAGGCTGTCCCATTTTCGGCTCAATCCATTATTTTGTAAATTTAAACAAAAAACTATAAAATTAAAATAATTGTACTCAAAATTTTAGGCTGTAGTTACAGTAAATATCAATTTATCCCCTTATAGGCCAACTTGTTGACCCTACACTACAATAAGATGTCATTTGCCAGGTTACATCAAATAATTTTTTGAAAAATGAGATCTCATAAAATGTTTTGGACCTGTTAGCTTAAAATTCCAGACCTCTCAAGCCCTTTGAAAACAGCTAAATTTTTGTTCAATAAATGGTCCTTTCTCAAACTTAAAATGGCTTGAGAGGTTACAAAAATGATCTTTGAAGGCTATAACTCTACAAATACCCACATATAAATATGGTTATCATTGAATGCTCAAAAACTTTGTACCTTGTCATTTTAGACATCAATGGACAATGGAGACTGATTACACGATAACTGTATGAAGTATTTCTTGTATTTTTCATATTTCAAGTGATATCAAATATCAATGAAATTAATTATCAAATAAGTTTGTTTTTTCTATTTTGCTCATTACATGGAACTTACATATTGTTAAATATATGTGATATTAATGTTTTCTTTCTAATTAATTAGTAATAGCTTTTATTATTATCCAACAGTTGTTGCTTTGATTTCTTTATGCTCCCTTTTTACAACACCATCATAAACAATAAAACAAATCGTTAAACTTTCAACTATCTTTAAATAAAAAAATATCAAGATCTCTTCTTAAGTGTTTAGTACTCTTCAATAGAAAGTTTGCTTTTGTTTTTCATATTTTTTACTCAAAAAAAGCTTAATGATGAGAGGGAAAAATGTAGTAAAAAGGTAGAAACTGGAAGGGGATTATAAAACATTCATCAATGATAGATAAAGTTTTATATTACAACATTACTCAATGCATCATTTCAATGTGTGATCAAAAAGGTTTATTTTTTGTATGTTTTTGAGTATTAATCATAAGGGCCCTCGTTTAGCTTTTGCTTTTAAATCATTGATGTTCCACTCAAAATTGAATTATACACATTGAGTCAAAAATTCAATTCTATATGATCATGTCAAAAACTTGGGGAGAGAGATAATCCATGGTAGCTCTCATGAATTCAATAAATTTGAGATAAGTAGATTTGATGTCTGATTACCAATATATATATATATATATATATTATGTGAAGTCTGTTCCCGTATTTACCTCTAAATTTTGTTCTTCACTTTGATATGAAGCAGTTATGTTTTTTCTTGCATCAACACATAGATACATTGAACCATGAGTTGTCTCTAAATTTGAGTTATGGTTTAGCAATTACAATTTTAAATATTATTAATATTTCTATTGCTTATATTGTTAAAAATACGTTTTTAGGTGACAAGTTAAAGCAACTTTAAAATAGTAGAGTCTAAAGTTACAAACGGATCCTTATCTACAAACATAAAAAACATCTAGCTTTGAAATTTATGTATATGTCTATGAGTTTTCACCCTACGTCATCATTCTGAAAGTTGACCATTTTGGAGGCATACACAATCAAATTTATAACTGATGAAGTTTATTTTATATTTAACAACAAAATCACAAACTTAAAAAAATTTCCAATATGGCGTTGCTTTCGATTTATTATAAATATACTCTGGGAAAACGCTCTGTATGTATATAAGAGATTCTCAACCTTGGGGACATGTAGCAAATAATTACGGAATTTTGAACATGTTTTTTTGTTCGTTTTTTTACACAGAAAGTAAAATAAAGATGTTTATACTAATTTTTTACAGTAAGTTCTTGGTTATCAAACTTTAAAGAAAGTTGTCACGGGGAGCAAAAGGTTATGAGCCATTGTTCTATATGATTATGTCCATTATAATAAAAAATTGATTTTGAGGTATGAAAATAATGTTTTGTAAGAATAATATTTTTGTAATAATGTAATTTGTTTGTTATTGTTTTTTTCTGTAATTAGTTATACATTTTGAGTAAATTATTTGATCAATAAATTTGATTTATTGAAATTCAAAAGCTCATACATACATAAAAGTGATAATATTATATCACACCATTCTCAATACAAATGGTTTAGTAGTAACAAGGGTTTCTATTGTATCCGTATTGTATATTTATTCTTTTACATTTATAATATAGCTTCATTAGAATAGAACTTATAAAATATCCAGAAACAGGACTACTGCAAAAATGTGTGAAGTGAAATATAGATTTTAATGAGCTAAAACTTTGCGAAAGTTTTAATTCAACAAACAAATCATTCCTCTACAAAAAAAAAAAAAATCCAATGTCATTCGAATTTTCCTCTTCAATTTCTTACTCAAACATATTTCATTTATAATTTATTGCAAACATCTCCAAAGATATTTGAAAGTGTCTAAAACTATGGGCATAAATTTTTTCAACATATGACAAATTGCTTTCAAATGCAGTTTGTAGAACAAATACTTAGTCGTGATATCATTAAAACAATTAAATTAACAGTAGCCATATGTGGGACATTATATTTTGTAATATTGTTATGTATTTACTACTTTAATAAATCATTAATCATTGCACAATTTTTTTATTTCAGGAGAGTAATATAGGAAGGAAATGATGAGAAGAACGACTTTCACGGATCTATTCCTCATTCTTGGTGTATTGATTCTTTGTTCAGGTATGTAGTAGTCTTTAGAAAATGGTTTTTTTAAGTAAATAACTATAAATATGTGCATATATATATATATATATATATATATGAAAAAGATTGGTTTTTTACTATATGTATATGTAGTAATTTACAAAGACGTAGAAAGGAAAGCATAGTCATGAAAAGATTTCTGAGAAAAAAAAAGCTTCTGAATAAGTTTGCTCTTTTTTTTTTATTATTATTATTGTACTTTTACATACATAATCATGGTATAGTCTACCTCTTTATTCTCTTAGTTTTTCCCCTCTACCCACATTTGAAGTTACTACTTCTTTCACCCTTTGTATATATATATATATATATATATGTTTTTTTATAACCACAATATTACATTTAAGGTCAAAATTATTATGTCTTTAAACACGTATAAAAGTAATGTTTGGGGAAAGTACTTAGCATATCCTTAAATTATTATTATTATTATTATTGGAGGCTTTAGTTTGTAACAGATGGTGTGTTATGCTATTTGGCCTCATAAATAAATGTGCTTTTTTGGGTTATTGTATCTGTTTGCATTGCTAGATACTATGAAGAAGAAGAAGAAGTGTTGTTTCTGAGACAACTCTCTATTTACTTTCGAAATTAAAAACAAGAGATTATAAGAGTAGTCTAATTAAAATTTATAGTTCATTCTAGGCTTTAACCAATAAAAACATTGATTTTTGACCTCAAATTTCTTAAGTAAGACTCATGTATGTCTACATATATACACAATTTGCAACTTTAAATTAAAATATTAACTGTTACATATACACCCATTTTTTTAACCTCTGCAAAAAAAAAAATATCCAAACTTGGAATATCTGTAAACAGAAATTGATATTTGTGTATTATTTCTTATGTTCTTATGTCTTAAACACAAAAATGGCACTTAAAACCTTCTCCAAATGACAATTATGCCTTCAAAATATATTTTTTTTTTAATGTAACAGGGATAGTAAATAAAATGAATAAAAATCCTAAATGAAACTATTTAGGATTTTAAGAGTACTTTTTAATGTATGATAGTATGTACTCCTAGTTAATTTAGATTTAAACACTCATAAAAAATCAAATCAAATAGAGAATATTAGCTAGAGGCAAATAGTTTTTAAATATTTCCTTCAAATGCTTATTAAAATAGTTAATAGCAGAGAATAAATCTTATATTACAACTTTAAAACGAATGAACCTTCAAAATAAATATGCTTCAATTGATTTCAATTTTTTTATTGTTTTTTTGTATCTTTTGTACTGGGTTGCACTGTTATAAGTTACTGTGATTAAAAAATAAAAGTGCATTAATTTTTCAAGTTTTTTTCCCTTCAAAGCAACGGTGTTCTAAGCGTTCTACTTATTTCTAGTAAATGTACATACATAAATGGGTCATAGTCAACATTAGAATGAAATGCATTTCTCTAAGATTTTGATGTAGAACATTAACGATGTCAAGAAACTTATTTTTATTATTTTTCATTAGAATGTCTCTTTAAAAAAAATAAAAAAAAAGGAAGAGGAAAATGTAATTGAGACGACTATGAAATAGTTTTTAGAGCATAACGTTTTCCCTATAGAAATAGTAAAAAGCACTAATGTCTGATATTTATATATAGTATATATACTCTAATAAAGCCCTCAACAAATTTAAGTGGGATTCGTGTGCTTATTTTATTTTTTATCTCATTATCATACACTAATTATTTTATATATACATATACATATGTATATCCTTTCTCATATCTGCATGAGAGTAGTTTCTACAGTACCATACATACCTTATACAAAGAAAGGTGCAGGATAAAGACTAAATATTATGAAAGGCAATTTGATATAAACCTTTAAAAATCACAAATAGTCAATCAGTGCATTGAAATTTATTTTTCTACAATGCTTTTATTTTTATTTATTTTTTTGAGATTTCTTTGATCTAATGGTCTTTTAATCAATTTTGCGGAGGCAAAACCATTTCTTATGTATTACATCTTATTTTTTGCAAAATTATATATATATATAGATAGATAGATTTTTGCAAAAATTTAATTAAAATAGGTCATAACATTTGAAATACAGGGATATTTCGTTCTTAGTTAGTTCCGGAATCGGAATCCAGAGCTGAAAACATTTTATATATATTTTGAGCCCTTAAAAAGTACACACGCTTCCAAAATATATGAAAAGTAGATCTCAAAATCTATTTTAAAACTTTTGAAGACAGTTTTAGTATCAAGAATGTGTAATTTTTAAGATTTTAAATTTTAAGCAAGATATAATTGTGATTTTGGAGAAAAAAGATCTTTTCTGCAAGTTATTTCATTTTTTTATTATTTTTGCACAATAATAAAGATATTTCAGCTGCAATAAGTCAACAACAACTCAATATGAAGTTGGATTGACTTTTTAAATATATTATATAACTATTGTAAAATTTTCTATATTAATATGTTTTGGTACAAAACACCGATTTTCTCAAAAAGAAAAAACCTATTTATATTTTCAAATATTTGAACTTGAACTTTAAGCTCGGACTTTTTTGTTCGAATGCCAAATTGTTAAACTTTTGAGTTGAACAATTACTAAGGTACCATTTCTCACTTTTGATATCAAATATGGTAAATATTTGATATTTCATTCAATGAAATATAATAATTTTTTTTACTGTAATGTAGCCTTGTATCTTATAAAAGTAAATGCATCTTTTTGAAAAAAGGTTTGATTTTTTCGTTATTTCCTTTTCAAAACTTCATGGAGCCTTTCTTTACTCCAACACATCAAATTTTATTGAAAGGATGTTTTAAAAAGGATATTTATATCAAATTATATATATCAATGAACAGTTAGTGTTTCTTGACAGATGTATATTGACCAAATATGTAAATTAACTCTAAATAATAGGGAAATATCAATAGAAGCAAAATTTATTTTACATGAAGGACAGTAAAAATGAGTCAGGGTATATTGAATGATCTTTGCAAAATGAGAGTTTCATTTTAAAAAAAACCAGTTGAGAGCCCCTTATTTAGGGGACTCTATTTGTCTCTGAAAAAAGTTTTATACTCATAAAAATTTATAAATTTAACTTTAAAATGAGAGACATTTATTTCTGATGAAGTTCAACTCAACTCAATGTAATTGAATTACCTAGTACTCGTATTTTCAAACCCAGTCAAGATAAGCAGTACATTTATTATTGTATAAAAGTAATCAAATAAGTAAAAGATTCGAAGATTTAATTATTCTTAATTTATTTCATTAAGGTTTATATATAGGTATATAACATACAATATATGCTCAAACTAAAGCAATTAAGCTATAAATATTATATAAAAAAGTTTATACAACTAAAATATCTATGTTTATATGTATGTATAATTGAAAATTTCTCTAAAATTCATATTTATATAGATGACTATGACAAACTCTAGAGTATGACTACTTCTATTTATTGATGACGTAAATTGATGAGATTGATAAATTAGTGTTGCTAGACACGTGAAGGGTTCACACGTTCAACGTACATACAGGGGGTTGAATACTGTTGAATTCGTTGACTGCTTTATGAATGAGTTTTGCAATTAAAGAAAGCTAAATATAATCAACAGTTATTCAAATTGTAATTGAACGAAGAACAAGCTCAATGTTAGACTTAGAAAATATAAAATAATAAACCAATATATATATATTTAGGCTATTTGTCTCATGGGTACTATATTTGGTCAAAGGTTCTGAAATCTTCTTTTTCTTTTCATCAACTATACTGTACTAATTATAATATAGTTATTGGTTAAAAAAAGAGAACTTACATACTTGAAAGAACATTGCAAAGTCATCAAATCTAGACTTACATAGAGTCATAGGAAAAACAAAGGAGCAGCAAAAGTTTTTATTTATTTATCGTCATTTGGAAATTGATTCAATGAGCTCACTGGTAATTTAAGAGTTAAAAAACAATTATGAATATAAACTAAATACAAACTTGGACACAAATACGAAATGTTTATGCATAATATTTGGAATTTGAATAGTTCAGTAGTATCAGTAGCATCCTCTATGTTGATATTTTGAATTAACTAAAGCCAGAAAACTTCCTCGCAATGCAAATTGTAAGTACAAAATACTTGCAATCGTATTACAGACTGCAATACTTCGAATACTGAAAATAATTAGTTTTGCTAATTTGTTGGACTGTTTAGATCTAGACTCTTTGAGACTTCCAGTGCTACAAATCGACAACTAGATTATTTTTTTACATTTATGTAAATTGTAGATTGTATTATTAAAAGTGGCTTGAAGTGAAACAAACCGTAGTTTATATAGGTAGGGTAATCTGGACTGATCAAGTCTTGACTAAAGAGAGTATTGCTGTATTTTGTATTTTTTTTAAAAGTGTTTACAGAGTTGAAGTTCACATTGAGGGGGAAATATTATTCAAACTCTAATTTTTTATTGCAAAAACATAATTTCTCAAGTCTTTTTAAGGTCATTAGTTTGTAATTCACTAGTAACAAAGTAAAAATACTTTATATCATTCAATTTGACCCCCCAATCCTAGACTCTTCTATTCATAATAAAATTTTTTTTGTTCTTTAAAAAAAAAGAAAGAAACTAAAATTTGGGTATTTTCTTATAGGAAACAAAAAAAAATCATTATTTTTTTTCTACCTTGATATTTATTGGCATGTATCCAAAAAAAATAAAAATAAAGACAAATTTTCTACTTTTAACATGATCCTCATTTGTACATACAAATAGCTAATCGCTACAAAGAGTTTTTTAGTTTCTTACATGATACAAAGTTTGTATCTCCCCCCCCCCTAAAAAAAATGAAAAGTGATGGCTTATTTCGGTAATTGTATAAAAAGTTATTAAATAAGGTAATTTTGACCCAATAACATCTATTGTATTTTATATTAACTTAAGTTGTTATATGTATACCTAGAATTAAATTTATGGTCAAAGCTCCAATTTCAAATCCACTTGTTATTTAAACCATTTTCTTGGTTAAAACTAATTTCAAATTGTATACATTGTAATGTTATTTAATAAAATTGTCATGGTCATGGATAATGGCCTTGTAGTCTTTGACAAAAATGAGACATACTTTCCTGAATGGTAGTGATGAGAGAGACCACATGTACTTATATACATAATTACTCAAGTACTATTCTATCAACTCTAGTGTTTGATCTCATATATAGTACCTATAGGTATTAGTAGAGGAAATGGGAAGTCCCAGGGTCTATCCCAATTGGCCTTCCTTTTTTATTCAGTGGAGATCAATAGTTTGCATCATCTTTCAATAAAATATAATATGAATTCAAAAATACATAAAAAAAAAGTTGTTTGAATACATGATAGCCCTTTAATTTCAGCTCTAGGGTGGGCTCTTCCTGTGCTTTACCATATGTGTTTACCTAATCTTTTGTCCAGTCATGTCAGGAACCTTCATTCTCTTTATATCCTTATTATGGTATCCTTGTTGAAATGAAATGTTGACTTTTAAATTATTTGGCAATGTTTGACGCTTCTCTCTGTTTATTTATGAGCCAAATGCTAATAGGATAAACACCTTGATACACATACGAATTTTTGGTTTGTTTGTTTATTTCGAAGGAAGGAAGGAAGGAAGGAAGGACGCTCTAACTTTGCCTATGTAGCAAAGTATTACTAATTAAGTAGTTAATATGTATATAAATATATTAAACCCACATCTGTAATTCTTTGATGTGAAAATTTACAAAAATAAACTTTTTCCATCTTGAAATTACATTAAGAATTTTTTTTTTTACTTTTTTTTTGGTGGCTTGTATATTAAATGCATATACATATATATGAATAATATATATGTATGTATATATAAATATATTTTTATTCTTATTGTCTATTTTAATTCCCAGAGTTATAATAGTAATACTCTCATAATATGGTATTTTTATGGTACTGTATCCCGTATATGTAATGTGCTCATACTTCTTAATAGTTTTTAAAACACAACCATATAAAAAAAAATTCAAATGCAAACTGCATTATATTCAAGCATTTGCTTTTGTTAAAAAGTTGCAGATTTCCTCCCATTATTCTATTCTCATCAGGGCTGCATTTTTGTATATACATAATATATAATATAAAAATATGTAATAATCTATTTTTTTTGTGTGTGTGTGAGGTCCTCTTCTTTGAGTCAATGTTATTATTCTATAAAAAAAAACCCTTACTTTGATTAATTAGAGGAAATGTTGGCGGCAGTCAAAAAAAAGTCCTTGAACAAAAATAAAAAAAGGGATATCTTTGAATATCCAAAGGGATTCACTTGATAATTATGTGAATTTTTTTTTTTCAATCTTAAAGATTTTAAAGGGCAATATTCACTAATATCCTGGTTAATTCAAGGATTTTGAATTAACTCTGCCCGTTGTCAATATGTGAACAATAGCAAGGAATATGTTGTAGACATGGATAAGTTTTAAAATTTTAATGTGCCTCTCTGGTCCCGTCCCAAAATTTAAGGATGTTAAAAAAACGTTCCATGGAACAATCTTTGCTAAAAGATGTATCCTTAGATATTAGCAAGTAGTGACATCATTAATACATCTCAACTGAATAAACATCTATATATTAATTAGCAATGAAGGTCAATTATCTTAATTAGTGAATAATAATGGCGAGCTATTCCACTCAAAGTGTTACTGAATGATTTCAATTTGCAAATTAATGTACTCTACTATAAGAACTATTATATATATCAGTCATGATGTCAAGTAGAGTGTACCTGGAAATTAGGAACTTTTTCATGGGTCAATGACAGAGAGGGGACTTATTTTAAGTCCAATATTTAAGCCCGGTAGAGTCACATCTTTTATTGTTTATATCTTGAAGCGATTGTGTACTGTTTTTGTTTTTTCCTTACAGAGCCTTTTACTACCACATAAATACCAAGACAATTCCGACAAATTATGGAACCTTGTTTTAACTATTCCTTTTTACTATAGTAAGCTGGAATCAATTCCAATATTAAAATCCAGTCAAGATTTCAGGTTTCAATAAATACTCTTAAGTTTAATTTCCATTCTAGAGATATAGTATTATGATTAAAAAATATCCGGAAATTTGAATTTAATTTTTTGGAAGATTCTGATAGAGATAAATGTTTTGTTGTATAGTTGCTCCAACTATGACTGACAACTGTGTGAAATTACGCAACAAAATATTCATTAGTGTTAGCGATACAAATGCTTTTGTAAAAAGCTAAAATCGGATTTTTCTATTTTTTTTAAATGTCTTAAATATGATCACTAAAATGTCATTTAGAGTAATATTGTGTAAGCCATAAAAGTTACAATGAATATTCAAAACTGTGTTCTTTTAAAAGTTTGAGAATCAATTGTTTATTTCTTGAGACACATAGCCTTTTACTGTCAAGAAAACGACCATCCAATAATTATTAGTTTTGATAGCATATCTTAACAACTTTGCAGTTATTATTCTGTAATTATTGACTTAATGAAAATTTGGTAATACACAAGCAATCATGTTGAGGATTAAACTACAATCGTTGATGTATTTTACTCAAATGAACATACAATATATGTAATATAATTCGTTTATTGTCATTGTTGCATTAAAAAAATAGAATCAAAAAGGTCATGGAATGTATTTCTCTAATATTTAAATTGCTTATTAAGTTTCGTGTTGAAAATGATTTTCAAATCTGGAGTTGACTCCGATTTATATTTACACATCTTGTGACTCGTGGGTAATATTTCCACAAGCCCACTTACCCAAACTGTTCTAGATATTTTTATATCTACTATTCATACTTTCAATAAATAACTTTCGACTCCAGAAAAAATGAAAAATAAAGGTTTTGTTCATCCTTTAAAATGAAACCCTAGGATAGAGATTTCATCTTACCAGTAATTGAATATCTAATAAATACAATGTTACAAATCTAACGATTTACGTTAATGCAGCTAAATCCAGGTTTTCTCATTTTCTAAGTAAAATTGACGACGTTTATGGAAACTTAGCATGTTGCATGTATGAGTTTAGAATATACATCAATTTCTATTGACTTTATATAAAAATAAATCTATATTTATTACTTAAAGATTAATGTTTCTCATTTTTGGAGCAGTAAATGATGATAAATGAAGGTATTTAAAGTTCTAAGTATGTTAATAAATTTCAAGGGTGACATCTCAGTCGCAAAAGGTATGATTAAAAGTTCAGTCTATCCATTGTTAAGTTTCAATCTTAATGTCTTTATATTCTTGATTTAAACCAACTAGTGAAATAAATATATGATGACTTCAAATAAGTCCCTTCAGTATTTAAAAAGATCATATAAACCAGGACTTTCTTTATCAACAAAATAATTAGAACTTTTTTTTATATAAATTGTATCTTTTATCTTCATCCAGTTTAAAAATTATTCTCAAATCTACCAAAGTTGTAAAAAATTAATACTTCAATAAGGATTAAAATTTCCAATTCTTGAATAACAAGCCAAAAAAAACAAAACATGAGATCATACCATAAAAAAATCAATTTTATTTACTTATATTTTTGTATAGATTTTGTTAAGTAATCAATGAATGTAAATTCTACAGTTGCAGTAAAAGAATTTGAATTGAAATTAAGACTCAATCAATATATCAGTGAGTTGATATAGGATGCTATTGAGAATGATCATTAATATACAAACATTATTTTTTTATTATCAGTATATAAATATCTTTTGTATGCAATCAATGGTTTTATTCTTATACAAAATAATCGAACTTACAAGACCAAAAAACGGTCGAGAAAGGACAATAATAAAACTATTAAAAAGGTATTGAATCCAATTTGTATAAGCAAATTGTACAAGCTGAAACATGGAATTTACAGTATTTACAATGATTATAATGCAATAATTTTATTTATCATTAAAATTGGGTTTCAGAATCATAAATTTTAAATTAAATTTGTAAACGCATAATAAATCCTAAATAGTCATAACTTTTAATGTGACTTGCACCTGTCTCTTGTGACTCGATTTGGACTCCTCTTCAACGACTCACGATTTAACTTGAACTCATGCGGAAGATATGAGACTTGATTTAAGGAATTGAACTCGAGCTCAAAGACTTGTAATAAAAGTACAGTCACCCTTTGAATCATGATTTCATCCTATTGTTTTCAATTAGTGAGAACAACTTCCTTGGGTTATTTTCAAATAATAAGTCACTTAATTGATGTCTTTCACACACAAAACAATTAAGTTCAAGAACATAATTACACTTTAGAGCTCACAAGGCATCATGCTTAGATGCTTTGAAGACAAAGTCACACATTTATACATGAGGCATGCAATAATAGATACTTATCAATAAAAGATAGTTATTACTCCAAAAATTTAAAAGTAAATTATTCTTTAAATAAGGGCTTTCTAATTACATTTCCACATAAATATGTGCATGTGTATATTAAGTCAAGAAAATAATAATTATACGTTCTTTGAAATGATTTTTTCCCCTTCTTTTTAATTAACAAACTTTAATTAAAAAGAAAATGAGAAGTACATTGGCAGAGACTAGATATACATATAGTGAGTATCTATATGAAAGCATACAGTCATTGATCCAACAAACAGTGAAGTATCACATTATAAAAGTATAAACCACTTCAAAAAAAATATGAAGAAAAGCAATTCAACTAAATTTAATTTTTTTTTATAATAAGATTATTATAAAAGATGATTTCTTTTAATTAATCATTGGATACTTTGTTGGCAAATAGCCAACAAACAGTGCATATTAAAGTTGCACCCTTTTCAAAATATTATATCTTCATTCATAAAAACGACTTTAAAGCGTTAAAGACTTTAAATTTTGCGCTCAATTACATAGTTATAGTTATCCATCTCTATTGTGTCATTTATAATCTATTTTGGCCATTTTAAAGATATAAACATGTTTATAAGAATAATAAATAATTCAATTGACGCTAAATTGAAAATAATGACAAATTGTTATTGGCCATTTTGTGTCCATTCAAATATGTACAACAACAAATAATATTTTTAAAGTTTTACTGTAGATAATATAAAACCATGTAACATGATGCCTTATAGAGAATACTTTAAAACTTGAAACTTTTTCAAGAACTCATAAACGGGACTCATTTTAAGTCCCATGTTAAGGACCAATACAGCCCTAGTTGATATATACTTATATATTACACAATAACGTAATAACTAAACATCTTTATGTTTGAATATTTTTTATACTAATATAACCTGTGCCAAAGAAAAACAACGAGTAGAAAAAAAAACGCCCCATTTTGAAACAAATATTTTATGCTTGAACCTATCTATGTTTTCTTCTTATTAGTCTTGTGGTAGAATTAATATAATGTACTAGATTAAATATTTAAGTAAATATTTGAATAATTAATTACGATAAAGTAACAAAAGAAGTGGGAGCTATACTCAGAGCTAGAACTTTATAGAACATATGGTTTTAATATATATGAATATATTCAAAACTAAACAAATAGGAAAAAAAAAATTTCTTGTTAATAGTTTCTTTATGTTAAAGTAAAAACCTAATCTACAAGGTTTTTTTCTCTATCTTCATTTTTTAAAAAAAAAGATACTAAAGAATTAGGAAATATGGTTTTTGTGATGAAAAAATATTATATTTTGTTGTTCTTATTCTGATTCTTTTAGGAAGTTGTAAGGGAAATTTTTTATTTATTTATTTATGTTTTAATACAGGATTTATCTGACGTGTCAGAATGCAAAATAAGTATATAATATAGTTAACTATCCCGTCTTTTCGCCTAGCCAGTGCACTACTCTTCAAATAGGGGCTTGATATGTTGTATAATTATTTTTGTTTCAGATGGGTTAGAGACATTGAAAAGTGAAGTAATCAGTGAAAAAGTATATTTATTGTCAGAGATATTATTCTATACATACAATGATTGGTGATGACATTCTTCCAAAGCAAATTAAAGGATCTGAATATATGGTATACATTCATTGTGATGAGTATGTTAATGAAAAATATCTCTCTAGAGAGCATACATATTTTGTATAATTAGATTTCTTATTGCTTTATAACATAACATGGAGCTGCCTCTATACTCGGAATGGGACTTTTGTATAGATAAATTGGAATTTATTTATAAGAAAAGTAAAAATAGTTGATAACAATGATAATATTTAATTATGAAAGGTTCTTCTCCCTAAAAGTATAACATGTAAATATCTTTTCTTAATCATAACAGCTAGATGACGTCAAAAAAGGGTATTTTATATGTTACAAACAAAAACTATTTCCTTATTAATAGCTCTCTGTTTGTGAGGACTCATTACAGATATATATTCTTTAAATGAATATGAATATCTAGGCAAGTTAGTTACACAAATGAGTCTATGTAAATTAAACTTCAAATTAGTAATCATCAGGTATATTCATGTAATTTGGCTTTCTCTAGCCAACTATATGCCTATATGCGAATACATTTCTTTGTTGTAGTCAAATGGTTTGCAATACTTTGAAAAAAGTTTCCCTTGAAAAGTTATTTGACTGTGATTTTGTTACACAAAAATGTTTTTTAAACTATTTTATTTAGGTCTAAGACAAACAAATCCATTATTTTTGTATGAAATTGAAGAATTATTTAGCATAGTTATCCAATTTAGGTTAAATGTGCACTGTTTTGTTTGATAACTTGTTGCTATTTTGAATGAAATTTCATTATGCCTCTTTCATAGAAACCCTCGTCGCTATTGGCAAAAAACTGGGAAAAGACGATTTTAACAAGCTTCTCTTGAGGCAATGTTTTTACCATCCAAATCATTTGCCATAGACAGGAACAGGTAATAATAGCTTGATGCGAGGTTCAAACTATAAGGTGGATGCATAAGAACCTCCCAACCAAGCTCTCGTAGCTTCTGGCGAGTCACCATCGAAATGTGTGGCTAGGGGTTGTCCTGATGAAACACAATTCCTCTCGTATTGGCCAAAGCTGGGCCCTTCTGGGTGATTTCTTCCTTCAGACGGGATCCAATTGTTGATAGTATAGATTCGAATTAAGAATTTTACAATAGGGGAGCAGCTCATAGTGGATGATTCCGTGCCAACCCCATCAAATACATAGCAAACCTACCTGGTCGTCAATCCTGACTTGGCCACTATTTGTGCCGACTCACTGCCCTTTGACCACAACCATTTTCGCTTGAAGTTGTAGTAAGTAATCCACTTTTCACCAACAGTCACCATCCGCTTCAGAAATGGGTCGACATTGTTGTCATTCAACAACGATTCGCAGGTGGAAATTCGATCCATGTAGTTTTTTTCCGTTAAATCGAGTGGCACCCATAGATCGAGCTTCATTGAGTATCCAGCCCTTTTTAAGTGGTTCCAAACGGTTTTTTGTGTAATGTTTAGCTTCTAGGCAATTGAAACAGTTTTTACATGACGGTCAAACTCGACGATTTCCATTATTTTATCAACATTTGGACCTTTATAAATGATAAATGTGTTCATTTGATATATTTCTAGCAATTTAGGAAATTTTAATATCATCACTGACCCATCTTTGTATAATATGTGACATAATCTAACTATCTAATTCATGAACACCAACTATTTAACAACCGTATAACATTTATAAATATATATATATATATATTATCTGTTTTTTTAAAAAACCAACAAACAAACAAATTTTTGTGCTTTAAACTCAATCTGGTTCAATAATAAAATAAAATAAAAATGAAACATTTTTTATTAAAAGCAAACAACAATTTTTCCAGTGTGTTCTTTTTTTCTTTTTTTTTTTCATTTATTGTTCCTTTTTACTTACTAAGTGAGGGAGAAAAAAACAAACAACTCTCATTAAAGAGAGTTGTTATTTGTATTTATACAAAATATTCAATTATCTAAGATATAAAAACTTTAAAGAATATAAAAAACTCTGACTTTTCTTTTTCTTAGTCGAGATTTAAAAATTAATATATTTATGAATAATGTACAAAAACTTTGAAATTTTATTCAAAGAAATAGCAGAATAAGAATATTCAAATAATTTCATTAGAATGTTGTTGCCTTTTTTTAAATACTTATTATTATGTGCTATTATTGTTAAAGTATTTTGAGCATCAAAGTAATTTTAAAATCAAATTCAATTTTTTTTATTCAATTCCTTTAATTGTTTAGTTTATTGAAAAAAGAAATGACAAGTTATATGATTTCTGACTCATTTTATAGTCTCTGCAGTATTTGTTTACTTAATTACTTTTTATATGTTGGTGAAAAAAAGGTGATGTCACTGGCTTGAATTAGTAGGGGTCGAAGCTTTAATTAAAAACTATTATTTAAAATAATTGCTGATTCTTTAAAATATGACATAGTTTGATCAACTCATAGATTTAGGTGTATATATATATATATATATATATATATATATATATATATATATATATATTACGACCCTTTGTTATATAATCAACCATGTTTCAGGGTTTTTTTGTTTTGTTTTTTAAAAATTGAACTAACTAATCAAATTCATGTTTAAATTGATATCATTACTAAATAACAGAGTTTAAATTTGTAACTGTACTATTAATGTAAAGTAAAGTAAAGGAAAAGTCATTATGTTGAACAAAAACTCAAACCTTGTATTGACTCTCAAAATAATAAAAATGTTTATATTTAGAGCGGTTTTAAACACTTTTGAGCATATTTGAAAATAACCATTGACGTATTTGCTTGTCTATGACATTAAAATTACATGTACTTACATACTTATGTATATTCTACTTTACTTTAAGTGTATACAAAGTTTATCTCTCGATGAGAGAAATGTCAAAGACATTTTATGACTTAAAATATTGTAGAAAAAAAAACAAAAAAACAATATTTTGATCTTAAAACAAAAGGGAATACGGATTTTTTTTACATAAATTACCATAAGATTTCACAAGTACTTACAATAATACCAATAAAGACTCTAAATAATATATATATATATACCCATCAAAAACTATTTTGACCATAATAATGGCAAAAATTAAATCTACTATTTTTTTTGTGAATGGTCATTTATCGATTGTCAATTTTGATTTATCTACTCTCTGAATGAAAAAGGTTTTTTTTATTTTTTTAATAGTGATATGAATGAATAATTTCTCTATTTATATAATGTATTTTTAATATTATAGTTAGATAGTAGTATTTATATATATATATATAGGGCCTCAAGCCAGGAAAAAAAATATGTAAAGTATATATATAAATATATTGGAGAATGTAGTTCAAGTACTAAGCCTTTTAAATTGGTGTCCTAAGGCTTTTTGATATGAAAATGGCCTTAGTTTTTTCTTTTAGTACACAACAACGAAAAAAATATTTATATATATATATATTAACGGATATTAGAGGGTTAAGAGGCAAATGCTCATAGAATACACATATTATAAAATCAGCAATTAATACTACAAACGTCATTTGAATTCTTTCATCAAAAAATAACTTTCTAAAAAAAATACGATAAAAAAATTGTCATTATTTTATTTTTTTCTTTCTTCAAGGAACATGAAGATGTAACATATTAAAAATTTATTTCGTATCTTGGAGCGACAGTCAAATATTGTTTATTTGTGATAGATTTTCCAATATATATATATATATGTACATATGTTAGTAATATATGTATATGTACATATCAAGTTTTAAAAAAAACCCTGGAAACAAGCCAATATCAAAACAGAATCAAATTTAATGTTTAATTTTTTTGAAACTGATTACATTGACATATATATATATAAACAATATTTTGGAAAAAAAAGATCATCATTTATTCATATGAAAAGCAATTAATAATATTAATCGGACGACTCTCTTACTTATTCAAAGAATGAAAGACTTTTTGATAGTAATAATAGTTTGTGAAACATTCCCCATTTATAGCATGATCTGAACATGAAATCTGCTCTTTTCTTATCCTATGAACTGTCATAGACTTTCAAACGAACAAATTATGCAAACACGTGTTATGTTGTACTATTGGATTGGTGGTTCATCATTTAGGGATAATTCTACCAACTAATTTTGTGCTTTTAATCTTTTGATCTTGATGGAAAGATTGCGTGAGATTCAGTGAATATATCTTTATGATAAAAATTGTATGTACATACTATTTAGCTATACTATGAGCTATCATAGAATAGAATAATTGCATATAACAAATGTTTGCACGTTAGATTTTATAATATCAATTGGCCTATTAGTGGGTCCTATCCTCATTGTTAAGATAAATTCCTTCTTATCCTAAGCTTATCAGCAATGATGGAAAACGCTTGAATGCTCAAGTTGAGTTTAATCACTGTCCTATGGCAAAATGAAAATAAATTAAAGTGACGTCACTGAAGCAATGCAAAATTGCTTATAATCTAAAACATATCTTAACAATCTAAAACAAATTTTTTGTTTATAATACATGTTTAAAAAGTGCCTACAAAGTGCTATTTTGGAGGGGGGAAATGGCCCAAAGCTTTCTAACTTGAAATAAATTCAATAGCAATGCGTATGTAGTCACTCACAAGAAACGTAATAGTTCAAGACAAATATCTTAGTATAGGGGCTATCCAACTACATCCTGGGAGCCGTCCCGAAATAATAATTCATCGCTGACAATACTTGCTTTGTTTGTTAAATCATGATACCTACAATCACTGGCATTTATGTATTCATAATTTTCAGAAACTCAATCAATCTTCCCTTTCATGATATTATTATTTCAAACATTTTGCTCTCTGTATGACCTTTGACATAGTCTACAGGGAGATGAGTAATTCAAAGTCATAGACATTGTGCTGTGGCTATCATCCTTAGAAGTAGGTGTTATATGGGTCATTATTACAAGTAGGATATTTATGGTTAGGCGTTGCGTACCTGATATTTTACCTACACATGCGTCAAGTCAACAAGAAATCTAGTTTATTTGAAATATTTTCAAAATGATTTAGAACAGCTATCATATTCTTAAAGCAATTCTTATTAATTTGTATTTAAAGTAGTATATTTCAATTAATTCAATAATGACTCAATTATTAATTGCAAGTGTATTACATGAAAAAAATACCGGCCACAATCAAGAATAAAAAACATCTGGTATTTCTGCCTATGTAGTTACATTACTATGATTCATGGTGAGCACGATAATGGATTAAGTTCATTCTTAATAGTTTTTAAAGAGATAAACAGGTTTTAGCAAACTATAAATAAATAAATCTCTGGGGCTATGAAAAAGATGAACGTTCTTTCAGGGACTTCATGTGCAGTTGTAACATTTATCTGATTGCTCTATTGGATAGACAACATTCCTTGGTTTCTTGATTAAAAGTGACAATTAAGCAAAAACTATGCGCGATAGGTCTTAAAATGACTTCAAAATATTTGGCCGTTATATTTATGAAGTAAAAATACACTTATAAGTGGATTTTCTCCTTTTCAATATTTGAAAACAAACTTGCTTTCATGCTGACTTGACACAAATGATCATATAAGAAATATGGTAACACTTGAGAACATTTAAATCCTTTAAAAAGGAATGACAATAACAAAAAATGATGAGAGTAAAGAAACTTGTCATCAATTTTAGATGTACCTCTCTATTTAAAATGATTGCAAATACTCAATGTCCAAAAGGCAAAGCCATGATGATGTATTCTACCATTTGAGCTATTACTTTACTCCTTCTTTTCTTTACGGAGTTCACAAGAGGAATTTATGAATGTATATTTACATACATAGATAGGGAAAGCACTTTAAATGCCCAAATAATGTAGAAATAGATAAATAAAAAAATTACGTACATACATACATAAAATATATTTGTTTTTATTAATATTATATCTACTATTTGCAAAAGTGAGAAATTACATCTAAAGAAGTCAAGAATAATAATATAAGAGAAAGAAAAAGGAAACTCCATATATAAGCCCACGTTTCATGTAGGTACATGCCTACTTACTTGACCACCATGAATAATTCTATATTTTCCTATACTGTTTTTTTTTATTATTTTTTTTAAAGAAAGGCATTTTATTTTTTCTAGAAAGTATATTTTAAAACCAAGGAAAAATTATGCGTATACTTTAATTTCAATAAATGTTTAAGGCTATATTTTTTATAGTCAATATTTCTTTTTTCTTTTTCTAATGTACTTTACTAATTTTATCAATTAGTTTAACAAAAATTAAATTGAAGACTATGAAAATTAAAAAAAAACTTATATTGAGAGGTAAAAAAAAATAATGGTGTTTTGTTATGTCTATTTTTAAAGGGATTCACAAAGGACAAAGATGTATGCAAACTTATAGTTATATGTATCAAATTACTATATACATATATAATAATATATGATCAGTTTTCTAATATGAAATAAATATATTCACTTGTACATTCCTTGATGGAAAAATAGGATAAATAATACACATATTAATCCATAGTTTACTTAATTTTTAGGTATTTCCATAAACTTAGTATGTTTTGAGGACTTTATCTTGAGTTAGTTGTTGTAAAAGAGTGATGTTGATATCTGATATTGAGATTTTTGGTGGAAAAAATGATTGCAAAATCAAATGCAATCGTTTTGAGTTAGTGTTTTTAAAATTGTATTAACTAAATTAAATTATATCAAAATTGATTGATTTCTTCTTCTTTTTTTTTTAAGTATGCAACTATTTTTTCAACTTTTATTTCTCTAAATCCCTAGGGATCTATAAAAACATGCTTTTTATAGGCTCAAAGAAATTGCAAATATGATTTAAAAAATATACGTATATATTTATCTATATACATATTTTTATAGAGAGAGAAATAAACAATTTTAAAAATTATTAAACAACCATCTAACATATGGTTATGGCATGAATAAATGTATGTTTTTTCATCCTAAATAACAAAAATTTTAAAATGTTCCTTAGTTAAATGAGTAAAACGTTAAATGACGCTTCAATTCTTAATTGAAAATTTTTGTCATCGTTATCTTTTTGTATCTCGCAACCTTTTCTCTAAAAGAAAGAAAAAAAAGGGAGGAAGATCCAAAATTATTTTTTAGTCAGAACATTATCCCTAACAGTAGAGCTATTCTTTACTCAATAGTAGAGAACGGTTTAGAGTTGAATAACTGCTAATTTGAGATAAACCAATCCATGTTTAGAACAATGTTAAGTAGGAAAAAAAATAGCAGCAGACAACATCGTACATTTTTATACTAGGTGGGGTAACGCCTTGTTTCGTGTATGTACACAAGAACTTTTTCTTATTTGAACGAGAGAAAATCCAATAAAAATATTTGTGTAGGCATTTTCCGCCCTTAAAACAAAAAAAAAACATTACAAAAGTTACTGAACCTTTTCGTTTTAAAAAGGAACTTTTTGTGCACCTTTGAAGAGTTCTTTTAAAATGAAGTACTCATTGCTCAAATATGTACATGGACTCAATGACTTGCTAGAAATACGGATTTACCTTGAGTAAAATTTCATTTTAAACCCCTTTAAAACAATGAATAATAAGATCTATAAAAAAGAAAGTATTTGATTACAGAATGAAAGTAACTAAATCTCAACTCCTTTCTTTTGCTCTATCTAGGAATAAAAAATTGATTTAAATTGATTTTATTTTATTTTAAGGAATGTACTTACATACATATGTAAGGTAAATGGAATGAAAATAATTTATTTTGAAATAAAAGATATGCTTTCCTTTTTCGATAAATGTAAATTTATGCAAAATATCTACGTAGAATTTTTTTTTTTTTTTGTCAAAATCATTGCTTTTAAAGATAATGGATTTACGTCCTCACCACTTTAGTGTATACGTATAGATAAGTTTATAAAAGTCAAAGACCAGGAATGTATAAACATGTTAAATATTTATATATACAAACTTTATAGATAAAAACGGAATTGCTTTATTAGGAATAAAAAACAAAGAGTTTTTTAAACATCCTTTAACGCACTCTAGTTTCTATGAAATTTGAATTAAACCTTTCAAGATTTTGAATAGTTAATGCTCTGATACTAACCTATGTTATTTTTTTATTTTTTTTAAAAAAAACATTTTTTTATTAAAAAAACCATGTGATTTTTTTTGTTCGCCCCCTGTTTTTTGCTCTTTTTTCAATGTAAGTTCTTAATTTACCTTTATTATTCTACATTTATTTTTTCTAGCTTTTTCTTGAATTAATTAGTATTCGTTTATATCTCAAACCCTTTTAATTTTAGTTAAAAAGGAAAATTCGTTTCTCTTATTAGTTATTGTCGATTATTTATTGTTTTTGGCACTTTTTAATCATAGTTTTTATAGAAAGGAAATAGACACAATTGTATAGTATAATTGACCTTGGATATTGAAATTTAAAAAATAAAAATTAACCATAAGAGAAAAGAAAAAATAAATATACAATGGTTTCATATTGACAACGAAACCTCTTATTGAATTCAGAATTATATTTGTAAGCTACAACTTCTTTGTTAAAATTTAAACCCATTTTCAATTCCATTTAATTTGTTATTCCAATCTGAAAAAAAAAAACATCATTTTTTTAAAAAAAAATGTATTAAGTAAAATGCTTTTGAATGTTCAATTACTTGTATGGAGAAATCCTTTTTTAGAAATGTTCCTAGTATAAACTTATGTGTGATGGAAAACTCTTAAATACTTTTCTTATTGAAGTCTATAATCTGTACAATATTTTTGTATCCTCAATCATCTAGAAAAAAATTTGTTTGACCATTTGATATTTCTACTTAATATGTAACAATAATATACTAATGAAATTTGATATTGGAGAAATTAGAAGTCGTTCGTCTGATCATGTTTTTTATAAGTTATACTAAAAGCTGACAGGCTTTATAAGGAGCTATATATGAATTATGTACATAAAATAGGCATTAAATTTTGTCTACTATAAATAAAAACCCTTTTTATATTAATCATTATGACAATGAAACACAATGTATTAACAGAACCGATAATATATTTGAAAAAGTGTCAAAAAAAGTGATTCTAAACTAGGGTTTTGTGAATCGAAAGGGAAAGATCAAAAATTTGATTTGGAGATTAGCAATCAAACATGCAAAGGTATTGTATCGTGAATGACTCCTTTATTCGCTGAAGTATCTTAGAAAAGTATATTTAAAAGTAGGTAAAGACACACAACTTTGTTTATTCCACATGATGCATGAACAATTATGTGACATCTTTGAATACTAATTTTAAAAGAAATTTAATTCCCATTGCTAAAAAAACACCTACGTAAAGAAAAATATCATTGATATTAATATAGCTAATATAGCACATATTTAGAGTTTTTTGTCACACTTTTACTTTTTGTAAAAATGATATAGATACTTTCTAACTACTATACCTTGACCTAAACAGTATATTTTATCAAAAAAATTAATTGATTTGTTCAAAAACAAATATATATATATATTTAGTACGAAAAAATAAACAGTAGATGAACAAGGTCAGAGCATCAGCTTTGCTCTATTGTACATATACCTATAAAATGTATACATGTTTACATATATAAATATTTTCCTCTCAAGTCAATATTTGTAATGACATTTTGAAACAGAATTTTTTCCCCAATATATTTGACTATTAAAAGAATTCAATATTATTGGCTCCTATCATTAAAAAAAAAACCCCTAAAGTTAATTGAAAATGATATTATTTTTCAAGAATTTATTTATTTTTAATATATATATATACATATACCCAATATATTTAGAAAAATGAAAGGCTCTTGTTGTTTTTGACATTTCATTAATAAGAGAGCAGCTTTCATTTAAGAAATGCCTAATACATAGAGGTATATCTACATATATGTATATGTATAGAACAAACATAAAATAAGTTTTAATTTCTCTCCCTTCTTTTCGTGACTTTGAAAAAGAGAAATATCATTCATGAAGACAATATCCCAATAAATAAGAAATATATATTCATGGCATTGAAAGATTATATATAGATTATTATTTATTAAATGTCAAATAACACTTGACATACATAGAATTTAATCTAATAAGAAATGAACTTTGATCTTTTGATATATTTAGTTAAAAGAAATTTAGGTAATATACTTCATACTATGAGCAAAAACTACCTGGAAATTTGAATGTCATTTTTTGGGGATTCCAATAGGGACAAATCTTTTTGTCTTTAAGTTAGCACTACAGTCACTCCTGACATCTGATTTAAATTAACCGTCAAAATATTCTTTTGTATTTGAGATACACGCTGTCCTTTTGTAAAGAAGAGCTAAAATCGATTTTATTTCTTTCGTTTTTTTTTAAATGTCTTCATACAAATTGTAAATATTAATTCTAGCGCAAATGAATTAGAGTAAAAGTTGTAGTAAATAACATATCACTGAACAATGGTACAAAAAAAAGTCTTCGAATCCATTCGGTAATTCATCATTAAAGATTCGAAGGCGATCCGATACCGCTCTAGTTCTAACCATGAACCATTGAATGACTTTTAAAACATCTTTTTTTTTCTTTTTTGCAATATTTCTGACTATTTGGACAATGGTAAAAAATGTTGGTGGTGAGCATTGAATCAGAAGGACTACTTGGGGGAATGAAATGAATTTTGATGATTAAATAAAGATTTTTTGAGTTATAAACAAATTCCCGATATTTTTTGGCCTTTGCAGTACTTATAAAAATCCATTTACGTTCCTTTTTTACTTTTTCATTTATTATTCCATGTACGGCTTATTCCTTAGTAACATTAATGCATAGATTTATCATGCTCTTATGCTATATTTATATAGGTAAATAAAAAAAATAATCAATTGTAATATAAATTTGTCTAAATTGCAAAATTTTGTAGGAATACTTTTTCTTACTTTATCTTGTTTATATTTTTTATGGCTCATTACCTAAAAACATTCCACCAAAAAAAAAAAAAAAAATAGACAACTTCATTTATCCAAACGAGAGAGTTAAAGTATTAATAAATGGCACTATTTGTTTTAATAAGTCTCATAATTAAAACTAACTATCTCTTAAAAAAGATCTTTTGAAAAAAAAAATATAAAATATAAAAAGGTATATATATATATATAGAAAAAAGAATATAAAGACTTCTGGCGTAATACTCTTTGGTCAATACTTTACAAACAAAAAAAAAAAAGAATAAATGACTGGTATAGACTTGTCATTTATAAACGTATTATTGTTGTAGGAATTCTGAAAATTATCCATTACTTTTCTCTAAAGGAAAACTTTTATTTATAAATTCAATTATATTTCCTTGTAGAAGTCTTTTGATGACATATCAAACCAGAGCGGGGTTTTTTGAAGTCCAATAGAAGGCCAGCTAAAAATCTTATTTTTTTTCAATTGATCCTTATGATTTTATATTGTTACTCATGTCTTTCCTTCCTTTATCTAAGAGAAATAGTGCTACACGTAGGCAAATGAGAATAAATATTCAATACGTCTCAACTGGAAATAAATATGAGTTTTGCCTGACCGGGTTTTAGGTTCGATAAATCCCAGCTTTGCACTTCACAAACATATATTGATGGTATGAATAATTTTACAAAATTAGTATGTTAAGGAAGACCAAAAATCTGATTTAGAGCGGGATCTTTCTCTCAAACACTCAAAAAGCAAAATTAATAAAACAAAAATATGATCACAGTTATTGAAAGTCCCTTCAATGACATATTTGATAAATACTGATTTTGAGGGGTAGAAATAATTTGTTATATAATCTTTGTTTTTGTTATTATGTGGTCATTTTTTCATTGTTTTTTGATTTAATTTATCTAAATTCAATGCTTGAGAATAAATTTGAGTAATTAGTAGTGTAAAGTACATAAGGTCAATTTCAATTATTTTCTATTTATACTTCAAAAAAATAGAGCAGTCATGTATAATAGCCCTAACAAGGCTCTTATGAGAGTATGAGAACATTGAAAATAAATGAATTTCTCTGATTTATAATAATGATATATAATCATGTATGGTATAAATTTTATTATATCAGTAGTAAATTCAAAATTAATAATTCATTACCTTGCAAAAATATTGTTTTGTTTTTTAAACTCAAAATCAATTTTTCCTGATTGCTAAGGTGGTAGTTGCAATGGCTGACGAATCACACTCAAATCTAATTTGTAAAAGAAGCTAATTAACATGTTTATACAAAGAAATGTAAGTATGGCACATTTATCTCAAATCCAGTGATTGAGCCAAAAGTAAAACATGTTGCGACTGTCTCCAGTCTGCCCCTACGTTTATTTCACTACGAGTTAAATTGTTTACTTTGCTTTACAATTAAAGAATACTTGTACTAATTATTTTTTTCATTTTTCATTTCATTCCAATGGGCTGTTGTGTATAAAAAGTCAAATTATAAATCGATATACGTAGAAATTCCTCTAATAAATAGATCCTTGGTTTGAAAGTGCTATGACTACAAAAAAATCACAATAAAATATATATTGATAAGTGAAAGCATCTTATGGAGAAAAAAAGCACAAGGGGGAAACAAAGTGTGTGCATCATTTCACCTCACAAAAAGGGTTAAAGAGGTGCTAAATGAGTGGTATCTTATAATTATTATTTGTTAAATATCTACCTATTTACTTCATTTTGTTATATAGAAAAACCCTGTTTATTCCATATTCAGTCTGTTTGTTCAATTTTTAATTTGTATACATTTTAGTAAAATAAATTGTTACTTCATAATACCAATTGACTCAAAGAGTGCAAGATTCAGACAATATAAGGGCAAGAAGCCTTTAGTCTCTTCTACGTTTCTCCTTCTCTATGAAATGTCCCTACTATAAAAAAGCAAAGAATTGGCTAAATGATGGAAGGAGTGTGACGTAATTGGCTATCTACCAACTGATTTTGTGCCTTTTCATGTTATATTTTTTTTGTTTTATTTTGTTTTAAAAAGAACGTTAATGAAATGTATAGTAAATTACTCTCTTATATCTTCATGCTAATTAATTACAAAGTGATGATACAAATGAAATTCATTTTTATATTGCATCAACAAACAAAAAAAACAAAAAAACTACATCTGCAATCATATTAATTCGTTTTTAAATAAATCCATTTTATAACTCTTTGTTTGATCATATGCTATAGTCCTAATAAAGGAAAATAAACCTTTTTCACAACTAACTTGTAATTGGAATGACTTCAAGGTGCTGTTTCTGCAGGATATTTTATATAATGGGTGGGTCTTTTTATAAAGGCTATACATACATTCCCAAAGGAGAAATTCATTGTACTAAAGGATGTTCCTCTGAAAAAAAAAAAAAAAGAAACGATACAATGTTTTTTTTCTTTGCTGTTGTGTTTGTTTTTTTGGGAATGGTAAAAAAATAAATAATGAAAACGAACATAAAAGTTAACACTTATTTTTTGTACAAATTTCTGTGTCTTTTTCTATATATATATATATATACTTAAATCATGATAGAATCGATTTGATCAAAGAAGTGAGAACAAAATGTACATTTTAGGTAGGTGTCAAGTAATATTATAAAAGTAAAAGTCGTGGACATACCTGGTTTTATATGAATAGTTTAATTTTTGTAAATATTTGTGTTAATTCAGATTTTTATCCAACTTTATATGGTACACTTTATGCGCATTCTTTTTGTATTGAACACATATGTATAATGACTCTGGAATTCAGGGGTAAAAATAAATTGCTTATGCAGTATAAAATTAAAGATATCAATGTTATTTTGCTCAGTTATCTCTAAGTAAATCCCTCTGCTAAATAGTTATACAAATAACTAACTATGTAAATGGTTTTTGTTATAACTTATTAAGTCTAGAAACATTATTTTTAGAGATATACACTTTAGAGTAAAGACGAGGATTTTTATATTTATAAATAATAATTTTTGCAAAGAACATCAAGAATATAGCATAAGGTTGAACAAAAACGAAATTATCTGACACCCCCGTACTTGAGATAGAGAGTAAGTAAGTTTATATTTAAATCAATGTCCTAAGAGAATAACATGTCAAAAAAAAATCTACCGATTAGTTTTGAAGTTTAAATATATATATATATATATTTAGTAGACAGGCAGTAGTCTACAAATATATATATGTATATCAATGCAAAATATAGTACATATATAATATGTAGGTACACACATTGTTTTAGAAAGCATTTGCTTTCACTCTTTATATATGAAGTACACTGCATGGTTGCTTAACAAAACCCATTAATTATATTACTAAGCAGTTTTATAGTGCATATGATATCTAATTATAAAGTTTTTCTTTTATCTTTGTCTGTAATTACACATGTACTATATGTTGGAAAAGGGTTGGTTAAAGTGGTAGCGATAAAAGATGTAATTAAATCTTCTAATTTAATATTTGGTTTATTCAAAAAAATATATATACATACAATTTTTTTTAAGAAAGAAAGATAAACTTATTCAAGAAGACTTTAAGACAGGGTCTTTTCTCATTAAATAATGTAGGGTGCATGGATTATTTTTTCCTTTTCTTCTTAAACGTAACAACTATTCTTCAAAATAAATAAACAAATGTTTAACATTTCAGACACAGCTAGACCCCTTCTATCAGACAATGATGATGCATCCCTTACAGAGGATGAAGAAGAGCCGTACTTTGATGGAACGCCGCCTTCAAATGTATCTGCACTGATTGACAATACTGCTTTTCTAACTTGTATCGTTAAAAATTTAGGAAAAGCTAAAACTGTAAGTATTTTGTGACTATCTTTTTTTGTCCCTGCAGGCAATAAAATAAGATTTTTGTTGGGTACCTTTTAAACCCTTTAAAACTAAATATATTCGTATTTGAGCAGTTTGACCAAAAAAATACAGTTAAAAATAGCTAATCAATGGATCATTGAATTAACAACCAAAATCAATTTCCATACAAATGAACCTTTTAGTGTTCCAAAAGTAATTTAATATCAACAATTTTTTTTCAAGAGAAGTTAAAAAGAACAAAATCGAACAAGCAAACTAAAAAATCTGCATTGAAGATCAATTTTTAATTTCATTTTTTGTCCTTTAGAAATTGAACAAACAAAAATTAAAAGATATGAAACTTTAAATTGATCGATGAAACAACCAAATATATTTGCAATTCAAAGGTCTACATAAATTAGCATTTGATATTTTGATAATATTTAAAAACTTTATGCAAACTTCCCTTGGTTTGCATATACATAAAAAAATATCCGTTCTTTGCGCACCACCCGGTACTTTATTTGCTCTAACTGTTAAAATCAAGTGAAATTAAGGCCATGGGTTCTTATAACATAATGACGCCATTTTCTTTCAACTATCAAAGGATCTGTAACTTGTTCAGATTATCAACTGCAATTAAACATATGTTGGTATGGCAAAACCTCAATAAGACCTCGTAATAAGACACATAACATTAGCCTTTCTTATTTGACACACACACACACAAATAAAAATGAAATCGCAATCAATTTATCATAAATGATGATGTACACACACTTTCTAAGTACGGAGAAGCAAGCATAATAATGAATAATGCATTGAGGCACTCAATCCCACTTTTTATTCCTTAATGGTCATGCATGGACTTAAATGTCACACAAAATCCTTGGTGCTAGTGACATATTTTTTTTTTGTTCTTTATATGTACATATAAGGACATCACGGTTGCTTTTTCATACATATAAGTATTTTTTTTATTTTTTGCAAACACATTGTGTAGAATGTATACAAGTACTAGTAGATATATCCATCTCTCCACAGAGCCTTTTTAAGCATAAAGCCTTTCAATACTTTTAATGAGTATAGTAAGACATCACATAGTTTTATTTTGAAGCAGAGATGTAATCATCAAACCCCATATAATTCAACATTAAAATGGCTCTGCATATACCCTTTCACAGAAAGAAAAAAATTAATAATAACATTACATATTTTTGCTTATTATTTTATCAGACAAATATCCATTATACAAACATATGTACATATATATATATATATATATAAACACATAAAAATCCCTTGTTTGATTTTTCTTCTTCTTTTTTCTTTCTTTTTTTTTTTTTTTTTTTTTGAAGATTCAAGTGTCAATCTTTGCTATTCATAATAGCAATATATACATATTTGAGTCAATAAAAAAAAAACATTTTTTTTCCTCTTTGAGTACATAATATATATATATATTCACATATTATGAATATATGTTATATTCAAAATATGAACATAGTGACGGAAAGCTATGAAGCTATTTTTTTATGGGTACATATTCTTGTTACAACAGCAATGCAGTAAAACCTTTGACTGGAGGGAGAGATTGTTAGATTTGTAAGTTACTAGTTATATTTTATATATTATATTTAAAAATAATATGGAGGCTAACAATTTGATTCCTTCTGTCCTTGCTTTTTCATAGTATTGCAAAATGGTGTACAACAGGGGTTCTCATAACAACTATGAAAATATTATAGGGAGGTGAAAAGAAGTAATTTATAGGGGAAGGGTATAAAAAAATAATTTATTAATAAATAAATATTTTGATTGAAAAAAAAGAATATTACTTTTAAAAAAAAAAAGTTTAATTAATAATTCAATATAAAAAAACTTCACAAATTTAACTTTATGTTAATACCGTTGAAATGTTAGTCTCTGTTGTATAGTTCATAAACTATAGCAACTAAACTTGAAATTATAGACAGCATTGGAGCTTCCATTTTCCTCATGCACATTGCTTCCAGTCTCTGCAAAAATCCCTTGCAAAATAACTTTGTAACGTATGAAGTGAGATTTTTTATATTATTATCCTTTATCACTTGTTGAAACTAAACAAATTAAATTCATTCCTTTTAAGTATAAAATAAAAATTACTCTTCCTGAAGTTGATCTAAGATGAGGTTTCTTTCTAAAAAAAAAACAAAAAAACAAATTCGTTGTTTAAATTATTTAATATAAATTATTCAATCATCAAACATGTCAAATAAATAAAAAATTTGTAAAATGAACACCAATAATCACAAAATCATTTCCGATTAAATTTCTGTATTTAAAGAAACTATACTTTTCCAGGAAATAACGTTTTTCCCGAGGTCATACATTATTATATTTAGAGTGGAAAATATTATTGATTCAATTTAGAAACTGACTTTTTTATTATTATTTTATGTTCGATAATAATTAGTTGAGTACACAAGTCAAAAAGTAAAGAGAAATTAATTATACAATTTGCTATAGAAATTAAAAAATTCAATCTTATATGTTTACATAAAGAGATTAATTAGTTAGGTAATTAATTATAGCCCATGTTTTGCTAAATGGTTATTAATTTAAAAGGAGTAACTAACCACCAATTTTAAGTTAAGTGACAGCTTGAGAGATGTTTTGCTCTAAAGTTAAAATTGCAAGTAATAACCAAATTGATACATTATGCATTTGTGTCAGCGTACTGCCCCAAAACGGCATGTAAATATGTAGATTTGAAGGCCCAAGTCGACGCTCAAACAAAATTATCCGGGACTGCGGTATGAGTCTTACAAGATGCGCAAGGGCCATTTGAAACGAGGGTCGAGAAACGGCTGAACAAAACACTTTGATTATTAGTTTGATATAATTTATGCATGTTAACTCATTGATGCTGATGATTGATGCTCTGGAGTTATTTCTCCCCAGGGGATATTACTTCCAATCAAAAACTATGTACATACGTAACTTCAAACCATATATCCAACAATATGGAAATATGATATCACAGCAGTGGGTTTTTGTTGTTATAAATATTAAAAGAATCTTTTACTTTTGTAAGGAAAAGGATATTAGATAGAAATAAGTTCTATTTATAAAAATATTTCATGTTACATTTTTCTATTTATTTCCAGACTCCATATATGTATATATATATACGATATCTCAATACTTCTTTTTGTAAGAAAAGATTCTTTTATAAAGATAAGATACTTGTAAATATTCTAGGAACACATATATATATATATATATATTCATTTATGTATATTTGTATGTAATATTAACATATATACAAAATCTAAAATAATTTAAATTTACAAATTATTAATTCTTTTATCTGTAAAATTCACAGTATTCTCAAGAAAAGAAGTGTCAACAAACAAAAAAAAAGTACATAGTCAATGAGAACATTTTTTTTTATCTGCTGAATGTTGTTCACAAAATTTATACGGGAAAGAAAAATATTGATAGATATTAGAGAGAAAGTGTGTGCAGGTCAGAGCCAATGGCTTCACTATACAAAAAGAGGGATGTTCAATGAATGAATTATTATCTAGCTTGTTATTTGAATAGTTATGTATTTGAATGCATTTACACCACAAAACAACAGTCCCTGTAATGTGTATACGTATTTGAGAATAAAGGTTGTAGATTGTACTTTATGATTTTATGTATGGTACTCTTGGAATGAACAACCAAATAAAATTCAGACTGATTGAATACGAACAAAATGGAGTTGTACAAATTTATTTATTACCCCTTTTTTTGTGTGAATTTATGGTGCGGATTTTTAGATTTATTATTGCCCAATCATGTCGAACTGATTCAGCTATGATTAAGCCTTCAGTATCTTCCAAAAATACACGTCATGTTTTATTCACCAATGTCGATAGGTGTATATAAAAATGAATAATAACACTGCTCAAGAGTCAATCAGTATAATAAAAGTTATTCAGCTTTGCACACTGATTTCAGATCTGTAAAAAAAATTTTCGAGAGTCCGAGTGTTTTCGAAAAATCGAACCCTACTTTTTTAGCTTTTTTGGTCCATTTTCCAACTTCAATTAAAGCCTAGAAGGATACTCATTTTGTGCATTAAAAATAATGATCCGCTGGTGTTTTGAATGTAAATTTCATTTTTTGTCTTTGTTTTGACCTAAAAGGTGATCTTAAGTACGTAGGGGACTCAAAAGCCAGCCAAATCCTTTGTACTTAAATAATTCCTTGAATATTACATGAAATGGATTAATAAGGAGTGCATTCAAAAGCTGAGACCCACAGCTTTCAAACGAGATGTCGAGCACCCGATAAAACTCCTTAATCAAGAATAAATCTTCCATCTAAATTTGTAAGCTTTCATTCAATTTCGAGCGCGCAGAAATATTTCAGCTTGTTTCTTAATTCTACTTCTTACTTAAGTATCTCCACCTTGAGTCTTAGATTTCTAGCGAATTTTTGGTCGAAATTGGCTGAAAATTTAGACGTTTAGATTGACAATTTCTTCTTAGTTAAGGATTCTTATCTTTTTAAGCTAAACTATATATGAATTTTAAGTGAAACTCTTTCTAATTGACTTAATTAGTGTAATCAATAGACAAAATAAAACTAGTTCTTTTTGTATTATATACTATAATCACATAGATACTTTTTATGGTCAATTTGATTCAATTTGGGATAAAACACTTGAAAAAATTGGAGACCATTTATTTATTTGCATATGTCAGAACTACAGGAGCTGTGCTTGACGCCTCTTTCCAAGCAGCTCACTATACAAACAAACTTGACCCGGTTTTTCTTTGTGTGTTCTTCCACTTACTCCCTCCTTTATAATTATATATATTCTTTTTATTTTTCCTTGTTTGAAACGAACCATTATACTAAATATTAATAGAACTGTAGATAATGAAGAAATTAAATTATTGTGTGTAATACTCTTTAAGAAATATCTTTGTTTTCAACATGCATTCAATAATTATCAAACATGTTTGGGTCATGATTGTTCTTCTATTAAAAAAAACGAAAATATGACATTTAAAAATGATTAAAGCAATGTTGAGACGGGAATGGTTACAATTGATGTTTATTAAACAAATCCTATACACAAAAAAAAATGATTATTATAAATTATTACCTTAATTTACTTTTTATTTAACAAAGTTTTGTTAGGGATCAAAGAAACATCACTAATGAAATAGTAATATTTTCAAGATACAGCTGTTTGCAAACATCATTTTTTTAGTTAATTATTCCTTGATTTTATATATATATATATATAAAGACAAATAAAAAGAGAAAGTTTATTTTTATACAAGAATACAAGCTACAAAATGCACTTTGAATATAAATAGATTTTGCGGATTTTTCTGAGAGACTAGTACTATAATATAAGCATAAATTTAATGTGTATAAAAATAAAATATTGTCATTTATTTTAAGAATATAGAATTTTACTTTGTGTTTAGAGATTTTTTTTCCTATTCATTTGTTTTTATTAACAAATATATGATCTGTCAAGGCAAAAACAAAGTAAAAAGGATTTAGAACTATATTTGTTTTCATCAAATACTTATTATCTTTTATTTCTATTGATAAATTATTCTAATACATCTTTTGGAAGGGACGCAAATTACACTTAAAGATTGCAAAAAATCCTGGTTGTAATGAAAAAAATAAAAAAAAGTCATATATTCTTGAAAGACAAATAAATAAAGTCTCATGATAAATCAAATGAAGACTCTAGCCCTATGATGTTCAGCTTTCTTTCATAAGGAGACAAATTTTAAATTTAAATATATTCACTAGGCCCAATGGTATATTTATATATATATATGTTATATTTAGACTTTGGAGAAGCTTAATATAAAGTCAACTAAGTTCTTAGTCAAATATATTGAAATACATAGTTTTTTCTGGAGGGTTATATTTTTAAGACCAATTTATAAATAAAATACATTTTGAAAAACGAAAAAAAAATGCCAACCCTGACAGTCTTAAATAGTCTGGTCTAACCTTGAAACCCAGATTGTTTAGAGTATTACACTACAAATAAAATGTGATATTTTTTTCTCGTCATAACTTATTAAAAATATAAAGAAACACTGGGCCTTATAAAAACATTATGTGGGCTACTATTCAACCCATGGGCTTCAATTTTTGACAAATAGCTATAATTGACTATACAGAGCCTTTTTGGAGTATTTTCTCAACTTATCCCAGTCATTTGAACCCATAATTGGTGGAAATAATAATTTTATGAAATATTTTATCATTGATTTTTTTCGAGATCTTGCTTTTATGCTGATGGGTCACATATATAAAAATTATTTTATTGTAACTTTTTTGTTTGTACATTCCAATTATTTTAAAATTAGTAAAGACAATGGTTATTATGAATAATAAATCATTCAAAATGTGAAATCAGTTCTATTTTGTATGAAAGGAAGGGTTTTTATTTATATAGTTACTTGCCATTGGAAGTATCACATGAAAACTTTATATAAAAACTCAAACATCATAATTTGATACAAATATTTACAATAGCTTCCTTTTTTCTCTTTTTAGGTAACATGGTTGAGACATCGAGACGTACACATCCTCACTGTGGGAGAATATACCTATACAACAGATGAAAGATTCAGTGCAAAACATAACGTAGAGACGAACGAATGGGTCCTTGTTATAAAGTATGTACAAGAGAGAGATGCTGGGATTTATGAATGTCAAATCCCATCACATGTTCCACGATCATATCCCGTTAATCTTAACATAGTTGGTAAGTATTTAAGATTTATAAAGAAATATATATATATATATCAACAAGAGAGGTCACGACCCAGATAACGAGTCTCAAATGTGGCTTATAATTAAGAAAAGCGGTGTGGAGATATGATCACCTTTAATCTCATTTTATTAAGAGCTTTGAGACTCTTTCTGTTGGTTTTTTATAGTAATTTTTTTTTCTCTGCTTTTGACAATATATCTTGCTTCCAATGTCATTAACAGTAGATGGAGAAAAATGGGTTGAATTGAAAAAAATATAGAATGATTTTCCATTCATTTTTAACAAATTATAAAAAAAGCTTGAGACCCTTAAATACATAGCATTTAAACAAAATATTTTTTTTTGTTTCTACTATATAAATTTTGAAATTAATGTTTCACTTGAATTAACATGTAATTAAGCCTATAATTTGCATAGTTGGTTGCTTGAAATACCACTTGGAGTGAATACTTATCATTTGAAGCATTTCAAAAAATCCCTTTTTTGTGCCATTTTAAGGGATCTTTTTTTTTTCTTTCACAGTGATAAAAAACCATTTGAATATTTGTTTGTAATGAAAAGTATCAATTGAGCTCTAAATTTCTATGCCAAAATCAATTCAAATAAGACGATTAATTATTTTATAAAGAATCGTTTATTTGAATGCAAATACATTAAAATACATATAATTTAAAATGAATTAATCTAATGTCTAAATTCTAAGTCGTTGCACAGAGAACCAAAGGATGTTGAAACCAAATTAAAAATTTAGCTAAAACTATAAAATACGTACATTCAAAAATCAAATCAAGGGCTTTGTATTTAGCAGAGCTAAAGGTTTGTGAAGAGTATCAATTAATAATTTGAATTAATAAGTACGAAAATGGTGTTTAAAAAAAACCCAAAAATTGATGAATTGTTTTTTAATTTTTTAATACGTTTTGTAAAAGAAAGAGTTAACCACTCAAAGAAAAATATTGCTACAAGAAGAAAACTTTGAAAACATATTATCAGTGATTGAAGTGTTATTGTTTTTTTCTCTTTTGAGTATTTTCTCTCATAAACAATAATAATTTATTCTCATGGATCCTCTTATGGCTAAAATATAAGGTGTAGTAGACTAAGATATTGATAGTTTCATTCATAATTACAACTTGAATAGGTGAAAATATTGACTTTTTTAAAGGTGAAACTTTGTTAGTCTGCTGATACAAAAATAGAGTATGGAAGTGAATTAATTGTATGTAGCTTAATGCTTGATTATTTTTATTTTTGATAACCATACATAAGCAAAACTAATATAGAGAATCAAAAAAAACCATTGACATAAATACTAGGTAGATAAAATTGTAATGACTATATTCAAAAAAGAACAAATGAACAAATCAATATCCTTATTTTTGCTCAGAGGACCTGCCATCTACACTCTATATGTTCACTATGAGTCAACATATATATTATATATAATTCAATATCTTCTCCTGTATATTAATTAGTCTATGTACAAACATAAAAACAACAAGTATGTAGCAAATAATATCTCTTTAATATGATTACATGCTTCCTGCCCTTTCTCTTTCATTATGAAGTATTCTTTGAGTATTAAATTATTGGCTGTATGGGCGTAAAAATATGAGTTGTATGTACGGTTATGGAATGTTATTACATATACATACATACAGGAAGGTTTTATATTGAAAAATAATAACCTCTTTGTAGAAAGAGAAAGGAATTTTTTTTTTGCAAATGGTATTTTATAAATGCACACACACACAAAAAAAAAGAGATCATTGCAGCAAATCATAATTTATATATTCATTTATTTTACTTCTATCTGACAGGAGAGAAAATAAAAAGGCTAAAAAATGACTTATTGTTATTAATGAGCAAGGAAAAAAAAGAGCAAAATTCTTTGTCTTCACTTCAGGACTACTACAACTTAACTTTCTAGAAAGATTCATTTCATGTCAAGTTCTCTAATAGTGTTCACTCCACTTCTCTCAAAAATCGTTAAATACATGTATAATAAAAACCCAAGACTGGATTGAAAGGGTTGTGACTTGATAAACTACATATATGTACTCTATTGAAATCGGGACTGATCAAATTTGGACTAAATAAACTACACTTATATGTACCCAAAATGCAACAAGACATACAGGGCATGTCTCCCAGTTATCGATTGAATTTATTTTAAAAAAATTATACAAACAGTCTGTCATGTGACTCGTCCAATACTTTCAATTGTACTTGGGTATAGTCGTAGCAGATAAAAAACCAAATTAGACTTGATAATAGCTTTTGAGTCATGAATAATTAAAGGTTATTCCTTCAAAAAATGGTTAACTTTTACTCCTCAAAGTCAATTTTTATTCAATATCGCCAAGGAATGTTGACAAAAATGTCTGATTTTTTTTGTCAAATATTTTCATTATAGGTATTATAGAATTATGGTGTGTATTTATCAACTATAATTTTTTTGTTGTTCCATAAAAAATGTGCTTTTGCAGCTGTTCCCGGTCTCTCCCATGTATCTCCTGAACCAAAGGTCCAACGTGAATTGAATATTAAAAAAAAATACTTTTAGAATCTAAAAATGTGAAGTTTTTAGTAACACTTGAGTAAGTTTTTTTTTTTTAGTGAAAACTCTTTGTCAAATCTCTTTATTGACCTCAGTCTCTGATTTTGACCTTGTAAAACACTCTTATAGAAATCAAAGTACTGGCATGAACTTTTTCTCTCATACTTTTTACATAAAAGTTGGTTTTTTTTTTACCAACTAATAAAAAAAAAGATTTTGTTAAAGGAAAATACACACACATACACAAATTTGTACTCCTTATCAGCAATGAAAGAGATTGGAATACATTTAAGTCCCTTACAGTACCAACTGTGTAACTTTTGATTTCTTAAATAAAAGATTAATTTACATAACTACAGTTATTTACTTTTTATGAGTTCGTCAACCTTTTTATGTAAGTATATAAATGAGTTTATATATGTACTTACATATATTATATTTGTATTGAGGTCGAGAGAGAAAGTAAAATATGATTCTATTGTGAAAACGAAATTGGTTTATTGAACAGAAATTCATGTCAATGAATCCATTTTTCATATTATCACATTTTTAATTTTGTTTATTGATCATATTTCATATAAAAAATAAAAAGGGGTATTTGTTTTTTTGTTTGTTTTTTTACAATTTATGCGAAGGAATATAAATATAAATCAAAATACAACAACTATATATATATATATATATATATATTTGATTTGCAAAATCACATGTCTAAAGAACGGAGGGGAGGGGGGGGGGAGCGAGAGGGAGAGAAAGAAGAAATTATGATTAATTGAGTTTATGGATTTTGAAAAAAAAAGTGTTAAAATCCATCGATAAATAAAAGTGTTGAATAAATCATTGCCAATTTGATTGTACATACTCTTCCAAAATTCCATACGCTTCATGGATTGAAATCATTCTGTTGTATACAGTGTATATTGCCTTCAATCTGCAAGGAAATGCTTCGCAGAAAAGAAAGTACTGCAGACTTTGCTCTGTAATATGACTTAACATGGAAAAGCCGGAATAAGAGCTCGAATCAAGTTTTATCTCAATTTAGAGACATGTAATGAAGCAGAATCTTGTTGGAGGGTCCTAGATGTATCATTAAAATGTTTTTTGGCCCAGATAACTTGTTGAGTCTAGAAAATGATTTCAATATAATGTTGACTCTCGATTTTGACTCCTGAAGGTATAAAAACGAGTAATGATCTTTCAATGGATGTGATTGCTATCCAAACCAGCACAGAATGTGGATTTGGTCAAAAATTCACTCTTTTGTCATTCAAATACCCATCTTTACTCTACCCATGATCATTTTGGATGTTTAAAAACTTATGTATTGAAGTCTGATTGAATCTTGCTTTAGTGGACAATTTTCAGCAGACTCACACGGATTCCTATTCAACTTTTAACTTATTTTTTTTTAAATACGTTTCACTCGAACTGATCTTTTAATTCCATGACACGACCAGTCTTCTTGAACTTATCTAAAACTCTCCAAACCCTTTGACGAGCAAAAAAGGGTAGTTGCTTTGCACTGACCGAATTCCTATCCCCTTTTTTTATGGAGATATACAATAACTTTTCTATCTAGAGCCATCACTATATTAAATTTTGAACACTTTGAACACCTCAGACACAAAATGGACTTACTTATTAAGGAGCAAGTAAAGTGTTCAAAAAAAAACTATCATGGTTAAATTAATCTATTTAAACTTATATTGAAATTCTATTGCAATAAATATTTCAGACCCTATATTTGTTTCAATCATGTTAAATCACAACAAATGTCAACCGTTTGTATCTCCTGAACCAGGTGTTTGATTTGAGTTACTAAAGTCTATTTATAAAGTAAAAATATGTTAATTTTTTTTTACTTCCAATGCAACGTCAATAAGAAATTGTTTTCAAATCATGACCTTACATTTTAATTCTTGACCCATAAATTTAATTTTTATGTAATGTAAAATTGGATTAGCTTTTAACATTGAAATATTAAAAAAAAAAAACTCAATAGACACAGTACAACAAGTTCGTAGAATTTATTTTGAGGTATTTGGAACTGTTTTGATAGTTAATACTATTAAAAAAATAATGAATTTTTTTTATAAAAAAAAGATATTAATATTTAAAGTTAAATTTTTAAACTATAGAATATTTTATTAAAAAATGGGAGTAGATATTATTATCAAGCTAAAATGATATTTTACTATAAAATTAATTACATTGTAAACGATTTTTACAAATAAGAAATCAAATCAATATTTTTTGTTGAAGTAGACACTCTTGAAGCAAATACTTATTTAAAAGTAAAAAGATGTACACAGTGCTTAAACTTTTAATGAATCCCTTTTTCCTTATAAACAAATTAAAAACTGAAGCAGTATTTATTCTAGGGCCAATCTCAAAAAAAAAAAAAAAAAAGGATCTATTGAACTCTATATTGCTTTTTATCTTGATTTGATGGATTCTCTTACATAAACCATAAACACATTTTTGAAAAGAGTGCAAAGTTTGTTAAACTCCTCAAACTATTGCTATTGAGCAATTGAAGGTCTTAGAAATCGTTGTCAAGACCAAAGTTACTCAATTAAGATGTTTCTACGTTTGATTTTCTTACACTAAAATTTGCTCAAACCTCTATAGTTACAATATAAGTTTGCAAAAAAAATGTACTACATTTTTGTTTTTATAAACAATTCTTTAAAGTCATTAGTTACGGAGATACTAACGGAAGTGAGTCAAACTTTAAGACTTCGAAAAAAACCACAATGTCTCCAAAACCAACTTGTCTCTAAAATCTCTTTGAAAAAAGTGTGTGGTCAATTAGAAAAATTGAATATGAAACTTTTGGTCATTAAAAAAAAATTTTTTTTTTTTTGTTTCACCACTGCAACTAAAAAACATAGGTATGTATGTACTATCAAATATTTATTTTGAGGTCAGATGATTAATAAAGGTATATAGTATGTTTATATTTAGTGAGTGAGATAAAAGAATAAACAACAAAGATTACTTCTTTTTTTAATGATAAGGTATGAAAAAAGTATACATAGGGAGAAAAAGAGCATGCAAGAACCTAGGATTCTCCTCACGTAAAAAGTCGATTTTTTTTTAACTTTTTTTTTATCTCTCTGTTTATATATATATGAAGGGGAAAAAATAAGGGTAGATACAATAAAAGAAACCATTATTTTTCATTAATATGGGTGGAAAAGTCAGACCAATGACTTTACTTACAAGTTATTATGTTAACTTGCAAGATTATTCTTGAAAAGTAGGAAAAATGACCATGAAGAAAGATCCTTTCTTAGAGTTTAAATATTTAAATCATTTCTAAGGCCTCCATGTCTTGTGATTGATCCACAACCTACAACGATTTTTAATAAATATATGAGTTTATAAACATACATTTTCCTTCAGTCAGTGATACAAATGCACTTGTTACTAAAAGAGGGAATAAAGGTATCAATGGATACAAATTATCCTCTTCAGTTATGAACGAAAAACGTTGAAAAATGGTTTAAAAAAGGAATATAGTTTTATGAAATTCTTCGACTTTGACGGAGTTACTTTCTTTCTTTTCTTTAATTCGAATATAATGACTCAATTGTGACTAAAGAGTCCTCTCAGAGTGCGTAAAAGCAACTCCTAAGATAACAAAATGAAACATATGGTAACACTATGAGTCAACATGTCAGTCTTATCCGTCCACTCTTTAATAAGGGAATGAAATAACAAAACAGTCATTATTTTTCATTTCCATCCCGATGCAGCTTTTTATTTTTAACTCATTTGATGCTATGAAAACGAAGAAAAAAAAGGAAAGTCTTGATTGCCCCGTACAATGTGTATTTTGGCTATTTTTTTTTTATTGCAAAGGCCTTTTTAACTCATTCGTTACATCAAAACTTATCTATTTAATAAATGTGTCCTCTACGCTAATTAAGAATGAGAATAAAGAAGACAGACTTAAAAAAAGACAAATACATAATACAGTGAGACAATTTTAGAGTTAAAAACGACCGCTGAGAGAACTTTTTATATTCAACTATAATAATGATGAACCCATAGTTCATTTACAAGTCAAAATAGAATGAAAAAAATAAAAGTCTGTATGATATGAACAACAATTTCTTCCTCACACAATCATTTGTGTGAGAAAGGAGCCTCATGAGATTCTTTATCATATAAATAAAAATTACCATCACATTTGCATATTGAAAGAGAAGGTCGTTTAATAAATATGAGTCTCAATTTTTCTCAGTTGATTGAAATGTGCTAGATATGCCTACATAATGTATGTAGACATATCTTTGTATATATTATGAATCAGGAGAATCAAAGAGATACATTCATTTGCCTAAAAGTTTAAATAAGGTTTTGAGGTAATTGATGGTTGATGTATACAAAAAAAATTGATTGATTTGGTTGAAAAAGTTTTTGGTTGGAGTGTTCAAAAGTAATTTAATTATCTTCACAAAAAGATAGATGCTACAACCCTTGATTTTAGAAATATAAGTTGCTTGAAAAGCAGTCTAAATAGATTTTCCTGCAAATGATATTAAAAATTAGATTTTCAACTGTTTATATATATATATATATATATAATTTAATTTTTTTTTATTAAATTACATGGATTTTTTTTCTTACTTGATCTAAAGGTAAAGGGATACATACAACTTGATTTGATCCTTTGTTTAAACATTCTAAATTGTTGAATTGACGATGCACTTTGGTTGGTAGATTCATAGCCATGCAACAATGAAATTACAATATTTAACACTTTAATGGAAAGTTAGAACGGCATAAGACGTTAGAAAATGGCTTTTTTTTCGTACAAAGTGTTTATATTTTCATTTTTAAAGTGTCAAAAAGGACATGAGCTATTTAAATTTTGTATATACAGCCTTTTCTTCATGCCTTTCATCAGAAATGACCCTAAGAAAATTTTTATTAAACTAAAAATTACCCCAAAAAGATAAACATATTTCTGAAGATCAATATGAACACAATTTAGAGTAAAAATTTATTTGGTTTTTGCAGCAAATCTATGGACAGTCAGTCTCAAATTTATCCCTTTATTAAAATTATAATAGCAAATTGAATGTTTCTCACATGTCCATATCATTTTTGGACCCGATGTGTACATAAAAAAAATTAAACTTTTCTCAAGGGGAAGAAGATTCCTCATGGTGAAGTGAAGTAGACTAAACTTTCCTGACATTCATTTATTACCGTCTGCAAAAAAAAAAAATCCACACGACACTCAGATCACTAGTAGTAAGTTGACTGCAAATAAACTTCACTGTCTGGTTAATATTTGATGTAAAAAAACACCTTAAGTTGTAACATTGTATACCTTTCATGACGTCAGTTCTCTGTATACATCCTCATTTTCATTTTGGAGTAAACAAAAATTAAAAAAAGAATATATTTGATGTTGACATTGAAAATTGTAGATCTGGTCCCATCATTCTAAGGTCAACACAAAAAATTAATATCCAGAGAGGATATTCATGTTTGATGAGCAATCAAAAAAGATGTTAACAACTAGTTACATAAATACACTCATGCAGTATCTTGTAGTACATGATATAGAACCATAGAAATAAATAAATGTATGGCTTGTCAATTAAGCCTTTTGTAATTTTTGCCCATAAAGAAGAAATTAATATCCTCATACAAGGGATTAATTAAATTTTATTACAAAGATTAGTTTTAATAGTATGAAATGAAGAAGGGGAATATTATATATATATATATATATATATATATATATAATGAACCAAAGATGGTTTGATTGTTGTCCAGTCCTTTTATTAAAGCATTCCTTTTCAAGTTTGATTAATTTTCATTCTTTTTTTCAATTTGTACAACGAATAATAATATATATTATGCTATAACATCATGTTATATGTATATGTATAGTTCAGCCCTTGGCAGTATGTGTATTTGAGTGAATGAGTTTATTTATTTCAATTCTTAGTTCTTGTTCAAGAATATATGTACTCTATAGTTAAGCCCATTTGTTATGTGTTGCTATATATTTCTGGATGTGGAGTCATCTTATAAATTCTCAACAAAGATTTTCATTATACGTAGACGAAGTTAATGGTGCATCAAATATGATTGGTTATGTATTCATACATGTTGTAGAAGCAATGAAATAGTGTAGGCTCCTGAATAACTTCTTTTAATAAAAGGGATTTTATTTCTAAAAAAAAAGAAGGGGGAAGTCAAGATATATATACAATTCTATTAAGGGGTTCTCTGTATCTATGAACAATGAAGATATATATATATATATATATTTAACCCATATAACCCATTAAAAGGAAATAAATCCCTTCGTCTGGACTCCTACACAATTTTAGTATAAGCAAATTATGTACAAATTTGCAGAGGGCCAGTATCAAAGCATAAAGTGGATAAGTATTAAATTTTGTAACCTTTTTTTGGATCAATATGCCAATAAATAGACTCTTGTGGTGTATAATTAGATTATCTCACACTTATTAGTCATATCGTGGACATATCTACCGCGTGAGACTTTTGACTCAATCAGTGCATACATATTCATAAAAGTCCTTAAACCCATTACTTCCAAAACCCATCAATAAATTTCCACAAATGAGTTTAAAAGTGAAAGTTATGGATGTCTAACATAAAATATACATGTAAATTCTTAAGTAGGTACTCTTTCCTCTTAAAAAGTAAATATTTCTTAACTTCTCTTCAATCATTTGTAAAATGAAACCCTAAAAAATTTTTTTTTCATTATATTTTTACAATTTATTTTCCTTTTTTTTTTTAAATGTCACATAAATACACTTTTATATCAACCATTAATCAAAAAATCATGAATGTATTTTTTTTCGGTCTTTTTTTGAAGTTTTGACCTGGAAATGATATTTAGGTATTGGGGTATAGAGTACTAATATGATTAGATTTATCAAAATATATATTGTACACTTCAAACAATCTGGGCAAGAAGGCCTCTAATTTACTCCTTAGGAAAAAAAAATCATTTTAAAAAGTCTACAAAATACACCTGTTTCGACCCATTATTATTATGTTTCCTATGCTTTAACATCCAATAACGGTAAATATAACACATAAAAATAAAATCATTCCCTCATTAAAATGATTAGAGTTCAAACTATTCTAATAAGAAATGAAGCTCAAAATGTCCTTTATACGTTTGACAAATTTATTCATAACGTATTATGTTATGAAGATGGGAACTATTAGTTTTTTAATGATTTAGTACTTTTGTAGCTTCATTCTTTGGAATAAAACAATCAAATTACTACAAATAGGTTTTTCGAGTAATCTATGCTCATCAAATTTTTTATAAACAATGAAAAACCCAGACGAAAATGATAATTCAATGTTGTTGTTTTTTTTTTAATTGGTTTCTTTTTTAAATGAAAAATTTGTACAATTAAATGTTAAGCAATTTTTTTTAAATAGTTAATTTGATGTTCCGGCCAATTACATATTTGTGGCTAGTTTATAAAACAAGTATCAAAGAGCAGAAGTTAAACTCCTACCATACTTAGTGAACGAAGAAATTGAATAAAATCACATACGATAGTAACTTTAACCTTAAATCTAACAAAGTCAGTTGAGATGTCTCTTGAAAATATATACACTTCAATTATTTTAATGGTTAAATTGAAAGCCTCCAGTGTTCTTTGATGGGTGCTTTTTTAAAAAAACCAACATTCTAAAGAGTCACAATTTACAAAATATAGAAGGAAAATGGGTATTGTGGCTTCTTCTTCTTTTTTTTTTTTAATTTTTTGGGTATAAAACATGCCTTGAACTAGGGGAAAAGTTGTCTCATTAATATTCGTTACTACTAAGCATATATATATATATAAAGGAAATGAAGAGTCTACATAGAGTGTGTTACAAAGTCGCGCTAATTGGTAGTAGTAAGAGTTCTATCATAGCAAAAATAAATATGAATTAGTTTGTTTGTTTTGTTTTTTTGTAAAAAAAAACAAAGCAACTAACAACAGAGAGAGATATTCTTTTTGTGTATATGTATATAAAAAAGTATATGATTATTTTTTTAGGGTCTTGAATATATCGTTTTTAAAATATTGCATAATTCTTTTATCGTTTATGCAGTATATATTTTTTTATACCTAAGGAAAAAAAAAATATGAATATACTTAAGCTTATTCTTCAATATAATAGAATCAATGTATTTAGATATTTACATATTTATAAATTCTCTCTTATCTTTTTTTTTTCCCTACAGAATCAGAAATACATAAGTTGGGATTATGGATTGTGGGAGATTTTTATTTTTTTGCATTGAGGATATTATGGGGTTCTGTAGTAATCATTCATCATGATTTGGAATGATAGATTTTTATTTTGACTCTACGCAGATATCTTTAAATCGAATGCGATTTATAAATGTATAATCAAAAGTACCAACAAATCTACTGTACAAAGACAAAAAAACAACAGCAAAATTTGTAAGAGAGCTTTTTGAACAATTATAAGTAGGTATAGGCATAAGTATAGGTTTGTTCAGAGTACTTTGGTATAAAACTATGACCAATATGTTATATGGTCATAATAATGAAATTAGTGCAATCCCTTTTTTCAAATGGATATAAAGTTGATATAAAGACAGAAGGAAAACGTGCCCACAGCTCCTTGACACGTTCCACAAATTTAGTGCAAGGGATCAAGTTTTAATTCTTTAAAATGCTTAAATCTAAGTACTTTGAATACGTTATCTATATCAAATTTCCCCTAGCTGAATGTATGTCACCGATTTGAAATCTACTCTGGCCCATGTATGCTGAACGGCACGTTGTAGCCCCTGCTTATTTGTTTATTGACATCTCTTTATTAAATGATAGTAATATTTAGAACTTGATAAGATATACATAATTTGAGTCAAGCAAATCAACATTGAAATGACCAATAAGGGATATATACATAGTAAATTTTCATTTTAGTGGAATAACCCTTTGTTCAAATCCGGGTTGTGGTTATTTTAGTCCTTATTTTACCGTTGAATTAGAACTGTATATAAATTCAAAACCTTTCTTGAGTGAAATGTGATTATAATTTTGATTTAATCCCTGTTATTCAGAAACGAAATGGGTCCATGCTTTTTTCTTCTTCTTGAATATGTACGTGCTACAGAAAGTTGTTTTAGAAGGGAAAAGACAAAAATTAATACTAAGATAAAAGAAGAAAAGGACAAGTTTATTGTCAACACATGATAAATATGTTATACTCTCAAAGACATAACTTCTTTATATCATCCTCCAGGACTTAGTTAACAACTAACAACCAACTTATAATCTTTTGTACAATATAAGTAGTAGGAAAAGTACGTACATACTTCGTTATTATATAAATATACAACACAAATAAGTAAGATAAACAAAAACGAAGCATTAAGGCCCTTCATAGTCAATATTACTATCACTACTGTGTACATACTATTAATTATAGTATATATAAATTTAATACAGAATATATATATTCATAGTTCATAAGAGCTACATACTACAAGTTGATATTTTTACTCTTTTTTTAATATCTTTCAGTTCCTCATGTTCGTATTCAAGGAAGTCCTGATATCCATGTGGATCAAGGGAGTGTTATCAATATCACTTGCATCATTTCTTATACTCCGGAGCCTCCATCATATGTCTTTTGGTATCATGGAGATAGAGTAAGTATTTTTGTGGTGTATGAAGATGTGAAATATGTAGGCCCTGAAAAACTAAAGTCTTTTTGTCATTTTTAAAGCCATTATTTAATGAAGTTTCCTAAATAAAAATTTTAATGTGGAAATGGAAATTCATTTTGCATATTGATTACCCATGTCCATCACAATACTTCCAATATGGCGTCGTTTTGGTTTATATCGTTTTGATAATCTCCCTGATATTACGTTAGTAAAAGCGTTTAATAATTTGGTTCCATCCTTTAAAATGAATTGATTCATAATGATGGAAACACAAAGAATTCTACATTTACAAAAATTGCAGATGAAAAAATTAAAATACCAACTCAATTTTTTGTATTTGAAGTCATAGTGAATTAATTAAAAAGACTTTAAGAGAGAATTCAGCTTACATTAGAGTAGGCAAGATGAAGAAAAGTTTACAGTAGTCGAGAGGGGTAAATATACATATGTATAGTTGATATGTATAACTGATATAAATGTGTAGGACAGGTAAAAGTTTCTATATTTTAAACTTTTTTTTTTTTGGTTGTTGACAAAATAACGTCATAAAACACATTAATTACTAATTTGACTTTTGATTCCCTTCATTATTTTTAAAGAATGAAGAGGAAGAAGGGTTTCTTACCTCAAAAGAAAGTTTAATAATGTACATACATACAAAGAATAGTCTTACATGTGCACAAATGAAGTCCATTCTAATTATAGGCTCATTAATTTAATTTTCTTATGAGTCATTTAGGAAAAAAAAATATCCTATTAATGAAGATGTGTTTTGTTCCTTTTGACCTTGGTTGAGTGGTCTGAGCATGCCTTGCCCCCTCTCAACAACATCTGTTACTCTTTATAGTTATTTTCTAAAAAAAAAGAAATAACGGTTATAAAGAAGTAGAATCAGCTATTACAAATAATGGTTGAAAGTATCTACTTGATATTAAAAATATATATGTGAGAGTTGTTAATTTCATATCTCTCCTTTAAATAAAGTAAGGAAAAAGGGCCTAAAATCAGGTGTAATCCCTGTAGTGATGGTAAGAGGGCAACCATCTGATACAATTCTCTCCCCCCCCCCTCCAGGTATTTTTATGGGCTTTCAATCTATTTCATCTATTAACGCACAATGAGACATAATATTAATTTACTGAAGTGTGTCATTGTTCAACAATGAGGAATACATTTCAATGTTCACACATCCTTCAAACATTCATAGGAAAAAAAAAGCCCCTTAATGATCTGATAGTGGCAGGCCCTTTTTTTCAATTTTGGGGCTATTTTTATTTAGCAACAGTAAGGAATTGTTCATAAATTAGCAATGTCTAATTCGTGTTCAATCAATCCTTGTTCAAAAAAATAATTAGGGACAAAATAAGACAGCTGACAAAAGAATAACATAGGAGCTGTTGATGTTTTTGGAATTTAATTCCAATTCAGCAAATCAATATTTAGAGCACAGGTGGTAAAAAGACTGAAAGACCAACAGTTCAATAGTCGATCAAACATATATGACAATGAGATATTCATTATATCTCGTAAACCTTTTTTTTACAAAAAGTGGGGTGAAATGAATTGATAGCTGACCAATAACGTCATAATTGGTAGATTATACTATTTATTTAATAGAATTGATATGTTCAGTACTCTACAAGATTTAATCTGAGTTAAAAAAAAACCTTCAAAAACATTTAGTCAACATTAATAATAATTAGAACCATGTGGGTTTTGTTTGTGAATGAACAACACCTCGATTTTTCAACCTTTTCGAATTAAAAAGTACTCACTATAAATAATGATTAATCTTTTATTTTCAAAAATGTCAACTAATGTATGTACGTAGAGAGCTAATTATAGCAAAAATATGAAAGTTCATTGTATCCTTTTTTTTAGGAGGAAATTTACTCAAGGTCTTATCAAAAATGAAGTATCTATATAAATAAAAACTTTAAATTGACTCAATGGGAAATTCATGTCAAAGTATTTTTTTTTTGTATTGAATTTCAAGACTAGATCCCCTTTAACTCTCTCAACCTTTCCTTGCTCTCTCTTTTTAACAAAATGTCCCTCACTATACCTCTATGAATTTGAAATTAATTTTTCAGGGGGATTTCGATAAGGAAAAATCTTTTCTTTTTTCTTTTTTTTTTTTAAGTTATCACTATTGTTACTAACATTTGTGCCAAATTACATATCAAAATATTCATTAGTGTTAAAGAATCGTGACCTTTTGTGAACAGCTCATATCGAGTTATTCGTTTTTTTAAATGTCAAAAAAAAACAATGACACAAATGCAATGTAGAAAAATGTTGTTAAGACCAAAAAAAACCCAATTAAACATTTAAGACTGTCTTATTTCTCGAAATACATAACCTATTACTCATGAATCCGAATTTTTAATTCAAAATTGACAAACTTTAATATAAAAGATGTAGAAGGTAGTAAATTTCAGACTGATCCATTCTCCTGTTTTGCTCATTTACCATGGACAATGAAATCATTGATTAATGTGATAATTAATAGAATCCATCTATATAAGTGTGTACCATCTAACATAAGAGTCCTTAAAAAAAGTTATCAAGCAAATAGTCAGGTATTTCCATGGCAAATTTCAGCCTGATCAGTTGGCTTATTCATGCTGTAAAAATAAACTTTGATACTTGCAAACATGTTTTTTTTTTTAATAAATGAAGAGATAAGGGAGTAGCTACGTAGGTAGGTGAAACAAAAAGGCTATTGGCCAAGTGCTATAAGTTGTTTTCACTCTCTTATTTACTCCTGAAACTATAGTGAACACCAATCATGATACAGATATCGTCATTTTCGGATCTCAAATGCATTTGATTTATACATTATAGATTTAAATGCATCTATAAATCATTTATCACATTCTCATGTTTGACATGATACAAATATACTTGTAGAGTATTTTTCGGAGTGTTGTCCAAGAGACTTAGAATTATAAATCATTCTCTTAATAAATTATTAATAGTAATTATACATTTTAGATGCACTTCATACAGCAATAATAAATTTTTACGAGTTTTTATTTAAAAAAAAAAAGAATCACTAGTATAAAATATATATAATATATTTCCAATATTGGCAATCATTTTTATCTTATTTTTAATGAAAAAAAAATTTCCCAATCAGCACTTATCATAAATAATAATAATAATAATAATAATGGCACAGGAGCATGTAAGGATCAATTTTATTTGTATCATATCATATGTATGTAAAAGTTATACATACGTAGAAAGGTTCACAAATGATTTTATATTTGCAATTTATAAAAGATTTATTATTTTTTTGAACATTTCAAATTTGAAAAGGATTAATGAACAGAGACATAGTGTCTATTTATGAAGTCAGTTAACTCATGCGATTGACGAATGAGTCAAACATCAACATGTAATGATACTAATACCGCATATTCTCAATTATATTTCCAAAAGAAATAATCAATCATTTTGATTTTTTTGATGGTTGATTTTCTTATCACCTGTCGATTTATTTACTCTTGCCTCTTATACTCGTTGTCAATGAGAATTATTTGAATTAAAATCTTTTATAAAAACATTAATTACTATTAAATGAAAAAAGGATCAAAAATGTAGTTGGAACGAACCATTGGATAATTAGTATTTAATTTTTTTTTTCGATAAAAATCCCTGGTTGAAATAGTATCATAAATATATTTTGATTTACTAAAATTGAATTGAATCTTGTTATATTTATTTGAATAAATACACACATTTATGGTTATAACGATATAAATAATAGTCCAATGTGACGTAATTGGCAAATTACCAAAGGGTTTGAGGGCTTTCTTTTTTTTTCTTTTTTGAGTCAGAAATGTACTTGGCATCCAAAACGTTCATAAACCAAAGTTAAAAGAGAGATTGAATCTTATTTGTACATAAGGACATATATTGACATCCATTGCTTCATAAGTGTCCACTTGTCTATGAAGCATCGGGAAACGGTTCTTGAATCAGTGTTATAGTCATACGATAGAAAATCAGCAAAAACGTTTGAGTAGCCCGGCTCTAGACTCAGTCAAATAAGCAGGAGTCAGTTTATAACTTTTTTAGAATTCATATATTTCAGTTATTTTCATGACGTCATTATCTTTTTTTTTAGGGGCAGCTGAGTGGTTTGAACATTTGTACAAACATAGTTTGTATGAAAAATTGAATAACTCTGTTCTATGACTAAATAAGTGTTTGTTCTTTTTAAAAGAGTGATTCAAAGCGGGTAGTTTTTTAACAAAAAGACTGGCAGACCACTAAGTGACTTGCAAATCTAAGTTATCCCTGTACTTAAGAAACATCTATTTCTTTTACTCCTTCGTGTTGTTGTTGACAAGGATATGCTTGTAGGAATAGAAATGTATCAAACATTTTACTATTATCAAAACAATATGTTACGACTACCAAACTAAAAAAAAGTTTTTTTTCTTGTTGTTGTTCAAAAAAACACCATAAAAGAGCATATTGCACAAAAAAAAAATGAATAAGCCGTCTAGTATTATTGCTGTTGATATATTTTTGCAGTTTGAGAAAAGATTTATTCTTTGAGACAAGTTTTTCCTAGGTTTTTCTATTATTTTGTGTGTTTGTCTGTTGAGTTACAATGATTACTTTATTCTTATGTATGTATATATGTTTAGAAATAATAATATATGTTTACCATAGGCCTATCGTCTAACAAATGCAATATATCATTATTTATATATAATAAAAAAAATTCAAAATGTAAGATATGCATGGTAAGTATGTGGATTTTACAAAGGATATTGTGTATTTCCTTATCAAAATGTAGGGAAAATAGTTGATAAAATTAAGTCCAAAATATATATTTATTTTTTACACATTTATTCATGATAAATAGTTTGATAAAATGATTGATATATTGATTTTCAGATATGTAGCAACTCTCTAAATTAGGACTCAACCAATGTACAAAAAAGCTGATACAATCAGCCTATATTAAACACTAATTAAAAGTCAATTATGTACAAATATTGAGCAATTATTTCCCATACCCCCCCCCCCCACCTGGAAAACATTATCTATCATTTTTATCCGTATATATATATATATATATATATACATAAAAACACAGAAATCAAAAGCTTTATATATTACATTAGCCATACAAAACCCAAATGTGACCAAAGTAGACATTTACAAGCATTTCCTAGTCTTCATTTCTTTTAATTACGAGGGTTTTTTTTAGACAGACTGCCAATATACATAACTTAAGCCATCTATAATCACTTTTGAATGTAATAATTTTCATGATTGACTAAAAACTATTTAATCTATGTATTTTAAAAGATTAAAACTTGCATTATATCCCAGATATAGCTAGGCTACACTGGTCATAAACGAAGTAGAACGCTCATGTAGTTTATATGAATCGACAATCAATTCAAAAAGGATATCTTTAAATCCCGTAAAATTGGATGCTTTGTTAAATAGATAATAAAAATAATAAAATGGCCGTACTTTTCAATTAATTATTTTGTTAAATTGGCCGATTTATCGGATATCGGCATTCCCCACATCAATATACAATATCTTTCGATTTCAACTCTGAATGATAGATGTTATTTTGTAATAAAGCTCAATTTGATTCTGTTTCTTGCTTATTTTGGGTATGAAGGAACAAAAAATATATACTGTACAGGCATTCTGTTCTATCACTCAGGTGTACCATATGAAGATTCAAAACACTCGATGTTCACCAATATATAACTTATTAAACTATTCTATAGTTTTTAAATGACCAGGATTCCTTAAAGGATCTTTTTTTTTGGGAGAACTAGCCGGAAAATCAATCAATCCATTTTCTGTTTGAGTATTGTTGTGTTATAATGTAGCCAAAATATCAACCATGCTTACAAAATACAAAAACAGTCTACAATAATTATAATCAACTCCACGTTATTACTAAAATAAACGAATTTTAACAAATTGATTTTGTAAGAGCTTATAATAGCTCTAAAACAAAGAATGATTCACTAATTCAAAATAATCCCTGTATGTATATAAAATGAACTTAGAGAGAGAGAGGAGGTGTCAAATACCTTTTGAATATCTTTATGAAAGATAGTTAAAGGTTGTAGTTTTCATTTTAAAAAAAATGCAAACATATGTTTTTCTTTAAAAACTCTTTCTATATACATATGTGAAGAAAAAAAATAATTTTTTTTACCAAATTGGATATCTTTGATATGCAAATTTCTACTTTAATGTAAACATGTTTGTTCATACTATAATATATCTATGTAAGCCTATGTATATTCTAAGCATAAATATACCCATCCATAAATATAGAGATCTACTTCTTTTTAATCGTTAATATGAAAGAATTTCATTAGTAATTTAGTTTACATATCTATATATATATATATAGTCTAAAACCTCGGATTTACCACTCTCTTTTCATGAATATCATAAAGAGACTCATGTCTCTCCACTCAAAACTTTACATCCCATTATTGAAGAGTCATACACTACTCTTGGTAGTATTTCTAGGTATGGGGTTTTCAAAATCCGAATTTGGTCTTAAGGACCAACTTTTTTAAAAAAGTCTTTCATGGATCTTGAACCCTCAAAGTTTTCATCTTGATTTTGATATTCAGACCAAGACTTAAATAATTATACGTAAAAATTGCAGGACAAATCTTTTCCACTTTGTTTTGACTGGTCTCTCCCATCCCTGAGTGTTTTTTCGTATTGTCTTGATTTAAATTCATCAAACTCTCAGATGAGATCAAAATTGTATACAAGAATTATGATTTTCATTCATTTATCTCTGATTTTGCAAATACAAATATTTAGTAATTTGCTACACGCATTGAAATTATTGATTCCTTTTACGATGAGAATGCTTTCACAGGAGAATTTTTACACAATTTAATTTAATTTTTTTTTGTCAATCATTCCTTTCTTTTTGTACTTCAATGTATAATATATAGTTTATATTTCCTGAAAATGCCATTAAATAAATAATTTTAAAAGTATTTGGTATGTTCAGGATTTAGCTTAGTAAAAATGTGACGCTTATAATAGAATATCCGTTTTATGAGGTACTTAATTGATGAATAATGAGGGTTAGTTATCGTATTTTAGTATGGGTTTGATTGAAAGAACCTTCATGAGCAATAATCAGTAGTAGAGCAAATGTATTTACTAAGTATTTTTTCGGTAAAATATAATTTTTTAATTTGAGGTAATGGCTTTCAGTACAATAACATTTGGATAAATGTTCTTTGGTGATAATGCACTCAGTAAATTATCAAGAAATACTTTTTTGTCTGTCCTTTTAAACCAAATTTAGTAGTTGGACCAAACATGACCAACGATTTTAGTGTCTCTCCCTTCCTTTTTAAATACTTGATGCAACATCCTTTGAACAATTTGCATATTTAGGAACATAAAATTAATAAATCTTTTTTACATAAAAAAACAAAACAATATTTAAACAATTTTTCAAATTAATAAATAAAATTGTTGAAACATTTAGAAGAAGAAAAAAAAGCTTAGTTATATTTATTAAAAGTAATGTTCCTTACTGTTAGAATAAGCATTATTTTTTTTTTGAATGATTAGTTTTTTAATATATTTACTATCTGATCCTTGATACTTACTTAATCACTTTCAAATTTTGGAATCACCCTACTAAAATAGAATTTTTGCATATTACTCAGTAGTCAAGTCTCGATTTCGATCGATTAAGTTTATGTATCGTTATCAAGACCAAAACATAGATAACTACATACTTATATTAAAATTTTGACTGAAAAAAAAAATTCTCATGGTCTCAAAATTTCCACCATGATCATATTGCCGCGAATTACCTAATTACCTAATCAAAAGTACTTTTGATTAGCATTTTGGCATTTTCTAGTCAAAATATTTAAGTTCAATTATATTTTAGTAGAATGATTCCGAAAATTCTGGGGTATTTGTGGATAAAGGGATATCATTTAGAGATTAATTGACTTTTAGTCATCCTTGATATCAATTAATACATATCGCTCAATAACAATGTTTATTATGTGCAATTTTAAATAGGGAATGTCAACAACAAAAGTTGAATATTTATTTATCTCTACGAGAGTTTGCGTTATCCCTTTTTGTTGTATCGGTTATGAAAATCAAATTTGATAACTTTTTTTATACAAGACCATTTTCTTTTTTCTTTTTTATAAAGGAAAAAAAAAAAGCCAGTACTGACCTTGACCAAAACGACGTCATTTAGAAGACCAACATCCGTAAAGTGATATTTGACAATAGGGAGAGGGGAAAAGTGTCCAATAAACTATCAATAATTGCATGGAATATTTATTTATGAAATCAAAAAACTGCAGCTGACATTGTTTAGCGTCAATTTTTTCATAAAGAAACAATGCATAGACAATCATGCTTAGGGAAAAAGTTACTTCTTGTTTTTTTTTTCTTTCAATTTATTGATTCCTTATTTGATTATGTATGTTATATCATTAGTTATTTTATTTTGATCAATCAATTTACAATATGATAAAGCAAAAAAATGTATCACTATTTATTATCGATACAGTTTCTCTATTCCAACATACATACACACATACATAGATACGACCTTGACAACTATCTACCTACCTACCTACCTATGTATGTATGTATTATTTTGTAAGATTCCTTAAAGGGGGGATTTGTAAAGGTATATGTACATACATTCATAGATAACAAAACTTCCATTTCCTACAATAAACGTTAAGAAAAGTTCTTCCAAAAAAAAAAATTGTTAAGAAACTTAAATAACTTTCTGATTAAACAACAATAAAAGCGCCTAGTCTTTGTATTATTTTTCGGTATAAGAAATACTCAGAGATAATTGGTTCCTATGTATGAAGCACTAAAAGTATTACTATATCCTTGCTTTGGGAAATTTAAGTAAATTATTGAGCACTACGCACGTAAAACAGCCTTTTTGACGCTTTTCATTTGATTTTTCTTATTTACATAGTTTTGAATAGATAGATGATAGATGATTTGTAAGATATACATGGTTACAATTACCTATATTTGTAGAATGGATGAGCAGTCATACTGACTACAAAAAAAAAGATTAAAATATTATTTTAAAATTCTTCCGAATCACCCAGTATCATTTAATAATACAGATCAACAAATTTGAATTGTCAAAAATCCTAAGGTGTATAAGTATAATAAAAGTTATTCAGTTTTGAAACGCTGATTTCAAATCTGTAGTTATTATTTTTTGAGAGTCCCACGGTTTACCTAAAATTGATTTATAGGGAATACATTTAAAAGCTGAGCCCCACAGCTTTCAAATGAGATGTCAAGCATTAAATAAGAATCTTGAACCAAGAAGAAGTCGTCCATCTAATTGTGTAAATTTACATTCAATTTCGAGTAAAAATTTGCTAAAAATATAAGACTTACGGTAAAGCTACTACAAAACAATAGTAATAGACTGAAGTAGTAGCAAGCAAAAGGATTTCAGCTGATTTCATAATCCTTCTGCGCACTACTACTTTAATGAATTTTTGTTCGAAATTGGATGAAAATTTATACATTTAGATGGACGATTTGTTTAAAGTTAAGGACTCTTGTCGGACGCTCGATATCTCATTTAAAAGCTATGGGGATCAGCTCTTTAATACATTCCTTATTAATTCATTTCATGTAATATTCAACGAGTCATTTAAGATTGGAAATGGAATTTGCATTAAATACACTAGCGAATCATCATTTTTTAATGTACAAAATGAGTATCCTTCTAGGCTTTAATTGAAGTTAAAGTTGGAAAATGGGCCAAAAAAGCTCAAAAAGTAGGGTCACATTTCTTAAAAGCTAAAGGACTCTTGAAAAAAAAACTACAGATTTGAAATCAGCGTGTAAAATTGAATAACTTATATTAAAATTATAACCCTTAGAATTTTTAACTGTTGACCAGTGTAATTTTACAACAAAAGGAAAGTTTTCCTTGGAGAAGAGATGACTCAATTATGTATTTATGACAAAAGTAGACACTTGGCCCATTCAATTCTTTTAAAAATCTAGGATTTGGCAATAATAAATGCATAAATAATTAACACAAAAGTCAATGAAATATTATTAATTAATTAATTTATTGACAAGAGTGTATTAGGAAAAACAAAATAATGTCAATCATTTGCATCAACTATATACAAACAAAAACACTATATCAAATAAGTTCAACTTATTTAGCAGTCAAAATGACTACCAAGTAGTTCATGCGTTTGGTCGTTTCAATGTTAAATCATAAAATAAAAACTGTACTTGTGTTAAAAGTTAACAAGTTGTTGTTTTTCATTGAAGAGCATTTGTGTGTGTAAAATAGAATAAATTATTATTAATTATCATAATTATATCATTATTATAAGTGCCTATTCTTATAGTTATTAGGAATATTATATGTGAATCCGTGTTCAAACCAAGGAAAATGTTTTCTTTATATTTTGCCCTTAATTTATTTAAATTACGACTATCAACATAATACATATATTACCTAGGCGTTTCCCGCACGGAATGCTATCTGTTTGTTCATGTTACATATTTAGTTAAGTATATAAATAGTTGTAAGGTTGAATATCATGTGCAAAACTTTTATTGTTCCAAGACTTTCAAGCTCTGATCCCTCAGAGAGGATTCAATACTTGGTACTCTCCACTACAAAACGGTTGTCAATGCAATATTTTAATGCAACGTCAATGGCATCTCTTAGCTATTTTACCTACTATTTTTATACTCGACTCTTAACTTTAAAATATGATTTCATTCCAAGAAGAAGAAATCATATTCTTTCATTGATCTAACAATATTCCAACAAATTTTCATTTTTTCCCCCTCCCTTAGGTTGTAGCATACGACACAGCAAAGGGTCGCATTGTTGTGAGTCATAGTCAAACCGGGCGAGAAACTCGTAGTCATTTAGTAATTCACAATGCAGGACCTCAAGACTCTGGGAACTATACGTGTAAACCTTCGCTCTCCAGAGCGGCGCATATTAAAGTTCATGTACTAGAAAGTAAGTCAAGGATTTGATCTTTTGATCCGGATTTATAAATAGATTATTATTTGTACATAATGGAATAATTTACTTTTTGTGCTTACTAGGTGAGTTCCCTGATGCTCTTCTGGACACCTCTGGATCCATTCGATCTCACTACGCAAATATTCTTTGTCTCCTTATAGTTGTGGCATTATATAGACCATAATCAAAATTTACAAAAACACGCAATTTTATTTATGTTTCCTCAAGAACAAACGCGCAATATATTTAAAGTATTTATTAAAACATATTTATAAGTAATTATACTCACAATGTATTATTTTAAGTTGTGTTTTATTTTGTTCTTGTTTTTATAGATGTCGTTAAAAAAATATATGCAGCTTCTGTAACAATTAATTAAACTTGTAGCAATTTCATTATTTATATAGTGATAAAAACATTCTGATTCCAGAATTTTGGGAAATGGTCGATGTTCATCCAAGTTTAAAATGTATAGATTACATACATTAATGTATTTTGCATAAGAAGAATGAAAAAAATACATATTTATTATACTGTCTTGTAATTTTTGGGTGGAAACAAACCAATGAAGAAAACAAAAATTTATTTGTATGATGGTAAAAACGTTAAGTACCTCTAGGGTTTTTCCTAAGCATTAATTTCATCAATCACGTCTTGATTTTATTACCTTTTTTTATTGGCCTCTATAATTAATTAATAAAAAACAAATATTTACAAATATTTAAGATATAAACTAAAGGGAGTTATATTTAGAAAATAAAAAATAGGCCCTGTGGCTTAAATTTACTGTTTAAATGAAATAAAAAACTTCTAACTAGTATTAAAATCAATACCAATAATTTTGACTGATAATCAGAGTTCACTATAACATGTGTTTCAGAGTTTTGAGAAGCTAAATGGATCCCGTAGCACACGAGATGAATATCCGTATCAAATCCATTACCATTACATACTTTGATGTTAAACGCTACAACCATTGTAGCTAGAACAATAAATATGCTGTGTCTCTTGAATATACTTGTTCTTATATGTAAGCATATATGTATGTAATATGGGCTTTCTATTAAGTAGAACAAAGTTAAACACTTTCACATTGGAAAACGATTTGCTGTTCTACGATAATGAGTTCAACATAATTCTTGCTTTGGTGTATTTTGAATTAAAATCTTCTAGGTCTATGAGGGTCAAGGAGACGAAATACCTTTGGATACAAATATAATAAAGAGCTGTTAGTAAATACATGAATGGTGGAACTGTAGAGTTTAACATAATTTAGATATAGAGGTCTACAAAATCTGTAGCCTTTATGAGAGTTGAAATTGTATTGAAAATTTCCTTTCGTCGAATTCATTACCGTACCAAATTATTTTTTGGGTAATTTCATGAATACTAAATAATTTTTACATACAACATAAGTCACAGCACATATTTGAAGTCATTGTTCATCTTGAGTTGCCAAGGAATTGTACGCTTATTAGACATCTCTACAGAGAATAGAAAACATTATCTTCAAGAACTTTTGATCTGTAGCGATGGGATATCCTTCAATTTATAGGTCTTTTAGATTTTCAGTAATTCAAAACAAACGACTTATTCCCAGAATTTTGTCTATTGATTCCAATGACTGAACTTGAGTCCTTGTATACAAGAGAATAAAAGACACTCAGTATTTCAAAGATTCTCTCCCAACATTAAAGTAATCAATTACGTCTTGATTTTGCTTCATTGATTTAACTCATGGCTTCTTACAAGCTTCTTAACGATGCTAAATTCAATTTTGAATAACATTGAAAATCAGGGGCATCCTCAAATAGCCCATTTATAACTCTCTATATTTTTAAAAAATAAGTGAATTCGGCATATATAAAACAATTAATGCTGGCCGTCTAAAATTAAGGTAAACTTATTTTTCTTTTAGAAGGTCCATCGGCTTTTATGAGGCCACGTGAGACATAAATATTAGACATACTCCTTATAAAGAACAAATTCAATTTCGATGAAACTTTACAGGGTTACTTACTGTACCTCCACCACCCTACCCCTGGGAGTATCCATTGGACTTTGAAAAAAATCGACGATTTTATTGCTAGACAAAATCAAGGGTAGATTAAGATACCGTACGAACTAGATAGTACAACATTATTTATAATGAAGGGTTAGATTTTCACTAATTTCTGCTTGTAATTTGAATGTATTTTTTACAAGGGTGAGCCTTGTGTAAGACGTGGCCACCGTACGTGAGTAAATAATAATCATATAAGTCAATAATGTTATTAACTTGGACTCTGATAGAGTCAATAAATTGACCTCATTGAGTACAAAAATGACAAACTGCATAAGAATATAACTGTTGTTAAACTTTAACTCTACCAACCATAAAACTCCGAAGGTTATACTCACACTGTGTCTCACAGAAGTCACACATATGTATTTTCTTTCCACTTCTTGTTCGAATAATATTTTACAAAAAAAAACACATTGTATAATTCAATTAACTCTTAGCTTAATTTATACATCAGTGTTATAAAATAATATTCTAAATATTAAATAGAGAATTTTCATAGATAAAAAAAAAGTCAATTCTCAAATCCTTGATGTCGAAACAAATGATGAAAAAAAAAGACATGCACACTTTTTTTTTGTTCTCAAGTATTCAGAATTATGATCTTGTTTTGATATCGACCTAGAATGTCTTGGGTAAGTTGGTCAATACCACGTCACTTGTCCAAGTCCTAAAACATTCATTTTGTTAGGTCAAATGTACACTTCATTATGAAAAAACTTGAGAAATATTTTTCCAGAGAAATATATGAAATGACACAAATTTTCCCATTGAAAAGAGTAATCAAATCCTGGAAAAACTGTCCTCATGTGATATTCAGAGCAAAAAAAAACCATCAAAATTTATGAAAAATACATATTTTTTCCCTTTAAAAGAAACGAACGAACAAACAAACAAACAAAAAAGTCTGAAACGTTTATGAATGTACTACACAAATACTGGTAAAACAGAATGCATTTAAATAGTACTTGTTTAGAATTTAAAAGGAGTCAATTGCAATAATTCAAACATATGTTATGTATGAACAAATAATATAATATAATATGAAAAAGAAACAGACTTTGTTGTTATCAAGTATTTATTTTTTGGGATCAAAAAGAAGAGTCTGGTAAATCATTTAATATAATTATTTTATATTGAAGTTGAGATGGGTAAAAAAAAATGAGGAAAGCTGCAGTTTTATTTCTATAGAATACTAATTATGTTGGAAAGATATTCCTTCTAATGAACCAATAGTAATATATATAGGTTTTTTTGTTTGTTGGGGAATTAGATACATATATTTCACAGTGTATTATTGAGGAATAGATTAAGAGCTAGTATCCATTACTCACAACTTGAGTTTAATTAAACTGCAACCTATTTGATGAATCTTAAAACTAAGACTTGATATGATAATAATTGAGTATTTCCTATATGTAGCTTGATTTTGTCTGATTCTGTGGAATTATTTACATAATTAACATGCAAAGAGAAGAGGTGATGAAGGGTAATTTGGGTGTACATGGGCAAAATGTTGTGATAGTGTTGAGTTTAAGGAAGGAAAGAAAAAGGGTAGTTGGGTCCACATCCTTGATAATAACAAAGGTCAACACATTTGAACTTTCAAAAATCCTAAGGGGTGTAGGTATAATAAAAGTTATTTACTACACAAAAGTTGATTTCAAATCAGTAATTATTTTTTTCGAGAGTCTGACGGTGTCCCAGAAATTAGACTCTCAATTTTTGAGCTAATTTGGCCCATTTTTCAACTTCAATATAAGCCTAGAAGGATACTCAAAAAATGATGATTCGTTAGTGTATTTAATGCAAATTCCAATTTCAGTCTTTGTTTTGACCTTTGGGGGCATAGGGTGAGGGAGTAGGCCCAAAAGTTGGTCAAATTCTTTGTGCTTAAATAACTCCTTGAATATTACAAGACATGGATTAATAAGAGCAATTAACCAGTGTAATCAATGTGAGTTCAGTCTTCTCTGTAGTTTATTATTATAGATGGGTTCTATTTTTCTTTTCTTTAGTCGTATTAATAGTTAATTAATATACAATTTAGATAATCAACAAATAATAAATATTCTATTTTGAGTGGAATATATATTCTTATGCAACTATCATTTACCAACTTGAATTATACTTTGTGAGAGTCATTTTACAGTTTCCTCAAAACTTTACTGGTACATTTTCTGCAAATTTGCTTTTTGCATCTGTAACATGTGTCTGCAAACTTTGTTGCTTTTGTATAATCGGACTGGACTTTGTTTCATCTGCTTCGATCATTTTATTTAACTCTCAAAATTCAATGTCACTTTCAATATCCTCGTTCGAGGAGTGATTCTTTTTCAAAACGTATTGCATTTTTGTTAAAAGAGAATCACGGAAAATCTTTTTGAGAATTTATAAATATCTCGAGTTACTACTGTATTTATTCCCGACCAATCTAACAGACTATTAAACACTTGAATAGGTCATTGCTGGGAACTAGAATCAGTAATGTACGTTCTGGTCATCTGATCTTAGACATATGGACTGTATTTATGACTATTACAATACACAGGAGTCCTAGGAATTCCATTTTTTTAAATTACCAATAGCTACACTCTTGTGTATAGAACTCAAAAGTAGATGAAAGATGACTTTACTTAGATATGAAAGTGCATTCAAAAGGTATTTTGATCGGTTGTCTGCTGCTAGTTCAAACTTTATTCAAAATTATCTGAGCTGTTGCTTAATTGTATTTCTATTAAAAAAAGCGTTCATCGAGGAAAAAACATTATTTAAAACAGACACTAGTTATCTGAATGTCTTTTTTTTTTAAACAAAAAAAACCAATGAGGTAAAACAAATTTAAAACATTAATTTGTAAACTGAATTGTTAAGAAGAAAAAAAAACACGATATTTGTTACTAAAATATAATATAAATCACTTGATTAGTTATTGCTCTAAAACAAGACCTTTGTTAATCGAGATTTTCAAAAAATTAAGAAGAATTTTTCAAACATTGTAAAACTTGAATCACCAAAGTAGTTTGTTAAATGTACATTGCTAAAAAAACCCGAAATGTTCAGTCAAATAAAACTTTAATCAAAAAATTGTTTGATTATCAGATTGCTAAAAAAAGATTTAAAAAAATAGGTTTGATAACTACATTTCTCAAAAACAGAACCTTACTGAAGTAAACCTTTGATTACTTTTATGAATCAAATTGTTCAATACAAAACGTTCCGTAATTTAGGTAAACATGCTTTAAAACCCAGGATCTTGTTCGATAACCAAGGTTTCACTATATTTTAAAAACATGGGTATTAATCTTTCAATATTTCCTTTTTGTATAATTTATTACTTCAATATTAATGCACATAATTTTTCAAAATATATAACTTGATTTTTTAAATCCTATTGTTACTATCCATAAAGTAAAGAAAAATAAATAGTCAAATCAATTTGCATAAAAATATAAAGAAAAAAACTTTTTTTTCTTCAATTAACTCACTTTTTATCAATCATACTTTAATATAAAATTATAGCAAACTATCTTCAAACTTTCTCTTTCATTTTTCAACAATTTTTTTACTAATAGAGGGTCAATATTTTCAAAATTTTTGAAATTGAGATTTTTTTTAATCTTTTGCTTCTTCAATGCAATTGATTAATTGTTCTTGTACATTTTCATGTAAAAAAAATAAATGACTTTCTCCGTTTAAAGTCTCTAAATTATTATTTTTAAAACAAATAGTCTAAATACTTTGTACGCTTACAACACTTCAAAAGTTCATAAGTAAATAAATACCATTTTTTTCCTATTTAATGATCCATTGTTGATATATTTTTAATTATATTTAATAAGTTTTCGAAGTAAAAAATTGTTAAATTGTTGAAATCTAGGATTCCAAACCTTAATTTCAGTGCCAAAATGTGGAAATGTGTGTAACATTTCCATACCTTACACCTCCTTGGTTCAATTATCTAAAATTTTTATATTTATAGATATAATTCTTCATGTAAATAAATATCTAAAAAAAATCATATACATATACATGAACCGAACTTTAAACCGACAATGGCAAATTCCACACGGCAAATACAGTTCCATGGATTTTTTGTATTGCGTTACAACCCTAATTTTTTTAAGTTATTATGGTAAATATGGACTCCATGTTTCAAGTATTTTTTTTTCTCTCTTAGTGATAAATGGTATTTCATAATATTATTTTAATATTTCATAAGATAACAGAATATACCTTAAATATTTATTTATGTACATAATATGATTTAAATATACCATACATGTGTAAAAAAAATCTCTAGTTGCAAAAAGCAGAATTATCATAACTGCTTTCCGGAAGCACATTCGACTGGCTTAAATCAATGATTTATGGAGTTAAACACTTTTTTCAAAGGGAATTTTATGTTTGTGGGAGTCTATAATATCAACTTTTATCATTTTGCTTTTCGACTCTTATTTTTGTAGAATAAGCCACAATAAGATGAATTTCTAAGAGCATAAATCATTTTGGAGAAGGCAATCATTTTCAAATAAATTATTTCTGTTGCTATAACTTTAAAGGGCTTTTAAATTATTTTGGATCCATGTCAAGATAGGTAGGGAATTTAACAAAAATTCTTATCGGTTGGGCATTAAATTATTACCATTTCTGCTCAATGGCTATTAAACTACATTTTTTTCCGTTCTGTGCAAAACATAACATATCAAAGTGAATAAATCAGGAAGTTAATGCTTTTAGATCATTATCAAATAATTTGCCTATCCTTTTTAAAAAGGTAAGTTATATCTATGTATGTTAGGCTTTTATATTTAAAAATATTTACAAGTCCAAGAGATCCGTTCAGTATAGCATCATCATAGCTAGTTATATGTAAATTAGTACATACCATACAAATATTTATATATATATATACTCCATGAAAATATTATATAATTCATAATGTGTTGGTTTTATTTTTCATTTGAAGAGCTTTTTTAATATAGCACTCTCTAGTCTATTGACTATTGTACGGATATTATATCAATGGCACATACCCCCAGAGGATAAGTTCCATCTCTTTTCTTGTATTTATTTATTTATTTGAACAAACAGTTTTGGATGTTAAAATCAACTCTTATAATTAATGAACAGAGATCAATTGTCAACTACATTTATAAAAAAAAAACTATAGACTGTAGTAATTTCAAACTCAAACGCTGAATAGACTTCGGACTCTGAACGATGTAAATCAAAATCAATTAACAGCTTGTGATATAGTTCTTTATATATCTAATAATCTAGGAAATGCAGAGTCAAATATTGAGTCTGATTTTTCAGATGAAGCATTTGAAGGATAGTTGAATCAAATAAAACCTAGACTTTTGAACACCGAACATGATTTCATGTCACATTTGCATTTCAGTTATTTATTCAGAGGAGGAGGATAATATATCAGAACCAGCTAAGAATTACAAGAATGCTTTAGATGAATTGACGTTGTCTTCTTTTACTTTTGATATAATCATTTTTTTTTTAGATGATGAATTTAAAACTTCTTTATGTAAAGAAAAAACACCTTCAAACTTTTTGATAAAGACGTTATTGAGAAAGTTGTATTTCAAATTAATATGTATGCAATGCAGTAGGAAAAATCTTAAATGTCACTTGCGATGAAATTGGGGTCATTCTTTGAAGGTTTTTTGCTATTGAGATATATAAAGTGTCTAAATAAAATATTTTTTTGGCCAAGGAAGAACGATTGTGATTGTGAGAATTATGAGTGACACTTTAAGGTATAATAGATTTTACCTACATAACATAAACTTCAATGACAATGAGAGGAATGAGTTTTTTAATTAGTTTTTTTATATAACTGACCATTACTGGATAGAAAAGGTTGAAGAAGTGTCAATCAGTGCACGGCATACATCTGAATGTACACCCTTTATAGGGTGGGGCTTTTTTTTCAAATTTTTGCTTTTTTTAATCATTTTTAATTATTATTTAAAATTTGATTATATAGACTTTTTTATTGAATAAAGGTCATCAAAATTTATTATAATTTCACAAGTTATACATGTATAAATTAAAGTTTAAGTGTACATCAGTGAATTTCTTTGTAAAGTATACAATGAATAACCAGATAGCAAAAATTAAATTTATTTCCAAATTGTCGTACCTTTTAACAAGTAAAACAAAATTTTCATAAAAAACTTATAACATATTGTTTGTAGCAAATTAACTAAACTAAATTTGTTACTTTTTCATAAAAGTTGTAATTTATAACATAAAGAAGATATTTCTATAACACACACATATTTTTTTGGAAGTTCAAAAATTTAGAACCATCAAACTGCTTCTAAACGTTTTTTTTAAACGGTTTAAAATTTATATGGAATATTTTGTGACCAAAAGAAACAAATTATATCTCAACTTTCAAAAATAAGCTCCACCCCAATCCTCAACCTCAAAAACCATTGAACTTATACGACTCAAAATTTGTAGATTTGCTATTTGGGATATGATAAGATACTACACACAAAAATCGACCAAAAATATTTGAAACTAAATTGTATGCATTAATTGGTTAATGTTGAGACTCTTTCCAAATCCAATTTTGTTCGGTCTGGTTATAAATAATTTCATTCAGACCAAAATTTTGATTGAGAATCCGTCTCAGACTGTTGATCGAAATTTAATCATTCTCAATCTATTATTGTTAATTAAGATGGGATTTTATTGATTTAACATTCATATGAGTCACTATAAAAATTTTACCACGTCATCCAAGCGATGTTTACCCATTTTAAATCACTATTGACGCCATCAATATAATATTAATATAACAGTCCTGACCAAAGTTCCAGTGAGATACATCAATACTTTTTTTTAAATGGAAACAATCCAGGACAATTTTGTACTTTGTTAGATTTAGTTAGTTAGCTATATTGGTTTTATCGAGTTAGATTGGATCAAATTTATTTTAGAGATTATGAACAGATCCAAAATTTCCAGACTGAAATGCTCAGTACTATTTCTCATTAGTGAACAAGTTTTTGTACTTCTTCACAAATAAAATCCCTTTTTAGTTTTCTTGGACTTTGAAAAATTTGCTCGAGTATACTTATCAATGAGGAAATATCAAGATGACCTTTTAGCTTACTTAATTTGAATAATATGGTGAACTATAATAAAGTTATTTTCTGAAACTAATCATTTTTTTATTAGTAAAAGGAACTCTTGAATCCGTTTGACATTCAAAATTAATTAGAAATATAAATGTCAAAAACATCATCTTTTCATGACTTTATAAAGAAAAAAATTATTTCTATAGATACTGTTGTGATATTTACTGCTTTAAAAAAGTTATATATACAATTATTAAATTTGTTACGTATTATATTGATACTGACGTCATTGTTGTGATTGGCAATATACAAATTAATTTTGGGGTTTGTATTATTCACTTTAAAGTTATATTGAAGTGAATGATAAGGGCCCCAAAATTAAAATATTCAGTTACAAATATATGAAATAGTAATTCACTGTATTGTTTAACATCAAAAATCAGACTAGGCTAGTTCGGTTCAATGTTATCAGATTCATGTCGGGTTAGATATAAGTTAAACTCATAATGATATGAATTTTTTTTATACAGATATCTGATTGACTGGCATACAATTATTTTACATACTTTACCTATAAGTAACTCAAGAAATATGGTATAACAGTCGTTGGAAACGGTTTTAATAGCTCATAAATCAAATAAGTCTCACTTAGAAACTAAGAAAATTGAACTAATGAGCAAATATTTAGACTTTTTAGAAGGTATTGAATAAATCCATATTAAAATATTTTTATTATAGATCCCTTCTACTCAGTGCATGTCCCATTACACTCTCATAACCTTATTTAGAGCCCTGGCCAGGAAAGCTGTTGCATACTATATTCTAATCAAACGTATATATACATATAAGTTATTAAATAATAATAAACAATACAGGAGGGATCACAACACTTGTTATAACTGAAACAGTATCTCAAGATTCTTCTTCATGTGTGACTTTGGAATTGTAGTAAATTATATTGAAAGAAGCAAAAGTTATCAATTCATCTAGTGACGTAGATATATGTTACAGCAAAAATAATGATAAAATGACACCATCATTACAAAAATAAAGCTCCTCTCAAAATTTACATCCACACTTCACAGTCAGTTTAAATATATCCAAAATCTCATAGAACAATTGACAAAAATGATTGATTGACTTTTTTTTTACAATAGTTTTTGTTTATAGAATTATAATGTCTAATTTGTGACTAATAAATTTTTTGATCTTCGAGAAAAAGAATTTGCTGTGACAGTTCCCGGTCTACAAATAAATTGATGACAAATATAAAGTTTTGAAAATAAAAGACAGGGAATCATTTAATTTAATTTATTTAAATTTATTAAGGAGATATTTCAAAAAGATTAACATTTTATACGTATCTAGAATTAGTGTAAGAGTGAAGTAGACTTTTTCAATTTATAATACAAATCACTGTGTTTTTTAGGTATATTAAAAACACTTCAATAAGTTAATGTGCGATAATAAATGAGAAATTAATTATAATTAATTCAACGCCATGTAAATTTAGTTATTTATGACTAAAAAAAATATTATTAAGTTTAATTTTCTGTATTTGTTAAAGGTAATCTACTTTTTTTGAAAAGTAACTTGTGTACCAACTCCTGGTAATGAGTCCAAAACAAAAAATACTACAAAAATGCTCGATCTTCCCAACGGTTTTTTGACAAAAATTCATATCTTTCCTTATGTTGCCATTTCAAAAAAGGAATTTAAAAATGCAATATATATTTTTAAAGACATTATTAAATAAAAAATGCGAAAATAAGAACATATGGTTAAACAAAAAATAAAAATATTGTCTCATGCAAAGTTCAATACTTTTTATTATATGAACGACTTAAATCTACATTTTGCTATTTATCAAGGCCCAGAGCAAATGTGTAACAAGTAGAATATTATTTTGTTTTTTTATCTGTTTCAAAGATAAAATGTTTTAACATAAAGGACTGCGTTGTTTTTGTAAATAATACTCGTGATTAAAGTCTTCAAAATCAAGATATTTATATCTATGTAATGTACATTTGTATATTTTACAACAAAAAAAACCCAAGAAGATAGTGAATGTTTCATTTCTGTATTTGTCAACTAAATTAATATGGGATAAAATTGTATTTTTACACTGTAGCTCTGTATCTATGATTTAATGAATATAAAAAAAGCCATACGAAGCTATTTGACATTTAAAATAAGTAAAATAAATTTTGAATATATAGTTATGTAAAAAAGATATGACTTTTTTTAAATGATTTTTTGTCAAAAAGTAAATGTAAAGACTTATTTTTATTTATATGAAATTATAAACTCAAAAAGAATACATATTTTAGGAAAAGATTTTCATATATTATGTGATGTCAAGTACTTTTTTTCTTTAAAAAGAAAATATCAAAAGATGCCATTAATTTGATTTGTTTGACATGATAAACAATATATATATATATATATATATATATATATATATATATATATATATATATATATATATATATATATATATATATATATATATATATATGTATTAATATTTGATTTTTCAGAAATTGCATCTAATCGAAAAATTGGATCTGCTTACTGATATGTCAGTCAGACCCACCTTTATATATTCAGTCATAAAATTTGGTATGAAAAATCATGGCATCTTCTATTTTCCTTCCACTATTCTTATTTATGCTGTTTCATCACTATGGATGTAAAAAAAAAAAGAGGGATACCCAGAATATGTCAAGCCAAAAAGTTGTTTCTTGGCAATTTGCATTGTTATAGGGCGTTATATTTATATTTAAGTAGAATTTAAGTGACAATTGTTGATGAGTGTAAAAACCCCGACAGGAATGAAAACATTAAAAAAATGATAACTCTAAGAGACAAAATATGGGATAACAGATGATCATTAGAGTGCCTTTTATCTGCTCAGACTTCTGCTTCAATTCTCAAACTTGATCTAAATAATTAATAAAAGCATAAGGTCTTTGCTACTTACCAAAAATGGATCTTTGATTTTTTTTTTTAATTTATGCTCACGAGGATTTTGAAAATTTTCAAATCTCTAATTATATGTTATTTATCCTATTATTAAAGTTTAAGCCTCTATAATATAATAGTACTCTCTCAGATGACATCTGTTGGAATTTTCAATAATTTTGTTATTAATCTCAAACACACACGGATAGCTTGACATGTAATGTGACTCAGATGTCAGTGATCCCTATCGGAATCGTAAAAATTAAATTATATTAAAATTTCCCAGAATTTTTTTGCTAATAGTAGTATCATTGCATTAAAACATAGAGAAAGTTTGAAATTGAATATCTTTTATAATGTTTCATCATTTGGGCATTATCTTTAAGGCCCCTACTGGCTCTATGATTTTTCCTTATACTTTTTCTATAATTACTTCACTTAGAGCACCCATAGGGAAGATATTCTTATTGCAAAACAAATATAGATCTTTGGCCTATCAAATTTAACACTTTTTTTTTTTGGTTATTTTTTATGTTAATGGACGCATATGTTCCTATAAAATTAATCCGAGGAAAAAAACCCAAAACGTACTTATATATGTACATAAAAGTATGTAACATTTTGAAAGTCGAAATGTATGTACATATATGTATATTTCCTTTCATTGAATAATTTAATATTTGTTATTCAAGATCTTACATTTAAATTACAAATATCCTCATGGAATAACCAGCTTGTTCATTTCAATGAAAACGAACGGAATTTGTTATTTTATTTTATCAAACTGAATGCATAAATAAATATTAAAGGGGTAAAATATCCTTTTCACCAATCAAAATAAACTAATGAAGCTCTTTCTATTCCTTGAATATTATATTTTTTTATGTCAATGTGTAGGCATATAAATAGGCCTACTTTTCTCTCTCTTTCTCTCTTCCAATTGCACAATTTCTAATTAACATAGTTTATTGGTTTTTTTCTTCATCATTTTTTATACATATTAGAGAAAGCTTTTAGAAAGCATTCAAATAAATCGAAAAGGATTGTTTGACTTATATTCTCCAAATAAGTAGCTAAAAAGTTAAAGTAATGAGCTCACAATTAAATAACTTTCATTCCAAACAATTTCTTCTTCTTTTCTTTTTACGAGCAAAGTCTCAAATTAATTAAGTTTCTACTTATTGTCCTATATTATATTGATTTTTTTAAATTTATTTTCAGTTGTATTCAACAACTATGAGTAATATGTATGTATATTGTAACATAATTGTCTAGTTTTTTGTGAATTTTTGGTGCTAATTCATAAAAAAATTAGAATTTGAGACTTTCAGGTTTTAAAAATCATTTTTTGTAATCTTTCAAGCCATTTAAAGTTTGAGAAATGGTAATTTTCTAGCAAAAATTAGTTATTTCAAAAGACTCAAGAGGCCTAAATTTTAAAACAAATAAATTTCCCTTTAATATAACATCTTTTAAAAAAAGAAAGACCTGTGAGAGGCAAAAATTGATGCTAAAATTTCGAATAAACTTTTTTTTTATCTTATAAATATTTGTTTAAATTTAATGCATGTATACTCAGTGTAAATTTCAAGTCAAAATTTAGATGAGTTGCAATTTTATGCACAACTTTAAGACACATTTTCCTCATAGTTTTATACAATATTATTGAAAAAATATTATTTTTTTGATAGCAATACCAAGCTTTGTAAGGACATTTGATCCAAATAAATATTTTAGTTGAGTAATGTATCTAATTAAAATATTGCTAATCATTTCAGTTAAAATGATTCACTTTTCTTTAATAATGTTTTGTATCGGATTTAAATATCGTCTAAATATGAATATATGTAATTTTTACAATTAATTTGAATTTAATATTAGTGATCATGAAATAAAAATACATTATTTAAGTGCAAGATATTTGTAATTTAGTTTGTGGTGAAAATGAAAGCACAACTGTATGAATAATAGAAGAATTTGTGCATGAAAAAATACATTTTTAATACATTAGTAAGGTTATTGAGTCATTAATCGTTATCTCCTCTCTGAATGTTATTATTTTCTTTCTCTTTTATTATTTTTTTTCCCTTCTTTTTTTAATTTTAATAGACAATGTCAATTATGAGGCAATATTTACTATTTCCACTAAACCTCGATCAAACACAGTTATAACATCGAAATATTCAAAATAACTTCTATAATATTTCAGTAACAAACTATATGTACATATTAAAAAATGAGGATTAATTATGAACTTACGCAAGAAGGAGCAAAAAACACCCGTTCAAAAGAAATAAAATAAGAGGACAAGTTATGACTTAAAGTGGATCATAGCGTATGTCAACACATATTAATAGAAAATATTTATAATATTTTTTTTTGTATATTTCCAATTGTTAAAAATTCATCATAATTATGTATATGGTATCATAAATAAATTATTCTTTCTCTCTATTATTGTTCAAATTATTGAAAAAGCCCGATTATTTGATTATAATAAAAAAGAAAGAAAGGGCTTGAAAATATCAAGCATTTGAAATAATATTGAACCCTTCTCAAATAATTTTGGTTATTTCAATTAAGGTACATAATTGGTGTGTTTTTGATTTGTGTTTTGCAATTGTAAGGTAATTTCATTTATACAACAATAAAATTGCATTATTTGTCCCATAGCTTCAAAATTGGAAAAGTTTTAAACGTCTAAATAACGGATATTTTGACTAAAAAATAACCTTTTTTTCAATTTGAAATTATCATGGCACAAATGGCACTTGAGGAACTTTTTATAATCCAATTTTATCGATGTTCTCTTGTAGAAAAAAAGACCATAGAGTAGTAGAAAAAAACCACTTGAGCTATTCGCAAAAAAAAAGGACTCTCTACAGTTTTGTAACATTACCTCCCAATGCCTGTACATACTCCCAATTCGACAATATCTACACTATGCTTTTACACCTTTAATACCTGTAATTAAGCTATGGTTGGTTCTTTTTTTTTATAGCATGATTATAATATACATACAGATATGTAGATATACAAAGGACTGAGGTGTTTAGAGCCTAGTTACTTCATTACAAACATTCATACATACATACAGACAGAGGTTCTTTTCCTTCATTTTCTACAAGGAAAAGAGAATAGGAATGAGGAACACATTACAACATCAAAGAGGTAAAGAAACCCCTTCACACAGAAATGACTAAATTTCTTTGATTCCCACCAAGAAATTTCGCCTACAAAGCTTTTATGCCTTTGATGATGAATAATAGTACACACTCTCAAGAGGTAGGTAGGTTTCTATGTATGGACATACTATTCCCAGATATTTAGAAAGAATTTCTGAAAGGAATTCTTTTTATCTCTGTCCTTGTAGATGTGTATATACATACATAATTTGTTTGGCTCTGTTTATAAACCTAGGTAGTTGCTATGGGAAACTCTCCCGGGATCCCCTTTCCCCCGGATTTACTATCTACGATAAATTCCTGGGAAATATTACCCATTTCATTAGTATATGTATTATAATGTAAGATTCTCCTTCCTTCCTTCCTTTATGCCATTTATTAAATTGGCAAGATGAATACATACATACATGCTGTGATAATTTGTTTAAAATAAAGTTTTTTTAGTGATTTATGTATGCTGTGCAAAGGATGCATACACAGTGTGCATTGTGTATAAATGATGCCCTTACAAAACGCCAACATGTTTCAAGTTCTTGATGTCATTTATATAGGCTGCGACTTTAGTATCGTTACTTTTCCTATTTTATTTTTATGATGACGATGAGTACTTAATTCATTAAGATGTTAAATATATTAGGTCTGTTAAAAAAGAAATCCATTATTTTTGCAATAAATGGCTTTAGGGATCTGTATCTCACATTGTATAAGTGTGATTATATTACGCTAGATATTGTTAGAAAGATGAAATTTCGTCAAAAGAAACTTCCAGAGCAAGTTTGTGATTGTTTGACTCAGTGTATGTCAAAGATGGACACCAGTGAGAAGAAAATACGCTATATTCTACAATTTTTCTTCGATAAAGGCGAAAGTGCAAGTCAGGCAGCTGAAAAAGTGAATAGTGTTTATGGTCCTTATACTGTAACAGCCAATTATGCATAATTTTGGTTTTGTCGATTTCCTTCCGATAATTTTGATGTCAAAGATGCACCAGGCTGTAGAAGGCCAATTGGCGAAAATGTCGATAAAATAATGGATATCGTCGAGTCTGACCGTCATGTACATAAGCACTATTTCAATTGCCCAGGAGCTAAACATTGCACAAAAAACCGTTTGGAACCACTATGCTAAATAAAGCCTTTAATTTCATGCAAAAACAATGGATTTTTTTTTACAAAGCCTAATATTTATTAATATAATTGTTGAAAATTGCGCGTTTAACAAATCGATTACCCTTCTACGTTTGACCTTTTGCTCTGACACCTTGATTAGAAATGAGGCCAAAATCGATGTGAGAGCCTTTTACATACATTATAAAAATGTATATCAGCCCGTGCATATATTTATATATGTAAATAGATCACTCTTACGTTTTAAATTTGATTTGATTTTTTTTTTCAAATTATTTCTTATTTTATTATTGATTGTTAGATTTCATAATTTTCGTGATGGGAGATGCAAAAAATAAAATATAAATATACTCCAGAATGTGCAAACTCATTCAAAATGGAAGGGTTGTCAGAATAGGAATATGACTAGAAGTATTTGTATCTTATTTATAAATTCATCAATTATTGAGATTTAGAATCCTATTAAGACTTAAATCTAAATTAGATAACTTTTACTCTATAAAAATAATTTAATCAATCAAATATATTTCTACAACAAAAATATCCGGCTGTCAGTACGGCTTTCTTTGTTTAATATATAGCCATATACCTTCAAGTCTTGCATAATTGGGTAAATCAGCTTAGAAAAATGTTTGTCATCTTTAATTTGAAGACAAAGGTATTGAACAAGATTTGTAAGTCTCTACCTTGAACTAAAACATGGATAATAAGGTCATAATCAGGCACGTGTACACAAGTCTAACTTATATAATAATAATTTATCATAAAAGCAAGACTAAAGGAATTACCTAAATCAGTAATTGTATAACAACAAAACACATCAACAATCATGTTCCATAGTGAATAAATAATTTTTAAAAGAAAACAGAGAGGAAAGTCTTGTTCTTCAATGTTGTGAAATTATAGCTCAAATACAGTGTGTTAACTAGCATGTCTTGATGGCCTTTTCATATCCTTTATTGGCCTATAAACGAGATTAAAGAGATAAGAGACTCTCCAATGTATTACGAGTCTTGAAGGTCTGTTATTGAAGGCTATATTACATAAATTTCCCTGGATGAAAAAAAATACAAAAGGGATTCAGTTCGTTAATAGAGATTCTACAACGGCATTGATGAAAAATTATCAAAGCGGAATAAAATGAGAACATTTGGCGATGTTCTAAAGGCATTTAATGTTTCTAATAATAATAATAAAGTTTATGCCTAGAAACAGAATTATCTTTTGATATATTCTTTTTATATTATATATATAAGACTGGATATGCTTAATGAGTCATTATGAAGTATTTGAAGGGTTAATTTCGGTGGGTTTAAAAAATAGAAATATTATGAATAAATATTTTAAAATTCTAAAGGCACATAAAAAAAAACAAATTACAAAAAAAACCCATTCACTAGAGTATAGAAAGATTTACGGATGTCATTAAATCGAAACTGATGCCAAGAAATTTCAATAACTCAAAAGTGAAAATAGTGATGTTCCTACTACGTAGGAATGAACCAAATGAGCCCATATTGGGTCTAATATGTAATTTATTCAATTACCTAAAAGCATTGTACTCCAACTTGGACTTAGAGCGTACTCAAGTCAACATATTTTACTCCCTGGAACGCAGGGTTATTCATTTCTGTATTTGCATGGAATCTATTCGATGATTGCTTTTGAGTAGAGAGGAATAATAAGAGCTCGAACACAAGCAAAAGTTTATATATTGTAACATACTTTGTAAAGGCATTAAAAACTAGCTATTTATGTGCAGGGCAAGTAAATAAATTACACAACTGATGAAACGGTCTCATCAGTTCAAAATTTATTGAAATTACGTTTTATTTATTTACTGTTATTAAGCTTTAGTAATGCATAAGGTTAATAATCTACTATACGCACAATTCTTTTTTTATGAGCTCCATAAATGCTCTTTCAAATGTATTGTGCTTCACCAGTATTTGGTCTCTAGTCTAATGTCTGAAAGTTATTTTTTTTAAATGAGTTTTTTAATTAAGTAAAGATAAATATCAACATCTGTTGAGCTCTATTAAATTCCCAAAGAAAATAATTACACAAAATATTGTTAAACAATCAATTTTCTCCTTCTAACTCATGATCTTATGTAAAAAAAAAAAAAAAAACTTTTTTATGTATAACGGAAATTGGTATATATATATATAGTTTTTAGGGCCCCTTGAATTGGTAAATTATACATATAACGATGGGCCCCTTTGAATTATTTACCTACTGTTGATAGCCAATCCTTTCAAAATTGTATGAAATAAATATTATATTTGACCTTGTTTAATCTGAATTCATATACTCATGGTTTCGCAATAGCACGAATTTTCATATATAAAAAAATGTTGGTTCATAGCACTGACAGTCTCAAAAAAAAAACAAGATTAAAATATTTCAGTTATTTTGGATTATAGATCAATCATAAATTGTTTTTTTATTATTTTGCAATATTTCCCATAAAATATAATGCATCAAATTTCAAATATCTCCTGAGCCAGTGATTAAAGTATTTTTAAAAGTCAAAAACTGTAATCTTTTTGTTTATTATGATACATTTTTAAATCATAGCTTTAATATATGTATAACTCAATTACCTTTATTTTGTATCAAACTATGCACAATTTATCAAACAAACAGTTAAATTTTTTCAAAGGAAAACCTATTGACAAAACCCTCCGAAACATATGTTTAGTTTTATAAAAAATGTTTAATTACTATGAAACATTATTTATCAGTGTATCTAGGTAAGTTATTATACTTAGAATATATTATATTAGTGATTTTTTTTTCAAATTATCAGAGCTGCAAATTAATTGCATTCTAGAAATATTTGTAACTGTGTTATGCCAATTTCTAAATTAGAAACAATGTGCTTAATTCATTTTAAATATGGATATTTTCAAATTTGGCATAAAGGCAAGCCGGCTGTGGAAGGCAAATGTGTAGAGTAGAGGGAAAAATATACAAAATAAAATTCACTCATTACCATGATATCATTGGTATCCATGCATTGTAAGCTCATAAAATTAGAACTAAAATATAAATTCGAATCAACTATTGGCTTATAAATTGACTTTGTCTATCCAAAATTTGGAGAGGGCTATTATTTCTTGAGAAAAAAAATACAGCTTTCAAGGAGAAGTTTAAATTTATTCAAAATGAAAATATTTGTAAGAAACATACTCATTTATAGACTTTTACCTTAATTACAACAATTCTACATATAAATTGAAATATTTTTTGGTGTCGTTTTTTTATTTGTAGAAAAAAAAAACATTTTGTAGAGGAAGTTTATAAAAAAAATTACTCAAATAATTTGAGTGGCATTGCACTTAAGAACATTCAAAGTACCATATTTTTTGTTAAAAAGTATTTTTTTTATTATTATTTTGTATGATTGAAAGTGAAAGAGATATAATAATTTTATATTATTGAGCAAAATAAAAAAATAAGAAAAACCATAGACAAAGTAGAATCCAGATACCTACATATGAGTGAAAGTAAAGCACTCTTATTTCCTTGATTCTTTCTCCCCTTAAGTGTGTTAGTACATATATATTTACTTATACAAAGCTTTTTAGATTTGGAAATGTTTGTATCTTCAGGCTTTTGAGAAATGAAATGACTCGTAAAATCCATGTCAATTTCAAAAATATCTTATATTTGATAAAGTGAATGAATTGTTTCCTTATCCGGATTTGCCCTGGATTTGTTGGATAATATATTACGTTTTATTATCTTGATATGAGTAGATAATTGATTAAATGTTTAGAAGATTAAAAGAAAATTATGACAATACTACAAAGTACATATTATTGTCATTAATAAAATGAAACAAAGAAATGAAATAACCGTCATTATCAAACTATTGTCTCTCTTCATCATAAAAATATTATCATTATTATATTTTTTTTTTTTCAAAAAAAAACTTTCTTTTTTTGCATTTCTTATTTATTTTTTTTACCATTATTAGTAGATTGGATAAATTTATTTTGTCTAGCATTGATACAATGAAAAAAACAGCGCCATAACATTTTGCAAAGACGACAATGATGCAATATACAAAATATGTATGTACATAGAACAAAATACTTGGAAAACATTTTTAATTTTGGAGTCATGTTGCTAATATAAAACCTTGAATGGATGTGTATACGAGTGTCCCGGTGTTAGAATATATGTATGTATTTTTCTGTAGGCTGCATGAGGGCTCTTTATTTTAGAGGATATCAACTAAACGCTTTTTGCAAATAAAATACAAAATTAGGTCTCTCAACCCAAAATTGCAGATTTTTGTAGTACGTTTTGTATACCATCCTAATTTTAAATACATAATTTGGGTCAATATAATTGTAGACTTATTATGCATTGATACTATTAATATATACTTTAAAAAAAAGCTATAGTATATCTAAAAATTTATGGTGTGTAATAAGTAAATATATACTAATATGATATTTTCAAGTACTCTTCTACAGTTTTCTTTATATAACTTTCATTAAATTCTGGTTGTTTTACTAGATTCAATTGATGAGAAGGAAAACGGTTTGCATTAAGTTCATTTCATTTATGACTTAGAACTTTCAAATAAATACCTTTTCTGTTTCTTGAAAAGCATATTAATTTGTCATTCTTTTTTAGCGAAATTTTTTGTTTTGTTTTAGAGGAGTCTTTGGAGAAGCTCTCCAAAGAGTTGAGTTGTACCTTCACATTTTTAATGCTTTAGGATATAGTGTTCTTCAAATATGTAGTTTCAAAAAGTGTATGCATGATGCTTAAATAGTATCTATTTGAGCGGGGAGTTAGTCCTCATTCAATGTCTATGGTTGTACATTACGCACTTATAAATACCCTCAAATATTTATGAGGAATAATATCACAGGTTATTTTTTTTTTTAGAGCCGTGAAACTCAATGATGTTTCCCCATATTCCCTGCTTTCTCTACTTTTTCTTCTTTTCCTTCTTTTTCTCTCTCTCCCTTAATTATTGACATTTTTATTGATAATCGTTTATGTCACTTTCTTCCTATAACTTTTTGTCACCTTCATGTACACAGTGATTGTCATTTTATTGGTGTTTGCAAAAATATATATTTATATACATATATAATAAAAACCGATTTTGAGGTAGATGTACATAGATATAACATAATAATAATAATAACGTCTAGATCTATCTGTCCATAACCTTTAATAGATGTCTGAAGCAGTTAAGTACTTCTTCATTCTAGATATTATTATTATTATTATTATATTGGAAATGACGTATAAACAAATAAAATTAGTAATCACTTAAGTATGTACATACAGTGTTTATCTAATTCAACTGAATGAATATTTATTATTGTTTGCTTTTATTTGAATTGTGTAAGGAGTAAAAAACTACTTAGCAAACAAATACTGCCCATCAATTTTAATTCAATTTATATTTATTTTTTAATTATTCTAAAAGTAAAATGATCCTTTTTTTTATGTTGCAGGAGTCTTTGAAATAAAGTACAAAGAAAAGGTTTTTTTGTAAATTGAAATTTAGCATTTAGAAAAAAAGGTTAAGAGTCAGAATTTGTCTTTGAAAACTTTATACTGAGGAGTGTAAAACAACTTGAAGTGTGCTCATATTTACATTTAATTGTCAATTCATATGTAATACACATTAGATATATTATATAACCTTTTTTTTTTAGTTGAATAAAGTATCTTTAAAATGTATTTATATTTAATTTCTCTCAAATATATATATTTTTAGCAAGTTGCAAGCTTTATAATACTAGAAAAAAAACTTATATAGTATACTGCTTAAGTAGTAAGATAAAACTATCATGTCTATAAGTATAAAATACTTAATGAAATTTAGAGTATAGATGAAAAAAATTAAAATTACAGGATAATTTTTGGTGTAAAAAAATTCAATGAAGGATTTAAATTGTTCTATTTACACTGCATAACGTTTTGTGTCAATAATTACTGAATTTATTATATTAAATGAAAGAAATAAGAAGAAAGGAATGCGCGTTATACACGGTACATTCTTTTTTCTTTCTTTTTTTTCTCTCTCTCTCTTTTATTTTATCTTCATTCATGTTGCTAAATATACATTTTAGAGAAACTTAGTATAAGTTCATTTATAAGATGGCTTGCTCAATTAAAAAAAGTTGTAAAAGTAATAAACTATGTCTTTGAATAATAATGAATATGAAGAATATGAATTTAAAAAATAAAAAATCATCTTAATTTTCGTATCTTTGAAAAGTGTTGAATGACCTCTACAAATTAAAAAAAAAAGTAATTGATAGTTTGATTTGTGTGCATAACAATATAAAACAAGTTTAAGGGGTAAAACCACTCTTAAAGTTATAATATAAATGCTCTCTCAATATCTACTCTTGGTACTCTAATAAAATGTACATATTTTAAAAGTGATTTATTTTAAATAAATTAGGAATGAATACTGATTCAGTAAATTAGTATTATGAATAAATTTAATTATTATGCTTGCTGATTTTGCGTAGTAGAGAGTTAATTTATACATTCATAATGATTAAAAGTATGAAATTAAATATCCATTAAAGAATACGAATGATATTTCTTCTACCTTATATTATATATTAATAAAATAATATACAAAATTTTAATGTATGTAAATTACTTTTATTTGCTATTAATTATAATTTTTAGTAATAATCCATTAAAGCCAATAGATCATTCTGTCCCCTTATAATTTATCTTTTTTTTTTTTTTTTTTTTACATAAATGAATCAAATTAATTAATTATAATTTTTAAACAGCTATATACTAAGAACTGTTAAATATGAAATTTCATTTTAGTATAATTTAATTCATTTCAAGTGAATTACTTTTTTACTAGGACCATCTGTTAACATAAATACTAAATTCATACAATGTACTTACAAAAAATAGCAACCTACATCATATCTAACTTTCCTCAGACTGAAATAATCTTTCGTAAGAAATCCTTTGATCTAAAGTATTTCTCCGTTTTTTGTAGCATTATTCTCAAAATGGGTGAAATAAAAGCTGCCTTAGGATAAAATTATAAAATATATATTATTGAAGCTATTCAATACCAATTCAAATTACGTCTTTTAGTGTTGTATTATGCTTTATAACGTCATTTTAAGCGTTGTTTGTACACTCTAAATAAATTTAGTTGAAATTGTTCTCGTGGGCTTGAGAAAAATTATTTGAGTTCAAGCTTCTACAAAGACGTAATGTTATTAAAAGTTAAGGGCGTTGAAACAGTGAATCAAGGAAAAATAACTTTCTTAAGTACTAAATATGAGAAGTTGCATGATTATTCTGTTATTAATAATAATATGCCATATCATTTTTAAAAAACTTTTTTTAATATTGAGTCGTAAAATTATTGTCTTTTATGTGATGCTGTAAGGGAAGGAGTTGAATATAATTATTAATATCCTGTTTTAATTATATCAAAAAAGGATGCAAAACATCTAAAAATACATATTAGCAACATAAAAAGTGTTTATAATTGTCAGTTGAGTTGATACTTACTTATATACAAATATGTGTATGCTGTTACGAAAAAAAAAAAAAACTGTTTTACAATTATATAAAAAAATGCTTTCATATTTACAAATAAACATAATGATTAAAAAAAGGCTTTAGCCTTAAATTATTATATAAAAAGAGATTTGTATGTTCATTCTAAATATGAACAATACTTAATATAATAGATTATTCTATTCTATTATTATCAGGAAAATTAAATCATTTAAATGTTGTCAAACAAGAAACAAACCTTTTCCATCTCTTTAATATAGATATAAGTATATATTTATGTTAATATTTTTATATTTTTAAATCTGTCAATCTACTGATATGTCAATCAATCTACGTATTTAAAATTCTTTATTCAAAATATTGTACATAGAGTCTTGTTTGGAAGGGATACATGTAGGTATGTATGTTTTTAAATATGGCGGGGGGGGGGGAGGGTTGATATCAATACATACATACATATATGTACCCTTATGGAAAAATTCCATAAATTCCTTGGATTCAAGGTTCCATAATAGGTGTATATATGTATACTATATGTTCAACAGGGATGGATTGCCTCAAGCTTATAGCATATATTATATTATAAAGAAGAGATTATTAACTTAGAAATATAAATTTTCTCCGGGAATCCAATGAGACAGTTTAATATTTTTTTATGTAGATTTTTGACATTCCGATTGAGGATAAATGATCATATATGATGATTTAATTAAGGATCAGTATTTTTGTTTTGTTTTAAAAGCAGATTTAACAAATGCATAATATATGTGTAATGGTTCAACATGATTTGAATATGAGAGTAAAATAAAAAAAAAAAGGAGAAAATGGATGGAGGGATTTCTAGATATTTTTATTTCTATACGATAATCATAAGGCATTTTTGATTTAAAACATTTTAAACAGGAGTCAAAAGTATCATTTACAGAAGTAAAACTTTTTATAGTGATTGAATTCATCTATCATTTAATTGCATAAATAATTTGTATTGCTATAACGAGTATATATGTCTTTATACTTTATACTCTATTCCTATGAAATGAGACTTTTAGCTATTTGTCAACAAATGTCGCTATGAGTATTTTTAAAACATCCCAAATGTCTCTTTTTTTTTTGTCTGTCATCATCTGGCAACAATATTTAGTTCATTGTTTGTGAACCTTCCTACAACAACACATTTTTGTTCCTTCTTTAAAATGTCGAGTTTCGTGCCTTCAAACACCGATTTGCAGACTCTGATACCATTTAAGGAGAAACAATTATCACTTGTTTTCATCGATGGGTCACGCATTAAAGGAACAGGTCTTCAATTCTCACGCTCGATGATTGGTTTGTTGTCAATGACGGCCAATTTTTTGGATCTGGTATCCTGAGAAATTGCCTGAGAAATGGGTAAATGGTGTTGCTAGCTATGGCTATTATTTTGAAGGTTAAATTTGTGTCCATTTTTTTCACAATCAACGTTATAAATTGAAAAATAAAGTCTCACTTCATAGATATGGACCTGGTCTATTGTTTAATTTAAAAATTAGCGTGCCTCTTTATTACTCTTTATCCAAGACGTGTTCTATACAAAGAGTTATTTGTTATACCTACTAGTTTAATATTACTAAGTCAGATGACAATCTTGGAAGAGTATCACAATGTGTTGTTATTCTATAGAGACAATATATTTCATCTATGAATATATGGATTTAGCTCCAAGGATGTAAATAAAATTAAATTCCAAAAAAAAATGAAGATATGATATAAAACTAAGTCAATTTCATGTAGTCAGCATCGATGACTAAATTTAAGAACTAAATTTATATTTAAAAAGTTATACATAAATTGATTTCATTTGCGTTCATTATGTTCATAATTGTTTCTACATCCGTCAATTTATTGTTCGACAATATGGATAATGTTTCAACGGAATGACAAGAGACACTAGGGCTCTATGTTAACTTTTTGACTTTACTCATGACAATTTTTCATATCCCTGTCTGTGTTGAAGTAACTGGTTAGAAAATTAATCGTGAAACTAAAGACTCAATAGTACCTCTCTGAGCATGACTTCATAGTCGAAACAAGTGTATCTAGGTCTTTCACTCTAAGAAAAAACAAGTTGTCTTTAGATATCAATAGCATTGTCATTTCAATGATTAGGGATCTTCCTATGAACGAGAGTCATTAAGTTGAGTTTTAATTCAAACAATGAATAATATAATTAAACAAATGAATAGATGGGACTAACAGATCTCGTCATTAGATCTCTCTAAACCTTTTCTTCACAAAATGAGAGAGAAAGGGGGGGGGGGGGAATATCTCAAATTTATTAGTACATAGTTGGCCACCTACGTCACATTCTTCTCAACTCCTGGATCATTCTTTTATTTTATAGAAGGTAGTTCAAAGGATTCAAACACTATCAATGGCTGACAAATAAATACGTTGTAGATTTGAAGGTCTTTGTAATAATTACTTTGAAATAACATAAATGCAGGTCTTTAGATTCGCATGATCAGACAAATTAAAAAAAAAATCCCATAAATTTAGTTACATAACTACATAATAATATATTAATATACCATTTGTGTATGTATACATTATAAAATGCATTTATATACATACAATAATAAAAAAATGTGATGAAGGATGCGCTCAGGTCTATTAGTACATCAAACATTTATAAAGGTACATACATAAATACAGTTTAATTATCGAAATATGTAATTAGATTGGGGAACATAAATACGTTGTTATATACTTTATTCATTTCATCAAAATAGGTCTACCTACCCATTAAATATTTTGATTATGTTCATTACATATTATATCAATGCTTTGTCCGTAGAGTCATGTAACACAAAGATAAGTACAGTAGTAGTACTTTGGCGTTCCAAATTTCTACTGGAATCTTGATCGAGAATCAAATAACCTGACCGGGATACCCTCCTTTTCTACACCTATATCCATGATTAAAGACCAGAGTAAACATAAAATTAAAAATCAATATCGCAACTCTAACTTTTTTTGGTAGAATACTAAATAAGTTGTTTGACCTGTGAGTCATGCAAGTATGAAAATACCATTGTATACTACAACTAAGGACCCATTAAGTTAGCTTTGTACTTAGCATAGAGTGGAATGTACGAGTAAGGCTCTTTAAAAGTCTATTTAAAAACTCTCTCTCTCTTGTGCTCTCTGTAAAACCATTTAGATACCTGGAGGAGTGCTTTGGTTCTCATGAAGGCATGTAGTTAGCTTGTAACGTATGTATTTTTATAATTTAAAAGAACGTGCCGGGAATGTTTCATATTTTAACTTATATAGTTATTTTTCCATCTATGCAACTAGTTTGGCAGACGAGTCTGTGTTTACACGTAGCCATGGATGCATGATGAACATTTCTTTCAGCCTAAATCGTCCCCTCAATCGTTCCCCCTGGATATCAGCTTCTCGAATAATCCTGGACTGCTATGAACTATTATTTTACTGCTGTTTTGAAATAATATACCGATCTATATAGAGTGAAATTTGAACCGGCTAAAATCCCTTACTAAATATAACTATTTACAAAGATGCCCGCCTTTTAGTTTAGAAACTTACACCTATTCAAGTAATCACGTGCTGGCATTTTGATTTTGAGTTCCAAGTCAAATTTTAAGGGTTATATTATCAACAACTCCCACAATTAGAAGCTTAAAGTATTGAGAATATTGTACATATGAATATTTTGAGTAGATTTTTGATTTTTGATAGTGAAGTAAGATCAAGGTATGAGTTTATTTAGCATAAGTGCCTTTAAACTTAAAAGTTATGTACATACATTTATCGTTGTATAAATAATGCTTTTTAAAAGAAATATTTGGCATGTTTTTTAAGAAGGGATATGTGTATGTATATGTGTGAAGTGGGTTCTGAGTCATTAGTTTCTTTTCAACCCAAAACTCTGCAGATATAATTATGAGTATGTGTAAATAGTGTGAGGCACATGAGCTACAAAATTATTTTAAAAGTGCAAAAAAAGTTTTTATATATTTTTTATTCTTTTAAATTAATGGGGTACTCAAAGTTAATGCAAGAAATGAACTAGAATAATGCCAAAACCCTATAAAATATCCATTATTGGCTTTCTAAAAAAAATATTCACTTTTTTTTCCCTTTTTACATGAAATATTCTTTACTAAGTACGAAGAAAGTAAAAGTATTTTCTAAATATTCAGCTCTAAAAGAAAAAAAAATACTTTTAATTTAATGGTGGACTTTTTTATTACAACTGTTATTATCATAGTTGAATGTCGTTTTGCTTTTAAAAACTAAAGTAAAAAGGGTCTAAAAATTGAATTTAATGGAGTATTAAAGCTCTGTTATTTGATACTAAGAAATCTTAGAGTAAGATGTTTCAATTAATGTACATATTCTAATTCTACGTATAAATGTGTACACTTGTGTACGACTAAAAATTTTATGTAGATTCTTCCCTCTGTCTGTTTGCTACGTATAAACTCAAAAATTATTACATAAATGGAGGAAACTGAGAGAGTTGATATGACCTTTAAGGTTTCTGGCTGTAAAAATGAGATCATTTAGCTTTAATAGCTAATGACTACAATCATCCCTGTAACTTTTTTTTGGTAAGGATTTATGTCAAAAAGGAGCTAGTTTTTTTTTTTTTGTTTTTTTTTTGCTCTAACCACGGTTAATTGCCAAAGATTTTGTCCAAAATAAATTTTTAGAAAATGGCAAGAGTATTCCATCAAGCTGTAATTAAATTGAGTTTACTATTGTAACACTCGAGGCATCATAAGAACATAACCAAGCAGCATAATAACTCATTTTTTATAAGCAAAAAATTATGGTTGCCTATATGTAGTGTTTAATTTAGGAGCAGCTTTAAATTGAATTCTTGTTTCCACAAGTGCAGACTTTCCTATACGAGGCGGGGTGGGACATAGCATATTAATGATTTTAATCCATAGTGAATCAATTTGGGATTCATAACTATTATTTAACTATTAGACAGGAAAAGTTATCTAACAAAAGGGAACACAAATTCTGAGGTTTTGTAAAACATTACCAAGTGCAGAATATAGTCATTTTAAACAACTTCATCAATGTCACAGGGAACACGTTTGAAATAACATGAATGAATATCAGTTATTATAATTATAGATGATTCATTTTCTGAAGAGATCTCATTAACAACATCTTTTTAAGAATTGCCATTGAATCTTGTCAACAATCTAATCTTCCAAACGAATTTAATCTTTTCTCTTTCTTTTTAATTCTTTTTTATGTAAATTATTAATTAATAGCTAGTTTATTTCAAAATATATATATATACTCAGTATTTCGTCTTACGGTATATTGAGAACGATGAACTTTGTACCACTGAAAAGAACTAGGAAAACTATTTGCATACAGGCCCAAAAATATTAGAGTATAGTACGATTAATTTTTGGCTACAATACAACTTTTTCTCCCATTAGATGTCACTTTTGTCATAGCTAAATGACACAGATTACGTCACCTTATTATTTTTTCTTCTAACATATGTTATTTTTTCCCTTATCCCTTACTTATAAAATAGTTTTTTTCAAAATATTAATGATGCCGTCATCATTGCATCATTTTTATTTAAGTTTTGCGTCCTCCTAATTTTAAAGCCTGATACTTGTAGACCAAAATTCTGTTAGAAATCGAAATGAAATCTCATAAAATATTTTAATTTGTGTCATTCAAATTAAATTTATTATTTTTTAGTCAAATTTCTTTTTTTTTTCTTTTTTTTTTATTTATTAAAATGCAAGATCTTTAATAGAGTCTAATTACTATTATTGGACTAATATTTCATTTCAATAAATAATAAGTATGTCAGTCTGATGTGTGTAAAATTAAATTACTTTGTCTTCATGTCTCTATACTCAACTTTTTTTTGTTAAATGATCATTTGATTATATATATATATATATATATATTTCAAATTTAGTTACATATTATTAATGATAGCAATGATTAATTAATAACAAAGTTATGGGACAGACTATGAGCATATGAAAGAAAAAAAAATTTTTTTGCTCTAGTTTATTAATAATATTTAAAATTAATATATATATATATATATTATTAATTTTTTTTGTTGTTGAAAAAGATGAATCACTCAATTTTTTTAAAAATATTTTATAAATTTATTATAATAAAGGAAAGTTTATTTTCGTTGCTGATTTGTTTTTCATATTTTAATGTTACAGTTTTTAAAAATAAATATTTTTACATAAATATACATACATACACATTAGGATGTATCGAAAAACAAAACTTTGGATTACCTTGTGTTAATTTTGATTTTTGATCGTTTGAACATGAAAAAATACGTTGTATGCTCAAAAAATTGGATTTTGGTATTTGCAAGGTGAATTGAAACACTGAAAACAACACCAAAATGTTTGAATTTGTACTTTTCTTATCAGATGACCTTTTGCTTCCTTCATGAAATTTTTTTTTTAAAAAAAACAAGATTTATTTCGAAAATTACTCTTTCCCATAGACAATTAGGAATTAAAAAGAACTAGCGCATAAAAAATAAATACAAAAGTACATAAAAGGTTTGATTTTGATGTCCTTATATTTAAAACTTTTGTACCATAATGACGTCACATAATGCAGCCAATCCAATCAAATAAGGGAAAAGAGTTGTTTATCTAGATTCCTAGGGCATTTGTTCATTCATATAAGTAGAAAAAGTAGGGAATCTTAAAGGGAAAAAGAGATCCATTCACAGACTTGTAATTGAATATTGATTATTCAAATTCAGAAATAAAATGTAAAGCTCACTGCAGTGAAGGCGTGACGTCACTATGAGACATTGAAAGAAAAATAAGAAAAAAAAACCCCCAAAAAAGTGAAATTGAAAAAAAACAAAAAAAAACCCTCAGAGTTGTATGTTTTTTAATAGGTCTTTTATAAATAAAAGACTATCTGAGCCCAACTGCACTGCCCTCGACATTTTTGTTATCCATTTAACGTTTTAAAGTAATTATTATATTATATTTTATCTAATTCAATTCTATCTCGTAACATAAAATATCCTCACAATGAATATATTTATGTTACTTAGTACAATTAACTTATCTAGGCCCCTATTATGTATGTAGTTATTTATAATTATTATTATTGGAAAGGAAAGGCGCACATGAAATTTTATTTACTTAATTTTAGTCATTTGGCGATTTTATTTATTTATTTGATTAAATTTATGTTAGTTTTTCTCTTAGAAATAATTAAGTTTAGTGTTGAAAATTACAATAAAAGTCCTTCTCTTCCTTTATTGTTTGCCTATCTAATAAGGAACAATATATATAATAGTCTTTAGATATAATTCTTTTATATTTTAAGGTCTATGATGACACTTTAATAGATTAAAAAATTATTAATCATCTCTCTTTTCGGACTTTAGGAGATTTCTTCTTTTTTTTTTTTTTTTTTTTTGCATTAAAATAACTAGACATTATGTATTTAATATGCAGAAATAAGACTAATATTATATATGGATGAGTGATACTCTATTAAGAGTAACTACACAGGTCAACGAATTTGAAATGTCAAAAATTCTATAATAAATGTTATTCTGTTTTGTATTTTTTTTTTTTTTTCAAGAGTCCAACGGTTTTCGAGAAATCGGACTCTACTTTTTGAGCTAATTTGGCCCATTGTTCAACTTCAACTTCAATTTAAGGCTAGAATAATACTCATTTTGTGCATTAAAAAATAATGCTCCGCTAGTGTATTATATGCAAATTCCATTTTCAGTCTTTGTTTTGACCTAAGGGGGATCCTGGGAGCATAGGCATCGGGTATAGACCCAAAAATTAGTCAAAGCGTTTGTACATAGATAATTCTTTGAATATTACATGAAAAGTATTATTAAAAGGAATGTATTAAAGAGCTGAGACACACAGCTTTCAAACCAGATGTTAAGCACCCGATAATAATACTTAACTAAAAAGAAATCGTTCATCTAGGTGTGTAAATTTTTATTCTATTTCCAGGAAAAATTTGCTAAAAAACCAAAAAAGTTTAAATGAATATTCCAGACTGATTTCTTTTAAATTTTTTGAGAATCTCTGGTGAGTTTCTCGAGATACATAACCTATTACTCAAGAAACCGATCATCCAATTTTTAATTTAATAGCATATCTAAACTCAACAATACATTGGTTTGTAATTATTGACTTAATACAAATTTAAATAAGTGTTTTCAAAATTAGAAAAAAACGTTAGCACATGTGCATTGCATCGGGAGACTACTACTTTTGAGAGGGATGAAATGAATTTTGATGATTTAATAAAGATTTTTTGACTCCCAATATTTTTTGCCCATAGTAGTATGTCAAATTTTAATTAATTAAAAATATGGGAATATAAGAAGAATTGTAGGTATTTGTCTTATATTTTTTTTAGAAAAATATTATGTTTATATTAATTGATGATATGTCTGTCTCATGTTGTATTTAATTATATTATAAAAATGATTTTTAAGCAAACCCCATTTAATTCAATTTAATCTCCTGAAAAAAAGGAAGGAAGAAAAACTACAAACATGGGATTTCATTAAAATATAATATTTAAGGAAATAATTGTAAGTAATATGTACATTTTCCTAGAGAATGCTTTCAAATAATAAAAATGTATATTTAATACTTATTCTTTTTTTTTTTTTTCATTACAAAATAGTTATTTATTTTATTTTATTTATTTTTTACTATACCAAAAATCCCAGCAGATTATCATAAAAAACCATCTTCTATGTAAATGACTTTTCAGCTACAACAACACAATTTGTTACCAGAGAAAAATTTACATAGAAATTGTTTTTGCCACCTTTTAGAACAAAATATACCAGCAATGGACAATTTTTCTGATAAAATGACGTCTTTATGACGTAAATAGGTGAGAAAAGGCTCATTAGACGAGATTAAATTCAGTTTTCAGAAAAATCAAATTCTTTTTTATAAAATGATAAAGCTAAAAACGTACTACAGTTTATAGTGCATTGAGCAATTATAATTAGTTTCCTTAATTTTACGCATTTTTTTATTATTTTAAATTATAGATGAATCAATACTGATGATGTCATTGTTTATCTGTTATTTTTTTTCAGAGAAAATCTTTACAGTGTAAATTTAAAAAGATTTTCCCGAATTATTTTGAGATCAAATTAAACATTAAAGGAATTTTTTTAGTTATCGGAATATTTGATTCATGGTCACATTGAATATTTCGCCAAACTGTTTTTGTGTCAAGTAAAAAAAAATAATGATATAAATAATTTAAGAGTATGTAATTCAAATTTTTATATAATGCCAGTTATATGGAGCTTATATTGTTGTGGATGTATCAATTTATCAAAGGAATTAAAAACTATCAAAGATGTCTGAGGAGAACAGTTTCCCTTTTGTACCGGTTTAAGAAAAAAAAATCATTTTTAACAATTAACATACACTTTGAACAAATATAAAAATTTTGTAATTAAAAATACAGTGCAAAAGTGTTTTATGATTTCCAAAATGTATCGATGTCTTGTTCTAAACTAAAATATTTTTTAGTCGGAAAGATAAGGAAAAGTGTTCTGTCTTTGGATCTTTAACTATGATATTTCCCTTTGATGACTAATTTATAGAGTTGCGAATTAAAAAAAAATTCTTTTTTAAGCCGTTTTCCTCCTTTCTTAATTCTTGTAGAGGACACATCTCTGACATTTTTAGCGCATGGGCTAAAAATACACATTTTATTTGTAGTAAGAACATATTTCTCTGTTTTGTTGCGAGTCCTCTAATGGATTAAATAAAATCTGTTTAGAGATATAACAGCAAAATAATAGCTGCAATTCAGCAGACCCTTCGTCTTACCATATGTTTGAAGAAGCCATTGTTGGTTTCCATGCTCATTGGGAATGTCTCTTTTTTTAGATTGTTTAATTTTCAGATTGTTTTTGATGTGAGAAATGCCTCTAAATCATATTTGTTTCCAAAATACATACATTCAAACCAATCCATTTAAGAGTAAAAAACTGATATTACTTTAGAATTTCTTATTTAAAGGTACATACAATATCAGCCACACATTGATTGTGGACATGTAACCCTTTGCAATCGTATCTTAGTGTGTAATTTAATACTCAAAGTACATCATGTACATATGTCAAAAAACAAATCAAAAAATGTGTGTACAAATTTAATTAATTAAATTCAACTTTGTAGTTCAAAGAATGTACAACATGTACAATTTGTTTGTACAAGTACATAAAGTTACTTCTTCAAATATATATATATATATATATATCACCCTTTTTTTCACACACTTAATCAAATTTGTTTTCTGACATTCGAAAAAATCCTTAGACTTTTTTTTTCATTATTAAATCAACATCAACATTACGATAATGTGGACTCTTTTTTACAGCTCTATCAATATAATATATATTCTCTATAATTGATTAAATTACATATCTCTATAGATGGATATGACCATATATAGTGGCAGGAAAAAAAAAAAGAGATTGAATTATCCTTTTGAGGTAGCATTAAATGAAAAATTAGTTGAAGAATCTATTTGGACTAGAGATTGTGTACATGAGAGTTTTATTTTGTGTGATGTTGCTGAATTTGAAGTATTTTAGTTGTGAAATTTGCAAACATACATTTTTATTTTTACCATTATTATTTGATATTGATGTTTAAACCTACGAAAAATATCTTATTTTTTTTAACCAAAACTTGCAAAAAATACCTAACGAAAGTGTTTCAACGACGGTAAAGAATTAAAAAAACTTGGGAGATTTTAAACAACTTTTGTTTTGCAAATAATTTATTTGAGGTCTTTTTTTGTGCATATTTACAAATACAAATAATTGGATAGATTATTATACAGTCAGGGATGGGCATTTTGTTGAGGTGAAAGAGCATGAATGCATTAACTATCTGGTACCCTTGCATTTTATCTGCGGATTGTTATTTGGCAATATTAAATAATGAACAATAGCCACTTATAACTGTAGGGAAGCTCTAGACTCAACATACAGAGAAGACTGAATTAAAATGGAGTATCAAGGTAGGAGTACCAACTGATATTTTTACTTCCTTCCTTCAACTCAACAAAATATCAACATTTTGCCCCATATCTAATAATTATAGTTTGCTATACACCGTATTAACCATATATCTATTATTGTCATCGACTTCATCGTTTCGTTGTCTGGAGTAAACGTACAAACTGGTGAAATGATTAGCCAGGAATTTGCCAAGTGAATAGATTGCTACGTGTTTCTTTCAAGTATAGTATGTAAATTAGTCAATTTTTTATATCCTATATATAATGGCACAATTAATACATCAATCTTTAAGGCACTAATTGTTTATAAGTTTTGCTCTCAAACACACCTGTTTATCCACTTAGTAAAATTATAATTTTATATTCATATTTCACTTTGTAAAAGAAATTAAAATTTTTGTGTTTGTTAACTCAAAAGCAGACCATTAGAACTCGGACATAAACAAAACTTTCAATTTTGTTATATGGTGATAAAGTATTGATGCATTTTTAATCGGAATGAGAAAATCTGGGATTTTAGCAAATTTATCTGAATATAAATGTGTATGTCTTGCAAACTAATATTACATAACAATTATATTTCTTGGATATAGGGTCCTTAGTATTGATGAGATGTTTTTTATTTTTTTAAAAGTAAGCAAAAATATTAAATTACTTTTTAAAGAATCACACAACCTTTTTTGTTCATTTTATAAATTATGTCTGTACCAGTTTTTAGGGATAAGTATTATTTATAAGTGTTTTCTCATAAATTCACCAATTAGAAGTAATAAATTAATTTTCTACACATATGAGTATTTGTATGTACATCTTTACCTTGTTTTCCACTTTGTACTACGCAAATATTTGTTTTATAATTATATCATGTCCTTAAGCACTCTACATTTTGTAGTTGTAATCCTTGGGGTGTATTTTTTTTATATTTTTTTTATAGATACTTAAATAAATCTATAGACTTTTGACTCGTAATTTGAAATTAAAAACTTGGCAAAATAATTAATATCCTTTTCTTAAAAGAAAATATATTTTTATATAGAAAAAAAAATTTAAGAGTCAATAAATGCATATGTTTATTTATGTTTATGACATGTGTTAAATACCCAAAGATACTTGGAATTGAAAGGAAATATTTTATAGGGGTATTAGTTCAACTCATGAATAACCGTACTTTTTTGGTCGGACATTTTACATCCGGGCTGGGACCTTTTTATAAGTTCATGAAACGATCTACTTTATGTGGAGGAAATAGCTAGTGTTGAAACTGATGGATGTTGTGAACAGAGTGTTTTTTTCTACCTTTTGGCATAATCGTAGCAGGGTCTGTCCAGGGACCGATTTTTACAATTACTGCCTTATCTTCTATAAATATCAAAATATGGTCACTTCCTTTGGCTTGACTAACAAAGAACCTTAATAATAATTATTCCTGGTCCCTATCTATTGTATGTATCAACTCTGGTCATTGGATTATTACTTTAAATGTGGAATTTCAGCTGCCACTTGTTCCTTAGGGGCATAACTTTAGAAGGGCATTGCATATTATGATAACCAGATACTAACAATTTCCATTTTTAAATAAAATAGGTTTTGTGATAAAAGAAAGAAATTAAAATTTAATATTTTCGGAAAGACATTAATAAATAATTATGATAATTTTCATTCTGTAAATAAGTAGCATCCATGGTCACAAAACCTTTTTACTTCAGTGATCTTTTTTTTTTTTGCTGAAGACGTTTGAATCTTTAAAATGGAAAGAATAATTAATAATAGAAACAATATTTTGCAGGTTACCAAATATATTTAATTTTTAGTTTTAATTTATTCTCAACGGGATTCCAGTAATTTTTGCATCTTCACAACCATAATATAATTATGATTAGAGGCGTAAAAAAGGGTAAACTCTAACATACATTTTCCCAAATGTTACAAGGTGTGATATTTGTGTGATAATTTATATCTTATCTATAGGTGTACATAAATAAATAGTTAATACATATTTTCTTTTCAATGAGATGCAACTCACATTAAAAAGGTATATGCTCAAGTCAATATTGCAATTTGTGGGACTACTGTGGGCCATAAATATTGGAAATTAATAAATCTTTTATTTTATTATCAAAATTCATTTGATTCCCCTCAAAGAATTTTGTTTACCCTCAGTATAACCTTTACTTCATGCTTAGCTGTCTAAAAAATATAATTACAAATGATACTTGCATTAACTAAGTCTAAAAGCTAATAGTTATGCAAATTGTTGATTATTTTATTCTTAATAATAAGCCCCGCTTGTTCCATCTTTAACTTTTTGAGCAGTGAATTATTTCATACTTTTTTTAATAAATGTGAGATATACAATAAAAATTGTTGAGTAGCATAAAATCAACTTTGAACACACTTTTTATTCCAAAATAAAATATTATTTTACGTATATGACGTGTGAATACAAAAATAATAATAACACAGGTCAACAAATTTGATATGGGTATTTAAGTAAGAAGAATTCGCCCTTCTAAATGTTTAAACTTTTATTTAATTTCGATCAAAAATCCACTAGAAATCAAAGACTCACGGTAGAGCTACTAAATAAACGAGTGCAATAGACAAAAGTAGTAGCGTGCAGAGAGAGTTGTCTGCTGATTTCTTAATCTTTTTGCTTTTTTTGACAAAAAAACACGATGGATCATGACAAAAACCTAATTTTCTCAAAAACTGTATATATTAAATATTTGCCCGCCTAAAAACGTAAAATTTAGACTATAGGGAGTATGAAAATAGTTTGAAGAGTTTTGGAGCCTCAAATATTGATGTTAGTAGGAATACCAAAATATGTAAGTGATAATTTAATGAGTGAAGGAAAAATCGTATATAACATACATGGTATATATATTTTAAAATCGTATAATGAAAATTACAAAATTTATAAACTATCAACGATTTAATAAATTTATACATATAGGGAGTGTAAATAAATCATCTAATCGAAATGAAAATGAAATTGAGAACAGAAGTCTTGAGAAAGTTGGACACTAAACAACACGTTCAAAGTACTAATCACGAGATAAATATACAATCCTAAATATGCAAAATAGAAAGTCCAGCTCTTGAGATCATTCATCATCTATCAAAGCCGTCTGTAATAGTATACTTTTTATTAATTAATGTTATTACATAATATTTGAAAATATAAAAAAATAATATTTTAATTATGGTGTTATTGATATTTGATGACGTCACCTTGACAAACTTCTAATATCCATTGAAAAGTTTCTCTAAACGTGCTTCAAACACCATATTTTGAATTTCTCTAATGCTAATATCTAATGCTAAATAGTTTTTTGTATAAAATGTCGCAGAGATAATTTCTTAGACACTTATTTGATATTTGAATAACTTAACTCTTCAAAAAAACTAACTTTTTTTTGTCATATATACGTTTAAAGCATACAAATAGGTTGACTCCTTGTGTTTTTATATTTTGCAGAGTATGAACGCCAAAAAACAGTGTAATTCTATAAAGTATGTTCAAATAAGGCTTTGGAAACAATGAGTTTAAGGAATAGAATAACATACTTTCTATCTTGGAAGCATAAGTTATCTGATTATTTAAATATAGCAAAGTACATTTTTATTAATTTTATGTTAGACACACCAGAAAAAGAAAGGAAAAGAAGAGTAGTCATAACTTTAAATAACTCCTCAAAAATATTAGTTGTACCATGAACCAAAATTTATTTGGACAATTTTTTTAAAAAGAAACAAATCTGCCCCTTTGACAAGATATAAATTTGGGGAAATTGTTTAGGAAATTACGAGGGAAAAGTAATTAATTACTCGTGGCTATGTAGTAACGAAGCCAAATAAGTAACAGCATTTCTCAAAAAGCAAAAGTAACTATTAGTTACTCGAAGGACCTATAGTTATTTTTACTCTTTAAGAAACAAAGTCATTTAATGGATAAATAAATTTGAATCGGAGCCTTTCTATAAATTGAGCACACACGTTCAAAGATACAATGTAAGATGAGAATGAAGTATTGTTATTATTTTTTTTTTTTGCATAATTTATTTGAAAATAATCAAATAATAAGTTACTCCATAACTAAAAAAAAAAGTAATGACTTTATAAACCCCGGTTTTCCCATCTATAAACAAATGAAATATCATTGCTTTGAGAAATCCGTGAAACCATATTTCTAAGGTACAAAGATTTGACATAAGATAGAGAATATTTATTAATAGAGTATTTGTGTTACATATGTATAAGAAAAAATATTGTAATAGTACATTAATGTGAGCCAAATGTCATCGTTTTGACACAAAGTGACTCTTACCTCTGGACTCCAGATAAATTGGACCGAATGTGTACCGCTATGTATGTACATGTAACAAGCCTTAACAAAGATGTGGATTCGAGTCTTTAATTTGACTTCAGCTAATTTAATTTGACATGTCTTGTAAAAATGGAATGAATGTTAGGAAATATGATCTGTTTCGAATACTTATGAAAGTAATTTCTTATGTTAAACTTTTTTTGAGATGATGAAAGTTTAAAAACAAATATTCAAAAGCAGTTTATTTGTCATCTCTCTAATGGTGTTATTACATTGTATCTATTTGAATACGTTTCTCATAACTTATGATCCAATTCAATTTTTTTTAATAATGGCGAATATTTGACTGTGAAATCAAATTTTTTAAACAATGTTTTTGATAAATAAGGATGTTATTACTTCAACTTTAATTCTAATAGAGCTTCATTTGAGTTCTCAAAAAAAGTAGTACATGCATACTGAAAGTAATGTTAGGACCTCATGTTTCTTTAAAAAATTCATCACGTTTCTTTCATATCAGTATTTTTATTGAATAAAGAGGTGATTTTAGAATTAAGGAACATTTCTATACCTTTTCATGCTCAATATGGGAATAAACATACAGATTTTGTTGAAAGCTTACTTTCCTATCAATCTCAAAATTTACAAATCTTGCTTATGGACGAGACTAACTTTAATCTCCATATTTCTAGATCAATGGGTCGTTTACCACGGTGAAACAGATGCTCTACATTTGCAGCAGCCTCTAAAGGGTCTATATTCATATTATTGGATGTTTTGGTCCCTTGGGGCTGGTACATCATGAGGTGAAACGAGAAAGTTTCAAAAAGGAACCAGCAATGGAGTGAGTAGGTGCGTGAATGCTTAAGAAAAGCAAAGGATGTTGATGGAGGGCCAGTAGTACTTATAATTGAGTATGCTCTGGCCCACTCCAGGATTGAAGATGTTGTAAGTGTAGTAGAGTTTTCAGTTCACAAAATTTTAAGACTTGGGCCTTATAGTCCTATTCTCAATCCAATTTTTTTATTTTCATTAATTATAAAATTTATTATAATGTTAAATTTCCTGATTATTGTTTTTTATTATTTATTCCCGTATTGAACTTGAAAAGGTATACATAGATAGGAATACTGTTTCTTGATTTAAATATCATAATATGCAAATAATTGGATTTTGAGGAAACTATTTCATAAAAGGATAAGAATAGTAAACAAAATATTACCAATGGGTAATAGACGTAGGATAGTCATGCCACCTCAGGTTTTGACCAAATTTGGATGAAATGTTTATATAATATATAAGATAAGGAAGTCGGAGAAAGTTGAAACACTCAAATGTAAATTGCAAAAAAAAAAAAAATTCAAGTTATTTAAACTTTTAGTAATGGAATGTAAGTTGATCGTATTAAAATTTGGTATCCTTAAATATAATATATATAGAGTAATTGAGCACAAAAGACAAGTGTTGTTTCAATTGTTTTCAATCTCCCCTACAGGATCACATCTATATAATAGTGTAGGGAATCCGAATTTAAATGAAACACTTGACCAAATTTTTACGGAAAAAAAATTACATTTAGTGAAAAAAAAGTTAAGATAATTATTCACACTTTGTTTGACATTTTAATATAAGTCTGGAACGTGTTTCAACTTCCCTACGTTCAAAAAACCTTTAAAAAAACCCTTGATTCCAAGGTAGAGCCACGGAGAATTTTTTTATACAAGTAGTCTAATATGTTGTAGTGCTTCACAGAAAATTCGATTTTTTTTATGATTGAGGAGGACTAGTAGTTTGGTTTCCTGTGACTCTCTGAGATTTTTCAAGACTTGACATTAACTCTTTTAAACAAGTATTTTTCTGTTGAGAATAAAATGTTTTCAATACAATTTAGAATTTACCTATTTACAATGTGTCTACATTCCCTTTTTTTACCAAGACTGGTTGATTAGTTCAAAAAAATATAGCTAATTATATTTTTTTACAAAATTCGAAATGAAGGTTACACAATGAAAAAAGTGTAAATCTTCAAACTCTCAGAACTTTTGAAGGACTAGAAATTTCTTGCTTAAATTTTACAATTTTTGCATATCTTGTATATATTCATAAACATTTTATCCAAATTTGATCAAAATCTGAGGTGAATGTTGTCAAAACTTAATTTTTTGCCTTCTTTTATATGAAATCACCCCAACATCATAATTGATCAGTTAATTTACAGAGAAGTGACTGCTTTCTATTTTTCTTCTATATTTGCTGACAAGTACGCTAGAGTATACAAAAACTATTTACAACTTTTTTTATTATTAAGAACACTGAGGATTTATGATAAGCAAAAATTATTATGATTTCATTGTGAGATAAATTGAAACTAACGGTTTTATGGGTGTATTGTAATTAACTAAAACCATACGAATTTTTGAATGTTTAATTAGCTCTGTGCACATCAAGCATGGAACATGCCCCTTCCCCCTCCCAGATTTTATGTAACTCAATAAAATCCCCCAAGACTTACAACATTTATGTAGTGACGTCTTTAAAGGGCCCTTCACTCAGGGTTTCAAGATCCTATCTGCGGCCACTGGTGTATAACCCCGGGTGAAAGATAACAATGTTGTAAAAATTAACAACGGTTCCAATAGACTGTAGGTGTCCAGGACAAGAAATTAGGCGGCAGTATGATCATATCAGTCTCTGTCATCAGGCAAAATTTTTAGAAACAACCAGGGGCTCAGAATTGGATTTATATATTTAAACATACAAGGATGCCAACCCCCAATAGCGTTACTACTTTTGGAAACTATCTGCGTAGGTATAACTCAAATCACTGCCGCAATGAAGTCCCTCAAATTTTTCCCTCGCAATAAATGACTCCGTTCTTAAAATGAAGAAATGTTTTCCTGACCCTCATGAATTATAATTGTAAAAAAAATTCTTGTATATGTCTTTGTGCATAGAATATTTGAGAATTGCGTGCCGCTCAAAAAAAACAGAGTCAATTATTTTTTTAAGGTTACTTTGATGATGTAAAAGTCATTGAAGCTTCTAATGCAATGAAAATGGGAAATAAGTATAATGAATCATTTGATGAAATTGAAATTAGATATAACTAGAGGATATGTAATTTGAGATGTTTAAACCCCCTCACATCCTGTTTTTCATCATAAGAGAGATTCTGAGACTATGAAATCAAATGTAATTTGTAATAAAAAAAAATACAGAAGCAATGTCAAAGAAATGTGCATTTTTTATATATAGTACATTAAATATGGTTCCTCCGTCCCCGTCCCCCCCACACACACACACTCCCCTGTTTCCTCCTCAAAAGTGATGCATGCACAAACGTACCTCATACACTCACAAAAGACATTATTTTTGAAAAATGGGCTCAATTATTATTTGCTAAAAAATTGAAGATGATCAACTCCGAATGGATTATAGTTTGTACTTACAAAACAAAAATAAGAAAATAAAAAATGCATTAACTTTGAACGTAATTATCAAAATTCTTCAAGTACTTAATCCTCCTTATCCATTAGTTTAAGATCCTTTATAAACATTGAGAATTTATTCGTAGATCAGTACTAAGATGAATCTCTAATCTATATTTTCATTGCCATTGTAGCTAAACAAGAAGTTATCTTGAAGAACTATCTACCCATAAAACAAAAGGAAGGTCAAATTAAAACGACTTAAAGTTAAAAACTAGAAATTTGACTTGATATAAAGCTTGAAACTTGACTCGGAATCATGGTAACTCTCCTAGAAACCTTGCACATGAGACGTATTCATTGCTTTTTGTTTTTTAAATTGTGTGTTATTTTCAAGGTGAAAAATTCATTTGAATAATTAATTTTCTCAATTTGAAATAATTATTTCAATTTATGTCCTTAATTGAAGAATAAAATAAGTATTGACAAATAATTTGAGAAGAAGTTCTTTTAACATTGATACAGGATTAAGTTAGTATTTATTTCGTCAGCCAGAAAAGACAACATTTATTCATGTACAAATTTTGTTTCTATTTTTATTTTTTTCATGACGATGGCGAGGTGATTTTTTTTATAATGTTTGGTCTGGCTCATGACGAGTTTTTCTATCCACTCACAAACTCGACTCTAAAAGGGGAAGGAAAAATTTGGAAAAGCAATTGGTAGCTGCTATCCTTTTGTATTTTCCTTGTTGCCAACTTTTTAATATTGGGTAAAGTTATTTTTAGATATACTATACATTTATTAATTATATCAATATACAAATCAATCGTTGGGTATGAAGTCATGAGCGTTGTTTACATTGTTGTTTGTTGACTAACTAAGAATCAGGATTCAGAATCAGCCATATGGGGACTATAAATGTTTTGTGAACTTGCTTCAAACTTTATCCGTTTTCTGGCGATTTGAAAAGACTACAAAGAGATTGAGCTCCCTTTCTTTCTAATATAATAAAAAACTTTTTGTTACTGCAAATATTTATTGATAATACAGGCATTACTTATTCTCAAATCTATACAAATGAATTAATTGTACATGAATTGATTAAAATCCATAATTTATTTTATTCAGTACATACATTACGAAAAGCTTTTTTTGTTCAACCACAATTGCGACTCTCAAAAAGGGAAAAGAAAAATTTGACAAGCATAGATAAATTTTACACCTATAAAAATCAATGATTAGTAACATAATTTTAATAAATTAAAAAAAAAAAAAAGGTGTGCAATCCTTAATCTCACAATGTAAATATCAAAATCATATTATGTATAGCACTTTTTGAGCTCATAATACATAATATGTAGAATCACTTGTTTTAAATCAAAAGAGTCAATTGATGAAAACAGCTGAAGGGAGAATTTTTTTTTATTTTTGTTCATCCCGAAAACCTCGTTGTGACAAAGGTCCATGAAGTAGACTTACATTAATCTTTAAAGAAGATTCATAAAATTCATTCATATCCAGGATATCACAAAAAAAGTAAATTGAGAGAGAAAGAGACAGAAAGAGGTCAGGAATCCTGGAGTTGCCCTGTGCCCGTAGCATATATATGAAGTGATTCATCATGATTTTGAATATGAAAGTAAAAAAAAATCAGAGGAAATGTATTTATTTCAGGCTATTTTTACTTCTATTATAAGGTATTCATAATACATTGTTCACTTAAAATATTATAAAAAAGGGTCAACAATTCAATATACAAAAGTAAAACTTCATAATAGCAATTGAGTCCATCTTTAATTTCATTTTTGTAGTGATTTGTTTATTAAAATTTTCTTAATTTTGCACCAAAGTTATAACTTCCTACTTTTTTTATTTTTTTTTTGTAGAAATGATGATAAGAAAACTAATATTGTAATTAATACTTGTGCCCTCAATATTTATACTCGTGCTCCCATAGCATGTGGGAGCACTACAAATGAGTCTCTAAATTATAAAAGAAGAGTCATCAAGAAATGTATGTATAGCTAGATTATTAACTTTAACTATGAAAATAAATTGTTAAATATGCAAATTTAACCCCTTTCTTGCACAAATGTCATATTGTCAAAAAGGTAAAAGGTTCTTTTAATTGCTAAAAATAAAACTCAGCTTTCAAAAATATGCTGAGATATTCAGAATTATATTGAGCCACACCGTGGTTTTATTGGAGCCTTTCCCACACACTTATCAATAAAAAAAGTCTGGCTAGAAAAATCCATATCCCTTTGGCAAATATTTTCTCTCTTCCATCAATTGAACAAAGGATCAAACCTTCTTTTAGTTTTGTTTTTGTGGAAATGAATGATCATGTAACCTTTTTCTGTTTAATTATAAAGCAATGAATATATATGTATACAACGTATATATGTGGGTAGACACTTGGCCTTTAGATGATAATTAATTAGAAACTACATACATACATACATAAGACTTACTAAATGTGTACAAAAAAAACGAAGAAGAAGAAAAAAACTTTCTTAAAGAAGGATAAAGAGATAATTGAAAATTAATTGGATTTACACATGATTCGGACACGATAAATATCTAATTATAAGTATGGCTAAATACAATTTGAAAAAGTTCTTAATAACTCTAAATGGTGGGTAGTAGTAGTTATATATGTATAATAGTTAGAAAAATTATGAGTATATATGTGCTCCTTTGTATCACGGAGTTATTCATCTATGGGAAGAGAAAAGTTAAAACTTTGATGAGTTTGTTCTTTCTTTCTTTCTTTCTTAATTTATTGTCAAGGAAATAAGCCAATTTAAAAAGTTAGACGTGGTTTAAACTTCTTTTTTCTTCTTCTTTTTTTTATATAGAGGGTTAATACGACGACTACTCTATCTGACAAAATGAGATTACTGAATAATAGCCAGGTTTTTTTTTAATTCATTAAAAGACTCTAAGGTTTTTAAAAAAATAAAATAATATAAGAATATATTATTAAACATTATGCGTAAATGATTTTTTATAAATAATAATTATAATTGTTTAATGGGGAGGGGGGAAGAGGGCTCTTAGATAGTCATATATTCCAGTTCTTATATATATATATATATATATATATATATATCTAAGCTCAAAGGCTTATGAATCGGTAAGCTTCTGAATTTGCTATCATGAGTTAATAAAATGGAAATACATTATATTGAACACAATGTACATTGGTTCAATTCAATTATTTTAAATCATGCATCAGGTTTATTTTTCCATCAAGGGGCGTACTGTACCTTACTTTATCACTGGTTTTGTTTTTTTTTAAGCAAAGGGCTAAAGTAGCTTGAAGACGACATTTGAAGGGTTATTTCTAAAAAGATACATCCGTTTTCTTTTACTGGTAAATCCTCTTAAGGGTACGCCCTTCGTTTACATTGTTTGGTCAAAGGTTGGGATTACTATTAAAGCAATAGCAACATCCAAGACTTTAAGAGGCTGTAAACAAGACGAGACCAGGATCTTCAAATATAGATCTTGAGAACCATTTCACTAGTAAATCTGTAACGAAATTTTTACTATTAAAATAGAAATTTCTACTTTAAAGAAGTTTTGAAACTATATAAAAAGTTATATTTATCAGATAGCAAATTTTATACATTTTATTACTCAACATTTGTTGAAGAGATCAGGTCGTAAATAAATACATTGGATTTAAATTTCCTTTGAACGAGTTTGCACACATTCCAGATCCAAAAGTTATTTTCCTTCCATATTGGACACAGTTATACTTGACTTAATTTTTCTTGCGATTTTTCTCCAGCCAAGTCAAGTCTTAAGATATCAAATTAGCGATTCAAGTAATGTGATTCGAGCTGACACTTGGGATTTATCGTAACTCATAGATACCACACACTTATATGTATGTATTTACATAAGTATTGTGTTCAAGACCAGTGTGTGTCGCAAAAATATTTACTATTTCAACACACTATGTACATACATAATCGGGTGATATTGATATATTATGTATGTAAGAACTCCATGGCCAGAATGACAGTAAAAATGGGTTGCAGTATAAGGATCATTGATTAATGTGGGCTTCATCACAAGACCATTTGAGAACCCCTGGTGAAGACCACCTGAACCAAGACTTTTGAGGGGAATGTTATTGTTTGGTTTTTTAAAGAAAATTTGTTAATTCATTGGCTTTAGTTTTTGTTTTCACACAAAGTCCAAGACCTTTACAAAGTTGATCTTGAGACCAAAACTAATCTCCACAACCACCACACTACTAATGTCAGTGTGACATCTACAGTTCTTCAGCGACTCCCCCTCAATGTAGATACATGTTTTTATTCGTATGCCCATTCATATACAGTGACCCCCCCCCCCCCAAGGATGGATTCAAAGTTGTTAGATTGTGAAACACTTAATAAGTGAATGTTTTGGACCGCAGGTTCAATTTGGATTATGCCAGGACATGCCTTGAGTAATTGAGAGCAAGTTCCTTCGTCTTATTCAGCCTCAACAAAACCAACTGGATTCTATCCTTTTCAAGGCGAAAACGAGCCTATTACACGACAAAAATTAGTGGAATGTATAGAAACTAATTTATTAAAGGGAGCTCATGTCCTCATAAATTCATGTAAATATTTAAAACAGATTAAAAACAAAACAATAGAAATGGCATCCGAGAGGCGATAATTAAATAGCATAGGAAACGAATTGACTAAACAAAAGACATTTGTTGTACAGAAAGAATTAAGGATCACAGTAGATACCAGCAATCAATCTCGAGGAGAAAAATCTAAAAAAAAATAAAGCAAACCATGTTCAACTTGTGAACAGGCTCTTTGATTATAACTATTGCTATCGGCCCATTGGTTAACTTATATTAAAGGAGTCTTATATTAACAGTTTGAACAAACAATTAAACTGTTCCTCTCATACAGATTCTGCTTTCTTAGGTTCTCAATCCCCGCCCTTCTTTTTCATCATAAATCCATTTCCCTCTACCCTACGAAGGTGAAAGTTGAGATCAGGGGTGTCAAACTGACACTGAGGTCAGAGCAGATTTTTTTTAAAACAAATCGAGTCTTATTTTACTTTTCATTTTGTTTTATTATAAAGACTAGTTCACAAAATAATGTTCATTTAAAGTAAATTATTTTTTTATAATGCAGATTCAAGATCCGGCTGAATCTCATGTTCGACCTATGGGCACTTCTACGCTGACACTTCTGGTTTAAATAGAATATTTGAATCTTTTTTCATAATTGTTGAGTTTAATAGGCTTGTACGGAAAGAATAACAAGGATTTAATAATTCCTTGGATATGAATTGTATCTAGTCTACATTATGAACCATCTGAATTTCATTACTTGAGTTAGACACTCATCAAATATGTATAATCAATGTAAATAAAAACACTTCAGAATCCTTCATTGATTCATTAACCATTTGTGATTAATATAATTAATTAATTTAAATCCAATATAGGTAATTCCTTAAAACAAGATTTTATTTATTGTATTATATATTATAGTGATTTTTCCATTGATGTTTGGAAATATCATCAAGGGATTTCTCATAAAAAAGATAAACCAAAATCAAAAAATAATATCTTAATACTTTAATCTCTTTTAAATATTTATATTTTATGAAAAAATATTGTCATATATTTTCATATCAATGAAGAAAATGCATTATTATTATTATTTTCTTACGAAAAGAGATAAAAATTAATTGTATTTTTTTGATCCTCAAATAAATTGAGACCCTTAAAAAAATAATTAATCCATATTTATATATGAAATTGAGTGTTGATCTTTTTGTATTCCATGTACACAAAAACTACAAACAGGAGCGGAGAGGTTTTTAAAAAGTAGATATTTTGGGCTCTAGAAATTCTACATACCTGGATTAAACACAATTGACGATATAATATAAAGTAATGAGAGAGTTAAAATATAAATAGCAATTTTGAGCAAGGGAAAATTACTTTTTGGAGGGATTTTGTCAAAATTGTTTCTCTGATACTGTCAAATAAATCAGTGAAAATTTTCATTTCTTACAAGTCAAAAAGATTGAGACGCAATTATGCAAATTAAGTTTGATTAATGAATTACAATTTATATCATTTGATTATGTATTTTCCTCAGGTGACTCTAAAAAAATCCTAATTCTTCTTCAAATTTAAAACGTTAAATTTATTACAACACAGTTTGTATTCTTTACATAACTTTATAAAAATATTTATGAAGCAAAATACATGAAATGTTTGTATATCAATTTATAATTCAAAAAATAAGGAGTGTATTGTTCAAAGATGTGGATATAAAATAGTATTTGACAAACCCTGTTATTTACCTATTACTTTAGTAAATAAGAGTAGATATTTAATTCGATGGTGCACACTTTATGGGCTTGAAAGTCTTGATAAGGCGTCTTGGAATAAAAAGTTTGAGAAGCAGTTATATAAAATTTCAAATTATGAAGTTGGAAATACTTGACCTCACACTACAATTAAGTTTTTTATCCCCATTTTTTATTCTTGTTGTCTACCTCAGAAGTATATTTCACTTCTTTCACAAGTTGTTGTTTTGTACTCTAGATATTTGATATAAATAAAAAATAAAAATTTATTATTACCACTTTTAGATCCTGTTAAATGTATTTTGTTCGGATTCACTTCAGTGCACCAGCATAATGAATGTATAATTAGGGGATGGAATGAATGTTTAGAAGAAATTAGAGGAGACAAAAATACAAAGAATAAGCTGATGGCCGAAAATAAAATAAAATGAAAGAAATGAGTTCACCCTAGCAGCTAGTAGTACCCTTAACTTGCTTAACTATTGATAATGTAAAAATTAACTTAAATCCACAAACTCATCACTGTCAATAAATAATAATTATAATTCTTATGATTGGTTAGTGATAGAGCCTTTATTTAACAAAAAATAGCAAATTTTGAACTCGAGAATCACGATTGGATGTTAAGGAAACTAGGAAGATTGGTATCACTTGCTATAAAGACAGAGGTCTGGACTAAAGTCATATGAATTGAACTCATGTCGTCACTAAATTATTAATTGATCACTCTGCTACTCGATTTGCCAAAGTGTTAAAAGACTTGACTTTGACATCAATATGGGTGTTTTTTTTTTACAAGTCCAAGTTATGTTTAAAGATTCAATTCATCAATATTAAAAAGATCCTCAATATTAAAATTCAATCGATTGAAAAGACAAATATCACTCAAATACCTTATAATAATTAATTTGAAATATCGGATGTTTCTCAAGACTGAAACATTTAATTTCAGATCCAAGTTTCGTCTGAGGTCAAAGTTGAATAATATTTAAATCCCACTTGAGTACGTATCCCCAGCTTTGCCTATAGACATTATTCGAAGCTTATGAACACCAATGTTTTGAAACTCGCAAATAAGAAACTTTGTCGAGGCTTTTGATGCAAAGTAAATTCCTTAATTATATATATTACTCATTATTTGTTGTAATGGAGAGAGTTTTATGCTTCATCCAAGTAGAAGTAATGAAAAATGGCAATGAGAGAAACTGTAGAAGCTATTCTACTTTTGAACAAAAAAGTATTGCAATTAATATCCTGATTAATTTATTCTAATATTAAGTAAGAAAATATTATACATTCATATACGAAATCCTTTCATCTCTTCTTATTTAATTCAATTACAAATAATAATTAATTGCCTTCAGTTTAAAACTTTATAAAGTTGATTTTTTTAAAATTAATTCATGCATAGCTAACCGACGTACTCTGCAACACCTTCTAAAATCGAATTTAAAGTGAACTTATTACATCAACTCAGCAAGATATTTTCAAATTTTGTTTTAAAATCCATGTGATTTTGTTTTACATCCATTTATCAACCGCTCAAAACCAAAGCTGGGGACTCTAGTACTCGAAATTAAGAATTTCAGATTCCCTTTAGAATCGAGCTCTCAAAGACTCTTGACTTGACTCAAATTTGTAAAAAAATAACTTGTGAATAGAACAGAGATGGAGACTTTGACTCAAGTTATTGAACTCTGTCGAGTTTCATATTAGTCTTTGTCTCGTAAAAAATGAAAATAAATAAGTTCTTAAAGAGTTTTTTTCCAAATCTTTCCATATTCTTCATAGTTTCACTATTTATCATTCATAACGTATCAATCAGTTACTTTTGACTTAATAATTCAATTTATAGTAAAATAAGTTTTACTAATATTCTTTTAAGGATTTTTGTCTTGGATAATTCTGTTTAGTGTAAACATGGGTTTGAAATGTCTTAGTTTAAGGAAAAGTGTTAGGTCACTCCTACAAATAATTAATTAATTTTAATGGACTTATCAATTGTGATGCATTAAATCTATAATTTATTACACACTAAACGATAACCATTGCCTGTGTAGGCATCAAAATGTGGAGAAAGGTTTTTGAACGATTAATATTGTTTTAAAATTGATGTTCGAAATAATATCTTTAACGTTTTCCTCATTGGTTTTTATTAGTATCGTAGTATATATAGTATAAGAGTTGTACTAAAATAAAAAGTACTTCAACCAATGCCCGTAGATTTTAAAAAGACGTTGAATTAACAAATTATTTGATAAAATAACTCAAATGCTACACTTTTTAGATAGTATTAATGTTTTCAACAAAAAATATCGTAGATTCGATCAACACTACTAAAATAATAATTAATTGATTAAAATACCACATTCATGTTTTAATTTCATTCTTTATTAAATGGTTTTAATGTTTGCATGTTTGCAAAATTACATACATACATACATATATAAAATGAAAGTCATTTGATTGAATGTTGGGATGAAATATTCATTAATGAGAAAATAAGGAGTCGAATTGCGAGTTAACTCTTCTTGTGCATCCTTTATTGCGATTTTAACTTGAGCTAATTTAGCCTGGAATAAATTTGAATATAATGGTCTTATTTATTAATTAATTATTATTATCATATAATATATGTATATTACCCACAAAACATTTTAGCTCAGCTATTAACTTTGAATCTCTGTCATCTTTGGCAAGAAATTCTTCTCGAGCTTCATCTAAAATTCTTTTGAAATATGCAACACGCTCCTCTGTTGACTTTTTATTGTTGTCCCAAAGTTGGTTTTTCATAAAAAATTTTAATGGGATTGGAGCTTAAAGATTCTATGATCTCGCCCTTAGCTATAACAGATTCTTTGCTCTTATTTTCTAATGTTAATTTTTCCATTTCTTCTTCCATCGATTTGATTTTCCCTTTATTATCTTCGTTAGTATATTTTAAAGTTGTTACTTATTCGAACATCAAGGAGGCACTTGTGAGAGTTTTTACGAAGATTTACTATTATATCATGGAGGGACATCATCTAATGGGGTCACGCAATCCATTGTATTAACTATTTAGATATTCTTATAATAAAAGAATTGAAATCGATAGCTAACTTCAAAGGACAAATTTATAAACCTAAATAACAAATTCAATAACTTTTTTAAGTTTTTTTTTTCATAAGAAAACTCTTAAAAGAAAGTTAACTTGGATTTTTAATCTGAAAATTGTCAGTGAGCATATTTTTAGTAGCTCAAAAATAATTTTTGAGGAATATTAAATGGAAGGGTTGTTTGAAATTTATTATATATATGACAACAACGAAGAAGATTTTTTTTTTTTTTTAAATATACGGAACTTCTCTAATGTCTAATCTAACAACCTCTTAAAAAATAGTTTTTTCAGTTCTCAATATTATCAATATAATTATTATTAAATAGTAAAACTCCATTACTTTTATTTTTGTAATATATATATGTATATATATATGTCAAGTCAACAAGAAAGCAAGTTTGTTTTCAAATATCGAAAAGAAGAAAATCCACTTAACAGTTTTTTTACACCATAAATACAACGGCCAAATATTTTGGAGTCATTTTAAGACCTATAGTGCACGGTTTTAGCTAAAATGTCACGTTTAATTGAGAAAACAAGGATTGTTGTCCATCTAAAAGAGCAATCGGATAAATGTTATGACTGCACATGGAGCCGATATGGTCCCACAAAGAACGTCCATCTTTTTCATAACCCCAGAGATTTATTTAGTTGCAGTTGGCTTTTGCTTATAATTAAGCTGCAATTATTGGAGTCATTCTTTAATTAATCGATATATACTATTAATACAAACGAAAGAGAATGTCTTCAAAAATATGAGTGCAGTTATAACTCATTTTTGAAATATTTGAGATAAACTTGATTTCTTGTTGAGTTGACACATAATATATACGATACTTTTTTTATTCTCTGATTTTTAAATTGGATCTTTCTGAGAGAGAATAAGTTTCTGGTGGTACGCCTGTGCTATGAAAAAGAATCAAAATAAATAAACAAAGTTCCTTTTGACTATTAATTAGTTTGTTATTATTGTCATTGACTAGGAGCCTGAGTAACACGTGCACCGGGTCGTGATGAGTAGTTCAGCAAAGACATGGCGAAACAAGGAGCGAGTTCTCGTACTTGGAACTCGAGGAATATCCTCTCGTGATCGCCATTTAATGGAGGATTTCAAGACCCTCATGCCTCACGCCAAAGGGGACTCTAAAATGGACGTCAAAGACACGCTTTTTTCCCTGAATCAAATGGCGGAAATGAAGAACTGCAAAAAGGTTCTTCTCTTCCAGGGTAAGCGGAAGAGGGATCTCTATCTCTGGGCTGCGAGTCTCCCACTTGGTCCCTCTTTGCATTGCCAAGTGGAGAATGTTCATACGACCTCTGAGCTCAAAATGACGGGGAATTGCCTCAAGGGCTCTCGTCCCCTTCTCTCCTTTGATCCAAACTTCTCCTCTGCTCCCCATTGGACTCTCATCAAAGAGCTATTTATTCAAATTTGGGGAGTTCCCAAACAGCATCCCAAGAGTCAACCCTTTTTCGATCGCGTCTACACCTTTTCCATTCAGAAAGACTCGAAAATTGCCTTTCGTCACTATCAAATTGTGGAAGAGAACGGGTCTCTCGCGGAAATTGGACCACGCATGGTTCTCAATCCCATTAAAATTATAGAAGGAAGCTTCTCTGGGATTACACTATGGAATAATCCCGACTACGTCTCTCCCACAGCTGTAATTATATACTTGTTTCCACATAATTAGAGTTAACTTCATTTTTTGTTTCTTCTTTAGTATCGATCCCAATTCAAAATGCTCAAGGGCATGAAGTATGCAAAGTCTATTGACTCGAAGGCGGCTTTTGAAGAAAATCGTCCAAAAATACCAACATACCCTACGGATATAACTGATGATGTCTTTAAGCCGAATACGCGTGACGATGAGGATGAAAGCGAGGAGGAAGAGGGTCCCCCAAAGAAAAAGGCTAAGAGGAAGCCTAAACGAAAGGGGAAAAGCATTGCTGTTGAATTTTAATATCTTGATGTTGCGAATAAATATATACTCTTATGTATTCACTGTGAGCTCTTTATATTTTCATGGAAGTACGGTGTAATTTTTCCAGATAGAAATGGAGTTTTTGAGGCCGGCCATTAGGCTTAGACCCTGTCTTATTCACGGTGTTATGGCTAAAGCTACTAAATTAAAGAAGAGCATGCCATTTTTCTCTATATGCCCAAGTCGCTCAGTCTTCTTCTAGTTAAAGGTGGTATTGACGACCACAAGTTTCTGTTTTTATTTTGTAAAATGAACTATCATCTAAAACATATGGTTCACCCTTACATATTTTGTTCGTTACTGACCATCGATTGTGATGGGTCATTGGAAGGGAGTATTAATTTCGTACCTGTATCTCATAATTTCCGGTGTCGGAATTATAGAGGTGAACACAAAAAGGCTGTTAAACTAGCAATTCCTAATAGGTGATCAACAAACTACAAATCTTTGGCCCACATTTCTATAAGTAAAAAATAAAATAATACCCATCAACATTGTAAACAGTTCGTCTCATCGTGTTCATCAGGAAATATTCTTGTTCACTCGATACCAAAACTTTTTAATATAATTGCTTTAGTCTTGGTATCGTCAGCTCCAAGACTAAGACTCAAAAATATGTCTTGAGAACCACGTCTTTGAAAATATATTACATATCAATAGGGGGATTCTAGGTTAAAGGAATTTGTAAGTTAATGTGTGCAATTAATGAATTTATCATATAATTTGTTACTGATTTGTACATCTAAAAGCGTGGATAACAGGATTACATTTTTGAGTCCCCATATTTCAATTATTTTGATATTATATAATTAAGTGAAACCTATTTATGGAACAAATCATTTTTTTTTAACTTATTCGAAAATTAAAATGTTTTCCGCGTTAATAAAGTTAAGAGTAGTATTCATAAAAACAACATTTCAAGTTTCAGAACAAACAGAACCGGTCTATCAAATTAGTTATCTATAATAATTAATTAATTATTTAAAAATATTTCGACATTTTAAAATTCATGCTCATTTCAAAAAATATCATTTATAAAAAAAAAACACTTTAACATCTATAATAAGACCCGACCAATATAATATCAGGGAGGTGATTAAAATAGCTTATATTATAAGCAGTTTGAGAATAATCCGTTATCAGTTTAAATTTGTCGATTATTACGAATATTTTAATAATTTATTTTATTGCTGTCCAAAAATATATATTTTTACACAAAATTGATTCATTAATCTAATATTAAGTTTTATATGCTCTCCAAAAGTAATCTTCATCGACTACAAAAAATTTATATCAGCCGGGCTCCTATCTCAAATGAACTACATAATACTGGGAAATTATATATTTAAATAGGAGATCCCTGACATTTAGTTTCACGACAGTTGGGATTATAGATGAATAATTATATATTATCCTCTATGTACATTTCCAACTATTATAACAAGTGTTTGGGTAGATATTATCAAAAAGTTGATCTCTTTTCGATCACTAATGTTTTATGTCAAAAATGCAGTTTTCTTCCTGAAAAAAAAATATATTTTCTATGTAATAAGTCTATAGACACCTGTAATAAAATACTTACTCAACATTATCGAGAAGTTCCATATTAATATTTTTTTTTAATACAATGAGTACATTAGTAGTAACTAATAATAATTACATTATTATCAATGGTGATAAAGAATATGTGGGGGCTTTTGCCTTTCTCTTCTCTCCCTTAAATTACATAATATTTGTAATAATTATAGTAACCAGCTGATGTTGAAGTACAAATGTGTCCATGTGCATGTAATTACAAATTTGAGTTCAAAATAACTTCCTATAATAGACAATTATTTATGCTGAATTAGGTATGTAAAAAAGGAGAGAAAAGGGTAGTAGGCCCAACTGTCAATGAAATATATATATATATATCTTGTAACAAACACCAGGAAAGGTTTCCTCGTCAACAACTCATCCCTTTTCTTTTTGCATCATATTTCATATTATACTACATATATTATAGTGACAGGAAATTCCGTTTTTCATCACTTTTGGGGGAGTTACCATGATTCAGTGTGGAAAAAGTGATATTTTCATTTGCGTAACCATAATGTGAGTAAAGTCTATTCATCTATCTAGTTAAAAAAAAAAGCCTCTTCATAATGAAAAAGTCCATTTGGATGGGTAAAATACGGGATGCAGGCACAAGGATTCATTTTTTTTGAGGTGTGATTTGAATCATCCATCCATCCCTACATATTTTTGAATAATGAGAATACAAGTTGGATAGAGTTATATTATGCATTATGTTCATGATATATGGGACACCACGTAATCACCCTCCCTTGGCTCCTTTAGTTAAAATGTATTTGTAATGTTGTCAATTTAAAGGTATTCCATAGTTATTCGCTCCGAGAGTTTTAAATACGTGATATACATAGTTCTAAGCGTGTACAATATATTATTGAAGTTAATTTTTATGGATGTAATTTGAGGAACTCGGAGAAACTATTTTTCTTTCTATGTACTTAATTAGTTTAAGGCTACATTGAGCCAATGAGGATTTAACTATTTGGTGAGAAGCGTACATATAATTAATATATATATCATGGCGATCAATTAGTTAATGATTAAAGTATATCTTACGCCCTTTGTTCCCTAATTCCCTTATGGAATTCCTTCTAAAGGAATGTATAAATTTAATTCAAGGATTTCCTGTGAAATGTTGCAATATTTTCAAATTAACACGTCAAGTTGTGGAGGGTTAACAAGCGCCTACTCTGTCTACGTTGACTGTTTTTTCTTACCTTAACCATACCTGAATAAATAAAAAATAAAAGGACAATGACTTAGTGGTACTTTAAACTTTTAAGAAATAGTATATTTAAACTATTTTGAATAAACTAAAATGCATTTCTCTAAGTAACTCATTGGTTTTGGAGCCTCATTTTATTTATGTGTTGAAAAGGTATTCTACTATTATCTTGATATCTGTATATACGTACTTATTTTCTTATCTTAGTTTTTCATGAAAGTAGTCAATTATAATTATATATTATTGTTACTGTCTGTTACTTACTATTATTATTCTAATGAATTAGTATAATAATACACATGTTGTCTACATATATATATATTATATAGTCATTGTCACAAAAATACATACATATATATATATATTTTATTAATTATATGTCATTTCTTTCAGTTACTATTGAGAGTCGAGAGAGCAGTCATGGAGCCTTCATCGTCTTCCAAAAGTGGATTCAAGGTTATATTTATAAGTTTGCTACTTGATCTACTCGCCTTTACTCTCATTCTACCATTATTTCCTTCCCTACTGGAGTACTATAGAAAAAACGATGATGACTTCTACAGTTTACTTAATGGAAATGTTCGTTATTTAGGATCTAAATTGGGATCACCTGAAGAATTTAATCCTGTTTTATTTGGAGGATGTCTCGGATCCCTCTTCTCCTTTCTCCAATTTATATCTTCACCCATAATGGGGAGTATGAGCGATCACTATGGACGAAGACCTTTATTACTGATTAGCACAATCGGAATTGCCTTATCTTATTGTGTTTGGATTTTTGCTGGAAGTTTTAAGCTATTTATTCTTGCTCGGGTAATTGGTGGGCTGTCCAAGGGAAATATAAGTCTTTCAACCGCTGTGGTCACGGATATATCGAATAATAAGACGAGAGCCAAAGGGATGGCAATGATTGGGATAGCATTTTCCATTGGATTTATTTTAGGCCCCTGTATTGGAGCAGGATTTTCTTATTGGGCTAAAAATAGAATGGGAGCTTGGTATGTGTATCCAGCACTCTGCGCCCTTTTCCTCAGCATTGCGGACATCCTCTTCTTGTATTTTTATTTCGAAGAAACTTTAACTCAACGTGAAACGAATTTAAAGAAATCAATTCGACAATCCTTAACATATATCAACCCATTGTCCCTTTTTCGATTCGAGTCTCTCAAGAATGATTTGAATGAAAGCGATTATTCATGTCTCAAATCTCTTGGGGCAGTTAATTTTGTGTATCTATTCCTTTATTCGGGCCTTGAGTTTACTCTTACTTTTCTAACACATATACGTTTCAACTTTACATCATTGCAACAAGGCAAAATGTTTTTATTTGTTGGAGTTATTATGGCCTTGATTCAGGGCGGGTACGTTAGACGAATACCTCCAGGCAAGGAAAAGTCAACTGTTCTGAAGGGTCTCCTTTTAATTGTACCCTCTTTTGCCATTGTGGGACTATCAAGATCTGTACCCGTGCTCTACCTAGGCCTAGGACTTTACTGCGTTTCTACTGCACTGGTCGTACCATGTTTGGCCACTCTGGTTTCCCAACATGGGGATGCCAATCAAAAGGGCGTTGTTCTTGGAGTATATCGATCATTAGGTGCCTTGGGCCGTGCTCTAGGACCCGTTTTCGCCTCAATATTATATTGGGCAGTCGGACCTGAACTATGCTACTGCTTTGGTGGATTGGGCCTCTTGATCCCTTATCTCATTTTGAAGAGGGTTTCATTTAAGTCCAAGAAGGTGGCCACTGACTGAAACGTATTTATTAAAATTATTGACTCCTTTCATCATTCCTTGTGATATTACACCAACATTCTTCATTCCATGATATTAATAATCTTCATTATTTACTGCTACTGTCACAGTATTAAAACACAGTCTGCATTTACAAGTCGTGATATTTATAATGTGACTTTATGTGTCAGGGGGGATAAATATGTAAAATATTGTTGAGTTACATCCTATTTATTGTTTTGATAGGTTTATTTTTTAAACACTTTGACATTTGCAAATAAAGTAATAAATTAATATTAAATAGCCTAATTATAATCATCATCTTTCATTGACGTATAAGAAACAAACAAAGAGACTTAAAGAGTAAATTACAAATTCAATTTTTATATTTAATTTTTGTCATGGAAAACTACAATATTATATACCGTAAATTATTATTAATATAATTTATTATTTGGGAGTTTGTGATAGTAAGTAATAATTTTTTTCGCAATATATTATGTAAAAAAAAAGTAGTATAAATTTGTGAGGATATAACAAGTACTTAATAATTAATACCCGGTATAAGTTAAGTTGTATGATATATAATTTTTTTTCAGGTTTTTTCTGTGGCTTTTTTTTTTTTTTTTTTTTGATGGTTCAACGTCGATTTATATTATAGCTATTATTTTATTAACTTCAAATAGAAGTGTGGGACGACACCATAGAAGGACTCATGTGCTCTTCTTACCTCTCTTAACTTTTCTCTTAAATAAAGTTGGATAAATCTAAATCATTGCGAGTAACGTAGTACGACAATCACAAATATATATTAATGAAGTATATAACATATAATTGATTATATTATTATTATTATATACTTCCATGGGTACTAGAGATACCATCACCAAAAAAAAATTAAAAAAATAGGATTCATAATAGCGGTAGAAAAATCAATCTATTATTGATCATTGTTAGACTGCCATATTTTATTTTTTTTTCCCTAACAAGAAATTTTCTTTACTTTACCGGAGATATGTATGTACTTTTTTTTTAAATCAAAAATATAAAATCTTGAGAATCATCTTTGGACCAATAATAATAATAATAATAACTTACATGCAGCATAATTTAGGAATTAGGAACGCATTTACTCTTTTTTGTTTGTTTGTTTTTAAATAGAAATTATTGAGGGTAGTATAATACTCATCTGTATTAAATGGATTTTCTAATAAAGAATGTATAACTCAAATGTAGTAGACGTAGTAGTAGTAGTAGACGTAGCATAGGGATATATATAAATATATAAAGAAAAATAGATAATGTAGTATGGGACAGTAGACGTGTAGTAAAAAATATATAAAGAAGAGACAATATTTGGGGGTTTGGATGGAACAGGAAGATAGATAGATAGAGGGGGTGGGGGGGGGGGGGGAGAAAGATATTAATATTTTACACGGACACACACCATCATTAGTGATAAGACATTCAATCCTACTCCTAATCAACATAACAACACTTCATTGATTTTCTAGTACCTCAAAAGATTAAAACTTTTTACTCAATGTTTTAGATTTAAATTTGAAAGATGGTCTCCGAGAACAATGCTGTTGAGGTGTCCTTGGAATAGTAAAGCTTCCGTCTTTCTGAGGGGATGAAGCTGAATCAGCAGAATGAAGGGAAACTGTGGACGTTTTCACACAGGATCCTTTGGACGGAGATGAAAAAAATCTACTTCCTCGAGAGGAACGAGGGCTTTCAGCTGACAGCAGATTAGAACACGATGATAATCTCATAGCTTGAAGATCACCAGAAGGAGTAGAGTTAATTCTATCACGATTAGCTAAGGGCGAGATCATAGAACTAACAGCCCTTTTCAAGGCATTGGTTGGAGTTTTGTTAAAGCTAAAGGCACGGCCCACTTTCTGTTTTGTACGATGTAATTTGACGTAGGCACGACTCATATTTGATATGTTGAGATCTGAGGGTTCGAGTTCAAGTTCTTCTGGTCGTCGTCGTGTGAGATAAGTATCGGGATCTGGTCTACACATTGTATTAGCGATGTTGCGACACAGCATCTTAAGAAATTTCATCTTTTCGACATCCGGTGAAGTCAATTGGAATATGTACATTTTTTCTTTCAGTTCCTGGAAAAAATTAGTATAAACAAATGTTAAAAAAATAATTCTAGATTTTTTTTTTTTTTTGTAACTTATATTCAATTGAACAAGGGAAATACATAAAATCGATGAGTCAGTTCATCTATACAATTGAGTCATGAAACTATTTTTAACAAGTTTATATACAAATGTGAAGTACACTTAGTAAGTAATTTGGACTTAAGAACGAATATATAGAGTTGTTTTATATATATATATATATATGCATATAGTACTGGAGCCATCATAAACTAATTAATCATACCTTTTTCATCTCTGAGTGATAGGCTAAAAAAATATTGAATTGCCATTAAGAGGAATTGTAAATAAGACAATATCAAAAATTTCAACTACCAAATAATAAGAAACCTCTTAATTCATGAATGAAATAAATGAACTTACTTGATTGGATCGACAGACAAGTGCAAAAATGCCTTGATATTCATCGGAATCTGGGACTTCGACCACTCGCTTAATCGCTGTTAAATTCATTAGCTCAACGTGTTTTTGAGAGTGATGTTGTGAATGTCCTTGGCCAGAGCCTTGATTGACTCCAGGTCCATTACTATTCACTCCATTACCACCTCCATTTAAGCTACCATGTCCACTTTGAGCGTTAGTAAGACTAAGAGCACTTGGACTTCTGAACCCTAAACCTTTACTTGCCGATCGCTTTTTAGAAATTTCTAAGACATCACTAAATAGAAATAATGATAAATCGTATCCTTTTCCACAAAGTTCATCCGTTGCACCGATCTCTAAGACTTCCGCACGACAGAAAAAGCTATAAAAAACAAATATATTGTAATGAAAAAGAGAAATGTAAGCTAATTAAGTATGTCATTACTTCCTATGGGATGAGACTAAATGTGGAGGGCAATTCTCAATATCGTTAAATATATCAAAAATATGCATCTGACACTCTGTTCGGCGCTTGTCTTCGTTGATGTGAGTCATAACCTAGATAATATGAAATTAAAATATAAGTATATCACTTAAAACTGGTAAACAGAGTAAATGACTCCCTCCTTATCAGTATTCGATACTCACCGCTTTGATTTTATTTAGCGCCTTTTCTAAAGCGGATGAGTCAGGATGATCCTTTTCCTTTCTGGTGTGCTTCAAAAGATCATTTAGTAGGAGTGAAATACTAGGAAGTCTTTGAACAGGGCGAATAAGTAGCTCTGTTAAAGTTTGTCGACCACACTCGGGTTTTGATTGGCAAACTTTCAAGAATGCATGGAACCTGGGTTTAGCATTGCCACATTCCATGAGACAATTTTTGGTAGTTTCAAAAAAATTTACAAATGGTGGGTACGTTTTTTCTAGATCATCTGCATACTTTAAAAAGACGTTTCCTATGCAGACATCATCCTTCCAATCCGAAACAATCATAGTAAAATCTGCTAACATTTGAGAGTGCAAGTCGTAGATAGGAGGAAGATTTCCAAATATAATCTTTGTTTCAGTTGCGTTGAGGAACTGTCCTTCAATTTTATCAGGATCTTCAAGGGGTTTTTTAAACACCTCGATTATTGTCTTGAGGATATTAACATAATTAGATTCTGTTTGCACGAGTTCCGTGAAAACTTGCTGCCTAGGTGACATTTGAGATATATCAATTTTAGGAATAGTTGAAGGTAAAGGTTGTGATGACCCATGATGTGTCAATTGAGGAGTAGGAGGAGGACTATGCAGTCCAGTTGGATCAGATGACTCTTTCCCGAAAATATCAGGGGTATCTAAAAAGGATCCCGACATAGATAGCATGGCGACATCCCCTACAGAGGATCGCCTACCAGGCCTTGTAATTCCATGACATTGAGCGGTAGTTAGAAATTGAGGTAGTGGGTCTGGATGAGCAAGAGCGTTCAAGATTTCTTTTCGATTTTGTCTTTTTCGTTTACGATTGTGAGATCCAGGAGTCGTGGGTGACAGGATGCTGCTCTTTGGAGACAGAAGAGATTCTGCTTGATCAGAAAAGTTGAACATTTTCTCATCAGCGCAAGAATCCATTTGAATGGACACCCAGAACCATTCTGCTTTTACGACATAGGTTTCATTCCTTACATCAGGAGGTCTTCCCGTTACACCCGTTTCATCCACCACTAAATGAGTACAAGGCTCTGTTTTATAGTCCTTACACTCGATACCCCCATTACGCTCCAGCTCACGAACCATTCTTTCTTTTTCTCCATTTTCAGGAACACCATAGAAATAGATTTTGGCCCCTTGAAAGGGTTTAACCTTGCACTCCTCAAGTAACTCGGGATTAGAGGCTTTAAATCCAGGCTCTAAACGGCGCTCCCAGGCTCGTCGAAGCCAATCACCGCTCACTATAGGGATTCCAAACGTAGCAGCATAGCGATACTTGTCCCCCGAGCAATCTGCAGACACTAAATGCGTAACCTTGGTTACAAAATCCTTCCGAACGCTTCCGCCCATGCTGTGCACCCAAAATAAAAATTTTTTAAGCTCTTCTTTGGAACGATAACCCGAGAAGCAGAGGATTAATCCTGCCATGGAGTGAGCAAAGAGTGGCCGATAGATTCGAGTCAGGACTCGAGCTCCACTCGAGAGTATCTCCTCCATGGCGGTACGTCCGTAAACACAACAATTGGATGACAATTCCTTAAACTCCGGACCCTCAAAGTCATCCAGGACGAAGGCCACGTCCTCTGCATCCACAAATTCCTTTCCATCTCTGCAACACGGGACAAATAGACCTTTAACTCAAGGATTGTACTCAAATCTTACTTGGAATGAATAACATCGACCACGTTGAGATCGCGACGGATCCTCTCCTCGAGTCCATCATTATTGGCGCCGAGGAGCACGACACGACGGATTGTTTTGACTTCTTCGTCCGTTTCCATCATTAAAATTCAATCATAGGGATATCCATAGAGATCCAAGACTCGTATCTCTCCTCTTCTACCTCTCCTTTCGTTTCTTTCGTTTCTTTCTTGCTTTTTCGCTTTTTTTATTTAATGTTCAGAGATCAGCTTCTTCCCTCTTTTTCTTTTTCTTCCTTTATATATATTCCATCACCCGCTAGCTTCATAGCTAGAAGATAACATGAGCAGCTATTTCATATACATATTATTTATTCAGCTCTTTCCTTCTCTTCCACTTCCCATTTGAACTCTCCCGCGCCCTCCTTTTCTTTCTTTTCCTTTTTTTTTTTTTCAAATCATAACGAAATAATTTGTGTATGCTGTATGCATTCACGTACGTACAGCAGCATTCTCTATACGTAAACTATAGAATTTGTTTCTCTTTCTTTCTTTTTATAGCATCGGAAAAATCAAACTACATCACTACAAATTTATCATAGAATTATTAACGTTTATTTAACGGCGTTACATTGTTTTTTGAGGTCGATCCTCGCACAGGTCATTAATTCTTCAACAATCAGAAGAAAACAACCACTTTTATGAGATTGCAAAGTAATTATTTGTCACTTCGTGCTAGGCAACAAAAAAAAAAGGATTTAAATTATATTATTATTAAGTCATTCGGCCTTAGCCTTAGATGAATGATGTAAGAGCAACGCGATGAAGGCAAGCGCTCAAACTGCTGTTGACCCAGCTATTTATTAATAGTCAATAATAAAGCAAATTTCTGGGGAATCCGTACATTACATTTATTCTGCCAATAATAATAATTATATAGAATATACATTATATGAATTCATGAAAAATTATAATCTACGCATTAGTCTTTAGTTCAAGAAACATCGTAAATTGAAGTCGTTACACTCTAAAGTAAACAGTATTAATAACGAAATGAACAGATTTATAAATTCTACTAAAGTACATAAATAATATTATGTAGTAATATGTGGCAGGTATGCTCAAAAGAGTCACACACACACACACACACCTGTTGAAGGATGATCCGCCACACTGCTGTTTGAACATAGGAGGGAAAACGGTTACTTGAGAAATATATAATCAGTTTTAAGTCTTTCAAAACCAAAAAGAAGGTAAAAAAATATAACCGAAAAAGGTAGTTCGTTGTATCTTTTTTTCAATAACATCATGGTTTTTTGAATGGTGGAAATGTCAACAGTACAGAAGCAAGTCAGGATGATTGATTCCACTTATTGGTTATCATTTTAAACATCCATTAATATATATTATTCTGAATATTGCTCTGAAAGGTTCCTTTAAGACAATGAAAGAAAAAGTTAGATCTTTCATATTATGTGAAAGGCCATATCGGAAATATAAATAAAGTCTCACATATCAAATGAAGGCTCTAAAATATGACTGATTAACGGTCCTTTTTTTCTCTTTGGGCATGCTGTATTCCTACAACAGTCATTTGGCTATTTTTTATGCTTGGTTTTTTCTATAAGAGAAATTACTCAACCGTTCAAAATGGAATTTAAAATAAAGAAGTTATTTATGCCATTTTTTTCCCCCGATTACATATTATCATAACAATCTGATAAAGATATTCGGAAAAACCCATTTGTACTCAACTATGATTTAACTGCTTACGAGACAGCACATTAGTTCCTAATTATTATTATTATTATTATTATTATTATCATGATGTGCATTCCATTTCAACTCATAAAAGGTCATTCTTAAAGTCATATGGTGTAGTCTGCCCAGATTTCATAATGAAGGATGTATTTATTTCTTTTGAAAAATGAGTCATGTAGAAACTATTTATTTTGCGTCATAGACAAACATAAAATGGGGTAATTGAATAGTAAATAATATAATATGTATCATTCTTTCACTCAAGGACAATGCATAGGATACAAGGATGGAAATTTAAAGTCAATTGGTCACAATGTACCTACAAATATGATTGATTAGATATGTAAGTTTCGAAATATTGCAGCGTAGAGTAAATGAATTAAAAATTGCGATATTCAACAGGATTTTTTATATTATTATTATTATATATATATTTTTTTAATTTGTTATCATCAAAGATTCTGAAATGAATCGAATCAAATGTGTTTTGTCAGCTATAAATGCAGGATATATTGAATTATTATTTAATGTTTATTTATTTTTTGCAAGATCAACTTGCTTTCTTCACTCCTCCAATCAACCTTGTATCATACTATTATGTAATAACTAATAATTAATTAAACACTTACTATCTATTACACAGGGATGTTGTGGAGGGGTACCTCTTGAAAAAAAATATAGACTGTTTTTCAGTAGTGACCTGCGTCATAGTCGCAAAGCCATTTACATAGAAAATGGTTTTTTATCATAGTCTTCTGGGATTTTTGGTGAAGTAAAAAATAAATGACCATTTTGTAATGAAAAAAAAAGAAGAAGTATTAAATATACATTTTTATTATTTGAAAGCATTCTCTAGGAAAATGTACTTATTATTTACAATTATTTCCTTAAATATTATATTTTAATGAAATTCCATGTTTGTTGTTTTCCTTCCTTCCTTTTTTTCAGGAGATTAAATTGAATTAAATGGGGTTTGCTTAAAAATCATTTTTATAATATAATTAAATACAACATGAGACAGACATATCATCAATTAATATAAACATAATATTTAAAAAAATTAAGTTAAATACATACAATTCTTGGTAAATTCTCTTATTTTTAATTAATTAAAATTTGATATACTAATATGGGCAAAAAATATTAATATAATCATCAAAATTCACTTCACCCCTCTCAAAAGTAGTAGTCTCCCGATGCAATGCACATGTGCTAACGTTTTTTTCTATTTTTCAAAACAGTTGCTTAAATTTGTATTAAGTCAATAATTACAGAACAATGTATTGTTGAGTTTAGATATGCTATTAAATTAAAAATTGGATGATCGGTTTCTTGAGTAATAGGTTATGTATCTCGAGAAACTCACCAGAGATTCTCAAAAAATTTAAAAGAAACCAGTCTGGAATATTTATTTAAACTTTTTTGGTTTACACAACATTTCTTTAAATTGTTTTTGAGTCATCATCTTTCGGACATTTTAAAAAACGAAAAATTCCATTTTAGCTCTTCAAAAAAGGTCGAATATCTCAAACACTAATGAGTATTTTGACGTGTAATTTGACACAGATGTCAATGACAGTAGTGGCAACTTAAAAACAAAAGCATTTATCCCTATTGCGGAAGTTATCTCATATATATATATACATATAGTATTTTATAATCTTGTATTCCTTTATAATGATATTTTGAATCTTGATAAAAAAGTACATGGACAGGGAGACAAGAGGGAACATGTCCGGGTAAAAGAGAGCATTTGGTCACCCTATTGTGCATGAGATATTAATGTCCCTTGAAACTGCTGAATTTTGCCTCAATTAACTGGAAGGGAGTCATTCCAAATTACAAAAAATTGTCAATCGATAAATTATGGAGGAAGATATCAAAAGCTAAAAAAAGTTGGCACATTGCCAGAAGGTCAGATTCCAGGAACTCTGTAAATTAATGAAGCTTTTTGTTCGTTTTCCCCAATTATAGTCGTATTCAAGTTTCATCAAACTCTTATAGAACTTACATTCTAATTAACAAATTCATTGACACTGCTGAGTGCTATGAGTTTGAATTCTGCCCAGGAAATTGCTCAAGTCTGCAAAGCAAGCAGCATCACAGTAAAACATAAACCTACGAATGTCACAGACAGGTGGTATGTATTGTTCCGGGATGGGATGCTGCACAAACTCAAGTTGATGTCTGCTATAAATAAATCAAATCTATTTAAACGATTATATCAACTCTTCCGAGTTATGTCCATAATAATACAGGTGAATAATAATAACAAAAAATGTCTGGTTTATAGAATTTAATCATCTTCAATGATTCTATCATGCTTGATAAGGCGTATCAATATCAGATATAAAGCATGTTCTTAATTCATTGTTTGATTTCCTATCCTTTAATCTGTACATACCTATGTATGTCAAATTAGAAAACGTTTATTTGAGTCAAGCCTAGACTCCTGCTTGGCTTTATAAAATTATTGAAATTTGAGAATTAATATAATACTATTATTCTCGTAAACAATGACGAGTAGGAAATTATTCTACCTATGTCGAATATGCTTCAAAATTTTCATTGAACAAAAGAGTCATTATAACAATCGGAAGTTCTAACACTTTGGAAGGTCAAATTGCATGGCTAAAGGGACACATACACAAGTGCCGGAACATGTATCTATAAGACCACTGACACCTTTTTGAAAACCAATAGCAATGAAAAGAGTTGATAAATTATATGGAATCTTCAATATGTGACGTCATTTCTATAAAACTAGGCACTCCATTTAGAAATTGGTTCTAGATCTCCTTAGACGTAGTAGAATTATTGAAGGGTTAGATACCTCTCCCCCCCCCCCCCCCCCTCTGACCCTGTATTCAAGTTTTAGCTTGGTTTTGTAGTCAAAACCACCTAAAAAAAGATAAGAGTAAGACTTTGTGGAGTTGAGACCTTCAAAAATTGATCTTGCAACTAAAACCAATCCTGGTCTACACCTCTGTGTCGTGACTCTTATAAACACTCATTTTCACTCAATCATTATTATTATCAAGTCAAGAATATCAAAACTAAAACATAGTTTGGATATCTAATTATATTAGTAAATGACGAAGTTAACTATTCATCGATGAATATTTGTATTTTTTTTGGTATGAGACAAATTCCCTAGCTTTTTTCCATTCCAACTTTCTTCATTATTTTTCACTTTCTATTGAACTAAGAGAAATTTGTAAAAACGAAAAATAAACCAGGCAATAAGTTTTATTTTCTGTGAAATTTAATGTTTATTTCAAAGATTTATATTTCGTATCGCTGGAATCAGCCAATCCATGTAGAGAAAAGTAAAAGTTAATTGTACATACTCAAATCCATATATCTTAAGAGTTTCATTTGGAAATTATTAACGCCATATTTATATATATCTTCAATAGCAAATATAGCTCATGAAGCATAATGTTATTATTTAAAAGTGTTTACGGTTCTATAGAATCTATTTTAGCAGAAATATGATTGTAATTTTTTGTAAGAAAAATTACTTCTACTACATTTAACTGTACACACAAATTCTTTAGTTAAACAAAGTATGTATGTATATTTCAGTTTATGATACAAAATACGTACATACAAATGTACGTCATGATTCTATTTTAAAATATTTATTGTCATTCATTTCAACGGAATAATTACAATTTTAAGCACGTAACCTCGAGTCATTTCTGTTTCAAAAATACAATTAATAGCTAATAATGAGGTATTATAAGTTGGGAACTCGGAAGTTAGAAGTAACGCCGCTACTTTTCCAGTAACGAGGTACCTCATTTGATTACTTTTTTCCTTTCTATTATAACGTCGTTACGCAAAAGAATGACTCTTACGTATCAAAAAGAGATTAATTTAAATCCTTTCATCAGTTTCATTTCAGAATATCTTGTCTTTTATAAATTCATACCCATGATTTGCTCTCTAAATAATACAAATTTTAATTTAGCAAAATATATTAAATAATATTAGAAGAGTTTAGAATCGATTTTTTGTCACTTTATTTTACTTAGGAAATTAATAGCTATTGAGAATAAAAATAAAAGTAACATTTATTAAAGTAACTAATTACTTTAATCTTAATGGATCTGGGTGCCTATTGACATTTTTTGGCCAAATAACAAGTAAGGAATAAATGATTACTTTTTTCAATTAATATGTCCATGGTAGAGTGACCATATTTTGACTTCTAAAAAAAATGAGGTCACTTGGTTTCGATCAGTGCTTGTTGTAGGATGATTAATATTTTGTACAAACTCCCAAAATGTATGTAGCATACCTATGTTTATTACAAAACTTATGACTCCTTTATTTCATTCATGAAATACACAATGAACTAAAAAAATAGTATAATTTGACTCATAATTTGTACTTACTAAAAAGTCAACTTTTTTCCACGTGAAACAACATGATTCTTAATAAAACAGCATAAAAGCAAAGAATCCTATAAAATCATTGTATTTAAGTTGTATCTGTGACATTATGTACCTTGTAAAAAATCAGCAATTAAAACTTTGATCTTATAGCCTAGATAACATTCAGCCAAACATTTTTCTACCCCCTTCTACGATGATATTATCTGAATATCAAAAGATCTTATGTTGAAATTTTTTTTCAGTTGATGATATTTCTACTTTTTCTTCTTATCAGGATTCTGGAAGTTGTCTGGTTGAATTGGAATTGAATCTTGGGAAGCCGTGAGCATATTTCTACTAATAAATAAAGAGTTGTTCAATACTTGGAAAGAAAATCGGTGTTGATTTCATGCCTTTTTCTCTTTCTCTCTTTTAGGGAAAGGTTGAGAGATATAATGTAGAATCCCTTGAACTCAATATACTAGGAGTATTATTTATTACATGACAAATACGTAAAACTAGGGATAAGCACAAAATGAAGTTCATGACACATAATGTGAAAGTATTGCAAACAGATATCTTCATAATTAGTTACTTGAATTATCGTTCTTGCAAATAATCCGAAAGTAAAATACTCAATAGAATGTCATGTCTCAAGTCACTGATATCCAAGATTTTGAATGTTTTAAGAAGTTGAGTCATAAATAAAGCTGTAAATCCAAAGCTCTGTCGGAATGTAAAACATTCACTTTCTTTGTGAGAGGGAGGAAGGAAATATACACAAATTCATATCTATCAGAAGATTATCTTATATCAAGGATTCTATGTCAACTCCATTAGACATTTTATTGATTAATTAATTATTTTTTTGTAGGCAGGATATATTACTACATTATTCGTGGTAAGAGCTGCATGCTGTCCCCTCAAGAATTAAGGAATAATGGTGACTTAATTGGAATATAAAAATTTATATCCAGATTGCCAACCACTAAAAACATTACACACAAAAAAATTCTTCGTATTTACAGCTCTCGTCATAAGTAATCTTATTAAGTCTACACGTTTTCCCATGACCATTTGACTTTGGCGTGTATGTTTTTGTACCAAACAGATCAATATAACCAGAAGGGTTCAATTTACTGTGCAAATGTCCAAAATTCAGGTCAAAATATTCTCAGAAATAGTACATCCTTTATTCGGCCATCTAAATCAGGTGTATTAGTGTATGTCAAACCTTGTCAGGTATCACTGTTTAAATGAATGTCTCATGTGTTTTTATACCGAATATCTCTAATTACTGCATTATGTTAGTTCCGGGTATTTTATTTTATTTTTACAAATTAATGCTAAATATTTCTTTAGTTCAAATGTGAAGATGACTTCGCTTTTTTTTTTTTTTTTTTAAATTTAGTAAAAGATCCATTTTATAAATAGAAACTTAACACTACAAACATAGGTAGATTGTCACAAGGAATGTAAATAATATGCAAATCGGGCTTGTAAGAATCAAAGAAAGAGAAAATCAACCTGGTAACTCTGACAATTTGATGAATGTTGAGAGGGAAGCAGCTTGAGCTGTCATGACGTTTGACTGAGCTACAAGCTGCTATTCTCCATTATATATGTATACAAATGAAGACATCAATAATAAATAATAACATTATGTATGTATACCTAGGAATGTAAATCATATGCAATTCGGGCGTGTGATAAAAAAGTGGAGTTGGCTCTTCAAACAGGTCTTTTTGTTTTCCGAAGCTGTTATCATTTTTCCTTTATTTCTTTATTAATACATGCATTAAGTTTAATAAAGCAAATAAAATGTAAACAAAAAGAGCTCAAGTCCTCGTATAACTATTATTAGTTAAAAATATATAATTTCCTGACATTAATTTCAGTTAATTTTATGCCTCTCATCTATGTTATTGTATATTTAATGGAGAATAGCAGCTTGTAGCTCAGTAAAACGTCATGACAGCTCAAGCTGTTTCCCCCCTCGACATTCATTAAATTGTCAGGGTTGCCAGGTTGATTTTCTCTTTCTTTTTTTATAACACGCCCGAATTGCATATGATTTACATTCCTATGTATACCATAGATAAAAGGCAGAAAATTAACTGAAATTAATGTCAGGAAATTATATATTTTTAACTAATAATAATTATATGAGGACTTGAGCCCTTTTTGTTTACATTTTATTTGCTTTATTAACCTTAATGCATGTGTTCCTTCATGCGAAATCATTACTATCAGGTAGATGTTCTCCCCTCAGTAATAAAAGAAAAATGATAACAGCTTTGGAAAACAAAAAGTACTGTTGAAAGTGCCAACTCCACAAAATCTCACACTCGGCATTTTGCATATTATTTACATTCCTAATTGTCACCTTCTTCTGGGCTGCCCTTGTTTGTGTCTATTAGAAAAATAACAAACATTATAACTTCAAGTTACTCAAAAATACTTTTCCGTGTTTTATTTAGATTTTAGTTTTTTAAGGAGTCATGAAATGGTCCTTTAATGAGGAGATTTGAATTTTTCTTTACTATTTAATATCCCTTCACCATTTCTTAGGGTTTAACTCAATTCATTCTATTATTTGAATTATACTTGTTATATTTAATATCAGGACATTGATGCCACAAGAATTCATTCCACTGATTCTAATTTGAGAGAAAAAAGGTTAATAAATACAATTAAGATCATAGCATTGTGTAAAATCATAACAGTCCAACCAAAATAATATGATATGTACACACATAACATATAATATGTAATAAATATTTAATGAGAACAATAGTTAATTAGTTACGTTACATAATTATGACAGCCAAATGAAATTACAAAATAAGAAAAAGGTAATTAGTGTCTTTCGTTAGTGTTCTGGGCGTTAAAGGTTGAACTAGGGAGGACATCAATCGACAATCGTTCTCCTTCCCCCAGATATGTTCTCTTTTTACAACCTGTTCTATGTAAAAAAGACACAAATTGATTTGACCACGTGTACTCTTTTGTGCGAATCAAATTATGATTGGATATAATTTAGTCTTGTTAAGAGCAATTTTCTAGCATTAAATAAAGAATTGACTAACTAGCTACCAAGTGATTTTAAACTTTGTTCTTTCTTTATCTTTTAAGAGGAAAGATTGTGAGATATACTGAAGATCGCATCGTGCTAAACAATTAATTATCCAAGGTACATAATATTGACAATTCTTAAGTCTTTTTTGGGGGGTCCCTGTCGATTTTTCTTCTTCTTTCTCCCTTACTTGTGTTCTAAACGTTGATTAAAGGAATTTGAATTAGCTTTTGTAGAACTATGAACAATTTCCTTCAATTAAATGAAGAACAACTCAACATTTATGAAGAATAAGTAGTCCATGGAGGAAAGGTTGTAAGATACAATTACAAATTGCCTATATACATATTAAGGCTAAAATGACTAAAGTATACGGACATTAGAATGACAATTAGCCAAATGAGTCATTATCTCCAACTGTCGGACTAATTGTTATTTATTAATTGGGATTATAATTCGAGTAAACAGTTGAACTTATATTTAAATAGTTTCGCGCCTTTTCTCCTTCTTTTTATACGCACATATAATATTTAAGGGATAAATCTTTTGACGAGGAAAAGTTAAGGGATAGAATAAACGTAAGGACGTGATGAAAGACTCTTCAGCATGCTAATAACTGACTGATATGTCTCTCCGTATTACCATTCATTTATTTTTTTGAACATCATATCAGACTTGGTTATTAAACTCATCTAAGAATGGCTCTTTCTTCACATTTATGTTCACTAATGAATGTCAATAATTTGTCTCATTATCATTAAAGAGACAGAATCATAATAAAATGTTCTCATGGAATGTCTTTACAACCGAAATAAACAAAAATAACAAAAAAAAAAAAAACTTTATGAAGCATTATTGAACCTTTCTAACGTCCTTTGAATAAACCTTGTAGAATGTATATAATACATTCTTGTTAACGAATGGTAGTATTTTTTTTTTCTTCAACGCGTCAATCTTTGAAAAAAATAAAAGTAAAGAGGAAATTACTTTGTTAGTTGTCTTTGATTATGATATTATTTGCAATTCAGTTTGAAGGAGCGAAAGAGATCAAAATCCTACGTATAAAAGCCGTAAGTTCTTTAAAATCCCTTGATTAATTAAAGATTTTACTTTAGTTGTTTTTCCCCCCACAAATTATCTATCTGTTTAAACTTTTAAAATCAGTATTTATAAATCCATTTGCAGTGTATTTAAGCAAAAAAAGTCCTATAGTTTTTTATAGCAGATTGAAGATATTTATCTGCATTGAACAATATTCCATATTAATTAACATTTCTACGTTTTTACATATTTATTGTACAAGTAAAATGATTATTATTCTTTTATACATATAAAACAATAATAATCATGGTATGACTTTTAATTACTCTAAATTCAAAGGATATTCTGTCAGTTAGGTGTTTGCACATATAACGAAAATACTGCTTTAACGCAGTATTTTAATTATCAATGACTAATTTGTTTTATCCGTTTATTATTAATAAATGAAAGGTTTAACCCAATGTAACATTGAAATTTAATGCATTGTTCAAAAATTAAAAATGAATATAATCTGATATAGTGTATGCTGATATTTGCCATTGATTTAGCTAATTCATAGTTAATTGTACCTTTTACCCAATACCTTACAGTGAAATAAATAACCAATGAGCAACTCGCAAGTTGTACACTTTTGTTTTATTGCTTTTAAATACGATATTTTACATAATTAAAAATAAAGTTTTTTAGTTTTCTCATCTAATTTTAGTAGTACTTGACCCACTGATTACGAATTAATTAGTAACTTTTCTTCATATCAAATTTGGTTTCCCAAAATTTATGAATTTTTTTTTAATATTCTTAAACGTTCTATAAGTTTGAATAAGTTTTTTAAAAAAATATTATGAAAGATCATGATAAGGAGATAAAGTCAGATTTGAGCCAAAAAACTGTTTTTGCAAATTCATGAACTTTCTGTTGAACTTAAAATATTTTTGAAAGAAAAAAGTTGATGTTTTGAGTAAAATACAGGAGCTTCAGCTTTCAAATATTTCTTATATTTTATGTATCATGATAGAAAACATTTTTAAGAACGATCTGCAAATGAAACTCTATGAAAGTTATTTGTATTTTACATTCATCTATTCTCGTTGGAGCAATGAATCTCTAAAGAAAAAGCCTCAATTTTCTTTTTCACGCAAACAAATATCACTCCAAGTATAAACATCATAAATATATTATCAATGTAGTTTTTTAAATCCTTAAACATGAGGTTTCTATTAAAAATATTTACCATATATTACTATCTACAATACTAAGCGTAAAAAAAAAGACTCGAATCTTAAAATCCCCAAAAAATGACAAGAAAAAATTATGGCATTTGCAGGAAGAACCTGAGCCTGGTGGAGAAAAACTAAGGGCATATTTAGAACTAAGGGATTGAGTTCTACTGAACTCAGTTTATTTTGATCTCAAGACATTAAAAAAGTCTAATTTTGTTGACCATTATACAAGATCCTTGTTTAAATTAGGTAATGTATGTACTTGTGGGTAGTCATTAAACATACAAACGTAAAAAGTAAATAGTTACAACTAACAATATTAATATGTACATGCATTTAAATTGCAATTCTTAGAAAATCACATACATATGTACATAAATACATTAAAAGTAAATCTACTGTCATTTTTATCTATTTATTTTTTTGCAAATTCGTTAATGTAGATATAATTGCACGCAATGTGCCTTCTTTAATTTAATTACTATCCATGGTGGTTCATGATGAGTAGAATATGCTTAATTGAAAGCTATTGTACATACAAATTTTATTAACTTAAAATTGGCTGAAACTCATAGAAAGAGAGAAAAATAGTCAAAAATATCGATTTGCCTGTAAAATAGTACAACAATAAGATATTAGATCCTAAAAAAAAATAATTATTTAATGACTAGTTTTAACTATGAAAATCGTATTAAAGATTTTAAAGAATAAGTTAACCAAACTTTATGGGTATAAAACATCGACGTATCATATTTGAATTTATAAAAAAAATATAAATGAGCCGGACTTTCAATATTTGAAAACTCTGTGTACATACGAAGAGGAGAGCCAATTATTATTATTATCTATTCCAGGAACAAGGACCAACTAGGGAAAGAATACAAATATTACTTTTCTTTTATTTGTTTTATCGATGAACGCTGAAGATGATTTTCGTGGCTAATCAAGTGTTCGGGCCAATAATTGGCGATTAATATTGAGGATACTTGATCTATTGAATCTCTCTCTCTCTCTCTTTTTTTTTGGGGGGGGGGGGATTCCAAAGGAACCTTTTCATTACAGAAATCCTTTTGTACGAATACTCAAAGGGAAATTCGTCTTGTTTTTGTCCGAAACAATGCTGGTTATGTTGTTTCATTTTATTATTTGTATTTTCATTAGTATGACGACAACAACTCAGATCTTTATCCATCACTTAAAATCTCTTCAATTCAACCTTTTTCTAACTGAGGACCGGTCAACGCTTGACAATTTTAATGCGGACCGTGGGTTGAAATATTATTAATAATAATAAACGTGAATCCACTGTGTTTCCTTTTATGGAGCTTTATTACCACATGTTTGCTCCAACAATATAACATATTATAACATCAAAAACTGTCTGTAACACTAAATCAATGGGAGCCCTGGGCTTGCTTCTTTGCAATGAGATGGTTCCATCCGAGAGTATTGGCAGTCAAAGACACCCAAAGAGTGTTATTTATGTCCAGCCTACTCCTTTGCCTTGTTTTGGAGCCTGTCATTGCATAAAGCCCCGCTTCACACGGATGGGATGTTGGAAATGGCAACAGGGTCTTCAGGACTGTGTTAGCGATCTCCGGGTATTCTGCCATGACTTTAATCCAGAACATCGGCAGAGTTGTTGTCTCAAACACTGTGTTAAGGCCGCCGACATTTGTGATCTCCTGCAGTTGGTCTTCTTCTTGCACGGACATGCTGGATTCAGCTGGTTTGTTGACAAATGGGTCACGTATCCAATCCTTGGCCGTTCGCGGGTCCTTTGAGGTTGGGAAGAAAAAAATAGATATAACTAATTAATTCTTGTATGGCCTGGTACTGATTGATCCACGGAATGGCACCGGTCCGCAGCCCGGGGGTTGGGGACCACTGCTCTAGTATTTGTAGAAACCGAGTAGAATCAAAAAGCTATCAAAATTTTATACAGAAACAACATGCATTTAATTAAATTAAGTATGTACTTGCTATTTCTATCCCTTTTGTAAAGAGGGGAATCACAAAAAAATTCCAAACGTTATTATGAGATATTTATTTAACACCCTTTCTCAATAAAAGTTGCATACATTTTTGACACTGGATTAAGACGTCAATAGTCACTTCTACAAGCATAATATGTATATAAAGTAAGGAATGTTTGTAATTTATTTATTAGAACATTATAGTCTTGGATTTTTTATTATGTACAAGAGTGCATGAAGGCAAGTACTGTAATTACTTATTATCTTGCTAACAAATAAATAACATTGTTATTTATTCATATGAAGGAGTCAAGTATTGTTGAAGAGGTCAGGAAGAAAAAAGGAAAAGGTCTTGTTGATTTATTTAAGTTTTCTTTGAAGAAAAAAGATCATAGTACTGATAATAATAATAAAAATAATAAAACATTTCATTTTCTTTAAATTTGTATGTCAAGGTCTTTGATTTTTTGCAAGGTCAGATAAATAAATCGTGGAATAATATTCAAATTAAAAATAGTCATTAATCATTTTATACACAAAATTAGCTGTCAAATAATATGATGACAGGAAATAAATTTATATTCATATAAAATCAACATTAGTGTTTTTTTTTTTATTTCTTTGAATCAACTAAAAGGGATAATTTATAGAAAATGTAGAAAAATTAGGATTTTTTTTGTTAGAAAATTTCAATTATAATATGTACAAATTTGTTTTTTGATGTTTTAGTAAAGATTATACAATCTTTATATATGGACATCCCATGGCCGACATACGAGAAATTTAATGATTCTTTTTTCTGACAAAACGGTTTGAGTTCATTCAAACTTATTTGTATTATTTTTAATAACCAGGTCCTCTGTGAGACATTATGCCCACAGATAATTTTGCTCTCTGACTTCTTGTAATTATATGTATATTTATTATGCATTTATTCTATAGAAAATATAATATTTTCCTTTGTTTAGTCAATAAATTTCAACCAAAAATGGGGAATTAATTAAAACCATTCAAATGCAAAATATATCACCAAATAGAAAATATAAACTCTATCTATGCCAGTCAAATGTATATATCATATATATTTGTAGATTACTATCTGTCCGTTTGCTAAGTATAGAAAGCTTCAAAATACTGAATTGATCAAGTTGATTTTTGACAAGTGACCTAAATGGCTAATTTTTTTTTACAGGGGTCTATATATAAATTAAATTTACGTTATACTCTTGGTGTTTCTGTAAAAACATTTTTTATAAAGTAATCTTGGCTACATAGCATTAAGTCCTTCACTGAACTTTGATGGGTCTAGTTTAAAAAATGAGGGCCTTAATAAATTATTATTAAAATCATCAATGGATTTATAATACTTTTTTGGGTAGGGATTCAACCCTACGTAGAGCAAAATAGTGGTTTTCATTTTAAAATAAATGTCGTCTATATAGTCTATAGTCTCATATGACATAGGCTACTTAGTTTTTGCCCTAAGAGCAATATTTGTGTTCAAATTAAGTTATTATGACGAAACGCTTTAAGACTAAAATATAAAGTTGTACAAAAAAGAATTCGAAAATTGGGACACCTCCAAGCACAATGGCTCAGGTCTAAAAAAATAACTGTTATTTATATAAATATATATTTGAAAATTTAATTTAGTGGGTTCAGCTAGTGTCTTAATAAAAATTAATCGATGAAAAAAGATCATATCAAATAATATCATAATATTAAATTCTTGAAAAAATATTTGACTAGATTTTTAAAACTTTATCCGGTTTATAATATTAGAATTTATGTATCTGTACTAATTTAAATTATACTCCGTATTTATTATAATTCTCTTTATAGAATAACACTAAGGATTTAATAACTCCATACGCATTGTTACAACACATCCTGGAATATAAGCCAAATAGAATATCTTCATAAAGAACATTGAAAACTTAGCAATAAGCTGACAATGGCATCCAACTTACAATCAAAAATCAAGGCTGGAACGGCTAATGTAATTATTTTTTATTAAAGACACCTATGAATAGTGATACAAAAAATTAAGACTATCAAGATACTTTTCACAAGTTTTGATCAATTACCTAGAAAAAAATAAGTATTATCATAAATTGAAGTCCACAGAGGGTTCATAGAAATTGGTGGACTTATAGCTATTCACAGTAAAATGCTTAAAACTTCTTTCATTGAGTATTTTACATTCATTAAATAATTTTATTGGTCAAATATTTTCAAAATAGTATTTTTGATACGTCAGTTTTTCATGGGGACTATTGAAACAAATAAAATAAAAAATAGTTGGTCATACGCTATTATCTTGATATTTCAATTCATTGACTAAGGGGAATTAAAGCAGTCATGGGCTTAAGCATTTTACAACAAAATTTAAAGTTAATGAGGAAGAGAATGATAACATTGACTGAGGCAATCAAATCATAGTATCTTTGTATGTTCATTCACTAAATAGTTTACAAAATATCATTTTTTAATTATTGAAATCATAGAAAAAAAATGTTGGATCTTATCTGCGGTCATATCCTCTCTCAATCTCTCAAATAGCTTTAGGAAAACTCACTGCCTGATGATAAACTTTGTGATTCGAAGAAATTACTTTCATATTAAGATAAACACTTATTGTAAGCAAATTCTTGCCCGAGTGAGCATCTATTTTTTAGCCCATACGTTGGGTACCTGTAGTCTTTTGAAACTTTCTTTTTTGAGATAGTTTTCAAAAGTATTATAAAAGTTCCAGAGTTTGCACAAAGCTATCTAAAATATACAAAAACTCGTATATTTGTATTACTTACAACACGGACTTAACACCGCTAATATAATCACTCAATCTCTCAGACAGCGAGGTAATTTTAATTTTTACTCCGTATTTCTTGTCCATTATTTATTTTTTAATATCACTAATAAACAACAAACATTGGGAAAAATTTTTTGTATATCCTCTGGCTTATGAGTTAGGAGGAATAACAGCAAATCACAATTACTCACATCATTCGGAATGAAGACGTTGATGATGATCAGGTAGCGTTGATGTAGCCAATATTTCGAGACACAGGAAAATTTTGAACATAGTTGCTGTAGTCTTGACAATAAATTTCAAGGGTCAAGAATAAGATCTTTAAAAATTGATCTCAAGACCGAAATTTAATGATATTCATGAATTACATTACATACTAATGATAATCTTGATATTTATTACAATTCAACGTCTTCTCCGTTCACTTCATTACTTCGTGGACATATTCAAAGTAGGGGATTACGTACATAATATATATCATGTTGGTAGACATCACAAAACGGGTACTTTTCTAAAGAACCAAAATGGATAGATATTTTCAATGATAGACAATTGTAGTTTGCTAATTGAGTATTTCAATAGAAAAATGTTAAATTATAAAATATTTTTTTTTGTCAAGTAAAAGCAATAACTTATTTAATTCAAATTCAATATTCAAAGATCATGGACACTCGAAAAAGCTCATACATATCTGTTATTATACGCTCCAAGGGTCTATTACGATCCTATCATCACCTACATCACAACCTTCCAGATCATGATGGTGAACAAGAAGAAAAGACTTTAGCCAAATCGGAGTATGACCGACGTCGTAGTTCCATTCTAAATGTACTATCATATGACAAGGATCCGGTATACCCTTTTGTTGATCGTAGATTCGTTAATAATAATAATAATTATAATTATTGATGTCGTTGTGAACGTTTATCCCTTGACACCTCTTCATTTGAATATTATCTATGTATGTTTGATGCTGTCTGTAGTTAAATTCTTAAATGTTTTAATTATATTTTTATTTAGAGTTTTCTGATCCCTTGCGAAACTTTGTCAAATACCCGGGAAAAGGTAGCATATAAGTTCATAAGTGTAATTTTGAAGTCTTCCAGCTTCTGCCTTCATATACGTCATTGTTCATTTTTCAATGACGTCAGATCAAGAGCCTCTTAAGAATAAAGGACTCAATTAATGTTAGATGTATTATGTATATCAATGAGCTCTAATATATATATATATATAAGGCCGAAATTATATTATATATATTAGACATTTCTTTACAATTATTTACTTCTGACGTAAAGTACAACTAAAGTCTGATTGGTCCTGATTAACTTTGATAAACTTGATTAGTTGTCAATTGGTAAATTTGATTCCCTAGTTAATTCCATTAAGCAGCAGCAAGATGTGATTGACTAAATTAATGTTGAGTAAACAACGTCTATAGATAAAAAAAATTGTAATTATATGAAACTTAATATTAGGTATTAGGCAAAGTTTTTCTGGCAATCAGGCAACCCAATACACATAGTTCTATGATATAATGTTTATAAATCCTATGTTTTAAGTATTAAAATTGATAATGTGATATTTGCAGGGTGGAAAGAAATCCCTTTTCCAAGTCAAAATATCCAAGTTAATAAAGTCGGACTCTAAGATTTTTTCATCTGCCGCACGTAAGTACCTTTAATATTTCTGTTCAGAAGGAAATTTGAAAAAGTTCATGTTTTAGCATATAAAAGTTTCGATTTTCCATAATAATAATTAATTACTATTTATTCTAATCAAAGAAGCCGTAATATATGTATATTTAAGTGTCACTGTCATCCTCTTCAATATGATTTTTAGGAATGTTAATAATATGCAAATGGGATGTGTAAAATAAAAAAAAAGAGAAAATCAACCTGGTAACTTTGACAATTTGATGAATGTTGAGAGGGAAGCAGCTTGAGCTGTCATGACGTTTTACTGAGCACCAAGCTGCTATTCTCCTCTATATATACAAATGAAGATATCAATAATAGATAATAACATTATGTATGCCATAGATGAGAGGCAGAAAATTAACTGAAATTAATGTCAGGAAATTATATATTTTTAACTAACAATAATTATATGAGGACTTGAGCCCTTTTTGTTTACATTTTATTTGCTTTATTAACCTTAATGCATGTATTCCTTCATGCGAAATCTATACTATCAGGTAGATGTTTAGGAATGTAAATCATATGCAATTCGGGCGTGTTATAAAAAAAGAAAGAGAAAATCAACTTGGCAACCCTGACAATTTAATGAATGTCGAGGGAGGAAACAGCTTGAGCTGTCATGACGTTTTACTGAGCTACAAGCTGCTATTCTCCATTATATATACAACAATAAATAATAACATAGATGAGAGGCAGAACATTAACTGAAATTAATGTCAGGAAATTATATATTTTTAACTAATAATAATTATACGAGGACTTGAGCCCTTTTTGTTTACATTTTATTTGCTTTATTAAACTTAATGCATGTATTCCTTCATGCGACATCTTTACTATCAGGTAGATGTTCTCCCCTCAGTAATAAAGGAAAAATGATAACAGCTTTGGAAAACAAAAAGTACTGTTCGAAGAGCTAACTCCACAAAGTCTCGCACTCGGCGTTTTGCATATTATTAACATTCCTAATGATTTTACAACAATACAGAGTAAAATTTTAGAGAGTAATTATAAGTGGGGGAGGGTTAAAATATTGAATTGAGTTAATTTTTCGTAAATAAAATTTTGACTCTGTTATAAATCTGTTGAAATAAATTGTTTTTAAATAGCAGACAAATTTTGATTATAGTTTCTTCAACATTTCTTCCTCTTATTTGCAATATATAACATGACCCTCCCTCTCTCCCTTATTGGGTGTTTAACCTAAAAATTTGCAGTCTGTCTTATATTATGCACTATTATGTTTCAAATCATTTCCTCGTGAGTTTCACATATGAAGAAATGGGATGCGAGTCGTACGACATTTCCATTTTGGTGTATATATGTATATTGTAAAAGGCGTAGTCAAAAAATGAGAAGAAGTATTTAAATGCCGAATTGAAGGTACTTGTGATAGAAATGATTGAAATTCATTGTTCATTATAATGTCATGAAAGTAATTTTTAATTTCCTGAATTAAAATTACTTATTGATAAGTATTATGTTGCTCATTATAAAATATCAGCAGCATCATTCGTAAATGAAGAATAAAATAAGTTACATATTAATAGATCAAATTGAAATGAGTGAAATCAATTTATAGTCTGTAATTAATGACTGGGGATATAATTAAATGTGACGTTAATATACGTACAAATTACAACTTGTATCACCTGCTTATACAAGTTACAACTTGTACAGAACATTTACAATTCACTAGTAGACGGCGGTATCTCACTAACATGAAAAAATTTGTTGTCATCTATCGATAACCTTGGCTTAAATTTAAGGCTCTTTATAATAATGTTGTTTACTCATTATCAAACCTTAACCACGAGTGAATTTATTCTTATTAAAATTGTAATTAAATATAAATTATTGCTTATTTAGAATTTTTAGGAGCGATAGTCATTTGAAAATGACATATAAATTACTCACGCTTCAAATTAGTTCCTTTTGCTTATACCTCAAGAAATAAAAAATATTAATATTTATTCACTCCCAAACATCATAAGCCCTAAGAAAAATAATTTTTTAAACTTTACAATGCTTTTTAAATAAATTTTATATTCTTGAATAAAATATAAGCCCGTTTTTTTTCAATACACAAAAATTCAAATAAAAAATATTCAATAACCGAAATAAATATAAAAAACTTATTAAAGATTCGTAATTATCAAATTAAATATGAGACTTAAAAGATTTTCAAAAAGAAAAAAAAAATTCTGTTGATTTATACTATCGATTATAATTATCCTTATCAGCAGTTTTATACAAATAGTTAGTCAAAACCAACGTCAGTATAATTAAAATAATATTTAAACTATATTTTTTATTTTAATGTAAGTGACCATTATTGATTAATTATCGTCACAATTAACCATTTAAATTTTAAACTATGTATGTACATATGTAATAAAAGAGGTTGCGTGGTTGAAATATATAATCATTCCGTTGATCTTTGAATATTTAAAGATAAAATTATCATAATTCATATCATAATCAGTGACTGAAATTGACTTACTTTTTCATCATTTAATAATAATATTAGTCATCGGTATGGTGTCTGTGATTCAAATAGGAAAATTTTTATAATAAACTGATTTTGATTTGATTTCGTTCAATCATATTTCCATTCCACAATTGAATTTGTAGTGAAACAAACAATGAAATTCATGTATATTAAAAAAAATGTTTTTGCCTTTTAAAAAAAAACAAAAATCAAATATTTTACGAATTATTTATGTATATACTTCTTATATCCAACTTCATTATTTTCTAACCTTATGACACGTAAGTAAAACGGATTTGAATTGCTATATTATGGAAACATATATTTAATACTGGTACTGGAATACAAATTTATTTGACTATTTTGATTTTTGCTGTCTTTACAAATTAAATACAAACATGGAAAGTAGAATAATTCATTTTAAATGAAAGCATTTCTTGTCCATATTTTAGTTGGCTTATAATGAGTTAATAAAACATTTATTTTATATTCAATCAAATTAGTTATTACCTAAGTGAAATTCACCATCCACTGGTTCACAACTGATACCAAATACATCAAATTGTATTTATTTTTAAACATATGTATATGGATAATTCTGTCAATTGTGCATAAATAAATCTTGATCCATCCCCAGAGTATCCATAATAATATTCCATTTTTAACATTTAGTCATCATCACAAACAAAGGTGGTCTTTAATATTTCAAGTGGTGGCAAATGAAAATAATATTTTTGTTGAGGAACGATTAATTTGTAAATCTGTCGTCTAGTGAATAGACTGAGAGATATCTTATCATTTACATAGACATGATCCCCCTCAATAACTGATAATAAATACAATGTTTTGAGAGTTTACAGCTTTCTAGTTGATTAGCCTTTGATGGGTATCATTTATTTGACATTTTCTCTCGAAATATATCGGTTATTGAGTGGTATTTGGTCCTCAATATGAATGTATTTAGCTTTTATTGATTCTCTTTTTGTACATACTTATTGAGAGAGTAGATATTCTAAAATTTAGAGATTCTTAAAAAAAAGACTATTAAATTTGATAATTGTTTTTTGTCCATATGATCCCGAAACATTTTTGTACCGGGTTATCATTTGTTGTCAAATCATTTTTTTTACAGATTGTTCTTTAAGAAACACTAGATGCATGCAATGATTATGCCAATTTGCGGAAATTGTCGTTTTTTTGGCATAATGATTGTGAATCTACTATTGAAATATTAATATAAGAAAAATTTATTCTATATTACTCTAGTATAAATGAGTAAAAGAAATTAATCAATATCTTAGCTCACTATAGCTTATTTCGTCCATATTTTAATAGTTTTGATTTCAAAATATAGTTTTTACTCAGTAAATTGGGAGAAAATGCTCCCAAAAATAATACACTTATATTAAAGTTGTAAGACTCATAGAGATTTTGTAGAATTAAGTAAAAAAGTCTTTACAAGGAAGCTTCTTTTTGATCGAAATACTATACGTATAACAATAATTGAAATAAGTAAATCCAAATCTGCCAAGATATGAATTGATAACGATTATTTTCAACACTTGAGATACAGGGGTATAGCCTGTTAAAAAATGATAGAGGTACCCATACTTTGTAAAAATGTGGAAAAGTAATAAAAAATTAAATTTTTGAAAAGATCAATACTTACAATACCATTTTCTAGTGCTTCCTCATAATTGTATCATCGTATCAAACTTTATGCTGCTAATAAGGCAATTACATTATTACCTCCAACTGTTGGTCTATCTTTTATATACTTAATAGATTCAAAATTGACAGGTTTTACAAGTCGTTGTCTGTTAATTATAATTTGATTTATTTTATATATTGGTGTCATAATGACTGTTTCTTCCTTCATTGTCAACTTGTTGTAGGCCTTTAAAATATAAAAATCCATCTTTTTATTTCAATCTTTCATAAGAATTTTTTCAATTTGTCTACATCCTATATATGTATATATATTCTTTTATAGAGTTAGTCAATACATTTACTAAAAGAAGATTCAATACTGGGTTATGAGAGTCTTTTGAATTATAATCCATAGACTCTCATGATTTATAAGCTATAGAATGACACAAATGCAGTAACTTTTCTGCAATATGATAGATTACAATGTATGTAGTAATGAAAAGCTATGACTCTAAATAATTTTAAAACGTATCTATATTTATGCTTAAAATTATGTCCATTCCAACAAATAGGTGTTGTGATAGGTTTCCATGCGTCTTGATACATATTATATTCTATATACCCACACATTATTTAAAATATTATTTATTAACACTTAGAGGTAGAGAAAACACTTTTGACAAGAAATTCGAGGTATTTTTGTTTCCTGTTGAGAAAAGTTTTGATAGTGTACGGAGAAGTACTTTTGAATATATAACATATATATATATATATATATATATATTTGTTTGTTATTTTATTTAATAGAAGTACATACAACATGTAAAAAGTATGTATGTATTGATTATATACATTTGACAAGCCACTCAAATATACTTACTTACTTCCTACAGACTTTGTTTTCTGAAAGACTTTGTGCGTCTAATAGAATTTTGAAAACATGCCAAGGTAACAAAATTGACTATATAAAAAGATCAGTGGTGAAGTCAAACCCTATATTTGTGGGGGAATACTTTCTTCAAATTTTGCAAAATTTTTTAAATAGACTACAAATTAAAAAAAAAAAATGTCTACACTCTTACAATTTTTTTTTAACAAGAGACGGAGATAATTTTTTTTTCTTACTTTTATAATTATAAAGCTTGTTATTTCTTTTCATAATCCTAAAATTTGACACACGGTCCCCTAGCCCTCTTTGCTACTCCTCCATAGATCAAGATACATATCTAGAGATACAATTTTTGTTATTTATTAAATGTTAGACTCTTAATTGAAACATTACTTATAAATTCAGATTTCATAACGCAAAAGCCAAGCATTTTCCTTACTTATAGCTCATTTTTTTTTTGCAAACCTGTCGTGGGAGGCGTCGCGTAGCAAAGCTTCATCAGCCGTTCACAGACTCATTTACGTGGGTAAAAATAATAGTTTACGTCCAATTAGCTGCTGTAGTTAAGTGAAAGCTTGTATGTTCTTTCTATTTATGTTCAATACCAAGACTACTTTTTTTGTCTCCTTGTAACCTTTTCGAAAACTTAGTGTTTTTGATGATTTTGTCTTTGTCCCCACTGGAAAGAGGGAGCGGGAAAAAAAAATGACCGATGAGGAATTTGGACTGATCCAACACAAGCTATGATACCCTTGGACATTTGAATAAATATTAATGCTTTTATGAATAGTGATGTCCAAATAATCCATATAAATGGAGCTAAAAATGCAAACAAAAATGTAGAAAAAAAGCCAAAAGTAAAAATAAATTAAGTAATATTTCGGTAAAAAAAAATGGCGACTGAATGTAAACTTTTCTTTTCAAACAGGACCTTGTTCCACTTAATAATCATCTGGTACACCATTTGCCTGTTCCTCTTGCTTATGAGGAGATCCTCAAAGCTGCTGAAGGCTCTCTCGCAGTACACAAATGTCATGGAGGGGGGGGGGGAGCTGAAGCTCGCTATGATGTTGGGGTCTTCCTTCAAGCCAGACACATTATCTCCTGTGAGTACTGAGCCAACTTTATTCATATTCTAATAGGCTGGCTTCTTCTTTAGGATCTTCTCCAGCTTGCCGGTAAATTTGGGGGTGGTCAAACCCTCACGCTCCTGAATGATGAACAAGGCCTAGACAAGAGGTAGTATTTCCTCAAGCTAAGTGATGCTCTCCTTTAGGATCTTGAAGTTGATCTTGATGGCTCGGGCCATAGGTTAAAAATAATGCAATTAAGGCCTCAAAATGCAAATAATAATAATACAAATAAAGATGTAAAATGCAGATAACTCTTATTTATATAATTTAGACATCACTGCATATGTGTTCCTAATTCGGAGAGTCAGCTGTTTCAGATAATTGAAGAGTCAATTGATGAAAAAAGCTGAAAGAAAAATGTATAATATGGCTGCTTATCTCATAAAACATGTAGTGAATATATGATTGTAACAAGTTAACTGATTTGTAGAATGATGACATCACCTTAAAATTCCTTTTTGCATACACCTAGGAGTTATGGCCTATTGCTATTTATTTCCTCGATTTTATTTTATACTTATTTATGGTACATATCCTACCTAAAAGAACAAACGTAATAAAGGTCGTCAATAACCAGATATTCAAACGATTTAGACAGCTCCTTTTTTGCAATGACATACCTACTTTATTATTTATAGAGTATGACAATCCTGTACTCATAGTTGACAATATATGTATAAATATACTTTGTAAACATAAGCACCACATAAAAGTTTATACGTTTTGATTCAATTACTGCATACAAAAACATTAAACACATTTACAAGACATATTATAACAATTATGTCTTTTTATAAATAACTATAGTTTTATTATTATTTAAGTGCATTCATGTTGGAAAATAAAAAAAGAATAAACGTATGTTTTATACTAACATAACACATACTTAAAGGTAGGCAAAGAAATTGACTCATGACTTTTGATAAAATGAAAGGAAAAAAGAAAGAAAATGGGTCCGGACCTACATATTCAAATCGTAATAGTAACTTATAACCCATGGATACAGTCAAGGAACATTTGTAGACGTGAATAAAAACTAATAAGGGGCTTCATTTTTGTATATTTGATATCATTATATATATTCGCGTACCAACCACCATTCAATTGGATTACACTCGAGCTTCATCCTAGCCAAAACTGCATGTATAAGCAACGTAATTGTATTATACTTTGAAAATTAGGATATTTAATCCAATTTCTTAGCTAATGTTGTATGGTTATCTTGTGCTGTATCTTAATTTTTGTTCATTTTTTTTCTTCAAAATTTCAATGGATACACCGAGGGTAACCATGTCAAGTTTCATCAAAATTAAACTTGTTGTTTAGAAGGAGTACACTGTAATATTTTGGCCACTTGTGGCCTCTTTTATTTTAAACCACTAACATTTCTTGTTTTATAATCTTAATGAACTTATTTGATGAAAATTTATAAATTATAAATTTAAATTATAAATTTATATAATTTATAAAGACTTATAAATCGACCATTTGAGGGTGCCCCTGATCTTCAACCTTACTGAAAGTTGAAATGGTAACCCCCTTGAAAGGTTCTATGTAATCATTTAAACAGATACCCTTTATTAATAGTACTTATTATATTCTTTATGGGCCAGGGTTGAAGAGAATTCTAAATTATACTTTGTTTGAAATATCAAATTAATTGAGAATTAAGCAATTGTTTTTTCAAGGAAATAGAAGATCAAACATTAAATAATAATATTTGAAAGGTTTCAAATGAAATGATTAAGAATATATATTTTAGTTTCGAAAGGAGTGAATATATAAAAGAATTAAAAATTAAATGATCTTTTATCCATTGTATAAAGTACAAAAATTAGTCTTTTTTGGCTTAGGGAGTTTAGGAAAAACGTTGTAAATTATATTTTCCTAAAATGTCTCTCTAATTTTTCTCAACTCATTGTTTTTTATTGAAATTTCAAACTACAATATGAGTACATAATGATTATTCAGCTAGTTTTTGATTGAAATAATTAAAAACAAGGACAATATGTGACCTTGAAAGTCCATATTATACAAATGTATATTATCTACGTCTTATAAAAGGAAAAGTTAATTCTTTCATGAACAGCAATAACAACATATAACATAATAAAAAAAAATGTTATTCTCTCTATTTTTTTTTTTTTTTTTGGAACAACGGTCACGATTTTTGACAATATTCAATAATAAATAGTCAATGGTAATCGAGTTGAATGTACAACAACCGAGTTCTTTATATTCTGACAAACATACTTAATTTAGAAGTTTTCTCCTTGATAATAAAATAAAAAAACACGTCAAAATGCTTGCAGATAAGAAAAAACTCATTCTTTGTGCCGTTCGATTGAATCGAAAAGATTCTGGGAACTCCCTCATCTCAGTGTCAGGAAAGAGTAAGTAGGACATATCTACATTTGATTAATTATAATTTATGGAACATTAAGTACCAACATAAATCAATTACTCTATTACCGGAGTCAAATAATCATTAATAAACTAAGTTTTAAACGAACCTTATACTTCTTAAATGGTTTATTCAGTGGCATTAACTTTAAATACAAATTATAAGTATATTACTGAATGGAAAGAAAGATCAAAAATGGACTCGGTGACTACATAAGCCAAAAATATAGAAATTAAATATCCGTTTATTCTTAATATGAAAGGATCTTAAACATAGAATGAATCTATAATGTCCATTCAATCATTTTAATTCGTAGTAAATCTTTCAAAATGGGAGTAACATGAATGGAAATCATAAACGGCTATTTTCTTATTTTGTATTTTTTCAGGAAAATATACATTAGTCAAAATATCTTTCAGTCAAATGTCATTTGGCAAATTGTCCCGTATGTTGTCATGGTTTTCTCATTATCTTTAGAATTACTCCGCATTTTGAATGTTTAATATTTCGAGATAATTAACCAAGAAATTTCATAAAATAAATTGATTTAATTGGACAAATCTTTCCAACACTCCTTTATTAACTTAAGTCAAAAAGATTTAATTGAACATACATACATTTTAATACCCATCAAAATATCATATTTTTATTAAACAAATCAAACTATGAGCTCTAGAACATAAAAACCTGTTAATTATTTGGTTGAACCAATCTCCCATTTATTGTCATAATTTTATTGCTCTCCTTCCTTGAAATGAAAATCATCGATTTAAAAGTTCATATATTTAGAATAAATATAATATATCATTAAATGATTCATGTATTTATATATATATGCTCTTGATCATGAAGGAGCTCCGGATTTATATACATCTATTCAACTCAGTACATATTCCGATAAGTTAGCAATTAGAATCGATTGGAATATCCTGATCTCTCCAATAGGATCTAGTGATATCACAGGCAATGGATCTGTAAACCACCATAAAAATGAGTTAATCGAATTTGCCTACAACCGGGTTGTAAAACTAGAATCATTTGAACATCAATGGATTTGTTTACAAAGGAAACTTTTTGCTCAACTCTTTCGTCGTTCATTTGCATTGTAGATAAGGCCGTTTATGATGTGTCTGTCTTGACTATCTGAATTATTTCTAGAAGTGTGACTCATATTTTACATCCAATCAAAATCTAGTATCCGTCGTGTAAAAACCTGGAAGAACTCGTCATGTAAAGATCCGGGATATACCTATTAGGCACAATAGAATGTTCAGAATGAAGATATTGACGCTATTTAATTGCTTTGTTCCTTGAGTTTGGATACACAGATTGGATTAGATACAATTTGTAGCTAATGATATAAAATGGTATCGTATACTTTTAATAAGGATGATGCATTTCAAGAATGTCAATTCTCTCGAACATTCATTCTTCAACATACTTTTTTAACCTTCTTAATAACAGAAGTTGTACACAATTATTGGTGAGAACCAAATATCTCAAGGCACTTTTCCCCGAATTATGACACTTCTACTACCATTTTTTAATTAAAAAACAAAACAAAGGAATAATCATGCATTGTACGTAACCTAGTACTATTCCAATAAATATCGATGGGACTAAATAAATGAAATATTATTTTGTTATTATATTTATTGTGTAAGCAAATAATATATGCATGATTACTCTGAGTTTATCATTTTCTTTTAACCTAGGTATGTGTAAATGTTCGTTATTTTCTTGACATTTAGAATTGCTTTTAAGTACTTTTATTTGTTATGAAAATATAAACTGTCATGCAAAGTAAATTAGGAATTTTAGAGCAATTTTCGGTACGAGATTTGCTTACTTTATTTCTAAACAATAAATAGAGCACTAATTAAAAAATAATAATGGTATAGGCCTTTTAAAATAAACTTATGCAATGAGTAGCTATCAAAGAAAAAATTCAAAGAACACAGCCATTTTTATACAATTTATATATATTGAGATATTTTCTATGATTATACTGCGCCGTATTAGAGGATAGAATCTCCCTTCTTGCAACTCCAAAAGTTAGTTCCTATTAAAATCCCTAAAAATAATATTTTGTATCTTGTGGCTTCTTAGTCCTTCCGCATTCATTAATACTAAGTAATAAGAAGTCATTACTCATTATTTGACACTAAGTATGATTTAATCACCCTCTAAAAACTGAGCATTATAGCTACATTATCAAATAGAGTTGATTGCTAATTTAGCCATATATTTAAACTACATAAAATAACTCATAACATTGGTAGATTTTTTTCATGTTTTTCGAGAATTCTTCTTATTTGAAATAATAATAATAATAATATCACTAGATATACATAACGGAAGCCCCAAGTTACAGGTCCCTGTTCCAGTTTTATTAATATGCTAGGAAAGTCAACTATGACAACTATAAAGTGGTATAAATATGAAGGTTATTTGAGGAGTCTTAGGATAAAATATGAAATTTTTAAACCAAAATTACTCCCCTAGAATGCAGTTCTACATTCCATTAGGTGCCTCACTAGATTTTAATACTTAAAATAATGTGCAAAATATAAGTATTACTACAGAGTTACACAATTCGCCATCCTTTATTGATGAAATTGTTGTGATTTTGTTTAAACGTAGGGAGACCATGGCTCTCCTCAACACTCCAACTACATTCATCTTTTTAAGGATCACCTCATAGAGTCGGAAGTTCATTATATGAATATATTAGTGATGTGTCAGATTTCTAAACTTGTAGAAATTTGCAGATATATGTTGATGTCAATATTTATGAAATATAGATACTCTACCCCCACCTCCCATTCTCCACCTCTCTCACCTTCTGATAATCCCTTAGTTCAGTGTGAAGTCGTATAAGAAATAAAAATATCTCCAGATGTAAATCTGGGTATTTATTTCAATCCAACACGGATGTAGACTCGGGTGCAAACATTTACCACTCTTCAAAAGTCCTAGTCAAGTCTCAAGTCTTTTAGTCAAGTTGTGAGTCTTTTCATCTAGAGTTCGAATTCCATATCCCAGATCACGAGTATTCATACCTTGAGTTTAACTAACCAATTAAAAATAGAATGATAACAAAAGTGTAACAATTGATCGGATGAGAGTTCAATTATTTGATCTTTTTTTTCAAATACTAATAAATTATAGAATATAATAACAATTATTATTATTCAATACAATGTAGGAACATAACAAGACACTTTCCATAGCACTATTTGGTTTTCTATTCTTGCAGTTTCTACCTACGAGTACATTAACTACAATGAATTATATTCTTTGATTGTAAAACAATATACTCTAATTACAGTTGTATTTCGGTTTTTGTTCTTTTTACATAGTCATAACTCAGGAAAAGAAAATCACCGTTGAATATTATTAGTATTTAATGGTTTTATAAATGGTTGCACAGTATATCTATAAATAATCATTTAAATTACTCTATAATAATTTTCCAATTTGTTATTTCAAAAAGGTTAAACAAAAAGGACAAAAGTTTCATGGACATATGATTTTTTTTTATTCGTCAAAAAATATACATACAGACTTAATGATTTATGAGCTCCAGTTTTTTTTTTTAAACCTATTCACTTTTAATTGTCAATACATATAATATTAGTTATTCCACTAATATAAAAATTATCATTGTTTTTTTATTCATCTTTCTGGTTGTTAATTGGTCTTACTCTAATTTGCTCTTGTTTATTTGTGAACATTGTCCTACCATTTTATGAATAATAGTCCTAAATTTAGGAAGAATTACTTTACTACAGGAGGAAAGGCTGTGATATAAAATTACTAATTGTCTACAGATTAAGCCGACATTAAGGACCCATTTTTCAATTAATTAATTATTATCAGCGATTCTCTTTGTATTTCTTTACCTTTCCTACAAAAATAAGAAAGAAAAAAGAACAGAATGGTAATAAGCCAATTAATAAGTCATTTTCTCCAACTGTCTGACTATTCGTTATTTATTAGTTGGGATATTCAACTACTAGTTAGCTATTATAATTCGATTTTAACGTGCCAACGTGGGACAAAACGTTTGACGTATAACAAGTACCTAATATTTAAATAATTTTTATTACATCTCCCTCTCCACCATTAAAATATTTTAAAAATTTTTTAAATATAAATATGGAATGGTGTTATTTATTGTATAAAACAGTAACATGCCATAATTAATAATATTACTTCTTTGGCAAAAGCGCTGTTCATTATTTTACAATTTTTGGCATTTCTACATATCAAAGATGAAGCAGGAATTTTCCAAGAAGAAACATAAAATCCTTACATAAAATAAAATAAAATTCTAGAATTCCAGGAAGTAATTCCTACTAACTACCATATGTTAATATTTGAACCTTTGGAAGTTTGAGAAATGCAATGAAGGATTTCTATGTGCTAATTTCCTTCTATTAATGATAATTCTCCACCAAACAAGCATAAATATGTAACTTTACATATTAAAATACATGGAGTTCTTTTAAAACTTATTTTCTCTTTATTATTGTTCTGAACGTTGATTTGTTTTTAACTCGAATAAGCTATTGCTTAGTTGTGAACAATTCACTACTATTAAAAAAAATAATTCCACAGTTGAGGTAAAGAATTAGTTAACTATCAACTGATATTGAATTTTTTGTTTTTTTGTTTTAGAAGAAAAGATTTTGAGACACTATAAAGTTAATGATGTCTATAATCAGTCACCTGATGATATAAATGATGACGTCATTCAACAAAAATGGTTTCATTCATAAATGTCTAGGATATCAAAATTTTAGGACTGATACATCCATACCCTGTGATACTTTTAATTTATTTTCCTATAGTTTCATTTATTGTTTAAAAAAAGAGTGTCTTTCCATTATACATGTATATGTATGACCCATCTGTGTAAAGGATATCATCATCCATAAAAAGGAACCTGTTGGTCATCTTTTGAGAAGGGACTGGACCAAACGACATCCATCTCTCCCATGGTCATACCTATTTCTACATACTTTCTCTATCTATAAAACACCAAGTTCAATGTCTTACAGAAATGCTTTTAAAGCACATAGAAACAAGACGAAGGAAAAATAAAATTATGCATGATGTATAGCATGTACTGAGTTCAATTTCTTGTCCAGACGTACATACATTTGCTTCTTCGCATTTTCCCAATCTTTACATTGTGTTATTTTTGTAGGGGAGACGGTTTTCTTTACCATTAAAAAACATATAGATACAAAATTTACTTTACAATTGTATAATATATATATGATGCCAACTATTGTGCGTATGTGGGGAGGGGGGAAATCAGGCATTTTTGTAAACGTTTCTTGAAGCCTCATATATGTTAAAATCTGATTTTTTACAAAATTGCTGTATAACATTTGAAATTATTAATTCATTTGTTATCACCTAATGTAAATTATTAAAATTCATTCATTGAGCATATAAGTATTTGAGAAAGTGTTCTTGAGTTATTATGAGAGTGCAAGCACAACGTCATAGAAAGTAATTAATCATTCAAAGTTTAGTTTAGTCTCAATTCTTTTTCCTTTTTGGATTTCTTCATTCAAACTTTTGCTATTTCTACATTTCTGTTGCAAAATCGTCCTCGACTATAGGAACTAACTTTTATAATCTCTCAATGAATTTTAACAATCAAATACAGATAGTTTGGGTTTAATTTTGGCGAGTTCAAGTCAAACCCATTACATTCTAATAACTGACCTCAAAACTCTTATAACTCTCCCCGTATACCCTACCTTTTTTTTAGGTGTACGTACAAAATATCTATGAGGGTATTTATAGGTACATAATACTTAGCTGAGGATGTTACAGAAATAAATCAATTCTAACATAGAAAGTTTTTGGATGTATGTATGTAGTTTAATCTTAACAAGATTAATGGTCAATAGAATCGTTTCTACTATCTATGTATGTATTTATACATAGATAAGTATGCGTATAAATACTTACATAGATATTTTTCCTAAGGATCTTACGCAATATTGTAAATTGTTAGGTACCTAGGTGGATATATGCTTTGTTTTGTTTTGGTCTACATATGTTTATCTCATATTTTTCGTTTATCCTACACATAATATATATAAAATAGAAATTTATTCTTTAGGTACAGATAATATTTATGAGATAAGAATTAACTACAGTAGTTGTATTTTCTACAGTAATAAATCTACCTTTACTTTTGCTCTATCATCATAATATTGCTTAATTCATTTAATAGCTAATTTATTAGCTATAATATAATTATTCTGCAATAAAATGAGTAAAATATGGAATTTCTATATTTATAAACCATCTGTCAAAAAGAAAGAGAAAAAAGGCCTGAAATTGGCTAGTTAGCCAATTCCTTTTTAGCAAGTGTGATGAGAATGATATTTCTTAAAATATATGTTGTTAGAAAATTGTTTAACAATTGTCTAACAAGAGAGCTACTTAATTTGAGTTCAAACACTGATAAGGTGCAAAAGAAGTAAAAAAAAATCCACAGCCTGATAAAAAAAATACGTCCATGTTTTGAGGCTGCTAATGTCTTAATATGAATGAAACCTTTAAAAACCTTTCCCTATATGTCTTAGTTTATTTTCCAATGATGATGGGTGTGGGGGTCTGATTCTTAACCTATCTCAATAGTTATTAATATTGTATAATTGATATAATATAACATACCATGAGTAAGTAAGGCCAAAATTTGGAGTCTACATATAATTTTACTAATGACGTAGATTATAACAAACATGAATTTCATTGATCAATTCATGAACTTTTGTTAGGTTAATTTTCATTAAGTAGTGTGATGTGTTACAATATCACACTGTTGGTGTAAACAAATATCCTTATTGATCAAAAATATTTTCGGGGTCAAATGCCCCTTTATTTAAAATATTTGATAATGTATACTAAAAGCACATTAGCAAAATTATAAAATATTAAATTTTTGCAAAAAAATAAATCCAATTTCATATGTATTTTTGATACTAAGACTTTGATATAAGTAATTGTAAACGCAAATGCAGTGGATTTTTTTAATCACTTTTTTTTGTAAAAAATAAAATTTGTTGACTTGTGTTCTAATAACATAGCTATGTGTTATTGTATTTCTCTGCAAATATCAAATAAACCTAAAAACCCCTTTGGATAAGTTAAGATCACTCTATACCATTCATATCAGATAGTAAGACACATAAAACTTTCAAATTTTGTGTCATCAATTAGAATTACATTTTTTTTTTGGTATGGATTTTCATGGAGAAAATGTTTAGTATAACATATTTAATGTATGAGCATACGTTTTTGAAACTCCAATTTGTAGCCCAAGAATCTCTTCAAGATTTATATTATTTTTCATGCTACCTACAAATTATGATATTAATGTGTCCTTCAACATAAATTTATAACTCCTACCTATTCCAAATCATTCATTACCTTTAGTGCTGCATAGCCTCATATTTCTCTCTCTATCTCTCTTTTCCTCCCTTACATAAAACCGTTTTCTATTTGCGAATTGAAATTTTCTCATGAACAAAATTCTACAAATGAAAGTTATGTTTGTGTGTGTGTGTCTATGTATTTTCTTTAATGACTACATAACTTCATTTATAATTCAATTTAACGCACTTGTCAATTTGATTAATTTACTAATTTCACCAGACCTCTTACAAATCCATTTAGCCTGGAAACACAACGGTATCCACGGAGCATCAACAATAACTCTTACGCATTTTTTTTTTGTTGTTAACTTTTTATTTGTATGTTATTAGACATTAATTTGTTGAACTCCAATGAGTTATCGTTGCTCTGTGAATATATTTACTATTAAATATTATGTAGTACATACACTAATAAGACCTACTAATGAGGGAAATATACTACATTTTTTAATATCAACTGTTGATTTATCCACTATTCTTGTTTTATTGAATAATTCCCTACTATGTAAAAAAGGAAGAATTGTCTAACTGTTAGCAACTGATTTTGTAGTTTTTTTTCCTTTTCTTTTTAGAGGAGGAAAGGTTGAGAGATACAATAAATGGTGTCTCCCATTTTGAAGTATTGATTGAAAGATACAAATAGTATTATATATATATATATATATATATATATATGTATATAATATGTTTATAAAGTCCACTTTTATAAATGGTAAATTGACACATTTAAACCTTTGGAGTCCTTTCAACTCTCACGAACAAGAAAATACCTCTTTTTTTAGCCAATGGGCTATAAAATGAACCTATGACTTGACCATCATAATATTACTCTCTGAACTTAAATTTATGAGCCCACTATGTTCATTTTACATGTTACTCAATATGAAGATAACCTTTGTCATATGATAACATCTTTATTTCTTTTTGCTTAAAGGACTTGTATTCATGAACATATGTAGATAAATGAGGACTCAAATGTTTAAATAAATACCTAGATGCCTACACAGTACATACATTGTATGTACATAATAAATAGCTGTTTTTATCTTCAAGAAAATCCCTCATAATTTCATTTTAATACTCATTTATCCGTTATTTTATTTTATTTTTATAAATCAGTACCTTTAGGAGATTATACCTACCTATACATATGTGTACCTAAATACAATAAGTAATGAAAAAAAAGAAGATATTTTAAATCCTGTTTAACTAGAAATTTTTGTTTAGCCTACGCAACAAACTTTTTCTTTAAAGAACTAATAATAGTTTATACGATTTTCTTGCTAATTAAATATGATAAAAGTATCTTAGTACATATATCTATACATATGTATACATATATATGGGAGTTTTACGGTCTTGTCCACCACTTACGAGATCATGACTTTAAGGGAACAAAACCAGATTAATACACATACTATTAACTTTTTTTTTTTTTTTTGAAAAAATGAGTTATTTAAAAAAAATCTAGTTGCTTTGGTCTTAGACTCAATACCGAAACTAAGACTTTGAAAGTGTCAAGATCTAGTAATGTGGTTAGCAAAAAGATCTTGTTCTCGTCTTGGTTTGAACTCCTTCAATGCCTTGGTTATAGCTTCAAGACTGAGATCAAAACAATTGTATTAAAAAATTTCTGTTCGAAATGTATATCCAGATTTTGTTTGTCTCTTGTTCTCAATTCCTCAAATTCTTGGTCTAGCGATAATCTTGATAAGATTGTGGTTAAGATTTTAAGGGAGCGATATCATGTGATTTGGTATTAATTTAAAAAAAAAGATTTTGTTACAGATCCCTCAAAGTTTTGCCTTGGGTAATATGCACTTGTTCAAAACACAATCAAGACAAATACCTGCAAGAGGAGTGCAAAATCCGTCTCGAAGATGGCATCAATAACAAATACATTTAAATAAGACTCTGTTTGTTTGTTAATATTAAATTGGTGTTCAATTCCTTACATATGTAACTATCTATGTAAAAGGATTTTATGATCAAAAGCCCCCTTTTCAAAATGTCATTTAATATTACATATTCTTGGTGGCAGTAGTACACACTTACATTATTCTTAAGTAGATACAAAAACTCACATTTAAATAAGTAACATGGTCGCTTTCCCTTTTATTACCTGTGATTTTTTTTCTTCCTCTTTCATATTACAATAATTATTTTTTTTTTACATCTTAATTATACCTTCAGACAAAGTAAATTATATATTTAACACCATCTTTTAAAGAATACTTTCATAGATAACTACATACTACATGGGTGAAGTACCAGACAGTAAGGAATTGATAATAAGATATAAATGTATCAAGTATTTTCTTTATACAATTGAATTTCAAAAAATTGTTTAAAATATTGGGTTACAATTGAATGAAATATTTTTAAAAAAAAGTTGTCAAAGGAGAAAAGACTCCCGCACATAGGTAACACTATGCATTGCAACTCTCAACCTTTCCTTTTTCACAAAAAGAAAAAGAAAAATGGTCCAAAATCAGATAGTACCTATCCAACAACCTTATAATCTACACATGACGAGCTTTTTTGTCCACTCGCAACCTCGACTCACACTTCTGGTGACTACCCTTCTGTAATTACCTTGTTGCCAACTCTTTAATTTGTGGTAGAATTATTAGTCAGATATACTATGCATTTATAAATTCTACCAATATTCAAATCAATCGTTAATACTTGTTTATTATTGAATAATTCAAAAAAAGGGTACGCAATCCTTGATTTAATGTATCTTTTATATATCAAAATCATAAATAATAATAACACCCTTCTTGAGTGCATTAGGCGTAGAGTCAGCTACTTTAAATCAAAAGTGTCAACACATGAAAACAGCTGAAGGGAGAATACATAGAGTATTTTTGTTTATCCCAAAAAGTTCGTCGTAACAGTGGTTGGACTATTTTGTTACACTTTGTTTGCTTATAATAACAAACGGAATGTTCGACCATGGTTGAAGGCATAGTTGAGAATATAATTATTCAACAAAATAGACAGTTTTTTAAAAGAAAATGTAAGAAACTTTATGCAATGGTTTAAAAATCCTACAAACTAAACTGTACAAAGGAGCAAGGGCTTTATTCTATCAAAATTTGATTGTTTATTATGATGTCACTTGATAATGCTCTATTTTTAAATATGTAATTTATTGCCAGAGATGGAAGTAGATCTCCTCATACCTTAGTGAGGGAGTGCAAAATAATGAAATCCAAAATTATTTTTCTATACTTTTGATAGTCGGATGTAATTTAAGTTTCTAAGGAGTCTCAATTAGAGGTCCTAGGGTGTCTTCAGGGGTTATGTATTGTTGATTAGAAATGAAATTTCTCAGCTAGTTCACCCCCCTCCCTCTCCAACAAAAATCCTGCACGAATGTTGCTGAATCCAAATCTAGAGCGAGACAGTTTCGACCGAAAAATACGGATAGTGAATCCGATATTTAATGAAAAATATTAATCTCAATCTTAGAACGAAGCATTTTTAAAAAAATATATTGACAGAATAAGCAGCAGTTATTAGAAATAGATATTTTGAAAATCGGGGACATAGCTAAATTTTTAGATCTATAGATGTAAAATATTTAGAATAAATAAAATTACTATTTATATTTTGTCTCCTTCCTCCATATAAAAATCTTATTTAAAAGTGCATAAAAATTTGTGCTTCTTGGCCACTAAAAAATTTCCTTGTTAGTTTGCTTGTCTGTTTCTTCAGCTATCTGCTGCAAGTGAGTTATACAAATAAATATTAAGTTTACAACGGTACCGTACCAAACCATGAAACGGTACAAAATATTTGGTTGAGCATGAGCTTTATGTTTATATAAAGAATTGTCTTTAATATAAAAATGTACTTTAATTTATGAGATTCCCCATATTCTAATTTTTTTCTTTCTTCATATGTACGTTTACTGAACCGTAAACTGTCAATACAGTACTTTTCCGGTCCTAATAAATAACTAATAAAATAATAGTAAAACACCTTGGACTTTTAATACTTTTGCTCATTTGAGAGCAAATGTCGTTAGAGCTGACCTTATTAATATTTACTGTTATGAATACATAATTTAGATTCCAGCTTTTGCCATATATTTTCTTAAAAGACTGGTTTTTTTATATTAAATGTAGATATATATTACTCAATCATTCAAATCACTCAAACAAAGACTTTCTTTCTCTGTGGCAATTTCTTCTTATGCTGTGACCCATGTGGGCTACATAAAAAAACATTTATTTTTTATATGAGTATGCTTAGGTATAATATGAATTTTCGATTTGATTTGTTTTTTTGTGTAGCTAGGCCCTATTTGAGGAATACATGACTTGTAACATATCTTTTTACTCTTATAATATTAATATGCATATGAAAATAATCACTTTTTTGTTTCTATCAGAGTTGTATCATAATATGAGTTGTGTTCCTGGAATTATTACTTACAATATTACATAGCCGTATAACATGTAAACGTCATAATCAATCAACGGTTTCTTTTCTTTTTACATACTATGTATGTATTTGATTATACTCGCATGAATACGTGGTAGTGTATAGCATACATATACATATATATGTACATAGATGTTGAAAAATAATTTATTTGAAGGAGGTACTCTTCCCTTAATGACTTACTTCTAGACCCATGGATTAGGTATAATTAGATATTATATCTCTTTTAAATGAAAGAAGAAGTCTTTACCTACCTACCTACTTGAAAATTCAATCTAATAAGAGGAAATTTTGTTAAAGAAAACTTTTTTTCTTCCTTTAGATTCTTTACGTCACATAAAGGGACACGACATTATCTTCTTACACATTTTTTCTTAGATTTTGGGCAAATGAAATATGATGAAACATAAATGATTATTATGAGGATATAGGAGGAAAAGACAATATAATAAAAAGCTTATAAACAGTGTTTCTCAAGAGTTGGCCAAAATCATAGATAATCTTTAATTTTCTTCTCCTGTACAATAATGAAGAACTCTCTCAACCTTGATTCAGGAAAAGTAATGAAATATAATATAACATTGAAGATCTTTACTCTCTAAAATCACACCAAATACATTCAGCAATTGGTCGATTAATATTAAAATCCAACCATATAAAACATAAATGGCACTTAGCAATAATATGAATTTAAGGATGTTTGTGATTCTCAAGTCTGAGTCTTTTAATTTCGAGTAAAAGTCGAGTTGAGTCGCAGTTTAATTAATCTAAGCTTCTGAGGACAAGTCCCCAGGTCTAGTATATAGGATCTTACCTACATAACGTGTTATTGTTTTTTTATAAGAATATTTGAATTGAACTAGAAGATTGTTTCAAAATGATTATAGTACTCACTCTTATTAACGCCCCTTATTAAAGGAATGTTTCATTATTTATTGTATTTTCACATACTCACACAACGTAGCTTGTACGCAGTCATTCATAAAAATTGCTTTCATAGTCTCAAATAACTACTATCTTTTGCTAGAGTGATAATCAAAAATAAATCCGGGTGGACTATTGATTACCCTTGCATGTATGTAATTAAATTGCTTCGAATTTAGTGCAGCTAACAATATCCCTAGTAGGTACCTACATAATTAGGGGGAATGTCCCTCATGAATTTGATTTCAAATAATACATAGTTTTTTTTTACAGCACATTGGTGGATTTTGATAGTTATGGATACATATGAACAAAGGTTTAATTATGTTCGTGTACCTCATCATGGATCCATCCGTTGTTGCCTTAAACATATGTAAACATGCAACCAAGAGCCAAAAAACAACAATACACCATTTCCTTCTTTGAAAGAATATGTCATTTTGTCAGGCCATTATTGAACATGTTCTTGAAAGTTGACACCCTTTGTGTCAGCTAATATATATAACATAGATCCCTATTTCCTTCCAGTTATTCCTCATATATGTAATCGATATAACTTATTCATACATGGATAGATATATATATTAAAAGAAAAGTTAATATCTTTAAAAGGCTTCAAATGAGGATTTTAATCAGGAAAAATAGTTTTGTAATGCACTTTATATTAGGTTGCTTCTTTGATCATGAATAGATATTCATTTTAAAATTACGTTTTCACGCAAAAAGAACATAGCTCCCATGATTACGTGTTGACTTATACAATGTGCTTGAATGCATTATTTTTTGAGTTATGGGTATATTCTCTCAAATAAAATCATGCTTTGGCTTAAAATCCAACATCCATGTTCCATGAATTGTTCTATAGATCTATAAAATATGTACTCGTTAAACCAAGCTTTCAAAGAGCTTTGTCGACGTATCTTATTAGAGTCTCTTGTGGATTGGAGGTAGCTGACCACTGCTGTGAAGACTTATTTCTTCAGAAATATTTGCAAATATTAATACATATGAAAACATACACTTACAAACAAATTAATGTAAAATAATAGTCCTTTTAGGACTATTCGGAGATCCAAAAACTCAAAAGAGGTGTATCGCTATGTTTGAAAATAAATCTTCTTCATGTTTATTAAATATTTTTTTCAGAAAATAGGTACATAGAAACTATACTTTTATTGTAAGCAATATAATATCAAAATTGTAGGTCACGTAGTGCATGAAAGTAAATAACATTAATTGTATTTGTTTGTCAATTGTGTAACAAACACTTTAGCTTTTTTTTCCACATAGGAACAAAATCAAATTGTAAATGGGTGATTAGGAACTTATTTGAAATAAGTTCAAATCCTTTCTGTCATGAGTATGTTTATGATTTTTCAGTTATATGAAAACAACTAAAAATATTTTGAAAGATAAGACAAAACAGGATTAGTAGTTTGATCTGAGAAGATTTGTTTTTTACCAAATATCTAAAGGATATTTGTAAATATCTATAAAGCAATGCATGTCCAATGAAAGGGATGTCAACTTGTTTCTAAATAGTAATTCATACAACATTGTTCTCTATATAGTTGTTGCTAGTTTACTTTTCCAAAAGGAATAGAGTTATGCTCAAGATTGTGAGGCATTTGTTGTACCAGTGTCTTAGACTAATGCATATAAATAGTTGGAAATTTTCAATTTAGATAGTGAGACATGCCTGTGATTAGAAGGTGCATTTATTTCATTTATTTAATGAAGATAACTCTCCGTGAAAAAATACATATCAAAATGAACATTCTCACTCTGAAAAAGTGCCAATTCCTGTCTCAAAGATTGCCCTTAAAAACTTTTTATTATCATAATTTATAATTATGGTATAAGGGAACCTTTTTAAGGACTTTTTTCCTCAAAATTCCGATCAACAACAAGAAAAAGGACCCCTCTTCCCCTTCTCCTTGTATTTTTCTTAAGCATACCTCTCTTCCCCTCCCCTTCTTCTTCTTTTGGTTTGTATACATACTTATATATATGTATATTGTATGTATTCGATCAATTTTTTGTATGAGCAACTATAATGTATCCCCTTTTGCTCTAAGTTTCCTCTACAGCTTCTTTCTTCTTATATTTAGTTTGTTGTTGTGAAAGTGTTGTATATACAAACACACGTATCCGAATTAGCCCTTTTCCTCTAACTCCTCATTTACACTAATTACTCAATGCCATGAGCATATGCACCCCACATATCGGGATGAAGAAGAGGATGAGTATGGATTTGATGAGGATTTGGAAGAAGAACTCCGGAAATTTGCAACTTCAAAGAGCTCACCTAAATTAGTCTATGTTACAAAGAGAGATACCACGGGGAAATATAACTTTAGAAGTCTTGGAATCACTCGTCCCTCGAATAACCTACTCCTTAACACACAAAAAATTGACGGTAAATGTTAGTTTGCACCCAGCTCTTTCTCTCATAAATAGATTTATAGATCCCTTTGCTTATATAATTTAAATAACGATTCACTGGATCTCTAGGGCTCAAATTCATTTTCCCATAAAAATAGCATATTTGTGATTATAGGTAGATACACATTTATTGCTTCATTACTCATAATTACAATACGTATATAGTGCTATACATATAGTTCTTGGGATCGACCTCGATCCTTGAATATGTCTTAGGTCCATTATTGCCATGACCAAAGTAACAAGATTATAATTTTTATCTTCCCCAAAAAGTCAAGATCCATTGGTCTCGATCCCTCAAAGTCTTAGTTTCGGTCTCAAGTAGGGTTGTCTTGAACACTAGACTAATACAATGTATTATTTTATATTGTGGTTGTTTCTGTTGACTGTATGTATGGTTATCGATTAATTTGTTTATTACCGTAGGTAAATAATTACTCATTTCATGTTGGTACATTTCGTTCATTGTTAGGGGAAAGAAGGGGGTGGGATTCATTATGTTAGTTTTTTTAGTTTTTTCTTCATAAACTTCTTAAATAATATTTTTAATACATTTAAAATGTTTAGTAAATTACAATCACTTTACGAAAAAAAACCTAAAAAAGAAAACAAAAACCCAATAATATAGTCATATCCGGATACGTGCAATATCTCGGCTTATTCCATGTGCATTTTTCCAATTTTTATAATTACCCATGCACATTGATACCTATTGAATTAGTTCGTAAGTAAATTTTAGACAACCATTTAGTCAATTAAGTCTGTCACTTTTCTATATTTCTGTTATATATATATATATATATATATATATATATGTATAAGTATATACACAGGATCTTTTTCTTTCTTTTGTTTTTGATCTTTTTATATCTTGGTCTCAGGCACATTAAAATTAGAATGACTGAGGCAATGTTTTCAATTATTCATAACAAGTTATACTAAATAAATTTAAAATGTTACTGTAGTCTTATATTTAAATTTAAACTTTCTCTAATAGTGAAGAATTAACAGAAAATTATACAATTTACTAAAATTGGCAAAACACCCTAAAATGACTAAAAAGTTTATTTATACTTTAAAATTGCTGAATATATTGAAAGAATTAATAATCATCGAGATCAAAGGCCAATGAGTGCATAACTTTCGAAGTTATATACAAGAGGGAAACATATATCAAAAGGGATCTTTTAATTGGACTCTCAAGTAGAACGTACTAATTAAAGAAATGACTCTCAATCTTTGCTGTGGTTTTATTAAAAGTTTTACTACTAAATTCTAAATAAATATTCCATAAGCTTCCCAAAATATATTTTCACGTCAATTTAAGTGTTTATATTAAATAACAAAAGGTCGAAGTAGACTCCAGAGTCTTTCCAAGTTTATTGTTGTGTTAATCACAACACTAGTGTAGGAGTACTAAAAATGTTGCTCATATGATGTTGTTTATGAAGTAAAAAAGTTGCTCTCAAACCAAATTTTACTCTTATTCATATTTTTAAATGACGACAAATTTTTCTAAACTTTAGCTACTAGATTCCATTACCTGCTTATCTACTTGTTTATGTACACCTCCTACAAATATTGTATCCCTATAATTTAAGATTTGCAAATATTTATTATAACAACTAATATTTTAACCCGTGTCTTTAAAATCTAAGAACTCCATAATTACGTATGATTTACGTGAGGGGAGAACAAATTCTTTTTTACAAACAATTGATTTAGGAGTCATGCATTTGCTAGCGTACACTTGATGGGATTTGAGTAGTATACATAATTTGATAAAGGGGCTAAATTATTTTTTTATTTTTTGAGGATTTACATTTTTTTCTTCTGAACCATAATATGCAATAGTAAATATTGTTTTGTGGAATATCTGCACATTTATGGTGGTATATTTATAGCAAAAAAATATATATTTATTTTGTATCTCTTATCAGATAACTCGATTTTGAAAATTTTAAAGGTCTTTTGATCTCGTTAACTTAAAACCAAAGCAATTAAATAAACCATTATTTACTGTTGGCCTGGATTCCTCAAATTCCTGTATATGTCTTGGTCTTGGCTTCATAAAGTATTGACCCTGTCATGTTTCTCAGTAAGGTGGTATTGAACACAACTACAAAAAAGTTTACTTTTTTGTTTTAAATGTTTTGTCGCCTTAGATGTTTTATAGTGTCGTTGAAAATATTGTTTTTTTAAAAATAGAAGTTTCTTTAGACTACATATAAATTGCTCGTATTGTGCTTATTTATAAGTAAGTTGAAATTTTTTTCCCTTAAGTGAAATATCATTTTCTTGCCTTGGATTTATAAAAAAATCCTCTTTCAGTTCCTTTTATTACGCAATCGAGTTAAGTTACGAGTCTTTAATCTCAAGTCCTAGTCTTTTCACTTCAAGTTTTAAATTTCAATTTAATGAGACTAACCTAAGTAATTTTTTGCTCCAATTTATAATGACTTTACCCATATACCTAATTTTAAACGTGAATCCCTTACGAAATTAAATTGAAAAATAGAACAATGTATTTTACATAACTTTGAACCATGACTTCATAAATACAATATGTGTAGAACTACATACTATGATGCATATATATATATATATATATATATATATATATATATATATATATATACATAAAGTTTGTCAAGAATGTTAATTGAATTAGAAATGAATGAGAAACAAAGTTGTAAAAATCATGGCTCTCATCAAATATTTTTCCTTCATAATTATACAACATTGAGATTCTCTTATCTTCTATTAGTATCAAGGGCATTTTCATACTTGAAAAAGTATGTTAAAGATATTTAATGCATACATATATATATATAGCCTGGCTCTATTTCACAACAAGATGGAATTTAATTGTATTAAATGGCATTACTTATTCACTGTGTATACATAGGCTCTGCAAATTTGAATTCTTTATAAAAAAATTATTGTACATATTATGAACATATATATCTAAACACAATATGTATGAATACTTTTTTAAATTTCTTTATGTTGTAGTCAAATTACAACTCTTAATGAAGGTTTTTTGAAACAAAATTATAATATATATGTTATAGTACAACAATACCCCGTTTAGTCAAGATTTGATCTGTTCAAGTTTCACTTCTACGTCGTTTTGCTTTTTTATTCTAAATCAAAAATTATATAGTTTGTAAAATATAAAAAGTAGTCAAATGAAGTTAAACGTTTTCATAACATTAAATAAAAATAAAAACAAGTATAAGACTCGGTACAATAATAATAACAATTTAAGATAGTGTATGACTGATGTAATTGAAGAATTTTTCTTATGTGACAGACTAGATCCAAATCTTTTATTTTCAAGAGGGAAATAATTTCCATCGGGGACTTTGTGGTACGAGAGACATCTATGATCCTTTGATGTTATTGGCTCTATATTGTAATTAGCCTTTAGTCCAGAACAAGTTATTACTAATAAATCTGTTTTCAAGAGTTTGGTCCCTTACTCCTCCGAGATGATGGGGGCTATTTCTGCAATGTAATCTGAGGGCGGACTCTTTTACAGTTATACAGAAATTATAATTACAACACTGACATCTTTTGTCGAGTGAGCCAATATGGTTAGAAAATTGGTGTGAATCACTAAAGGATCCAATTCTTTGATTGAGTCGTCAATCTTTTTGACCAGCAATTTTTCGAAAACCATTTGAAGTAGTTCTATAGAGTTACACTAAATATCAATGGTGTACTTGGTGGTCCTTCTTTGTCGTGTGGTCCCTGAAAATACACTCTACATATGTCGGGAAGTACTAAATTGTATGTTTTTTTTTTTTTACAAATATTGTATTTCAATTTAATTTCTGCGAGGAATAGCTTCTATAGTAAATTAATTAACCCTGACAAATCTGACAACTTACGTATCCACAATAAAAATTAGTGAACCCTCCATAATAACCACATGGAAAGTTGAAGAGTCTTGTTTGACTTTTAATCTTACAAATATGATGGTAGTTTATTATAATGATCTAAATTTTGTGTCATTTGGATTTTTTTTTTTTTAATTTTGTAAATAGTAAGTAACGAATGATATTTTAGTGTAAAGTATTGACCACAACAAAAGTTTGTAAAAGGCCTAAAATTGAAAATAGATGAAAAAATTATTCAATAATATATCTTTGAGATGATGAAATGATGTATCACAATTTCATATACTAGAATCACCCTTTTTAGATGAATTTCCTTACTAACAAAGAAAACTATTTAATTTAAATAACCAACATTTTTTTTTTTTTAAATTTAGAAACAGCTTGTAACTACAAAAGGATAAGCACACCTTTTGAGGCGTGATTTTAAAACTCTATGAACTGATACGATTTGACATTTGTTTTTTTTGCAAAAAAAAAACTACAAAAGTCTTTGAAACTGACTCATTAACATATAGAAATAAATATTTGCTGGTGATAGAAAATGGAATGTGGAGTTTTATTTTTTTGAGTAAGGTAGTTAAATAAGCGTAAAGGTGCAATGGATATAAGAAGCTATTGTTAAGGAGTTTACTGTGCATATATTGAGCTCCCAAAAAGTTTACTTAGAGATATTTCTCGAGGTTGTGAAATTGAAAATCAGAATATATTTTCTACAAAAAAAAAACTAGAGTTCAAATTTTGATACTGTTGCTCTTATCCCAAGAGCATTCACATACTATTTGGTCAAATAATTAATTAAGGCCAATGACATACTCATACATAGATATTAATTTATTTAGTTCATAATAGAATATAAGACATATTTTCCTAATAAAATCCCTCATTTATCTTTGTTTTTTGCCTGAAAATTTTAATATGTACATACATAAGATTTTTCTTCCCATTTCACTCAAAGGTGAAATGATGGATGTCATGCTCATGAATATGCTGTCTAGGTATTATGTGCAGTTGAGCTGAGAAATGTTTGACTGGAATATATTATATGGTAAATGTATGTTATTTTTTTCTATTTTTTGATGAATTTTCTATTTATATATTTCTTAGAGCCAATGAAAAGTAGTCAGATAATTTATATTATTAAACATCTATTTGAAAGATCTTTTTGCTAAGAAAAAGTTATTCAAAAATATTTGGATTTTTAGTTTCACAACCTTGAGAAATAAATGCATTTTTCGTAGTTACATATTTACATAGAAAATGATTAAAGCAAAACACATTCCCTAAAAAACAAATAAACGATTTCTATTTTTTATAAATTTTTATTATTAATAATATTATTACACAACTGCCAATTTCGGACCAGGGAAAACCCCCTCCCCATAAATACAAATGTCACATCAGAACATGATGATAGTTACATGCGTACCATATGTAGAGACAGCCCTCTACCTTGGTTATGATGAATAATGATGACATGATTTCACACATCAATGTCGGGGGACTAAACACGCAATAAATACATTTTCTGGTTGTTACTACGTACATAGATAGGTGGGTAGTGTAGATTTTAGGTTCTATGTATGTAGACCTTATAATTACATACATGCATACATATAAGACTTCAAAAGTGTATCAGGATCTAATAATTTTGTTTTTCTTTTTTTATCACGAATCTCTAATTAAAAACGTGTACCCTATATAATTAATGTGTAATTTTTTTATTTTTTTATTTAGTTTCCTCTTGTTTTTTGTTTTAATGACTGCTTTGAAATCAAAACAAATGCATTCTAACATCAATCACTTACTCAAATTGATTTGATGTTTATTTTACTAAATTACATATACATACATACATAGAATGACACAACATAAGACAGATCAAATAATTTTATTATTGCTGTGACTTATCAAAGACAAAACTTGCATTGTCATCATTCCCTACTGAGAATTTTGATTTTAACTTGATTAACGTTGTTTTAACAAGCTCTTTCTCTCTACTTTGACGATGATGAAACTCAATTGTTCTGTCTGTTGATAAATAATAATAATTATTTATTATTCAACTTTGAGCAAACATAGGTTACATACTTTCATATACGCACGTCGTAGGAACATACATAAGTAATGAGGTAGTCCCTTGGTCAAACAATAACCTCACGTTCATTATCTCATGAATGTAAAGGTTAAGTGTAGCATGGATTTACGTGTGAGTTAGGAATAATGTTTTAAAAAGTTTTTAACTAATTGATTTCAACATGAATTCTGATATATATATATATATATATATATATATATATATATATATATATAGGTAGTATGCTCTATTTCTGACCTTTACTTAATCGAGGTTGCTTATTAATTTCAATGCATACATACATGGGTAGATAGGTAGGGGTCTGAAGGAATTGTTTCTTTTGAGTCCCTCCTACTTTCACCTCTCCTATTCAATACATACCATACTTACATACATAAGTAAAACTGTGGATTTATGCATCTAGATACGAGTAACCATTTATAATTTATAGTATGGTTTGTTCCTTTTTGTAGCAAATATTTGATCTATCGACGCATTCTCAATTATGTATAACAGACGCAAAACATCAACTAACCCCATGTGGTATTTGTTTTTTGTCCACTCATTCCCATAGTGTGCGTTCTGACCGTTGACTTGTTAAGCTCTATTTAATTATTTCTCATCATGCCATGACAGTCTCTATTATTGAATTAAGAATAGTTCAATAGGTGCAGAAATGTGACGACATTGGCTGCTTACCAGTTAATTTTGAATCATTTTTCTTTGTCTTTTTTGAAAAGGAAAGGTTCTATTTATCAACTTAGTTATGTCTTTGTCTAGTGGGCACCTCATAAAAAGTTGCATCGGCGTCACAAAAACTATGTAAAAATTTAAATTTAATTGTCGGGTCATACCTGAAAATCACATGTGTTTTTCTTCATCCTATTATCATGGAGTTATCCCACCGGAGTAACAATTTAGACTATTTTTTGTCAGTTGTCGAATTTATATCTATACTTGCCCTTCATCACTAGTGTTCCACACATTAATTAGTTGAACTTAAATTAGCTATTGAACTAACTATTGAACAATTCTGACCTCTTTTAAATGAAGAACATATTCACAGAGTAGGGAAGAATAGGCTAAATGCTGATTTTAACTGATTTTATGTCTTTATTTCTTTCTCTTTTCCAAATAAAGGTAAAGAGATATAATAAAGATAGCATCATCGTGAGATGACTATCTTGACATTTTGATGCTTTGTTAACATTTTCATCTCGTGACATCCCTAGTTATTACTTTGTATAATGAGTCAACATTCAGGTGAACACCGAAGAAGAAATTATTAATAAGAAAGAATCAATATTTAGTAATTTTAATAAAAAACAATACGTGACTACAACAATAAGTAGTAACAATTAATAATATTCAAGAAGGAACATGTGTCTTTCAATTGTGCATATAATTAAACCATAAATTTAATTGGTAATGCTTCATAAATAAGCAAACTAATAAGCCCCCATGGAGCACCTCCTTGATGTTAATAAATATTTTCCCTTCGTAATGATGTTCCATGTAGATCAAAATTATATTCAAACCTAAATGTTTTTCAGTACATATATGATGATGGACCATTTTGTAGAACTTTCTTAATATAAATATTTTTGCAAATGAAATAGTAAAAGTACGAAGAAGTAATTAAGGATGACCACTGTGATTGCAAGAACATGCTAATTAAGTGGAAGCAAATGACATCACATTTCACTTATGTGCTAATGAATTTTCTTTTTTTATTATCCCTATTTTCACAAAAACACCATTTGATTTGAAATGGTAAAAAAAAATTATATGTAGACAATTCTATTTTGGAATCATATTTTTAGAATATATTATATGCCGTACAAATATTTACAAAGAGATTTGAAAGAATGTGGGATGATCTAAAAGTTGATGATGTCACAATTTGTATTTCCTAAATTTTTGACTAGTTATTTCTTCCCACAAATGTACAAGAGCTGAGCAGGATTCAAGTCTATCTTTTTCGTATCTGAGACAAGTTTCAATCCATTTGACTCAAGTACTACACACAACTCTGAGATTTAGTCCTTAGTTGTGCTATTATTGACTTTAGCCATTATACAATGGTAAAGATTGGTAAAGATAAATGGTTATAATAATTTAAGGTACTTTCTTGAAAAGTTCAGAGCTGGAGGCAATTGACAAATAGCTTAACTGCTCCAATATTCATCGGTATATTTCTTGAATGTTAGCTTGTAACTACTCTTACTTAATATAAAATATAATTTAGTAATATATACCGGTCAGATCCGAGGACTACCATGCTCCATATTCTTTCTAAATCGAAATTATGTTTATCAATTCCTACCAGATTATCCACAAACTTCTTGAGTCTGAGAGAACGAACGATTGACTTTGTTTTGATAGATCTTTGATCTAAATTTTCTCACAAAAGGTTCAAACTCTGAATTTAGTTTTGTGCTGGCTATAAATCCCATCCAAAACAAAGACTAAGAAATTTCACCTAGGAAATAAAAAAAGAAAAGAAATGCCTATTATCAGTTCATATTGAATGTTAAAATGCTGAATATAAACTCGATTGGGTCTCAATTTCTACGTATAAAGACATTCATTTTCAATGATCTGATCTACAAAAAACAATAACAGATCCCCCTTTCGACTTAATTTCTAAGTATGTATACGGATACTACAATACAGAAAGTCAAATGACTCCAAGTGCGATTTCAGACTTAAGTTCTATGTGCACTACAGCTTACAATATTTGAAATAATCATTTCCCTTCGAGAACTATAGTTTTCTAGCCATTTGCTACTATGGAAAGGATATTTAAGAAGACAAAAATTTATCGAACCAATCTACCAACCCTTATCAACACCGTTTTTCGAATTCTGTTCTTTCTAAAAAAAAATCATATAGGTATATATGCATTTATGACCACTGAAAAACAATGACTATAACCACCTATTTCCATTTTTAATCAATTTTAAAAATAAAATCAATGTCTGTAGTACTCATCTTTTTAACTCTTTTTTTCTGGTAGTTTAGGAAATTCGGAAAGGTCACTTTCAGAAAGAGATTTTTCTTATCGAAAAACACTGTTAATTAGTGCTTCTATTATAAAAGTATTTATTTAAGAAGATAACTTCATGCATTATATAGGTAGGTAGATATTTTTTTTGAATTCAACATGAATTTTAATCAGGGTCAAAACATCATCACGATCCTGAAAATCAATTAACCTTTCTTTATCAATTTGAAAAGAAAAATAAGAAAAAAATAAAAAATAAGAAAAAAACGTCCATTACTTCATTTATTGGCGTTGAAACTTACTTCCAAATGAGATTAATTGTCTCATTTTTCATATTGTAAATTGAAAATGTACATATAAGTAGTGCAAAAATATCATAAACTGACACTTTGAGATACGAACGAATAATTCGTTTTTCTAGATATTTTTGCTCCTTATCGAGTTTTACTGCGGAGTTAGCTCTTTAGCGACTGTGTATGATTGACATTATAGAAGAGAAAAGTAAAAAAAATCCTTGTTCAATTCTGAAGCCATTCGATTATTCCTAAAGAAGTCAATAAAAATAACAACAACTAATAACTTACCTCGTATGATCCACGACTTCCTTTAACTGTTTTTTTTTGTTTTTTTTGGTACATCTCCATCGGAGCTGGGATGAATTTGTAAGTGAGGGGGGGGGGCAGATTTTATAATTGTGACGTCTCAAGTTTATATATGACCAAAACCATTATATAACTAGATTCCAAGACCTCGTTTTTTCATAGCCTGTGAAAGAGAGAGAGGGGGGGGGGGCAATGATCCCTATGATTCCAGCACTACAGTACATCCCCCTCCCAATCACTAAAATGTAACGTTTCTAATCTTATAATAATGACCCGTGAATTATATTCGTGGACAATGTTCAACCTGTAGATTTAATCTTTTTATAGCTTAAAGCCATAATTGCAATATTGCATTTTGAGTTTTTATTTTTTATTTTTTGCAATCAACAAGTTTGTTTATAAAATTGACACAAGAAAAAAAGTAGTTTATGCATTGAGCACCACACTTATGACACATGTCAAGTATTTATCAATAACATAAAGGTGAATTCAACTTTTTATGTTTTGAGTATTTTTTTTGACAGTTACATTTCTTTCTCTTTTATATGAATACAGCTCTAATAAATGCATAATTCTCTGGAAAATTTGTTAAATTTATGATTAGCATACATGATATCCACCATCATTTTCAAGTTGTTATGAGAGATTGTATAAGTTTTTAAATGAATAATAATAATAATTTGCAAGTACTTGAAATGAGGACTGTTGACAATAACTCTAAGTCTGGATTATAGAAACCGGAATAGGGGACATATAAAAACAATTGCAATGAAAAGTTGAGTGATATTGTGTCATGGATATATGATATAAAACGGGTCTGGATTTTATGAAAATATTCATTGCTATTGCTATTCAGAAAGTAGTGGAGGAGGGCAACTAATCCTAGTTCTGGTACTACTGCTGTGGCACATTAGATAATTATTCAACTGTTCAAAATTTAGCAGCTCTAAATATACATTAAATGACTAATTTTAATGGATAAAAATAAAACGATAATTAAAATGGCTGGGGTTATTATAATTATTAAATCAGACGTTATTGTTACTTGTACAATACACCAGTACAAGTTACAGCTCCTGTATGCACATATAAAAAAATTCAACTTGTATAAAACATCAATAGACCATACCAAGAGACAAGCAATTCCCCTTATTTTTATATTTATTCATTTTTATCACGTAATAAGGAATTTGTGACTGTAAAAACCTTATATATATATATATATATATATATTTATATTTATATATGCTATATATAAAGAGGATTCTATCAAAAAAAAATTATTATAATAAAATTATAAGACCCTATTCACTCATAAATATAATCATCGATTCACCATGAGATATTTTTTTAAAGGAAGGAATGCCTCATTAGTATTCTCTTCTTATTGATTAAAATCCCCTATGACAAAGTAATAGTAATAGTTATTATTCTTATTCTTGGGGCAGATGCAATTTGTTTGAATGCATGCAAAATACAGTTTATAATATTATGAACGTTATTTATAAAGTCTCATGTGTCAAGGAGTGTAATTATTTGCAAAGTAAATTTCTTCGACTTCTTTGAACCAAGGCTCTGAGCTTTATTTAAAAAAAATCTCTCTCTAACATAATACATATTGTTATTGCCAATTATCTTCCTAATTCAAGTCAACTTCATGAGAAATGATTTCATATCACTTTTGCAATGGCAAATTTACTTTGTCTTGCACAAGAATATACTTATATATATTTAAGTAGTATATTAGGTTATGTACTCGTATTGTAATTATAATGTATTCCTTCAAGAGAAATAAAAGAGGATTCAAAGCTATTGTACATAGCTATATTTTAATTAGAACTCAGTTTCGTCATTAAAACAATTCGTTTCTATCCTCATAACACCTGAATTGGCTTATATATACCCATAAATATGTACTTTTTGCTTCATTTTTTTTCTTTTTGGAAGTCGATTATGATCATTGATCTCAGAAAGTTTGTTGAGGATTATAGAAGAAATTGCCGTGAGGACATTTCACCAAAAAAATAATAGATACATTTAATATATGTTTAGTTATGGGTCATGGAGCATAACCAGACATTTATAAATTTCGTTCATTTGAAAGATCAAATGTTATATCTCACGAATTGAAACTATGACGGAGATGCTTCCAATAATAAAAATTTAATTTCCATGTTTTGTTGGATCTTCAACCAATTGCTTTTGACAAATTCTGAAAAGACTTAACTAGTCCATATTTTTTAAAATTCCCAAAACAGACTCATTAATCGTCTTATCAATAATTTTGAACTTTTTTTAATTCGACTTATATTTTTCTATTTTTTATCTGCTATAAATACCTATATAATGTGTTTATATATAATCTTGCTTCCATCCCCGCTTCTCAACGTTTAACCGTTGATAAATTGAATTATGAGTCCTATGAGATCTGTATTTAGAAAAAAAAATTTATATGCTTTTATCTTATAGTATGCTCAAATACCGATTTCATAAAGTTACTTAAAAATGAATGAAATGTGGTTAAAATAGTTTAGTAGAAAATGCACATTAGTTTAAAAGCTTTCAACATTTTATATCATACATAAAGTTTACATACTATGTTTGCATGAATATTGAATTAATTTAATTTTAAAGTGTGTGAATTTATTTATATAGTAATAGGGTCATATGTAAATGTAGAGTAATAAATCGCATTTGCTAGAAACTTGGCTTGAAAATGACTTAGACAAGTCTCAGTTTTCAATTTGGATGAGAAGACATGTTTGTTATAAGTATATAAATCTCGTATCGGAATAGTACTCCTAAAACATTTTGACTCACTCGTTCTTTCCCTAAGATATTTGATTATATGTGGACCTCATTCTAACAAAATGAATTTTCAACTATTATTTTAAAGATACTTGTTGCAACTCCATTCTCGCACTATAGTGCACCCTTACCTGGTTGATAAACATTGTCTTATATTATGAGTTACACTGATGTGAGAACCATTCTACTTTTGGTGTTTGGGTTTGTTGATGATTTTTGCACCCATTCAATGATAGTTAGTATTTTTAAATATGTAACTCTGCTCTGCTACGCATTTTCCTTTTAATATGAGGTTTGACTGTACAGTGTACCCTCAAAAAGTCTTTATTTGCTGTTTAGTTCATAGAGAAAGATAATGGTGAAAGAGTTCAATGGATTTTCATGGGCAGTTCATCGTAATTGGATAACAGTTGAGTAAAATCTTATACCTGCACCTTATATTTAGCAGAGAAAAGGGATAGTATGTATATACATAGAAATGTAATGATACCGCAATGTCCTTAAAAATCTAGGTTCGACGGATATACCGGTGTGTCCAACGGAACTAACATTTTATTCTTTTTGTATGTACATACCTAAACAATGAATTTTATCAAGAAAAACCGTACTCTACTAAACTAATTTAGTCCGAACTAAACAGAGTATTGTTTTATATTCAAATTAAAATATATCAAAATATTTTTTTTTAAATGTGACATCATCCATTCGACATCCCTTGAAAAGATGAAGTCAAGTGCTCCGTTTTGCACACGCCTTGTCTCCTCTGTGTTTTTCTCTTTGAATGGTTTTGATAATACCAATATGATTTTCATAGTATGACTCATGTTTTCTGTTCTGATATTAGTACAGCCTTCAGTACTGTTGTGATCCTCGAGATACATCTTGGCCTCGACTCTTCTTGATCTCACTCTCAAGACCAAAATAACTTGATTGAATTTTTACTTTACTAACACAAAAACAAAATACATTATTATTATCTCTTGGTCTCGACTCAGTATATATCCCTCAAAGTCTGGATCTTATCTTAATCTCAAGTAAAGGTGGTCTTTTTTATCAAATCAATTTTATTATTCGACTTAGGAAAATCGTCTTGCACTAATTTTTGCACGAAATGAATATCAATTAACTAGTGGAGTAGGAATTCTTTATAAAAGAGTAATTATTTCTTATGTCCCCTTTAGGTACTCGTAGGTATTATAACCACTAACAATGCAGTTAATAAAATGTCCTCTAAAGTTCTCTTCATTCAGTTTCTTTAAATTCCTTTATGGTATAACTGTTATTAGTTTTATTACTTCATAAGTACATAAAAATTATATATGTTAGACAAGGAAGAGGGGGGGGGGAGAGGTACTTACATATAATATAAAGTAATAACAATTCTATTTCAAACACAATATGGCTGTTTTTATCTATTCATTCTTAACTATATACATACTTATAAACATATTATGTATTATTCCTTTTATCTCGTATCATTCTATTCCATCAAAGACTTTCATTTCATTAATTTTTCAGTATTCTTTCGAATGAATAACACATACTTACTGATTATATGTACATAATATGTGAGGAACAAACAAAAAGGAAATCCTAAACGTTTAAGAAGAAAAGATATTAAATATTTTCTATCATTCTTTACTTCATATAAAAGGCCAACAGGAATATTCAAATATACAATCCAGATACATTAAATCGAATTTCGAAGAAAACAATAGACATATTGTAGTAAATGAGAGTACATACTTTACTTTGAATCTCTTTATTATTATGAATTTGATGTACTGTCTAGTGTATAATTTGATTTTAGGAGTAACAATGAATAATTTTTTAATTCTTATTCATTAGTGAAATATTTTAAAGATGAATTGTTTCTAAACATCAGAGGAGTCCAGAATCTCAGACTAATTGAAAAATGTCTTCAATCAAAATTAAATTCTTTTGTTGAAGAGTAAGGATCCGTAAGATAAGAGTCTAGTTGCGTCCTAAATCTTAAAAATCGTATGTAAATGTCGCCCCATGGAATAAACATCGTCGTAGGTATCAGCCAGAAGTGTCATCATCAATCGTTCTCGACTATTTATACCAATAACTTTAACTACTCTAATTACTCCTTAATTAAGAGTAATGTCAAACTATTGTGCTGCAGTCTGTCTGTTCAAATATTATATGTGCATATCAATGAAAAATACTTTATGTTTTACTCAACGAATTCAATTGATAATCCAAAGTACTTTACTATAATTTAAAGTAAAAATGATACCTGGTAGAAAGATGGGCGTTTTAAGATTAGGTGCGTTTTTCAAGAGCCAATAAAGAGGGACTGGATAGAACGTCAAAGTGCAATTTCAAGTTCCATATTAATAATTGAATAACTTGGGATACTCAATTTTGTTGGAGGGGGGAGGGGATTATAACTTTTTCTATGTTTGTTACATACTAAAATATACCTATATACACTTATCCTCTTTATTTTGATTAAATACAATTCACCCGACATCTTCCCTCATACAACTTACATACATTGCATGTTTTGAGTCTTGGTAAAGAGTTAAAAAAAACTACTTACCCCTGGTTAGTTACAACCTACGAATTCATATTGTTTTATCATGAAAGAAGCATCCCTCTTTTGATATTATTATTTAAACGTATATTATATAATATAATAATAACTGAATTATATCCTGAAGGTTGTCTACACCTTATTATTATTATTATTACTATGTATTAGTTTTTTCTCTACCTGATTTAACTTTCGATCCTTGTTTCGTCATTCTTCTACATACACACTATAAAATATAAACGTTACATGAGTGCGTAACACGTACGATGTGCTCTTAAGAGTATCCCTCAACCTTTTTTTCCTACAAAAAGAGGGAAAAAGACTGAAAAATTAGTTGGTGTATTGTGTCTAGTTAGCATATACTTCAATTGTAATTAATATATGAAAATTATTCACGGTTTAACTTCGAGTTAACTCGAGATAAGTCGATCAAGGGGCAAAACTAATAAATACAAAAATCGAGAGTTGATAAGTAAAAACTGTGTAATTTTTGTATGGAAGTACATATAAGTACTTTAAGACCATTAACAAACCACTCTGTGGATATTTTATACTACATCCACGCAACAACTTCCATTTTCAACTGTCACACAACCTTTCATCTCCAAAAGTATTTACCTTTCTTTTATATATCATGTACCTAGTCAAAATATTTCTTGTTTCTTCCCTACATACCTACTCTTTCAAGAAGAGGAAGAAAACATGATTTCTTGAAAGAAACTGTACATATTTTACATTTGTATGAAAGGGAAACAAGTTTTTCATTCTCCTTCGCCCCCTCCTATATTATACTTATATCATATATGTACATATATATATATATAGTAACTAAGTAAGGATTTCTCTCAACTTTCAATTCCTACTCATGTACGTATGTAACATAAAATATGTATAGGTCTACGCGCGTACTTACTGCTGAAATAATAAACGATGCTAAGATTATCTAAATACATACTCGAATTTAAAACCTGAGGAGTTTTAATTCTTAATCCGCACAATATCATACTTATTTATATTTTTTTATTTAATATGTAATATATTGTGGACACAGGAGGTATTTTATTATCATTAGTGGGAAACGTTTGAATTCCTATCTCTTACATTTGTACATTTGCACATAATTGCTATATTCTAATTCTAGGAAGCTAAACTTTTTAAACTACATTAATTTACAATTATGTAATGCTCATATGTCAAATAAATGAATACCTAGTCCATTGATACCCAGGTATGGCCCTTCAGTTTTTATGTTTTAGCTGATTTTAATTGAATATAATATTTGATTAATACTTGTTTTATGGGAAATAAAATGCCACTTCTTCTAAGAGGAAAGTATCATTTTAGCCAATTTAGGAGGCTAAATTTTCATAATTCTTTTGGAACAGTCGACCCCAACTATGAGTTCTCCTACGTCTCGAACCATTTGCCTCCCTCCCTCTCGGCATATCAAACCTAACCCTAAATGGCCCTAAATTATAATGAACATATTTATAAATAATAGTATGTAGTAATTGTTACCAGGACTTGACCCATATATCAGTGAGACGATTAGATAAGGCGTTTTTAGGGGATCTTAGATTAATCAGTAATAGGTCAAAGTTACCGATTATTACGAATATTTTATTTACCTAAGAAATAAGATCTTATTAAAATAAAAATAAAAATGAGATTAAAAGTTTTTAATTAATTATTTATGCATTGAAAACCTAAAAGTGGCCTGTGCCGATATTGCTGAATCTTCTTTTTTCTTAATTAATTTTGTGACTCCATTACATTAACCAATGTACATAATTGATAATATTTATGACATCACTTTTAACAGTTATTTACTAACAAAAAACTAAAAGCTTTTATAAAAGGGCCACAACATTGGTCATCAATGATATAAAATTGAATTCATAGTTTGAATATTTTATGAGAAATAATTCGAAGATGTAATTTCTCAAAAACATGGCAGATTATGAATTCATTTATTCTGCTATGGTATTGAAAAAAATTTGAATTCCAAAGTGGTCATAATTGGGTATTTGTAAGGAAATTTTTGCAAGGATCTCAAATATTTGTTTGAAGAAAAAAAGATGAGCTAATTAATGGATTATCTGTTTTTTAACATCCAAATATCGTTCTCGGTCCACAAAATCCAATTTAGATCGCCGCCATTTTTTATAACAATATGAATCTTCCTGATTGGTTCGAATATATGACGTCAAGCCTGCATGTTATATTATCGGCTGTTTTGGCATAGCTGTGTAAATGTAGAGTTTACCAGTACTAATTTTGAAATTTTCACCTAAATAGGTGTATCTTACACAAATTGAGTACATAAAATACTACTATAGCATTTCTTCTAGTTTCTCAAATATTTCAGATGAAAATGCATATTACGAATGTACAATATAATGTTAGACAGTCTATACTCTTTTACGTGCGGTATATATTGAATGACGTGATAAATTCTTTTCTTTTTTCCGAATGACTCTGCCAATCTTATTTTTGCTCTTATATATATATATATATATACATCAACAAAGATGAATTAATTTTGCAGCTTCAATTATTATTAGACATTCCAGATACATGCATTGCACCTTGCTTCAACCATACTCCTCTTGTGTATATTTTGATGCAGGATTTTCTTATTAGGGTAACAATAATGACATTCAAATATTTTTTGTTTTGTTACAAGGATTTTCTTTATTTATTTCTTTGCATATATATATATATATATATTTATTTATATTTGCACATCTGGAACGACGATGATGAATTGATGGTGATAAACATGAAGAAGAGGATGATGATGTAATTCGTAATCATAAAGGAAAAGGATATTGCAAAATATTGCACGTGGGTTTATGTGTTAAAAAACATTTGTACCTATGAATAAATTAGTCATGATAAAATGAAGTTAAGTCATTTAGTGATTATGTGAGCATACCATTTCTATATTGTGACTCCTTGTATGTGTGAACTTGCTCTTCTAGGCAACTCTCCATAAAAATAGGTGCATTTAACAATTTTACAAGGAAAATCCCTACTGAGCTGCTGAGGGAGAACTTGGGCTCAACACATTTACGTACTTAAGTCTCATAAAACTGCAATCTTCTTCATGAGTAGTATTGTTTTTCTACATACCTAGAATATGTACATATTTTATTTCTTCATTGTTCCTACATAGTAAGCAAATAGGGTTCTTACTTTCACCGACAAATGTAGTCATTACAAAATCAAATAGAAAACAAATCTTTTATTTGTATATAAATATTTTATACAAATGGAATAATAATGCTATAACTACCAAACAACCAACCAACCAACAAAAGAGATATAATATTGAATTGATCAAATACTTATACATAAATGTAATAATACATAGTATGTACATACACACAATAAAAATTGTGTGCTTAACAAATTGGCTTAGATAGAGGATCTACCTATAAATATAGATATGTTCACATGTACCTATAATTACGAGCAAATGTCTTCTTCATGGTATGTGCTTTGTAAATATGTAGGTATTCGTTATTTGAATACATAAATATTAATACATATTTCAATATTATTTAAGTCATAGAGCGCAATTCTATTATTAATCAAATAAGTTGAACAACCTCTCATAAAATTTAATAATATTATTATTACAAATCGTGGGTTTTGTTATCGTTATACTTTTTTTAATACTATTTATATCCTAATGTACATTATTGCATTCTACTCAATAATTGAATTACACACATACATATGTTGAATATGTACCCACAAATGATCTTGATCTACATAATATATACATGATTAAAAATCTACATATTTTATTATAAAATGAACAATAGTGCAACACTGGAGTAGAATGACGTCATTGGCTAAAAATCAACTAATTATTTATAAGGCCCTGTTTTTTTTTGTTAGTTTTTTTTTATCATTGAGAGGTCACCTTTACTCTTCAAAAAGCTACCCCTAGCTGTATTTAAGACACAAATGATAAAATACAGACTACAACTTTTTCTCCTTGTCCCCTCTTGAAATTATTTTCTGAACTGCTACTTTTTATTGTCTCTCCAATTATAAAACATGATTTTGGTATCAGTTGAGATCACATTGTACCTATATTAGATTGTTCTATTATTTCATGGTTCTTTAGAGTTCGGAGTCTATTTAGAAATATGTTAGATAAAATTCCAGTAGCTATATTTTGCAAATATCTAAAGTATTCTAGAAATATACATTTCATTACAACTTATCTCCCAATAGGTCTATCTAAAAAAAAAAATTCTTTAGATATTTTCATAACTGGCTACTAGGTAACAATAATTATTGGACAGAAGGAATTTCCACGTATTTCAAAATAGGTTCTCCAACTTAAACTTCCTCGTAAAAACTAAGTATTCTCTTATATATCTTTTTCTTTTCCGGACCTTTATTGCTGCCATGAGTGGCTGTCAATATGAATAATAATAATTATCACTCCAATGCAATGTCAGGAGGAATAAAAGTTGCTGCTTTTAGAGCATAAGGGGCACGGTTAAAGAAAGATGTGCTAAGCCGTTTTTTTCATTCGTGCAATTTACCTTTTTTTTCTTCAAAATATTAAAAGTGTAGGATTCTTATCTTTATAGCAGGTGTCCAAGGACATATCAGGATTTATCTCCCCGAAGCCGACACTGGGAATGATTCATACTTTAAAACGTTTGAAAATGTTATTTAATTACTCTGTATGAATTACCTTAAATGTACAATAAATTTAAAACATTAAAATTCAATATTCAAAGTTATTGTTGTTTTTGGATAACATCGGATCAACATGTCTATTTCGAATTCAGAGTTGAAAACTCATACTCGAGTTGCACTTATGTCTTATTTATCCAGAACTATTCATTCAATTCAAACGCTTATAAATTAAAAAAATATCACAGTTTGACTTGTAATTGAAGCTTTAAGACTTTAAACTTGACCAAACGCGTAAAAAATGACTTTTGCCTAACTTTGTTCCTAATAAAGAAATTATAATTTCTTCTATACCTACTTCATGTCTTGATTAAATTGTACACACAAAAAGTGATGAATGTTAATGAAGAAATTTAATAGAATTGAGTAGGGATCAACTAACGAAATAAAAACGACAACATGTTTAAACACATGTGAATTGTGTATGTACATATCATTTGATATGAGATAATCACAAATAAATTATCATAAAATACATTGATCTTAGTATGTGTATACATATAGTACATATATGTATATACATTTTGACGATCAAATCCTTAAAGTCTAACATACTTTTATATATGCATAATTATTTATTTATAGCCATTAATATTCATTTATACTCTATCTATGTATGTATATAAGATCTAATCTTTATTTCCAGAACAGAGAATTCTTAATACAAATACTACATAAATAAAGTGTTTGCTCATCTACAGACTATATATGAACAGTTTGTTACGAAATATTTAATCAAATATATATATATACTTATGTATGTATATAGGTTAAAATAATTAAATTTCCTATTGTATTCACTTATATACCTAGGTATATCTTTTTAAGAAACAGAAGAGAATTGTTTCTTTAAAGAATTAGTAGAAATATATATGTATGTAGATATATACGTATGTAAGTAAAAAGAACCTTTGAAACAATGACTCTGCTCTATTTGATTCAATACTTTTATTCCAAAAAAAACAAATTGACGAAATGTTATAGGAAATTTATTTAGATATTTGTTGCAGGGTTCCTTTAACTGAAAACAAAATTGCATTTTGATTCTAAAATCACTTAGAATCACCTATATAGTACTAGAGTGTGAATAAATTCACTCATTTGTTATACTAAACTAAACCGAACAATATTTCAAATCTGTGACGCTCACTTCCGAGTTAAATTAATTCTCCATCTACAGCAGTGTCGTTTTTAATTCTAAAAATAAGTCAGTTTTGATCCTGAGACTTATTTTTGAAGGTTAGTATCCAGTATACCCATCCAATTCTTGATCCTGTTTTATTCTCACTGTCAATATATAAGCAACTAAATATCTTTTTTTTCTGTTGGTCTCAAGTATGTCATCGTTGACATGCTGCATAATTAATGCAAAAAGTTATTTCCTTTGAAAATCGTATCTGAATTCATTTGAATCACTTGTGTAAAAAAACACATGAAAAGTATTTCCAAGTAACTTGGATTTCTGTACCCTACTTCGGGTTCTCGCTCTAAACAATATTGGCAGAAACATTCGAAATTTATAAATACCTATTTACCATTAGCTTTAAATTATTTTTATTAATGAAAAATTGGAGTTACATTAATAGAACTGTTGGATATAAATGACTATTGAAGGAACTCACAAACTTGTTTCTTATAAGAAATTTAGTTATGCAAGTATCATATACGGATATTTCATGACATAATTTAATTTACTAACAAGTCTCCTAAAGCCAGAAGGTTGAAGTCAAGTCCTTGAATCTTTTGGCAAGTACAGTCTCACAAGTTATCAAGTTTACGACTCAAATCCAAGTCATATAACTGGAGTCCACACATCTGCCAAGAAAGGGAGACATAAAATGAAGTGCATAAATTCATAGATATTCATCTTAGTCAACCTTGTAAAAGGTTTTAGATATATGTACTGATTAGGTTGCACTTTTTTGAGAGTCTTTGGATGGGATAATGTAAGAAGCAACATTATCTTGTAGTACTTGGAGAAAAATCAAGTTTTTGTTCCATTTTTTTAAGAAGAGTGGGTCATATTTTTTTAAGTACCTTGAAGCATACACATGTTTTAAAAACTAAAATATTTACAATAACTTGTTAAAAAGTAAATGCTTATTTGAGATCATTTATCCTGTATTGTCGATTCTGTAACAAAAAATGTTTTTAGAGCATGAGTTATAGTTATAAATATAAGTCTACAAATTGAATGTATTAGTGCCTATGCGCATATTCAATTCAAAATTAAATGTTATACCATTTAAGGATCTCTATCAGTAGGAAGAGAAAAGTTTGTAGCAAAAAATTGTGTAGGTAGATAATAGAAAATTATGTTGAACAAGGGCTTTTTTTTTTCGGTATGAAGACAGAACCAACTACCCATGACATAATTATAGCTATATGTACCTATGTATAATTGTGTGTGTTTTTTTTTGTGTGTACGTATTAGTAGATTTCTGCTTCGTATAGACTCCAAAACACCTGTATGGACTAGACTGATTTTTTGTGTGGGAACCCCTTGGAACTATACGCTGAAAATCGGCTGTTTTTTAATTGCTAGGGTGTCTGTAAATTTAGCAATGGAGACAATTTGTTATCTACTTCAAACACCATGGTTTTAGGCAGATGAAGGTACAGTGTTCTAAGGGGATCCCATGCCACAAATGAGCTTCAATTCATACATTTGACAAGCTAAGCCAGCGGGATTAGCTAATACATATACAATATAGTCCTGGAATTAGGTCGCTTCAATACTCGACATATTCTATATTTGACGCAAAATGTCGAGAAAACATTGGAATCTGACCAGACTTACGTGGTTTATGTAAACTAAATGCATTTCATGTTGCTTTGATCACATGTCGCTAGTTAGTGTGGTTCAAAATTTGGCTGCTATTGCCTCTTGACACTCATTCTGTAACGAATTGGCGTCGAATCCTGGGGTTTATGTGTATCAGTATATAATATTTGCGGTTCGATCTCCTGTATTTAAAATTTACTTTGGAATTTGCACAAAAAATATTTGTTAAAATGTATATCGTTTTAAAATATAATATGTGTCATATTTTGTAAAATATCAATTGAAAGGGGCAATTTTGTTTGAAAGGACGTGCATATATTATATATGTGGGTAGATAAATACAAAGGAAATAACGAATGTGAAGAGTGGTAAAGAGATACAAATCTTAGATTTAATTGTTGAATATTTGAGGCCCATTAGCAAAGAACATAGTGTAATAAAAATTTTCTTTTTTTTCTTTTTATATTTAATCTTAGGGTTGACCCCTATACACGTAAATTTGTCTAAAATATTTGTATTATTACAACCCTTTCAGGTACTTTTGAATTCTCTTTCTTTATACTTATCGAGAAATACATAGAAAGTAAAGGTTTAAATATTTTCATTTCACCTTCATTAGCAATATTATATATTTTATGTAAGTACGTATATTATAAAATAGGCGGAAAAAAAACTTAGGGGAGACAAGATGACATTTTGAGAAAAGGCTCTCTTGAAGAGATTATCAATCAAAACATTCGTTATTTCTATTTGAATCAACACAACATTTCGAAATTCCATTTCCAATCTCTGTTTTGACCTCAAGGGACTCCTAGGAACGTAGGATACAGGAGTAGGCCCAAAAGTTGACCAAATCCTTTTTACTTAAATAAATCCTTGAATATTACATGAAATGGATTAATTCTTAATTAAGAAGAAATTGTCCATCTAAATATATAAATTTTCATCCAATTTCGAGCAAAAATTCGCTAGAAATCAATGACTAACGGTAGAGCTATTTAAGTAGTAGAGCGCAGAAGGACTAAAGACTTAATTAAGGGTTCTCATCTGGTGTTTGACATCTCGTTTAAAAGCTGTGGGTCTGGGCTCTTGAATGCATTCCTTATTAATCCATTTCATGTAATATTCATGAAGTTATTTAAGTACTAAGCATTTGGCCGATTTTTGGGCCTACTCCTGTATCCTATGTTCCTAGGAGTCCCTTGAGGTCAAAACAGAGATTGGAAATGAAATTTGCATACAAAACACTAGCGAATTATTATTTTTTAATGCACAAAATGAGTATCCTTTTAAGCTCAAATTGAGGTTGAAGTTGGGAAATGGGCCAAATTAGCTAAAAAAGTAGGATTCAATTTCTTAAAAACCGTCGGAATCTCGAAAAAAAAATTACAGATTTGAAATTAAGATGGAAAACTGAATAGCTTTTATTATACTTATACCACTTATGGTTTTTGACTTTTGACCAAAGTTATAGGCTAAAGTCCTCATGGAAACCCCTTTGAGTCCACCGGATAATTTCTTTATGATCTACAAATCCATTTTTGACGGGAGTTACGAGTTTATCTCTTTTTTCTTCATCTTTCTGAGATAAAAGTATCAATATGATCAATTTTTGAGGTACATTCAAGAATTTAATTTTAGTTTCTCCGTCCTTTTTTTAGATATTATACATCAATGTTATGATTATTCGAATCATCCTTGAGTACAAAATGATATCCCTAGAGACTCCCTTGAAAATAGTTATAATATTATCATAAAATTATTAATAAAATAATAAGACCAAATAAGATCTAATATGTATGTATAGTAGTCTGTCCTGTTTTCGGGTCAATCCATTATTTTGTCTGCACTAAAAAAATTTCTACAGCCTATTTGTGAAAAAATAAAAATTTGAGAGTTTGAGCCTTCAAAGGCGATTTTTGTTACCTCTCACGCTATTTAAAGTTTGAGAAATTAATTTAAAGTTATACGAAAGTTATCTGTATTCAAAGGGATTGAGAGCTCTGAAATTTAAAGTGATCATGCACAAAAAAATTGTGAACCTCTTTTGAGATCTCACTTTCCAGAATTTTCTACAAAACTGACAAATGACATTTCCTTATAGTTTTGGGCATACAAGTTGGCCTATGAGGGGCAAAAATTGACTTTTACAGTTTTTCCTTATAAAAACTACCCTAAAATTTTGAGGACATTTTTTAAATTTCTATAGTTCTGTGATTAAATTTGATACATCTACACTGTGGTTAAATTTCAAGTCAAAATTTTATTGAAAACATTTTGCTAAGTTTTCTAAATTTTATGCATTAGTTTGAAAAAAGTATTTTTTCATAAAAATACAGAGATTAGTATCGAGTTTTGATCAAAATAAATACTTTAGTTTAGTAATGTATCTGAATTAAATATTATAAATGATTTTATCTAAAATTATTTAGTGTCGCCATACAAAAAGAAGTTCAAAATACTTTTAGAGTATTATACACGAGGTATTTATTGTAAATATTTTCTGGAACAGCGCAATGATATATTAATTAAATTTACATTTAAGTGGACTCAAAGGACTCCTAATTCTTCATGAAATATTTTCCTACTTTAATTTGACTATTGAGTTGAAATCGAATACATTTTAACAATTTTATTGATACAAAAAATCCAGAGACCCTATTGATCTGTAATATTTTTCATTTTCAAGAAGAATTAGAATTCCAGGACAATCTAATGTACAGTCGATGTATTTACATGGAGTTTCCGTATTTCTTTCTCTATAATAGTATATATTTGTGTTTATCGTGTTACCAAGGGTATCCAAAGTTTCTTTCCTTATTTGGCTTTTTCAATAAATAGAAAGCATATTGTGAGTGTATTAATCATAAAATTGAGGTTTAATATACCTATAAGTAGGTGTTGTATACCTTTTTTTTAGTTTTTCAACAAAAGTTTTGAGAAACTAGGTTGGCTCTTCAGCAGCTACTGATTTAGAGGGAGAATACATTCATAAATATTTGCATGAGATAGTTCCATAAACCTTTATGACGCTACGGCCTTTTTTTTTTTTTTTTTTTTTTTGACACATACAGAGTTGCTTTTTTGTGTGTTGTGTGAATACGTATTGTTGGATACGGATACGACAGTAAGTGAGAGTAGTGTCGGTTTACATCTGACTTTATTATTGTCCTTCTTGGACTTTATATAGTTACAATATCATGGTCATACATAGTTATGCGTGCGTGTACTTAGGTGTGTCCTTGAATACAGTTGTTTATCAAATACAGTTGTTTATCAATGTCACATTGTTGTAATCTTAATAATTCATAAATATTTGAAAGAAGAGATTTGGGGATTAGCCAACATCCCTTCCCCCTTTTTTAAAATTGAACTGAGTTTGATTTACACAGAGTGATTCATGTAAATATATATATAATATGTCAGACTTTATAAAAAAAAATATATTCTCGTTTTGTTGTTAGAAATAATTTCTTCTTCTTCTTCTTCTTTGTTCTACCGAGTCCTCGGAATTGTTGTCTTCATATGGACTATTTTGGGTTTGGTGTAATTCGACGGTTACCGCTGTATTTTTTCTTTTTCGTAACCGCATGTAGCTGTAAAAAATTATTGAGAAAATTACGATACACGTTATAGCTATTCCTGAAAGTCCACCCCAGTGAAAAATATTATAAAAAATGCCTAGGAATCCTGTTTCTGCGTCCTTCTTTATTTTCTCAGTTACGTCTAACCAAGAAATGTCGTCGAAACCTTTAATATTCTTTGCAGCCATAAAGAAATCTCTACTTAACAATTTACGGCCTTTTTCAACGGCTTCTGTTTGGGCAATAGTGAAATTTGCCATCGAATCGACCAGTAGTTGTTCTAACTCCGAAATATTGAGCCTTGGAGATTCTTCCTTAAATAGAAATGTAGAACTTATTTCTTCAAATCCAGCTAGTCTTATTCCATCTGTATGGAAAGTGCAATTTCCATCTAGCTGAATTTGTCTATTTCCTGAATACGTAGAGTGATATGTTGTTCCATTTCGGCACGTCAAGAGGGCCGCTTGGTTTTTCGGAAAAAGTGTATGAAGGAAGTATCTGAAATTTGTATGGCAGTTTCTTCAATTGCTTCTTCGTAAGTGCATAGCTTGTGTACCATTTTGTTGTGTCCAGTCCATATGCTCATTAGGCAGTGATTGCTACTAGGGTACTTTTTTTGGATGTTGTTTTGGAAACAATAGACAACATCTGTATTTTCTATGCAGGAGTTGAGTTGATGGTCCTCGAAGGTTTGATAATACATTCCTGTTTTGTCCTTACGAATTCCGATGTAATGACTTGCTGGATTTATCCTGACATTTTCTTTGTTTATACGGATTGGAATTGGCCAGAATCTATATAGTTTCATAATTCCGTCTTCTCTAAAAATTGGTATCTTTATCACCATTTTTAATTCGTTTCGTTTAGTATCGTAAAAGGAGTTACATTCGGACCTAAATATCTCGTTAATATCATTGATTCCTAGTGAATACCCTCGTGCTTGAACTTGGTCCTTGATTGATATCCATATTTTATTTCTTCTGGACCTTGAAAGAGCGTCATGATGTAGTCTGTAGTTTATTGCAGATTCTACTATATTTATTGTTCGCTCGGTATCTTTTTCCAATATCTGGAGTAGTTCCATAATTCCTAAGATAAGATCAATGAGTCTGTTGTTATAATGGTCGTATTTCATTGTGCTTCCTTGGAATATTGCTGTGGTGGGTGATTCTATGTCCTCTCCAATTCGATATAACATTTGTTTTAGGTTATGAAAATCACCATTTATAATGTCCATATTGATCTTATTTTTTTTCTGCCATGATCAGTGCGGCTCCAGCCATTGTAAATAAAAGTGAAAACCCGAGTGTCATTAGGATGATTCCTCTTTTTGGCCTTTGGGTGGCTGTAGTAATTAATCTTAGCGAGTTCCGTTTTCTTTCTTGAGTTTTCTTGGCCTTCCTTATTAGTCTTGTTTTAAATTCTGCACTAAGGTAATTTACAAAAAGTTTATGCGAGGTCAATTTTTCTAATGCTCTTGCTGTTTCAGTTGCATTTGTTAACTTCAAATTAAGTTCGATATTAATATATGACATGTCTGTTATTATTGAACGAGACGTTGTGAAGATACCTGCTACATTTGGGTTGATTTTGCTAAATTGTGAGAACTCTTGTGATGCTGTGCTGAGGTAGATGTAGCAACATATAATTAAAGTTTTTGCAGACATGTCTTAAAAAAAAATAAAAATATTTATTAAGTATGCTAATAAGATTATTATTATTAGTTGTGGTATTTTGTATTTCAATCATCAAATAGTCTCTTTTTTATGGCCTTCGTCATGGATCTTGTTTTTATTTGAAAAGATGTGCTTCTTTTTACTTTGGTTAGTACGGGCGGTTCATTGTGTATATTTATAGGTGAGGGTGATAGAGATTTTCTAAATCCATGAGTTTCAGTAATTGCTGTAGGGTTTAATTTATCTTTTGTCAGCGTATCATTTTTTTTCATCCTCTTGGTTTGCTTTTGCATTAGTGCCATTTTGCTCTTCTTGTTTCTCGTCATCTGAGTCTTCTCCTTCATACTCATGTATACGTATTTCTTCCTCTTTGTTTCTATCACTTCTGGTGAAATAATGTTTTAATTTACAAGTGTTTACCTTGAAAGGCTTAGAATTTGTTCCTAATTGTATGGTGACTATGTTAGGTGTAGGGTATGTTTTTGTGACAATGTAAGGTCCACACCATTTAGAATCCAATTTCGCTAATCGTGTAGGTAATTCGTGTTGTTCTTTTAATCTTAGAACCATATCTCCAACATCATACCGTTTTGTTTGGGTTTTTCTGTTGTAGTATTCTTCCATTTGTTTCCTTGCACTGTTCAACTTTTGTTGTTGTATTCTAGACGCTTCCAGCATTCTTAAAACTTGATCTGGTTGATCTTTTCCTGCTGTTGTTTTAGCATAATCCAAGATTTTGTCAAACGGGGAATTTGGATTGTTGTAAAAGGTTAGATAATATGGAGAATTCCCAATAGATCTTTGCCAGGTTGTATTGTACGCTAGTTGGTTCAATGATAATGTCTTTGCCCAATTTTCTTTATTTCCGTTTATGGTGCTTTTAATATAGGAATATAGCGACTGATTTAGTCTTTCGGCTTGTCCGTTGGTTTGAGGATGATATGGTGTTGTTCGTATGTGTTGGATGCCTAATGCTTGGTTAATTGATCGTAATACTTGATTAGTGTATTCTGTTCCATTATCTGTAATTAGGATATTTGGTGGTCCGAAGTAATTAATCCAATTATTTAGAAAAGCTTTGCTGACTTCATTGGCTGTTTTTGTTTTTAATGGAACTATAACTGCATATTTTGTGAAGGAATCAATTATTGTCATTATATAATTGTAGTTCATTGAAGGAACAGAAATTACTATTAAATCTGAGTGAATTCGCTCATTAAATTTTGTTGTAGGAGGTAATGGTTCAAGAGGCTGTCTCGTAACAGCACCCCTTTTTGATTTTTTTTTTGGCATGACTCGCATGATTGCACAAAGTCATGCACGAGTTTTGAGTCGTTTTGAATATAAAAATAATTTCGTACCTTGTTTAATGTAGGAAGATAGCCCCGGTGGCCGCCAAGCGCCGGGTTGTCATGGTATATTTTTAAAATTTTGTTTATTGCAGAGTCTGGAACTATTAGTAAGTTGTCCTTTGATGATTCTTTTCTTAGCATAAGGAACCCATTATACAGTCCAGTCGTACCTTTATATTTTAGATAAGTACCTTTAAAGTCTGTCCAGCTCTTCTCACCCTTCATTATTAGTAGTAATTTTCCCCAGTAGTTATCATTTTCTTGAAGTTTTCCAAATTCATCTGGCTCTATTTCATTTGTGATTCCATGTTCTATCTTTATTATTTCTTCTTCTAGGATACTAGATATGAGGTTTCTTGATAAATAGTCTGGTGCGCCCATTTCCTTCCCTTTTTTGTAATGTATCGTGAAATTATAAGCCAGTGTCTTATCTTGTAATCGTTGTAAGGTTCTTGACTTGGCTTTGTTAATTATGTTGGTTATTGGTTTGTGGTCTGTGAACACTTTAAAAGTCTTTTGACCATATAAGTAATTATGAAAATGTTCAAGACCAAACACGATTGCTGCTTGTTCCATCATTGTTGCACTGTAGTTTTTCTCTGATTTTGATGGTGATTTGGAAGCGTATCCGATTACATGGAGTTTGTTATTCTGTGTTTGGCATAGGGTAGCTCCGAAACCTGCAGAAGTATCATCAGTCATATTTCCTGTTGCTGCATCCGTGTAAAGTTCGTACGGAAGGTTTCTGTCTGGTAATGCTAGAATAGGAGCAGATATTAACATTAATTTTAATTTTTCAAAAGCATTATGTGCTGATTCTGGTAGAGGTCCTTTAGTATATCCGCTGTCGTTGCGGGTGAGTTTTGATAATGGACTGGAAATTATTGCAAAATTTTTTATGTGGGACCTAAAAAAATTTGCTAAGCCTAAAAATTGACGGATTTTCTTAATGTTGTCAGGTGGCTCTTGTTTTCGTATTGCCGTCGTTTTGTCCTTTGTAATACTTATGCCGTCTTTAGATATATCGAAACCAAGGTATTCCACTTTACTTGCTCCAAATTCACATTTCTTTGGGTTCAACTTAAGTTTTTCTTTACGAAGAATTCCGAAGATGTATTGTAGGTCCTCCAGATGCTGTTTGTGTGTTTTGCCAAAACATAGTATATCGTCAATGTATGTGACTACCCTAGGAACTCCAGAGAATATTATGTCCATAAGAGCTGAGAAGCTGCTTGGTGCACCGTGACTTCCGAAACAAGAGACCTTGAACTGGAATTGCCCCATTGTCGGTACGGTGAATGCCGTATATTTCCTTGAATTTTCCTCCAAATTCTGTTGATGAAACCCACTTTGCATATCCATTGTTGAGAAAACAGTTGGATTTTCTATGGACACTATGTCAACACAAGACCTAAGATCTTTAATAGAATAAAAATCTTGAAGTGTTTCTTTGTTGATGTTTCTTAAGTCGATTACAGGGCGCCAAGAACCATTTTTTTTTTTTTTTTAACGCAGAATATGGGAGAATTGTATCTAGATCTTGCTGCTTCGATTAGTCCCTTAGAAAGTAGTGTTTTGACGTAGTTTTCGATAGTGTTTTGATGCATTAAGGGTATAGGAAATTGCTTAGTGTATAAGGGTGTATTAGTTTTTAGGTTTATTCTATGGCTTACTTTATCTGTCCACCCGATGTCATCGTCGTCTGATGAAAATATATCTATGTTATTTTTTAATAATGTTTGATATAGAGGTAATATATATTCGGGTGTGTTTATCTTTATGCTTTTAATGTCTATAATTTTTTTTTTTTAATTGGTTCTACACTTTCTATGGTTATTGTGTTTTCAGGCGTCGGATTATGTATGTGGTTCAGACAAGTTCCTCTTGCAAGTGTTATAGTTTCACTTGATGTGTTTGCCACTATCGTTCTTCCATTTCCGTGTGCATCGGTGGATATTATACAGTTGATACTAGTTATTTCGTCGTCGGATTCTTCTATCATTAAATTTTTAAAGGGGTGTTCTGTCTTTACGTCTATAATTCCTATCGAATAAGCAGGGACTTTAGTTTTTTCTGAGTATCGTTGTGCTGCCTCCGTGTCTTCGAGATAAACCTTCAAGCGTTGATACCTTTTTACTGAGAATTTGATTTTCCTGCGTAGCACCTTGCATGCTACCTTCAGATTCTTTTTTAATATTTTCCAGATCTTTGATCTTCTTACTGTAATTAGATGACTTCTTTCTAAAGTCTTCAATCTTTGATTTTAAATAAGATATCTCTTCATCCTTTGACGTTTGTAGCTTTTCTTTCTTTTCCATCATGCTGGAGCGAAGATATTCTTTTTCAGAATTCAATTCACGGATCTGTCTTTTGTAGGTTTCAATGGTAGAATTTAAATTGTTCACCTTTAAATTCATTTCGCTTGAATATTGTTGTTCCAAGTCGCTTGATTGACTTTGAACTTGTTTAGCTTCTCCCTCATCTCCTTTAAACTCTTGTTGAGGTAATCATTTTCTTTTTTTATATTTAGATGTAAGACTGTCAATTTCAGTTTGAAGCAAGGAAATTTTATTGGATTTGTCTTCAAGTGCTTTTTCTGTTTTCCTCCTGTCAGCAGAGAGTTGGAATTCCTTAGAGTTAAATTCTTTACTCTTATTTGCTACGTCCTTCTCTAATTCGTTCATTCGTTTCTCGAACTTCTCTTTCTCGTCCTTAAGCTTTGAAGAGGTTAATGAAAGAGATTCAATTTGTTTTTGCAAGTTATCACATTTCCTTCTCGAGTCATTTAAACGATTCTCTGTGTCTTCAACTTCTTTTTCGACACGAGAAATCTCTGCTTTACTCGTACTTTTGAATTTATTAAATTCATTTTGAAGAGTTGAATCGATTTTCTTCGTCCTTTTTCTCCAAATTGGCTTTGAATTCACTTATGTAGCTTTGATGTGTGGTGCGATCTTCCTCCAATTGAGACATTTTTCGCTTACTCTCGATAGCAATTTTCTCAAATTGTATTCTCATTTTCTCTAATTTCTCTGTCTAACAATTTTCGGCTTTTTTTTTTTTCTCTTCAATTACTTTTATGTTAACAATTGAAATTGAATATGGAATTTTATATTTCAAGAGGCAGCAATCTTTCGTAAATAAAGTGTATAAGAATAGTTTCCCTTATGCACGACACGGAGGTACATCATTTATCACTATTATAGGAGGTTAGGAGGCAATTTTCTTCTTTATCCTGGGAGTTTTGATCATCATTTATCTTCCATTTTTTTTTTTTTTTTTTTTTTATCGGAACTTCACTCTGCCATATTCTTTCTAATTATTCCTCTCTTCGGGTATTTCACTCCTTCCATTTTATATGGGCATTTCACTACTATTATTTTATTCACTTATTATACTTATATATTTATTTTTTTAACGATATGTTTCTTCTGCCGTACCCGTTCCAATGATTTCCTCTTTTTCGGGTTGTACAACTTCCATTCGTTTTTCTTTTGAGTATATTCTATTTTGTAGGCTGGCACCATTCCCTCGTCAGGGATCTTCAGCAGAAAGAATATGTAGACTCATATTGGTAGTTAATATTTCTCAGAGGTTGTTTCGGGTTCCATACCGCTGCCACCAATGTTGGATACGGATACGACAGTAAGTGAGAGTAGTGTCGGTTTACATCTGACTTTATTATTGTCCTTCTTGGACTTTATATAGTTACAATATCATGGTCATACATAGTTATGCGTGCGTGTACTTAGGTGTGTCCTTGAATACAGTTGTTTATCAAATACAGTTGTTTATCAATGTCACATTGTTGTAATCTTAATAATTCATAAATATTTGAAAGAAGAGATTTGGGGATTAGCCAACACGTATTATCCATTTTGAAAGAAGGTACTCTATTAGGGGCACAACAACATATGACTGACGATACGAACTCATTTCGTGGTGAGTTTTTAATATATAGAGAGTTATTATTGTCTACTTAAAATAATTTAATTTCTTTCTAAGGTAATGAAATTGTGTTATTGTAGTATTGAGTCAAACCTTTGGCTTTATTTCTGAAAATAATTTATTTATTTCTAAAATGACATTCCCCTTCAATTAGGTTATTTGTTGATGTTTCATTTAAAAAAGTCCTTTCCTAGGTTGTGTCTTTGTTGCTTGAGAACTATGCTACATGTTATGACACTTGGGAACTACAATATCTGTGTTTTACTGGGTAATAAATTGAATTGCTAAACGACACCATGTTTATGAGGATATTGTACCGTGTATAATCTGTGGTTTTTTTTAATTTGGTGTGCGGGACATTTTGTTGATTGCCAGCAACTTTTCGTTGGTTTACACACTAAATAATGGTCAACAATTCATCCCATCAGTGCTGTCCATATGTTTTGATTACATGTTACGACCCTGGAAAAAAGAAAATCCTTAATACGCGTCACTTAAATCAAATTAATTTTAATTTTAAAGAAACTGAGTACTGCAGATCTGCATCTCACTTTAAAAGCTGACGTCATAACCATCCAGCTTTGTTCTAAATATACATGTCGATTATAATATAATCATTGCCGTCGAATGCTAGATAATATATTTTTAAGATAGTGATCGTACAGCAGAGGAGGCATGGGTGCATAGTAATTTTTTTAGGAAATGTGAAATTAGTTGATATTAGTTTATCAGTAAAACTATACTTCTCCATGGGCCACCCTACAAGTGTCTTTCCATTTACTGCCCCACATTCAAAACCTAGAAGGTATCTCTCTCAATTTACGTGTATTTTACAAATACTTCTCCTTACATGTACATTACAATTAAGCCAAGGTATACCTGTACATTGGTATGTAGTTCATGAATCCATCAAGGCTTTAAATAACTTTGACAGGCCATTGATCAAATTAAGCTATTGAAGGATTTGCAGCAATATATTAGCTTCTTAGACATGTACATGAAATATGTATCTGACTCTTTGTGTAAAATATTTATGTACGAGTATACATACATATTATAACTCCTTTTAATTAATGTAATAGCTCTTGTTACTTAGTCTGTAGGTATACTATTTTCTCTGCGAAAATCACTTACAAAGACTGCGATTTTTGCCGGTTTTCCCCCCTCTTCATTACAAGATAGGTAGACACATTTAAGTTTCAATTTAAAAAAAGAAAAAAAAACTTCAAAGAAGAAACACATTGAAGAAGCGAAATGGGATTCTCTTGCAAAGCCTTTAAGTTAATTACACTTCTTCTTCTCTGTTTGCACCACTTATTAATTTTTAGTATCCAATTTTCTTTTCCTATTTAATTAGTTACGAGTCCCATGCTATTTCACCCCCCCCCCCCCCGACCATTTTTTGTGCCTATTGCAGAATTTACAAAACTTTTTATTAATATAAGAAGTCAGGAGATGAAAATGAGATGCTAAAGCCCGGGACGGGCATTTCAAATCCCAGGATTCAAGTAAAATAAACGAGTCTCTCCTGAATTCACTAGCAAAGCCTCAAGAGTGACTTGTTTTGTGTAACTTGAAAACTGTCAATTCTTGTTATTTACTTTATTGCGCCATTGGTTGATTAGGTCAAATTGTGATGAAAAGAAGGAGAACAGTTTCTTAATTTGGGTAAGTTCTAAAGTATTCCCATCCATAATAATTTACTATGTTCTTAGTACAAATACTTATTGGGGTCCTTGAGGATTTTAAATTCTTCAAAATTCAATAAATTAACAAATTTTTAAAAGTACAAAAAAACAAACGAACTAAGTTGTTATATTATATTGACGTCATTTGAAGAAAATTTTTTATAGTGTTCCGTCAATGTTCTTACATGAGGTTTTTTTGTCCATTCTACAAATCACAAATGAATGTTTGTGAGTCTTTTTTATTATATTCCGAGTCACGTTTGAAGTTGCAGAAATTCAATGAGTCCAAGTTCTCAACTCTAGCTGTTTAGTTCGGGCTGTTTGGGTTATTTTTGTAGACAACTTAATTAAAATTTCAATAACATATATATACCCTATTGATTTTTTCTTCTTCATATAAAACTAGTACAGAATATGAGTGCTGTAGAGTGCTTGTTTGAAAATCATGTAAATATACCTCGGTAAATGTACATTTTTCTTGCACCTTTTTTTAAAGATTAAAGGTTAATAATTTATGTCTATGAATGTATATAAGGTTATTTATTTCTTAGAAATTGCAAACGCACACACAAGTAAAAATAAAAAATGTGAAAAGGAAAGTAGAGGAAGAAACAAAATTACAATATATTTATGCATACATATATTTATATAAACCATGGATTAATGGCACCACGAATGGTATTTAATGTACACAAAACAATTAAATGGTTATACTGAAAGTGTTTTTTGGTGTTGCTTTGGTGTGTGTGTGTGGAGGGGGGGGGGGGAGGAATGTTTGCTAATAAAGTTGCATGTCGTATTTCAATACCTTAACTAAACTTTGTATACCAACATATATCGTGAGTCTGGAGCAAAGGTGTAACAAGTACATATGGTTTTTCACTTTGAGGTAATATCGCCGATTAGAGCTTATAAAATCGAAATAAATTCATAACTGAATACTTATGTAAGACTTTTGTAACATAGTCTAGATTATACAAAAGGTATTATTGAATATTTCTTTAGAGAATTGATCAAAATATGTACAACATGAAGAATTATAAATAGAATATTGTAAATGCGAGCTAAAAAATTTCCATTTTTGACAATAAGTGAAAACATTTCTCATTGACTGAAATTGTTTTCCAATTTTACTTCTATGTGTGTATTAACTCATATTAAGGTTGATCTACTGAGTTTGAATTATATTCAGTTAATTTATAAATTCCAATCAATGTATAGGAAAAAAAAATATAAAAGTGGCTGGAAACAACCAGAATTCTGGTCTTATGCAATGTAATTTATCCTTACTCAACCAACATTAAAATGTGATATGTGTTTCTTTCTCAAGTGTTGTTGATCTCTTTATTAGCGTTATTCTCTTGTAAGTGGTCTGATCCCTACTCTTTAATTAATAATAGTTCTACAGTTGGTAAGAATGACATAATTGGCAAACTGTCAATTAATTTTGAGTTTTTTTCTCTGTCTCTTTTGGGAAGAAAATAAGTTGAGAGATGATTTGTAGAATCCATTATTTCTTAGTTCATGTTAATGCAAAAAGTATTGAGCTTTCTTCTTAAAAATTCCCGAATATACAACCATGTACATGACAAATACAACAATATTTTGTTCAGTCCGGATGCAATCAGCCTGGATTTTCGCCATAGTATGGTTTAGATCTGAGCAATAACAATCTAGATTTAAACAGTCCAGTCTATATATCTGCATAGCCAATTACAGAGTCTGTTCTTTTGTCACAAGAATCTGAATAGTTTTTGCATAAGTGTGTTCTTGTCAAAGGTTGCCCTTTTTGAAGTGTGTAAAGGAATATAAACTTGTTTGCAAGTAAAAAAACATAATACCTAATGCGGTGTCAGTGTCACTTGCTAACCCATAGACTCGCAATATGAAATATATTTGGTATTGAAAGGATAGTTGATGAGAAAATAATGAATATAGTATTAATAAATGGAATGCTTGTGATTTAGTTGAAGGAATATCAATATCACAGGAAATAAGAAAGGAAGAATTGCAAACGAAGGAATATGAGTGTAGAGAGGGGTTTGAAGAAGGCGAAAAGGGTTCATTATACATACATATGTAACGAAGCTATAAGACAAGACGTATAGATACGTACAGAAGAAAGACATGTAATAAATTAGTCTGAAATATACATATGTACAAATATACTAACATAAATAGTGTATGTAGAGAAGAAAGACGTAAGAAAGAAGGAAAAAAATGAGGTTGTATATTGTTGTAGAGACCAGGAACAGGAGCAGCCGAGTCGCAAAAAAAAAAAAAAATCAAACGACATAAAAAAAGGCCTTTATTATGTATTTGTCGACAGACTTTTATTAGTTAGTGAAGGAGTTGTTGTGCTATTGTTGTTGCTATTTTTCTAAATTGTATTATTTAAAGCCTTCAAAACTCCCTCTTTTTAACATTTATACTCTGTACCTTATACCTACCTAATTGTGATACAATTTTTTTTAACTACAAGTATTTCTTAAGAAATTTCTTTAGTGAGGCCTTTTTCTTAACTATTGTCATCCTCGTCATCAAATTTACTGCATTGTGATTACTACTTATACATATTATATACCATAATTTTTTGTCAATGTCATCCCGTAAACTAGGTAGGGACTTTTCCTTCCCTTATACATAATTGCATGACGTCACTATTATTATTATTATTTTAATTAAGGAAAGAAAGGGGGAATAAAACCGTCAACTTTTTTATTATGAATGTACATAAGTCTATGTCATAATCACCTTTCTTCTTTCTACAATTTCTCACATTCTTTTTTATGTTGATAACTATGTAGATCGTATTGTCTATGCTCGAACTGGAGGAGAAGATCTTCTACAAAATGGACAACTCAATGGGGAACCCATTGAACCGGATATGGCCATGGTAATTATTAACATACATATATTTACATCCTATTCTTCTGTAGTGCTGTTTTAGAGGGGGGGGGGAGTACTGCTGAGAATTACCCAAGTCCTGTATTCTCAACGACATCTAAATACAATTATATGTAAAAATATTCAAAATTTAAAATATATAAATACAGATTCTGCCTGTGCTCCTGGTTTGAAAGAAAAGTATGTATACATTTTTCTTTGACTTGGATCTATATATTCTAGTATCGGCACGCTCAGTGCCCTATCCTTAAATGTAAAATAAGGGCCACAAATTAAAAATGGTAAATTGCACAATTATGAAACCGGCATTGCCCATTTCTCTTAAGGTGAATTTGAACAATTGTTGACCGTCAGACATCCAAAGATACTTGACCAAATGGATACTTTATTTCTAATAACTCTGCATTTTATGGTTTTCAAATCTTCAGTAATTCCTCTTTTTAAAATAAAAAGGTTCCGTGAGCACAAAGTGCTCTTGTTTGTCGGAGGGAAAATGCAACAAAAAAGTGTAATTCCCGCGATATGTATTTTTATAAAAGAAAAGTTTTGAAAATCATAATATGCTTATATTTATTACAAATAAGCTCTTCAAACAATTGTCCTAAAGTCTGTAAAACAACAGATCTGCAAATTCACCTCTACAATATATCTGTATTATTTACTTCAAATTTGTTTTTGTTTTTTCAACTAGGCATTAAAAACCATTGTTTGGGGAAGTTCCTGCTCGCAAATCTGTCCGTACTGGCAAAGTGTGAGCCTCACTTTTCATCCTGGTGGAGATGTAAATGCCTATGGACTCAAATGCCCTTCAAATGGGACCAAAAATTTCATTATATGTGTACAAGCCTACATTCTCAAAAACTTACTCTTTGATAAAAAGGCCAAAAATTCTATACATCAAAAGTAAGGTTCATACTTTTTTTTTTGTAATGACATGCTGTTCAGGAATGACATTTCCAAAAAGGAAAAGTTTTTAGGGTTCCAGGAAAATTAATTGAAAGGAAAGTTTGTCAAAACAGTTTTAAAAATGAAATTAGATCTCCTGGTCAAGCATTTCTTACTTTTATTATTTCAATATAACTCAATATAATAAAATTCTTGGATTCTTTTTATTATTGCAATCATAGATCTTGTTAATAGGTGTTTGTACTCAAGTGTACTCATTTAACTTCCTTGTATTTCATTTTCAATAAAAATAAATCTATTGAGCTATATCAAGATGATATTCTTACATATTCAGTGAGTAAAAAGAAAACAAAGATCTCAAATATAAATATGAAACAAAAGTTTTAATTATTTCTTGTTAAAGACAGAAATGCTTCATGAAGTAGGGGACTTAATTTCTATCATTAGAAATTTTTTGGCAGATAGATTGTCCTTGAACGAATTGTCCTAGAATCCTTTTACAAATCATAATTGTAACACTTGATTCCATTCAATTTATCAAAAGGTTTCACGAAGTCGAAGGAGATTATCAACCAGCCAGGCAGTCTAGTAAAAGGAACATGATACATAAAGAGTAGGTGACGTCTTACCTAAAACCCAAGCATAGCTATGTAGCTGTTATCTATCTAAATAGATACAAATAAAAGTTTGTTTGAATGAAAAATCACTTTTCTTATAAATAACCAAAAGAAAAGTTGATTTTGTATGTACAACAAAGTATGACCTTAATCATGCAAATTATACTCTATGTATTAGATATTTGTTTTCGTAATGTACATACATACATGTATATGTTGTCATATTTTGTATGAATTAAACCCTTATAATGTATATATGGTAAATGTCATGTTATGACCATTGATTTCTTAATATTACTACTCCCATACCTACGTGTCCAAATTATAGATACGTAGACCCTGTAATATTTTTTTAAAAACCTATGTATTCTTTAGAAGGAAATATCAGTACTATGGAGTAGACACTCCCCTGTTCCCATCGACCCAACATCGTCATCAGTCCAACAAACCCAACTTTCGGTGAGATGTTTTTTTGAGTGTGAGAGGAATACTTAAAAACATTTCGTTTTGGAGTTCGTAGTCTGAAGCACAGAATTTCTTTATTATTACCTATCTAAATAGTTGCATGAATCATTATTATCTATGTAGTGCTTGACAACCTCACGACATTTTTTATTTTTTTATTTTGGTTTCCCTGTTTGTCTTGTGTTTATATGTATGTGTTTCTTAGTTCCTTTTTCATATCTTTTATCTACAATATATAGATACGGTGCTGCCTCTAAAAGTAATCGTGCAAATCAGGGTGGTGATGCTGTTGGAAGGAATAAGAATGAGCAATGGTAAGTTCATCATGAATGTTGGTACACACTCATACACACAAAATAACAAATAAACAAGAAAACAAACAAACAAAACCCAAAGTAAAGGACAGATAGATCAAACTACAGACATAAACAATAATTAAAAACTTTATTATTTTAATAGAGGCATGATTTCATCATTAGTAAAACGTTCCTCCGACAGTAATAATAATAATCAATTAATTAATAATTATATGCTATGAATAATGATTTATGAGTTTAAATAATTACCTATAAAAATCATAATTGGGATTCTGCATGCATCCATGGTGGACATAAAATTCTTGGGAAAAAAAACATATAAAAATATGCTTAATTAATTATTGCAATAGTACTAAAAGTCCGGGGGATTGGTTTTGTAGTCATAATTGACTCCTTGAAACCGGAGAATTGTAGCCATTTACATATGTAAAGTATACTGTTCTTAATGTATTTTTAAACTTTTTAACTGTTCTAAGTGTTTTCTGCTAGTAGACATAAAAATGTCGTGGTTTCAATTTGGCTATTTTCAAATGTCTTTTACCATCCCAATTTTCTGAACTAATTGGCTTAATATTGTGATTTTATCATTGCATAAGGTTATAATCTATAAAAAACAAAACAAAAAAACACACACTAACTTGATGAATCCTAAGATCTTTAAGTCAACATACATATTTTTTTTGTTTCTTATCTAATATCTATGCAACAGCAAAAATTACAATGTTTTTGACCCAAAGTTTTAAAATTTTAAACAGTACAAGACGTCTCAAAATGACCATCATTAAAGTACTATTGTGAAAATGGCATTTTGCTGATAACATTTAGTAATAATGCCCTTCAGCAGAAAAAAAACAACCATGGTGAAGTCAAAAGTACATCTTGCTTTCAGAAAGGTCTACTCGAGTGCCAGGTTCACGAACTACTAAAAGGTTCAGGAAATGAATAAAGCTCGCTATAGTGAAACCCAGACTAATGAAATTGGACTAAGCACTTCATATACATAACAAGTGAAATGTCCTATGATTTAATTAATATTAAAATTATCTACCTCTCGTTTATGTGTGATGTATATACGTATATTTAATTAAAAAGTCATTAAATTTCTAAAATTAAAACCTAATTAATACACTATAAACTCATGCCAAATAAATTTTCAATTAACGCCACATCCCCTCATTAAAAAGTTCATCCTTGAAACATAAATGAGCTCAAGGTTAAATAGAGGTTGCTACTTCTCCTCTGACTGCAACCTCTCTTCATGGCAAGGAGATAATAACCATAGATATAAAAGGTCTCACTTTTCATTTTTATTTTTTTTGATAAATGAGAAAAATAAAATCAGAGAAATTTTCATTATAATTCTTTTTAATTAAATTAAAAGCCTGTTGTGCTCTTCTTCTTAAGGATTCATCCATCAAAAATATTAGGTAAGCAATGCATGTATCTTTCTTTTTTTTTTACTTATGTACCTACATAAGTAGACTACAACATCCTTCACCTATCTTTTTCTTGCGTCTGTGATTCGTGACCTTTTTTAAAGCCATTACTCCTCAATGCAAACTGAATTGTTTTCTTTTTCTTTGTATGTTATCAGGACCAATACTCTGCGTCCTACAGATAGGATTCAATCCGAAATCCTTATTGGTGGGCTCACATCCCTATTTTCCAAAGTGAGTGAGGGACATGGTGGAATTCTCTGTTTCCCATCCTCTGAAAATTGCTTCGAACCTACTTCCAATTACTCCATGGATGGAATTACAGAAAAAGTAAGACCACCCTCAGACTAAAACTTCTACATATTTATCGTATTCTATTATTCCATTTAGCTCCATATATTCCGAAGTGATAAGGAAGAGGAACTACGAATTGCAATTAAGAAGTTTCTCTCATTGGTAAGTTGGAGTTGAATCCTTAAATGTGTACTACGCGTACTTAAATCATTGGCTCTCTCAAAGTGCTCTCTGAAAGACGAAACAAATACCATGTGCCGTTGCTAGAGTTGTATCATTGTACATATATTATTCATATCGGTGGACCAGTTAAAAATGTTCTCCAAATAATACATGTACCACTAGTGATATAAAGCATAAAAAATTAAAGCTCTTAATGAAATAGAATACAAATTTATGTACATGTAATTTAAAGGGCCTTAATATCAAAGTCAAAAATGCTACTGACTTATTGGAAATAATGAATCATAAATCAAGATAAAATGTTGTTATTGGGGTTAATCATGTACAAAGGGATTCCAAATCTTAAGTATCATTATTTACGATCTCATTTCCTTTGTTCTATGTACTTACTTACATATAATGTTACCTATTATATTACTCTTCACATGAGTCAATGTTTATTTTTATTTATTTTTTGCAGATAACTCAGGAAAATGGCAATGGACTTCTTTCCATAATGTATAGTCTTATACTCACTCGAGGCTTTGATAGGTAAAGTATTTTACATAAATTATGTATTTATAACTAACATATACAGAGGAAAATCGTAAAGATGCTGAACGAGCACGTACATATATCATAAAAATCCCTTTCCTCTATTTCGACAGCCCTGATATAGACAGACTTACGAGGAACATCCCTGTCTGAAAAGTGTTCAATATTAGAGCTCGATCCATATGGATTTTTTGAGACACATTATTGTGGGATTGAAAAAATAAAAATAACCTCATAAAAGCTCAAATATACCCACTTTGGTCAATGCAATCCAAAACTGCCTTAAAAATTGCTCATTGCTGTATCAGTTGATACCTAATGCGAGGATTGACTATACTACCAATCAAAATCAATGAGTCTAATCAGATAATGTTTTTTTATGTTAGTGTTCTCGTTGATAGATAGATGACAGTTCTTGAGACCTGTACTTACCTCTTAATATATTGGTCTAGTATAAGTATTTACTGGTTTTAGAACGAGTTACTGCAAACAATTGCCCAAGCCATTGTTTAGTTGCAAAAATAATGTAAAAATAAGAGCTTTGTGCCCATAAAAATTAAAATAACAAAAAATAAAACAGCAAATGTAAACAACATTTGCTTTTCGTTTGTAAAAAAACCTGTTTCCTGCCAGATCTGCCTAAACTATATGTGCTCAGCTTGGTTCTACTTTATAGAATTGCCCCTGACTTAGATATTTTTTTCCCCCTAAATTGAACGAATAAAAAGACCTAACGCGTCTTTCTTTGATCGAGCAACACATGTTCGGATACCGGCACTCTTCTCAATCCCTCAAAGTATAAGGGGGGACTCATGCAAGGGACCACCTAACTTTCATTCACTCCTTATCTAAAGGGGTCATTTAAATTCAAAACTCAAAACACAAGCTCAGTAGCTCGTAATTTGAAAATTCCCTGTTTATTCAAACATATTGTCCATTCCATATTGCTGTTTTCTTTCTACCTATATATATATATATATATATATATATACACCAATGGTTGTTTTTGTCCCCCTCCCTCCCTCCATCCCAAATCCCTTATTTTTTATTCTTTCTATCTCCTATCCTCAAGTGGTTTTTGACTAATTAAAATAATAAATAAAAAGAGAAAATCCGCTTCATCTTAGAGAAGATCAATATAAATTCCATTTGAGCTCATGTATTAAATGTAACCTTGATGCCTATGTTTTTACACACACAAATGTATGTATGTATGTATACTTTTTTTCTTCTTCTTTCGTTCTTCCTTCCCCACCGTCTTCGTTCCGTCGAATATTAATTCCATTTTTGGGGATAACACAAATAGAAAGTGCGTTTGAGTGTTTTTTCACTTCTTATGTATATGTAAGAGACTAGATATGTGAGGAGCAAACATAAACGAAATCCTCAACGAAAAAAGAAGAAATATGTACATACACTTTGTATTTTTTTTACTTGAGTGTATACAAAATTGAATATGGATGTATATGTAAAATTCAGTTCTTTTTAAATGGAATTTTTATTAAAAGAAAAAAAAACTTCTACACACATAGTATAATGATTAAGAATGTTTTTTTGAATCCCTTAACTTATTAATTTAATGCACTGTCTAGTGCTTTAAACTTAGCTTTAAATGGAATTAAGAATACATTTCTATACAATTATTTTTTAATTATTGGTGTATTTTCATGATTAATGATAGTCCAAGTTACTAGAGCCACGACTAGGCTGTTTGTTAAAAAATGTCAATAATAAAAATTAAGGAACATTTCATGTTTTTTTCCTCACATACATACTTATTTTAAAAACAACATATCAATTGTTTTAAAGCATCTCTTTATAGAAAAAAAAAAGAAAAAGATTTTCCCTTTTGACAAAAATTGATTTTTATTTTGTTTTATAAAAAATACCTACATTTTTCAATCAAATCCAAACTCTTCAAAACAAGGGACACTCTTTCTTTTTTCAAAGCACCATGCGTACCTATGTATGTTGTACATACATACTACATGCCTAGGCATATAAAGTAAAATGTTTAAGCATTAAACAAAGTATATATATGTATATAATGTATAATAAGAAGAAAATTCTCTGCCGTCCTAGGTAAGTACATATTTATCATTTTTTAACGTTATGCAGTTCCAAATGCGTATAATAGAAAGTTAATTTCAAGTGTAGTGATGCAACGTTTTACTGTCTTTGGTCCGATAAGCACGTTGAACCACAAAACCATTGTGTTTACAACCATGTATGTACGTACATAGTGAGTTTCTTCTTATTTAAATATACTTTTATATAAAGTTTATATATGTATGCAGATACATATAGAGTTTAGATAGAGTTTGTCTGACTGGGAGTGGATGATTGTTTACTTTTAAAAGGATTAAAGGATCTCCGGCTTGAGAAAACACGGGAGGGATGCATTTATCTTGATGTATGTTTTGTACATATTTTATAAAAATCATGTTGAATACCATAATACATACATACGTATACATACTTTGTAGCCTCTCGATGACATACTACTCTAGGTTTGTATCCATGTACACACGTAAAATATTATCTTTTTGATATGTACAAGAGTATAAAAATTCAGGGCATGAAACTTAAATTGATGCTCTGTCATGGTAATGACTTCTTTTTTTTTTCTCCCTTCTTCTTTTACACAAATACTCTATAAGGATTCATATGTATAACTTGCATATAACTTTGAAAACAAAACAAAACCTGCTTTATTTATATGACTTGATATATTGTGTTTTTTACGTCTATATCATACATGTATGTATGTACATACTTATGACGTTGTAATATGTGTACCTACTTTCATCTATGAATATTGTACATATTATATGTATATGTATACGAAAGGTATTTTTTTTTTTGAGATTGAAATTGAGAAATTGGATACTTCAGGTATGGACATTGATATGTGCTACCTTGGGGTTAATCCGTAATGTGCTACATTAGCTTGTATATCAAATCAATTCCCCCCTTTTCAAAGGAATTGGCTGACTCCTAATTTAAGGCGTAATCAGCATAATTACGACTTGTACTTAAGTGAAAAACAAAAAATCTTACACATATTGGGTCACTCGTATATATGTCAAGTAGAGGTCGACCGATTAATTAGCTTTTTAAGAATACTCTGTCATTGGCATTCTACGCCAATTATTTTCAGATTTTATAGGGGGTGTAATTTTTTTGAAAATTGCTTTTTACATAATAAAAGAAAAGTTTTGGTAATTAATACACTAATACACTAAGAAAAAAAATTAGCCAATTCATCGGCTATTCGTTTCAAAAAATCAATATCGGTCGAGTTGTAATGTCAAGATTCCACTGTACTTAGTAGTGTTGTTGTGATGAAGACTTTCTTATCCTAGACTAATGCATGACCGTGCTTTGACAAGCTCAGACCATCTCTTGGTTATAACAACGAGATCAATACAAGATTAAAAAATGACTCTGGAGACCAAAACCAATCTCGAGAACAATATCAATTGTACTTAATTGCTTTTAAAATAGAATTTATAAGCATTGAATTTGTTGATTTTGGTCTTCTTGGGACAACATATAGGCACTTTTAGTACTACATACATACCTATATGATCTTAATTATAAATAATGTATTTTTTAGCTGTGTATATTTTCATTAAAACCTATACATATATAAAAACCTATTCATTAAAACCGTATACAAATATCTAAATGAATTGTAGGACATATTCTCTTTGAATCCATCTTCAAACTCTTTTCTATCATTATTTAATTTCATTAAGATAAAAACCCTCGAGATAGATATTTTTATGGTTATCGAACAGAATATATTTCAAGTTATTTCTTAATAGGCCCAGTGTCATCACTTTGTTGTCATTCAATAATTATAATTAATTTGCTCATTAATAACTAGCTGTTATTACAAATATGTAGATGATGAATATTAGTTTCTAGCATGTTGTAGACAAATACTAAAATAGCCACTGTAATTTGGGGGGTTAAAGTTGCAAAATCCTCAAGTAAATTTTATGAAATATTAAGTCAGGATATTCATCCAGAAAGTAAATTGCCCTAACATCACAAATAACTCAATTTCCTTATAATCAAAACCTTCAATTATTATGCGACTTTTTTGTTTGCTTTAACAAAAAGAAAGATCAAAAGTTGAGAACAAAATAGAACGCATAGAAATACAAACAAATATCTCCATATATCATTGTATTCAAGACAAAATGTTCATTCATTCAGGCCAATGCCTTCATGAACCTTGCTATGCATAGAAACCCTTTATCCATTAAGATAGCCGTAATTATATTGTTATTACTATTATTAGCGATTCAAAAAAAAAAAAAATCGTTACGACGAATAAAGGCTCAATAACTCATTGAAAAATTATAATATTTTTTTTTTGCAAACCATCAGCCTTGAATAAAGGTTCAAGAAAACTTTTTATATGCAAAAAGTACAAAAAATATCTTTTTCAATATCAAAAGTTCTCATCTAATGAATTAATTTTGAACGTATATAGATAATTGACTATTATCATTGTCCTAATCAGTTTATATACATATTGAAAGAATATCAATGTTTCATTTAGGATTATTTATATTTAAAATCAAATTATCCTATACAAAAAAACTAAAAACATGAATGGCTAAAAAAGAAAGAGAGAGTTTGAAATCAAATTCAATTCTAAAAATTACTTTGTACTTCATTTTTTTTTAGAAAGGAACTGGTTTTTATTAAAATATACTTGAGGCTAGATATGTCTTAACCTACCTCTTACAAAGTCCCCCTAGTGCAAAAAAAATAAGCATAATAATAATACATAAAACAAGACTTTGCAAAAATGATATGAACATATAATAAAAGATGGAAAAAGAACTGCTTCAGCATTGGTTCAAGGTTGTTTTTTTATGATTTTCTACATATTACATTTTATTTTGTGTGTCATTGGTTACTTCCTGAGTAAATTAAAGAGCTTTTCTTAATGAGTCAAAAATATGATTTTTTATATATATTACTCATATATGTATATGGAAAATAGAAAAAAAAAGGAAAAGACTCAAATTGGTATGTCACTGAGTTTGTCATTCTTAGACAAATGTACTTATATACTCACATTTTGATTTTTATACATACATCTTCTATATAAAAGGATCCCCTGGCTAAGAGACAAAGAGAACAAGACATGCAATGATGATTTTATTTTCCCACAACATGTGCCACGTTTCAACTCAACATATTTACTGTATTCTCAATGTTTATCCACTCGGATAAAGATTTAGGTTTAGTGGAGATTGTTAGCCACAAGTATATGAAAGATAGGATATGCAGAAATTTTGAAGGATCAAAATCAAATTATTTGGGTCAAAAAGAGTTGGGGGTCTCCTTAGGGCTCTTGGGTCCTCATAGGAAAAGAAAATAACGTAACAAGAGTGTATTTAACTTTTAGGATCAACTATTTATTAAAAGGAAAATCATTCTTGTTTTATTAAAATTTACATAATTTGAATTAGAAAAATAATTTATGTGTTGTTTATTTTTTTTTCAATTTGGTCGTAGAGTTCCCAAAGTATTTCGGTCTAAATTATCAGTAGCTATGACTACTAATGGTAGCTAATGGTTTTCTTACAAAAATATATTAAAAAAATATACCCATCTACAATCATTGACTATTTTGCTTGATACGCAAGATTAAATTTCCCATTGAACAAAGACTTCAGATGCAATAGTCTCAATTATTTTATATACACACTTTTTCTTTTGTAAAAAAAAAAAATGAGTTCAATATGCCCACTTAATCTATGCTTTCAAGCATAATAAACCCATATAATCATCCACTTATCTACAAGTATAATTAATTAAAATTTGATCTAAGTAATTGCATTCATAGAAAAAGAAAAAATAACCCTATTTTGCAAATTATTATTTTTTTCCTACAATTTCATTACAAATCTATTATATTTATTGCTGCTTTTATAATTTCATTGCCTTGTAGCAAATTGTTATTTTTTTACCTGCGTAGGTGAATGATATGCCTATGATAATACATGTAGATATCATAATTCAGTTACGTTTTTTTATTTTTTTTTGAAATTGTTATTTCATAATCAAGTTTTTTTCATATATATCTTAAGATCATATATAATTATTTGCATTCCAGAGGAATATGATTATATTTATCATATTTGCTTACACATATTTATGCATTAGATAATAACAAATTGTTGAAATTAATTAATTATGTACCTACAAAATATGTATATGTTTTGGAGGATATAAAATAATTTAAAAAAAAATCATTCTGTTCTGAGATGGACTTTAATTACAGGACGTGTTCAGGATATTATAATATTCTATCCATGTTTTCTAAATTTGCATAGGGTGTAATTCATTCATGAATATTCTTCTACATATAAATCTATATTTATACCAACATATTTGTAATATTCAGAGTAAAAGTTGAATTGAAGTTACTCAGTTTTGCAATCATGTAAAAAAATAAATCAAATAAAAATCTTCGATCCATTTGATGGATGGCTTAATTTGAAGTGGAATCAAGATGGAGTGACTCAAATATATTTAGTTATCAAAATAAATTCCTGTATTTTCCCCCTCTCTCATTCTTTTGTATTCAAGGAAAAACTAAGTAAACAAAATATATTCACACACCTCTACCAAAGCCCATGTATATTTTTATAAGATACCTCATTTCTTCATTAAAATTGGTTTATTTATTTCTAGACATATGTAATAAATAGGTAACCATCAAAACAATGGATATCATGAAGAATTGATGTTCAACAAAAATACTATAATGCTTGAGTGTAATAATTTTTCCCTGAGAGAGAGTAATAATAATAATCATTGGAATTTCAACCGAATTACTCTCAAGTTCGTAATCCTCTTGATAAATAAAGTGGCTCATATCCTCATGACTTGGAGTCAATTTGTTGTGTGTCCTAACAGTTCTTAAAATCATCAATACTTTCCTTACATATGTACATACATATAACTCCAGTTAGCCTATGGAGTTTCTCACGATATAAATACACCTACATATATATGTATATCTTGCATAAGTTATTTTAATCAATTCTTATATTATATTAAGTTTGTCACACGATATCTAAATAACAATTTTCCTTATTACTTATAATTTTTCCTTTTAGGAAAAAAATATATGTATATGGCCTTCAAGTTAAGTGAATCGTTATGGAAATGCGAATGCCCTATATGTCAGAATGATTATCTTGTCAAATGCATATATATATATATATATATATATATATTATATTATATGCACGCAAAAATAGTGCAAATATTAATAATTAATAAAGAGTAACAACAACACCACCTGGATTCTGCACACACACTACACACAAAATAAAATAAAATACAAAACTACATTAACAGTCACTTTGCTGACCTAATTTTGATATTTTATAACTAATTTTATTAGTGGATCCTGGTTTTTTTTTATTCAAAGGACTCAAAACATAGTATCTCTAGGGCTTCTTCATCCCCCTCATTTAATGAACCCTTCCAATTATTGTTTTTTTTATAATCCAAAAGGCCATTTCCATTATCTAGATGTAGTTCTTATCTAGTCAATTACATACTTTGTAGGTTACTTTTATTGATGATTTTGTATTCTATAAAGGACGATCTTAATACATACATATACTAATGACATATGGATATAGAAAATTATCATTTAGAGTTATTTTTTTTTTTTTGGATAATAACTTAATGATTCGAACATATGCGTCATATTACTTAATAAATATACTTGTACATAGATGTATATGTTACATGCGTACACTAATTACAATCATTCATTCACTTACCTACGTATGTATGTATGTATGGGGAGAAATACAAATCACACGAGTTAGGTATAGATTTAATTCATTATATATATATATATATATATATATATATATATATATAAATACGAGTCTAATCTCTGTCATAAAAGTCAGATTAAGTGGGATTTGTACACCTTGCAAAAAAAAATGGTTCTAAAAGAATTTGCACAATCTGCTATCCATGACGGAATATTAACAAATTATCTATTTATACATATTTAGTTTTGTAGAGACTTTTTATAATAATACATATATTATCTGTATGTATAGTATTAATAATTTATTTTAAAGACTTGTTATTAGTCTAAGAGGTCAGTTTCTGTTTTCCTACTTTTATTTTACTTACCTACATAACATATATACATACGTAGGTAACTTTTATAACATATATTATTGACCTAGAGAAGAAACAGATGGTCAAGCTATATAATATTATGTATGTACTATGTCTATTTTTATTAAAAAAGGCTATTAATTGTTTGTTTTTTTCTTTTCTTCGTTTCAAAAAGATATTTACGCGAAAAAAAAAACCCTGGAGATTTAATTTGAACATACTAAAAAATTTATATATACATAAGTACATAGAATGTGGTGAACAAACATAAAAAATATATATATATATAGATATATCATCACTTTTCCTTAAAATGGAGTACCCAAAGATGGATACTTACTCTTTTTCCACTCATAGAGTTATTTGTGCATGAACCACCTATTCTGGGCTATTATTATACTCATGAAAATATATTAGCAGGAATTAATATTTTTTATACGTCCTTATAATATATTTAAAGCCAAATTTTGCAATAGGCAGTGTATCAAATTAATAAGCAAGGGATTTAAAATAAAGTATATCCTTATTTATTATAAATGCTAAGTGTTTTTATGTTAAAACTGGATTTTGCATTTGAATTTTACACTCAAATATAGAATTTTATTTTTACCCCCTCTTTGTTCCATAAATATTATGTATTTAAATGTGTTAATTTTCCAGACTCAAAAAAGAAATGCAGGATCAGAAGGATACACCCTTCATCGACTCCAATGGAGATTGTACACAAGCTTTACTCAACTTAATGATTTTAGGACGTGCTACGCCCTATCTCCATAATGGGATCATGTGTACTGATGATGGGGATGAGACGGATCCAGAATTTAGTGTAAATCCCTTGCTCCTCTCTCCTTTAAAGTTTACATTTGAATCAAATATGATGATCATTTTTTTTTCCTCTTTTCAGAACATTGAAAAAATGGGTGTTATGAATCGGAGTGAATTGGGATTTCTTCTTTGGGAGTTTGATGCGGATAGAACTGCATTGGTCAACGTTGGCTCTCGTCTTAAAACCCCCATCTATCCCATTTGGATCACTCGCTGTAATAAACAATATGGAATCCTTTTCAATCCGAATAAGGAGTTGATGAAAAGCTATCAGGCTGAGCGGCGTTTTCGATTATTTTACTATGCGGATCATCGTGGTAAAAAGGATGAAATAATTCACGAAACAATTCTAACAATTAACAACTCCAATACAACTCAAGTGAATAAGGATATTGACTATGGATTGAACGATTTTGATGAAGTGGAGGAGAGTCCTCTTGAGGAGGCGATTAAATCCAAGTAAGTACGTAATAAGTCAGTATGATACATTATGTTATAGATAGTGAAGGAACTTATGTCTAGGGTTGCTCCAGGGGAAAAAAATTATAGGTAATTAAAAGGGTATTTGAAGGAATACAATGGAAAATAGAGGAACAATGGGAAGGTATTTATTTTTACCTTTGTTTATTATAATTTTGTACCATGTAAACACTTTTTGAAGGCCTAATTTTGGTCATTTTTGCTTTTTTTTCTTGCATAAATTATGTAGATAACCCGAAAAAGGCAATAAATAATAATAATTATTATTAACTTTCTGTAAGACATTCATTAAAGAAACTTACACACACACACAAAAGCTTTAAAAACACATTTTATTCAAATTATTTAAAGATATTTTTTTATAAATTGTCAATTTGATTGCTTGATTGCAAAGAAGAAGAAGGTGAAGTATAAAAAAGTACACAATTTCGAATTTTGCAATGGAATTAGCCTTTTAAGGGTAATTATTGTTTACCCTCCTTTCTACAATATTGCCAATTTTCACTGCATTTACGGATGTTTTGAAGGTATTATTATTGATTTTTGGACTGTTAATTTTTTTACTTTGATATTTATTGGGAAACGTGCCAATTTTTTTCATTTTTCTTTACCAAACGATGTGAACTTTTGTAAAACAAACAAACAAAATAGTATACACATTTTTTAATGGTTGCAAATAGCAAGCTTTATAGTTGATGAAAGCTCATTCTTTCATATTTTTATATGAATTAGATGTTCCTATTAGTGACTCTATTAGGACATCATAGAGGGTAGCATCTTCTCCATTATCTTTCTAAAATACCTTTGGTGGAGACATACCTGATCAGTTTATGAGTGTTTTTTTACGAGATACATCTAATCAAGTCTAATTCGAATAGAGTGTCTTTCCACTTCAAGGCTTAGGCAAGTCTCAAGTTGTAGTTTAATGAGACTCAAGTGAAACTCGATTCAGTCATTCTCAATATTAAAAAGTTCATTCATATAGTACAAAGATAAATGGCGATTAAATAAATAATAATAATGTGGTATAGAGGATATTTTTGTGTCTCAAGCCTCGAGTGTTATTCGTGTCTGGTTTTTTATTAATTGGAGTTCGAGTCGAGTCTGAAATTGTAATCTAATAAATGGAACTCAAATTTTGAGTTGCAAGTACGGGTCTCCCAGCTGTAGAACATGTTTACCTATTATTGTTCTTGAGTGTTTTTATTCATGAGATGAACAAAGTTAGTAAACTTAATAACCCATATGGATCTGATTTCAGATCCACATAAAGGTACATCAAAATACAATATTTAAGGATACAAAACTTAACTTTGACAGTTTGACATTTTTAAAAAAAATTAATGGTACATGCTTTGGAGCATTGTCATTTAATTTGAATATTTTTGCAGAATTTCTGTAGGTTAGATATCATATCTATGTACAATATGCATACTATACAATATACAATTTGTTAATATATAAAAATTTTCTGTAAGGGTTTTTAATTAAATACCTGAATTTAAGACCCTTATTCTGTTTTGAACACACCAGTGAATATTTTTGGATCATATTAATGTTCCTCCATTTCAATATCCTAATATACATATATTTTAGATCTAAGAAAACTATTTTATATTGGGATAAGACAAGTAAACAAATTTTTACACCCTGGTTGTTAGATATAACTTTTGAAAAAATTAGCTACCTAAGTTACTGGTCTTCTTCTACTTCTTAACCTAGACAGACATTTATATAAAATATAAAATATCTGAGATACATGAAAGTATTTGGAATTGTTGGGTGTAGTGTAGAGTGTTTATACGATGAGTGGTACTCTATTTTTGCAAGTCAATTTCTGATGATAAGGTCGTTTCTACAAATATATATATGAAGCAAAATATGCTTATAATTTTGTCTTTTGTTTCATTACAGAGCTAATAATATTAATAACTTCTTAAGAAAAAAGTCTGAAAATCAGGTTTTGGAATTTTTCTTTGGTTTTTGAAAAACAAAAATTGAAAATGAATAAATCTATATAAGGTACATATAACTTTGTAAGACAAATTATATGATACCATTTACATGGTCCTAAAAATACAAATAACTCATATATGAACGGTTTTGGTGCTTTTCTTTAAAGGGTAATAAGTCAATATTTAAAAATTAATAAAATAATAAATATTGTTAGTTAAAATTTCTACTTAGGTATGTATCTTTGCTTAAAAAACCCAATTAGTCAAAATTAAGTTTTGCATTCCAGACCAGAATGAACATTCTTGCATGTGGAGTTGATTTTTCTTTGAGCAGTAAATCTCATATTTGACATGAATAAATAATTTTGAACACTGGTTTTAAAAATGTATATATATTATGAATTATACCTTAAATTTTTCAAATACGTAATAAGCTTTATTTGAAATGAAATGCTTCATTAAATTAAGAAGATTTGATAAATAATAAAAGTAAAAAGAAGAATCAAGAGACAAGACTCAAATCTTGAGTATTTTAGCTCAGATTTTCCAGTAAGCTAAAAGAAGCATGAGACGGGCAAGAAAGAACCCGGCCGTAGATACTGCTTACCAATGTGTTGAGAACTTTATTTCAGGAAACATGATAAAATGGCTTTATATTTTTTAGCATCAAATGATATCTTTAAGTATCCTTAACTACAAATTATCCTTGAGCTTTACAATAGTCCTAATAAAAACAAAACAATTGAACTCCCTGTGTTTAGGTGTAAGTCATCAGTAATCAAAACAATAACTTTTACACTTATCCATGTACATGCCTTCACTGTTGTTTTCCATTGTAAAGTTCTTCAAATGTTTTTTTTTAAAAAAAAACAACCCATAATTCCGAATCAGAACATATGTTGTGAACCTCCGATTCACGAGCAAAGAACGGGTATTCATCTAGTATAATATATTTCTATATACATACATATATTAATAAAAAAAGTTTCATAGTGAAAATGGAATGTTCATCCTCAAAAATAGCTTGCTTTAGTGTTCACAGGCTACATATTCTATCTATATAGGTATTTTTAGTTTTTGGGAAGTCGTTTCCTTTCACAACTTGTGAATTGCTTATTACAGTGTGACTGTATACGTAGCTAAATATTAATCGTGTATCAAAAAAACCGTTTACAATGTGTTTGCTAATGTGTTTTTTTTTACTGAATAAAAAAAACATAACTGTAATTACATGCCATTACAATTTGTTCAAGTCAAATATTCTATTCGGACGAACGACCAATTTTCTTTCTTTTCATTCTTCTTGGCTTATGTAGTTTTTTTTTTTTTTTTTTGACGTAAACACTTCAATGATTCAGTGCGTACATACTTCAAATTTATTATCTTTCTAAGTACATAACATACCTTGTTGCAATCGTTTCACTTTTGTTTATTTCTTCATGAAAAGTACAATCAAGAATGTAATCAGTATTTATATTCTTCATACATGGATTATTTATCCAGGGTCTGTCGTGACCTTTTCCAATCAAACATTCAACTCCAGTACGTAGATACATATGTCTAGCTATATATATATAAATCATTTGATTATGATTTTCTTTAATCGTATTTGTTCAAACAACCGTTTTAAAGACATTACATAACTTATAGACACGTTGCAGTTTTCACTTTTTCGATTATTTCTCTCGTGAATGAATCCTGTTGAGGTATGAAATATTGGATTCTCTGCTAAGACTTTTGATAAAGCACTACTGAGAAATTCATTATTCATGAATGCCAAATACCTTTGAGCTATTTCATAATAAATCATCAACACATAGTCATAACTGACAGTCAGTTCTTGAGATATTCATGGAGTCTTGTTATTTCGTCATATCTTTTGTCAAAAGAGAAATGCTCGACTAATTTGAACCAAGTGTTTAATTTGATCAAATCTAATCTCATTAAACTGTGACTTCAAACTCATAGTGAAAAGACTAAATAATCGATTTGCACTCGATCTCAAAACTTCAAAACTTGACTTATTTATACAATAAAACAAAAATAAGTATCTATTGTTCGTTTAATTTGATGTAGACTGTTTGATTTAAACTTTATTTCGAGTCATGATCATATTTTGTCTCCATTTGTCCTTAATTTTGTTCCAATTTTGTCAGCAAGGTCAAAATTTTGACAAGTGGATCTATAACAAAATTTTAACAAGTCACTTATTGTCAAAATTGAGATGTTTCGCTCAATTTCATATTTGTACTATTATAATGACTCATATTTGACAATGACAATAAGAAGATATTTAATACCTTTTGTAAAGTCTTTGTTATAGAAATATAACTTCTAACAAATAGTTTTGACTATCGTCATTTTATAAGCTTTATTCCCTTATATATCTCAAAACAATAATATGATTTTTTTACACGACCCACGAAATGAACAATTTTATGACGTCGAAAGTAACAAACTTGTCTCAGTTCCTAGCTGTTCATTTCTCTAAGTACAAGATTTAAGATCCACTTCCTGACACTTTAGCGGGAGATGACTTGAATTAAATTCGTATGGAAGAGATATTACTTGATTCGAGCATGTCTGTCAAGACTTCAGACTCGACTTAACTCTAGTTTAAATACACGAGATTTGACTTGATCTTTGAGATCCCTCTAATTTATTTGTTAAAAAACAAAAAGAGAGTTTTCATATAATGCCTTCATTATCGAAGTCTGCCATTTTATGTATGTTAGATTAGGCTTAAACAACTAAATTCTATATGAATAATAAACCTTGTTTCTGTAGGTATAACAATTTAGTTTAGTTTTTTTTTTCATTTTTGAAACAATTAGATGACGTTTTCTTAAAATTTTTTGGGAATTGGTCCATTTTGTTAACACTAAAAGAACTAGAAAAAAAAGGTCCTTTAATGTATAGAGTCAATTTTGACTTTTTTTGCTTGAAAGAAAAACATTGATGTGAAAAGTAATCTTATGTTTAACTGCACTTATAAAGTCAATTTTAAATGTAACAAACAACTCAAACCATTTTTTCCATTAGCACCTTGTCAACAACTCCAATTCAAGTGCTCCCTTTGAATTACAATGTAAAAGTATCCCTCAGTATCTCACTCCTTAAGTTATATCCTTGTTCCTTTAATACCAAGATTCATAGCCAAATTACATAGTGTTAACAAAAACGACGTCATGTTTGTGTTAATAGCCAACTATATTAACAACAATGTCTCTACACGACCAGCTTTTTAGGATAAACAAAATTACACGGTATACTCTCTTCAGCTGTTTTTTTTTTTTTTTTTTTTATTATTTCTGGTTATCATATATAAAAAGTATATTAAATCAAGAGTTGCGAACCCTTTTTTGAATTTGTGAATAATAAACAAGTATTAATGATTGATTTGTATAAAGGTAGTATTTCTCAATGTATAGTTTGTATATCTAAATAATTACTCTGCCCAAAATTAAAAAGTTGGCATCAAAAAAAATACAGAAGGATAGCTACCAGTTGTTTTTCCAAATTTTTCTTTTTCCTTTTGAGAGGGTTGTGAGTGGACAAAGAAGCTCATCGTGCTAACATTGCATCAATTTTAGCTATTTATCCAATCTCTTGAGTGAATATGCACTTTATGAGGGTTTTTAAAAAAATATATATTTCGAAGGGCTGTGTACTCAAATTACTTTCATATTTGTTTTAGTAAATAGTAAATATGTGTTATTGTTGAATCAATGTTTTTTAAACTCTATTTATTCTTGATTTTTTTATATAAAAAAGAAGTTAACAAAGATCAATTATCCCCAATTCTTATTGAGGATATGATACTCCAATAAAATTATATCTACTTATGTATATAGACATATAAAAATAAAGCAAAGAGAATAAAGAACTCACCTATATTCATGCATATACTTAGGTATTATATACATACATTCATGTGATTTTTCCATATCCAATCCTACAAACTTATCAGTAGAACGATAGAGTGCATGATCTCTCTTAGCTACTTAAATATGCAAATGTGTTTCAATATACGAGATTGTACAGAAGTTCAAGGATTGAAAAGAAACTAAGGCTCTAGTAACAATGAAGGATAAATAAATATGTATGTATGACTATAATGATAAAAATAATAGTTCATGTGTCTTTTATGCATAATATGTAGAGTAGCATTAAACTTACTTACTCTTACAAAAGTAAGCCTTGAGTAGGCATTATCTTATGTTTTTGTTTTGATTTTATAAGGGTGTACCGTTTTTTATAAGAATAAGTAGGTAAATGCAAATCAGTTATTCGTGGGGGAACGCGCAAGAGCAGAATATTTAATATGTAGTTAGGTTGTATCTATGAGTAAAAAGTGCTTTAATCCCCTTTTGCTAAAAGTACTTCAAACAATCCCATGGAAGCTATCACAGTAGGGAATCATCACTTACTCATGACTACTGCCTTCTACCTACATGTAGATTGTAGATAAATGTGAAATTGAAAATTCATTTGTGTAATGTTTAAATATATATTTTCCTTATTTTTGCTTTGAGAATTACACGTTTTGTCCATAATAATTATTATTTGTCTCTTGCAAATCCCATAAAATAAATACTATATATATTATGTACTTGTTTATTAATTGTACAAGGTGGGATTTTGTACAAATTACAATCGTACACATAAGCCATAGCTGTACATTTCACACGTCGTTATCTTGATTGTAAATATTTTGCAACCTTTCCTCTTCCTCTAAAGAGAAAGAAATAAGACTCAAAATCTGTTGGTAGTAATTATTTGCAACTGTGGAACTAATTTTCATTTAATAGAAGGGTATGGTTTACTACTTAACAAGAGTTTATTATTCAGGCTCAACGAATCAACATTCAATACACTAACAAGGGAGAATAAAAGCAACCAATTAGACATTTGACAAAAAAAAATCAGTCGAAAATTTTATATTTTATGGATTACGCCTTGTTCATAATGTCTTATAACATAACCATAGCACCACCAGCCCTTTCAATGGCCAACTCAATAATTGAATCTTCTGTTCTACATATATCTCCAAAAACGTGCAATTCGTTATTTTAAACCTAAAAACGTTTTCCATAGTGATATGAGCGGATCCACACCACCCCTCATGATTGCAAACAGTAATTTCATTACTTTTTTTTCAATATTTTTAGCAATTTTTTGTAATTATATCATAAGAAAAATTTGCATTTTTTAAAATGCGTAAAAATTAAACTCTTTGTTTTTTTTTTGTTTTTTTTACTGAGTAAGAAGGGTTCATATAATAATTATGACATGACGCAATGCAGATTCTTCTCAAAAATGAAATATATTTAAAGACTCATTACATAGACATATATAAATATATGTATATATATATTTATAACAAGGTCATGGAAATAGCAACTTGTCAGACAGTGAGTGGAACTTTGCATAAGCAACATTTTATATGGAATCTATCATGAGTTAATGTTTTGTATAAAGTCCTACCTACAAAAAATACATGATGACGCTTGTTCAAATTTCTATGTATGAAGTTCCATAAAAGAATTAGCCTTGATCTTGAATGAGCCAAATGACTAACCATGTAGACAATGATAGCTTATCCTTCACTGAGTACTCAATCAATGATTTTACGTGTGATGAAATACATCATGAATGGAATGTCTCCGTGAAATATCCGATTGGATGTTTTTCAAGGATGAATCTAAAGAGCTTTTACAAGCTCAGAAAATCTAATTTATTTTAAACAAATAGTTAAGGGTGATTTAGGCATCCCTACGTAAAAGCTTCTCACTATAAAAATCTAAATTTTACAAAAAAATTATGACCTAAGGGGTGAAGTCGGAATTTATGAATGATGCACCTCCATATTTTAGAAATTAATGTAAGAATAACATTCAAAGCATTTGTTTTAATCAGAATTTTGCCAAATAGAGCGACATAAATAGATTGAAAAAACAAGAGTTTAAATCATTTATATTCATGGGTCAACAAGGAAAGCCATTGTATCAATTACATAATATATTAATTAACTATTGAATCTTTTTATGTAGGCCAGAGTCTTCAGTATTATAATACAAATTTATTTATATTTTAGTTTAGACCATTAGCTTCAATATTAGATAATTAAAAAAATGAAGGAATGACAATACTTTACAACCCTGACTCTTAGTCAACAGCTGCTGAAATATGGAATAATGAAGGAGTAGCCTTATTTGATTGTTGAATAAATCAGTTCATTTTTTGTTTTTCAAATATTGTACATTATCATATAAAAAGTGAAACTATTTAATTATCGTATTAGATATTGAAGTAAGAGCATAATTAGTGATAAATACTACAAATCCTTTTTTCTAGGTGGAGTGCAGCACATATAGATTGGAATAACACAACGCCACATATCTGGTAAATCCTTCAACAATTCAATAGTACAGCCCCCTTAGGACTCCAAACGTAAACAGCACACAAGATTCACACAAAGTACATACTTACAACTCAAAATATAAATACATTCACCCATAGGAATTTGAAAATACTTTACATAAATACATTGTATATCGACTTCATGTTATATTGAATTGTCAGAAATTTTCCTAACAAGAATTTTTCTAATAAAAAAAAAAGAATAAATATAGTATCTAATTTAAACTACATTGACAGAAAAAGGATTTTGAGTTTATTCCACACTATATCCATTATAATTAGAACCATTTCAATGAAATTTTCAACCTAAAGAGCAGTGTATTATTATTATTTTAAGAGAGCTGAAGAACAAGGAAAGCTGGATACCAAGTAAAAAGCTGGATACCACAACATGTTTCTCTGTGTACTTTTAATGAAATTTCAGGTAGAATGAGAAAAAATAAGAAGGATAACACTCTCTCCTCATTTAGGGGTTTCGATTTGCTTAAAGTGAATTGGTGAAGCGACTTTCAACCCATCTCATTCTTATAACTTTGTGTAACTAATCAAAAATAAAACTAATATTATTAAACATTCCTTATGTAGTAATAGAAATGAAGTTCTTTCTGAGACATAAGATTGACATCCTTTGCATCTACTTGTGTCTGATGGTGTCATATTACTATAGCTGAGAAATCATCTTTCATTTGAGTACATTTAATTTCATTTGGAACAAAGTGTTAAAAATGTCAGTTTTGATAAGTTCTTGACTGCTTCTCTAGAAACTAATGAGAGTAAATTTGACACACTGGTTTTATCTTCTGGATAAGTTAAATAACACAATAAAGAATCAGCTTGATTATAGTTTCTTGACAAATAACGATCTATAAGAAACTGAGACGGATCATCATTATTGCTGCTAATTCTACATATTTAGAGAAAGTAATGGGTACCAATGGGGTGAAGGATTTTAGCCATCAATATTGGAAAAGCAATAGCAATAAAAAGTTTTGTGATTATTGTATCATTAATATGTGATGTCATTTGTCTAAAATAACCTATTCCTCACATATGAATAAAGGAACATCTTGAAGGGATGCAGTTTTCAACACAATTTCGAGTGATCGGAGAACTTTTATTATATAAATGACTTAACATTATTTTGTTACTTGATCAATAGAATATTTGAAACAAAAAAACCGATTAATACATTTTAATAAATGACTTTTTGAATACAATTTCAAATACTTAACTACAAGCCCCTGGAATTAACTCTGGATACAGTTTGTTTCATTCAATGAAGCCCAAAAATTAACTTCTTTCCTGAGATCCTTTAAATAGCACTTATCAACAACTTTCAAATCTGTAAGTGAAACTAAAAAATAGTCAACACTTTTTTGAAGGTAGTATTATATACTTTGAAAATTCGTTCATGTGTTACGTAGTAATCTTTTGCTTCATGTCAGGATTTGATTTGAATAAGCGTAACTTTATTATAGCCTTATTTAATAAGTATCTTGTATTTTAAGAGTTAATAAAATTGAACCTCATGAACACAACTACATTAACATTGTTAACTATTTCGTTCAACATTATGGTGAAATCAGTTGAATCTAACGAAAATACCTTATTTACAATGTGGTCTAAATCGATGTTTGTTTGTCCTTAAATTGCATTAAAAAATTGCTTTGTTTTACAGGCATTTGGATTTCATTGTATTCAAACGTAAGAAAAAAAGTTTAATAATTAAAATTATCAAAAACAAAACAGTGTTGTCTAATTTCTTTGTCACGAATCTCTTCTTAGTCAGCACTTTTATTGTCTTATGGTTAGCTTATTGCTTTGAGCTTGAAAATAACAGAGTGACATTATGTATTTAGACTAACGGCTTTACATAATTCCTCAAACAACTTTATCCAAATTTGAACATAATAAATTACTATGTAATTTCTTTTTTTAAATATTTTCATTAGATGTTTTTTTTTTTTTAAAAAAACAAAATCTTTTGAAATTAAGTATATTTAATTGCATGATAAACATTGAATCATTAAGGCTTCATGTAAAACCCTGTGCAGACTAAATTTTATGAACAAACTTTGAGTGATCTTCAAAAATAAGATCAAATTTGATTGTATAGAAACCTAATATAAAAATATCCTCAAAACCTGGTAAGTTGTTACATTTACACATAGGACTAATTTCAAGAGTTAGTCAGTGCTATGAACTAACTATCATTTCCTTTTTTTCACATCTTCCATGTAAATTTTATTTCTAAGAGGATCTTAAAATGATGAAAAATTCTAAGTTAGCGAAATCCGGTATTTATTTAAATAATTGTGAAATACTTTAAAGCTGTTTTTAGCCTATAAAAATAGTGAAACTTTTCTCCTTTTTTTTCTTTCAATATTTATAAAAAAAAGAAGGAGTTTCCTCATTTTTATAATGAATTTTCCCCCCTTAATAATGACACAATGTAAAAAAAAAACTCAACGCAACTTTTTTTCTTTTATTGTAAAGTGTTTATTGTTTTTTATTTATCATAATTCAAATTCTATAATTGATTCATTTATTTATTTTATATAGGTATAAAAAGAGATAAAGAGGGAGAGGGGGAGGGAGAAAAAAAAAACTTTCGCCAAAAATTTTATTATTTACATTTAAAAAAAAAAAAAAATTGGAAACCCATTTATCAATAATAATAATAGTAATAATAATAATAGTTTAATTATTATTATTAATAATGTCGATTAGAGAAAAAATTATTGCATCATATAAACATAATAAAAAAAGTAAGTTCACAAAAAAAAAAAAAAAAAGAAACAAAAACTTTTGCTTTTTTGAATTTTTTTTTTGATATTTTTATTTACAAATTTTCTTTTAATATAATTATTATAAAGAGGGATTGACAAAAAAATTACACCAATTGAGCAGATAGGTGCCGAGGTACCTGGTATTGATAATTTTTTTTTGTGATTATATTAATAATTACTATTACAATTTTATCTTATCTAAATTTTCATTATAAGCTATACATTACTATTGTTTATTGATTATATAATTAAAAAGTCAAAAAAATTTTTTTTTTAAGAGTGTAAATTTGATGAAAATGAAAATTGTAATATATTTATGTATTTTTTTTAGGGAGAAAGAAAAAATCCAAAGGATTTTTTCTAAGTAGAGAAAAAAAAATATTTAAAAAGGAACTATTTTGGACTTTTTTTCAAATAATAATATTTTTTTTTAAATTCTTTTTTTTTTTGCGTGTTATGAAAAAGATATCACAGTTTTTTTTATTTTTTTTTAATATTATTTAAACTTTGCACGCGTTATATTGTTCTTGCTGTTGGCATGATATAAACAAATAATATGGGGCTTTAATGCCCTTTCTGCAAAAGCCACATTTTTTTTTACAAGCATATACAATGACTAGCTTGTATACTCAATTCCATTGTTTGAAAAAAGTTAGTAGAAGTAGTAAGTAAGTAAATAAAAGTAGCAGCAGAAAATAACATGTAACATTTTTTTTTAAAGAAAAAAAAACAAAAAAAATGTATTTTAAAAAATTGGTAAAATGCGATTTTATTTTTTTTGTGAATAACTATTGCCTATTACTCTATTCTATATAAGGATTTCTTTTTTTTATAAAATAAAAAAAAAGAAATTTTTTTTACGGGGAAAAAAAAATTAAATTTAAAAAAAAATTATTATTTTCCTAAAAATGTCCCTTTTTATGTGCGAAGACAGGATTTGAAAAAGCTGCTATAAGTGAGGATTCTCCATAGTAAGATCGATGACGTAGGCACAGGAATGCACTTAATAAACATGAAATAACTAAAATGGCCAAAAGAATGACAAGCGTTGCTGCGAAGGCAGGGGTTGACATGCAAATGTAGCCTTGTTCGTCCGTGAGGGACTGTGTTACAGGAGGATACTCTTGCTCTGCCTCATCCTCATTTTCTTTGATTGCAAAGGTTAAGTCATTTGTGGAAACGACTTGAATGACCTTTTGGACTCCAATGTCTGACAAATCAATTTCCACTTCGTCCTCCTTGTTAACAATCTCTACGATTTCTTCTCCATTTTCAACTCTGGTGGTGGTGGTAGTAGTAGTCGTGGTGGTGGTGCTGCTCTTAGACTCAAGTTCTTCATCAGCTCCTCCTGGACTAAGAGTCTCTTTTTCTTCCTCTTCCTCCGTGAGGTCTCCGGTGGCACGCTTGCTTCTCTTGTTGATGGTATAGGTGTCCAAGGTAGAGGATGATGCTGCAGAGGAGGATGAAGAATATCCGGTTTGAACAGGAGCAACTGGGGATCCATATTCGTCATTGTTGCCTCCGGCAGGTGCTTGGATGACATCGTTGCCACATTGGTCAGGGCATTGGTATCTGCAGATCTGAATGGTACATTGGAAGTGAACTTCCATGGAGTCGGGGAATTTAAAGGCTTGGAAATGAGCGTAGCTCAAAACAGAAGCAGATGCTCCAAAGTTCTTGATTTTTGTGAATCTGGACATGAGCTTGGGTCGAGTGACGCAGCCCTTCTGGTCAACCAATTGAATGGGAGCACGCTTTCCGTCATGGGCCATACAGTTTCTTACCATCATATCAAACTTTTGTTCATCATCCTTGATAGCCAAAACCATGGTCATGGTCTGTCCAATCTTTACTAATCCAGATACTTCAGAGGCCCATGGACCCTTTCCTACTTGAATTTGCATCCAGCAACCAACATTGTCTCCGGCAAAGTCTGCACGAACAACATCCAACATATCAACAGCAAAAGGTCTGAAAGTGACGGATTTTTCATACTGATCGTGCCATGTGCATCTAAGTTTGCGAGCTTGATCCCAGACTTCTTGTACTTGAGGATCGTATTGAACAACAATGGTATTCTCAAAGTAAGTACCAGATCCAGAGTCAGCTCCATAGCCATAAAGTCCATTTTCAGTATTTCCTGTAGTACCGCAAGAGTGAATACTTACATCAAAGTTAGCCTTTGTTCTTCCTAGTCCAGCTGGGAGATGAACGCAGTTTACATCAGAGTAGTGTCCCTTAGAGAAGATGATACCGTAGAAGGGCTTATCGAATTCAATGTGAACCTTCATCAAATTCTTTTCGCAAGTCACGTCAAGTGAGACAATTTTGGGCATTTCGGGTTGAGCCTTGGGCCATGATTCTACTTCATTGGTAACAACAGCAGGAGGAGCGACAGCAGTATTGTAGTTAGATGGAGCTGGTTTGTAGACTGGCTTGGGTGGTTGAGGAGCGGGTTTATACTGAGGCTTTGGCTTAGGAGCAGGCTTATATTGAGGAGGAGGATTGTATGAGGGTCTCTTGGGTTGCTTGTAGGAAGGCTTGGGTCCCTTGTTGAAATTAGGCTTAGGTCTTGGCTTGTAGTGTGGCTTGTGTTGAGGCTTGGGATGAGGATGAGGTCTTGGTTGAGGTTTGTATTGTGGCTTTGGTGGTGGATGAGGTCTCTTTTTGTGTGGTGGAGGAGGTCTATAAGAAGGACGTTTTGGTGGTTGTGGTCGTGGCTTGTATTGAGGCTTTGGTGGTCCAAAATGTCCAGGTCCTTGTGGTAGTACAATGGATCCAGGTTTAACAGGGACAGGGAGTGGCACAGGGATGGGTCCGTGATTGATGGGTGCTGGAGGTGGTGGTCCAGATATGACTTGTCCAGTTGGGGAACCATATGAGTCTCCGCCGCCGCCATTGTTCACAATGGGTGCTTGAGGACTTCCATAAGAGTCACCTCCTCCAGAAACAATAGGGGCTTGAGGTGATCCATAAGAGTCTCCATCTGTGACAATGGGAGCTTGAGGTGATCCATAAGAGTCTCCATTATCAGGAGCAGGAGCGGCTTGAATGATGTTGCTAGATCCTTGAGATGAGATACCTTCTGGTGGAGGTGGTGGTGGCTCATTTGAGTAGGTCACTTGTGGTGTGGGTGCATTGGGAGCAGAAAAGGAGTCAAAGGAAGAGGGCGAGTCATTATTGGTGTTCCCAGGGCCGTGATGATTGTGACCACCACCACCGTGGTGATGGTGATGATGCCCACCCAGTCCATCACGGGATTGTGCCTGAGACTCTACAATCCTTGACTCTACAGCTAATTGATCCTCATTTTCGCCAGGAAAGGAACGTGCCTCTGCAAAGAGTTTAGATAGATCCTCTTCTTTTTGTACAGAGATCCCTTTAATGACCAAGGGAGTCTGATCTCCAGTGCTGAAGTCCACCTGAGGGAAATAGCAGAAAAAAAAGAACCGGCATGAGTGGGTTGCGTGAATAGTTAAAAAAACAGTTTTAAATAATACAGTAATGCTTAGAAGTTGAAAAGGTGTATCATGACATGAAAGAAGAAGAAGAAGAAGATTGTGTACAAGTAATAGAAGAAGAAAGTGGGTTAACAGCTTGGGGCAATTGATTATATATGTATATATATAAACATATATTGTTATTTTGCAGGGCAGACAGGCCTCAAAATGTGAATAATAATAATAATAGTAATAATTGACTTCATAAATCAACACCCAAAAGAAAAAAAATCAAAAAAAAAAAAAATGAATTGAATGTTTTGAGTAAATTATTCCCTTAGTGAAAATCCCCTTCAAAATACTGTTAAATTGTACCGGACAATGGCAAAAAATATGGGGGACTCACCCTTTTTTTCTTGTGTTTATGATAATTATTATTATTTGTAAAGGGCGTTCAACCGAGGAGGCTTGATTCATTCGGGAATAAGAGGATTTCTTAATAATATCAATCAACATTTTTCAAAAAAAAAAAAAGAAAAAATAATTTCTTCAAGGATTTCCCCCCCCCCCTCCCTCCTTCCATATTTGAGCGCCCGCATTCATTCAGTAGAGAAGTTCAAGAAAAGAAGAAAAGTGAAAGTACCCCTTAAGGAGGAGGATATGGTAAGTTCTTATATGTACATACAAGTAACGCAGGGTACTACAATATGATATACACGAAAAGAACTGGTGGTTTTACATAAGACGTCTTCTTAACCATTCATTTTCCTTTGCTTTTCAAGAAAAAAATAAAAAAAGAATTGCGTAACAGGAAGGCAAAAAATATATATTTATGTATATTTATAGTAAATATAAAAATGATGTTACGCGGATCCAGTGGCACCAAAAAAACTTGAAAAACCTGTTGTGACCAACAATATTTCATATGTACAAAAAAAAAAAAAATAGATAGAATTGCAATATCTTCTTAAATACAATAAAACCGTTTCAAACATCATAAAAGTGCAAGGGGAATATGTATGGAAAATACCATTGAGTTAACATTATTAATAAAACAGCTGGAGACATGTATGATTCATCAATATTCAGCGATACATTGACATCAAAATAATTTGATGATTACACAATCAAGGAAAATGTTTTGTTTTTTACTTTTTGTACTTATCCATAAATCCGAGAAATTATTACTACTTCTTTTATGACATGATTTATAAATACAAAAATAAAAATACCCAGAAGTTGTTCAACATAATCTTTCAATTAAAATTGACACATGAAATAAAATGGATAATAATGATTTGATCTTGAAAAAAGAAAAGAAAAAAAGAAAAATCATAATTTAAATTATTCTTTTTATGGAAATCCACAACAAGTTTCACTTGTTGAAGAAAAAATATTATACATATACTTGTATATTTATAAGATACAAGTTATAACTTTCACTTTTTATTTCATATTCTCTTAACGTCCAGATGCCAGGCTACTACTACTACTACCAACCACTTCTTCTTCTTCTCTTTAGGGTAGTCAATAATAATAATTATTATATTATACATATATAACCCAGAGTCGTCCAAGAGAGAAGAGGGAAGGAAAGGAAAGAAAAATAAATTGTGGAGTAAGGAAAACCGTTAAATATTAAAAAAGAACCACCGCCCTGTCCTTGGGGGTCAAAAATATGTGTCCCTTTTTTCTTTTTCTTTTTTTTGAGGCGTCAGGGACTGGACTTTCACTAACTCACTACTCAATCACTCAATGTATATAAAAATTATTAATGACCATTATAATAAAAAAATAAATACATTACAAAAATTCGGTACTTACCAATAGTAAAAGGAGAAGAGAGGAGAAGATCATTAATGAACCGCTATTATTTTTCCGGACGATCATTTTAATTATTATTTTTTTTTATAGTTTTCGTAGAGGTAACTAATTTGTTGGTTAACGTTTTGTTGGTGTGTGTGTGTGTGTGTGTGTGTGCTATGTGTTAGAGATTACAGAAAATGGCCGACTGAAACAAAAAAAATAAAAGAGACTTGTGGTTCGATGTTTGTTTGTTTGTTGGTCTAAGAGGTTGTTCAACTACCTGAATGATAAGAACGGCTCTCAAATAAGAGTGCAAATGTAGATATTGCAACTCTGGGTGTTTGTTTTAGAGTAAAGGTGAAGACACAATTTTAAGCTGTAGTCCTTCTCGATGTCTCCATACACACTTAAATATCCATGTACATAAACACACTTTCCCAAAAAATAATTTTTTTTTAATATAAAAAAAAATTATTTATTTTCACAATTCAATGTCTGGATGAAAACTAAATTCATTTTCGGAGATTTCAACGATTCTAAAAAAACTTTACTTACTCTTTCTCTTTCTTTCTATTTCTCGCGGGCTTTGAATCCTTAAAAATAAAAATGAAAAAATGCCTTTAAAAAGTAAAAGCGAAAAACACGCCGATAGAAAGCGGGCTAATTGAAGCAAGCAAGGCTACAACATATCCTCCTCTTGCTTCCTTGCCTTAACTAAGACAGTATTTTTTTTCTTCTTTCCGTTTCTATTCCCTATTTTTCATTCTAATAAATAATAACAATATCTGGACAGAGAAGGATTCCCCCCCCCCTCAAATCTGACGCAATAATTAAATAATTATACTAATACTCTAACAAACAAAAAAGGCCCAAGTCTAATAATATATTATGACCTTAAATGAATAGTATCAAAAAAAAAAAATCATTTACCCACCTATGAATATTCCTAGGCATGGATTTTTTAAATATATATATATATATGTAATATACATCGCATTGCTGACCGGACATGTACTTATGAAAAAGAAAAAAGAAAGTTGACCAGACATACTTTAAATAATAATAATAATAATTTTGAAATATTATTTTCATGCTACAAGGCCTGCCCGCCGTAGTAATATGTACGGGCTAATAAAGCCAATCACTTAGATTGTATTTTTTTATTATTATCATATATTTATGTATGTTTAAATAATATATAACATATTCTGTCAATCCGGGTCTGGACTGCCTCATTCCCACATACATATGTACAATCTGTACTAATGAAACCTACTTCTTTAAAGTAGTTTGCATGCAACAGAAGTAGTACTCTATGGGTGTCCCACCGGGTCACACATACATATGTACAATTTCACAAATCATTAAACTTTTTTATCTAATTATCAAATGTGGTAGGTAGTTTTGAATACTTTAAAGCAAGGGGCTTGTATAGGGAGCCCTTCGGGCCACATCCAATCTCTGGTGTGTATATATATAGATATATATATTGTCCTTAATGAATGCATCTTTGCATTCAATTTGTAAAAAAAAAAAAAAACAATCTTTGCAGCTCTTTTGAAATTTGTAACTGTTTAGTTTACAAATAAATGAGTATGTATCGTATCAATATAAATTCAGAATTCCAGGATAAATAATTACAGGGACTTGTATATTATACGAACACTTTCCTGTCCATTTGAAACCTTTTGCTTTTTTTTTAGGTTATTAACCTTTTTTCTTCAAAAAAGGAGGAAGCAGAAAAAAAACACACATTTTTTCTCTTCGACATTTTGAAACAACCTGTTCTTATTACCTAATGGCTGAGTAGTACGATAATAACCTTGGAAAATATATGGAAAAAAAATCTTCCTTCTAGCGCGCTTTTTTTATTATTATTCCAAACTCATTGGCTAGTTCCCCCTGGCACCTACGAAATCAAAATGCATTTAACTAATTCCACAAAACCCTACTACTATGTAGCATATATAATATGTATGTACATATACTTTACCAGCCCTTAGGATGACCCAGAATGGCTTACTTCACCTCCTTAATAATACAACGGCGTTTTTGTATGAAATATTTGAAATCAAAGTTGTTAAATACAAATTTGACGAGTTTTTATTATTTTAGGTTTTTTGTATTCTCAAGTAGGGTGATGATAGAGGCATGGCTGCTGATGAGGGGTAGATTTGTAGATCCTCTGATATGTGTACTTACATATGTATAGGTGAGTGAGTGAGTGGTTGAATATCAGTGAAAATCACGTGGTGTCCTTGAAAAAATCAAAATCCAGGATAAGCGGTCAATTTCTAAAATAGTAAATATATGAGATATAATAATGAACCACAAGGTCATGAATGGAAAAAAAAATCAAAAATCAAAAGTCAAGTCGTTCGTTCTTGGACAGCTCTTGTCAAGTGACAATAATTTAATTATTAATTGTAATTTTTTTTGTTGTAACTAAATGACTTTGTTTTTTTGTTACATGAAGAGTTGAGAAGAAGAATACAAAAAGTGAAAATTCACTTTTAACGGTTTTTTTGGCAAAGAGAGATCAGGTTTTGAGGCAACGAAGTTATGCAAAAAATTAAAAAAATACGGCCATGATAAAAGAGGGCGCTTATGTATGTGTCCAGTTTGTCCTTTTTTTGTGAATCGGATCTGTATTTTATAATAAAAGATGATGGAAAACTCTTCCACTCAAAGTGAACTTATGGATCTTCTAAACACAGAATGGAATTCATCAATCAAAAAGCCACAATTTATTAAATTCAAGATATTTAGCACATTTTTAATAAAGTGGGAAGAGACTTCAACGCCGTTAGTTTTCTTCCTTTTATATTATAAAAATGTGACTTCAACGCACGAACAGAGCAAATTTTTTCCTTAAAATGTAACAAAATTGTTTCTCAAATATATGTACTATACATATATAAGTATATGTACATGGTCCAAATGTGACTCTTAGAGATGACTCTCCATTCTTATTCAGAGGTTTGCCATAGGCGGGTGGAGCCACTGCTTCTTGGGGCATGAGCAATAGAATAAATAACAAACAGCACCAATAGTTTTGCCCCCTTTCCAAACATTTTTAATGGGGAAGTCTTAGTATATGAGAGCCATGGCCAGTAATACTCCGTTAGGTCCTAAATAAATCAACTCATTGTTTGCCAAAATGCGATTTGTTTTCATTTCAATACTGTTTTATTAATAAATCTAACATTCAAAAGTCTCGAAGAGTCCGGAATTCAAACAATACGGAATATATACAAAATCAATTACCCAGACTGTTTGGGTGTACATATCCTCTGTACATATCATGTTACAAACTAAGTCATATTCATGTATATTTAATAGGTAGCCAAAATGAAATATATTTTATTCATTTACATAAAACCTTTTATAGTTTATAAATTTAAACTATATATTTGACATTTCTCTAAGGAAAAAAAATCATTTGTTCATTAACTAGTGACATATGTACCTTTACAAACAGGTTTATGTCTATTTATATTTGTATATTTTTAAAAAAGTAAATTTTCGAAGTTTAAGAAATGATTATTTTCATTTAAATAAAAAGATAATTTGGGAAAAAGATGGAGAGAAAAATAAGAGTCTTCTAATCTGTTTATGGAAATATTTTATTGACATGATGATGTGTTTTTTGTTATTGTTATTATTATTATTTTAGGTGTGTTTATGTAGAGTGATCTTCAAGGTCATTTCAAGAGAGAGAAATTTCTTTAAAGGAAAAATGATAAAAAGGTGAAAAGTATTTACTTTTAAATAGATATTTTTGGGTTAGTAACACAAACTTGCATCAATTATGGCTATCAATTTTTGACCACAGTATTACAATTTTTGAAAGTTAGAATACAATCAAAATTTTTACCATAGTTGTTATAGTAACATTAATAAATTGAAACATTGGCCAAATTGATTACCTAAATCTAGCTTATTCACATTCATGTATATGTAAACAAATTAAAAAAAAATCAATTTGACTTAACTTTAAGGACGATTTTTTTTCCTAAACAGAAATATAAGAAAATAAATTTTGCTTTGTTGTGTAACAATAATAGTCAAAAGATGTTGTTGACTATACCTTAAAATAAAATACGATCTTCTTACATGGTCTAAATTTAGAATACATTTATAATACTTGTATCTTTTATTTATAACTATACGGAAATAGCTCATAATATCAAACACTGGCACAATTGACGGCCTACAAACCAACTCATCTGCAAATCTGTATCCTTTAAGATTTAAAAAGTAAATCAATGATGAGGCCCTTGAAGAAAAATGCATCATTGAACATATATTCGAAGGTTCGAACCTAATCTCTTTACTTTAAAATATATCGTATGCATATATATCAAGGATCAAATTAGTTCCACAAACAAGGATTCCATAGACTATAAGGAGATTATTCTGTGTTTATTCAATAATTAAATACTTTTATCTTATGTATGTATACTAATTGAAACAATATATTTATTCACACAAATATATGATTTATTTACTATTAAAATCTTTACTTAATCATCAAATTTCATTTCATCCCTTTAAAAAAAGTAACCCCCTCCCTCGGATGCAATGTCCATTTGTCAACGTTTTACCAATTTTTCAAAACAGTTACAAAAACTTTATTACGTTGATAATTACAGAACCGTAACTGCTGAGTTTAGATTTGCCATTAAAGTTATAAATCGGATGGTCCATTTTTTGAGTAGTAGGCTATATATCTCGAGAAATAAACCACAGACTATTAATTTTTACAGTCTAGAATATTCATTCAACACACCATTTCTCTAAATTGCATTTTATTCAGATCATCTTTCAGACAATAGAAAAAAACGAAAAATTCGATTTTAACTCTTGACAAAGACTAATGAATATTTTGACAAGCAATTTGACATAGATGTCAATGTTAGTAGTGCCAACAAGCAAACAAAAACAAAACATTTATCCGTTTAAGAATTCCCCAAAAAAGGAAATTCAAATTTCCCGCTATTTTTTGCTCATAGTAGTACGTACAAAATCCTATTATTTTGACTGGACATCGGAATTGAAATAACTGAGGTCATATGTACGTAATTTATCAGATAATCCATATCCGGCTCAACACGGATGTTGTTGTTGTTGTGCTCCTGTTATTATGACTCATGTTTTGTACAAATAACAGACAAAATAGTTGTATATTTTTTGTAGCAGAATTTATGTTATCAATGATAAATTGACATTATTTTTATTTTAGAGAATGAAAATGGAGGAGGCCCTGTTTTCTGTAAGAATATTGATGATCTTTTTCTTCCTCTGCTTCTTTTTGACCAATCTAGAAATATAAAATGTACAAAGATATATGATGAACGTTAATTATTATTACCGTGAAGTTTATTTTATGCAGTTGTAGAGATTAATGATGCTATTTTATTTTTTTAATATTAGTAAAGCCACAAACAAATGCATTCCCACACTGATTGCATCAATAGACTGAGGCATGTAGATACGTTTCTTATATCATCAAGAAATACCCAATGTTTAACAAGTTTTTACTATAAGTATACATGTTGTTGTTTGAATCATTTTTAATTTGAGCTATGTTAGAGTTCTCGATATATATATATATATATATATATATATATATATATATATATATATATATATATATATATATATATATATGTTGTTTCCAAGCTGGGATCTTATACAACTAACAATTCAAAAAATGAATTTTTAGTACTATGATGAAAAAATATTAGGAAATTTGAATTTAAATTATTGATATTTGGTGAAAGATAAATGCTTTTGTTTGTTTTTTAAGTTGTCACTACTGTCATTGACATTTGTGTCAAGGTACACGTCAAAATATTCATTAGTGTTTGAGAATGGAGTCCTTTTGTGAACTACTGAAATATAATTTTTACTTTTTGAAATGTCTCATTTAAAATTGCAAATATTAAACTTAGCAAAAATTCATTGAATTAAAAGTTGTAGATAGTATGTCACTGATTAATATTACATTAAAAAACTTATCAAAACCAATTGGTGGTTCCTGGTTTAACTAGAGCGGTATCTACCTCCCTTCGAACCTTTAACCAGAAACCAGCAAAGGAACTTGATTACTTTTTTTTTGCAATATTACTCAATATACAGGTTGTTTTGAAAATTGAAAAAATCAACAACAACGTTGATACATGTGCCTTACACCAATGGAGGGGGACTACTTCTGAGGGGAAGGAAATGAATTTTGATCCCTAGATATAGATTTTTCGATTTATAAACAAATTCCCCATGTTTTTTGCCGTCCATTGTAGTATGTATCAGTAGTTTGTACGACACCTATATTTTTAAACTGTTCAATGATCTTAGAGATCACCGTACTTTGAGACATCTTTTACTCAGTGCCTCCTTTTATCCAGATTTAAACGTTTACCCCCACACATCCTCAGTTCATCTGCCTCCCCCTTATATGTAGAGGCGTTATCTATTTTCACTCATTTATATACACTTTATCATTTTAATATACACATATTAAGGGTGTAATCTTTGACTTTACAGAAGTTAATTACTAATTGATACGTACTCCATTGCACAGTAGATAATTTTAATCCAAGGATTCAGGGTTCTTTCACTCGGTAGCAGTAAGTGAAAGATAAATGAGACAGTGTAATATCTCATTGCTCATTCTAATTAAATAATCAAATCACGTAAAAGACTTTTGTTCTTTTAAAAGTATGATGTTACGTATAATAACACAGATCAAGAGTCAAAAATCTTAAAGAGTAAAAATATCATAAAAGTTATTCAATTTTGAATGTTGATATCAAATCTGTAATTTTTTTTAGTTTTTTTGGTCCATTTTCCAACTTCAACTTCAGTTTAAGCCTAGAAGGATACTCATTTTGTACATAGAAAAATAATGAATTGCTAGTGTAATTAATGCAAATTCCATTTACACTCTTGGGGGGGGGGGTGTAGAGGACGGGAATAGGCCCAAAAGTTGACCAAAAAGTGTGCACTTAAATAACAAGGAGTGTATTCAAAAGCTTATACCCACAACTTTCATACGAGATGTCAAGCGTCCGATAAAACTCCTTAACCAAGAAGAAATCGTCCATCTAAATGAGTAATAATGAGTCATTCAATTTGGAGCAAACATTAAAAGATTCATTAAGAAACAGTCTAATTGCAACTTGTACAATGTTTTTCTACACTCTCTATATTATTTTTTATATAACAACCTTGTAGACCACTAAGAATCCCCTTTTGACACCTTTTTTGTTATTGTTCTTATTGTTTCCCTCCTTGTTTAGGTTACGATGATGATGATGGGTGGATTTGTGGGAAAATAAGATTTTAATTTTGAACAAACAACATCCGTACAATGAATGACCAAACAACAACAATAACAGCTTTACGACCTTAAAAGACATTGACAATAATATATCAGTTTGACCACAGAAAATTTTCTCCTAAAAAAAAAATATTTCCTTTTAAATATTTTTTATTATATTTAATAAAAAATTTAAAGTATTTCTTTTCTGAGTACATATTTAGTGTACCTATGATCTTTTTCAAGTCCCTTCCTTTGTAGTACATACATACATGGGTACATGCCACGCCCTTCCTTTAAGGCCCTTTAATGTCCTCATAACTGAATGAATTTTATATATATTTCTTTTTGGATAAGGGGATTTTTGTCTTCATCACCTCTTTTGATAAGGAAAGAAAGAAAATTGATTTATAATGATTTTGATAAAAAAATTTTTTTTATTATTATTTACCCTTGATCAACAACAGAGTGAGTTGACATATTATTTTATTATTATTTCATTTCGGTGTTATTTTTATTTGATTTTTTTTTTTGCAATTAATTATAAAGTGTTTTGTTCTTTTTTATACCTTAAATGATTTTTCATAATTCCTTTATACAAAGCATCTTCTATTTTAATCCTTTTTAAAAAAAGAATTCATTACGTTTTAGTTACAATATAGAATTGGGGTCAAAAGATGATTATTTCATGGGAATTTTTTTTTTTTTTTTGTATCGTCTACGTATATAACTTTTTTTTTTAACCTTTTTAAAAGAAATGAAAATGGAATGACATATAATATATATATATATATATATATATATATATATATATATATATATGGTACAATTGTAATTACCTGCATTATTATTAATTAACCTTGAGAGAATAAAGGTACTAATATCAGGGCAACAACATATATACATATATAAAGGGGAAATTTGTAGGTAAGTTATATATTATATATACGTATATATTCAGAGAGAGAAAGCTGTGAGGCTCAAGGTCAAAAGAGCCTCTCAAAGACATTTATTTTATGTACCTATAATATGTAGAATATAAAATGTTAGAGCTTTTATAATAGATCTACTAAAATGGTGACTATTTATTATTATTATTATTATTATTATTATTATTCAAGGTCATTTGACCTCCTCCTCCTCCTTTTTTCCTTTGAAATCCCATCCCATCCCTTCATATGATCGTCATCATCACTCTAAGAATATTATTATTATTATTTATTATTCCTTATGTGAAAAAGAAACAAAAAAAATCATGAATGTTTTTTTTTGTTTGTCTCTTTTATTTTTAAAAAAGACTTATTATTGCATAAGACATAAATATATTTTATTATTATTATTCTGATGGTAAATAATAGAAGATACTATTTCTTCTTCTTCTTCATGCTTGACCGACTCGTATTTACATGCATACATATGTATGTACATAGGTATAGAGCCGGGCATGCAAAGTCCTGGCGGAAATAATAAGGATATAATATGTATTATTTATTTAATTGAAAGTTTTGAATTGTACGTACGAGGATTTACAAATATCTAATTTCTTTAAGTATGTATGTACTAGGTATAGTCGAAGAGGATATTCATCCCCTGAATAACAACACACAAAAAAACAACAACGAAAAAACCCTGATTAAGAAAATGAATAGACAGAAAAGAAAACGGAAAGAAAAGAATTAATCAGTCAAGAGAACAAGGCTTAAAGAAGTCATAGCTGTAGTTTCATTTTTATACCATGGATCTCCTTTACCCATATATACATGTATATATATATATATATATATATATATATATATGGTCCTAAGGGCCCCTTCAAAAGCATGAATTTATGAGCAATAGACTTCACTTTTCCGACACTACTTGTACAATTGTAATAGGTCTTATTGACAAATTTCATGCCATTTTAGGCTCATCTATCCTGCTACTTATAGATTGACTTCATGTTAAAAAAAATTTTTTTTCTGAAATAACATAGTAAGACTTCAATTAACTTCATACGTCATGAACAGCTGATTTTGCTGAATTACAATTTACCACACATTTTTTTTTCTTATATCATATGAATCATCAAATTCTATGATGGTCGAGTTTTTGTATAATGTAGTTGAATTTTAAAACTTTAATTAAAAGTGTGCAGTGAATTAAACACCTATCTATCATCTTTAATAATTAAAAGTAACGATGCCTAAAGACTGTAACCATAAGCAAAATTTTCTAATGTACCTACATATTATACATATGTCTCAGCAAAATCACATAAAACTGATTTGTAGAAGAAAATAAATTCATTTAAAAATAAAAGACTCAAATGGAAATGGTTTGATATTTATAATTCTATTTATTAATCAATCAACGATTTTTTTTTCACTTTAATCAATTTAAGACAGAACATAAACAAACTCCTTAGAGGAGTTTGGTGTTGCACTTATAGTATGAACCTATTAGACCAATAGATGCATTTTACTTATACGAGTCGAGTAATTGTTATTGACTCAATAACTAACCACTAACTATGTTTATAACACATGTTGTAAAAAAAATTCACTAGAGAAATTGGATAGATATTTATATAAAATAAGTATAATGGATTTCCTAAGGTATTATTTAATTTGATTCATGTTTTTGATAATCACTATTTACCTAAATTAGAAAAATAAACAAGGGGGCAAAAGTATATTTGATTCCCTTTAGGCTCAACATGTTTCTCAACAGAATAAATTATTCCAAGTACATGAAATGAGCAAAAAAATATCAAACATTTTTTTTTTCTGAGCACTTTTTCATTTATAATCTCACATCTTATTTGCAACATACAATTACACTATAAACTCCAACTTGACTGCCACATATCTACAAAATATCAGTACAATAAACTTTTGTCTATAAATATTGAGCGTGCTATCCCAATAATGGACTCTCATAAATAATCACAACAACAAAACCTATCATTTCCTACAAAATTCATTTTAGTATTTATGATGTAAATATATTAATTTTTATAAATTATTAGAATGATTTTTTGATTGTTTTTTTTTTCTCATTTAGGTCTGAAAGAAATGTGACTTGTTTTTTTTTTGTTTTCATACAAAAAGTGAGCAATAAAAATAATAAGAATGATAAGGAAGTATCACGTTTCTTAGAGGTTCATATTTCAATTTTGTTCCCCTATTTATCTTTTGAATAATTTGTGCACACTTTTCTCTATAATATATATTTATTTTTTTTATGAAGACTTACAAGGTAGCAATGGGACAACTTACAAACAAAACAATAACAAAACACATAGGTATACGCATATAAAATTAGTAATTTTCACTTTTTACCAAGTTTTTTTTCCTTTATTTTTTTTTTGGTGTATCATTTGCAAATTATTTTTGATGGATGACTGCTTTGTAATTATTTGCTGAATTTAGGATATGTCATGATTAATAGACAAAAAGAAAAAAAAATACGACCACACTATGTTTTGTTTTTCCATGAAGTCATTTTTTGTTTCTTAAATAAAAAGAAATTAATCAAAATACTATATGTATGAAAAATAATTACTTTGAAAATCTCACAAAAATAATTCAAATTATGACTCAGTCAATGACGCTGTTTGAGAGCTTCTTCAGTATGTTAACCTCTGTTTCATTCAAAAAAAAACAAAAGTATTATTTTGGTCTTGTAAATATATCCACTTTGGTACTAAAGCAAATATTAGCCAACATTAACTCACCCAATATAATTATTGCCATTGAATCAAATTGTAAGATTTCTAATTTCCACAGTGATATTTGTTTATGTTTTCCTTCATCACTAAAGGATCATATGTAATCAAACAAAATTTCTTTTATTCTCAAGGTCAAATAATTTTTATTTGTGGTCAGGTTCAGCCTTTGGGCCGATAATTGAATAAATCAATTTTGAGGTAAAAAAATTCAAAAAAAAGTCTTCAAAACTACCAATAGTTTTGCTAAGGGCTTAATTTAGTAATATATAGAAACTAAATTGCATAACTTTATAAAGGGAATTCCGGGATAACTCTGCTATAAATTGATGTCCTAAAGTTTTCATTACATTTTTGTCTACAAAAAGAAACGTAACTCCGTTGAAGTTACTGAAGGATGTAGCCAAAAATTTACCATAAATTACACATTTATATATGTTCAATTATTGATTGGTTAATCAGCTAATAAAAAACATCATCCAGCAAGTTTAATGATTTAATAGAAGTTCAGTTGAAAATCCCACCTAAATTAGCAATTAATTAGTTTTGACAAGAAACAGTATTCTTAAATTAAATATACTTTTGAAACTTTATATACAGGAATAACTTGGATTGCAAACATAATTGGGTCAACCCACGGAATAGAACAGATACAAGCCAAAATAGGTTGTAAAAAAATTGTTTTTTGTAATAAAGGAATCTCTTACAATATACTTAATTTGTTATCAGGATTTCAGAATAGAATATACTTATTAACTAAATAATTTGTAATGTAATGATGATTGACTATCCTATTTAGATGAAAATCCCATATTCCAAAGCAAAGATATGATTGGTCTGGAATTTTAACAAATAATACCAATGAGTAGATCATTATATTGCAAATGTACATTTGTGCCATCAATATACCTATAGATAGTTAATATTGACCAATCGGCTTTGGGAATTATATGCACAAGAGTACCTTGAATTTTAAGTTGTTTTTTGATATATATCTGGATTATTAATTTTTCAAAATAAATAACTAAGTTTCTTCTTAATTGTTAACAGATTAGTACATATAGTCTGCAACACTGTACTTTGACATGTGTTACAGAGGGAGTTTTTAAATATGTACATAGATAGGTTGAAATTCCTTTTATTTGATTATTATTTTTCAATGTATCAGTTATATTTATTGGCCAAACAACTATGCATATAAATAGTTTGACTCTAGCAGAAAGTTCAATTTCTTCTTCTTTTTTTTTTTTTTTTTTTTTTGCAAATTAATACATATTGTCCTTATAAAATATATTTTCATATGATGAAGTTATGACCAGAAATTGGTCGGAATGATTTTTGTTTGTATTAGTGGAAAACAGTTCATTTTCTCTTACAACACCTTTTGGAATACATAAAAAAAATATCAACTCACCCTCTTCATTACATTCATTTATGAGTAGAGACCAGCCTTAGCTTAATAAATAAAAAAGGAACTCATTTAAATACAAATTGAGCATAAAATAACAATGCTAAAAGTAATGAATGAAGAAGTGGCTTGAATATAAAGAAAATCCAAATGTTATTTGAAGTAATGATGATTTAGAATAATGAAAAAATATAAAAAAAAAGTTTGCATGACTCGCAAAAAAATTATATATATATATATATATGATGGAATCTTCAATGAGTGGTTGTTTTTTGTATTATACGTTTGTATGTATATACAACAAAATTGCAAATTATTTTCCTTCCACCACGTGTAACCACTATCGTATTATGGGCCTCAGTGCCCATAAAACCATAAAATGATGATTTTATTACTCTCATGTAGGTATAACCACACATATACAAAGGAAACTCATTGCTTATAAAGTAATTATTGATTGAAATAAGATAAATGTATTATTATTTATTCTCTAGTAAAAATATATTTATTTAAAATCAACTCTTGTAAAATTCTTTTCTCCAAATTATAAAAAGCGATCGATTTATACCTAATTTAAACGCAAATATATATATATATATGAAAAAAAAGTTACAAGACAAACATTAACAAATCATCAAATTTTGTAAATATATGTATAAAGATAACGAGTAATCGTTACTTATTCAAAATAATAATAAAGAAAGTGTCTTTTTTATTTATTATTATTGGTATTGAATTCTGCATAAATGACAAAATAATTGAATTTTGAGCACTTTTATAAGTTTTTAAGAAAATATAATTAGTTGTTATAGATTTTATGGTTTATTGTGATCCAACTCTTTCTTTTGATTATAAAAGAAAACTCAATGTACTCAGTTTATTTGTGTAAAAAACATGTTGCTGACTAAAATCGACTAAAAAATCAAAGATTCATTACCTTAAAAAAAAGAATTTTTTTTTTCAATTCCATCTTTGCTTTCAACTTAATTATATTATTGATGTACCCCTCTCTTCCAGAGAATCATGTTAATGACCTCAACTGGTACAAATAAATTGCTTGATCAATATTATAAAGTATATATTATGCAATGACTCAAATTTCATTATATGTTGAAATAACGTTGATGAATAAGGTGTGTATACGGATAATATTAAATAATATAATATGATAATAAAAGTAATATTTTTCTGCCAGGTTGTGAATGAAATGACATGCTAACAAAAATAAAAAAAGTATTGATTTTGTAATAATAGCCTTACGTCGTCTGTAAGTATCGCCTCTCTCCCCAAATGTCTCATCACATATGGCTGCACATGAGTGACTAATATGATGTAACTCGTCCTTATAGAGTGTACATACATTCTATGAACATTCAACCTCTCTCCTAAGGTCAAATCCGTACATAATTGTCATTACATATGTACTGCAACCAAATGGACCATTCATTGAGTGTACACTGCCATATGTCTCATCTCTCTCATGTGTGTACATAGCCCTTATGACGCCATTCATAATATATGGACCTATGGGTTCATTAAAGCATTTGATGAAAAATATAATTTTAAATTAAGGGGAAATCACTTTCTCATATGGTGTGTGTCAACACAAAAGTAATTCCGCTCTAAAATTAACACTATATTTATTATAAATGGTCCAATAAATAATTATTTTATTAAAGTCTCTACATGAAACAAATGCTTTAATTTTGAATCCCTTCCTTATTTCTTTTTATGCATTGCCTAGTGCGCAATTTGGCTTTAAATTTGACAAGAATGTATGATAACTTTCTTAATTCTTATATTTAATATAAGTTTTTTTATGATTAATGATAACTCTAACCATTAGAGGGGCCAGAAGTGGTTTTTAATTGAAAAAAATATCTTAGATACAAATGTAAGTGCATTGGTGGAGGAGGAGCAGAGATCTGTAGGGCACTTAATTTTATGTTTGTTCATTAACACTTGAAATGCTGTATTTTTCATCAAACTGTACCTTTTCACATTCTATTTGAGAGTAATGACACACTAAATGGAATAGCAACATGCAAAATGAGAACAATTTCATTCTATTTGAGAGTTAAAAAAATATAATATAAAATATGAATGTTGAAATTTGTCTCATCCATAAACACGATTGGCGAGCTATTGGACTGATACCTCAATAGCTTTTCCCCGAAATCACTCCGTTTAACCTTGTTCTCCGGTTCATTCGTCTTTTAGGGTTCAAATTTAACATTTTTCAATGTGTAGGACATCCCATCCAATTGGCCTCTCACGATTTGCTTCGAAAAACATAAGCTAAACGTTGCCCACAACGAATCAACAAATTAGCCTTTAGTGTTATTAAACAGTTGCCTTCGATAAGACTGACCATGATGTGTTTTCGATGAATATCGAGTACCTTGGAGTTAAAACCGCCTCTCCGTTTGTTGGCTGAATATCCCAACTTAACCCACCAATAAGTCGTTACTTTTGGAACTCCCAGTCTTGCGACAAGCTCACACCGATTGCCATTTGCATAATGGGTTGTAGATATTTGTGCCTTTCTTTCCTGTCGAATCCTCTTTTCTTCAGGTGTACGTCTCGTCATTAAGGATATGAAAAAAAAAATATTAATTTTCATATACAGTATGTCACTATTCATAAAATCCCAAACCTGTTCCATTTAGTATGTTACTATTCTCATTTAGTAAGTGAAAAGGTCACAGATGGTCATTTCTACCCAGTGTGTCATAGCTATATGTATAATAAGTTAAAATATACATACATTTGAGAGTTTAATAAGTGGAACATCACATGAGACAGAACTTCTTCATATTTATCCTCAGTCTTTCAGAAAATACCAACACTTTAAGGAAAAGTTAAGGATCAGTATTTTTCTTATTTTATTTAACCAAGTTGTTTTCAAATAGTTTCAAACCCTTAATGACCACATATTTAAACTTCTATGAGAGTTTGAGATACCCAGGAAAGTTAGATATTGTTTAGTTTAAATAAAATTTAGCTTAATCCTAACGGGGAATTCATGTGACACTTCCAAAAGATTAATTGGTTAATAATTTATTAGTTGAAATGTAAGATCATGATTAGCTGTACAAAGTAGGGCATTTTTTTTCTTGCTTTTATGTTGACAGGCCACAACTATGTATATTAATATCTTTCACATCATTATAATCAATGTCTCAATTAGATGATTTCTATTCATATGAGCATGAGAAATAGATTAGTAGAGAAGCAATTGAGGTTTTTCTCTTAATGATGGAAATAATTATGTGATCATCACACTCCTTATGATTAGAGATCATGGCTCTATATACATACATACATACTTAACCAACCAACCTCATCGATTGAGGTGAGACAGGAAATATACGATATAAACTTGTTAATTGACTTACATAGCATTATGTAAATAATAATAATAATAATCAAATATCTATAATTGATCTCATCAACATAAAAAAATACAAAACAAAATCAATGCCTACTATAAAAAATAGTCATAAAATCTCTAGAACATCAGTGAAGTATAAATGTAACAAAAACTGTTATTTCTCTTACAAAATCCGTTAGATTCATAGTGAGAATGAAGGTATTTGTAAGTATTTATGATGATGCGGCTTGTCCATCCATGCTTAAAGGTACATATATTATATGTATACATATATGTATGTAATACATCTTCTGCTTTTTGAATAAAAGTTAGAACATCACTCAAAAAAATTCTGTTTTAAAAAAAAAAAAAAAAATACCTGTTGGCTATTATTTAAATAGTTTTTATTTTATTTTAACACAAATAATAATCGATTACTCAAAAACAGAGTTAGTTCCTCACAAATCATTTTGTACGTGCCCACTCAAGTAGTGAGCCTCTGATGCTAAAGTTCCATATTTTAGCTAACTGAGCTGAGTGTACAAACCATTAGTGGCTAACCAATTTCATCTTAATGCTGTTTATTCGAATTAACCATTCAAATCCATATTCTTATTTACGTCACAAGTAAATAGTGCAATTCAAATTTTTGACTAGTCAAAAATTATTTGTATTTTATATCAGTTTTAAAATGGATTGTACACAAGTAAGAAAATTGTATATTTATGTTAGTCTTTCATGAAAAAACTAATTTTAACTAAGAACTAATGTTTTCTATATAATAAATATAAAGTCTCAAAACAAAGTTATTAATAACATTTATATTATATATGTACATAGAAATTTACAGAATCATCCATTTCTGACGTGATGGACAAATAAACCAGGGCGATTTAATCCTTTGGAAGCAAACACTAGCGATCGAAAAAAGGTATTTTGACAAAGTATTGTCAGCGATCGGAAACCTTATATTAAAGTCAAATCAATGAGTAGAAATTGGTAAATTTCAATATCTCTGTTTTTGTTTTGTTTTTTTCCACAATGTAAAAATCAATGCTCTCCGTTTCTTAACCTTCTTATTCAAATCTAAATCTTGTAACTTTGACTTCGAAGTTCTATAAGTGACAGTCTAAGGATCTCTTGTACATATGTTCCTGACTCTCAAGCCTCGAGTCTTCTTATTCAAATCGAAGTCATTTAACTGTAAGTCCAGGTAAAGTTGCGAGTTCCATCGATTTTAAAGTTCCAGTTTAATCGAACTCAAGTGCAGCTCAAAAGAAAAGATTGTTTTTTTGTTTGTTTTTTTACAATCCTGCAACCTTTAGCTCTCCTCCTCCTCTCTGGCCTTCAACCCTCTCCTCCCCGTCTCCTCCTCTCTTGCCTGAGTATGTCATTTACAACAGATCATGAGAAAATGTCGGGTAATTTATACACTTTTTCATAATTATCTTAATTGTTTATGAGAAGGATAGATAATAATAATTATCTATGCGTTTTTATTACTTTTCTCCTCGACTACAAACGATGTTTAATAATGATGATGATGTGATCATGATTGAGCATTATGAGTTTTATGACATCCAGGACAGGGATTGTCGTTTCATTAAGCGTGTTCTATACTCAAATTGCGAGGCACTAGGGGTTTTATGAGTAGTATTGGCAGGGATCCAGAGACAATTGCTAGATCTCTCAGTCCCCAATCAATCAATCATTTCCTGTGAGCCAATCTTCTGACTAGTGTTCATCACAAGTTAATTTTAAATCAAAGGCTTTTAAACTTACGTGTTGACGACCCAAAGTTTAGTCAATATCTTTTTAGAATAAGTTCAGACTGCTTCAAGAATAGCTCTCAAACAGGATTTTTTTTTTCAGGGAGTTTCATTCTAAATCACTTGTTGTGGGTAAGAGGAGAGGGTAGGGCCCTTTAGGTCCAAACATTTTCATAGACTATACCCCCAGTAGTAGCTCAAGGGAACATTGTTTTTTAAATATCCCTTATACAAAATTAATTTCCTATAAATTTCATTGAGAAAACTTAAATTTTTTTTGGGATGTTTTAGTAAAGGCAGTTGTCTATCTGGCCTATAGGAAGCTACAACTAGCTAGCCACTATTCATTTAGTCTCTATTCTATCATCACAAATGTCTTTATAGCTCTGATTTTCATTTTATAAAATAATCAAATTCACAATTTACATGATAGAGAGAGTAATAAATCATTTCTTGTAGCACTGATAGACTCTCATCATTTGGTATATCCGCAGAACAAATTAATTATCTGAACTGTTTTTACTGTATAAATATGTTTTGAATTTTTGTTTTTTTACTTCAGACACTCTACCAAAAAGAAAAGCCTATTAAAGAATATACCAAACAGAACTAGGGTACAAATGCAAAAGCCCTTCTGCTATCAATTCATAGATGCTGATATAAAATCATACACCAAGGGTTAACCTTTATATTTTACATATATGTAAATGCCTTTGGATTATCAAGCTATTGCATTTTATATAATTTGTAGATTGACTTCCTTCCATAAAATTCTTCACTCTAGAAAGAAAATCGGATTGGAATTACACACATACAGTATAACTTCGACATACAATACATGATGGGTTTTTCTGGGTTTTTTTTTACTTTCAATTACGAGCTGGGGATGAGTTCTGAATACCATACATTTAATAAGACATTAGCTAATTGAGTATGAAGCCATTTCAATGATGGAATTGATTAAACTCGTATGACGAGGAGCCACTGTACTTTCAAGGGTACTCTCAAATTACATAAATACACACATAGTATATTTCAACTTGACATTTCATTCTTACACATGACTTTACCTTTGTACATATGTAGATACACACTCATTGCAAGAAAGGGGATAAAACAATAATAATAATAATAATAATAATTTTCAGGCATTAAAATAGGTTTTAATCAAAGTTCAATAATCAACCTTGATTCTTTAAAAAAAATTATTAAAATCCCAACTGCTTCATAATAATAATTGAATCTTCAAAGATCTTTAGTACTTATCTCATTACATAATACCTTACATGATGACTTTTTTGCCTTAGTTATCAATGTGTGGATTGTAGATACATATGAAAAGTCTCCTTTAATCGTTTAATATACATATGTACATAATTAAACTCATCTTGAGAATAATAATAATAATAATTTCAATCATGATCCTTGAAAGAAATACTACTCAGGGTTTAAATATTGTCCAAAAGGATCATTTAATAATAATAATTAGAATTATAATCATTTGATAACCTTTAGATGAGTATGTGCTGATAGCCTTACAGGAAAACTATTAAAAAAAAAAAAACTGCAATATGTCGAAAATGAATATTAAATAATAAAAAATTATATGTTCTTAGATATGATGTAACATTTATTTTCGTAAAAAAAAATATAATATATATATTGAAAAACTGTGAAACAATGTAATTAGGGACATACTAATTACCTTACGCAAAAAAACCAAGATATTTCAAGAATTTTTTACGTGTATATATATATATATATATATACAAAAGGCACATATTCATGAAACAGGCATTGTAATAAGGTTAACTAACTGCTTGTACATATATATAATATAACATATTGTAGATTTATTTTGTGTCGGCTAAAAAAAAAGAATAAAGATCTTGACATTGACAAAATATCATTTATGAAAAAAAAATTTCATTTATTACTACATACATAGATACAATAATTGTCAATCCGTTTTGAATCATAAAAAGAGACAAAAAACGTTTGCATTTACTGTGTTTGTATTTTGATCAGTCTTTTTTTCTTACATTCCGGATGTCTTTGACCTTTTAATATAACTTATACTCTACAATGTCTTCCCATTTGAAGCCCCCAACAATTGAATTTTCTTGACTTTTAAACAAAATTGAAATATTTTTCTTTTCTTCTTGTTTTTTTGCTCCTTTAAATAAATTTTATTCAAAGTGTCAAAATATCAAAGAAAGGGTTAAAATATAGGCTACATTCTATACAATACAATTATAGTCCGATATCTAAACGTTTTTGTAACATTATGTATTTAGTTTGAAAATCAAATCAAATAAAGAAATGTTTAGACCTTTGTACAAATGTACTGATGTTTATTTTTCTCCGACCAAACTAAATGTGTGTTTATATTATGCAAAGTCAAAAAATTTTCACCTCAAAAGTGATTTCCTTATATATATATATATATATATATATATTTCAATGAGCCCATTCTGAGCTCATAGGATGAAAATATCCTAAGAAATAGAAATTAAGAAATTGACTCATCGTCACATCTATTTATATTAGTTACTTAGTTCCATTTGATACATCTTTTAGCACAATGAGTAGAAATTGGTAAATTTCAATATCTCTGTTTTTTGTTTTGTTTTTTTCCACAATGTAAAAATCTATGCTCTCCGTTTCTTAAATACGTATAAATTTTACATTTGTTCTATTCTCTATATGTATATCACATATATTGAACTAAAATGCGAATGTTAGCAAACATTATCATTCCTAATTTGGGATAGTTAGTCAAATAATAACTTTATTCCCTAATTTTACACTAATACATATTTAAATTTGAATTAAAATATAACTGATTGAAAATTGAGTCATAACATTAATTATATGAGAATATATGGAGTTATTTTTTTTTGCACCAAATGTGTTTATTTAGAAGAGGTTTTTATGTCTTAATTGAGTTAAACGAAGGAATTTTGGCCTCATAAAGTATGTATGTATAACTCTACAATGGTTATCAGGTATATTCGCTAATTGCACCGTTAATACGATTAAATAGGAGTAAAAGTTTGCATAGGTGCATGGCTTATAGGTGAATGTATATAGACATTATATTGAATAGTAACGAGGCACATTCATATGTGTAGAATTGAACTAATGTTACTTAAGCCTACACATCGCAATTTCCAATCATGCCAAAAAACTAAATGAATAAAAAATGTTGTTGGTATAATCATAATATAATTGCAAATGGGATTTCACTGGGATCCTTTCCAGGAGGATATTTCCCTCTCCCCAAGGATGTCCTGGTTTTTTCCTTTCTTTTTACTCAAAAAGAAGAAGAAAAAAACCAACTTTTTAATTTTGTTTTTTTTCCAAAAATCCATTACAAATGATATTTATCATGATATGTTTTACTGCATGAATTGCTTTTGATTCATCAGATCTTGGCCTTCAGGTCAGTTACTAATCTATTTGGAATGTATATGTATGTACATATAGGTAGGTACATACACTGATATTATTTTTATTGTTATTATTATTATTATACCTTTTCAACCTTACGTTTCTCTCCCACGTTGTGTATAGTACATAAATATATATATATATATATGTGTGTTTATGCTTGAGGCAATGAATCATTCATGACTAATTTGATAAAGTTTTTTTTTATGTGTATGTATGTATTTCAAGGATGATCCGGGTATCTCCCGGATTTTGCGCTGTTTTTTTTCTCTTCAATACGTAGGATTTGACCCTGAGTGAGGATACAATATTATGTATTTGATATCTGCGTGTATGGAAAGGAAAATTCATTGATTCATTGGAAAGTGTTGAGTCAGTCCGAGGACGATATCCTCCATCAAACGGCGGTTAATTCCTTGTGTAGGAGGTCACATCCTGTACCACTTAATCTATGATTGTAATAATAGTTTTCAAGGATAAATATTTGACTCATGTGTGACTTTGATCATTAATATGATTTCTTTTTCCTGGACATGTATTCCTTTGTATTCCACAGACCTCTTTTCGAGTGGTTCAACAAAAATGATTTTATTTTTAAAAGGAAGGATAATAATTTACACATTTTTGTAAAAGAAAAACAGCAAACTATAGAAAAATGTCTTTATTTATAGGGGAAAATCCAAATATGGTTCCCTTGCAAAAAAATCTCAAATGAACAGACATACAAAATCTGCAAAAAGGAATTAATTATTTATACACATTAGTCACTGTACATATCCACAACATATAAGGGTTAATGAATGAGTCACTGACCCAGCAAAAAAATTGACATTTAGGTCATATTTTTTTGGTAAAAAAAAATATGGTCATTAATTTTTTATGGAAGTCCATTTGAACCTTCAAAGAAAACACTTTAATTTCTTCTTTCAAAGGATTCTTAAGATCCAAAACAAGGGTCTTCAGTCCTTTTCCATCCAATCCCTGGGATATAAGGCAATAGTAAATAGATTAGTTTACCGTAATTAATTAATGGAATCCATTTAGGTATGATTCTGATTCTATAAGAAATTGAGACGAATAATAATGACCCATAGGTAAGGGGCATCCTACATATTGAGCTCAAGAATGAGTCATGGATGTATGTTAGCATGAGAATAAAGTATAATGGAGAAAATGTTGTTTGTAATATTGGAGTAACAGTATGGGATGTTCACAACTTCTGCAAAATAAAATAAAAAAACTTTCAAACAATTGTGTGATGAATGTACTTCATTATAAAAAACAAAAACACATTCAAAATATCTTTTTTTAGGGAAACTGAAATATTTGTCAATTGCTAAATACATAACATTTGTAAAGAAAAGGTCATTCTCATAAATAAAAGACTTAATGAAAATAGTCAACTTTCAACTTATGGAGGGAGATTCTTTACATGTGAAATATTCATTCATTCCATAAGGCAGGCCCCTTTTATAAACATAGGTACATATGAAAGAAAAAAATACAAAAGAGCTCAATGTCTTAGGCATTGATTTATTTGAGCTTTCACTTTTTTTGTGTGTATGTTATTATTTTCTTTAGTAAAAAGATGGTAGATTAAACAGTCTCTTTTTTTATAACAACATATAGATAAAATACAAATAGTCATGTAAAAAAAAATCATTATTTTGCTAAAGAAATGTCTAGAAAAAAAAAATATCATTCAAATACTATTACTATTCATTATAAAACTTTGAAAGAAAACTATGTGAGCTGTGAGGGCATCTTTATGAGTCTTTGACTAAATAGATAGTGAACATATTCATTCTTGAAAAATTAATTATATTTACTTAAAAATGAAATGAATGAAATTAAAACAATACATTTTGATTCAAAAGTTACTCACAATCAAAGTATTCTTAGTGTTTGAAAAATTCAATGTTGTCAGTACAGTCAATTCATCACGTTCAAGAAGCAAAAAATAATGGTATAATATTGAGTATCCTTTGAGTAGTATTCAAAAAAGTCTAGGAGGAGACTTTAATCAAGCAGTACATTATACTTAGTCAAAGGGATCCTTGTCAATTGATCAACATTTTGCTAAAAAGATGAGTTTGTTACGAAAGAAGTTAAAATCCCGTCCGTTTCCTACACAACAATGCTTTAAAAACTGTGGATAATTGGATCTCAAAAGTGAAAGACTATCCCAAGCATGGAAGCTAGGAACTGACATTTCATTCTTTTTGGATAACGTTTGTACATTTGCAAAATCTGAACAGAACAAAGTATTGTTCTATGTAATACTTTTCCAGACAGGGGATGCACACGTTTTGTAAAAGCGGGGTGGTCAGTCACTGGAAATGCATTTCTGGGTGGTACATGAATATAAAGATAAACTAGCATTAACCAATATTAAATTTCTTGTTAATTCCCTCAAAAATAAGGGGAGGTGGGAATGACCTCCTCTAACCTTTTCTCTCATATGGTCCCTAACATGTATAATTTAGATATACTTGGAAGAAGGAAAAGGATTCAATGCAGTTTTGTATGTAATTACAAGGAGCCTATAGATAATATCTCTATTTTGCTGAAGGAAAACTATGGTTGTCAAAGGGAAGGGATTTCAAGGAATGACATATATGTACATAAAGACAGAATATGATTACATGTATATATGTATACTATTGCATTTATCTATATAGTATGTACAGAGCCAATGATGAGTAGATAGATAGCGTATCATTGATTGTCAACTCAAAAGGGTTTTCCTTTTTAAAGAGATAACAACACAACATACATATATGCAAGTATGAAGACTCACGCTTTGAATGATTCTTCACTTACACATCGTGAGTATAATTATTACTATTATTGAAGAATATGATGAAGAAAGAAAGAAAGAAAGGAAGAAAGAAAGAAGAAGAAAAAAAGACCACCTTGGTCGAGGAATGGTTCAAACCCAAGTCAGTGTATTATGTATGTGGATACAAGCATAGTAGGTACTACTTCCAGGTATCCCTTGATAATCATCTTTAATTTTATCAATAACAATATAATCCAAGCGAATTAAAGCATGAGGGCTTTAGATGAGACTACGAAAAAAATAATAAAAATAATAATAAAAAAAGTATAGGGGCATACATATAAGCTCTTGTAGATTAATTATTTTAATGAATCCTTTTAAAATGAAGGTTGATAGAAAAAGAGGAGGGAAAGACTCAAAATAAGAAATCATCTATATGTATATATGTGCTTACTTATACACATGAAGGAATTATCAAAGGAATATTTTCAATAAAGAAATTGTCAATCCATACACAAATTTTGATTTTTTTGAAAATAAATATATTTAAAAATATGGGGTGGCCCATGGACATAAAAGCATATTTATACATATGCGATGGTTTTTCTTTCTAAATGATTCTGTATTCTACAACAACTAATTAGGAATTTATATTTCATTTCCATGAATAAATAATTTATTAATTAATTAGTCCATCTCATAAATATTAAAAAAAAACCCGGTGGTATCTAAACAGACGGCCCACAGATACATTTCCTACCAATCTAAATTGTCTAAGGCAAGAACAAAACAAACAAACAAATTTTTCTTTTTGTAAAAGGCCCTTATTCCCCTTTAGGCTTGAATAGGTTTACGAAGTAAATAATTTGATAAATTGTTTCAGCCCAGAAATGTATTTCAAAAATTTAGATTTTGACTACACTATATATGTTTATATAATTTTGCAGCACAGCTAAATTTTTTTTTGTCAGAATTAAAGTTGAGTACTGATAAGTCAATATTTATACCCACATCATTGGTATCTTGAATGATGCAGAAAAGATGGCAAAAGGTTCACAAGATAGAAAAATGAATGGATTAAATTCAGTTATGGAATCAGATGAACATACAAATTTTAATGTGTTTCTCCTAGGACCGCGTCAGGACCCCTACACCATAAATATTCTAAAGAAAAATCACTGACCTGCCGGATAGCATTGAGTCTAAATTAAGAGAATGATCTGAGAGTAGTCCTGTAGAATTTAAAGAGTGTCACAGATAACAAATACTTAAATTTGTAATTTATCAATTTTTGTTGATTTTTGTTCGAGATTGCTTTTATGATGATGAAACATAGATAAAGAGATTTCAAAAAACATACAATATGCCCAGCAATCTAAGTAGGTACTTCATTCATTAAAGTTGTAAAATATACTGCATGTACGGTCGTAGTGGCCTGGATCAACCAGACCCACCACAGTTAGGCTAATAAACATACATACATGGATAGAACGAAGGTTTACATATGTAGTCCTACATAATGTGGTAGTATCATGTAAAGAGGTCATTAGGTGATTGATTCAAGGTGTACCTTTGTATGTAGTAAGGATCTTTACCTTTTCTCATAGCTGGTTGAGCCTCATAGCCTTGAAAAAGTCTTCTGAGAGTGTAATGTTATATGTTTATTTTTTGATATAAAGATCCAGATTTGATGGAATGTATTTTCCATCAATATTTGATCAAAATAGAATTCAATTTGATTGGGAAAGGAAATGAAGAAAGGAAAAAAAAATATCTATAATATATCTTCATAAAAATTGAGATGCCCAAATACTACAGGGAATATTTGAAATGGACTTATTATTCATATAGAATATGAGAAAATAACCTACAGTGCTCATAAAAGTTATCAACGCATTCTTTAAGCACAAAATTGAATATATAGTAGAGATATTGTAAATAATTTGAATTCAAGACATCAGCTTGTGTAAGAGCTGAAATAGACTTAATTAACAGATGACCCTAACAACAAACAAACTGGGAGTTGTTGATAATTCATTCGAGAATTGAAGATTGTGTAAGCAGAAGGGAGTGTTTTTATGTGACGTCATCATTTTGGAAGTCGTATGGCATCTTGGAGAAGGGGTAAATTAATACTTTTTCTCTTATAGAAACACACAACAATTTAGTTTTGTTCACTTTTAAAGTCATTAAATGAATTTTCCGTTAAATGTTTTTTAAGAAATTTGTCATGCCGATCCTTTTGGTTCATGAGAGTGAATATGTGTAGAATCTTCCATACTCAATTTCTAATATTTTATAAATTCGTGCTAGCTAATTGCTGATAAGACTTTTAAAAGAATATACCAAAGTAGTTGAGAATTAATGATTATTTAATCCATGCTAAATCCATTTAAAAAGTTATTCAAGGTTTCTTTGCGTCTACTATTTTTAGTAGAATGAATGCATGAAAAATCGCAGACTATACGTATATACTATTATGAGTTATAAAAGAATCAATCAGTTTATATGTATAATGGTAAATTGTGTGTATACATACATATATGTATAATTTTCGCAATACTCTTTGCTAATAATGGCAGGGAGGAAAACAAAAACAAAAAAGTTGAACTCATAAATTACTTCAAGGATACTTTTGATCATGGCTATATCACTTACATACATAATAATTGGAAATGTGGTTTATGGATAGTGAATATTGTTTTATTAAGAACTGATATGATTCAAAAGGTTTCGTTGACTACATATTATTTTTTTAAATGTCCCAATATTTTGTGAATATCTTAATTGACTATTAACCTTGCTATTATTATCCATTAACCACCATGAATCTGTCTGCTACGTCTGTTCACACATGAATATATGTATACTTGTAGTCAGAGACGAACGGGCATTTAATGAATTATTCATGGATCTAAGGCACTAAAAGACAACTCCCATAGCAAATATTGTAAGAACAGTTTTGTACCCTGATCTTGGGCAAATTATAAATGAGAAAGCCTTCATAGTGAAATAGCTTTTAAATGGATTACATGTGGATTTAATGGCTACTAAGCTAGCTACAATAGGTAGCTAGGAAAAATAATAACAAAGTTGAATTAACAAAATAAATATAAATTAGTGTTAAAAATGAAATAACGAAGCTACAAATAGTCAAACTCATAAAGCAATAAATGACTCATAAAAGACTCAAAAATTACAACTTAATCAAAAAGGAACTTTATTATTTTATTACGTAAATATAGAAAAAACCATATGTTTTTGATGGTTTTTTAAATGATGTACAAAATACATACATGACAACAAACAGGGATTGACAATTTTTTTGAGTCTATATTACATTTATCCCTGCTCACAAATTGTCTATGTATACATACATATTGTATTATTAATTAGTTATATAGATATTTGTAAGTTAATTGGTGTTCTTGAAATGACGTCACGTAATGAAGTGGAAACATCATTTGTATGTATGTATTGTAAATAGGTATATTTAAAAAAAAAAAAAAAAGGGGGGGGGGAGTAACTTAATTTAAACCTAATAAAAGAAAATTTTAAAAAAGGGGTGTTTTTGAGGGGCTCTTCATCTAGGTACCTTGGATATATAATACATGTATCAAAGGCGTTTAACCAATTTATATAACATTTTTATAAGGAGTGTCTAAAAACACATTTTAAATAGTAAAAAAAAAAAAAAAAAAAAACAAATTTTCTCTTTAGCTTTTTTTTTTTTTTTTTTTTGATTAACTCACTTTTAAATTCCATCATTCTCCTATTTATATATGTACATATATATATATATATATATATGTTATGTATAGTTGGTTAGTTATATACCCATGAAGTTACTTTTGATACTTTTAATGAAATTCCTCCGGAAATGAAGATATTTCTTTTACTACCTCTTTCTTATTGTTGTTCTTGGATTTTATATAAGTCCTAGTTACAAACACAGCTATTACCATGCTTAAAGTGTTTGTCATTCGTTTATAGGATTGCACATATTTACCTATACAAACTTAAGTAAATTTAAGCACATGTGTAATAACTTCTTCTTCTTTTTTTTAAAAAGTTAAAAAAGCTGTCAAATTGACGACTCAAATACTTAAAATGATCAATGTTTAAAGAGAAAGGTTTCGTGATGTGTTTCTTAGACTCACCATGATGTTTCCTACTTATAATGAAGGATCATATTTTATTAATTAATTAAGATCATAATGGATTAATAAACAGTCTTCAGAGGAACATTTTATATCTAAATAGTTAATAAATATTCATGTAAATATATCAGAAACTTTGAAAGGAGTGGTTTTGTGTAATGGTCAAATGACTGTCCATGGAGTGAGTGTGTGGTCATAATAAATTATTTGTTTTTATTATTGAAATTAGATCATTTGCGTACAATGTACAAAAATATACCAGGCAAAACACGTGGGTAAAGTTCTAACGGATGAAGTTTGATGAAGAGTCAGTGCATGGGGTTTTTAAAAAAACCATAATTTGAGTGTTTATATTATTATCTTATGGTGATAAATCCATTTTTTTTGTGAGCTATAACCATATATAATTAATTGAGAACAAGGTGTGAAGAAAATACCCTTCGGTAAAAAGGGAAAGATTTGATATGCTTGTCAATGAAGTGTCTGAGTATTGTTGATTAGTACATACATAATAGTAAAATGTTCAATGTTATAAGCTTTAATTTATGAGTTTCCCATGACTTCCCAATGGTTCATATCTTTTTTCTTTAAATGTTGAATACTATATACATAGAGAGGATTTGTGATTAGATAAAGACCGTGTCCATGATTGTATGTATGTACAGGTATTTATAAATATATTGCCTCAAGTTATGCACGAAACAGCTTTAGTTATAAGACTTTTATAGTCCTGTGGTTTTAAAATAGGGTGAATCCTTTTTTTTTTTTGGTAGAGGTTTTATGCATGATTTGTGTTATTTTATTAACAATTTGATATGCATATATGAGTTATTAAAATGGTTTTTGAGTAAGATTTATTTCTTCCTAAGAACAATACAGGTGTATCTCGTTTTTGTCCACCAGTCCGAGTTTTGCAAAAGCAGAATCTTTGATTTGTTTACATTTGTAGTAGTATTTTTACGTACGTACATGCAAAAAAGAATATGAAATGCCAGTTTTATAGATCTCAGGGTCTGCAACAGTCAGGTATAATTGTGGAGCACATTACCCAAAGATTTTTTAGGTCCATTTAGACTAGTGGTCGGTAATTCCTGACATATATATCACATCTAGGTCTCAAGTTGTTTTTCAACCATTTCTGAATCTCTTGCATTTTATCAGGGCAGTGTTTCTCAAACTTTTTGACTCGTGCCTCCTCTCAGACAGCATTTGAACATCTCCTTCATTCCAAAAAAAAAAAAAAATATTTATTTATTTGTTGAACATTGTTCCCCATAAGGGATGAGCCCTACCTTTTGAGAACAAAGTGGTTTGAGTTTCATTAAATATATTTGTATTACATATGTATGTATATGTATGCATCCCTCAATGTGGCTCTCTATGAGACATTGCATATATAATATGGCCCACTCATATTTCAAAAGGTTAACAACTCAAAAACCCATTCTGCCTGCTAGAGAACTGCAGAAAATGTTAGAGTGCATATCCACCTAATATTTCATGCAAATGTTTTAGTGAGCATGCCAAGATTTAGTCAAGGGCCTTTATTATATAAATGGTTTGTTGAATATTTCATTTGATGATGGATGCATGGTCATATTAACATGTAGAAAGGAGTAGAACATGACCTTTGACCCTGGACTTGCACCTGTCAACACATACATACATAGAAATTCAAAGAAATATCTTTAAAAATTACGGCAAAAGATGCATAGAAAAGGGGAAAGGAAGTTTGGACGAGGACTGGTCTCTGCGGATCAGTTGAATGGAAAGACGATATGGAGGATAAATGATAGAGAATAAGGATTTATATATATAAATGCACACACACATATATATATATATATGTAACTACTTATAGGTAGGAATCCATTTTTATTTTCGTTTTGATGATGATTATTATTATTATTATTACTGAAATAGCTTCAGGTAATTTTGAAGAAGAAGAAGAAGAAAATAATAATAATAAAAATAATAAAAAAAAAAAAAAAAAAAAGGGAGCGGCCATTTTGGAATAAATCGAATAATATTTTTCTTGCGGGAAAAAAGAAAATATGTGTGTGTATCTTTGTTTTCTAAATAAGTTGAAGGTCATCTTATGAAATTCATCTCAGATGGCGCTGCAACCTCTTAGATCCTTCTCTATTATGCTATAGTCCTTTATAGATGTACATACATACTAAGACATACCTCCTACCCTCAGATGCTCCTAGCATCATCCTCGTTTGTCTACCTACTAGCTGTTTATATCAAAAAAAAAAAAAAACTTCATAATGACCCAAATATAGGTTTGGGATCCATCAAAACATGCTATTACTCACATATGCCCCCTCCGCCTGACTCTCTAACAACTACATTCCTTTGCCCAAAGATCATCAAATACACACATACATTTTTGCTTTTGTAATTCTAGGGTAAGGAAGCTTAATGATGAATTTGCTTCCATCAGTGCATAGTTTGAATTCCGAGAGGAGCTCCTTCCCCCTTGAATACATTTATCATCCCTTAATTATGTAGATTTGAGTCTTTAAAAATAAAAGTAAACAGTTGTTTAAAATATAAAAAACAAACACCTAAATTCATCTTTTGTAGAAATGTACCCCAAAAATCCCCTTTGATCGGTTATCCCCTGGGTACCCTAATCATTTAGCCAGTAAATATTTAGAAAAAAACAAAACAAAAACTAGACCTTTTTTTTCTACTTTCATTAAGCCGCAATCATTGGAAAAAAGGGCCCCTAAAAAGGAGCAAAACATGGGTATTGTTTAGTTGGAATACAACCTCGAAGTCTCTTTTGTATAAACCATGGACCAGAAAATTCTCAAAACTAAGAAAAAATGTACTTCTTTGCCCTTTATTTAAATGTAAAAAAATTAGCCTCATTTATAATCCCTTGGACTTTAGAGCATCTAAAAGCAAGAAAAAGTAGATATTACTTCTAAAAACCAATGTATGTTTATTAAAGTATACAAAGTCACAAGCTTTATTAGTTAGTAAAAAGCCTGTTGACTCTAATGCTTTCATACACCATAAAATGTCTGTAAAATGTGGAAATAAAAATATTCCACATTTATTTTCCGAAAAAAACATATATTTTATATATTTTTCTTTTCCATTGAATTGATTGATTTCCTTACATTCAGAGGGAGGAAGATGATTATTGATTTAAAGAACATATGTAGGTATGTAACTAGATAGAACATATGTACATATCCTGGCTCTATGAAAGAATCCAGGATGAATGAAGAATGAATGAAAACTTTTATGATTTTTTCTTTCTTTCTTTCTTTACCTTTTTTTTTTTTATTCTTTAACAAGTTGTAATCAAATTTGTTATGAGGTTTTTGTTTTTTTCTTATATTCTTCTCACTTTCAAATTCGTTTATATATATGTATATATGTTATAAATACTAAATATATGTAACATCAATGAGTCGATGTTTTTTTTTTTTTTGCATTATAGTTCCTCACGACGTTAACATGTAAAAACGAGACACGAATATTCATAATATATATAGTAATACTTATGATATTAATAGTGTCTTAAATAATTTCAAATATTTTTTTTTCTTTTTTCACGTCAAAACAGATCATAAAATATTTTGAGGCAAATGGGTCTCATATATTTTTATTTTTAAAACTTTTTTTTTTCATTTTTTTTGCATGCTCCTATCATCCAATATTTTTTGTATTTTCATTTATTTGCAAATTAACAAATAAGGAATTCAAAAATTTAATTACATTTTTCATCAAACTGAATTCTTCACTTCGTTGATTACAAATTATGAGGAACGTTCCCTAATTTATCAATCAATTAAAAAGTAAAATTACTCAATAGTGAAATTTTGAGTCAGGAAAGTTTGAGCAATGAAACGAAACTTTTTTTATGTATTTGAGATATCATTAACAAAAAGGAATTGAGGATCCATTGAAATGTCAGCACATTGTTACTACACGAAGTCATGAAGCTTAATGTATTATGCAAAAGAATTTTGTAATGGGTATCTAAATATTTATTTTTAAATGCTCTAAGTTAAAATTTTGTACAAATCTCAAAAAGTTTATAAAATAAATACAAACTAATAATCTTATTATTATGATTGAAGATATAGCGTTCCCTGTTTTTAGTGATTGAGGACTTGACAGTAACAATTTTTATCATACTTAGAAACAATATAGAAAAAACCATTTTCAAACGGTTTGTACCATCTGTATAATATCTAGGACAGAATATATGTATAACTTTTTTAAATTTGTGTTTATTAAAAAAATTGGAGCATGCATTTTTGACCCTTTTTTAAATTTTAAATGATATAAACCGTCTTAAAATCATTTTTCTTATATTTAAGTGGCCAGAATCTTACCAAAAATGCTCTTCACTAATCAAATAAATAAATATTAAAATGAGAATTTCTTATTATTAGTCAATTGAACAAGGTTTTTCAGTCCAAGTCAACCCTCAATAAGTGAATTTCCACTATGAGTATATCATTGCTATGAATTTGTATTGATTATATGTACATCAACACCTCACAATGCCTCAAAAGCCGCCAAAGAAGCAAAAATATCGAAAAAATATATTTTGAAAAACTCTAGAACAGTGGTAATTTTACAAAAAAGAAATGTCAGTTGGCAACCCTTATAACATTTTTTTATTAATAAAACTGTTTATTATCTGCTCTGAGTAGATACTTCCACAATCCAATAGTTATTCTATGTCTTTCCTTATGAAATTCATACTTCAGCAGTTGTCACTTTATCAATGTTACCAGATATTTTATTTTTGTAAATAATTAAAGGTGTGCTATTTGCGCAGACCGGGAACTTACCCCTTTTCACGTCTTTAACTATATTATTATTATTATTGCTCTAAAAGTAACTCGTTTACAACAAATAAGGAAGGCTCTGAGTACGAATCATTCACAATTTTAAGGGCATCAATGATTCTGTGATGATTATATCTAAAGGTCATTTATCACGTAGGTAAAATAATAAATAATTATTATCAGTCTACAAGTTATATTATAGCTTCAAAAAAAAAATAATTTTCTTACCCCAAGGGCTATTAGGTAGATCCATGCTTCCTCAAATATCCAATACCACTACTTATAAACTCGCATCATTGAACCATTTCTAACACTGACTCTAAGTGTCTTATATTTTAAAACAGCAAAATGAATAATGATAATATATTTATAAAAAAATCAATCAAAATATACATTTCTATGTACTTCTTAGCATTCGGCTACATTAGTCAAAATCCATAGTAAATAAGGGAAGGAATAATAAAAATACAAAAAATATCTTCATTACGATGGAGCAAGTCACGACTTGGAAGTATTACTTACTGTGAAAAATTTGCATGTACCTAAGAGAGGCATAAACAAAAAAGATAGGATCTGTCAAGAGAGATTTATGTTTGCATGTGTGTATATACTCTTTGCGTGTGTACAATCAATGGAGTTTGAGATAATTCATTTAATAATTTGTCAACAAGGGTTTTCTAAAGAGTGACGTCGCCGATTGTACAATAAACTCAAAAGAAACATCGTGTTGCAAACATAGTTACGAAACAAAATGGAAAATTGGACAATAAGACATAAGAAAGTTTTTTCAAAAGGCTTTGAATATGCCAAAAAACAACAAAACTTAAATGTTGCACAATTAAAGATTAAGGAATGAGTTGTACTCCTATGATAAAATTTCGTTGTTGAAGTACTTCCAAGATGGCTGACTTACAGAATAATAATGTATAAAAAAACAGTTTTTTTTACTCAATTGTAAATTCAATTTATTCTATAAAATTTGGTTTTTAATACCTTTTTCAAAATGATGGACTTCCAAAATCATGACGTGAAAAGACTCAATAGTAAGAAATGTGCTCAAATATAGTTAAAATAATCGTGCTTTGTCTATTTTAGTAGATTTTAGAGGTAGGGAAATGTAAAGACACGTGCTGTTCGACAAGGTTTTCTTTCTTTCTTTGCTAGATGAGGCATCATTATCGTCTATTTCTTCAATGCATATTTGAAAGAAGATAAAAAAAAAAAAGATTTGAGTGTTTAACCGTAAGAAATTTGCAAAAATATATATATTATATATAAATCAATGTATTATTCAAAGAACTTACAAAATATAATTTATTAATGAAAAAAATTTATTTTTTTCTGTCAAAAAAAAAATAAAATTATTTGATATTTGGTATCATTCATTAGCTTTATACATAGTTTCCTATTCTTGGAAAGAATTAAGCTTTATTATTACTTTTTTCAGGAATTTTGGAAAGGTCGAATATGTAAAAAGAGATTTTAACAATAGTATTACTCAATAACTATTCGTTTAAAAAAATAGAGTAGAGAAAATTCATATTACGAATGATTAACCATTTTAAGGCATAAATGGTTATATCTAAAGAGCCTTTTCACACACGTCACAGATTGCATAAATAACCAAAGGCGAATCCATGTTGGAGACATACCTTTTTGCTAATATATGTAATTACTTGTCAATATTCAACAAAATAGTCAAATTTTCTTCTAATTTCATATAATGATGGCTTTTCAAAATAAGAAGTTAACCTCTTGTTTTCTGACTTAATGCTATTAGAAAAACAACATTATTTCAAATGAATTAAAATAATAGGAAGCAAAAGTCCCTTGGAAATGGATTTGGTATTGTTTTTCAAGGACTCAAATGACCTACTTTCTCAATAAAATGTATTTGCCTAATGAGTGTTCAAATTTTGTAAGTTTTGTCATGAAAAAAAATAATTGAATACTGCATCAATTATTATTGCTTTCTTTTAAAAAGCAAAACTAACATATATAAGCATAGTTAGTTTTCTTCTCTTTTAACTGAGACCCTAAACTGCTGATGACTTTTGAAAAGGGCTTGATCCTTACTTATTTTTGTTTTTTTAGATGAGTTTAGGCTAGAAAGTAAAGAATAATAATTCGAAAAACATGATTTAAACCCTTACAAAGGTATTAGCTATCTTATTAGTCACACTAAATATGAATATTAAGCAATATAATAATTAATTTTTAATTGTTTCATAAATTTAGGATCTGAGATAGGCCTAAATAAGAGGGCTATAGTTTAGAAGCCCAGTAAATATTTCAGTTTGTATCAATTACATTAGGACTTCCAAATACACCATTGATTATTTTCCTTCATTATAAAGAAGCAAGGACATTATTTATTCATTTAAAATTTGCTCGTGTTAGCTCACCTTCTTCAAGATGGCTGACTTACAAAATGATGACGTCATGTAAAAGCACTCTAAACATCTATATTCTTTACTTTCATTCCGTATCTACATGATAAAACGACTCCAAATCAAAACTCATTCAATTATCAACTACAGAGCGATCAATTGAGATAGATGTATTTAAAGACATTGTTAGTAGCAATTCGTATAAAAAGACAGGGTGACCACACCTTACGAAATATTAACAATTTCAAAACTTAATTTTATATATGTAAATGAATAAATATAATTGTAATTTTGAGGATATAGGGATTACGTACAAAAGTTTTGAAAATAAATTTTTTAAAAAGAATAAAACAAAAACACAGGAAGATTCCACATTACGAATAAAGACGACATTTTATAATAGAAATGTTTTTGATAGTGCTTTACACAAGTAAATATATTTATATACAATTTTAACACAGAGCTCTATCAACAAGTAAGTCAAGAATTTTTTTTATTAATGTTGAGCTGTGTATGAGTATTTTTTAGGATTTAAAAATACGTACCTAAATATACACTTATAAAAAAAATATAAGAAGAACAACTTTTTTCTATTGGTATCTGGATCTTTAAAAGGTCAAAAACCAATTCATACAAGAGAAAAAAATAGAAAAAAAGTTGTTCTTATTTTTTTTTTTTTTTGTATAAGTGAAATTTTTTAATTTAGTTGCATTGATTCTCTTGGTCTCGATGTCAAAATCAAGAATTTGAAGGAGTTGGATCCAAGTGGAGATTATAGTTTTTAGGGCTTGATACCAGAATGAGTCCAAGAATGATTCTCAGAGCCTCATTGCTAGTAAAGACCCTCAAAGCGTGTTTGTAGATAGAAAACTGTTATTTTTCTATATATATATATATATATACATATATAAAAAGAGTGATGTTGAACAAGGCTTTTATACACTAAGCTCCAAGACTGTATAAGACTCCAAAAGGGAAATTTATTTGTAGCCACTTGTTTTTCTAATGATGGATACATTATACTCTTTATCACTAGGAGAAGTGGATAAGAAACAAAAAGTAGACCTACCACAGAGACGAAAACTCAAAAAAAAAAAAAAAATGAAAAAAAAAATGAATTGAATTTTTTGGGAAATTAAAAATAAAATCATTTGTTTGATAGAAATTCAAAAAATCCTGTCTATTTAAGATGTTAAATAAATATTTACAATTCTCTGTTTCTTTAAAGATAACAATGAAATTCATTTTTTCTTGTTTTTCTTGTTATTATTTTGTATATGTTGTTGAATAATAATAAATACATATATGTATGTTATATACAAGTGGCTCTGAGGAGTCCTCTCTTAAAGCTCCACCATTGTTCACCCATTCAAAAGTACAAAAACAAACACAAACAAAACGTAAAATTATATACTTATAATAATAATAATAATAATAATAATATGTTAAGTAGTCAAAACGATCTACAAAATGAAATATAACCAAAAAAATAATAATCCATATTTTTTTCGGGAGAAAATATTTAAAATTTTTTTTTTTTTAAATTAACTATTAAAAGAATAAAAATGAAATTAATTATAAGAATACTCCTCACAATATTATTTAATGACCATAAATAAAGTAAAACAGGACATATGACGTCATTCAATTCCGGTTGAAGAATTCATGATCCTAAAAAAAAGGGGAATGTCCAATTGTGCCTAGCATGAACTCGTAATTTCCTTTCTTCCTTATAATACTTGATTATATTTGTATCTGGAGGTAAAGAGTTTCTTTCTTTTTGAAATGATTTATCATCGTGTATAAATATAGATGAACATAAGAATATATATATATATATAAAATTCTTCTGCCAAAAAACAAAATTATTATATTTTTTTATGTATATAAAAAAAGAAGTAAAATAAATATCCCAAGTGTATTTTCTTAAAAAGGAAAGAAAATATTATCTACATAGTAGATTGTTTAGTGCATAGATACTCCTAGTTGTTGTCGTTTTTATCTCCCTATTTTTCATGAGTTTTTATATTTCACAGATGGCGCTCTTACTACACTGGATCCTAACACCATACACATAATATACATATATATACATATAAACTTATTTATTTTTCAATTTTTGACAAGTTTTTCACCGTTTAAGGAAGGATGGAAAATAAAATGATGATGTGTTTTGAAAAATGTTTTTCTTCACTCGATATTTTTTAGGGAAGAAAAAAAAAATAAATAGATTATGAATGTAATTCCTTAGAGGAGAAAGTGTCTAAGAAGAGAAGGCTCTGGGGTTACATCCAAATTGGTTTATCCCTATTGTTTATTGACAATTTTGTAGAGATTCATAAAGTGGCTTCCCTGACAGATCCTAATGATTCCTTGATGGAACATCTGGGATTCTGAAAAAAAAAAAAAAAAAAAAGTTTTCTGAGCACCATTTTTAGTAATGTGGCTATCGGAATTTGGCTCTGGATTTGAGCACCATTTCTAAAGGTCTTGACCTTATTTTTATCTCAGTCCCTTCAAAGTACTCGATTCAGTTTTAAAACCAGGACCAGAGTTAAATCATAAATTATTTCTTTTCTAAAAACATAAGAATCAAGAAGTACTTTTTTCCATTGGTCTCAATCCATGTCTTGGTATCCGCTTGGTCGAAATACCTCAAAGATATTTGTAATTTGTAATTTTCTTTGTATTTTATTTTTTTGTGCTTTTTGTAAGATTTTTTATGAAGTATTTAAGATTGCAATCCTTGACCAGGGGTTTATAGCTAGAGGGTCATTAAAAATTATGCTATTAAAAATGTTTCATCAAAACGATACCTTGATGACGTAATAATACAGTGGTACTTTACAAATAACCACTCTAGCATAGAATAAATGTACACAATTAGATTTGTCAAAAAAATTATATTCATTCAAGAAATTCAAATACGTATATACTTTTATTATTTTACTAATAACTGTGATGAACTTCTTTTTATTTTATTTTGACAAAGATTCATTTGATTTATGAATCAACCATAATTTTCTTTTAATTTATTATTAATATAAATGGCAAATTTTTAAATTTATTTCTTGTTTCTACCTAAACATCAAGGCCATACCTGCTAAATAAATTTCCGCCTCAAGACATAGTGACCTTGACATACTTATGCAGATGATTCAGTCAAGTGAGTCAACAACAATATGTATGTGCCTTAGAGTGGATTCATTCATGAGGAACATAGGAACTTTTTATGAATATAGGAGAGATGTGGACTCTTAATTGCACTATGGGCTCGAGTCGCACATGTGTTTTATTCAACTGGGACATTACACTCCAAGTACAAACACTTTACACTTTGAGACATCCTTTATTTCTACTTACGATGATTCGTATATAAGTAATTTTAATTTGATGGATTTCTAGGTCGTTAGAGAAGAAAGGGACTCCAACTCACAACTAGGAGTCCATGTATGTACAAAAACGTTAGACTCGATGTATGACATACACAATGTATCCTTAATTTATAATTTTTATGTAAGTGTGATTTTTATTTATTTTTTAATTTTATTGTTTTTCATGTAACCAGAGATGGGAAGGAGTCGAACTCACGACTAAAGACTTTAGTCTCACTTATAATTTAAGTAGCTAGTTCCATATTTGTGGAATTTGTGGAAGGGAAATGTATCTTGCAATACGACTTAAAGACTTTTAAATTGATTGGAATTCGCGTAAAAGATAAAAAAAACTCTGCCATGCATAGAGGTCCCAAAGCAAAGAGCATACGTACAAAAATAAAAAAAAACAAAAATACTTCACACATAAATAAACTAATTAAGACTCTGGACGAGTAACATATGTTATACTGTAAACGGTTTTTTTTAATACCATTTCTTATGTGATGGTTTCACTTCTATTAAATAAAATTATTCTAGTAGCAGTACTATAAACAAACGAGTCCTTCTCATCACTATTACTGAACTATTACATCACTATGTACATATCAATTATTGCTATTATTATTCTTATATAATATAAGTATGTCGGCTAAGCCCTTGAATGGTTTGTGAGGAAATCCTTCCATCACGAATTCTCCATGAGAATTAAAAGGAATTTCATTATCGTTTGCGTGTGATTAATATTTTTTTTTTTTACAAAATATATGTATGGTTTTGTATATACATATATATATATATATATATATATATATATATATATATATATATATATATACCGAGCGTTTGACCACTGAAAATTGTTATGAAATTAAATTTATTAGCGTAAAACAATTATCATTTTTTATTATAAAGCTAAAGAAGAAGAAATAATGATGAAAGATGATACAAAATTTAAATACTTACGTGTTACGTCATAGAGGGCAATAATCTTTCAATCCATGATTTTTGATCAATGCATGAATGAATATGTATGCATATTTACATGTGATGTATTGCACAGATAAGAATGCAGATACAATGTTGCAAATATCTCGACTCTTACTCATATTTAAATACAAATTTTTGTTTCAGAGGGTTGAGAGCTAGAGGGATTTTCTATCTCCACAACCCTTTGCATGATGCCTTACTTGTTCAATGCAAAATTTGATACGAGGAAAAAAAAGATATCCGCATGCTCAAATTCCAAATGGAAATATTATTCTTAACCTGCAAATAATCCCGGAATGAAAATGTTAGTTTATAACATATCTCTAACACATATGAAACTATTTTTAAGATGCGAATGGTAAAACAAGTATCGAAATGCAAATATTCGATAAATTCGGTAAATTTTTGTTTCAGTGGTTCATCGACAGATAGGAAATAAAAAAACATATATGCATTTTCAAATTTCAGATGGGAATCTGGGTATTTCTTTGAGTAGTCGTTCATTTGCGAATACTGTATTTTCCCATGTATAAGAGATCCTTTTTTGCTCAAAATTTTCCCTTTAAGGATAGGGGGCCTCTTATATGTACATTGAAGTAAGTGTTTTAGTACAAGTTTTTAGTACTTTTTTCAAGATATTTTGTTTAAAAATTGACGGGGTCTCTTATATATACAAGATAAAATACGGTAGATGTATGTATTTTTAACACAAATGTGAATATGTTTAAAATGCAGATAATCTATTTATGCAAATATTGAATACCAGCGATGAATCAAAAGTTTGCATTGAAGTACAAGATAAGTCTTTATCAGTTTAACGGTAAAAATAGCATGTTTCCTATAAAAACAGATATGTATGGATCACGACTACTTATTAGAAACGTGCCCTTTCATGAAAAGCTTTAAAGTTTATTGCATCAGTGTCTTAGTCTTTGGTATGATGGGTTAGTCTTTTTGGAGAAGTGACTCATGGAAAAAAAAACTACTTACGAATCTCAGAGTCATCCACAACTTTTCCCTACTAAAATAAGAACTCAGTATTTAAAATACCTGTAAACCTACTTATTCGTAATCAGAGGGATCACTGTATTTATTGCCAAAAGCTGATAATTTATAAGCATATCTTGACCTATGAATATCAGGCCCAACTCGACGTTCCAAACTATTAAGAAATCAATTACTGGGAATCCCTAGCATTGGGCTGGATATCAATAACAGACATTCCTCATAAGCATAACGGAAAACAAGAGCTTGCACTCAGTAAAAAACTCTCAAAGCAAGTTTTTCGTAGGTAAAAGATAATAATTCAGTATCATAACTTAAATTATGGGCAGTAAGGACGTGTAAAAAAGTAGTACTCGTAATCTAAAACCAACTAAGTACCTACTTACTTCATAAATAAATAATATTTACAACCACTCGTTTACAAATATCAATATAGAGTTGACTGAATGGTTTCTGGATCAGTTTTCTATGTACATAGTATAAAGTGATGTTAGGGCTATCTTCTTGAAATATGAGCTAAATATGCAAAGCTAACCCAGTGTATCGGAACCCGAGGTTTCCCTTCCTATAGAAATCCCCATTGTTGCTCTGTACATATAAACCCATGGTAATTTTGAAATAAGACTATTCAATACAAATAGAATTGACAAGGTTTTTTATAAAAAAAGACAAGCAACGTGTACAAGTTCCTCTTTATTTCTTTGATGATTAATTTCTATCCATTCACACTTATGTATAGATCTCTGTGAATAACAAATGTCTTTTTGAGCACCAGAACAAAATGGGAGTCGACACCTTTAAAAAAACATCACGATGCAACCATCTCCTCAGCACTGGTTTCTTCTTGCCTCCTTAGCACCACAGAGGTATGTATACATTAAAAAAGATATGTAACACCTATGTACTCTGGTTTATAGGTAAATATTTGTCACTTCTAGCTTCCATTTCTCACACAAGCAATTCACACAACCCGTTTCTCCACTCTCAATCCCTGATTTTTTAACAATTATTGGGTCGTTGTTCTCAATTATATTTTTTTTATTAATTTTTTTTGCTGAAAGCATCTTTAATAAGTATATTTGGCCGCAAATAATCATGCAGACTGCTGTATCAATACCATCTATGTAGATACATCAAACATACTTATAAAAATGCCTTATAAATGTTAAAACATACAGGTGAAAGTTTAACCATCTTATTTATTAATTATTGATTTTGTTCATAGGTATGTAGATAAGTAAGTATTTGTAGGTAGTAGTAGGAAGGTGAAAGTTGTTGATTTTTTTTTCTTCCTTTCTCTCTGGACATTATTAAGTGTGGCCGAAATAATGGAATGATCAACCAAAATGGTTGAAAGAAGAATAAAAAAAAATGAAATACAAAGAAGTTGTGGGAAGATACAGGCAGTGAAATAAAATAAGGAGAGAAGAAAAAATTGTTAATAAATATAGTTAACTACTAATACCATTAACAAATGGATCCTGTTTCAAGACTATGATATATTGAGCCTTGTTTCTGTTCTTTATCAATGGGGGTTCATTAAGCAAATAAAAAATATGTATAAGTATATACATAATTTTTCACTTGCAAAAAATCCCCTCAAAATTACAACTTAATCATTTACATACCTACCTTTTCATTGTCATTTTTTGCATAAAAAAACCTAATATATATAAAAATAGCTTCATTCTCAATATTTTCTATTTTTGCAATTCTCTGTCCATTCATAGGTTCAAGTACTTATTCACAAAATTTACTCAATATGAATGCTTAAGAAACATGATACATATTTTCTATATATTTTTTAACGAGAAGAGGGATTTGAATACATGTCTATACGTCATAGCATCAGTATATTTTACATTGTACATATTTTATTGACTTTCTGTCTAGGAAATAAATTGTCCATATATTTTGAAAGGGCAAAAATATCCTTTCAACAAAGAGATAGACGGAAAAAAATCAAGGGAGTAAGAATATTATTGGTGAGGATTCAAAGTTTTAAGGAAACTTTAGTTTACGCGATTAAACAATGTGAAGAATTGGTTTTTGGATATATGTACATACTCTAACTATATTTTGAAAACCATGGATAAATATACAATAAGTAACCATAATTTTAGTGATAGGAACTAGCTTATGAAGAGTATTTTAGGAAAATTTAGTTGATGAAAATTAAACATTTGTATTTTATATTAAAAACAACAAGAACCCAACAATATCGTAGAATGAACAAACCATCTACAAAAATTAATAATGATGACTCATTCATGAAGAACATAGGGATAACATTAAGGACCTCGATTGTTTTTTTATTGTTTGTTTTTTTGTAAGAAATAGTCTTTGTATTTGGTAAATATTGTGTAAATATTTTAAAAAACAAATTCGTTGTTACATTTTCTTTAACCTATTAAAATTGTACATAGGTTAATGAACACCCAATACATACATTATTCTCTCTAACTAAGCCCTCACATTTAAATGCTTGTTAAAAGGTACTCTAAAATGTCATTGGGTAAAGAATATGACCACACTTTTTCCTTCTATACTACACCATGGCCTCAAAAATATATATACATTAGAAAAAATATTTTTAAATTTATTGAAAAGGCTTAATCACTTTTGACAAAATAATTTCTTTGAGCTTCAGCGAATTTGTATTTATTTGTTATTTTTAAAGACATAAAAAATATACTTTCAAATGTTGACCTTCATGAGCTAGTCCAAAAAAAAACCCAACTTTTTTTTGCTAATAACTTTGAGAACTATAAAGGAGGGGGTGTCAAATCATCATAAATATAGTTTGTATCATAAAAAAATATAAATGAGTACTGGGAACCTAATTCTTGGACTAATGAAATGGTAATTTTGTTACATTTGACCTAGTTAGATGAGTATTGAATAGACGTCATCATTTAATGACCTCTCTCTCTCTCTCTCTATATATATATATATATAAGTCCTTCAATACTTCTTATTAAGAAGTAACTAATTGTCTAATATACAATTTGATAACTAAAAAAACGTAAAAAAAAGTTAGTTCAATGTGATTTTAAAATCTTATGCCCATCACAAAATAATATTTCCTAGGCCTATGGGCATCTTTCCTTTTTCATAACTATTCTTTTTTCCTCTTCTTTTTTGCTACATATATACATGCCTATATATTGAAACCAGTACTCTTCTTATAAGGCTTTAAAACTATGCAAAAAATGCCGTTTTCCAAGTTTTTTAAAAAAATATATCCTGTTTGATAGTATATTTTCAGTGTATGTATAACTCCCTAAATAACATGTTAGGTAAAAGATTTACCAGACCTTACCGGACCTTGTAGTAAAGGGTGGATGATACAGCAGGTGTGTGTTTGTTTCTAGGGGGGGGGGGAGCAAGGTCAATGTCAACCACTCAAAATTGTATCAACATACATATCTACATAAATTGATTTTTATTCAATCTTGACTTATTTCAATTTTTTTTTTTTTTTTGATGAGTCATGATTAATCAATTAAGTCTTTCATCAAGAAATAATATACGCAAATATTGCGTATAATTTATGTGCCTCTGTTTGTATACGTAGGCAATGACATTTTTTTTTCTTTGTTGTGCTTGATTTTAATATTATTATTATTATTATTTTTCAAAAAAAAAAAAAAACTCTGCACAACAAAGTCTTTCGTCATTTCATTAAAACGATGATGCAAAATTTTATTAATTATTTTTAATTTTGTTAGTGGGATTTAATCTAAGAACCACTCTTAGTAGTCATATAAGATTGATAGATAATATATGTATATATGAAACTGCAAAATAAAATCAATCAAAAATAGCTAAAAAATATGAAGGAAAAAAAGAGATTTATAATTACATACATATCTAACCTAAATTAATGGAAACAAGGGCCATGTACTGAATAATTTTTTTTTCCCTACAAAAATCCTTACAATTAAATTACTCATCATTCATTGTTGTAGATTTTGTAAAATGATTGATTCCGTTCATTTTTGCGTGCTCTTACTCCAAAAATTCCTAACTCCATTGTTTATCATACGTGTCAAAGTCAACAAGAAATCACGTTTGTTTTCAAATATTGAAAAGGAGAAAATCTACGTCCAAGTAATTTTAATTCATAAATATAACGGCCAGATATTTCGGAGTCATTTTTAAGACCTATACCGCACGGTTATTGCTAAAGTGTCACTTTTTATCGAGAAACCAAGGATTGTTGTCTATACAATAGAGACATTGGATAAATGTGTCGACTGCAAATGAAGCCAAAGAACGTCCATCTTTTCCATAGCACCAGACATTTATTTAGTGATCTCTTCCTATAATAAAGCTGCAATTATTGGAGTCTTTATTTAATTAATAGAAATAACCCATTAATACAAATGAGAGATAATTGCTTTAAGAATATGATAGCAGTTCTAACTCATTTGTGAAATATTTCATATAAACTTTGTGTCTTGTTAACTTGATACTTATATGTACTACTAAGATAAGCTATACTTTTTTTGCCTCAAAATTAAGTATCCTATGATGGATCCCCTAAATTTTCTTCCTTCATTTTTATGAGTAACATTGTCCTATTAATATATTCTGGTCATATAGTTTGATCATAATCATGGGGTGATTAATCATGAAAATATTCCAATAAATAGTAATTAAGAAATACATTAATCGTTACAATTAAAGACAAATGGTGCAATGCACAGTGCATTAAATTAGTCATTAAGGGATTCAAAATAAAGGATGAGAATAAATTCTTATTTACACTATATATATTAGGATTTTTTATACAAAGTCTATCTACTAAGGGCTATATTGTTTTTATTTTTTTACTTTCCTTTTCATTTGTTTCTCAAATTGTGTTATTGTATTGTGTATGTTATTTGCATGGGTTAAAAAATACGCATTTTTGATCCATTCCTTGAAATAACAAAATATTCATTTTAATAAAGATATTGTACATATGTTCTCCACAGGTCAATTATACACCACTGTTATAGGGTGTATCACATTTCTTCATAGGTAGACCCACTACGATCTGTCTCTTTCTGAGTAAAACCTTGTAACTACATACATATTTTTTCCTTCATCAAATTATTCACACAACAAGCCAAAGTAATTAACATAGGTATGTACATACCTAGAAATGAGGACGTCAATTGTAAGGCTGTATGTATGTACATATGTATATAAAGGTGAACTACCTTTATAGGTGATACATAGCTCATCAACATGATGCTCCAAGAAAGATTCATATTAATTTCATTTCATTTCATTTTTTGTTTTTTATTTGCTTTTTGTATAAGGAAAAGGTAGTACGTAGTGGATGGTGGAGCAGAGTTTGTCCTTGACATAGAGTCTACAAAAAACTGTTTGTAGAGTACATACATAAATGTTTTGCTTGCCTATGTACATATGTATGTATGTAGTTTAAACGTGTTTCTTTCTTTCGCATTGAAGTTCTTCAGTCATGCTATAATATACATATAATGTACATAGTACATACAAAACTTTTCATCTGATTGTTTACCTCAGAATTTCCCATTCTGACATCCGTAAATTCATATGAATAGTGAGTTCATCATCAATAGGAAATAAGTATACATGGAGAAATGGAGGATATGATTCAATTGAAAAATCGGATTTCTTTTAGTTATTTTTTTTTACAGAAAAGTTATTGTAATTTCTTATCACATACATACATAAAGACCTTTCCTATATATTATATTTGTTTGGTGTTGGTGGAATAACCATTAAATGGTTGTTTGTTTGTATATCTTTTCAGCTTGAATGGAATTGTTTCGGAGTAGTAGCACCTTATTGACAGATGTCTTGTAACATTTCAATGTATGCATAATTTGCATAATAGGATAGGAGTAACCCTTCAATAATTTTGTAGAGTACAAATTAATCTTTATTTAAATAGTGAGCATCCTCTGAGGGAAATATTATAAAATGAGGCATTGATAGTATATATGTAATGTAGAGTAGAGCTATTCAATTAGCTCCCTCTGGGCCACATGCATAGTCATATTTACATATAAATATACATATACAAAGTTTGACACTTTACAAAAAGGATTCAAAAATCAATAACGGGTCTCTTTTTGTCCTTTTCTAATTAACCTATAAGATTTGAGTAAAAATAATCTCACAAAAATCTAAAAATGGCTCCTTTGACCCTTACGGACCGTTTGCTCGTATCCCTTTGAATACGTCACTGTTTAATAGAAAAGATTCTTAGAAAATCAATGATAAAGGTGTAATTATAAAAATTGATTGTGGCTCAATTATAATTCACTCCATATTAACCAATGTATGTATGTACAATACCAAATAATAACACTTGAATTCTATTGTTTGCTAATGACGTAAATTAAAACATGGATTTGATTTGTCAATCTTTAAAATTGGATAGTTTTTAAACTCATTCATTTGATTGGTTAATTTGATGAAGCATCGTTGTGAACTGGTTTGTTACATACATATGCACGTAAATGCTTAATAAAGGCTATAGATTGAAAAATAGTTTACTTGAGTGCTCCTTTGATTCATGTACATATTTATCTATTCATCGAACAAACCTACACTCATTAACTTTTTCTTAATATTTGTATAAGAGAATTAACTGTTAAGAAATGCTCATGAAAGATTGTCAATTAGATCATTGGTTATTTTTGATAATGGAATCATTTGTATACCCCTTTCTAAACCTTATGTTACATTTCGTTTATCCCACTCCCATTATATTGTTTTTTTTTTATATTAATGGTTGTACATCACTAGGAATGGAGAATAAAAAAAAAGTTGATGGAGATATAGAGAGAGAGATTAAAGCAAGTTTTTAAACAAACTTTCACTACTTAACGATGACGCGAAAAGGAAAACAAAAAATATATATAGTAGACTCTGGAGTTTATGTGTTGTTACGAGGGAGTTTTTTGGAAGAAGACTATCAACAGATCCAAATCCTTTTGAGTTATAAATAAAAACAACAAAATCAAAAGCCTTTAGTAGAATTTTATTACATTAAAGATTGAATGAGTTCATGATGCAACTATGGAAAAGAATTGTTATATTATAAAGTTAGTTGCCCACTAATGTAATATATATATATAGTATGTAGAAGCAAATCATTAACTCTAATAAGCTGAAATTCTTTTCACATAATATATATATTTATAGTTACTGGGCAAAATATAAAAGATGGAATAAGTCTATGAGTTTATAAAAATAAAATATTCAACTGGTTTTTTTTTTTTTTTTTTTGGTTTTTTTGAGTCCGTCTATACATGAATACAATTTTAAAGATGTCTAAAAAGGTGTGTTCTTTTATTATACCTAATATATGTATAAAAATTCATATATTATTATAATAAGTATTAAGACAATGTTATCTTTTTTTTGTATCTTGAATCATCAATTTTGATTCTTTTTCTTATGTAAAAGTCTCTATAGAACAAACTATGTATGGAACACATTTTGAATGACATATATAGAAATATATAGCAAGAACTAGGAAGATATTGTGACGTGAAGCAATATCTCTTTGGGAATAAATCAATGGCGTATCCAAAATGCGAATATATTATATTATTTGCTACTAATGTGCAAAATATTAAATAGGTATATTTGTCAGGAATTAATTAGCTATTTGCACTATTATTCTTTCATATTTAGAACATATTCATGGAAAATTTGAAAATATTACTTTTTATTACAAGCCACTAAAATAAAGCACTATCTATGTAGAATAATTATTTATTTCAGGGACGCATCAGTAGTCATGTCCTTAAACTATATATTTACATTGTTATGAATATAACGTATGAATGCAAATTGGTTAGTATTTTGCAAAAATGAAACTTCAGGTTTTATTCATTGGCAATCTATGTAATCATTTGCAAAGGGATGCCATTTATACAAATGTATTTTATATTAATTCTGTCTAGAATTGGCTTTGCTCTAGAAAACAATTTTGAGAGGTCTCGACCCTTTTCACTCTTAGTCAAGTTGTCATTATGACTAGCACATTATCCATATATTGTAATTTGATAAAGCAGATAAAATGACGTTTCTCAAACATATTATTAATTCAGTTTATTACTAAACACGTCTTTAAATAGATAATAAGTAATTAATACTGAGAATATATATATGTAAATTCATTTTAATAAAAATCTGTTTTGACAATTGCAAACATTCGTACTAGATACCAATGTTGCAACAAAAATTGTCAATATTTCACTTAAATTTGCGTACAAAACTGACCTGAACTATTACTCAATCTAATGTTTTTGAATAGCAAAATATAGATGCGTGAAAAAAAAATTGCTACTGAGAAAAAATTATTCATCAAATAGACTAGATATAAAAAATTTCTACACCAAGAGGTGATCACATAAAAATTTTAAGTTTAATTTAGATCTTTATTTCTCATAGTCTTTTTCATTGGGTATAAGGTTTTCAACATATCAATAGTGATACGGTGTAGGATAAGGGAGAAAACGATTCTGAGAAAATATAAAATAACCCTCTAGATTAGCTAAAATAATATTAAGTGACATTTCATTTACTTCATAGTAAATTAGTTTAACTAAAACTTAAAAAATCTTACAAGGCCTTCTTCCCCTTAGTGTCAACGACACTGCAATGTATATATTTAACTGCAAATTTTATTTCCATACAAATCACTTTTAAATTTATTCAGCAGATGTTGTTTTATTTGTTGTTTCAATATCTTTTATCTCCTTTTTAAAGACTCCTTCAAAATAATATTAATAATACTTAATCAGAGTGAATCATTTGTGTAAAACCATATCGAGGTTCAAACACAAAGTAGTTTTCTTCTCTTTCCAAACCGTTGTCAATGCTAATGGTTAAAATCAAAAATATAAAGTATAATTTGACTCTTTCCTAGTAGATCATAGAATTGAACTTTAAAATATATTTTTTATTCATATTGTACGAGTCAAATTTGTCCCACTATCAAAAAAAGCTGCAACACGTATTTCTTCCCTTTTTTTGCAAAATATATACATATATATGTATATACTTACTCACGAGTTTTTTTAAAAATTTTTAATTTCTTTCCATAGTGTCCATACAAACAAAAAGTATGGACATCACATTAAAAAGAAGTGAAAATGAATGATTGGATCCTTAGAGCGTCTTGTTGTTGGAAATATATATTATATGTATATACATTTATGTAAGTAAGACTAACGCATTTTTGTGTATGTACATAACATATGATCATATATAACAGATATCAGAGAATAGAAATTAAAAGAAAAATATATGTACATATAAACGATTTGCCCCTGGCTAAAATATTATTGACTCTGTCCAGGAATGGAGTGTTTTTTTAGTTGTTTTTTTTTTATGAAAAATATTTCATTTACTAGTATATAATGGTTACGTATATACGTATAGAAATAACTTTCAAAAGACTGACTCTAGAGAGAAATTTATGGCCACACGTAATAAGGTCATAATATTTACTTCTACCAATGAATTTTACAAAGTCAAAAGAGTTCTTGACACCACTCTGTTTAGATAAATCAATTAGAATAGTATATTTCCTCACGGCCAAATTTTTTGACTAGACAGCACCATTAAAATACCCAATTAACACGCAAATGCAAAAAACTAATGAAATGAAGTCATTTTCACTTCCACATTCAATTGAATTGAATTTGTTTTATTTTCCTACATGATCAGTTAATAATTGACAATATCTTTTATTACTGATCACAAACTAATTGTTAATTATCCACTAATTCAATCATTTTATCTGTTATTTATTACAACACTAATATATACTTTTAATACTCTTAGAGGGGTCAGAGATTTGTTGAATATATCTAATTGAACCATCTACTCTTAATTGTTGACACATCATTTCGTAAAAATTTATAAAAGAACCAGGTCTCTTTATGGATGAGTCAGAAATATTTTCATTATTTATTTTTATAGTATATTTATATGTTAATATGTATTGTAATCAAAATGAGTGGTCATCCCTTATTAGGTAGAACAATGAAGTACAGATTAAAATGGTGGTTTTTCCCATTTTTTTTCTATCATTTTTAAAAATAAAACACACAAAACACAAGTCAACCATTAAATTTGTAATGTAAAAAAAAACAGTTAAAATAACAAAACTGTTCGCTTTAATAGGTGTTGATGATTTTTAAGTTATAATATTTCACTTTTCTTCTGTGATTTGAGACATTAAATCACAAAACAAAATAAGAACTAACTATATAAAAACCCTTTTCTAAATATAGACTTGAGAGGTTTTTTAAAAAAAAAAAAAAAAACATCCCTTACCTTGACTCACGGTATATTTATGAAACATAAACACGTGGACAAGCATAAATTGATCTTATTATATTGTGCAAGTTTTGATATATGTACATCTCTGTAGTAGGGAATGGGACTTGAATTAATGCCTCATAAAGAAATACTTATTTATACCTTCGACATGGTTATTTCTTTTTTTTAAAGGAATGTAACGTAAAAAATAAAAAAAACATTATGTGTAAAAATAATTTCAATTAAAGTTGAGACCTTCAAAATAAAATACTAAATATTTGTAATATCATTTAGTGACGCTATTAGATACATACATATATAGGTTTGATTGTATATACGTTTCTACTACTTCTCTTACTACATATTAATTAGTGTATATTCTAATAATCCTTAATAGAAACTACAAATCTACATATTTTGTAACCGGATTTAGAAGAGGGGGGGGGGGAAATAATTCTAATGGATTTTAAGTTAAAGTAACTAAGTAGACAGAAAAAAAGATTCTTTTGATTGTATGTAATTAAACAATATTTTAAGTAAATGTCATTATATAAACTGAACCACAATTAACCTTATGCGTACATGTAAGTAAGTATTTTAAATAAAGTAAATTAATATTAAAAAAAAAACACTTGCAGAAAAAATCCAGTTGTTGTTAAGGTCAAAACTCAATACGTGACAGATGATTTTTTGTTTTGTTTTGTTTTTCTGTCTTATTTTTTGACATGTGGTTAATATATATATATATACATATGTAATAGTTGATTATATAAAACTACAGTTAATTATTAGGTCAACTCCTCCTCTGTTTCCACTAATTAAAAAAACATTTATTTTTTTGATCGTGAGAGGCCACAAGTTTGGTCATTGAGTAAGAGGGGAGACAGAAAGTTAATGAATTCAACTCTATGGTTTTTTTTTTTTTTTTTGAATGTATAGACTTGTTTGTGTAGGTTTTTTTTTGTCTGGTGCTTAAGGTTTAAAAAAATATGTTCTGTATCTTAAAAATACATTTTTTAATAACGTTTATTCATTGTTTTAACTGCACTTTAATTAATTAATATTTGAATATTTTGTTGTGAAGAAACAAACGGATCGACTTATATCCTTTGTACTCCTTCTCATCTGCCCAGTTTTGTGTTATAGGCCAGTAGTAAAAAGAGTCATTTGTCGTGGATTTTAATCAAAAGCCGTGCAAGTCCCTTTTCCTGACAAAAAGGATAATTTTTACTCTTTACAAAATCATATTTTTTTAAAAATACGTTTCGGGCACAAACAATACCTTTTTGTAATATTGATAGTTTTGAATATCTGTAACAGTTTAATCGTTAATATCTCAAAGCAGTAAATTTGACTCAAGATTTGCAATGTTATTTCAGCATGATTTTTTATTTAAAGAGCTATAAAGTCTGTTCTAAAAACTATTTTTTCAAAAGTATGTTTAGTCTATTTCATATAGACATATCTTGAGTTTTTTTTTTTAAATGTGACACACTGGATTCTACATACAATTTGATTAGATCAAAGGATCTAGTCCGAGTGGGATTACAAATAGTTTAAGGATAAGTTACAACTCCTACTGTGAGAAAGAAGAGAAAAAATGTTAATTTTCTTTTTTTTTGTTTTTTAGAATTTAGAAGTGACCTTTAATAAAAATTAAATATCATTATGTTATTTTAAAGTAAGATCCTTTTATATATATACATGGTACGTTATGAATTTTGAAAAAAAAAAAAAAATATGGTACTGAACCATACAATTTTGAATGGGATAAAGGATTTAGGCAAGAGAGTAGAAATACAAACTCCTTATTACGTATTAGGTATTTACGACTCTTCTCTTACTGACAAAAGGGTTAGATCTCATTATTTGCTCATCAAATATTTGTAAAAGTATTTGATTCCATAACTGAACCAAACTCTGAATTTTAATCAATTCTCTAATATACTTATTTGTGTATATAGAAATTTCAATTTTAACAAAATTTTCTATACACGAGCCAGAAACAGCCTTTATCTGAAAAGCCAGTCATTGCAGTAATATATAATCTAATATTTACTAAAAAGTGTCTTCGATGGATTTCAATAAATTTTTCTCTTCTCTTTCTCAACAAAAAGAAGGTTTGAGAGCCAGTGTTTTTTGGTATAAAATAAATTGTTATTCACAGAATGGATACGATATCCAACGCTGCATGTAGTCCTTTAGTGTAATATATACATGTTGTGTTTTCGAACAAAGTTCCCCTCCAAAAAGTTAAAGAGAGATAAAATGGGTTTGAGAGCCATTGTTTTTTGCTACAAAATAAATGTTATTCAAAGACAGAATAATATATCCACAGCTGCTTGTAGTCATTTGAGTATTATATATATATATATATATATATGTTGTGTTAGCAAACAAAATTCCCCTCTAAAAAATTAAAGAGAGATAAAAAAGGGTTTGAGAGCCAGTGGATTTGTTATAAACAAACAAATATATTTAAATCAACATGCATACATATAGGTAAATACAAAGGTCAATTACAACATACATACATTTCAGGGTATCTGTTTGTATATATATATATATATATATATATATATATATATATATATATATATATACATATATTTGTTTTAAAAAGACATAACTTTCTTCTAGTTCTTTATACATCCTTAATAGTGTATTTTTTTCATTTTGATTTTAATACTCTTCTTGTTCATCCTTTGAATGTTCATCACAACATTTTTTTTCTTCTTCAAAATGAGATTGAAACATGCATGATTTTTTATTTTTGTTTTTCCTTTTCCAAGCTTTTTTTTTTTTTTTTAATCAGATACTTTTATTTTCCATTATAACAGAAGGTAAAAAGGTTAAACGATTCAACTTTATATTTGTACAATCAAAAAGTGTATATATGTTCATATACATATATACATATAATATGTAGAGACAAGAATTCCTTTTATTTAAATTACAAAAAAAAAAAAAAAAAAAAAAATAGTGTCGTCGATATTTTTTACTATTATTATTGTTATTTTTTATTTTTTTTGGGCACGACTTCAAAGTCCTGGAAGGACTGACTGACTGAAAGAATACAATAACAAAAAAACAACAACAACAACAAATGTATGTCTTTTATGTAGATACTTGTTCATTTGTATGTATTGTTATGAGATATTCAATCATATATTTTCACTTTTTAGTATATTATTTTTTTCTTCCTTAAAACATTTACACAAAAAAGTAAAATATATATATATATTTTTCTTCATATTTTCAATTTCTATATATATTTGTACATATTTACATAGAATATGTAATGTTACTTACTTTCTATCAGACACTTATGTTAAATATGAATATGTAGAGAGAGAGAGAGTGGATTTATACTTGCACTAACACCTATTTACATATTATTAAATATGGGACCTCTTCTCAACACTAAAGAAGGAATACACTTTATTAAACAATAGTATTGATTATACTTATACATATATTCTAGCCTCGAAACGAATGTACATACATTTAGCAAGTCCCTTTTGTTACAAAAAAAAAATAGTTCATATTAATACATGATTTTGATGGCTTTAATGGTTATTGTCTTACAAAAAACAAAGTTTCACTCAGGGCCTCACAGTTGTTATTTGTCAACTCATTAATCATTTTTATTTTTTATTAATAAACCTGTAGGCCTAATCTCTTAGAGATGCCGCAAAATTTCATTTAAATATTGTAAAAATGTAGATAGCTATATAAAAGGGCATATTGAAGGCAAATAGTGTCAAACTATGTAATGAAATGAAGGTTCAGAACAGGGGCTGTTCAATTACTGGCAAGAGATTTTAAGTAAATCAAAATGAATTTTAATGTATGTGTCTGTTTTTATGTTTTATTACCATTGGTTTGTAACTCTACAAAAGTACATCCCACTTACAAACTATTACTGGTATTATTTTTACCCCCAACTTAAGGCCTAAGCTTAGAAATGTCATTATAACTCGTATATAACTGAATAGTCCTACTTTAAACAAAATGTTTTTGTGTACGAATCTCACTCCATTTCAAAAGGTGAAGTCCGTAATGGGGCAAAATAATAATTATGTAAACGAATTAATTATTATGCATATATTATTAATTCGATGCCAATTTGGCTTTAAATAGTATGCCGTTGACTATGTAGATATTTCTATATTCCTTTTTATTGGGTGTATTGTCATAATGAATAATTTTTCGTATCAGGTGAGGTGGTCAAAATAGGTTTTAAATCAAGAAATGACTCTTGCTAAAGCTAAAATGCCGAATAAGTGTGCAGTGTACTCAATTTTGATGTGGAATATATCCTATTTTATGTTAAGACTTTGGGTGTAAAAAAAATCACCTATGATTTTAAACAACCATTTTGGATTTGTTCATTTTTTGTTGATCCTTGTTTCAGATTGCTTTTATGCTAACGCACCACATATCTACCTCACCATATCACATCATATCTGAAAGCTTAATATTTAAATATTCTACCCTCTTCATTCACTCCTTGATACCATACTAATGACAATCATTTCGTTTCCAAGGTCGTGTCATCCACCCTCTGTGAATGTTTGTATGGCTCTACTAATATAAATTATTATCTTAGTATTAAGGCCAATGAATCAAAATTGTATGCATGCATATACATGTTTGTGTATATAAATCTGTAGGTTTTAAATTATTATTATTATTATTATTATGATTGTTTATTAACCATGGGAAAATTCCAAGGAATTAATTGCATACCTTTGTTTTTCATATTTCTGTACAAACATACATACATATATTTACGTCTTTTGATATGTGGATATAAGTACAAGGAGTATTTATTAATGTACTTTAAAAAGTTTCGTCCTAGACGACGACAAACCCCTGTCTCATAGGAATGAAGAAAACAAACAAACAAACAACGTTTCTGTAATTGATATAAAAACTTACTCAAATTATGCAGAGTCACTATTTGTTTAAAAAAAAGTTATCAAAATGTGCTTTAATGTTTGTTTTGTTTGTACATACATGTAGTGACAAGGTTTTTTGTACAGTTGGAGAGGATTTAAACATACTGCTGTTATTATATATATATATTTTAAAAAAAAACACCTTAAAAATTGCTTCCATTCATCATCAAAGAGTTTTTTTCTTATATAGTTTTTTGTATAATTTTTTATAAAAATTATAATATGTCAAAAAATATTCTTGCTCTAAATATTTTATCCATTTAATTTTTTTGTAAGCTCTTGAATTTCTTTGTCGTTTTACCGCTTATATATATATATATATATATTATTAATGAATAGAATAATTACTTATTCAAAAATTGCACAATTGTCATTTGGTCAGTTGTACATAGATACTTAACCTTTTCTTTCTCTCTCTCTCTATATATATGTAATTTTCACTTTATGACCTTGAAAAAGGGATTTTTTATTTTTATTTTTATGTGTGTGTAATGATTTCAATTCATACATACTCAATATATGTATAGTGTTTTAAGCCAAAAAAAAAAAGAAGGAAAAAAAAAAATAAAAAAACATTGGTGAAAGTTGCCTCACCTTTAAGTATGTGAGTACGTTCAATGAGAATAATAAGTGAAAACCAATGATCTACCACTTTTTCAATTCAATTTTTTCAATATATGTATGTATGTAATCTTCATATTAATAAATTATCACTTTTTCTTCCACCTAAATATACCCATGTTCAGTAGCATGAATTGACCTCTATAAGTATACATACATATATACTATACGGTTATGAATGTACATATATACTTAAGTACATATATTGTTTCATAATGCTAAGTATATATATATATATATATAAAGATGGAGGATCTAAGGTAGATATAATTGAATATATGTAATAATATATGTATACGTATAGTCAGGATAAAGGCTTAATGAAAAGTAATTGATTAATAAAATAACATATTTATTAATATGAGATGGGCTCAAAAAAAAAAAAAATGCATAGAAATCATGAAGAGCTAAAATCATTATACGTTACATAAATTTACATTTCTACATAAATATACGTCTACATGAAACTGCCTCTTGTTCAGTAGTAGTTATCCTACTTTGAATTGTACAATTTGAGTACTTCTCATAATTTAGTTAGTTTTTTTTTTATTTAAATGTGGAGTCCCTATGGCTCTTTTGGACCTGTAATGGACTTTCAAAGAGGTTTTGAAGAAACATATGTATATGATTATATAGTGAGGTAAGAATGTTGAGTCAACAATAACCACATTAATTCGAATTCCATCAGCCAAAGATTTGCTTTAGTAGTTTTTCTGGTCAAAAGCCTTTTAGAAAACCAATACAATCCACATTTTGAGTAAATGTTAGCTAGTAGCAGGGACCCTTATTCGTGACTACGTATGACTCAAATCTCAGTAGGAACCCTGCACAGAAAGTGGAGTGGCCGGTAGCTGAAAAGAAACTTTTTAGATGGTTCATAGAGATAAAGAAACCTATTCTTAGTTATTAACATTTAAGTTAATGTCAAACTTTTCCTAAATTCTAAAAGTGAGATGCCCTTCCTGACCTCCCATCTAGTGAAGCACCTGCTCACTCTTAATAAACTGCATTTTCAACCTCGACTCAGACTCAAAGTTAACAACTTTACACTTTAAATTTTGACAAGAGATTTGACTTGTACCCCTAAAAAAGGACTTGTATACAAAGTACACAAAATTTGTACGAGTGACGAGTTCCTGACTCGGACTAAAATAACAACTGAAAGTGGACTGACAAAATACTATTTGTTACTTATTTCAGCTCTGTTCCTCTGTAATTTTGGCTAATGAGTCATGTTTATACATTGTAGATAGTTTTCTCTCTAAAAAAGGGACTACAAAATGGTCAAATTTTCTCACCTTGGACTGAGCTAGTGGTTCTAGAACCATTTAGCTTCTACTAATTTTTATTAATTTATGTAATTTTGAAGATCAAAATCTGTATAACTTTTCTCCTTTTCACATAAATCAGTGATGATTTATAATTGGCACTAAATTTCTAAGATGCAGCATCTGAATCAGTGGAGCATTTTGCATGCTCTGACATAGATTTTGCACATTGTTTCAGGGTTTATTGAATGTACAAATTTTGTGCCACATCGTTAACTCAAAGAATTTAAGACTATACTCGATCAAGATCCTGAAATAGTTACATAAATGAATTAAATCTAATATATATATTTTCTTTCACTCAGACAATATTAAAAAAATATGATACTAACTTCAAACTGATAACTCTCATAAATTCATTCATTCATTACTTCCTTTGGAACGAAAACTCCAGGTAAAAGGAAATATCTGATTGGTAGTATGATGATCAGATTGATAATAGTGATTCCAAGATAGAGGTTTTTTTTTTGGCTTATTTTTCAAATAAAAAAATAATAAAATATTTTTTCACTAATGGCCATGACTGTCTGTGTCCACCTAGATTGAAAATAAAATTTATTTAAATAATTTTATAAGGGATAGAAACGTCATATGTAATCATTCACTAAATATTTACATATAAATCAAACTAAATATCATTATGTAAATAAAAAATTGGAAATACTTTCCCACTAGAGTCTTACTCCTCGTCTACAAACATCCGTCTCCCTCTACTAAGTTGTTTATTTGTAAATTATAAACTTACAATTTCATGGGCAATTCAACGACATGTGTATTTTTACAAAAATCTTCTTCTTTTTTTTAGATACGCAAAAAAGGGTCAATTGGATACTTTGAAAGGTATTTTTTTTACAGGAGCCTATAGTTTTAATGGTTTCTATATTTTAAAAGTCAAAAACAAAATGTCCTCATAAAAAGTACCCAGGAATTAATGAGCATTAGTTTGATCATATAAAAGATAAGATTTTCTAACAAAGTGACCTTATAATTGGTGGTAGGAGACATTTTTTTTTTAATTTGAAGGAGTCGACGTTTACTATAACATACGTAGTTAATTAATAGAAATTTGCTCAAATTGGTTAAAATCAGAGGTTTAGCTTGTGAGGGAAGCTATAGGAGAGGCTACTAAAAATTCACGCTAATCCCTTCCTTGTAACAAACATAACTTTCCCAGCATATTACCATTTGTTAGAAAAGTGTTGGAAAATTGGTCTAAGACCATTTTTTGACACACACACAAAAAGAACCCCTTTGATAATGTTACTTGATTCTTCTCATATGCCAACCCAAAGTATAAAAAAATGTGGTCTTATTCTTCAATTTTGCTCTACTTTGAAATAAATAATTAAGATGCATTTGTTTTGTTTTTTTAAACCCAAGATGTCTGAGAGCCGTTCAAAGTATAACTTTGCCTCAAGTATTACCACATTGATCTCCTAATTTGATACAAATTACAATTTTCAAACATCCAAGTCTTCAAAAAAAAAAAAAATGTACAAACTTTAGAATACATATGTATATATATATACAAAATCCTTGTCTGTATCTCCAATAACTAAATAAAAAGAGCAATTATTGCAATAATCACATCTAAAAATAGACTTTAATTTCGATGCATGCAGGCCATATTTTAGAATGAAGACTCCATTCTTTGCTTGCTCTTCGTTTCTATTGAATACAAAGCCCCTTTGCATAAATTTAACAAGACAATTATGCAAAACATGAAATTAAATCATGAATTAATTAATCAAACGAGGCAAGAGTAATAATAATAATAATAAAAATAAAAATATTGTGACGGCTGAAAGAAAATCTGTTCTATACTTGTATACTACGTAAATTTATATTATTTTCACTTGCATTGTTTTAAAAAGTCTACGCACAATTTTATTAGCTAACAATATATATACATATGTAATAACTTTCTTATGTTCATAGTGCAAAATGAAATAATAATAAAATCATGAAATAAGCAGCAAAAGTGATTAATGAGTTTATTTTTATTATTCATTTGTTTGTTTTATCATACCTAATGTAAGCATATACATATTTATTGTTTGGAATCATAAATTAAAGAGTATTCAACTTGTAAAGAGAGAGAGAGAGAAAGATAGAAGCTCAAAACATTCTTCATATATATACCTATGTATGTAGAAATAGCATTGAAGAATAATCCATTTTTTCTAATGCGCTTTATAAATGTACTATAATCAATTATGCACATCCTAGGGGGTGGTGGAAAGGAAAGAATGGTAGAGCAAGCAGTAGGTATGTATCATTTACATCATAGATACTCCTTGCAAAAAAAAAATATATATATATATAATATATATATATAAAATAAGGTGGCATAAATCACTACTCAAAGATAAAAAATGATTATTATATTCATTTAATTCTTTTTTGCTTGTTGGCGTCTGAGTCTGATCAATTTCATATGAAAAGCTCACCTTTTTTAAATCAAACTATATATATATATATATATATATATCCTACACATATTATGTTGAAATGTAATAAAGTCAGACCTTGCGAAAAACGGGTCTAAGAAATGAAAGGAAAAGTTTTATGCGTACATAAACGTTATAGGTACCCCATCGTCAAGACACTTGTATTGTTAAGCAATGGTGTTTTTTTATCATTGTAGAGAGTTTTAAATTTAAGGATGTCTCTTTTTCTTCTTATCATCACTAAAAATTTTCAGGAGAAATGGTCCTCTAAATATTTTGCTCAGATGGGAATAAAATACATTTAGCTGAGGAATTGTTTATAAATTACGTCATCATTCTTGAGGAAAAGGTGGATATAGTCCATAGGCAGTTTATTTTTCTATGAGTTAGCCAAACGATGACAACAGTAAGTGGTGGTGTTTCCAAGATATCATCAGTTCCAGTATATTTATAGGAAACATATTTGGCTCCACTATTCATTAGAGAATAGTCTGAAACACTTTGAAATAATGATGTAAGAGATAAACTAATAGTTAATATTGGGTCTCTTTTTTTATACAAATAGAAAAGGCTCACATATCCAACGAGATATACAAATGCTGATACAAGGTATTTGGGGGGGGGGGAGATTCCTAAATTTCTAAAAAAAATGACCTCCAATTGTATTTTAACAGAGTCTACTAGGACTCTAAGCCATGGTTTTATAAACTTTCTGCGATGCAAAATCTATATTTTTAATATAAATACACTTTCCAATTTATTTTATATGGTCATTCATTCTAAAAATATTGTTCAGGAAGGGTTTTTTTTTTTTGGTTTTTTTTGTAGACCTTCAGACAGTTTGTGAATGAGTCTGCTTTGAGAACAAGTCCTTTAAACATAGAAAATACAGAGTTGCATTATTTGAACACAATTCAACCCTATATTACATATATCTATCCAACGTTTGGAGTAATAACAATTTTTTAACTCAAAGATTTGATAAATGCTATTAAAACCATGCGATCCATGGCTTATACAACATTTTACAAAAATTCTTCATTTCTAATCAACACCTTAGAAATCAAGATGTTCTTCCTTAAAAAAAATAATTTGTTCAAAGAAGTTGATAGAAACTGGGTATAAATTTCAAAAAATTAGAAATTTCTAAAGAGTGAAGTATTCTGCTTTATTTTCTTGAGAAAAAACAAACAAACATAGATGTGTATAACTTTTAATATACCAATTTTTACTGAAGTAGTTTGTCTCTTCATTTTCAAACTGAATACAATTTTGCATGTGATGAACTATGCAAAATGTAGTATAGGGAGCTACTAAGCCCATTAGAGAATTTGAGTAATTAATGGCTCACCTCTTAGACCTGATGCATTTCTTTTTCGTCATTATTATTATTGTTATTATTATTTTTTTTTTGGTATTCATACCTTTTTTTTTATATTTAAAGCATGATTTTTGTTCCTTCTTTTTCATTCATGATTGTATATTTATATAGGATACAACCATAGGTACATATTTAATAGTGTCTTATTGACCTCAAATTTAAAGCAAAAGTGTGTGTGTGTGTGTGTGTAGAGGGGGGGGGGGGAGAGAGGCAAAATGTGTTATAATAATACATATATATATTTTGAGCAATTTGGGTCAAGGTTAACTTGACTATTTGAGTTCCTACCTGACTCCTTTTATTAATAAGACAACCTTCTTTCCTCCTTATTATTTGTACACATATAAAACATAGATAGATGGGTAAGAGTAATAAAATACATGCTATGAAATTTGACCCATTCATGGCCTAGAGAGCGAAAATCCACCTATGTATTTTTCCTAATAGTAGTCAGAGTCCCTCTTTCAAATTTTGCAGACGCTTCTTTTTTTTTTCGTAAAAATTTTTTATCATTCAAGTATTATTATCATTCCTTATGTTTATATTGAAGGGCTCCTCATCTCCAGTGTAGTCAGGGTATATGTAGAGCCCAATTTTGAGGCTCTTGCAATCGTTTCCATTCCTCAAATTATGTAATTGCTCTTGGTATCGTCTTGCTCTTGAGCCCTCAAAGTCTCGCTATCATTTTGATTTCGACTCCTAAGGATTTGGATCACCTCTTGGTCTCTACCTCTCAATGTTTTGGCCCCAGGTGAGCTGTTCTTAACCTCAACACGGATTTAGATTCATAACAAATAATGACACTTGATTCATAACTTCAAAAAGAACAGCTAAAAATAATTCTTCTACATTTCCTTTTTTTTAAACCTCTCTGGTCCGGAAATCCTTTGAAGATAGATATAATGTTTCACATCACATGCTAGTCTCTGTTTGAACCCATTTACAAATTAGACAACACCTTGATACTTATATGTATGTATATCTAAAATACCAAACATGAATAGAACTACCAGCTCTGTAATTACTACCTTAATGAAGTGTTATTTAAGTTTATTTATATTGGCTCCAAATGATAATGTCCACATTAAACACAATGGAGTTCACACAGCGTCAATAATTCAAATGTATTTTTTTTGTGTCAGCTGTTATTTGTTAATTTCTTGCTAATATTATTCTACATATTATTTCAACCATGTATGAACCAAATAAATAATACTCTAAAAGTGTTAAAAAATGAAGGTTACTAGCTCACTTTATCAACTGATTTAGACCCTAACTACATAGAAGGAACACCCCCTATTAATTAGCTATGCCTTGTAACCCTAGTTGACACACTTACGTATATATATATATATATACACTCTTTCTTAGGTAGAGGTTATTAAGGAAACAAATTAATCAAAACGTATATACAGATATATATATATATATAATTATTATTCTTTTCCATGAATGAATATACATAGAGATAAAACGACATTGTCATCATCATTGCAGATTTCATGATGATTCGACTAAAAAAAATCTTTATTTTATTATTATTATTTTCTTTATTCCTCATGAAGATTCCTTAAATTACCATAAAAAAGGTATAATATTTGAAAGACGGAGTAAAAGTTAATTATAGAGTACTTGCTTGCTTTTCATAAAGTACACTACAATTTTTACATGGAAGTAGTAGAACTTGTATATGTAGTAGCAGGAAGAGAGGGAATTAAGGGATCTCTAGACAAATAATTAAAAGAACTAAGAGATATTGAGTGAGTTTGAATTGATGGAAATGTCAGGATATGCACTATTTAAGTAGATTGAGATGGTATGTTGGATATATATATATATATATATATATTTAGAGAGGAGTTTGACAAACTCTCTTGTAGTCATGTTTTGTTCAAGACTCTTTGAGGGATTGAGACGGAATTCAGATCTACTAATGTCTAAGCCAAATCTGATCTCTGAGCAAAAAGATAATGTATGCACATCTATGAACAAAAAATAAATTAAATTAGAATTTAATTATTTTGGGATTACAACGGGTATAAATGTCTTTGTTGTATAGTTGGTACTACTGTCAATGACATTACTGACAAATTACATGTCAAAATATTCATTAGTGTTTGAGATACGCGTCGTCCTATTGTGAACAGCTAAAATATAATTATTATCGTTTTTTTGAATGTCTAAAAGATGATGACACAAATGCAGTTTAGAGAAATGTTGTATAAACCAACTAAGTTACAATTAATATACTAAAGACTGTATTCTTTTGTAATTTTGTAACTGTATTGAAAATTTGAAAAAAACGTTAGCACATGAGCACTGCATCTGGAGACGACTACTTTTGAGAGAGATCATATGGATTTTGATGATTAAATTAAGGCTCTTTGTTTCCCAAAAAAATAAATATCTTCTACAGTGTAGTCAGTAGTTTTTATATTCGAATTTATCAAAGTCGAACTCGAAAGATCGACATAGAGTTTGAATCCCGGTATTTATTCTACTCCCATTACCAATCATTTTCATTTCCCAAACGAAGCTCTGATACAATTTAAGTTAGAATATTGAGACTCTACTTCATAGTAAAGACAATAGACTGATTTGTAATTTTGCCGTATATTAACATAACTTAAATGTCCGGTGAAGAGAGAGAGAAACATAAAAAGAACGTGACTACGGCAAAAAAAACACTAATGAAGAAGGTAGTTCACGGGTAGTAACATATTCTATACAATTTACACTCAGGGCTCCCTCATTAAAATCAAACAAAGCTGCCAATGATATCAATAGATACTTAAAGTTAAGTCGAAAATATTATAAAGAGGCAAATTAAATGATTGGTTCTGTGGTTCTATAGCTTATTATTTAGTATCAATGTCATCTTTAAGGAATTTAGCTCTATTTATAATTATAATGACATTTATCTGATTTAACATATTAGTCTCTAGGAACGTAAAACAACGTCATAAATGTAATAACAGTATCAGGGATTCATCGTTGATTAAAACAGGGGTTTCCAACCTCACAGAAACACAAATTATCTATTTAAATGATGCCTTTTTTTATATTTTTTTTGCATTTTTGCTCTTTAATCCAGATTTAGAGCAAAAGTGCACACGATCTAAATTATTTTTTGAGAGCAATGCCGATTTTTTTCAAAAGGCAATTTGTAGACAAATTCCACTTTTTCTCAAGTCGAGATCCAATTAAAATAGTTTCAACGTACTGTGCAGAAAGTTTTGATCCCCTTTTTTTGGTAGCCACCTGTATAAAAACACAGGACTAGAAGGCCCTTGAAGTATATCTAATTCATTAAGAAAGAGACTGTCTCTGATAGGAAGCCCATCACTTAAAGCATAAATGTCAATAACTCCTAGCTAAATCAAATATCCCGATTGCAAAATATAAAAAAAGGATGAAGCAATTGTCAAAAATTCCACTTTGGTTCATACAAGATACCGAGTTATGTATGCTATAAAAAAATATTCAAATCATGTGGTAAGGTCTTACTTGCTATAAAAAAAAACTATAAAAATCTTTATATATACATATATAAAAAGGTTCAAGGTAGATTTGATGAATGATTTATTTGATGAGTTATATTATATGAGGATAACTTTTGGTCTGATTACCTTATATATATATATGTATGTAGCCATAATTATTAAATATTCTAATATTTTTACATACCTACATATAAGTACAAAACTTTGTATGATTAGTAATTTCATTGAATCTCTTTTATGTTTGTTATTAATTTAATAATGTAATAAAATGAGTTGAAAAAAAAATAATACTTATTTACTGTGGAACATAGGTATATACCTAACATTAAACCCCCCTCTCCCCCCCTCAACACAATGAAATTTTAAACGTGATAATCACACAATATTAACCTCAAGTATCCTATAAATTTTTTTTGATTTTTACATTAAATTGAATAACTTTTCTTTATCTCATTAATTTATACATAAGTTTATCACCTTAAGATTTCTACAGACAAGTCAAAAAAAAAAAAAAAACTATGATTTTTTTTTCTTTCTATTATACGTATGTATTTATAATAAATGTTAAAATTAGTGGTATGATATATGTACACCTGGAAGGAAATTTAATGTTTAAAAAAGCTAATGCTTTTTTCTGAAGGTTTTTCTCAACTATCAAATCTACGTATGTACCGTTTAAACATAGGGAAACATATGTTTTGCTAAAAAAAAAATTATGAATTAAGTAATTTTGAATTAAGCATTGGTCAAAAGAGTCAGTGTTTGAATAAAATGTATGAATCAAGTCAAGGTTCCTTGATTAGGTTTGTCATAATGCTAGACCTAAGGTATAATACATGCATTAAATAATCAAATTATGCACCTAGAGTTTTTTCAAACCAAAAGTTATCCATTAAAGAATTTGAGTGGGCGAATGTGAGTGGCCAAACAGACAATTGGTTCATACTAGTAAGTAAATGCATCAGAGATGAACAAGGATATTAATTGGATAGCCTATTTTATTCTAAATTATTGTTTATTTTCTAATTTTTTATTTCATACCATGAGGCAAAATGTAATTATATAGCCATTGATCCATTCTTGTAAATAAATAAACCATGGGCCAAAATAATTAACAAATAGTCCATCCAAGAAAAAAATAAACCATTGGTGGACCAAGAAATTACATGAATTAGTAATTATTTATTTATTTATTTCCAAATTAATTATTCTTATTTCAGTATTTTTTATTTGATATGATGACCTAGCTGAGAAAAAAAATCGAGGGCCACACTCGTCCCTCTTGATAAAAATGAAAATAAACCCTTGATAGGCCAGGATATTAAGTAAAAAAGCAATTATTTTCTTCATACTAAAGAACTTTCCTTCAAAAGTTGTTATTGTACGGGTTTAGGTATAATTACATTCCATTGGTTCATTCTGATTCATCCTAAAAATGGGTAAACCACTACTGATTCTATACCCAATGGTATTCCATTTATTTATTATTATTGGATATTATTGTTTAAAGCAGTGGCTTTGATTATTGGGGTGGTGAACCTCTTTTGGAGGGTACAAGAGAGCCTTTCAACAAAAGAAAAAAGAAGGGAAAAAACAACTATTAACTGATGGGAAAAAGCTCAAAAGTTTTATAAAACCTTTGTCTTAAACAAAGTAAAAAACAATTCCCTTGTTCAATCTAGTAAATAAACAGCTATAAAAACATTTAAAAACAATCAATTGTAATGTGATGAATACCATTATCTATAAATATTACAAACGCCATAAATAGTCCCAGATTCCTTTGAGAGAATAAATATCCCTTTTAGATGTTTTCATCACATCCATTGTTGTAAAATTGAGACATAATAATAAATATCTGTGGATATCTCAAAACAGATATGTACAACTACTTAATCATTAACTCCAGATCCACACGAGTCGATTTGTATACTCAAGTATGTCTTTTAATGGCATAAAAAGTGTTCTAAAGTCCTTTGAGAGTTTCATTTTCTCTTTTTGACCATGATTAGTACACACACACATAGAGAATGCATCCAGGGACGAATACAAGTAACCAGGAGATAGATATTAAAATGCTTATAGCAATGATAAATTATATGTATCAAAAGTTAATTCTACCTACATACCTCTGTTTCATTTGAATACCCTTTTAAATAAAGAGTAACAAACTAATTGCTATCTTTCACCATGGAGAGAGGGATAGTCCCTCATACATATGCTATGGAGGTTTTTGAAGAAAAGGAAGAAGAATTATTATACATATATACAAAGTCTTAGTTTGGTACATTGTATATGTATTTATAAGAAAAACACGGATAAAATCCCAGAGATAAGACAGGTTAACTAAAGAAAAACACGTAATTAAAATAAATTCTTATAAATAACTAGATAGTATCAGATGTATGTATATTAAGTATTAATGTTTAATTCCACTTAAGAGACTTATTTTTATATTATTTCTTTTTTGAAAAAGGGAAAGAAAAATCTTTTTTTTTTTTCTTTTTTTTTTCATTTTTACAACATTCAGTTTATCATTTCCTTGCCTTACTTAAATATATATATATATACCTCTATCGAAAAAGAAGAAAAACCCATCATGCAACGTGCACCAAGCTAGAAACCTGAGAGAAGCGGGAAAATGACCTTGAGAAGGAATTGAGTTATAATATGTACCTACATATATATATATAGATATATGTAAGTTCGTCGGAAAAAATAATTTTTCAAACCTTTTTATATGATTACAAATGAGTGTTAATTGAAGCCTATGATTAGTGTATGTTTTTTGGTATTGGATTCAAAGATCTCAATCTACCTTTGAGTGTAAAATGTAAAGTCTGTTTCTTATTTATAAGTCTAGAAGTCTACACATTTATCCCTCCAATATTACTGATATAATCTATTTTTTTAGAGTTATAAGTGTAAATTGATTCCATGTATCTTGCAGCTTGTTTTTCCCCAGTTTGATGTAGACAGTTTGATGTTTGATGTCTCTCCTGTATCAACACATGTACATATTATGTAAAATGATATATATTTCTATAAAGGATAATCATATTTCTAACCTTAAGACTATTAGTGGGTCCCTAGGACCCATTTTAAAAGAAAAAACAAACCTATTGTAACTTTTTTTTTTGAATATTTTATGACTCTAAGCAAATCTTGATTTGATGACTTTGTATGCTCTTCAAAATATAAAAATTTAAATTACATGACTCCAATGTTTTTTTGTTACTATGCAATTATGTAATTATATAATTAATTTACTTAATTGGCAACCAAATTTAGCACATATATAAGTCCATTGGCCTTATTAAATCAACAAGTATTTTAAGGGATAGCCTAAAATATTCAAAACAGTTACAATTGAATTCATCTATTAATTTTATGAGTGATTTGTTCATTCATTTATAGGAATTTTGGCTCTAAAGTCATATCCCCGTTGTTTATCTACTTTTATATGTATTGCTTTTCAATGGAATAATTCAATTCAAATTTTGATTATATTTTGTGCAAATATTTGATATTGCAGTGAAGGTATTAAACAAATTTATTATCTTTACCTTGTCAGTTTTATCTTGTATATATATATATACATAGATTATAAATTGACTAAAGTCTGTGTTATTTGGAGAAAAAAATAAGGAATTTTCAAGAGTTTTTGTGGGTTTTTTTCTTACTTTTTAATGATGGTTTTTAATATTAAAGGAAATCATCTTTTGGCATTTACCTATTTATGTACAGGTAAAAAAAAAACACAAAGAAGAGAAAATCATATTTTATACGCCTATATATACAAAAAATACTTTAAAGCCATCTATGTTTGTTTGTATTTTAAATATAATATGTAGAACAGATAAAATTTGTTATGGAATAAATCAGGAGTAAATCAAAATATGTATTTACTCCGAACAAATTTAGGTTATTTGGTTATTAGAAGCATCAGTAATAAGTCAGTAAAAAAAGACAAATGGCTTCCTAACCAACGTAGTATTTGATGTATGCACTAGGAATCTGCAATTATAATTGGTTTTTTGCATCAATTCAGGGATTTATTTCAATTCATTATTTTTTTTTTTAATTATTATTAACATTATTTGTATCTTACAAAAAGGGTTTTTAAATCATATTTAAAAATATAGAAATGAATATAAGATATGTATATATGTATGTAAAATTGAATTTAAATTTAAACCTCTACAAAATATGATGTTAATTGCAAAAATAGGCTTAGATATCTACCTATACTTAAATGGGATTAGCCTTTCATGCAAAAAAAAAAAAAATTAAACGTTGAATTAGACTTTTTTTAGGGGGGGGGGGGGCTTTGAAAATGCCTTGAGTTTTACTTACTTTTTCCAAAGAATAAAGAAGAGGACTCTTTCAATCTTTTAGTAGGGTTTAAAAGAAACCAGGGGATTATTATAAGAGCTAATATTGAATTGATAACTATTTTTACGGCAAAAATGCCTGAAATGTATGCCTTTTTCTTAGTAGGTAATGATATAGGTATAGACCCTTAAAACCTTCTATTTTGATTCATAGTATTTCATAACAAAAGTTCTTGACTATAAAGAACTAGGAAATAAAACAGCATCTCGGAAATAATGTTCATTAGGTTTTTAGTATATCAAAATTGTGAAACTCGGTGCGACAAAATCTGATTTTTTTTTTTTTTTTTGATATAATAATTTTTTTATCGGCAATATTGAGCATTTAAAATGACTTAAACGTAAGCTTTGACTTAATGTCTGTAAGGAAGAGACTCTCTGAAAATGAAGCAAAATGGATGTCTCAGTAGCAACAGAACGTTCCTACATTTTTTGTGTATTTACACCCATATCAACTATGCTGAAGAATATTTCCTCATGACTATTTAAACTGCCATTGGTTCCCCCTCATCACAAATCCCCTATGAGATAAGTTGCAGTATACAACATACTGAAGAAACTTCTATAGCAGACTGCTTAAGTAAAATAAATCAAGTGTCACCATATGTAGTAACCTCAAATTGCCTATATCTTCGAAAAATGGTACACCATAAGGAAAGGCTTTGTTCCCTCTTTGCTAGCAGGGTTTAGTAGGAGAAAAAATCTGATAGCCTAGAAGGAGGAAAAAAACTTTTTTTGATTTATGCAGTAGCTTACTTCGTGTCTGGTTCAAAATGTGATCAAAAAGCTAATTTTTATTTAAATAAATTTGATTATGCATCTATAATTCTGTTGAGGGCTTATAACTTATTCATTTAATACATGTGTATAAGAAAATGGTCATATAACCTTGTAGACAAAATATGCATTACGGATCTTACATGGAAGTATATAACATTCTATTACTATACATTGAAAGTTTTTAAAAAAAGCAAAAATATTAAAGTTATATTTAAATGTGACTAGGACGTTTCTGTATAAAATATTAAATTTATCTGTTATTTCATCTCTAAGTCCCTCGTCCAAATCAGCATTTTTTCCCCTTTATGGTTTTATCTTTTTGGCCCATGTTTTGTTTTTTCAAAAAAATACGGTGGTGTGCTTTGAATAAACAATTCAAAAAAGAAAAGAAAAACTTTTTATTTCCATTTCTTGTATACTCAAAAGAACGATGAGTGAAGTACATTTTGACAACTTTTCTTTAAATTAAAAAAAAAACCATCTAATTATTTTGTTTGTTTGTTATAATTTAAAGACAAGTTGTCAAAATATTTTTCAATTACTTTATTATTTCTCTGTCCAGAGGTGAGAGAAATTAATTAATTTTCCAAGTCCATGTCAAGTTTCCAGTCAATTATGTGCATATTAAATCAAATTACAAATCATATATGATTACCTTAGCCCAGAGATGATTTCTAAAATCAATTTATTAAGTCTTTTACTTTTAAATTAACAGTGGGTCTAATGCTCTAAGCAAGACAAGATTCGGTGACTTTACCTTTGATGTAAATATTAAAATTTTGGGTTAGAGAATTACAAAAAAAATAAAATATACATATAGTATTACTTATTAAGAAAATGTTAGCTTAACATTCGAATTAAAAAAATATATTTACCACTATTAAAAAATATTGTATGGTTCTGAAGTAAATCACAAATTTTTTCACAAATTCTTAGAAATTTCATAGTCAGAAATTGTTTTTACATATATGTATATATAATTATTTATAATATTAGATAAATATATATTTTGAACTTGAGTTATACTCTTCTTGAAAGTATTTTCAAGTCAAGTCTCAAGTCCTTGACAAGTCAAATACCAGATCATCAAATTAATGACTCTATTCCAAGTCATGCTACTCTCCTCTGTGTCTAACATATCAAAATACCACATCAATGATTTATGTATTTACATACATGGGAATCTAAAAGAGAAATGATTTTAATACATACTAATGAGAAAGAAGAATCCCTTTAATTGGCCTTCGGGTGTTCATTAGGCCAAAATGAGTGTCTGTTGATCAGACGTCATCTTTTTCTAGGAAAACCTTAGAAACAGAACCTGTTTCTAACAAAGTGATTATGAAAATCACTTCTACCATGATTTTTTTCGGCTTTTTTCCCCTCCTTCCTTTGTAGAGAGTTAATTACTCTATAAAGTAAAGAAACACCGGTAAGGAAGAAGAAGAAGAAGAAGAAATTCACACCTTTGATTAGCCATCAACTTTGCTCTCTTAGAGTCCATGTTACCTGTCAAATAATGATGTAACAAAGTACCCTTGACATTAAATAGATGTAATTGAAATGAACTTTAATGGTTTTAACCCCTCTCCTCCCAGAAAAGGGCGTTCGTACTAATTATTTTTATAAATTTATATGTAGTGTTTGAAAATTTACAACATGGATGTAAACAAAACTCTACTCTAAGTTCATGAAACAATAGCCACAAGAATCTAGAATCTAGATTTTGGGACTCTTTAAATATGATTTGTTGGGAAGTAAGTTTTTTCTTTCATGTCATGAGATAAATGTATAATTACTACTCAAAGGATCGTTAAATAATAAAGAACCCTCTACAAACTAATCCATTTCGAAATAAACAGAGTATTGCTACATATATTGTGATAAAACTACGACTATACATCAAAGTTGAACAACACGACTGCTTTGTAAACAAAAGATAATATATGATATAAATTCCAGTATTTGGATTCTCTTGTTGTTATAACACGGGGTTTTTCCCACCATTCTACTTCCTTCGATTATGTTTGACAGCAACAAATACCACAAATCCCGTGACTATATATGTACATAGCTATTTGTTAACGTCATAGTGAGTACTCATAGCCTATTCATAGGAATTGAGTACTCAAATTTGTACTTATAGTATGTAAACTATTTTGTCAAATAATAATTATTAGATTCCTTTGATACAAAAAATCTCGATTCAAATATGTATTATGTACAATTGATCTTCACACATCACGTTAGAATTTACTTTTTCAAGTTACCTTTGATCCGGGTCATGTGTTGTCCACACACCTTTTGTTCATCGTCATTTTGTACATTTAATTTGTTGATAGAAAAAACTCAAGAATAATTAATTACTTATTGATATGAAATTTCAAGTGTTTGAAATGAGGCTTTATCCGAATGGTTCAATTTTAATGGGATGATTAGAATTTATTATATAGCGATACCATATTTTATTTTTAAAGTCGTTAAAAAAAACCTTTCCTATAATCATCATTGGACACTATCACGGGTCCTGGGTCAAACCCGGTTAGTCAACTGCAGTAATTAAATTCATATCACGTTTCTTATAGGATAAAGAAGAAATCAAAAAACCACATTTTATATGGATTCTAATTTATATGAATGTGACACTGATACAATTTAAATGAGTGTTCATTTTGTAATTGATACATATATTTTCAAAAATTAATTTGAGGGTTCTCCCCCCCCCCCCTCTTTTTAAAGTGTTTTTTAAGACCTTATATTTACATATTACAAATGTTCATAGACTCTCAAGACCTTGTCATGATTGTCATTTATTACTATCTTACTAGATTGAAACAGCATTGTTTTGCACTGTATTCGAAAAGGAAGAACTGGATTAGAAATGCCCAAATTTTCCATAACACCCATAATATCCTCCTCCCATTACTTTGCCCCAGCAGTTGATTGCTCTATCATAATGAAGATTCAATAGTGAAAATACTGAAAGAATTTGATATGACTATCAAAAATTAAATCCAGGCATCTTCGGACAATTAAATAATTACGGTGGAGAGTGCTAACATAGTACGATTAGTTGTGTTACTTTTTGACTTTACAAGGGCAATGAATACATTTAACTGAGTAATTACTCAATGATTTCATTGCCTTTAGAGACTCATTACTCTACATATGTCTTGAAAAAAAAAGTAATAAATCTACCTACCAGACAAAAAGAAAAAGGAAGGAGTTAAACCTCTATAATAAGCTCACTTTCCTCAGATCAAAAGTGTGATTCTGTGAAGTTAATGACTCTCTGTGAATGTTAGTACATGTCTGTGCTTTTAAACATTTAGCATAAAATTATTTTATCTGTCTTTTAGATACAAAAAAGGATCTCCAAGGAGTGTAAGCAGAAATGACTAAAGAATGTACGTATAAAGTATATGCTGACACTTAATGACTTGAGTAACATGTCATCTATGACATACAGCATAGGTGGTGGATGATGCATGTGCAAAAGTTAGTTGTATCAATGTACATAAGTATATCACTTTCACACTTGACTTCACACATTTTTATTTTTTTTATTTAAAATCATGCAACAGCTATGTACATGTGCTGAGGTAAATAGGTACATATACATACATTATGATCTCTGACCTTTGACCTGACTCTGGTCATAAGCTTTTTTTAATTTTTTTATTTTTTCATTGGTTATTTATTTATTTTCTCTCTATTTTAATCACCTATATATTATATATAAGTATGTATGAAAGAAGAAGAAGATGATGGGCCCTGGAGTAGATTCTTCACTTCCCCCTCTTTCTCTCTCTTTCTCCTCCAAAGTCACAACATGTAATTTTCGAATGTTTCTCCTCCCATTTCGTGACAAAAATATTATTATTATTATTATGAACTTGGATACTTTCGTGTCCAAGAAATGTGTATTCAGCACCATTTGGTAATTTTTTATTTTTTTATGAGGTTTCATTGCTGCCATGAAACCACCATTAAATGAGGATATAATCCTTGTACTAATGTTTGTATGGTATGTATATATATATAAATCTTGACTCCACACAAGGATCCCAACACACATTTTCTTACTCTCCTTTTCAATGAACTTTATATTCATTCACTATTAGGGGTTTTTTTTTGAAGTTTTTTTTCTTATATATATATATATATATATATATATATATATATATATATATATAAACTTAACTTTAAAATCATTATGCGATCATTAATGAGTATTTAGACCCATGAATGTGCTTTTTTATATACCTAGTTGTGATACATTCCTTATTTTTTTCTTCTTCTTACTTTTTTTGTGAACAAATGACATTTTTTCCTTCTTTTCTTTTTATTTCTCTTTTCTTCCTTTGTTGTGTTAACAATCATTGTATAAACCATTAGTTGAATTCCAATTTTGGCTGGAGAAAGTGATGTCCAGTCTTTTTACTTTTCATTTTGTTTATTAGTAGTTTGTTCATAAAATTTTATGAACAATTCATTTACATATACAATTATATCATAAAGAGGCTTAATTGGAGAGCGATATAAAATATTTTTTTGTTTGTTTTTGAAATATAACCATACATAGTTTCAAAATCCTTGTTTCCCTGCAGCCACAATTGATTTGTACCCAGACATTTATCCCTTGATTCATCTCTCTCAAGAAATACCAAGAACATGTTTTTCTAAAATTTCAAAATAGATTCCTATTTTATTTTATTTTTAATTTGTCGTTTTTTCTTAAAAGGTGATTGAAATATTTTATAGAGGTGATCTAAGATTATAAATGTAATGAGAGTACATTACATTGACTTTAGTTAACAGAGGAGGGAGGGGGGAATTTTCATTTCCAGGCCTAATCATCTTCATTTTGAGTATTGGATCAAGAGCAATTAAATTGTCAGACCCTTCTAGGCTACTAAATAAATCATGTTTCACAGCCTTTAAGAGCAATGTACACATGTGTGTAGATATATACAAGGTTTGAACTAATTCCAAATCATCACAAGTGACAAGGACATATCAAGAAACATTTCATAATGTCTTCTTGTTTTTTGTCTTCCTTCTCATAATTTAAACATATTTTAATAACATGAATTAAGTATGTAAATATGAAGAAATCATATATATATGGAAAAAAGTAACAGAGTCAAGGAGAACTAAAGATGACTCCCCTTAGGTAGTAGACACACACACACATCAACAAATATGATTTGACTCGAAGAGATGACAACAGACTCTTCAAAAATACATGTTTCTATTTTGTGGTTAATTAGAAAACATGTCATGAAAAGCAGAAACAAATTATGTGTCGAGATGTATTTATATATTATATGTAGGTAGGGATATCAAAACCACATTGTATGCATGCAGTCATCATTCCGATGGTTATTTATTTATTTATGTACATATGTAAGGTTGTCTTTGATACTACTTTGATTGCGCTTTGCATCCATTTTATATGAAGGTATGTATGTTTACCAATTTCGGTGAAAATATTATAATAAAAATACAAAGAAAATGCGCCAATGGACATTCCTCTCATTTTAAATGAAAGAAGGGGTTTATTTATACATATAGCTCCCCCCCCCTATAAACATACAACAAAGATAAACAAAATATCAAAAAGGGCTACGACATTCTTTCACGAATCTTCATTTATCTTTTTCATCTTCAATGTGTAGCAATGTCGTAATATATTTATGTCATATTGTTAAACATGTTTTGTAGAGTTAAGTTTTTCTATATATATTTTACTATGCTACAAAGTATGTAAGTAGTTATAGCCTTATAATAAAATTAGATCTTTCTAAAACCCTACATATTAAAGTAAATTTTGGTAAATATCCTTTTCTCCAAAAAGGATATTTAGAACAAAGAATCAAAGGTCAAAGGGAAAAACATTTTTATAACTTATTCTACCCAGAAAGACTCGTATTTTAATGGCTTGTAAAGAAAATGTATAAAGTAAGAACTATTGATAATTTTACATATTTAAATTCATATTTTACACTCTGACCAAATAAACCATCACATGCTCTAATGATTGCCACATACAAACTTAAAAGCCACGTCAAATGAACGATACTATTATACTCTTTTAATTCCATTAGAGTTTTTGTTCATATCAAAATATAGAGAGAGAAATGAGTTGTCAAACTTTGGAATGAAACAGTTTGTATGAAGACTACATAGAAAATAATTCATTCAATAATGTATTGACCATTTTGACCTGGCTTCGAATCTACACATTATCAACTTATATTTAGGGTATATCAAACGAAAGATCCTTTCTTTTCTCTTAAATTTCATTTGAATTAGTTTTTTTTTCAGGTCAATTCTGGAATTTTGAAAGGAGATACTTTTGAATAATTTGAAATTTTGTTTTCTCGAACAAACAATCTATTATGTACAGATTTTAACAAAAGGCTTCTATTTTGGCTGACTACTATAGAAGATATATTTTATTTGTATTGTGACTCTTGGCGTAACAATCCATTGAGCCAATAAAATTGTAAATATTTTGATTTACACTCAAATATAAAATATGAGCCCCGAAATCAAAACATTTAAACTATTGAATGTAGACAGATAAAATTTCATCCTCTTATGTTGTTATATGAATTATTACCCTTTGTGTAAATAAATGAACAGAGTTACTCATGATTCGGCAATGAAATGGATATTTATTTAGCTATAAATATTAGACCATGTACCATCTTTTTTAATGTAATTTATTAAAATTACAAGCGTAGAGGAAAGTGTAATGTTCTGTTTAAAGGGGTTCGTATCAAGAAGTGTTGCAAATATCTACTTATTGTTTATTCGTCTTGATTATTTTATTTCTGCAGGGCCCTAAATAGAATTTGTGTGTGAGAAAGTGAGTGAATTTATCGAACCTATTAAACTGATCAGTCATCTTTGTATAGTAAAGATCTTACAATATCTTAATGGGTTGTGATAAGGGGATAATTAGTAGAAGTAATTCAATACATTTTGAAAAGTTTAGTTATGTATTTATTAAAAAATATCCTTTAGTTTGATTTTCTGCATTTCTTTCTTGCATTTGATTTTTTTAATTGTTTAAAGTTATCAACCCTGGCTACAGGAATGATTTCCACATTTGAAAAATTCATTTAAAAGCAACTTGTGAAAAAACGACACTTTAGTACTATAATTCATAAATAAATTCAATGGAATACATTTATTCCAGTCATTGAGCCAAAAGCAAATATTGTTGCAACATTGTACATAATTATTCAAACTATTATTTATAATTATAGAACAAACTATAATAATTCATTTACTAACCAAGGTGACTCCGTAATTCAAGCTACTTATGTGCTCACACATATTTATATAAATGGTTTTGCAAATTTGTTCAATCTTTTAAGTAAGGCAAAGTTTTGAAATATATTTATTTAATTTTTGATTCGTTAAAACTTTGTTCCCCTTATAAATTGTCTTATGAAATAATAAGTAATTAAAATGGGTGGTTCTATGTTCGATCCAAGCTTTAGTTTAAAAACAACAACAAAAAACATTCACCTGAAAACATTTTGAAATTTTTAATTTATATTACTTGGGAGTTAAAACATACAAAGTTAATGGTTTTACTGGCCAATTACATTGTAATGTTAGAATATACATAATTTCTTCCTCTTATAAACAAATAGCAATTATGTGAAACGTCAATAAATATGGAACAATATTTTATATTTACACATTACATTTTCTAAAATCAAACCACGTGTAATGAATGCTTTAAAAACAAAATTGAGTATTAATTTGGTTATACAAATGTATGAAAACTAGCATTCGTAATACAATAAGGCATATACATATAGTAATAATTATCTGCGAGTAACATTGTATATTTTTCACAGCAAAAAAAAAAATAGAAATATGCTTAGATCTTCGGGTCAGGCAACTCATTGTGTTTAGAAGAGGGTCAAAGGTTGAAATGTCATATTATTAACTAAAACTCACTCTTTTTAGAGTAAAGTTTCTTCTATGTCAACATAGGTCACAAAATGTGTCAAAATAAAACACGTAATTTTTTCAATAACAAATATTTTTACTCTGCTTGTTTCCGCACTTTGACCGGACAAATGTCTGGGTTGTCTCTTATATGTCAACAAGTATGTTATTGGATTCAAAATTGTATTGTATATTTTTTATAAAGGAACAGGAACAGTTATCATGATTAATCTGGATTCTCTTATAATCTTGGCCCTTTAAAGTATTGGTTTGTCTTGGCCTTTTTGTGTCAAAATAAATACAAATTCGAACATCAAATAAGGAGGTAAAAAAACATGATGCAAATTGTATTTTTTTAAAGAATAGAAAACAGCAACTTTATCTTTGTTTCTATACATCAAAATCATAGACTAGTCCTCGTCATGGTTAAATTCATCACTGAGAATATAGCACTTTAACTTGAATTATTTCCATCAATGCACAATTTGACCTGAATTTCAACCATTTGCTAATAAAAATTGAAAGTATCACAGAGGTGTTGTTCTGTGTACCGGTCCTATGATAGTATTAGGGTATTAACGTCTATAAAACGATGCTATAATAAATTGGTATTTGTAAATTGGGAACCGGTATTTGCAATGACATTATGAAAATTGTATAGTTTTGAATTCATAAGGACATTTTCTTTTGATATGGAAATACAGACACCAATTTTTATATTGGAACTGATACAAAAATATGGGTATCCTAACAAAACTACCTTCCAGTATTAGTACCCAATATAACTTTTTTTTTCTTGAAGTATATGTACATTTTAGTACCCAGTCTCCAAGAAATCATGTTAAAAAATTTTTTTAATGAGGATTTGTTTTTATAGAGTCTTTTTTTGCTTCAATTTTCCTCAAAAATTATATTTATCAGTTAACATTTTTAGTACATCACCATGTGCTATATTTTCAAGTCCAACAACAAGTGCATTTAATTTATGTTTGAGGTTCAAATCAGTTTTAACCATTCTGTCATTCGGTTTTTTTGAGTAGTATTTTGAGCTTCTATGAGTTTGGCTCATATATTGTTAAAAATCATTTTTCCACTCAAAAAAAAAAAAAAAAAAAAGATGCTACTAAGGTATCAATAGATAGATTGTGGTAGCTATAAAAGTTTATGGGCTTGTATATTAATATCAAAAAATCTTTGCAAAGTTGTGAGTATAAATGGCTATAATGATTAAGAACTGCATTTGAGTTATCCTCATATTTCAAGTTGTATGTTTCCTGGGTTAAGAGATAGATAAAAAATTTCACAAACTGCACTCCTGACACGGACTAGAGACTTGACACGAACTCGTGATCAATCAGCATTCAAAGGAATTTATTTAGATCTGTGGAGAACATCCTTAAGACTTCTTTTTCAAGAACTGGTTGCTTGTTCAAACCAATGTATGTATGTATGTATATAAATATATATATTTTGTTTTTGTTAAATGCTTGTTTTGTTTAGCTACTAATATGTACATCTTTTTATCAAGCTTAAGATCTTTCATCCACACTGTCACATCTTGGAGCATAAAAAAACCAAAAACTTTCACTAGTAAATAAATACTTGTTTGAATTTTTTTTTATAAATACTTTATATATTATATTATATATAGAAGAATACCCAAACTTTTTTTCTCTCTCTCTCTCTACTATTCTGTACACCATTATGAATCTCTATCACTAAGATTTATCATTTTCATTAATACATATATTTATATATGTATGTTACATATCAATAATTAAAAATATCACTCAATTCGATATCCCCCCCCCCCATTCGATTTGATTTTGAATGAAAAACATGTATACAAAAAATAGAAGTAAATATTTATGACATTTTAAGGATATATGTATGTATGTAGATAATATTGAAATCCAATCACAGTGTATTGAATCACAAATTTCCTTAAGAAAAGTCTCATAGAATGTTACTTGTAGTTGAAGTGAAGTGAAATAAAACACAAAAATATATTTAATATTTGTTGTTTTAATCACAAATGAGGCTTTTAACATTTTGGGCTCGGCTAACCCTTGTTTTGGATCCATATATAAGATACTCCAATAAATTGTATTCAAATTAGATAATCTGAAATTTTTTTTTTTCATGTATTCATCAGTGGAGTTATAAACGAAGTAAATTTGATAACCCCTCTTAGTTTTCATATTCTTTAGACCAGTGACTTCTCACCTTTGTACTAACGAGAACCTTCAATAATTTTGCAAATCATAAATGCAGCTTTAATCACCTCTAGCTATTTGACACAATATGAAGAGAAATTAATAAGAAATTCACATTTTGTTGTTGCAAGACAAATTGGACTCGATTTTTTTTGGTGAACTACCAAAGTGTTCTGCTTGGAAGTTGTTCGAGAGCTCACTGTTACATAAGTCGATAAAAGATTAAACCGAGTTTTAAATTTAAATGTTTAATATATTTGACCCCTTCCCCTAGATTGGGAACAATTGTTCTACATCACTGAGAGGGGCCATTTTCTTTAGAATGCTCATTACTAACAAAGTATTAAAAGGCACTAAGACTTAGAATTAACGATCGCTTTCAGATATTACCGGTCCAAAAGTGTTGCTTTCCAATCTTTTAATATTTGTTCCTGTTTACTTCTGGTGCTGGGATATATGTTTTTTGACCATGTTAGTTCTAAACTACAGTCATTCAAGGACTCCAGATCCGCATAACATCATTCATCGTATAAGTATCTTGCATCAAAGTTAGTTCACTTGAAATATACTTATATATGTACATACAATACTAAAAGGTATTTTATATGATGAATAATATTCAGACAACAACAAGCTCCTCTGGTAAGAGACTGTTTCTTTCAAATAGGTAGCCCTTTCTGACAATGTCTGATAACGATTATTTGGAGTTTAAAAATTGATCACCGATTTTTACTCTTAACCTTTTAGATACCAGTTAAGATAATCTAATGTACATAATGCAAATTGTTCCTCCGACTGAATTCCAAATCCGGCTCACTGATTATCTATTTAACAGGGTGTTAAACATACTCACTACATACATAGATACTCAATGTCTATTCATTCATTAGTAATGACTCTATGTATATATATTTTTAGTGTGTGTTAAAGAAAAATCAAATTAAAGTTTCTAAGACTTTTCACAACTTTAATTTAGAAATTTACATAAATATTTTATAATCATCTATGTATGTAGTTAATTTCATGTTTTTCTGTTATATTTTTGGCTCTCAAAAAACTAATTTATATCTGACCATAAATAAATATTTTTATTTATAAAAAGATATACTTTTTTTTTTTGAATATTTTTATTCATACATAAATTAAATGAAATATTTAATTTGTTCTATTTTTTATAACCTCTTTGTGGTTCATTTATCTTTCTTTCAAAAAAAAAAAAAAAAAAAAAATAGAAAACGTGATTTGACATTGAAATATATTATTTTTAATGACACCATTTTATTTTGATTGAATAATAGAAAGAACAAAAAAATATATATATATTCAAATATGTTTTTTTTAAGGATGAAAGGACAAAATAACAGTTTGTCAACAGGACATCGAATTTAAGGAGTGTTAGAATCTCAATATTTAAAGATTGAAACTAAAAAATATAACAGTTTTTGATACATATATAAAACGTACTCATTCTGGGAGTCGGCCATCTTTAAAGTACGTATCAAAAGTAACATTTTACAGCATTTTTTCTCTAGAAATTCATTTTGTTTAATACCCATCTTTGAATATCATCATTTACACACATAGGTCTCCAATCTGACGTCCCTTTCGACTCATAATCCAATCTGCAACGTTGGTGAAAAAACTCTAAAGGGGATACATGATATTCATTTCCATATTGTGACTTCATTTAATCGTTTAACACTTTAAAATAGACCCATGAATTGAATTAAATTTTCTGAAAAGATTGTCCAAATAAATTAACTTGGATTAATATTGGTGTGAAATATCTTAACAAGGCTTAGAAATTAAGGGTCGGAGGAAGACTTCATTAAGGTTTTCACGTTCTCTGACGAGCTAAAATATATTAAACGTTGTTTCCTTATGAATAATTTGTATATTGAGTTGAGTGGTTTTTTGTTCAACGCAACAAAAAGGTAATTTCATCTCAAATCCATCCCCTCACAAAAGTAAGTACATTTTCAAAAATAGACATTTCAAGGCAGTGGGTTTAGCCGACTTTACTGATCAGGGGAATAATTAAGTTTTGCCCGATCTTGTCAATTCTTTCTGGTGTGATATACAAAAAAATACCGGGAATTTTTTTTTTTTGTTATATATGTAAAAATATTTATTAGCGTTTGAGATACCCATCCTTTTGGAAACAGCTGAAATATAATTTTTCGTTGTTTAAAATGTCTGAAATATGGCAATTAAAATGTAATTTACAGAAATGTGTTTGAAATCAAAAAAATTTAAATGACTATTTCATTCATTTTAAAATTTTGAGAATCCGTCCTTTATTTCTTGAGACACATAACCTATTATTTAAGAAACCAATCATCCGATTTTTGATTTTAATAGCTTATATAAACCCAGCAGTTATTGTTCTGTAATTATTTTAGATAACTAAATAAAGATTTTTTGATTCCCGATATATTTTGCCCATAGAAGTCCATATTTTCATTTGTTTTAAACGTTCACTTTTTTTATCAGGAATGGGGAAAAGGTACAAAATAAACACCCTTTCTGCCTCTTCTGACTGTTCTTAAAGTTTGATGAAATTTCGTATACACATTTAATACATAACTATAGACGTTTCAATTTGGTGTACTGAGTGAAAAAAAAATCACATTATATCTCAGAGACCGGTCATGGTATAACGTAGGTCTCGACTGATATAGCAATAATAGATTAAATCAACCGAGTTCTTGAAGTCTTAGATTTATCAGTAATTGGGTAGAAGTTGACGATAATTGCCTATTTTTTACTTCACTAACAAACATTTTAAAAACAAACAAAGAAACAAACAATAAACAAACAAAATTTAATGCAAGGTATTTGACATAACTTTTAACTATCATTTATTCTTAAATATTTGTGGCCACACTAGGCATCAATAAACTAAAGCTGATTCCATAATTTAAAAGTTTTGAAATATAACTTCTTATAAACATGGCAAATGATTCGTCAGTTTTGCTATGATAAAGAGAAAAGTTACACATTGTCTATATTTGAACTTTTGATTGATTATTTTCACTGGAATCTCAAAAGTTAATTTAAATAAAAATTGGCGAATGAATTGATTATTGGTTTTTTTATCGGTTCCAAGCCCTTGTGTACAACTACTACCACTTAGTAAGTTACCCTAAAGAGTAACAAAAAAAAAAGAAAAGAAAAAGAAACGTAGACTGTCTTTTTGAAGGAAGAAAAAAAAAAGGCTTAGTACTGTTCTATGAGAAATGTTTTGGAACGTTCATGATTAGTAATTTTTGTTCAGTGTTCTTTTGTATTCATTTTTTTTTTTTTCGTTTTTTTTTTCCTCTATGGTTTTGATTCAAAGCATTCAAAAAATAAATATATACATTCGAATATGTATGTACGTATTCTTGAGCATGAAATCCTTTTGTTAATTGTTTAACAATCATTGTTCGTACTTTTTTTTTTACTTATAAAAACAAGCAGTGAGTATACTTATATATATATATATATATATATACATACTTTCGTATAAAGGTAGGTATGATACAAAGAGAAAGAGAGAGAGAGAAATAAACAACCCTTTAACAGTACCTATAACGGCCAAGTATTCATTTTGACGACTCTTTTTCATTAGCATTTTTATTTGTCAACTTGTAAGTCTAAAGACTTTTGGGGTTTTATCTGATGCATAATAGACCTTCCTAATTTTTACTATAAACGGATATTCATGTTGCTATAAATAGATTTTCTTCAAAATAGAATTTATAAGGTTTATAGTATCTACAAGTGAAAACATTACTTCTGAGGAGTAACGAACAAAATATTGGAGTTTTACTCAACTCAAATTACTTTTCAAACAAAGGACAAAACTCTGCATCAGTCAAATGTTCCAAGTTGGCGTTGAGTCAGACTGCATTGTTGATTGACTCCTCTACTCCAGAACAGTTCTGGGGCTCAACTGTATCGACTTTTCTGACTTAAAAAAAAAAAGTAAGAGATGAAACTTTTGTAGCTTTACAAAAACTAGTTTCAATGATTATTATTTTTTTTTTTTTGACATTTTCGATAATTTTACATGTATTCCTTGACACTTTATATAATTAATTAACCAAAATTTACACATTTAGATACGATTTCTTCTTAGTTAAGGATTTTTATCAGGCGTTTGACATCTCGTTTTAATAATTCCTTTTGAATGCGTTCATTATTATTCCATTTCATGTAATATTCAAGAAGTTATTTAAGTGCAAATAATTTGACCGACTTTTGGTCCTACTCCCGCTTCCTATGCCCCCAGGAGTTCGTTTAGGTTAAAACAAAGATTGGAAATGGAATCTGCATTAAATACTCTAACAGATCATCTTTTTTAGGATTAGGATTTAGGATTAAATTGAAGTTGAAATTAAACGAAGGTCGAGTAACTTTTACCGCTATGCCTCCACAAGAAATCTCTCAGAAAATCGTTCTCTAAAGCCCCAGAATCCAACCCGGATCTTTGTGTATTTGAAAAGGATTTTGAGTGCTACAATTACTACAGGGCTATTTTCTTTCACCCCTAATTAAGTAATGAAATGATAAAATCAATTAATATAGTTGATAATTAATTAATTAAAGAGGCTCAAGTTAGTTTTGAAATGAAATGTTTTGACCGTCCTTAAGGACAATTAAATACGAGTGAGCCCACGCTTACTTTTGCCTTAACCTATCCAATTAAATAGTTGGCTCATGCCATTGTCTTGTTTGTGGAATCTATGATTACTAATGACCCGTTTTTTATTGTCCTTAGTTTCACATATTGTTTAATCGTTTAATTATTCTATTTGATGAAGAAGAAAGAAATTGAAAGAGTCAATTCTAAACAAAGCTTGATTAACAATGAGTTTCAACCACAAAATACAATGACCAAGAATTACACAAGTCAACAACAAAAAAATCTTTTAAGTTCCGTATATAATTTTAAAAGTAGTACTTGACGCATTGATCACGAATCTGTAACTATTTTATTTTGAATCAATTCAACTTTTTAAGAAGCATTCCCCATTTTCTTCGTTAGAATATTTTTACCTTTTTCATTGATTTGAGACAACTTTTCAATTATAAAAAGTCCAAAATTTATTTAAATTATTATTTATATTTGATGTGAAACGATTCAGTCAAGAGAAAATCCAATAGAAGGGTTTAAAAAATCCCCTATTTATAAAGGGTTTTCTTTAAAACTAAATTGGAATAGGAATTTCTTTGAAGCAGTAGTATAGTTGATCTTTTAATAAATAAAATAAGCTTCTAATCGGTTTCATTTAATTGTATTTATGTAGTATTGATTTCAATTCAAATTATTATTATTAAAGGTTCTAAAATATTCGAGGTTACGAGCTGAATTTTGTAATGATTCTAAATAAATGAACAATATACATATTATGGAAATTTATAAATAAATACGAATATAAATTGTGAATCAATGGAATATTTATCCATTAATTATTATTAAATATATCAACCTCGAGTGACTTTTGCCTCTATACATATGATGTACGTACATACATTGAACTATAGCCTTTATAAATATGCATATATGTATAGCCTCTTTTGAAAATGAAAAATCATGCTTTAAATAAGTCCCTTTTTGCAAATATATTCATACATATGTAGGCATGCAAAAGTGAGTACATATAATTAATTCAATCCAGGTTTTTTATAACCTCATTTCCTTCCTTTCTATACGTATAAAAGGTTAAGCATGATCCAAATATTAGGAAAATCATTCTATAATGTCTTGTTCTGTATTATTCATAACTATTTATTTATTTATATAAGGAGAAAAGGTTTGGTAGTAAAAATAAGTTTATATATACATGGGCACTAAGAGTATGAAAAGGCCAGAAGATCTTGTATTAATTACTTACCCTCTTAATGATTTGCAATAATAATCCTCTCCATTAATAAAAAAATAGCTATCATTAAGAATAATTACATACAGTTATTATATAAGTAGTAATGCATCCTTGCAGGGTTTATATTTCCCAATGTTTATTTTAAAATAATTTTGAACTTACACAATACCCGTCTCTAAATAATCTCATTAAAAATAATAAAAATTACATTTCCATAGCAGTTATCTATGTCATTTTATATGGGGCATAAATTGTGCCAATTTTGAGAGAGAAAAGTCATTTTTTACGAGCCTCAAGTCTTTGAGCTAGACTCGAGTTTGTGTGGAGTGTCGAGTCTTTTAAACTTTGAGTCCAAATCGTGTTAAAAATGGTAGTTTAATCAGACTTACATAAGTGTAATTTGATTATCAGGAGTCCGGGTATGTACGAATCAGCTTTTATTCAAGTATAATCTACATATATTATTAAGATTCAATTATTGTAAAGGGGAATTTATATCCGCCAGAGAGTGTTATTCAAGTCTAAATCTTTAACCTTGAGTCTGAATTCAGTTGCAGTTTAAGTCGTAGTTTGATTATACTTAAGTGCAACTCAAGTTGTTTTTGGAATCATCGTGGTTTGGAATCATAGTCTCCAGCTTTAATTGAATGTCTTGATCTTAACGCTCAGTTAATGTTGGCCTATTTTTAAATTGTGTGCTCTCGTATAAAAATTGGCAGACTTTAATTTGTTATGTGATTAGAGAGGGTGCTGGAATAAAATAGCAAAATAAGACGACTAAGTAAATCACAGCTTAGATAATAATCAGCTTAGTCAAAAGTTGACAAGATAAAAATTACTTTTTGGCAAAGAATCTGATTTCATATTTATGTAGGTAGGATTTAAATCAAAAATAACGTTAGAATTTGCAAATTATATGTATACATAATAAAGAGGGGGAATAAAAGTAGGGTCTAGACTTTGTATATTGTGGGAGAAAAAAAATCTTATTAGAATAATGTATATTATACTAAAAGTATCACGTCTTCTTCTAGTAAGTAAAACTTTTTTCAAATAGCCCACTAAAATTCTTGTTCGAATATATATATATATATATTATTCAAATCTTTCCTGAGGTCATTTGCTATTTTTTATTTTATTTTATTTCATTCCTTCAAGTCTAACCACGTATCAAAAGCATGGAGTCAATTAAATAGATCAGAGGATACTTATATCTACATATGTCCATATAAGTATGCATTTGAAATAGAAGGATCCTCGGACCGCGTCGCTCATTTTCTTGAAATTGTTATTTTGTACATATACATATTGGACTATTTAGTTGTACTTCATGAAATATGTACATATTCCTCCTCGAGACACACACACACACACAAAAGTGCATTGAACCTATGTAGATATATATAAATGAATTTTTCTCTTTCAAGGATTTGAGGATTTTAATTACCATTTAACGTATTCTTTTTATATTTATATATAAATAAATAAAAAAGGGTGACTTTACTGTTCTTATTATTTATTTTCTCTATGGCAACTCATGCATACAAATATCGGTTTAAAAGGCCTGTTCTATTATTGAAAGTAAGTTGCAATTAGGAATAGCGTTTAATGAGGAAAACGGTAATTAAATGCAAGTTTGTGTTAGAGAGAACCTTTTTATAGGGTAGTTGAAATAACATTGTAAAGTTTATAAAGTTGTAAAATATTATCAAAATATGTAACATAATTAATTTGAAAAAGCTCACAAAAAAGAGGTCGGAATATATATATATATATATATATATATATATATATATATATAGCTGAAAGCAAGGGGCATTGAGCCAGAGAACTTTGATTTTATTTACACTCGAGTTTCATAAAGCTCTGACTTCAACCACCCTCAAATTGAACAAACTTAATTTGAGACTCATAAATTTTCTTACTTTTGAAGACATGTTATCATTTATAGACCATTTTTCGCTTAGTGTCATATGGTTTTGATGTTGTCAATGACTGAATCAGTGCTGAGACCTCAAGCTCTAGGCCCGCACAAGTCTAATTAAATTGCAACTTGCAACGATTTGACTAAAAAGTTGAGTTGGAAATATCTTCAACAACAATAACATTGTTAACATTTTCAAAGACGTTTGGTTCCAGTGATTTATTATCTCATAAAGGAATTATATATATAAAAATCATTGATAATTTTTTTATCAATAAAAAGATGAAATTTATTTGTGAATTTTTATTTAATTCCAGTTGTATAATTTTTGAAGAATATCAATCATAGTTCCTCTGGAGATAATTTGTATTCACGAAGAAAACTTAAGCAATAATTAATCTGTTTTTCTTCATGAATGCATAATTGCTGAATAGTCTTTATTGTTAATATCCTAGATGAAAATTGAGTCAGAAGAACATTGAGCTCACATTATTCAACATCATTAGATTCCGTTTGATAGTGATTGATGCTTAAACTCAAAATGAATGATCAAGATCTGTCATAGTCTCGGCTTTTCAAAGTTTTGGTCTTGTCGTTGTCACAGTTTAAGTGGTCTTGATTAAAACACAACCCGCCCTGAAGAGCATTTGTACTGACCTCAAGGATTGTGTAAATAACTGAAAGTGACGCCATATTGATATATATATATATATATATATATATATATATATATTCAATCATCAAAATTAATCCCCCTAAAAGTAATAGCCCCCCTCCCTCCCTGATGCAATGCACATTCCGTTTTTTTCCATTTTTCAAAAAAATTACATAATTTTTATTAAGTCAATGAGACTTAGAGAACAATAACTCCTTAGTTATGATATGCTATTAAAATTAAAAATTGAATGTTTGGTTTCCTTGAGCAATAGGTCATGTATTTTGGGAAATAAACCATGGAATATCAAAAATTACAAAAGAACACAGTTTGGAATGTTCATTTAAACTTTTTCGATTTCACCATAACATTTATGTAAAAAGCATTTGAGTCATCATCTTTCAGACATTTAAAAAAAAAAAAGAAAAATTCGATTTTACTTCTACACAAAAGGACGTCATTCTCAAACACTAATGAATATTTTGACATGCAATTTGTTGCAAATGTCAGTGTCAACTTAAGAACAAAAACAATAATCTTTACCAGAATCCAAATTAAATTCAAATTTCCTATTATTTTTTGTTTGTAGTAGTAGTGTGTTTGCAAGGATTTTTATTCATTTAAAATGTGACTGCCTCCACTAAAATGTCCGACATTCATATTGATGACGAATATAGCATAAATACATATATATATATATATATATATATATATATATATATTTCATGAAATGAGCTTCAATTTCATAGCATGTTGCTAAAACAAAATTTCAATAATTCTAAATAAATAACAAATCATTTTTACGACCTCGAAAAAGAGGCTTTTGAATGATATGAGCAAGAGTTTACTTGGCATTATTTCAACACCCTTATTTTTCGTCTTCTTTATACATATACCTACCTATGTATAAATAGTCAATTAACACTTGGGGTCAAGAATAAAAAAGGTATGTACCCTTATGAACTTACCTACATACAAAGTTATAAAAGGAAAGAAAGAAAAAAAGATTCTTAATTGAACTTTCATACTTTCTAAGATCGTATGACTTTGATTAAGGTGATTGATTGGCTCTTAAGCGCCTACATATGTAATATCGATACTAGTATTTACAACACTTTGTGAAAAATTATATTTTATGTAAAAAAAAAAAATACTATTTTGAAGATGAACTATGAATCGATGATACTGTAGACATGCATGTTTTGATATTGAGGTAATTATTATTATTTATTTGACTCAGTGATTCTTATTTATCTTTTTACCTTAAATTTCACGCTACATGCTCACGACTCTAATTATTTCATAAATTAATTAAATGATTTTTCTTCTTTTGAAGAATTATTTATTTCAATAATTATTATTATTTACCTATGATTATTGTGTAGGCATGTTTGTCTGTTTACATACAATAGTTGTATGTGAAACTTTATATATTATATGTATACTTACAAACAGAGTATGAGGGTGTAACCTCTCATAAAAAAAAGTTATAAATGGTGTTAATTTATCATTATGTTTGTAATATTTCATATCTAGATATGGAGTTATATATATATATATATATATATATATATCATTACTTTTATTTCTTAATGACCATTTGAAATAGTATATCATTTCATAAAAAAAAATTATTAAAAAAGAGAAGATAAAATTAAAAAGTCTCCTTTACTTCATATTTATTAGAAATTGAAAAAATGAAAGTTTTAAAAAACTAAAAAACAATGATACTGTCAAAGAAACAAAAAATAATTCAAAGGCAAACGTTTTGTTATATATATATATATATATATGTAATTGCGGATACTGAAAGAAATACTTTGCATATGCTCTTTCAAAATGTTTTAGTCTTATATTGATTCCCCACATTCTCTACATAGCAAGTCCCTCTGTCCTTCAATCCCTCAAACACCCTGACATTGATTTATTGAATATTAGCATTTGCGGATAATAATAATAATAATCATTCATTTTTTAGAAATATTTACAGCTGTAAATATCTTGATTAGTGAGTTATTTGCTCCACTCCTAGTGTCCATTTAAAATTTGTTTAACAGCTTTTAAGTTCCTTGAGCCTTAATCACTCCTGCAGAAGACTCAATTCATTCCATCTAAGAACCATTGAGCTTCCTTTGACGTGTCATCTTGATACTAATCGTTATGGTTGGATCAATAGTTTTAATATGAGATTTAAGATGGATTCCACTCTGTCCAGTTCCGTTCTTGTTATCGGTTCTTTAAAAAAATGTTTGAATTTTCAAGACCCCTTTTGTATGTCATATTTTAGCGATCGTCAGTTTACCATTTGGTGTGGTTTTGTAGACTTTTAAGAAGTTAATAACAGATATAGAAACTCTTCACTTTGATGTGACAAGATGTACAAAGTTCGCTCATTCTGTTTTGATTGCAAATAATTTTGGTTGTCTAACATTTTTTTTTGACAAACCATGTATTTTGAACTGGTTTGTGATTCAAGGGATTTCTTGAGTGATTGCTATCAATTATCTTTCCTTTGAGTACTTCAAAAAGGCTCACCAATGACTAATATTGCTATTGGTCATCAATTTAAAAAATAAAGTTATTTTTTGAACACCAAGCAAAGGCTCATAAGATATGAAAGGTTCTCAGAGTTTTTGAATTTCCCTGCAACATATGTACATTTTATCATTTGTAACTCTCTTCCACCATTCTGAAAAAATAAATTTTCATTTTGAAAAAAAAAGTAAAAAACCTTGCTCATAATCTTATGGACCCTCCTCCACTGGAGTTGACCCATATCCCCTATATGGGATACACCCCACACTTTGAGAATTCAAAGTAATATTGTAATTTGCATCGATGTATTCAAGAGATCATCTCATTTGAATATACAAGATATAAGTAAATATCTTAGAGCAACAAAGTTAGATTCATGCCCCTATTTATTATGTCTCTGAACTACTCAACCTAGTGATCTCAAAATTGGTTCAATAGACAAACAAAAGAGAAAATAAGATTTAGACCAACTTGAGTTCATTTTATGTGGATTTTTGCAGAATGGTACCTTTGTACCTTCATATGACAACTAAGTCGAACAATAAATAAGAACAAGCATGTTTTTATAATTCATCATTAACTCCTTCTGAGAAATTGTTTTCTTATTTTATGATGATTGGAAGACTAAAAATGTCAGCTTTTTTCTATGAAAATAACAATACTCTTTAATACTTTTGCAATAAAAAAAAAAGAAGAATAAAAAGTGTCATACATTTTATACGAATGTACACTTCTTCAGCCTATATGTGACACCTATTCGAATTATCCAAGACTTTTGAAAGCTCAATGAAGAAGAATATAATTGAATTCAGTATGGTGTGATCATAAAATATTATTATAAAAGTAGTCAAGACACAGAAAATGGAAGTCAATGCATTTATTTTAAGATTTGCGAGAAATAATATAGAAATTTAAATCATTTTACTCTACGTATTTTTTGTATTTGATTTTTGCAATGTTTTATGCAGTTTTCTAGCCCTAGTTGTTGTAGTGATGTTGCTGTATAGTTAGTATAAATTAAGTGATAAAATATATTCATGTGGGTTGGAAAATTGAGTACCTAACTCTGTAAAAAAAAAAGTTGATTTTACAAATACCAAACGGTTGAAGGTTGGGAATCTCGGAGTTTAGAGGCCTAAATAATGACTTATATATTACATGCCAATACTGTCCATTATATATATTGCATATTATATGATATATGTATGCCAGAAAATGATTTGTTGAGCATTCAAAATGTCGTTGAAGATTTTTCGTGGAATATCCATAAAGAAAAATGAAATTCTAGACCACCCGCTACAGTGAGGGACAAAGCAAAAAATAGTTACTTATATATATATATATATATTTTCAAAATGTCAATGGTTTTTTGGTCATAAATGGTTTTTTTATAGTAGGTATATATTTTTATTCTTATATATTATGGATATGAATAAAATGTGAAAATATTTTGTAATCTAAATGATTTTACAGATCGTTGAAGAAAACAAACCATTAGGAGCGAAATATATGGGTATGAGTCTTTGAAAAACGATAATGGTTTTTTTTTTTTCATTTCTATGCCTCAATTATATATTTATTTTTATCATTTTCATCAGTTATTTAACTTAAAATTAAACAAAGAATAAGAGGACGGGCATCATTGGAAAGGGAATCATGCCTGATATCTCCGTATTTGTAGTTTTTTTTGTCGATCAAATTTGTTTGTTTATAACCAAAGTATGACTGGAAAGAGCATAATTGATTGAAAAGGAACTTATTTAATAAAATTGGAATAATACAATAGAGCGTCCCTACTCATTGGATAATAGCAACCATTCAAAATAAATTACCATTGAATACATTTTTTCATTAGAAAAAAGTAGTTGTATGAAAAGTCATGCATAGATGAGTGTCTGAAGGATTGTGTGTACCCTTTTGGGCTTTATGAGTCTTTAATCCTAACTTCATGTTTCTGAAACATCAACATAGGTTTTATGCAAAAAATTAACTCTAAATGAGTTATAGATCATACTACACTGAAATATCCCTCCATATTATGAGTTTTCATTGCTGTTTGAACCGTCTTTGACGCTATTGTTTCATTACTTTGAATAAATTATTGTGAAATTACATATATAGAGTAATACAAAAGTAGTCATATTCTACATACTTGAATGATGAGTGATCCAGTATATGGCCAGCAAGTTGCCTTCTGTAGTTACTCCTTCAAAAATGCCCTCTCCAAGGATGATGATACCGGAATCTATCCCTTTCTTGTAACTGAAAGTCACGTTGATGTCTCAAAAATACAAATTTCTTGTTCTTATTTTGCATATAAAATAAGGAATTAAAGTTTAATTTTAAGACCACACATTTATTTTTGTCCCAAGTCCCACATATGTTATGTACACTAAAACTGGTTCTAAATAATGTCAACAATTGAATGGTAGAGGACTTATAACTAGAAATAACCTTCTAAAAGTCAGTACTGGTGGGAACAAAAAGCCACTTTTGATTTTTACATCATTATTAGCAGGGGTACCCGGTGTTGCCCAAGATTGATTCAAAAGAGGCAAAGGTACAGATTAAAAAAACTACACTACATCCCTGTTCCCGCAGGTAGCCATGTTAGACCAATGGTTAGGAGTTTTGGAATTTACTATAGCCGAAAACCTTTAAGGGATGTAAAACATTAAGTACGCAAAATTTCACCGATATCAGTCTTGCAGTTTGGGAGTCCATTGTTGGGCATCAAAATAGCAGAAAAGATAAAAAAAACAGCCTTTTGCTCCAATCAGTGAACCGACCTTGAGTCATCTTTGAGTTACATAAAACTGATATCTTGTACTTGAGTCAAGTTGAATTCTAATTAAACTCAAACCAAATTATAAGCGACTACTACTCCGTTTGGGCTCGAGACTAACATACTCGTAAATAGCTCTGGATCTCGATACACTACTACGTTAAGTTGATCATGACCTAAAAGTTTATTGGAAGAAAATGTTTAAAAACTTCAATGTATGAAAAAGAAAAAAGAAAAAAAAATGGAAAGGGAATATAATTTAGCAATATTTTTTTTACAACTTTGAGAGCTCTCATTAGCCTCATAACCCCACTCAATATCCCTTCTCTGATTGCTCCGAGGTAGTATTAACATCATTCCCTCTAGCTTCTCAATCAAATAGATACAGGAACAAAAGAAAATATATTTTATGATACACAAAATAATATACTTACAATTTTATTCCACATATAATTTTTTGCTAACAATTAAGATGAAATATAACCAAATATACTTCATTTTAATAGCCCCCCCCCCCCCATTAATTGCTTCTTCTATAGGGCTCAAATGTAGTAGAAAAGTAATATACATATTAAGGTGCATAAATATATTTTTTTTTTTTTTTGTGAACCATTTGACCTCAAACGTCTGTTAAGAATGATTTTTTTGTATATATAAAATTTTTTATGAGTAGTCTTTTGATGATAGTACATAGAAAAAGAAGCATTTATGATGATACATAATAGACTCCTCATAAAATAACACTTGGATATATAAACGGTTTTTTTTCTTTTGAATATTGAATATTACCAATGTATGTATGTATGTAGGTCCAGGTTCTTAAAAAATAAATATATATAAGCACATAGTTCCTAGGTTTAAAATATTAATATATAATATTTAAGATAATTTTTTTTTAAATATAAATACAAAACATGTATTATTTGACGTTACTAGACCAGAAAGAAAGAAGAAAAAATATTGTTGAGGAAATTAATTAACCGTAGTAAAAAAAATAAAATACAATAATATTGTTCACTTTCATGCCTACCTCAGGTAGCTGAGAGCACATATTTTGTACAAAGTCCTATCGAACGAAAAATTGTATATCTACATACATACATACATAACTATTCCGACTTAATGAGCTATAAATTTGCTGTTTTTATTCAAAAGTATAAATAAGAAAAATGTATAACACAATTTTTGCCCCTCATAGGCCAACTTGTAGGCCCAAAAAAATTGCCAGATTACACCACAAAAACATTCTGAAAAGTGAGAAAAGTTTAAAATTTCATTGCTTTAAATTCCAGACCACAGTATGAAAACAGTTAATTTTCATACAAAAAAGGTAATTTCTCAAACTTCAAAATGCTTGAGAGGCCGTTGAATGCTAAAATTATCCAATTCTTTTTTTTTTTTTTTTTCATCAATAGGGAGCAGAAAAGCCATTGAGGCAGAAGAAGACAAAATAATGGATTAACTCAAACACCGGGTAGCCAATTATACATTATAGTTCAACTAGGCCTGAATATCACTGTTCTGATGAATTGTCATGCTCACTTAAATGTGGGCAAACAATTTATATATTTAAAAAAAAAATTAAAACCTATTAAGCCAAATTTCCCACTTCTAAACAGCATACATATAATTGCACTCACGCGTTTGAATAATATATTGTTTAAGAGATAAAATGGTATGTAGGTATCACCATTGTAAAATCCTTGATATTACAAATTACATCAACTTTATATGCCAATGCAGTAATGATGTAATTAAGGCTCTAAATTTCCCGTCCGCTCTCAATATATTTCTTTATTGCACTTGAATTTCTTTACTGAAAATATGTACAAAAAATCCCAAAATAAAAAGTATACAAAGAGCAGCAAGTCTTTGCCCTTTTTGTTAAGATCCTTGATTAGAAAATTACATGTTTTATTTATTGAGTATATATGTATTTATGTCTAGAAGTTGATGGGTATAGCACCTGACTACATCAATTTAAAACTTTTTTAAAGTATACATATTTTATGTAGGTTAATTTGTATCAAAATAGACGTATTCGTACATAGAGAGAAAAAGAGAGTTGTTTTGGCAATCATATATTGATGAATGTTAGTCGATTCAAATTTGTTTTGTTTTTGATTTGAAGTAGTTACATACCCTAGATAAACATATTTATACTCATAGAAATTATATTTCTGTGGATGTATGTAGAGTCTGTGTCAAGGACATATAAAGAGCTCACTTGTTGAAAAGTTATTTAACAGTTTAAAACCTAATTAGGGTGCCTCCATTAGGAAGTTTTTATTATTATTATTATTATTATTGCATTCTGTGAATGGAAAGGGGTTAGTATTTGGGGTAATTTTGTAAGTGTGGGCTTCACCTCTGCGTTCACCTCTTTTTAAATACAATAGAACCTTTTTTTTTTGTATTTTTTATTCAAGTTTCCTATCAAATTGGTATATAAAGGAATACAACTATTTTGAAAAAAACGGATTAGCTATTTATTCTTCAAAGTAGTTTTATTGTACCTTAGAAAAGAAAAAAGCAAAAAATGAGTCTCAAAGCCAGAGAAACTCTCACATTTCTGAGCCAACATTTTCAATAGAAATGTATATTAACTATTTATGCAAAATTTTCTATCATTTTTCAATGCTTTTATCAAAAAAAATAGGGAGGGACTTGAGCCTCTAAAGACCTCTTTAAAATCACCGCCTCTGGAAAAAAAGAGTCAAATTGAAAATGCAAGTAAATTTTACCTCTTTTCAATATTAATTTGATATACTAGTCGATACAGCGGGTTAAATCCGCCTGAAGTAGTTTATGCAAGAGTGTAAAGATTGTTTTGTATCGTGAGAGTTTCTGGGTTCAACACTTTTAATTATGCATTGTCAAGGGTTTGGGCCTAGTGGTGTCCGGTAAATTCATTGACAACAATTCATCGATAGGTAAATTCATCGACTTTTTTCTCCTAATGCATACTTTCAACAACTTAGAGCAAATTTGTTTTTGCAGGTTTTTTCACAGGAGCACTGACCAGATTAAGATTATATAAAGAAATTTTGTGCATAAAATAGCAAAAATTATTATTTTAATTACATATTTAGGACTTGTATTTCCTGAAATGCACGACAACCAACTTTGAAACTCTACCAAAAACCGTAAATTAGATTTATTTTTAGATTTTGCGAATTGAACGAAGTAAAAACAATGGTTTGAAATAAGGTTTATTTCTATCAAATTTAATCAGATTTGAAATAATTTCCGATAGATGTGAACTTGATGAATGTAAAGAAGAACTCAAATAGGAAACGACAAATTATTATTAAAAGTTAGTTCATCTAAACAGAGGCAGCAATAGGTATACATGAATTACTCTAAGCTGTTGAAAGTATTCATTGGGAGAAAAAAGTCGATGAATTTTTCCATCTTTTGAATTGATCGTCGATGAATTTTCCTTGACCTGGGCTCAATATTCAAAGGACTTTTGGAGGGTTTTTTTAGGGGGGTCTCTCTTGTTGACACTATGTAATTATGGTCTGATTCCCCAAGAAGCTCTATACGTGAATACACACTACTATATGACTCATATAGAGTTGTATACTAAATACCGAAAGATTCAATTCAACTACATTTTGCTATTTTTTACAATGTATTCTTAGGGACAGAGTTGGAACTGAACCTTTTTAAGTATGTACATGCAATGGTTGTGTGGAATCAAGTTCATTCCATGGATTTACCTTAGGTAGAAAGATAAAAATGCCTCAATTTGATCACAATAGAGGTATAATAAAATAAAAATAAAAGAATTCTTAATGGCAATTGCATTATTCCTAGGAAAAGGCATAGGGTTTTAAGGGGCAATACACACTATATATCATTAATTGAGAATCAGATTACCCCTCATAAATACTTGTGTCTATTTAGATAAAATGTACATTTTTTTTCCCTTCTTCTTCTTCTTGTTGTTTCAAGGAAACAGGGATGGGAGAGGCAGGGGTAGTCACGCAAAGACGGATGCATTCTACCAGCTCAGGCAATAATAATAATAATAAAAGTAATCACTCAAGAAGTTCCGAAGAGAGAGGAAAAAAATTATTTTTTTTTGTTCTTTCTTTCGAACTTTTAAGACATGATTTGTCAGCCCATAAAAGGACAAACCGAATTTTGATTGATCATCATCAATTCATAGTGTTTTTTGATGGGTGAAAATAATAATAATAATAATAATAAAAACACACAACAAATTTATTCTTTGAGTTAGTTCATATCATACTTTAACAAACCAAAAGTTAGGGGAGACTCGGGGCAGTTGTAAAGGTGAACAACAACTTTTTTTTTTTTTTGTTTTTTGTATCAAACAGTGAAAAAAGCCGCAAAATATACTAGTGAATTGTGTAGTATCATTTACTATTAATGAACAAATATATATATTTATATATATACCATTCATCCACTAGAGTTCTTGGGTGATATTCCATTAAATGGGACGTTGAGATCTAAAAGAATATGTAATTTTTTGAAGAAACAGTATTCTTTGTAATAGAAAAGTCATTTTTTTTTTGCTCTGATGTATACATAATTAGTAATTATGTATCTAAGGGTAACTAAATCACAGTAATTTTTTTTTTTAAAAAGAAGTCCAACTGACCCCCCTACAGATATATTATGAGACAAATTTTCACATTTTTCACAAATTTATTTGTATATTGTTTTTTAACTACAGATTTCCTTTCATTTATTAATTATATTTTGATACCATAAAACGCATTTCATGCTCATGGACTCCTACCTACAAAACATTTTATTTTTTTCTTCTTCTCTCATACCAAATATGATGATGGTTGGTTATCAAAAAAAAATGTATTTTTAATTATAAAACACTCACTACTCAAACATCAAACCTTGCCAAGGAAGATTCCTTTCGTGAGATATATTTATTTATATAGGAATATAATAATATTCATGTTGTATGTACATCTGATATTTTGTTAGAAAAACAATCTTAAAGAATTCCAATTTCTCTTTCATTCTCTTTTCCCCTCCTCCTTTGATTGATTCCTTCAATCCACTTACATTTAGTGTAAAATATATATGTTAATCATATACATACATGTCTATATATACAATATATTACAACGTGTGTTGTAGCGTAGACATATGGAGCATTCTACATATCTCCAATCATACATGGTACATATTTCTTGACTGTATTTACGACTAAATGTGAAATATGAAGTCATTTGTAATAAATTACAATTAAAAAAAAAAATTATATAATATTTTTACTTGTGAAAATGTTGCTTTTAAGTCAATATAAAAGTTGAGCTCTTTAAATATATTTAATTTTATCAAATACTTGACTGAGCAAATACCTACACTTTACAATCAAAGTCTACCCCTTTACTTTAACAACAACAACAACAACAATAGAAAATATTTTTATCCAAAGTACATTTAAAAGTCGATTATTTTTGTTTAACTATTTAACTTTATAATTAAGTTTAATACAATTTTAATTATTTATAAAAATGAGGAGTTTTTTTTTTTTTTTTTTAATGAAGTCTATAAAAAATCGGTCTTTTCATCTACTCTAATTGTGGTACTACTTTGTAGTCTCTGTTCGTGGTCTTGCAATGTCTATGGTTATTATATGGGAGAGAAATTTTTGAAATGAAAAAATATTCTATAAATTTTTTTTGAATATATCTTTGAATTTGTTTAATTTTCTTTGTAGATATTTTTGGAATGGACTCTCTTCTTCCATGTTTGATGACAAAATGACTCCATTGAAAGTTGAAAGTGTTTGAATTAAATTAATTAAATGATCCTTTATTGCTTCAAAACTTTATCTGTTAGCCTTAATTTTGTAATGTAATTTTTAGAAACAAAACGCTCTTGTTTGTAGCTACTTTCTGTATCCTAATATGAGACAGACACTGTTGGAGTCAATAATTGAGATACCCTACTTGAGAGAAAAAGCAGAAACGCAAAACAAAACCTATTTTATATTTGCATATTTCTAACCAACATAGTTATTGTTTGACCCTTTTTCCCCAACCCTCATTGGCACTTATACAAAGGGCCCTTTTTTGTGTGTGTGTTTTGCCCTGTTACTGATATTCCTTGTGCTGTTGTTTTTCTATGTATCTTTCTATATGTATATTTTTTATAATCTGGATTTCTCCTTTTTCGGATCGAGCCATTTTGTACTAAAAGCTATAAGAATATTCAGTACTGGGGTAATTAAGGAGTATAATTTTACGAAAAACTTTAAGAATTATTTTTTCTCATGACATATTTTGTTTAATAATCAAATCAGTGGTATCTAGTTTAATATTTATTATGAGGGCTAGCAGCTTGGTCTTCAGAAAAAATTTTAATAAATGAAGTTGATGGAAAACAATTTTGTGTATTTGTCGGAGTCTTATACTGTGTTGTAAGGCTCGTATTCAAACATTGACCCGTATCCAAAAAGAATACCAGGATCGGAGCTGTTAAAATTTACATTTGATCTCTGAACAGTCGTGCAAAGATCCGTTAGGTCCCGTGAACCGTGAAGTTAAGACTCGTGACATCCCTGATATATATATATATTTATACATAAACAAAATTCCCTTCAACAGCTTTTTGAAGAGAAAGAAAAAAAGGAAGATATTTCAAAAATGGGAAAAAAGGAAATATCAATTAAGTGGAACTTTGCCCCAAGGAATCCTTTTTATACATAGTATATCAAATAAACGTAGAATAGTTTCTCCTCAACAATTTCAATAAACGTCCTACCTGGAAATGCTAAAGTTAGAAAAACCTCAGAGTATTCAACAAAGTTGAATCCATTTACCCATGTCTACATAATTCATTTTCCTCTCTATAAAGAGTTATTCTTCATAACTTACAAATTATGTAAAATCCATGGCCTATAATTGACCAAAGAAAAAAATAGAATTTTCTATTTATTAGTTGAATAATGTATTTAAAAATTGTTAATTTAATTTTCACTTCGTTTAGACGGGGGTTGAAATCAGAATTTGTATAGCTGATACAATTTCTCATTTCTTTTTTTAAATATAAATAAGCAATTATGAATCTTCTTATTTAAGAAACAAAATTTCTTTGTATAATTTTACTAAACAAAAATAAATAATCATGTGAACGAAGCCAAGACACTTGTTAAACACTTTGCTAAAAAAACAGAATGATACCCCTCTGTTTATCCTTCTTTTTCCAAACCAAGATCTCTTAACCTGGGCTTAGTAATTTTGAAGTAATACACTTTGATTCATGGTGCATTTCATAGTTTTTTTTTTTTAATAGTGTTGAAATATCCATACAATTAGATTTATACATACAAATAATTCAAAATAATATTCTCTAAATGTAACTTGTTCAAGGATCAAAAGATTAGTTTAATTTTTTACAAATTAGTTTTAGAATAAAAAATAAGAGACTATTGTTATAACTCTGTTTTCCTTTAAATGCTACTCAAAAGATAGTTATAATGTTTCATATTAAAAGCGTTTATGATATTGACCTAATAAATTTAAGGAATGATATTTAATTATTAGACCGTACGTTTTTTATTTGTGTCTTAGAGTAGAAGAACCTGATGAATAAGGGATGGATTTTGAGTTATACGGCATAAGTTTATCTATAAAGAAACTACTTAGACACCCTTTTGTTAACAATAGATTGTATTTTTTGAATACAAATTCACTTAGAGTAATGACAGGAGGGTGGATATAATATAAGTACATAATATAATATTAAATTACATTTTATTTTTATACTTTTGGGTTATAGAGTTGTTCACTTCATGTATGAGGAGTCCTTTCATCTCTTGATTGACCCGACTCTTCCACTCTGTAACACATCTCCCCATCATTCTTTGTAGGCAACTAATTTACTTATAAATTATGATGACTACCGTTTGAGTACTTTTCAATTCATCAAACAAAAGTTAAATACAGACGAATCAAGAGTATTCACATTTCTGACTCATTAATCAATTCGTACAAGTATTTATTTGTCAATTTCTCTCAAGTCCTGCCAATGATAATTTATTGAATGGTAATAATAGTTATAAATAAATCGCTATCAAAAAAACTTTTAAAATTCAACCCACGCCTTCTAATGAACGACTACTATTTAGGGGTCGAAAAAGGCCCCTCTTCGAAGTGGAGCATGATACAAATTTGACATGGTTTAACAATTAAAAAAGTGTAACATATATGTAAATTTGTCTAATTACTAATGGGATTAGACTTTTACAATTGAATAGTCATTGAATAATGCATTAATTAATAAAAATAGGACTATCTGGCAGTTGTCAACGTTCCGTGTAAGTTTCTTTTCAACTTGTTCATGCTCCAAAATAGGTAGAAAATACACTTTTTTTTTTTGTATTTATTTTTGAGTTTTCCTTTGAGAAAAAAAAAAAAAACTCTCGAATAAATAAAACACATAGTATCAAATACTCTGTGTATCCTTGAGAGTCAAAATTCCAAAAAAAAAACCAAAAAAAAAAAACAAAAACCCACAGTAGGGGATTACATGTATTTATACAAATTGTACATATTGTATACATACTTTCATTTGCTTGATTTCATTTTGGTAGTATGTAGGAACAAGATCCTTGATACTCATATAAGAAGATGGATCTCATCTCAGGGGGTGTCCAGAGAGCAAAGGAAGGATCTGTAAAAAAAACCCGAAAAAAAACAACAACAACAACAAGGAAATGTAATGAAAGTTTAATATGAGACAAAAGGAATGAGATTCTCTCAGAAAAATACACTGGTAGATATGGCAAATGGGCCGTTTAGTTTAAATTGTCTCAGCTTGGGGTTTTTAGCAATTTCATTTCAAGGCCCTTGTACATACCTCCTACAATAAAATCCATTATTTACATATTGGGAGTAACTAAAATTATTGGTTTTAAGATCTATTGTAATACTCATTTGTAGCAGGGAATAATTATCTGAATTTTTAGAAATATTTACATCTGAAAATTTCAAATGTTTATAATATTCACTTCAGGTAAAAAATTAGCATATTTTAGGTCAATATTCCCTACTTTATAGGATCCAAATAACAACAATTGAAATTTACGGATGCAATTGTCTTTTCAAATATCAAAATGTGGAAATTTACTAATGCAAATATGGGTCAGACTATCTAAAAATGTTTGTTTGTTAATATATATATACATATATATAACAGATAAAATAAATAGAGGAATCAGAAATAATTAAGAAACATAAAATATGACAAGAAGTAGGCTTCAAATCAGGCCTTCTCCAGGAGGATCAAAGCTACCTCACCCAAGACTAAAACAATACCAATAATCAAAGGGGACGAGACACTGAGAAAAAAAAAGTTTTTGTTTTATTTTAGGCAAGTAAATTTTTAATCTAATTTGATTTTGGTCGACCTCTAGGACCAAAACGAGACAAATGCTGATTTCTAGATCTGCAACACTAATTTCTCATATTGAAATTAGAGTGAGAATTCATTTCTTATAAATAAGAAATGCAGATCATTTCCGGATACAAATACAATAAGTAAATAAGTAGTTTATTGTGAACAACGTAAATATAAAGAAATTGATTCATTCATGGACCCAAACTACTTGATGAATGCATTGTGCTATAAACTACATATTATATTCATTGAAAAGAACCAAAAAAAAAAAAGAAAGAAAGAAAGAAAGAAACTTAACAGCTTATCCCTGATGTGCTGTCCAAGAACTACGTGGATAAAATCCATTAATTTATTTCTATGTACCCCCAGTTACTATCATAGATCAATATATATTTTTAAGGAGTGAGTGAAACCGTTATTTGGCAGATTGAAAGGATCTACAAATCAATGATTCATTTCACCATCTACAAAAAGAAAAAAAAAAAGAAAAAGTTTTTCTAAGATATAATCCCCCCCCCCCTCTCAAAAATGGACGCTCAAAATAAATCCATCTAAAAGGAGGAAGACTTCTGGACCCTATTCGTATTTTACCTATTCAATAGAATAATGATACATTACTTTACAAGCACAAAAAAAAAAGAAAAAAAAAAGAATTCTCTGCTTACTCACCTACATATAACACTTGTAAATCCTCATTCCTCTTATAAATGTATGTAACATCCGGATAGGCTATGCCGTTTGTCCTCTTTAATGAGTGTAGGTTTTTTCTTCTTCTTCAAATCCCTTGTAGCCTTTTCAAAACAATAGGAGTCATAATATTTAGCTATGACCTAATAATAAAGTAAAGAACCTTACGCAAATTTTAATGTGTGGGTAGGGAACTCAAAATAAGGGTACATTTAGCTATCTCCTCATTAATGAAACAAAGGTATTTGTTATAGCAAAAAGGAAAGGGGATTTTGATTTGAAAAAACGTTATCAAGGATATGTATAGACATTTGCGTATTATTTAAATAATATTTATTTTTTTTCAACTTTTTTTTTTTTGTTTTACAAATTATGTTTGCGTGCCGCATAGTCGAGGTTGAATTTAAGTAATTAATTTAGTATGCACTAATGGCTAGCTACCTAGGGTATAATTAGAAATGAGACCTTCGATTTGTTTACTTATAATGGTTAAATTAATGCGTGTAATTATGTTAATGCTCGTGTGTAAGGCGACTCTAAAAGCAATGTGTAAGAAACTTCTTCGATTGATATTAAGAATAACGGTACAATGAATGCGAAACACAAGTTTATTTTACAGTATTTAAAAGGATTTTGATTCAACATAATAGTAGGGAAGACAGTTACAACACTTTTTGCTTACTACTGCTCAATGGTTACTAGGAATGGTTTGAGTTAGATGCACCCAAAAAAAAAAATAACACAATATACTTACGATCTGTCTTCTATACATTGAATTTATTTGTAGACTATATTAGTTAGTAGTTTTTTTTTTCACAAATTTTATTCCTTTAACATTTCTCAAAAGTCATAACTGCCCCCCTTTGTAACAGTTAAAAAAATCAAGAAAATTAGACTAAAGGATATTTTTGAATAATAATAAATAACTAAACTTTCACAAGGTGTTGAATTAAGTTATTAATTTTCCATTTATTACTGTATATTAAGATATTGTAAAATTTTTACTATACATAGATCACGGATCTGTGTAATGAATTTGCGAGAACTTAAGCTTTGAATTTTAATAAATTATATCAAATAAATATCAAAATAATCAATTACTCAAATAATACAAGTGTCATTACAAAAGTAAATTACTGTTAGCCCTAAAAAAATCATTTTTTATCCAATATCTTAAAAGAAATGTTATAAAGTTGTGAATAATTCTCATTAAATTATATTTATATATGTATATATATACAATTTGTGTTTGAATTTCACGGTCATAGCATTTTTTAGTATCTAATAAAAAAAAAGGACTTCCTTCAATTGTCCTCAGTCTTTTCTATAAATAATATTTGATGCTATAAGCACGAATCTATAATTATGATTTTTCCTTCTTATATTTTAACAAATCATATTTCTGTTGATTTTTAGGATTATTTTTGAGAGTAAATAAATTCAGTAGAACACTTATAAATAAATGATTATATCATTTTTTTACAAAAATAATGGTTTTTATTTTATTTTAATGTATGTACATATGTGGGATGATTCAATCCTGAGAAAAATGAAAGTGAATATTTTTTTTATAAAAAAATGTCTTCTTTTTTAAGAGTTTTTTTATTATTATTATTAATGGATAGTAACACCTCAATTGTGTTACCTTTTCAAGGGCATTTGAATCATACATACATATATGCATTCATAATATGTATAACGGATACTTGGATCAAGCAATGTTGAGAAGCATGAATAAAGTTAAAAATAAGCCATTGAATTGATAACCACATTGTCAATGCTGACTATTTGAGTTAAAACCTTTTCAATTTTTCAAAGTACTTTTTGATTTTTGTTTTTGTTTTTTTCAAATAAAATGAGATGAATATATGAAGAGATCAATGTCTATAACGTTGACGTACTCCATGCATCAGAATATGTAATTATCAATCCATCAGGAAGGCATTAAGATACTTAGCTTTAATTTTAAAGTTTTTATTTTACATTCAAATACACATTCAAAAAAATTCCTCTCATCGTGAAAATTTTACCATCAAACCATGGACCAACCCTAATTCTCTTTCTCATCTTCTTGCAATTCAATGTATCAAAATGAAGTTTAATTGTAGAGAAAGTGTGGCAAAAATAAATTAATAAATTATATTTCTTTTAAGATATTAATGTGTTATATTATATTAAAAAAACTTCACCAATGTATGTAGTTTTGAAGAGGTCAAACGAAGAAGTACTATTAAATCGCAGCTGTTTATAATTAGTATAGAATCAACTGAATAAAACAGCTGAATAAAGTACATAAATAAGTTTGTTTATCTCAAAAAGCTAGTTCTGTTGCAACGCGTTTATTCCCTATATGGTTGTTATTTATTTATGCATATAAATCCATGAGTACGTACCTCTTCCAGGTGGTAGTCGAATAGCATCAAAATATCAACAAAGACCACACAGGGAGGGAGGACTAACACACCACACAATTTACTTAGCATCTATTTATTTATTTTTTTTACAATAAGGCCAATTTAAAGCAAATTTTTTTGGGAGGTTTCTTTCGCCTATATGTATAAAATAACCGTTGGATGGTTGGATTTTGAGTTAATTACCGTCATTATCAACCGATTACCTTTCTATATATGTATATATACAGATTACAGTCAATTATCTGATCTGATGTACACATATACATAAAAAAAGTACAAAAAAAAAAAGATTTTTTTAAAGGAAAATGAAGAAAAAGCTAATTTAAGACATGGGGCTCAAAAACTACGTTGTCATTCCGCGTTAGATGGAATTGCTTTTAATTAACCGGGTAAAAAGCTGGATAAGGGATACACAAATGTATATATATTGTATATATACATATAAGAGGGATATATGCCCCTCTGGTTCAAAATGATTTGACAAATTATAATTATTTTTATTATTCATGGGTGAGAGTTTGGGCAATCCTTTCGAGTCAAAGGAATCATCAAAAAAGAAAATACATTTACTGTATACTTAGTTCCATCTTTGCTTTGGTTTTATATATTATATTTATAAAATAGGATTACTTAAATACAAACATAGGTATAAGGAATAGTGAGACGCATGTCTTGAAACCCAATGTGCATCATCTTGATATGGGCTGATGATCCATCAAATCAAAATCCCTCTGATCCCATCGTCTCACCTCATTATTTTTCCTTTTTCAACGTTTATTATTATTATTATTATCAAAGTTATTTGAAGAAATGACTATTTTTGAACATACATACATATGTATATATATATATTATCATTATACTCTATCATCATCAATGCAGGCGCAACATGCAGGAACGACAACTCTTAAGTCATTCTTATTCCACCTAGGCTGTACATAATATGTAGCATGTGGAATCCTTGTGTCCCTCCCTAATCAATAGACAAGAAAGTAAAGAAAAGGAAACTGTCATGATGAGATGATTCTTATAAATCAAGATAAAAAAAAATATATATATACAAGAGAGACTCCAAAGAGTGGCAACACAAAGTGACTTGGAATGTTTAATCTCTGTTTTTTCTCTAACTAAAAATAAAATAAATAAAAAGGACCATTTTCCCCTGACACTGAGAAGAAGAAGAAGAAGAAGAAGAAGAATTAATGGACAGCGCGACATTGAACTGAGGACAATAAAAAATGCTTTATTTTTTTTCTTTCACTATATTATATGTATGTATGTATACCTTTAGGGTGGGGCAGATAGGGTGTAGATGGAATGGTATTGAGGGTGGAAGGTAGTAGGTAGAGCAACTGCCCAAGTCCCCTAAGGACTTCACCAAAATAATAATAATAATAATAATACTAAGGCTTCTTTTTTGTTGTTGTTGCTAATATGTAAGGTGGAGTTGAGGGCAACGGTTTCAGAGGTGATTCTATTGAGGGAGGGAGGAAGGGAGGGAGAGAAGGGAAAAACCTGTAACCTTGACTATGCATTTCATCATCATAATATACCCATGTACATATGTATGTTGCAGATGCAAAATGAGTAAAATAATATGTGAACGACTCTTGATTTTGTGGTCAACCCCAAAATAAATCCTTGATTGACATTGATATTTTCTCTTTTAATACTTTAAACAAAGTAAATAAGTATTTGTCAAATTTCCAATTGAACAATACTTTAAACCGCTTTACCTTACTTCTCTCAAGGATGGAATATTTCTTAGGTAACCTTAAGTATATAAACATGTCGTATCTATGTACATCAATGCGACTACAACAAAAATAGGAGGAAATAGTTTCTTTTGATATATATATATATTCTATATGTAGGGTCCGGGATTAACATATCGGCTCTAAAATGTATGTTAGTAGATACAAACGGATATTACAAATTACATATTATTTTCCTTTCAATTTTTTTTTTAAAGGCACTTTGCTAAAGTCAAGTCTTTACTTTGCAGTTCCAGACACATGCCGGATCTTTGCCATGCGATTCGGAGGTCATTTGTAAGCATTTTGGGCATTACAATTCAAGTCATGGTTGTGATACAGTATTACAAATTCATTTTTCAACTGAGAATCATGGCCAGGTATGTTTTGAGAGTCATTGAATAAACTGATTGAAAAATCAGGGGAGGAGGGAAATCCTCATCTATTGGTTTATTTTTGTCCTAGAGTTGTAATAACCAAAGTTCATATAAATTTTAAGATCCGGATTTGTCACTGAAAGTACAGTTCTTTTTTTTAATCCCTTAAACAACAGAGCAAGTATTGCAGTTCCTAAATTGAAGATTCGCATACCCATCATGTTCAACCCCTAGTTGGAGTCGTGACTTAAGTATGCAGGCCTTTGACAGTAAGTTTTTTACATCCTTAACATTAATCAAGTGATAGTTTTTTTTTAAAAAAAAGATAGAAACAATCAAATGACACTACATAGATACAGAGTTCCATATATGGAAAACATTGGCAAGGCAATAAAATAACTTACATTATGGAGCCTGAAAGACCTTTTCTGCAGAGTCTCAATTTTGAAATTGGTTACATGCATGTATAATATGACTTTGAGCTAGCAATTATTTGATATGTCCAAGGATTCACTTTCTAGAGCAATATTTAGTTAGAATTTCCTCACTCAATGACTTCCATCATTTAATCCCATGTCGTAATCATGAAATGAAAATCCACTATGACAGCTTACTTAAAGGAGCACTCACTAGAGCGTTTGTAAGGTCATTTGTTTCATTTTAATATCCAGCATTTCCAGGTAAATTGAGTCCTTATTTCCAAGTTATCCCTGCTTATAAGCCGACTATGGAGTAAAAAGTTTGTATAACAAATTATTTTACAGAGACATGAAAAGACAAAAAATAGTATAACTATAACTATCCCCACTTGAGCATAGCAGGTCTGTGATGCCCTTAGATGTTCTAGGCTGCAATCATGATACATACAATGAAGGGATATTATTTCCTGGCCGAGGGGTAATAATTCATTTAGAATGAAATAATATATTAACGGCCAAATTGTACTTGATTTCCTTTTCCTCATTATCATTTGGTAACATTGGATCTCCAAGTTACGAAAGGGGGGTCTTATTTACATCAATTGTTGTCAAACCGTCAAAATCTTTTAAAACAAGAGCTAGCAATTTATGAAAGCGTATTTTGTAGAGCAATTATTAACTTTGAACCAAAACAACGGGTTCAAAACAAAACAAACAATAAACCATACGACGTCATACCTAGATAATTTGATTTTCCGGTGTACCTACCTATATCTATCTATGCCTGAATGTACATTCAAAACAATACTAAAGAGATACAAGGTACTGATTAGGATCTACCTAAAGAAATTGCAAGTTTCAGTTTTTCTCATTTCTATTGAAACGTCAATGGTTTATGTACTATCTTGATAATAACAAAAACAATCTACCCTTAAGTAGTAGCGATATTTTCCAGACTCTCCACATGGGTATCCATATACCAATAATAAAAAGAAAAACAATCAATAAATAATTGCAAAAACTACATACATACATTGACAAGAATCTCCAAAGAAGTGGAGTGGATAAAATATACATATGTATATTTATAGTATTGAGGGGAATAATGATGCATTTTTAGGAACAAACAAAAAACAAGGACTCCTCTGATTATAAATCATAAATATACATTGGTAACTGATGGAAGATCTCTCAAGTCATTCAATGTCACCCTAATCAATTATAATGAAGTTATCGTAACAAAATACACAAATAAACAATGACATGATGTTAATCAAATCCAATAAAGTTACACTCGGAGTTATATTGAGATTTAAAAGTGATGTATGTATGATTACATATATATAAAGTAAGGTGAGACACATAGAACTATGTGGGTAACAATGTCTGGAGTCGATTATTATTATCTTTTTATAGACTCTTATAACCTCATGCATCATGTAGTGTACATACATATGTCCTTATAATGGAATTTAAACAATATTTATATATCTATGAAACCCAAGAAGTAATCGTCTGATATACATATAAACTAATACCTAAATATTATACAGAAATGACCATAAGTTTATTCAAAGTAGGAAATGACATAAAAAATTTATTTTATGTCGTCATGGATGACCATAAAAAGGGCTACATCATTTATTTAGCCATAAAGGATAACCTTTATCTTTCTACCCCCTAAAAAATGCACCTCAAAATACCCTCCTCTATAAACCTTCAAAATAAAACACCATAATTGACACAATGTGATCTGTAGATTGTATCTCGCGCAACCTTTTCCTCTCCAAAAAGAAAAAGAAAAAAAAAAGCCCAAAATCAGTTGAGAGTTGTTGTTTTGCTATTATTTTCAACTGTGAGACTATTTTTTAATAATAGAGCCCTTTCACGTGCTGTTAATATTACATAAGTCGATCATTTTAGAAGAAGTTTCTTGTTTCTTTAAAATGAAGAAAAATCCGTTATTGGATGTCACAATGGGACGAACAAAGAAAAGGATTTAAAGGGACTATACTTTAATTTAAAATAAATCACTTTTTAGTTATGTATTTTTTATTACATCATTATACATTTAAATAGTGTATAGACAATAAATCAACCATTACATTTGAAAGGATTTGATATTTTCCTCTTATTATACTATATACTTTACTGGTTCCCTAATTGAATCAAAACAAACTTAATTGTAAAACTATTTCATTGGAATTTTCAATACCTAGTAATAACCTGAATTTATTTTATTTCTATTTGTTTTTGTACATCAAGTTGTATTAAAAAAAAACAGCTAATTTAAAAGACATTGGATAATGTTTCCCTTAAGGGATTTATAAAAATTCCTCCATTGTATTCAATAAATATATATCAACTCTATGCCCTCAATAGGGCGCTGTGATGCAATCTGTGATGTCAGTAAAAACGCTCTGTAGTAGATAATTGTTCATAACTTAACTACTTAATTGAAATTTAATTAATCCACGTTTAAAACACGAATAAGAGGCAAGAGTAGTTGAAAAATTGATTTGTTAATGGGATAACGCTATGACGACTATCTGATATTAAATAATATAAGTATTATTTTTTTTTAAATGACCAAGACTTTATTCATAAGCAATGTTACAAAAATAAAAAAATATGAAGAGAGAAGGATAACTATAAAATAAGTTTTCCTTGTAACCAACTCCCAAAAATAGAGTTCTTTTTCTCTCATATATTCACAATTAAATACCGTATAATTATTTTTTGTCGTACTCCTTAGAATCTAAAGATTCATTATTTTATTTTATTAAAATAAATAAATTGTAAATAATTTTCTATGAAATGAATTGTTTAGTACTAAGATATCTAAAAAAGAAAAAGTAGACAAAAATGGACAATTTCAGAATAAATGATAGATACAATAACTTGTCGGCTTCTAAGAAGTATATATAACAGGTCTAGAAATTAAATTTTTTTGTATCATTAGTGACATTAAGTAAATGAAAAATATCTGCAAATATATATATATATATAAGTGCACATTTTTAGACAAAAAAATAAATTAAGCATATCCTTTAAAGACGGAGTAAAGTGTTTCTCAAGCTTTTTTGAAGTTTTGTACTCATCTCCCCCCCCCCCCCCTGGAATCACGACAAGCTTTTTGGGAATAAACAAAAATACAACGTATTCTCCCTTCAGTTGTCTTTTATCAGTTGACTCTTCTGATTTAAAGCAGCTGACTCTACGTATTATGAACTCCAAAAGGGTATTATTATTTTGATTTATTAAAAATATATCAAATCATGCATTGTGCGCCCTTTTTTTGAATTTTTGAATATTATACTAGTATTAAGTATTGATTTGAATATTGGTAGAATTTACCAATCTATAGAACATTTAAATAATTGTTTTTCCAATTTTTTTATTTTCCCTTTTGAGAGTCAAGGTTGCGAGTGACCAAGAAATGTTTATCGTGAATATATATTTGAATACACAAAATATTTGAACACTTCCTTCCAATTGTCAATTTTATATATTTTAAATCATGTATTGGTTTTTTCCCCAATAAAATAAAAACTTGAATCATGACAAATTATGATTTTTCATGTCTATAAAAGAAATAATAATATTATTTCAACTCCCTAAAATTACTCTATTTTGTTAGTAGGGAGATGTGTCCCATTTTATAAATACTTTAGTGATTTGTACTTGAAATATATATATGAAGTTTTTGATCTCGCCTTGATCTTACTGGGAGCAGGATTGAGTTAAATAAATGTATCTAAATTTAACTCAAATTCTAATATTTGTATATTATAGATTCAAAAAAGTCTGGAGAAATTCACTCCACTTGAGTGAGTGCAAGCACTTTTACACCAGTCCTATTCTGGGCCCTGTAGATATATTAAATAATCTAAAAGAATGAACAATAGATGGATAATTGCAACACTTGATGTAACGAACTCCATGGTAACGAACGTTACACTTTCTCAAATATATCTTCAATGAGTATGTTTTGAATTTTAATGAGCTACATATTTTATCAAGATATAGCAAAATAATCAATACTTATATTAAATGATATAAGTGTCAAGTAAAACAATGACAAATTGACGTCATCATTGCAAAAATACTGTTTCTTCAAAAAATTACTTTGCGTCCTCAAAATCAGTTTTTACCAAATATCTCAAAGTGAATGGGACAAAAATGTCTGTTTTTTGTGGGCTCATAAGCCTCATTATATTCATCAATTGGGGTATGAACTTCATGGCTATATCTTTTTGGATGTAATTGAAAAAGGGATAGAAACTGAAACTGTTTATGGTTTTCCCTACGTATTTTATCAAAAAATAATTACTTGATAAATAGGATGATCATGTAGCCTGGAAATACATCAAAATGTACACTTGTAAATGAATCTTTATTAAAACATTATATTTTTGGAATTGTTACCCAGAATTAGAACCCTGTATTTTCATTTATAGTTCTTCACCTTCCAATTGTTGTACATAGATCCTTTGTGTGCATTTTCGTGGAAAAATCCACCATCAATTTTTTAATTATAAAAATTAAGTGTACAACTCGAAGGAGCTACGTCGGATTATAGATATTGATTGACTTGTTCTTTGATAAAGAAACTTCATAGTTTCCCCTATAGTCACAGGATCCATACTTACATATCTCTGGGTGTATTGTTTTAAAAAATAACTTTGCATAGGTACCACATACCACGTTCACATTCCCTCATGTTCCCAACAGAAATGTAGTAGTGTTCAATTTAAGATCTCTATGGTCTTAAATTGTACAATTAATTGCAGTTAGTTCAACCATATTTGTTATTTATGATTGCACCTACTATCAAACTGTGTCATATTACTGTGGGCAAAAAATATCCGAAATCAAAAAATCTTTATTTAATCATAAAAATTCATTTCATCCCCCCCCCCCTCATAAAACGTGTTTTTTTTAAATTTTTCAGAACAGTTACAAAATTATTATTAAGTAAATAATCCCAGAACAATAACTGCAGAATTAAGATATGCCATTAAAATAAAAATATTGAGTAAATGTATTGCAAAAGAATACAGTCTGTAGTATTCATTTAAACTTTTTTCATTTACACAACTTTTCTCCAAATTATTTGCGTTTTAGTCATCATCTTTCAAACATTTTAAAAACAGACTTATATAATAAATAAAACAGAAATAACTAATTAATCCTTGTGCGGCCTGGTACATCTGATTGATCCACGGACTGGGGATTAGGGACCACTGCACAAAAGGGCAACACGTATCTCACACACTTATGAATATTTATACGTGCAAATGGGCGCAGATGTACGTGACAGTTAGTCACAACTTAAAAACAAAAACATTAATCAAATCTACCAGAATAAAAAAAAATCAAAATTAAATTCAAATTTTCCTGTATCTTTTGCACATGGATATCCTTTTTGGTTGAAAAAACCTTTTATAATAACATACGTATGTACGTACGTACGTGAATTCCTTAAGAGTCTTTGAACCATTTATGAATGGATTTCAGCTTTCATTACATAAACATATGATAAACCCATGAATGAATGTATCTATGTATATATATATATATAAAAGAAATGGTCAACGGCCAATGGTTTAAATGGGCTTTTTGTGAAAGATAAATTGACATTATTATTTTTTCTCCCTTCTTTCAAAAGAAGAGGTATACATATGTATATACATAGTAGATATATATAAATATATATTCTTAAAAAAAAAAAAAAAAGTCGTAATCAGTGAAAGTGATGATAGCCCCTACGAAGAAGAAATGGACTCTACAGAAGAAAAAGATGATGATAAACTAGGGACTCGAAGATGTTTTTTTTCTTTTCTTTTTTTTTCTTCTCTTTCTTATAAAGTTATATAAAGTACTGTAGATTTTATATTAGTATAAAAGTATATCCTATGCATATGAGGAAAAAAAATACATTGAATCATATGAATGTTTTAGAGGTCGTAGTAGGTAGATCTAATTTATTGATTAAAGCAATGAACGAAAGAAATGTAGATATAACATATTATTATGTACCTAAAAAAGATCATCAGAGTATGTTTTGTTTTCTCAAGAGTATCTCATCAACCATCTGTAATGAAATTGTTTATCTTTTATTGAAACAATACTAGAAAAAAAAAACATGTTTTAAGACAGTTTCATGGGCAATATCATAAAATAAAATAAACCTACCCAACAGTGTATGTAGCTAACTAACCATGTAGATTAGAGTCATGAATGAAATTACTATCTATTTCAGACTATGCATAATACTTCATGGACTTGTGCCTTCTTGAATTTACTATATAGATCGTATGTTGAGGGGATTTGCAACAAAAACCTTTGTATGAATTGATAGGATTTTGATTTATACATGTAGGTAGAGTTCCACTCATTATACCTAAAAGGTTCGTTCTTATAAGATCAACTATGATAATATTTAGCTCAGGGATTTTGATTGAAATATGAACCCAATAAATGTTTCAAAAAGTTATTGGGGATTTTTAGAAATGGATATATGTATGTATAATGCATTTGTTTTTCCTCAGAATACCTAATATGTTAAGGTCCAGAGCAAGACTGACTTAGATTATAAATGTACATTATAAAAGGTGGAAAAAAGGGTCACTAATTGACAAGTCTTTGATTCTCCAAAATCCCTCAATCAAGTAACAAATTGCATAATCACCTAATTTGATATGGTGTATACTCCAAATGATAAATGCCATGTAATTTCTAAAAAACATGTCTGATATATGTACATATATACATACATAAAATACTGTAGTTGAGATAATTTAAATAATATTTTTGACTAATATGAGTTCCTTAAATTACTTTGAGTGCGAATAATTCAAATAAACCAAGAACAACATTTTTATTTTAAAAATATTTTCTTTTAAAGATGCATAAAATTTTAACTAAACACTCTAACTCAAATAAACATTAACTCGTATTTTAAGAAAAATTGTACTTCATAAAAAGTGTGGAGGAAAGAATGAATATTCATTCTTCGCACGTGAATCGGAGACTCACAACATAAATCCGTGTTTTAATTCATATATATGTATAAATATATATATATTAAACTTTTGAAGAACTTTTCAATTTAAAGCAACAGTGAAAACATGTAAATGAATGCGTGTTAAAGTTAGTGGGACTGTGTACTAGGATTAGTAATTGATGAGTCATCAACGATGACTTAGACCTAAAGGAAGGGAGCTCCAATGCTTTATTTTCAAAAGGATTATTTTAAAACTTAAGGATAATTTTTAGTTAGTTAAGGATAGTAAAAGATATCGGTTGATACTAAAAAACATAAAACAATTAAATTATGTTTTCTAAAATAAAGTTCTGAGTAGCAAATGAGTAGACAATAGCGTCTCCCGAATTCTCTCTTACATTACCCGTTTCTTGCTCTTTCTATCTAACCGACAATAAAGAAGACGAAAAGAAACTTGATAGGTCATAAACCTGTTAATCTAAAGGTAAAGTATATTTATATACTACTCGAAATTGTCTTTTGAGTCTTCTTCCCTTCTTTTTTTTATCCCCTTTTTCTTAATTTAATAAATCATTTCATTTCAAATAATGGTATAATTTATGTGGAATAAGATATTTTTACTCGAAGAAAAATCATTTAAATTTTGCATGCAAAATTCAATTTTGACTCCATGGGCTTACCAAACAAAGATACATACCTAATGCTTAAATATTATAAGTACATATTTCAACAAACAATATTTATTATTTTTTAGACATTGTTTGTTTAAATATGAACTTATTAGCCTTGAAAGTTTAGACACAAAACTGATCGAATCTGAGTATTTTGTGCTTGTAAAACCATGTTGAAGGTACCCATAAGACTTGCATTACAATGTTATCTGTGTCTTATATTATTCATTTTCAATTTTTGTTCGTCAAAAACCAAAAAATATTAACAAAAAAAAAAATAGTTTTATGGCAACAAAAGATAATGTTCTAAACTTATTTTGTTTCTCAACCATTTTTTATGGATTCGGCCATTGCGTCAGAAATTGACGTACAAAAATTGACCCATAAAAAGTACTGCACAAACTGAATATCGGGTTACACCATTTTAATTTCAGTTATATGAGAATTCCAAAAATGTATAATACTTGTATGTTTATTGGTGAAAGTTAGAAGGGGGATGCATGTGGATGTTTTGTGTCTTGTGTAGGTATTATAATATTTTATAATGAAGTTCGCAGACTTGCGAATTTTCAAAAATTCCAGTGCCAAAATTATCATTATTATTATTATTTTTTAAATAGGAAACAGATACATAATTCATAACTTGAATTCAAGTCTCAAATGCTTTCAACATTTTGGCAAGTCCACTCACTCCCAAACTTCCCCAAATTAGCAAATTGAGTTCATGCACCCCTATAAATCATGATTACAGATCCTATTGTTTTGTATTACAATCAATCGTATGAACAATATAGCTCTTATGTAGTTTGTGAAGGGATATTCAATTCGATCCTTTAATTCAAGCAAAGTTACTATTAGATCTCTATATATTATATTGATGGTTTTAGGACAATTCCATGTTTTAAGTGATCAATGTAATATTGATTCAAACTTGAGTTCATCAAAATGGAATTGATTACCTCTACTCCTGGTGTTAAAAAGTTACTAACCCCCAGGGATTTATATACATACGTCAAGCAGAAGGACCTTGCCAATAGTGTAGAATCATATTAGTGTGAGATGCGACGCAAGCTCAATCAATGCAAGGCCAGGATACGTGTCACTGGAGACCAAGTCGTGGATCTGTCTGGCGAGCACACTCATGCACCAGATATTGGACGACCAGAGACCCTGAAGGTGAGTTTCTCAACAAAATTTCGTGCTACTAATAGATTGGCATACCTTTATGGCCTCTGGTCTCATTGATCTAATAAAACATAGAAGACAATATAAAGACAAGTAACGAAAAATAAAATATTAACAACTATGATTATAGTTGCTTTTATTTGAGCCGCTAATGCTTTAAGGAATAAGTCAAAATACTATTAATGAAATGCTAATTAATATTATTTATGGTTCTTTGACTGATTAAAATCTAAATATAACAGAGCTTCACGAGTTATCCAAGTCAAGTTTCGATTCTCTGAGCTCGAGTACATATTGATCCTTTTTATTTCAAGTTTGAATACAGTCTGAAATTGATGTGAGACTCGAAATCCTTAGTTATATTCAGTCCCATCATCATCAATATATTTTAACCTCAACCCCACACTACAAAAAGATAAATGGTACTTGAATGATGATGCATTAATTTGAAATAAGGGATGAGGGGACTTGAGATTTTCAAAGTATTTGAGTTCTATTCAAATCTCTTCACGCCGAGTTCGAGTCGTGTCTGAGGATTATTTTAATTTAAATGTATGTAGCTCAAGCCCGAGTCGTAAATACGAGCCCTATTTTCTAGTCATCACACTGCATTTATAAAGGACCATAAGTTGCTTTTAACACAATAGACTTTAATATTATTGCATCCATATATATATTTATATATATATATATATGTAAATAAATTCATCGACTTTTTTATAATGTAGTTATTAAAACATATAGATATTTAAAACTGGATTATTTTTAGAACACAAGTGTTCAGTACAGTTCTACATCCATGTAGAACCCATAAAACTACTTTTAAAAACTTGATTCTCATTAAAGAAATCAAAAAATACAATAAAAAATCTTCTTTTGAACGTTTTGAGACACTATTCATGACAATTATTATTCTACCAAGTATTGACTACCTTATAGTTTATAAGGTATGCTTACTACGCTGGTCCAAAAGCATAAAAGTCTTAAAAACGAAATAGGCTCAGTAGAATTTGATCCCCTAATTCCAAATATGGCCTTAATTTTTCTCTATAAGACACAGATTCTTATGTACGTCTTACTTTTCTTGAAGTTTTTAAAGATTTGAGACTGTTTTTGACACGTATTATTGTTGACGATATAAAAAAAAAATAAAAAATTGTGAGTTTATGGATCAAAGCCTAATGTTCAAAAATTATAGTACCGTTTTGATAATGTCTATATTATATATTGAATTCAATTGAATTTTGTTTAAGTAATAAAATTGATGGTTTTATTACTCCCTCAGAAGCTCATAGTTCCACGGAGAATAAATCAAGAATGAGTCAAAATAATTCGTTTCATATATGTGAGATTCCTCGAATTAGAAACATAATACGAGACATTACTATCAAAATGTTTTTAGAAACACCTTTGAATCTTGGAACATCAAAAAAAGTTTGATTTAGTTGGCCAGTGTTATTAGATACTATGTATGTACATATATATATACATATATATATTATTAACTGTAAAGGATTGTATTTTCCAAGAAATCATAATAGGAATAATCTTTTGAGCAACTTAAATAGAGACTTAAGATAACAATTTTCATTGTATTCATTATTATGAATCGGAGTGGAGAGATGAAAATAGTATTTAATCATTAAAGCATACTCGTTTAGATAGTATTTATGAGATAGACCCCATATATATATATATATATACAATTATAAGTACATCTATATTTCTTATTAATGTACCTAGTACATAATGTGAGATAATTATGAAAAAAGTGTGACCAACTAGGAATCCCTACTAATAAAAAAGAAAGAAAGAAATAGCTTTATTATCCAGCCATGAATAGAAGTAATATTTTTATGAGCATAGAGTTACTTACTTAGTTATTATATTACTCTTTTGACTAGCTGCTGAATAGACTGGTACTGAAGGCTCTTAATCCCCCCCCCCCCTCCCCCTAAAAAAATTCTGAAAAGGTAGAAGAATGTATCGTTTAATTAAATCACCTTTTATTGATGAAGGTACCCCAATGATTGTATAGAAAGTAATTGAAACGTAATGGAATATTTATTCATGACAAAAAAAAAAACTAACTACATACATCCCCTGACTCGTTCAGCAATCAACTCATACCTTTCAACCTCTAGGTTAGAGATATTCATCTCAATCTTCAACCTATTCAAATCCCTATAACCCAGAATTTTTTTTTACAAAGGTTTATATTCCAGAGAGTTCCAAGCCGTATCCTCTTTATTTTACGTATAGAGCCTACTCACATCCGGATTTCAAATGTTGACTTGAGCGATACATAAAATAATAACTTAATTAGCTCATATTCTGTTTATTTAAATGACAAAATGAGTTTCTGTCTTTGTATGAACTTTAAAAAATCCGATTGTAAATTATGTGGGCTGTTGTTTGATGAATTCATAGCCAGATTTCCTCATTTCAAGAGGATTAGAAACTGCAATAGTCCACATTGAAATTAAGAAGTCAGTTAATCTTTCATATTTGAAAACATATAATATGTTCTTGAACTTTACAGAGAGCTACACTCTTGCTGTGGATTTAAACAAATTGTCAATTTATTTTAAAACTATTATTGCTCTGAACAAATTATTTCCTTTTAAGAAAAACAGAACTTCATTTTCAATTTTTGGAACCTTTAACATAAATGTATGTACCTTCGTGGGCCAGTGAGTATACTTAAATTTAAAATTTGACTCATTATGAAAAAATGTTGGACAACCCTGGTGTATTCACTATATACACAATACTACACATATCGGTGTTGTATTCAAAACCAAATTACCTGATACATAGATAAAACTAAGATTTGGAAGGATTGAGACCACAAAATAGTTAATTTGGCACTGTAAAATAGTAGCAGTGAGTCAGTGCCTATCAGAATTATTTGTAGATTTTCCTCACATACCATAAAACTCTTCAAATAGTTGTGTACGAGGCAACTCTAGGAAGTCCTCTGCTTTCTTGTGCAAATGTGTCTGATTTGAAACTATATCAAAATATTCACTAGTGCTTAATTATGTAGCAATGTAGAAGGACATATAAGGGCGTCTATAATCAATGACTGTTGGAGATATCTCTGGATTTCCTTTACATAACACTCACTGTAATGTAGTGATGGTGGCAGCACAGAGAAAATACTCTGACTCCTTGTTAGATTATAAATTGTGGGTCTTAGAATTGATCTCAAATTCTAAGACCCACAATTTATCATTTAAACTTGATGAGAACTATTCATTTTTTACAATATTTGAGTACATATTATATACTATTTAGAAGATATAATCTACAATTTCTAACTTGTAAAACCTCGCTGATGTACACTTTTTTAGACTAAGAGCAACGATACGTATCATACAAATCAGTACTTCTATTTTAATACCTACATTTTTCAATAAAATTGAACAAAAAGTCTCAAAATTATTATGAGCTTTACTTATTTTGGATAAGACTGGTCTATTTGATCCAAATGTCTTTTAAGTATTTTTTATTTTATTTTTTAACATATAAATGGATTTGACCAATTAGTTTCCACCTATTGTAGTTTTATGGAACACTTCTAGGTACATTAATTGTATTGACTCTATATATCAGGGATTCCCAATACATAGACGGACCACTTTTTAGCAGACCCAAATAATAAAACAACAACTTAGTAGGACAACAAAGCCTTCCACATATTGTACTTTTCAGACCTTTTTACATTTTTAATTGAGAATCTATATTTTGACAATGAAATCATTCCATTCAAAACCATTCCATGCTTTAACAAACATTTCATTGTTTATGTAAGGAAACAATCAGAAGAGGGAAACTTCCTTTTATAGACTATTTACACAGTGAACTATGTTTATTAAAAGGGTATGGTTTTATAGATCTAAGGTTTTAGTGTCAATGTATCAATGATATTAACAAATAGGATTCTATAAAATTTGCCCGGTTTTGATGATTCTGTTAGAGGAATTTAACTCATAGCAAAGAAAGAAAAGAAGAAGAAAAAACCTGGACAAACCTTGAGACTCGAAAGAAATTTTTTATTTTTTCGTTCCACATACCCCTATTTTTCTACCTTTTGAATTCCGTGTCCGTTTTATTAAAATGATTTATGGATAACTGCTTTGCTCTGGGTCCTCTTCCAGTTAGAAAGAGAGAAGAAGAAAGATACATTGCTTGTGGACAATATAATATATGTACATACTATGCCGTATGTATACGGCCGAACGAGTTTTCATTCATTGATGATGAAACAGACTTACGAAAATGAATAAATTAATCTTGAATCAACGCAAGGATGACCAAAAAAAAAATCCCATAAAGGTACGATGTTATCTTTATTATATACTTCTCAAAACCTTTCTTCCTCCAAAAAGACAAAAAAAAAGCCTCAAAATCAGTTGATACCCTGTTAAACAATTTTTTCCGACTCTAGTACAATTTTTCATTTAAAATAAGGGAACTGTTTAAAGCTGAACAAAACAAGTGTTAGCTCGAGTTAAACCAACCATTGTTTAAAAGACTTATTAGTGATGTAATTCATGAGATCAGTCTCGACCCCAATTATAGTCGGCCTTGGTCTCAGTCTCAACAATATTTAAAATTAAAATTTTCATTTCATTTTTTCTAGAACTTTTTTCTGTTCTTTCTCATGGTCTCTATCCCTTAAGGCAGTGGTTCTTAACCTTGTTTTATTTTTCCATGTTGTTTTTTTCTTCAAGCCAAGCAGAGCGTGACGTCACGAATTACGCGAGTGGGGGAAATCAAACCACCAAACCCCTGGGGTTCGATCGAACCTAGGTTTAGAACCACTGTCTTAAAGTCTTGATATCGACTTGATCTCAGAAGATGTGGAACTGACACAAGGATACTGTCTTATTTACTACAACAGTATCAGCAACTCCTATGTATTTTTATTGTTAGCTGTCGCTTTGTTTACGTTTCCTTCTAAATGGTTTTTTTCACTTTGATTAATCTAACTCTAATTTTTTGTTGTTGTTAAGCTGCAAACAATTCCCTACTAATAAATAAGGGGATATCCCCACAGTTGAAAATTTTTTTTTGGGCGAAATACCTTATATAATTTCGAACCTACATATTTTCTTTTTCTTTAGCAAAGAAATGTTGAGAAGTACTGTGAGGATTGAGATAAACACTAACTTAAATGTTTCATATTTATGGAATAACACCTTAGTATGAAACAAAATAAAATAATTACGGAACTTCATTTTTTTTTAAACACATAACCTCTCATAGATATATCAATACAATATGGCATAATGCTTTTTATGCTAATTATGTTTACATGCTTATATCCGTGGAAGACAGATATGTTCATATAATATACGCATTATCAGAGTGCAAAAATTGTTATACTATTTCTACTTTATCACAATAATAATAATATTACTCTTCTCCTCGAGTAGACCTATATAAATGTTAGTAGTTGTAATATATAAAAAGTGCAATGGACTCCCCCTTTAAGAACGTGTTTGTGAAAGTTCCTTCTCACAGAAGGGAAAAAAATTCTCACATTGGCTCTCATGCATAATATTTTTTTTTGATAAAAACAGTGCAAAACAAGTTATCTGTAAATGTGAATAGACATAAGTGTATGTAAACAAGCCTATCATTTATAAGTCTTTATATTACAGAACCTATGATATTAATTATATTACAAATAATGGAACAAGGATTGTTGGAGTGAGACGTGACGTCATTTCTATTAACCAATCAATATCTTTAATTTTTATACAATTAAAATGGTGGATGTTTATTTAAGAGAAGAGGAGCTGCCTAGCTAGCTACTCACACATCATGATTTGACACGATATTATAATATGTATTGTACATCGCAACCTTTCCCTTCTTAACCGAATCGAGTGTTTTCTCATATTGTCGTGTGATTTGTAATTTCTGAAATAATCTTCAATAGTAAAAAATTAACCGGACTTCAAAGTAAATTGTAATTTTTAGTTACCATACAAAGGTAATATATTGTATTGCATGCAAAAAAAGAAAAAGAAAAAAAAGTTATTGATGCATTTTATGTACGACAACTATGGCCTACAAAAAAATATCTATTCTCATAAATTGCATTCTATCTACTTGGATTCATTAAGTTACACTGAAGGTCCCTTGACTTCACTTGTTTTTATTTCATAATGAAATTTCAACAAATCTTTAAAATAGAATTTGTACCAGATACATAGTCGGATCTCGTATCAAAAGTTAGGTACTTCTGATCAATAGTTTAAAAGTTATAAAGTATGGAAATGATCTATTTTATGCCATTAGCTTTATATTAGTATTCTTCAATAGCAATAAGGAATGTTTCACTGCTAAACTAAAGTTAATTCAAATTCAGCACTCAGAGTACTACTAAGGGACAAGAGTAGTTGAAAAAACGATAGCAAATAAATAAATAAAACACCCAAAAGCATTCTATATTTTTATGTTAGTGGGATAACCAACTCCGTGTTGAATTAAAATGGTTCAAATCAATTATTTTAAGGTGTCACGTTATCTGCTTAGAGTATAAGATAAGACGTCATTTCTATTAACCATACAACATTATTCAATGTTTGAATATCCTAAAATCTGGAACTGATTAGTGCAGGAAGAGGAGTTCTTTTAAGTTCCAATGAGTTATTTATCAGGATGACTTGAATATTCTTAGATAACATATGGATTGAAATCAAAGCAATCTCATAGAGCTTGAAGCATAGAGGAAAAAAAAGAGTTTAGAGGACTTCAATTGACAGTTTTGTAATATTATCATTAATCATCAATGATTCATCATATATTATAGCCTGGAGTAAGAAGTGACGTCATTTCTCTTAACCAATAGTATGTCTTTAATTTTTGAATATTTGAAAAAATGAATTTGATTGCTCCTATGTAACTTCAATTCCATACATATAAATTTATCAAAATGGTTTGAGGATCCAGTAAAAGGATTCAACTCCATTCCAAAGTGTCAAGTTATGTACCCTAATTCATAATTCAAATGCATTTCATTCTTTCTTTCTTTTTCTGGCGCGTCCTTGTTCTGCAAATTATCTTCTTTATATTTAACTTTAAATTATATATCATTATTACAGGATTGCAGAATGAAAGAGAGTTGAGATTGAATGAAAGTGTTTCTAGGCATAGAAGGAAACAAGAAAGAAAGAAAGAAAGAAAAATACGATCCATCAAATTAGTTTTGCATTGTATGTTTTATGTAGTAAAAATGCATCATCAAATTTCCTTTTCATGATTAATATAGGACCAGTCAATTCAATCCGATTCATACGTAATATCTATTATATGCTCTTTAAAAATTAGATCGTCCCTCTGAGTAATTCACTTCATCCATCATTTCAGGAGTATTCATTAGTATTTTCATAACTCCTAAGGAACTCATACTAATTAAAAGCAACTTTCATATGATTATAACTATATTTATGTACTTAACTTAGTTTCGAGTTTTCCTCCTCTCGAATTATATGTACATATGAGATGGTCACTGCAAGATTAGATTTCATACTCGACACAGACTACTAAAAGTGAAAAAGACTCGTAACTCCACTTGGACTCAAGCTAAAAGACTAATGACTTGACTTTTAGATTAGATTCATAAAAATGACTCATAAACAGCTCACATACACATGAAGACAGTGAAACCTTGATTTACGAGTGGAACAAGCAACAATTTTGTGGTTGATATCTACGATTATTATTATTAACTATAATTTTAAGAAAATCATCTTCGGATCAAATGTCGTCCTTGAATAAGTTCATTGCAGAAACTGAGCAAAAAGAAAACAATTCCAAAAAGCGTCAATTAACCAATACAAAGCCTGACATTGCATAATAGTAGAAGTGGGGACATGCACTTGAATCTCGATTGAGTCCGTATTTTGAAGACATGAAATTTGACTTGACTTCAAAATCAAAGACGCAATACTTGACTTGGGCTCAAAGGCTATGTATGGCTCGTGATTTGACTTGAGACCATTTTTAACAAAATTTCTTACTTTAAAAATACTTTATATAATCTTGTGAAGAAATTGAAATTAAATTGAGAGAAGAGACTCAATTCAAGTCAAATTATTTTTATTTGATCATATTTACTTTGGTAGAGAATAATTAATTAAAACATGGTCCATAGAATGCTCACTCTTTTCCATGCCTACATGGAATCCTTACTTATCATGAGATTATTTCGAAAAGTGACGTACATATTTATCAAATATTCTCTGGCCATGATGGAGTTTTCAGACCGTCTATTTAGAATTAGATATTCACAAGTACTATAAATACTTTTTTCTACCTCTGGTACCGCTTATTTGTAGATAAGTATTCTTTAATTGTTTCTGGAATATAAACACGAACATTCACAGAATTTTTATGTGATTAGAACCAATATTTAAGATGAGTCTCAATAATCTTTTTCCGTCTTGAATGGAAATACCCATTTTCCATGGATAACTATGGGAATTATTGATTAGAATTACGAGCAAGGTTGTCATTATTCATACTTTGTACTTATTCTACATACAAACGACGTGACTCGAATTGAATCACTTTCCCCTTATCAATGATGATGATGATATTTTAATTTCAAGGCATGGTTCCTTTAAACAATGGCAAAAAAGTATCCAATCAATAATTATTATTATTATATGTACGTTCATATTGCAAATTCAAATAGAGAGTAGATACAATAGAATAGTATGTGGTGTACGAGTTATGTGCATTTTTTCAAAATGCTGAAGTAAGTAGGAGTAATTTAGTGACTCCCAGCTCTAACTCCAAACGCCTTACATTACAAAATAATAAATACAGGAAGCCTGGAACAGTTGAAACTAGGGCTTGACCAATATATGGATCTTTTAAGGACCGATTGTTTGGGAGGAGCAAAGACAATAGCCTATTTTTTTATTTTTCCTCTCAATTAACCATTGAAATCTCAATAGAAATAGCAAAACAGAAACCCAAATATGGCCCCCTGTAAGCGTATCACTTTCCTCATCACTATAGCAAAGCTGATGAATCATCTTCCAAGTTTTTCCGAATTTATATTTTATAACTTTTAAATAGTGGATTCTATTTTATTTTATTAATGGCCGTTGTGTCCACAAATTGGATTTTAAGCTAGTTTTTTGATAATAAAACAGTTCGACAATTGAAAGTGATGTGGAATATATGCATGAACTAAATAATAGGGTCAAAAAATTTTATAAAAGTTGAAATAGCTTTCATAAATGGCTGCTCCACTGACTACGTTTGAGTTTTCAACGATTTGTTAACTAAAACTTTGAATCTCATTTTTTTGAAACAAAAATAAAAATGGTAGAATCTAAAACTACATAAAATCAAGCAATTTAATTGGCTTGCCAATATATCTGTTTTTCTAGAATCTCAGACCAGAAAGTCTAATGAAATGAACACCGTGAATCAAATTTATTTTAACGTTCATTTTTGTGTAGGAATACCAAATAGGTTATATCTTTTTCTATAAGATTCCGTTGTTGAGGTACTGTTTTTGTAATATCCTCGTCAAATTTTCAACAACTTTAAACAACTTTAAATGAATTTAAATGGAAATTTTAATTCATTTTCAAGTCATAACATTTGTGTAGATCAAAAACATCTCCTTTGGGAGTTATATATAAAGGAGTTTATCAAGATCGGTACGAAAGATAAGGCTGAAACAAGTGGATCTCTCTTATATGCAATATAAATGGAATAACCTGGAAATGTGAGACAAATAACGTATTTTTTTGGCAATTGTAGTATATACTTAGTTTTAAAAAAAAATTCGGAGACTGAGAAGAAAATACTTGTTCAGGAAGAGAAAAATAAGACCCCTGAAGTAAATTATTTATCAAGTTAGAAAAATGTAAAAAATATGAAAGTTTAGCATCAACTAACTATGTTCATCTTCATTAATCAAAGGTGATAAAAGAAATTCCTACTTGAGAGTATTGTTCAACAATAAAATCATATTTCCTTTGATATGTAAATAGGCATATATCATAAGTTCTAAGTGTCGTTTGTTTTGGAGGACGTTTGACAGTTTACTCTCTCAAACGCAAATACATATCGTAAGCATCTCTTAGTCGACTTGACTTTTAGAAAAATATAAACAATTAGTTAAATACAAATTTGGCATATATAATCCGAATCAGCTCTGAGTAATTGAGGCAAAAGGGAAGTGTTCTTCTAACTCTCCCCTTTTATTTTGCTAGAAATTTAGACCAGATATTAATTATGTAAATGAAGTTTACACATTAAAAATGGTGGCATGGAGTCAAACATGTTCCGAGTACACAAATTCAATTTATATTTTAATTAGTATGTTAAGGTAAATGATTAAAATAATCGTAGCGCAAATCCGCATAACAGCAAAATTTTCTAGAAACAATTTTTGTACTCCTTCAATTGCCTCACAAAAGAGTAAACTTTAATGAATTAATAAATAATTTTCAAAGCATTTTGATGCTTTTTCTCCCCTCTTTAAACTACCAATAACTAATAAGTAATATCATCATACAAAATAATAATAATCAACGAACACTCTCCTAAAATCCATTGCAGCCTAAGCTCTGGATTCAAAACATCAACAGTTCAGAAAACTACAAAAAAAATGATGAACTTTTACGATATATCACAGTAATGTATGTTAATATAAGAAGGAAAAAAATTACACATTGTGTGACAAAATACAATAACATTCCGTTGAGTCTGGGTTCCTCTCAAGTACGTTTTTTTTATTTCAAGACACTTTTGACAAAATTTAGACGTAATTAAAAATAACAAAATGAAAGTTGTAGTTGCACTTACACGTCTGGGCTTTAGAACAGTGGCAGCGGGCTAATAGACAAATTTGTGCACTAAAAAACAACAAAAATTAAGCTTTTTCTATGATATATATAAAATTAACTAAAAAAATGAGTAATGTAAAGGGGTAACAAATTTTGTAAATCCGTAGCCTAGAGGCTGTAATATTTACTATGTATCTCCTCTCCTTGTGAAAAGTAAACTAGGTCACCATTGCTCAAACATTATGATATATCTGCGGAACCAACTGCCCGTACTGTCGATGTATTGCTCTATATATTGAGGGAGTCCAACAATAGGGCAATAAATAGCAAATATTTCAGAGAGTAACTCTAAACAAATCCCTTATCTTTATCGTACCCTGCAACCATTCCTCAAAAAATATAAGAAAATTTTTTCCGAACATTGGAAATTATTAAATTCTTCATTTAATGAACAATAGCTAATTTGAGTTCAACCAATCAACGTTCCCCAAGGAGCCATCATCAATTGAAGTATGCATTTTATTATTTGCGTCTCAAATTAAATTGAACACCTACTTTAATGTACTTAATAAATACAAAGAAAATGTATTTATCAAGTTCATAGATAGTATATTATTTTCACAGATACCGTAATATTAAGATTGTATGGAACACCTGAGTCTGAGCACATATTAACCAAACAACTCATGTAGCCTTAATTGACCTCGTAGTATGAAATATACATACATATGTATATTTGTATTACTATATATAATATCAATGGTAAACTTTATTTAAATCATCCAAAAAATGATTATAAAAATCACAGTTTCAATACAACACAAAAAATCAATAATTGCATTATAGGCAAGGGATTGAGAAAACAAACCCAAGATAAACTTAAAAAAAATGTGTGTAAGAAAATTTTATCAATGAAGTATGTAAAGCATATATAATATGTAAATTCATAAGAAAATTCGAAAGAAATTAAAAAAAAAGTTTTTTTTTTTCAATAAAGTAAGTAAGAGAGTAATATATGTATATATAAATATAATTATAAGAAACTAATAGTTAACAAAAGTACATAATATGTATTTACAAAATTAATAATATCAATGAAAAGAGATTATAGTGTTGTTGCATGAAAGAATTGATGTTGTTAGCCTTTTTATAAATGAAAGGACAGTCCGCCAAAAAAAAAAATTGAAATAAACATAGATCCTTTGAGACTGTTAATGAATATTAATTAATTAATTATTATATTACTCCAAGTTATATATAGTTCCATATAATATCTATCTAGAAGTTATTTTTGTATGCAAGGGGATGGTGGTGATGTATTTATTATAATAGAAAACGATTTTAAAGTGCTTCTTCGACTACAACCTTTTTTTTCTCCTTCTTCTTCAAAATTATATCATATTTTTTTGTTATCTTTTTGACTTTGGATATTTTTTTGTAAAAAATAAATCATTTGTGCAATAATTTTTTTAAAGGAAATAATGGTGAATTGATTGATTCTATGAAGAAATGACGTAAATGAAAGAAGAAACGACAACCAACTCATTTCTTTATATATTTATATATGAATGATTTAATATTATGTTTACTTTTAAAAAAATGAGAGGAAGCTGAGTGGTTTTTTTAGAGAAGCAGTTGATGAAAATATTAAAAAAAAAAAGTGTTGGGGGAGGATGGATAGTGTAGCAAAATAAATAAAAAATCTAAGTATCACAGCATTCATACTGCTTTGCAAGCATCTATTGAAATTTATTAAGTCCTAATAAAGATAAAATTTCATAGGGGGAAAGAGAACTGAAGAAAAAAAAAGACACAATTGAATGTGAATTGTGTAAGACACACATGATCAAGCAAATATAAACGTCAACTTGTTGAATGGCACATTATTTTTGTTTTTGTTTTTGTTTTTTACTAAAGAGAGAATCTTCTTATGATTATATCTGCAAAAAAAAAAAAAAATCACGGCGTGGGAAGACAAAATTATCTTTTCCTTTCTTTAAAATAAAATAATATTATACAAAAATGGTTGGTTGTTTTACAAAGCACATTTTTTGCCATTACTTTTTACAAAGACAAGTTCAAGAGAGAGAGAGAGAGAGAGAGACAGAGAAAGATCATACAGTTTTTAGCTATTCCATATGAAGAACTAACTAGCAGATGACAAAATATAATAATCTTTGGCTAACGTTGGTACAGAATGGAATGTTCCAAATATATCTTATCTTATGCACTCAATAATATGTAAACTAAAACTGAGTAGCCAGGCATCACAACCGTCTGTGTCCATCACTTTCATCATCTTAAGACTCATAAAAATGGATTTTTGGGATTAAAAGAGGGCTTCATGTTATCTGTAAATGCCTTCGGAGAGTCCCAAGGATTGCATGTAGTTAAAGATGAAGTATTGTTGATGACATTAGAGTTGAAGAAATTTCCAGGAGTGCTATTCAAATTTGATACTGAAATATAAAACAAAAGAAACACTGAAAGAGTTTTATACAATTTACATATACATATATGTTAATACATTGATGGTTTAGAGCCAAAGTGCAAATCGTTGGTTTTTGAGATAACAGCGGTGTTTAAAGTTTATGTTACGTTTTTGTAACGTAGACTTTAGTGTGTGTATTGATTATTTGAATTTTCAGTGGAACAAGGAAGATAAATATAATATATGTATGTGATGACCACTTGTTACATAGGTACACTTTGGCTCACGATACTTTACACAAACATTAGATGAAATAATATTCATGTGTAGGTACATTTATCATAAATATAATTACTCAAATGGATGAATTCATTATTCTAAAGTTAAAAAATAAGCAATTGAGAATCTACAAGAGACACAAAAGAGGCTTATTAAAATGTGTTGTAATCAATAGGGTGTGTGCTGTCACAAAATGAAATAGGAAGCAAATAATAAACATTTTACTGCTATGTACATAAATATTTCATTTTACTATGTATTGTAGCATACGTAATATTTATGTGCATAGTAAAATAAAAGTAAAAAATATTTCCCCCTCCCCTCTTCTTTCCCTTCAAATTACTAAATATGACACAGAAAAGTGACTAACAACACAATATTTCAAATCAATAATGAACAACCAATCATTACAATCATAAATACATAAATGTACTATGACAAAAATAATACAACATTCAATTAATATACCTCAAACATATGTACATAACATTAATATAATATTATTAACATGTGTACATAAATATATAAAAAAATAAATGTACACTTTTATGTCTTCAGTTTATTAATAGATAAAGTAATGAATCAGAAACAAGATTAAAGAAGAATGGTTTCTGAGGTATGAATATACATATGTATTTGTGAATCTGTCCTATTTATTACAACAAGATTTCAAGATAAGTCTAAATCGATTAATTCAAACATGATAAATTTATATAACACTTGATTAGATCCTTAATAAGTCCATTTTGAGTTTAAGGTTTTAAAAAGAGTTAAAAATTTACTTTAGATAGAAAAGTTACAGTAAACCTCCATAAAAAAAGAATTCGGTTATTGCAAAGAAACTCTTCATTGCTCGTCTAACGGTTTAAAGAGCATTAAAAAAGTTCAAAGAGGCTGGTATAACATCCAATCGACTCGGTCAAGGCAGAAAACGATCAATTCGAGCGAAACATATTTTTAAAAAATTAAGTAAAAGTCGAGAAGGAATCCGGTGTCGGTCTGCAGTAAATTGGCTACTAAAGCAGGAATCAACCAGAAGTTAATACACAGATTACAGATGACACTTTTAGAACCTTTCTTTATACAATGGCAAAGATAAAGTCTAAGTTATTACTATAGTGGGCCTTGATTCCCCAAGAAGTGCTATGTGCCAGCAGCGAGGCATTTCCTTGCAGATTGACGGCAAAAATAAAAAATAAAGGCGATCACATCCAATAAACGCAATTGAATCTTGTTCTATTATGCATAGACTGTAACTTTTCAAAATTATGTTCGTTTTTGTACATTTTCCTTTGAGTTATTTGAGTACACGTATGTTGCAATAAATATGACGGACCCTGTACATATATGTAGGAAAAAATGAACGAAAAAGGAAATGAGTAGTAGTTACTTCATTGTTTCTTAACAGCTGTAGAAGCAGAGAAATCAAGGAATACATTACAGCATCTCTTATTTCGTTCCATTAATTTACATACATTCATCCTTATGATTATAGTCAAAGTTAAAAATGAGAACAATCACCAAAGAATAGATTAAATAAAGCATAGCAGAGCCCGAATCAATATCTCGTAAATCTTAAAAACTTACCCTCTACTTTGCTTCCATTCGGTTTAGGTGCATTAGCGAATAAATCATTTGTAAGAATTTCTAGAGATTGAAGACAGAAAAAATAATGTTACAAGTATGAAAGTAAATCAACACTACGTATTTGAAATTAAAAGGAAAGAGATCAAGTAAAAGTAAAAATGGATCATAGAACAACTATGTATGTACATTTGTTCTACATACAACTAGCTAACTTTGAAAGTATTTAATTTTTCTTTTCCTTTTCATAATAGATAAGAGTACTAAATAATAATAAAACCCTCAACTAATAATTAATCATATTAAAGTTGTAATATTATAGTTTAAGTGAGTTCATGGTATATTTTTTCACTTTCTTAGAATACAAAAAGTGACTATGTATGTACATACATACATAAATAAAATGAGCGCTCATAATTCAAAATATGCATCAGATAATAATAAAGTTGCTCAATGCTTTTAATTACCTTCTATTGCTACGAAATAATCAAAGAATATATCAACTAGTACTCAATGCAAAGAATGTGAAAAAAGTATAAACATACTTGATCATAGATAATACAATTGAATATACCAACAAAGTCTATAATAAGAAAGTAAATAATATTTACCTCGAAGTAATTTATAATTTTCCTTGCCGCCAAGAAAAAGTGGGGGAAAATACTGATAGAATGGTTATTAGTATCAAGTAACAAACAATTGAATACTTCGGTCATTTGCATATTATTTTTATGTTACATAAATGCACCCAAGTTTTCAATAATACCCAAACATTGAACACCGAAGAATAAAAAATGTTGATAATTACCTGAAGAGTTTTGAAAACTATGATTGGTCACTGAGAATGGATCCGAAAAACCATTTGTACTATTATTACTTCCAACACCACCACTTCCGCTGCCATTAAGGTTGGGGCATGCATTTCCACCCTGAACGGGACTAGTCCCAGTTGTTGGCCAAGGACTTGTGTTTAATTGGGAAAAGTTTGTAGGGCCTATCAAGAGACAGCAATAGTTGCAGAGTCTATGCTAAATAAAAATAACTAAGACCGTTAAAATTTACCCAGATTAAACGGATTAGATGCTGTGTTAGTTGAGGATGATGACGAAGAAGAGGGAGTTGTTGTACTGCCAAAATTAGCCCATCCTTGATTGTCGGATGAGTTGGTTGAGAGTCGTTTCCAACTATCATTATTAGTTTTGCTCATTGAGGAAGAAGTTTCAAAAAAAGATGAAACGATTTTGTCAGTACCTCCAGATAAAGTAGTATTCTCATTGTTGGCGGATCCAAAAATGGAACTCACCCCGTTCACAGTAGAAGATGAGTTAGCAAAGAAATTGACGGCTCCTCCACTAGTATCATCTGAAAAAGGACAATGTTATATTTAATAAAGAGTCAATCTTTATCAACTTTGTTTATACATACATAGTCTGATATTATTAGAAAGAGATATAATAATATTTTTAAGTATTTTTGATATGTAAAAATAAATCAAAGACTACTCTCAAAAAAATATCAAGAGTAAAAAATAATAGATACACCAAAACTAATTAAAACAACAATTTCTCAAATCTGTTTGTATTTTGTTTTAACAAAGGCATTACTTGATCAAAATACATATGTAGAGTGCTCAAATGATCATAGCAAGAGTAATCAAGCACATAAATCCTAACTGCAGTTTTTGTTCATATTAATACACCTACAGACCAATAGTGAAGTCAAAAAATTATCGTGGTCCTAAAATAGTTCTTCCAAAAAAATATGAATATAAAAATTTGACCAGATCAGTCCCACAATATAAGAATCATAATATGAATTAAAATAAAATCATTTTCATAATATGTACCTATATATATATATATATATTGAAATAAATTGGAAAAAAAAAGTATTCTCATGATTAATAATAATTTACTTTAATACCATTTTATATTCAGAAAATGATAAAAATATTTTATCTTTTCGAATAAATTATTTGAAAAGAAATTTGACTAAAAATTAGGTATCTTTAAAAGTATTCACGAATTCTCAATAGACATTTTTTCCTTTCTCTTTTTTATTTAAAAGTCAATACAATAATAATAATAATATGATTTCCATTTTTATAGATAATATAATTCCTAAGTAATATCTGTTCCAATCTTCATAGAACTCTATTAATAAATAAAAAACAACAAAAGGATGCAGTGATTTTTTTGTTTTGTTCCACTATACATAGGTATGTACATAATATGTAGTGAAGATAAATAGAGAAATGAAATGATGAACAACTATATACTTACTATTTTCCGACACATGGACAGATCTAAATATTTCATCCAAATCTTTAAGAGCGGCATATCTGTCTTCCGATGAAGTAGAATTATTTGAATTCATGGTAGGAGACACGACGGATGACGTCCTTGAAGTGGAAGAAGCGTAATTATGATTACTATGATTATGAGAGGGTGGTGGAAATGGTTGAAGTGAAGAGCCATTAGTGGTGGTGGTGGTGTTGGTTGTGATAATGTTTGTTGGTATATTTTGTTGAGTTGAGATCGATGATGATGATGTTTGAACCAGGGGCTCTGGTGTGGTGCTTCGGAATGAGCGCAAAGGATCTGTAATATTAGTCACACTGCAGTCATCAACAACACGAAGGGAGGGTGGTGAATTAATCAGGGAGTTAAAAAAATGAATCCCTAAATTAAATACTTCATCATCCTTAGTTTCAATAAATGGGTTATTATTTAGATCAGTAGAATTATTATGACTATAGCTACAGTTATCATTACTACTACTTAAGGAAGAAGAAGTAAAAGGGTTGTTGTAGTATTTGTTATTGTTCATGCAATTGTTGTCATCATTATTGAAATTATTATTATTATTAGTATTAATACCACTACTACTACTACTACAAGGCACAGATGCAACTGATTTATTTATATTTGGGACATGGGACGAACTCTTTGATTTGGATATTGGGATGTATTTTTTTCGGTTCGGAAGAGGTGGAGGAGAACTTAAATCAGTTTGAAAATTCACCCAGGGACGTCTTCCACTGTCTAAATGAAGTTTGGATTGTTTTCTCCGTTCAACCGCATTTGAATCATGAGTTAATAGAGGTAGTAGACTAGAACGCACAGGAGGGGATACGATTGCGTTATTGTTAACATTGATAAACGTATTGCTATTCTTATTAAAATGATTCAAAACAGGCCTTGCAGTAAAATGAAAATCAAACCGATTAGTGTTTGGATTATTGTTAGCATCAAATAAATTCGAGTTAGTGTTGCAAACTACTTGCTGACTAAGGTTATGAATTATTGAAGGAGAAGGGAATAATGGAGGTGAAGAAAGAGGACCTGCATAGAGAAAGAAGAGAAAATTCTGTGCAAAATTCTATAAAGAAACCCAGGATATCCGAATTAAAAAAAATACCCCCCTCAAAGTTATTATTTGGTCGTTTTTTTTTGTTTTGTTTTTTAAAAAAAGAGCATTGCATTTATGTATGTATCAGAATTCTATTTAAAAAACTTAAAAACTAATACAACTATTGCATTCAAGATGTAAAACGACATTTTTTTAGCTGATAAAAATTAAAAGATTACTCACCGGCTGGTGGAGATTCGAAGGTTGCGGTTTCAAAGTTTGCAAAAGCCTCAAAATTCGATGTACTGGTGTTATTATTATTTTTGTTGTTGATTGTAGGGCCTTTTGATGAAGTGTTAAAAGTTGAGCCAAATGGATCAATATTTTGTAAACCCTTGATTTCAGACATGCGAGAAGTAGTAGTAGAAGTGGTTAAATTCGAACTTATCTGAAATGAAAAATCAATTGATTGGAGATAAGATGATTATTCAAATAATGAAGGAACATACCTGTGATGGTGTATTAAATGACAATGATGAAGAAGAAATTCCATTCAATAAGGCCTGTTGCGATTTAGTCGTTGAGGGAGATCCAGCATATTTTTGTGATATTCTCGAGCCAATTAAGTGAGATGATGATGATGAGGAATTGCTAGGAGTTGTCTTAGATCTTTGTCTCAAATGACTTGAAGAGAACAGTTCCAGATCTTTTAGTGACGCAGGATCAATGTAATACCTAGAACAAAGTCATGATTTCAATATACAAGAATACACATTTTTGTAAATAGAAAGTTATTATTACAGACTATCCAATTCTCTTTTAAAAAGTAATACATTAAAAAACAGTAGATTACTAGTCATTTTTTCAATTAATTATAAATGAATTAAAGCTTATATTAGGTATTTACATGGATACTGATATGAGTAAAAGCATGTAAATAGAAACCTTAATTTCTCTTTATATTTTTTTAATAGTTTTTATGAGCGGACAAAATACTTAAGTGAAGCTAATTTCATATGTAATTAAAACATCGAAAAATATCTACATGTTTCAAAAGATGAGAAAATGGGATCAAAAAGTTTTCTTTTTGTCAATTAACAGACAAGAGCCCCAATAAAAGTAACTAGTACATATTTGATAGAGCTATTTCTAAAGTGCATAGTCTATGTAATTCGATTTTAGAGTGAAAAGTGAGTAGAAATTAAATAAATTTGAATCAAGAAATAATCACCGTTTCTATCTCAATAATGGGGCTATCCTCTTAAATATTATACCCTCATCAATCACAAATTAAGTATTTTTAAGAGGAATCAATTAACCCTAAGTGTTTTGTTTGTTAATAACATTTTGTTGCAGATAGCAAGGTGAAACTTTAAAACTTTAATTTTTAACCATGATGGAACACAAAAACTTATAAAACAAAACTAAAGACTACCATTTAAAATATTTTTTTTTTCCTTTCAATTCTATGCTAACGATCAAAAGGGTACAAATGTATCGAGTTTTGAGTGTGCAAATACAATTAAATGTTAAATGTAAATAGAAATTCAAATATGAATTTAAAAAATATAGGGGTCAATCTATGGTTCATGATGACAAAAATTTATGTCTTTTCAAGGTTCAATATATATAATTCTATATTGTGCACAACTTATTGCATGTATAAACATATTGTACAAATTACAAATAAAAAAGTGCATAATTTAAATTACTCATGATGATACGGATAGTGCCATGAGTAAAATTCAATGAGATGTTTAATATTTGAAGGATGTAAATTAAAAAAAAAATACTAGCAGATAAGTATTATGTGACATATTAGTCCGTTCAAGTGTCCCTAGTTCCATTATTTGTATATAAGTAAGATTAATATGTCAAAAGAAATTATAACATCAATTAACAGTTGATAATTAAAATGGCAAGTGCTTATATATAAATAGAACATAATGATAGGTACACATTGCCACTTGTACAAAACATATTTTTCTATTAAAAAAAAGAAAGGTTTCTTATTTATCTCTGTTTTGTCAGTTTTTATACTTCTATCTATTATTATTATTTGGTCAGTTCACAGACTTCCTAATCAAAATTTGATCCTCTTATTTGATTGGATAATCTTTGGTACTGCATGTCTGAGCATTCACTCAAGTGAAACATTTCAATGTTCCAACTATTTATAATAAAAGACTGTTCATGGTGATTGAATTTAGAACCTTTTCTTTTCATATTTATCCAGTATATGCTGTTTGAGTGCCTCATCCCCTGAGGCAGTAAAGTCCTCTGCCATGCTTCCAGAGTAGGTGGCCAGCCAAACCTTCTGACACCAAAGATTACCACGGGAATCAAGTAGCGTAACATCTTCATTCGTAAAAGTAGACATAGAAATGGACTTAATCCGATGGGGCGGGGTTACACCACGTCTAAAGGATAGACCAACAAACAAAGTATGAAACATTAGGAGCATGAGTGGAAAGCAAGAAAAAGAGAACTTACAGCATTCCCGAGCATTTCGTACAGACAAATGCTCCAACCGTCACATTCACATAATTTGGCCCCCGTTGACGACAGTCGAAGCAGCGTTTATTATCACTACATCCATTTTGAATTTCACGGATACGGGTTGTGTTACGATCCTCAGATTTGGTAGAAGAACTCCGTCCCGAAGACATATTCCGAGTTTCACTTCACCGTTTTTGGGAGGGCTGACAACTTTTTAACAAAATTTAATTCTAATTTTTTTTTCTCTCTCTCTCTTTCTAGACTTCGTTTCTCTTTCTCTTTTTTTCTTCTTTTTCTTCTACTTGACAAGGTTCAATATTGCATGCAGCAGTTACTTCAAATTTTCTTTTTATATATTCCTCCCTCCCTAAGCAGCTTCTCTTCTATGAAAACGAATAAAACAGAAACAGTTCTTCACACTATTCTCTCTCTCTCTCTCTTTCTTCGTTACCGCCTGCGTTCTTCTCTTGCAGCTCCCTCTCCTTCTCTTTGCAGCTCTCTTTCTCTCTTTTACTTTTGGTCGGTTTTATCTCTCAACCTCAACTCCCTCCTACTTTCATTTACATAATATGTACTTAGAATAAAATATACAGTATACAAAATTTCTACCCCCAGTAGAAATTGACAATTCTGTCATTTTAATAATGAAAAGAATAGTAGAAAAAAGTTGATTTTAAATAGTCAAACGAAGACATTTCAAGGACAATAAAAGCAAATATAAATAAAATAAAATAGTGTTAACTTCGTTAAATGCCATGGCACCTTCTTCTAAATAACATTTTTACAAATAATTATGACGAATCAAAAATGAAAAAAGAAATGTTGTCAAGGCGAAATGTGTTTAGGATGTTTACAGTTACTGCATTGCATTTTTTTTCTGCATGAAATGACCTTGTTTGGTTTGCTTATTTCTTCTTTCATTTTACATATATTGTAACACAAAGATATCATAAAAATGAATTGTTCATTATTCTTTATATATTTTGAGCACATTTAAGGCCTATTACATGCCTTGCGATCCAAGCAATTATGGAACTACCTGTCTTTGTGCAAAAAGTTCCTTCAACTAGCTACAACATATTTTTGTTTCGTTATTCTTTCAAGGAGATTGAAGCTCTTTCTACAAAGGTACTTCTTTTTTTTGAAAATTTTTTCACTCAGGAGTGAGTCAAAATTGGTGCGGTTACCTCATACTCTTTTATATTCTCGTGGATAGAAATATAGCAGAAATATGTAGGCGGTCGACTGTGGATTAAATATGCTACAAAGGAATAATAACATAATTCGACTCAAAGCACAAATAACACACAATTGTAGTTGTGAGATATATTTGTCGTCGATAATAATTGTTACTGATATAAGTAATATAATGGAGATATTCCCAGATGCTGCAGGAAATAGCAACAGCTAGCCAGCGTATTATTGACCTTCAAATTATATAATAATCTAATTTGACCCCAGCTGTGTACTCAAACAAAGTCTGCGCAAATTGTGATTAATAACTCGAGTGGAAATTTACTCGCGTATGATGGCATATGCGAAGAAACACAATAACTATTAGTGTAAAGGGTATAGAATATGCCCTTTAAAAGTGCATTAATCCCACTTTCCCCTACAAGGGTTCCCAGTATTATTCTTTCTTTAGCAATAAAGAAAACATATTAGTCTGATTAGTACTTAAGGAGAGAGTCAAATTCGTTGACTCATTAATTCAAGAAAAATAATAATTATGCAAGCACTTACAAAGTTGTATACGGTATTTTTCTACCTTGTATTCATTGTAAATGATATTGTGATATTGTAGTATTCGGACAAAGAAACAAATGTACTATGTAACTTGAAAATGTTCCAAATTTGACTAATTGAGCCTTCTAAAGAATGTTTAAACAAATTGTTCAACTAACATTGTTATTTACATATATATATATATATATATATATATGTTACATGTGTTTTTCGAATTTTAACATTTATAAAATATATATACACCCTTCAATTTAGTAGATTATGATGATCAATGAGAGTAACTGAATTTATTTATTAGTTCATATTTGATATGAAACAGGAATTCATAAATTAATTGAATACAAGAAAACGTATATTTAAATTAATTATTATCTCTTCTTATTCGGGCGTCTCGATTGTTGTTGAGGAAGATGATGTCTTGATTTCAGGGTATGGAGTTATGATATGACTTATTCCATATTCGGATGGATGACGAATTGTCAGTCTTGGTATTTCTTTTACGAGACCAAAAGCGGTAGAGGATACTGGAGGAGAAGCGATTTGAGGTTCATTGATTTCATCTTCAATTTCAATTTTCCTTTGAAACCGATTGTTTCTTGGAGGAAGGCTCCGTGTTATTACTTCTGGAATACCTTTATATGCCACATACTCCGTACCCCCGTCAGAGTAGGTAACATCCGCAACATATCCAGAGTTTTCACTATCAATACGATAATTTACTGTTTGTAAACGTCCATCAGGAAGAAGAACATAGTACTCCCCACTGGTAAGGTATTCTGATCCTTCTTGACTGGCTCCGAAATATGAATCCGTTTGAGGATAATCCACACTATATCCATATTTGTACTCCATCGGGAGTTGGTTTGAAAAAACAGAAAATGTCGTCATAATTGCTAAAATGATCTGAAAGAAAAATTGCCCTGACATATTAAAAAGAAGAGGAAAATCATTTTCGATAACTCACAAAAAGTCTCGAGCTCATGATTCTGGATTGGCTTGGCTTATGTGTTCTTGATGGGGATTGATGAAAACTGATAGCTCTTCTGAAGACACTAAGGTCTTATATAGCAAAATCTATACATACATCACCCTTTTAAGCAACCATTTCTTATAAAAAATGGTGAAATTATAACCATAAACGACAAATATGTACATCTGTGCTTCAAGTCGACATCCAAGTTTCTTCATTATTAATTACTATTTAATATGAGTTTCTTTTGTAACATTTCTGGCATGGGCTTATAAACTTTGCCATAAAATATTTATCTTTGAAATAATGATTTTGAGTATTCATAGATTCCAGTGATATGGTTCTTTAGATCTGTTTTGGTGTTAAAACCAAAATAACTAAATAAAAAATTTATTTTTCTTGGGATCGATGATCCTTTGACACTATGCTAGGAATGACTGTGGAACCGTTTTCGACTTTTTGTGGTTAGTACAAGAACTTTGATGTGAAAAGTAGTATTGTGACTAATTGTATATTCATTTGGAGTTCATTTTAAATGTAACCAATAATTTTTACTTATAAAGTTTTTAATAAAGCCATAATAAAGTTTTTTCAATTAGCACCTTTCATATGCTTTAATTGAAGTGCTTCATTTGAGGTATATAAATCTCTCAGCTACAGTATCTAACTTCTTAATTCATGCCTTTGTTCTTTTTTTTACCATAATAATTAACTGAACGATTGCGTTGTTTTAAATATATTCAGCAATTTTTTTTCCGGTCAGGTGGCATTGTTTATTCGCAGGAAATATAGTCATATTGATATACTTTAAAGCAAAAAGCCTTGTACATTACAAGATAAAAGTTTCATAATACTAAGGAAAAAAGACAATCAATATATAAAACATTTAAAATTAAAACAACACGACAAAAAAGAAAAAAAAAAAAAAACTTTTTTTACAACATTCAACGAACAATTTCCTTATAAAATAACGACATTAGGAAATAAGGTTTTTTATGAACTGAAGAATTATTTAAGTCCTGTTATTACTTTGATATGTAATTCAATAATGGGGATGATGTCTGAAATGTTGGAATCTTTCTTGGATCTTTTTACGTATATTATGCTGTAACTGATGGTCGTAACTTTGTTTTTCTCCTTCCCACTATAGCATGCATGGGCAACCTACGGCCAACAGGCCAAATCAGGCCCGTAGAGACATTTGAAATCTATAATTATCATATAATATAAAAAAAAATTATTATAAAATTAGTATAACTATGTATGCATACATATTTTGCAAATATATAATTAGGGTTCTTAGCCCGCAGTCAGTCCTGAAAAACATAATTTTGCCCACAAGTGAACAAAGATTGTCCATCCATCCACTATAGTGTCCCAAAAATTCAACCCTTATAAGTTGTTGCACCAAAAATTTTGAGCAAATCACTCGATATTCTTACATAGTATACTTATTTTAAAAGTCCACAGTTCCAGTAGTGACAGATTTGTAGTCTTGCTCGCTTCAGCTATTTTGATGTCAAAATCGAGTTTTCAATTGTCAATTTTAATAAATGTTTTTTTATTTTGTTTTGTAAACTATTCATTATATGAAATTGACTGAAAATATAAGACAATTGTAAAAAAATGATCTAATAGCATTTTTAACTGAGCTTACATAGAAGAATTTTCTATGAAAAGTATAAAATGGCGCTTCTGTCGTCGTCCTTCAAAATCCCTAACGTTAATTATTTATACATAAATTAATTATTCATCCCTCAAATCAATATTTCATAATAATTAGTCTCATTTTTGTACGGATTTCGAATGTAGTGAGCTGTTAATAACTACAAATCAAGCCCCAGTTTCATCCCTTGTAACGAACCTCCCTTAAAATGGGGGTACATCCCCCATTTCAAAGAATATTTCAGAAGAAGCCATCATTTTGGGGGCGGAAAATTGAAAAAAAAAATCTGCTTCATGTAACAAGATTATCACATTATTACAATATCAAGAACTTCCTATAGAAGAAGCAATTTTTTTGATAAATTTTTGTAGACCACGCTGCTACTGATGATAATGAGCCCCTTTTTCTAAAAGCATGTTGCTATTCATTGAAAGGATAATTACCTAAGTAATTTGAAAAATTCTCAGGAATAACTTAAGGGCCTAATGTTACTCTGAGCATGGATGATAATATGAAATTGTGTAAAAGATAAGATTTCTATAAATAATATACATACTTAGATTGTCTCTCGAATTTGTAAACGTTGGCTAAACAATCGAGCGAAAAAAATATTTACCAAAAAAATAAATTAAAATTGAGAACCAAAAATTAAATTTAAATTTCCTGGTATTTTTTTTTTTTTTTGCTGAGAGTAGTATTTTGAAATAAAGTAGTTTCATGAGTCTCAACCTCGAGTTTTCTTATTTATGTCCAAATTCATTGAGTCTTTGTCGAATCTGAATTCGAAGTTTAATGAGACTTCAGTGCGACTTTTGTTTGAGCCCCCAGTTCTTATTGTACTTTATGTCAGTACTATATTGATAGTATAGTCAATACTTATGACATGGTTAAACTTTAATCCCTAGCCTAAAAATAATTTAAATTATAGTATCAAGTAGGTTGTTTTCGTCATACATAAGTATCTTACTTTTATGGAAACAAGTGTGTGTAAACATGAATGTTCTTTTGAGCCAAACTGGTTGAATATTTTATTATCTGTTTTCACATTGTTCCAAGATTTGTGAGAGCAGAGGTGGGAGAAGGCGTTGGTAGAGGCTTTAAGCTTCAAGGTTATTTTTTTTATTTATTTAACATTTATTTAATTACCGTTAAACCATTGAAATATTTTACTCATTCATTCACATTAATAATTAAAGACATTTGAGTAATTACCTCAATGCAGTGCAATTAGGCAGTATTAATCCGGAAAAATAGTGTTATTGTATGTAAAATTTGTCAAAATTTATTCAAGTGCTTTAAGAGTGGTTAAGAATTACCCAATCAGAAACCAATCAGAAATTGGATACTCAGTAACTGAAAAGAAACTTCTAGGGTAGTCCATAGAAATAAAACATTATTAATATTAACTAAAAAAGTGGAAAAGGTAAATGACCCCACCCCATGGCTTCCCCTCATGCACGGCCAAAATTGATCTCAATAACGCAAGATTTAAAAGTGTCACTTGAAAATTCATTCACCTAATAAAATGTTTAGTATATTACAGAGCTGATGGCTGAGGTGCAAGAATGGATTTGTAAATGGGGGTGCAAATTTGAAAATTATGATGTCTCGAATTTATCAATGATCAATCACAGAACGTCATTCTTTAAAAACGTGAGGAGGGGAAACACGATGAGCTTTTAGGGGTAAACAAAAAAACTATCACGTCGAGCTTTTTTGTTCACTCGCAACCTCGACTGACAAAAGGGAAAGGAAAAATTTGGAAAAACAACTGGTAGCTACCCTTCTGTATTTTCCTTGTTGCCAACTTGTTAATATTTGACAGAATTTATTATTAAGATATACTATATATTTATAAATTCTACCAATCACAAACCAATCGTTACTACTTGTAATATATTCAAAATTCAAAAAAGGGCACGCAATCCTTGATTTAATATATTTCTTATACATCAAAATCATAAATAATAATAATAATACCCTTTTTGAGTTCAAAAAACAGCTGAAGGGAGAATACATATATGTATTCTCCCTTCAGCTGTTTTTTATTAGTTGACTCTTTCGATTTAAAGCAGCTGACTCTACGTGTTATGAAATATATTAAATTAAGGATTGTGCGTCCTTTTTTTGAATTTTTGAAAACTATACAAGTATTAACGATTGATTTGTATATTGATAGAGTTTATCAATGTATAGTATATCTAAAATATAACTCTGCCCAATATTAAAAAGTTGGCAACAAGGAAAATACAGAAGGATAGCTACCAGTTGTTTTTCCGAAGTTTTCCTTTTCCTTTTGTGAGTCGAGGTTGTGAGTGGGCAAAAAAGCTCATCCTGGGAAGGCCTATTGTATGTTTGGCCCCACAGGTTAGGAGTTCGAACTTGAGTCGTATTTAAGTTTAATTAAACTGCGCCTTCAGAATCAAAGTGTAAAGCCTTGAGACCGAACTCTGACTCTCCTGAAATGAAATTGATTCAAATTCATTTTCGACACCTTCAAACATGAAGTTACTTTATAGCAATATATATAGATAAGCGTTGACCCTGATTCTCTTTGGAGTATAGATTATTTGATATTCAAAATAACTTTAGTTCATAAATATAAATTACATAATTAATGTAGTTATAACTATTATCATATTTTAGCGAATTAATTCCTGAGAAAAGTAATTATGCTATTAAACTATTATGTCGTAATCCTTATCCTAGTTAAGATTTTCCTTTTGTATCTTATAAAGATATTAACATATTCCTTCATAGTTTTATTCATGAATATTTTGATTTTTGATAACTTTTGTGAATTTTAATGTACAAATATCAATTTGTAATACTAACGTAAAATATTGACTGGAACCCTTGCTTTTGAACTTATGAAAAAAAGGTTCTTAAATATCTTTTAGCATTATTTTCCTCGTCATTAACACTTTATAGTATATAGATAAGAATCAGTCTTGAATGTTCTACAGTTTATTTCTTATTCTCCACAAACGTTATTTCACATAACTTAAGAATAAATAATTAGCTCCTTCTGATATTCAAACTCTGTCTGTGGGTGCTATAAGAGTAAATATGTAGTCAATTAAACTGATTTGATGCATGCATGAAAGATGACTCATCCAATAAGAATGAGTTTGAGATTGATATATAATTTACAATTAACATTAGAGTGACCAAAGAGACGTCGACATTTTATGGCAGGTTCTTTTTAAGAAATCCAGACAAAATATTTTCACAGGAGTAATATTTGGAGTCAATCGTCCAATTTCATATATGTGTTGAATAACTTATCCAAAAAAAAAAAAAGTAACAAAATAACTCTTTGTTACTCCCCCTAGGTAAAATTTCCCTTCAAAAACTCTAAACTTGACGACACTTTTTTCAATGTAATAAGCATAAGATCTAAAAAAAATATTCATTATTTTTTATTAAGTACTAAATATTAAAATCTGTTGATTATAAAAGAATCAAATAAGACGATGATAACACTTGGAAGTGACTTGATGAAAGTATAAATTTATCAAGTTGTATATAATGTAGACAAGTTTAATATTGTCCAAAATACCTACAATTAAATACGTAATATATTAAAATAAGTTTTTGTTTAAAACAAAAAGCAGTGTCAATGTGATATAAAAAATTCACTTTAGTAAACGGGCAAAATTTATCCATGGGCATAACTCATGTGAAAATTTTCATCAAGAACTTTTTGTCAGATATCGATTTTTTTTACTATTCATATTTCTTAGTTATTGGTATTTTGAGCATTGATTGGTTGAACTCAAGTTGTAAGGCTGTGAACAGTTCCCTCCTATTGAATGAAGAATAGTCAAACACAAAGATACACAAATTTTAAAGTGGATTTTCTCCTTTTCAATATTTGAAAACAAACTTCTTTCTTTTTGACTTGACACATATGTACTTCAAAAGCAAAGAGAAGGAAGAAACTGTTCCAAAATCTCTTGAAGATTTGTTTAATAGATTTGGGTCAAGAATTAACCAACTGATTTTGCGCCATATTTCTTTTGCTTCCCTTTTTTGGGCAAGAAGAGGTTGCTAGCTACAATAAAGATCACATCTTGAGTACGTACGAGAGTTAAAAGGAAGAAATAATACATCTAGCTACTAGCTCTGATAAGCAATAGTAGTTTTCCGTTCTGTGCAACGGAAAACATGTCAGAGTCATCCCCAATTATATAAATGTTCTACCGTAAACAGAATCATTCAAAAAACATCTGAGAAATAGCTATTCATGGTCAATTTAACACCATCATCCTCTTGACCCCGCAAAAAATTAAATGGAGCTTATTTGAACCATGAAATAATAATAAAACTAATTATACAATTTGTATTTTACATATTATTTAAATTTTAAAAAATTTGATTTCGGGGAGAGAGGGAGGGGAATCCTTACTCATAACAGTTTTAAAATAATGCAGTCTATTATTGTTTTGAGCTGTTAGTAATGATGTCCTGTATTTAAACTTTTCCTACTTGCATTTTTCAAATGTGACATAAAAAACTTTCAAATAATTATGTTTGTATTTACTAAGAAATCAAATTGAATTTTAAGAATATGTACGTATCTACCAATACATTGAATGCAATTGATTATACTATCCACCTTAGAAGATATTATTCACAATTATCCTAATTATGAAGGAATAAAATAAATGCAATTATAATATATTAATTTTTTTAATTTTAATTACACATTGAGTATGCATAAGTGTGACAAATTAAATAGTAATTTTAAGGATGTATTGATTTTTTTTTTTTTTTTTTGCTCATGGAATACCCAAGGACCTAAGGTATAAATATCGATGGAATATTCAAAAGCAGTAACACTTCTACAGCTTCCATTTCTTAGATAACATGAAGGTAATTATTATTATACCATGCATATATAACCCGTTCAATCCTGGTTCTAAAATCCTTCTTTTGTTTAGATCTTTTTCCTCCTTTCCCTCATTTTTGGACTTGCCTCGGCAGAGTCCACCACCAGGGATGTCAAAGAGGCTCATCCACCTTTCAATCCCACTCGTTTTGCCCATGATGGACGATCAAAGTTCTTACCTAATCGCCCATATCCTTTGTCTCCATACCCCTATCCTCCCAGAGCTTTCTATCCTCATCAAAGACTTCGAGGAGGATTGATTCCCTACTATTTCCAATCCCAAACGACTCCAGCACCGTTTTTGATTGTCACCCCAGTTCCAGTCTTTATTAATCCAAATGTTTTAAACAAAAACATTGGATTCGATGATTCCGCCAGAGTTGCTTCATTTGGAGGATCTCTTCCTCTGTTACCAATTGACCATTTGGATCATTCTCATGTGGGCCAAACGGATGAAAGTGCTTTAAATAAGAATGAGTCCATTTTTGATGAATCATCGACACAAAATGAAGCTTTAAAGAGTAAAAATACACCTCAGATTGTTGGAACTGAACCCCACGCAGCGGTTTATATAAGTAGCGAGAAGATTTAAGGATGACCGTCTAATTTAGAAAAAGGAGCAATGTTTTATTTAATGATAGGCTCCAACATCATTCATTCACTAATTTATCTATATATTTTTGATTTTAAATAATAAAGAATTCTTGAATCGGAATGTAACTTTGTATTCATTTATAATATAATATTGTCAATCATTTAACAATGAAACAGTCCGGATGAGTATTTCAAGTGGGATCTATGCACAATTCTACGAAGTATGGATTTCTTGTTAAAGTTGCTTATAGTTTTTAATATAAAAAAATTGTTTCATCATGTAACACATTTTAATGGATTTTGCTTTTACTAATTAAAGTTTATTAAGCCATAGAGTATACATTTCAGAACATTCTACTTCATCTGATCGATCAATATGATTAATAACCTTGTACAAGTATATAAATAAGTGAATTTTTAGTTACTCCTTACTCAATGAGTCTGATTAGAAAAAAATTAAAGACTCTTGATGTATCAAAATATGAAGTCCATATTGAAGCACAAGGCTCACGAACTTGTTTTTCCATGTGATTTTTGCGAAATGTAATTGCAAATCAAAAAATTGAGATGATTCAATACAATTCGAATGTTTAAAATTGCTCAAAAATCTGTTATTTTTGATTAAATACACAATTTCCTATGTGTCAATCAAATGCAGTAACACGAGATGAAAAATGAACAAAAAAATAATAACAGCAATCCAAAAAACGGTAGCCACTCTTTTAATCTCTTCATATAACAGTAACTAAACACAAAATATTTTTTAAAGATCAAGGCTAACAAAGCATGAACAAAATCCCCATAGAAAAGACACGATTAAACTATAATCATCCTCAACAAAAAAGAAAAAGTAAGTTGGAATTTCAACGAATCCTTATCAACTATAAATAGCAAAATAATCATATGATATAATTCACTGTTTCCATAACAATACATTTGTATATATTATACTATGTGTATGAATCATTTCCGAAGAATTCAATTCATTCATTTAATCGACTTGATATAAAGACACTTACAGAGGACGAGTTATTTTACTCCTTTAGATTGAATATGAAGGCGCTACAATTAAATATTAAAATAACGTCATAATAACATAAATATTATACACTGTTGTCTCGATATTTATTTAAAAATAATAGCATAAAGAATTTGATACATAAATTTATGTAGCGTGAAGGAAATACGCAATATCTATTAATGATAGCCAAGAATGCCTTCAAGTCAATTCCCTTTTTGATTTGTTGTTATTGAATATATACAACTAACACTCAAATGGCTCAATGAACAAACTACTCAAATTGGATTCATATTTACTACTACTTATATTGAATTTCATATAAGTTTTACACAGGAGGCGCAAATATTTTTTGACTGCAAGATAGAGTTAATATTAATGAATTCATATCAATTCTTTGACTTCTTTGTGGATGTTTACTGACAAATTGAAGGCACTTTAAACTCTTTGGAGGGGTCAGTTTTTTTTTTTACAAGTACAATGATATTTTGTTATATTATATAATCGAGACATTGTTCACACTCAATTTTGAAAAAATTATAAAAGAATACAGTTTTGAGGAGTCTGTTTGGAGGATTTATATTTTAAATATCATATTAATAAATATAATATTGTCAAAAGGCAAATGATTGCTCAGGCATTTTAAGTTTAATCTTCTATATCTTTGAGTATACAATATTTACATACCAGGGATCAGTGCCTAATACAAAAAAAATATCAAATAAATTCCACGTAACACAAGCCGACTAATAAATAAAGGAACATGTTATGTGAAGGAAAACAGTCTAAATGGCTGCTCCGTCATTTTACATTGACTTAAATATTGGATTAAAAGAGCAAAATCATTAAAGATGAGTACATCCTTTTGTGCCAGAATCTATTATGTTTATAAGTATCTATAAATAATAATAGTACCTAGCGTGTATCTAAGCAAATAAATCATGCAACTAATCCACCACACATATGGTGTAGTTATTATACAATAAGTGACATGCCTCTTGCATAAAACTTGATTTAAACGTCATGAGTGACTCATTTTCTACGTACTGATCTTAACCTTACAAGATAGGGATTGAAACGACAAGAGAAGTTTACATTAGATAATGTTTTAAGGGAAACATGACATGACTCATCAAAGTCATTGTTTATATTATGAATGTACGTTCGAGTACATGCATCATCATCATATTTGTAAAACGAGAAATTCAAATACATAATATCTTAGTCTATATCTTACACCCACTCTACTAATTGCATATTAATATGATTTTTGTGGTCATAAATTTTATAAAATTGTCCATATTCGAAAAAAAGATTTGAATATCGATCAAAATTGGGGATTTTTCTTTACAGGACGTCGGTTACAAATTATGATTTAATCTTTTGTCAAAGGATCTGAGTGATTGTTCTTTGCAAATGTTCCTATAAAAAAACATGATTTTCTCAATCAAAAATCTTATACAATTAGAAAACCGATACATATCTTTTTTTCACTATTTCAATGACACACTCCGATTGCAACAATAAAAGGTCCATAAGTAGTTGGCTAATTGTTTTTTTTTTATGTTTAAAGATCCACATTTCACGAGGTTTTGGATGTAACAAAAAAATGATTAAATTGCATGAATATATGATTCAAAAACTAATATAACATCAAAGACACATTGTGCATTATAAAATAGAGAAAAATGAGTATTTAAACCTAATACTCTATTGAAATTTATTTGAAGAAAAAAAAATCCATGACTAGAGTCAAAATAAACTTTCATAAACATAATTACCTATGTTATATGTATATGTCTATCCATTAAGTAGTTTCTTCTTCAATCAATTAAAAAAAGGTAGAGAAATTATTTATAAAGTTAATATATTATGTTTTTTTTTGTTTTTTTTTAATATTTAAATACAAATAAAATTATAATACAGACAGTTGTTCAAAACAGACCGTTTGAGAAATCAAAAATCATAGTAAATAAATTAAAAGTGCTTTGTTTTGTTTTTTACCACATTCAGAAGTTTCTCAACTGTAAAAAAAAAAGTCCTTTTTTCATCATTTTTCAAAAAAAAAAAAAAATGTTTATTTTATGTGCAAATTTGTTAGGTTCTGTATACAAAGCAAAAACGATTTTGTTTTATTAATAAAGAATAAATTTTTTAACTCTACATGGGTGATTGGTAGGATAAAATAGTATCATAAAATGTATTGTACAAAGAAAAGTTAAATATTTTTTTGTTAAAAAACGAAAAACATTCAGTATTATTATTATTATTAGGTAATAGTAGTTATATATTTATGTATATGTAGATATTATATGTAATATTGAAATACACACGCAATTTCTTCCATACCGAACCATTTACATTGCGTTTGATGGAGCTAGCGGCGCTTTAAAACACTGAATTGCATTCGTGTACTATGAATATTTATATATTTTGTATTACAATCAAATACTCTATAACATAAATGTGCCTATGTTATGTGTAAAATCCGTGTGTGTGCGTGATAATAGCTGCGTTTTTGTATATATTTATATATATTCAAACTGAATCCCTCTGTCTCAGCTTTTCAATGTCCAAATCGAACAATGAATAATAATGCCAAAAGTAAATAAGGGATTTGTGGGGTATAGGTTGCGTGTCCACTTTGAATACTAGGTTCCGACAATTCACCTAAAAAATAATATATTATTTATTATCAAATATAAAAAAATTAAATCATTGAATTGAAAATAATAATTAAATGGACTCATTACCATTAATGACGTGAAGTCTCACTGTTGCAGTGTGAAGATTGGCTGGCTGACACGTATAGTTACCTTCATCACTCTTCACTGCGCGTTTGATAGTAAATGAACTTATAATTGTATCTCTAGATTTCTTCTCCAAGACTGGACTTCGTCTGTTTGTTGAAACAACCATTTGACCATCGTGATACCTAAATAAGAGGATTTAATTCAAAAATTCATGCTTAAATAATTGATTTAAAACTTACCATGTAACAAAAGGGGGATGGGATACCGCTTGGGAGACAATACATTTGAGTTGCACTTGACTCCCAGCCTTCACGTGAATTTCCTTATTACCAAAAATACGTACTTTTGGTACTATGATGAAATAGAAACAAATAAATTGGTTAACAATGGTAAAGAAAATACAATTAAAGTTATTAATTGATAAAGTTATTCAATTAATTAATTATAATTATCTATACATATATAATTTATTTAGAGGAAAGTGTTTTTTTTGTTTTTTTACATTATCTACCCTTTTGACCTTTATCTAAATTTTCCAAGACATATGTGTACTCCCAGGTAATTCCTTTTCAATAACTATTAATTTACAGAGATAGTCATCTAATTAAGGCCCTTTTTCATATAATTAAGCATCCCCTTGTGACTTTTGAATATATCTTTAGGGGATAATTTTAAATATTCCTAATACTTTAATCCAGATAATGAGGTATTCTGTACTTTTTGGTCATCTATCAAGTTTTATTCATAGTATCATTGCCCCTTTTTAGTTTTCTGAACGGTGATTGGTTCAGCTCAGATCCCTAATAAGCATTCCAACAATGGTCAAATACTGGTCAACCAACAACAAATTTTAATTTTTTTTTCTTTTTTAGGGACAATTTGAGAGATACAGTATAGATCAGCTTTACTATGACCTCTTATTTATAAGCCTTCTTGGATTTTTTTATTAATGGACTGTATGAAATTTTTCGCACGTTCGTATCTTTAACCATTTTTGGGTTAATAAGTGTAAATATGGAATGTAAAATTCCATCCTCAAATAAGAATTTTCAAATTTGCATATAATTTTCTACATAATAAATATTTCAAAATTTATTCAGTATGTCTATTATCAACTGTGTTGGGAAACATTACTTAATAAAGTAAAACGTTACCTAGTACCTACTAGTCAATTCAAAAGTAATTTAGTAATACTACTTGGAAGCAAAGGTATTAATATTACTTTACTTTACTTTACATTTCTTCATTTTTTTAATGAATAAAGTGGTAAACAATTACAATTATTCAAAAATTCGACAAAATATTCCCCATCTTTTATAATGACTTTTTTTATAAAAGACATTTTAAAATAACATATTTTGACAATAAATATTTTGTCACGAAGCTGACTAAATATATTGCAAATTGACGGAAATTATTTTCATACATTACTTTGTAAAACTTCTCTTAGTATAATTATATAATAAACGTAATATCGATACATTAATCGTTGCTATGTAAAGTTATATTTTTAAAGTAATGTATTACACAGTCACGCTTAACAACCCAAATTTGGTTATAAGATATAGTATTCATTAATTATTGCTTATTTATTGCAATTTTTTCCATGTTCTGCACCCTTAAATAACCAAAGCACTTGCTAATGACTTAATTTCCTCTTATTTTGCACTATGGTTTATTTTTACATATTTCATTTTGAAGTTAGTTGGTTGTTAGACAATTACTTGATACATAATTAAAATTTCGTGCAACCATTTTTTTTTCCATAGTAAGGGGATCTGTTGTTGCAAGTTGTACAAGATTTTAATTATTCAGTCTCATTAAATTAATGTTTAGGTCATTAATAACAAATTGATCATAGATAAACTGACAAGATTACATTGTATTGCAAAGAAAATTCAAGTATTTGACGGATCAACTAACTGCACAAATCAATAGCTGACAACAATTAAAATAGCACAGTATTCATTAATTTCCTTCCAAAACAGCGTCTAATTCTATTTTTTCAAGAAGAAAATCTCTTGAATACCAATATTTGGCCTCTTGTCCATATAACAGTATGACAAATGTAGATATGGCAATTTAAGGACTAAAGTAATTTACTTACCAACAACAGCTAAATTGATAAAAGTACTGGATTTTGGAACCGTTGAGACTTGGCATTCATAGCTTCCAGCATCCCTGGCTTGAACATATCTGAAAATGAATATAAAAATATATATAAAGCAATGTGAAAAAAATAATTATAATATACACTAAATAAATATGAATAAAAAGTTTGTCAAAATTGGTTGATTTCCATTTTGATTTAATTCCTATATGAGGGCAAATTTCATTTTCAATTTTTAAATATATATATACATATATATGCATGCACATTTGACTGATTCTAAGTATTTTTGAAAAGAAAAAGAAAAAATTGTGAAAAGATGAGATGACAACAATAATGAAAACGTCAAAGAAGATACTGATTGCAATAATTTGGATTCTTTTTGAAGAATCAATTTTTATAGATTATTATCGTTATTAGATGATGAGGATCTATTTTTTTATATAAAGAATTGATATATATATATATATTTCCTTATTTCCCTCTCTATATAAAACGAATCATTTTGTTAAATTGCTTTCCATAATGTTTTAACATTTTATTTATTAAATTACATAATCATTTATTATTATTATTGAAAATTGTAACTTTATTTCATTATTGAATTTACATACATTTTCTTAATATATTTTTCATGTGTCACACAACCTATTAGCAAACTATATATTTATATGCCTATATATTGATTCTTTATAACACCACAAAAAGTAAAACAGTTTTACAGTTACTGTTAATTAATTATTCATAAAATTTGTTAAAACTTTAATATGTCGGAACATTAGATAAAGTACACATAACCTTTCTACTCATAATTTTAAAGGTATGTTCCGACGAGCTTTTTTGTTCACTCGCAACCTCGACTCACAAAAGGGAAAGGAAAAATATGGAAAAACAACTGGAATCTATCCTTCTATATCTTCCTTGTTGCCAACTTTTTAATATTATAAATAACTTATTATTTAGATATAATATACATTGATCAATTCTACCAATATACAAATAGTAAAACAAAAATCTTAATGACTTTCTTTTCACAAAATGTCTTTATTTTTTCTAACTTAAAAATCAAAAATTATTATAATCTATGTCAGAAATGTATGCTTTTCCCTTTTAACAAAGCCTCAATTTCTCCTTATTATTTTCAAAATGCTTCTCCAATTGAAAAATTGATCCCTCTTTTCAAGTTTTATTATGTCTTTATTAAACATTTCAAAACTACAAATTATTTGTAACACTAAAAACAAATTCAAAATAAATGTGCAATTAGTCAAAAAAAATTATTTAAAAGTCTTTAAGGAATAAAAAGTCGATTTTCCAGTCATTTTAAGATTATTTTTTAAGCAATTTTAATCTTAATAAGATTGTTAGAGAATAGGGTCATCAAAGAGTCACACTTTTTAATTTCTAGGCCAAGAAAGAGAGCTACTTAGGTACATATTTGTATTTCTTATATTCACCTTTCATCAGAATGAACATAATATAAACATGTATTACCAAGAAATAAGGTTATGTAAATAGCTATCGAATGAGACAAACTTTCCTCTTCAATGCAAGGGTGGTTTTCTACAATTTCTCTATGTTTCAAATATAGAGCATTTACATTTCCTAAGACGAGAGCTTTTCATACTGTTATTTGATTTAGAGTAAAACCTATATTTAAAAGAAATATGTGCTAATTTAAAGATAATTTAAAAAACTTGTTCGATTTAAATAATTGTCTGGCTCAGTCCATTATTTTAGTTAAACTGTAAATATAAATATCAGAGTTTTTTTTTTGGTTAACAAAATTATTTGCTAATAACAAATCATGTTATACAGTTTTCCATCAGTGTTTATTTCAAACGAAACTAAACAAACAATAATTATACATATATGTATATCAATATTTCATCATAAATGGGACATTTTTCAGCTCAAACAAACGATGTGCTCCTCAAACAGTCTTATATATTTACAATGCATTTCATTCGGTCTGTTTTAAGTTATTGCTGTAATCCAAATTAAAAACAAACAAACTTTCTTATGAAGTTACTCGTAATCCAAGATATTAATAAGTTATATATAAAAAACTTAATTGTAATTTCTAAAAGTTCTCTATAATTGATTTCCATTTATGGGCACCCTAAGTAATAAAAAAAAAAACATTTTTCAACATTATGCAGTAAGAATTTGATTGTTTCATTCAAAGTTTGTAATTTATGATCTCTTTCAGACTCTTAAAAGTTAATGATGACTATCAACATGAATAAAGATTTAATGATGACATGGTACAAATTAAAAAAAAAAGAAAAAAAATACACACATATAAGGAATAATAACTTTTTTTTAATTAATTTTAAAATTATATTGTTGACTATTTGGATAAAGGCTCCTTCACTTTTTAATCTCTTTTTACTACAAATGAATATAAATTGAATTTCATTTTAGTTTGTAAGACTAAATAGATTCGTATCCACTAGCTTTATTATCCTCGTGCAATCCCAACTTTCAAAATCAAGTAAGTCAATAAAAATTGGGAAAGTAAGTAGTAAAACATTGCATGATATTATTATTTGACCAATGTGTAAAAGCATTAGGTTTCTAAGTATTATGACTATTAATTTTTATCAGCACGGCGAGCTTTTTTGGTCAACCTCGACTCTCAAAAGGGAAAGAAGTTTTTTGGAAAAACACATAGTATTTACCCTTCCGTATTTTCCTTGTCGTCAACTTCTTATTAATATTAGACAGAGTTATTATTTAGATATACTGTATATTGATTAATTCGACCAATATATCAATCAATCGTTAATACGTGTTTATTATTCAATTATTCCAAAAATGGGCGTGTAATTCTTGATTTAATATTTTATATATATATCAAAATCATAAATAATAATAATACCCTTTTTGAGTTCATAACACGTAGGGTCAGCTACTTTAAATCAGAAGTGTCAACTCATGGAAAAAAGCTGAAGGGAAAAATACATAATACTTTTGTTTATCTCAAAAAGCTCGTCACGCTAAAGAGGCGTAGATTTGAGTCACATGACCACATAGGTCTCAAGTTGCTAATTTGATGACTGTCGACTCAATTTGGATTTTGACATACTTAGAATGAGACTAACTTTTATGACTCATAAATTAGGTACTTTACCCCCCCCCCCTCCAATTACGTTAAACAATGGGGTTAAAAGAGCCTTATACCTGTAGTTAATTCAATTGCATCTAAAGCTTACTATTGAGATAATAAATGCATTTGAATCATAAACATAACAGTTTTTTTAACAGTAGGAGAGGTTTGGAGATTGAATGAGTAAAAAAATAAAAAAGTATTTTTTTTTTATCATATATCATTTAAGTTTGACTTTTGCGTCCCTGACTAAGTATCAAAGTAATGTTTGTAAGCATTTTTACCATCACAAACTTCAAATATTGTAGATATCAAATGATAAATGTGAGTAAAAAAAACAACTCAACCATATGCCAAAATAAAAAAAAGTTTGTTTACATCCACATACTGTAAGACAAAATTACATATAATACCTCAAAAAAAAAAATCACATATATATTCTATCAGAATTGTGTGTATTTTTATTTTTGTAAAGCCATTAAGTCATCCATTTCAATTTTGGATCAAGGTTTCTCAATGTTGACGTGTCAAATTTGTGATTGATTTTGAAGTTCATGCATAATCTCGTAAAAACTTTTATTTCTTCCTATATATATAAAAAAAAAATAGGCAGAAATATCTCCCTAATTGTGTATTAACATGAAATCACAGTTTAGTGGTTTTTTTGATTTTTTTCCTTTGAAGGGTGAATTCCACTATGAGGAGAAAAAAAAGTTCTCAAAAATGGTATATTAAACTATACCTTTTCAAGTTTAATATGGGAATAAGTAAATTCAATATGGAAATAAGCAAGTTCAAGTTCAGTGTATTTATTCAAATATTGAAGTTGCTTATTCCCATATTGAACTTGAAAAGGTATATATGAGACTAAGATTACAAATATATGTATATACTACGTACAAAGTCTACATAATTATACTTTTTCATAACTCCTTAAATTTATTTGTAATGCGCAAATAACAAATCTGTTATTAGTGATTACATATTAAAAATTGGATTTTGTAGCATTTTAACCCCCCGTTACTTTCTCATCAAATCCTAAAACGTAAAAACGCTCTTGAGTTTTTTTTTGTCACCCCTACACATAAAATTATATTATGACCATTATAAAAATGAATTTTTTTCCCCTTAAAAAATATATTAGATCAATGTAATTGGTTCAGTAAAAAGTATTTTTTCTTTTTTTATCTCGTGCATATTTTTGATGAAAATGCTTTTTAGGATTGTAATTCCAGGGGCATCATTTTTACAATGAACTTTAATTTTATATTTATGTGTTGACGGGATATAGTATTTTAGTCATTATTTGTCATTTATTTATAGAAAATGGAAGCAAAGTGTGATAAATATTTAAATAATTTTTAATTTAAAGAATAAATTCTTAATTTGGTATTTAGGCTTATTGGCCATTAGCTTCTCCGTATATATTTTACTATTTACTTCCTATTTTACTCCTTTTTTTTTAAATTTCAACATTCAAGGTCATTTATAATGCAATACTCTCTATTTAGTTTACACAAAACCTCGATCAGAAGGAATAAAAAAAAAGAAAAATATATGAGAATAACTCATAAAATACTAGAAGAAAAATAACCTAAAACGTTATGACTTGAAAAACAAAATACAGACATTTAATCTAAAAACAAAACTTTTTTCAGACTTTTGTCAATTTTTGAGTAACAAAAGCAAAAGCAAAAAAAATTATAATTAACTTTGTTTTGAACTAATTCACTAACTTTTCTAAAAAAGGCTGATATTTTATGTGGAATCATCTCGAAAAAATATTATTAGTACTATTATTAATCTTTTATTCTCAAAAAACTATTACTTTCTTCTAAAGTACCTTGTTTTGTAAAAAAAAAAAATGATTGTACTTCAATTCTCTTGAAGTAAAAAATAACGTGGTGTGATGTACATTTTTAAAATTCCGTAATAACAAATATTGTATTAAAAGAAAAAATACAAATATAAACTGTTAAAAAACAGAATTTATATATTTATATATGTATATCATTACATCAATCTCGAGTGTTTTTTGGCTTCAATAGAAAAACCCAGATAAAAGGGATTTAAATTATATCTAATTTATAAATTTTGTAATTGAAATATGTAGGAAAAAAATATATTTTACTATCATCTCCTTATCAAATTACCAAATGCTTCATAATTCAATTAGTTACAACTTTGTTTGTGCAAGTTGTAGTAATATATGTACAAAACTTCTGCCGAATAAATATTTGTATTTAAATGTTGATTTTTCATTTTTTTATCTTCTTCTTTTCAATGCTTTCTCTTCTCTCCCCCCCCCCCTCCCCTTTGATTGACGTTTAAAGTTTGATTACATTTATGGTTTTGCAGACTTCCCTAAACAATTTGTCTCCATTCAACGTTGAATTGATTACATTATATACAAATGAATATACTTATGTATAAAAATAGATTAATATTTATTGCTTGAAGATGCATTAGAAAGATTCAATGCATATCACGACTAACATACATACATTCAGAATGCATTCTACTTGATAAGGAGATTAACTTTTAAGCTCTATCACTATTTGCAACATTATCGACTTATAATTCTACTATTGCATATCTATGCATACACAACTATTCTTTCAAATAATCCTATTGAGATCTAGAATATTCGTTTCATACAGTTTTTTTTTTGGTTCTAGATAATGTATGTATCATTTATCACTACATTAAAGCACGTGAGACATTCAATACAGTCATTTTGACTGCCACTTAATTTAATTTGGTTGATCTGTGTAGTTTTTAACTTTACTTATAGATTTATCATCGTTTCAATATTTTTAATAAAATGGTTTTGAGATTAAGTAGAAAAGTTTTTATTAAGTGCACATATTAGGTCTAGTAAAAAGAAACCCATTATTTTTGCAATAGATGGCTTTATTGATCTGTATCCAATCATGAACAATTTATTTTTTTTCAACTTTTTTTGTCAACAATTGGACCGTCTGAAAGAAGCAATCACCCAGAAGCGCCCAGCTTTGGCCAACAGGAGAGGAATTGTGTTTCGCCAGGGCACACACATCGATGGTGACTCGCCAGAAGCTACGACACCTTGGTTGGGAAGTTCTTATGTATCTACCATATAGTCCGGACCTCTCACCAAGTGATTACCACCTGTTCCTGTCTATGGTAAATGATTTTGATTGTAAAAACGTCGCCTCAAGAGAAGCTTGTGAAAATCGACTGTCCTAGCTTTTTACCAATAGGTACGAGGGTTTCTATGAAAGAGGCATAATGAAATTGCCCTCAAAATGGCAAAAAGTTATCAAACAAAACGGTGCGTATTTAACCTAAATTGGATTATTCTAACTATGCTGAATAAAGCCTTCAATATCATGCAAAAGTAATGGATTTCTTCTTCCTAGACCTAATATATCAACTGATTTTTGAGCGCTCAAATTTGCCACATTTGTTCGTGTCTAATATAAAATAGATGATGTATATATTAATTCCACAAGTCATCAAATTCTTCAATGGTTGTGTGACATTCCTTTGTTGAACTATAGATAGTAGTAAATGCTAATTCTACTTACTTGATTGACAGAGTCCATGTTTCCGTAGCTGCATTATGAAGAGATGAAAATCGATCGTCAACAATAAAAACGTCTCTATCTGTAGAAATGATATGAGAGTCTCGATTCCGGATCCAAGCAACCTATTCAAGATTGGAAAGGATTGAGTTAAAAGAAATATTCAAATAGTGTAATTTGACTCTTTAAAAATAGATTAACAGTTCAAGAAGTATTTTTTATATCAATATGAAAGTTGCACACATTAAGTTTTTGGGTCAAGTTCTAACAACCAAAGTTATTTAAATAGTATTATTGTACCCATATTGAGGGTTTTTTTAAAAAAAAATCTTTAACGCATATCTACCTTAATCCGTTACTATAGGCACCTATATACTTTTGAAAATGAGCCAAATAATTACTTTTATTTACCTATACTTAAGGATCATAGAAATAATCTGGCTTAAATGACTTTCATCCAAGGATAAAAAGTCATACCTTTTACCTATATGCTTTATTTTTTTAAAAATTTTGATTGTCTTCCCTGATTGTTATCAAAATGCTTCAATTATTTTGAAGGGATGATTCATTATGAAATAAATTTATTATTAATGATTTCATTTTAAGAGTCTTTAGTTTTGAACAACAATAGAAAAATTTCGATGGATACACTTTTAATTTGCTTTATAATGATCTGTCAATCAAATTAAATATGTTTTTTATATCATATCTCTGTTCTAGTGTATATTCTCTAAAGAAGACAAGTTTACTTAGCACAAATAATGATGCAAAATATCTTCTACAATCTATATTATGAAATTAAGACATAGGTTTGTTAACCCTTAAACATAAATAATAATATATTCATATTTAAAAATGAATATGTCAAATGCATTATTCTTAATGGGGTGCTCATTGAATATCTTAACCTTTCCTTTAAATTTTTTAAAATAAGTAGGTTTAATCTAATTGTGCGCATAACAAGATTTAATTCAAATTTAATAAGTTGATAAAACATTCAAAACACTAATAAGAAAAATGAGTATACATACAGCAGTAAAAATGATGTACTAGAAATAAATATATAGTAAAGTTTTCATAGTTTGTGAATAATGTTTTTTTTTCTCTCATATAAGTTTATAACAATTTTAAAGCATGAAAAAATCCGCTAGAGTAATCTTAAAAATGAGCTCATTTCCAACGAAATTTAATAGTAATTTTTACAATTCACCTATAAAAGTTACAAAAATATGACTCTGTATAGAGAGCTTATTTGACAAATAGACTATGGTTAAAAAACCAAAAAAGAGACAAAAATATATAGGTTGTTAGAGACTAAAGCAGCAGGAAACTGTAGCTTTCTAAATCTGAAATGACTCAAAATAAAATGAAAATATGAAAATATTTCAATAGAAAATGAAACAATATATTTATTAGTCAAATAAATATAAATTTAAATTGTTAAACCACGGACTTTCTATCCAATGTATCTATTATATTATCAACCCTAAGTAATTTTGTTTGACTTTCCTTTGCCATAAATCTTACATACCATATATTTATTGAGAAACAAAATGCCTACTGTTTGAATAGTAATAGCAACATAAAATAATAGAGGCACATACCTAATCCAGGAATAAAGTTAATTTACTCAGCAAAAATTTTATGATTAATCATAATTGTTATTCCTTAGGCCTTGTGAGGTATAAAGCTCGCAGTAAATAGCTACATTGGAAAGCCACATTGAATAATAAAGATAAGCACTCTGATGGAATTTAATTAGACCTATTACAACTCTCTCTCTCTCTCTCTCTCTTTGCCATATAAAAAAGCCATATCCTGAATAAATTATAATAATCAAAATAAATACAGCTGCTCTACCATGCCAACCAAAAAAAAAAAAAAATAGAAAAAAAAAAGTAACCAACAATTAACTTCGACATGTTATTGATGAGTAGCAAATTTATTCATTCGTACAAAAACTGTCAATAATTGGACTCCATGGTCATGAATGGTTTTATTGCTATGTATAGTGTTGTTTAAGGACTACTGAGAGCGTTTTCCATATATACATATAATACTTATATGGCCTATAGACCACCATGGTTTTAATGAATATTTGCGGAGTGGGAGGGAACATCAATCACAACGCCCCTTGCAAATTAAATTGAATAGTATTCATTGAGAGCTTTTAAAATCTCTTATTCCATAAGACATTTGAACCTTTTTTAAAAGCGTAAAAATTTGATTTCTATGAAACAATTGAAGTGTGCAGCTTGTCCCTTGCTAATTGTAGCATGTACGTATAATACTTTTTCATATTAATATATAATAGTTTCCTATTACTAATATTGTTACTAGCTGATGTATTGTTCAAATTGAGATATTTGACTCAAACATTTTTCTTTGTTTGAACAAATTTACCTCATTAAAAATATACATCTAAAATTTGAATTTTGTCGTAAATCCATATTAGAGTGTACTTTATTCTTTGCAGTATGGTATATTGACTTTTAAATTATATATATATATATACATGCATATTTAATGGGTGACGTTTCAATTTAGAGGAAAATTTATGTTAAGCAGAAAAAAAAATATTCGGAAATTGAAATTTATGAAATGATTGTCCTTTTAAATAATGAGTTGTTTTGTGACATGTCTAAGGAATGAAATAGATAAGAAAAAAGAATAAGTTATCTTGACATGGAATATTTGCCAATGTATGTATAATGAATCTTTTCGGATATTTCCAATGTATTTATTCATTATATTTAGTAGGTAATTCAAATATTACATTTAATAACTTTCCTTGGGGGTTGTTTATTTCAACCAATAGTCGTAAAATGGTATTATCTAAATATATATTTTACATGGATTCATTATTGGGAAGTGAGTTACAATTTATATTAAATAGATTGAAGATAAACGCAAAGCTTTTGAACATCAATCACTCACATGTCACTTGATTAAATGACCTATATGCTCAAATATATGCATAAAAAAAAGTTTTAAACAATAAATTATAAAGTTTAATTTTTCTCATGGATACAAAACAATAAGTACTATAAGCTCCGTTAAGCACGTGTACATACATAATAAGGCAACAAGGCATATGCTAGTAAAATTGGGGATACTTTATTATTATAGAATTTCTTTAAGGGTTCAAAAATCCTTGCTAAATTATTTAAAAACCATTATGAGGTTTCGTGACTTCATTTACTTTACAAAACGGAATGTATTCATTGAATGAACAGTCTCTGATCCTTTTTGAGTAACAAAAAGTTATTCGTAACTCTACACATAAATACAGAACAATAGAAGCGTATCAGAGATTCTCACAATGTTTCGGTAACCAGGGTATCAAATTGATATGTGATAACTTCTCATTTATAGTTCAAATGATATAGAATGTATATATCTTATTATTGGTCAATATATCTAGAGCCTGTTAAATGGATCTAAGATCCCCCTATAGATATGAATAATTTTGTGGATCACACTCGTGCTTGATGAGAACAAGGTTCAATTAAGGAACAGTAGAAACAGCGATATCATTCACAAACATTCCCTGATCCCTTTGAAGTGAAAAAGTATTTTTACTTATTTTTTATTATTTACATTACAGAGATCGATGAGGATAAAAAAAAATTCCTGTTTTTTTTAACGATATACGAAAATTTAATTATGCTACTCACTTTACTTTTACTTTTTTGATGTTCAATTATTGCTAACGTGATAAAAAGAAAAGAAAAGAAGAAGTATTAAATGAATAGAAGTAGAAGAAAAGTAATGCGATCTTATAAGAATGCAAGGTTTCTATTACTTATATATCTACTTCTTTTAGTGACAAAATTCATTCTACGCATTGCCTATACAAATAAACAAAACAAAAAAAAAAAAAAACACCCACACACAAACAAAATGAAGAAAAAACAAGATTGAATTGAATTTAGAAAGAGCATTCATTTTAAATGGTGGTTACAAACTTATCCAGGTGCATTGATTCCCTGGTACCCCACTATTTTAGTTTAAGCAATTACCTATACCCTATTTTTTTGTTGTTTATTTTGGCTATCACAATCATTGAGGCTGAATCTGTAGTATTTGTAGTGATATACCCGTAATTCCTTCGAATCCTGATTCTTATCAAGTTCTTTTTTTTTTTTAATAGTTATGCGGTTGCACTATGTACTTATCAGATAATATCCAATATGTACAATGCTGTTTTGTTTTGTGCAATATGTCTACTAAATGCTTTGTATCCTTTTGATATATTATAATACATGTATATTTACACATACATAGTTCATTTGTTTTCAATTCGAGGGTCAAAATCACTGCAGTTTTCTACATAATATTAACGGAAAAAAAAACCCACCACTTTTTGACTATGTATGTAGTATGATGATTAAAACATAGCACAAAGTAAAGCCACAGACTATTTATGTTGTACATATATTTAGTTAAGCAAATATTGACTTTACCCTACATATGTATAATATAAACAAACTGAATGCTTCCAAAACTATTCTATATCCTACAATATTTATTCACGCCATATGAACTCCATGAATTTAAAAAGGACACGCATAAGTTATAAAAGAGAGGATCTCATTATTGAAGTGACCTTCAATCTCACAAGGATATTTACAAAGCATTTAGAGTATTTATTGTTTTTTTTTTTTTATTTCAGCTGCTCATGAATCAAAGTACTACTCTTATTCTCCCCTTATTCATAACATTGATATATATATATATATGCATGTTAGTATTCGAATTGATCATTCTATGTACGCCCACAAGGCTATAGATGATAGTCAAATATGTAGTTCATTATACAGCCATGAGTAAAATTTACTGTCTTTTTGCTCAATCTCTTAAATAAAGGGTGAGATTTACTTTGATAATTTCATTATGATGTATGTGGGGTGTCAAATGAAAAGGAATATACATTTTTTGCATTAAGAGGAATGTATTATAAAAAAAGTATTTATGAATTGGCAACATTCAAAATCTGCTTTATTGGGGGGGGGGGGGGTGAGGGAATTAAATGTCAAATTTAATTGTTTTTATATGCAATGTTCTAAACATATACTTTACTATATTACCCTTTAACCAGAATGATGCCTCAAAGTTCTAATTGTGTCTTTTATTTCTCATATACTATATGAAATAATGAACATTCATATTTATGATAAAAGAATATTATTTGCATACTTTTTATTATTTATTTTTTTTGTGTGTGAAAGGAAGGAAATCTAATGAGGTCGCTTTCCCCTTCTCATCCATTGCACACACTCAATGCAAAAAAAAAAAAAGAAAAAGAAATTGTGTAAAAATTAACATGCATCTTTTTTCTGTGATTGTGTTTCGTGTTTTGAATGTTATTTGTGTGTGTATTTCAAGTTTTTTGATACACATCATGAATTTTAATCAGCTTCATTAGAAAAAAAATAAAAACAAAAAAAAACCAACACAATATTCTTCAAAACAAAAATACTACTGACTCAACTCAACCATTATGTTAATTAACTTTTGTATCTATATTAGGATTTTTCAAAAAAAAAAAAAAAACAAAAAAACACGTTCTCAATCTAAATATGCGTCAATTGTTTTACTTATTTAATCTCATAATACAGCATGTCAATCAAGTATATTTTGGTTAAAAAAAACCCAAATAAAACCTTTTAAGCTCATTATTATGATGTGAACTCAACGCCCACTGTTCAATAAATCCATTATTTTTGCATTTAATTGAAAGCTTTATTGTATCCAGTCTTAATAAAGTAGCTGTTAAGAGTTTTTTTCCCGCAATATATCCGCAAAATAGTGCTTACATGACACGTTGAACTCGAATATTTCTATTTATTTGATTCACATTTGTGACAGTTGAATAATTGATTTATTTTTCTGGAACTGTGTTCTTTTCTTTTTTTCATGTCAAATCAAGTTTTTAAAATGACTTTTAGTGATTTTTGAATATATTTTTAAATCTTTTTAATCCAGTTAGATGATGACTGATAATTTAAATTTGACACTTTTTAATATTTTGTCTATGGGCACACATTATAATCCAATTTGACTAAATTTGTTTTCATTCTTTTCAAATATATGTGAGAACAGCAAAGAATTGACGTTTAAATATAATAATAAAAAAAAAAACAATCAAAAGTCTCATTCATCATTTCTCCTTTTTTTTTTTAATCATCATCTTAGCTATATAAAAGAAATCTCATATTTCTTGAATCATGTGATAAAAAAATAGTTATTCATATTTTTTTTTTTTTATGTTTGTATTTGTAACATTCTCATAACTATATTATAATTTATATGTACATTGAAATTTTTTTATGTACTTCAAAATTATAGAAGAGTTAGTTTTAAATCATTTGAATGAAAATATTTTTATTTATTAAATAATGCCCTCATATTGTCAAAATATCTTACTTCAAAATATATGTATAGGGAAGTTTATGAAAAAAAAAGCATTTATTTGACCCCAATAAGCAAGAAAAATAACCAAAATTAATCAAGTAGTGTCTCAAAAATATGGAAACACATCACAGGTTTTTTAACTCCATTTTTCTCCTTTAACTTCTTTATTAAATTCATGCTGCCGAAAAAAAGTACTTATGAAATACTATACATGTTAAAATTATAATAAAATATTCCTTAAATCTTTCTTAAAAAACTTAGTTCAGTACATTTTTTCTTCTTGGATTGATGTAGTTTTTCATCATATATTACAAATTTTTTGTACTAGGCAAAAAGTACACGTATGTAGCTAAAGGTTTGAGTCAATTTTTAAAAGAGATCAATAAGAGCCCCCCCCCCCCCCCCTGTCCATGGAAATTAGCTTTGTCTGCTCAAAAATCATAATTATTTTGGTAATGAATTCGATACTTTTCATAATCCTTGAGAATCAAATATTAGCTGATTAATGCTGTTCAATACGTAAAAGACTTACTTGGTGAAGAAAACACTGTGTAAGTTCTAATTATGGATTGTTACATCCGTCCTTCAATCCTGAGAAAATGCGAAGAAAAGTTTAAAAAAATTAAGTTTATTTTTAATGATTTTGTTTAAATCACTCTCTTACATACAACTCTATCAGAATATCATTACACAAAATATATGTACTGAATAGAAAAGATCTGGAGAGAGTTACAACACGTATTACTTTTGCCTCAATTCCTGAAAGTAGATTTGTCAGTCAATCACCAAAAAAAAAGTAAAAAAATTAACGCAACATACTCACAGCTATCTGGTATCTATTGAATTACTACCAGTTAGTATTGAGCATCTGTCAATAATATTCAGTTTATGTCACTTTGAGTTTCAAGCAAAAATCCTGTTTTTTCCTTTGTTGAATATGTCAAATTTTGTGGTAACTTAGCAACATTTGCGGAAAATTAAATGTAGCTGCCTTGAAGAAAAGTGCAGCTGAATCCCATTAAATGGCTGCAAAAGTTTATGCTAACAATGCTCTAGCTGATAAATTAATTTAAAAAATGATTTTGACGTTTCAATAAAATGTTGATTTCAGTATTGAATAAAACAAGCCTCGCTCTGGAGAGCATAAAAAACTATAAAAAAACACAGAATTGAAGACATTACTTGATGACGATCAAAGTCAAACGTACGAAGAACCCTGCAAAATTATTGTGAGCGACGCAACAAGCTGTTATGTTATAATAGAAATTCATAGATATTATTCAGATGCAAAAAGCTACAGAAAGTGAACCGAACTAATTTGTACACGCAATATATAATTGTGGTGTGAATTTCATCGGTTTTTTATGTTAAAGAAACCGGATCCTTTGCAACCGTTCCCTGTCTCCCCTATAGTATATATAAATTTATAAGAACCAAAATAAAAAATTAAATCCCTGCTTGTCATTTTTTAATAATAAAAAAGTTTGATAGCCTTGATACTACATAAATGAATGCCAAGCCTAGAAATCCAAATATTAGAGCATCATGCATTTTCTGTTTGATTTTCAAAGCCAAAAAAATATCTATCATGGAATCAATTTATATACGTTAATATATGTCAATAAACCATTTTGATTCATTTCCTTTTGCTGTCTTTGGTATTACAATATATCTTTTTCTATTGCTTAGAGACATCATTCAATGCACGATAAGAAAGAAATAAGATCCCGTTTGAAATACACATATATGTACATAGATAAATTTTTATTTTCATGCATAAATACCTAAATAAAATGCATTTAAAACATTAAAATGTCTCAAGAAAAAATATCTATTTTTTTTCTAAACATGTAACATGTAGGGACGAACTTTGATTTATGATTTCAAATCCATATTTCAAATATGTGTCATAATTTTGAATGATCAAAGTTTGTTTCTTATTGAATTTAGTATATTGATGCCTTTTATAATTTTGAGAGTGTACAGTGTGTTGCAATAAAGTTATTATTTTGTGTTTTATTTAACTTTTAACAAGTTTTGATATAATTTTCAATAAATTAAAGTAATCTAAAAAATACAGATTTTGTCAAAAGTTTGTCTTTGTAAAAGAATTACTTCATGGTCTCCAGTTTTCTTTTTATGAGCCAAAATGTACTTATTCTATAGTATATACTATAGATAGAAAGACAATAGTGTCAATTATATGCATGAATATCAATAGGCCTAATTATGAATCATGAATAAGAGCTGTTTGAAATTCCAAATGGTGTTAGAAAGTATCCAAAATCTACAATTTACAACATTGATTTTATTAAAACAAAGTGATTAAGCAATAAGTTTAGAAAATCGTCAAAATAACAGCTGTTATTGTTGAAAGCTTAGTAAAAACAATTGTGTCATTTTAAAAGAAACTATGTTTCAATGAATGTATGTTATGTTAAAAAAAATACATAATTTTAAACAAATTGGTGAAAAATATAAATGGAAATTACTTTTTGTCCATGACATAAATTGAGTATGCAAAAAAAAAAAGCAAAAAAATTTGACATTTTAATATATTAAGGTTCTAAAATGGACCATTTTTTTGAAGGACATGAGTAAAAATGCTATCAATTTTATAGCAGAGAAACATTAATAAGAAAAAAAATTGTCAAAGAAATTTGTTTAAATTTGAGATTTTGTAAACAATCTCTGTCATTGATTAATTATTATTTAAACTACTTCAAATATCCATTTACAAATTGATATTTGTACCCCTTACAGTATGCAGAAAGTATTACACAAATATCCTAAAAAAATAACATGAAAACTCACTGTGTTATTCCCCAAATTCTTGATTTTACATGGAAGATACGCCGTTCCTCCTAATTGTACCGTAATGTTTCGATCAATACTTTTATCAAAGGCGGGTATGGGATCCTCAGAAGGTAAGGAGGGCTCTGTATTTAGCATTGTCATCATAGAGGAGAGATCACGTTGATGGTGACGCCGTTGGTGATGATGATAAAGGTTCCGAGAGCCCTTGGCACCTAGAAAAAGACAAAAATATGGAGTTAATATATTTGTATGTACACTCCACAATATTGTAGTTCATACTGTTTTTCAGATATATTTTTTGTAACATGTTTAAAGATAGATGTACATGGTTATTATTTATATGAAGAGAAGGATTGAACAGTCAATTTAGTATACAAATAAAAAACTGAAAATTCTTCAGACTCGCACAAAAAGGCTCTATTTTTTAGGGGTATTTTAGACAAATTGGCTTGGATATAAATAGCAAAAGTAGGCTGTATATAGAAGCCTTTGACCCCCGTCAAGTGTTTTATAATCTTGTTTATATTTGAACGTAATAGTTTACAGATACGTCCAATTATTTCAATTATCCATTCTGTAAAAAAAAAATTATACAAAAGAAATGCAATATTATATACGTAGATGACTCCTGCGTATGGCCGCTCTGTAGAGTTTATAATATGCTTTTATAGCCATTATGTTGCTAAGTAATGATTGAAGACTTTTAACAAGAGATGTTTTACTGCAAACATAAATAGCTATGTTGTTAATGAAAGTGACCACCTGGGAAAATTATGTAAGATTTTCTTTTTTTTTTTTCAATTATTTTTCTTTAAAACTTTTTCCTTAATATCCAACCAATTACTTAGAAACGAAAAAAAAATACAAAAAATACAAAAAAATAGCAGTACTAATAAAAGTTTTGTTCTCTAATGAAGGTCACTCTTGCTAAGTTAATTATTCTATATATCTACATGTTGATAGATTCTCTAAACAAGGGTTTCTCAACCTTTGTAGTATAAAATTGAAATGAAATATAGGCCAATTACAACTTTAGTATAACTAATTTATACTTCAGAGCAAAGAATTGACTCCCCACTAAAGACTTGTAATAAATGGGATTTGTCTCATTTCTGCCCATGTGCTTAGTATCTTGTCTATTAACAAATACACAACTCATTAATTGTCATGTACGATAGAAAATATGTATAAACCAAAATGGCGGGTGACGTGTAATGAACTGTTATGGATATAAACTACACTTTTTGTTTTAGTTTAATTATGTAAGTATAAATTATAATATGTAAATATTTAATGTCTTTTATACATGACTCTATTTCCTTGCTTCTTCAACAGCCTTTCTCGCTTTCTCTCTCTCTCTCTCTTTAAGAAAACATATTATTTATGATTTATATTAGGGCATTTTGTACTAAAGTATGTGTATCTTATTAAAGAGGCGAAAATGTAAAGAAGCGTAGGAAAAAAAAAGAAAAAAAAAGGGGGTAATACCTAACAGAACAGCTATTATCAATGAGGGCACACATTCAAGCATATAAACTTCCTCCAGTCTGGAATAAAAGTCCGGAATAACTTTTACAAAATATTGAATATTCACAAACCTATGTATAATGAACATATATATATAAAAATAAAAAAAATGAAATAAAAATACTGGGAGTTAGGCTTTATATACTTTTTTTTTGATGAATTATCTGTCAATCCTTTTTTTTGTTTTTTTTGTTTTTGTTCAAAAAACTTTTTTATTTTATTTGAATAAGAATAAAACATCTTATTCATCATTTATTATAAAATATTAATTAATTAATTTTATTTCCCTAGATTTCCTTTTGTTTAAAATGTTTGTTCGTCTTTCATTTTAGAAAAACAAATATACTATATATTATTATTATTTTTTTTCATACTTGTATTCTGGAGTTGGTTTATTTATTATTATTTTTTTTTTCCCAGAAAAAAAAAATATTAAAACTTTCAAATAAATTTTGTCATCATTTCTTCGTCTTGACATTATTTAAAATGGAAGTTATTGCTTCATATAAAGTTTATGATGGATTTAACATTGAATATACGTACATATATATATATATATATATATATATATATATATATATATTTCCTAGGCTCGACCCCTTATAAAATGCAACCCTATAAATATTTAATGATATTTCCCTTATATGTATGTATATACATATATCTCGTTTTTTTTTCACACTCAAACAGTTTTACATAGTTATTCAAATGCCATTATTTTATATGGGGGTCTTTCATTCGATGTGCTAAATAAAAAAAAAGAAGAAAGCTAAGGAAAGGTTCCCCATAAAAGTAGAATCACGTGTTTTTGTCATGGTGTAAAGGTTGAATGGTAAAATATTTATTAAGCTCTTAAGGAAAATGTTTTTTGACAGGAGTGTCTCTGGAAAAGAGTTTCAATTAATGTTTTTACTCCTACAAAATTAGATTTTGCTCTTTTTACATGTGAACATATTTATTAGTAAATAAACCTTTTATTTAACATTTTTCGTCCGTTTCTTCCACAGTGAGACGAAAAAAGTCTTTAAGATATTTAGGTACATCATTTCTTAAGAAATTATTGAGTGGTGAACGGAATTGGATAAAAGGTGAAATGAAAAACAAACTGCATATTTCTGTGAGCGAAACCAAAAAAAGTATTAAAACAATGTTAAAATATATAAGAAGCACCCTTTAAATACCTCTGTATATCTTGAGCTCAAACTTTATGTCACTTGTTAGTGGATTTTTAATTGATTCTGATGAATAAAATATACTCCGTTCTCTACTATATACATACAAGTGTCTCATTTTTGATCTTATATGCAAAGACCATGAGGACTCTGTTGCCAACATCATTAAATTAAGTGTCATAAAAAAAAGAAGTGGAATGCTCATAAGGGTATTCATAAGATATGGACGTAATTACAAATCGAATTCACAAACATACTCAATTAGTTTTCTATTTATAGAAGCAAAGCAACGTAACGGAGGTTAAAAAATGACTTTAATCATACATGAACATAAATTACAGAAAAGGTTCTTTAAATTAGAAATTGAAGCCTTCAATAGACAAAACAACGTCTCTGAGTCTGCAATTAAAAGAAAACAGTTTTACATAAAATATTTAGACAAAAATATACATCATATTATTTTTGAGGATCAACCTTTATAGAAATTTGATCTACGAATCAAAAATCTCATTTCTATAATTTCAAAATGAATACTTCAGAACCTACCATGTTGGTAAATCTTTTGCAATTATATGAACTTAAATAAACAAAACATTGTTTAGAAGGGTGTTTATAAATCAAACTGTTCCTAAGAAACTGACTCGCAATCCATGATTATCCTCACCATTCAAATAGTAATCTACGGGTATCAAATATCTTACTATGAAATCAAGTTTGGTTCTGAGCCTGATATTTTCTAAGCCACAATAAAAAAACTGTGTCACATACTACCAATGTGTTCCTTCGTTATTTTTTATCATAACTGAAGGAATCTCAAGAGTAAAACTGTGTATGTAGTGTCGACTACATCTGACCAACAGGGTACGTATGTCTACAAATAAATTGATTCAAAGTCTTTGATCACAGCAAACAATGCTGGAAACTGCATTCAGCAAGCTATTGTCACGTTAATATTCATTATTCACATTTTCAGCTCCCTCACTTGCGTTTTCGCCTTTTTCGAAGAAAAATTGTAGAATCTAGCGTATTTTCTACTTCTATCTTTGACACGCACTCAATCACTACTGAGTCAAGCAATCACAAACCTGCTCTGAAAGTTTCTTTAGTACGAAATATCATCTTTATAACGCCATCTAGCGTAATATAATTGCATTTTTACTACGCGGGATACAGATCACTAAAGCCATCTATTTCAAGAATAATGGATTTCTTTTTACTATTCCATTTGGTAGTAGTTTATTTATTTTATAAGAACTCTGCCCGTAAATCGAAGTATGTATAACTGTACCAGTATTAATTTAGAAAAAGAAGATGTCGTGGATTGAGAAATCCTTTTAGAATAAGGGACAAATTTCCAAGAAAAAGAATAGAATTGTGTTTTCTATCTTTTTAAAAGCCAAAGGACTTTTTTTTCCTTAAAAGAAAGGACCACCTTCCGGAAGAGACCAAGATGGTGGAGCCTAGTGTAAAAAAATATTGTTGTTAATATGTTTACTATTATTATTATTATTATTATTGCTGTTATTTTTTGATATATTTTATATCCTTTTTGACAAAGCGGATATTAATAAAAAAAAATCTGATAGATTAAAAAATCGTCCTTTGTTTATAACTTCACATAAACACAAAATAAGACACATAATATATATATATAATATATTTATGGATATATAACATGATAAACCCACTTGATGGTCCCCTCCTCCCCCCCCCCCCTCCTCTCCAAATAATATATTTTCGATACATTTAAGTACTTATCGGAAAAAAATATATATGAAGAAACGCTGCCTTTAAAAATGAATAAATAAAAATCTGATAACCTTATTATGATTTTTTTTTGTATAATAATTTGATGAGATTTTTTTAGAGAGATGAACAAACTTTATATTGATAAAATTCCATAAGTTGATGAACATAGCTATATCAATATAAAGAAGATGGGTTTTTCAAGTATTACAAAATATATATATGGATCAACAAATGAATTACACACGAAACCTTCTTGATGATTCTTCCATGGCTTTTTTTATGTAATCGAAAGGATAACTTTTTTTTATAATTTATGAAAAAAACACTTTGAAATTTTTAATTATATTCCAATTATAACAATGCAGGATTCATAAAGCTTTGTTTTGAGAATAAACTCATTTTGTCTCTTTCGACTGCTCTAGTCAAAATTCTTACTAAAGCTAATTTTTATTTCTGAAAAAAAGAAGTCTTTAAAGATTAAAACGCAAAAAGCTCTAATAACGAGCGAATCTTAACTCATATAAAAAATGTGATTATAGAAAAATTCAATTTATTTACTTCATTGGTGGAACTTTCAAAGGTTCTCATTTCATCATTAATGTTAAAATTTGTGTGTTAAAATATCTTTTATTTAATGAAAATTTCCTTCTTTTTTGAAATAGCCAATCGATAAAATAACTAAGTTTATTTATATAAATAAATAATTTGTCAACATTGATTATATTTTAACTCATTTTTTTAATATGAGTTCTCCTTACAGTGAAGCCTTCTACAAGTGAAAGGATATGATCATATTTTCTTAAGTAAATCAAATAACAGAATGTGAGGTTTATAGACTTAAAAGTAAGCATTTCCGAATTTGCTGTCCATTTTTGACAATTCCATGTTGTGTTTTTTTCACATCTATAACTTGTATATAATTCAATCATTTGTAGCTCATTCTATTTCATCGTTCCTTTGTAATTTAAAGTCAGGGTCATGATTAAACCAAAAGCAAACAAAACGGTTTTAAATACACCAAATTTGTTTAAAATTTTAATCTTTTTGAAAAAAATTGTTACCCAAAACATTGAAAATTAAACAGGAGGGAGAGGAAAAATATGTAGCTTTTCTATGTTTTAAAGGGAACTTTCTTAGGAATTTTGAAGTTAATATATATTGTATCCCAGTCATGCCATTTACCTTTATTACTCTTTTTTTCAATGTAAACAAAAGGTACTTGCATAAAATTAAGATATGAGCCATAGACCCATAGTTTACTCGACCAATTAAACTAAATACACACAGACACCTCTCATTCTTCAAGAAATATGGTATTTTTCTTTTAAAAAAAATTACGCATATTCTCATGAGAATGGCCACCATTACTTAATATTAAAATCATTGATTAACGTTGAGATTTTTCTGCCTAATTAAGTCTCCCATTTGACATAAAATGATTTTTAAATATAATTTTTTTTTAAAGAAAATTTCTAAGCTTCATTAAGTTATAGCTGATTCAATGCTCAAGGAACGCACTGTTAGGATAAAGGGGGAAAATATACTAGAGCTTTGAAACAAAACAGTTGACTCTTATAAAATTGTATGTTATGGTACAGTCAAACCTACTATAAACGTGCTTTAAACGTGCCACTGCACTAAGTGGCCATACTCAGTTCCCACGTAGGAAATTTATAAAATAAATGCACTATATTAAGGCCAACGGTCACCCAAAATAATGTATACCAATACAGATGAACCTGCTTCAACGGTCACTTTTTTAGCATTTACTGATTGTAAAATACAAAACTTTAGAATTTGTGCGCTTGAAATAGAAGAATTAATTATTCCAGACAATAAGTTCTGATCCCAGTCACTCGGAGATGGTCTAATGATCACTTACTATTTCTATTTCTATAGAATTCCAATCGTCTATATTTCAGATCCTGTAGATACATTTATCTACAATGTAATAAATAAAATATTGGATGTACATAAATTGACTTTTTTCCTCACGTTTATTTCTCTCTCTTTATCTGGGAATGAATTTGATAATTTAAAAAAAGCTAGTGATGCATTATTTATATTTAAACAGCTTGTAATTGATGGACGAAATATTAGAATGCTAAATTAAAAAAAAACAGAGGTTGTTTGAACAAACGGAAATTTCAGATTTTTTTTAGTAGTGTTATTAAAAATGATTATTCATATTGTTATATACATGTATATTGATTCATATTTTTAAATTAAAGTTAATTAGATTCTAATTTTGGCTTTATTTTATATAAAAAGTTGTAAATGCATGTATATTATTTGATACAGTTTATTTTGCAGTTCATGACTTCTTTGATGCCCAACTTTCTAGATCATAGTTTGAAAAAAACCATTCCTAGTTTAAGCAATTACCTTCACTAAGCGGTTTCTTTCATGGTTTCCCTTGCCTGGCCGCCTAATAAAAGTTTGGCTTTATATATAAGTATATGTATATATATATATATATATGCATATATGAGAACGTTTAAGTAGTAATATTAATTATAATCCTTTTAAAAAGTAGCTATGAATGTGAATATCTCATAAATTATTTTTATTCGTTATTTTCTACGTTCAAACTAATTTTAATAGTTTTAATCATAGGTACGTAGAACATTAAAAAAAAAAAAATAATTCATTCATAAATTGACTCTAATCCTCTTCAAGTTTCAAGTATCTCACATAAAATTATCACATGTTTGTTTATATACATATATGTATATTGATTATGATATTTCACTTGAGAAGTTCCCTTCTTCCATCAATTGTTTTGGTGGCAGTGTTGTGAAAAAATAAATAAAATGAAAAAAAATATTTCTTCTAAATTTTTTTTGAGGTATTTTTGCAGTTGAATTGTTTTCCTTATACTTTTATTGAGTTTTATGTGATTTTTATCAACTAAGAAAAAGGTTAAATTATCTTCCAATAAGTTTCACTCGAAGTTTTTTGTTAATCAAGTTGCCCCCCGGAAAGAAGGACAATAAAGGGGGGGGGGAAGAAAAGATCGATAAAATCCTAGAACTGATCCAACTTTGCCTACTATTTAATCCAAAAGAACAGAGGGAAAACGAGAGATAGTTGAAACATCAGTTGAAACAATTTTCTTCTCTCGAGCATAAAATTAGCAGCACAATTCACAACACAATATAATATATGTAGTGTCCATTATTGTTTAAAAAAAATCAATTATTCAGGTCAACTTTTCTTTGAGGTATATCTTAAAAACGGATATTGCTATGTGAATATATTTTTTTGAAAATAATGTTTTTCATTGTTTTTCCTGTTACTTATACGTATTCCTCCAATGATTCTATTTGATTCTATTGCCCAACGTTTATGGAATTTATTCAAATTCAAAACTCACTTAAAGTGTGGAAATTTAAGAAAGTCTAGTGTCCGATACAAATGGGTCAGTTACAACAGGTTTAGTACTTAACTAGTTTGGAGGTTTTAACAGTATGTAAATTAAGGTCAAAGACTCGACATTGTTAATTTTCTACCTTGTAGCAAAAATACGTTCATAGATTTTTAAACAGCAGATGTGATTGACAATATTCAACACATCAATTTTAGCTGCATATTTTTTTGCAGTAAACAACTTTTGCATCATTTTTTTCTCTTACTACCATATTTTTAAATATAAATACAATTATTTATAACCAATAAAAAGGAATCAAATTTATGGATTGAATTTTTTTATAGCAATAAATTATGGTGTTAGTGAACTGCATAGCTATTTGTATTAAAAAAAACCTATTGTTTGTTTTTTACAATAAAAACCATGTGTAAGATATAAATATCTGTGAGGATTTTTTACATGAATTGAATTTAATATACATGAATTCACTGTCATGTTCCTTGAAAATAATTATGCATGTACATCTCTTTAATTAGATGTACATAAATGTCAAAACAGGTTTATTAAAGAAAGAAAAAAAATCGAAACGAATAACATTTGTAACATCTGTATGTACATATATGGACTATGTCTTGTTATTATTCAGTTTCATAATTGCCTGTCACTTTTCAAATTACTTTCCTGTCACGTAATTTGTTGTTTTGTTTTTACTTGAAGAAGAAAAAACAACAACCAAACGTGTCGTTGTTTCTTCAATGTCTAATTATATCTTAAGCTCATTTACTTAAAATAATTGAGATATATCTGAGTAGTTTTGATTGAGAAATTATCTGTGCTTTACTGAATCAAATTATTTGGTTATTTTGTTCATTAAAAAAGATGGCTGAATATCTTCTGAATTTGCTCATCAAAGAGGAAAATTTTTATATCTCAATTCGTTTGTAAATTCAGTTTGTATACAACTTTAACCTATACCTATTCTTGGCGTTTCTGTAAAAATTGTTTAGAACAAAAAATTTGTCCATATAACGTCTATCCTTGCACAAAAAAAAAGACTGATTTTTACTCATTACTTATTATTGGTGATGTTCAAATTATGTCAAAATGATTCTTTTTTTTAATAACAATTTTGAAGTCTTAATTGCATTATTTTCATTTTAGACCTATGAAAGCTAACACTCCACCTTAATCATTACAAAATTCAAGATCCTGAAGGAAAGCATCAATTAGCTTGATTAAAGACTGCCTAGGTCTTGTTCAGAAGGCTTCTGAAAGTCTAGTAACCATCCCCAAGTTTTACCGACTAGCTGGAAAATATTTTTTTTTACTCCAAATAATAAAAGTTTTTAAAATATATGAAAAGTTGAATGTCCCAAGTTAGGAACCTACAAACAAGCAAATAAAAAATACATTTACTTATCTTGATTTTTTTTCTCTGTAACTTCAATAGGTGGATAATTATTTTATCAACTGTTCAGCTAATATTTATATATTTGTTTCCTTTTTTTAATATAATCTACAGCTGTTTAACATTGTTTTACTTCACATTAACACGTGTTGAAAACTTTCTATTGTTTTGATTCAACAAAGAGATTCCTCAGTTAAAAAAAGAAAGAAAGGGTCATATTTATGTATATCGTGATAGATGACAAAACAAAAACATAAAGTCACTCCACAAATTAAAGAAAGACTTTAAAATATCTCCAAGCATAGTAAATAATTAAAAGAGTAAAGAAATATTGAAAACAAAAATAAAATTGAAAGCTTTTGTTTGTTTGTTTGATTTCTCATGTGAGAAACGAACATAAAATAATAATTTATAACTTCCCCCCCCCCCCTCTAAATTATGTAATGTACAAATTCTCACTCTTCAACTAATGTTCTATAATTTTTATTGTTTTTTTATCGTTTTACCTTTTCTGGACTTCAATAATACAAATAATTAATAGATTCATGTATCATTAAAATATATCAATAACTATTTAGAAATAATAAAATATTCATTCATACTTACATTATTTAAAGGCCAATTGTGACCTACACAGATCATAAAAATGTTTTATATCGAGAATTAAAATTAAAATATAGACTCTTATTTACTATAGGTATGCAGAGAGCTTCTTTTTTTTTTTTTTTTGTAATTCGATCAATTAGAGTATTGATCTTTTATTTTTTTATGAAGTAAAAAAAAAGGCAGAATAGAAATCGATTTATCTCCTTTTTTCTGTGTGTTTTCTGGGATTAGCGTGGTATGATAGGGTACAAGTTGTTAAAACCTAGTGAAACAGTTGACAGTGTCGATTTTAACAGCGCTCTAAGCCAAGAACGCCCAGAATATTCCAATTGGCGTCACAAATAATTTTTTTTAATGACAATGCACCGCCACATCGACCAAGAGCGATCCGGGAATTGGTGGAGACGTAAGATTGGGAACCGTTGGTGCACGCGGCTTATCACAGATTGTTCGCATCGAGTGGTCACACATCAATTCTCACGCAGAGGCCAAACAATGCCTTGACGATTGGTTTGCAGCCAAAAACGGCCAATTTTTTTGGATCGGCATCCAGAAATTGCCTGAGAGATGGGGAAATGTGTTGCTAGCGGTGGCTGTTATTTTGAAGATTAAATTTGACTCCATTTTTTCACAATTAACGTAAGAAATTGACAAAATAAAGTCTCATTTTATAGGTATATTGAATGTATCAAATCAATAAATAAAAAAAATAACGACCCTCTCCCTCAAGTTTAAGCTATTCTTTGATTGTCTATATTGATACTTTAAATTGGAGATTCAAAACTTGTGAGTCAAATACCTAGAGTAGGTCTAGGTATTTAAGCATTTAATATAGCTAAATTTAGCTCCTTCCTTTTGAGTCACTCCTCCCAACTTCATCCTTTCTACTACTCAACTTATGAAATATGAACAAACAATTCAGAAAATAAATTGTATAATATATCACATTTATTTAATATTCTTGAAAAAAAGTACAAATTTGAATGTATATATTTATACACACACATATTTATGTATTTACTCATCACTCAAAATTTTAATACACAACTCAAGGCATAGCCTAGACCTCTCTCTCTCTCTCTCTCTCTTTATTCATCACTATGCTTACATATACAAAATACATACATATTTAATTCATGCCTATGTTTGATAAATGTTGTTTCCCATGGAGAAAAAGATTATCTTGAAACATATTTGTTTAATATCATTTCTTCAGAGAGGGAAATTAAATAATGGTTATTACTTTAGATATCTACCTATTTGCATTATTATGTACGTCATTCAATGCAAAGTCTTCTACGTCTTGAGGAGAAAAAGGGATCTTGACCACATCATTAGTAGTCATAAACACGTGCAAAATTATTTTTTTTTTCTTCAAAAAAACAACAAACATATTTCAACATTGAATTAGTAACTTTTTTATGTTGTTTTATTGTTGTTAATTGCATATAACGCAGTTTATACATTTTCCTTCATTTCTTTTTCCTCCTAATTTTGCCCTACATACATAGTTTAATATTTGATTATCTCTGGTCAATAAACAAAACGCTGCTCAAATACAAATTACCCTACTTTTGTATAAAATAACAATTAACTGCAAGTTTGTAGACAGTAAATAATGCTTTTTCCTTACAAAAATACGGGAGTCTCAATTAGAGTCTCTGGCAGAAAGTGGTATAATAAGGTACTTTACGTTCTCAAAAGCATCAATTTTCTAATGTTTCATTATTAAACAATGATTAGTATCGAAACTCTAATAAAATTATTTTAATAGTACCTATTATGAATCTGTTCATAATAAATACCAAAACATCAAGGATTGTATTTTTTCGTCAGCTGTCAATTTGTATTTTATTTTTCTTTAGTATTGTTCAAGCATTGATTTTTTTAAATCTAATCATTCATTTTTAAATTATAAACATCCCTACAATTTAATAGTCCAACACTTGGTGACAAATAAGTAATTAACCAATAGATTTCAGACTTTTTTTTTTCTTATTTGAAAAAAGGATTAAAGATCCCATGAAGAGGTCTATGTGCTGGATAGTCATAATTTTTTTTCTAGTACTCAATAGGTGATTATTAGGGATTTTCGTGAGAAAAAAAAATACAAGACGATGCAAGTTTAAACTAAGCTTTAACCAATTTTTTTAAAACTAAAAAAAAATTAGACATTTACAAAACATTTTAATGATTGAAAAATTGGATCCAGGGTCTCCTTCCATATATAACTTTTTTGATAAAAAAAACAAAAACAAATCTGCTATTTATGAAATTAAAAACAAAGCTTTTATTTTTCTCATAAACTCGGCATTACATTCAATTAACGATGCTTTACCACATATATTAATTGCTTGGAATATTCTGTTTATTAACTAAACAGAATAATTTGTACTTGCAACTATCAATGTATGTAAATAAAACACTTGATTCCTTTAATAAAAACCCACTTGTATCAAAAAGTGGGTATTTTTTATATCAAAAATACTAGAGATATTTGTATATCATAAATATACATTTTTTTGAGTAGTTTCATGCTTCTTTAAAAAAGATAATCATTTATTTTTGTTTTATTATAAAGTCATGTAACCTTCATGACATTTGCAAAGCAATACAGTTAACACATAATAATATCCAAAGAAATACATTTTGACAACTTTAAACATATATTCATAATATAACTTTGACACATTGAGGTAAAAAAAGAAAGCAAAAAAAAAAAAGGAAAGAAAAGAAAAGAAAAGACTTGATAACCAAGATATTTTGTGACACCTGCCAACATTTTTTATTACAAGAACAACAAAATAAAAAAAAAATGAAAATGGAATGTCCATTCTGATTTTGTAGACGACAAACCTGTTTAAGCATGTACATTAATGCCTACATCTAATTCAAAATGACTATGGTGGCATATAACAGAGCACTCTTTAGTGACTCTCCGAGCCTTTTATTCTTAATCCTTTCAAACCTTGGAATTATTCTTGAATATTATTATGAAATACTTTACCTAGAGCTAAATATATGTAGATCAATCCAACAAAGTTGTGGAGATGAATATGGAGAGCAAGAGAGAAAGGCAATAGGTGATAGCAGTTGTTGATTTTTTAAAGAATATCTTTGTGACAATCATACAGAATGAAATAAAAGTACATATCAATATTGACTCTGACCAAACACTTATTAATTAAACAAAAGGACTCAAATGATTTTTATTTGCTATTTTTTATTTTGTCCTTTTGGGTCAAAATACATACAATCATTTTGCCCTAGGAACCACGTAGGCAAATATTTGCTCACATATAAAAGTGCGATTAACGTTATTAAAAAGTTAATAATGATGCAAGAACTCAACATATTATTATATTATTGAATGAACTATTTTCAAATTGATGGGGAGACTGAAGACATTTGCAATACGATATGAACGAATAATAAAAGAATAATTACTCTTGGAGTTAAAAATCAGACATTTCGGTCAACTTTTTCTTTTTGTTAATTGAACAAAAACTAATTTTGAAGCAATAGCAAAATTTGTGTAGTTACTGTGTATGTACATTGATCATTCCTTTTAATGCGATAATGTAAATTAAAAGTTAATAATTTAGCAACTTGAAAAATCAATTTATCTCATATAATATTCTTTATTCTAATTTTATTAATTTCTTACTTCAATTTCTTATTTTTTGCAACAGTGATTAGACTTGGACACGCCAATATTTTGCTCATCATGCTTACACCTGACTGACATAATCTATAAATAGATTACATCGATCACAAACAAATGTGTGTATGATGTGCTAAATATTGGCGTGTTCTATTTAAACCTAGCAAACGAGGCAAAAGGAAAAGGCTGTTCACAGTTTTTCCTGCATTTTTCTACATAAATTTTATCCAATTTAAAAGAAAAAATATTATTCATATTTTAAAATGAAATGTAATTTGAAGGAAACCGTAATCTTGATGTGTCAAACACGCGTAGATTTGACTATGACATGTAGTTAATCTAGTACCTGTCGATATAATATTTGTAGGAGGGAAAACATGACACTACTTAAAGGCAACAACTTTTTTTGGTCTTTCAATTATTTTGCCTTCAAAATCAATACCAATGCAACTATACTTTAATGGTGGTCTATGCTACAGTGTTAATTCATTGTTTTGGTTATCCTCTTGTTATTATTAAGAATAAAAAATATAGTCTTTAAGAGGGAAAAACAAAAAACAATAAGGAATTAAACCCACTTTACAGTAGTTCAAACAATAATAAAAAGTATCTTTTAATAAAAAATATATATACATAGAAGCATTTAATACTTAACATAGTTTTTTTAAAATACAAATAAATTTTGTATTTAAATATATGAGCTTTTTCACTGCTGAAAGGGAAAACGTTCAGCTCTTTCAAAATGACTGTAATATATATGTATAACGAATATATTTGAATTCGTGTAGAATTATAGGAAAATAAAGTTTCTAATTTTATGTATGTACATACATATAGACGACCTTATTCCAATAGCATAAAACTATACTATAGACTATATTTTATTGTATAATTCTAAGCTCCTAGGGTATGTAAAATAACCCTGATAATTTGCTTAATCTCTGGGAGGAGAGATGCGTTAGTTGTCATTACGTTTTACGATATCAGCTATTCTCTTATCCTTTTATGGGGGAACACATTGATGTTCGTTGGGGGGGGGGGGGGGGGGGAGGGGAGGAAGGAAATAAACAACAATTCATAGCCATCAGAAGATTATGTTATATCTAGAATTCTAAGTTTCCTCAATTAGGCATTGTATTGACTAATTATATTATTTGTAAACAGCCTGTGTTACTCCATTGTACGTGGTACATGTTTTTTCCTCAAGACTTAAGGAATAATGGCTTTATATTCGGAAAATAATTTTTTTGGTACAGATTGCCAACCACTAAAAATATCGCGCGCGAAAAAATGCATAAAATTTACAGCTCCACCGTGAATAATATCTAGACATGGGCCAAATGCTGAGTTTAAGTAAGGAAAGAAACATATCAGTATGTACCATTACCTGGATAAACAATTTTACCCAGTCATCTCTGTATTTTTTTAACAAGAACTTTCTACAACTATAATTTCCAATTATTGAGAAATCACGGTAAAGAAAGGGTTCTCCTTCTCCTGGATTTATGACATTTCAAATTCATTTCTGTCCTGTATATTTCTATGAATTATTGAGTGTTATATAAAATTGTCAAATAAAAATCAGCAGTTATCAATTAATAATTGTATTATGATTTTTGGATTTGTGGAAGACTTTTTTCATTGATTCCACAAGTTACACAAATAATATCCCAAGGAATCTTTTTATCATTCAAGTAGTATTTTACAAGTTGACGAGTAATATTTAATTACATAGTTATTTTTGTATCAAATTAGATTTTCGAATATGTTTATATTTTCTATAGGTTTGAACCAATTTGAAATAAGGTTAAAAATCAAATACCCAAACCAAAATAGTCTTACATTCTACAGAATTTAATGTTACTTTTAAATAAAATGTAAATATGCACGCAATTTTATTTAAAAAGATGAAATCCAGAGAAAAAAAAACAATGTTGAGGTAACCAATTTCACTTTTTCAAGGTTTTGTTTTGGAATAAATAACGACTAGGATTCATTATTTCACTATAAACAAAATGAATTATTTGAGAAGTAAGCTCATTGACATTTGATTGTTCAAAGAGTATATATCTATAAACGCTGATTGGTATTATATTTAGATTTGATGCTTAATATGATCAAGGACATAATAACTCTTTTGTTTGTAATATTTATGTACGTAAACACAAATGTATGTATAAGTGGACAAATGTTCGTTTTTAGTCATGATTCAATTCTGTATTCCCTTCAATAAAGAAACTTCAAAAGTATTTATTATATTTGCTTAGTTATAGCTTCCTGGTTTATTTTCTTATTCCATTAAGGAAATATTTCTTCCTTCAAAAGATATACATATGTATAAACCATGTTACTATGAGTCATATCTGCAAGATATTTAACCATTCTACACTTGAAAATACTGCATTTAAAAAAAATGTATAAAAACGTAGTTGCATTAAACAATTAAATGTAATTAAATTTCTTCAAAATTCCTCGATTAAACATAGGAGCTAACTAATGAAACTAATAGGTTATAAAATATAATTATATATTTGGTAGGTTTAATATGCTCAAATAAATACAATAATCTGCAGAGCTCGAGTTCCACTTAAGTCTTATTAAACACAATGACTTTATAATCGAATCAAAAACAAAATAAGCTCAATGCATATTGAATAAAAGCATGCAGCATGGAACACAGACCCATCCTTTATATCAAATTAGGCTGAGTATTTATGCGTCATTTTTATTTACACAGATAGAATTGAATTTTATTTTCAATGAGAACTTGTATCTACTCATGAGTCTTGAGACTCGAGTCCTTATTGAATATCATTAATGTAATTTCAAATTTAAGACTCGTGTGTGAAGTTAAAATCCTTGTAACTTGAGTTGAGCTCTCGCTCAAGGACTCGTAAACTACTTGGATACTCTGGAAATTAAATCAGCCAAAGATGTTGAATGTCAGTTACATATAGGTAAATAATTCGGAACAATTAGTTGTTTACAAAACCTCTCATTTGATTCTTTTAAATAATATCTACATTTTAACACTTATGGTTATACTCTTATGAAACGGATTTTTTTTTCACACTAATTCCTTCCTCAAAAAAAAAAAAAAAAAAAAAACTCATTTGAAAAGTGTCGGCAATGCGGCAAAAGAAGAGTATATGTTCATAACTTCTTTTTTTTTACTTATATTCGAATATATGTATGTACATTTGTTGTGCCCCTATAAAATACATAAGTAATGAAAACTATTCGTGCCTTAAATATGTTTGTAGTTGTAACTATATATGCATACATATGCAGTGTGTCAATACAAAAGCAATCTTGAACAAAAATTGACAAAAAAAAGTGATAAATTTCTAAATTTGTTCTTTTTTAATTCAATTTTTAATGGACATGACACATATATATTTTGGTCAATTATGGACATTATGCTCCAATTTCTAGTTTCAACTTGAGATGCACATGAATGATTTCTATGGTTTTGAGTAATAATGGTTGACAATCCCTGGCCTGAAGGTCACATTCACCCTCGAGACTCTTTCATGCCACATTTCAATAACTAAAATATAAACCTCTTCATTTAAAATTAATTGATAATTTCATGGCTTTCATTGAGTTCTATACTATTTGATATATAATATGTACTTGACATTTTCCTTCCATATGAAGCTTGTCATGCAGTTTGAGAAGCAGTGAATTAAACTTCAAAGTAAACCAAGAATGTTTGAGTGTATAATTTTTTTTAAAGTTTTTTTATTATTATTCATATATATAAATACAAAGTAGAAACAATAAAACAAAAGTTTGAAGGAACTGCATTTTCTAAAGACGAATATAAATTTTAGGTATGTATGTATAATATAAAATTAGGTCTTTTAAAACATACCAAACAGTACGTAATAAAATGTATTTAAAATTTTCAACTCATTAAAAAAACAAGTTAAGATTTTTTTAATGTATGTAAATATCATTTCCATAAAGTTATTTTGGGCACTAGTAACGAAGCGTTCTTATTATTGAACAATTTCCTTTAGTGATGCAAAAATGAATCCAAGGGAATTTGAAACTTCATATTTCGTCAAATCAAAGTCATAGTCCCAGGAGCTCTCACCCATTTTTGAAATTTTAACATAGATAGCTGCATATACATATTTCCACTTTGTAAGAAATATCAATGGCTCCTAGATCTTTCCTACATATTACTTCGCCACAAGTTAATATCCCTGGCAAGAGGGAAATGTACTGATCTATCTTCATGAAATTCCTGTTTTTATTTGGGCAGTTGTTCATATATAATTGTTGCTTTTATTTATTTATTTTAAGTTCAACTATTTTAAGTTTAAAGACACCAACTTGCTTACAATAGGTACAATAAGGCAAAAAACATTATTTTATAGCTGTCTACAATTCCTACAATGAACATTAAAAAAAATACATTCTGTAGATGTCTGGAATTGAGCATTGATTTTTTCCCCTTCAATCTCCATCTCTATTAGATATTACATAGCTAATTTGGTCTTCTTACTCCTAATGGCTGCTGACTCCTTTTCTATGGCTCCTATATAAAAACTATTTAAAAGATTTACAAATAATGGAATCATCATTATTTTTCATCAACTGTGAATTTGTGGGACCTTTGAATACAATTTACGTCTCTTTTAATGGAATAATTTATTCATAGAAATGACATTAGTTGAAGAATACAAACGTTAGGTTAAGGCGTTTATTCTTCATAAAAATCTTCTATGCTTGCTTTTGTGCTGATAGGTTAAACATCGTAGATATAATGTATATAACATTTGCTGTAATATATATTGGGTTTAAGTAAAAATAAATTCATTATTTTTTCAATAGATGGATTTAGTGATCTGTATCTCGCGTTGTATGTTTATATTATACTATATGGTGTTAGAAAGATGAGATTTCGTACTGAAGAAACTTTTTTAGCAAGTTTGTGATTCCTTGACTCGTTAGTGATTGAGTGCGTGTCAAAGATACAAGGAGAAAATACGCTATATTCTACAATTTTTCTTCGACAAAGGTTAAAACGCAAGTCAGGCAGCTGAAAATCTGAATAGTGTTTATGGCCTTTATACTGTAACAGTCAATCATTCACAATTTTTTTTTTCATTTTTTTTTCAACAATTGTACTGTCTGAAGGAAGCAATCACCCAGAAGCGTCCAGCTTTGGCCAACAGAGGATAAATCGTGTTTCATCAGGACAACACCAGGCTACACACATCGATGGTGACTCTCCAGAAGCTACGAGAGCTTGGTTGGGAGGTTTTTATGCATCCACCTTATAGTCCACACCTCGCATCAAGTGATTACCACCTGTTCCTGTCTATGGCAAATGATTTGGATGATAAAAACGTCGCCTCAAGATAAGCTTGTGGAAATCTTTCTATGAAAGAGGCATAATGAAATTACTTTCAAAATGTCAACATGTTATCAAACAAAACTGTGCATATTTAACCTTATTTGGATTATTCTAACTATGCTAAATAAAACCTTTCATTTTCATGCAAAAATAATGGATTTCTTTTTACTAGACCTAATAAATTATTTCTGCTACTTTTTAAAAAATGTATTCCTAATTTTGAGGTATTGAGTGGTGAATGCAGGAATTTTTTGTATTTTTGTGAGATAGAGGGGAGAGGGAAATATGTATTACTTTTAATTTTCCCATTTGCAAAAGCTTAGAAAAAAAGTATGTACATCTTTTTTCTGCCTCAAATGTACTACTTATAAAAATACATGAAATATACTTATTTATTTTAAATATATGTCTTTAGAGACTTGAAATTCTACTTAGCAGTATATATTTTTTTTTCTTATCCTAAGAGAGTTACTTCATATTTGTACTCATATAGGCATAAATGTACATACATGCATTCTATAAATAATATACAATATTTAACTCATACTCTTTAGTTTTTGATGATGGACATACATTGGTAAGTAGGAATAAACATATATGTGTCAAGTCAACAAGAAAGCAAGTTTGTTTTCAAACATTGAAAAGGAGAAAATCCATCATTTTTAAGTAGTTTTTTTACTTCATAAATATAACGGTCAAATACTTCGGAGTCATTTTAAGGCCTATTGCTCACAGTTTTTGCTAAAATGCCACTTTATATCGAGAAACCAAGGAGGATTGTTGTCTATCCAATAGAAATTTTTATCAAATCGGATAAAGGTTACAACTGCACATGGAGGGTATATGGTTCCACAAAGAACGTCCATCTTTTTCATAGCCACCTACATTTATTTAGTTGACGATAGCTAAAACCAGCTCATCATCTGTTTAAGAACTATTAAGAATCAATTTAATTCGCTATCGTGCTCACCATGAACCACAACATAGTCAGAAATACCAGATATTTTTTATTCTTGATTGTGGCCGGTATTTTTCTCCTAAAATGCACTTGTAATTATTGGAGTTATTATTTAATTAATGAAAATAGACTATCCATACAAACGAAAGAGAATGTCGTCTTCAAGAATATGAGTGCAGTTTTAACTCATTTTTGAAATATTTCAGAACAACTTGGTTTCTTATTAACTTGACACATATATCAACTAGAGATAGGACTATTGACTTTCTAAAAATAAAGAGATATCAACGTACAGAAATTTGTGGATAAGAATTCATATATTTATAAAATACAGATAATTATCCACGGAGACAAATATTTGAAACATCATAGCTCGGATAGTATATGGTAAAACACATACTAACAGTTTTTCAAGTGTTTGGTGGTATATCAACATAAAAGTAGACAAGTATTTCAATATTTTAAATTAACTATATTGATTGTTCTGGTAAAAAAATAATAATAATAATTAAAAGTATAGGAGGGAATTGGATTTGCAAAAATGGCTGTATTGGTCACTTCTGGGTTACAAAATATGTGTCATTTAAAAAAAAATTAAATTTGGCATGAAGTATTAACTGTGTAAAAGGAATTAAGGCCTAAAGTGTGATGCCTTGAGCAACATTTCCTTTCTTCCTAGGGTAAACATATTTATAATTATTTAATCTATTGTTTGACAATGTTTTGTAAATTATTTTTTGATGCAAGTTTTTTTCTTTGACTTCTTTTAATTGTACATAGAAGTAATTCTATACAAACACAGTATTCAAATTTTTGGTCAATATGAACTAAAATCAAATCAAATTTGTTTTTTAACAAAAAAACAAAACAAAAAACTTTATATAAGATGATGTCTTTTAATATGAGAGTAAAAACAAAATAATACTTAGAAATTAAAGACTTAATTTCGTGACTTTTGATATATACTTTTTTGATATTACTCTTATTACTTGATACTCCTCTAGAAAATCCACCAAATATCTCTCAAAACATACATACCTTCAATAAAAAGTTACTAAAGTAAAGACAAAAATCCCTTTTTTTAAGTAGATATATGTACAAAGCACTTTTACTCATATGAAGGATATATCACATAAACACATTTGTGTAAAAGCCAATATTGTATCACCATATTGTTTAAATGGCTCTACTTTCCCTTTCTATATATGTAGTGCACTCCATGGTGAAAAAAGAAAAGAAAAGAGAAAGCTCTACAAATGGAATGGGTCGTTAATCAGAAGAGTAAGACTTTTGTGGAGATATTAATATATTAATTTGTGAAATTCAATTGCATATAATCTTATTATTTATTATTCTCTCTCTATATATATATGTAATATAAATATTTATACAAATTTGCATACAAAAATCTACTTATTTCATTTTTGTAGATGAATCCCTTAGAGAAATATATTCTGGATGTTTGTACCTAAATCTGCATGCACTCTCAAATGAAGAACATGTCTCAATTAACTAACGTCTATTCCCCTTTCTAATAAAATATTCTTTTTTTTTGTACATATAAAATAAAATAAAAAGCTTGTAACATATTATATAAATAAATATACATATATATAAAAGTTTCTCAATGATTAGCTTAAACATGTGACTTACTACTAGCAAAGATATATTCATAATCCTTTATTATCTCTTCAATGCAATATAAATTATATAGATATGAGCAATTGCTTCACAACAGGATTCACTTCTTTTTTTTCTTTTCTATTTTTCCTTCTATTTACATATTTTAAATAGATATATGTATCTACATAAATCGAGAAATATTTCAATGTCTTAGGCATATGCTACTTTAAACACTAAATTATAAATTATTATTATTATGAATTCTAGACAAATACACATATGTAGTTATGTATGCATATATTATGGTGAAATATATTCATAGGCTTGAAAAATAAAAGCCATAGTATTTTCATAAATATATAACTATATATATATTTTTACAAAATATGAATCCTTTCATTAAAACTAATAAATAACCAAAAATTACAAAACTGTATCCAAGTAATATGAGAAGGTTTTTTTTGTATTTTTTTTAAAGCAAAATTTGATTTACTATCAAGCATTTATTTTTCACTATAATATGACTTTACTACTGTATGAATATTTATTATCTTTTAGTAATTTCATGACGTTATGGAAAATAGCATAGAAGTAATGGGCCTAAGCGCTACCTATGAGACTGTTTTTATCTTTAAGTAAAGAACCACCATTTAAAGAGCTGTAAATCCTTCGCGTAAAATGTTTTTGGTGGTTGTCAACCTGTAGAGGCTTTTTCATTTTTCAAATATGTTATGATTATTCCATAACTGTTGAGGGGAGAACAAGTAGTGCTGACCACATGTAATGGAGTAATACACACCATTTACAATTGTTAATTAATCAATAAAACATGGAATCTTTGATATAATATAATCCTCTGATGGGTAGGAATTTGTATTGATTCCCTTTCAAAGACCGTTAATGTCTTTCCCTATAAAAATGTAAGAGAACAGCTGATACAGTAATGCGCCATAACAGCTGACACTGCTCTCCTCCCAAACATTTATGAAATTTTCAGGGTTACCAGGTCAATTTTCGCTGTTTATTTGTTTTACTTTTGACAGAGTTTAAGATTTACGAATGTAAAACAAATATAAAGTAAAAATTAACCTGGTAACCCTATTTCTTCTAATAGTGGTCCGCTAATTTCCTTTAAAAACGATCATTGTCACAAATGTTTGCAATTTAAGATTATACCTTGATATCATACAAAATTGAGATAGAAATCTCAGATAACAAAGAATTTTTGAATAAAATTTATAGATCAAGATCTTATGCAGGTAATTAAATTTACTTATTTTTGATTTTAGTAATGTGCAAATTTGAGAATTAAACGTTTTTCTGATGGTCCAGGAATACCTTTAACAGTATACAATCAATATTTGATTTGTCTGTCAGAATAATAGATTTGACTGTATCTTTTTTTAGGTAAGAGTTTATGCAAGAAATTTTGTTTTACACCACATCAAGAATCAAAAGCATTGCTCCATGTTAAGCACAGTGTTTAGTCTATGTACAGCTGTAACATAAGTAGATTTTAATTAATTGTGGCAACAAAAAAGGAAAGAGTACCGGAAAGAGTATGCATATTTGGGATTATAGGTACACATACAATTGCATTCATTTCAATTTTTTTTTCTTTTTGAACTTTCAGTTTTTTTGGGGTTTTTTTTCCCCCCACCAAATTCCATTTTTGTAATTTTGGGGTTGTAATATCGTGGAGAAAGTGCTTTCATATTACTTATTCTATACAAATATGCAATTTCCTTTTCTCTTTTATAATTTATACTTACTTTTTTTTCTGAGGAGAAGTAGATAGAGCATATGCACACGTAAACTTTGTACGTGTGTAGATTTAATAATAGAAAAATTTTAAGGAAATAAATTTATTTATAAATTACTATTTTCTTATATATATATATATCTATGGGAATGCTTTTATAGCATGTATGTACTATAAATAAAAAACATACGTCTAAATGTGTCCAATATTAGTCTCATCAAGGGCAAAGTACTCACCACAGTATGTAGACTCTAAGTGCTCCGGATACAGGTTTCCTATTGAGTACTCAAATTATTATTTATTTATGTATCTTGTTTGTTTTTATATAAACTTATGATTTATTATGATTCATTTTATGCTTTGGCCTCGAAGGTATCTATTATTAAGTATGTAGATGGCGCTCTGAGATATTGCTATTCATCCATATTTGTTCCTTCTTCTATGTGTATGTAAGTATGGATTATTTAAAAGCCCAAAAAATCCCCCAACGAAATGGTTGTGTAAAAGGAAAGAGAGAAATCATACAAAAATAAATTAATTTTTTCTTTTCCTGGAATAAAGGCTCATCTCCACCTCCTTGTACGTATTTGGGAGTCTAATTGGTGTTTTTGAAACTATCTTATAGACATGACACCAAGGTTTTTTAATATTAATACATGAAATTCTTTCTTTTCAATATTTAAGAGGACACAATTTAGGTTCCCTGTTTGATAAACAAGGAAAATAATCAAGGTCTGAACCAATGGAACATAGAAGTTTAGTATACTTTTTTAGTAAGTCTTTTTACATAAACAGTTATTTTGCAATCTCACTAAATATCACATTTTATATAATGGAAGAAAGTTCCATTTTGGAGATACAAATAGCTATATAGAAATGTTCTTTCCATTAATGGTTTTTTTAGGAGATTTTCGTAAAGTCATCACACGATACTTATATGGATACAAACGAGTTTAAAATGGTCTTTAAGAATATTTGGATAGAAAAGTAGCAAGAAATCTATAACTTTTTTTGAAGCTAAAAGTAAGCCATTTTCGATTAGTATAGAAACTCAATTGTGAGCAAGCCTTTTTGTTATTTACTTTATGAGGTTACACGTCTTATAGAGCCACAGTTTTGGGGTATTGAGCATTCCTCTTTATTGAATGTATCTTGAAATTTAATCTATTACTGTCTTTGTGTTTGTATATTGAATGGGAGGTAAAACTGTAAAGTTTGGTTTCGGTTATGAGGTATCTTGAAATATGTGGGAACTATCAGGCTATAACATAATCATGAAATATCCCTGAAAAATTGTTCTCTGTTTTTTGTTCTCAGCTACAATGTAACCGCTGAAAAAGAGTTTGAACTCAAAACTTTGATTGGTTAGGAGTTATGGATTTACGTTTTCTTTGTTGTCTCTGTAATGACAAGCAAAAGTTTTTGCTGTTCTGACATATCTTATTAAAAATAAATAACTTTCTATAAGATAATTTTTAAGCTATTGACATTTTTGCAGACATAATTTTATCTCATAATGGAAATCAAGCTTCAATAGGTGGGAAAATTGGAGAGTGAACATTTTTAGTTGATATACTCTCTCTCTCAAGATTAGTATATTTTTATGGCTTCATCTCCGACGAGATTTATACTAAAAACTATTTCAGCATACCCTGATTCCCTCTTTATTCACATTTCTAGTCATCAAAAATATGAATAAAATAGTTACCTAACTGTCTCAAGATAATTTTAACTATTATGTTTCAACCTATCCACCTTCAAGGACATAGTTATTACTCAATAAACATTAATTAACAAAGTACACTATTATTTTAATAAAACTGAAAGCAATACATTTTGTAAAATTTAAAATATTTGAAAATATAAAATGTCAAATTTCTTTCTACAAAAAAACCCACTTAATACACATCTATTTAAAAATAACAACATTATAAAGTGTGTAGAAAGTACTGCCAAAAAGTTAAACTAATGGTATATATATATATAACATATATAAAGAGATATGAATATAACATTTGCCAAATGAAGTGAAATTCAAAATTTTTTTTCTATTTAATGAACTTCAAGTATGTACTTTATTCGTGGCTTAAACAGACATCATTATTTTTTTTTGAACATAAAGTCATGAAAAAGTGAACACTTAAAGCAATGGAGACAAAAATAAATATTAAATAACTTTTATATGCGAATTTCACTACAAGAAATTTCCGAATAAATTATCTTATAAGTTGAAATTCATATTCATTGACTCTTTTCAAAAAAAAAATAAGTATATTTTTTTTCATTATATTGTATTTAATTTCTCCAAAATAGTTTTAATATTTTATATCTTTCAATGTGTTTTTACATCGAATAATAAAAAGTTTCTATCAAATTTCAACATTTTAACTATGTTTTAAATTCTTACCGCGTTTTGATTTTTAACTTTTAGTAGTTCAAAATCATTTTTGTCAAGAAAGTTTGTACATCTTGATAGGTATCTATCAAGGTGTGAATCCACACGTGAAAATACTAAATACTAATCAACAAGAGTATGAGAGAGAACAAATCAGCTCTGTCTCACTTCCCCTACATGTATAGCTCTGCTATTATTATGTAAAAACATCTCAGTTATACAGCTGCATAGTAAAAGTTCATAGTCAGATATTTATATATGTATATATATATGTAAAGCATCCGAGACCATGTGTTGCATTCTAAATATAGAAACGACCATTATACAAGTGGTTTCTGCATGCAATGTAAATAAAAGGATTAAAATGAAATAAATAGATTCATGTAAAATTGATATCCTGATTATATTTTTACAACAACATATCTATACATATTTTAAGAGATTAAGAATAGTGTATAGGCATATATGTAGGTATGTTTATATTTACATGCATAGGCATACATTTATATGTAGATATGTACGTTTAAACACACAAAAGATTAGAGTAAAGTATTATTTTTTTTTCCTCCTGGAATCTTATTTTACATTTTTTTTTTTTGTAAAAAAAAATATTGAATTTCTAAAATGCAGATACAATACAATTGCAAAAATAATGTTCATCATAATGGACCATTGTTGCAAAATCATAATAATAAATATGGCAAATACTTCATTATTATTTTATTTTTTTGCAACATTTACATGTTTTTATGAAAATGTCAATACATTTTTAGATTGATTGCATAACAAAAAAAAAAAAATTAATGGAAGGAAATTGCTTAGCAATTTTTTTTCTTAACATTTTTGATGATGTATCCAAAGTTAATAAAAAGATGGACTTTTAAAATAATTCAATTTTATTTTTTGATAATACAATAGAAAAGTTTTCCATACTTTAAAAACGTTTATTGGGGTTATAATTGACCCCATGGTTATATTATAGTTATTAATTAATTATAATTAATATATTAGTATAAGAAATTCAAATAGACATTGCAAATTTCTATAAAAGACTGATATTAAAGATTAGTCATTGTTTTTTTTTTTTAAAAAGTTATCATTTTGCTTATAAAATTACCTTTTAAAAAATACTATCTTAACCTTTTTTATATAGAAACTATTTCAACGTCACTATATAGTTTTATAAATTAATTAAAAAACGATGAAATCCTTTTGACTGATTCATTTTAGCTTTATATTTTAGCAGTTTGAAAAAACTTATTTGCAAAAATATACGATGTAATCTTAAAAATTTATTATATATTTAAAAAAAAAATTATTTTTTGTAGTATTTCAATGACAGTAAACAAACTAATTTAAATATTATTTTAATGAAAGTTGTTATTTGGTCATTTTGTAGCCTTAGTGTTTAACATAGGACTTTTCAATTTTTCAAAATTTGACCAAGGGTCAAATTTAAGTAATGGAAAAGCTAAATTAAAAAAAAAAATGTGAATGACAATTTTTGATTTTATGAAATATTTCTTTAGAACTTTTGTGTCCTTTTCCCATGTTTGTATTTAGTCGTCTCATACATGACTTTGACAAGTCTAATATTATTTAACATTTATTTAGTGTAAATTATCATTTTATGGTGATTTATTTAAGCCCACCATTTACTCATTTACTCAACACTCGTTAAAAACATTCAAATATGGCATTGAAAACAAATAACAGTAACTTACTCATTTAAAACCCCTTTTTCCCTGGCATTGATATGTCATTTTCTTTAATTAAGAAGTAGGAAAAAGTAGCATTTTTTCTCTTTTGTTTCTATTTAAAGGCTAGGTTTTTTTTTGTATTCTTCTGTTTTGTAAGAGAGATATTTGTTAAGTATGAAGTTAGAAAAAGATTTTTTAAAGCAATTTTTAAGATGACAACAGAACAAAAACAAAAAACAATGGCTCTTCCAAATAAACAACATTTCTTAACTATTTATAGAATATAAAAGAGAAAACATTTAGAAAGTTCAACCCTTTTTACTCATTTTGTCTTCTCCCCTTTGTTTGTAATCAATGAAATTGTTTAATAGTCAAAATTTAAAACATTTATCATAAAAATTTACCATAAACTTTTTTGCAAGTTGTTGATTTCTTTATTTCTATTTGCCCTTTTTTGTGGTCTTAGTAAAATTTTAATTAGCTCTTTTTTAAGCTATAAAGAATTTTGCACTATTATACAAAATTTGACGAACTGAATATGAGTCTTTTTTTTTTATTTGTAAAGAAAGATTGAGAGATACAATACAGTAGTTTTTTCTGGAATAAATGTTAATAACAGGGACTATGAGTAAGTAAATAGGTTTGCCTGCTATTAACCAGAACTGACTTAGAGCTTCTTAAGAAGAATAATAAATAAACAACGACTCGAAGTACCAATGGCTCTTGGAACAAATAGAAGCTGGTTGGATATTGAGTCAGTGTCCCAGACTTTAGTGAGATAAGTTGACCTTTTTTAAACGATTGAACAAAGTAAATAAATTCATTAGCAATCAAAGTTGTTATACAAATTAAACAAATGAGATGCTACAAAAAATCATATTCAAAGAAATTTAGAATATATCCAATAGAGAAGAATTTTTCTCGTAGAATTTTCCTGATAGTAGTCGTTGACTCTGTTTCTAAAGCACCCGAACAGAAAAACACCCCAAATGTATTTTTGGGGTACTACTTATCTTTTAAATTGATAAGAAATTCCGGGCAATCAATTGAAGAAGCTAATTTTTTTTAAAAACTTATTGAATACACTATGTATTTTATGTAATACACTTCAAATTGAAACAAACTTTGGCTCAAAAGGGCGATGATCAAAGAGATAAGTAATCTATGCGTATAAATCTTTGCATTTCCTAAGACAATAATAGCAATATTATTAAGGCTATAGAAAATTTAAGACTGGAAAATTCATAAATAATGTGTCAAAGAATGTTTTACTAGGAGAAAAGGATATTTTTTTCTTCTTCCAGTGTGTGAAGGTAGAAAAGTATAAAATATAGCCAAAATAATAATAATAATATTAAAAATGATAATAAAATGCAAATGGCAGTTCTTAAAAACATTCTTCAATAGATTGAGTGATCGAGGTACTATTTTGTGAATATCTGTTTATATGGTACACATATATAAAAAAATATATAACTTTATTCAATGGGGAAATATTATTAATTCAGTTCTTACTCCTATATGTAGATGAGAAATGAAAACGTAGGAAAAGAAATGAGAATTCAATCATCCATCTTTAGTCTCAATGACGATATTCAAAAAGATTGTTGAAAAAAACAGGAGTGTCATCACTATATTTGAGAAATATCCTCAATGTTTTTAAGTATAAGGCTCTCATACAAGTTTTTGAGGTATTAATTTTCATCAATCCCTTAAGTTGGTCAGAGACGCTCTTTGAGAGAAGGAATGAAGTTATTAATCCAATGGCAAAAATGACGCCAAGTCTCTCTTAGTGTGATATAAATAATTGCCAAATTTATAATTGTACATATATTTGCTTATATTTGAGTGTGAAGTTCATTTTAATAAATGTAACATTTTAAGCTTCCAAGGGACTTTTGAAGGGTCCTTCAATTTTATTGAAATTTGAAGAGATTACAGCGAGTGTCAGTTGAACCCATTCGTTATAATTACCTACTTCTAGAAAATCTACACTCTAAGGCTGTGCAGGGGAATGAAATCAAGCTGTTTCTTTTGTTTGTCGTTTCATTTGTGATTGTAGGGATTTTAAGACAAACAATGTCTTGTTTATTAATTCATAAATAAGGCCCTGTAAGTGACTCAGTAGAATCAAAACTTCTTTATAACTACGTTGTTAGTTTTGAGGCTTTTAGACGCGTATATCCTTGTCACTTGGACGTTTTCAATAAATAAATTTGTTAATTTTCTTTTCTAATAGGAAAATTATTACCAATGTTACTCTGTAAACAATTTTTCCTTCTGAGCTCTTTTAATCATAAATCATTAGTTATCCACGCAAATAAAAATAAAGAAATGTATTTCTTGTTACATTTAATGACACTAGACAAGGCATTAAAGTAAATAAGTAAGAAATTCTATATAAATTTTTAAAATTCGATCTAATTCTATATTTCTGGATTTTTTTTATGAAGTAATAAAAGACAGAAATATAAAAATCTTTTTCATATTCTTTACCATTTTTTTCTGTGTATGGTTTCTTCATCGTTTCTTTCTCATTTATTTCAAGTCAAAACTTTTTCTTTATTAGACAATATTTTCAACAAAGTCATAATTATAAATACATGACTAAGTCATATTCTACGTAAAATTATATACATTTGGAAAAGAATCAACTGATTATATCAATCTCAAATGTAATATCAAATATATACAGGGTTTTTACCCAAAATTTAGAAAATAGTTTACATTGCTCTTTCTGCCCAATTGTTAGACTTAGAGAACTTTGTCATTAAAAGTTCCTGAGAACTGCAACTTAACAAACAATAAACATTACAAACACTTTTTTCTTACTCGTCGCCATGGGCAAGGAGAAGAAAATCCGTGAGCGTATCTCGGATCTCCTCGACACCAATGTTAATAAAAGGGAGATAGCTACCATCCTTGAGAAGTCCCTGGCTACGATCTACAATGTTGCCATGGCCAAATCTTGGGGCAAAGGTTCACAGGGCCTGTGGCAGTGGTGGCCACAACAAAAAGAGAAATAGAGACTTTTTAACAGCCCTCAAGAACAAGGTGAAGAAGGAGCCCACCATTTCAATCAGTCGACTTTGTAAGGACATGAACGTGAGCCTAAGAACCATAACCCAAGATCTGGGTGTTAAGTCGTACGCACGAGCTCTTATACCTCTCCTCACGACAAAATTAAAGGAAAGAAGGCTCGAAAAGTGTCACAAAATCCAGACCATCCTGCCTAAAAGCTCAAACACAGTAAAGACCATCTATGATAAAAAAGTCTTCACTGCGGACCAGGCTTAAAACTGCAGGAATGATCGCTTTCCAGCCCAGTCAATAGAAGAGGGCATCCACAGGACAAAGCATCCTGGGCAGGTGATGGTCCTGGAGGTCGTGGCCACCGATGGTACGGTCATATGTCTTCAACCTGACAGAGAAAATAAACAGTAAAATCTACACCGAGGTTCTGAGGTACACTGTGCTTCTGTGGCTGAAAGCCAACTATCCCACAGGCAACTACACGTTGACCCAAGCTCCTGCCCATATCAGCCAGAAAACTCAACAGTTCGGATTTGCTAAATTTTGGGTAAAAACCCTGTATATATACATATGTACATAGTATGTACTAATGAGGCCCGTTTGCAAGGATTAAAAGAAATTTCCTTGTATAGATAGAGAGAGAGAGAGAGAGAGCTTCAAAGCCTCAACCACAGAATAATAATCAAATTAATGATGATATTCTTGGTGCATTGAACTTATCTCTTTTTTTATGTATACATATATGTATGTATGTAGATATTCTCATCTTTGTATGTAGTATGAGAGTGTGTATAATAGCCGTATAATTATCTGAATTAAAGAAGAAAGTTATATCTAGTTAAAAAACTAAGGACGGATATATGTATATATATACATATTAAACCATGTGAATGATGTCTAATTTGCACGAATGTATGTATTATATATTTCTACTAATGGTAAGTGGTTATGTCTTATTAACATTTATTATTAGGTTTCTTTACAAGTTTTTATTTTAGTTTCTTCCTTGGTTGATGAAGTAGTTTTAATTCCATGTGTTGTTCGTTCTTTTGTTTCATTTTAAGAGTCTTATAGAAGAATGAAGAAAAAGTTATAACTTACATATCTAAGTACATAGGTATATATCTTATGCTATTAGGGCTGGTTTACAAATATAAATTTATAGAATTAGGCAAAATTGCTCAAATTTGGAGATAACATCTTTTGGTTCTAATAACAAATGAGGAATAGTCAATTATAGAATGAATACATTGGATATATAAATCACTTCGGTTTGTTTTTTCCTTGTGAATGACAACTATGGATTTTAATCATAAGGCAACAGATTTTTGCGTAGCTCACAATGATTCTGCTAAGATCCTTTTGCGGTTGACTTGGATTTTCATCGAGTAATGTCTTCAATTGTTATTTGTTTTGAAATGTTTTGGGCTGTTCAGAGCGAAGCTTGTCTTTAACGTTGAAATTACCATTCTTCAAAAATCAAAACCATTTTTAACATAATTTATTAGTTAAAGCATTGTCACCATACACTTTTTTTCAAGCATTCGATGCACACTTCAGCTGCACTTTTCTTCCAATTATAAGTAGAAACTTACAACCTCCCATAAACGGAGCTTAGTTAGCACAAAATTTGAAATATTCAATAAAGTAAAAAATCAGGGTTTTTGTTTGAAAATCAAAGCAATTTAAACTGACAAATAACGAACCTCTTTGAAACCACTAAAATCAGCTGTCATTATGAAATATTTATTGCAGCAGTCAGAGGCATCTTTTGAAAACAAATCTAACTAACGTGTACTTTCTTTATATTTTTATAGATAAATTCCAGAATTTGGCTGAAACATTCACGCCTTCAAATATCTGACAAAATAGGTATTTTCATTTGTATTCAAAGTAATTGTTTATTTGAACCAACAAGAGGATAAATAATTTGTTTGAGTGGAAATTTTGCATCTGTCTAAATAAAATCATCATATTCTAATTTATTATCCAGTAACATTATTCATATAAACCCTCCATCTCTGCATAACTCTTCAAATTCCATGTTCTCTCTGTATAGTTTTTTTTTAACCTAATCTTAATTAATCAATTTCGCTGTTAATAAAAATTAGCCAAAAGGAGTGTAATGTCATCATATATGAAGATACTGTAATTTAGTTAATGATATCAAGATCTTTTAATTCTTAAGATTTAAATTATACTTTGTACAACTCTGGATTTATTTTGCAGTACATATGACAATTTTTGAGAAAAAAAAGTTATTATTTAATTTGCTTCAATGAAGGAAGGGAATTCTTTTATGTGAATGTTTATACAGCACAAGAGGTTGCTTAAAATAAACCATTTTAACAGTGATATACCATGAGGATATACACACATATTTGGTTACATTCCATGATACTATCTTTCTTGATGAGGGAGGGAAAAAAAATAGTTTTCTTTATACATATATATATATATATATATATATGTATATGTATATAAAAAACAATTATTAAAAATGTATAAATTTAATTTTTCAGCCTTTATTTAATTAAACAAAAAATATATCTTCTCTTATTTCACAACCATATATGTGAATATACGAGTATATGTATAGCCACACATGGAGATACTACATATAATGGAATATAAAAATCTCTATTATTATTATTTTTTGGTAATCCCTTTTTTTATGGTTGTATGGAATGAAATATGTGTATCTGTCTTGACAGTGGGATAGCAAAATATACATGTAATCATCGTTTATTTTAGCAACATTCAAAAAAGAATATTTATGAAAGACTGCTTTGGCAGTAAGCAAATCACTCTTACTCAAGAAAAAAAAAATTGAATCAATTAGTCGATTTTCTTATGCATTGAGGTAATTACAAAATGAAAATTTGTCAAAAATGTTTTTTGCTTATAACAGAATGAACCCTTTTGACTGTAATGTGTTGCATTAAGTCATACATATATGTTATATTAAGGTCAAGACCCTTTTATTTTGTTTTTTGTATTTGCGAGAAGAACAAATTCAGTGCAAGGGTTCTTCCAAGCTTAAGAAAAAAGCTTTGGAAATCCAATTAAACTTGTTCTTTAAAATATTGATGAGAAACAAATCATGTCTCTGACGTTATTTTTAAATTAGGTATACAATATGATATCTATCCCTTATAAAAGGTTAGAATTTGTTTTGTTTTTTCAATTTACTTCTGAAAAAATTAAATTTCTCTTAACATAATATACTAAATTTCTAAAATACCCCTTATAAATGGTACTTCCAAAAAAGTTTGAGCTGAATTATAATCTTGTATGTCCATTAAATTTAAAAAAATTGTAATTTATTTTGATCCATTTCAATTTATCTATTGAAAAACGTTCTCTTCGAAAAAAAAAAAAATCGGCGCCAAAAACTCATATCAAAAATATATTTTAAATACAAATAAAAACATTATATCCAATCAAAAGATCCTTGTCTAATCCATTAATATCTTGCCATTACATAATGGTTATATATAGCTACTTGTTTCAAATTGAGTACGAATGAAAATGTACATATATATATTTCTTCAAGGATTGAATGCAATAATTTATACATTGTTCCAATTATACTTTTTAATTCGTATTTTAAATGGATTTTTTTAAAGAATTTTTTGGAGAAATAAATAGATTGATACGGAACTTTTTTTAAGCAAAAAAACCCAATTAACCTCTTTTATTTATATATATATATTGTATTCCACTAAACCTCTCTACCTCTCATTAAAATACAGTAAATGATGAATGAATTGTTTTAATATCTAACATATATTTGAAGAGCAATGGAGACAGTATCAATATTATTGCATTTAATCGAATAGATTCATCCTCATAAAAAATGCATTATATACAACTTCATAGTGTATTTATGTGCATATAAGCAAATATGTACATATGTTTAAATATTTGAAACTCACACCTTGTAATTAAATATTCATTAGTATCTATTTTGCAAACTTAAAAAATAATATATATATATATATATATAAAAGAACACAATTTAGAAAACGATATTTCATTTAATTATTATGAGCATGTGTAGTACTTAGGTACAAGAAAGGAATTGTCACCAAGTGAGAGTTAAAAAAATGACAAAAATATGTAATTTAACTTACTATCAAATAAAATAAAATAATAAAGAAAAAACACTTTTAATTAACTATGAAGTAAAGAAAGAAAGAAAAAAAAATCTTATTTTGCGAATGTGAGTCTTAATGTACATAGATTGTAAAGTTTTATTAGATTAGATTTGGTTGATCCCATATCTTTTAGAGATTGTTTTTATGAGTAGTTGATTTGCAAGAGCAATTAATACTCGAATCATTGCAAAAACTTTACTAACACTAAAAGAGTCAAATTTCTCATCATTCTCAGAATGACGCTTTTGGTCCTTTTAAATAAAATTAAATTCATCATAAAGTATACATACATTAGAATGTAAAAGTTCCTAGATTATGTATCCAAAGTTGGATTGATAATGATTAGAGAATATTTATGCATACGTGATCTGAATACAAGAGTAAAAAATAATTTTTTTACTCTTAATAACCAAAGTCATGTAACTTTTTTAGTTCGTGATTCAAATCAAAATATATAGTTATGTATAGGGTTCCGTTCAAAAATGAATGTTGTTCAGTCAATTGACTATATTCAGCTTACACCAGGGTCTTTCAAAATGTGGGAGAGCAAGCCCCTCCTTCACATTAATAGTTTTGATATTTACAATTATTTTATCACGATACACGCTTCCCTGAAAAGCTACTTCAGAGGAAAGTTTAATATAAAACTCGTGAGATTTCAAAGATTTCCAAACAGAACAAGTTCCTACTAAAACAAAAATATACCCACTTCTACCATTCCATCGTGTGTAATCGTTTCTATAACAAAGATGTTTTCTGCAACTCACAACCAAAATATAACAGTTCACACGAGACAATATAAAATAATTCCTATGGCGTTCAATATTTTACTGTGAGATACAGGCTATAGTCACAAAAGTCGATTAGATATCATGTCATGATTGGCATCCTGTCTCCCACAGGCATTTAATATATAAATTGTCAAATCTATTACAAATCTGTAGCATCTGAGGAATTCTAAATACTTCCTATGTAAATTAATATTTAGTTTCGTCCTTCAAAATTTGATGACAATCATGGAAAACAAATAAAGAAAAGTTAGACTCATGTACAAATTATACACCCCTTGCCCTTAGTGTGGATTAAAAAGATTTCTTTTCTTCTTCTATTTGTGCGTATTGTTTGTTTTCCTTTCTAATCCATGGGCGTAACTCTTACGTCAGAAAAATAAGGTAAACACAGATATAAGATTATTTTACAAAACGTGTACAATATGCGATCATATATAAGTCATCTACATAAAATAAAGACATAATACAATTATCCTTGTATTAACATATATTAACTTTTAGTTTTGGGCCAAGAGAACTTGGCACAAATGAATTATGTAAATTCAATTATTATCAGAGTGCAAATATATCTACAAATCTACATAAATATGTTACATATGTATGTGTAACTGCACAGTTGTATAATTAATATATTTTTTGACCATATGTACGGATTAACTTAATCTAACAAGTTACAAATAAATTATTATATCAAGGGAAGAAGAATTCTCTAGAATGAGATATTTAAAATAATTAATTTTCCATGAGAGAAAAGGGATTCGCTATGTAGCAGCATTACCATTTAATCTTATTTTATATGTTTTATTTGCAATTTTTTTGTAATATAATGTACTACTGCAACATAAAACTGATCTGGAGAGTATCTTTTTTTTTGTGACAAAAGGACCTGTTCATCACTAATTAATATAAATAATTTTTTTTTAGCAAAAAAAAAAAGTCAAATTTCGTAATTGATTTTCATAACTGAAGCAAATCATGAAGAAAAATTTGCAAAAATGAATGACCCCATCGTTCTGAAAATAAAGTGCAATCACTATGACAAAGTGTGTACATAATTATTTTTAGAAAAATATGAATATAAATGGATTTTTCTATTATTATTTCTTATTTTTTTGCAAGTCAGTTTTTTTTCTTCAGTAGTGCCACCTTTGGGTGCATAAATGGGTCAATGATTATATTAACTTTTTGTCTTTTATTTCCATTGTTCTATTATATATAGAATGCACAGAATTAGAGCTTGGATCAATCATTCATTTGGTATGAATTACAAATACTTTTTTATCTAATCATAAATTGTCAAATCATTGCGTTAAAAAGTTATATATTCAATAAAAAAGTGAGCATGGTAGTTACCTTGGCAAGAAGTTTGAGTATTTTTATAGGAGATACTACGACCTCTATACGTCATTTAATAGCTATAAATATTATTATTATTTTAATATGCTTATTTTTATATGTCTTTATAAAGTGTTTTCACGTAACATCATCATTCTAAGAGTCGGCCATTTGAAGGGCATACACAACAAAATTGTAAAAAAATTTCTTGAAAAGATGGGAAAATTTTGAATCACTGCCGTGCATTTGAATTTTACAATAGTACTTACAAATGAAAGGACTTAAATCTATACTTTCTATCGACTATATACATATATAATATCATATCCATTCTCTAATATGTATTTAAAATTTGTTAATAGATCATTTCATAGTCACATTTACGTGACAGGTTAGCCAATAAATTAACTATTAATTTTGCAAGGATCGTATACTTATATTTCTCCAATTATCATACTTTTCTGCTTTCTAATTGATCTAGAATCATTTGATAAGGGTTTTTTTTTAACCAACTATTATCAATTTCATTTTATTTAAAAATCACTGTTTTTCTTTGGCATCAGTCGTATTCAATAGAGTTGTTTGGTCTTTATTTTTAATTTGTAAAGCTATTTGATGTAGTTTCATTTAAGACCGCTTGAAAATTTCTTCACTTTATTTCTAAAAATATCAACGATGTATGTATATGCCCACAAATGACGTTGCTTCAATTTATGAAGCAATTTGTGACGTCAATGGAAAGTTATATATATATATATATATTAAATTTGTAAGGTGAAAACATGCATTTGCATATAGACAAAGAGTTTATATGACGTCATTCAATTCGTAAGTACCATAGTGAATATTAATTAATATTTTATTTAACAAATAAAAATTTTATTTATAGGATGACCATAAATAATTAAATACCTAGAATGGTTGGAAAAATCCGTTTTATGTTGTTGTTATAATAACTACTTTTTTTTAAAATATATATATTTTTAAGAAATGCGTATTAGTGAGTAAAAAAACAACAATACGAGTGAACCAATAAATAAACTATATAATATATATTTTAAAAAAGCAGTTGAAATGATTATTTTGGCCCTTGTGCTGAAAAATAAAAAAGTCATTTGACTCATAAGTTGACTTTTTATTTATCCCTTTGCATCTCTTACTAAATTTGCAGAAATAGAGTACTTTAAGTAGAATCATAGGTATTTTCACAAAAAAAATTACAACATTTTTATACATCACTAAAAACCGCATGCATTTTTTGAAAATTTATACTTTGAATAATAATAAAAAAATGAATAAAACTCACTACAAGGTCTCAGTATAATTTTGTATTTTTGTTTATACATTTTTTTGCATGTTACTGCTTATTTTTTTTATTTTCTTTTATGTTTTCATGCCAAGAACTCAAGTTTTTTTTTTAGTTCATTAAAACTTTTAAAAAACGAAACAAAAAAAGAACACATCATTCATCATAAAAATGTATGTTTTAAATATTATATGTACTTAAGTAAGGTAATCATTTTTGAAAGAATAGACGTTGATAAATTCATTTTGTTGTTTATATATATAATTTTTTTTTAAATAACCATAATTTGCCTATAATTACACCCGCTTTTTACAATTTGTATACATATATACAACCGCACAACAAATAATCAGAGAGTGGGTTTTATGCTGTAAACAAAGTAATTTAATTTACTCAACGGTTTCAAAGGAGCATTTTTAGAGCGAAAATCTAATTTTTATATGCGAAAAACTTTTTTTCGTGTATTTCAAACTACTATAGAAATGGGTTGTATAAATTTCTTTGTAAATTTCTTGAAACTTTCAAAGTTAACTTTAGTATAAAAATTATAGGAGTTTTCAAAATTTATCTGAATTTAGGGGAAAATGGAATGTAGGAAGAAATAAATATAAAAAATATATTTACTAAAAGAACATAAATTCTTTATTTTACCTACACAATAATGTTACTATGGGAGCTGGAACAGCAGGGGGGAGGAGGGGGGGGGGGTAACAGTTCCCCAATTTTTGATCAAAATAAAGTATAATAAAAAGTTGCATGATATAAATCCGTTTAAACGATTGATTTCAAATAAATCCTGAATGTTTGTCAGTCATATTCAGATTATTTCGGTAAATGTTATAGGTTGTTTTTTTGTATTTTTAAGAATCGAGGCTTTTTTTACGTATAGTGCCGTAGATACAAATAAATGCTGAAAATATGTTTCAAATCCTAATGTTTAAAGATTTATAAAACCATATTGATAATTTATTTAAAATATTTATAATTCAAGTGATGTTTGTTAGAGAAAGAAAATTGATGCTTTTTATTCAGAGACTCAAAGTTCCAAGGAGAATAAGTCAAGAATGTATTAATATAATTTTTTTGACAGCTGAAAGTTTTAACTTAAATTTCAAGTTAAGGTTATTTCCAAATGCACTCTATACTGTTGTCCATTTGAGATATGAGCAATGTCCTTTTTGGAGCTTTTTATAAGAATTTTATAATAAAAGTTGTTTATTAAACATATCTATGCATTAATTATTATTTTTTATTGAATGGAAATGGGAAAAAATCATTGTTTGAATAGTAGAAACACAGATGATCAAAAACACAACAAAAAAACAAACATTTTTTTAATTCCCATAAATTCCCATGGTAAGTTTTTGACTTTTGTAAAAACCCAGAGCTTTTCAACCCGAGTCTTTAAACTGCTGTACCAAAAAATGGTTTTGTAATTCAGCCCCTTGATTTGGGTGTATTAGGAATACACATGTTCTTTTCTTCATACTTTGTACAATTTTTCCTTGAGCTAAAGTAGAGTTCATTAATAACAGCTGATGGAACATTTTTGCTCTTCTTTCATTGTTGTAACCTAATGTTTCTTATACTATTTTTTGTTACTCTCTTTCTCTTTAATTTATCATTCTTTTCTTTTCATTCCATTTTCACTGATATCATTCCATCTCTTATTATTCGAACATTATTCTTTTGCATCAAAGTCCTAAAACGAGCTTATATGAACATAGACAAGGAAAAAGAAAAACGCAAATGATATCAGAAAGAAAATAGTAGGAATAAATTCAATTTATCATTGGTTAATGCTTTTATGAATTTATTTAAAGAACAAATCAAATGAAAAGTCGTAAAACGAACAGTTATTGATTGAAAAAATATATGGATTTATAAAAGTAAAGAGGATATCAAAGGAATTTTTAACTACTTATGAGTCTTTATCATCGACCCTATTCAGACTTGAAATGTGAATATCTATTTGGTATACCTATATAGATATACCATATATTTGGAAAGAGGGGGATGGAAAAATGGATTCATTGATTTATTACGCTTGTCTTTCAGGATTTAGTTTAAAATTTTCAACTTTTATAATTTCATTATCATCGACATATATTGTAATATGTATTTACAGACAAACAAAAAATGGTTTCTCAAACAAAGGTTTTACTTTGTTAAAGGATTTTTTTCATTTTATGTTATCTAAATCTCTTAGGGATTTATCATTGTTCCATAAAGGAAATGAATATTTTCAATTCTTTGTATTTATATATTTGAATCCCTTATTTAACAAGAAAAAAAATTGAATTTGAATAGAGCTCCATGGATTTTATATCAATTCTAAAGTCGATTTTTTTGTTTAGAATGTTCAAAAAACTCATCAAAAAACAAAAATATTTGTCTAGACAAAAAGTATTGTCTGTTTGTTTTTTAACTTAAATAACTATTTCATTCATGATTCAATATATTAACTTAAACATAGAGATCGACCAATATGGATTATTTATGAGTTAAAAAACGGATAAATTTATTTCAAATTAGTCCTTTGGATCATAGATTCAATAACTTGGATAAAGTCCAAATATACTCACTTTGGTCACTGCCAGCACTACTTCCAAAAATTTCTCAAAATTTTTATTTATTTTAGATTTTATTATATGGATGACTGGTTTTGGAACCACACATAAATATTAAATGAGGCCTATGAAGTCATTTTCATTTGTTAAGAAATTAGAAAATTTTGAAAATTTTCTAAAAATAGTTTTTTTCGTCTTTTTTTAAGACTTTTTTTTTAAGGATATAAAGTGTTTGTAGATATTGGCAAATTTGAACAATTATCACTTACTCTAAAAGTGTCTCAAATCAGCTTGCCAATATATTGGTCTAACCCCACTAATAGTTACTCAATTGAAAGTTGTCCACATTTTAAGGTAATTTTTTTGTACATTTTCCATTACTCCATAATTTAAAAAAGTCATTAGTGAACACGAAATGTTTTTTAACCTATGTGAGATTTACTTGTATTGCATAGTTACATTATTCATATTATTTAAAATAGGACAAAATGATGGACACTTTGATGTGAGTCAAATATATTCTTAATTCTATTCACGTAAAGAATTTGATTTGCATAAAATTAAGAAAAAATAATTTAAAATTTTATTTATTTATAGTATATGAAAGGTTGGTTTTGTACTTTTATCTTACCAGATTTTACGTAAAAAGACACATTTGTATATTTGTTATCTCTAAAATTCAATAACTACTTCCTAACTTTTTTCAGATAGAAAAATTATATCTCTCTATCGTTTTTTTATTTCTTTTTGTATGTTCAAAGACCAATAAAAATGGGAACTTTATACGTTTTTTAAAGCTGTTTTTTGTTCTATTATTTTGTGTATAAAGTCAAGGACTCACTTGATTGATATTACCAATACATAAAACATACATCATGCCAAAAAAAAAACTATATTTGCTATGTACAAAAATAGAACTCGACAAACCATGTTTTACATAATTATATTTGAAATCCTGGTCAAATTAGAGCGAGTAAAGTTCATTTAATACCTATAGTTAGATTTTACACTGATTAAACTCTTTGTTTTGGCTTAAATTCCTTCCTTAAATTTTAGTAATTATTTATTCTGGCCAAGAAATCTCATTTTTACAACCTGGGCACCTTCAAAGTTCAGGAAAGAGCTAAATACCCATGTATAAGAGATTCTTTTTTGCTCAAAATTTTTATTTAAAAATAGGAGGCCTCTTGTACAATATGGAATTAAGTGGTTTTAGCACCAGTTTTTTGCACTTTTTCCCAGAATTTTTGTTTTAAAATTTGACGGATTTCCTTATACACATGGATCTCTTATACACGGAAAAATACGGCATTCTACTTTGAGTGGCCATTCAAGATATATAAATTACGTATTTGAAAGTTAAACTCTTCCTTCTGATGTAAAATTCACGGATTTTTTATTTTTACTATTTTTGAGAAAAAATTAATCACTCAGATTTCGTTGTATATTTTTATACAAAAATATTTATGTAAAAAATTATATTTATATTAAAGAGCTTTTAGTCTATGAATACCTTTTCCTATGGGTCCATATAATTTTAATTAAATCTACTACATGTAGAAACACAAGGGTTCTTATTACACAATCAAAATAATGTGGCAGTTTAAAAAAGAAAGAAATTAGGAGCAGGTGTGTAAGGAAGAAAAAAAAATCATTTATTCAAAAAATTATAGACTTTGTATCGATATATGTACATATAGTATGAAATCCTTTAACAGGAGAATCTTCTAAATGCATCAATTAAGGCCTCTCTTCTATGCATAACGTTGATGTTTTTTGTTGTAGAGAAAAAGTTATTCAAATAGTTTCTTTTTATTGGATGTATTTTTATTTCATTTTCCATCCTTAAAACTTTTTTTTTCCCAAAAAAAAAAAAATAATAATAATAATATTTAAAAACAAAACTTTTTAATGCCTCAAACTTTTTATACAAAATGAAATATTAAGAGTTTCAACTAATTAATTTTTTATAATTAAAGAAAGCTATTATCTTAAGATACATACTTTATCTATGTATATATATATATATATATATATATATATATATATATATATTTAAAGATAAAAAAAAAACTAGTCAATTCCTTATTGATTTATTGGTTTATTGATGATCTATTTTTTTTTAATTTTTTTTTTTCGCATTTAGGGAAATGAAATTATTATTTTGCTTCGAGGGCTTTTTATTTAAAGCGTTGGATAGTCATTTATCAGATTTTTATTTTAACACTAGAACGGTCAGACTACCCATAATGTTTGGGCAGTCATGTTGACTGTCTCTTAAAATTTTTTTATATACAGAATACATGCAAATATTTGGCAGTAATTAACTTTTATTCGTATATTCGTATGTATAATAAATTATGAATCAATATTCATATATTAACTTTTATTAAAATTTTATTACTCCCTCATCAAAGGATGGTAAAACACATATACACAGTCACTGATCTAAATTTTTGAGAGAAAATTTTGTGTAAAACTAAAAAAGGATATAGTTTAAGGAGTCTCAAATTTTACTTTTTAAATTAGTTTATGAATTGCAAATTTTAAAAACGACTACTCAGCTATTTTTTTAGTAAGATATACCAAATATATTTTGTTAAAAAACTTATTTAAAAAAAAAAAAATACGAATATTACAAAATCAATTGATAAAAAAATTAGGTAAAGTCAGTGAGTATCACCTTATATTGTAAGTCAAATAATACGCATATATTTAAAAAAAACAGTCAAAATGACAGCTTGGCTTTTCTACATATGTTACATATTCTTCACAAAAATTTGCAAAACTTTGAATAGAGTAAAAAAAGAACTTTAGAGTCTCTCAATTTCCTCTCGCCTCTTTCTCAACCTTTTCTTCGAAAAGAGAAAGAAAAAAAAGAAGTTTAGTTAATAATAATTTAGTAAATAGGTTAAATTATCCCAAAAAGCTGTTGGTTTATTCTTTAGAGAACAATTGAAATATTCAACGCTTTATCTGATTTGTGAAGAATAACATTAAGAAATAAGAGTGGGGAGATCAATAGCTGATCAAAAATGTAATGGAATTAAAGAATGAATTCACATAATTACCCTTTCACTCTCTTTTGAAGTGTCTCTGAACACTAGAAAAAAAGTCTACATATGTTTTAGCTATATAATTATGAAATTCAAAGCTTAAAGCCTAGAAAAATACGTAACATACATACAATATTAAGAGGGAAATAGCCATTTGAGTCAAGGTAAGGGCTTCTCAATTAGAATAGTTACAGAGTTGTTACATAGTATCTTCAATTGCGTGTAAAGTTAATTAAAATTTGTTACAAACAGGTAAAATTAGGTATTTTTAAATATACCTATATGTTCTAAAGTTAGAAAAACAGTCTGATAACCCTTTACTGAGTAGTGATGTTTTGCCAGTCTCAAAGTATTGTGTTTCTTTAAGACCAGTTTTAAATTTTGATAATTTTTTTTTCATTCATAATAATAGGGGGTAAAAAAAAGAAGCTATGTCTGATTTCATTTAGGAGCAACCTGTTCAAAGAATGGAACTATGATTCTCCACTTTTAATGAAAGCCAACAAAACGCTATCTAAAAGGGAATTTAAGAGATTTTAAGACTATAAATATAAATTAAAAAGTCTTTAAAATTAGCCAATATGACATTTTATATTTGTTTACACAATAGCTGGAGGTAAAATCTATTGAGATTCAAATCATTTTTAATAATATATTATTTATTAAAAGTACGTGATGAGCTTCTGTAATTAATTGCAATACTAATTACCCTTTGCCATTTGTAATAGTTTTAATCACCTAGATTTAATTATACAAATTTACTTTATTACTTATCAAACTTCTTGAATATTAAGCCATAAGTATATCAAATGAAACTACCATGTCCAATATATGTTATATGTAGATGGGCGAGTTCCTTTTGAGAGTGCATATTTTGAGCTTAAATAATGTAAGCTTATTATGTTATACATAATAGCATATCTTACCTGAAAAATAATACATTTTTAATTAAATACATATACATATATATATATATACCAATATTATGTCACAGAAATATTACATTAATTACAGTGTTTAATTACACTTTTTGGTGCACAAGGGAGTGAAACAGTTTCTAAGGGAGCTTTGAGTTTCTAGACAGACTCATCATTAAATGTCTCTTAATGCATTTTGTATATTATATTTCTCAAGAATAATTGACTTATGTAGAATAAATGATGATGAAAAGATATTTCTGATCTTTTATTTATTTAGGTAAATGATTGTTTCTGTCTTTTAATTACGAATAATGTGTAACATAATATCGTTAGAAAATTATCCCTGTAAAAATAAACTCAAGTCTTGAGAGCAATTAATTTTATCAAATAAATCCATCATTGGCTTCATTTGGTACTTAGGTGTTCATAAAGAATTGACAAATTGTCAGTTATAGTTATATCCCAAATATTTCTACAATTTTTTATATACTATAAAAACTATACCAAATAAAGCTGAATAATAAATTAATTATTTTGTCAAAATGTGCTTAAATATCATTTATTATATATATTCAAATAAAAATTACATACATAGTTCTTCTTTCATTAGTCTTTTTAATATATAATTATGATTAATCCACTTTTAATTTGTTTATTATCTATTAAGTATTATTTTAAACTAATAAGTAGGCACAATTCAATCTAATCATAAGACATTTTTAGAGTTAACGAATCCGTTTGATCTTTTTTCTTCTTTTTATCCCAATCCATCTTCTGTCGTAAGTATATATAATATCATATTAAAAATTTATAAGTCATAAAGCTAAATCCTTTTTCTTATCTTACTCCCTTGGGCATAATATATGTAGTATACAGTAAGAATGTATATATATTAAATTCTCAGTCAATCGATATTTGCATAAATTTTGATTCATAAAATATAGCTTATATTAAATAAATACAATCAATTCAGTACTTATTTCTTGAATCTTCAAATAAAATATTCAACAATGCACGCAACAAATTGTTTACCTCTCACACAACCTCAATGCTCTATATTTTTCAAAAAACTATAGTCATATACTAAAGTTGATTTTTTGTATAGCCATTATTAATTTCTATGAATCATGATTTTTCTCATATTGTCGTTATTTATGATGTTTGATTAACTTAATTCTTAGTAAAATTCAGGAGTAAATTATGATTCTTAGAAATTATTTTACATATAAAAACATAAATTTTCCTCAGTCAAAAAAAGATTATAATATCTGTTACTTATATATGACAACTTTGGAATTTAAAAGATTGAATCTCTGTTGAGAGTTGTATTTTATAAATTTTACTATTACTTAAAATACAATTTTAAATTTGGCCTAAATACTTTAAATATACCTTGACTGATCTTGCAACAAAAATAAGATAATTCTTTTGAATGGTTTTAAAGTCTATCTCTCAACTTTTTCACTGAAGAAGGTAATGAAAAAAAGCATAAAATTAATTGGTTGTTAAGCAACTATGTCGTTGTCTCCAGATGTTTTTTTTTTATAGTAAGGATGCAAACTTGACACGAGAGAGCCTCTACTTTCGAACAAAGTAAAATGTGTTTATTTTATTAAAAAATTAGTTTTAGTCTTACAACAAAGTATTTTATTCATATTGAAAATCGGGAGTTGTACGCAGTAGTCATGAAAAATATATATTTTGTTTGAAACAAAAGAATATACAAAAATTACCAGCTATTTATCCATCAGTGATTTCCAAAATATACTTTTTGATGCGTTTAAACATTCAATAATATATGTTAACTTTATCTGAATATGGGTATTTTTATCCAATATTCTTAATAATCCGCTGTAATCCTCTCAAATCAGTTATTTTCTATCACTTTGTGATGTTCAGAGCTTACAAAGATTCAATGCAACTTGAGTAGTGTTCTAATTATATAAAGAATACTTATTAGGAGCAAGTCTCAAACAAACGGACAACTGAAACTTAATACATAGCAAAATTTAGTGAGATAGCACCGTGTAATATATACGATAATAACGTGGCAATTTACTTCTAGAAATAATTGAATACTTGTTATCACTAAACATCATTAATTTTAAAAGCAAAAATTGTATCCTGCACATGGCATTGAGTGAGAATTCAACCTAAAAAATTATACTGAAAATAGTGGTTGACTAACGTAGTCCAGATGCATCCAGCCTTATTGATAACAACAGAATGAAAAGACCTTTTCCCCATTAACCTTCCACTTTTTCCTTTTAAAAGATGAATTGTTTAACTTTTCAGTCAAATGCGAAAGCATTTGACATGAATGTTTTCATTAATCAAGAACAAAAGTTAGAGGTATCAGATGTATTATATCTGCTTTTACACAGACAGTTGATCCATCAATTTTCCTGGTATACATATATGTAAACCATATACATACACAATGCATCCGCCCATTCAAAACTTTTTCAACAGTTAGGAAAATATATTAATTTAATCACTTTTTTTATTTTTACAAATTTTGTCATTATTTAAATATTTATTATCAAAGTTTTTCTTCAAACTATGGATAATTATTTAATTTTATAACTCTCTATATATGTATGTTCATACATATTTATTTCTCTCACGAGAGGAAAACAGGTTTCTTTGCCATTTTTAGTATGTTTATTTTCCCCATTATTCCAAATATATTTCATTCTCTGTAAGTTATTATTTTTAAGTGGAATTAAGTACAAAAAAAACTATCAACATATGCAGTTTGAGTAACTTAAAGGAGCCTCTAAGAAAAATTGGGAGAGAAAGTCAGTGACAGAGAATTTAGAGCTCATGTTTTGAATAGTTTTGTATAGGTGATCATAGAGTGAGGAAGGTCAATTGTTTCATCACACTATTTACACCGGCGGTAAGTTGACCGTATCTGATTCAAGTAAAGTTTACTCTAGTGAATAGAATGCTCATGGTTAAATTCGGGTCTCACACAAATACTTTCGAATCAATCCCGTTGCCATTTTAAAGCAAACTTTTGTGTAAGATAAATTCATGCGTAAACCAAAAAAAAAACCCAAAAAAACAACATATTACATACATATACAAGAATGACTTTGAAACTTAATGCATGCTTCTCTGATGTTATAAACGATAAGCTCAAACATAACTCTTTCTTATCTTTCTTTTTGTAACTATGTTATGTATGTTGAGAAAACGACATATTCTAGGTGTTTCAACTATTACATTTATCTCTCATTTTCTCTCATTGCAAACTCCACCCATCGTTTTTTGTAGCTCTAATTTGGGAGATATACAGCCACATATTAAAGAAGGTTGAGATAGTCCCGAAAGTATAAATTAAAGATTATTTATATTTGGCTTTTTCCAACCAATTTTTGAAATATTAAAACACACTACTCTAGAGGTCATAGATGTCCTACTACCTTCAGCTGCTTACAAATATATGTATATATATTTAAAAAGTCTCCATTGACTAAGTTTGTAGAACGTGATGACCTCTTCCGACGAGGACATTGCTTTCAATTCAAGATATATTTGTTTTCCTAAGTAAATATCATTTGTAAAAATTAAATCTTTAAGGCTTACCCATGTGTAAGTAATCGATATTTATCTTAGAACATACAAACATATAAATAGGATTGATAATAGTCATCTATTATGTAAATTACTTGTACCCAAAATTGCAAGTCATGAAATTATCGTTGTAGTGATTTCTTCATACAATGATAAATGAGCCTCATAAAGAAATAAAAAATATAGATAATTTCAATCATTGTCGTCATAATCGTTCATTCAATCAATTTATGCGATCAATGTAACTATGTGTATAATGAAACCTCGAATTATTTGCAAACTCTCGTTTGTAATACGTATAGTAAAACATCGATATAAGACGCATCGATGAAGGGCAATAATCAGTTGGGCACAATGGGGTCTTAGGCCTCAAATTTCTTCGGGTTTCTACAGAAACCGCATCTTAAAATTACCATTTCTTAATGTAATCAAAAAATAAACCAACTTCAATCTTTCTGTATAGCTTGTAGCCACATATTGTGATCAAGCCGCCGATTACTATGATCAAACCCAAGTCTGCATGTAATAAAACCTGGCACTCTCATCATCAGTAAAGTACACAATCTGATAGTCATAGGATATCTCTCAACGCGTAGGCAAGAAGTATTATGTAATCAGATACAACGCGGTCGAATTTTTTGAATCCCAACTAGCGCTTTAAATTGATGTTTGACTGTACTTTTTTTTTACCACAATGATTATGTACAAATAAATGTTTAAATAAAGAATGGTTCAAAACATATACCTATTTTGATGGTAGAATGGTGTGATTCAAGGAGTCACTTCAATGGTTCCAATGGATATTTAAGCTTAGGTATTTACTATAGTTGTGTAATTTATATGAACATAAAAAATTATGATGGAAAATAAAAGGGAAATGAAGCAGAGGATTATAGTTACGTCATTCGTGTCAGTTGATTGAGAATTTTCAATAGGAAGAGGGTCCTTAACTATAAATTAAGACAAACCTCGAGATAAAACGAAGAAAGTTGTAATTGACGATAACATGGGTCGACAATTTAATAGTGAGAGTCGGAGCAAAAGGTAGTGAGGACCAGGATTTATTAACAATCACATTCAATAACAGCTAAATGAGCTAAAGGATTGATGAATGTTCAAACATATAAGCATATTTTTAACATTTTTATTCTTGATCCTTTTTTATTTTCAAAAAAAGCCCGCTCTTTTTACATTTATAAAAAAGTAAAGAAGAAAAATATATTATTTACTCAAACAAAAAAACTGTTTTTTATGACTGTCTTTCTATTTTTATATTTACCTAAAATATCTTATGAGACAAATGTATATACTCTTAGATAGATAGAAAATCCCATTGCACTAAGCAAACATATCCTGTGCAAACATATTGAAATATATGTTGATTTCTAAAACATGTAACTTATTTGTATGTATTCCTCGATGCTTTTACTAGACTTTATTTACATATCCACATTTCAAATAAACAACTCACATACATATATACAGAAATATAATAACAACAATAAATAATGAAGGAAAAAAAAATACCCATTCAATATGTTTGAGGCATTAATATTTAATGATTTGAAAAAGAAAGGAAATTGAAAAATATGAGACTAGAGAGAAAAGGAAAACACGAAATGTCTTGCAAATGCGGTTTGTTTGTATCTAAGAATATGATAGATATTTTTTATTTATAGCGTTATAGTAAGAGTTAGAAATATTATTATAGAGAAAGAGTTTGTAGACTCCTTATCTCTCATGAAAAGTCTATTGAAGTTTATGAAGCCATCGTAAAAAAATATATTCTTTACTTGATGTTTATAACGAAAAATTTGACGAATTTTTTTAATATAATATATTTTTTGTATATCTGAGTCCTATTTTTGTGGATTATTAAAACAATTATTCAATAGTACAGATGACCACAAATCATGGCCCACTCTGTCATAGTTAATATTGTACAAATGAAAATGTCTTTCTTTAATCAGGTTCCACATATTCAGAAACTGATAAGTTCGTTGAGAGTATGCCCTGAGGTTGTAAGCAAATTTTTGGCTTTTTCAACATGATTGATTAAATAATTTTGAAATATAAAAAATCTTTAACAACCCATACTGTAATAGCATCCGCAATTATTGTACCTTTATAATTATTTATTTAACGTTTAAAGATATTAACATTAAGGGTTTGAACTACAAATGTATTGTGGATTGAGAACAAAAGTGTAACAAGTTTTACTTTTTGTGAAACATGATATATTTAGCTCAGATTATTGAATATGTGCTTTGTATCTTAATTCATTATATATTTAGATAAATATTCAATATCACTACTAAAATCTACTTTACAAAAAAACATATGATTATATTCATTTTAGTGAGCTTTAATCACTGATAAATTATTGGAAACTGGGTACACTTTGGCTACAGGTCAATTATACATTTAGAAGGCCTTTTTTTTAAAAAAAAATGAAAGCTTTTTCCTAAAAACCATCAATTTGGAGTCTTTTACAACAAATTCTAAAGTCAAAGTAGTTGAAATATTGTAAAAATGAACAATGTACCAATTCTACAATTAATTATAGGGTAAATATTAGGTCGTTTTTTGATTGAGTATGTTTCAAAAGATAATCAATATTTGAAAAAAATAAAATATATCATAATTATTTAACAACAAAGCTCATAAAAGATATTTTCATACATACATGAAAAAAATAATGAAAAAATGGGTGAAAAAACAACTTTGCATTTGTTGTTGTTGTTGTTATTATTCTTGGGTTGTTGTTTTTTTTTTGGGTTTTTTAGATCAAAGAGAACGGAAATTGTATTTATCCAAAATGATATTGAATATTATTTATGCATAATAAAAATAAAAAGTGTTTTTTTTTTTGGTTTATTTTGTCACTTACTTACTTATAAAATATATTTAGAGTTTTGCTTTAGGGAGGAAATTTAATGACATTACTTTTTATAAGCGTATCAGTAATTTCATAATCAATTTTATACCATTTTTTTTTTCATTATTCACGATTTGAAGTCAATTCAATGTGCATATATATTTAATAAAAACAAAATTGACACTACAAGACAATTTTTTTTATCATTTCTGTACGCATACATTGTAAAAGGAGTTGTTTAAAGTTTTCTTTTTCTTTGTAAAAATCATATGAAACTCATAAGAAAGAAAAAAAAATAACCCATCAGTGTATGCACATTCTATAATCTGTATTTACATATTTGATATAACAAAAGTGATATGATTGATATTGTCAATATCTAACATAGTAAAAACTAAATATTTGAACATGTGCAAAAAAAAAAAAAAAAGTATTAAAATGACCATCAAAATTGATGTTTGTACAAACATCAAGAAACATACGCATAGAATAAATATATGTAAACTTTTTAAAAATTGCATTGGTTTTTTAAGAAATAAAGACTCTCATAGAGGCTTTCACTACATATGTACTTTCCTGGGGTCCTACAAAACCCTAGTTTTTAAAAGAAAATGCTATTTCTTGCTCCCAAAGTAACTTTTGTTACTTTCTTAATGTAAATTCTTAATTTATTGTTTATTATATGGTTGGTTCTACTGGTTTTTTTTTGCTTTCCCTGATTGAAGTTGTGTGGGAAACTCATATTGAGTATTACATTATATATAAATGACCTTGGATTTAAAGTTTTAAGCTTAACAAATGCAAGTACTGAATAAAATAATAAAAATTATCGTAATGACAACAAAACCAATTAACAAATTATGAATTCATTAATTTATTCAGATGCTTTACATGTGTTTATGTAAAGTTTACTTTCTTAATCTAATGACAACAAAAGTTAAAGCCTTTAGCTGAAAAAATATATATTTATTTCCTTTAAAAAACACAAAATATCAAATTCAAGGCCACATTTAAAAAATAATGCCTACATAATATTGGCACAATATACAATCCAAAAAAAGCAATAATAAAAAAATCATTTTTATCAAAAACATGGGTTGAGATAGCAGAAGATGAAAATACTCAAATTGATCATTGATACACATTCATTTTTAAAAAAAGGAAAACATATGTTAATTTAATTTTTTAGATGACAAAAAGTCCCAATAAAGTTTTCATGTTAGGATTTAAAAAGGAAAGAAACAGAGAGTTATACATTATTTGATTTTTAAATCAATTGAGATGAAGAAAATAGAGAGTGATATATGAGGACGTCACCGTTCTGGAAGTCGACTATCTCAAGCCTTCAAAATACAAGAGGATTTACTTCAAACTTATTTTCTTCTATTTATTTTGGTAAAAAGACACATTTTACATCGTTTAAACCATTTTTACAAATGTCTAGATGCAACACAACGATACTAAATTTTGCAAACAAAATATAGTTGGCGCTACATTTATTTTAAAAAAAAGAATGATATTTGAGATCATTTGAGACTAAGGGTAACAAGTTAATTTTTTTAACTATCACTATGTAATATCGGAATGCAGAAGATTTTTGGTGGACTTATTGTTGGTGATTAAGTGAACAAATTACATTTTTATAAAATTACAAAAAAAAAATTGTTATTTTTTTGTGAAAGTTAGTAGTTCAAATTTGAAAAGTCATTCAACTTTATCTTGAGCTATGGAAAATGAAGAGTCACAAATCTTTGTTTAAAAATAGATGCAATGGACTCACTGGTAGTTTAAGGGTGATATTAGACAATAACATTTAATGGTGTTATTCTGCCTTCATTATAGCGTTACATTTGGCTTATTCTGATATCAGTAAAGATGTGAAAAACTTGGATTTGAATAATATCGTTCTAAAACATCAATTTATTTTAATTAATTACAATAAGTCTAAAGAGAGATGTCGACAGCCTGTCACAGCTACATTCATAGTATTATATCGACAGCAAATAAGCTGGCTTCCATAGTTACCATATCATTTTTTCGTCATCAAGGGGAGGGGCTTATTTTTGCAGGACCGGAAGTGCTGTTTTTTACACCTCTAGTTATCAGGAAGGACGTGAGTGAAAAGTCAGAGTGATACAATCTATGGATATTAGGGCTCAATATTGCTTAAATCGACTCAAATTACAAACAATCCGTCTTTTTTATGCTTTTTGAGATCATGACTATTAACATGAATATTATCTACTAAACAAACATCCTTTTACAACTTCAAACCTGCTTAAATGCTTTATTCGAAACATACTTGCATGCATTTCAACACCCCTAACTCAATATATTCTATATGCACAAGTATAAAAGTATTTATTTAACATCACGGTCCTTTTAGCAAAAATAGCTTATGTATACAAATAATATTTGTATTTAAATAAATCAAGTTATTTGCATAATCGGTTTTACTATTATATATATACTCCTTTCGACCCTCGCTCCTTCAAATTATTAATGCGTAAAGTGCTATTAATCCCAGGATTTAAATTTGTTAAAAAACAACAACCATTCATTCATCTATTAGAAAACAAAACATATTATCCTACAGTGTAAAATACTGTTGAGCATCATAACTGAATGATTTTTCATTACAGTACCTCGGTCATTTTATTGTTTCATGGCCATTTTACCCATGAGGAAAATGAAACAACCATAAGAAATGAATATTTAGAAGTAAAAATTGTAGTCAAGTTGCTTTGATCTTGGACTATGAGAGAGCATCATCAGTTAACTGAAGAGTAACAATCAAGATCTTTAAAAAATCGTTTCGACACTAAAATATTCAACTATTTTACTGGTACTTTGTAATCAAAATCCAAAGTTTTTTTTTTTAGTTTTTTTTTTTCAAATAAAAGATATTTTAGACAAAGAGATAAAAAGATTAGAAAATATGCAAATTTAGTCTAAAAAGTTAAAACACATCAAATTTTAATTTAATATAAGTACTGTGCTAGTTGTGCACAAAACTTTTTTTTTAATTTTTCCCAATGATAATGTTGTACCAAAAAAAAATATGAGGCATTTGAAAGAAATAAACTCAATCAGTATTTTTTGTGTGAAATAGGCCTTTAAAAATAGTGACTTTATTTTAATGAATATTTTTTGAAAAGTTATAAGTTATAGAGCAATTAATAAATTGTTTCTTCATGACATGTAAAAATTAAAATTTAGAGTCCTATCATTATAGAACATGTTCAAATATGATCGTGTTCTATAAAACAAAAGCTATATGTTCTTATTAACAAAAAGTTTTTTTTTTTTTTTTTAAATCTTAAAGAGACTTTGTTTAATATCTGTAAAAAAAAAAAACTTAGCTTTTTTACCTTCAGGAACAAAAGTTTTTATTCTAATACAATTTGATACTTTATACATTCCCGAAAAAATCATCAATTTCCAAAATGTTGACGTCAAGTGAAAGCACTTTAAAAAAAGTTAGAATTCAAAAGTGCAACAAATTATTATTTGTTTTCTTTATATAGAAATTGAATATTTGAATATATTGTAATTTTTTTTTCAACAGTTTTTTAAAACCACAAGTAAATGCGTATTTTTTCAACCACTTCTCCACAAATAAAATTTAATCAAACAAATGGAAACTTTCTTTTCTTTCTTTTGTCAAAATATGAAGTCCAAATTATAAAATACAAATAACATAATTAATAGTGATCTTTATTCAATTTCAAATTCTTCTTGAAATGCATTTATCCTCATAGCAACATCATACTGTACTGCAAATAATAAATTGTAACATAAACTGTTACTTATCATTACTAATTTGTACAAGTGTTTGGAGTTGCTGAAACCCAAGTAGAGTCACAAGTCTTTTTATGTAGTTTGAATCTATGTATTATGAGTCTGAAGCTCTGTTTGAGGCACATATCTTGCTCTCACCTCTTCAGTATTGAGTCAGAAGCCATTTTGTGAATAGAAAAAGTGCTCTTAACTTTCTACAACAAATATATGTTGTGGATTCTGCAGAATTTTGTAATTATTATTCAAATTGTTTTTATTTTTTTTCAAACTACTATTTAATATTTTTTTATTGTTGATGAACTGGATAAAAGCTACATTATTATGCCTTTTATAGCATTTTGAGCAGTGGACTCATAGTATTTACAATGTATGTATTTATACAATATTATAGACTATGTCCATTATAAACTAACTACTTTCCATTGGCCTTCTCTGACTATATATGTAGACTATAAATTCACAATCTTTGTGTCTTATGATAAAATAAGTCCTTGCTATCATAAAGGAATAATATGAAATTATCTAAATATGAAATAAGAAATGAAACAAAATTAGATATACAATAGTTGTAAGCTAAGAAAAGCAGATAGATTTTTATTACGAATCTGCTTGTGTTTGTTTTTATTTCAAATAAGTATAATGCTTATTTATTGTCTATATTATTTATTGAGAAAGATTTCTAATGGTAGAAAGAAAGTGAATGTTTAAAAATAGTTTCTGTGTTTTATAATTGATTTATACTGGTTTTTTAATTCTAAACTAAAAAAAAAATACTATCTTAAAGTATAAAGATTGAAGTTTCATTTTTGTAAATATATTTGAACCAAAAGGGCAAGCTATTTCATACCAACATATGCTTATATGTACATATCCTAGAGCAAACTATTCAGGTTAAAGTGTATTAATATATCGCCAAAAACTTTAAAACTATGACGTTTAAACTACTATTAAAGTTTTTGGTCAATCTATTGATGGATTCTGAAAATTAGCAGTGTGATAATTTTAAGAAAAGATATGATTAATTATAAAAAAATATGTTCAAAAATAAAGAAATCTAATTTCGAGGATTTCATTCTATAAGAAAATAAGCCAAAGTATTGAAAAAAAAAAGTTTTACATCAATTGAAAAAATTTCATTTCATTGTTTCCTCATGAGGAAATTCAATTGAAATAATAAATTAATATTCAAAAAATAAAACCTTTCACAAACTACTTTTTGTTTCAGATGAGTAATGTCATTCGGTTATTCCTCTTACAACCTTTGCTCTTTATATTTACTCACTTTCATTTTTATTAGTTGCTATTGATAGAAGAATGTTTCTGTAGAATATTTATGATTGTTGTATTTTCGAAAAAGCCTACAAGAGCTGTTTGCGTTAGATGTTTAAGTAAAAAAATAAAGTAATATTTATGTGTTTAATAGATAAAAATATTGGCAAACGATAATATTCTTTAAAATTGATATATTCTTCTAACGTTCCTTGAAGATTTGAAGTATTTAAAGAATTTAAAGAAATAGTAAAAACAACAAAATTAAAACATACTCCTATACGTATCGAAATAATATTTCTAGTAATGGAAATGAAGTATGAGGGATCAAACAGCTCATAACAGAGTCCACAAGATAAATCCAGAGTACCTTCAATGTCGTACAGAAGTCATATAGATGTTTTTGGTCTTTGAGGACGTTCGTTGTCTTTGTAGCCTTAGAGGTTGAGTATTGTACAAGTGTCTTTAAGCTAAAACATGAATTACTCGCCCCTAGAGACTTAGCCCTTCAACTCACTCGTTTTGAACCCTTTTTAAAACAAGTTCTATCAACAAATATTCTATAAGACACATCATAACATCCCGACCTTAAATGTCAAAGTCATCAGAAAATGGAACGTCATTGATTCTGCGAATGCTGTGGTCTACAAAGCATTTATTCCTCTTTTGGATAAGATACGAAGTCTCTAATTGCTCAAGTTTAATTATAAAAGACATTGAAAAGATTTAGTATTGAATCGGCAGAGTCCGTATAGTATAATATTACTTATATTTAGTTGTACAATTCAGTAGATCATTTCCATAAACTTCCGCTAGACGGCAGCACTTCCCTTAATCCATTTCTGAGAGTATAATATACACTCATAACCACACCATATATATACAAACTTTATTCTTAGGATTAAAGTTAAGAAACCCCTAATGGAATAAATGATTTAGAATCAAAGGAACTCTGCCTGAAGTCCTAGAATCAAATATTTTATACTGCATGATTTCATTATATCCTTTATATACAGATGAGCAAAGCCTTATACAGTGTATATATATATAGCAACTAGACGACTTCCGTTAAAAATTCTTTTGATCATGGATTTACAAAAAAAAAAATTAATAAAAAAGAAATAATATATTCAATTACATAAGAAAGAATGAGCTTTGATCTTCTAAATTATTACTTGTAAATAAATAATATCCATACTTTACATACTTTGAACATTATTTTAGTTGAACCCAAGTTAGAGAATTACATGGGCACAAATTAAGATGTAATATAATAACTTTAAATATATTTATTGATCGTTTATTTTTTCATGGTGAAAAATAGTTTTACTTATATATATAGCATATAATCAATGATTGATTCAATATTTATCATATCAAGAAGAATTTCAGAGAATATTATTATAATTATTTGATATGTGTATTTGTAAATTTACTCTAATAGGTGTAGAATATTATAAACTATCATTACAGAGACAAAAAGGAAGAAACACTCCTATTTTGAACATATTTTGACCAATATCAATTTGCAAATTGTTCAAACATAAATATGCTGATATTTTTTGTCATAAAGCCAAGTAAAATCATTTTTTATAGAGATGAAAAGTCTAAAAAATCTTCTAAATCATCTGTTATGGCCTGAATACCTTTTTAATGTCCAGGCTTATGACTTTATTGGGCTTTAAGCCAAGTGAGTTTTAATACCAAGGCAGGTAACATAAATAATTTATCTTACTGCAAAAAGACTTATACTAAGCCAGTTATACAACGAAGTAGTGCTTAGAATAAAAAAAAGAGATCTTTTAAGAAAACAAAAACAAAAAAAAGTCTCTTAAGACTCAATGCTAAGTGTGATGTTGTAATTTTCTATAATATTCTGAGTACTAAATTTGAAGGTCTCACTATATATATGTGACTTTGCATATATGTATATCAACAATTAAATGGTTATGTGAAATGTGAGGATTTTTGTTTTATGCAAAAAAAAAAAAACATATCAGAAGAAATTTTTTGGGGAAATACGTAAGTGACTGACATGTTGCCTCAAAATGCATTCCTTTTATTTATTAGACATTCTATCATTTCAAAAATAGGTTTTAGTCAAAGCAAGTGTAAACGTTTACGGATGACATCCAGATGAAATTTTTTTAAAAAATAATATTTTTTGTCAATTCATAAAATGTTTTCAAAATTTTCTTCTTTAAACTATTTTATACAAAACCACAAAATTTTCTTTTTTTTAACAAAGAAAATGAACATTTCTTATCATTACATCCCTAGAATAGTTACAAAGATGTTCACTGCAATGTTTTAATATATGTATAGAAACGATTTTTTAAATAAAAGTACAAGAAAATAGTAATATTTTTTTAGTAAATTACTATTTTTCTTGTAGAAAGTTAAATGAAATAATTTTATGTGTAAAAGTTATCGTATCTTTCAAAATATTCATAATGAATTCGTTATATTGATACTCTACCGCATATGTATGAATATATATATATATATATATATTGGTATCTATACATTAGAAAAAGGTTATACATTTATATTAAAAACACTTTAGCTAAATTTTATTCATATCAGCATATATGTATAGTTATTATTATTTAATTATATAGTGGTTTTTTTTTTCATAATTAATTAGATACTATCGTGTCTACATTATAAGTTTTTTACGCTTCAAAAGTTTACAAAAAAATATGTTTTATAGTTTTTTATTAAAATTAAACAACCTTATTGTAACACAAAATAAATGTATTTACTCCTTTATTGGCTTAAATACATTAATTTTACACAAAAATTGCAAAATATGAGCACTTGGACTTATTAAGGAACTAAAGTTATATAAAAAGGAAATATTTTGAATACAAAAGATTGGATGTGAAGTTTTTTTGATGTTTTGTTTTTTAGATAAATTGAAAAAACTTTGTTTTTTTTGTGCAACTATAATTTGATGAATTGGGTATTTTGGCAGATTTTTGCAAATATATGAAAATAATAACCGATCAGTTATTTTTTATTGATAGTATTTGTACTAAATTCCACTTCACTAAATGGAGCAGTAGATTTTTATTTGCTTAGTAATAGTTAATTCGAAGCAACGATCAAGAGTTATTTTAGTGCTTAATGAATTAAAAGTTTAGTATTTTAATTCTATGAAATTTTAGAAACAAAAATTGAAATAGAAGTATATGTTTGGATCATTTTGTCCTATTTAATATATTTTTTTAATTATTATTTTTGATCATGTGGAAATTATTTTAAAGTATGTACAAAATCGACGTTATTACTTTAAAAAAAACATATTTCAAATAAATGGCTTGGACAACTTTAAAATTTGCTACTCTTGTGAAAAAATAATAGCATTTTTAATATAAATATGCTTTTTTATCTTTTTAAGTTATGAGAGACTGCAAAATTATTGATGTCACAAAAGCTGTTTCTTTGTACTGAATAGAATAAATGTCTCTTCAATATATTATTTTTGATGAAAAACTGATCAAATTAAAATTTATTTAATATGAAAATTACTCGAAATAAATTGGTGATATTAACATGATATCTTCATAAATCATTCTTACTTCTGAATATCACTAACAGTATTGGAAGAAAAAAAATCCAACATCTTGGGAAAATAATGTTCTGTACTTAAAGTTTACTGATTGAGTCCCATAGTTGATTTTTTGTTTTATTAAAGAAGTAAACTTTAATGCAGGAATTATCAACAAACGAATCGTGACATTTTGTAAGAGGATACTTTGAACGTTATGAATTTTTCATTAAACTATTCTTTACAAAAAACCCACAAGCAACCAAGGTATAACTTGTAACTTGAGATTTTAATGATATAAATACTCTAAAGCAGTTGTTTTTTCCTTTTCAAACAGTCTATTGCGAAACACACAGTGTCGCAGAAAAATCTGAGAAAGATATAATAAGAATGGAAAAAAAATGGAAGCACGAGTGTCAAAAAATTTATGTGGTACAAAAAAAGTTATTTATCGTGCTCTGCAGAATTTGTTCCACGGAAAAGCCTGCTTTGTATAAAATAATATATACAAAGAAAGATATTAAAGTGCCGAATCATAAATTTAATATGAATTTTCTTCAATTGACAAGTTAATTTTAATATTTTCCATCAAAATATACTTAACTGATTAAACATAATAGACAAATACAGCTGACACAAATTAAAACTTTGACTACATTTGGTTTTAATTAATAAACTCTTGTATGTATATATATTTATACATAAATTTATTCTGAACTCTTTCATAAAAAAAAAGTTTCAGACTTACATATTTCATTTCTAGCATAATATGATATTTCGTTTTTTTTTTCTTTTTGTGTGTGAAAGAAAATGTAAAGAAATTAAAAAAAAAAAAAATTGAACTATCTACAAAAAGAAAAAAAAATGTTTCTTTTTTCCTTTAAATTATAACATTTATAAAAAGAAATTAAGACACTTGGGATTAAATAGAGCAAGCAACCACATATATAACTATGAAAAAAAAAATTACAAGGTTATTTTTCACCGACATGATATTTCTTCTTTTTTTTTTCTTTGAACATTTAAATTGCTTATTCTACGTGTATAAAAAGAAAGGAATTTTACCTAAATATTCACATACCAAATTATACACATCGTATTTTAAGATATATTTAGTTAAAATTTCAAAAAAGTCTCACTAAATTATATTCAATTAATTCACAGTGCATTGTTTAAACTTCATTAGACATACTTTTTCAAATACAATTGCAGTAAAATGAAAAGTTGCTCCTATTTGTAGAATTTATATAAGATTTGTTATAAATTTGCTCATTCAACAACAAAATGTAAAATGCATTGTGTGTATAATACTAAACTTTGGTTATGAAAAATGGGTATAATCTTTGTTGATTAACTGTAAGGAAATTTCAAACTAAAGGAGATGTGGCCCAGAACAAAAGGAATTCGCATATCAAATTTGATCAAAAATAATTTCTTAATTTATAGTTTAAATATTTTTATTTTTTTGAAAAGGAAAATTTAAACTCGTTGCTCTTGCCTTTGCCATGACTACATAGACATGAGTAAAATGTTGAAATATTGTTGAGTTGAAGGAAGGTAAAAAAAGTATCAGTTGGTACTCCTACCATGATAATCAATTTGATTTAAGTTTCCTCAGTATTGTAGAGGTGAGAACTTGCTACAATGTTAAGTAGCTATTGTGTATTATTTAATATTGTCAAATAATAATCAGAAGATAAAATGTTGAGGTACCAGATAGTAATTGCGGGTTTTCTTTCTCAACTCAGCAAAATACCCATCCCTAATTATCAGTCCCGTAACCAGATTTACCTTCATCCAAGTAGCGACACTTCAAATTTTAATGAGGAGCAGAAATAAAATTAAACGACTATGAAGGCACAAAAATCTAGGATATGCTCTGAATTGCTAGAATACTACAACAATTCTACAGTTTTAATAAAATAAATTTTCAATGATGTGTGCCCATTTATGCTCATTCAAGATGGGGGCATAAGCGTCGAAGGATCTTGCAGCAAAATGCTCTTTTTACTCTTTCAACACTGTTATGTATACCTGGAATATTTTTTTAATGATAACATGACTCTCTCTTTCTTTAGTGATATGTAAAATATTCCAGACTTGCAGAACATCAAAACGTTACTCATTGACCGGACCAAAATGCTCAAAAACTGGTCTTTGTACATGTAGTGTGATGATAAAAAGTATAATTGAAATTATAAAAATTGTAAGTGATTTTTTATAATAATAATAATAGAGATTGTAAGAAAAATTTTTGACATTTTTAAAATGTAAAGTTCATGAATTGAATTCTATTCAAATGAAAACTTACCTCTGGAACACACACACATAAATAAAAACAATCTATGAATGAAAATTTTAGAAGAAAAATTAATATTAAAATTATTTATTACTATACAAATCTGACATATAATTTATATTTTTACGAGGGAACGTAGGAAATAGGTAGCTCATGTTTAACTTTAAAACTCTCATTAATGAATTTGATATACAAATCCCCCCTACACATTTAATTTTTATTTTCTCCATAATAATAATTCATTAATGAATACATTGGGGGCGTTACTGTAGATATTTATGAATAAAAAAACTAAAAATTATTACCTGACACATGTAGGTAGGTACATTTACGATGTAGTTTCGAAAAAATAAAAAAATAGGGTCGTCGTGTGACACACTATGTATAATGAGCCTTCCTTACATCACAATATTTGATTCACATGTTAATATTCCCTTCTTTTTGTAAAGTTTCATTTTTCAAAAATTCATAAATACAACAACCATACAAATACAAAATTTCAAAATAATGAAAGCATAAAAAATTATTTACATATTTATGAATGAAATAATTACGAAAAATAAAATGTCAAAAACATATTTTAGGAAATTAATGAAACTCTGAAATATTTATTTTCTTTTTCTTTCTTACTTTATGTTTTTTATTTTTCCTAGGGATACAAATTGACTTTTTTTAAAGTTAATTTGGTAATTAGACAAGGAAGAAAAGATATTTTCTTAATAAAGAAGGGTGGAAAATTGTTTCTTTTCTTGGAAAAGTTATACAATTTTATACAAACAAAACAATTTCTGGATCAACACTATCATATAAATACAGTCTTGTAATTATTTGGACCAGAATCTATATTTATAAAAAATCCCTCTATTTTCTTAGAAAACATTCTCTTTTCTATCCTAATATACAAAATTATTGAGTAGGTAATGACACATTATTGTGCCACAATAAGGCAATTACTTGTTACAACACGGTTTTAGAGATGAACTGTTTATATGTAACAAATTAACATAAATGCTTATTTGTATGAGATTATAAAAAATTTACTTTTGTTCATACAAAAATATTGTAAAAAAACCATTTCATAGGTGATGATATTTCATCCCTTTTAATTTTGAGTAAAACATCTATAAAGTACAAAACTAAAAAGCCGTTGCAACTATAGACTTTCAACTATTTTAATACAAAAATCTGCTTTCTGGATAAATAAAGTGGATTTTTCATCGATAAAAGAAGATAATCTACATTTATTGAATTGTTAGGACTGACCTACGTGGTCAAATTATAACATACAGAAGTTTGTTAGACATTTTAAAGTCTTGAGAGTTCTTTTCATTTTGATAACAAACCTTCTAAGTAGATAAGTTCTAAGTTCTAATTAAAACCATTTTTGCATGGAATTAGTACTACAAATTAGAGATTATTCTAATGGTATGTTCAAGAGATATAATCTAATGTGTTGATGGTAAAATAAAATCTATCTTATATAGTTTATTAACACATTTTTTCTAAGAAAAAACTTATAAAAGTTCGAAGTATCCCTGTCATGAAAGACATCTTATATCAATAAATATTTAAACCATCTCTGTACATTTTCTCAGACAATAAATAAAAATTTCTTTGTTTTGTAGGATAACGTCGTGTATTTTTGAAAGGTCAATATAAACATTTACGCCATTTTGTATTTTCTTACAGAGTTTCCAGAAAGCTCTGTTAAATGTAATATTGATATATTTAATCAGTATTTGATCTGCATGAAACTCAATATAAGGAACGATATGAAATGTATATAATTTTTATTCAAAAGCTCATTTGAAATGTGTCACTTTCCTTTACATTAGCTTTAACTCTGCATAGAAATTATTATTTTTATTAAGCCAACAACTATCCCTTTTAACTTTTTTGCAAATTCTCGCTCAGAGTTACATAGACTACTTTTTCAAGAATAGAGCATAGTAAATAATCCATAATATCCCAATTAGGACTTGAATGGTGTCAAATGACTTGTTTCTTATACCAATAAGAACCACTTTCTCTTAGATTCCATCAATGGAGATTGGAAAATTATAATTATGTGTATAATTTGTTTAATTTTTTTAAAAAAAGTGAGACATAACTTTAAAAAACTGTCATTCAAGTTACGCATATTCATATAAATTAGAAATAAATTGAATAAGAATTTACGTGAACCTTGTAAGCGACATCTAATATATAGTATAAAGAATCAAAAAATGAATTCAATCATCAAATTACCATTTGTTTTATTCGTCAAGTCCTTTAAACTTCATGATGATGACAAATGAACGTGTTCCATGTGTAAAAAATTGACTTGTCCTTTCCCCCTTAATGGAAATGTGTTCAAGAGGGTAAAAAAGTTTTATTATTATAGAAGGCTTCTGATTACTATTTATGTAAGGATTGTAAATTGTTCTCTGCTATAATTATGTGTATTTTGTCATAATACTTCTTTTCTTTTTTCAGACCTTGACTCAAATTGAGGAAAGAAGTTGTACCTTGTGGTTTATAAGATTTCTTTGTTTTGTCAACTATTGAAGTTACTTTTACTTGAACATACATATGTATGTCTATAAAAACAGAGTAAAACAAAAAAGTATAGTGGGAGAGAAAAAAAACATTTTTGATTTCTCAAGGGACAACAAGACTTCGATACAAAAAAACACACCATAAAAGACTCTTCAGCATAGGTGGAAAGTGTCAACTCTCATGAGGATTTGTAGGGATCGTATAAGAGATTTGACCAGAAAAAGGGAATTTATATGTACTTTTTTGATTATTATTATAATCCTTCAGAAAATACAGATAGTTAATTTTACAAATCGCAACTTTACAAAAAATAATAATGCAACAAAACCTCGTAAAAAATAAAAGGAAATATAACCGAACTAATACTGTTGAATTTATGTACAAACATGGCGAATAGTTAATTAACCCTATAGGATATATGATTCATTACTTATGCTGGCAGATTGTACAAGTTGCAATCAAATAATTAGATGAAGAGTATATAATACTTGTGATCTGCATTTACAAATTGCAACTTGCACAAAATCTCAAATTAGATAATGAATAAGGCCTCTAATGAAACACTCAGAAACAACACAAAAGTTATTGATTAATATACCAAATATAAGGCTATTTTCATTTGTATTTAGCTATTCAGTTTGATTTGGAAAATACCTTAGCAAAAATATTTTTCCGTGTAATTTGTCATCAGCCTGTTACTACGTAAAAATACTTATTAATTATGTCTAATTAGTGAGTTATTTGCTATTAAGTCTAGGCATTCCACGTTTGTAGAGCTCTAAGGTAATGAGGGAGTGAGAGTTAGGATACTATTGACTTAATACTCTTTGTCAGCTGTTTGTTTTGTTATGATTTTGAAGGATAGAAAAATGACCATCTGCCCTCATCTTCTAGATTTAGAGCCGTCTTATGATATTTAAATATTTATTTATACATATATTTAATTTATGCTTTGAATATTACAAAAGCTGGATACACTTCCTGAAAGTCTTAATAGCATGTATTAAAAAAAAAAAGAGTAAAATACACACCATTTGTATTTTTAGAATGATAAAACTATAATTTTCCTCTACAAAATTCAAATTAAGATTGACAAAAGCAAATATATCTATGACCATTTTGTCTTTTTTTTTTTAATTTCTAAATATTCATATAACTAATTAGTTCCTTCATGAAATTTTAAAATAAAAAGCCTCAATTTAAAATACTAGCATTTAGACATTTTATTACACCTTCAAGATTAGTTATGGTATCCATCGTAATTCATGCACGTAGTCAATGCCAATCCCCGTGATATGACAATAGTACAACTATGCATATGTACATATATCACCATAATACATTTGTTGATTGAGCACGTATAAGTATGTAATAGCTTACATATTTGATGGTGCATTGTCAAAAAAAAACATATATATATATCATTAAGATATTTTTATATATTTTACAAAAAGGCAATTGAGAGGAAAAACGAATCATTTTTATATATAAATATTTAGTTAATTTAAAAAGGTAATTAGATCTAATTTCAAAGATCAAGAGACATACGATTATCTGGATAATATGGCATTAAGTATATTCCAAACACAGACAAAATAACTATTAAAAGAAATGATTAATAATTTCCCAAAAAATAAAATAATTTATTTTTTATATTGATATACATATTACATGGGCATATATGTATACATTCACGAAATCTTTCTCTTAGTAGACTTCCATTTATGTTGTGGACTAATGTACAATGCTACTCAAAGATATTTTCAATCTCTATTACTCTGTATCTTTCTCTCTTTGTTAATTTCTCTTAGATTAGGGTATGAATACCCTGTAGTTCAAGATCTGTAAATATATTATTTTGTGCTGCTCTCGTGTCTGAATTCATAAACTTTATTTAAAAAATGGCAAATATTCTTACTTTTTTAATATTTTCAATTTCCGAACAATTAATAGAAATAAGGGAAAGAAATAGACGCAATTTGAATGACTTATTCTGAAGTTTCCTTTTAATACACAAAGAGTAGTGGAAAAGTTGGATTGACAGGGATGTGTTTGAAAAACAAAAAAAATTTTCTTCATGTAGCAGAGTGTCATGAAAAAAAATCAAATAATTATTCATTACGATACCCAGCGTCTGAAAATACAATGTACTTTCAGCCCTAAGCTATGTTTCATTTTAGGTCAGATTCAGGATCACATTCTTATAGCTATTCTAGAGTCGAGTAAAATTCGGCTTTAAAAATTTTCCTTGTGGTAGGTTCAATGCCCTTATACCATCTGCCCACATACTTTTTCCAAAATCAAGCTTATTTAATCAATATAAACGAATTACAACAAGCTCAAGAAGTGAAGAAGTGTCTAGCTCATTTAGTCGAAATTTTGAGTAAGAACTATGTATGTGAGAATGATACAGGAGGTTGATTTGATTTTTGTGTTGTGCTTGATCTATATGGTGATTTGACACAGAAATAGATATTTAGGCCTTAACAGTTACTTCTCTCCAACACCATTGTGAGTACTTTATAAATATTGCACATAGTTATAACAAAGGAAACAAGGACTGCACAGCAGTTAAAATGATTTTTTTAAAGTACCAGTTTTATATGAAAAATGTCTGTTTAAACATCATATTAATAACAAATGATGTATGGTGAAAAATATTAATTATGCTTATATTTAGTAAGAAACTCTCCCTCCCATAAAGAACATAAAGAAACTAAGACCCAAATTTAGACATGTATAGACAAACTTACCCCCAGGGTTAGAGTTGATATTTAGTTAAATAATTATTTAAAAAAAACTTTGTCAACATACCTATAATAAAAAATGGGTTATTAAATACAAATTTAAATATAGGTATTTTAGGTATAAAAAAATGTTGAATTAATTATTTTCACACGTAAAGGGAATACAAGTTCTTTTCTTCATTGCAAAAACGTTCTAGCAATGAATAAAACAAAAAGCCTTCAAAACGATATTATTTGTGCAATAATTCATGATTAACCTCTTTTTCCAAGCACTTTTACATATATGAAAATATATATGCATTTAACAAAACTGCATGTCGAGTTATACCAGCCATTTTCTTCTTTTTTTTTTGTTTTTTTTTAGGATGAGAGTAATGAGGTGATTTATGTTTTTAATATACATTAAAGTTTGTCAAATCCTTGCGAATGAGAAATAAATACATTCTATTTATATATATGTATATTTAATGAGAAAATAGATTGCGTGATTTTTTTACAATTTTTTCAAGAGACTTTTTATTGAAATAAAAGACAAAAAAAAAAAAGAAATGAATTGCATTTGTTTGTAAAGGAGCTTTCTAATTCTTATATTTTAAAGAGGGAACTTTTAACAAAATAATAATAACAATATAAATTATTTCACAATTTTTTCTTTTTAAATAAACAGAGTTGTTTATCTCTTGAGATTTTTTTTATTTCATCATTGTATGAGTTTCTTTATTTAATTTTTTAAAGGATTTTGTTATAATATTGTTATTTATTTATTAAGGAGAAGGTTTAATGTTACAAAGAGTAAAGGGATGTAATTAATAGGAATGAAAAAAAAATAACAACTTTATATAATGATATTACATTATCAACGACAATGATTCTCTGTAAATGTTTTATAATGGTATTATTATATGTATTGTTTAAATATAGTATGCAATTACTAAGGCATGGGTTTAATCATCTCTTTCATTAATTGTTGAATAAAAAAAAATTCAAATATTTACTTTGCTTGTCCATTAAATTATTTGTGTTTACAAACTGTTCATAGCTATCAAAGATTTGACCATTAGTAAACAATGAATATTGCATAATGCAACAGTGAATGAATAATAATCAAATAGGTATATTATTCTCTGTGCATAATTATGCATCAAAGAGCTTTTGCATATTTTTGATACACACATAGGGTGTTTTTAATAAGTTTTCCTTTGATAAGTATATATAACATGTAGATTTGTGTATAAATTTATGGTATTCAAAGGTGAGTCCATTTTTGGGGCTTTACACACGGATTACACAACCTATTTGATCAAATTTGATTTATTTCTTGTTCTCTGATACTTTATGCTTTTATGTTGAGAAATATGAAAATGAACAATTTCAAATAAATAATCAAAAAGTCATCTTTTTCCAAATTAAATTCTGTATGCAGTTATCTCAGAAAAGGAAATAATAAAATTGTTAAAATAACAAAAAAAAAATTACGAACTAAAGGTCCTTGTCCATAATTTATATTTTTAATTTTTTTTTTTTTTTGCATCTAAATATTTTCTAAATGTTGCAAAATGAGTTTGAATTTATAATATGCACCAAAAAAATCTGTGGAAGACCTAAAGTGCACATTAAATAAAATATAAAGAACCACTTAAGCCCGGGCAAAAAAAATTATGCTGCATATTGCTCTTTCTAAAAGGCTTCTGAAACTGTTATGTGCTCTCCATAAAGCAAGTATTTAAAAAAGCTACAAAGAAACTTCATTTTATAAACTGTTTAAAAAAAAATAATTTAATATAAATGCTCATGTGTAAATATAAAAACAATGTGATTTACAGAGAAAAAATTTAATTTATTATTTCGTCAATATTTTCTACAAATTTACATTTGAAAAACATATAAAAGTACTTACACAAATTCCAGGCCACAATCCAATTTTTCATTTGCATATATTTTAAGTTTTTTATTTTTAAATTATACAATGTGGATTCACTATTTTATATCTATGAGATAAATAAATAATAAATACTAGTAAATTTGTAAAGATTTTTTGATTCCCGTTATTTTTTGACCATTTTATTTAGGGTTTTAAATGTCATTAAACATTAAATAATCAAAAAAATTTCAATTTATTTAGAAAATTTTTATATTTAAAAGGAGTTTATCTCAATACATAATATGTATCTATATTGATCGACATTGTGTAAAAAATTAATTAAAAATGAAAGAAGAGAGAGAAATTTGAAAAAATAGACACTTGTCCAGTAATTTGAAAAGTTTAGTTTCTTGTTTTTAATTAGTTAAGTTTGTATTTTTAGGAAAAAACATATTATCTCGTAAAATATACTTATTCTACTGAACATGTATAAATATTAAATATGAATGGACTCAAATTTGATCTCATTCATCCATAAATGTTAATACTAAAATTGGCAATATTTGACAATCTTTTTTTGGAGATTTATTTAAAATATCTAAATGGATTTGAAACCCTTTCAAATAAGACCTTATGCTACTTAAATAATGGGGAAAAAATACTCCATACTTTAAAAAAACTGGCTTTTACATGGATTAAAACGTAGAACATTTAACTTTTCAGAACTAAATAGTGATCAAATAAAAATTATAACTTTTTATTCTCATATGAATGATATCCCTTTTTAAATATTTAAAGTCAGATCAAGATATAAGTTTTCAACTTCAAAATATAAATTAAATATATTTCTAGGGATTCCTACACGGATAAATTAAATACTTTTTGCCAATTTTATAAGAATTCAGAGGCTCAAATATGGTAATTATTTGGTATTATTTTGTTAAGCTTATATTTATGTATAAATATATATTGCTCAATGCATTCAAATGCCTTTTCCTTCATATTTATGTATGTACAAAAAAAAATAACAGACATTGTTTTTCATTCCTCCATTATTTTGAATGTATGTTAACCTAAAAATAAGACCAGACAAGTAGTAATTGCAATGCACGCATACAAAAAAACCACCCTTTATGTTATCTATTATTGGTTTTACACCATCTATGTAACCTGTGTATAAGCCGAAAACCATTTACCAATTGTATATATATATATATATATATACATATATATATATATAAATAAATAAATAGGTAAATATAATCATTGTATGAATATCACAACTAAACACTCAGTATGTTTTTATCAAGATAATTTAACACAAACGAGTGTACATACATCTATCTAACTTTTGATAGCATTTATTCTTGTCAAAGTGTTTGAATACTTTTATATTTAGGATTTCATAAATAATATTTTCATAACAAAATATTTATTCTATAGTCATCCAATAATGTTTTTTTTTTGAGTTAGTGATGCGTGAACAAGAATCAAGACTTTGTTCATGTGTTTTATGATAGATAAATTGTTCGGATGGGCATTTTTGACGTCATATTAAGACATTTGATGCTTTCAAAGTTTTAGAAACATTCAAATTGGTATTATTACAACATCAAGAATCCCTCCCCTCTCTTTTTGTATTTATTGTCAACTGTTGATTTATCTCATTCTTTCAACTTAATAATATTTTGAACTATTATTTATTGAGCTAAAATTATTTCTTCTTCCTCAGCTATAATTGTATTTCTTACTATTAAATAGAAAATAGTTGAAGAATTATCAAAATGTATCAAAAACACAGAGAAATAATGAGGGTTGCTTTGTCTATGGTATATTGAAATATGTAAACCCTATCTAGAGATGTTAAAAAGGTTGAAATCCCAGCGAGCGTAAAAAAACACACTGGGATTTTAATATTTTTACGTCTACAATGATTAGTCGTGCTAATAATGATATTTTGAATCTCTCATGATTGTGTTATGTAGGTTTATATCACGTCTCATAAATAAAATGCCTGTATTAAAAGATTCATAAAATGCCAGGGTATCACCGGGATACAACGTCACGTCTTTGAATTAGTAGGAATATATTTTATTGAATCAATAGTTCCTTCATATAATTTATTGTAATGTTCGTGTATATCGGGGTCTTTTTTCTAAGTAACTCTCAATATTTGCATCAATTACTTTCTGGCAAAATCAATTGTCGTACTTTTTAAAGAATTTAAATAAATACATTCTTGAATACTATGTACTCTAGAAAGTTTTTTGTTTTTTGAAGGCATTTTGACAGAGATGAATGAGGAAATAGTTATTCAATCCATTATTTGGCAGGTAAATATTACCTATCATTTGTTGAAGAGTCTTTTTTAAAATGAAAAAAAAGAAGATATATGTATTTAAATATAGTAATATCCAGGTTTGGATGCATAGTAATAAATTGTCTGACTAATACAATTTATAGATTAAAATTCACGCCTTTAATTTTGAGGATATTTTTACATTTATTTCCGCACTAATTTGAAAAACACTCTGATTCATAGCTCTTAAATATGAATTTACACTTTTCATAACAAACTACGCTACCTACATAACTCAGATATTATAAATTCAGAGTTCTATAAATTTCTTATAACGTACGCATACAATTCAAAATGATACTCTGATATAAGGAGAGATCATTAACTACCAAATATGCGGATGATATTTCAACAAAGACCATATATATGTAAGTATGTTTGAGGAAGGACCTTACAAATTATTTTATTTTGTACGTACTCAGAGATTCTTTATGTACAAAATATATGTAGGCACACATACATATTGGATGCCTTTCAAATGGGTACGTATATAGAGGAGGCTCCTTCTACATATATGTAAAGAAAGCGTACTAAAAAATGGAACTGGAAGTACTCCATATTCATTAAGAACTTGCTAATGAATTAATGAAATAAACGGGATTATTATTTTTATTCTTTTTTGAATGTTCATATTTGTTCATGAATATTCTCATATATTTTTTTCTTGGAAGGAATGAGGAAAATTTTAAAAAAAAAGTTTTTTGTTTTCTTTAATGCTTACATATTTTTTTAGAAATGTAACTATTTCATTTTTTTTGTATTGACAATGGAGAAAGTTTGTTCATGTTCTATGTTTTTATAGTTGATATTTGTACGTTTCACTCTAATTTCAGCGTCTTCGTTTTAATTCTAGAACTAGGTAATTTTGTAGAAAATAGTCTGACCTTGAACATCATCTAAATACTTTTTTTTATAATCATATTGAATATATTATCAAGCAGCATCTTTTATATAACAAAAAGTTTGTACACGGCAATCTGTCAGTGTTATGATATTATTATCATTTGAATTTTGTTAAAAAATAATGCAGTTTTCTACATCATTAATTGATATCCATGTAAAAAAGAAAAAAGAAAAGAAAAACTACTCATCATGTTAAATTAAACTTTTGATCAAATGTAAAAATATCGATGTGTAAAAATGAAAGTTTCAAAATTTTAGTATAAGAAATTGAAAGACCTTTATTTCACATCTGATCAAATCATAAATGAGTATCAAAAATGATATTCTGGTTCTAGTGTTAATTTTGGAAGCTCCCTTTCTTGTGAAATTCTACTACTACTTTACAAAAATAGACAATGTTTGAGACATCGAATGTTACTTGTTAAAAAAAAATATTATTGTATAACAAAGTACATAATTTATTATATACCAAACAGAATGTTTGATCCTTAAAATGTTGGAAACGATTCATTTAAAAAAAAATGGAACAAAAGAAGTACCATAGATATTCAAAAATATATCTTTTTTTTTGTAATGTAGAAGGTGACTCAACCCATTACTTGACCTTGTCACCCTCCTTCCCCCAAAGTCCATGCTATGGATCCAATAACTAGTATATATATCTATATATTAATACATGAAGTATTTAGCCTTCCGCTAAAAACAAACAAACTGAGAAAACAACATGACAGGCATATCTTTTTGTTACTTAATAACTGTCTACAACTCCCGTCAAATTTTGCATATTGTTATTTTAGAAAATAAAAGTAAATCTTGCTTTTTTAAAAGAAAAAAAAATTCTTTTAGCATTTAGACAGGTTGTGTGTATGGGATATCTCATTGTTTTATTCATCAAAGTCTGTATGGATTTAACAAACACCATGATCAATAAATACATATATGTAAGTATTTATATTGAGGTCATTAAGTTAAGTAAATAGTTCATCAATTACTCGGGTCAACAGTCAAAAACTCTAAGGGGTATAAGTATATAAAAGTTATTCAGTTTTCCATTTTAATTTCAAATCTCTAATTTTTTTTTTTCAAGAGACCGACGGTATTTGAGAAATCGGACCCTAATCTTTGAGCTTTTTTGGTCCATTTTCCAAATTCAACTTGAATTTAAGCCTAGAAGGTTAATCATTTTGTGCATTAAAAAATAATGACCCACTTGTGTACTTAATGCAGAATTCATTTTCAGTCTTTGTTTTGACCTAAAGGGGATTCTAGGGACATAGGGGGCTTAAGTAGGCCCAAAAGTCGGTCAAAACGTTTGTATTTAAATAACTCCTTGAATATTACATGAAATGGATTAATAAGTAGATTTTAAATTTGTGGGCCTGTGTTGTTAACTAAATAGTTTGATAATGATTTTAAAAAATCAACTTTTTGGGAAAAGTCCCTCCTACCCCCTCAAACCCGTACAATAACTACCCTTGCTAAATCATATTTCAAATGAACTAACTTCCTTTTTTTTCGATGCGGGTTTGTTTTCTCTATTTTTATATGTATATATATTTAGAGATATAATTATTTTATTTTTTAGCTTCTGTAGATAATTTGTATTATATTATATGGAAATCAAGATTTAATTCGTACATTTCTACAAAACTTTTGTATTTAACTTAGTTAGAATTCAAGAAAATTTACATACCTATGTTATATACGTATAGTTTTTCTAAGAACTCCAACTTTTTTCAAGCCCTTTTTGTGTTCAAGAATATAATTTTATCTTCAAATTAAGACAATCTCTGAAAATTATCTTACACAAAAAATAACAGCAGCAAACGGCTTGTAATTTGTTAAATGCTTAGAATGCTTAGATAATAATAAAAAAGCCTTATGAAAGCTTTTTATATATTATCAACAATGTATGTATGTTCATAATAAATTGAACACAATAAGAACAAGGTAAAAATATCTTACAAATGTACATATGCAAACATTTATTCATTTGGGATAAAAAGGAAACAACAACCTACAGTAAAATAATTAATTCTTCTTGAATTTGACAATAAACTTTTATTGAGTTGAAGATGGAAAAAATAAAAAGTTTTTTTTATCAACATATAATAAATAAATTATCACCTTTTTTTCAAATATATAAACGTGCAAATGAATAAAAGTGAAAGTTTCACTCTATAAATTAGACAAAACAACTATTATATATATATAAAATGGTTTGCCGAAAAAAAGGCATTCCCAGGTGGCACTGAGTACTCCCAAAAATGATCCTTTTTTCTTTAAGCAGTTACTTAGATTGATGAAAACTTCATGGATATATCGATAAATTTATTTTGTCTATAAATTATGCAATGCTTAATTTAGAAATTATCAATTTGCTTTATGGCAAACTCATCTCCTTGAATTTCACTTGTACGTATTAGTAATGATGGTCTACATGATCCAATAATTGTTAAGTAGATGTGAATATGTCTAAAATGAATATAATCAGTGGATGGAAATACAAGGCATTCGATAAATAATTGTCAAAAAAAGAAAGATTCCCAGCGGACGTAAAAAGTTGCTTTCTTGATGTCATGGGAAAACAATGTAGTTTAATCACATTTGAGCCTTCAAAACAAAGAACAATACTTTGTTTCTTTAATAGGAGAAAAAAATACTTAGATCTTACAGGTTACAAATTTACAAGACTTTGAAGTGATCACTTCCCAACGAAAATCTATAAATTTAATAAAAATTCCAATCAATTATTTTTTTGTTAGAGTTGTGAAAAAAGAGGAATTCCCGGAGTGTATAGAAATTGCCCTATTAAAGACAATGGGAAGAGCATATCCTCAGATCACATTTGAAACTTTAAAGCAAGAAGAAATAAAGAAAATTATTTTAGGTATGGAAGATACCACCTTATAAGATTTAGGAGTGCTGAGCTCCATTTTCGACAATTATTTATCGTATGCATGCAATTGAATCCCCTGATTATATCTATTTTAGAAATCATAACACAAGGAAGGATAAGTGTATTGTCAGATATATACTTTTTATACGTTAATTTGTTAAATTTAAATTTAACTTTGTCCTGTTGTGACTAATATTACAAATTATACAATAAAATTTGAACTTATTTTAGTGCCCTGGTTTTAATATTCAAATTTATATGATAAAAACATGTAAATAGACACTTTAAACTAACATTCGGATCTTTCGAAGAAAAAAAAGAAGAAGCTTAAAATCGATTATTAACAATAATTGTAAACTATTGTAAAAGTACTCAAATGAAAGCATTTTGAAATACATAGAGAGTCGTGATTAATGCTATGTTGTTAATTTTTTTTAGCCATATATAAAATGACTTGATTGATTATGCTATTATGACAATGATTAGACGTCCTTACAGATATTTCTTATACTTTTTTCTTTTTTTTTATGCATTCAATCCATTTTATTCCTACTTTTTTTTCACTTTTTGTGTACCTATCAGTAAATCACGATTATACTATTATTTTTGCTTTTTTATTTCAAACGTGTGATTTTTCATACTTTGTTATAGCAACTTTAAAGTATTTTTTATTTATTTATCAAAGTTGACATTTCTAATTCAAGGGGTAACTGCATACTTGTTAGGTTTGTATAGTATATACTTTTTTGGATATATATAGTATAAATTGTACACAAATATTCATACATAAATACTCAATCAGGGGAGAAGGGGAATTATACATAAAAAGTGAATTTTCATTTTGAATTTGATTAATATATATATATATATATATATATACATATATCAAAAAGAATCAGTTAAATTGAAAAAAATGGATTGCTCAAGGACTTTTTAAGCCACAGAAGTCAACAAAACTTTACTTCCTTGGAAAATTTTACCCTTGACTAAACTTAATACGTGTTAACTATGAATATATAATTACATTTTCCATTTTATATCTGAATATTGAGTAATTTTAATTTTAACTTTTTTGAGTATTTATACAATTTTTATAATTTGAAATTAATTTTTGAAATACTAATAAAATATCATGGAAAATGAATTTTTTTTTGTAAAGATGTATACTCATTTTATAATCATTTGTGACCATTCAATTCTTAAAGAAGCTTAAAGGTTATGTTTGGAAATGAATAATGCCTTGGTTTTTCATTACAAATAAAGCCTTTGAATCTTGAGTAATTTGTATTTTTGTTAAAAGAGAATATTGATTTAAATTTGTTTGAAACAAAAATCACTCAAGGTCCAATTTATAGTATAAAAGTTATTCTATTGTATTATTTGTTTGTCCTTCCTTGATTATAATATCCTACATTTTGACGGAATGTTACAGATTTCAACACTCAACTTCGGCCTTTGTCTGTTGCAAATAAAATTACTATTGCTATTGAATTCGACTATAATTATTTGGTAAATTATTTAATAATATGTTATGTATATGCTTATAGGTACTATCACCAACAGATCACTTGTCAGATCTTACCATAATCGGTACAGGTCTATATGTTGCTTGATATTCAATTACTATAAACACAACTAATGAATAAAACTTAAATTTGCAAGAATTAAGTTTTAGAAAAACAAAACAACTATTGGAGAGTTATTCCCTGATTTTTTGCAAATTGGTATTCCTTACAATTTAATCAATAAATAGATTAACTCTTTCCATTAAAAGTTTTCCTTTTCAAATATGTATAAAATTATACTAATCTAAGAATTTTTCTAATAGTCAACATATCACTAATATAGGCAATCAAATACTTCTAAAATATCCCCCATTGTGTCTCTCATACTTTTGTTTTCTTTTTGAATCAAAAATTACGTAGCTCCATCCATGCAAAGTGACATGAAAGCATATACATGTATATATACATATATATGCATATGCATTTAAGACCTTTTACCTCCAGAAGCATTCGAAAGTTGGTGCAAAAATATATGTCAGGAATTATTTTTCATTTTGAAGAATCTTATTTTCTTCGTTTATTTTCCTTGCAATTGTAATGAATAGCCTGAGGAGAGTTTTTTTGTTTTTTCGTTATTTTCCCTCTGTATGTTTTTTTTTTTTTTCATAAATAAATATATATTTTATATCAGATATATGTATTATATTTATACATATATGTAAGGCAGTGTAAAAACAACAAACAAACGACAACAACCAAGTTTAATTATACATTTTGCATTATGAATGTCTCCTGGGTTAGAGACATACAATACTTTTCTTATTCAAAAATACACAAAACATATATATATATATATATAAGCTATGCTGATGTTATTATGTTTTGACAACATCAATTTATGAGGATTGAACAGGGAGCCCTCCATTAGCGTTATATGTATTAACATATATTCTTTAGTAAGGCTGGATATCTTATTATCCATTTTCATTGTTGAAAAAATCTTCAAATATATATTTAAAATTGCAGATTTGTTTTTTGTGCGTTTTGTTTAATTTTATTTTTAATGTTTTTTTGTTTTGTTTTTTTTGAAGATTCTTACGGAAAAAAAGAACGAAGGAGGGGGGGGGGAAATTAAAAATGTAAATTAGAAAAAGGATGTGTACAGAGCAAAAAAGATAATATTTGCTTTGTATCTTTTTCTAATTTTTTGAAGTAGAATCTATAACGAAGGGATATTTTATTTAATTTTGCTCATAATGCCTACTCTACACGTCAAAGAAACAACGTGAAAGTGTATGCTCTATGGTAATTAGGACTTTAAGCGATTGTAATTAGTGAGAGAAGTTTACATTATATATGACAATGTATTATGTAAAAAATAACATAATCTTTTTGTCAATAAACAAACATGGCTGACATTGAATTACTATTTTGCTAAATGAATATTTTAAATTAATTTGAAATATGATATAATCAATGTTCTAAGAAATTATTTTTTTTATAATATATTCTTTTTAAAAAAGCTCTTGCTTTCAAATATATTTATGATCTTACCTCAAGAGACATTTTATGTGTTTTTGAAGATGTGTGTTACTTCAAATTAAAATCCAAACTTTCAACTATCAAATTTTACACATTCTTAATGTGTACTCTTGAAGCTATGAACCTCAAACCAAGAGGATTTCTTCTCAAAACATAATAAGAGTATAATAAAAATAGATTTAGAGACTATAAGCATTATTTTGTTCAAATTTATCTAAAGCAAAGATCTTTATTTACAACATATTGAATTGCGAGAGATACTCTAAACTTTATGGCCTTTTTTACAAAAAATCGGGGATTGAGAGAGAAAGTCTATTTGTTGGAGTTATAAACTCAAACTTTATTGAGTTCAATCTTTAATACCAGAACAACATGGACTAAATGATCATGCCTTGTGGACTGATGGTATCAAAACCTTTTTAATGATACAATAGGTTATTTTTAACAATAAAATTTTGCCACAAAATCTTATCCAAACACGAATAAAAATGTTATGAACAGTCCAAGTTCTATTTTAACATATAATTGTAAATACTAAATATTGTTTTAAATATATATGTATGTATACCTAAAATAAACCAGTCTTTTAACCTCTATTTTTAATTTTTTGAATGCATGATTTGCAAGCAGTAATAAAAATACTAGTATGAACTTGTTGCAAAAAAACAATTAATGTCATAAACTTTGATTTGTCTATTTGAATACTTGTTTAAACAAGTAAAAAGCGGTGAGCCTGCAAAACTAATTCCACCATCCTCTGTGGTAGTACTATGAACTTTAGGGTAAAAGGACTCTCAAACTTTGTCCAATAGTAGTGTTTAAATCCTTAATAAAATACAAAAAAAAAAAAAAAATCAGAAGGGAAGGATTTGAATATCAAATGATATTTAATGTCAAAATCAAAATGGTATAAAAAGTGTCGAGACATAAGATATATCAGATTTAGTTAATCAGTATAATCAACCAATTATTTTGAAAGTAATGACAAATTGTATATTATTTTGCAAATTTCACAAGTGGAATTACTTAAGAGTATGTAGACATCAAGAATGATTTTGTCTAGGAGAAAATGTTCTTAGTTCACTGCCATAACCCATTAAAAATTTTTTTTAATCATACGAGATCCAAGCAGCATTGTATTAAGATGTAAATATCAAATTTGTATTATTTGAATTCAGATCCTCATGTATTATATTAACATTTAGCTGTTGTTATATTTATTATATGGTCAAATTACGATCACATAAGAAGAGGAAATATAAATAAAAAAAATCTAAAAGGGTCTTACTTTTATCCTTTACAATAGTTACAATTCAATTGATATTTTCAGCTCCCTCTGTGACCTTTTCTTTTTGTTTTTTTAATACTTATAGAATATGTCACACACAAAAAGTTTCTTAGTAGAAAAGAACAAATATAATGTATATATATACACATTATATTTAAGGATGAAGAGAAGGTCGATACTACTACAGAAAATAAAGTAAGGAAGTGTCGAGAGGCCACAAGGGAGTCTTTTGCTTTATTGTAGAATAATGTATACAGTATACTTGATTTCCTATTATACAAAGGACAATCTAGAACTGCTGTTACTCTTTTGAATAAAAAAAAATGTTTTGACATAATCTTAAGTACCTTGTTCTTTGTTTGCATTTAACCCTATTTCTCAAAATTCCAAAGTGTTCAAAGTTGGATCCAAATATTTTTTTTTTTCTCTAGACAAAAAAGGGTCGTACAACCAATCATGCCTATGAATCACCATATTTGCTGTACATATATAATACAGTAGAATGATTGGTTGACACATATTTATGTATGATTTACAAAAGAAAAAAAATAGAGTTGAAAAAGGAATTTAAGGAAATCTATTGCGGAACAAGGAAAAGCTAAAGGACATTCAAATACCTGTGTGAGCCAATGAAAGTCCCTTTAATTTTCATTTTTGGCTCCTTGTTTCAAGTTTGTTATATGAACAGGCACAAGCACTTTAATAATTATTCAACGAAGCTTTTAATGAAAAACTATAAAACATTCAGTGAGTGGAGTTGAATAAATGAATCCCTGTTTACACATAGGTTATTTATTCTTTTTTAATTAATTTCTCTTTTGAAGAATACATTTATTTTACCCTACAATATTACTCCTCCAAACCTTTATTGAAAAGTTTTTAAGCAATGATAAGATTGTGGTTTTAAATATCTTTATACCTGAATCATCTATAATTGTCTTTTTTATACATTTTTCTTTTTATATGAACGTGTGTATTTTACTTTAGCATTTACTCAATGAAGCCTTTACCTAATTAACATTATGTTTTTGGTAACAAAAACATTTATAAGTATTTGACAATGTTTTTATTAATGGCAACCACTTTTCTGGAAATTAATTTGCCTACATTGAGTAATAGATTTTTTTATTTTAAAAAAATGGTTTGTAAAATTATAACTTGAAAAAAAATACAAAAAACTATGAATTAATTATTAGTAACAAAATCTTTACATCTCATTATTTGCATATTATGTCAGTATTTTCAATTTAAAACATCATATTGATACTATCATTTAACTATGAGATACTTTTATTAGCAACAAAAATATTTATGAGTAACGGAACTAGGGGTCTTTAGCAATATCACAATATACAATTATTAAACATTTTACAGTGAAAGCTACTAACTATACGGTCCAAATAGTGTATTTATTAATGTGATATCATTTTTGTAAAACTGCATTTCCCAATTATGATTTAGTTTCAGCGCAACTGACTCAGACACAAAAAAATAAGTTTATTGAAAATATTCATGTGGCTAGTCAATATTTAAAAACTATTTGCTTAAAGGACAAAGCCAATTATTTTTCTGTGAACAAGGCTGTTCTGAAAGTTAATTATGGGTTATAATTTTTTTTTTTTGTAGACTTATATTGTTCTTTATAATTTTATTTTATTCAAACATATATTCGTTTATACACATGGGTACTTTGAATGCTTTCCCCCCAAGATGACAGTACTTGTCTATTCTTTTATTTCTTTGTTACTTTTTAAACTGGGACAAAAAAGTTGAACCGTTTTATATATATATATATATTTTAGAACATTATGTTGACATAGAGATGATGACTCAATCAATTATTTTAGTTACTTCCATGATTTATTGTATGTACAAACATTTTTTTTCTTTAAAAAAAAACAACTACTTACTATATAACACACCCCTGAGCCTGCCTATATAATGCTTCTTTGACAAATTAATTATAGAGATCATTTTTTATATCAAACAACATATGTCTATGATCTAAAAGAACAACAACTGAGAGATCAAGTTACAAATGATCATTTGTCCTCAATAATGTGAAGGGTGAGAGGAGGAAGAAAAAGAGAGGGGAGAAGGGGGGGGGGGGTCGGAAACTTGGGGGGGGGGGGAGAGGAAGGAGAAGGGTGCTGGTTCATCCATTATAACTTTAATCTAATCTATTTTTTTTTTTCTTTTTGTAGGTGTGATAATAATTTTGTTTATTTGTACCATTAATATCTTGTATAAACAATGCTTTCTATATGAAGAGCTTTCTTATATATAAATACTATATATAGAGACCCATCGAATGAACTTACAAGAGGGAATTCACCAAAAAAATAAAAAAAAACTCGGAAGAAGATAGGGGAAGGAAGTAAAAAAAAGAAGAAAATCATATGTTTTGTAATATATATATTTATATTTATACTTATCGTACACATATTTTAGATTAAGCTTGAATAACCTCAATTCACTTGATGAAAAAAAAAACCACTCTCACATATATGTTTGTACCTAGACAACAACAAACTTGAAGATAGAACAAGAAAAAGTAGGTTTTTTGATAATTTTAGCTAACATAATTTGTAGGTATATATATATTTATATAGAACTAAACAAATAATGATTAATTTTACCTTTCTATGCAAAAAGAAATATCTTATATTTTATTTTGTACAAAAGGGCTTATTAGAGTTCTAAAAAGCCTAAGGTTATCATGAATATATATCAACAAATTAGACCTGATATTTACACATTACAGTGTGTGGTTTTTTTTTTGCATGTATAGAGTTGTTTTATCTGATTATTAGTCCTTCATTATTACGTTTTTTTGTTTGTTTTTTTGCATGTAGAGTACTTAACTAATTATTTAGCACAAAAACAAAAAAAGTGAAATGATTCTACTGGATTAAATATCCAATGATCAAAGTTATAATTTATTTTTTTTTTACTTTTCTTATAAAAATATTTTTAATTACTTTTGTCAAAACTGTTAATTTTGTGTTTATCATTATTTTAATTTTTTTGCTGAAATGACAACAGCTCCTATGGGTGTCTATGTACTTTTAAATATTTATTTAAATTATATTCGTTGATCAATCAAAAATTATTCATTCTTCATCTAATAACATAATATACCTCCATATTTTAACTATTTTAAATTTATAAACAATTTTCCTTCAAATAATTGTTCAAATATTGTTGCCTTTCATTATGATGTAATTATTTTGAGATTGACGTCTAACCTTGTACGCTTTATACTCCAGTCTAATCAACGTATTTTTTTATATTAAATGAGCAATTTAATTTCTTCTCGAAAAAGTAATGATTAGTTATATATATATATATATACCATATTTTACGGACTATTAGTCACACTTTTTTAAAACCATTTTTGTTACTACTACTTATATATGATATATAATTAAAATTTGCATTTTTCTCAGCAGGTCTTATGTCCTTTTAATCATATATAGTAACCGTTTTAATACATTTAAAACATGAATTCGTCAACTCTCAACTCCCTCTTTTCGGTGTATAACTATTTCAATTGTTACACTATACCTTCAAATAACATAAAAGAGCTTTTAGAGCAAAATTAAAAGGTAAAGTAATTAAATATTCCATAGAAAATATTAATCGACAAGCAGGAAGAGGATTCCCAATATTTGAAAAGTTTTTAAGAGATTGAGAGGAAGCAATAAGAGCCATGAAAATAACTTAAAAAGCTAAATGTGTCCTTTAGTAGCTTTTTGCAGGACAAGGTTTTATTATTTTTGTATTATTGTCAACTTGCCAAAGAAATAAACGTTCATGACTTTGGTGGAGGGTATTTATGTTGAAGACTTTGTTTGCGAATAAATGAATTTGTTGAGAAAGTTGTCCACTTTTCATAATTTTTATTAAAAACAATAGACTCATGACCATATCATAAAAATGGACAAAATAGATACGTCTGACCTTTGACATCTCAATTAGTCGTATTGTTGAAGAAAAAGATAAAAAAGTCATTAATGTATTGACGACAAGTCAAATTTTACAATTGTATTGTCTTGTTGTGGTTATGGAACAAAATTAGATTCAATGGTTATTTTCAAACGGAAAAATAAAAACAAATTAAAACCGACTACTACAGTTATTACAGCCGATCAGAAAGGTTTGATGGATGAATCAATGATGGATTCGTTCTGAATCGGATGAAGACTATGAACAGTCGAGCCAGGAGAATGAAATGGAGAATCATACAGTTCCTGAGTTTTCAAATTTATTCGTTTGTGAATCTGATGATGAAAAATTCAATGGTTTTGATAATTAATTTGGGATATTTTATTTCATTTGTTGTTCTTTTTTGATAGATGAATATCATATATGGATGAAAAAATGTCCTCTTTGTATTTCCTTTATTTTATATGACTTATACTCTAGACTAACTGATTGTCCAGAAAAAATGGTATACATATATACATTCCAATAAATAAAAATAATAATTATTTGTATAAAATGATATGATTTTAAATTAAAAATCGCATAATTTTTGTTGAAAAAAGTATTTTTGAATTTCTTCAATTTTATAAATTGTCTGAGTTCAACTGAAAGTGTGAAAACAGTTCTATAAAATCAATTTGACTGACTACATAAGAAATAATTAGAGCTAATTTTATGCAATAGTTACTAGTTACTATAATGAACATATATAAGGAACAATTTTTGAAAGACTTCACACTTTTTATTCAAAAGAAATATGTACAAAAAATTTACATATTTGAGCTGTAACAGTTTTTGTTTAATTTAACGTAAAAATTATATCTCTCTTCAATCAAATTTTATCCATACTTTGTTCTTTTTAAACTTTTACTCAACTGTTTTGTTTTTTTTTTGTTTTTTTTAAACATTTCTGAGTTGAACACAAATTTGCAATTTTAAAAGAATACAACAGATTGTTTGTATTAAAATGTTTATATTTAGCGTTTCAATTATTTTCAGGTCTTACAGATTTATTTTGTATAATAAGCTTTTTTTTATTTTTGTCATGACCAAAAATTGATAATATTTTTTTAAATAATTTACATAACATTGGTTGACAAACGCACTCTTAGTTACAATTAATTATAAATAATTGTTGATACTTTCTCTTCATTTGTTAAACTTATGCATATATGTTTTTTTCATGTATAGATAAATGCAAACTTAGTTAACTCTACTAACGAAGGTGATAACAAAAGTAATTTAATGATAGAGTACATTCAATAGAAGGACTTTTTTTTAAGAATAGTAATTTTACAAATTTTGCACAAATAATGGTAAAGAAACAGATATTTTCAAAAGACACGAAAATGTGATTAAAACACACATGACTCGTTATACAAAATAAATAAAATGCTAATTTAATAATAAAACTTACTACTTGAAAGTACGGATGATTCTCGATCCAAATAAACATTGATTTAGTTTATCTGTCATTTTAGATAAAGTATCTTTTTTTTTACATGAATGTATATAAAACATAGCCATAGGAATATGAGCCATATAGAGTTAGCGCCCCATAAATTTTTTATAAAGCATTTGTATGAAAAAATTCAATTTGATATTTTGTATTTATTTTTCAAATTACAGCACCTCTCAATTTTAAAATTGTCTTTTACGCACCCCCTATCTTGCATTGGGTTGATAAAGATTTTTTTTTAGAAAGCTCTGATAAACATTGTTTATTCAATGATGTTCAATTATCATTTTCAATGACGTTTACTAATGATAAATAATACTTATAAGAAAAACAACTAAATAATTGTTTGTTCAATTGTTAGGAAGTTGTATGTGCCTCTCCTTGGCAAAACAATTTATTCCCAAAAGTACAATTATACCACCATTTCTTAATCATGTACTTATGTAATTAGAATTCCACACTCAGATGATGAAAAAAAATGAGAAACATATTGTCAGATTATTCTTTCTTTTATAAGAAAAGATAAATTTAAACCTTGTTTTATTTTTTGAGAAAAAAATATCTTTCTAATTTGCTACTAACTCAAGATATTACTGAGCAGAGCAGAAGAAACCATTTGGCCCACACTGCCAGGATGCAACTGATTAAAGCCTATTCTTCAATTCTGATTAGATCAAACTTTTTTTAAATGCACAGTTTTTCAATGAACATTATTTTTTTGGTTATCAGCTAACTCACCCACTACGAATTTCATGGATCAAACGTAATAATAAAAGTAGGGATTGTATAAGATGATAAATAAAATTGTAAGTTTGTTCACCTGAGCCAATGAAAAAAATAGAGAAGACAAGGAGTGTGTTAGATTAATCCATTTACTTCACCTTCCAAAAAAAGCATGTTTAAGAGATGAAGCTCAATGGAAAAGATCACATTTATTTATGCATATATTTCAGTGAATTCAATTTGAATACAACCATATCTCAAACAGTCTGGTTCTAGGGATATACCAAACTGTTTCAATCAGTACATATACAAAAATAAATTTGTCTTTGCGAATGTATTTTCTCTATGAACTCCAAAAATGCTTGACCAATATGGCTGAAATTTCGCATGCTTTATGTTTTACATCCCCTGACGATTATCTGTTATAGTATATTCCCAAACTTATGACTGTTGAGCTACCTATGGGGCCTGGGTTACTTATGTGATATCAACATCCAGCGAGTATATTTAGATGAATATACTTAGATGAAAGAATATAATTACTCAGATATCCTCATTGAGAGTAAATGTAATCTAAATAGTTTTTCAGTGTCCTCTTCTATTTTGAATAAATCCCAGGCAACACTGGGTACCCCTCACAGTAACATATAAATGATAGATTTTAGTACTAATATTTTAGAAATGAATTAATTGGACGGCCAATAGGATCTAATGTCACCCAACTATGTGTCGACCAACTATTGAAAACCCAAATAACCAATCCTCTGAGTGTTTCTTTCTCTGAGATCAAAACAATCATTTTCGACCTGGATGACTTTTATATGCCTTTTATTGTGGGTTCCATTTCCATGACATGGATCAAATTTGTAAATAATTCAAAAATTCCTTTCTGGATTTACTCTTTGAGTAGATGTAATGATTCAATATCTTTTTATTTGAGTACAAAAGTGTTTGACTTGAGGTGTTCTTTGAAAATAGTTTAATAATTTTATGTCAATTATATTAGGAATTCCATGTCTTCAAATACATTTAGAGGAATAAAAATGTTAAAAAGCAAATTTTGAGCTGTAGATAGTTTTATTAAAAAGTGCAACTCTGTATATTTACATTCATAAGAAATTTAATTAATCTATCAGGATTTATAGAACATCCATAGTCATCAATGCTTTTTTCTCTCTCTTTTCCTTCAGTTACAATATACTTTTTATATTTCCATATATCAACATCAAATAATTTTGTAAGGTGGAATACAAATGCCCATTGTTATAAACAGTTTCAAAAAAAAAATACATATATGAACATAAGGAATCACAATTTCCCTACCCATATAATAAAATGATTTATGTAGATTTGTATAATAATTTCTATTAAAAATCATGCATCAGTAATCACATATGGTATAGGAAGAACAAACATATACAAATTTAGCAAAAAATTCCCTCCCTCCTCCAAATTGAGTGTCTTATAGATATGTACTCTAAAAACTAATTATCTTTTATATTCGCTAGAGACATTTTTTAAGTTAGCAACCTACTCTGAACTTTGATGCGTATCTCTTTGTCACTTTCCCTTCAAATCCTAACGAAAAAACTTTCTTGGACTTGTACATAACTCCAAGACATGCCTTTTATGCATCGATGAGCAATTTAAGACCTTTCAACTATTTACCTCATCGTTTTTTTTTGTTTTTCTGCAATGGCATTAAATGTATCATCTTTGAACTCTTCCGATGAAATAGTCGAAGAATTTAAAAAATATTTTATGATAGGGTTTTGTGGTCATATATATTCTATCTCTTTCTTCTTTTTTTTTGGATATTTTAGTATCCAAAGTCAACTATAATGCAATACTTAGTATTACTCTTCAACAAAACCTTGTTTATTAGAAGGGCCCAAAGCAATGAATAGTCGAGAATAACTTTAACAATATTTAAAAATAAGCCAAATTACTGAAAGGAATGATACATTTATGTCAAATAAAGATGTTGAACAAGGAAATACACAAGTTGTGTTTTTTTTTATTGCAAACATAACCCCTAGTCCTTAAAAGACCCCAACAAACTAATGGAGTGTTAAGGTTATTATCTATCATGAAAATATAGCCAATTTATAAGAAATAAGATTTTATTCATTTTAAATTCGAATTAATGGAGCTGAAAATTTTGTATTTCAATTTTTTTCTTTGTTTGATTATTATTTTATGAAGCAGTAACAGTCAGAAATAATATTATTATTATAAAATTCGCCCTCTATGATTATGCTTTTGTTTTGTTTTTACATGCTATATTTACATACTACATACTAAGGTTTGGAAAGCTGATTCATTACATACTCTGCAATTTGGTATTTGTTTTTGCCACTTATAAAACAAAAGAAAATGATTGGTAATTAATCACTACGAAATTAAACAAATACTCCTTCCTTCCTCCCATATTCCACTCCTCCTCCTCCAACATAAAGGCAAACTCCAACCTGACTCTCCTCTGTCATATTGTAAAGTACACATTACAAAAAAAAAAAAAAATCTGATAATATCTAAAACACTTATCAAACCATCTACCCCTGACTAATCAATAGCCCTACTTAACATAATTACATTTGAATATTAATGTTCAGTCGAAGCACAAATATGTAGACTCCCTAGGAAGTGTGTTTTTTGTTTTTTTGATACTGGAAGAATAACAAGAATTTCTCAGGTATTTTGTGCATAAATAAAAGAACAGCTCGTGGTTTCTTTCGTTCTTTCTTTCTTTTTCCCATGTCTTTATATATATATACAGAAAAATGTCAATACTAGTTTTCTATAAGGAAAATACATACTATATGTTTTTATTTTGTAAATACAAAGGTATTGTCTCATCGGATCAATTCTCCGTATTGAAAAGCTAAACATTTTTGAATATACTCTTCCTTTTTTTTTAAAGGTTCATTAACAGGAAAGCAAATTAAAATGATTTTCCATCAAAATGAGAACCTTGTTTACATTCATATGTCCTTTAATTAATTATCACATATTTCTATTAACAAACTACTTTTCATATTAATTGTATGCGTTCTCTAAAAGTTATATTCAAATATTGCATTAACGCCCAGTCACAATTAAAAAAATAATAATATATATAAATAAATACTCTATTCGAAGGGTCATATCTGAGCTCATTAAGGATAGAGTCTTATAAATGCTATTCCTGAGTATCTCAAAATATCTCAGAAATTTTTATATATAAGGTCCACAATGGACCAAAATTTATGACTGAAATATTAGCTCATTTGTGTATAATTTTTTTTTTAAAGATAATTGTTAATTTCCATGACTTAGGAAAAAATATGAGTTATTCAAATTTTTAGTTTAGACACTAGGACAATGATTCAGGTGTCACAGCTATGGTCGTGTAGAATTATTTGCCCAAGAAATGCTTTGTATTGGAGGCACTTTACATTTTGTGCTTGGCCTCGGTCGACTTTTCCTTTTTCCTAGAGCCAAAGCAGCCCTTACAAACAAATGTTTGGTTTCAAATTAACTATCAACCCATTTGATTTTGATTTGACTTTGTATTACGTCATTTTGAACTAAAATAGATTCACATGCTAGTATTTAAAATAAAGAGCTGTAATAGTACCTTAACGAATAGAAACTTTAAGGTAAATTGGTTAAATATTGATTAAAAAATAATTTGTTATAGCATTACAATTAAGATTTTACTTGTTATTGATCTATTGTACAAAAAAAAAAAGATTCCAATTCATGATTAATTATATTTGAAAAAGCAATCAATATTTTGATTGTAATAGCATAAAAATAAATAAATATTACAATCATTAAGAAAATGAAAAAGCTTTTAAAAAAGTATTGAATTTCAATATCTTCAAGAAATAGAGCAATCAAATAAAATTATTATAATATTCAAATCTTGATATAAGTAAGTACAATAGAATATTTTTTTTAGAAACATATTTTTTGCTTCAAACAACGACCTACGATGTTGTTAAGCATTTTATTCCTACATTTAAAAAAAAAATGAAATGTAAAGATTAGTTAGAGTTTGTTTGTAATATGGAAGGTATATAAATAAACTTGGCTCAACTGTGAACAGAACATTCAAATAAGGTAAAAAATATATTTATCATTTATATGATTTAATTTTCTGCAAAAGTAAAAATACATTACAAAAATAGGAGGGAATTCTGCCTCTTCTCTAATAGATGTGCTTCAGGAATTACTTGCCCAATATTAATCACATAATAACAATGTTTACTCTCATAGCTAGGTGAATATGGACTCAGTCTATTTTCTAATTTAATTAAACTCATTTACCTTACTTAACAAAGTTTTAACTCCCTCTCTCTCTATAATTTTTCTTTTTGCATGACATAGAATGTTAACTATGTTTAATTTGATTAATATTACAGTTTTACTCTCGATGTAAAAGTAAGACTTAAAAAAACACATGATGAAAAAATCCAAACAAAAAGAACCTAATCGGATTTGAAAAAAAAAGAAGGTAAAAAAGGTAAATGCATAACTTTTAATGTTGTATACAAAAAATATATTAACATCAATTATTTACATTGTGTATACTTGGTTTTTACGAATAAGATACAAGTATACAGAGAAAAGAGGATAAAATTATTTGAAAATCAAATTTGATTTGATATGTTGATAACTCAAATGTACTAAGGTGATAGAATTTTGTGTTTATTAAATTACATCATAGTTGATACGTAGCTGAGGAGATTAAAATGCTCAAAGAACATTATTTAACTTTCTATATGTTTTTAAGCCTTAATTTATCTACACTAACATTTTTTTATCTGAATATGAACTGATTTTGCCTATAAAAAAATTAGTAGAAAAGTGTGAGAGGTTTGAATTTCTTGTCACATTATCATGGAAGGTTTTTTCTAAAAAAAATAAATTAAAAACTAGGGTTTTTAAATAATTTTTTTTGTCTGTTAAAAAACAAGGCATTATATAGCACTATTCATTCCATAACATTTCCTGTCAATTTTTTGAAAATTGTTTTAACTTCTAAATAATTATTTTGTGTATAAATATACATATAATAAATTTGTAAATATTGTATTGTTTGGAAAAAAGTCAAAAAATAAAAACATATTGACTATTTTTACCAGACATGATGAACAAATATGGAATAAGTTCGACTATGTTGATTTGAAAATTGATTGGAATTATTGTCACATTGTACTTGAGAGTATTTTTCTGATGGGAAATAAATTTTAAATCGCATTTTTTTAAAAAGATTTTTTTTTACAAGGAAACTACATAACTTTTTTAATAAGTATTTTGACCGATGGTGTTAGAATTTAACCACCCACATCATATCAAAATCTCTTTACTACAATACAATGTTGATATAGAGATCAATTATACAATAAAACATAATTCATGTAAGTGATTTATATTCTGCTCAGACATTCAGGAGGGAATCAGTGTAATTAGAAATATCCAAGCATTGTACCCGTTTTTATTAAATTAAATGCTTAATAAAATAGATCAGACTTTGCAAATTCAATAAAATAATATGTTATCCCAGAAAATGTAGAATTGAACTAATATGATCTGAAATATGAGTGCATATATACATCAAACTAAATTGTACATATTTTATTTAAAAATAAGAGTTCAAATTCATTCGCTGTAGAGAGCAATCAATCTTAATCAGAAAACAAATATACATTAACAAATTTGATAATAATTTTATATATAAATTTTCTCAGCCTTCCTCCTAAGAGTTTGTAGAATATATATTTCTTATAATCGTAAGGAAAATTTAAATTCTTAGGTATATGCTTGTGTAATTTTGCAAAAAGGTAATATATAATTTGTATGAAAAACAAATTTTTAAAAAAAATAGTAACTTTTTTTATAAAATTAGTTTTTATTTTATATGATTAATTGGATTTATATATATATATGCATAGTGGAAGAAACTGGAATATAAGTTTCATTTGAGGTCCCAAAACTTTTGAAATCATTTTTTTACTCCAACTTTTTTATGTACAGTTTTTGAGAAACTTAGGATTTTATTTTGATCCATCGTATTTTTTTGTTCAAGGATGAATTACGGTAGTAAATAAGGAAAAATATTGAAAATTAAGGAGCTGACAGTAAATTTTGTGACTTCTCCTAAAGGGAACATGTACAAATGTAGTTAGTCAAAGAAGTATGTTTTTTATCAGAAATCGAAAAACAAACTCAAATTATTATCTTATGCATTTAATGTGTAATAAAATAATATCTACAAAAAAGATTTTTCTAGAATGTCCTTAAAACTAAATATTTCATCTCTAAATATGGAAATAAATATATATTTAGGATCAATTTTTTTAAATGTTCAGACTGTTTAAATCAAAGTATCGGCCTTTGACTATACGGAATGCAAAAAAGCAAATCTAATAGAAATTAATGACATTATACAGTTATTCAACACTACTACAGTAAAAAAAATTCATTTGAAGCTATAGTGAGTAAGTTTTACTTATTTTTATCTAAATATGTAAATCAATTATATATTGAAGGTCCAACTAGTGATGATAAATACTTGTATCATGGTGAATGTTATGAAAGGGAGCTTATGGCTAGCTGGAATAATAATAATAAGGTTTTATATTTTCACTTTTTGTATCTATGGTTTCTTACTCTAACAAAAATAAAATATTATTTATTACTTGAATGTCGTTTACATACACAGTTTCTATGAATCTGGTTTGATCTTTTAAAAAAAAAATTTGTCTTTTGTGTGTCTCATTATTGCAGGGTTTACTTGCCTCTATAAACTGAGTACAAAAAATAACATTCAATGATATATTATTTTATTTTTAAGAATAATATAATTGAAAAATGTTTTTAATGAACTTTGTAGAACCATTATTAATGGTTCTATTGAAGGCACATTTGTCATTATTCCAAAAATAATTATTCCTACTTTTGCTTAAAGGGCTATCAAAAGAAGTTGTACCTTCTCAAATGAGTTGATTCCAAAAAAAAAATCCGTCATTTTTACTAATACTTTATACATGGAACATGAACTTTTATTAGAGATTAAATACTTGATTTTCCAAGAATATTCAACTAAACAAATTCCCCCTCCTGAAAAAAAATAAAATCAAGATTGAAACCATAAATCCTTCTGATATAAATCTTTCTTTTTTTTTTATCAAATAAAAATTAATTAAACAACAATAAAAAAACAAAAACTTTTGGCTTATGAAAAATTCAACGTGATTTATAATGTATACAAAAAATATTAAGCCAATACATATAGGCCTCTTTTATGTATACTTGTTTCAATAATATATATGTCCAAAATTAATAAGGGGGTGTTTAAGTTCTTTTATCTCATTATACACAATATTTTCAGAATCTAGATTTCACAAGAATAAAGGAGTCTCAAGATTAATTTAGTATTTAGTACTTTCATAGATTACAAATTCTTAAAAGTCATTAATCAGGTGGTGGTATAATTATCGTAAAGTTTTTTTTGTTTTTTGTTTTGTTTCGAAGGAGGAATAATTAATATCTATTTGGGAGAGAAAAAAAAGGTACTTACATGGCTATCTAAAATAATAATGGATAATTAGAAATTAATTATTAAAAAAACTAGTGATTTGATTATTCATATCACTCTCCATGGCAATAAAAGTTTTCCTTTTCCAAAAAAAAAAAAATCATTTTTTCCCCTTGCTTGATCAGTTAAAGTCGTTGTCCCGGGTTGGACGTTCTAGAACAATAAAATATGTATACCTTATCACTACTACTATCCACATAGTATCAACTTTCTTTGGTATCTCCTTTTTCTAAAAATAAAGATAAAAGAGACTCAAAATCACATAGGAGTAGGTATTCAATTCCTCTCAACTATGAACAATTCTTCATTTAATAATGCATATAGTTATTAGCAGCTTTACAAAAAGTAATTTAAACTCAACTCAAATAACGTTCAAATGCCTTATTTGGAATGATAATAGACAGCTGACCCAAAAAAAGAAGATATTGATGTTTATTGCATAGAAATATGTGTTTCATTCACATGAAAATCCACATTCCAATTGTTGGGATATTCGTTATTTAATATCTGGAAAAATTCACGGCTTTAAAAGATTAAATTTGAGGCTCAATAAAGGACCGTTTCAAAGATTAATGTGAATGAATAGTGACTCATCAACACCTGACAAAAAATATACATTTGATCGGTTGATGTGTTAGAAAAACTATTCTACACTTTTAAAAAAATCTCTCTGGATCATTTTATCGACTCTTTATCTGTATTCCAAAAATGTTGATGGATTGAACTGGAAGTGAATAATTTTTTGTTTAATTGAATGAATAATAACCATGCTTATTAATAACATATTTTATTTTTTATTTTTTGAAGAGAGGTTGAGAGATATAATAAAGAGAATGACTTATTGTATTTATAAATAAATCTATTGTTTAATTGTCAAATAGTTAGAATGTGTTTATTTTATTTTTTCAAAAAGGGGTTTTATTAGGGTTGAAAGGAGTTTTTTTTTTTTTGATATTTAAAATCTGGTAAAGACATAGTAGTATATTCTTTTTTTGTTATAATATATAAAAATGCTTACAGACAGGTAAAAGGACTTGAAAATGATACATATAATAAAAAATTAAGATGAAAGAGACTTTCTCAAAGGAAGGGCAAACAAAAATACAATCTGTCTCTTAAGGAAACAAAAAAAAAGCAAGCAACGGTTAGAATAAAAAGAATTTCTTATTTCTTTTTGTTTCTTTTTGATGGACAATCCAGACAACAAAGTTAACCCCCCCCCCCCTTTAGTTCGTTTTCCACCTCATTATTTTTAGATGAGCTCCTTTTTTCTTTTTCTTTTTTAGATTTGTTAGTCTCAAGATAATCTTGATAAAGTTGAACACATATGTTAGATGAGTATATTTAGAACAAAAAATACCCTTTTGATTATCTAGGAATGACAAATCAGTTCCCTTACCCTTCCTTTAAGGATCCCCAATGACCCCTTATCATGTTTTGTATCCCTTTTGAGATGACGTTGTTTTTTCTTTTAAATAACTCATTACGAGGCTGTATAAAGTTTTTTACAAGATTAATTATTTATTAGTGGACTCTGGTCTACGTATTAGAGCCGCCTTGACCTTTCTATGTATATTTTGAGACATGGGTACGAAAGAAAGAAACGCCCTTTGTATGTGGAATTATTTGTTTAGTATAGGTATTTTGCCATAAAAATAATATGCACCTTGTCCTGGCATGGAAATAATTCTATTGAAGAGTGTCTTTTTTTAAAGAAATTCTGTTTCTTTAAGATTCCTTTGTAAATTTCATCATTTTTTTCTAATTATTAAATAAATGTATTACAAATGAGGCCTAAAACAACATGGCGTGATATTTAATGTCCTATGAAGTCTGTGAAAAGGTAGGAGAAATGCCTTTTGTCTGTCATTCAAAGGTTTTTCAATAGTCATGCACAAAGAAAATTTGGTCAACACAAATTATTGTAAACATATTTCCTGACACTCTCCTACTCTTTTTGTGTGTAAAACTAGTGATGTACACTAACCAAGTCCAAGTTACAATCTTTTTAGATTTTTTTTTAATAGTAAGGAAGTTCAAGTTATAAAATATCAATCACAAGTCTAAAGCATAGTCCTTGAAATACATACAGTGTCATGGACGAAGTCGATATTTTGTTGTCCTTTAGATATTCAAAATATTGAAAATTAAAGTTTAACGTTCACTTCAAAAGTATGAAAAAAGTACGTACAGTATGTACATATAATCGAATGAAATCTTCTTAACACTTTATATTGCTTTGGTTTACGTCTCAGTTTTCTATACTAAATTGCATATCTTCACATGATGTCACTTTGTTAATAAATTTCCAAAACCGACTTGTACATGTAAGTTCCAAATCACAAACTTTAATCAAGGTTTTCAACAGACTAGACAAACCAACCCATAGCTTCTACAGTTCTTTAATAAGTCCTTTATAAGTCAAGCCCCAGCTTTGGCTTCTTTACATCACTAATAAAAAACTTTATAGTATACCTTAAAATATTAGCATATTTTTAAAAACATTTCATGCATTTTATTTATACTCAAATATATATTTATACTGCTATGGGCAGTGTACATGTGCCAATGTTTTTTTCAACTTTCCAAACAGTTACTTAAATCTGTATTAAGTCAAACTCTACAGAATATAATAATATCTGTTGTGTTAAGATATGCCATTACATTAATAATAGTAAGGTCGGTTCTATGAGTAATACATGAATATATCTCGGGAAATAAACCACAAATTCGCAAAATTTTAAAAGAATAGAGTCTGAAAAATTCATTTAAACTTTTTTGATTTACAAAACATTTCTTTAAATTACATTTTAGTTATCATCTTCCAGACATTTGAAAAAAATTGATTTGATTTTTGCTGTTCACAAAAGAACCAACCCGTATTTCAGTGTATATCTCAGTGTCTATTGCAAGACAAAAACATTTATCCCCAAAATATTATATTCAAATTTCCCGGTATTTTTACTTATAACATGAACTCTACTCTACCTATTTGATACTACAATTAATCCCATATGACCTTTAATTGTACATAACATACATATATATCATATATGTATAAATATGTATGTACAAAAATAAGTGATATTTGATAGCATTAGAAAAAAATCTGATATTTGAGTCGTTGCTATGATACTTTTAATAGTCATTTTTAACAAACTTAATCATTAATGGATATAAATATGTTAAGCCTATTTGTATGAACACAAACTTTAATAATATAATGAACATAGTTCTTGACATTTAGTAGTTATATTATTGCTGAGAAAGTGTATGAGTATTTGAATTTAATGTTATATGTAGATTTGAATAACTTATAAATAGTAATAAATAAAATTATTGCTATCAAAAAAAAAAAAAATTAAACCAATTATTTGAATGATTTGAAAATTAGTTTTCAATTCATGAAATATTTGATTATAGTATTTTTTTTTTAAATTTCAAAAGCTTCTTTAAAAATTAAAGTCAGTCATTTATTTTTGATAAATTAGTCCTTATAACCTTTATTACATTAAGTAGCCACCAAAAGTTTCTGACTTTTGAAATGTATCCATGTCAATTCCTTAGAGAAAGGGAAAAAATTGAAATCAATTATTTTCAATTTTTTATCAAATTTGTGAGATGGTTAGAAATTATATTAAATTGTTTTTTTTTTGAAAAGCACACAGATACTCATAGGAAAAAATTTATTTTAGTCTCTGAAAAACGCTTTCAAAATTATAATTTTTTTTTAGAAGGTCCTTCGAATCAGCCTTGGTTTTGAGACCTTTTTTTTTTTTGAAGGTACAAGTCTCGCTCCCATTAAGTATTGGTTTCGTATTGATCTCAGTGTTAATTAGATATTCCTTCGACCATTGAGATTTGTTTGGTAAAAAATTATCAAATTGCTCAGAGTTAGAACTTATAAACCCATGCATGAAATATAATATATTTTCTGTCTTAAAAAACAGACGATGGGCAAAACTTTATTACTCGTGCTTAAGTCAAGAATACTAGTATAAGCAGAGTCAATTAATTTTTTGCTCTGTACTAATAATGTCATCTATATGCAATAATCAAAACTAGAAGGAAATAAAAATAGCTATACGAATAAACTTACCGTCCTTAAAATTGATTAAATCTACCAAAAAATAAACATTTGTGCACACTCATTTTCAAATTAAGATTGCGTACATTATTTAAAAAAAACACACACAAAAAAAAATTATGCTAATTACATAGCAAAATAAAAAGAAATTGTATGTAAAAAAATATTTTGAATTAAATATTTAAAACTTTGTATTTAGTATAAAAACTTATTTCTTTCTTTCTCAATAGCAATAATCCCCTGTTTGTTGTAACAGTTTCTTCTTTTTTTTTTACTGTAACAATTTTTGAAGGTTCTAGATTTAATACATGTGAGTAAAAATATGCATATTAAGAAACACATACCTGTAAAATCAGAAAGTCATAATTAAGAAAAATTACATTAACAAAATATATATTAACATTTAAAAATTTTTTTTTTTAAAAAACGACATTTTTTTTTCATTAAAAATTAAAATATAATTTATAAGAAATGTGTAAGACATATCTAATTAAAAACTTGTAAACTGTTTTTAATTAATAAATATTGTTTATTAAAATGTTTTAGAAATGTTACATCGAATATTGATTAGCTGTGCTTTTTGGTAGCTGATCTGCATATGTAAAATACAAACATACATTTATACTATAAACAGTTGAGAGATCAATATTTTACAATTTATCAAAGGGTAACAAATGAATAAAAAAACGAAAAAAAAAAAAAAACACTTATTCAATTTATTTACTATCTATGTAAGTCATAATTTATAGATAAAATAGTCTACATTGTAATCTAATCAACAAAATTATCCTTGAATTATTTACAGTACACATAAATGAATTTGCTTATTCAATTGTAAATTGACATAAAAATCATTCTTTTTTAATCAATAGATGTAAATAATTGAATGTTTGTTTGTTGTTATTCAATTTAAAATATCAGAATCCCAAAAAACTATATAATACATTTTTCCCAGTTTATAATAGTTTTATTATCTAAAAAAAAACTTTAATTTGACTAGCTGTTTGGATCTAAAACAGTCAAATAATTATTATTATTTTTATTTATTCAGAAAAAATGATTTATTCTCTATGTACACAAAATACTTTGTACCTTTTGTGGTAAATTTATGTAAATAACAATTAAATGTCTTCAAAAATATACTGAAGGCTTAATTACTGATAAAAATCATTACAGACCTACACTGTTGTACATATTACGTATAATGTATTACTAATTTGTTCATTAAACAAAAATGTATTCTGGGAAATTTTTCTTTTTCTAAAATATTACCTTAGGGTTTGAGGCATATATTTACACAAAGAAAAATTAAAAAAGAAGAAATTTGTTCAACTCTTGAGATTTTTTTTTGGTCAAATAACGAATTGTGAGTCACTCAAGTGTCATGTTAGTACTATATAGTCTGTTTTTTGAAGGTTAGCTATCATAAATGAACTTAATTACGCTTTGAACGTGAAATAACTCAATATCCAAGCTCTGTATACTAAATATTTGTATTCTATGTTTTATGAGTTATCTAAATACGGTTACAAAAACTGTATTGAGTCCATAATTACAGAACAATAACTGGAATATTCATATAAAGTTTTTTTGGCTTACACACAACATTTCTCTAAATTGAATTTTAGTAATCAACTTTCAGACATTTTAAAAAAAACGAAAAATTCGATTTTAGCTGCTTACAAAAGGACACGTATCTTATGAGTATTTTGACGTGTAATTTAACCCGGATGTCACAACTAATAGTGTCAACTTAAAATCAAAAACAAAAAGCATTTATTCTTATCAGAATTCCAAATAGAATTAAATTTTAATTTCCCAGTATTTTTTTCATATAAGAACTCTTGACTTAACGAATAAATTAAAAGAAAAATGAACCTTTCATAATTTGAAGAAGTTATAAAGGATGAGGGATACTTAGTAGATAGTTGATAATTTGATGTCACTACTATGGATTATAAAATAAGCTAATTCTGCTTAGACCACCTTACTACTCATTGAAAAAGTTTACTCTTAAACATATAAATACACAACATTCTTTCAAGTAGAATGATATTGAAATGATTGGATTATCTTCTCTAAGAAATAAAAGTTGTATTAAAGAGAGCTCATTAAATTTAATGTTTGTTTGTAGATATAGCACAGAGGGACTTGCCAGAGTGTTTTCTTTATTAAATCAACCTATAACTTGATTATGTAGACTTTTTTTACCCACTCACAACATATGCAAGAACAGCAACAACGAAGCAACAACAGCTATGGAATATACCTTTTTACGTTTCAATATGGAAATAAGCAAGTTCAATATGGGAATAAACACACTTAACTTGAACTTGTTTATCCTCATATTGTACTTGTTTATTCCCGTATTGAACTTGAAAAGGTATAGATTTGACTTGATGCAATTTTTTTTTTCTGATATCTGCTCATCAACAAATTTTGGTGTATAGATATATATATGTACATATTTTAATTAATGCAGTCGTTATATGGATAACAGTTATTATGTATATACGTATGTTTAATTCAAGGCATGTACTGCACACACATCATGCATTATCAAAAAGAAAGAAAGCTCAAAGAGAATAATGCATTTCTATGTACATATATACATGTACATGTATATATATATATATATATTCAATTTTCCGTTTGATCAAATTAATAGGTACAACAATCAGAAAATAAAACAATTGTTATCGATAAATACATATATAAATATATATTGTATAAATGTATATATACAAAACAGGTATTATTGCGATAATATTTGCTAGATATTTATTTGTACATATAAATATATAAATGCTTGTATGCACAAGTGTAGGCCTAGCTAAATCCATGTAATCGATTAATGTACTTACATACATAAATATGTAATTTTAAATTTGAGTTATGAAACTTTGGTTCAATGGTGGATATACTGTGTGCATTTGTGAATGTCTATTCAATATTTTTTGTTATCGACTAGCTCTTTTTTATTTATCTACCTGAAAACTCATATATTTGGAGAGACATAACCGAATGGCACGACATCTGTAGAGCTACTAAAATTATTTTTTCCTATTTTATATTTATGGAAAAAAAATATTCGTTATTATTTATATTGCTGCAATTAATATTATTATTTCATTTCATTTTAGCGTTATATCAAGTCAAATACATCATTACGAATTTTGATCAAAATTTAGGATGATTATAATGAACAAACATTCAGTGTGTGCAATTTTAGACTTTAAGCCCCCGGTAGCTTGTTTAGGAGTCCTTCAAAGTTTGAGCCACCTTTTAAAATACCTTTCAACTTCAGTAAACTAAAATTTTTTTGTCCTAGAGGAAACTAATTTCAAAAAAAAGCTCCTTCCAAATCCTAGTTTATTCTATTACAATATATATATTTTAAATATAACATTTGTGCAAAAAAAGTTTAAAAATATTGTGGCTCTTAAAATCAGTCAGCAATTTATTATTTTTTCAACTTTTTGTTAGAACCTTAAACTACTCTTATTCAATAAATTTGCTTAAATAAAATAAAATGGGATCATCTTCATTCGGGGTCAACATTAGAAAGTATTAATTTATCCCTCGCACAACGTAATTTAATTATAATCCCTTGAATAGAAGATAGGTTTATGCCCATCCTTTTGTAAGTTTGACATCTAATTGTCTTCTTGATGTATGTATAAATTTAATAGTAAGAAATGCTTCTCTCCTTGCCATTGACTTAAATAACAACTTTGCTTTGCTATATTATGACTATCCCCTCCCCCTATTCACATGTAGAATGATTTTAAAGCCTATGAATACGGCCTTGAAGGGCAGACTTAAAAAAACACCTGTATATATTTTATTTGAATTATTGGATATGTGTTTGGCTTTAAACGGTATAAATGGATGACTAAATTGTAAATATACAAAGTATACTTTCATTCAAATATAAAAAGACCCTGAAGAAATAACTTCAAAGAATATTGATGGACTACAAAGGGGAATATTTCTAACGTGTCAGTCAATCATATTTAGACTGCATACCTAGGAATGTAAATAATATGCAAAATGCCGCATGCAAGATTTTGGGGAGTTGGCTCTTCGAACAGTACTTTTTGTTTCCCAAAGTTGTTATCATTTTCCTTTCATTACTGAGGGGAGAACATCTACCTCATAGTAAAGATCTCGCATGAAGGAATACATGCATTAAGGTTAATAAAGCAAATAAAATGTAAACAAAAAGGGCTCAAGTCCTCGTATTATTATTATTAGTTAAAAATATATAATTTTCTGACATTAATTTGAGTTAATTTTCTGCCTACATAATGATATTATTTATTATTGATGTCTTCATTTGTATATATAAAGGAGAATAGCAGCTTGTAGCTCCGTAAAACGTCATGACAGCTCAAGCTGCTTCCCTCTCAACATTCATCAAATTATCAGAGTTACCAGGTAGTTGATTTTCTCTTTCTTTTTATTTTACAGACCCCAATTGCATATTATTTACATTCCTATGTATACCTATTTATAAGTATAAACCTCAATTATTAGCTCAAAAATGATTATATATAAAGAATAAGCTATAAGAATAAGCTTTTTTATGCTCTTGTTTTTTCTCTCCATAGATAACCATTTACTCAATTTATGAACAAAGGGATGGAGGGGGAGGGAAACGAATCGCTACAACAACATTAACAAACAAACCCATTCAAAAATGGTTTTTTGAAGAAGAATGAGAGCATCACCAGGAAACATATTATTGTTTCTTTTGAAGATGTTTTGTTTGATGCGCAGTCATGTGAATTGAGATTATTTATCGTGAAGTTTATTTAGTATTGTTTTTAGGTTTATCTTTCAACCAAAGGTTTCCTCTTTTTATTTCCTTCCCAACTCTTGTGGATTTATCAAGAAATACTTTGGAAATCTCTTCAGAGCATCTTTTTTAAAAAAGAGTTAATGGGATATTTGTTTATCCATCGCCACACCTTTTTATAATTTGCCAAAATAAATACAGCTAAAGCAGTATTTAATAAATTTTGTGCCATAATATTGCAAATATTTATAAAGAGAAAAAGTTCAGGATTTCCACTTTGTGTATAGCACAATGAAATAATCTTTTAAAAACACAGAGATGGAAAATCAAATGTACATATGAGAGAATAAAAATATAATTTTTAAACAAATATTGTCAATTAATTTATTTTCAAAATAAATAAACAAGTTCTCGTGTCATTGACTTTTACATGTATAAAAAAATACTATGGTGTATATATAATACAAAATAACATTCAATTAGTAGCTTTGATTCCGTGCTATAACATATATAAATGTATATGTAATTGCATGATAGTATATATTTTTTTACCCATCTTTTGTTGAAAAAAACCTGATCCTATAATTATTGTATGTAGAGAAAAAAAAATATTATGTTGATAGAATCGTTATTAGTTTCACATGCTACTCGAGAAAGCAATTAACTTTTTTTCTGCTTTCATCTTTTATAAGTGTAAGGTTGTACATTTTTTCTATTTTTTTAAATCAATATGAGACGTAGTGATATTTAAAAATCATCAAATGTTTGAGTCCCATGTGAATTGATGTACTTTTTTTGATATTTTTGTACTTCCAAACTAAGATTTTAAATTAAATAGCATCAATTAAAACGTTATACAGGTGTGTTCGTTTAAGATGAGACACTCGATTTTAGACTGAATAAAAGGCATTGCTATTTAATTTTGTACTTTTATTACATATATTAAGAGAGAAAATGTTCACTCAATCCATCCACCGTTGTTAGCAATAATCTATTCCAGCTTATCCCTTAACTTTTTACAGCTGTTCTTAATAAAGCTCAGGTCCACGTTGGCTCAAGTGTCAAGGATGGCTGTCCTCAACTAGTCCTTGCTCCTGAATTGGATGTCACTGAATCTGCCCTTCAAATGCCCAAATTTGGCGTAGTCCATTGGTGCAGCATTAGGTGAGTGGGGAGGCCAACAATCCTTTGGGATTTTCCTTCATCAACAACTCTTGCGTGACTTTGGAGTTGTGATAGCTGATGCCGACTTGCTGCAGCCACCAGTCTTCTCCGTTGGTCCTCCTGGCCCAGGAGAAAATTTCCTTTCTCAAATAGTTAAAGATTTCTGTCGGTGTCTTGCCTTGGTCAGAAAGGGCTAAAATAGCATTTCTGCAATCCATCTGAGTCGTCGGATTCATGTTTGTCATGATGATAATCAGGATGAAATTCTTAATCACTCTGTCAATGGATTCACTGATGGGCTGACAAGAAGCAATCATAATGCTACATCATTTTTATGGTCAAATTTAAGCGAACACATCTGTTTCTATTCTAACAAATATTTTGACTTATTGAGTATTATTCTAAAACTATTTACAATATATATTTTGCAAATACATTTAGCCAACTAAAACTTTATCCATAGCTTATCCATTGAGGTCTTGAGCCTCATAAAAGACTACAAAATGCGGAGCAGTTAACTAAGCCGAGGTTGTGTAGTGAGCTATAGTGTAGTTTGTGTTACCCTCAATACCTTCTAGTGTACTAAAATGAGACAAGTGAGTTTGTACAAAAAATTGATGATATGGACGTCAATTCTCCAATTTTTTTCAAAGGGTGTATAATAGTACCATTGTCTGAGAGACGAAGAGCGTTTGCAAGATATGTTAAAAAGGTTAGTAAACTATAAACTTTGAGTCAATGTGAAGCAAAAAAAAAATCACACGGAATAGGAAAAAAAGTTAATTAATTTGCCTATACACTTTGATTCTGAGTTGTGAGTTCAAGTAGCTCTTATTCAGTCATCAGTTGTTGATGCCTCAAAATAAGATAGCCGACTTTCAAAATGGTGAAACAATAAAAATACTCCCTATTACATATAGGTAATTTTAATTGGATTAACATGAATTGAAGTACACTAGAGTTTTCTATGTAGATAAAATCTTTGTAACTATATTTTTTCAAGCAACATCAAAGTATAATTTATTGTGATTTTTACAACAATCGAATTATATTTTATAAATTCAGATCATATTTTCAATATATATATGTATACATATATATATGAACTCAACGGTCAAATGATTCCATATTTGAACAAAGGCATCCAATATATTTTATTTAGTTCTCTGTAATAAACTCGTTTTTATCTATATATTTCAGAGTCACGTTCTAATCTTTTTTAAACTATTCCCTGAGGGACATAACTTGAAATCCTTTCTTTATTTTGATTCATAAAAATTCTTTTTATAAATTCATAAATGTCAGTCACAAATAAAATTTCCTTTCTTCTCCTACGATCCTTCGGAATAAGCAGTTGATTCTTTTTTTCATAATTGCTTACTTACATTTTAAAATGATTTACAAAAACAAGATATGCTTCTAATTTTTGTGTATAAGTTTTGTCTGGTGTTTTTTAACACTAGAATGATTTAGGGCATGAATAATTTTTTTTAAAGAAACTATTTATATTTCTAAATGAGAAAGTAATTACGTTCATTTAAAAAAACAAACAAAAAAAAACACAATAATTTTCTCTGAAGCCCAAACAAAAAACTTTTTAAAATTGTACATTTTTTTTCTTTGCATTTTCTTCTTTTCATATATGATCCTTGCATTCTCAATCAAAGAAGTATGCAAGAATGTCTCTTCAGTCTTCATTTTCTTCAAACAAAAGAAAAGTGATTAATTAACCTGTTTGTTTTTACTCCCGATACAGTCTACTTGATTCTTCACTCATCGTCATCTCATCTTGAATTATTACTTAAGAAAAAAGTTTGAACATACATATATATTTTGTATATCATTTCACTATTCAAGAGTTTACAGAAATTATAATGACACTTTGTATTGTATGACACTTAATTTGCAAGTGTTTTTAATTTGAGTAATGAAGCTTTCTAAACCATTTTATCATTTTAGAGGATGCTAGATTCAAAAGCTGTTAAAGTGCATTTAACTCAACAATTTATTTTGATAAATAATTGTCATATTGTGATCAGAAAAAATGTTCAGAAAGTAATCTCTTCTGGATCTTGAAAAAGCAGAACTTTAATCTATAGCTTTGTAGTAGTTATATTCTTGTTTTCATGGTTCTTTTTAGTATATGTAAATAAGAAGTTAGGAGCCTTCAATATTATGAGTAATGTTAACCTAATCAAAGAAATGTTTTAATGGTATTTTAGATTTTTATAGGTACGTCAAATATCACCAAGATATAAAAGAAATTGATGAAGTGTTGAAGTTAGCTTGTTACGATCTTTTATGAGTAAAACGATTATTTTTCACTCCGCAAGATGTCGCTTTTGATATATATATATATATATGTATGTAGTTTTGATATATTCAATTACGTCATTAACAGAAAAAACGTCAATTTAATTACTTTTTCTCGTAAAGTTTGTATTTTTTTTTGCCCTTTCTATAATTAATCTTGTTAATTAAAATAACAAAGTTAATTCATTCACTTTGCATTGTTTGTAATAATAGAATAATAACTAAAATACTCCTAGATCAGTGGTTCGTAACCTGGGTTCGATCGAACCCTAAGATTTTGATGGTTTGTTTAACCCCAATTTTATGATTTGGGGTGTCACATTCTGCTAATCCATAAAAAAAAAAAAAATTATTTTTCCAACTACGAAGGGTTTGATGAATGTATGTATGGAACTTGTGGGGTTCATTACCTCTAACAATATTAAGAACCATGGCCCTAGATCATCTAGTAGACCCAAAAAAAACCCGTAATTTTGTAGTTCATTAAATTTTGCATAAAGTAATCACATGATTGTCATTTTATAACTTCCTTTTATAGCTTTGAAAAATCAGAAAAACTATTAGTTGAACATTTAATACTTTTGTGGTAGATTTTCAATGAAAAATCCTTGAAAATAAAGATTCGTTTCAAAAATTGGAAGTTTTGTTAGGGCGAAAAGTTGATTGATGATTGAATAAAGTATTCGGTTGTAAAAATTGGAGGTATTCTTAGGACATAATTTGAAGGATAATTCGTGTTTTTATCTAAAACTTTTTGTTTATTAAAGTTGAATATTTATGTAAAGATACTTATAATGTTTTCGAAGCAACACAAATACAATCTGAATCTAAGAATACTTCAGCTCTTGTATGCCATAAATAATTACAATGTATGCTGTTGTTGTTTTTAAATTGTTTAATAGTCAAAATTATGAGTAAACAAAAAAGTTTGAAGTGAAAAACCTATCAAAAAAAAGAATTTTTTTATTGCATTTTTTTTTTGCAAACACGGTTATTTTTTATAATAACAAAAACTCTGTAGTTTTAAAAGAAATAATTTAGCTGATCAAAATATTATACTTATTTTAAGTTAGGAGTGGTAATTAATTTTCTAAATTAAAATTATAATTCAATATGCCAAGTATGATATTACTCAGAATGCAACGAAAATTTGCTTGAATAAAGTGTAAATTTATTTAAGCAAATTCCATATATTGGTAACTTGGAGAGAATTATATATGGCACTTATGAATCCTTGTTATTCTTTCTATGGCCCATAATAAGAAGATGATTGCTTTCATCGTCAGGTCCAATTTTGAATGCTCTTTTATTTTATAAACAGTTCTTTATACATTTTTACAGATAGCAATAATTTATATATATATAGGGTGAGTGCGATCTTTGACAACCAAATTTACTTCTATTTCAAAAAACTTAAATATCTCAAAAACTAATGAACTGATTTTAATGAAATTAGCACTATATGAAAGCTAGATCAATATAAAATCGACGCTAACAGCAATGACGGCCTCGATCCTGGTCCGAAATCTCAAGCATGTCTTGATGACGACGTCCTCCTTCATGTCCTTGAACTCCTTCGTGATCCTTTTGATCAACTCCTATTTTGTATTTTTTATATATATGTAACCTTGTGTCAGTCTCAGAACACATCAAGTCTTGAATATCTTTTCTGTAGATCAAGTAAATTCTTAAGCCTGAAGTTTAATAGAGACTTAAACTGAACACGAACTTGATTTGTAGTCGAGACTCAAGTTTTTATTTTTGAGATCTAGTCGATTCTAAAGTCACAATTTAATGAGTGTTTGAATCTTGTGTTCAAGTCTCCCAGCTCTGATTCCCTTATATCTCATGTAGTAAGGAACATTAATAGCTACATCGGCACACTCAAAGCATCTACTCTCTTTTCTTAGAGTTTGCAAGTCCGTTACGTAGGAAGTTATACCCGTTATAGTGGCTTTTCATTACTTTGTTAGTATACAAATCCATAGCAATCAAAGCAAGGCCCAATAAGTTCCAATAAACTACAATGTGAGGCAATGTATAACACTAATAATAAATAAAAAATTACATTAAGCAAACTTTTTTAAATTCATTTCTGAGTAGGTCATTAATTTATTTGATGTATGGAAAACTAATTAATTGTATGTATTACGAATTAAATAGAATGTGGTATGGAATTTTATATTTAGTTATTCATATGACTGTGCTCTTAGTTTAAGTAAATGTAATTACAAATATAGGTAGGTATGTACACATAACTATTTCAGAAAATATTTTTCCCCCTCAAACACACACACAAAAAAAAAAAAAAAAAATTCCAAACTTCGTAATCCCATACATATATTATATGTATATTTATAAATATACATTTATTGTGTAAGCCTAAATATATTGAGTTATCATTCTTACATATTAATTCTGCCCCCCCCCCTCCTTCTCATTTTTTTTATTTATGTCTTTTTTTTATATGCACTATTATCTACAGATGTTCATAGTCGAATCTGCATAAAGGAAGAAACATTTCTTAAGCAAAATAAAGAAGATAATCTGAAGATTATTATTAACATATTTTAATAATAAAAAAGTTTTAAAAATATATCGAAAATGAATACGCCACATATTTATACTTTGATATGTATAAATATGTTCTTTATGCCTTTAAACGCAAGGGCTTCATTATACATAAATGGAGCCTTTCTATGTACATATATGATATTTTGAAAGGCAAGCATCATTTTTATGGAGAGCATAATGAACCAATTTTAATAAAAACCCTTCTTGCTTCTCTTAGACGTGCAACAGCTTAGATTTTTTTCCTTTTTTATAGCCAATAGATGAACATTTCATGTAGTCTGCATATTTCTTCAACATGGCGTCGTCCCTTTTGGTCAGTTATTTTATTATTGACGTAAAACTTCTTATTTTTCAATAGTTAAATAAGTGAATTTATAATGCGCCCATTGATTCATATTCATCACAGAGTTCTTCCATATCTTTAATAGAAGTTCAGAAAAGTTTCTCCAAAATTGATGCAGAACATGGAAACAATCATAGTAAATTTTTGGGCCATCAGACATATGTACATAATGCAAACATATTGGATTCAACTGGTTTGTTGACAAATGGGTCACGTATCCATTCCTTGGCCGTTTGTAGGTCCTTTGAGGTGGGGAAGTAGAAAACAGAAATAACCAATTAATTCTTGTGTGGCCTGGGGATTGGAGACCAATGGTTTTGAGTATTGACTATTATGGGATTTGATAAATAAATCTGAGTTTAAGAACTTAAAGAACATTGTTATTGTATATAAGCATTTGGGAGCTTGTAATTTATCAAATTCACAAGACCAATTTTCAACATGATTGAGTCAAAAATATCTCTCTCAGTTATTGCAAAGTGAGTTGAAGAAATGGGACAGATGACGTGTAGTTGATCTAAATAAGGGGTAATACAATTGCTCAGTACTATAAGGAATAACTTGTGAAATAGAAGAAGTATCCGTATTGAGCAATTTTCTCCACCATATAATTGATGTCCATTCAAATACTTTTGTATTGAGGAAATTATTCATCAGCTCTCTTATCCACGGAGTTAGTTCTTCTTTGAATAATTGTTGATTTTATCTCCAAATTCTGCTATCCAATCCAAAACTTTACATTCCGCAACACACTTATACCAGCAACTTCTTTTTTCCTTCAGTCACAATTTTTGTAATGCCATTCAACAATAAGGACACTCCTTATTTAACTTCATCTGTATTTTACAACGACTTTTCCCTTCCCCCCTTCCTTAAATCTTCCAGTTTATTTATTAGAAAATTTGAATCAAAACATGCCTGCTCAAGATCAAATTGTAAGCTAGCACCAAATATTTCATATTCTTTCAACCCAAAGAATAAAAGTAGTTTTAGTGAGACTCAATGAATTAATTAAGCAAAAGATTCTGAAGAATACGTTTGTACCCTCTAGAAACACGACATTGTGTAAAAAAAAAAAAAAGAACTCATGGGGAATTCTGATGATTCAAGTCTTTTGAAGCAAACACACTTAGCACACTTAACATATATGTCACGATTGGTGTATAAACAAAAAAAGCAATTAAAAATACTCATTGTTTAAGTGAAAATCAAAGTTAAGTGATCCTTGACACTCGAGATACATAATAGAAATTCAACTGCTTTTGGAATTTACCATAGAAAAAGTCAACATCACTGCTTTAGTTAGCGCTAAATTTACAGCGTCCTGCTCCCTCATTTCTGGTTCTTCCATAGACTTTGATTCAATGAGAAGGATGATTCTTATTACTTTTCTGGCAAGATAGATAAAGAACAAGAATACTCGTTTCTGAGGAACCAGAATGAAACTAGGCCGAATATTTACCACAGTTTTTGTCATACAAGTTCAACTGAGTTCTTAAATGTCTACCGGGTCGATATTGGAAAATAACGATAAGAACGTTGAATATAACATACATTTGATCTATAACGATGTTTTAAATGTTATCGAATTTTAATACCCTTTGTTTTGTTTTTTTAAAGTTTGACTTTTATTTAATATATGTTGTTAATATGCTGTATTGGGATACATATCAATCATTAAAGGTTAGGCTTTAGTTGAATGGGATAATATTAACATTATAAATGTTTATATATTATCATTTTTATTCCTCTAGATCAGGGGTGTCAAACATACGGCCCGGAGGATAATTTGAAAGTGGAGAAATACATAAAAGAGGTGGATATATTTTTTAATTAAATGTAATCCACGTTTGAGGCACATGTGAGTCTTTCTTTATAAGTCTCATGTTGTAATCTCATATCAAGTTCATTATTATAATTTTCGATCTTCTAATTACTTAAAGTTTGTGCAATTTTGTGAAATGTTTTGTAAAAGTGTAATTCAATAAATTTTTAGCTAAATTTAACAATGTCCTTGTTCCTCTTTATATCAAAAGGAAGGGAAGACATGATATGTTGGTTATTTATAGAGCTAAGTATGCTATAATTTTCATGGTCAGACCCACGACGTCTATCTAGGTATCGTTTGTGGCCTGTGATGTGAAATGAGTTTGACACCCCTCCTCTAGATGTATATTATTATCTTCTATCTTTTTAAATTTGTTCATTTTATGTATTATATATCTGTTAATGAGTTGTCTATAAACTATAGTCTAAAGTTAAATAAAGAACCAATTAAAATGTTTTATGTAATATATAACTTATTATTGATTAAAAAAATAATTTTCTAAATGTTTTTTTTTTTTTTTGACATGCATTGAGTATTGTCAATGTATATTTTAATTTTAATAAGAATAAAAATGACATTTAGAATTTGTAATACTTGTTTTATGACTAATAAATTAGAAAGTTTTAAATCCTAAAAATTAATTATTTACATATCATCTAGAAAAAATTGTATATGAAGAAATGGTAAATGTCAAAAATTATTGGGAAGAATAATTTATATTTAATATTTCCTACTATTACATTAATTACTATTGCCTTGTTTATTTTTTCAAATTTGTGACGTCATTTTAAGCATTTTTTTCTCATTAAAGATTATTAACATTTTTTTTTGTCAGCACGAAAGTAATTATGTGCAAAATCAAAAAAATGTGAAATTTCAAATTTGTCCTTTTTACTTTAAAAATAAATGTAATTTCTTAAACTTTATAGGGACATTTTAGTCAATTAAATTTGACTCTATATGCAAATTTATGAAATTCAGTTGAAATATTCAGAAATATTATATATATTAATCTAATTATTAATTCATGATTATTGAGACTATATTTGATATTACATTTCAAATATGATCGCTTGATCATTTCAATGTTCAAACCCTTACTATCTCCTTATAAAAATATTTAACCCTGGGATGCATGGCCATTTTAAGCAACGTTTGAGTATTTTCTCATTTAATGTAATTAACTATTGGTTGAAAATACTAATAATATTTCTATAAATTCATTATATTTATGAATGTATTAATCAAAAAGTTCAAAGAAATATATTTTTCAATTGAAGGAATAGTCATTTTTTTATAATCATCTATTTTCGCAGGAAAAATAATTAACAAATATTTAAATTGAAGAATATTTTAGCATCAATGAAGATGTCAATAAGCTCTTTGAATTTCAACACCAAAACATATATTTAAGAGTTAAGATTAATATACGATCAAGGTGTTCGTAGGATTGCCCTCAGGTAAATTGCAATCAATTGCAAAAATATTTATATAGTTATCTACAGATAGATCTAATCCACTAAATTATCCTTTGATAGCTTTCCCATCAGAAGATGCACAAAAAAAAACCACCTTATAATTTCTTTAAATAGACTACAGGCAAGTGGAATTTGTGCAAGATAACCGTGGGACCTTAAGGTAGGTTAAAAACCCCTGCCACTACCACAAGGAACCTCCCCCCCCCCAACATAAGCACCTATGCTCTAAATCAACAGGATTTGTGGTGTACATATAATTTGGGTCAAAGGCATCTTAAATACCACTAGTACTGTTATACACCTGGTTCACAGGCTGTGCAGAATACTCTCAGAGCCCTCAGGTTCAAAAAACACTGCCACCAATTCTTGGACCATAGAGGACTCCTCCACGCTGGATGACTGGGAGGGGAACTTTTATCCGAAAACAAAAATCACAAATCATCATTCCAAGCACTTTTAAAATAATTCAAAATAAAGAATTTTAACTTCGCCAAATGGGCCATAAATAAATGAACTGGTATAAGGAGCCCTTCCCATAGTTTCATGGATTCCTTTTGTTGTCTCTATATAAAAATATTTTTATTCCTGCAATTGAGTCCATTTTACAAAAGAAAAAAGTCGGTTTCATATCTTAACACAACTAAATAAAGTCATATTCGATCGAAATTTATTTGTAAAAAAATATAATATTGCTTGTAAGTTCATTTTAAATTAAATATACTTATTGTCAGATTAACAAATTATGCATTGTACTATTAAAATAAGAAAAATTTAGACTACCATTGAAATTTCCAACTAAAAAAAATATAAAGTTTCTTTTAGTTTTGCTCTTATAAAATTGATATTGATTAGTTGAAGTGTCATAGCAACTTTTCGATGAGCTTTTCATTTTAAATCATAAACAAAAAATTGATATTGAGTTACCTTACAAAATATTTTTAGTAAGAACTACTTTTATTACAGGTGTTTACTATTATATATATATATATATATATATATAGTTAATGGTTTTACTATGATCAAATATGTATATACATATGTATATGGAAAATAAATGAGGCCCACTCTGACCATTCATTTATCAACAAGTTGACTTTTTTTAACTTTATACAAAGATATACGTTCTTAACTAAAGGGCTTTTCAATAAGGGCGACGCACTTTCTTTTTTAAATAAAATTAAAAGAGTTTGAGATATAAAGGAATTTATTCTTTAGTGTTGAAGTACATTCAATTACAATTAAGTATGGAATTCAATTTCTTTAGCATGACCACCACGGGCATGTTTGCAGAAGTCCAATTCTCGAATCCAGTTTTCTACTCCTTTTTCGCATAAATCGACCAAAGTTGCAGGAATTTGTCGTTCAATATTTGCTTTGAGCTCTTCATGTGTTGCTTGCTTATTGGTGAAGACCAATGACTTTACGTGACCCACTAGAAAATAGTCCAAAGGTGTCTAATCGCATGAAGTAGGCGGTCAATTGACTGGTCCATTTCTGGAAATAACACGTTCACAGAATTTGCTCTTCAATAAATCGATTGTATTGTTTGCTGTATCGCAAGGAGCACCGTCTTGTTGAAACCACATGTCATTTTAGTCTATATCATCCAAAATAATCTGTTATCATGACTCGATATCGATATCCATTCACAGTAACGTGACAATATCAACAAAAAATCATCAACAAAAAAGTATGGCCCAATAACACCACCGGCATGAAATCCACAACAAACAGTAATGGTGTCTCTTGAATGTGTTCTTGCCTGACCAATAACCCATATTTCACTTATTAACAAACCCATTGAGCCAAAAATGAGCTTGGTCGCTCAAAATAGTTTTTTTCGCAAAGTTGCCACAACCGAACGTGAATTTTGGTAATACATTTGGATAATTTGCAAAACCTGCTAAAGTCTGTACTGCTCCATGATGATTTGTAAGTAGAAATGTAAGCAAAACAATAAAAATACGGGACGTAGTTTGCCGTCCCTAATGAAATAAAAATGCGTCATCCCTATTGAAAAACCATTTAGAGATATGGGGTGCTTGTCAATTATATTAAATGTTATTTGAATATAATTAACTTCACTACATACATCAATTTAACTTCTATGTGGGTTTTTTGTGGACTCTTTTATCTCATTATAAAAGAGTCCACAAATATCTAACGAAGTACATATGTACACACATATATAGAATTTAAAAAAACCACCTTAACAAAAAAAAAGAGGAAATTGAAGGAATGGGTGAATAAATATTTGAAGATCAATTAGAGCATGCTTAATTTACGAACTAATGATCCACAAATAATTCCTTATTTCTATATTTTGTGAGGGTTTTTTCCATAACCAAGAGAAAAACAAGCTTCCACATCTATTATGTATATTTCTTGGCAAAAAAATATGCTTTTACGTAATGAGGATTTGGACTTCCCTAAACCCATGTTCAACCCATTACTATACATATGAGGAGAACAAAGGTTCATAATTGAACTAAAATGTTTATATTAAATCTTTTGAGGGGAAATAACTTCAAGAAAGAAATGTAGAAGAAAGAAAAGACAAACTCATCTGGCAAAACGGATTTTCAAAGAAATAAAATTCTGTATTTTTAGGGGGATCTTTTGTCTCTTCTCTGCAGAGTTGTTATCTTAATGTTGTATTCACCCGAATGAAAACTCAAAATCCCTACCAGAACAAAAACAAATGATATATATGAATGTATTTATAAAAATGGTTTCCATTACATGAATGTATCATTTACATACAAACTTGTTTGTATACTTATTCTTTTAAAAAAATCGTCAAAAAACCCTTCGTTTCCTTGTGTATGTATATGTAAGTAATATGACTTCTTCTTAGCTTGGTTTTTTTTTCTTGCCTTTTTTCCCAATTTTGCTTTGTCATAACAATACTTTTCCTAACAATCTTTTTACTTAGAGAGATATAAAAAAATACAAAATTTAAAATTGTCAAAAACGGTCCAATTTAAAGAAAATATAAATTTACTTTTCCTTTGATTTTTGATATCATAACTAATTTTATTTTCTTATAAATGTAGACTTATAAAGTCTATCCTAACTTTTAAAGAATCCGCCTTATAACTACACATACTTAAAATCTTTTTCCTATGTATATAGAGAAATTAAAAGAGTCAAAGTCAGTGGATAATTAGGAAAAAATATGTTTGTCTCCCCATGCCTTGTAAAATTTAGGATGAGTTTACTGTCTTAACAAGGGGCAGATATAGACAAATCAATGACTGATAAAAAAATACAAGGAATTCGTGATGTTATAAATATCTCACTCAAACGAGTAATAGAAAAAGCTTGAAATCAAGTGGTAGATAAGCACTTGTGTCATTTTCTTTATTTAATGACTGTGAGTTTAAATTTCTAGAATGCATAAATTATACTCAGTAATCCAAAGTTTAAATTACTAATAAGAGATCAAAACTACTATATATGTGTTGCATCCTTAGTTAGTTACCAACACAGGAAAAAAGTTTTATGGACTCCTTAACTGTATTTTGATCTATAAAAGATTAATGAGAAGAATCGATAATGGTTTGTGTATAAGAAAGACTATCAAAAAAAAGAAAAAGTAATTTATTGAAACACATGATAAAGAATTCCAGATATTTTGGCAGTAATAAAAGTGCAATAAAATTCAACACGACACTTACTATATATATATATATATATATATATATACGTTAAAACAAGACTTAATTCCTTTTGTTTTTGGGGATAACATTGTGATTTTCTTTTCTTACTAGATACAAAGGAAGATCTGTAATAACTACAATAGATCAGCTATTTAATTAAATAATCCCCAAACTTTTATACTGTAAATACTAGAGTTTTTTTTTATCTCCCCGCACCCTGAAGCAACGCCTCATACCACAATAAAACATATGGTGATCTTTTTAAATTTCCATATTAAATATTCCAATTTCTTTTTTCTCTTTTGACAAATTTAAATTGCAATTATTCAAAAAGCTTACGTATCTACCTTATTCCCCTTTAAAATAAACATAATATATATATATATATATATATTTAGTTCCTAATAGGATTCAATAAAGCCCCTTTGGGACCACTGCCAGACCCTCTATTATTCTGTCTCCCTTCACATGAATACATAATTTAAAACACGTTCCACAAACACCAAAATAAATTGATAGATAAGCGTCTCTCTCTCTCTCTCTCGTTGTGTGTCTTAACGATTATCGTTAACCACCACCATTTTATTCCCTCCTTTAAACATGACTCTCATTAGATTATAGTTAAGCATGTGTGTGTGTGTGTGTTTTGTCTACATACATTTGTGTACATAAATGTGATATGTGGATGAGATGTTTCTTTCTTGAAACATCCATTTGAGTTGAAATAAATAAAAATAACGATAAAGTTAAGATTATGTAAATTTATCTCTTGTAAATATAAAGCCATTTAGACAATAAATACCAAACAAGGGTTTTGATTGAATTGGAAATATATTCAAAATATGTTAAAAGAGCAGAGTGTCACAAACTTTCTATGTGGATACCTTTTTGCATATACATATATAGACTGTAAAAATGAGTATGAGCCTTCAATGTATAAATGATGAGGAATAAATAAAAAGAAACACTATTCAAGGCCCAATTTTTTGCCATTGCTGATTATAAAATTATACCCGAGACAAACTTTAAAAAGTTAATTAAGAGTATGGAGATTTTGAAAAAAAAAAGATTTTGTACAAAAAATGAAGTTATGAATACTTTTTGATAGTTATTTATTTATAATGGGTCTGTCTGAGTGATATCCCTATAACAAAAAACTTTTCTACAAATGTTTATATTTTTTATTTATTTGCTGTCATTTTATTAATAACTATAGCCCCCCTTGTTAGTGACCTGTAGATTGATTTGTTGGACTTGAATTAATTCTTGCTAAGCTGTGAACATTTATTTTCTATTAAATAGTAAATAGTGTGCTTTCACTTGGAGGAGTCATAAACAAACATTTTCAAACTATATAAAAATTAAAACCTTTTCTTCTGTAGACATAAAGAGTTTTAAAGTTTTTTTTTCATGATTTTAAAATGTATAAATGAACACTCTTAGATCATGTGGTTACTTTTCTTTGATTTGAATATCTTGATAAGTTAATATTTGGGATTTAAATTAACCCTCAAGTTCTCTTAATGCAAATTTTACTAAAACTACAAGCAACAACACATCAATTACACGATTTTTACTCAATATATTTCTTTTTTAACATCTATTTTCTTTCATAACTATGTACATTTATCATCAGGCATGCCTTCAACATGCCGTTGATTTCAGATTATTATAAAATCTGCAACGTCAGTGACAATACTCTATAGTTCAAAAAGAAATGAAGTAATTGTTCATATATCAGCTAACCTTTTGTCATTTATTATTTCTTTTTTTGGAGGAAAGAGGTTGAGAGAATGAGTTAATATAATATATAAACAAAAGAGGTTTTGTGATGTTACTCGATGTCTTTGACTTCTTTTTTTATTGTTGAAGGCATCGGAGTAAATTGATAAAGTGATGGTAATCAATTATAGTAAAAAAAAAAAATGGTGACAAGGGGCTTTTATTTTATTTTTTGGACCTCATCACTTTAATTGAAGGATATTGTATATTGAGAAAGAAAAAGAAAATGGCTCATTCCTGATTTTATTATTAAATTACATTCATTATTATGTTCTCGTTTGTCCATATTAACTTATTTCTGAATCAGTTAAAATGCATATATCTTAATTTTTTTTTCTCATAAGGTTATAGAACGTTAAACATTTTCTCACTCTGATTATCATGTATTTGTAAAGCTTATTTGCTTATACATTCAAAAATACAATGGCAGAGCAACGATACAAAAGATATTTTGTTTCACCGTTGAGTGAGCAATCCTTTAGATCACTTCAAAGCTATCAAAAAAAGTAATAACGATCAAGTGATCAATTTTTGTACAAATTAACTTGTTCAAGAATTGGTTTTTTGATTCCTAGGGGGTGCTAAATTATAACTAATTCTGCAACCTTTATGAAATTACCATTTTACTTCAATTTAAACAAGTTAAATTCTGTGAAATAAATACAAATATAAATATTATAATCAAACTGGTGGACTTTGCTACTTTTTTATTCATCATTCGACTACTATATGTATATTTTATATGTAAATGGCACGTGGGTGAATCACTTATACACACATCTATTGAAAGTAAAAACTTTTTATTTATTTAACATGCTACATTATTCAAATTCAAAACAAACACTCGTTGTCCGAGTGACTTTCTAAACATTTGATTCCACGTACAGGTCTAACATTTACACAATGCAGATATGACAAGATTGGACTTAATTAAGTCCAAAGTATTACACCTGATACAATGTCTTTAAAACATCAACAATACATTAACAACACAGTTTATTTTAATTTATGGACTACTCAGAGTTCAAATACCCATAATTAATTAAAGAAATGAGTTAGCAAAGCAGTTGTATCTCTAATTGTTCAATGAAGTGGAGAAGAAATATTTTTTTTTTCATCATTGGTGCTCAAATTAGCCGACAACTTTGATATATTTTCCCCTCCCCCCAAAGTCTCTCCATATTTCCATTCAACCTTTCCCTTGCTATCCTATATTCCTACATAACCTCTTCAATATATGCAAAATATTCTACATGTATTATGACTATTCTGTACAATATTTAAAATGACCTAATTAGTGGAGTTTGATAGTAATTTGATTATTGTATTTTCATTCAATGGCTGCTCTTCATGTGGGACAAGTATGTATGTAACATAGTAAACCCCCAATAATTCCACATCATCGTAATAAATAGTAATTAAATAACATTGACTTTTTTTTCTTGTCATAAAACCATTTATGAGTGTGTTTGTCTACTCCTGATATTATGTACATACATGTACAGAGTACATATATCTATTTATTTTAGTCCATAGTTATAATTACATATGCACAGAGTGAATCATGGGGTTCTAGGGGTCTAAGGAAGTTAAAAATTTTTTGCATTAATATACATACATATGAGAAAAATAACATTTAGGGTTATAAGCATGTATATACTTTTACTAAGTATGTACCTATGTAACATATATGTATTGCAAATTGATGTGAGCCTTATAACATACATACATATGTAATATTGCTCTACACTTTTTAAAATATATGTATATATATATACATATAAATATAGAAAGGAAGTCAATTTTCTTCCTCTCTTCATTTGATGCATGACTTTGGCATGGAATACTTATAAATATATATATATATATATATATATATATGCATAAAAAAACGGCTAAATAATGAAAAGTATATCCATTTATATTTTCAAAAAAAAAAACTTGTCAAAGGAATATTTTTTTAACCATATGTAACAAGGTCTTTTTATGATCCATGTATTCACCCCCCCCCCCCTCTCCCCTCTATAAACCGTTATTAGAATAATTTAAACTTCTGTTTTTATTATACCTGTACTCACATGATCAATGATTAACAAATGACGGGGATAGAGCATGACTTTACACAATTGAAAAAAAATATATGATCAAACACACAACATTTAGGAGCACTATGAAAAACAAAAAGTTACTCAAGATACAAACTCATATATGTACAAATGAATTTGTTGAGAATTTCCTTCTTTTCTTTTCTTTTTTTTTTTTTTGACTGCAAAGGTTTCTATAAGAAGTAAAACTTTTTCTTGTTGTTGTAAAATGGATATAAATAAATAAATAGAAAGGTCAAAATAATAGGAATGGGCATTTTGAAGAGTGTGAGGAGAAAGGGGGAGTCATACATGTGGTAGCATTGGTTTAAGAACCCTTCCTAACAGTTGTTATTTTGAAGTGTGAAAAAATATATTACTGCTAGCCTCTTCTTTACTGAAAATAATAGCCTTACTGCATTTTAAATAAATAACTGTAAAAAACAGTAGTACCAACCGTTTTTACTTTTATTTTTTTTCTATAAAATTGTTTAATAAAGTTTTTTCCTGAAGAAATTACTGATTTTCTTTTAGAGTGCAGTACATTTTTACACTTCCTTCTCCTAGGACTTGCCAAGAAAATAAATAGTAAAATTAACGAATATAGAGAATAGTTGTTTAAAAAAAATTAGTATAAAAAGTCATTGATGATGAAACCTTTCGTTAGTACACCAATAATTTTCTATTTGAATTTTCTCCAATAATTATAATTCTAGAGTAAAGATAAAAAAAGATGTACGACGGGTAGTCGATTTATTAATCAGAATCACAATTTTTACGAATAAATTATGATCATACAGCAAGGACCGACTGTATTTTGATAATATCATATCTTTAATCTCACGTAATTTCCACCATAAAATATAATTGTAGTCACATTAATATATTTGTGTAAAGTCATTGTGTTTGTTGTAATCAAATGATCAGTGATTAAAACATCAAGTTCCTTTATTTTCTGCATAAAAATGAGAACAAACAATGCATTTATTTATTTTTTTCAACATGGGTACATGTAGTAAAGTTTTGATTTTTCAAAATGTAGGAAAACTCACTCAGTAACTACTGACTCCTAATTTCTTCAAAGTCTCACAAACAAGTGGATATTAAAGGATAAACGATTGTAATATTTCCATACACGACCTGACGGACATATATGGTCCCAAAAAAACAACTCTTGAATAGCTCAGATCAGAGTTCAGTCAATATACAATAAATGAACATACTTTGGAAGAATCAATTTATAATCTAAACTGCTCTTCATGACGTCATAATGACAAAAAATGATTATATATATTTTTTTTCCTTTTTGTTCGAATTGATTTGTATTTTTTACATGGAAATTATAACAATTTTTCTTATTATTCCGGGAAAAACTTCCCACCTAGATTTGAAAATTTGGCCAAAGTATATTTGTAAATTGAATAACCAAGCTTTTACATCATCATCCACAGGAGTTACATCAAACTTTGTGAAAAGGTGAAATTTGTGTGTTCACCATTTCTTAGTAGTTTTTAAACTTTTAAATTTTAATTGAAATTTGGAAAACAAAACAAAACAATGATTAGCTCTCGAAAAAAACTCCCCTTACAATAGGATTATTAAATTACTGTCTCTTTAATGACCTCCTTTATTTTAAAACAACAACTTTATTTGTAATCCATACTAAGCAAGAATACAAGAAACAACACAAATCTATCGTGTTTAAAGAAATAATAGACTGTTGAGTATGTAAAGAAATAAAATTACATGCATAAGCACATGTTCTTCGAGCGTCTAAACATGTATGCAAATAAATATTCTGCAAACATTCATTTTGCAATGAGAAATGCCTATGCATTAAATACAACAACTACCCAAGAAACAAATTTATATACTAAATAGAAAGAAAGATATAAATACCCTTCATCCACTCTAACTGTTTTGTACATGATAGGCCATTAGACGTGTTATTTTTCCTATGTTTACGAGTACTTTGAGAGTAGTAATTTAGATATTTGGACATCAATTCGCAAAATAAAAAAAAGAACAAATACATATTTTATGAAGAAATAAATTACTAAAATATACAAGAAATGAAATTTACTACAAATATATGAGTCACGTAGCAATCCTTTTTTACATTTCTTAATCTTTCTTCATGTAAAAAAAAAAGAAATAAGGCTCAGAGTTATATAATAAGTAGTTAATGTCGTCAGTGTCTATACATAATTGAGCTATTATCTGTTTAGTAAAAACGAAAATAATTCATAAGTTACGGAAAATTATTTCATTTCGAACAAACCAATTTTTATACTAAATATTAGTAAGGTGAATGATATTTCAAATCAACAGTTCAAAAATACAAAAAGACATGATAATTGCTGATGATTTAGAGATACCATGATTATGAAAGTATACTTCAAATAATTTGACTGATCATTAAATCATAATAAAATTAGAAAGGTATTTCAACAATAAGGTATTGGTTTAATTTTCTCATATACAATATTAAAAAAAGCCTATAGGGTTCAATATTACTTATGATGTACTATTTATAATTTGGGGTTATTTTTATATCAAGAAATTATAAAGAATTTTTTTCCCCTGCATTTAATGTGCTCTCTATTTGTAAAATTATTTTACAAAAAACAAAAAAAAATATGTATATGTATACAATTGAAGAAAAAATATAAAATTTTCATCATCAAGTATTTAAAATTTGTGTCAAATCAACAAGAAAGCAAGTTTGTTTTAAAATATTGAAAAGGAGAAAATCCACTTTTAAGTATATTTTTACTTCATAAATATAACGATCAAATATTTCAGAGTCATTTTAGGACTTATACTACACTGTTTTTGCTAAAATGTCACTTTATATCGAGAAATCAAGAAGAGTTGTTGTCTATCCAGTAGAGCAATCGGATAAATGTTACAACTTCACATGGAGCGTATATGATCCCACAAAGAACGTCCATCCTTTTCATCGCCCCAGAGGATTATTTAGTTGCAGTTGGCTTTAATCTTAACTATTAAGAATCAACTTACTCTGCTATCATGCTCACCCTGAATCATAGTAATATTAACTACATAGTTAGAAATATCAGATGTTTTTTATTCGTGATTGTGGCTGGTATTTTTTTCTACAATTAAGTTGCAATTATTGGAGTCATTATTTAAATAATCGAAATATATTATAAATACAAACGAAAAAAGAGAATGTCTTCAAGAATATGATAGCAGTTTTAACTCATTTTTGAAATATTTTAGATAAATTTGATCTTTTGTTGACTAGACACCTTTTTCTTTAGTTTTTTTTTGAAAGAATAGAAAATAGAAATAGAAAAGTTTTATTTTCTCTAAAAAAAAACACACACACACACACTCAAATTTAATGAATTCTAAATTCCCAAAAAAATTGATGCTATGTACATCTATTTTATGTGTAATAACGACTCAGAATCCTCTCATTTTCTTAGTGGAAGAAGAAGTAGAGAGAGAATAAAATAATACCCATTAGAGTCTAATCAAATAATTACATCTATGCCATTAAATAATGGTAGATGTAGAGAAAGACATTATTAGGCCTTCATGAATGTGCTACAATTTTTCTTTTTCCTTGCTTTATGTACATATATGTATGACTCTCTAAATGTGTACCAATGAAGGAAATACATTTGTCATCATTTTATAACTCAACAAAATAAATTTAGACAAATATATGTGAAGAGTAAGCATAAAAAAGGCTCCCTATGAATTTTAATAACACTTACTCTCTTCAATTTTTATGATTTTTTTTAATAAAAATGAATATATTCTTGACCTTCATGATTAGGGCAATCATTAATAATTGTCAGTTATTCCAATAAGTTAAGAAAATATGATTCATTGTCACAGTTAAAGCCAAGTTGCCCTTTATATAGTCGAATAAATATGTAGTTAAGTAGTTTAAAGTGAAGTAGAGACTCCTTCCTATTGTATAATCTGTTTAAGGGTTTTTATTGACTGTTTGTACATATATATATTTATAAAATAAAAATTATATAAATATCTTTAAAAGTTCAGTTTCTCTCTTCTTTTTCATTTAATTTTTTGTTATAGTTTGTTTCTCATATATATATATATATATATATATATACAGATATATATGCATTATACAAATACATGAATCAAGTACATACCTAGGCCTTCCAAGAGAAAGAGTGCAAAAAGTAATAGAAGCATTGCGTATGTAGATACAATCTTGTTACTATGTGCTCCTTTGATGTTTCTTGTTGATATAATTAGATTACAGCTTTTTTAATTTGTAGATACACCAAATTTGATGAAGGGCTTAGTAGTAGATGTGAAAGAAAGATTGTGCTACGCTCATCAACAGCTCATTCACAAAATCCATCGATTCCATTTTTATTCCTAATCTGAAAAAAATAATAGACATTAATATTATTATGAATAAAATATATTTAAAATTTTCAAGGTTTATACATGAAATTCCAACAAAATATTTAAGAGTTAGTCACACAATAAAAGAAAGTAATTTCATAATTTGGTTAAATGACCAGGGTGAATCTATAATATATTCAATCAGCAAGTCACATACAGCCCGACAACAACGTATTAGTTAGTGGCTAAGCTTCCAACATTTGTTTTCTTATTGTTTTGTTAATATTGTAACTGCAATTGTTCTCTATTCATTTATCGTTATAAATTTTAACTGCACATAGAGCTTAGGGTTATACATACATTTGTTTGAAGCTCGAATTGTTATTAAATAATGCTTTGTATCACTTTCACACTAATATTATTAATGAATTTGAGGTTTAAAATTAATTTTGAATAGTTTTTATATAGAAAGGTAAAGTACTTATGAGATCAAATTACTTCTAAATTCCTAAATTAATTTTTTCTAAGAACTCAAACACATATATAAACTTTTGTTTTTATAGTTTGTCTTCCATTATTTAAGTCATTCTCAAGTGTAGACAAGTGTTAAAAGTTTCCTTATGTCGTTTTTCAACTTAGAAATTCCCCTTTTAGTTTGGAACATACCAATAAATAGCATTTTTTTAATGAATAAAAAAATTGGTGTCCTTATTAGGTGATGGTAAAAATGTGTCATTTAGCTCATATTTACACTAAAAATCGATATTGGTCTGATTATACTAATATCCGTTATGCTATAGAGCAAATAAATAAATAATCAAAAACGATACTTTTCAATAAATGCCTAAAAGTTATTAATTTCTGAATGAAGTGTTTGCAAAAAATAGTAATGAAAGGATATTTTTTTTGTCGTATCATTATTTGATTAGTTCAATTGGTGGTTAATAAATATTTGTGCATAAGCAACCATTATTTGCTTAGTCTTTATATAAATAAACTACATAGTGACACATGCCTTGAAGGCAATTGATTTTTTTTTTTTGAGTAAGAAATAGAGAAAGTTGACATCCCAATATATGTATATGTAACTTTTTATCAACAGAATACAAATTGATACAAATCTTTCTATTCATAATTGAAAAAGTTGGACTTGTTCATAAAAAAATAGGAAAGTTGATATATATGTACTTTAGTAATATAAAATATCAATAAAATGGAGGAAGAGGATATGCTTAGTATAATCACCTATCCTATATGTAGTCTGAAAAAAGAAAAATTCTCATTTTTCATTCTAAAGATGATCATGCAGTTGTAACCTTCATTACATTGTATAAAATAGAAAAATACATTTATAATTAAATATCCGATTTCATTAGACCACAAGTTTATGCATGAAGTTGTGTTTTTCTTGTTTTGTTTTAATATAACAATAATCATTTCTGACTATCGGGGATTTATGTTTTAGAAAAGAAATTATATAATTACATATCAGCAATTTATTGGCTGGGCACCAGATTGCAACTAATGAAGGACATGAAACGATCAAATTTGTATATTTTATTGTGAGGATCCTGAGTTTGGATACAAATACACATTTTCATAGCCAAATATCTGACAACATCGGGTAATAATATAAAGCAAAGTTAATTCATTTGCTTCCTAAACTCATGGTTAAATAGCGAATACTTTTTTTCTACATTCAAACAAACATCAATTTCTCGTGACAATATCTGGCGTTTAAAATCCATAATTAAATACTTTGTACCAAAATTAATTTTTTTACATCAAATATTAACCCTTAATCTGTATTTTCGTTCATAAGCCCAGACCTTCACAAGCTCCAAGTCTGATGGATTCACTTCATTACAAATAAATTTATTCACAGGGTCATATAATATCAATTTGAAACTAAGCTTTCATATCTGATGAAGAAAGCCTTGACGTTGTATTGAAGCAAATACTAGAATACATTTTTCATTTTTTGTTATTCAAAAATAATCACGAACGTGTTCATAAAATCATATAATTGGAGTTTTTTATAAATTTTTTTAGTTGAGACATTAATCGTCTACGTGAATGTTGGATATGCGAATAATCGATAATGTATAGTGTACTTATGTTTTCCTTGTTTGTTTTTTTAAGAGTAAATTGTTTACTTTGAGTTACAGCAAGCTATATACTCCTTTCTCAATTAATAAACTATGTACTACACCTTGACGACAAATAATTTGAAATATTGATTCATTAAATATGGCACATTAGCCGACAAAATTTTATCAAATGATACCCAAAAGAACATTGTTTTGTATTGATTTATGTAGAAAAAGTTTTTTTTTAAATGCCTAGAAAAAGCATTCTCAAAAACAACTTTCTATTGATAGTTATAAAAACAAATGCTTTCCTTCATCAAAACAGAAATATTATATGATTCCATTTTTCTTGCACTTAAATCCAAGAGGTCATCAACGTTTTATCAGTCGTGAGTTACCCCAAATGTTAATCTTAAAAATCAATAGATTGTCATTCAAACTTTCTACATCTAAACACGGCTATTTATTACTCATGTACCAAATACTCTGACATATTTATTTAATCCAAGGAATTAGTATGAGTAGGAACGAACATTCTACATCAGTTCATCTTTTGTTATTTATGTCTCACAGCTTTTAAACCACACCCTTCCATAATGCTGAGTGATGAATATAAATATCATTATATGTATGTAGAAAAAAGAATATTTATGTTATGCAGAGTGACACAACAAAAGTTTTATAAGCCTATATTCTTGTGCCTTATCGAATAAGAAAGCTCATGCAGATATAAATATTAAGAATGGGGATATTTGTCAAATGTAAGTAATGCTTTGAAACAAATATTTGTTACATCATTGGTCAAATGGCCTTTTATAAGGTTTCAATAGTGGGGATGCCCCCTCACTCCATTCCTTTTCTTTTCTTATGATGCCTTAGTTCAATGTGGAATGAGATAGGAAAAAAAAGATAATGGTAATTATGTTATCTCTTCAGTTTTTATACAGATATTTATTTAAATACAGATACTCCAGTGATTTGAATATTAAAGACAGCACTAAACCATTGAATAGTCGTTGAAATAATTAAGTTAACCAGGAGCTAAAATGTTTTTTAAGCATAATTTTCTGTTTTTACTATGAAAAAAGTTTCAAACAAAATCATTTTGTTTACTTTTTTTGAATGTGAACCAGCTTTTGTAATAGTTTGAACTCAAATTCCTTTTCTTAGAACGTTTCAAAATTGATTCTAAAAAAAATATAATTATGTATTATTATTATTATTATTATCGGCTCACTTAATGAACATTTTACACCGGAAATCAACTTTTAAAACAAAGTGACGAGAGAAAGAGAGAAACTATCAGAAGAAAAAGAAGAAATCAACTGAAGGAAGAAGGAAAAAAAAATTGTCACTCGTTTTTTTAGACTAAAATTGACGTGTCTAATGATATAATGATGCAATGATAACATACAACGAACAGCTTTTTCCTCAAATCAAAAAGAGTTTCTACAGTCTATAATATAAGCCTTATAATCAATATCTTCAAGAAAATTACATCTCTTTTTTCTTCCTATCAATGTCATGACAGAGTCCATAAATTATAGTGTCTATGAACATATTTATGCATTTTCTTGTTGTTTTTGATAGCTTTAACCTTTATATCATATCGCTCTCATTTCCTTTATCCATGCATTTTTTGTGGTGTATGTATGTATTATATAAATAAGTATGTATACAACTATTCCAAACATGGTCCAATTTCATGCCTTGTTCACAAAAAAAAAAAAAAATGAAAAATATTATGTCTGTAATGTTTTATTTCATGAGTTTGATGCATGGATTCTATTTGCTTCTTCTAAGACAGGATGCACAAAATTGAATTTTTAAACGGGGGCATAAATAAGCCGATAAATGTATAAACTAATGTACATACATACTACAGATGGATTTATGGTCTAATTAGGAATAAACATGTTAGTATTATCCCTTTGCAACTAAGGACTATTATTCATGTTAATCAACTATGATCCTTTATAAAATGAACTAACACTAAGTGCATAATAATTAATCAGAAATATGCCTGTTATTTTGTGAGAATGGATACATGTCAGGGTATAGCAATGAGAAAAGGGTTAATTATTACGTGTATTTTGAGGGAATTCAAATTTTGATAAACTGCTTTCTAATGACATTTACTCGCCAGTTAGATTGGGCCTAAAATATCCACTCAAAGTCAATGTAGCCCGTTAAATTCAGAGTTTTTCCATGAAATACTCAATTTTTGTATCAAGGTTTAGTGAATATAATTTATGTGTTCCATTTTAAGTTATTACATTTGTTTTGTTTTTTCTTCTCCACTTGTCAAATTTCTCTTTTTTTTATTTCTTTTCTTTCATGTGCTTCACGCAACCACTATATTAATGTAACATAAATTATCATTTTAAATATTACACGCAACCTCATCAAAAGCCATGAGCACTTGTTTGATAACCAAAATTCATTTAAAATAATGAATACGTCCTTAATTCAAGTTGTATAACAAAAAATAAAGGTTTTAATTTCACTACTTAGGCATTTTATATAATTGAGACCACAAACTAATGCTATTGATATCAATTTTTTTAAAAAAAGGATGTATTTTGAACATTTTAATTGTTATTAATGGGAGTAAAATGCATCAAATACTAAAAAAAAATGTTCACATTCAAGAGAGGTTTATGTAGTTAAATGTTTTGTATTCTTGGGATACCTTTTTTATCCTTTTTCACTAAACGAAAGTCAAGTATACAACTATTAAAATGAACAAATTCATGTATTTATTTAGCAAATATACCTATAATATGATATATGAAAATTTGTGGAACCAAGAATCAAATACTTGAGCTCTATGAGTGTCTCAAATTTTGTCATGAACACAAAACAAAGTTATTCTCTATGGGATTGATAGCAAAAAACAAGGGGTATATTGTGTGTATATAGTAATATATGTGGGTTTCACAGTATAAACCCTAGTGCAAAGTAAGTAACACTAATTAATCAAATACTATTGTGTAAAAAGAATAAAGCAATGTATGTATATATTTTGACACAATAAAGTCAAAAACGGTTAGTCTTTGTTTTAATTCATTAGGCTTTGGTTTTTGCACTTAAAGAAACTTTTATTTTCATTTATGAAAAGAAACATTGAACTGCAAATATTAATATAATATATTGAATAAAGGCTCATTGAAGCAAACAATATATATATTATATATGGTATATATGTAAATATATAGTTTTAAGTTCAGATATAAATATTGATGTACCAATGAACCTTGTATAATTTCAATTTACATAACGGCATATGTACATATTTTTCAAGTTATTTGAAGCGGAAGAAACGTAATTAAATATCATATTAAAGAAATGTACAAAAAAAAAAAGTGAAGATAAATGACGAAAAACTAAATTAAAGTTGTTGTTTCTTTATTATTAAAAAAAAAAGAAGAAGAATATTATTAGTTCTTCATAAGAGACTTTAAATGAAAAACAAAAGAAGTTTATTTTTTATATAATTTTTTACATCATTTTATTAAGTATATTAAGAGCTTGTTTCGGATTTGTATGAGGTAAATGTTAATTTTTCTGTGGGATCCGCCGCCATAGAAATAAAATGAGTGTTTCTTTTTTATTTCATCATTTTGTAGAATATAAATTATTATAACTACTATGAATTATGAATATCTAATAACCCTTCAATTTAGTCATTACATTTTTAAGCCATTATTTTCAATTCCGTTTTGTCACGTCCATGCTTTTCCAATGTGGAAAGTAGAATGCTTTCCACAAATCAAAAATTAAAAAGTATTCTGGTTTCAAGTTAAATAAAAGATATGATCCCAACTCACCTCCCCTCTCCAATTCAACTCATTCTCTAACGTACTCAATAAGATTTACTAAGACAAAATCTTACTTATAAGAGTCAGAAGTAGTACTATGTACAAAGTACATATCCAATTGTACACACGTAATTGGATAATTTCAACCCGTTTCCTTAGCCAAAATATATATATATATATATATATATATATATATATATATATATATATATATATATATATATTTATAATGGGGAGTCCATTAGGAGAGTTTTTTTGTAAGTAGACAGAGGATCAAATATAAAGATGAGTACATTTGGAGCCATATTTTGTAGGTATTTGCTAAAAGTTACATACGAAATTCCTTAGTAGAGAAAATATATTAATATACATTTCAACCCATACATACAATGGATTTTTTTTAAGTTGTGGCCCGATCATGAGGGATTTTTTAGGAATGATCCTGATTATTTAAGGGGAAAAAAACTACAATAAATAGTCAATTAATTGACAGTATATTTTGTGTTTTGTGAAGGTCAAACAAATTAATATAAAGCAAGAGAAAAGGAACGTTCAAAAAATTGCAGGCAATGCAATTTATATCTGAGACTTTCAAGGTTATTTTGTTTGTTTTTGTATAGAAAAAATAAAGTTGATTTGCATTTTACTGATTAATTATAGCAGCATTAATCAGAAAACGTCTCATAACTCTGAATTAACGAGCAAGACTTAATTTAGTTATGCACCTGTTATTTCCAAATTATTATTCGGGCTTTTTTTTTCAAATGTATAGACTTAGACTTCAAATGTACCACATATCCAAATATACTTCAACTATGTGGCATGTAAGGAGATTACTTTTTGAAACCATAAAATATTAAGAAATGACGTTTATACACAGATATACTTTTGTATATCAAAAGAAATTTTGATAAATATGTCTTTACACGATTTTTTTTGTCCACACACACACACAAAACTAAAATAGAAATGATTATTTTTGTACATATATTAGTAAAAAGACTGCAAATTATATGAGATACGTCAATCCATGGCTTTCCCTATTCAAAAGTTTGTGATTTATTTCATTCCAAAAAGATTAAGTGCATAAAAGATTGAAGAATATTTGTAACTTAAGAGTTCGTATGTCTTAATTTGTACATGCAGAATGAAATCACCCCCCCCCCCCCGTATATTATTTCAAAAGTATGTCTTTAAGTACCTTTTTTATGGTTTTTCTCTTTTAAGATAAATTGTCCATCCTTTCATTAACATGTAACGATAAATTATTCCTATTTCTATGTATGTACATTTTGGCAACTTTATATTCTATATATATATACAATATGTAGGTATACATAATTATATTTTATGATAGCCTTTTTGAAAAAAGTAATCAGGATAATTGCTTCATTATCTTATTGAGACTTTGAAGCTTATTTTGAATGTACATAGCTCTAAAATACTAAGTGCACAATATAAGTTGAATAATTATATAGCATGGTGCAACATAGAATGGATATCCTTACAGAATTAGGTGTAATTAGAGTTCATTTATCTATACTAGATTAGTAGGATATTTAAATGAAAGTAGTTATATTATATTATAACAGGTTGTAGCAAAAGAAAAAAATTGCTCCAGGTCCGTTGATCTTTATTGCAGCAGTTATAAGTATTCAAAAACCTTGTGGCTGTTAATGATTTATTAAAAAAATATCTCCTATAGATTTTTTAATTAGGCAGATGGTTGATTAAAAATAATAACGCCAAAAATGAATTTTTTTTTGGGGACGAACAAAGAAATTTAAGAAATATATTAGTGGCTATAAAGTGAATCATTTTTGACTCACGCACTACAGCCTTCAATGCAATTTTAGTAAGCTGTTGTACGACTTACAAATTTTAAAATAGCCCCTATATATGAAGGAACTATAAGTCATTCTTTATTTCCATTAGAATGTATTTTCTCTCATGGATTTATTCTTCATCTTAGACAAATAATCTACATAATTGAAATACAATCTTTCCTTCCAGTATAAATAAAAAAATTCACTTGTTTTGTTGTTGTTTTTCATAATAAGCATAACAAATGAGTACGTCTTATCTCTTTGACTCTTGAGTAAAATCTTAACCTTGTATAGGTCATCAATAAAAATGGATTTAATTCGTTTGTGATATATTCAACAAGGCTTTATTTAATTTATAAGTTTTTTTTCCAAAAAAAAGTTTTTTGTTAAAAAATTTATATAGGTAAGAAAGCTACAACAAATAATTACATGTCCAATATGGAATTAAAAAAATACAGTTACTAATTAGTAAAAGACCTTCTTTATTATTAAATTTGATTAGTTCATTGCAGGTAATCAAATAAATAATAATGTTGATTGTTGAAACAAAGGGTGTGTTTTTGGTTTGATTTAGTCATTTACACCTTTATAAATTTGAATTCAAAAGTATATTAGATACAAATCATTCTCCTGGCAATATTTGCATTCTCAGATATTCATAATCCAACCATTTGTTATGTGCTTGCATCAATCAAACACGCAAAGAGGTGTTAATTCTCACTTTTTCATTCTATTGGGATGCATTAAATCAAGCTAAACTAAACCAGGGACCGTAATCAAATGTGGTAACTTCATTTTTATGGAAAAGATACCTAATATTTGATAAGGTTTGTATACAAATGTCATAAAAATAATTACTTGGTAAAACTAATTAATTTTAAAGTGTACAAGTTTCATCAACTAGCCATTGTTGAATTAAAAATAATATGTGATGGTCATCAATGAGTGTTCTTTATTCTTTTAAAACAATGCAATAAAACAGTAATTACTTCTCAAGTCGTATAATTTGAAGAATATGAAAGAAAAATAGTGCATTTCATTCAGGAAATGACTTTTCTTGGATAATGTGAATGCATATCACTTTGTCCTTGACGTCATGCTTAGAATATTCATAAATTAATATAAAAAAATGTCATTTGACCAATAAAAACTCGTTTTTACGTGTTATAGCATCGATGTCTAATCTTTGGGACATCACTTGGTGATTCTTCAAATTTTGAACTGCATATCTTATGTAAAAAAAGATTTTTTTGTATGAAATTTGGAAATATATGAGTGACTGACAAGTTTACAAAACTTTTTTCAACTGACAGTTGTCTAAAAAATAACAATAAATACTTTTTCTAAGAAAAACTCATTTTTTTTATAGTTATGAACGTTATAGATCAAAATGTACTAGAATGTTTCTAAGAAAGATTCAAAAAGTAATGTACTATGCAATGTCTCATATATGGGAATGATTTTCCCCATATTAGAAAAATTAAATCCTAACAACACTTCAGCCAATAAAATATCAAATACTCGTATGTTGATTAATTTTAAAATAATTTCACCTCTAAAGTTTTAATGGTTATTAAAACTTTTTTTTTTTTTTTTGGTACTCTTAAGCCTCGGATCCCATTGTTCTTTTTTTATTTTATACATACTATTTTAGAACTTTAATACTTTGAAAACTCTATATCATTTTTTGTTTGATCTACAGTGTTTCTTTCCAAATAAAAAAAGTTTTGTGAGTTTTTTATTTATAAAACCCATTAGACACCTGCAAGTATCTATCCTTCTCATAACAGACTTTTCCATCAACACTTGACTTTTTTTTTCAAAAATCTACAATTTTGTAAGGTTTTTGTTGACTTTGTAGATCAAAATATAATGCCGCAAATTTTGTTTATTCATGTAGCTGCAACAAATATTATTTTTTACAGGTGACGTACTGCCTCAAACTTAACACCAGGGACATAAGTAAATATTACTACCTCTAGTCTGAGTAATAATATCTTACAACCCCTTTAATAATTTTCATTTTTAGAGAAAAAAAATGGTGTTTCTTTTGTTTTTGTTTTAGCGGCCCTTTAAATATTCAGCCCACGGCATCTCTAAGTTCCTCTTTCCGACTCCCCCCTGACTTGCAGTGAAATGTATTGCTCACCTTCTTTTCATAAGTTTAAGGTGTTAAAGAAGCCTTCAAAGAGTATATTGCTTCAAATAGCAATAAATATAAAATTTTCAAATGTTTTTCTCCCTTTTATACGTATTTTTATCTAATTAATGGTTTGTTTGTATTTTTACTTACGTCAATAAAAGAAGGAAACTATTTGCAGTGAGCCCACCTCAAACACCTTAGATTTTTAAAAACAAGTTGCACTATAGCTGTTTCTTATTAAGTAAATGCTAAAAAAATATAAAAAGTACAATTTTCGACTCATTGCATCATAATTGAAAAAGTACAATAAGTTTAAAAATGGACAATTTTGACCCAAAACTTCATTTAGGTAGAGATGTCTTGTACCATATTCAACATGTTGTTTTTCTTATTGTCCCCCTTTTTTTTTTTTTTTGTGCTATGAAATTTAAAATAAAATATTAATTTAAAAATATATTAGACAGTCTACTATCTATGCATATAAGGAGAAAAATCCTGGGCATGCATTGAAAAGTGAAATAACACATCATTATTCGAAGGGAAAATTGTATACATTTATTCTAAAAAAAAAATTTAATGCAATATTTTTTTTATAGGAATGAAAACTACCAATAAAAAAATTCTTTGTCATTTTTCTTTCTTTTTTTACTCTCCTCTATGTATTTAAGTATTATAAGTATCTACATACATAAATACAATGTGAATTTATACATACATATTAGATCTACATAAAGAGATGATGAAGAAAAAAGTATTATTATTCATAATCTAAGATGCAATTTATATCATGCAAAAAATAATGACAACAACATTTTTTTTTATATTCTTTTTTCATCATCAGACAATACATACTGCTAATATTACTTATATATTGTAATATGGAGCACGTCTAGTATGTACGTGTATATTCATTCTTATACTTTTTTGCAACAACAAATATGTATAAAGTATATAAAACTTGCATATCATTGAAAAAATGCCTAGAATAATGTGTTATTCATTTGATTTTTCCTTAATATGAATAATTGTCAATACAATTAATACAGTAAATGGATTGGACTTAAATGACACATCAAAAAAAGTTTCATTGTAAAGCTACAGTGAACTACACATGAGTATCAATCCATATATATCTATTTAGATCAGAAGTTTTCAATCAGTGAAATTGCATGAGACCCTAAAAGGGTACGTACTTGAATATAGAGTTAAAATAAATAATGCAGAATTCATAAAAACTATGTTTTTAGCTATTGAGAGTCGATTGTAGTTCCTATTTTTCAAATTTGCAGAGATGTTAACTTTGCTTATATTTTGATACCAACAAACTAGAAATATTTTAGTGGCTATACTGATTGTTTTCATACTTAAATGGGTCCATATCAACTATTATTTATTCAGTCACATAAATATAACCGGAAATTTAAGGGACATTGGCCGGTAAGATCTGCTTATTTATCCGTAACCCTTCCGATCATAGTATCTGGTAAAAAGATCCCTTTAAGTACAATTTGAATTGCATTAAAATAAGCAACTTCAATGTGTCATTTCAGCGTACTAACCCATTAGAGACGACAGCTTAATATATTAACCACCCCAAAAAGTACTGAAAAATCTACCCAGAGTCGGTTAAATTGGTTAAAATAGCTTCAGTGTGTCAGCTTTCTCTTTGGTTTTTCTCTACAGAACAGAAACAAAATAATGCTGCCCAATTGTCTGGAAGATAACAAAGTAACTAGACTGATGCACATTGCAATTTGCAGAGAACCACTCGCCACCCTTGATTTTAAATAAGCTTCTGCAGATTACACTGCATCAAGAAGGAGTAAAATGTAGGCTAAAATTATCAATAAAAACTGGTGATTTACATCACTTGATATCATTCTGATATGGCCTGCATATCCTTACAATACCATTTTAAGCTTGTAACATTTAAATAATATTCGACCGGAACTTCAAACATTTGTCCAGTATATTGAAGACCTGCCGGTCACTTTGTCTAGTGCTAATTTTTTCTTGCGGAAATTCTGTTATAATTGAAATATAAATAGAAAAAGGATGAAAATTCCTGATTAAGATCAATTTAAATGATAATATGGCTGATATAGTTGACCAATTTACATCAGAATAATAACCCTTGCTCTAAAACGGTTTAGTTTTTTCTTTCTAAAGCCATAAAAACGAAGTTTTCTTCATTAGTATTTTTTTTTAATTTGGATCCTTTGCTTACTAACAAGGGATATCAAAAGCATCAAACTAGGCTTCGCTTTCGTTTTAGTATGAAATCTGATAGGACAGTGAAAATTTTCTATACTTAAATATGCTTAAAGAGGATTGCAATTTTATTATACGAGTATTTAGTGTATGAGAACGCTTGTATATTTGCAACTTTTGTAGCTAATTATATTCAAGATATTTAATAAAATATAATGTATGGCAGTGTTAAACGACCTTACTAAATTAATCAAATTGTCAAGGGTCTAGTTGTATGTAATTCTTAACCTGCAATCTCAAATTAGTATGTTTGATAATGTTGAGATCGAAAAATGTTTCTTTTGTGTTTAGGTTTTTTTCGAAAAGGAATCACCCCTCGGTTTTTCATCTGTTTAAAACCTAAAAGACTCATTTGAATCATGAATAATTGTTTTATTTTTTATTTTTAAAGGTGGAAATGTATCTAAAAAACCTTTTTAATAGTGGTCCTAATTTTATTTCGACTTTTTAAGGAAAAAATCACAGAATATTCACCTTATAAACGACTGTGCAGTTGGGTGTATCGAAATAAAACAAAATAAGAATTTGATATCACTAGTTTATTTTTATTTGTTTAGTCATCTAAGCATGAAAATAGACTTCAAGTATATCAAAGAAAGGTCTTTCAAAGACGTGTTTTGATTTGAAAATCTGTAAAATATCAAAAAGTGTGACATTTTGATTTTGTTTCTTTAAAATTACGGAGCTGAATTGAAATATAAGGCTCTTGTGAAATTAAGTATTTTGGATTACAGATACTATATTTGCCTGATCAAAGTCCCAAACAAGCTACAAATAAATTAATTAATATAAATAGATATACATTGAGTGTAACGCAGATAAATTTGACCAAATAAGAAATGCTATTTGATCGTACTTAACTTCTTGGACTACAAAAAACTGACTCTTACATCCTTCAAACTGACCATTTATTAATTCAACCTCTCTATATAAGTTTGATTTGTTCATTTTTAAGTATACTTTAAATAAACTTCTGTAATAAAAATTAAGCATTTCTTTATTTATACTATATTATTGACCTTATTAAAAGACTTTAAAGTAAACATTACCTCTTTTATCAACATGCCAACAAAGAATTTGATATCAATAGATATAACTAAATATTTTTTTAAAAATTTTTAATTCAAACGGGGTCATTTATATGGGATGCTCTACAAAACACAAAAGTAAATTTACATTGAAAATAAATATTAGGTCTATTAAAAAGAAATCCATTATTTTTGCATGAAATTGAAGGCTTTATTGAGCATATTTGGAATAATCCAACTTAGGTTAAATATGCTCCGTTTTGTTTGATAACTTGTTGCCATTTTGAAGATAATTTCATTATGCCTTTTCATAGAAACGCTCGCCCCTATTGGCAAAAAACTGGGATAGTCAATTTTCACAAGCTTCTCTTGGGGTGACGTTTCTACCATCCAAATCATTTGCCATAGACAGGAACAGGTGGTAATCACTTGTTGTGAGGTCCGGACTATAGGATGAATGCCATAAGAACCTCCCAATCAAGCTCTTGTAGCTTCTGACGAGTTACTATCGATGTGTGTGGCCAGGTGTTGTCCTCGTGAAGTACAATTTCTCTTCTGTTGCCCAAAGCTGTGCGCTTCTGGGTGATTGCTTCCTTCAGGCGGTCCAATTGTTGACAAAAAAAAATTGTGCATGATTGGCTACAGTATAAGGACCATAAACACTATTCACATTTTCAGCTGACTGACTTGAGTTTTCGTCTTTATCGAAGAAAAATTGTAGAGTGTAGCGTATTTTCTCCTTGGTGGTGTTCATCTTTGACGCGCACTCAAACACTACTGAGTCAAGCAATCAAAAACCTGCTCTGAAAGTTTTGTTTGTGCAAAATTTCATCTTTCTAACACCATTTAGCGTAATATAATCGCACTTATACAACACTAAATACAGATCACTAAATCCATCTATTGCAACTATTTTACTAGACCTAATATAATATCTTTGTATAAAGAGAGGACTTTTTATAATTATATGTAACCCATAGTTGAATTTTTCATTCTATTGACACCTACATATTTGAGTACTATTTTATTAAAAATAATTAAAAAACAAAACCTCACAAATGTTCAAACTATGTACATAGTCTAATACAAATTATTGCTGAAGAAATTGCATCACATATAACGCGCCAAAATATAGGAAAATATGGTCATACTATATCTTAAGGAAATGACTATAACTTTGCTATTAAATTTACACATTTCTTTCAAACCATGACAAATATCTCTTTTATAGATTGTCAAAGTATATACTATGTACATACATTGACACATGATATCAAATACACAACAACACACTTGTAATCTGATTTATAAAAAATTAATAAAATTCACGTTTTACAAAAAAAAAAAAAATAAGCATGTTCACAATATATAATATTTACTTTAGGTAATATTTCAAGGCTCATTCCTCATATTATCATTTCTATGAATATTCAAGTCTTGTATGAAAGAGCTACATGAATAAAGTAAGAGAAAATCTTCCAAAAATCTGAAGCAAAATAAAAAAATATTTCATCCCAATAATAATAATAATTGAAGAAATTTTTTATTTAACAAAGGCATTTTGGCTATACATATATGCTCATAAGTAGATATTAGTTTATTTATTATGTATTATATATTGATTGCTAATTTTAAAAACAACGTAAATAACTTTGTAGATATTTGATGAAATGAAGTATGATATATATATATATATATATGTATATAAATACAGGATTAGATCTATCTACATAAATTGCAAAACATAGGGAAAAAACGTTTTAGGCTCTTTTTTTCAATATTGTATGAATGAGATTTTCACATCATACGTTAAACTTCATTGAAAAAAAAAGGTAGAATTCAAAAGAATCTATATTTTATTATATTTGTTATGGAATAAAAAGTAGGTAGGTACAGGAGTACTTGGAACTATAAAGCAACATCTGTTGTGGCACCAAAGTGCTTTTAACTTTTTTGAAAAAAACCTTCTTTTAAAAAAAAATGAATTTACAGCCATTTTTTGAGAGTTGTATAAGTTATTGCTGTATCCGTGTTCCATGTAGTCTAAAATGAGGGGCTTTGTCCTTTTTGTAAGGATCAAATCATGCCTTTTTACTCCTTAATTAAAAGCATGTAATCATTGATCAAAAAAAAAAAAACTTTTTAAATCCAATGACACATACTCTGAGGACTGCTCTCAACATATGTAATATGTATATTTATCCTTCAATACATATGTACAAATGTAAATATTCATTTGATAGATAGTAAAATACTGAATAAGATATGAAATATTTAACTCACATGACGTCATATTTGTATACACGAACTTATGTTCCAAGGGGCAGACATTCTGTGGTTATATTGACCAAAAAAAAGTCATATGTTATTTTAGTAGACTTTATGACTTTTTTTTGCGTTTGCAACATAAATCTGCATTTAATCCCCTAAAAAAAAAGGATTTCAATGTGTTTTTATAAATATGTTTGTACCTAAATTGTTGGTTTAACGATTTATTTTTTGGTTTTTTTTTCGAATAGCTGAAACACTTAGTGGAACGACCAGAATTTATTCCTAACAAGAATTTCTATGAATGCCATATTGAATACGAATAATTTAAGTATTCAATAGACTGGACTTAAAGTTATTTCTTATTATCTAATTTTATGTTTGTAAAGGGTTATGAGTTAAGTTTCCTACTGATATTTTTGTTCTAATACTTTTGCCATATTTTGATATCATTTCGAGTAAAAAAATACAGATTTTGTTATAATCTTTGTTTTTATAAGATAACATTTTTATATTGTTCATTTGTTTTGTTTTTGATGAACTAAAAATGTATTAATTCACGAGTACATTGCTAAAAGTAAATTTATATTTTTGTATTGCAATAATAATTCCAAGTATAGGCTTTATCATGACCATCTAAAATGAAGGTAAGAGTTGAATAGGTATCTAGAAGGGTAAAATATGACCATTTTGGTTATAAAAGTTGAATGTTAGCCTTTCAAAATGAAAGTATATTTATTACATCGGCCTCGAGAAGGCCACGAAAGGCCAAAATATTAAGTGAACTCCTTTTTTTTAAGAAATTTTTTTAAGGATTACTTAAAACCGTAAAGAAATCATGTCTCAGTTTCTTCTCAAAATCATATATAATTTTTTTACTATGAAAGCATCAATGATTCATATCAAACAAGGAGCCCAAACAAAGTGTTTTAAAACAAGGAACTTGTATTTCTTGGAAGTTTAATCAAAGACTTGACACGAAGTAATCTTTATTGTATTATTTTCTCTCGAAAATGAAGGAAAACAAGTCTGAAATCAATTGGTAGTTTTCTTAATTTTTCACTTCCTACTCAAATATTTCTAATCGTACAACTATTGTTTTTGTTTTTTTAAAGCTATAATAATCCATTAAAGATATACTATTAGGATGCTCTGTAATTCCATCTATGTTTGGCAATTAGTAAAGAAATATACATACATATATTTATTAATATGAAAAGCTCATGTGAATAGATGGATACAATGATTATTATTTTTTATACAGAAAATAAGGGGAACAAATATATGAGCCATTGAATAATATGTAGATATCATTCAGATAATAGTAATAGTTATCATTATTGTTATTTAGGGTACTAATAATATTGTAGACATATATTTGAGCTTTCTTTCTCTACGCAATATGAAAATTGCACAAACGCAAAAGTCTAAATAGGTATAGTTTTGATAATTAAAAAAAAAAAGAACGGAAACTCACATTGAAATGTCTTCAGCTCTATTTAGTTAAACCTTTTTATACATAAATGACTTTAATCATTTAGAATGTTGATGTAGTTTTGTTAGTCATGTTTTAATGACTAGGAAGCAATTTACTTTCCTAGAAAAACGTATATATATGTACATGTCTTTAAAAATGAAATTGGAGAACCTTTCAGCTAAAAAAGAACTACAAATCCATAAGGTATGTACCAATTGTTTGTTATTTTAGAAAACAAATATTAAAATCAGTAAAACTTTACATTTTTGGAATCAATAAACTTTTCAAAATAGTATATTAATACTATTAATTATGAAGGATAATTATTTACTAATTAATTTATGTTTTTATCGTAATTGTATACGTACAAACAGTCTTTAACAAATTCATTCATGTTTATAAATTTTTTTAGTTACTAAGCATACTTAAAAAATATTTAATTAAATATATTATGTATATATATTAATATGTACGAATTTATTAAATTATCTAGGATGATCCATGATATGTAAATTTGTTTTTTTATAATACAAAAATGAACGCGAAATTAACTTAAAGGAAAAGCATGTGAAAAAAGTTTGTATATTATTTAGAATTTACTTGGTTTCGGATGCTTTTTATATGTTTTTTAAGAAGAGATGAACAATTTAATAGTTATTTTTCAAATATCTTTGAAGTACATCTGATATTAAATTACATCCTTGCGCATATTTATTACAAAAAACAATACAATGCCTAAAGGTTTACAAAATACTTTGAATTTTCAAACAAAATGAATTTTAATTAATTAATTGATTAGGAAAATGGTTCCAATATTAATAAAAGTAATATTACATACTTTGTATATTTGGCATAGTTTGTATAAGATTTCATATTACCTATTAAAGAAAACTTGCTTGAGTGCCTTGGGGTTTATTTTTTGTTTCCTACAATCACTCTTCTCAAACAAAGAATGAATTTTTTATATTAATTAATTGATATGTTTGTAAATATATACATATATAACTATCTAAGTGTTCCATTTCTATATATATATATTGGCAAGGTTTTTTTTTCAATAGTAAAAGGGTAGGTCATTTAGATGTCAAACTGACCATAGTAAAAAAATGTTGTAACACCTTTTTGTGGTAATATGTACCTTAAATTACTATAAGAAATTAGAAGTCCAGTCTTTATGAAGTTTCAAGATATTTTATCAATTTTATAACAATTTTAAAAGTCGTTCATGAAGCACAAAAATGACTAAATACCCTAAAAATGGTTTTTATAGTTCCAAGGTATTACTTTGATATGTCTTTGTAGAAAGTATCATAGTGTTGCTATAAAAAAAATTACCTAACAAGCAAGACTTGATAAAATGTTTAAAGTCCATCATAGTTCTTTCTCCTTATATACATAATAAAACAAAAAACTCCTAATTTGTAGCCTCATTGCCTATAAAAGACCCTTAAAAATACTCATTAAATGAAAAGTTTTTTAAAACTAACAATTTGAAAAAAAAAAGGAACAAATTAAACCTTCCACTGACAGCATTTTGAAACACTTTCCTTTTGTTATGAATGAGCCTCTTCAAGTGGAATTAAGTCCATGTTAACTAATAGATAACAATATCTCCGTTTCTGGAAAGGATTTTTCTTTAATAAAAAAGTTAAGTTAATTATGATAAAAGCAATTTTTGATATCCATTTTTAAGATTTTTTATTAAATGAATCACAATAGTAAGGATTTGACTAAGCAAATGGAACATTTTTTTTTTTAATAAATAATTTAGTTTCTCAAAGTTTTCTATTCACATTTTTACAAAAACTTAAAATAAAAAATATATTTTTCAATTTTTGATTTAATATGTTAACATAATTAAATTATTAATTTTGATGTAACTACATATAATCATGATTTAGATTTGTAGAAAAAGTTTTGTGTAATCATCAATTTTATATTTATATATATATATATACATATTTTCTGCTATGTAAGTCATTTTTTACTTAGATGGATACGAATTGGAAATATAAATATATATATGTAATTTTTCAGTCAAAAAAAACCTACATTAGAATAAAGGAATGAATAGAACTTTACAAAGATTTTGATTTTTTGATTTCCTACTAATGTATATGAGGCAAATAGATTTTTGTGACAAATTGAGAAAAAATTATAATGTTTTTTTTCTAGGTGAGTTCACCTGAATATTCAATACGCAAATGTTGACAAATATTTTGTTCACCCTTCATTTATTGACTTTTGTATACATTTTCACATACTAAATGAGAAGAGTGACAAACTATTTGAAATAATTCCATATTATATACATGAGAATTAATATAATTTTTTTTTTCATATCCTTAATGACGAGACGTGCACCTGAAGAAAAGCGGGTTCGATAAGAAAGAGAGGCTCAAATTTGTGCAACCCAATTTGCAAATGCCAATTGGTTTGAACTTTCCGCAAGTCTGGGAATCCCGCGAGCAACAACTTATAGTTGGTTAAGTTTGGCTATTCAGCCAATAAACGAGTAGTCGTGTTCAACTCCAAGGTACTTGATATTCATCGGCAACACGTCATGGTCAGCCTTATCGAAGGCAACTGTTTAAAAACACTAAAGGCTAATTTGTGAATTCGTTGTGGTCAACGTTTAGCTTACGTGTTTCGAAGCAAACCCTGAGATGTTAATTGAATAGGATGTCCAACACATTGAAAAATGTTAGATTTGAACCCTAAAAGACGAATGAACTGGAGAACACGGTTAAACGGAGAGATTTTGTGGAAAAGCTATTGAGGTATCAGTCCAATAGCTGGCCAATCCATTTGATGGATGAAACGAATTTCAACATTCATATTTTATATAAACTTTTATATATTTTATATTTATTTAATTCTCAAATAGAATAGAATTGTTCTTATTTAGAATGTCACCATTCTCATTTAGTGTGTCATTATTCTCAAATAGAATGTGAAAAGGTATAAATACTTTGATAAATCATTATGAAGAGAGACTAAATTACATTTTTCAAATATATTCCCAATTATATGTATGTAATTTGCTAGTCTTTAATTTAGAGTATCTAATGATAAATTTATAGTCTATTTGAATATATAACTTCTTGTTAAACCTATAAAAATAATTACACCCCAAATAGCGACGTTCAATATCTCTCTAAACTTTTTCACTAAAAGACAAAAAAGGAGTCGATATTATTATCTTTGAATTAATTATTCAATAAAACAACATTCATGACAGTTATAAGATATTTGTGTAGGAATTAACAGCTGACAAAAAATACAATTAAGAATAGTTGATGTTGTGGGCACTGGTGAAAATCTCAGGGAAGACGTGTTCGCTTTTCACCAAAGTTTTACTCCTTCCCCAAGGTCGTAGGGATATCCTTGTTAAAAATTTTATTATTAATTAATTTATTTTTGCAAAAATGTAAATAAATATATAAAATAAAAATATTTAGAAGATCTTAATGAGTTAACAAGTATTTTGAATCATGTTAAAAATGTATGCCTACATATTTATATAGCCCTTTTTAAAAAGTTCATATAAAAAATATTTAACTTTACTTTGTAAACACAATTCTTTAATTAAAATTAACATTTGTGAGAATGTTTGACATTTTATTTAACTATACAAAAGTTTTTTAAAATATCTTTTGAGTATTTTTTTAAAGCATTCATGTTACCATAGAAATATATTGATTAGCATGTTAACTTATGTGCCTAGAACTTTTGAACTAGTCATGGAAGTTATACTATAAAAGAGTATATAATTATATATTTATATGAGAATAATTGTTTTAAACCTGAAATTATGACGTCAAAACTTTGTGTTAAAACGGTTTAGGATTGGACATTTATACTTGTATAAATGTATATTTGTACGATTTAGTTCCGTGTTTTAAAATATGGCGTGACATTTCTTTTGTTTCATCGTAATTTTTTTTTAAATTATATGTGTCAATAAGGTCTATTGTACCTTAGAAGAGGCAATAAAAAATGTAAATGGCAAATCGTTCTTGTTTTAAGAAAGTAAAGTTAGCAATATTTGTTTATTTATTTTATTTTTATTAATATCGGGGCAATTTTTTATACTTGTTTATTAATCTGCAATAAACATGAGTTAAAAATATCTAGAAAATCTTACATAAAAACCACAATTCAACGCAAATTTTAATATTTCAATCATATTTTTGAAAGAAAATCAAAAATATGTCAACATGAAAATTCACCTTTTTGAGTTGATCATTTCTCTTTTTTAATTGATTGAATTTACATTTTTCAAAATGATATGGTTACTTGAATATGAGTCTTAATTAAAAAAGTACATAATATTTTAAAAGTAAACATTCAATTTTAAAAGATATTATAGAAACAGAAATCTATATTTTAGAGATTGATTATTTGATTGTAACATTGTTTTGATTGTGGACCTTGAAAGTAAACTCATAGTTACATCAAAACAAATTTCATCAAATTTTGGGCATAAAAATTGACTTTTATTATTAGCTGATATGATTCGGGCCTTTCACAATAATTATACATGAAAAAGTATGTAATTTTTTTAAAATAAAATACTCCTTTTGTAAGATTATATATAAATGTAGAAAATAAAATTAATATGTGTCAAAAAAAAACTTCCACAAAAAAACCCACAAATTAATTCTTATTCATAAACTATTTGCTAACAATTACAAATTATTAGTTTTCTAACAAATTTTAAATGAAATTATAGTTTTAAACCGTACAAACAAATATAATTTTCTAAGGAAAAAAAAAAATATTTTCTAGTAAAAAATTGATACATATTTTAAATTTGTTAAGAGTTAAATATTTAATTTATAACTTTGCTTGTTAGCAAATAAGTAAATGCTTTACAAACAAAGACTTACTTAAAATACAAAAGAGAGAACAGAAGAAAAAAATTTCGAAAATAGAGATAAATAAAAAACATTTAACTTTTTTAAAAAAAGTTAAAAAGATTTGATACCCTTTTCCTAGTATGTACTTAAGGAAGTAAAATTAAATCTTTAAATTATTTTTTCTTGTATCATTTCAGGTATTTGATAATTTTGCAATTGTCATTTCTGTTGGAATTTTTACTCATTTTATAAGTATTAGATAATTTCATTGCGGATATCATTGACCTTCATGAGAACTTTATAAATTCATATTGCATTTAAAAATATAAATGAATATTTTACATATATTTGGTAAGCTATGAGACTCTTACATATTATTACATATTAAGTGATTTTTGCCTCAAAAAGTTGTAATAAAATACACACTTCAAATTGAGTTATATTTTATTATAAAAATAGTGAAAAAACAAAGTGTTTTTATTTCCAAGCAAAAAAATTTCCTTAGATTAAAACACCTCACATAAAATATAAGCACATTTACAATTTTTGCAGGAAATGCATAATTTTGTTTTTTATTATACTCTGTCATTTTTTCTACCACAAACTTTTTTTCAAACTTATAAAAAATTATCAAAATTCAATAATAATTGTCTCATATGTTACAAATACATAAGAAATTCGTATTGAACCTATTAAGTAATAAATAATTTTTTTATTATTTGATTTATTGGCATTCATCAATTAATTGTGTTTAAAAATATGTTTTAAAAAATTATTCTACTCAAAACAAATTGAAATTTATTTTTTTAACAGACATAAATATCCATCAGAAATAATATAAGGAATAATAATAATTTCATTGTTATAAGAAAATATCATGTTTCTTAAAAACATTTTTAAAGCCCCTTGAGACCCATTACACACTTCTCTACCTCCCCCTCTCCCCTCCTTTAATTCAACATGACTTATATGATATAAAATCTTTACTCATTTTATCAAGAGTCTTTGGAAAAAAATTAAAATGTTTTTACATTTTAAGTCAAAAGGCAATTTTAAATAACTTTGCTTTTTAACGAAAGTAACTTGTTTTTAGCAGCTAATGAAAATAATGAGGAATAATACATAAGAAAATGCTGCAAAATGAGTAACTTATATCTTAAAAAATATTATTTTATTGATTTTTAAATTTATCAAGTCGTATTTCCCTCAAAATGTATTGTCAAAAATCTCCCTCATTTCAAATCGTTCATTAAAATCAAAATTCAACTTTTTAAACCGTGTTGATTGAGGTGAAAATCAATGACTAAAGACTAAATTTACGACTATAAAATGAATTTTAATTAGATTACTACCTATACAAAGTGATATAGATATTTGAAACTTTGTATATCTACATACGACAAGCTATTGATACAATTTCCACCTCCTCTTTACAAAAAGTGTTAAATTAATTGGATAAGTATTGCTTAATTAGAAAATCACATTAGATTTATTCTTTACAGATAAAAAGCACAGGTAATAGGAAACTATTATCAAAAAAATGAAAGAATTCAGCCAACAAAGGTGCAATGAGGCTTCTATATTAAAAAAAAGTTAAAAATATACTCATTTTTTAAATATGCATGTGAGGAATAAACGAAAACGAAATTATAGTCGAATAAAAAGGAAAAGAAAGATTTGTTATACAATCAGCAGTATATGATATATATTGGACTTGATAAAACCAATCAATGGACAATTCACAAATAAGAGTTTGATAGTTTCTGACTTGCTAATTTGATTCACTATTCAGTACACAACTTTCCTTGTGAATATGGACAAAAATTTATTTATTCCTATTTAATGGGATATTTTAGTTATTAATAATTTATTCTATTGTTGAGTGTTCAGAAGGGGTTGTTAGTCAAAAAAATATTCGTAAAACTCAAAATGTTAATATAATCTGCGTATATTCTAATGTATAGACTATATTTAGACTTTTTTATACATTAAAACATAATGTATATTTTTTTATGGGTCTACTAAACCTCAACAGTGTTAGTAACTAAGTTATTATTTTTTCTTCAAAAATTAATTCTGTAGAAAATTTAAAGGTATTTTTAAAAAGATGTTTTTTTTAATATATGGATTTGATTTTAAATTCAAAATTTTAGTTCTAATGCTTATCACCTAAATTGAGAAAAAAGTACCGAAAGAAAAATGTCATTGGTTTTTCTTACTCACATGAATGCAAATCTCTTAAGCAGGGAACAAGAAATGTAGAAAACATTTTTTTTTTTTAAATTGGAAATTAGTTCCTATCATTTGTATTATCTATTGTTGTTGTTGATTTATTTTCATTCTTTCTGTTTAATAGTGAGTTTAAATTTCTTATAAAAATTAAAGAGCAATGGTTGTAAAGGAGTAAAAATCCTTAGGACACTCAACTTTAAATAAATAAAAAATTATAACTTCTTTTATCTACTAAAAACTTTAAGCTCCGTAGATAGGTAAATACTTATATTAAATTAGAAGGAAGATATTATGATAATAAAATTTAATAAAAAAAACTCCAAAATATCTATAAAGAATTTGAAATGAAGACGTTACTCTTTATTTAATTAATAAATTGGATTGAGGCATTTTTTTTCCTAAAAAACAAAACAAGGATAATGTTATGATTTATAAAAAAAAGTTAAAAAATTCAAAAGACTATAACAAAAGATATTTGTTTACGCAAAAAACCAGTTTTAGTAAATGAATATTTGTGTATTTTGTAAATTTTTTTTCATGGTTCAGAATAAAATTAAAACATTTTTTCTTTTCTGTCTTTCTTATTTTAAAAACAAATGTTAATATGTATCTAATTTACCAGATCCATTCCCCTAAACAGTACTTCTCAAACTTATTTTTTTCACAGTATGTATAAATGAAATTACCAAACTCACATAATAAATTTTTCTACACATTTGATCATTCTCTTAGGATGTACTACTGCCACAAGTCGAAGAGTTTGAGAAACACTGCTCCATGATGATTAAGAAAAGCAACAGCTTTTCAAAATGTTTACAAGTAACATAAATAAAAGATATGTGTAAAATATTTTTATTATATGTGCTCCATATTGAATATTGCCACCTATAGGGACCCCTAGTATCCCCAATCCACTATTTTTATTGTACTTAATACTTGCAACACAAGTAACAATATTCGTAACAAATAAAGAACATTTACAATTACTCAAATTGAGAGCAAAATTATTACTCCATAGAATATCAATTGAATTTATTATTAATTTATTTTTAGAGTCTAAAAAATTATTTATTTTCGATAAAAATACTATGGTGAAAATGGATGTCATGAAGAAAAAGAAAAGAGAGCTTTTCTTCAAGAAATACACAGAGTAAAGCTTAAAGGAATATCAATAAACCGATACTACTTCTTTTTAAGTAAGAGTAAAGCTCATTTTTACGGAGGTAAAACATAATACATATATATTTGCCCTTTATAGGTAAAATAATTTATTTTAAAATCAAATGTAAAAAAAATTTTCATATCTATGTTGAAACTAATTGAAACGTGATTTTTTAAGCCCTTGAGCCATTAAACACAAAAGAAATATTATTTTATTTCCATATACATACATATGTATACACACTTAGAATCTTTATTTAAAAATAATAAATAATACACATGTGTATTTTAAATTTACACTTTATAGTACCTATAAAAAAATGAATGATACATCTAAAATGTGTACATGACATTTTCAGGATCTTGAAGGTTTATTAAAGTATATTCCAATGTATAGATATTTTCTTTTTATTACTTTTGCGACGTTTTGATATCATTATCAATAAAATAATTTTAAAGAATGACGATTTTGTCAAATCATTAGTTTTTATAAGATGACTACTTTATGCCTATGGTTTTTTCTTTTTTAACTTCTGATGAAACGAAATGTATTATTCAATCTAGAGCAATAGGTAACTGTATTCTAAAAGATTGGAAAATATATTTATATTGCAATAGTATCAACTTTACTTATTATAATAGATGGGTCTAATTATATATTTATTAAAGCTCTTCAAATGAGGTGTTTTGGTAGTTCTATGTTGATAGATTTAGTCAAAAATCATCTAGTGATTAGTGATTTTTATTAAATACCAATTAATTACACTGGTCAACAGTCAAAAAATCCAAAGGGTTATAAGTATAGTAAAAGTTATTTCGCTTTGCACGCCGATTTCAAATCTGTATTTTTTTTTTCGAGAACCCTACTTTGTTAGCTCTTTTTTGGCCCAATTTCCAACTTCAGCTTCAATTTAAGCCTCAAAGGACACTCATTTTGTGCATTAAAAAAGAATGATTCCCTAGTGTATTTAATGCAAATTCCATTTTCAGTCTATGTTTTGACCTAAAGAAACTCCCGGGGGCGTAGGGGACGGGAGTAGACCCAAAAATCAGTTAAAACATTTGTACTTAAATAACTTATTGAAAATTACATAAAATGGATGTGTAAGGATCACAGCTTTCAAACGAGATGTCAAGCACTCAATAAGAACCCTTAACTAAGAAGAAATCGTCCATTTAAATTTACACATTATAAATCAATTAATTACTTATTAGTTCATTTTATGAACTATTCCCTCCGAGTATTAACTTTAAATCATAAGTGAATGGCTATCTAAAAGTATCATAAACCTAAAACTACGTCCCTTAAAATCCCTCAATATGAATAGTACAGATTGCAATTTATTAACCGTCTATAAATAGATTTAAAGTAATACCACGTGAGCTTTGTCAATAATAAAATATATAAAAAAACCTAGGTATTTAAACCTACATACATAAATATATATATTTTTTTTTTCAATTCACAGGAATAATATGATTTTGTTTTCAAAATGAATATTGGTTATCTATATAAGTTGCAAATATCGACATTAAATCTATTTTTGAAAACATTTATGAAGAATAAGTACAAAAAGGGGGAAAAGAGGCTAGTAATGAAAAGTAGTGCGTTAAAAGAAAGGAATATACTGCTTAAATAAAAAAAGTAAATATATTTTTGGTTGATGGTTGTGTAAAAAAAAAGAAGAAAATGGTGGTTATTTTATGTTCATTGACTTAAAGATAATATATATAATAATTATTTATTTATAAGTGTGAAAGAACAAAAAATATTTTTGTTTCGCCATTTTTACTCTCCCAAATATTTTAAAAGCATTTTCATATTTTTAAATTTAAAAAAAAAGTTCTTTCAACTTTGAAATAAAAAGCAATAATTACTAAAAGTTCAATTTTTTTTGTCAGATAATGTCAAATCCTGTCTCATGTTTTTTGTTAAAAAAACTTTTTGTGTGCGTAGTTTTTTTTTATTAGAGTCGCCAAAACAATCTGTGAATATACACTGCCTATATAAATAAAATGTATCTGACTCGTTAATGAGTTTTTTGTTGTTGTTTTTTCTTTACATACATGTCATCACATTTCAAGAATGATGACAGCCAAATATATATATATATATATATGTATATTGACAAAAAAATCACTCTTTACTTTTTTTTTTATGTATACAAGTTTATTTGTTTACTCACATACAGTCCCTACTCTCAATGGTTTTTGTGCCATTTTGATTACAATTAAGAAATTTTTACTTGTATTTTTAAGTTAGTGGTGAGACAATCAGAACGTATGTATAGAGGGCAGCACTTTTTAACAAGGATTTTATGTGTATGTTTCTTCATTGTTTGAAAGTTACAAGCACAAAATATATGTACATTATTTGCTAAGAGACGTTTATATTCGTTTAAGGGACTCAATACTCCTTTTTGCACGGATTTGATTGGGTTTTATAATAGGTATGGAGCAACATATTACTATGAGCAAAAAATATCGAGAAATTTGAATTCAATTTTTTTTTTTTGGGGGGGGGGGGGATTCTGATAAGGATAATGTTTTTTGTTTTTCAAGTTGCCATATCTATCACTGCAATTTATACTAAATTACACATTAAAATAATCCTTAGAGTTTGAACTACGTGTTCTTTTTGTGAACAGGAAAAATTGAATCTTTCAGTTTGTTAAAATGTCTGAAAGATGATGAATAAAATGCAAATTAGACCAATATTGTTGTCAACCAAAAAAGTTTAAATGAGTATTCCAGAAATTTTGATAATCCCAGGTTTATTTTCGAGATGCACAACACAATAATTTTAATAGCATATCTAAACTCATTAGTTATTGTTCTGTAATTATTATTGACTTAATAAAATTTTTGAAACTATTTAAAAAATTGGAAAGAAAAAAAAGTTGGCATATTTTAAGATCCTAATACAACTAATAAAAAATTTACCCTTTACCCATATGCAAAAATAACAAGTTTACAGCACTAACACCCATATTGTATCTAATACAGTCCTAATTCAAATATCTGCATAGTACGATACATCATCAAAACTTGAGGATTTGTAATGGTATTAAAAAATATTGAGTCGATTCTATCCTCTTAGTCTACTGATTTATTATTTTCTTCATCAAGGTATCATCTATTTAACTCCAAAACTGTACTCAATGATTACTTTGACTTATTTCATTACTTCATTCAAACGATTGCTAAAGAAAAGACCATCGACTGACTTTTTTTTTGCTTTTTTTAGCAGGAAATTAAGGTCACATCATTTGTGAGTTTATATATATATATATATAATTAGTGCTGTCATTTTCATGATAGAGGTTTCACGTTTTAGTTCTCTAGTGAATATTTTCCCTTCTTTGTGCCTAAAATAACATATATGTACATATATCAATATAGGCAAGTATACTTACTGTGCATGTAGGTACATCGTTTATATCATTACAAAAATCATCGATCATGCAAATTCAAGAACTTTAAGCGAGGCTTTATTATTTAAATAGAATGTATATACTAGGATACATGAATGGTTATATATATATATATATATTACAACGTGTTTTTTAATGGATATCCTCTCTATAAAAGACATGTTTTTCCTCTTCATTAGATGATAAATTAATAATCAGCAAAAAATAATTAGGGCAGGCAAGGTAAACAATTCACATTAAAAAATAATAGCACAACATCATGGCCTCATCACCGTTCTTAAATGCAAAGTCCCCGGATATCACAACCCCCTAACTCTTTCTTACCTCTATTACTACTTTGAGAAGTACATTATCTACCTATTTATGTTATGTACAAATGATAGTGAGATGGCACTAACCTAGTCAGTTACATACCATGTTGAACAAACTATACCATCATTTTGTTCATACCTGAACCTTCATGGTCGTCATTTAAATGACACATCAATTGGTACCTATTGCATCGCATAGGATATTCGATTTTGTATAACAAATTAAAGGGTTATTTAGAATACAATATGCAGATATTTTTATTCTGTTGTCATCACCACAAAATGTTTGTTTGTTTTATATATTTCTTCTTAGTTTCTCTTTAATGAACCGAAATGTTTTCATAGTAGAACATGTGTTGTAACTACCAAAAATATTTTATCGTTGCCATAATATTAAATTATATGCACAACTATGAGTCTAATTACACTGGTCAACAGTCAAAAATCCTAAGGGGCATATGTATTATAAAAGCTATTCTGTTTTGCATGCTGATTTCAAATCTGTAACCTTTTTTTATGCAAGTCCGACGTAGCCTACTTTTTTAGCTCTTTTTTGGCCCATTTTCCAACTTCATCTTCAATTTAAGCCTCAAAGGATGCTTATTTTGTGCATTACAAAATAATGATTCGTTAGTGTATTTAATGCAAATTCTATTTTCAGTCTTTGTTTTGACCTAAAGGAACTCCTGGGGGCATAGGGGACGGGAGTAGACCCAAAAGTCAGTTAAAACATTTGTACTTAAATAACTCATTGAATACTACATGAAATGGATGAATAAGATAAGAATCCTTAACTAAAGAGAAATTGTCCATCTAAATGTATTAATTATCATCCAATTTCGAGAAAAAATTCATAGAAGAAATCTATGAATCACGGTGGTAGAACTACCAAAGTAGTAGTGAGCAGAAGAATTTCAGCTGGTTTCATCAATAGCATTTTTACATATATACATATTTGACTCATGACTCATTGGAGGTACATAAATCATATTCCCTTGTTTTTGTATGTATATATAATTAAGTTACTAAATCTGAGGCTTACACACATTACCAAAAAAGTGCATCGACTTGGATTTTGTGCAATTTTACAAATTTCTGCAGATGTAAAAATATCATTCAATAACATTCTAAAAATTATTGACCATTATATGTAAATGTTCTTTTTTTCATTTCCCTTATTTTATTATATGGATTTATTTTATTTCAGAGAGTAATGCATTTGAAGTGTATTTCATTTTCTTTCTAATTTTAAGACTTGCAAAAACTATGATTCCCATTTAAAAAGTTTTTACGATGAGTTTGATAGAATATATATACGTACATTGATGCTTCGTATATGAGTCATGTGAAAAAAAAAATAGTAAAATATCATTTGGTCTCCTTTGATTAATAAGAAAAAATAAATATTGATACAATGAGTCAGTCAGATTGCTTTAGAAAGGCAGTAAATTCCATATTAATTTCTTATATTAGAAGTAATATAAAAAAATTTGAACAATCTGGAGTTATTTTTAAACCTCTCATAGAGATACAAAATTTTATTTTGAGGAATGAACGTAATTTAGCTCAAAACGAAACAAAAATTCCTACAAGAAAATATACAAAAATATTATAGAGGTGGCACCTACTCAATTCATTCATTTACCAATGGTATTTCCAAAAACATCAACAAATGTTAAGTCAGCTATTGATTAACATATCCATCCCCCTTGATTTGTTGCACTCAAAACAGTTATAATGTACCTTCTCAATACATATATATCAGGAGAGACTGGAAACAGTTGTAGTACTTTTTGTATTTGAGTTAAACACACAACAAAGTTTTAAACAGCATTCTTAAATGTGTCTTCTATCGATTGAATTGAATTTATAGTTTATACATGTGATTAATTTTTTCACAAGTTACATTTGAATGTAATCTATCAAATGATAAATCTGTTTTTGTGCCAATGACGGTTGCAACAGTTACAGTTTGAATTAAAAAATTAAGAAATGTGAATAAAGAATACTATTTATGTTATAAATAATTAAACTTTTCTAGGTGTTAAATTAGTTATTAATAATTTATTAATCTATTATTGCACTTTAAGACTTTCTATGATTTTAACAATAATATTATAGATGAGAAAAGTTCACTTCACACACTTGTTGCAGCTGACCCAATTAGTCCAAATATATCCTCAATGAGTGAACTTTGACTTAAAATTAAGTTCCATCAAGCGATAATCAATAATTTATATTTTATATGCATAGGGGAAAACAATAAAACATCGTTTCCATTACTATTACAAAAATACTGTTTCTTTAAAAAATACACATACATAAAATCTGTTTTTATTCAACTTCTCAGAGAGAAGTTGACAAAAAATGCCTCATTATAGTTGGTCAATAGTTTTCATTATATGATACAACTTTAGTGCAAATTTTTTATCTTTATAATGTTGAAGAAAAAGGGTCTGTTACAACTGTCCTTGAGCTGTTTTAAGTAAATGATAGCTTAATTATTATAGAAAATGACATACTTGGTTGCTAACCACTTATTTTTTAGCTTTTTTCTTTCTCTATATATTTGAAATAAAGGTTAATCAATACAATACAAATTGCTATATGCAGAGAACAAGTTTCTAAAATCCCCCCCCCCCCCCAAAAAAAAAAAATTCTATTGAATAAACCAACTTTTATCTCAAAAAAACATAGGGTACTTATATCATCAGAAGCAACTGTACATATTAAGCCAATAATATCTGAAACTACATACTTTGAATAATGATGTGATCATAGGCAATTTAATTTAGTGATTTTATCTTTCAACAAGTTCTTTGCACATTTGATTATTTTTATACCTTTTTCTTAACTTTAATGATATAAGTTATTCATATCAGCTGAAACTTTTTTTTTATTCTATGTAGATTCTACAAAAATAAACTAGCTACCTAATAGCAAAAATATTTAATATTGTACCACTCCAAAATAACCAAAATTGTTTTTTTAGTAATTAATTATTTTATATTCTATTGAGTGAAAGGTTATTAGTGAATAAGTATATGATTTTACTTAATATGAGGTATATTTTAGATCATTATAACTGACATTTAAAGTGTCTATTCAATATTGCTAATATAGAAATAGTTATTTTCAAAAACAAAACAAAAAAAAACAACTTTTGGAAAAAGTAAATAGTATATTTAGACGGATTAATGATGAACATTCTACTATTGAGTGTTCCTCATTCAGGCTTCGGGCATTTTTTTAGAGAGAGTCTTTATATTTATATATAAATATATTTAATTTTACAATTTGATGGTACAATTTGCAATATAATTTTTACGTCTCATAAAGCTTTGTTTGATTACAGTAGCATTAGTAATTTTAATAATCAGCAAAACTTTAAATATACATTTTTTATTCCTTTTGCTCTATTAACTATGTGTTATATTTTTTATGTATATAAAACATAAAACTGTTGACCCTTTGAGTTGTCTAATGGTCGATAAAAACTACAAATAAATGTGTCATTGCTATTCAAAAAAAGTGCTCTTTATATCCTGATAAAAAAATCATTGTAATTTGTAACTAAATGGGTAAATGTCCTTGTTCAAATCTGATTCTACAGGTTAAAAAGGATTAAAAATCAAAGTTTTAGAAGGTTAATCCAATATATTGGATGTCAGTGTAAATCCAATTGGTAATAGCATTGACTATATTATATTAGAATTGTCAGACAACTTTTTTAAAAAAAGCAAAAAAACACTCTTTGTTAAGATAAGCTATGAGTCCTTTTGTGAGAAAATAAACTATATACATAGACCGGATCATGTGTAATACAAAAAAAAATCTTCTGTTAGGATAATGTGAAATGAATTTAAAGCATTTCTTTATATATATATATTATATATGTTATGTAGATATCATATATAACTTGCTTGAATGGATATTTATTGTATTAAATATTTAGAAAGTAAAGGAATACTATTCATCAATAATATAATATCCTTGAGGAAAAACCCATTTATATAGGCATGTATGTACGTAAATATTGCTTACATATTTTAAATAGCTTTAAAATTAGAAATTTAAATATACAAACATCCGAGAAATTCAATCTGTGGTAACTAAAAAAATATCAAGAGTTTGATTTTTTTCCTTCTTTTAATTATTTATAGAAGGCTTTTATTAATCATCAAGGATTGTTTTAAACTGGGTTTTTTTTCTTCAAATATATCTTTTATAAGTAACTACATAAATGTACTTCATATACCTATGTATATATTAAGTATCACAGTAGGGCAGGAGAAAGGGTAGGATTAAAGATGTCAAGTGAACAAAGAAAGGAATAGGTAATAGAAAGAAATAGTTATATGAAGAATTTCTATATTTTATGATGGATTTTTTAATATATATATATATTTATATATTATAAATTCTTTTATTTGCCTACTCAAAAGCAGGAAAGAATATTTTTTTGAGTCAACTCATAGGAGGTCTAACTATGTAACATTCAGTGGATTACTAAAAATACAAATTACGTTTAATAATAGATTTCAAATTTCTGGCATTGATTCTTTACATAAATAATTAAATAAAAAAAATTATTAAGAAAATAATTTAAAGTATTATCTAGACGCATATTAAATAGTAAAAAAAAAAACCGATTTGATTTGAACCTGAAGAAGATTGAATACTAAAAATATATAGTTTGTTGATATTACATAATAATATAAAAATGTCTTTAACCTTTCTGAATGTTTTTTTCAAAATGTCTTTTTTTACAAGAAAAAAATGAATATATTTCAATTGAAAGTCTGCAAAGGAGATACATAGATGTAGATATCAATGGCTAGGTTTAAAGTATGGAAATGGATTTTTTTAGGGGCTGATTGCATATGTTGTGTAAAAAAAAGTAATAATTAATGAATGGGCATATTTGTTAAAATAATTTATCCATGAAAACAGAGTAAAACGAATTAGCTTAAAGCCATATTCTCTACAATTTTATTTCTCTTTTATTTTCTTATTACTAATTGGCTACAAACATGGACCAAATTAAGTCGATTGAGTCCATGTTTAAAGTTTCATTCACTTAATCTATCTATTATATTTTCGAAGGTTCCAATTCTGTTAGTCTAATCTTTTATGAATCTATAGATATTTTCACATACAAAACAGTAGATCCCCCCTGTTTATTCTAAACAGCTGAAACAGGGATTTCTTTTTTTTTTGTTCCATAAATATACGATCGTACATTTCACTGACTCACTGGAGCAATTTACAGGCCTTGATCAAAAGTACATTAAAATTTACTTTTATGAAATATTCAAAACAACAACAGTTAGTAGGATACATATATCTATATAAACTAAATTTGCACTCATTACTTCATAAATTAGGCATGGTTACTAAATGATAGAAGATTAGGTTAAATATAAGTTCAAGTTTCTAATATTTTAAATGATTTTTTTATTTTAGACCGTTAAATCATTTTTTATGCACTTATGTTTAATAAGTTGAAGAGGCACTTTACAGAATGATGTGGTCAATATCTAAAATTAAGTAAAAGATAAATTAATTAATGTATGTTGTGGTCAAAAACCATTAAAGCACATCCTTCAAAAACATAATCCCGCTGTTAATTAATGGCTTATAAAGTTTATTCATTATTAAAACTTGTCAAGTTTGCCAGATTAACCATGGAATTTATTTTTTAAAGCCTTACTGCCTTGATTTGGATAATCATATTTCGTAATAAGTAAATATTAACATGTTATAAACAGTCATTATCAGAGCGTAGTACAAACTGTTGGTCTTCATTTGCAGGAGCAATTAAAAACCCTTTTACTTAAATTAGAATTTTATATCATCTCAAAGATTTGTAAATTATAAACGCTGAAGATTGATTCTTCAAATCTATACATTGAATTACTATTATTAAATTTATTTTGAGATAGCTAAAGGGAAGAGAGTGAATAAAGGAAGAATCAAAAATGTACTTATGAGTGAAACTAAAAAGCAATATTTTAGATAATACATACTAACAAATATTGAAAGTAAATGTACAAAAAAAAAAGAAAGTGAACTAAAAAAATCCCACATCCCTGCAAGGAATGATGAATAAAAAATATAAATCTAACTATAGTATGTATATGTATATAGTCAAAAAAAAAAAAAAACTTTCTCTCGAGTAACCCTTTAAAATCAATCAATCTCTGTCTTTCCAACCCATTCTAAAACTACAGTAAATGCTATATTATTTAGTTATTTAAAACGAAAAAAAAAAAAATCATATGATATATTAATGATCTCATAAATTCTTTCTCTGCAGTAGTCTAAAAAAATAATTACATTCATATATTTACGATGTTTGTAAATATAAATATAATGGACTTTAAAAATAAAACTTCTCTAAGCCTTTATAAATAAATGGTCAAACTATAAAATCCGCTTTCTTACTTACAAAAAGAATAATATCATACAATTAAACACAAAGAACTTGACATCAAAGTTGAAATCTAGCTATGGATGAAGCATATTATATAATATATATATATTATAAGTTGAAAAGACGTGTTAATTTAACCTACAGAAAATTCTTTGAGGGTATTTTTATATACATACATATGTACATATATATATATATGAAAGTTTGATTTCCTTGTTTGCGGAAAGATTTCTGCACAAGTATCAAACCCAGTGAAAATGTATACATTTTCATTTCTTACTAAAAAGAATTTCTATTATTTTGAAAATTATATTTGTCATCATTTTTTCATAATAAACGTAAGACAAATAAAGTCTCATTTCTTAGATATATATAACCTTATTACATGTTTAATTTCCTTATATGAAACTGTAACTTGATCTAACTTCAACTTATGAACACCAAAACGACATTTTAATCCTTTTGAGTTTTTTTTTAATTCTTCTTCTTTTTAGAACTTGTTTTTCATAATTTTTATTTCATACTCAATTACCCTTTTTTTTATCCATTTATACTGGTATTTAAGTGCATAATTATTATTTTTTTAAATAAATTTTTTTGTTTATGGACATACATATATGGTGATATCAAAAATAGTTGAGCAGTCATTTTGAATGGGATTTGTATTATAAAGGGATAACTAAATGAAAAAAAAAATTATTTTTTTTTTTTAAATTCTTCTCCCTTCATGTGTTTTAAAAGTCTTAGTCTTAAGTAGTAATAACATGAAAATAATTATGAGTTAATATCAATTCATTATTAATTACAGTTAATAAGAAATTATTCTCAAAAATTGTCATTTACTTGCATCGATAATATATATATATAACCTATCGACAAATAAGTCAAAATGACTGCCTTAGTCAGTTTAGTTATTGTGTAAGTTTAGATATTTTAGAGATAACTACATAACTAGTACAACTTTCATGGTTGTGAGCTATCTCTATATATTATATAATAGCAGTACTCGAACTGGTTCCATATATATGTCATAATCTTGAAATCCAGCTGGTTAAAAACTATGAGTGATACTGACTTGTATTTTATTCTTTTCATAGGTGGATTAAAATGGTGGATATAATATTTATAAAGGTCTTCAAATGAAAAAGCTTACAAATACAGTAAAATCTGGACTGGTCGAATATGAATAACTAGGTTTATTGGGGTATGTACTTCCTTCTATAAAAGTTGATTGTCTGTCATTTGATTTTTATCTCTACACTCACAAATCCTTTAAAGTTCAAACTCTAAACTCAAACACAAAGTATTTTTTTTTTGTCCAAAGAGTGATTTTTTAAACCTCTCTATTCACTGAACTAGTATACATATGTATATTACAGGCTATCATAAAATTGTATTAAAATACATATAATTTTAAAGAATTAAATGTTAGTTTGGGTGGGAATTGCCACATCAAATTTCTCTCGTTATGATATTTAGAAATGAACAAAGGGTATTCGTAAGTGGTACAAAAAACTCTTCTAGTCATAATTTATAAACAATCTAATGAGTTTTCAAAAATTAAAAACTTTACAACTATCGGAAAGGCAATATTTCTAAGCCTTTAGTGCACCACAATAAATTCATATTTAAAAATTGTAAAGTTTTTCATATTTCATGTACTATACAGTGGTTAGAAAATTTGAAATGAACAACTACTGTCAAAAAACCCTTTATTTTAGTTCAAAAACCTTTATCAGATAAAAAAAACCAAATTCTTAGTAACATTTATATAAATTAAAACTAGTTTTAATTCTAATTTAATTATTACATATATTTTTTTTTTCAAAATCAATATTAAATTCGTAGAATTTTCTTTTACTTAACAACCAAAATGAATTTATATCATTGCAGTAAGGTGTTGTTTACCTTTGATGCATTATTTATTTTTTGCATTGTTGGAGGAATCAGATAATTTTTTCCTTACATGTCTGTTATTTATCTATTTAAGAACAATATATATACATATATATATTTTCCAAATACAAAATCCCCAAATCAATTGATATAAAGACATATGAGAGAAAAGCCCTACCAAGAAAAAAACATGTAGAATGAATAAACCTTTGTTACAATCGGGGTTAATGTGTATATTATGATATTATATAAGCACAAATATGTCTTTTTGAGTAGCTCAAAGTGCATTCAACCCTATTTATACTCAAAATTTAAGATTCCATTATATACATATAACATACATACAAGGTTACTACTCTATCATTTCATAACTATTTTTGAGGGGTAATCACTCATAATTTATTATTAATAAATAGATTATACTAAATGCATCATCTGTAGATTTAGTGAATTATACGATGCGAGTTTGATTCTGACAGTAGTATATTGAATTGCAAATTATGGTAAAATAATTAATTATATAATAGAGGAAAAAAAGAAGTATATTATTGATTATTTTGATCAAAACATAATATTTTTAAAACAAATATATATATCAAATATTTGTTCGCAAAAGTAGATCATTTTTCTGCAGGGATTCAGTCAATGTTCTAACAAAGAAGTGGTACAAATTATATAGTACCTGGGTCAGGAAAGGAATTATATATTATAAGTACATACATATATATCTAGTAACAATGATCAAGCAGGCTTGTGAGGGCATAATTCAATGCAAACAACTCTATTCATATTCCAATGATATTATCCCATTCACGAGAAAGTTATCCAGATGGAATTTGTTTTTGTCAGCTTTCTCTTTGGAACTAATTAGTGTCTAAAACTCAATTTTTTATTTTTTGGTAATGATAAAAATATCCCACTTATTAAATGATAAATTGTCCAATAGTTGTAATAATATGTATGACACAAAATTTGGTTCTTACAACACAAGACGTGACCGTTATAATTTTGAAGACATCATTTTTAATGAGGACATTTTTGTATTTTTTTTAATATTCTGACTTTCAAACTCAAGAAGATAAAAATAGGGCAATACCTACATATATAGACAAACTTGGGTCTAAAAAGTTGCGTATCTGACATAAATAAATGAAAAAGAAGAAGATGAAGGCAGATCTAAAAAGGTTGAGAACCCTTATTGTAAAAAAGATTTTCACTGACAAAAAAATGATTTTAAAAAAGTAATTTTACTTTTTTGAAAATAAAGAGGTTTTAGGTAACCACAAATGTTACTTGTTTATAGAAGAATTTACGAACAAAATTTTAGGAAATGTATAGTTTATTTATTTTATTTCTTAGAGCAAACAATTGTTCAAATCATTTATCAATTGAAAAAAAAAAACAGCCAGAAACATTCACACAATAAGATTCCTTACTTTTTTTTTCTTAAAATATTTACTTCTAGGATTTGTGCAAATATCTGCAATACAATATAATAATATACCAAGAACCTTATTTATGGTACATATGTATATACATTCAGCAATAAACAAAATTACCATGACTTTAAAAGACACACATACACAGACTTTTCAAGGCCAAAGTCTGTACTAATAATGGCCATATTATTTGCCACACGTACATTTCTCTATTATAGTATCAATAATTCGTGGTTACATTCTCATAACTACTAATAATAAATAAACAAATCATTGAAGAAGTAACACGCAATTTTAGAATGAATTAAATATCAGTACTAACTTTTTTTTTCTTCTTTATTTTGTATATTTGCATGTGCGTTGACGTATTTCTTTTATTATTCTCTATTTTAAAAATGTCATAATTGTTTCAAAATGAAACAGTAAACAATAAAATTATAAATTTATAAATTGTAATTTAATATGTCAAATATGATATTATTGTTTAGAGTTGTGAAAGTAAATAATTGAATAACAACATTGGTCCTAGATATTCAAATCTATAGAATTTATTAATTACAAAATATATGAATATACAAGTATAAAAGCACACTTATTTCTCTTTGGCATAAAACTATTGAAACATTATTTAATTCCATGTTGAGCTGGTGGTCTTTTTTGTGAGAGTAGTCGATGGTCTAAAGGAAATTATTCAATAATTCCTCTCACTCCTTTCTTTAAAAAATATATACATATTAAGCTTGAAAACCAATAGCTCTTGGAGTTAGTATAAAAGCCAAAAATCATTTGAGATTTTTAATCAAATGATCATATAATTAGTACCAATTGTAATATCATAAATACATTTGGGCAAGAAGTACCAAATACAGTCTTTAATATTTTATAGTTTCTGCAAATACACAATGATCATTGAATTTGTCTGTTATTTAAAATAAAGGGCTTTCTAAAATTCACTTTTCTTCTTTTCTCACAACCAAAGTCTTTTTGCTCCGTGTTATTCTACAAAAATGAAAATTTATGTGTTCACAAAATTAAATTTTTTTCTCCAACATTTCCATTTCATAAAAATTATGTACTATACTAATTATAATATATATGCAAAGATTCAAATCTTTGTTTCAAAAGCTCAAATAGCCTTATCGACTATTAACATATATGATAGTACTCAGTTTTTTTTACTATTTATAGTTTTTGACATAGAGATTTGAAACTTTAAATATATTAAAATAAAGTCCAAATACGGCACATATATTTTATTTGAAAACATTCAAGAAAAAAATGTGATTATTTGAATAAACAAATTTTTATTTTTCTAGAATAACACGGAGAAAATAGTTTTTACCCAAAAAGTTTATATAACAATGGTTGAAAAGGGCTTTACTTTAAAAAATATATAACATATGTTTTGATTCATACGCTTTTACAATTTATAAAAATAAATTTTTTTATTCAAAAATCTTTTTTAACTTATAGTGTCAAATATACGTTTTGACTATTTAATATATATTGAAAAAAAAACAATTAAAAATTAAAATTTTAAAATAATACAATGCAACAAAACCCTTTTTAACTTTGTATATACAACAATCAAACAACCAAAAAATATATTAACTTTTTTTTTGCATTGCTTCTATGCAATATCTGTTTAGTCGTAGATGCTTATAAGCATATTAAGTATGTTTTTATATGTACCTGTATGTACAAGTTGACTAAAAGAGTAGAATTTTTTATTTTTTTTAAAGAAGTAAAACAGATGCTATAGGTTTATGACTAATACTCTTTTAAAGGTAATTGTATTCTTTTTTTCTTTTTTTTTTTTTGGAAAAAAGTATGATGCTTTTTTTGAAAAAAAAGAAAAGAAAGGAAAGTGGATTAATTTAAAAGATAAAATATACCTAAGTTTAATGAATATCCTTATATTATTCTATTATTAATGTTCAAATATAATATATATATATATATATAAGTATCTCAATTTCAAGTTATATATTTTTCGAGACTGTCTTTTCTTTTTACCTTTAAATTAAATCTTCCTTCCTTGTAAGTAGAGAGATAGAGAGAGAGATTTATTGCCTGAAAGTATAAAGAAAAATAATATTGATTAATTTGGATTAATATATAAGACTTTGGATCCGTTTCGATCTTATTGAATTTGTATATTTATGTAACCTATTACATTTTAACTTTATTTAATTGAAACTACTTCTCGAATTTCTGGATTAACCTACTTGGACTGTGATTTTTTGTTAAAATAAACTTCAATTCATCCAGATTGAGGTCAACAAATGCAGAAAGACATATTAATTGTGACTTTATTATTAATTTACAATTATATAGCTATGCTTAAAGTACTCTCAACTTCTGAGATCACAAACTAATCAACAACACTGCATTTGGTGGATTGCATTAATAACTAGTAATAGGTCAAAAAAAAGTTAACTTATATCTTAGTTAGTTTCAGTAGTGATTCGAATACCTAATATTACTTAACTTCTTTATGTTGTACATATTTATATATACAACAAAAAGGGCAAAAGTTAGTATGTAATTACACTGGCCAACAAATTTGAACTTTCAAAAATCCTATGGGGTATAAATCTAATAAAAGTTATTCAGTTTTATACACTAATTTTAATTAATTTTTTCCAGAGTACGACAGTTTTTTAGAAATCAAACCTTACTTAGCTTTTAGCTTTTTTGGCCCATTTTCCAATTTCAATTTAAGCCTAGAAGGATACAAATTTTGTGAATTAAAATTTTTTAGTCTTCCTTTTGACCTAAAGGGAATGCTAGGAGCGTAGAGGACGGGAATAGGGCCTAAAGTTGGCCAAAGCCTTTGTACTGTAATAATTTCTTGAATATTACATGAAATGGATTAATAAGGAATGCATTAAAGCGCTGAGACCCAGAGCTTTCAAACAAGATGTCAAGCACCAAATAAAACTCCTTAACCAAGAAAAAATTATTTATTTAAATGTCTAAATTGTCATTCAATTTCGATCAAAAATCCACTAGAAATCTAAAACTCACGGTATAGCTACTTAAGTTGTAGCACAGAGAAGGATTTCATCTGATTTCTCGAAATTGGATGAAAATTTACTCATTTAGATGGACGATTTCTTCTTAATTAAAGATCTCGTTTGAAAGCTCTGGGTCAAACGGTCAAACTGGTCAAACACTGGTCAAACAGATTTGAAATCGGTGTGCAAAACTAAATAACTTTTATTATTCTTATACTCCTTAGGTTTTTTGATTGTTGACCTGTGTTATTGACGACTAGTCCATGCCGTAATTCATTCCAACTTTTGTATAACTCTCTATGTATTTAATACTTGATAACTTTACCCCTTAAGTTTAATACATTGGTAAATCAAAGCTTATAACTCGAATAAGGAGTATAACGAGTAGACGAATTAACACAAAAACATTTGACAAAAAAAATATGTTGTTATTTTTTGTACATTTTTATACCTCAATGTCATGTATGTACTCATAGCAGCTATGAGGATTGAACCACGAAATTAATTTGAATATATATATATATATATATATATATTCATTAACCACAAAACCCAATGGATCAGTATTAATTGTGGCAACAAATATGTTTCATTGAAAGCAAGTTAATGAATATTTATGTATTTTACTAACAAAAGAAAAAAAAATAGGAGCAAAAACCTTTGAGAACCTAGACAACAGGTTAGAAAATTCATTATAGTTTTATGGGTACATAGCAATTTATTTACATATATTTCATTCTATATTTTATATCTTTTTGCCAAATGTTATATTGTAATAGGAATAGGGAAGAAAAGAAAGAAAAGAAGAAAAAAACAGTGCAATATCAAAATTTCAATGAGAAAAATTGGGGCAAATTGTAAATTTTCTTATGATTTATAGGACACAAAAGGGTTGTAGATATATTCTTCTATTATCTAAGGTCGTTTGTTAGAAAAAGTAAAAAAAAAAAAAATTATGTACACACAATTCCATTGTATAAAACATTTCTTCCCTTCTTTTTTTTTTTTGCACATACATAAATCCATACAGAGGTACAAATATCTATGTAAATTGAAATAGGTTGTGAAAACTTTTTCAACAAGTCATTTTGATTATGATGTATCTCAATGAGTTTGTTTTTTTTTAGAGTGAAAATGTGCACATTTAACATATTCAAAAATATTACATCCATTCATCATAAGCTTTCATGTCAACGATTTGAAACATTATTTTAAAAAAGAGCATCTGTTTATATATATACTCTTACACTCTTAGGGAAATGTACAAATTTGAAAGTTTTAAAGGAAAAAATGGAGTAAAAATTTTAATTAAATCCTATTTTATACGTTTATTACAAATCGTTAATTATTTCTATCTATCATATTCATGATAATTTTTGTTGTTTTTTATTCCTAATGTACATAGCATTGTTTAGTTAGAAATGTATCTTCTAAGTACAAATTTCTATTTCATAGGAATAACTGACTTCTAAAAAAATACATGTTTTTTGAAAGGTAGATAACGCCTTAGTTTTAAATTATTAATAAATCAAAATGGAGTACATTTGAGGCGTGAATATTTATTTCTTTTTTCTAAAGTGCTAATCCTTCTAAAAAAAACGTCGTGAGTATCAATAAAATTTATAATCAAATTTGAATTGAATATCAACTATATGTAAAAGCCTACATGAAGGTGAATTATATATTAATAATATAAAATAAGAAGTTTTGAATGGATCATATAATCAAACTCTGTTACCAAACACTCTTTCCCTTTTCTTGAGTTGTATTTTTTTAACAAAGAAGTCTGATAAGAGTAATGCAAACATTGTGTATCCCTTATTCTTTCTATGCATTTTTATCATATTTTGTGGAGTCATCTTTACATAGCAAAAAAGTTATTCCAACAAGTGCTAAGTTATTGGATAATTTGTTGCAAAGTGACATTTAACACACTTTGTGGATGTGTGAGTAATCCATAGATTTTATAGACAAAAAAACCTCTTTTCAAGTAAACAAAACAAAAAAAAATCTTTGAGTGAATATATTCAATCGTTTCTTTAAATGCTCCATGAATTTGTGGCTTCATGCGTTGTCATGATTTTGGTAGTTGACTCTCTTTAAAGAGGCATAAACTGTCAAATTCTCTAAAAATACTTCTAAATAACATTTTTTTTTTTTCATTTTTAAAGTCATAATATGAAGTTTACTTAAGTTTTTTTGTGTATAGCTAACATGACGTCTCCGTCAGTTTTATTACTCAACCTCTGTGGCATTTCTTTCTATATAAAAATAAAAAACAAACAAACAGGGGCACTAGAAATAAATGCAATATATACTAAGTATGTAAAATATTTCAAGGGCTATAGGTAAATTAAATTTAAAAACATACCCATCTACACAGATTATTTAGTGGGTAAATGTCAACAGACTATATTTTGTTTTTAGTTCATTTTATTAGTTAACCCAATGTCAATGACAGTATTCGTTTTTTGTTTTTGTATATGTTATATAAAAAAAATATTTTTCAAGATACTGAAGAAATACTTTTGTACATACTTAGATTACACCATATCAAAAAATATATACATATACTATATAACGTGCGTATGTAAAGTTCAAACTGTGTGTTTTTTGTTTTTTTTTGCCAACATATTTATGATTATATATATATGTATGTATATCTGTCATTTCCAGAAGGAGCTTGTTTTTTCTATGAATAAAATTTGTGTGAATTCTTTTATATTAGAATTTATACTACAATAAGTTTGTTACATATAGTTAAGTATCTTTATATTCAAATGAGTAAGGGAAGGCTAGATATCTTAAGGTCAGATTAACCTTTCTGTTTGTTCAGTTTGATTACAAAACATGATAAGTGCATTGGGGGATATTTTTTACCACCTCATTAAAAAAATGATTTTTATTGATTTTATCACGTTGCATTTAACAAAAATGGTTACTTTTTACCAATTTAGACTTATAAAGGGACATTTTGAGCCAGATTACTCCTACTTACCCCCTTCATTTATTGATTAATTGCAAATTAATTATCGTACATTAATAAAACTTTTTGAATTTCAAATTCATGTGCTCAAAATTTATAATTTCTTTTTTTTTTCGAAACTTCGAGATAAATTTGGTTTATATAGCTTACTAATTCAGTATTTAATTACACTCATCGACAAAAAAAACAAAAAAAATTGCATATACCTTGGGAATTGGTAAATTAGGAATTTACACGAAATGTATAGTAAATAAAATTATGCATTCAAAATAAAATTATTCCATGTTTTATTGATTGTGTGACAAAAAAAATAAAAAAGCCCAACTCCATTGGACTAACAAATTGTTGGTTCTCTCAAAACTCTAAGCCATATTTTTTAAATCAATACCTATACATATATCTACATGAAAAAAATAATTAAACAAAAAAAAAACTTTCTTTCAATGTTTGTTATCCCTCAAAACATTTTATCTTCATAACAAATAAAAAATAATGTATTATTTAAGTTTTTATTTTTGCTCTTGCGAATAAATTGATTAGGAGTATATATAATACCATATTTCTAAGTATCTATTTTCCTCCTATGCTCAATATATATACTACTATCCACCAACATTTATACTAGAATGGGTTCTTAACTTAGAATTCTGGTACCCCTGGGGGGAAGGTACAAACTGTTGTGTTTTAATTTCAAACCAAATTATTTTTTTTGACCAGCTCTTTCTAGATGTTGTAATTTGTACAAAATATGTTACAACATATTTGTTATATGTATTAAAAGAAAAACATCATTTAAAACGCCAATTCATAGTTGTGTTGTGTTTTTTTACTAGAACATTTGGATTACATAGATCAATGCAATATATACTTAATAGTATGATTTTACGATAATCGTTTGTTCATCGATGTCAAAGAATCATTAGTTGCTCTTCAACACGTTGTGTCCCTAGAGGGGCAGGAGAATTATACTGCCCATGGGCTTACAATCAAAATTAATTATGAAAAACATCTAATGGTCTTAAGTATGTACTTTCAATTGACGTCACAATGTTGAAAAAAGCATTTTCAAAAGGTAAAAAAAAGCCATTAGACAAATTTTATTAAATTTAACTTATAAATTTTGAATGAGAAGGAAGTTCGATTTGACTCTGGAGACTTAATTTGATTTTTTTCCATACTAAACCACTTCTTTTGCTCTCATATGATTTGGTATAATATGGTAAACAAAAAACGCATTATGTAAGCTATATGTATATTGGATTGTATCAGGTACTATGAGAAAAAAGAGACTACTCACAAGGTAAAAGGTTGATAATCCTTCGAATATGTAGAATGTCAGTTTATGTAATTAATATCTTGTGTATAATTATTTTTATTTGAAAAATAAAAAAGTTTAAATATGTTTTTGTTTGAAAATGAATTCATTAAACCAACCAAATTTAGGAATGCATTAAAAAAGTAGAAGTTTTTTTATTTAACTTTTTTCAAATGGGTATAAAATAACTAAATCTAATATTATGAGTTTAACAAGTTACTCAGTTTGATTATTTATGTATAATTTATAAGTACACATAGTGCCATATATATATATATATATATACCTAAAACAATTAACCTAATATAATCGTGCAAAATGCATTAATTACAGTTTAGTCAAATTAGTTTTCGTTGAAAAAATGGGCTTTTCTAATTCTAATTGACGTCATACATATAAATAATAAAATTCAAATTATATTTGTCACACGTAAATATCAATTAAAAGGCTAAATGTACCAATTATATTTGCATATATATTTGTCACTAGGTTAGTTAAAATATTAAATTTATAGTTTTGATAAAAAATTACTATGAAATATTAATTGACTTAAATGAATTTCGGACACCTAATTAGTAACTTTTGATGATGTTGCGTGTACTAGTACAAAAACTTATATTACATTACACACAACGCGTTCCTCTTATATTGAACAAAGAAGAATTTGAGAAGTACTGATAAGAAGGAAAAAGAATGACTTTAAAAGAAACGAATAAATATTATTATTCTCCAAATATATTCTCAAAAACCTAAATAAATTTTTTTCAAAATATACAAATAATTCCTTAAAAAGGCATTATGACAATATTCAAAGAGATGTATTTATATTGACTAGACCAGACATGTCGAAACTCCGGCCCGTTTGTCTTACATGTAGAATTAATACATTGGGCAACAGGTCTGATAAATACGACAGCTAAGTGCTACCATCTAGAGCAGCGTTTCTCAACCTTTTTTCCCTTTCGGAACCCTCAAAATATATCCCATGTCACACGGAAACCCTTGCGCAAAAAATGATTAATACCATACTTTCTCATCTTATTTTCATCGTAGTTCACGTGGTAAATATTCTATTATTTTTGAATAATTAGGACCTAATCGATGACTAACATTCCCACGCCCAGATTTATTTAAGTAGCCATGGGAACGCTTGGATCAATATAAAATCGACAGCATGAGTTCGAAAGTCTACAGGGTCATTGAAGCGAAGTTGGGAATCCCGAATGTAAACGATTAATTAGTTCTCTTAAGAGCCTGGCTTAGCAATAGGTCACTATAAAAAAAGTCAAAATTCTGGTGACAAAATTTTACCACACTGTAGAAAAAGACTGAAAAGTGTAATAGCTTATATAATCTCATTTTTCTCGCGGAACTCTTAAAGACCGTCTGCGGAACCCTAGGGTTCCGAGGAACCCCGGTTGAGAAACGCTGATCTAGAGGCTCAATTAGAAACAGCAAATTAGTAAATGAGTAATTGACTGAATGAGTCCCCAAATTTTCTTAAATGATAAAAATCAACAAAAAAGAGGAAAGTTGACTGATAGGGCCGACGGTTCATGGATGCGTAGAAATTGGACTATTTCTTCACTGAAATCCGTAACAACTCTTAAAAATTTCTCTGTTATTGTATTTAAAAATTTTATAAATATTAATCGGCCATGATGAGATATTTTTTTCAAATGTTTCCAATGTAATTTGCACTCAAGAGTATAAAATTTCTTCTGCTCAACTGTTGCATAAAAGTTAATTAAAGTGTTGAAAAAAAAGTGAAATTAAGTGAAGATTTAATTTCAATTTTCAATGTCAATTCAATTTCAATGTTTTAAATGAACCAAAGCACATGCTTAAAATAGTAAGGTCGACCCCCTTACATTTTTAAAACACCAAATCTGGCCCCTTTTGCAAAAAGTTTGGACACCCTTGGACTAGACATATTGTGAGATTATCAAAAAGTGCAAAATATGAAATGGAATTAGATGCAGTTTAATACATCTTGGGGTCTAGAAAATTCCAGTGAACTAACATAGGGTTAATAATATTAATACCTCTTATTGAAAACATACTCCAAATAAACACTGTGTATTTGTTAAGCATTCAAACTGTAGACAGAGACTATTTTAACACTATAAATTACATATAAAAACAGTTTTGCTCTAATAATTACTTATAATATATGCACTTATATGTTTATAAAAAACTAATTATGTCTAAGTAGTTACTAATTAATGAAAAATGACATTGGAAACTTTTTATTTATCAATTGTGATAATTAATTATTTTTATCCTTCATTCAAGGAGCTGGATTAATTTTTCTAAAAGATGCCCATAAATTATAATATCTCTTTGTTTTTTATTTATTGTTGTTTTGACAATCGGAAAATGCCCAATACTTAAAGGTCTTTTATGCTCAAAATAAAAAATAAAAGCAGAATAAAATATTTAATGTACATACTTTTTAATAATTCATATTGGTTATCACTTATGTTGGACAAATTTTATCTGTTCATATACATACATTTTACTTATCATCATTTTAAAAAAAATGTGCAAAATTATCAATATTAAATTATAGTTTTTCAAGAAAATACGGATGAGAAGATCCCTTACTTTGACTAAGAAATAAAAAATACTTATTTAAAGGGGAACTCTTAAGAGTCAAGTCAAGTCCAGCTCACAGATGGATTTCCAAATAAAAAATAACGTAATGTATTGAATATGAATATAAGGTAATATTTGATGTCTAGGAACCAGAAAAAAAGGCGACTGTGGCCAAAATTATGTATAAACACAAATGTTGATATTTGGAAATAGGAAAACTCAAATATGAAAAGTTCTTTCTCCATGAAACACGTCATAATTTCAATAAAAAGACTCTCAATAGGAAAATTACTGCCCCTTTGTAATTTAAATGTTATTATCTTATACATATATGTATATATTTTAATTACCCTAGGAACAATATTATAAAGATTCCACGTAAATACTGTGAACTACAAAATCCTTCCTATCTAACCATTAGAAGGTTTATGAAAGGAAGAAATAATTTTTTTTGCAAAGAAACTATCAATTAATGGAAAATTTGAGAGACACGTTTACTTTACTTTCAAAAAGAAAATGATTTTTTTTAAAAAACAGCTATGATCAGTTTTGGCGTATTATGAGAGCCTTCAGACAAGTGAATAAGTATAAATGCTCTTTTTAGTCGTCCAAGAGTAAGCAAATTTGGCTGTTATTAATTAGAAAAACAGCTAAAAGGAGAATATTTTTGCTAGGATCAAAAAGCTTGACTGTGATTTGAGTGTTTCAAATGTTTATATATATATATATATATATATATATATATATATACCTTGTAGCAATCTTTATTAATAAAGAGTGTTCTTTTGTTACCTCCAAATCTCCAATTTATTAATTTATTTTAATTTTTAATAAAAAATATAGTCTTTTATTCCTATTTAAGATTATTTCAAAAAATTACAAAGTGACGCTGAAGGAGTGTAATGAGAGTGTTTACTCATATCAGTCTATGAAAATACATAGAATGCTTAATAAATGACCGTTAATGTGATATATGAACAAAAATTACAAAATAATTACCCAAGGTTCTACTTAAATTATTTTAAGTTAGTAAAAAATAAACGAAAATAAAACAAAAATGTAAAATTAATAGCATACACAAAGTTTTACTTTTAAAGGAGTTATTTATCTTGAAAGAGATATGCATGTAAGTAAACCAATATTTAAACTAATGTAAAAATATTTTAAGTATTTTTACATAAATTGGTAGAAGTAGGTACAAAAATATTAAAACTATTATAATTAAAATATTTTGCTCAAAACCGGTACATTGATTTGCATTTTATTTGAAAAAAAAGTACAAAGACATAAAATAGATCAGAAATAACTTCATCATTCATCTTTGATTGATTTTACTTTACTCTTTTGAAGCAAGTTTTTTTTTAAAAAATAAATGTACAAATAATTGTTAAATTAAACTTCATTTATTCCTCGAAAAAGTTATTTAAAAAAATGAATGACCTTTTTTAATGAAGTCTTTAACAGTTTAACCAATAGGGATAGAAAGCAGTTAGTATTGTACACAATGTTATTTTTAATTTTGGCAACAAAGTGTTACAAGTACAGTTTGATTGGTTGTACACAAAATGATCCACTGAACCAGACAAAATTAAAAAAGCACAATTAAATCGTTATTTATTTTACAATTTACACCATAGAATATCAACTATAAACTATTTATACTTGACAAGAGGCCATTTATTCAACAAAAAAAAAAATGAATTACATAAACGTGATTCATCCTCAAAGATAAAGGTCCAAAAGTTATGTTTTGGTTAGTGTAGCTACTAACTTTTCTTGAGAGTGAATCATTTTATATGTATCTATGGATATCCAATGCGGACATTTTGAATGAAAAATAAATTTTTTTGAATATAAAAAAATTTTATGATCCAAAAAAGTTTCTATAAAGGCAAGTTTTAGAATCTTAGCTAAACAAATTTCCTATATAAGAAATTTGTACTCATATATAAAACTATCATTTAGAATTAAATGTGTTGTTTTACAAGTGATATTTTGATTTATTCAAAACATTTTATTTTTAAATAATTCTTCAAACATACAAAAAATGTCAAAATTGTTTCAAGTACTCAAAAATCAGCCTTCAAATAAAACATACAAACAAATCATGTCTCAAACTTTTATTTTACTATTCAACCTTTTTATATTATATATATGTATATATATATTTCAAAAACTTTTGGCATGATTTGCAAATAGTATGAGGGAAAAAAAAAAATTTGTACAAAATAAAAAAAAATAACAAAAGAAACCATTTGTCGTTTAAACATGGTTTCATTTGACCTTTTAAACAAAAAAAAAAATATGAACAAAATGACTTGGCACCCTTACATACATACATATTTAATTAATAAAAGATTTATTATTACATTAAAAATTCATGCATTGCTAATTATATGCAATATTGGTTTAATTTTTTTTTTACATATGTATATTTATACATATATGTAGGCATATTGAAACCCTATCAAAAAATATAAAAAAAAAGTTATAATGCATACTATACATGCATATACATTTCTGCATGAAATTACTACACGGAAAGAATATGTTATTATTAGCCTTTATAATTATTATTATTATTATTATTCACATCTTTATTCATACAAAATTAATCATTCGTTCACACAATAAGTAATTTACCTTCAGAGTATATATGTATGTCTATTTTTATAAATAATACTTTTTTTCGATGAAAAATTATCTTCATTTAGGTGAAATTAGTGTTATACATCAGTGGGTCTCAAAGTTCTTCTACATTGGAATAATGGTTATAACAAATACCACATACTAAACTATATCCTCTTATAAATATGTAACTATGTAACATCAAATTGAAGTACAGTCAAACTTGTATTAAGCGGTCAGACAAGGGACACTAAAAAATTGATCTCTTTAGTACAAGTAGCAAGCCGCTTGATATGAAAAATTGGGCATCAAAGGATGAATGAGCTATATCCAATAATACAGCGCATTTAGGTTATAAATTTTCTGCGTGGGAATTGGATATGACCACTTAGTGCGTGCAGTGACACGTTTAAAGGAGGTGACCGTTAGACCAAATTTGACTGTATATCCTTTGTAAAAGGCAATTATTGCCTTTTTACTATGTTAATGATTTGCGTATGCCAAATTCTTGAATAGTTTCTCAACAGAGTTGAGTTGAAATTCTTACATAGGAGATTAAAAGAGAATCTTACATTTTAACTAAAAACAAACTTATTGAACAAACTATGGTTACCCATCTAAAGATTATATTGGTGAACAAAGTTTTTGTTTTCAAGATATCTATAGTCTTATTTGGAGCTTTTAAATCAAAATGTACATACAAAATTTCTCTAAATATGAAAAAAATCAATGAATAATGAACAAAATAGGTGTTTTTTATTTCATTCAAAGGGTCATTCACACAATAAATAAATATTTTGTGGCCTTAATTTACTTATGAATTCATATATATAATTAGAAGATTTTAAAAAAGGTTTCTTATAATTAATTAAAAAATGTTCTCTTTTAAAAAATGGCTTCACGAATATTCAATGATAGACTATGAAACGTGATAGTTATATAATGACTATACAATAAAAAAAAATTTAAATTAAAAAAAAAATCTCATTTTTTGATGAGCTAAGCATTAATTGTGATACTATTATTTATTTATTTTGCATTGGCATATAGATTACAAAAAGAAATCAAACTATAAATAGAAATTTTTCTCGTCAATAACCTATATAGAAACTTAGAAGTTTGATATTTATAGAATAATAATATTTTTTAAATGCAAAACTACATATGTATGTGAGAAACAAACATGAGACATTTGATGCTCTACAAATTATTTTACTTAGTAGATAATTCACTTGATTATTGATTTTTTGATTAAGAACATGAGCTTCGATGATTAAAGTACTCATTAATTTTAAAAATATCCTTATAATTTGCTGCTAAATTATGTACTAAGATTATATCAAATAATTTTGTACTTAAGGGACTCAAAATTAAAGTACAGACTCTTTTATGTTGCTTCCTTGTCAATACATGAATACATTTTTGTATAGCAATCATATCAATGATATAAAAAATTTAGACAAAGCTAATGACCTGCGTCATTATCTTTGTATTAAAAAAGTCGATAAAATATTCTATTTAATATTATCTAAATAAACTCATTGAAAGTAAATTATCTTTTACGATAAAATACAAAGAAATCTATGGGACAATAAAAAAATACTTTGTGAAGGCTTTTTTTTTTAAGATTAGGGAATCGAAATGACTTTTATGACAACCGAATTGTATTTGATTAATTGGCCTAAAAAGACAAAAAAAAAGCAAAAGATTAATCTATCCCATGCAGAAAGAAAAATTTCTGAGACAATATCATAGCAAAAAAAAATAATATTTCATATATAAATGGAAACGCAGAACAGTTGTGGATGTCTTAAGATATGATGAAATTTAAAAGTAGATTTTTACATATAATCATTGAGGAAATACTCCTTGCAAACTGATTGGTTTTTTTTTTTTTTTCATGTAATATTTTTTTAACACTCTAAATGTTTATTTCAAGTCAGTGTTTCCCCGTAGTTTTCATTTTGCTCTCAATACCTTTTCTAAGTGTATTTTAAAAATAATTTGTCTTGAGTCTATTTCAAATTGACTAAAATGTTTAATATTCTACTCAATTACTTAATTATATTATATAATCATCCTTTTTCGATTTAGGACTATTTTAAATCGCTATTCAACATGTAACTTAATTTTTAATATGTATAGAGATATATACATAAGTACACTGTATTCCCTTGAATAATTAAAAAATTATACAAACTGATCTTCGTATAACTCCAAACTAAGAGACAAACCCTTCTGAATTTTTTCATACTACCATGAACTAAAGGAATGATATACATTTATGTATAATAATTTGTAAAATATGAAATTTATGTGTATTTGTAGTCTTATTACATATACTTTTTGCGTCAAATTCAAATTCTACTTAATTATATTCTCTAGAGCAGCATACAACATAGAAAATAGTTTTACAAAATACAAGATTCACACTTCAAAATTAACTCTAAATTTGTTGTTCCTTGTTACACAACCATTATTTCTATTTAGTCATATGTTCTAAAAACGTAGTTATATATTTATATATATTACATTGCGATGTTTGAAGCAGTTATTTAAATTGGTATACATATCTACGAATAGTCATGTCTATAAAGCTCAATGTCACGTAACACACGTACAAAATCTAAATATATATTTTATTCAAATTATAATTTGTACTTTGGATATCGTTTTATTTAATTATAGGTAACGTCAACCATTTTTTAAATTATTTCTATTAATAAAAGTGTATATCATAGTTTCATTTCGATCAAATTAGAATGACGTATTTACTTATCTATTATTTGGTATACGAGAGATAAAACTGTGAGTCCTTGTGTTCACTTACGTTCAAACAGAGTATCTAAATACTTTTTACTCAGTTATTTATGTTTGTACATCAGAAAAGTCAAACATTTATCCGTTAACGTATGAGAAATCTCATGAAATTTCAATCATTGTAACACCCTGGTCACAAAATCCCTAAATTCTTTATTTTCAATGTTTCATCATTATATGAAGTTGCTTATTGTTCAAACTCATAAGAGCATAAGATTCTTGTATGTAAATAGTTTACTCTAAGGAATGTTACCTATGAAGTGAACTTATATAGAAACAAAATTTTTGAAACAAATTATTTTAGATTCCTCACTTATTTCATTTTATTTTTTTGAAATGTAGAGAGAAGAAATAATTGTTTATGTCAGTTATATAATTATTATTATTATTTTACCATTGACTCCTTTTTAGTTTATTGACAGTTAAGAGTCTATTATTACATAATCCCTTATTTAAATAAACTTCAATTGTAATAGCGTTTCAAAATTATTTTTTGTATTGTCAAACGTGAAATATTCAATTTGTTGCTCCTACATCTTGTCGACTATCTAATCAGCCAAAGTAGTTTTTTTTTTTTTTTTGCTATATCTATAATTTTATTCATTTCAACTAAATTACCTCTTTATAATCATAATTAATCAGTAGAGAGATACAAATTAATCTTTTATTTAAAGAAATGAAAAAAGTAACTTGTTTCAAAAATTAAGTTTTTTTTTAGCTTCTAAGTAATTCTCTCTAACTTTCCTACCAGTGAAGTGAGCTCATGGAGCCTTCCAACCCTCAAAAAGGGCCCAGTGAACTTCCCCTTCATTCTGCACAATATAAATACATCAAAAAAATTAGTTAATTTTAATAATGGAAAGTATGTATCAAAAATCATTTTATGCTCATTGGTAATTTTGAACTAGCAAAAGTGCAGGTTATAGTTTTTTTTTTTTTTTTTTTTTTTTTTTTTTTTTTTTTTTTTTTTTTTTTTTAGATACAAAGTCCCCACCATGTGTCTAAGCACTTCATTTTCTAATTTAGACTTTACTATTGTTTTTTCAACATAAAAAACGTATGTTCAAACTATCATACACTCAATAAAAAAATATTATTTTTATGTTCTTCATAAATTGTTATTACTATTATTGAACAATTTTGTTCTTCTACTTCTTTCCATTCTTGATGCCCATTCCTAATACACATTTATGGATATATACATATATATATATATATGTAACAAGGGCTATTATTTATGTACATACATACATACATACTATATGACTAGAGTGTGGGACAAAGAAAATCAAAAATATATATGAATATTTTATTGTTAAATTTTTATGCTTTACCATTCATATATGTATGTATTTATTTATTCAAGCAAGAAAGTAACAATACACACATACCCCAAAAAAAAAAATGGATTGTCGCATTTTCAAAATGAGAAGTCGTGTGGTTTTTTTTAAAAAATCTTTCTTACAGCTATTCAAGTGATGATAATGCTAAGTCATATTAACTGGGTATTTTATACATACTTACATATTTTGGAATGGGACCTTTTTTTTAGATGAGAGGATGCGTAAAAATTTGTTTGTTTGTTGTCTTAAATATTTCATGTTCTTATAATAAAGAAAGAGAGAGGGATCATTATTGGATAGGATTTGAGTCTTTGTACCACACAAAAAAAATATGGAGTGGGTCGTCTTTAAAGCTGAAGCTTCTATTTATTCCCATTATAGAATTCATCTTGTTTTAATTGAATTAACAAGTTAAATTCATGCATAATTCGTTACAGAGTTATTTATGATACTTTCAGCACTCCCTAACGGACAAAAAAGACATTTTGTAGACAAGTAAATTGAGAAAAAAATGTAATACATGGTCGTCTCCTTGCCACTTTGTTCTATAGTTTTGATATACATAGACATTTGTTGTTACAGAAAAGAAGTACGCATGCTGACTGGCCATGTTTTAGGTCTTGAAGTCCCAGCACGAGTGACCATATATGTAAAACAGCGTTTTTTCAAATTTTTGACTTGTGCCTATAAATGAATTTCTTGTTCTTATTTTCCGGTCCCTTTCTTCAAAGGGAAATGACTTTTTGATCAGATCAAAAACTGCAACTAAAGTGTAGTCAAAGTTGATTATGTATCCCCCCCCCCACACACACACACCAAAAAATGGACCATAGAGGGGGGGGGGAGACCAAGAAAGCATTCACTCATCAATCCGATCCAACTCTACTCTTGTTCAAACAAAAATGATCGTACGAACAATTATTTCTTATAAATTAAATTACATCTTCAAAACATGACATATAATTGGATAGAAAAGTATGCAGTGAGTCTCTGAAATTTGTGGGAGATGCATAAATATTTGTATAAAATGACCTAGCACGAATGATTGAAATTCGGGAGCTACAAAAATCATCTTTATAAGTATAAACAAACGTTTCCTCCTCTACATTAAGTGTCATAAGGTATGAAGTCAACAATCTTTAACTCATAATATTTTTTTGATCAAGTATAGGTGGACAAAAATATATATTTTTAATTATTCATATGAAGGACTTTATAATTGATGTACTTTGAACATGATTAATGAGACCCTGAGATTTAATGCAGCATTGTGATTTATGAATTCCCTCCTTGTTTATGCATTTGTTCATGACGTCAGATGTATAATAATAATAATAATAATGAGATAATTTGTCAGGTGAGAGTCAATAAAAAAGATTGATCGAGATAAATATTTAATAGAATTTAATGGAGTTGTATTGAAAAACAATAAAGAACCCTACATATACTTTACATATATTAGAAGGTTATTACAATTTCATAGAGAGACGGTGACTTTTTCTTTATCTCATTCTAGATATATATGAATTGATCCGTGGGTCCATTCAATTTCTTTCTATTATGAATTTCCTGCTTATATTATATAAAAAGCTGAATTTCTTCAATAAAGATAGAAAGAGAGAGAGAAAAAAAGAAGTCCATTACTCGATTTAATTATACCATTATATACCTTACATCATCACCTTTAAAGGCAAGTAGATTGGTGTGTTTTATGGACCGTGCACATTCAAAAAATATATAAGTATAAATATATGATAATAATATTTTGTGTTTTTTTTTTCCTTCTTCTTCTTCTTATTATTATAATACCTTCTACTTTCGACCAGAAGTTCTTCATTGTTGAACAATACCGTAAGGGGTATATATGTATATAAATGGTTGAGAATAAAGTGAGAAGAAGAAAAAAAAAGTATACAAAGAGGGGGGAGGAGCTAATATTAGAATGCAGCTAATGAAGATGTAAGGAGAAGTTAAAGTTTATCTATATGTAGAAAAGAATATTCTTTTTTATCATTTGCATAATGTAGATATTTGTATAAAAATATATAAAATTGTATTTTGTCAGTTTTTATACGTTTAAGAAAATTAAAAAAATCACTATTAAGAAATTGTCAAATCCCTAAAAATAATTTCATACATAAATGTTAATGACAATACTATGGACCTATTGCTTCATTTTACGAAGCATAATCAACATAAATTACACATCAACACTGATTTGATATTTTATACATATTATATTATACTAAGATTATTTATTTATGCTAATGGAATGTATTAGCTATAGTATAGGGTACTTCATAATGTTTATGTGACTTTATTTGGTTCGGATATGGTCACGATTTTGAGGTATTTGATCCCAAATAAACTTTGAGGCTCCATACCCTGATAATCACCAATTAATGTCTTAAATATAAATAAAGAAGTTAAACTAGCCTACTTGCTTCTTTTGATTAAAATGTAATCGACTGAAGTTCTATCCTGCTTTGAGAATTGGCTCTTTTTTCACATTTGAAAGCATGCTACGTTATAATAAGTGCGGTATTTTATTGTATTATCTAGTTGTTATATTCATGCTGATTAAATTTCTCCAGCCTTTCAAATAAAATAAAAAAACCATTCCTGATATTCTTTTTCAATTAGGGATTTTTTTGCAACTTGAATCGAAATGATTTTATTTATGAATGGAAGACAATTACTAATGAAAGAAACCTTTGTTATTCATCATTGTATATTCGTTTGCATATGACGTCACCTGTATAGTATTTATATTAATGATATAATTTGTCTTGTGACAGTCAAGGAAAAGGATTGATTAAGGCTTTAATTAATATTATACACTCTTGAACCAAAATATGATGCAGGATGGTCTGTTCTGACCCTTGAACTTAAAACCCCTTTTTATTTGTCCTTGAACAACATCCCGAAAGTTCCCTTTACAAGGTATTATTTTCAAATACCTATTCCTAACAGTCAAATACTTGAGTTTAACAAGTTTTACTCCGAGTTCAGTAGTAGAAGTAGTAGTACTTGAAGTATAATTGAGAATACTTTGTCGTTATTCTACATTTAAGCTTTAGTATTTAAGTTTTTAGGATATTCTTTCTGGATCCTCATAGAGTGATAGTGACGTAACCAAATAACCAAGTCACATAGACATCATGAAGGCCCTATACTATAGCTAATACATTCCTAGATATTGCAACCTATGTCAAAAGTTTGACAAGATGCCCCATAATTTGTGTCTATGAGACATTGGATCATTTACTCATCATATTATTTGTGTTGAAGATTGAACTTGAGTTGACGCATGATTGTTTTTCATGAACATACAAAGGCTAATATCACAATTAGAAGAAGTTTAATTAATATAATTAAATATATCCTAATTTTCAATGATTGGACTAAGGTCCAAATGAGTGTATAGAAAAATATATAAATGCCTTGTTTCCAATGATTTAAATATAAAAACACCTGCGTCCGTATACTAAGAAAAAAAACCATGTTCATGGAAAACCAATAATCTAATCTTATAGATTCTGTAGCTTTCTTCCTTGCCTACATACATGCCTATGTATGTATGTACGCATAACAACCTTTTTTCTATATGAAAGGTCTTTGTGATACCTTCTTTTTTTTATTATTATTATTATTTCATTACAATATTTTTTTTTTTTTTTGCATTGTTATACAATTGAGTAAGTGAAAAAAAAAATAGAGATGATTTTTTTTAATATTATCAACATATAAATATATAAAGTCCCAGAATTTTTTACTATATCAAGTGGATTTTATAATAATTTTTTTTCTTCTAATACTTGATATTTATATTAAAAAATAAAATAACAAAAAAAAAAATTCATTACATATATGAAATGAATTGTAAGCTTTTTATTTATTTATAAAGAAAAAAATAATTTAATTTTGGTGAGTCAACAATTATATAAATTTGCAAAAAAATACAAAAAAAAAACTTGTGTTTTTTTTCATAACTTCATTAAGAAGTTAATGTCATCATGTGTTATTTTCTTATATTTTTTTGCAAGTTTTTTTTTTAAAGGGAGCAAATATTTGCTAACTTTTACTTACATACAATACTTATATATATATATATATATAGTTAGTTAATATATATGAAGAACAATTATCAGACCGTACATTTCATTGATAAATAACCACAGTCTGTAAAAAATTGTTGTTTAATTAAGTTTCCTTATTCTTCTTTTAAAATAATATGTGGAAATGAAAAACTATGGTTCTATGTATGTAAATATATCAACTTATCATAATCTTAAATCAATCTAGGTAAAAATAATAATAATATTGACATATATGTACATTCAATGGAAACTATTGAAATCCTTTTATTTTGAGCGGATGACACTCAAAGTATCACTCTCAGAAACTCCTTGATACAGCAATGGTAAATGGTAGTAGTATACTCCTAATTGTGAATCATTTCTAAGAGATTGCATCTTATAAATGATGTATAACTCATTTCTTGAGGCAAGTTTTTTTAGCATAATTCATAGAATGTGTCCGGACATAGCCTTGTATCTAAATAAGCTATGTGGTTAATAGTCAATCATTCTCTCTTAGGTGTACAGATTGGTATGTCATTAACTTGTAATTATATATGGTATAATAGGGTAGAACTTGACAAAAGATATTGACTTTTGTAGTCTGAACTAAATATGATTTTTTTTTCTTTTTTTCTACTCATAAATTAGCAGTTGAATGATAAAATTATGATTATATAGAACTTTTTTTGTAACCATTCTATTTGATTCATATATTTACAAGGATCAGCACCATTTCTGCAAATCAACTTATTTTTACAAATTTATACTAAAGTATAAATTTAGTAAAGTATTTTACTAAATTTTAATATTGCCCTTTAGACAACAACAATACAAAAAGTTTTGAGTGGGTAAAAATAAAATAAAAATGTATTGTTACTTCAGTTGTTTTGATCCATAAAGTCTTTTCTTATTTAAAGCAGCTGACTCTGTGTATTATGAATTTCAAAGGGTATATATTGCCTTGCCTCAATGTACTTTAACGTACCAAAATATTAACATGCATGGATTTTATTCAAATTCTCCTTCATTTGATTTTTGAAAGTCATAGTCTCGAATAGTTTAATCAAAAAAAAAAAAAAATACCATAATATGATTTGACATTAGCAAATATGAATCTGCATGATTATTTTTCATTTATGATTAGTTAACAATGAGAAGATTATATGTATATATGTAGTTGAAGGAATCATGAGCTTTTTAACGAATTAGTTTTCTAATAAGATCTTCATCAATCTCTTACGAAAATTATCACAAGAGTACATATTCATCAGAGAGGCTTCATATATATATATGTACGTACAAAAAAATGCATTTCTGAGTGCATTACTAATATTAAGAAAATAGGGTTTCCATCAATGAGGAAAATGTTTAAATTCTTACATCATCATTCTTGTTTGCATAGTATCAATCATTCTCTCTCTCTCTCTCCCTTGCCCGTTTGTTGTCTTAATTAAATATGTACACAACATACTTGTACTAACATACTTACATACATGTATGTACAATCAATTGCAGCTCATTAAATATTTATTATTAATTCATTTACTTAAAGTGCAGGGTTTGAGAAATTTTTAATAGAAAAGTCTAAATTAACATATTTTAAGAGTGATATGATCTCTTCCCAGTCTATCCTACTACTAAACATAAGTCTATGAAATTAATAGTATCAAGAACATAAGTACACAACTAAAAGTGTCAATCTAAGCTAATAAAGCTCACATAATCACTCATCCATGTCCTCCCCTCCCCCTGATTAAAAGACAAACTATATGTACGCTTAGTACATAGATTAAAAATTATCCTCATTAGGAGCAAACTGATGTGAGGGAAATCGTTACATAAGAATCTGAGTATGCACAAATGCACATTGAATCTAAGAAATCGAATGTTTGACTGATTGCTGGTCAATCAACCCCTTTCAAAATATAAGTAAAAATAGTACTTATGTATGTCTTATAATATGTGTATTACGTAGACTGATGTCATGATGAATTCCTTTCATAATTACGTTGGAATGAAACAAAGGATTTGAGGTTCAATAACGGATTTTATGAGCGTATTGACCAATTTTGATCAGTTTTGTATCAGTTTATATAATTTTAGTCGGTCTGTGAACATAAAAACATTTTGAAAGCAGCTGAATTGTTTCATAAAATTAAACAATATATGTACATATAAATTACAAATATGGATTTATATCTGCTGAGATATATGCCACAGGAGCCTTTTTAGGTGACGTCATCAGTCTGGAAGTCAGTCATCTTAGAAAAAGTAAAAACAAACAAAATTATATTGGAAGAAAAAAATCCTTGCTTCTAAATATATGTATATACAACAATTTAGTAGTTTGAATGCTAAAAACTTCTTTTTGAAATTGTTTACTACAATAAATTATCTCACTGCAAGGAAAAGAACGTTCAAACTAGTTTCAAAGAGGTCCCTCCAAAATTACATCAACTCACAAGACAAACCATTAGGAACTTTGGAAATGAATTGAGCTTTAGAGATAAGGAAGGCCTTAGTTGGGTAATGATGGATAGTTTTGATCCAATTCTCACATCAAACAAGTGTACAAAAAATATGTCATCGGGACGGATTATTTTATGAGATGTACAATGAGACGAACAGTGGCTCAAGGATTGAGATACTCTAAGGATCTCTAAGAGATATTGAAGACATTGAAACAAGGTCTACAAGAATATAAGGATAAAGATCTACCTGTACATGAACTCCTTTTTGGCTTCAGGTGGTGTATAGTATGATTGGCCGCTGCTGTTTAGCGTTTTATTTTATTCTTTAATTCAGATTTAGAATGAGAAACAGAATGAGCTCCATCTCTATGTGACAACTGCTTAGTTTTTAAAGCAATTTTTTTTAAACTCCGTTTTTATGAGGTTTTTCAAAGAAATAATCATTTTATTTCGTTTTATCCTTCACCATTGATTTAAACATAATTTAGAGATTTGTGTATTAGTGCTACAATCTATTTTACATTATATAGTCCCTTGTAAAATAAAGATTAATTATAGATCCTTTAACCATCAGAGCTGTAATTAAATGCTAGTTTATCAAATGTTCATTCATAAGTATGTACATTTAAAAGATTACCAACCATGACTAGACAAATAAATATCAGATCATACATTCTTCAAACAGAAAAATAGGAGGGTAGTCTTTGGTCCCTTTAGCCTAGATCTATTCATATGATATGTAACATCAACTAAATAGGAGAAGTTATAAATTCATTATATAGTCAGGAGTTTGGTGATGTAAGCTCCTGGCTATAAAACAAATCAATGAACTGTAATTACTTAAAACAGAGTAAAATATACCCAAAAAGTAGAAAAAAGAGAATAAATCTCAACTAGGATTTCCATATTTTCATTTTACTCGAATAAAATTCTAGGAAATTCAAGGGTATTTATACTATAATATATGAATAAATAAATTTTTTCTTTGTAATCCTTTGGGTCTATTTCAGGTGTAAACATTGACTTGGTATAAAAATAAATTTCAAAATCTAGTTGTATTTTAATTAAACTAGCTTCAATCCATTATCAATGCTCCTAATGGTTCATGTAAGCCTCACATGGCTTCAAAAAATCCTCAATTGATACCCTTTTTGTACTCTCTCTCTCTCTCTTTAAGAATAAGTAATATTTAACAAATTGAAAGATATATGATTTTTTTTCTTACTTTGAACTTCTCTTTAAAAAAAAATTGAATAAATTATTCTTTGGAAAGAAAAAAAAAGTTAGCATACATATAAAGTGAAAATATGCTATTGAGTCTCAGTTACACATCATGCTTCGATAACCCTTTTCAAATAATTGTTTAAAAAAGTAAAAAAAAAAATATTTTTTTTAACCTATAAAAAAATAGGGTTGAAAAAAGGTAAAGAAAATCAAAAAAAAGGTTGAAAAGGAACTTTTTCATGAACTCTCAGTATTTTCGTTAATGAGTACATTGACTGTAACTTTGAGGCTTTTCATAAGCAACTGCATCAAAATAATTTATAAGCAGAATTGGAAACGGATAGGCTTTTTTTTTTTGTAGTGAGAGATCAATTAACTAATTAACTAATGTTTTTTATGAGAATCAATTATTCATTATCAATAGTTTTTTTATTAAAACAATATTTAGCTTTTGTTCAATTGTTATTTACAATTTCAATAAATTTTATCCTTTTAGGCTTAAATTGAGGTTAAAGTAGGAAAATGGGCCAAATTAGCTCAAATTATATAGTCGAATTTCTCCAAAACCATCAAAATTTCGAAAAAAAGGTTACAGATTTGGAATTAACGCGCTAAATTAATTAACTTTTATTATAATTATACCCCTTAGGAATTTTGACTGTTGAACAATGTAATTATTCGTCATTCTAAAGTATTGCATATTTTCAACAAATGATGTATTCATTCCAGTATATATATTAACTATTGTGGGATTTTTTTAAATAGATATCGTAAGCAGGTTATGCAAAGTTAAAATGTAGATTTTTTTAAATAATTTTTGAAATAATATTATTTTGAGTGTTAGTGTCTCACAAAGGATAAAGTAATTTTACAAATAATACAAATTTTTATTGCTTTCAAAAAAAAAAAATTAAATTCTTGATATTTGTCAAAAATTCTTTGATCACCAATGATTTTCAAACGGTGTAAATGGTTAAAGAAATATGTATTTCATGTTCGTATTAATAAAAACCAAGTGAGTTTGAACCCCCATTGTTTCGTTTTCCCAGGAAAATAGAAAACAGATAATTCTGAAATTAAGCATGTAATTATATATATGGTAATCGTATAAATTTTAAAAAATCCAATTTTTTGCAATAAATCCTTAAAATAGCAATATAATTATCTGTTGGTCTTCTTTTGTTTTGTTTACAAATGAGCACAAATTTGTATTAAGTTAAGTAGGAAAACGTGTGTAATTATAAATCTAATGAGGTCGTTGGAGACCCAAATACCTTAAACTATAAATCCATTATTTTATTTGAATTTATTTTTTTTAAATTTCAATGAGCTTTTGTTTGTGCAAATATTTTATTTGAGGCCTTTTATGTTCTTAAAATAGGGCACAAAGTTTTAATTTCTAAGGTTTATTTCTGTAATTTGTACTCCTATGCCTGCATTTATTTTACTTTATTTTCTTTGTGTTAGATGGCGTTTACATATATTATAGTTAACTATGAGTAACTTTGACCATTGTACGTAGGTATCATCGTTTCGTTGTCTGAGATAAATGGGCAAATGGGGAAGTCGTTCAACCTTGTATTTGCCTGCTTCTACATCTGGTATATTAAAGATTGCCAATTTTTTGTAATGCAGTCTTAAAATAGCAACTTCCTTATCACCATAAATAAGAAAAAACTCCACCCACACAAATTATTTTTATTCATCTCATAATTTAATTACTTATTCATAGTAATTTTTAAACAAGGCAAGTTTTTATTTTGTCTATTACACATATAAATTCATGATTTATTTGTATTAAACTTTAAAAAGTCTAGACAAGTAATTATAGGATTTCCAATTATCCCCTTTCCATTCTTGGTTAACCTAAATCAAAAACCATTCGTTTGAACTCACAAACTACATATGTACATGTACATACATAGATCCATGTGATCTTTAAATTTATTTAGAAAACCTTATCTCTCTGTAGGAGTTAGAAAAAGTAAATTGAATCAAATGTTTGTATGATACAAACTTTGAGGTATGTTTGTAGATTTGGAAATACAAATGGAAAAAGATCTTGTCAACCAGTTGTGTTTCTAATAAGTAACGTCAACTGTTGACTCATATTATATTCAATATCCATTGGTAAACAGTAGCTCAAGAGCCAATTCATAGATTCGTTCTTTTTTTTTTTTTTTTTTTTGTAGGATAAAATTTACTATCTTGCTTCGTATTTTTAAATTAAGGGCGTTTTTAAGACACTTTTCAGTAATTTGTTCTTTAGTATAATGATAAATATGTTGTAAATTCATTTTCTATAAGATAAAGCATTCAATTTAAAGGCCTCAATCCTGATAAATAGTAAAAAAAAAATTCAGTAGTACATTGAATTGCGAGCATCATTTCTAAAATTAAGCAAACAGTAGGTGTTTTTAAATTAGTAGTTTGCTGATGATTACTAGCATCGTTGTCATTTGAGCATGTGTTGCAAGGAAATTGCTTTGTGTTGTGATTTGACTCAAAGCAGTTTAAGATATTTTTTATTAACTAAATACATTTGTACATAAAATACACACCCAGTGCCTCACAGTCCGAGGTAGTACTGCTTCTAAAAATTTTTTTGTAAATCAAGCATAATTATACATAAACGACTCAAAATGAATGGGAAAAAAAGAAAGGCAAAAGCCAAATTATTGTGAGCAACTAAGCACTGTCTTTTCTTTTTTCTCTTTAACATTTTTTCCATCACAGATAAATTATATCTAATTACTCAATTATTATATTTGTACAATGATTGATTGGCCTTATTATATATAGGGAGAGGAAAAAAAATCACAATCAGAATAAATTCAAATTCATTATTGCAATTTATTTTATACAAATAAAGCCCTTTAATAAAAAAATTATAAGCGTAAAAAGCTTGTGCAAATCTAACATAAGAGATATTTAAATTCATACATCTAAGAAAAAAAGTGTTTTTCAATTAACTCTATAAGTACATACATTAATTTTTACCCAACAATGAACTGTACGAAAATAATTATAATACAATCAGTTTTTTTTATCTTTTTTTAATATATATATATATACTTTTACTCACTTCATACTTTAATTAAATAGTTTTTGATGCATTTATTATTTAATAGAACATTTAACCTTATAAGTACTCAATATAATGTATGTATTATAGGTGGCTTATAGGTAGTCGCTCATTAAAAAATGACTATGAATAAATTATTTACAACAAATATGATCATTATTGATTTCTATTAAAGAATATGAAATTAATATTATATAGAGCTTTAAAATAATAATTGTTTTTAATGTATTTTATTGCAAAATACTAATTATGTAATTTAAAAGGCTGTAAAAAAAAAACATCCTGGAATAAAAGTTTTAAATACAAAACAAAAGAAACAAAAAACCCTCAAAACTTCTATTACGTAATGAGCATTAAATCAAATATGTCACAGAGAAATATGTTGATCAGGGATGCATTTACTTTTTCAAGTAATTGAGCATTATTTGATAATCAATTTAACGTACTAGCTACAAATTATTGTACATTTTTGCAAATATGTAATGGAATACCATTTATCAATTTTGTTTAATGTATTTTCCCCCTTTAGAAAGATGTGTTTTTTTTTTTTTTTTTAAACTGTATTTAAAGTAATGCCCCAAACAGTTTCTCTAATTAGTTTTTTGAATATATTCAAGACTGTTAGAGCTACGTATCTATATTTTTATATATTTGCATGTAAATATTTAATTGGTGGAAATTGCATTGCTAAAAGGGTCTTTAAATAAAAAACTATACTATGACGAAATCTCTACTATACATAATATTTTTGATTGTTAACTAATGCTGAATATAACAGAAATAAATGAAATTAAATAAATAATAGGTATAACTATATGAAGTAAAATTGACGCTAAATACAGTTTAGTGACTAGAAAAAACTTAGCGAATAGCTGATGAGTGTATGAATTGAAGAAGAAGAAGAAGAAAAAATTAAGGTTTTAATAAGTAAGGAAAAACTTTTTTATTTCTTCTTAATTAACGACAATTTAGTTTTATCATTTCTTAAGAAAAGATAATACTAAATCAGTGATTTGATATTTATACCAACAAAGAAATTGCAGAAACATTTTCCAGGAAAACTTATTTAGTCACATTTATTTTAGTTAAAAATATAAGAAAATATATAATTTTTTTTCTAAGACATTCTAAGCCTTGAAACAAAAGAAGGAATGTATGTAATATGTTCTTTAAAGTACTTTTGGCTTTATAATGAGCAAACAAAATGGCTTTTAATAGGTAAAGAGTGCATATTTAGCTCTGTTAAAAGGTTAACTCCCATGAAAAAGAAGAAAAAAACGTTCATCATTACTATAAAAATTATATAAAGTAGGTAATATTGTTATGAGTGTGAATAATTGCGATCATTTTTGCAATAAATGTGTTGCAAAATATTGCAGGAAGAAATAGTGGTGTGTTTTTTATTTTTGTTTTAATACATCAATGAATGTAATTATTATTATGGGTTTGACAATTGTTTTCAATTCTTTCTTTATTTGGTGGGGGGTGGGGGGATCCATTCAAATGCATTATTACATAGTCCAAGGGATAATTGAGTTTGAACAATGAGAACTGGTGAAGAAAAAAAAATTAACACATACAAAAAAACAGATGATCTTTCCACGTATTCTAATGACCTTTCCGGTTTGATATATAGAAACATCTGATGAAACAATAGATTATATCAAAAATATTAATGAAAACATCTGGGGAAAAACCCATATACATACAAGTCTTGTTTCTACAGTTATCGTAATTAATAATTTGTAATATATTAACCAGAGTAGGAAATGTATGTATAACACATTTACATATGCTTGAATGTAATATGTAGCAAGGATACAAAATATACAGTATCTCTATGGATACTTTGGTAAGATACATAAGGTACTAGGAAAATACAAATCTGAATGTCCAAAGAAATAGCAAAAAATATGTAAAATTGAAATGTTTAATGCGTATAGACTCCATAATCATTTGTCATAAATAAAAAAAAACTCAATTTGATGAATTGATTTTATTGATGTGACAATGAGTTTTATTCCCTCATCCAATTAATTGGATGAGGTATTTTTTATATTATTAATTTATTTTTTTTTTTTTGTAAGTAGGATCATCATTATTTTATTTCAAAAGATTTTTAAAAATGCTTCAGAAAAAGTATTGATAAGTTTTTCATAAACTATAATATTATATATAAAGAGTTCAATCTCAAAAATGGGAATTACCATTCAATTTCTGACAAAGAAATAGTTGCCAAAATTAAATTTTTTTTTTTAGTAAAATTAATAGACTTTCTATATATTGTTATATTATATATTTTTAATAATTTTTCTATCGAATAAAGTATGCGACCTTAAAGAAATATGAATTTGTATTATGTCTAGTAAAAACCATTGACAAGTTTATATCGTTTATGGGAAATTGATATTTTTTCATTTCTAAGAGTTTTGAATGTAGTTTAAATAATTTCATTCGTTTTTCTATCAAACAAAATATGTGATTGAATCAAAATGAGGATACAAAATTCAATTATTGGCAGTAAACATTGTTGAATTGATATTCTTGTATCAATAAAGTTATTTATAATAAAATATAATATATTTTTTTTATTGCTTGAGGTATTTAAACCATTAGCAAAAAAAGGATATTTGAAATTCAATTTGTTACTAATAAGTAATTTACTAAATTATTATTTCTTTAAGTAGAGTTTATTTTTTGTTCATATTTTTTTTTAAATATGTCTTTTAGTCATAATAAGTAACCTTAAGAGTTATCATTTTAGATTAGGTACGTGGCCAAATAAATCTAAATGAGAATTGATGTTTAACTTTTGTTTAACAAATAATTAGATAATAGGAATTTTTTTTGTACTAACCATATGTTAAAAAAAATTTTTTTTTTTTAATGTTCAAGGTTTATGATTTTTTATATTTATTAGTGTAAATTTTTTTTATAAATATATAAGACATACCTTTAACAATAGCAATTTTGACTATAAATTAATTGTAATTCATAACTTACCCTTGCAAAAGTATGATATATTTATTTTATTTTCTATTTTTAGAATATTTTGTAACACTTTTCTCTATATTTTTTTTTTTTTGTAATTATTATTTTTCCTTTGATATATGTGCTTTTTAGCAGCCAAAAATCAGATGGCAATCACACAATTCTTATCGCACTATTTGCAAAAAAAATATATATTTATTGTATTATTTTTTTGTTACAAATTATATGTGCAACAACTGTTTATATCAAAAAAATGTTCACTCAACTTAAACACCAGAGACCAACTGATTTTTTTTTTTTTTCCTAATATAAAAATACTTTTTTTTTCCCTTTGGTATTCTCTGTGTTAAAAAGGGAAAGGGGAAAAGAATAGAGAGAAGGAGAGGCATAGAGAATAATATTCCCTTCTACTAAAAAAAAAATATTTCGTGAATTCGTCGGACGTAAAAAGGAACACGCATTTGCTAAAAGGTTAAAGTTATTATTCATAGGACCGTCAATAGCTGCCTGTAACATATATGTATGTACAAATAATATTCCTTATTTAGCCAACATAAAGCAATACAATACAATGTATGGTCTGTAGAGTCCAATAGATTTGACATCTTAATATAATTATACTATTCGTTATTTTGCACACTAATTACGCTGATCAACAGTCAAAAATCCTACAGGATATACAAAGTATAATAACAGTTGTTCAGTTCAAAGCATTCCTTATTAATTCATTTCATTTAGTACTCAAGGAATTATTTAAATTAACCCTTTTTGGCTGGCTTTGGACCTGCTCTCGTCCTCTACACCCCCAAAGTCCCTTTAGTGAAAAAAAAAGATTGGAAATGAAATTTACATAAAATACACTAGCGTATCATTATTTCTTAATGCACAAAATGAGTAGTATCCTTCTAGGCGGCTTAAATTTATGTTGAAGTTGGAAAATGGGCCAAAAAAGCTAAAAAAAAGTAAGATCCAAATTCTCAAAGACGGTTAGACTCTCAAAAAATTTGTGTACAAAACTAAATAATTTTCATTATACTTATACTCCTTAGGGTTTTTGGACGTGTGTTACATTTTGATATTTAATATTGTTTGATGTTTGAAGGGTCATTAGCCCCCAGTGGAGCAATATATTTTAATATCTTCTAGAGCAATCATTGGATTCAAATTATTCCATAAATGTATAAGTTCATATTTGGGTCCTTTTAATTGAATATTTATTGACATTAGACACTGAATTTTTTCAATAGGTATTTGCATGCTTAAAAACTGGGGAGCGGGGGAAATATTTTGGTCGTTTACCTAGAGCTGAAAAAAATTAACTATTTCTACCGTTTTATATTCATTCATTGAAAAACAAATTTCAGATCGTAATCACCTACCAAATGTGAATGGCCACAAAAATATATACTTAAAGATTCAAATTTACTCTTTTGATTTTTATATGGGTTAAAATGACGGGTTTGTATGTTCTGTGTAGATTTAATCATAACCATCTTAGGGTTTAGGATTTTTATTAAATTATAGTATTCTATGATTTTTACGAGTCTAATAATCCCTTTAAATTATTATAATCCTCTTACGATTAATTTGAACCCTGGAATATTAAAGTGCATGTTTGAGAAATACTTAGATTAAAAGTTCTTCACAGAAAGAGATTTTTTTGTCCACGAAACCTTACACTTTTAAAAGAAGGAGACAAATTGAAAAAAAAAAAAAACTTATGGTATATATGATAGATAGGTTTAGTGGTGAAAAAGATGGTAATTAATGATCAGTTGTAGTTAGTAGTTTTTCATTTTATTTTTCCAATCAACCTTAGATATCAAACCAAAGGTCATATATAACTTTCAAAGCAAACCATCTTCTAAGATATTTTTCTTTTAGAAAAAGTCATATAGCCGATATGTTTGATTGCTGCTCTGGCCAAAAAAATTTTTACAATAAATGATAAATTATTATTTTCAAATAGTAATTAATAATATATCAGTTAAAACTGATGTCATATACCTAAACTCTCATGGATTTAAAAGAGTAATCGAGAGTAAAAAAAAACTTCAATTGTGAATTAACAAAAAACTTAAAATTATAGTTTTTTTGAAAAATAGTTTTTCACCTCATTACTGATTAATATAAAATTACCAAAAATCAGTCAATTTAATTAGCTTACAGATACATATATCTATGTGCAAATTTGTGAGAGTTTATCTACTCAAATATCAATGGTGATATTTTTAAGTATGTAAAAGTATCAAGTCCTTTGGTGTGGAATTTCATTATAAACTTCTTCTTTTTTTTTTTCTTTTTTTTTATCAAATTATCTTCAATAATGACTTGTTACAAAGTCATTTGCAAGCATTTTTGAGTATCTATTAAATAAAAATCTATTAAAAAGTTCTCAAAAGTATCAATGATATTTGTACACCAAAGTGAGTTATTATACATGTATAAATTGGTTTTTATATTCATTTATCATTAGCAAAAAAAGCATCTATTAGTTATATTATTGTTTGAGCCTTCTTGTTTAGCCCTGGTATACCAAAAATTCTTTTTACCAAAAAATAAAAAAAAATGTTTTTATAAATTTATTTTTTACCTAATAATTTTTACTATTTTACATGTTTTTTTTTAAAAAAAACAATTTTTTAAATACTCTACCAATTCAGTATGAACATATTTTTTTTTTTTGCCTACATAACTCTAAAAGTGTGATAAAACCTCTCAATTACAGAAGTTTTTGATAGCATTTGAACACAGTTGTGTTTTGAGGATAATATATTAACATATATTTTAATTTCTAATTCTTATTAGAGTTGGATCAATCCTGGGACTGAATTGCTCATCGATATTTTTTCTTCTTTTCTGCTCCTCCCTCTTTCCAGTGGGAACAAAAACAAAATAGACTTCAAATGCTATTCAGACCAAGTGTTTTTGTAGATTTTGTCTTTGTTCCCACTGGAAATAAGGAGGAGCGGAGAAGAAGAAAAAAATACCGGTGAGGAATTGCGTTCTAGGACTGATCTAACACTAATTCTATTTCCTTTCTATGTAAGCAACTAAGAAACAAAAAGTTTGTCCGTTTTTTTCTAGATTTACTAAACTAAAATGAATTAAAAATTGTTAATCTATGAATGTGGGATCATAATAGTAAGGCAATACTTTTGAACACGGTCTCCTTACATATATATATAGGCAAATAAAAAGAAATTATTCTTCTCTTCAACCTTGATCTGTAAATATATACAATGTACATAGTAAATAGAATTTGATTTATTCAATTTAGAAAATTTTATTTGCCATTATTTTTTCTCTTTGAAATTCTTTCTTTGGTACAATTTATAAATGAAATTTAAAATCGTTAAATTATTTATATTATATATTATATATACATATTACATACCATTTTATCAAAGGTTACTGATAAAGACAAAAAATCAAAGCTATAATGAAATAAAATCATCCTTTTCAATAGTTATATAGTTAGGAGATACTTTATATAATTATATAATCACAAATGAAAGTACACAAGTTGTATGTTTGCTCAATCTTCAAAAGTCTAATAGTTAAATATGGAATATTTGAAGAAAGCTCAAAATTGAGATATTTTCCAAATTGAAGTACATTTTTTTAATGTATAAGAGTCCTTGGTTGAGAAGAAATCGTCTATTTAAATGTGAATATTTTCATCCTATTTCGAGCAAAAATTCGCTAGAAATCAATAACTCATGGTAGAGCTACTGAAGTGGACGATTTCTTTAAAGTTAAGGACTCTTAACGGGCGCTTAACATCTTGTTTAAAAACTGTGGGTCTTAGCTCTTTAATGCATTCCTCATTAATTCATTTCATATAATATTCAAGGAGTTATTTAAGTACAAAGGATTTGGCTGACTTTTTGGCCTACTCTCTCTCTCTCTACACCCCTAGAAGTCCTTTTAGGTCAAAACAATGACTGGAAATGGAATCTTCATAAAATGAAAAAGCGGATCATTATATTTTAATGCACAAAACGAGTATCCTTCTAAGCTTAAATTGAAGTAGAAGTTGGAAAATGGTGAAAGTATAATAAAAGGCATTCAGCTTTGCACACTGATTTCAAATCTGTAATTATTTTTTTTCGAGAGTTCTAAAGTTGTTTTTTTTGTACCATCTCGAAAACTTTAGAACTCTTGAAAAAAAAATTACAGATTTGAAATTAGTGTGCAAAGCTGGATAACTTTTATTATGCTTATACCCTTTAGAATTTTTGAAAGTTCAAATTTTTTGACTAGTGTATTTAATGAATAAAATGCCTAATAGATTTAACTTAGAATCTTAATATAACTATGAATTTGTGTTTATTTCCTTCCAAACACACACACAGTTTCCCCTCAAAGAACGTCAATGGCTTTCCTTTAAAAAAATATTAAAATTTTGACAATTTATCAGAGGGCCTGTGAACTTTTGGGTAAACTCCTCTAATCATTATTTATTTGTTTCAGTGGATGATTGTGAATTAAATTATATTATGTACATGACCTTGACTAGTGGATTTTCCAACTTCAACTTCAATTTAGGCCTAGAAGGCTGAATAGAATAGCTGCTTGTATCTTAGAAAGTAACTGTTCTCTTCTTCTTAAACATTCAGTAAGATTTCAGGCTTAACAGGTCAATTTTGGTGGTGTTTTTTTACATTCCGGCTGTGCATATGATCTATAAACATAAATTGCTTATCCAATGTCAAATATTTACTACTGGGAATTTAGACTTTATAACATTCTTTGAGTTTTCGATGGCTATGTACAGCATTAAAACAAGGCACGAGACGGATTGCGGGACTGACCCTTTTAACAAATTGTCAAAAGAGAACCCACTTACAACCTATAAAATGAAAAAAAAGTACAAATTTAGCGACGAGGTCTTCAAATTTATATGAAGTTTTGTGAGGTGACCATTTGAGTACTACTACTACTACTACTTTGAAGTAGCTGGTTTTTTTTTTAAAAAAACAACAGCAATGTAAATGTCTTTCAGGTTTTATGAACCAAAAAGCTAAGTTTTGAGGTTTGGGCAGACGTCATCATGAGTCATGAGTTCATAGAACGTCATGAGTAAATGAAGTTCAATGATTCTTAGAATGGTTGTATTATTTATAGAGCTGCCAAAAAAAATATCCTTTGCCAATACTTAAAAAAATATGGTAACCCTGACAATTTGATGAATATATGAAACACATGGTGAGAGGAACATGTTCTCTCCTAAAGAAGTAAAGAGTGATGAAAAAATAAAAAAATACTCCTTCACCCTGTAAACCACAAAAAATTTCGCTCGTGAGATAAACACTTAAGATTTGCAGCTCTAATAATTAATTAATTATTTATGAGGTTCTATAATGCTTTTTACTTCTTTTAATACGTAATCATATGAAGTTAAATATCATATAAAAATTACTTAAAAAACAAAATTTGACCATAAGTATAAAATGCATTTAAACCATTAGAAGGTAATGCGCTTCCCATAGAGACATTTTTTATTTCTATGAGATCTCCTGGTACGTCAAAATATTTTTTGATGAAATAAACATAAATGATACAACGAAATCCCTAATTAAAATCTATAAATGCAGTAGAAAATGATATTATTTGATGTACATACACAATTATGTTGATTTTTGATAATAATTTTCATAAATGAGGATATCATACTATTCCTCTCTATGTTTTAGTACTTGAATAAGAAATATACTTTAAGAGTAAGAAAGTAAGGCCATATTAGTTTGCATATTAAGAATAAACGTATATTTATTCTGTTATATCTTCTTCAGTAGCCTTGATGTCCCCCCGATCTATTTTTCATCACTAAAGACTATAAGGTGAAAATCCTAACTCAAAAATAATAAGAATATATATATATATATATATATATATATATATAATGAAATATCAAATATAATAACAAATCTTAAGTAGAAATTAAACTTCCTTACAGCTTTGATTACTTCTCAGAGTTTGACGCTGTCTCCACATATTATCAATTTAGCTTCAGTGTTCTATTGAAGCTATAACTATAAATTGATAGGTTGAGTAATTGTTTCCATGGGTGTACATACTGGACTTTTCGAATCAGAGGTTGAGCATTTTTTCATGTTTATAAACGGTGAATTTTTTTAAAAGGGTTCTGAAGTAAAAAAGAACGTACCATTTATAAAATCCATACTGATATAAGTATCTAGTCTAAACAGAATATTGCTTCGTCATTTAAATATTTTTATTAATATCCTATATATAACGCCATAAATTGGATGCCCCAAAATGAGGGCCTTCAATCTTTGATAGCCCAAGGATACATTCAACAGAGTATAAATATCTACAAAAGTAATTTATTTATTTCAATGTTTCCCATTTTAAACACGACTAACTGTTAGAAAAAAGCATGAAAAAATTGAACCCATTCATGAAGCCAGAATTGACAGACCCTTAGCTATCGACCCCACTTCAAAAATATATAGTTGAATATTTTTTATTACTTTTATAACATTATTTAAGGGCGTGAATTTTATGTGATAATAAAATAAAAGTTATATAGATATTTAGCAATATGTAGTAGCATTCATCTCCATAGCAAATGGAATCAATGAAGGAAAAGAAAACATGGTATGAATCCAAAATAATTATAAAAGTCTAAATATAAGGAACCTATGAAATTCTTTGTATAAAATAAATCAGACTGCAAAATTAACATAATAAAAGTTCCTTAGATTTTCATAGCAAAAGAAGGGAAATTAAAAAAAAATGAACAAATAAGCTAACTAGAAAAAGACTATCAATGTATCAAGTTATCATTCATTGTTATGCATTCAATGACTTGGTAAACCTTTGGGTCTACTTGAAGAGGAAAAAGTCAAAAATTACTAATAAATTAAAAGAAATTAGGTTTATATATATCTTGATGCCATTAATTGATCTTAAACTATAGACCAAGATCCTGATAATGAAATCGTAAAAGCTCCTTCAACAATCATGGTTGCTCCAGAACTACCCAAAATGTATATTATATATCATACGAGAAAAATCAACAATGTATCTTGAATCCTACTCATAGGGAGATCCTGTTAATCATACTCTAGCCAACAATAAAAAATGAAGGTGCAGCACACTCAGGTAAATTATAAAAAAAACATTTTAGAGATTATTCGTATATTCAGTACATTGCTCAACTTTTCATAGAGAAAATAATATCAGTCAATAATAATGAAAATAAGAGTTTACATAAAGTGATAGCTAGGGATGTTCAAATTATATAATATAAATAAGATTCATTTGCATTTTTAAGCTCTGTGCATAATTTGTATCTCACTAATGATAACAAATAACTGAGGAAAGATTATGTTCCTTATTTCATCAAAAAATTGTAGAGTATCCTCAAGTAGGAGATGAAAGAATTGAAGCACGTACAAACAAATAAATAATAGTTAATTGAATGCAAATAGGATGCTAGGGGGAAAAAAAAACAGGTCTAGCACATAGCAAAATTCATACTTTTTAATGTCAAAGAGAATTAGAATGGACTTTTATGACTCTATAAGCTTGAACAAATTGCTAGTATACTATGTATATTATTTAAAAATTATTTTGCTAAAAAGGAAATCTAAATATACATAACAGCAATGGTCTATCTAAGTATATGTAGTAAAATAAATCAAGATAATTTAGTGCATTTTTCATTATTATTGTTATTAGCATTAGATCAACAATGATTGTGGAAAATTTGAAAGAGGCACATTTTTCAAGCCAATAGATGACTTGCATATTGTTACCCTTGAATTCACTACCCAATATTCAATAACTCAAAAAACAAAAACAATATATTAGTAGTTTATAAAATAGACTGAGTGTCAATGTGATTAAAGCATGAATATAATTTTTTATCGTGAATTTTCTACAAGTTGTAACTTGTACTAACAGATTCTAGGTACAAGTTAGAATGTGTAGTTTTTGTACTGTTTTATTTGATTAAAAGCATAAGACCATTTCAATTGCTAGCAATCCTTCCATTTTGATCCATATACTTTACTTATTTACAAGTGATTCAACACAAAATAAGTCATGTGACCCCCTTTTGGAACGTTGTACTGAACATGGAACCCCTGAGGATCAAGGGTATATCGAAACAATTCAGTCTTCATTTCGAGTTATGCTATAATCTTGTGGTTTCTGTAAGAGTTAATTTTATATACAAATCCTGGGGATAAAATATTTGGCTCTTTTCTGAACTTTGAATGTATATAGCTGCAAAAATGAGGTCTCTATGTCAAAATAAATAATTAAAAAATCATTTATGTATCAAAGTATTTTTTGGGAGGAAGGAATTTAAGCCAAAGCAGAGACAGATAAAGAGTTTAATCACAAAATAAAAGTTGTCTATACTACATAAAATTTCAAAATGGGGATGCGTTCAAAAATTCTTGAAAGGGCCTTACTCATCACAAAAATAAATACCCATAACCAACAAAAGAATGATAAAAAAAAGGTGTGGATGTAAGTGGATTGATCCCCTACAGCTTGAAAGGCCATGATTTTTGTTCAAAAACAAATTGTTTTACAGAAACGAGTATTCAGGGTATAGTATTAAGTTTGTTTATATTAACATGTGTGCTAGCTATAAGCTACAAATGTACAGAAATATACTTCTTATGAAAGACGAACTTAAAATACTATTCTGAATTGTAGGAAATTATATAAATATGTATATACATTTACTCTAATACATCATAGAATAGTAATACTGAATAATTTATAAGATCCATAAATCATAAGGTGGCGCCATCTAATCTTTATATCGTTTCTTTTTAACCTAGATATTTGCAGTATTTATGCACTAGAACTGTTTTTTCAGATGTTTAACAAGAATAAATAAAAATATTAAGGGACTCATTCCTTCTTCTTTTTTCAGCAAAATCAAAATAGAAATATATGTGTTAATTCAACAAATACTCAAGTTTATATTAAATATTTCAAAAATGAGTTAGAGCTGCACTTATATTCTTGAAGGCAGTCTCTTTCGTTTGAAATAATAGTAGTATATTTCGATTAATCATATAATGACTCCAATAATTGCAACTGCATTATAGGAGTCAAAAAATACCGGCCACAATCAAGAATAAAAAACATCTGGTATTTCTGACTACTGTTACTATGATTCATGGTGAGCATGATAGCGGATGTAGTTGATTCTTTATAGTTGTTAAACAGATGATGAACTGGTTTTAGCCAACAACAACTAAATAAATCTCTGGGTCTATGAAAAAGATGGACGTTCTTTCAGGGACCATAACGGCTCCATGTGAAGTCGACACATTTATCCGATTGCTTTATTAGTTAGACAACAATCCTCTTTGGTTTCTTGATATAAAGTGACATTTTAGCAAAAACCGTGTGCAATAGTTCTCAAAATGAGTCCAAAATATTTAGCTGTTATATTTATGAAGTAAAAATACACTTAAAAGTGGATTTTTCCTTTTCAATATTTTAAAACAAACTTGCTTTCCTGTTGACTTGACACATAAATCTTATTTACTAATTTACTAATAAGGCGAATCAACAAAATTTTACTCTTTTGAATTAAAAAAATTATCTTTTAAAGTTTCAAATAAGTTCAAATACAAAAAAACTCAATACAAAAAAAAATTATAGATTATTTTTTGTGGCAATAAAACTATTAAAAATCAGCTATTTTATGACCTTCAAATTGCTTTTTATCACAGAATTATATTTAAAAGTAACATTAAATTTTTCATTACAAAATACTTTTTTTTGTCATGTGTTTACGTATCTTGAAGTTTTTGTTCCCTCCTTTTAGAGTGTCATTATATACCAGGGATAACCAAGGACAGGGCACATGGGTCAGTTCAAATCCACATTTTTAATTTTACCAACCCGCTGAAGATTCGATTTTTATTAGGAAACATTTGTATTTTGATACAATTTATGTTTTTATAATGATGTAGTCAGAATTTTTCTTATTTTTATAAATAATTTTAATCGATATTTACTTTAGATAGGGGTGTATTATGTGTACGATATGATATGAAAGATAAAATAATTTAAGCCTAGTCTTCATTTTCATCAATGAAAAGTTATAAGTTTTTATTTAGTTGTTGTTTTTCTTCATTAAAAATATAAACTTTAAGATACATTTGGGGATTAGGGTTGAGGATGAACCTTGTAAAAATAATTACAAGAGATATAGAGTTTTGAATTATCTAATGGTTTATGAAAAGTATTGTTTATTAAGAGTTATCATACTAAAAGTCCAAAGTGAATCAACTAACTTTTCAAATATCTTAAGGAATTATCCAATTAATAATAATTGGATTATCCTCATAACAAACACTCTTAAATTCTTAAACGTTTTGATATACTTATATTCTACTTTGATATAAGTTGCAAATTAGATACGTACAGATTATGTAAAAAAAAACCCTCTTGGTATAACTCCTTCCACTCAAAGATAAATTCATAAAAGCCGATAAAATTCCCGGCAAATTACAGTATAACCAAATTTCATGACAAAAATATATACTTTAATTTTCAATATAAGTACATTTAAACGTACAACTGAATAATTATCCCGTCATAGTATGTGTAAGTTCAGCTGTAAATTATATGCAATGTTAGAATGTTTTTTTGTTTTTTTTTAAAAAGTGAAATGTATATGGAAAACCTGACAATTTTGATATGAATGCTTGATAGAAGAGAAGCTTTTGCTGTCATGACATTTTAATATATTTTAGCACTGAGCAGCTATTTTCCTATTGTTTTTACATTGACATTTTAGTAAGGGTGTGTGTAAAAGGAAGTAAGCACAAAGGCATATTTATCAGAAAATCATACTTTGTCAAGGATTCCAAGTTATGAGACATTTTATTGACTAATTTATTTATTATTATTATTATTTGTAGACGCTGTATACTACTGGATCATATGTGGTTTCTGCACAATCTTCTCCTTACAAGAGTTAAGGAATAATGAATACAGCTTTAGATAAAATAACTAATAAAAATTTCAAATGCAATAAAAACGGGTATGATTATGACATATTAATTTATAAACATTTCTTTTTAGAGAGAGTGAACAACATGAGCAAAAATTTAAAATGACGTATTTAAACATAATTTTTGTTAAATATCATTTTAGATATTGACGAGACACAAATAGCTATATCCTTGTTATTCATGGGATAAAAAGATTATAAAAAATTCAAAAGGGACATGACCTTAGAGTTAATCACATAGGTATAATATTATACATATATATATATTCTGAGAATTTATAACCTGTCAATATTTATGGTAAGTCAATTCAATTCAGAATAAATATACATATATATACAAAGAGCTTTTGAAAAAACTCATGTTTGTTCATGTAACAACGTAAATTTGAATGGTTAATTAGTAATTTGACTCACAAAGCTATGATGTAAAGATTTCTAAACTTTTGTATAAAGTATTTTAGAAGTACAAGTATCAAATATACTCTGGTATTTCATACTTTTTGAAACTAAATTATCAAATTTTTTGTAGACATTGAAAAGTAACTTTTTTCAGCTTTTCTTTTCTTTTTATTTTCATACACAGAAAAAATTTGATAGAAGTTCTAAAAAACAAATGTTTTTTACATACATATATTATTACTCAATTTTTTGTTTGCTTGTTATTGACATGATTTAAGCTTATATTATATTTGTATGTATAATATGTGTTACTACAACATAAAACTAACCTGTAGATAAAATATGTATAAAAATATCTAAAACAAGGGGTCATCATTGCAGTAAAGTTTTTTTTATATTAACTCTATTTATCTTTTCTTGCAAATAATTTGCACAATAATTGGTTTAGTTCAAAATCATAGCCTTTACAATTAAGGGCTTAATAACTTACAACAAGGTCAGTTTTTCATTGAAATTCATTTCCAATATGTAAAAATAAAGTTAAAAGTCCTCTACAATTTGTATTTTGAGAATTTCTAATTAATTATCCTAAAAATTTACACATTTCTTACTTTTTAAGATATAGTTACATTACAGATGACATCTTGAAATATTATATGCAATTGTTATTTTGACTTTTAAAAAAATACTTAAATTAAACTATTTTTCCATGAAAAATTAAGACTTTAAGGCACATTAAATAGTTATAAACGCTTTTCTAGTGCACACAAAATTTGATTCATATTGTACATAGAACATTACTTATTTAACTGAAAAAATTCATCTGGTTTTATACAAATTAAATAATGAAAAAACGTTTTTTCCCCTAGTTTAACTGACGACATTCATTTCGTTTAATTTTGTTGCACTGCACATATCATTTGCAACAGTTGTGTGAAAATCAATGGTAAAAACCTTATTTTTAGTCACATATTTTCGCAAATTATGACATTATATAATGCTAAAGTTAGTTTCTTTTTTCACTTGTTAAAAGATCACTACTCTCAAAATTATACTCCTCAGATCAGTTTGAATCTAGACTACAACATTATAACCATATTTTATTCAGTATTGAGCAATAAAATTCCTACTCAATATCAAGATGAGTATCTTTTGTATTTACCATTGTCTGAAAATTGGCCACTCATACTAAATTGACTAAATGGCCACATAGAAAATAGCTCTATATTTCTTAAGTAATGTTTGAATATCCTTAGAAAAAAAATATATATATATACGGAATAAAAAAATAAGAATCAACATAAAGAAGAATACAAATATGGGTCTTTATATTTGTAAATCTATGCCTATGTGTGTATATCAAGCTATAAATATGCAAATACTTTGATAAAAATTACTAATATTATACCTAGATATTATGGGTATATTTATTTATTTTGAGACAATAAACTATATGCCTAAATAAGAGGCACAGTCATTTGAATTCTGTCAGACTTTTTAGGGTAATTTTTTTTTACATATTTACGAGGCCTGGTTTTAAATTTGGAGAGTGAGTCATGATTTAAATTACAAATCTACGTGGATATTTATGTTTTATTTGTGACTGGAATCATAAATTTCAGAACATAATGACTCAACAACTAAGCTTTATTAAATTTGTTAAAGTGTGTGCCTTATCTAACCCCAGAGTTTAAATGCCAATTCAAATCTGGTATCTAACATAGTGATTGTAATTTTTTGTCAAATCCTTTTCACCTTATCCAGACTCCAATAGTCCAATTATAGCCCAGTGGTTTTTTTTTTCCTTCAAAAAAAAAAGTCAACTAAAGCCAAAATCCTGAATGAGGATCTAGTCGAACCTTCTCACAAGGAACCCAAAACTTATATATACACTTAGAAACAACAAAATTTGGCAACAATATTTGATAAATTAGAGAAGTAACCACTGCTATCCATTCTGAATGAGAGCACATATAAATATGCACCAAGTTGAAGAATTTTTTATTGTAGAGTAATCTATATTATTACTAGGTTATTTGTGTTATTTCACGTCAAAAGTTGTCCCAAAATTCAATTGCAACAGAATTTGTTAATCCTACTTCCGAAGATATTATTTTTGGTTATCTAAAATCAACTGCTAATGAGATATGAACAAATTATCAAAGCTCTCACCTCTTCCAAGTTTCTTCAAGCCATAAATAACTTTGTCTGATACATATTCGGCGTTACTTTTCAAACCCATTGAAGGTGAATTCTTGTGGATTTCATTTCGACCTTTTCAAAGGGTAGAAAATCGATTAGTTACATAAAAAAGTATCCTTTTTTGTTATTAAAATTAATTTATGGTATATAAGCTTATCTTTTTTAGATTTGACACGGACCATTTTGATTTGTTATGAAAATAATTGTCAGAAGCCTAGGAATACAAGATTTGAACTAAATTAATTGAGACGTTTCATTAGATTATAAAAAAATCTATAATTTTTTTTTAACAATGAGGGAAAGCCGTCAAATTTGGATCCTTTTTTTGTTATCAGTTATAAGTAATTTAAAGAACAAATTTTCAAGGAAAAGTTAATTCTGGAGAATAACTTATGAACATTTATAGTACAGATATGCTTAAATATAGCCTCCCTATCATATAAATATAATATCTGTCACTTTTTCTATATTAAATACATTGTTGTATAATATGTAGGATTCAAAGCATTAGAAGAAAAAAATGCAACCTGAAATAAAATTTGGTAAGCCTAGCAAATCTAATAAATTAATGTCTTTGCGTATAGAATGCAGAGCCTTCAATACCTGTATTTTTATGCAATCTGCATGTATTTGTTATTCTACTCTCATTATTACCTACCATGGAAACAGCCATATGAATGCAATGATCAATCAGGGCTTTTATTAGTATGTGATAATAATTATTAATTACCCATAATTATCTAAGGGCAATGTCACTTATTCGTTGATTTGAAATAAATTATGAAATCGTTTAATAGTCCTTTCTGTAAAAAAAAATACATAGTTGTCAATGATATCATCTCATCCCATTGATCGTCGATTTAACTCTTTTATACACCAAAAAAATAGAGAAGGAAAAACATAGAATCGAGTAAGACTGAGTCATTACGACTATGAGCAATTTTTTGTTTGTTTTGGTATTTCGATAGGAATAAATGTTTGTATGTTTAGGTTGGCACTACTGCCACTGACATATTTGCTGAATTACACGTCAAAACATTCATTATTGTTGAAGATCCACGTTCTTTTGTGAAGAACTAAAATCGAATTTTTCATTTTTTTAAATGTCTGAAAGATGATGACTCAAATGCATTTGAGAGGGATGTTGTTTTTTTTGATACCAAATATGCTTAAATGAATTTTTGAGACTGTATTTTTTGTTTTATTAGCATAGCTCAACAGTTACTGTTTTGTAATTATTGACTTAATAAATTATTTTTGATAGTAACTGTTTTGACAATTGTAAAGATTTTTTGATTCCTGATATTTTTTGCCCATACTCAGCCTTTTCCTCTGAACAATAATGAAAGATTATTTATGGACGACATGGGAAAGATATTTCATTCTTAATGCTTTTTATGTTCTTACATAGTTTAAAAAAAAAAAAATGAGGACCGAAATTAGGTTTTTCAATTTGTACGTAGTCGGTGTTTTCTTCTTCAAGGAAAATTACATTAAAATGTCATACGCGTTACTTAGTATTTCGGATTTATAAAGATGGTGAATAGTAGGGATTTATTTTTCTTCCTACGAGGTTATTATATCGTTCGAAGTTCGAGGGGATTTTGTTCATTGATGCCATGAATGTCATAATTTTTCCTTCGTATCTAATGTTGAATTTGCAAAAAATAATAATAATAACATTTACATTGTTTTTTGCTCCATGAAAATATTGAGCAATTTATTTAATATATAACATAAAAGATGTTTTTATAAAACAATTTTACCCATCAATGTTTAGCACTTTAGAATATTTTATTTTACAAGATTGCATTGGTTCTGTATAGACAATGAATATTTGCAACAAAAAAAATATTATTGAAATATATAGACCTTAGATACAAACTGGTTAAAGATGCAAAAATATATTTATGTACATTTTTTTAAAATGGAACAACGAAAAATGAAATTAAAAGTTTTGAGTTACCCAAGGGGTTTTAAAAACTCAAGCATCAACAGAGTAGTCTTGTCTAATTTGCCACTCTTAAATTGACCACATTGGATATTTAAAGTTTCAAACCATACTTGGTAACAAGATCCTTTAAGGTTTCGTATGTACTAGTTATTTGCCATCATATGGAACAACTGTTGTTTTTTGGTATAATTTCGACTACAAACCTTGGAGTAGGGTGTCTCTTTATTCTTTTATTAGAATGAACTAAAAGAGTGGTTTGGAATGAGATATTACATGTGAAGAAAAGGTAGATTCTGAACGTGGGCTGCGAATTTGTCATACAGGAGTCAGATAATCCCTCTTTTTCCATTTGTTGCAGATTTATTAGCATTTCAGAATTCAATACGGATATAGTCATTACGTTCAGAGCTAAAAAATTACCCTATAAGGCTGAAAAGCATTTTGTCTTTGTATTTCAACTGTTTTTCTTGATCCTTTTTTGGGTTGAAATGGCATTAATAAATGTATTATATATTTTTATTTTCAATATCTCTTTGACAGATTAAGCCGCTGTCCATGCGACTCTGATATTGAAAAGCTTCTCTCGAAAAATGCTCCAGTGTCCAAGAAACTCCTCTCTCAGCCTTTTGTCATTTATTCCAGTGATCATGGCTTGCCTTCCTGACCCTTTATCTCGAGGTCGATTGCAAAAAACAATCGCTAGATGTATCTAAAGGATTGATGTACGTCTGTCTTAGTGACCCTAAACCAGGGGTGTCAAGTTCATTCTACATCGCGGGCCACATACGACCCTAGGTAGACGTCGTGAGCCAAGCCATTAAAATTATAGCAAACTTAGCTATAAATAACCAAAATATCATGTCTTCCCTTTCTTTTGATTTGAAGAAGAACAAGGACATAGTTAAATTCATCTACAAGTTTATTGAACAGCACTTTTACAAAACATTTCACAAAATTGCACAAACTTTAAGTAAATGGTATCCAAGATTATAATAATAAACTTTACATGACATTACATGAGACTTATAAAGAAAGACTAATATGCTCCTCTAGCGGATATTTTATCAATTACATTTAATTAAAAAATTTAACTTTGTCTCTTATGTATTTTTCTACTTTCAAATTATCATTGGTGCCTAATTGAACCTACTTGCTCACACCCCTTTTCCTAAACAATTATTTTCATAAAGTATTGAAGCATCAACTTGAAATTAGAGCTTCAATTCTAAACAACATCTTAAATAACCACGTTATTTTAAATGCATCTAAACTTATTCATTTGGTTGAAAGTGTAATAAGAGATAAAAGCTTTCTTCTTGGACCAAACCTCAGCCATTGTACGGTCACAATAAAAAAGTATTCATGTATTCTTAAGAGATCACTAGACGTGTGAGCTACATAAATATAAGCCTGCAAATTAAACACAAGAAAAATCCAAGCGTAATGTCAACAAATTCAAATTTAGTTCCTGTACTTTTCTGTGCCTTCCTTAAGTCGATATTTTTATCTCCTTATCTGTATGTGATGATGTACAAATATACATAGACAAGGAATTTATTTTCAAGGTTATCCTTTGCCTCATTCAGTTTCTTCAAATACTGATTGAAGTAATTAGTAGTATCTGTTGTCAATGTGTTTGTGTTTTGTCACTGACTCTTAATAGCCGCCGAAATAAATGTATGACCTTTTCTCTGAGTCACTTACGGATTTTGCCGATTTGGATATCTTGGATTATTGAATTGAGTGAAGATATGAGCTCTTTAAGAAAATTGAGTTATGAATATATATTATTTTCAATACATTTAACCTTATTATTTTCTATACTATAAAACAGCAGCTCTTAAATTTCCACACACACACAACCATCTCCTCCGAACTTTCACTAATAAACATACAAGTATTATACATACATTTTTAAAATCCTTAGATACTCTAAATTAAAATGGTTAAACCTGATTTTTTTATTTTTGTCAACCTTTTTGTGCATCAATTTTTGACCTTTTGCTCGATCTCCCAAAATAAATTGTCCTTATAATTTTGTTTTGTTTTTTGTAGCACTGCAAAGGCCTCTCTTTTTTTTCATTTTTAAACTGTTCAAATTAATATAATATAATAGGTACATTATATTGAAGTTAAATTAACTTTAAATATGTTTATTAATACAAAAACATGTTCCAAGGATTTTCTTACGTGTCATATTGATTCAATTGTAAAAAATGACTCGTCTTTTTTTCATCAATATGTTCGGCAAAGTACTTTGAGAGGCCTACATATATTGATAGATGATTAAGTATACTCTTATACAAACACACAAATAGTGAAATAGTAATAATTTTTGACTTTTTTTAAGAAAAAAAAAGTACATGCATATTTGCCTTATTGACTAATAGCAAATTGAGAAAGATTGTCATGTGAGGAATTTGTTGTGAAATAAAATAGTTCTTAATTTGCTTTAATTTGATGAGAGAAAGATGACTTCAGCATAAAAAAATATTCGATAATTCAAAATTAAATGTGACCATTAATTGATTAATTATCAGAATTCCAGTTGAAAAAAAATAGCTTTTTGTACTCTAAAAAAAAGGGTATATTCGGATCAATTTTTTTATCATCAAATTGTTATATTTTTACTGGTATAGTACATACTAAATTTTTACTTTATTATATGCATATACAAAAGTTTTCCTTCATAGAGATGTCTTTTCTGCCAAGAAGTCAGATCTTTTGTAACCAAAAGCATAAATTCTTCTGATATAAAGTTCCTATACAACAAATAGCCTTCAACGCATATTATAATTACTAATTATGATTGATTTAGTGGCTAAATTGCAGAGTCAATGGATTTGTCTTACTAAACTTTGTCAAAACAAGACCCATTCATACTGTTGTGTGTCTGTATTAAGAACAGATTCCATCTAATGAACAGATACAAATTCAAAAGGTATTTTGTCTCTTTTGAGGAATAAAATACAACCAACGCTGAGTTAAACCTTGCAAATCCAAGAGTCATAAGTTTTTCTAATATTATTTTTTTTAAATCTACTCTACAGTGTTCTATATTCATTGTTTTACAACAAGTGACCGTCATTTTGATCCATTGGGACAACGAGTATGTACAAAGTATATGTGTATTTAAAGGCAACACTTCGATTTAAGCATGCACTGAAACGTAATTCTTGTCATTAATAAGACAGGTCAACAAACTTGACCTGTCAAAAATCCTAAATGGTATAAGTATTAAGCCTGACAGTATCCCGAGACACCCATTGAAAGGCACTGCCGAAAATTCTGCTGAAATAAACGCGAGACAAGACAGCAGTTACATCAAATATCATGAACCTATTCTTAATTTTGTTTCGAATTTCAGTTTATATAAGTTGTTGTTTTTTTGCTTCGTTTTTTCTTTTCTTTTTTCATAAAAATTGAAATAAATGAAGTACTTACCGTCATTTTTTTAATAATTTAATAAAGTTATACAGTTTTGTACGCTGATTTCAAAATTGGAATTTTTTTGAGCTAATTTGGCCCATTTTCCATCTTCAACTTCAGTTTAAACATAGAAGAATACTCATTTTGTGCATTAAAAAATAATAACCCACTAGTGTTTTTAAAGCTAATTCCATTTCTAGTCTTTGTTTTGACCTAAAAGGGCCCCTATGGGTGTAGGGGGAGGGAGTAGGTCATCAAATTAACACTTGACAGCTCATTTGCAATCGTGAGTCTTAGCTCTTGAATGCATTCCTCAATAATCCATTTTATGCCATATTCAAGGAGTTATTTAAGTACAAACGTGTACTTAAATCCCTTTAATGAATAAAAATTACAGATTTGAAACCAGTGTGCAAAACTGAATAACTTTTATTATACATATACCCCTTAGAATTTTTGACTGTTGACCAGTGTAATTAGATAGTGAACAAAAGTTAATGCGTAGATGGGTATTTCATTTGAAGGGCATTGGCAAATTGAATTCATCAAATTGGAAAGCCCTATAAGTTCATTATGAAAAAAGCGATCTATCCAGGTAGACTTGAGAGGGTATTTCATCTTATTCCTTTCTTATTTTTATTATTATTGTTTTGACTTAAGGATATTGGATCATATTATAAATAGAGATAGATTGGAATAGTTATCAAATTATATGAAAGCTTCATCTCTCCAAATATTCTCAATACACATGAATATATATGTATGTATAACATAAGTAATTATTTTTACAACTTTCTTAGATTGAAGAGTATATATATATTTTTTTCCTACAAATGATATCATTTATTAATAATATATGTATATACATATGTACTTCATTAATTTACTCTTTCATGTTGTAGTTTTTTTCATATCATTTTCGTTCGAAGAAAACTCTTCCTTTCATTTGAAAATACATAGATATATGTTTAATCTATCATGACATTGAAATGTCAAAAGAAGCATACGACAGAAAATGATGATATTAAAAAAAAAAAAAAATTAGAATAAATGTTTAAAAATAAAAAAACTGACACTGGATGATGGTATGAACATAAATATGCATTTTTTTAATATTTTTTTTTACATATTTATTGCACTTTACACCATCAAAGCCATGCATATTTTCCTTTCCTCCCCTAGCGTGACGACAAACATAGATAGATATGTACATATAAGTTGGTGTTTGTTTTTGTTTTTTTGGTTTTTTTTTTTGGTTTTTGATATAACCTCCATGTGAAAAAAAAAATGTTATTTATGCGAGAACATTTGTATCCCATGCAGATATAACTTAAAGGATTAACAAATACAAAGAGATTTGCAAATTAAAGTAGAGTTGAATAAAGGTTTTTTTGCTTGTTTTTTTTTTTTTTTTTTTTTTTTTTGTGTGTGCATTCTTTTTATGTATATATATTTGGGTATGTAAGCAACCATTTTATTTCTTTATAGGAATGGACCTTTGAAAATCTTTATTTACTGATGGGAAAAAGTGAATTTTAAGCGTCTGCATGCTTTCTGCAAAAATGTGTCATAAAAGTCATGGATCATATGTATATTTAGAATGACCCTTGAAAATTGTTAATAATAAATATTTTTCAAATTTGCTTCATATTCACTTTTTAGGTTACAAAAATCTGTTTTTCATTAGATGACTCTTTTGATTTAAAGACGCTGACTCTAATTGTTATTAAGCCGTAAAGAGTAATATTATTATTATTATGATACTGATACATAAAAAGTATATTAAATAAAGGATTGTGCGCCTTTCTTTAAAATTATTCAATAACAAACAAGTATTGACGATTGATAGAATTTATGAATGTATGGTATATCTAAATAGTAATAACTTTTCCTTTCCCTTTTGAGAGTCAAGGTTGCGAGTGCACCAAAAAGCTCGTCATGGTTTTGACAATTAAAAACTGATTTTATGTTAAAATATATCAACATAGCACACATTCAAAAGTCTGACTCTTTATACGATATGTTATCCTAAAAAATTCATACCATATATGTGTCAAATTAACAAGATAAACAAAAACACTATATATTCACCCTTCATTTGTTTTTCATCAGTTGACTCTTATAATTTAAAGCAGCTGACAGCGCGCCCTTTTTTTTTGTTGAATATCATACATGTATTAACTATACATTTGTATATTAGTTAATTTTATCAATGTATAGTATATCCAAATAGTAATAACTCTGTCCAATAAAAAAAAGTTGACAACAAGTAAAATACAGAAGGATAGCAGCTACCAGTTGTCTTTTCAAATTTTTCCAAAAGTTCGTCGTGATTTTCGAAAATTTTCTACATAGTAATATTTTGACAAAAAAAATCATTTTGAATGACGTCATGCATTGTTATAAACCGATTGTCAAGACATAGCTGTTTATATAGCTATAACTATTAAACCAAACAAAAATATAAAAATCACAAGCAAATAGCATATAGGAACACAATAACTTTAAAAATGCAGAAGTTAAAGCGTATTGTTTTATAGAAGTAAGGATCTTTACTCACATAATAGAACTAGGCTATTAATACCCTAAAGGTGATTGAATCATGACAATACGTAAATGACTCTAGATATAAGAAGAATTTTTGAAAAGTAAGAATTGAAATATCTGTCAAAATTGATATACCTATATGTATACATGGAGGGTTTTTATTAAAAAAATCATAAATGACGTCATCATTCTGGAAGTATGTACTCCATCTTGGGGTTGAACATACACTGTTCAATTTTATTAGTAAAAAAAAACAATCCTTTATCTTAATCAAAAACATTTGTTTTTTTCCAAAAAGCAAATAGAAAATTTTTTCTACTGATTTCTTTGGGATGTTTTTACTCTATCATTATGAAAAAACAATATATTTCAAATTATACTCTAATGAATAAAGTGAATTATTATCATATGAAAACTGCCACAAATGCATTTTTTTTACTTCATCGAATATCATATAATTATGAATATGCTATAATCCTAATATTAAGACTCAAGCTACCTACAACCATATGTGGTAGGCTTTGGTACTCAAATTATGTTAATTTTACATATGTTAAATGAAAATATGTAATTATTATACGCATAAATAAGTTAAATTATTCATATTATGCATTGGTAGAATCTCTTGGGAGACATTTGTGTCGGTTCAAGAAATTTACGTTACTTTAAACTACATATATTTAGGTAATTTAAAATATGAAGCTTTTCATATAACTACTTAAACATTACAAATGCAGTTGGTAAAAGCTTTAACGAATAGAGTTGACCCATCAATGACTAAGATGATGAGGAATCATTTAATTAGGATGCAAAAAAAACAACGTTTTGATACATATTCAGTCAAACCTGGCCTAACGGCCACCTGCTTTAAGTGTGTCACTGCACTAGGCGGTTATACCCAGTTCCCACGCAGGAAGCTTATAACTAGGAATGTAAATAATATGCAAAACGTGAGTGAGGTTTTGTGGAGTTGATTCTTCGAACAGTACTTTTTGTTTTCCAGGACTGTTATTATTTTTCCTTTATTACTGAGGGGAGAACATCTACCTGATAGTAAAGATCTAGAATGAAGGATTTCATGCATTAAGGTTAATAAAGCAAATAAAAGGTAGACAAAAAGGGCTCAAGTCCTCGTATAATTATTAGTTAAAAATATATAATTTCCTGACATTAATTTTAGTTAATTTTCTGCCTCTCATCTATGGTATACAAAATGTTATTATTTATTATTGATGTCGTCATGACAGCTCAAGCTGCTTCCCTCTCAACATTAATCAAATTGTCAAAGTTACCAAGTTGATTTTCTCTTTCTTTTTATTTTACAGACCCCATTTGCATATTATTTACATTCCTACTTATAACATAAATGCACTGTATTAAGCGTGCCCCTGCAATCCCCAGTCAGCGGTCGCCCAAAATAATGTATACCAACCTGCTTCAACGGTCACCTTTTTTAGCGTTTACCGATTGTTTAATACAAAACTTCAGAAGCTGTGCACTTTAAATAGAACTATTAATTATTCCAGATAATAAGTTCTAATTCCGGTCACTCGGAGATTATTATTTGGAATAATTAAAGCTAGTGGTGCATTATTAAAACTTTAAAAGCCTCTAATTGATGGAAGAAATATTAGTATGCTAAATTAGAATAGTAGAGGTTGATTGAACTAACTGAAATTTTTCTAATAATGTTATTTAAAATTATTATACATTTTGTTATATAAATATATATTGATATATATATTAATTAAAGATAATTATATATTACATGAGTTAATTCTAAGCTAACGGAATATATGATGGATTATTTAAAAAAAAAACTAGACAGTTATATATGTCAAAACGCACAACACATAAGAGTGCCCAATGTCTTTATTCTCTTGTTTTTTTCTACATGCCTAGCCTTTTGTCCACCCGAAACCTGAAACAAAAAAAAAGGAAAAATTTGATAAAAACATACCTAGGGGCTAGATCTATGGGTATAATGTTGAAATAAGCAATTTAAGGAAGAAAAGAAAAACATCAGTTGGGTCACCATCCTTGATATTCAATTTATCCTCAGTTTTCTCTGTATTGTTGAGAAAATAAGTTGCTCCAATAACATAGATATTTAAGAAAAGAAAAAATTGTTAGCAGTTATCTTTTCCTATGATCAGTGTTCTGAACATGAATTTATTCAACTGTTAATAATTATGAACTATATAAAAAAAGGTTAGCATAGTTGGGAAAAAATGACTAACCATCCATTCTGAACTTCTTTATTTTATCCCTTTTTGGAGAAGAGTTGAAAGAGTCAATAAAGAGTGTTAGTAAAAGCTAATATCTACTAGTTTATTTTAATGAAGTAAATAAATTGGAAAAAAAATTGATATTTTTGCAAAATATATGATTAGTCATTCATTATTGTTTATCGAATATGCAAAACCATACATGAGTTAATTCTAAACTAACGGAATACATGATGAATTATGTTGTGAATAAAATTTATTTACAAAAACTATCAATAACAAAAAAAATTCCACTTCTCTAAAAAATTGCGTTTAATGTAACGCTTGCTCGTACTCAAGATTAACTCGCAAAATGCACAAAAACAAGAAACTCTAGAGGTTTGCATATCATGTTTGAAAATTAAAAAGTTATTTTCTGAACACCATGGAGTTCAACTTACATCTTCAATATTTGAATAACTATAATTATACATGTGGAAGAAGAAAAAGCCATTTTGAGTATAAACTACATTTAAGATGACGTCAAGAACTATGATAGTCCTGAGGGACGGCATATTCAATGATGATATTAGAGCATTAAAATAAATGAAGGAGCTCATAGAATTGGGCTTTCCTTTACCCAAATAATCACATGACACAAAAAACACGAAATTATTTATGTAGTCATTCATAATACTATCTGTATTTCGTAATACTATTTCGTAGCAAAGGATAATAATATAATTTAAAGATATCTTTTCCTCATTCGGTATGTCAAAACATACTCATTTACCAGATGTGCTCACTATGAGAATCAAAAAAGAATGATGACATCTATTGACGTAATCAAAAATATATGCCCATTAAGAGCAATGATTATTTAGGGCAGTTAAAAACAATTTAAAGGCAGAAAGTTCAATAAGAAAAAATCATATAAATTAATACCTATTGTAAGTATCAGTAGTTTTTTTAAAAAAATGAATTTCTAATCATAATTCGTATTTTTTGTCTGGGAAATAATTTGAAAAATGAAATAAAAGCAATTCAATTTTTATCTAACTTTGTAGTTATATAAATCAAATTTTGATTAATAAATTATATATTAGCAAATGAAATGGATATTACTTGAGATATTTGTAAAAACACCACAAATGTAAATAGTAGGTCTTCAAAATCACATTGGTACAGTGTATATAACGAGCCAAGTTGACTACCAAATGCTACTTTTAGCCTTAAATGGGGGATCAAATCTCCGTCTATGCACACTAGATCTTTTGTTACATTGAATTACCAGATCAAATCTCCGTCTATGGACACTATAATCTTTTGTTACATAGAATTACCAGTTGAAGACTATCCAATCAAGTATACCTACTTATGAATTATGATCCTTTACCATAAAAACTTGTTACATAAGATCAAGAACAGAAATTTAATTGCAAGGTATTTCTTTATAATGAGTACAGTGTAAAGCACTTTTTTGTCTTTTTGCTAGATTGCAAACGCTTGACATCAATTCATTTTAGTAATTAATTAATTATCAAGATCTAAACATCCTATTTTGTGAACTAGACCCCTCAAAGTTCAGGCAAGGACCAATATGCGACAAAAGTATAGCATTATTTATTGCTTGAGAAACAAACAGAAAAAAGGAGTCAATGTCTGTACACTGTTCCAAGGAAATTAAACATCTACTTTTGTAGTTTGAGAGTCTGTACGTACTTAACAAAGAGATAGACAAATAAGCAAGATTTTGATTTTTAAAAAATACAAATGAGAGAATCTTTTGCAATTACTTTTAAGTAGTTATCTTTTTAATAGATTAAAATGCTAATTAATTAACAATATATAATATTCATAATATTCGTTTTAAAGGATTGATTTGATATTCCTTATCATCAAATTAAAAATATTTGATAATTTGGCAAATGAAGATATTTTACTAAAATATTTAAATATCTGACTATATATTATTCTTATGAACGATATTTCCTTCTTTTTAAACGTACATTATAAAAAGTATGTTCTGTTTAATAATAATAAATTAATAAACAAAGTTTATTTTAAAAGATTAAAAATTAAGCTGGTTAGAGGTTTAGAATTTAAAACAAGTTAAAAAAGAAAATTAATTAATTAAATTGAGTCAGTAAAAATAAATCAGGTTACTCACTCATAACTACATCGTATAAAAAAAGTCTATATATGTTTTCAATAGACAAGTAAAATGTACAGCAATTTCTACATCTGGGTCATTAATTCACAGCATCAAGTTTATGTACACATTACGCCTACAAGTGCAAACTGTTGAAGAACTAACTAAAGTATTAAAGCAAACATTCCCCCTATAAATAGTAACATAAATATAATTCTAAATTTCAATTTAATTATGACTTTTAGTTAGAGACTGAATTGAGATGAATTCCAAGATTTTGAAGTCCTCGATTGGAGTGAAGGAACAAATGTGGTAAGTTAATAAAACACAGTTTGAAGTTGTTTAGAAGGAACTGCTTTATGTGTGTTTACAATCAACTTCAGAGGGGTTTAAAGCAAAGTTTTTTACTTTCTATAGGGTCTTTGAATCCATTTTTGGTTTAAATAAACAGCATTGAACTCTCAAGTTAAAGTAATTAGTTTCTGTTCAACTCTAAATTTATTTTATTTCATGTCAAAATGATCAAGGATAGAAGACAGTGAGCAGCTAAACGGGGATCTAGTTGTCTCATTCAAAAAACGTACATCGAATATTTCTTAAATTATATCATTAAATCAAGAAAATATTTAAGGTTGGAGCCTCCATATTGATATAACAGATGAGTCTACTCTATAACAAAGCCTTAGATCAGAGTTCATCGAATTTTAAGGAGGGAGGGTATCTGTTCGTATAATCGTAATCGTGGACTCGAAAATAACTTTTTATTTTTCCATTACAAACTAAAGAAGGACTAAGTGTTGGATGGAGCCATGTTTTGAAAGCTTAATGATCCTTAAGAAAATCAGTTAGTAGATTCAAGACATGGTTTTGTACGGATACATTGACAAACCAACTAAATGGATAGTTTAGAACTAATTGGAAGTTGACCAAAGTTTTTTATTCTAATTCATAAGCATCATAAGTTTTTAAAGAAGTTTACCCTCGAAAACCCAAGTGTGGTTCATTTTTGTATGTTAACTTTCCACTCATCTCCTTAATCAATCATTTGACCCATCACAATCAATGTAATTTTAAATATAATACATTTCATGATTCTTTCAAATAATCAATTTGTGTCAAAAAAACTAAAATTATTACAGTAGTAATACAACAATTAATCAGTTTAAAAAATTATAAGGAGAATTTTCTTTAGATTTTTGCACAACAATTTTCTTTAGATTTTTGTACAACTATTTTCACAGATTTTTCTGTAGCATGAAGTCCCAAAAAAATCCATATTAATCAGACCAACAGATTTTGTTATTATGACCTTACAAACCTAATTTTCCAAGGCTCAAATTCATGAAACTCTGAAAAACCTACAAAACTAGCAGATAAGACATGAATAGCAATTACTTCTTCTAATAAAATCAGGCATGGAGCCTGATATCCATACATTTATAGACGACTACTCATTCACTTTCTCAAATATTGATAAGAAAACTACTAAAACCCTGCAATGCTCAAAAAAAAAAAATTGTTTGCTCGATATTTTTAATTTACTATGATGTTGAGTAGATCTGCTCTTTTTCTTTGCCCTTCTTCGCTGTTCTCTTAGGCAGTTATATAAGCTTAATACATAGATGATAGATGCTCAGCAGCAGCATATATAAAGTATTTAATCCGATAAAGAAATTATTATTATTTTTTTTTTTTTCAAATATACACATATACATTCATATGTACATAATCGTTTCTTGAGTTTGAATACAATGACCAATGGAGACGCTGAGTGACGGATAAAAGATTAACTTTCAATGTATGTATGTTCATATACATACATACATACATACATTAATTTAATGTCCTCAAATATGGCTGTTTTCATAAATGTATTATAGTATTATGTATATAAAGGAAATATATATGTATGTAGTTTAAGAGTCACTTCTTGAGGTCGTGAGGGAAGTTCTATCAAAAGTGTCATGATTTATATTTAGATGATATTTGCAATGTTATGATGTTTGTGTAAATTATATAATAATGTTTTCATCATATGTGCAAGTTTTATATATATATATATATATATATATATTTAATGATAATCGCTATTGAGATATGGCTATTAATTAAGACTCATAATTATAAATGATGATATGATAATAAAAGCAGAAATTGCTCAAATGAAGTATTTGATAAAAAAGTAAAAAAAAAAAAAAAAACACTACAAATTAATTCTATTATTTTGGTCACATTTTTTCAATCCTGATTTATGATTGCAAAATCGGTGTGGATTTTGTTCTCAAGGCATGATCACACAATCTAGCATTTACAAGGAAAAAGGGATACTCACCCGCTTTTCGATCCCTCAAAAGTCTAAATCTTTTTTCTGAGCCTCCAATCCTAGAAAGTATGTATTGATCCTGCCTCTTTAAAGTCTGTGTCTAAGGCTTCGTATTATGTATGAGAATTGCTGAAGAGCCACAAGTCAAGGGGATGCAAGGTGAATGTTTGATTTTTGTCTTGAGGGAATAATAATTACATTTGTGTCTACATAATTTCGAAGCAAATTAGGTAAGAGTACATACATTGACAGCCTCATGGAAACGGGTCTGTGAGAGTTTGGTCGTCATCTTGAGAGAGTGTTCACTGGGACAACGTAGTCATGGATCACTCTGATATAGATTGTTGGACCTGATATACATAATAACTAATAAAATGATTATTTTATTAATTAACTTTTTTAATTTTTTTATTCAAAATTACATATTCATGGAAATCTTAGTAAAAATATTCATACCCTCTATAACCACCATCAACACTGCGGTAAAATATCTAAATTTACCATAAATTTGAGGAGTCCTATAATTCTTCTTGTTCTCCCCCCCCCCTAAGAATTTTTAAACTGTTAATGCGTAGACTACAATGACTAAGGGATTTCATGTTCAAGTTGCTAGTTTTTTTGACAATAAATTATACATAAATATCTTGCACATATTAACATTTAAAATGGCATTGATTGTCAAGTTCAAAAGATTGTTAAAAAGTGGTATTTTGGCTCCACTCAAGTTTTTTATTATTATTATTGTTTTTTGTTTTTTTGAGAAGTTAAAAAGTTTGAGATCGGCTGTACTAGGAATTCTTAAAGCAAGAGCTCTTGGTATATATATATATATATACATTAAAACATCAAAAAAACACTTTATCTTGAAAGAAAATAAATAACTATTTCTTATAAAACGATATGAGAAAATGTTTGAAATAAAGAGGGGTTTACCTTTTTTTTTAAGAGGGAAGAAAAAAAATATATTATGTTAATACAAAAAGAATTACATTTTTAACAAGATTTAATGATATCATTTTACATTGTTTCTTAAATTGATTCCAATATTATTGATCATCAATATATAGAAAAAGAACAAGAAAGGAAAAAAAACCATTAACGTATTTAATACAATCTTATTGCAAAAAAAAAAAAAAAAAAAAAAAAATTAAGGGGGAACAAGTACGTACATACAAACAGTTTAACATTGTAACACCATAATACAGAGATCATTTAATTCTTACATATCTATTGTATGTGAGCAAATGTTAAAAAAAAAATTATATATATATTTTAATATTTGTGAAAAGGAATAAATAGACAATTATATGTATGTATTTTTCACATTTAAATTAAATTATATATATACTGCCCGTGAGAGGGGTTTTTTATCGGACACTTCACTTATAAATATAAACTTTTTCATACATAGGTACATCCATCAAATTAAATAAATGTTTTTCAAACTTTTTGACTTGTATCTCCTCTCAGATAGGAGTATTCAAAGTTTGATAAGCCCTGCAATAAGCATTCAAAATGCATACATAATTCAGGGATTTTGTAAAAAAGTGATTTGTATTATATTTGATGACGTGCATAGTCAATTTAGCCCTCTTACTTTGAAAGGTTTTCAAATCCTGTTTTAGACCATTCATTCTAATATTTAAATCACGATAATGAAATGAACATTATGTCAATTTTAATATGATATGTATATGATACAGATATCTAATATAAAACTGACCAAGGAAGCAAATAAATTGGGACAATCACCTTTGAAAGCATGAGAAATATAAGCATTTTAATAAATTGTTACACCTATACAAGAAAATGAAGATATTTTTTAACGAATAATAAATATTTTTTTTTTAATTGAAATTAATATTTCATTATGTTAAAGCCTAAAACAGATACAAATATACCTATAAACAATACAAATTTGACATTGGAATGAAAATTCGTAAAAATATGTTAGTCAATATTTGTGACGATTAATTGCAATGAAGGATAAATTTAATTTTAACTGACAAATCTTTTCAATGGTAAATGAAATGTTTAACCCTTGTTTTCAATAGTTTAGTTTAAAAACGTGTTCCTTAATAGAACAAATATATATGTAAGTCATTTTCTAAAATTGTTCTAGATCTGAGATGATTCACGGTTATTTTGGAATTGTGTTGAGTAAGCTATCAATATTTATGTAATAAAGAAAGTACTGTACGTTTTGTATATAAATTACATCACTGAATCAACTTAATCGTCTACATCTGGGTTTCTCAAAATGGGAAGCATGTCACAACATGGGAGTACGGAGGGAGTACTTCAAGGGGAGTACAAACAGATTTTCAATAAGTGTGTATCTTTATTAAAAAATATTTAAAATGAGGAAGGGAGAGAGATCAGATGCACAAATGCTACCTTTCAGGTTAAAAAGTTGAGAAACACAAGTCTATGGATCCAGTAAAAAGAACTCTAATATTTTTACATGAAATTGAAGGTTTTTTTTTTTTAGCATAGTTAGAATAATCCAATTTAGGTTAAATATGCACACTTATGTTTGATAACTTGTTGCCATTTTGAAGGTAATTTCACTATGCCTTTTTCAAAAAACTTGGACAATTGATTTTCACAAACTTCTCTTGAGCCGAATTTTTACCATTCAAATCATTTTCCATAGACAGGAACAGGTGGCAATCACTTGGTGCGAGGTCCCAAATATAAGGTGGATGCATAAGAACCTCCCAACCAAGCTCTCGTAGCTTCTGGTGAGACACCATTGATGTGTGTGGCCTGCCGTTGTCCCAATGAAACACAATTCCTCTCCTGTTGACCAAAGCTGGGAGCTTCTGGGTAATTGCTTCCTTCAAACGGTCCAATTGTTGTCAGTACAGGTTCGAATTAAGAGTTTGGCTCTAGTTTATCGACATTTTCGACAATTGGCCTTCCTCAGCGTGGTGCATCTTTGACATCAAAATTACCGGAACGAAATCGACGAAACCAAAATTGTACATGATTAGCTGTTACAGTCTAAGGACCATAAACACTATTCACATTTTCAGCTGCCTGACTTGCGTTTTCGCCTTTATCGAAGAAAAGTTGTAGATTATAGCGTATTTTGTTCTTGTTGGTGTCCATCTTTGACGCGCACTCAAACACGCCTGAGTCAAGCAAACACAAACCTGCTCTAGAAGTTTTTTAGTACTAAATCTCATCTTTCTAACGACATCTAGCGTAATATAATTGCACTAATACTACGCGAGATACAGATCACTAAAGTCATCTTTTGCAAGAATAATGGATTTCTTTTTACTAGACCTAATATTATGTGATAGCGTTTGTTTATCTCTAGGCAGAAGAATTGTCTACGACGTTTTTTAATCAAGCCTGGAATCGTAATTAGAATCTGAATTGATTCCAGTCAACTATGGTAGAAAAGGAATCGTGATTTCCAAGACACTTTATTACCGTGTATTTTGATCACCAAGTGTCTGTTTTTAACCATATAGGAAAAGGAGTGATATTTTTGAAAAGAAAAATGTTTTTTTGCTCTGATTCCACTCACCGATCTCTTTACTCATTAACTAAGTAGTACAGCCCTGCCCTGTAAGTTAAAAGCATTTTAAATAAAAATGTTCTCAAATTGTTTTTTGTTTTTTTTTACTTTGGATTAAATGCACTTTTTTGATACAGATCATAATCGTATTTTAGAGTATTACTGCAGTAATTTATGTGATGATAAAAATTTCAGGAATACGACATCGTTTTGGCGTCATTTTACTTCAAATCACCTCTACAATTAATCATACACGCCAACCTGCTTTTATTTGATTAAATATGTACAATTGAGTATTGATTTCAAAACATCAGATCCTATTTTTTTATCATTATTAGGCAATCAAACGAACTGATCCTAAAATAAAAGTAAATACGTACAAACAAGAAAAATTAATACAAAATAAATATTCTTTTTGACTCGTTTTGAGGTTGTTATATTGAATTTGGCTCTTATTTTCATCTCCTGAATTTGCACTGTACCGTAGCAAAAATTGACACATATTTTAACTCTGTATTTGTTTAACAACATATGCAAAATCAGACAAAGAAGTTTTCTTTTTCTTTTTTTATTTATGGGTTAATGTGACTTGGTTATAAAGTTACAATTCTGCAGAAAGCACTTTTCAACACAAAAACTATTCTCTAACGAGTAAAAAAAAGAAAAAACATAACTTTAAATATAAAAACTCCGCACAAAAAACCGAATAACGAGTTGTACTCGTGATAAAGCGTTTTTTGTACTACTGATTATGTATTAAAATATTTTTAGACATAAATTGACGCAAAAAAAAAATATGGAACAACATATTCATAAGAAAATTATGCATTCTAGAAACTTTTAATAAGGAAATTACATCATATAATCTGACGTCATCACAATAATAACTTTCTACCCTTTTTTCACGTGGGAGGGTTTTTGCAGTTATATTTCATTTGTAATGTAATAACTATTATTATATAAAGTTATGTTAAACGTCATAGCTTATAATATAGAGTCAATGCATAATATGGCTCAAAAGGAAATATTTCAAAAAGTAGTTTGTTAAATAATTTTTTGTTTTTAATGGGTTTTAATTTTTTCTTATTAAAAGAGTTTTTGAATGAACTTCATTGTACCCATAAAGAACACAAAACTCTTTTGAAAAGAGTAAAAGAGCTACCGAATACCGACGTTTGTTTATATATGTAAATATCTAAAAAATAAACATCTATGTGTATCTAAGCAAATTGCTTTCTATCTGTGCATAAAAAATCATTCACATGAATTTTCACATGATGAACATATACATTTTTGAAAGAATTGATGTGCTCAGCCAAGAAGTATTGATTACGTAGGTGTGGACACGAAAAAAGATAGCTTTACCATGTTATTCTGCCTTATAAGTCATGCCTATTTGCAGGCATAACGAAAATAAACAAGGAAATTCAAAGTTTAGTAAGGCAAACACTTCTGAAATGCAGATGACTGGTCAATAGTCAAAAATCCTTGGGGGTATATGTATAATAAAAGTTATTCAGTTTTACATCCTGATTTCAAAATCTGTAAATTTTTTTTTTTCGAGAGTCAGACGGTTTTCGAAAAATCGGACCCTACTTCTTTGAATAATTTGGATCATTTTCCAACTTCAATTGAAGCCTTGAAGGATACTCATTTTGTGCATTAAAAAATGTTGGTCCGCTAAAGTACTATTTAATGCAAATTCCATTTCCAGTCTTTGTTTTAACCTAAAGGGGATCCTAGGGGCGTAGGGAACGGGAGTAGGCCCAAAAGTCGACAAATTTTAATTGGTGAATATTCATGGACATAGCTTATAAAAAGTTATTGTAAAGTTTATCAACTTTGAAGTACTTTTTTTTTTTCTTAAATGCGTTCCCCGAAGATGTGGCCGGACGCCTCCCAGATAGATACATATTATTTTTGCTATATATATCTGTGTATGTACATGTAATACTGTATTTCCATTACACTATTTAAAAAATATGAAAAATAATATGATACTCTTAATCTAGCTTAACTCCCAGTGACGCAATTACAAAAGTTTCAAGTATTCATTATTCCAAGTGAAAAATCAAGTGAAATGAATATTTCATTTTGTATTTAATACATTCCTTCCATCCTCAGGCAATTTAAAATTATTTTTTTTTTGTATATAGGCAAACAACTTTGAGGATGTTCAACTGAAATTAGTGTTCCTCCGCATGTTCTTATCTATATTTTTGCTTCTTCTAATATTGTAGATTGCACAATGTGTACATAGTGATTGTACTATAGGTCAGTAGCTTAATAAGTATTGCTCAATTATGTATGAATTAAGTCAATATCAGAAGGTATTCATGTGCTTGCAGTTTCTCTGTTTCTATGCATAGAGTAAATTCTTACAAACTTTGATGTAATTTGAAACTTGAGACTTCTTTCTTTTTTTTTTAGGTGAATTAATACATTACAGCACTTTTATAATATTAGGTGCTTATCTGTTCTAATAGAAAGAATTTGTTACAAGGCTTAAATGTGATCTTCATTCCATTTCCAAAAAAAAAAATAATGCTCAAAATTAAGTCGTAGTAAAGGCAATTATGTCAGCCTCCTCAACTCTTGAATGATTTTGTATATAATAAAAATAGTGAATCATGCAGTTAATTTAAGACAACAACGTTTTCATCACTCATGAGGGGTAAAAGTACACTAATCAACAGCAGGCAAAAAAAAACAGTTTAAAAGTTATATGTTATTAGTGGGATAACTGAGTGAAATGCGAAGATAAAAGGATTGGAAAAAAATCTAATCAATAAATTTTTGTTTGTCGAATAAATTGCAACACCCATTTGATTTTTAAGTTGTTTTTTTTTTTGAGTTTGAGGCTCTAATATTTAGTCAAAATAGGACAATTGCTCAATTGTTGTAGGTAGCCAAAAAAAAAAACAAAAAACAACACATACGACCCTCACTCAAATAAAGCAACCCACTTTGTCTGTCAAGAAATAATTTATTATTTTGTTTTGAGTTTAGAAAATATCAATCACAATATAAGCATAAATATATATATATATATATATTACACAATAATCAAACATATAACAAAACTACGCTAATTACTAATTTTTAAATTCAGCAGTGATTTCTTCAATGGTTTTATTTTTCGTTTCTGGAACTTGGAATTTGACGTAGATCATGAATAGGAATTGAACGATAATGAAGAACAAAAAGACATAGGCTCCAAGTATGAGTTGGAAGGGGGCAAAGCCAAGACCCACAAGGGTGTTGGCGGTCCAGTTGGTAACGACTGCAATGGAAGTGGCCATGCCACGTGCATTTTGTGTAAATAACTCAGTGACAAAGAACCAGGGTATGGATCCTGGTCCAGTTGCAAAACCAATTACAAATCCAATGACCATGAATATGGAGATGTAGGAAAATGCAGTCACTTGATGTGAGAGCAGAAGACAGAGCATGAGTAAAATGGTTGTGATGAACATGATAAAGAGTCCAATCAACATGAGTGTTTTTCTTCCTGCTCTCTCAATGAGAACAAGACTCACTAGAGTCATGCCAACATTCATTGCTCCCATGGCAAGGGTAGCATATTGAGATTCACTTAAACTCAGACCAGCAGACTCAAAGATTGATGTAGAGTAGAACATGGCTGCATTGATGCCAGAGAGCTGTTGCGCCAACATCATCATTTGGGCAACAATGAGAGGTTTCCTCAATGCTGGGTTCATGATTATTTCCTTGAAGCTCACAGTTTTCATGTGCTTCGTTGCTTCCTTCTCATTCTTCATTTCCTCAATTTCCTCATGAACTTCGAGCTTGCCACGAAGCCAAGTAAGAGAGGAGAGAGCCTTGTGCTCATCATCCACATCCAGTAAAAGGTATTTGGGAGATTCAGGGCAGAGGGGGAGTGTAACGAGCTGCAGTATTGCTGGGATAACTGTTAACCCCAGAAGATAAGGCCATCCAGCTTCATTGCCCAATACGGAGTTCATACCCAATATTTGAGCGAGGAGAATGGACATGGTGATGATGAGCTGATAGACAGTGCCAACGGCTCCACGCATACTGGTAGGGGATATTTCTGAGAGATACATGGGGGATAATCCAGCATTGATCCCAGAATTAATTCCGATCACAAGACGACCCAGAATAAGAACAATAGCTGATCCCGACATTTTGGAAAAGAAAAGAAGGAAAGAGCCGATGATAGCAAGGACATTATTCCACATGAGACCCCCCTTTCTTCCAACACGTGATGCAATAGTACCCACCATAGTACCCCCAATCATACCACCAACACAAAATATGGACACAATAATAGCCCAAATCATTGTAGCGGTTTTCATATCCTTTTCGCATTCAAGAACTTCACTTCCATCCTCATTCAATGCTGACACATTCTTCTCACATCCTCTCAACCAATTTGTAATAAGGACTTGAGGAGCATTCAAAACCCCGGTATTATATCCATGTTGAAAAGAAGATCCAAATGCGCCAGCAGCGATAGCAAAAGCCAATCTCCCATTCATGGACATCTTGAAGGACTATTCTTATTTTCTGTAGGGAGTCACACTTTTTAAAAAAAAAACCTCACTCTAAATTACTATTTTCTTTTCCTCAATCCTATAGATCCGCTCTTGAGAAGTAAAAGGCAAAAACAACATTCAACTGAGAAGTGTGGCAAATGAAAATATAAAAACTACGACTACACAATTCCTCTGCTCTTTTTAATAAAATCCGAAGGTTATATGATGTAAGACACACACAGAGTTTGGCTTCACTGTATTCAATACTTTAAAATAGTAGTGCGCACGCCCAGACTATCTCCTTGCAGTAGTAGTAACAACCTTCATTTCTCTCCCCCTCAGCTCTTTCTTTTCCTTCCTCTTCTTTCTAGTACTCGTATGTATGAAAAGCCTTAGTTATCCTCGTATATAGAAAGAGCCGGCATGTGTTGTTATCCCACACCCACGACGACTACAACATTTCATCATTCATACACACGTAGTACAAACAACAACCATATTTTTGTTCATATATATAGTATATAACATTTCTACTACTATAACCATTTCTTGAGTCTAGAAGGAACTAAAGAGTTTCCCTCATTCATGGCTTCAGTGAGAGGAAGAGGGAGAGAAAAATAGAAGTATATATAGGCCCAATGGTTACTTGCCCTCTCTAGAGAGGGCATGTAACTGCACCACATTCCTTGTGTTATTTAGTTATACTCTCTATATGACAACAAGTGTCCAACTCACGTGGTTTTTGAACCCTACGCTTTGCAAAAGCAGATCCTTATTTATAACAAAGATAGCTTGATATACATATAATGCTATAATTAATTGAAAAGATAAGAAATAAGTAAATTAATAAATGTAAATGACACTATTTTTAAGACTATGCAGTGTTCCTTAAACTTTTTTTTTATTCTAGGGTACATGAATGAGATAATCAAAACCAGAGATTGAATACTTTGATAAAATTCTTGCTCCTTTTTTTTTCTTCCTGTAGATAACAGAAACACGACACACCTAGCAATATTGCAGAGTGTACAAATGCTCTGCTTAAGAAACACGGCTCTAAAAACAGATATTTCATTTCTATGTTAAAAAAACCCCTTTAATCTAAACTAAACTAAAACAAAACACATTCTTTGAGGGGAAATTAAAGAAAAAGATTTGATATTTTTATTCTTTTCCAGACCGTTTGCTTTGCTCAACATACAGATCAAGACTTTGAAACGTTGATATTGAGGTAACACAAAGTTCTATTAGAAAATAGAATCAAAAACTACATCACTGCAACGTTTATGCCGAATTCAATAATTAACACAAATTTAGCTATAGTATGTTTTATTATTTCGGTGCCCTTTAGCAATAATTTCAATATTACATTGGTCATAAATATGATACCTGAACATCAGTGCCAAAATTATTCATTTCGTAACATATGAATATGTTTGTACATATTATTTTACTTTCATGGTACACAATGTTTCATAGTTTATTTATACTCATGACGTCACAGGGAAAATACATGGGAAAAAAGTTTTTTTTTTTTCTTAAATATTTGAATCCCTTGATGGGTCATACAACACAATTGAAAATTAAATAAATATCTTTATAAATGATAAATTACGTCATCTACAAAGAGACACACTTAAGTGGGTCATTGTCTAAAAGAAAGTCAAGTAGTGTGGAAGCCCTTCTCCTCCTATCCAAATTTCTACGCATTGAAACAAACTTATACTGACGGTCATTCACTTCACCTCTATATTTTGAAGCTTTTTATATAAGCCCCATAAAGTTTTGAACTCAACACGTTTAGAGAATCGAAAAATTATTGAGTAATTAAAAAATTAAAACTTTTCATTTTGTTCATTTACAAGAAATTGGACTATAATAAATAATGACTTTTAATTTTTGGAAAAAGTTGTGTCTAATTTGATTGGCTTTAAAAAAATTGCACAGATCCTATGACTATGAGACTTAACCATTATTATATTCTAGTGATCAAAATGAGCTCCCAAAGTTTTTCACCCAGTATCACACTCTCAAACTACACATTTGATTTTTCAGGCATTTTTTAAGCATAGCAAAACAATTCATTCAAATGCAACATAGGGTTTGAACAAAGGACTTCTTAGAGAAAAGTAACGTGAAGTTTGCTCCAAATTCTCACACCAAACTAATTGGTTAGTTAAGAACTCTCCCTTGTATTTTAAACAGTGCAATATTTTTGTGTAACCAATTACCTGGATAGACATACATCCCTTGAGGGCCACTTCAAATTTTATATAGAATGGAGTGTGTTTAAAAAATAAAGGAGTATTAATAACAATAATCAAAGATGTGGTCAGAACTATTAGAACAGCACTTTTTGAATTGAATACATTTTTAATGTATCCATATATCGGTTTGATTTGAGAGGCACGGCCCCCTTCATAGTCACAACATTATCCGCATATTTTATTCAAAATAGAGTAAATAAGTAGAAAAAAACTAAATGAAAATTAGAGACGCTTACATCGAGCATCAAACAATCTAACAAAATGAAATTATGTTGTATGACGAAGCAGAAGATATCGTCATTGAATTACTGTTAGACACATATTTATCTACACATATATGTATGTACATTAAACGAATGTCTTCAAAGTCACGACTTGTGGGAAGTTTTTATTTAACCTTAACTAGGGTTTTTTTTTCCTTTTAAAGAAGATTTGATTTATAAATAGTCACTTACCTATAAGATAGAGCTACCTATGTGGATTTATAATTTATTGTACATGAGGACAACATAATAAAGTTCAATGACTTGTAATTATATACTATGTACTTTATTAATAATATATAAATAAGAGGGCAACAGAGAATGGAATGGATACAACTCTTTAGTTGCTAATATAATAATAATAATCGATATTTGTGATATAATTGGTCTAATTTTATTATAAATAACTTATTATATGTATGTCATTCTTTTTAGAAGTTTTGTAGCCTTGCTTTTAAAATAAAGCAATGAGTCCATTATTTTAAAAAATAGTCAAAACACATCCTAGTTGTAATATATATATACTTCAAAATGTTAATTTACAACACGGAAATCAACGATAGCTTTTTCAATAACTCCATTTCTCAAAAAGTTACATTTATTTTGATTTCTCCGTTTTTGAATTAATTTCACATGCCTATTTCTATGATATTTTAAATATTATTTACTTTTTATTTGATTAAAGGCATTTTTTTTTTAAAAAAAGATAGATTTCATTCATCACTGAAGTTCAAGTTTCATAATTTATTTTTTATAAAGTTTCTCAAAAAGGCACATTGGATCTTCATGAATTATCAAAAAAATATCGACCTCCTTTTGATATATTATGTATTCAGGCTTAATTGTCAAGGTATTCCAATAATAATAATTCATTCTAATCACATTCTAAATTCTAAATTGTCCTTAATAGTCGTTTATTTTTAATTACATCTCCTCCTCTCCATTTGACATTTGAACTATCTTTCCTCAAATATAGGTCGGCTTACAGGATACTATCTAAGTATAAGGATATGAAAATATAAAATAATTTGTTGTTGAGATATAATTAGGTCATTTTTAACATCTCTATACAAAATCTTACAATGCAATTTTTCAATGTCCCGTTTCTTTTTTCTTTTTTTGCAAAAAAAAACAACAACTTTTAAAGAATATAAAGATATAAAAATTTGACAAATCTATTGTTCACAGTGACCATGCTATTTTTTCATAATGATGAGTACATAATAATCAATATGAAAAAGCAAAAAGAATCGTTAGGCTTTCCTTTCCCCCCCCCCTCCCTCCCCCCCAATGAGTCAGAGATGATAAGGTCTGCGTGTTGTGAGTTCAAAACAGTGATAGTATCAGAAGTATGTCAGTGTTTTGTTTCAATTTGTGTTGCCTTAAATTGTTATTGTCCAGTAACTGAACAAGCTAGCTATAGGAAGGGGGAAGATAAACTATGATACACCTAACACTTCATTTATAACTCATAATCAAGGATATTTACTTATTATAGATATACATATGTGTCAAGTCAACAAGAAAGCAAGTTTATCAGAAATAATATTTCAAAAATGAGTGTGAACTGCACTCATATTTTTGAAGACATTCTCTTTCGTTTCTATTAACTGTATATTTCGATTAATTAAATGATGACTCCAATAATTGAAACTGTATTATAGGAAAAAGCAACTGCCACAAAAAAAATCTATGGGACTATGAAAAAGATGGACGTTCTTTCAGGGACCAACTCGGCTCCATGTGCAGTCGTAAAATTTATCCGATTGATCTATTGGATAGACAACAGCCCTTCTTGGTTTCTCGATATAAAGACATATTTTAGCAAATAGGTCTTAAAATGACTCAAAAATATTTGACTGTTAATTTTATGAAGTAAAAATGACCTTAAAAGTGGATTTTCTCCTTTTCAATATTTGAAAACAAGCTTGCTTTCTTGTTGACTTGACACATATGTCCTGTACAAGTTGTAACTTGACCAAATTTAAACTTGAGGCTATCATTTCATTTTGATCAATTAAAATGACTCTGAGCACCTAGGTTTTATAATGAACAAAAGAATTTTCATCAGAAATGTTTCAAAGCAACCCATTTAAGGATCAAATATCTATTGCAATTTCAATAAATCCAAAATATCATCAATATAAATTTTGTATAAAATATTTAAAATAATTCACCACATTTGATCATTTGATCATTGTAATTTGTACAATCTTCTTATATTAGTTACAACATTTAGGCAATAAATTATATAAATATAAAAATATATTATCTTGATTAATTAACAGCTCTCTCTCTCTCTATAAGGTTAATGATCATTTTGACATGATCATTATTGGATTTTACTGCATTTTATAGAATGTCCATATTAATATGTCATATTTAAAATGATTAAGATATTCAAAATTACATGCATCATAATCATTGTGGTTAATAAATACAATATTGAAACACAGGTTAACGAACAGTAAAATAAATGAGGTAAAATATAACTTGAACCTAATTTGGAGTTAGAAAAGGGAACAAATAGTTTATATGCATTAGTGTGTTTATATAGAAGCATTCAATGTTTTATTAAGTATTTTTATTTATTCATTTCTAATGAGATAAAAGGGTCAAGGCTCCTGTCTATCATTAGAAAAGTGTTGACAATGTTTGGCTATAAGTTATGGTGACCATATATTGATTTCCAAGAAAGAGGACATTTTTCCAGAATTAATTAGGATTTTAAGGAGATTTCTAAAGATACTTTAGATTTATTTTCGATATTTGTTGGTCAACCAACAATAGTTTGTATCAAACATCTTGGTTTTCAACAAATAAAAATATATTTGCAGGTTACTAACGAAGGAAATGTTGAAATGTTTGATGCTCGCCGAAAGTTCCTCTTTTTTGACAACGACTAATTAATATACATAGTACTATTAATTTATCATATTAGCCACATAAAACTGACTCAATTTTACATATATTATTTATAAAATGAATAAAACGAAGTTAATACCCGTATAAATAAAATAAAACATTTTAAATTGAGATGCTTAACTAAAGATGTGAAAAATGAAACATTTTTAATGTGCGTAAATATTACATAAATAACTGGAATTGACAAATAAATGTCCCCATGTTATGTATTTTTAGATAAGTTTTAATACTTTTTACTTCAGATATCATTGAGAAATAAGCAATAACGCATTTGGAAGACAAAAAAAAGTAAATATTTTGACTTTTTTTTACACATTTTAACTATAGGTGGTGTCTAACAAAGTTTCGAAAGTGATCTTCTAATATGTATATACTTATTTTTTTTGTTATACAAAATGATATCAAATGTTACCAAGAGGAAAAATGGTTTGAATTTAGATATTTAATGATAATGTACAAATAACGAGTACATATTATGATGCTACATATTTTTTTTAGTAGGTTTGCAAAAAATCCCTGGAAATGAAGACATTCAGAAAATAATTAATTAGAAAATAAAATGATTTATGGCATATATTATTTAATATTCATTTATAATTGGGTTTATATTTCCTCTGAGATACGTTAATCATGAGTCAAATGAAAGTTAGAATACCTCATTTTTCCTTAATATGTTTTTAATCTAGCAAAATGCACAACTCCTCAAGTTCTTGTTTGTTTTTCTTTTGAGAGATTAAGGAACTCATTCAACCCTTAAATATTGATATAAAATTATGCTACATCAAAAGAGTTAATTGAATTACATATATACATAGAGCAAAAGTTCTTAATTAAATAATATGTAAAAGGTCCTGAAAATAAAGTATGAGGAAGTCATTTTCTTCCATAGGCTATGAATCATAGACGGTCCACAGCGTGTGTATGAACGGTCAGCGCTTCCTCTAAGATCCCGATTCCGTACGCCTAAGGAATTATTTTCTTTCAATAATATATATTATAATTATTTATCTCCCGTGCAGATTAAATTCCTTAGAAGTGACAGGAGGACTGTATATGACAATGAAAATGTTTGACGTGCTGCGGAGAATTCTAATCCACTTTTTGACAAACCTTCATCTAGATTATTAATTTGATTCAATTTTTAGTGAAATAATAAATGATTCGAGGTTAAGTGTGAAAATCAGAATAAGTCCATCAAAAGGAATATAAATATATTTGGCGGCTATACATACATGATTTTGAATATGAGAGAATATATTTAAATATTGAATTAAAGGTTTTGACAAAAAAAGGGGTAAATTTGCGAATTTTACCATTTATTTGTATAGCTAAAGTAAACAATATAGGAACAAATTTCTTTTTTACTACTCCCTCACTAGTGCCTACTTCCTACAGCTATAGAAGCACTAGTATAAACATTGAGGGTGACCCTTGTTTATTTTACTTGAAGTCAAAAATGTCTTATAATGTTTATGTTTGAAGTAAAAATCGATTTTTATTCAAAATCATATTGAACCGCCTCATATAATACTTAAAATGGACATCAACTAGCATAGAACTTGAATTTTAAAAAGGCCTGATTTTCTAAGCAATGACTAAGTATTATCAATTCATATATGTACATATACATACAACTTCACAATTAGAGGAGATATATATGTTATATCGATTAAGGTCAATTTGTTAAATTATGCAGGGTTCCCTCCAACAGTAGAGAGAGTCTTCTTTCAACCTATTTAAGCGTCGCGTTCAATTTGATTTTTGCAGTTCATACGTTCAATGAGGTTGAGGTCATGAGTTTATTTACTGATCCCATTCCATCTTCTTGAAAGAGTATGTAAAATATCGAATTTATAGTCAAAATTCAAATTCTAGTACTTACTTTGTAGGTAAATGAGAGAGACTATGAATTTCATTGGTCAATTCATGAATAATAACACTGGTCAGCAGTCAAAAATCCTAAGGGGTATAAGAATAATAGTTTTGCACGTTAATTTTAAATCTGTAATTTTTTTTCCCGGGAGTCCTAAAGTTTTCGAGAAATCAGACCCTACTTTTTTATCTTTTTTGACCCATTTTCCAAATTCAACTTCAATTTAAGTCTAGAAGAACAGTCATTTTGTGCAATATAAAATAATGATTTGCTAGTGTATTAAATGCAAATTCCATTTCCAGTCTTTGTTTTGACCTAAAAGGGATCATAGGAGTGGGGTGTAGGGGACGGGAGTAGACCCAAAAGTCGGCCATAACGTTTGTACTTAAATAACTCATTGAATACTACATGAAATGGATGAATAAGGAATTCATTCAAGAGCTGAGACCCACAGCTTTCAAACAAGATATCAAGCGCCCGATAAAAATCCATAACTATGAAGAAATCGTCCATCTAAATGTGTACGTTTTCATCCAACTTCGAGCAAAAATTCGCTAAAAATCAATGACTCACGGTAGAGCTACTTATGTAGTAGCGAGGAGAAGGATTTTAGCTGGTTTCTTGATTTGTTGAACCCATTTTGTAACGCCAAGTAGTCATTAATTGACTTATCCTTTGTTGAAATAATGCCAAATTTTAAAAATATTTTCAGCTATATGTATTTATAGCATGTATATTTTTTTTTTTAATTCACACATTAAAATAGGACTAAAAAAATACATACAAAAGACATAAAAATAATGCTTGACTTGTATGGTTATAAAGTGTAATATTTTCAAGGTCATATCCAAAAGTTAGGCCATAAAAAGACGACAAATAATAAATTCAAGTGCCTTTATTGAATGGGTTAATAAATAATAAGAGATTTTAAAAGAGAGGTTTTGTGAACTTGTTTTAGTATCAAGGATTTTTTTTTTTTGTGTGTTTCCGTTCCTTATACATATTATGTTATAACATGATTGATACACATTCTTTTCTCCCTTCAATTAATTGTATGCTAGAATGAAGAAAAAAAAATATTTGAGCCAATTAAGTTTTATTTGAGACTACTATGTAGTAGACTCTAAGCAGAAGACGAGAACGACTTCTCTTAGATTTCTGCCTTAGAGAAAGGAAATCAAACTTGCATGACAACATTGCAATTGACTATGTATGTAGTTACATTAAAATTACTATGTTCATAAAAAAGAAAATTTAATGTTCATTCCTTGTAAGAAACATTGGGTCAATGAATGTCATAAAAAGCTAAGACTTATTGACACTAATTAAAAAAAAAACCTATATGAAAAACATTCAAATAATATCGATATTTAATGGAAATGTTAAAGTGTTTTTCATAAATTACAAATATTTGTACATATATTAAGAAATTGGGTAAGTTTTGACTGACTTCACATAGCAAATCGAAAGCAATTCTATGTTGGAGTCATACTTAGTTATTAATAAATATGTAAAAATATGTTAGCATTAAACAAAAGCAACTCAAACACATTATAAAAGTCTTCCACTTCATCGTGTTTATAATTAAAACTTTATTCGAATGAAAACATTAAAGAAAAATGACTGTCCTCCATTTGACAACAATTCACTTTCATTTTGTTTGAAATAATCACACCACAGTCAGAGTATAGTATGAATGTATTCACGGTGTTCTGTGCTTATATGCTTTAAAATAAATACAGTGAAATAATTTTGAAAACAAAAATACAGCATCAGAATTAACAAAAAAAATAAAAGAGTTATTTAAATACGAAATTCAGTGCAAAAATGACGTAAATGTACCTATTTATATTAAGTCCTTTAAAAGTTTATACTTGATTCGCTACAAAAGTGAAGTCATCTCAAATAGAGATCAACAAGAAGAATAAAAAACTATGTGAATTCAAACTCTGGATTCGCAAGTTTCTTATGAGATACCTTATAATCTGCTGCACCTTTGTTGACTACATTGATACTTTTGCGATGACCTCACGTCCTGAAAGTACAAACAAAAAAAGACCCAGCTCCGACATTTTTTTATTTTTTCTTAGTTCCAAACTTCCCATTATTTGTAAGATGTAAAAACCGGTTTTTAATCCCTGAATCCACTCCAAAGAGCCATAAATAGTAGTTCATATTGACTATGCTCTATTTCTTAGTGCTATAAAAATTTGCAAATCTTACAAAATTCTGTCATACAAAATATGAAACCCACTAGGTTACCCAGTGGCCTTTTGAAAAACAAATACAATTTTGCCACCTCTTAAGAGGGTGGTGTCTTTTATTCCTTTGCTTGAGTGAAAAAACTCATGGAAATATATGACGGATATCTAGTGGTGAAGGATAGATATTTGATTTTTTTTTTCGTGATTTAATTCATTTCCTGATAGGCCCTTTGTACATATAAGCGTGTGCTCCATTCAGAGTACTCGTCATCAATACTGAAGATATTGGGTGTGTGTGTATTATAATCGTTTGAACTTGAGAATTTCTTTACAGTATACAATTTAATGCAAGAATTCTTGAATAGTTTACCCTTGATTTCAACACTATTTGATGTCATTACAGCAACGAATATAGAAATAAACTCCAATATAGAGTAATTTTGATAGATTATAATCTCAGGCATTAATTTACTATAGGTACAAGTAATATACACACGTAGGTACAATTTTTTTTTGCTTACCCTGTAAACATATCTTTTTTCTTTAGAAAAATGCTGAGTTATTTAGTGTCATTAATTTAATTTAAAGACACTAATAAATGTATGAAGTAAGACGAAGCATTCCAAATTTGATTTGATGTTGCTATACTAAGTCTAATGTAGGTCAAAAAAGACCTACGAAAAAAGGGTTACTAATTGAATTAGTAATATTAAAGCTATAAAACAAAGCTGAGAAATGATGAACTTTTTTTTCTTCGAATTTAATAGGCTACGAGATTACTTTTTTTTCCACCAGGGGTAGAGCTGATCATGAATTACTCTACTACTAACTAAACAATTTCTATGAATTCACCTTGTTAATTCACTGGAGGTAAATTCAGCGAAAGGAATATAAAGACATACACCTCAAAAGTGACATCTTGAGTGAGAAAAAGTTGTCTTGCAGATGTACAAAAATCTTCCTAAACAAACAGCTGCGTTTCGTCCCCTTTTTATAATATCAAGTTATAATAAACATCATATACATGTATAAGAGGTTGGAGGTAGCTGTTGACCTTATTGACATACATATGTAGTAATTGGAGAAGAAGTTATGATTACAAAATGTCCAACAAATGTTTGTTTGTTTGTTTGTTTAAACAAAGAAATAATTTACGGGGAGGTGAAAAGAGTTGTGGAGCTCAGTCTGACTCAAGTCATGAATTTGATCAAATAATTGAAGTATCCTTTGACTTGAAAAGACTCGTGGGAGGAGTAATTTAAGTTACAATATAAATATTATGTGATATATTAAAGGTAACTCATTTTTGCCTCTCAAATTTTTGAGCTAATATTCAAGTCTGTAAACAACTTCAAAAGTCGTTTCTAATCAGTTTATCAATTCACTACTATCTCTTCATTAACTTTTGATCAAGTTAATTTGTAATAATGTACAGGCTAATATTTCTTTACCTCAAATTCTTAGTCAAACATTCTGCGAAACAATTTATGTACATAGTATATGTAAAAAGAAAATGCTGTTCGTGATTTAATTAAACATTATTATTAGAGCAAATATTCATACTCAAAGTAATGTCAATAACCCAAATTACTCCAAAATATTATTTTGATTAGTCTAACTACAATATTTTATAGGGATAATGAGCTGACGTGCCATGATATAGTCCTCCTTTTTGATATTAAGCAGTGTGAGCCACGAAACATGGTATATTAAACTAAGTCATCACCAGTATTGGAAAACATTATTTAGATAAATAACAAGTTAGTTATTACATATTACTCGAAAGAAAAGAAACTTTTGTTAATTTACTAGAAGCACAAGTAATAGGATTACTTCACCTTATTTAGGTTCATGAATGGAAAATATTTCGAATGCCATAGACTATGTATATGAGCTTTTTTAATAGACAGGGACGCTTTCATTTTGTTAGTACTGCGGATCATCACTGAATCTTTAAGCCGTAAACAATACTGGGTCATTACTATCTCGGAATGTAAATAATATGCAAATGGGGATGTAAAATAAAAAGAAAGAGAAAATCAACCTGGTAACCCTGACAATTTGATGAATGTTGAGAGGGAAGCAGCTTGAGCTGTCATGACGTTTTACTGAGCTACAAGCTGCTATTCTCCTTTATATATACAAATGAAGACATCAATAATAAATTATAACATTATGTATGTATACCATAGATGAGAGGCAGAAAATTAACTGAAATTAATGTCAGGAAATTATATATTTTTAACTAGTAATAATTATACGAGGACTTGAGCCCTTTTTGTTTACATTTTATTTGCTTTATTAACCTTAATGCATATATTCCTTCCTGCGAGATCTTTACTATCAGGTAGATGTTTTCTCCTCAGTAATAAAGGAAAAATGATAACAGCTTTGGAAAACAAAAAGTACTGTTCAAAGAGCCAACTCCACAAAATCTTGCACACGTCATTTTGCATATTATTTACATTCCTATTACTATCACATCTGGTTATTATGCTATAAGCAAAATAGTTGTTAATTTATGGTGTTAATCAAATGAGTGTTTATCATTTATCTCAACCCATGTGTCACCTCCATATAAGTTTTCGATTTTCTTTTTCTTTAATTGGTAATTATATTTACAAATTACATAGAACTCAACCCTTAGGCACACTCTCTACCTTCAAAAGGTGGGTGGAAATTCTCCTGTCCTCACCTTCCCCTTAGATAAACATTGTGAAGCACCCTATACGTTTGTGACCTATATATGGCTTATATAGCTATAAATATCTGGGCCATAATCTGAAAGTTTCATTAGGATAGAATTTCGAATAAACCGGATAGTAACATTTTAAATATAATGACTAATGAGCAAAATCTTTTCATTACTATGAATATTTCTTTGAATAAATATTATTTTTCTTTAAAATTAGATCTTACAATCATATGTAAGTTGATTTTTTTTAATTAAGCCCTAATAAAGGACCCAACTTTTGTATCCGTACACTGTGGTTATATGTACTCTTTGGTGAATGCATTTCTTTTGTGTAATATAGAAGTAATATCTAAGTGCTTCAATTTTCTTTAAATAGTTAAGTAGCTAGAAAAACCCTTCCATTTTTTCTTTTCTTTTACATTTTTCATTAAGACTAATATAAGCATAGGCTTTATTAAAGTAATTTTTATTCTTTTATGATTTTGACGTTTTTTACATTCAATATAGCCGATTATCAGGCTACTGACTGATATCAATAACAACGTCATTTAGTTAAAATTACTCCAAGACGAGCTTTTTGGAATAAACAAAACTACTATACACTCTTCCTTCAGCTGATGTTCATAAGTTGACTCCTTTGATTTAAAGCTGCTGACTCGACGTGTTATGAACTCGCAAAGAGTAATATTATTATTTATGATTTTGATATATTAAATAAAGGATTGAGCACCCATTTTTTGAATTTTCGAATATTATACGAGTATTAATGATTGGCTTATATATGGGTAAAATTTATCAAGACATGGTATATCTAAATAATAACTCTGCCACATATTAACAAGTGGGCAACAAGAAAAATACAGAAGGGTAGATACCAGTTGTTTTTACAAATTTTTCCTATCCCTTATGAGAATCGAGGTTGTGAATGCACAAAAAAGCTTGTCGTGCTCCATGGGAGACTTTTGTGCCCAATTAGAACTCTTAAAATTTAGGAGAGGGTGTTAAAATTTGGGACAAAACACATCCCTATTTACTCATGGATTACTCAGGATTAAATCTGACAAAAGATATAAAGCAATGTATCATAACGAGCCTGGTAGCTTGAGGTGGTTTTCTTGTTTATGGAACATATTCCCCCCCCCCACACACACACACACACGAGATGTCGTTTTAAAAGTACATATACATACATATATCTGTCTTTACTTTATAGAATTCAGTTTGTTTAATTGAATTAACAAGGTTCGTTAGTTAGATAGTAATCCATGAGACCCTCAGTTCCCTTAGAGTACAAAAAGTCAATTATTGGGCAAGTGAATTTGTACAAAACGGATAACTTGCTCATCCTTTCGTCTCTTTGTTTCATAGCTTTGGTCCTCACTCTTCACCCAGAGTTAAGTACTCTGATCCTACACTGTTACACGTTTCTTAGTGCTCTTCTTTACGTGTCTCGTTTTATGTAGAATACGCATAATTCAATGTTTGGAACTTAATAATTCAATTGAACATATTATACATATATTGAATATATTTTCATACATTACTTTATAAAAAGTAAATTACTTATACTACTTATTACTTTTTTTTTAGTAAAGTAGTATCGTTATACATATTACATAGTAATGAGTTATATATCGATACAATTTTGATAATATATTATAAAGTAACGTGTTGCTACCCAACAATTGGGCATCACTCCCTCTGGAGTGATATTTAAAATTTAGAATTATCATTAATAACTCTACTAATGATGCATCTATGTCAGATAATAAATTATCACATAGTTATTAATAACTATTTGAGTTATCAAAAAAAGTGGGAATATCAGCGTGTGAGTACATTGTCATCTCAATACCGTCAAAAACATTATAGTAACCTTGTAAATCTAAAATACAGGAGACTCTAGGTCAGTGGTTCCCAACCGATTTTAAGCCATGCCCCACCTAGGCGTTTCTAAAATCCAGATGCCCCCCCCTGTGATATTTAATTTTCGTAGCCCCGTATTCTTTGGTATAGTAAGCCGAAGGGTGCACGTCCTGGCCATGCCCCACCAAAATATTGCCATGCCCCACCGGTGGGGCCTGCGCCCCACGTTGGGAACCACTGCTCTAGGTTGTGACATAGAGACAATTTGTTTGACTTCAAGTAGTACACATACAAGTTACCAACTGACAAGATTTTAGTATGATCGGTTCTCACTAGGAATCATCTTCTTTTTTGACAACTCTACTGCCATGATTCAAGCAATCTGTAGCACTTTTTCCCTTGCAATGTTTTGTGGTTGGCAATCTGTAGAGAGATATTTATTTTCCAAATATGTTATTATTATTTCTTAATTCTAGAGGGGAGAACATGTAGTAATGCTCACCACGTGTAATGGAGTAATAAGCGCCGCCTTTAAAAGATATAAAATAATGTTCTGACAAGTGCGAATTTGTGTTTATTTTCTCTCACAGACAGTCAATGCTTTTCGCTCTAAAAGGGTAAGAGAATAGCTCTTATAACAAACGTCGAACCAACTGACGCATCTCTCCTCCCAAACATTCATCAAATAGTCAGGGTTACAATATCAATTTTCATCTTTTTTTTTTTTTTTTTTGATATAGGCACATTTATGTGTCATACAAAATAATGTGCCGTCAAAAATATCAAACCAATACGTCATGTATTATGATTTGGAAGCTCCGAAGTCCCCTGACTCGTTTTGAAGCCTCTTTAAATTTTATATGTACAAGACTGATATTCTGAATACATAAAGACCTGATTTATCAATTAGGGTTCTTTATCATCTAGTATGAGGCATATTGATTGGGATTTGTGACATATTTTATTCTGAGACTTGACACAGGCCTGCAAGTTATGCTGTAACTTTGACACAATTCTTGAAATGAAGCATGATGTGACTTGTGTCTGATTCTTCATGTGATTGACAAGAACTTTAATGTGTAAAAAATTAAAACCGTTTTAAGGATTTAAAAATAATTTCATTTCAGCAAGAGAGATTGAAAATTTGTACATGTGGGTAAATAAAACTTCAACCTATAAGTCACTACAGAAGAAGGTCTCCGAATCTACATATAAAGAAAATATCATTGTTCGTTTGATAAACGTCACTAAAACTTTCACTTGGTAGTAATGATACAACTTTACACCGTCACAACCAAAAAGAAATAAATATCTTATTCTTCTATTACAGAAATATGAAACTCTCACATTAAAACATACAAACGACAATTAGCAAATAAAATCAGCAATTTTATGAGGGTGTCAACGAACTGCTGTATTTTTTATTTTTTTTACTTTTCAAATACCATAGCTACAATGTGTAGATATAAATACTTATAGTGCATTTATATTGTGACAAAAATAAAAAAGTGTTGTACGTAAACTTCTTACGTAATTTTTTTTTGTTCGGCTTCAATTGAATAGGACCACATCATGAAAATGAAGGGAATAAAACATGTGGAACATTTCATGAAAAAGTCTTTAAAAAATATCACGTAGTTTAAAGTTTTTCCTTGTATTTCTTTTTTAAATGTGTTGTTATGCATTTTCTTCAATGTTTAGAAATCTTTGAGCAAAATCCTCAATAAGAAGAAGCCATAGTTAAAAATTTCATTAACAAATTGTTATTTAAAGCAAAACAAAAAAGCAGTAAAACATATTTTCCTCGTAATGACACCTTTTAAAAGAATAAAAACATGGCAATTATTTCTTTAAAAAAACTGAAATACACTATTATACATATAATTGTTTTAGGATTAATTATGAGTTGTGATGAAGTTGTTTAAACGTTCAATAGATGTCAAGATATCCATACATATAAGTATGGCAAGACCCATGATTAATTACTTATTATTATTATTCTCCATTAAATACTTGGACATAATTATTCAATGTTGAATTAAACCAATCAACGTTTAGAACTCACTAACATGGGAATGAGAAGTAGAAAATTACTCCACGACTGACAATAAAGTTTATAGTAAATTTCCATGTATATATGAAACTAAGGATCGCCAAGATGGGATTTTGTACAAGGAGACTATAATTGTACAAATTTCAATTTGTGGAACCCATGCAGAATGCTATCTACAAAACATTTACCAACTCCGTAGTTGACGATTAGTCATCTACTCCTGTACTTGTTTAGTTTTTTTTTTAAAAGAAAATAATTGGATTTGTTGAATTCAAATTAAATTTTGTTAATAATAATTGAGGAATAGTCCAACATTAATAGTTGGCAGACTATTAATTGACTTTGCGTCTTTTTATAGGAAAGGTTGAGAGATGCAAGTGATATCGCGATGGAAATTGACTTGTCCATTTAATCATAAAATCATTCATACCAATAATAATTAATTATTATCAACCCTTAATGGGCTCCATTATTTAGTATGCATCGCTTCAAAGTACATACATATATTATAATTAATTTATTATGAATGTAGGGTTGAGGTATTTATTACACATTTACGAGGAATGGAACTGAAGAGCCTTGAGTCATTTCAAGGTGTTAAAAATGACTCCATGATTCATTCATCAAACATCAAATAAAAAATTAATCAGTATTCTATATCATGACCCCAGGGTAAGGAGCATTTTTTTTTTTTTTGATTGCAACTTCTACAATCTGACTCCTTGTGGAACACGCACCAACTAAAATCCCGACTTGTTCACAACGTATATATTTTTCATTAGTCCACGTATGATTTTCACTTCTGGTAACTTGAGCAACTTATTAGAGCTTGTTTAGCTACTTTTTATTTCAAGAAACTCAGAGGTTTATATATATATATATATATATATATATCTACACACAGACCCGGAAGATATCAAATGGCAATAATAATAATAATAACTCCTAAGTGTACAACACATGTGGAAAAAAAAAGAACGAATCAAATGTTATAATATAATATAATACACAGCTCCTTAGTTTAAACTTGGAGAAAACTCTCGTTTCACATGTTTGTCTTCTTTTTTCTTGTTTTAATTTTTTTTGTCTTCCATCTCAGTCGTACATTCTTTACGGATTCATGAATATACGGGGAAACGATTCAACAACAACAACAACATTATGAACGTCATGAATTATTTTTACACAACAAACACACTAGCAACAGTGTTAGTTGTGGGAATATTTTTAGGGCAGACAGGTAAGTGTGTGTATATTGTGTCTACGAGTGCGGATTTCCCTTCCTCCTCAGACAGTCATAGCTACTAACATAATATGTAGTGAGTACAGTACGTATCTGTGGCTACCTGTCAAAAATCCCCTACACTGTCTATCATGCCTCTTGCACAACTCAAAAATGTTTACCAAAATACTCATTCTGATTCTATCATTTTTCTTGTTATTAGTTTCTAGTGAGCGATTAGTTCAAAAATATGAATATTCTGCCACCTGGTTCGCCGATTCATCCAGTGAAACCATCAATTACAACGTAGAGCGTTCGTCCTTATGGAAGTCGGCGGAAAATGAAGTTGTACTCTATACCCTTAAACCCACAAACGAACGCTTCCTTGTGCATGTCTCTAATAATGATAAAATAGAATCCATTTACTTTCAAGGGGATAAACCTCATAAGAATCTTCTCAAGGGTATTGCCTCCCTCTTTATATACAAAACGACTCCTTGGGAAGGTTGGCAAAGAGATGTCTCGGGTGACTGCTATGTTCGGTACAAAACAAAAAATGAGAATCAGATGCGGCGGTATAAGGATGAGTGTCTATCTGAGGATACGATGAAGCATAAAATTCATGGTGAGTCGGGATCCACGGAATGGAGTTCCAAGACTCATATCGATTTGAAAAAGGATAAGGCTCTACTCAAAGTGGAGTTAGTTGAGAAGTTGGTGAAAAGGGATCCCTTGATGGGGGATTTTGAGATTGAGTCACGTCAAGATATTATGTTGAGTGGTACGTTGATTGATAATTTATTTGTTCATTACATGTATGTTTGCCTAATATTTTAGAGGATGACTTCATGGAGGATGTTGTAAGTGAGGATGACTCTCTCACTGTTGAAGAAGTCATAGATGCAGTGAGTGAAAAGTATAAAACTTCATTCTTTGGGGAAGACATTGCTACTCCACCGGACTCGAAGCGAAAAGTAATCAAAAATGACTTTCATTTTTTTGTACAAGTTGCTATATTCCTCTTTTTTCAACATTAGTTTAAACCAATTCAATTTGCAACATTAAAGTCCAAGCTCAAAGATAGTTCCTTGGCAACCCCTGAAGGAGCCAAGGCATTTGTAACAGCTGTAAATATACTGAGAAATATCGACGAGAAAACAGCAGTTAGTTTTCTCAAAGACAAGTTGAACAAAAATATATTGTAAGAGCCTCATTTTAAACACCATTCAATGTAATTAATCTAGGTTCATTATTTTTTATCTATTTTTTCAGACCTCAATTAATGGACATCTTTGGCTCTGTTCACACTATTGACACATTCAAAGCCATTCTCTCCGTTTTTAAGCCTGATAGTCTAAATAGTAAACTATTAGAGAGATTTATTTGGGCTCTCTCCTCTGTGGAGCACTTTTGGACTCCAAAAATTCACCATCATGAACAAATAGCATCCGAGCTATTCCGCCATATACAACACTCCAAATTTTCTTCAGAATCTCTGAGAGAAAGTTTTATCAATAGTTTAAGTCTCATCTGTAATAACATCAAATCCAATGAGAAATATTTGAATTGGTTTTCGGACTCCTTTAACAAATGTACTGAGGAAGAGTGCTTCCTTAAGTACATGAGAGTTCTTAGAAATATTGACTATCCACAACAAGAGAAACTAGGAGAAAATGTTTTAAGTATGGCTAACAACATTTTAAAGTCGGATAAAGCATCCAAGCGTATGAAGAAGGAAGCTATCAGTCTCATTCGTACAATCGTTCCGGAATTGAATGATGAGATCAAAACAATTTTATTGACAATTTTTATGAATGCCAAAGAGGATAACTCAGTCCGTATTTCTTCTTTCGAAGCCCTTATAGAAAATGGTGCAAATGCTCGGCTCCTCAGTGATATGATAGATAATCTAGTTGCAGATTCAGAACTCATCTCATATTTAGTGAATAAGTTAAAGAGTCATCCCAAGAGTAAATTGTTACTCAGGGAGCTTATTGCCTCTGGACACTGGAACTGGGATTTACTTAGCACGAATGGTCAGTCCTTATCCTATTTTGACGAGGGAAAATACTTTTCAACCAATTTTGGATTGGAACTATCAACAAACAAAATCCTAAAGGAGAGTTATTTACACATCAGCTTACCAAACATATCTGATTTTCTGAAAATGGAGTTGTCAACTGGGGGACTCTCAGGGTTCATAGCCGACACACCAGATCCAAATGATGATCCCAATGCTCATCTGAGTGTTCAACTTTCGTTCCTAAGTGTTCCTCTAAGGCCATTTCACCTCTTTAACTCCATGTCTGAACTGACTTCCCTCTACTGGTCTGGTTCCTTGGAGACAAAACAGTCTCTGTTAGCATTTAATAGATATATTTATGACTCTGTGTCCGTACATGTCTTTTCATCGGGACTTCATTTAGAATCTCAATTGAAGGGTGCTCTCTCCATGGATATATCTGGCGCAATCATTGTATCTCTTTTCTCGCAAACAGCTGATAGTTCTATATCAAGTGGATTTGGTTTTTACTTGAAAAGATCTCTTGTGGGAATTTGGAAGGAAGAAGCTCTGATTACAAATATCCATGAAGGTTTAGGAAAGGTTGTACTTGACATGGAAGGGGATATACGGTTTGATGGTCGCTCTTGCATTAAAATGATGTTACAGCCCGTTGATTTGAGGTAAATGTCTTTATTTTTGAATGTTGCTAAAAGTTTATGTATATATTCATGAAATTCTTGTTTGTTGTATAGGGAAATTACGTCCATATCATCAAAGAACCACGAACTTGGAAAAGTAACTACCAAAGAAAACACAAAAAATACAAAAATTTCAGGGCAAACCCTTTCTCTTCACCAAAAGATCTCTCAACTCTGCAATGTAGTCTCTTAAATGTCAGAAATAAACAATTTTAGTTGAATATAAATAAAATATTGTGAGGTATAATCACTGGGTCCTCTTCAAAAGAGATTTGTTGAGGAAATCCTTCTCATGATAAATAAAAAGCCATATATATTATATGAGTATATAATATCGATTTGAATATGAAATTTTGATAAACCAATTGCTAATAGTTAAAGGTTTTGCCGATCGCTAACGATACTTTGTCAAAGTATTTTTTTATTTATTATCAATAGCGTTTGCTTTCATGAAATTTCATTATTTATTTGGCAAAGATATCTGGTATGGAGAGTGACGTAAGTCTATCGAAAATGATTCTAATACCTAGTTAAGATGATAATTTTTAGCAGTATTTTTTTTCATTTTCTTCCAACATGACTCGATGTCTTTTATACGAGAGGGCGGGGCATCTGCTAATAAGGTGGTCTACACTATGCGGTTCTTCCATGAGCACATTGCCCTTGTGTTCTTCCACTTGCTTAGGTGGAACATTATTCTCTACAATATGAGATCTTAATTCTAAATATGAAAAGGGTCTCAGTTTTTCGTTCGTCTCAAATCAAATAAAAAAAGTACATTTGAATAATAATAATAATAATTGTTTATGATCATTTGATTCGAGTTGGTATAATTCAGCAGACTTATTGATTTCTGTACAGTTTTATGGAGACAATTAATAATCACTTGAGGTTAATATGAATATATTGATACAAATTCCAGAGTTATATATTTATATATTTTCTAAAAAAGTTAATTTACCACTCATTACCATGGAATTTTAAAAAGACACTACGGATACAAGCCCGAGTAAATATATGGATATATACCTATGTTGGTACGAGTATTATATATGTCAACTAAGCAAATTTGCTTTCTATTGATTTAAAACTTCCGTTCCATAAGTCGTATGAACATACCAATGTCTGATAAATAATATTAAGCAACTTGATAAAAGTCAAACCATAGTATAGATAGAAATGCACAACATATTTTCGAATGTGATGCCTGTTTTGTATAACCATATCATTATTTCCAGGCCTTTTTTTTGTACATATACCTACTCAGGTTCATTTATCTTTATATTCCTCTGTAATTCAATTTAATTGGTGTCTCTGTGTCTTGTAAAATGGATTGAAATGGAATGGTTGTGTGAATAGAAATCAATACTAAGGGTCATCAAAATTACTACTCGCGATGGAAATATGTCACGGTACATATTATCTCCATCAAATAAATGAAAATCCCAGGTTCTATTAATGATTGTATTACAATTCAACCTTTTCGGACCTCAGTCATACATCTTCATATTTTTCTCTCCCTTCCATGTATGTATGACACGGTCGATATACCTTGTAACTTTTTATGTATCGTGACACAATAACTAAAAAAAACACTTTATTTCTTTTCACAAACCATCTCGAATTTAGTTATGTTTATTCACTCTGTTTGTGATATTACAACACTACATTTGAATGACAAAATAGATGCAGATTAATTGATGTTATTTTGAATAAAAAATACTACAAGTAAGTATTATATCGTTTTCATTATAAAAAGAGAACTGTTTTCTTTTAAGTGCAATGATTTGACTACACGAGACAGTTCATATTGATTAATTCTTGATCAAAAGTGATTTTTTTTAAAAATTCTTCTTAATATTTCTTGTTACTGAAATAGTGAATAAATAATATTTTATTTGTTGTACATATGTATCTATAATCCCACCCAAAGATTCATCCAGTTTTGCATTCACGAAAATATAATTTGATATCAAAACTTTTACAAAAAATGAAATGTTTAATAAAGGTGATTGTGTTCTTGATCAATATGCCAATGTTATCAAAATATTCAAGGGTTGGGAGTAAGATTTTGAGAAATCGAGACCAATACTCCCCTATATGTACATAGAACCACATCCCCAGTATCAGCATACATAGAGAAATGATCCTCGACCATAATATATCTGGATTACAAAACCATTCTTCTCATTCTAAAAAAAAATGTAAGTAAAACGTGTCTGAAAGCTATTTAAGGTACTTTTCTTAAACAAACTAACGCCTTCATGGAGACAAAATGTAACAATGCTAACTCATATTTCACATAAAACTCAGATTTAGAAATTTATTTGATTGCAGTGATATTTTGCTTATAAAATTGGCTCCAAGGATTATACATATTATGTAGGGTATATTACCTACATTTTTTTTTATAAATCCTGAAATAAGAAAATTTTAGGTATCAAAGTACAATTCCAAGGCAAAATCATATATTTTCACAAAGATATCTCATATATTCACCATGGCTCTGATGTATGTGTCAGGAACGGAAATAGTTATATATATCTATACTTTGATAAATTAGTCTTGGGCATCAATGTCCGGCTTCCTTGTTGAATTCAAAATTGAACTCGTTCATGTTCATAGGGGTCCCTCCTCTCAACATGGTACAATGAGCCCAAGGGTTCAAAATAGACAAAGCTTACAGATTTATCATTTAACATAGCGAGGTATAGTGAGATTTTATTTAACCAAGGATCGAATGAACTTTCTGACCGAGTGCCAAAATGGGAGTGGAGCAATCTCACAAATTTGTCATCCTTTGGCAGCCAATTAGATAACCCTGTCCAATAACAATATTATATAAAGATCCTTTATTCTTGACTCCAAAGGATTGATCATTTCATTAGTAGGTTTTATTTGCTCCAGAGGACGTAGCCAGCCAATCGAATACCTCTGACGAATGCTAATATTTTATTTTTCTTTCCTTGGCGGAAATTATGTTGTTGGGTATAACTTTTACATCAGTTGACATACATATATTCTTTTTTTCATAAGAGGGTCATTTTCAATAGAAAGTGGGTTGATAGCAAACTGTGTGAATAAAAAAATGAAGAAACCAATTGGCCTAGATGTCAAACAATATTACATAATTGAAAAAAAAGAAAGAAAGGAAATAAAGTCTATTAAACAAAAAGGAAATTGAACACGGAGCTAGAGTAAAAGGACCTGCAGAGGGATATTCCAAGAAAATATGTTTATATTTTGGAGTCAAAATAAAAATATTCTGATTCATTCAGCCTCATTAAGTTCTTATATATACATGTATATATATGTACATTAGTGACAAATTTAACTTAACAAAAATTAAGTAATACCCTTTAAAAGAATGAAAAAAAAAAAACTTTGGAAATGCACACATTTATTTTTTACAAAAAGGATAATCAAAAAAGTTATTCAAACTTTTTAACTTTTCAAAATTAACAGAATAAATAAAGACATAATATATATATATATATATATATATATATATATATATATATATATATGTATATAATAGTTGACCCAAATAATATGGACCTTGATTTAATGGGACGAAAAGATGGATACATTCAGCTATTTTTGTACTTATATACATATATAATGATACATACATATATTATTCCATAATATGTAAGAAGACATTATGGCATAGAGTTAGTCAATGCAGTTTACTTTATGTAATATAATATGAAGAAATGTACTACTCATTATATATTAGAAACACGTCGCTGATTGATCGATGAGTTAGCTCTTGGTTTAAATATTCTGTTTCTTTTTTTTTTTTCGTTCTTCCTTCGTAAATGAGGGGAAATGATGTTGGAAGACTTGATTAGGGACGCTACGAATACTTCATATTATTATATACATATATGTTAAGAAAAGGAGAGGAATACTTTGGACGATATACAATGTAAAATAATTGGAACTCTGCTGTTGAGAGGATGCATCAATCTCTCAAGGAACCATTTCTCCATACTCTATAATGGTTGTACATATGTAAATATATTTTGAAGAAGGGGGTTATATTCATCATTCAAAGTTAATTCTTTAGCTTTTTCCTTCTCCTTCAAAGAGATTGAATTTGTCCCAACGATAGGGAATATATGTACATATATGGTCGAGTTAAATCATTACATTATTCATTCAATCCTTTATGTTCTCAATTTCTTTCTCCCCCCCCCCCCATCTTTTTTATAATGATCTTGGAAAATTAAATTATTCCCATTCTAATATCTTTGAAAAGAAGAAGAAGAAGGACGGGATATCAAAGAGTTGGTGTTCCTTTGAGATTGTATTTCAAACGAATGTATTTATTTGAAACTATAGACAATTTTCTAAAATGAGCAGGAAATTGCCTATTTGTTAGGTAAAAATCAATCCGTAGTGTCCTCTCTTGGCGTCTCCAACAAGGGCGACGTCATGACTACTCATGTTTTTGAAAAGGAGCTTAGTGTAACCTCTGAGAGTTACATCAAGTTCCTAAATAATGTAGTCAAACTGATGGGAAGCCATATGTATGGAAGGAGGACGATGTTCTAGTCCACTCATCCAATGTGACTCAAGACTGGTGTAGTATGAACTTCCCACACTTCTGGCCCAAGGATACCTGGCCTCCTAGCTTGGAAGATTTTAACCTGCTGGACTTCTATGTATGGGGCCTGGATAAGAGGTTTACTATCAGGACTTTTCAAAGCGTGGGAGATCAAACTTTCCCCTTCTCCCCTCTGTTGGTTAACAGTATTTATATTTACAATTATTTTTTACAGAAAAAATACTCTTGGATTTGAAAGAAAAAAATATTCGTTTTGTACAATTCAAATTGTACGACATTGATTGTCACAAACCCAACATAGGACCTCCACTATAAAATACATTCAATACCTCGAAATACCCTGACTATTCATAACAAATTTCATGCTTCAATTCCATTTGAGTGATCTGGAATCAAGGTTAGATATTTTTTCACAACCTTGAGGTGAGGTAATTATATATCACTCCTTGAATAATCTTGTAATACAGAGGTTCAGTTATGTAGGTATCAATTATCACATCTGTTGAATTATTGTTTGCTAAAAAATAACACATTATTTACAAATTATTTTGAGAATTTGCATTGGGGTACGTAGATTGTCAGAACTTTAATTCTTCTTTACAATTACGTACATACAATTAATTAACTCTAGTCATAACTTTTCATTAAAAAAAATATTTACATATAATGACTCAAACTCTACTTGTTGCATTATATATTACTTTTTAAATAGTTTGAAGCATCAATGAAATAAGGATTAATTTTTAAATTGATACCTATAGGTCGATCATTAGAAACATATTATCGGACCTTATCCTGATGAACATATTCATTAAACAAGGTGAATGAACATTTCTATTCATTAATCGCATGTACACCAAATATTCCAACCGAATATTTTGCTAATAGGTATTAAATTATTTATTTATGCTGTGCCAGTCCATGACAATCAATGTTACAAAAATAATATTTGAATAACATGAATTACGATGAAGAAGAATCATTTTCAAATTTTCATTTGATAATTTGTGGGCAAGACATTAAAGTATATTTGGTTTCAGATGGAAATTAGATGATACATGGTTATAAAGAATGTGACAGCCAACCCTGTTCTCCCCTCAGAGTTATTTATTTATGATATTTCTTAAATTATATGCAAATTTAAATTACATAAAATTTTTAGATCATCGATAATAATATTTGCAATAATATTATTTTCACTTGAAAGCTCATTATTATTTTTTTAAATATTTTTTTTTTCTCGTGAATTTATTCAAAAATTTAATCAAAACCTTTGGCCGTGTTGTACCTACAAAGATTGTAACTATTTACATACATATATGTGTTATGTCAACAAGAGTGCAAGTTTGTTTTAAAATATTGAAAAAGAGAAAATCCACTTTTAAGTTTTTTTACTTCATAAATATAAGGGTCAAATATTTAGGAGTCATTTTAAGATCTATACCGCACGCGTTGTTGCTAAAATATCACTTTTAATCAAGTAAGCAAGGATAAATGTTACGACTGCATAAGGAGCATATATAGTCCCTTAAAGAACGTTCATCTTTTTCATAGCCCCAGAGATTTATTTAGTTGTAATTTGCTAAAAGCAGTTCATCTGTTTAAGAATCAACTTATTACGCTATCATGCTCACCATGAATCATAGTAATAGTAGCTACAAAATAGTCAGGAACACCAGATATTTTTTATTCTTGATTCTGGCCGGTATTTTTTTCCTATAACACAGTTGCAATATTGGAGTCATTATTTAATAAATCGAAATATGTTATTAATACAAAGGAAAGAGAATGTCTTCAAGAATATGAGTGCATTTTTGAAATATTTCAGATAAACTTGCTTTCTTGTTGACTTGACACATATGTACTATTTATAAAATAAACATCAATTTGTTGACAGTTCATTCTCGATGATATTTACATACAAGAATTGACATGTGTATGTTGATACAAATAAAGTTTCGTCTCAAGTGGGGCTCTTACATCAAGTAGACAGAGAATTTGTTTATGACAGTATTTCAAAAAGTTTTTACCAATCCTGTTCCTGATATTTTTGTCCTCTTCAAGTATTGGGGAATCAAAGAGTCAAGTATGTATTTTGAAAACTTAGTCATCCGTTTCTTCATAGAACATGGACACATGCATCATTTGGCGTATAATTGAATAAAACGGGTCTGATCAGGTTCAAAAACTATTAACATGAGAAACATGACCAATTTGCATTCTGTTTACTGAAAAATAGAAAAAAAACCCTGCTTTTTTAATGACGTCATTATCAGTTTTATATAATATGTTAAACAAAATCCTAATTATGTATGTACAATACTAAATTATTGACGTCAGTTGTCAAAACGGATCAATTGTTATTCGAATTTGCCCAAAAGTAGAGCTCATATTATATTATTTAAAATGTCATTATAATTTTTGCTCAGTCTTTCATAGAATCAAATCCACTCCTACAATTAGGTCTATCCTAACTTTTTTCAAATAAATTTTTTTTTGATAAACCTACAGAATTTGAAGCCATTCGGAAAAATATACTAAAGCAGCAGTAATTTTTTCAACATTTTCACGGTCCATTTGTTTAAGGATGTGTAGTGTTTGTCGTCCGTTCTATGAGCATTGTGATATGCTAACTGTTTTAAAAATATAGCACGGAGCAAAACCTACAAAAGTTTCCTTAATACAAACATAAATTTCGTAAAACTGTTTGGGATAAACAAAAACACATTGTATTCTCCCTTCAGCTTTTTTTCATCAATTGACTCTAGATTTAAAGCAGCTAACTCTACGTGTTAGAAACTCAAAAAGGGTGTTATTATTATTATTATTTATGATTTGATACATAAAAAGTATATTGAGTCAAGGACTGCGCGCCCTTTTTTGAATTTTTGAATAATATACAGGTATTAACGATTGATTTGTATATTGATAGAATTTATCAATATAGAGATTATTCCAATAATAACTCTGCCCAATATTAAAAAGGTTGTGAGTGGACAATAAAGCTACTCGTGATTATGAACACAAAAAGGATGCTATATATTTATGACTTTGATTTATGCATAAATTAAATCAAGGATTACACGCCTTTTTTTGAATTTTTAATATTATAGTTGTACTAACCATTGATTTTTATATCATATTAGCAAAGTTTATGAATGTATAGTACATCTAAATAATAACTCTACCCAAAATTTAAAAAGAATTGGCAATCGAGGTTACAAATCTACAAAACAACTCGTCATTTAGTCTGTCATGTAAAAATTCACAAAAACTTGCAAATCGTTATGTTACATCACTAATGAGTATACAGAGTTGAAGATCTGATGAACTCATTCAATTTTGATAAATAAATTCAAATTTTATGATGGATGGTTAATTAATTTATCATGTAGTTATTTTATACGTCAATCATTAGTTAATTGATATTAATTTATATAGATGTGTACATACTTATGAGAAAGGTATCCACGTACAATAATAAAAATATATAATAGAATAATTCTTTTTTTGATCAATTTCATTGTAATCTATTTATCGAATTTTCAATACATGTGTATGTACATATATCACCATGGATATACTCATACATCAATATATTATTCTTACCCTACTAAACAATTATTTACCTAATTTTGAGCTCATTATTAGAATTTATACGTTCGTATCTTGGGAAAAAGGTTTTTCAATATTTTGACAAATTTAACACCTTTTGTTCATCTACAGGAGGAAAACCTATGGTTACCTACCTACCCATATCATTATTCATTTCTAATTTATTTTTTTACATATATCTCTATGAATGTTACCTTATTTTCGTTCTAAAACCCATTCATCAAAAGCCTTCCTGAAGTGCATGAAGTATATGCATATATTATAAGTCGTGTAGAAGAGGGGTCTCCAAACCCCGGGCCGCACAGGAATTATTAAGTTATTTCTGTTCTCTACTTCTCAACCTCAAAGGACCCACGAATGGCCGGCCAAGGAATGGATACGTAACCCATTTGTCAACAAACCAGCTGAATCCAGCATGTCTGTGCAAGAAGAAGACCAACTGCTGGAGATTGCAAATGACAGTGTTCGAAACAATAACTCTGCCGGTGTTTTGGATTAAAGTCATGGCAGAAAATCCAAGGATAACAAACACAGCTCTGTAAACCCTGTTGCCATTTCCGACATCCTAATTGTGTGAAGCGGGGTTTTCTGCAGTGATAGCCACCAAAACAGGGCGAAGGAGTAGTTTGGATACAAACAACTCACTAAAGGTGTTTTTGTCTGCCGTTGTGGGACTATCTTGTTGCAAAGAAAAAAGCTCAAGGCTCCCATTGATTACGGACACTTTTTGATGTTATAATATGTTATATTGTTGGAGCAATGCGCTAATAAAGTTCCATATGAGTACACATTGGATTCACGTTTATTGTTATTATTAAAATTTCAATCCCCCGGTCAGCAGTAAAATTGTCAAGCGTTGACCGGTCCGCAGTTAGAAAAAGGTTGGGGACCACTGGTGTCGAAGGTGGTATTACATGCAAGTTGTAAACTGTATAAACCGATTGTGCAAGTTATAATTTTTAAATAAAACATTTTACAAAACAAATTCAATGTATTTTTGATTGAAACTTCATAAAATGTTCACATATCATATCAAGGGTGTTATTAAAAAAAATATTCAAAATGAAAATTACTAATTGTTAAACGTAGTCTGCAGCTCATTATACAATATAAGTCGTAAATAAGTAGGTACTTAATAAAGTAGATTAATATATCAAAATGAAATGATTGCATTAATTAATTGTTTGTAATTAAAATGGATGATGTTATTAATATTGAATAAGAAGATATGAACGTAGAAAGTGCATCTTGTGGATAAGGGATTACAACTTGTACAAAACCCTTTATTAATATGAGTGCCCTGAACGTTTTCTCACAAACATCCAATTACATTTCATTCGTAAGGTAACAATTAATTATTTCTGCTAATAAATAAATAACGGTTCTGTAGGTAGTTGATGGGGAAGTGATGTAATTTGCTAACTAGCTATCAATTAATTTCAGGCCTTTTCCCCACTAATACTAAAATTAATAATATGGGTAATTCCATGGGAAATCGATTGAAAATAGGACATTTTTGACGAACCATCTTCAATTTTTTTGTCATTAAACATATATATATATATATATATTTAATTGTGGGTTAGAAACTAAAAAATCCAAAATTCCATTCTTGTTGGACTTCTATTTTCGATCTTGCAGCCAGCCTCCATGTATTTAAATCGCCATATTTCTTATGTTTATTTAAGATTACTTTTTAATTACTTTAAACGCCATTGGATAGAAAATAATCAAATTCTATATTCTAAATATATTTTATCTTCTAGTTTAGTCCCATATTACCAATTTTTACTGATGAGGTCGTGAGGTTAATATTTTGAAGCCTGTAAATCCTGAACCGAAGGTCAAATATGACTAGAACCCGACCCTAAATATATATGGCAAGTTACAGAAAAATCAAAGAGGGTCTCGTCAGAAGGTGATGATGTATTTGGGAAGGAATGACTGGCCCATATATCATTTGGTTACCTGTTGATTTTGAAACTAGTACAGCCCCTTTTGCCACAAAAATGGCACCTAGATATAATGTATGGTCCTTTTTGAGTGATCCCTTATTTGTTATCTGTACGTGGATTGATTGAACACCAATGAGCTTATGTTCAACATTGAACAATGGTTAATTGGAAAATTGTTCAACAGTTGCGAAGAATTAACCTACTATCAACTCAAAGTAGGCCAAGTACATAGCATGAAAGATGCGATGCATATCTCATTGTGTCATATTCTTGGATAAATAGGTTTCTGGAATGATTCAGATATTTAATAAAAAAAAAAGAAGCAATTCTACATCGCTATCGCATCTAAGTTTACCTAATTTATGAATTGAGTAAATGAATTTTTCATATATGTTATTTATGAAGGATTTTAAAGATCCTTTATATGTAATCTTTTCTCCATTTATGAGTATCATATAATGTGTCAAGGCCTTTTCATATTCAGTATAATGTAGAATACAATCTTTTTATTTAGGTATAAAGATAATTTCATAATAAACTTTCACCAGGCCTATTCATTACCATTGTTAAAGTATGTACAAGTGATCTCTTTTGATGTGTTTGTTATATATCAAGAGCCTTGTAAATAAATGTTATGATAACTAAGTGTCGTACATTATTCTAATGTATTTTCTTGAGAGGCATTTATAATTAGTTTTTTCCTCTGATATTTGTCATTATAAGCTATGGCTTGATATTTAAGGGGTCTCTTTTTACACATTTATACATAATAAATTACACAAAGTACTTTTTATTAGTGCAAAAACTCTATCCAAGATCGATATATATATTTTATTTTTTTTCAGTTTGGACCAAAGTCACTTTTTATATAAGCAGTCGATACCAAAGGTTTTAATCTGTAGATTAAAATTCACATTACGGATCAATAAATGAAGTTATTTTTGTTAGAAGTGAGCTAAAGTGAAAATATATTTTCCTTTAACTCTAATTAACAACTTATAATTTACCTTAGAATATTTATTTCTTCTGTGGCAGATAAAGCCCCTTCGTCTCCCTCTCCTATTCCTCTACAAATGCCCTTGGCTATTTATTTCTAAAGTCACTATGTTAACAGAGTAAGGAAAAAGAAATTTTTGAATTGTAAATCAAACTATGAAAATTCAGAGGTGATACCTACGCTCAATATAAAATGAATTAGAAACTAAACTGCATTCATATATCAGATATTGGACTAGGGTAAAAGTCTCAATGTCACTTCTATATGTTGAGTAAAATGCAAAAAACTGAATTTTGTACATACTTGCCCCTTATTTCTTCCCTATATACAATTGTTATTTAATTTACGTAGATAGAATCGAGGCCTTTTTCCACTAAAAGAGCTCCTTAGTGAGACATTTTGTGCAACTTTTGTAGACAAATATTTCATTTTCCCATGAGTAACTCAAAATGTTAATTTTAAGAAAGGATTACTACATATTCTTTGATCGTATGCATATGTGGGGTCTCTTAAACATAAATTGACACATTGATTCACCCTAAGAAAATGTTTGAAAGAAAATCACTTCTATTGAGTATTAAGAAAACCAAATATTGAAGGCTTTTGATCTAATTTATAAATTTACAATAAATCTTGCTGATGAAATGCTTGAAATAATTAACTATAATGAAGCTTCGTTATAATGCCTTCTTTTATTGATTACTCTGCCTACATGATTTGACAAAAGAAAATTGGTTTAATTCAAGAAATCAAAAGGCTTTTATTTATTTCATTTCTATTGATATTTGAGAGAATACATCACCTGAAAGCTTTTTTTAAAAGCATAAATCAACTCTAGGATATTTATTTGATTTTTGAATTGATTACCCAAGACACAAGTATACAGGAGCAATTGAATTTGTTTCTTTTCAGCAAAATTAAAAAACAACCAAAATTACTTGTTATAGGAAGTAAATCAATTTATAACACATTTATAAGAAAAATTAATTAAAATACCCTCATTCATGTATTTGTATCTTAAAATTATACTATAAACCCGTTTTTTTAATAAAATAAATACGTGGAAACGAAGATCTTTACCTTTTCACATTCTATTTGAGAATAGTGACACACTAAATCATAAATAAATATAAAATAAAATATGAATGTTGAAATTCGTCTCATGACTGAAGAAATACAATATAAAACAAATGCAACATGCGTACCTTTGAAGAGGGTCATTAGATAACAATGGAGCATTACGACTCCATGATGACGGTGGATAAGAACAATTGTGTGTTGGTGTGGTGGCGAGTTGGGGAAAGTCTATGGAATGAAGTATCTCACACGTCTTCAGAGAATGGTAATATATCTTATTAAAATATGACATTTTATGTTAATTAATAGCGGGAGTGGCCATATAAGGCGTTATAGTGAGAGTAACAGATATAATATACTCGAGGGGTGAGTAGTCTTAGATATTTTATTCAATGTGTAGGTAACAACTATTCTGATAGTAGTTAGGGAGAAGGTATAATTATACAGGGTGAGTCATGGGAAACGGATGTTTTTAGAACGCCCCTTGCTCTTTAAGGATAAGTGATTAAAAAGTGAGGAAGGTAGACTACCTTAAAACCGCCTAAGATGCCATTTAGTTTGTTGTTATTTGTTTATCTTTTACGTTAAGTTTTGTATTTGTTTTTCATTACTTTTGAATTGCTTTTCTTATCAGATTTACTTTAAATTTTGACTTTCTTTCCCTCATGATATCGTGGAATCTTGAACACCGTGTGTTTGTTTATGACACCTACGTGAAAAATGGTGAATCAGTGACAGAAACCTAACGTCTCTTTAAGCGAAGATTCAACATCGGTCGTCACGGTAATGTACCAAGCTGCAATTCCATTCTTAGATGGGTTAATGCACTAAGAACAACTGGTTCGTTATTGAAAACCAAACCACCCGGCCCTGCCAGAACCGCCAGAACACCAAGAAATGTGGATCGAGTGAGAGGAGCAATCACCCGAAGCCCTAGGCGCTCTGCTAGGCGACACTCTGCAGAACTGGGAATAAGTCAGAGCACTATGCAGCGAATCTTACGTAAAGACCTAGCCTTTCAACCACACAAAATTATGACTGTCAAACAATTGAATCCGCGTGATTACCAACAACGTTTGTCTTTTTGACAAACAATGCTCGACATGTTAGAAGAAAATGAGAAGTGGAAACCAACTTTAGAATGCGACTTCAAATTTGTGCTCGTGAAAATGGCCAACATTTGTCTGACATAGTTTTTCGATCCTAAATATTCCATAATAGCATAGTTTAATGAATGCTTTTATGTATGATAATAAATTTTTTTTTAAATATTTGCAGAGTTTTGTCTTCTTTAAAAACATCCGTTTCCCGTGTATCACCCTGTATATACGATAGTTATGTATATACTGAAGGAAAAACAGAAGATCATATAAGGTATAATGAAGTAATAAGAGCCATGGGTCACAACACAAATAGTAATCGTGTTGCCTAAGCGTTGGATACTATATTTGATGAGTATCAGGGAAAATAATGGCCGGGAAAATTAGGAAAACGGTCAAGGGATCCTTTATTAATTGATTTGGTTATAGGTAAATTGCTAACATGAAGAAAAATATCTTACTTTAGCCTCAAAGTAATCATGCCTGCCTTTCAGGATTGCACAAGAGCATACATATTAGTCCATAGGACTCTACTTTATTAAGAAATTAAAGTTTAATGATGGCGAGAGTTTCCCATGAGGTCGAAAGAATACGATTCTTTACATGAAATAAATAGTTTGGGTAGTAGCGTGTTACTTTATAATCTTATTAGTGGAGCTAGGAATTAGTTGTAATATTTTGACCTTAAATTTCAAAAAAGCTCCTATAAAATTTTATAGAGCCTGAAGAGGAAATCTCAAAATTTAGTATTTGTAATGTTCGTGTATTATTTTGAACCATATTGCATGTTACTGTAAATCATTTTTTTCTTAAAGATTTTCTTGGGTCAAAAATTTCTTTCAATAAGTATTCGTATTTTTGAACATGCTTAATGGCCGTTCAACATCAATATTTCTTGCTGGAGAAAATTTAAAATTAGTAATTTAGTCATAGTACATATATGCAGACACTTTAAAACTGTTCTTGCAAGTCAAAAGTTTTCTAAAAAAAATGTTTTTTAACAAGAATTAATATCAATTTTAAAATAATAGAAATGAAGTGATATTAAGTAAGGCAATATTATTAGCTTTGCTTCAAAATAAAAAGTAATCTAACTAAATTACTTTTCATTGGAGTAATTTATTACTCCACAAAGTAATATTTCCCATGATTGGGAATAAATGAGTTTCACTCTGACTTACTTCAAATAATAGGTACATTTTCCTATTATTTTGTAATTTAATAGTTTTTCATTTAATAACAATTTCAAGGGATTTAAAGGGAGCAACTTTTAATCATGGTAATATTTATATTTATACATAGCTGTGAATAAATATGTACATTTCCCTTCAACTCGAAATCGTTTGTTTTTTATGTAAATATTTGTTGAATGACTCTCTTCTTTAAAAAGCAACAGATATCCATTTTATCATATAAATAAAAAGTCTTTGATCCTAAATACCTTAGTAAAAGGGTAAAATTGAATTCCAAAACAATTTTTCAACTTTAATTGACCACATTATGGCGAACAATGATTAATTTATTTATAAGAGAAGTTATTTCTTACATTTTTGATTTAAAATTGTTCAGTAGTTTAATGGCAATTTAAGCATGATTAAGTTAGAAAGTTTACACTTTACACATAATTAAGAACTCTGCTCCTTTGGATCTATCCTTGGGACATTATTGGGATAATTTTATTTATTTACTTCATATTTTTCTTTATTCTTGTTTCAACTATCATGAAATAAGAAGTTTAATATTTGAGGTCCCTTTATCTTTCAGAAGTAAATCAAAGTATATCTTGAATATTATTTTATTACTTCTCAACAATTCATATTGTTCATAAGTTAAGTTGAAAGAACCTTCTCACTGCAATATAATTTACTAATTAACTTTAAAAAAAAAATCAAACATTGAACTTTGGTTAAGGAGCGTTTTTGCTGATTAAAAGTGGGGTTTAAAAGATACTGAGGACATATTTTATATCTCGGATTAGGAACGAAATTCTGGCGAATCAAATGATTGACCTATATGAGCTTTTGTTGTATTTTATTTTATTTTTTGAACTATTCTAGAGGATCAATATTTAAAAGAGCCTCTCTCTAAAGAAACCTATTAAATCTTTACCTAGTATTGCAATAAGAATAGTTCATTATTTAATTATGGAGACTATCAAAAGTATTTAATGGTAATCTTTGATTATAAACAGTTTGACTTTTATCCTCCTATTTTTCCAAAATCGAATTATATATTATAGTACATGCAGTGAGTCCTTCAAATTATGTTCCAAGAATCACCCCAACTAAACCACAACATGACCTCCTAAATAAGTGAAAATTAGCTTTAGTACTACATTCTCAGAAATTGCGCACAAATATAATAATAATAATAATTCTATACACAACTCTTGCAAATGCATAAGTTTACTCAATACAAACACTGCCTTATTTATTTACTTATTGGAACCCTCTAAATACATTGTTATCAAAAACAATTATTGCATTTACAACAATTAGTTGGTCCTTTATTTGGGCGTTTACAATTACTATTGCATGACTGGGAGTGAGAAAGAAAGAACGAAAGAAAGTTGAAAAGTGCATTGTTATTGGGTGGACATGTACTTAAAACGTGTTTTTTTTCCCTTTAGAGGTTCTACTTAATGTATAACTTAAAATTAAACTTATACCCCGTCTCGTCCTGTCTCCTGTCCATTATCAATCCTTAAAAAACAATCCAATTTTACTAAGGTATATATGTACAAATAAGCTTCATTGTTATACCCATTTAGATAAACGAATGTTAGAAAATAGAATGGGAATTCAATTGAGCATAAGCTCAGATATAAAGCACATTTCTCTATGGAGATTCAACGATTCCAAACATGGGGGGTGTTTGTATATCTTTATTATACGATTTCATATGTATCTATAGATGTTCAAATGTGATTCTGAATAGGTCAGCATATTGTTGTAAATTAAGTTTTTTTATACATAAATGACTTGTCTCACTTTTTGTTACTGTACATTTCCACAGAAAAACGATTAAATTTGCAAATTTGACTACTTATTTACTTAGATAAAGTAACTATTATAGTAATGAATGCCTTGGTCACACTTCTTTTAGTGTCACTTTGTAGTGCTCCAAAAACTATGAAAGCACTAGTATATTACTTATTATGAGTATAAACATCAAAATATAACATATTATTAGTTTTTCTATCATTATTTCTACTGAAACTGACTTTGGAGTCAAATTTAATGAACCAATCGTTGCGAAAATGAAATGAACGATGGGCTTCATTCATATAAAAAAGTTCTTATTCTGTACATGGAAATTTCAATCCCTGTTTATAATATTTTAAGTAAAAATGTCTCGTAATAGTTCTCATATAGAAGCAAAGATAGCTAGAAATCAATCAGTTGATTTTTCCTCTTTTTTTAAATTTTACTCTCATATTCACAATCAAGATAAAGATTCATTTAACTTGTGAAATAAAGGAATAAACTCTAACCACCCTAGAATCAACAAATCCACACTCTTTTTATCTTTAATAAATGATAATTTGTCATAATTTTAAATAAGACCTCATTAAAGTATTTATTAGTCTATTTTCACATTGAATGATATATGTATTAATGAAACTGACCTCCTCACTGGTTGAATTGATTGATGTATTTAAGCAAAGTTTGATTCATGAAAGGAGAGAAGGGTCGGGTCCTTTATGACAAAAATTTGGAGGCATTTTTAATATATAGGAAGGGATCTTTTTTTGGATGGATACATCACTAGTATTTTGCATGTATTTACCCTACATATTACATGCTAAGATGTAACAAAACTATAAAAATTAATCAATTTTTTTCAAAGAGGATAGATTTTTTACTCATACATAAAAACATTTTTATATCAAAATAAAAAACTATCCCTTCTACTGAATAATATTATAAAGTATTAACTTGAATACTTGAAGAGATAAATACATAATGCCATAATTTCAATATCCTTTCACTTAGATGAACTTTTTTTTTATTATTTATATATTCTACATACTTACAAAAAAAAATAATCCATAGCAAAAGCTTTAAACATAAAGTTTGAAAGCTGCAGCACTAGGGTACTTACATAAGAGGCTTACTACTAACCTCTAAAAAATAAATATACATAAATATGAAAGTAATAAAAAGTATTAAAAATTTCGGATATATATATATTAATAATTAATAGCCCATGTTCAAAAATGAACAATCTTTAATGTATCTTATAATCAATAAATATGGTTAATCCTGGTGTATATACTAGATAGAATAGGCAGTCTTTTGGAGTGAGAGAGACAAATTATTAACTATGCAGTGTCTCTCCTGTCTTTTACACCCAAAATATCATTGAAAAGTTCAATGATCTTCTTTTCTTGTGTAGATATTCCCGACTTCCATTCCTCATAATTCCTTTTATATGTAGCTAAATTGAAATTATGAATGAATTGACCGTATGTAGTAGACATAAGCAAATCAGCTTCCTTTAATAACTCAGCAGCTATTATGTCTTGTCTTTTAAGGAAAAGGCCCTTTCCAAATTGCATCAAAACTTCAAGAGCAAAATTTACTGCAGGACACATATCTCATATGGCCTTGATGAAGTACTTTTATTAGCCCACCAATACTTTTGCAACTCATGAATACATCCGTAATATGGAATTCCTTTGAATCTGTGTTTATGCTGCGTCTCCTAGGGCCCCATGCAATTAAATCTACAACTACTTTCAGCCAGCATTTTGACAATTTTTAAAATTACTGTCCAATTACTTTGTCAATAAAAATTCAACTAGATAAATTATGTTTTGAATTATGAATGATATTTAATTCAAACCAAAGAATTGAAAGTGAATGATATGCACAGAAGTGCAATAATTAATTATCAATATCCAAAGAATTATTGGAAATATTTCATTAAAATATTATGGGATGAAATAAGGATATTGTCACAAATTTCCTGCTTTACCTTCAAGTAGCTTTTTTTTAACCTATTGAAACTTTAATTATATCATTGCCCATGATTGTACATATATATATATATAAATATATATATTTTGAGACATTTATTCATAGCATAGGCTATGTAACTTATAGATATGTCTGATAGTCATACGTATCATCTTTAAGAGTTAAGAAGGAATCATAATGAATTTTCAAATATTTAAAAATACAATTCTGAATAAAGCTTGCCCATAGCCAATTGTCATAAATTTCGGGTCCTCACTTTTTTTCCACATCTCTCTGGGAAGAAAGATTTTAATTCAAGTACCTCCTGCTACTTTAAATTCTTGTTCTCTTATCTATGGGCATCTTAAACATTTTAAATTCATGTTTTTTGGAATTATTATTGCAAATTAATGATTCAAAATACTCTCTTAACCATTTAAGAAACAATCATGTCACTACATGTAGAATTTCAGCATACTAACAGCTGTTAACCTGCAGTTTACTTGGAACAAAAAAAGTGTGACGAACAAACAAAGATTTTATTTTACATGTTTCATTGAAATGGAGCTAATTGTCAATTTTTGACACTTCCTTAATCCTTTAGTTTATCACATTTTTAATTACAATTTAATAACAATCACAAAACATGATACGATTCAGACAAAGTCTACCTTGAACTACCAAAAATCTTATCTTTTTTTGACGGCTCTTACATATAAATCATAATTATTATCCAAACATAGTCATAGTCTGTAGAGCAAATATTTTATAAAGACCAACGTTTTGATAAAATCTGCACATACATTTCATTTTTTTATTGAAAATGAGATCAAAAATGGGAAATTATTATTAAAACAAAAGTATACATTGGAAACATAATTACTATTCAAACATAAAAATATGATTAAAAGATATCCTTCATGGCAACAGGCCACCAAGATAGTAGCTTTGTCAGCTCTAGTAAAGAAAATTTAAAAGTGGTTCTAGTGTTAGATGTATTAATAATAATCAATTGTTTTGAACTCAAAACGCTTTGTGAATAAAAATTTTCCCTACTTTCAGGATCTAAAGAAATTATTAAGTCTACATTATTGACATCCCTTGCTGACTATATCTTAAGCGCTAGCTGAGGGTTGCTTATCCCTGTACTAGAACCTAATACAGACAGCTTAAGCCTGATTTTTTTGTTTAAATGGATTTTTATTACATATGTAAATAATCAAAAGACGTTTTCAGATTATTTTCAACCTAATGTTATAAAAGTTCAATATGTGGCGTCTGAACCAGATGTCTGAGACTTAATAGAGATCTCTATTTAAATGAAATAGATTGTAAAATAGGAAATTAACCTTTCCTGGCTAGAATTCTAGTTTTCACACATATTTATCTGATACTTATAACTGTAAATAAAGAACAATTACTTTGAATCTTTAAAAAACACTTCTCAAATGATGTTATAAATATACGGTACCCCTGATACATATTATATAAGCTGATATGCTTCTAAGTCTTCAATAAGGGATGATATAAAGAAACTGTCACTATTATTTTCCTGCTACATATATTCCTAAGCAGCTTTTATTTAACCCATTAGAGTACATCACTAAGACAATGAAGTCATTCCCCATAAAATGTTCATTTTGTGGGATTTTTTTATCTCATTTGTAATCTCAAAGCATATAAACATATCTACAATTTGTGCCCTCTTCGATGAGCAAGAAAGTATGACGACATCTTTTTGAAAACCAAATATATAAATAATACAGTATGCCAATTGATGAAATGATCTTAGAGTGATCGACACTCGTCAAGAAAAGCTTTTTTCCCCCGCATACCTATGAAGAGGCACACTTAGATTAGGAAAAACCTACAAAGGTAATTAAAACAAAGGAGGATTTCTAAATATACCCTCCAATATGTACTTTAAATCTGAGATTTTTTAACTGCTTTGGTTATTTTTTAAGAATTAAATCATAATTCAAAGGACTTACTGGATTATATGAAAACATTCCACTAAGATCCTTTTAGTAGTACCATCAATGAGATTGTATATCTTAAAGAACCAGCTCTGAGGAATTGCAGCCTGAAAAAGATATTGAGGAAACATTTTGTCTTATAGCGATCAAAGTTTTGCTAACATCAATCCCATTTAAAACTGCAAGCAATACAATATGAGTAGGTGAAACTCAGTGTATCATACGTTAGGGGATTGCTAGCCTTGTATTTAAGTAAGGGATGAGCCAAAAGAGAAATTATTACCCATGAGTTGGTAGGTACTTCTATAAACATTAATTACATCCGACTAACAATCATTAATTTATTCTATATTACATAAACTTGTTAGTTAGATTCACTTTCTTTATTTTTTTAAACATTTTTATTTACATGAATCGCGTTTTTTGTGTAAATTTTAATCAGGCGACTTATCCAAACGTTGCTCAATGATAAGACATGTTCATGAAATTCATTTCTTTAATTTTTTTGGCCTTTTTATCGATTTAAAAAAAAATATATATTTCTATGCCAAAAAAATTAGCTTTGTATTTGATGTCTTGAATAAATAAATTAATAAATAATATACCATTAAATATCATGATGCATGTGTTATGATAACTGAACGGTTAGAAATTAACCGAGTAGAAATGTTTACATATATTTTGTATACATATATTTAATGTTTAATCATATCGTTAAAATGAATATCAAAAATTTGCATAAAAATGTAATTAAGTTTCTTTCTAAAATGGTTACATACTTGTAGGCATAGAGTAAAAATGTGCTACTGCGGTATACTTGTATTTTCTATGTATAAAACTTGTGGTTGTTTTTCAAATACTTATTTATATGGAATCTGAAATAGTTATCCCTGAGTTTTTGAAATTAATTTGCACATTTTTTTGATCAAGTTAAACTCCATTGAGTCTCACAGAACGCTCAGTCCCTAAGCAATGAATCAAAGAGGAATAACGACGATCACGTCATCATTTTTTTTGGAAAAACTTTGACTTGTTTGTTGACTATGGGCGCTGAATTTCTACATAACTAACTACGCGAACTCCATTTACCTTGTTACTTCAATTAAAATAAGGTAAGTTCTGTGAAGGGAGGATTTAATATAGAAATATGTGGCATATGTGTGCTACAAAGGTGACATCATGCGGATTTTTTTTGTTCCAAATATCTCCAGCCAACAGGCCCATTTCACTACTTTTGTTTTATAACTTTGAATATGTAGTTATATTATATGACATAGAGTGATTATGACTGAGTGAGCTGTTTCAAATACATGTTTATTGAAAGAAATGATTTAAAAAGGACTTATTTCAATTGGAAAAGAATTTAATTTTATCAAGGACTTGACCAAATTTTAATTTTAATTTCTTTGCCTTCTCAAAGTTTCACACTTTGTTACATTTTCTGCAAATTATTGTGATTTTCATTCAAATGGTTCATTTTTAATTTGGTCTACACCTTATAAAATATATTTTCATTTTATTTTATGAAGTATTAACTATTTGATATACCTATTTGGTTGACCTTTGACATAACAATACCATTGAATAACATTTAAAATTTTATTAGGAATTAGAACTGGAAAATACATAAATAAATGTGTTATCCCTGGGACAATAGGCTCTGTGACAATAAAAAATAAAATGAGACAATCTCAAATCATAATAATTTTCCTAGAATGATTTGCGCAAAATTATTTGAATTAAATACGCAACTGGGTTGAAACAACGTAACAGTTTGTTAATCCTTACACTAAACTAAATCTGCACAACGTTCCTTGATGTTTTATTCATTTTTTTCCTTTTATTTATTTCATATAGAAATGCGGGACATTCAAAATAAGTACATTCATGTGCAGTCGGTTCTTAACTCTAGTTCCGACCAAAAATGCATAAATTCTTTCAGTATTCGGCAAGTAATAAATACTTCAAGGCAAAGGGATTTTCATACACAAATACAGATATATGTGGCGAGCAAACCCAAACATTTGATTGTAAAACGTTGGCCAGAAGGAACTTTGATATCAGAGAGCAGCCTAACCCAATATCCACCCTCATACTTAATTCTACATTTATTTATATTCTATTTCATTTGGGATGAAGGTTGTATAAATAAATAAACTTAATTTGGGTAAATTGTTTTTTGTACTGTTAGCATTTAGATTGTTCAGGTAGAGCTCTTTCCCCACAGTATTTGTATTTAGTTAGAACTAGAAGATAGTAATAATAAAGTCATATTCAAATACATTTTAATAAATTTAATGTAATTTTTTACAGTTTGTATAATATGTATATCTAACTAAAGAAATATTGACCCAAAGATAAGCACATATTTTTAGAGTTCTTAAAAGGCTCTTTTTGTGTTAAATGATGAGGGAATATTGAAAGGAGGGAGGGGGGATATTATAAGAGCTTTCGAGTCTGTTAATCGCCCTCCGGAACTTTTCTTCTTTTTTTTTTCTCAATAAAAACCAACTTCAATTTTCAGCTTCATAGTTATACACACGCTTCATTAGTTATAATGAACATCATTTAATATTATAGTATACTTATATAATTAATATAGACCCATTTAGGAAATGGGTTAATTGTTCTACATACATTCAAGTAGTAAGGAATGAGACGAAATATTTATACACTTGCATACAAATGTAATATCTTATGCATCTATGTATATGTAAAAAAGTTGATAATTATGATATGGATGGAGCAGAGATATATTAATATCCTTTAGCTTTTGTTATGTAGGACCTTAGGTGTAAACAAATGGAACAGATTGTACATATCCTGTTCAAAAATTCAGCATTCAATTCAAATTAACTGACCCGAGTCCAATAACTCCGACCCCATCACCGATACATTTATCAGAGCTTGCATCGTTCCTTGGACTTGCAAAGCATCTTGGTTCATTCGTACCAGATCTGGCACACGCAGCCAAATCCCTCTGCTATGAACACAATGTGGAAAATATAGCATTTGAGTGTTCAAAGCATGAGAATTCTTCCTCACTTTGGGCAAGTTAGATAGCCTCTTGCTCTAAATACTGTCTTTTCCTTTACTATATAGCATAACAATAGTATAAGTGATTAAAATATATTTTTTTCTCGGAACAAAAAAGTTACTCCTATCACAACATGAAGCTCTAACTTGCAAAAAAAAAAAAAATAACACTTAATTTTTATTATACCTTAACGAAAGTATAATATATATCCTACAAACATTGGTTTGTATACATATAAATACTATCAAGTGTTATACAACTGCCATTGGTTGAAAATACATATATTGTATACATATATATATATAGCAAGAAGATAATATACTCTAGTAGATATGTTTACCCAATACATACATAAATAGATAATAATGTTTTAAAATGAAAAAAAAAAAAAAAAAAAAAAAAACAATTGCAAGGAGGTTCAAAAGAATGACGAAGTAAAAACATTGAATGTAGAAATTAATGAAGCAGAATTTAATTCTTTCTATGTTGCTATCAGAGAAAAAGCAGTGTTTAAACAAAAGATAACAATAGCTTCGATGATAATTAATGCATCGAAACTGAACAAACATACATATGTTTATATGTTTATGTATGCGTATAAACCTAAATTCGTATGGGAGGGAACCCTTTCATTTTTGAAGTAAGTAAATGATGTAAAGAGAGCATGCTTTTAAATAAAGCTTAGGAAAAATGTCTTCAACAAGACATTTAAGAGATGCTACTTTTTAAATTAGCATTCAATTCATAGATGTTTAATTTTGATATCAATTAGTGATGTATCGGGCTTGTTATCAGTACGTGACCGAATCGGATTTTGTTTCTTGTCCGGGTCTTTTTTATTTTATTTTTTAAGTACATATATTGTACGAATTGAGATACTCCTCTCCATTTTAGTTGATGTCATAATCAGTGTGTTACGTACAAACCATAGATACACGACAATGTTTGATCATCACTGAGCTATTGACTTCCACTGACAAATTAGTCAGGGATCTGAGTTTTCGCTCGAGTGAAGCTATAACTAGATATAAAAAGCCTGAAGTATTTCAATATTACACTATTCAATTATTTGATGTGTCATTTGGATACACCTAAATATGTATAACCGCCAGTTAGAGATTGGAGAAAGTCCCTAATTGCGCTAGTTCAAGTAGAGTTCAAAGTTTTTAGTGTCGAGTTGATTCTCTCAAGTCTTTGTTTTGGAAAATAAAGTCTTTCAAATTTTTTTACCAAGTCTCTAGATTTCTTTCGATCTTATTTTATATCTTGTATTCGTGAATATTTAACTATCAATGAACCCTGCCTGCATTTGAAGATACCCATAACTAGGGAATGCTTAATACAAGGGTCTTGTATTAATGTGGCTCAAATTTAATTTTGAGGTACATATACAGTGAAGAAATTGAAATTATTGTGAGAGGATTTGTTAAGAAATAGTTATTCATGGTAGGTCTAGAGTTTTAGCTTTCGAGACTAAGTCGAGTCTTGAGTCCTTGATTTTGAGGTTAAAATATAGACTCAATTCCAAATCACCACATCTAATATTTATGTTGAAAGTGCTGGATCCTAATCGTGACGAACCCGTTTCTAATAATATAACTTGGAACTAATCATCCCAAAATTTGCTTACAAACTCTCAAAATTTCTGATCTTTCGAGTAAAGGCTCGATAAGAGACGTGTAGACTATCATGAAAGGACCCGTGACACTACCAATATCAATGCATTAGATAAGAAATAATAAGTACGAGTGGTTTTGAATTACCTACTTAATTCCCTCTAATTAGATATTTGTGTGTGTAAAGGGTATAATATACAAATGTTATTTTACATAGCTAGGAGATTTTCATGATCAATGGTTATTACCCTGTAATTCAGCACCAAAGTGCATTAAATATATAGTTTAAAGAACCATTATCTTTGGTAGTATAGGTATCCAGCATAATTTCTTGCATGTAAATACTTAATAAAATACTTATATTCAAGGATATCCAATTGAAGTACTTATAAAATGATTATATTCATTCCATTACACTTTTGCCTCCATTAAACATTTGACCTAATTACCATCGATGTAAATCACTTTAAGAATAATGAATAAATAAATAATTTAAAAAATATACAATATAAAATAAATATTCATATTGAAAAAATGTCATTTCAAGATATTTAAAAAAAGAAAGAAAATCATCCAAAAATAGGCATTTTTGTCAATAAAATGTACAAAATATATACCACTTTTAAAGTATTGACTTTACTTCTTCATCCCTTTCTGTAAATAATTTATGGAACGGATTGATGTTTTGATCCTTTAAAGTGTAAATTATATTCATAATTACATATATTTATGTGCAATACAATACAGGGTTATTTATAAGTTTTAAAAGTTTCGTAATTGGCATTTAATTTTTGAAGCATCTCATAAATTTGTAATTTGATTGGCTTACACTCAAATCCAGTTCAATTCATCGAAAGATAGGAATGAACCAAAAAAAAAAAAAAAAAAAAAATACAGTGCTCATGGAGATACAATTCATTTTGTACATGTTGGCACACATTTTTTTTACATTGATTTGTAAATGCATTTCGAATGAGAGCTAAATCAGAAAAAAAAAACAAGTTTTTAACTTGAAACTGCGGCATTGCTTTTATTCTAATTTGACTTCAAATATACCAATTATGGTATTATCCCATTACATAGTATCTTTTTTTTTTTAGAAAAAAACAAAAAAAAAAACACTTGATATTTCTTACGTTCAACAAGTATATTTTTCCAGCTATTTGCATTATTATCTAAATAATTTGTAAGCTTTTTGAGGCATATCTCCCCATATTTAATTCTACTCTTGCCCTTCTAAAAATCCTTTTGAAATTATGTTGCAAATATATTCGGCTAGAGAGCATAGAGGGTGGAAAAGCAATAAGAATGACAGGTTGTTTTATTATCGTGTCATTAATATATGACGTCATTTTTCATGAGCTAATTCTGATTCAACCAATCAAAGTTAAGAATACTGATAAGAAAGAAACAAAACTCGGCACTTATAACCTCGTCTAAAGAACCATGATGATTGGACCAATTAAGTTTCTCCCTATTTCAAAATAGGCTCTACTTGTGATTTGGTTCTTAAGATTAGTCTTAATCTCATATCGATCTTAACCCCTCAAATTCATAATTTCCTTAAAGTCAATACCAAGATCAAAGCATTTAAATTTAAAAGATATCATCTTAGTCTTGATCTCTCAAGGTCTTGACCTTATATTGACCTCTGAGGTTGGTGTCTTGATCACAGTACTTGATTCTATAACAATAATTACTCCACGTTCTTTGTTACCTGTTGATTTATCTACTTTGATCCATAGAAAGTTTGTTAATTACCTCCAGCATAGAGAAGAGAACCATTTAAGTTGTACACAAGATTTTGGTCTATTGACTTCTTCTTGACTTTTTGTATTTTAATTCCCCAAGTGAAGTTTTTACTTTACCTATACTATATTAGGACTAAAATGGCCTAGGAGTCGTTCATACTGTTTTTCTTCAGTAGATGTTTATTAGTCGACCTTCAAGGTTGCTTTGATTTATTTGATAATTAACTGGTGAGTTTTCCTATATTTTTGAAATTATTGATACTGTTATTTACATAGGTAGTAAGTTGGTATACATTATTGGATTAGTAAATAATATGTTGTATTATAACCGTAAGGTTTAATAAATATAACATTGATAAAAGAAGATAATGAATCTTAGATAATTAATTTGTTATCAATAATTAATTATTATCAGTCACTAAACTATAAACTAGATAAATTATTTAACATATAGTTTCCCTTGAAATACTAATAGTATCTATGCTATAGAGCTAGTTAGTTTAAATTATAGACTTGTATTAAAGATTTTATTGGATTGATAAATGATTATAATCGTAATATATTATAAATAGGTCAAAGTTAGGGATGCTAATGAATATTGTATTTATACTTGTACATACATTCCATCATAAGAGAGGTCCTTTTTCCTAACATATCCTTCCATTTACATAGAACTCAATATCTGATTATGTTTTGTAGCGCTTAATTGTCTAAATAGATTAAAATGCTTCATTCACAAATAGAAGTAATCAGTATTGATTTGAGTCTCCACTTTAGGTTACAGCTATCTCTAGCTCCAACCTATAAAAAGCATTTATTAGCTACTCTCATAACCTCTACAATCTATTTGTACTTGGGTATAAGTCCTTTCTTTATATATATATATGCATTTTTTATTATAAAGAGTGGCTTTGTATAACTTTGATGTGGGTTTTAAAAAACCGTATTGGTATCAAAATCTGAACCAATAAATAATATTTTTTTAAAATTAGGATTTGTAAAGATGTGTACATGGTTATACTTAAAATGGTGGAGCAGTCATTTTGACTCTCATTTGTACAAATATATGTACATAAAATGTACAATCTGAAAAAAACTAACTTTACCCTAAAAAAAAGGAAAGAGAATCCTTTACGTTTTTACAATTTTACAAAATCTTTTGTCTGGAATTTAACTCAGATGAGTTGATTATAGCTTGATTATATTCTACAATGGTAGGCTTTAGATGCCGACTACTCCGATGTTTTATAAATAATACATTTGGTGGTACTTAATGCAGTTATATAATAATTAACAAAGAAGTCAATGAATTGCTATTAATTCATAATTAATTGTTTGTACATTAATATAAATAAAATAATATCGATTATTTGCATCTATTGTGTAAATTTATATATATATATATATAAAACCCTACAAAAGAAATTTAATTCATGTTGCAGTAAAAGTGACTGCTTATTCATTCTATGCCCTAGGTTCATAGGGTTAAGGGGAGGTTGAGTGATTAGAGTGGCTATCTGACACATTTTATATACAGTGTAAAATGATTATATTTAATTTATTTTTTTTGACAATATATTTTAAGGATTCTTAAGCACTTTTGGGGAGGTGGGGAAAAACTGTTAGTAGTCAGAGATTTAAGCTAAAATAATATAAATTACACACCCAGTTTGATGCCTCCAAGTAGGAGTATGTTTGATACCACATATTGACGAGGAGATGAAATCAATCAAGCATTGATATTATACGTTGATTGTGTGTATATATATGTATTTATGGTTGGGTAATAAATATTGAATATATCCTTAATATACAATCATAATGCGTGTATATAATATCGAATGTGATTGAGTGTGTAGTCGTAATCTTTTTATTATTTGTGGAGTGTAGAAGTGTCGCTATAAATGGCTTTTGTTTCTGAGAAAGCAGAGATCATTACTTATTATCTCTCTCTCTCTCTTTGATACATCCAAGTATTAGAGGAAATGATATTTTGTTTCGTAGAAAATTCACACAATAGAATATTCTTTGATTCGACAGTCAATATATGGATATATATAAACAATATTAAATCGTGTAGTTACATGTTACAATTTTCAAAAGCCATTTATTTAACAACTATAGTAGTCTGTAGATAATTTCAAATTGCCTCTTATTTTGATGTTATTCACTCATTCATTGAACTGGGAAGCATGATTTTTATATTATTGTTGACATTGAGATCCGTTTAAGTCCATCTTGAATGACTCTTATCTTGTTTTATCTCTCTTTAGTCTACGTTGTTTCTGAGTAATTATGTTTATGTTCCGTCATTCGGGACGAATGGACTATAGAGTTTCTTTCCCCTCAAAGCAATTAAAAATGAAAAAATTAGTAAAGACTTTATGTATGTGAGAGTCTTGTATAATTTCAAAAATCTTTATATAGGCTCTTCATTAGAGTCTTTTAACTAAGTCATCATTCATATCAATGATGATTTATAGTCAAGTACCAAAGTCAATGCTAAAATTTTATTCCCACAATTGTACCCTTGTATACAAACAATGGAACTTGAAACTTATTTGTTCTGGAAGGAGCATTGGGAAGCAATGCTGTCGTGTATTGAATAAATGCCAATTGGTGGCATGGAACCAAAGTATGAACTATATTTTATTTATTAAAGTCATGAGTCCAAAGCTCTATTTGAGCTCGGTGCAAAAAAACAATTAGTGTATGTTTCATTTCGTTTTCCAGAGTAAACGAGAAAATGGGTTAACTAAACAGTCTCAAATTTGATAAGTAAATATCTTACTGTGTGTTTGATAGCTTGCTAAATTAGTCTGCCATTTTTTTTAATGAAGTCCTAAAGCAATATAAATTTGTTTTTTTTGGACTTTTTTTTCTAATAATGCAAAATTTGTGTCAAATTAATAATGAAAGATTATGTATTATGAATTTAACGACCCCCCCCCCCCCTCTTTGTAGATTCGAATAACCCCAAGGAGGCCTAAAGAAGCCAAAATATCTTGTAATAAAAGATTCATCCATTTTTTCACGATAAAATAAAATGGAAAGATTTGAAGCAGCTTTTGTTTCTACAAATATTTTATTTCAGGCACTTTATGCTCTCAAAATGGGCTATAGAGTTTGAATGGTTCGTTGTTTTGTGTTCTTTGAACCTGTAATTCGTCCTCCCTCCTTTGTTATTATTTATGAAGGAAGCTCTTATTCAATTTAATTCTTTGCGTTAGATGGTGCTCACTATATACCATATAGATAGATTACATTTTACGTTTATAACATTGACCAGTGTAAACATGCATCATTTTTGTTGTTATCTGGGGTAAAGGGGCAAATGGTAGTAGAGTCGATCGGTCTGAAATTTGCGTGCTTTTGTATCTGATATATAGAAATTTGTCAATTTTTATATCTAAATTGGCTAATTTTTTGCAATGAAGTAATTTTGTTATCATACAAAAAGTAAAAAACAAAACAAAAAACGTTCACCTTCTCTTATCGTTTAATTAATTATTCATTATAACTTTAAATAGAGGAGGTGGCTTATCGTGAACTACTAATGAAAATATAATTAATTAATTATTTTTTTTTATTAAATTTGAAAAACAAGTTTGTGTACCTCTGCTAGTAGGAAATAAAATCCTAAATCATGCAGTAGCAATTACAATACAAATATAATTTAGAAAAATAAATATTTGTGGCAGAATAATTAATATGCTGGATAGCCAATTAGCTGAATGATTCAGCTAGATGTACCAATATTAATATAATGAAAGTGATAAAAGGCTTTCAAAATGTGTTTTCTTTTAGAGTTCAAAGTCAAATAAATAAATAGAAAGAGTAGATTGAGGTGCGTGATATTCGTGTTCTAATTATACCATAATTCTACTGAAGTTGCTTTCTAAAGGATTTAAAAATAGAATACTTAGAACTATGATCATGATTAAACATAAAAGCTAGTTGTACAATCATACGTATCACAATTTCAGTGAAGAGGGGCTTAATATATATTTTCTAAGCAACACCTTTTTATAATATGAATCTTAGAAGGAAAACTTATTAATTTTTACTTTCTTTTGTACTTTATCTGTATATTTTAATACTATTATGTGTTACTATTGTTTAAATATTCTTTACATTTTGATAAAGTCATTTGTCATATGAACTCTCTATAAATTTTGATTGAGATAAATCTTGTAACCAAATGTATGCAAATCTAAAGATAAGATCAAACTAAATCCCCTCCATTCAGCTAAAAATTAGTTTTTAGTGTAGCAAAATCTTCTTTTTTTTTTAAATAATGGAGGCTTTATTCATATTACTTTAAAATTGCATTCCTTACTCAGAAGCCTCAGAGCCAGAAGTTATTTATCACTACAAATATTCAAGTTTTTAATAATTCAATAAGTATGATGTAAGAATTCATTTTTATTTTCTCAACATAAATAGATTCCTAAGTGTTTAAAGACTATTAAAATGCCTTTGTTTCAAATGTGTATTCATAAGCAAATGATCATAGTACATTGTGGTTTATAAAATAGTTGAGTTATTTGATTTAATTAATTTCCGTTGTGTGGAATACTTTCTATAAAATTTTTGGGGATTTGAAGCTAAAGGAGTTGAAGGCATTATATTTGACACAAGGTTCTGTTTATCCATTTTAATGCTTTAAAATAACCTTTGGCATACCTTAATATACTTTTGATTCACAATACAAAAGTACATTTAATTAGAAAGTAACAATATATGACAACTCAATATTGTAGATTATCAAAATAACTAAGGATAATGACTTGATTGACTATCTAGTCAAAATATGTATAGTAAAAATCTACTTTTTGTACGTAATAGCTAGAATACTGAAAAAGTATTTTCATTGCAAGTCTTTATTTGAAATTAATTATTGTTCAATTATTAATTAAGTGAATTTATCTTTTAACATAATTACATTTGAATATTGACACATAAGACCGACTTGAGGACATATATTTATTTCATAAAATGCCATAAATGTAATTAAAATTACATTACATTAGTATCAAAAACGTGGAATGAGCTTGGTGTTGGAGCATTTACTCCCTTTTATACCCAAAGTGCCAATTTAGTCCATTTCAGTAATAACAAAATAAAAGTGATATTTTAAGTCATTTCCATTAAGCATCAACATTCCACGAAATACAAATATATTCATATAATATTACAAAGTTAAGGATGTAGAACTGTGGACTTCCCCACTCTCCTAATTATTATTAAAGATATATCTGTCTTTGTTAGTGGGTATGTGTCTTTGATATAAGTTTTATCCTAAATAGGAGCAAAATGTTGACATAGAATTTAAGGAAGGAAATCTGTTTGTATCCACTACCTTGATAATAAATTTGGAATTCAGTCTTTTTTATATTGATGAGGCAAGAACCTGCTACAATTATAATTATACTGAACAAAAAGTCTGCCACTTCTCCTGAATGTATGACAATTCATATTCCCTTCAGTCCTCCGAGTTTCGATTAGTATTTGTGTATTATTTAATATTGTCAAATAACAATCAAGCGATACAATGCAAAGGTACCAGATATTAATAATGCCTCAACAAAATGCCCATCTCTCTATACAATCATAGATGTTCGTGTACTCTTTGAAAAATAATTTGATTTTAAGCACCTATTGAAAAGACGATCATTTCAAAAGAATTGTCACCAGATCAAGGAAGATAAAGAAAAAGCCACTTACAGAATTTAAGATCTTCTACACTTTTTACTTAATTGACTCACATGAGTGTTGTGCATCTACTCTTTCAGTAGTTAAACGACAATAGTGCACACTTGATCTTCCCAAACATAATTAAGCTTGTATAAAATATATTACACCACTTTCTGCCTACCTCAAAATTAAAATAGATTAAAACACAACTTCATACCTCCTTTAAGGAAGAAAGAATATCAAAGCTTCTTTTATTATAAATCAAAAAGGATATCTCCATTTGTTTGATTGAAGTGATTGACATTTTTTAGAGTATGGACAATAGAAAGTTATTATTGTCGTAAAAAGAAATAAAAATTGATTTGTCAAACTTAAAGTAATCTTATTTTTCTGAAAATTAACCAGTTGTATTTAGTTTATTTATCATCTATTATAAGTTTATTTATTATAGAGGTAAAATAAATGCTAATATTTATATATAAAACTAACATTCATCATTTCTTCACATACAAAAGAAATTATAAAATTAAAAAACTTAAAATGGCGATCAAAATAATACTTATTTGTTAATTGTACGTCGTATTATCAAAGTTAGTAGAAGTTTAAATTTTAGTTTGTATGTAAATGAACTAATCGAACTTTTTGAATTCTTTTTTTTTTTATTTCTTACAAAAAACTTGCTTTTAAAAGCCTCATTCTAATTAGGCCTTCATGTAATATACAATAAATAATATACATTAAAAACCCAGAAATATAACACATCTTCCTTTTGATGTATGTGTCAATATTCAATAATATTTCTAAGAGCGAAACAGCCTCTTTTTTCAACTTCAATATATTTTATACACAAATGAAACTAATAATGTCTATTCTGCTCAAATAATGTCACTTAAATGAGCTTTTTATAGTAGAAATGCTGCTACAACTTACAAAAAGTGGGCTTATGTAATGGAAAGGCTGGTATAAATAGTCAAAAAAAATATTCATTCAAAAAAGTGGAGGAGGTGAAACAAATATCCTCAACCACATGCCTTCATTATTTTTGTGGAAAATATTAACTCTATTCTATGTGGAATTTTTATTATTAAGGTCTTTGATATTTCATTGAGTACATTTCATGGAATGAAAAATCATGATTTTAAAAAGTTTTTCTAATATTTCATCAAGGGTGACCTTTTTAAAAGTTGAACACCTGCTCCTTCAAAGGTCTCTGCTCGACCTTGATGAATGTATAGCTAATTCCAAATAGACATTAAATATTTTTATAGTAGAATAATTAAAATTAATCCCCTTAGGGAAAATATTGAATTCCATCCTCGACGGGAACATTTAAGAGTGTTCATCTCATGATGATAAACTGATTTCAAGTTAAACATCCCGTCCTTTTTTAAAGTATTTATTTATGGGCAATTCAGCCAAAAAAATATAAATACCTTTATAATTAATTATAAAATTTAATATTATGTTAAGCTTCCTGAAAATTGTTTTCATTATTTATTCCCATAATGAACTTGAGAAGGTATAGTAGAGACAATACTGGTTTCTTTTATTTTTTACATCTTTGGTAAAGATCTTAATTTATTATAGAACTCATATTAAAAATGTAGTTGTTTTTATCTTCAATGAACTTTCCTCACACGGCATTTTCCATGTGCTTTTCATTAAAGATAAATATTTAAAGAAATATCCAGTAAGTAAATATACCTAACATATATAGTGTAAATATAATGTTTATTAAATTATATTTGATATGAAGACATGAATACAGCGTCGGATTTTATTTATTTTATACATATATCCATATAAATACATATATAATATATAAAAATTCATTGATATAGTATCTTTACCGTGATTTTTTCTTTCCACTATTTTGCTCTCCCTTTTGATACAAAAAAATATATGACTTTTTTTTTCTTCTTATTGTTATAACTTTAGAGTCGAATCAAAGTTTTACTCTATAGAAATGCCAAAATACAAAAAGTTATTTGTATTTCTGTAAAAGTGTTTAAGGGAGAAATTCTAAACAAATTGAGGATAAATAAAAACTTTGTATCCTTATTAAAAAATGTCAATGAATGGTAGAAATCTTAATTTGAGTGCTCTTTTCTGTTATTTAATAGTTCAATTAGGGAGCAATCGAGTCTTGCTAAAGGGGCTGCACTTTTCCAAGCATTGCTCTTTTTACACATTTCAGACTCCATGTCTAATTTGAAAATGTTAAAGTTCAGCTCAACACATTTTTAATTGCAGTTCTTAAAACTAACTACATAATAAAAAAAAACTTGACTATCAGAGAATTTGATGATTTTTGGAACAGTAGCTCTTACTTATAAGAATGTTTGTAAAAATATAGTTTGCTGCAATTAGCTCTTCGTGAGATATGGACACTTAATTGAAATTATCCTATCGTATTTAACAATGATAGTGATTGTAAAATATGTAGCTTTTTCCTCATGAATTCATGCTCCTAATTTCAATGAAGTCCATATTACTTACATATCTTGAAAACGAACAGAGCAATTTTCTCATAAATTTATGAAGTTAACTATAAAACTTTCGACTATAAAAAACCGGATATTGTTCTTTCTGTCGTTTCAACTCTATTTTCATATTTGTCATTTTATGATCAAAATAGAACTCAAATTATTGGTCAGCCCTTGTGAGAACAAAATCACTTCACAAAAAAATAAATACAATGAAAGCTAAAAGATTATGAAAAGTGACGTTCTACTTGAGAAAAGTGACCACGACCTTCTTTGGAAATGGTAGTAGGATAGTTTTCATAATTAGGATGTGAAAACTATGAAAACAGTCAAAGAATTCACAACTTTTTAATCGAGAATAGTCACAAAGGCCCTTTAAGAAACAGTCAACTGAAGAAAAAAACATGTGGTTGACAGTGTATAAACTGATAAAATCTGTGATATCCCCAAAACAACTCCAATGTATTTATTTTGTCAGAAGTTGATTTGCTCCTTATTTGTGTTCTGAGCCTTGATTTGCGTAACTCCATTTAAAAATCGTTAAAGCAGTAAATATCCATATTATTCTAAATAATAATTCAAAATTATGAAGAGTGTCGCCGTTTTAAAAAAAATGCGATGAAAATTAATACCTTAAAGGCAGACTCTCTACGTCCACTGTACCGACGCTTGGGAGGTAGGGACTCCCTTTAAATTGAGGCTACTTGAACGATAAATACGTTCTATTGTAATTTCTTCCTTTTATAGCAATAGAAAAATATATTTTCAACCCCCTTGGTGGGGTTTTCGGCTATTTAAAGCCAGGAATTTGCAACAGGGGTACTGTGCAGAAATTTTTAATAATTTTTTCAATGTCAGTTACTCATTCGAGCGAGCGGTCTTCTAATTAGGAAGGAAAATTGAGAGCATCACTTTTACGAAAGGATGAAATTTGAGGTCTTAATTATTTTCAAAAATATAAAAAGATGAGGCGAGGTATTTATAAGTTTGTGTATACTTTGACTTTTATCTCACACAGTAGATCTGCTATTGAGGTTTGATATTGCTTTTAAGTTTATCCTCATTTTCAATTGTAATAAGAGACTTTTGTTACGTGAATAATTGATCTTTCAAATAAATAAAGAAAAATAGAAAGCTGATCAATGACTGCCAATTTTAATTGAAGTATTAAAAACTCATTTTTCCCCCAAAAAAAGGCCATAATTGTAACGTCAAATACAGTCGCTAACTATTTAAAAATCCAATTTAAGAGTATCAATAATTTCAAGAAATGGTTAAATGTTGCTTTGTTTCAATTTCGTTTTCATCCAAATTATTATTAGTAACTCTGTTGTTGAAGTCTAAACAACAACAAAAAACCATCCATTCTGAGTACAAAGACCCATAATTCACAATGATATAACATAAAGGAACGTATCATTCTTAATTTACCTGACTTGCAAATAGTTTTTTTCGTTTATTTTTCACCTTTTTTACACGTGATACTAGGAACCAGTAGGAATTACCTTCTGCTTTAGGCTCAAATGCTGCAATTAGGTTCAAGTTAGATACACTGAAATTTAACTCAACATAGTTACATTTCTTTTTTGTCCATTAAATTTATTTATAGCTTTTTATATTTGTTTTTTTACAAATTGTATTTATAAAGAAATCCGCCAAAATGTTGAAATTGTCTCCGTAGCAGGAGAAAATTGCAACAATTAAAAAATATTAATATTAGAGTAGGGAATTCAGAAAATTAAATTAAAGAATATTTTTTGAGTAACAAATAACTCAATTTTGGTTCTATTAGTTTCATTAATTTTCAATCTAATATTACATATTAAGTTATTGTTATATTTTACTACAATGCATAGGTCACTGATTAGTGATCTAGGTCCAAAGAATTCACTCCAATTGATCGAGTACACAAACTCTCAATCGAATCATTTTTAGTGATCTTCAGACAAAAAAAAATCGAGAGGAATAAACAATAATTGAACGATTGAAACACTTGTAGTAGCATCTGACTCCTTGTTATTGCACTTTATCAAATATCTCCTTTGAATTTTTGAATTTTAATTAATAAATAATTAATTTATTAATTAATTAATAATTAATAAATCTTTGAATTTTATTAAATTACATCAAGTAATAGCAAAAAAAAAAAAAAGCTGAATAGTTCAAGAGATAAAATTTTGAGAAAAATTGACACCATATATGTATTACAAAAGAAGAATTTCTTCAAAAACTGTCTTTTACTACCCCTCAAACACAATTTCGAATGTTATTATAAGTATATTACAATCGTGGTCTGAATTTCATGGCTATAGCCTTTTTGATGTTCTGCCTGTTGCTACTGTTCCTGATCTCCTTCCCTACCTTGACTACATGATGGATGTCTGAAATAACTTAAAATTGTGATTATGGATTGTGTATGAGAATAGCAATATTTGAAAATTTTTCTTTTTGAAAATAAAATTCCTCCCCAGATCAAAATCCGAATGTGTGTATTTGATACATCACTACTGTAGATTTTTTGATGTTGTCTTCAGTGCTCATTTATTTTTTATCCATGGCATAACATAATATGTAATTATGTAATTTATTCTATTTAATAAATTATGTGTCTTTTTTAGGGGTTGGCAATCTAAAACGATGAAGAAAGTCATTTAAAAAGTGTAGACAAATTCCGTATTTTTTGAAGAAAATATATGATTTTTCTTTAATTTGCTTTACCTTTTATAAAGGTTAGCAATTTTTTGGGATGGGACATGGGTTGGTGCCAACCCCTGGTCAATTTAATTATATATAAAAACACTATGTTCATATATTTAAGTCAATAAATTAATTTAGTACAAAATATTTGTAACAGTATCTTTGAAGTTTCGATTAAAAGTATAAATAAATATTTTAAAAAATTACAATAATTTAATTAACTTAAAGTATGCGTAGAAAAAATCATTGCAATTTATTTATTGTTAAAAAAAAATAATATTTTTTATTTTTCTTGAAATAATTAACTTAAAGAAGAAGGAAAAAAAAAGCAAAGATTTTTTTTTTTTTTTTCATTTTTTATTTATTCTTTAGTTTATAACAAATCTAATTTATAAAATATTTAAATAATTTATTTTATTACTTGATATATTTAGATGTATATACGTATTTCTTTTCTGGAAGTGAAGGGTCATCAATAATTATTCTAGTTAAAATTAAGTTTAAAGTAAATAACGTAGTTACAATCATAATAATATTTTGTTTTTCTCACTGGAGTTAAATTACATATTATTATGTTCAACTGTTTTTTTGCAATATTTTTTGCGCAATTTTTTATTTTTCTATAATAATGATTGTTGTTTTATAATATTTGAATTACATGGTGATTTTGAGGCATACATGGAAAGTTGTAAACATTTATTTTTGTACTTCGAAGGAATGGAATTTATTTTACCTACATAGTATGGTACATGGTATATTTTAAAACATTTTAAGGAGAAATAAGTAACGTAATTAGTATAAAACATATATTTTTTAGCATAGAGCCTGGGTTTTCCAATTTTAAAGGGAGTGGATTTATTTATATGAAGAGATAGACATTTTGTGTATTTGAGTTAAATATCTGTTATTCAAATGTGGACTACTAAGCAGTCTCTTGACTACTATCAAATTTTTATTTTTATTGTCATTTTGGGAGATTTATAGGAATAGGAATGTAACTAATATGCAAATGGGGTGTGTAAAATACAAAGAAAGAGAAAATCAACCTGGTAACTCTGACAATTTGATGAATGTTGAGAGGGAAGCAGCTTGAGCTGTCATGACGTTTGACTGAGCTACAAGCTGCTATTCTCCTTTATATATACAAATGAAGACATCAATAATAAACAATAACATTATGTATACCATAGATGAGAGGCAGAAAATTAACTGATATTAATGTCAGGAAATTATATATTTTTAACTAATAATTAATTATACGAGGACTTGAGCCCTTTTGGTTTACATTTTATTTGCTTTATTAACCTTAATGCATGTATTTCTTCATGCGAGATCTTTACTATCAGGTAGATGTTCTCTTCTCAGTAATAGAGGAAAATGATAACAGCTTTGGAAAACAAAAAGGACTGTTCGAAGAGCCAACTCCACAAAGTCTCGCACTTGGCATTTTGCATATTATTTACATTCCTAAAGATTTAAACTGCTTGGCTTTGGGGCATTCTTTGAAATATTTCAATCCTTCACCAAAAAACCTTTGCACTAGATAGTGTAGTGTATTTTATTTTAGTATATACTTTATAGAGAGAGAGAGGACGTTCGAGTAGAGCTCGGCTGATGTGGATTGTTTTAAAACCATATCCAATGAATCGCCCGATTTTTTATTAGTATAAAAATATTAATCTGTTTTTTAATATTTTTTAAAAGAATTTTAACGACTTTTTTAAGAAATAAAGTAAATTTAATACCCACTTTTTGTACTTCAACTACTTATAGGCAATGATCGAGCATATAATATGGTATATATTTTTTTTTTAAATTGATCCCAAAATCCCTTTTTGTTATCTTTAAAATGCTAGTATTTTCGAACATAAAATTTTACAAGCAGCGTTTTTTTTTGACGCCCTTTATTACCAAAAAAGTAAACCCGAGTTGCTGTAAAAAACCCAATAGTATACTGAACAAGTTATGATTCGTTATCCAGAAACGGACACCGTTAGGTTATTGAACAAAAGCAAAATAACTTTTCAACCCGCCATTACTAATTTGATTATAAAAAATAACTCGACCTATAACGAACAGACGCATATTATTTGGTACTGTAAATACCAATAACTGATTAATCTGCCGTTTAAAAAAAAATACAACATAGTCTTATTTTTGATAGAATTAACTAAAAAACGGGGAAAATTTGAGCTTTTTACATATTGAAAAAAAAAATTAAAGGGATAAACTATTTCCTTTTTAAGTATTTTTAATTATTGAGTCAATCAATCAGTTAGCACTTGAAGTGTCCAACACCAAGTGAAAATTGATGTTGAATAGTAATTGGTAAAATACATCATGGATGAAAAATCTTAGCTTGTAGACAAGGAATTTTTAAAACCTGGAATTATCATTCAAAAATATATAATTTCAGCATTAATATTTATTTAAGGGGAACGACAAAGAAGGACTGAGTTGTAAAAAGGAAAGTAAGAAAATTTCATTTTTTTTTAATGAGTAAACATTTTTCAACTCAATATAAAATATTGAAAATAGCATCAATTTATTGGATTTCAGTAGAAATCACTAATATAAGCTATACAATACAAAAGTAATTATCTTTAATTGAAGTCAATTTCTATTCATTTAACTTTATTTAATTCGAGTTCTAGCCTCCAAGGCTCAAATTTGAAATTAGCAAATTTTCGCCATATAGACTCAAAATATTTCATTCGTCATGAACTACTGTTTTATTAAAATTTAGTATCATAGTTTGTTGAGGACTCATAATTTAAGTACAAAAATGCTAATTCTATAAATACAATGTACCTATGAAGTCATATTTCATCTGTAAAATAAATTGAAAAAATATTTCAACAGTGATATAAATTCAACATTTTGAACACAATTTTGAATTTTCTATATGATGAAGCGAATTTAATTAGAGATTCATTTCTTTTGCACAATTTTGTGTCATCATACTAAAAACATGTAGCAAAATGTCATACAAAGTCTAATGTGCTCTGATGACCAGAAATACTTAATTAGTAATGATGAATAATGCCCGGAATTAATGCACACATGGCAATTTTTTTGGGGGCATTTTTTGGGTTTGTTTATGAAGCTGAAGATCTTATTGGCAAGTTTTAATCGTGAGGGCTCACTTCATAAAATGAAATTCTTTAATTATTTTTTAATTATGAAGTAATTTGGAACATAAGTCTGATTATTGGTTAGTTCGGATAAGCAATCTAAATATGTGATTAGTTGTATATAATTTTTGATAAATAAACCCTAATGGTCGAATTTTACTTACATATATGACTCCCACTTACCTATTTGAAGTAATCCGAAAACCCAATAGATAAAAATTTGTTAACCATTCTTATAAAGGTGGGGTCACTATGCTATTTAAGGAGAGGCATTGCATTGCAAGCTACATCCGTTTTACATATTATGTCTCATAAAGTATAGGACTAACCTGTAGAAATATGATCCTTTTTCTAGGAAGAGAAATTGACGGTCCTTGATAGACAAAATAAATACAAATTCATTGCTGTCAGAAGATTATATAATATTATAATCTAGGATTCTTAGTTCTCTCGATCAGACATTTTATTGAATAATTGTTATTTGTAGACGGCGTGTACTAATTCATTACACGGAGTTAGTACTATATTAGTTCTCTTCTCTAAAAGTTAAGACTAATGATTTGGAAAATGAAAAATCCGGTGGAAATTTCCAATCATTGAAAATATCAAATCCGTGGGCTTACAGCTCTACAAATGGTTGTAAACATCATTTTTACCCACTTTAGTGCATCGTTTGAAGACGCATAATGAAGCTTTGATACGTGATGCCTCTTCCCTTACGTCTGATTGCCATCTCAGCTTAAGCCTAAAAAATAAATGGAAGGTATTTTAAATTAAATCTCTTTATCTATGTAAATAGATTAGATTTCTTTAAAGACGTAATTAATGTTCTAAGATTTTCGAGGGAATATTTGGTGTTACTCAAATGGATTCTTAAAATTATTTTGTAGCTATCATACTATATATACACATCTATTAAATAAATGTGAAACATACACATATTAAAATTGTGGATAAGGCAAGCTTTTTACTACCCCTATTATGAACATTGTAGAGTTTAAATACTTAAAAGATAAGTCCTTCAATTATGGCAAAGACGTTTACAATACTTGGAGAGATTTCTTTTTTCTTTGAGTTGGAATGAATAAAAAAATATTTTTTTTTTTTTTTGTAGAGAATGATTAAATAGCTCCTCCATAAATAACATTTTTCGACTCAAAAGGACCATGTATGTATGTATGTTACTAAAACTATTTTATTTCTTCTTCATCTTTGAATTGTGTGCCTTCTTTACAAATTTCTCTTGGGTAATAAATTTAATGGTCCTAAACTTAAGAGAGAAGAAGGAAAAGATTGCTTTTCAACATATATATATATATATATATATATAGTATATAGTTATATAATCCAACTTTTTTCTGGACAACAATTGTGCAAAATAAAATACATACATATATGTATATAAATAAATATAAAAAAACGAAAGCAAATGGAAGTTCTGAACTTTATTCTATTCTTTACAGTAGTTTTCTAGTAACCTAACTGTAAAAAAAAAGATAAAAAGAAAATCTAAATTTTTATAGAAAGCCGCTCTATTTGTGTGTTTCTGAAATGAGATAACTTTTTATATGAGGGGCTCTCACTCTGTAGTAGTTGCATTCTCTTTGATCAATAAACTATTTTGATGACAATTTTTAAAATTTACACTCTAATTATTTTCATTATGAATTCAATGTTTTACATATGTACAGTGGAACCTTGATGTTCATTCCTTCTGCAAGGATCATTAAGAAGTAATGGAATCGACTTCTGAATCAACTACAACTAGTGACATGTGCCACATATGACTAAAACAAGACGGGGACTGTATTTTGTTAACAAAAGTCAGGTTAGTCGAGTCGGTTTGCAAAGTTTTTATTCCAGCTCAGAGCCGAAGTTGTCTCGGCATTTTATTTCGAATTCCAAATATGTTTTATTACTTGTATGATCAAGCTCCGGGGCTTTATGTACTGTATATTTTATAGTTCATTTTGAATTTAACAATTTTTTAATAGATATTTAATATAAATTACAAACCACTTAAAATGAACAAAAATTGCCATTATTTTCGCAGATTTTTCATACTTTTTACAATAGAATAAATATTTCAGATCATCAAAAATACAGACAAAGATAAAAAAATGACCTCAAGGCATTTATCTTATAAAAATAAGTGTTTTGAAAAAAAAATTTATTTTTAATTAAAAAATGATATCAAAAGAGATGGAATGGTGATAAAATTAAAATTTTTTTTGAAATCTGAGTGAACCTCTAAACATAAAAATGAAAATAACTTCCAATTGCAGCACAACTGAACATTAATTAATTATAAGCCTTTAAAATGACAGAGCATCAATTATTATTACTACACCTAGATTAAACGACATTACTTTGTAAGGGCTTAAAAGTATACATTTCATTACATTTTATAAAAAAGTTCTCTAAAATGAATTGTAAAACTCATTGCAGTAAATTGTTTTGTGACCCCTCAAAAAAGTTTATTTGCTTTACTAATTGCAAAAACGATGAACAACGAAATTACTATATACACACAAATATTCCTCAATTATTTTTGTAAATTGAGTCATGGACGAATATGTTTGATTTTACCCCTTTTTCATCATTCCTTTTGATAATATATATTAAATGATATTTGATTTATACATATGTTTGTATTCGTTTAAATAAATCACCACACCTTATAGTAGGAACAGGATTTAAATTTTCACAATTTCACAAATTAATATTTGAATGATTTTGTTTCATTGAACTTTTGTTACTTTAATTCAGTGCTTCTCAATTATTTTCTGGTATGCCCCCCCCCCTAGCAAGAAGAAAACAATTCGCACCCCCCCCCCCCCCACTCTTCGCGGCGACTATAAATAATATCATTTGTCTATAAAATTGTTATGAATACACCTCTGCATAACATTGTAATCTTGTTAACATTAAAGAAAATAAAAAAGAAAGAGATACAGTTCAACTTACAACAAAGAATAACTTTATTAACATTGTTTTTTAGTCTGTAACAGGGTCACACGCGCCCCCCCCCCAGGCATCGCACTGCGCCCCCCAGGGGGGCGCGCCCAACTATTTGAGAAGCACTGCTTTAATTAGATGCCGATATCCTATGGGACATTATATATGTACATATATATGTTACCAAAATACCTCTAGTTTATATTTATAGAGTATTAAACATGAATGTATTTCATTCTATAAAAGTTTAATGTTATTATGATTCCATGTGTATGTACATATTTATAAATCCATGCAAAAGTTCTATTTTTGTTTTATTTAGAGTAAATAAGTAGGAGTTCAAATGTAAATAACCTGTTTGTTAAATATACATATAATATGAAGGTATAATTATAGGCATTCATAAATTCCTTTCCTGGTACAAAATTATTTCAATCAATATTATGTATGTCAATCAAGTTTTGATTGATTGTCAAAAAAAACCAAAAAAAAAAAACAAACCCAAAAAATGTAATTTCAATTTCTTCATATAATCGAAGACATCAATGAAACTCTTTTTTTTTATTTGTGATATTTCATGCCATTGTCAAAATAAAATAGATTTGAACCGATAGTTTAACCAGATTGATTGGCTTTCACTAGAAAACAATGTACAATTTCTAGCAAATTATTGGACTTATCTAGTTTTTTCATTTTATCTAAGGTAGCACTGATAAATGCGTCACCACCCCAAGGTAAAAGTTCATATTATCCTCATTTAAAAAGAAAGATGTTCTCTCCCATACAAATATATCCAAATGTGAAATCATCCGTACACAACTTGAGCCTTTTTTAAAATTGTATCTCGTTGATTTTTCGATGAAAAAGGTTTTTTTTTTTCAAATTTTAATACGATGCAAATGGGAGAACATCATTTTTGCTCTCAGGGCCATGAAGTTGATATTTTGTATATTTCTGATGGAATAAATGGATAATGTTTTAGTTTAAACATAAAACTACAATTTATATTGAGACAACAAATAAATTTTGAATGAAGCATTGAAAATATTTGATTTAAATATAAAATATTCATATTGAGAGGTTTTGTGTTCAATTTATTCTTTTTACTCCTACATTTGGTATGATTAATAGTAGGAGGAAAGTAGTAGGGATAGAAAGAAAAAATATTTGAATTTAAGTAACCTTAAATAGTACCATTGAATTATGATAAACTCTCCGTTTTACATATGATAACGAATAAATAGTAATAGCTACATACATAAAGCTATTCTCTTAGATCTTTCTTTTTTGTCCTTTTGAGGTGTTGAGTGGGATTTTAAATGACGTAGTGACATCAAATGTCAGAATTGATGGGGTACACGAGTGACTACTGACTTCAAGAAGTCTCATTACGCATTTTGTTTCTATTTTTAAGGAAGGTATTGATTCGAACAGATTTTCTAGTGGTTTTTTTTTCTAGAAATATAAATGCCCAGTGAAGATTTTGAGAAGATGTGTATCCCTGTGCATTTTTTAATATTCCCTAATTTGCATTGGTAATTAATTAATTAAGATAAAACTTGAGTAGTTCATAAATAAAAATACTCAATTTTCAATCACTTCAATTTATGTAATCCTTATTACAAACATAAACAAAAGTCGAGACATAAATCTTATCAATGACTTAGGATGTTGAACATTAAATTTCAATACTCCGAAAATTGAATTGGTAATTAATTAGTTAATATGAAATTTGAACAATTATTAGATAAAATACTAAATTTTCAATCAATTAATTTAATATAATCCTAATGGCAACCATAGACCTTCGAAAGTAAGAATCTTGTCAATGATTTAGGATGAATAACATGAAATTTCATTTCTCTACCAACTTCATTGGTGATTAGTTGATCTAAAAAATTTTTAAAACAGTTATTAAATAAGACTTAATTTTCAATTACCACCTTTTATATAATTATAATATCAACCATAGATTCTCAAACGTCGATAATGTATCAAAAATGTATTCAATTTCCAATTGTGAGTGATAAAAGTGGTTTCAAAATAAATCATTAGTTAGAGTAACTTAATTTGGTTTATATAACTTTTTTGGTCCTCTATGTCTTCAACATACTTACTCATAATATTTTTTAGATATGAAGATCTTCTTTAGCTAATTTTTTTTTAGTCTAACTCTATGTATAACATAATAATATCAGTATTCATAAGGAATCTATAAATAAGCTTTGTAGTCAATACATAGCTTAATGACTGATATCAAATGAATAAATTGTAACTGCTTAAAGCATAGCATAATACGCAAAAGTGTGAAATTTATGTTAACCCTAGGTAAAGTACCAATAAAAAACCCACCATTTTTTAATACCCTGGTTGAATTTGTGGCATGAACCATATTAACTTTCATATATAAAAATATAAAATCAGAGAAGAATTGATCGTTTTATTCTACCTCGGTAACAAAGAGCATTCTCTTTTTTTTCTCAATTGATGAACACATACTATGTACTACCCCACTCTATTTAATTCACATTGGACAAATTGATTAATAAAAACATTCACCTACATATATATATATATATATATTCGTAGTGTCAATTTGAGAAATGATTGTGACCTACATAGTGTTACATTTATATATTTTCAATTCTACCCTTCTGTGATTATGTCAATAAATATAGTTATTAAGTTAATATATAAGGAACTTTCGTCTAGTATTGCAGTATTAATCTAATATAACATAAATATATTGATCAAATTAAAATAACTTCTTAATACATATATATATATATATAGATGAGGGATTGTTAGAGCGTGTATTGTGATGTTGTTTTAAAGATATTTTTAAACTATTTTTGAAAAATAGTAATTAAAACACGCGAAACTAGTATACCTTTTAATCAGGGTCTTTCAAATTGCCCTTGTAGAATTTCAAGTCTCTGTGAATGTAGCTCAGAGGCTTCCTAAGACATTTTTTATCGTACAGTATCTTGTCACTGCATAATTCAGTTGATACAATAATTTATCAGGAATTAAATTCGTCCTGAGTTTGTGATTTAGTTGTTTTTTTTTGTTCGAAAATCCAATAATAATCAAATGCGTATTTCATTAATGATTTGTTGTTGTATGTAATGGTCATTTGAATAGTTATTTGCATTTCAACTTTTTTAAAGATTTATTTTTGATGATTTTGATTTATCAGTTACCTAGTTGTTTTTTAACAAGTGGCATTGGAGAAAGGGAATCGTAGCAGTTGTTTGAGAACTCTTTTTTAAAATTTTTGTTTGAAAATTATCAAAAACAACAACAAAATATATATATATATATTTGTGCATTTTTATCATATTTGATACATTGCACAAATAATCAAATATTGTTTATGTAAATTCATCCAGTGTTTTTTGTTCGTTTCTGAAAAAATCATTTTGTTAATACGGACAGCACTTTGCTAATACTTAAATCGATAATATACTACAAAATTTTGACCAATCTGATTCTATACTAGAGAATTGCTTTTTGAATGGTTTTGTGTATGAAGGTCCTTCTAATTTCGACTTGAGTAAGCCTATTGCTTCTAAGTTTTATTTGATAACAAACTTGTCATCATCTAAGATAAACATAATTTTCTGAAAAAAGTTGTTAATACCAAGTACAAATTAGCTCATTGGATAATTTCACACTTATGAATATAGTTGATGACTTTCTCAAATATTTCTTTAGTAATTATTTAATTGAAAAAACAAATCAACATGGACAGAACCAAACAGAACCAAGTTGCTCTCTTCAAAAAGACGTAGATGATATTAGTACATTTATAAGTGTCTGTTTGATAATGTTTGACCCTTTGGTATTGTGGCATGTAAAAGAGAGATCTGAGGAAATAAAAGAGCTCCCTCATTTTATTCTTTGACAATCAAGAATCATTCTAGAAAAATACTGTTCATTTTTTTAACACTGTTCACTGTTGATTAGGGTGTGAAGTCAAGGAATATATTACTTCAAATATCACAACAAAGTGAAACAATGAATTAAATATCACGTATTGTGATATTTGTACAATACAAAAATTCACATTCAAAATAATTTCTTTTAAAAAATGATATTTCTCACACTACTGGTTGTGTGTAAAACGTGTCTAATGGTTAATACTAAAACAACCAAACAGTCATTTTGACTGCTAATATATAATAAAATATATGTTAATACAACGATTCACACAAAAGAGCTGTGTCTATTATCATTTACGCAATTTAATATACACAATTTTGATCAAGTGACTTGATTTTATGTTACAAAAATATACTGCAGACGCTCTCTCTTTTTGTAAGATTTTTTGTTTTTTGTAAGATTTGGAAGTAATAATTTACAGAGGAATTCATATTGACTCAAAGTAAATTAATTATTAGTATGTGTATATCTACATACAAAAATAAAATAATGTCACTTATTTAAAAAACCTATACAAAAGAAATTCACAACTTTCTTAGTTAAAAGTTTCAATAATTAGTGTTACTCTTCTACAGTTGCACAGGAGGTGAGCCCATGTCTATTTAGCAGATTAATAGAGTGTGTAAAGCCACGTGTTCATTTAAGATTTGTTGGTAATAAGATACCCTAAAGTGTGTCTCTTTCTTTCGTATATTTCTTTTTGAAAACAGTGACAGAGCCCCTACTCAAACGTTTCTTTGTCAAGTTTCTCCAACTTTATAACTTGCAGTGGTTTTAGGACTCATCGATTTCTTGTTATTTATTTTATCAAGTTCCATGACAGCCTCTTACACACTTCTATAGTCATATAGGCCAGAATTGGGGGTCCAAAAACGTTTACTCTGAACTTAGAAAACCTTGCCGTTGCTGTCTAAAAAACGAATAAGTTTATATCCGTAATCCTTAGCTTGGAAACTGCAGCTATTTGATTTTATTCAAGTAATTGCATGACTTTTGTAATAATTGACTTCCAAGAGCATGTCATATTTCTCCAGAACTCCCTACACCCCGAACAAACTTTACTAACTCTTGAGGATCCATTGCGATACGATCTACATACAAAATAGAAACCCGTTGTTTCACGGGAATATAATTTTTGTTAGTTATAAATAATATTTATTCATAAAAACCTTTTACTATAAAAGCAAATAAGTAAAAATCAATTTTTTTCAATAATTAAAAAATATTCTACTCCAGCAAACACAAATGCATTTATAATACATAATCAATCCGATCATAACTTTCTTCCTCGTTATTAAAAAAAATTACAGGTGCACAATTAAGAGGTGTTGTTACTAAAATCTATTCACAAATATTCTCATATGTAAATATTTTACCCTAGATATTTTGAATCTTTTAATGTGAAGAACACATATTTTATGGATAATGTTTTTTATGCTTCATTTGTTACAAAAAAAGCCCCTAAAAATCCAATTCTATCAGTGTTTTCATGGTTGACTTAACTGTTCAACATTTCACATCGAATGGTACAAATTATATATTATTTGAATTTGTTCAGGATTTTATTTGAGCAACGCAATAGGAGTGACAATTTGTTCATTTTGTTAATAGACGTGCCAGGGATATTATTAATCCCTTGCATAATTATAAAACACTATACTCATGTATAGGATAGTCACATGGAAAGCAATTTTGAGAGGATTTTGTCAACACATTTAAGCTTCGATTTGACTGTATACATATATTCAATATACGTACTCATTGAGGATTTATATTGTTTTGTATTTAAAGCTCTCAAATGACCTTAATTGAAGCTTAGATTATGCTGTTACCCTATCAACATTTCTATTGTAGAAATTACATAGACTTCATTACATGGAGTTAATATGGCGTGACCATACGACATAAAACTAAATAAATTTAATTCTTTCCGAGAATTTGCTAATTATAACAATTGAAAAACTGCAAACATATACTTGCATATTTATTTTATTGGCCATTTTGGTTAAGCTAAATAATTAAGTATTTATAAAAGGTAGACAGTTTAAAACACATTAGGGCTTTATGTTGATTGTTATTTCTATGTAGTAGATATTTATATTAGAGCTCGACTAATATAAATATGTTGTGGCTAATGTCGAATATTTAGGAGTTCAGAAACTGATAACGGTGAATCGATCCATTTTTTCATCTTTTTCAGTTTAACCTTGTAAGATTTCAGTAAATAGAATCAAATAATAACTCAAGCAAAGTCACTTCGACTACTGCACAATTCCCCTCATACCATTACAAAGTAGGCTTAATCGTCTTAAAGAAATCACATCTATGTGTAGTTAAATTTTGGATTCAATCATATATTCTTTTTGTTAGGCTGATGTGTTCAAACATGGGATCTTATATGTACTAATTATAGTGCAGAATGGTTATTGAAAGTGATATCATATCATGTTTAAATAAATGGATCTGGAATTTAACCCTCATACGATCTTAACTTTTATACCCTGCTGAAGTTACTTTGGGTCAAATTGATTCATGGATATATTTCTCATGCAAAATATAAATTAGAACAAAGTTTTACGTAAATTTAATGATTTATTTTCTCTTTTAGTTTCAAATGATTAAGATGATATAAATACATAAGTAACTAAAATAACACTAATAACGTTTTTAACTATTGATATCACAGGTATATATTAATGGGTTATATTTGCACATTTTTGAAGTATGAGATCCGCAAATAAATGTCTTACACCTTACACATGTAATCCGTGCTTTAAAATCATTCAAAGGTCTACAAACCTGGCAACGTTTCCTTGTAGTCTCCTGAAATATAAATATATTTACTGGTTGTTTTTTAGATTGGCAAAAGACCATTTACTTTAGAGTTTTGACGTTGGTACTGTGTAAGACTTGGACTTGGAAGTTGAGAGCATTATACAGCATTATCTATATACATTTTTGCGAAGCCTCGTCTCTGGGAGCATTTTGTCTACTCTTCACGTACGGAGTCACAAGCGCTTTGCCTAAGGTGTCAAGAAATATGCGCCTCTTGTATAGTTTCTTCTTATTCAAATCTAGATTTTTTTCAATCAAAATTGTGAGACGACTATCAGCTGAAGCATCCAGTATATTTTAAAATATAACCAAAGGCCAAAGGACTGTTTTTCTTTGGCTTGAGTTGCACGCTAGTAGTTTATCTAAATTATCGACACCACCTTTGTTCGAATTATAATTACGAATGATTTCAGGCTTACAATCTTCTCTACTAGTGATTACTCCGTCCCTATATTGTGTGCTCATAGTAAAGTATTTTTACCCTTTTTCGGTGTGTTGAAAACGAGGCTGGTTGTGTTTGTGAATAAAAAAATTGAGGAGTTTACTTATCTCCCTTTCAAATTTAAGATTTTTTTTTGAAAGATCAGTTCTAAGTTATTAAAAACCTTTGATCTCATTTCTTTTGAAAGATAATTGTTGAATTTGTTTTATAGAAAAATTAAAAAACAGTACTAATTGGCAATTTCAGCCAATTACTGATCAATTTGAAATTGCTTAAAATTCAGCTCACCGACATAACTACATTTACATATAAATAACCTCAATTGATATTTGCACATTTTCCCAGGTTGATCCAATCATCAATATATTTGATACTAAAAATCTCCAATAAAAGGCCAATGAAGGACATATGTATTTCTATCAAATATTATGACTCTTAAAAAAATATCCGTGCTTTGACTATGAGTTTTTCCCTTTTTCTCTTCACTGTCCACATAAATTTGTACAGTGCTCTGTAGATTAATAAATATTGAGCAAGAGAGAAAATAAATTCCAAAAAATATTTAAGAGTACCAAAATGAAGTTTGTGTGTGTTCCTTCAACACTGAAAGTAACGAAACAAAAGCAAAAAATAAAATAAAAAAAATGTTTATCTTTTCTTTATCATGGTTATATAAAAAGAAAGGCTTTAACATTCTATGCTCAGACTCATATTTTATATTATTTCCTACTTTTGTGGTTTATTTGAATGTAATAAGTACTTTTATGACTGTTTCTTTCTTTCTTTCTTTCTTTCTTGCTTTCCTATCCTTATCGCTTCAAAGAAAAATAAACTTATCTTTTTCTCTTAAAGTAAGCTAAATAATATATATGTATATAAAACAGTCTAATGAATAAATATATACAAAAAGTAAAAGCAACATTTAATTGCTCTGCGTCCTAATGAACTTGAAAAGATAGAATGCCATAATATTTATTTTTATTTGTAATAAGTTTTTTCTCAATCATTCAATGTTTAAATTTCATTTCCAATTTATATTTTTATTTTCCAAATATTAACTAATGAAAACTTCTAAAAGAGAATATTTACCCTCAAATTTCTCATATGCACTCAAGTAGAAAAAAACTTAGTGTCACATAATGATAATAATTTGGTGATTTATGGGGTTAAATTAGTTAAATACTTATTTGTGTTGGCTGCATCAACGCTAACAATCTCTTCAACAAAATTTAAGAAAAAGCATAATTCCCTTTCTTTTTTTTTTAACTTTATAAACGTACAAATATTTCGCCTGCATATATTTAGGTCAATTATGAGCTTTATAATCAAATATCTAGTATGATTTGAGATACTATATAATTATAAGCTGAAGTTCTCAGGAGTTGACACATAGTGTTGTTACTATGGGTAAATTTGTAATATACCATTGATACAAGGGGTAATATCTACTGATTTATAGGTTTTTTTCTATCAAATTTGCTTTTGCATTTTTGGGAGCAGTCCCCATCTTTTCTGCATCAAAATTATCAATGTTGTGTACATTGATATTGACACAGCACTGCATTACGTCATATCCATATTTCATACAAGAAATTTCATTTCTTTTCTTCAACTTTTTTGCTAGATTTACTCGTGACAAAACGACTTTGACATTCAACGTTTTTTAAAATCAGCTTTTGTATTTCTTTTATCGTTAATTTAAATACTTTACAGCCATTGACTGCAATTTGCAGTTTTTCAAAAGGATGATTCAAAATAATTTGATTAATTTAAATTCAGGTTAATTAATTCAATATTATAAAACTAATTCAGACCTATTTTTAAGACATCTTCCTTGCTTCCTTTTGTGTTGAAGAAGGAACAAACAATTGTCTTATTTTCAATTACAAAATGTCGCTTAACTATGTTATAAGTCTGGCAGTTCTTGTCTTTTTCAAATATATAAATTACTATTTGTACTTGACACGTTGCATAAATATTATTTCTTTTTTAATGCAATATGTAATTTAATTTTTGGTTTACTCTTTTTTTTCTGTCTCTATTTGTTTAGTTTCGAATTTATAACAATAGGAATATAATCTATACAAGTATTTTAGATGATTTTTCCTTCTATACAAATGTTTCATTTAAACCTTTCCTTTTGTAAATACTCAATTACCAGTCAATGTAAGTATGTCTTAGAGCATGGATGGGTAATTTTGTTTCCTGGTGGGCCAAATTATGTTTTTCAAGACTGACCGCAGGCCAAGAGCCCTAATTATATATTTGCAAAATATGTACATATGAATACATAGTTATACTTATTTTATATTTTTTTTAATTATATGATAATTATAGATTTCAAAGGTCTCTGCGGGCCAGATTTGGTCATAGTAATAAGTAATTAATTTATGTGATTTAATAAAAATGATAATTAAGATATTAAAATTAATCAGGGTTAAGTGAGTCAGTTTCTGGGGTTCGGTGGTCTGGTTTACCCCACTGGTATGAGTTATGACGTCACATTCTGCTTGCTCATTATTTTTTTATTTTTCCAACTCCGAAAGATTTAATGACTGTATGTATGGAACTTGATGGGGGGGGGGGTCAGTGCCCCCCACAAGGTTAGGAAAAGAACCTTTGGAATATAAGGATTTATTTATCTAGTCCATCTGCTCAATTTAAATAATTTTTATGTTACTGTTCTTCTAAATTACTTTAATTTGATTATGTAAAGAATATTAATACCAATTTGTGTAAAATGTTTCTTGTTGTCACCTAAAAGCAATATAAGGTTTTAAGAGGTCTTATGCTTTCAAATTTCTAATATAATAATAATATTATTAAAGGCAGTGTCAGTTTTAAGAAGAACACTCCAGAAATGGGCCTCTGTCCACGTTTTTATGATTCAGATTTTAAAAAATTGAAACTTCCCATTCAAAAAAAAATCAAATGGATGAAAACTCTCCACTAGGATTTTAAAATAAATACATGTATTTTAAGGATTTCTGGAAGACATAGCTACTGTTCTTTGTTTTGAGCATTCTATTGTGCTATTTTTTAAGATTACATAGAATAACAATTGCACATTTTTTCTCAAGTACAGAAATAAACAGATTCTGCTCGTATCTATTTTCTAACCTGTAACCTTTTGAAACTCTAATTGTCGAGATAGTTTATTTTTTTTAAAATATGTTATAATAAACCAGTATGTAGAAGTTTGTTTACACCTGCTACTTTGATATACAAGTCTAGTCTACCCAAACTACGGATCTTTACGATCGCTCCCTTTTCATAATATAAAATAGTGTACGTATCTTTATTTGATTTTCTTATGACAAATTACACTGATTAGAGTTGTACATACAATTTTGATCAGAAACATCATCGAGTCCTTCTAAAGATTTATTTTTTGGTTATACATATGATAATATCAAGGAGATAGATCTTCATATAGTCGCATGTAAAGGACAAGTGGATCATCAATAAATCAGTCCTGCCTTAGGACCAAAAAGAGTTCATCAGATTTATATAAAAAATATAATTTATTTCGTTATTGTTTATTTGTAAAGATATAGTCTAAAAAAATATTTTATTTTACATATGTAGGTATCTTAAACCTACCTATAATAATGTTGTACAAAATTAATATATAATAAGCTATTAAAAGACCTTTCTACACAAAGTTAGACCAATCGTTACTCACAACCATTTATATAAGGAGTAGTCAAATGCAGTTTAACTAAAAAAAATTCTTATAGACTTAATTAATTACGCATAATGTAAATTTTCTCCTTGTATGTTTTACATGGTGGTCCGTAGATATACTGTTTATATTTTTTATGAACTATTTAACATTAATTTTATACGAGATAATTTTTCCATCTCTTAATTAAAAAAAACAACCCTGTATATACGTATCATCTTTATTTCCGGGATAAACGGAAAACAAGCAAATTAATTAGTATGAAATTTAGCAAGTAAATACCTTGCTGCGTTATTGATAACCTAGTAAATTAAAATTTGCCATTTAAGAAATTTTTTTTGTAGTAAAGTCTTAAAATATCCATATAAATTTGTTTTGTCTTTTTATTTATTTTTTACTTATGAAAAATTGTAATTCAAAACACAAAATTTAATAATATTTTTAAAAAAATAAATTGAACTAGATGTGTTTCTCCAATTTATCAATAAGTGTTTTCTTTTCTTTTTCTAAAATACATATGTGTCAAGTCAACAAGAAACCAAGTTTATCTGAAGTACTTCAACAATGAGTTAGCCTTGCTATCATATTCTTGAAGACATTCTCTTTCCTTTGTATTAATAGTAGTCTATTTCGATTAATTATATAATTACTCTAATAATTTGCAACTGTATTATAGGAAAAAACCAATTGCCACTAAATAAATCTCTGGGGCCATGAAAAAGATGGGCGTTCTTTTAGGAACTATATCGGCTCCAAATGCTGTCGTAACGTTTATTCAACTGCTCTATTGGATAGCCAACAATCCTGAGTTTCTCAATATAAAGTGAGTTTTTTGCAAAAACCGTGCGCGATAGGTCTTAAAATGACTCAGAAATATGTATGAAGTAAAAATACACTTAAAAGTGGATTTTCTCCTTTTCAATATTTGAAAACAAACTTGCTTTCTTGACACAAATGGTATTTAATTGGAAAACCACGATATTCTTTTTGATATCAAATCGAGATTTAATGGGTACAGTTTACAAAGTTTCAAAAGGTATTCCTTATATTTATTTAAAATTTCTTGACTTTTAATATCTCTCATGTTTTGAGATGGGAATAATGTTACGTTTTTCTATAACAGGATAGAAAATTGTATTACTCTCCCTTCCGTTGTAGTACGTTATATGCAAAAACCAAAAAAAAAAAACGATAATTACTCCTTTACAAAAATTAAATTTTAATTTTAGAACGATTCCATCACTATCATCCCAAAATGTCATGAATTCATTTACACACTTTGCTCCTTGAATAATACATTTTTAACATATTATGTTAAATTAGAAATCACCACCTTTGGCTTGAAACAAAATGATATGAAACAAAAATTTAAATTAAAAAAAAAATGGAAATATATTTACAATCTAAAGATATTTTAAATTGTTAAATAAATAGGATATTTGGCTTATACAAGTTTAATTTGCACCTGGATATTTCCAAAAATTGTATTAGAAACAGTGTTTTGCAATAAAATATTTTGAGATATTTTAGATCCTAAAATCAAAAAATCTAGGAATTACAGGGATTCGTCAGTGTTTTTGTATGAGCATTCTGTGTTCACAAAACCTCAACTTTCTCAAGAGATTTTATATATATATATATATATATATATATATATATATATAAATATATTTTAAACTTGATCCTAAATTATTTTAAAAGTAAGGTACTTTTAAAAGTCTGTATATTTTTTTTTTAATTTTTATTACCTAAAAGAAGAGATATATTAGTCCCAATAACTTGTAACTTTTTATTTATTATGTATATTTGTCTTTATTTTAAATGATAAATATAATATGGGTTCAAAAGTTATGATATTTATGTAGTAGAATTGTTCCTCAACTAAAGTTGGAATAGTAACTTAATAACTAAAATACATAACTAAATAAAATTATAAGAAAATTGCTATCACAGAATGTTTTTTTTTCACCCCATATTCCTTTGAACTTTGAATATAATAAAATTCAATTTTAAGGCAGCCTTGGTAAGAGTCCCTATTTTTTTTTGTTGAACGAGTGAAACTACTTTACTTAAAGCCTTAACAGAATACCATTCATTAAGGAGTAATGGTAGAAAAATTAACAACAACAGCAACAAAGAAATAATGGTTTACAAAAAGTGGAACCTTCAATTTTGTGCAGATTATTTATACTATTTCTGTCAATTTTGAGATTTTTAATACTATTTTACTGCTTATATCACAGCATTCCTTGTATTTCTCTACCTCCTTTTTTTTAAAAAAAAAGTTAGATTAGCTGGTGGAAGATAATTCTTCACAAATAGTTATTTTATGCTTTATTTAATTCTAGAAAATTGTATACAATATAGCTAAAGCTAATTAGTTGATCATAATTAATCATATTTTGAAGCAATTCTATAAGACAAAACAAGGAGCAAATCGAGAGCAAACAAAAAATTATATGCATAGAATGTTTTGAAAATACCATTTTGATGGCTCCTTTAACAAATTTTTATTTATCAAAAGAATAAAAGACAATGTGTAAAAATAAAGAACCTTCTTTTGAGTACATTTAATTCAATTTGCATATATTTAAATAACTTTTTTTTCTTCTTAAAATGTAAACACAAATGTACATACAGAAATTTTAATGATTTTTCCTCGTTTGTACCTACAAAAAAAAAATGTTTTGTAAAAGTACATAAAACTTACATGACAAAATAAATAAAAATAAAATATGAATGTTTATTAAATAATTATTATTTCTCAAATATACGACACAATGAACATTTATTTTATGTAAAAATTCAATTTAATTACAAAAAAAAAATTAAATATGGAAAACTTAAAATGACACACATATTGTAATGTTTTGTCAATGACTTCATAATGTATTCTTGAGACACAAATACTTTATATTCAAAGGAAATGTGTCAATATATGTTATTGGGAATGTATATCTGTTCCAAAATTTTGACAGCCCATCAAGATTTGTGCTAAATTTCAAGGACACATCCATGTAGGACGCAAAAGTCGTTCCCTGGAATGATTTTTTTGTATATGACGTCATTATATTGTATATCCACCAGTCACGTTCATCATTGGCTATAGTGGAGGTATACTAATCAATATTGTATCAAGTAATCAATGCTTAATAAATTAGGTCTTAATTCAAAGTAATTATTCTACATGAAGAGTACTCGTATGTTTTACTGAATGGTCTCAACTTGTATTTCAAGTACAATCATAATTAAAATAAATAGTACTTGACCCAAAATAAAGGTTATTTTAAGGCAACTACTTCGGTTGTATAGACAAACCAATTAATTGATTAGTAAACAGATACAAGAGTATAGTATCAAAACGCTATTCTTACCCGATCACACTCCTCAAAAGAAAGACTATTTATTTATCATTTATTAGTAATAGAAAGAACTTATAATCACTTTATATAATATTAATGATCATAGTGCCATGCAAAAGAAGCTTTAAGATTCGGGACTTTTTTCACACTAATTTACATCATATATTTGTAATTTGAACGTATTAAAAACGTATTTAATTTTTAAAAACTAAATCAAAATATTGGAAAATGAAACTTTGTTTCTATATGTTTTATCTATTTATGTTCTAAACGCTCAGAAAAGAGTCATCAGGACTCTTGGAATATTATATAGTGAATGAGTTAAGACTCGAACTTCATCAGCTCATATATGTACAGTTTCAATGAGTTATTATATTTTCACAATACTATTATTAATCATACAAGGTGTCAAAAAACCTTGAACTCTATCATAATGATAAGCTAATTTTTATCATTCAGAAAAAACTTTTTACATCTTTTATAAAAAAGATGTGCAAATTTGTTGAAGTTTCTTTCCTTTGGCTCTAGAGTGAATTATGTTAAATATTGTTTACTAGCAAACGTAGCTGTCAAAGTAAATTATAATAAAATAACTCCTTGAGAAATATATTGATAATTATGTCACTTCTGTTCGTATTATTCACTTTCATATCTTTAGTTTCAATTAATCATTCATAAATCATAACTTCATCCAATGGATGGTTAAAATTAAGGGTCTTTTTAGTGACGGTCATTTTTTTTTTTTTTGCATAGCGTCAAAATCTAGTTCAAAACATATTCATCATCTCTATAAATGTTTGTTGATACAGAGTAAAGACTATAAGGAAAGGAGGTTAAGTGCCTCAAGAAGTTACCTTTCCATATGAACGCTCAACATGAAAAAAATAAACAAAAAAACATTACACACATCTCAGATATTTCTTACTGGAATAAGAAATTAAGTAATAACATAGGTTTCCATTGGTTCTTATTAGATAAAAATGTAGGTATACTGAGATAAGAGCCTTCAACTCTCAGCATTTTATTAGACGACCGACCCACCCTTGTTTTTGTTCTTCTAATACTCTCATTTTGACTTTATTTTGAAATGATTAAAAGTTCTGTCTTGCACACTACGTACTGTTTAAATCCCTCTACACACACTCAAAATGACTCTACTTTAATTTTTTCACCTTTCTATAAATTTGACTTCCTCATTTTGTTTACAGATATTGACTGATAGTGACTAATGTATGATTAGTCGATTTTTATTAGTTCTACAGATTTTTTGTTTAGTAGAAATTAAGCTAAAGTGCCCTTGTATTATAAGCATTTAGTAATTGTAAGGAATTTAGAAATTGATCATCGCAACTTTATGTCAAATAAAAAATTATTGGTGCATTTTATTAATTTACAATAAAATACTAATTACTTTGAAGGAGTTAAATATATTTATATTTTTTAAAAAATAACATACTGGGTGCAGGGAAATTCCGTATTGCATTTTTGATTGATTCTTGAGTTTTGTGAGTTTATTTTTAATGTTTCCGGTTATCTATGCGAGCAACAGTTACATCAATATATGAACAAGGGTTTATATGTTTACAAGTACATTGATTTTAATACATCAAACAGGAGTGGAGGAACTTCATAAGAGAGTTATTGTGTACATAAGCGCTGGAGAAAAGCTCTCAAGGACATATTCAAGAGATTCGGCATACACCCGTACAATGGAAACCATGGTGGCTATAAAGGACAATATCGAAATAAATCTGTGTCTCAATTAACACCTGATCAGGGATGAAAACGGATTGAAAGAGGCAAAGCATTTATCAAATTCATGAAACGTAAGAAGCCTGTACTAATTATTGTCTTCAGTGGCGAAAAAGACTTCCTTGTGGATAAATATTTTCTAACAAAAGGAACTCCAGATATCTTGCTGAGTCTTCTGAAACTAGCGGTCCAGCAATAAGATATGTGGATGTTGCCAAATTTCCAGCAAAATCCATGATGTGGGGTTATGTTGGGAGTGATGAAACAATGAATGGGCCCACTTAAAAAAAACATCTCATGTATATAGTTCTGCCGCTACTAGATGCTACCTATAGTAAGGGAAATTATATTTAGATCCAGAATGACACAAGTTGACACACTAGTAAAGTTGTTTTCAAGAATATTTAAACAGGAAGAGGTATTCTGGTTCAAGATCGCTTGGCCTCCAAACTCACTAAACCTGAATTCCCTTGATTTCAGGATCTGAGAACATATAGAAGAATAGTTCTACAAGATTACTCACACCAATTTAGCCATTTAAAGGACTGCTGAGAGAAAATGGATCTACACGTTGAAAGAGTACGTGCAGAAGGTCTGCTCAGAGTTCAAAGCCAGAGCGGAAAAGTGTGTGGCTCCAGAGGGTCGTGTCATAGAGAAATATAGTTTTTGATAAGTCTTCATGTATGTAATGATATATTTTTAATGAAGTAAATACGAAAATTCAATATACAGCACTATTATGCTATTAAATAAATAAACTACATATATGGATTTTCCATATGTATATAATCATATGGCAACACTAGACGTTTATGAATACAAATATGTATATGTAGTAATGATTTAATTTCTATTATATATTATACATTTATGCAAACTCTTCCTGTAGCAAGTAAATATTTGTATGTATTAATAAAAACAATGTACCTAATCATTCGGAAGACATTTCTTTTTTGACATTTATTGGTAATTTTCTCCATTTTTACAGCATGTAATCGATAGTTGATCAATCATGCTGTAATATGTGGGTGCTTTTTGAAGTTTTGTCAATATTACATACGTATATATCAAGATAGAATCACTTTTCCTTATTTTCAAGAGATGTATAATCATCAAAACTGGGACCAACTATATTTTAAAAAAAATTCAGGCACGAAGAAAAACATTGTTTTCCACCATATATATTCTACCATGACCTTTAAAGTTATGACAGTATACAAAGTATGACCATGAAGGAGTGAGTGAGAAAGAATGATTATAAATGCAACTTTAATTGACATCCAAAGGGTGCCAATAGTAGACAGTATATGAGATAATCAATATGTAACGCCATTTGCACATGTCACACACACAAACACACCTCACCCCTAATGCCGACAATTCCCTGACAATTAGTTTGCCTCTTGAACAATTTAACATTCTTCATTTTCATGTAAACAAAAATATTTGAGAATTTTGTATGTAGGCCTGCGAATGTACTCGCCACTCGGGTATAAGATCACGTTCCTTTACATTAGTTACATTTGAAAATTTTACTTGAGAAAAAAATTATATTTATTATTTTGAGTGATATGTTTGCATTCATTCCGAATGAAGTGGAACCATGCATACAGTGAAAAAAATATACTGTTCGTGATGTACATTGGCGACTTTTATGGTTCCTTTATAAGACACACGGTGTTCATTGCTAAATCTTACATCAAGTTTGCAGGGCCCTGGAACAACACCGGGTCTTTAACGAGGTGTTCCATATTTTTTTATGTTGACCAAGATTCGTTTTTCATTTTTCAATTATTTTGAGAGAGTTGAATCTCCATCCATCCATTACCTGAGCATTCAAAGTCCATTCAAATAAAGTCCACCACCACTTTTTGAATCCGTAGTAGCTGCAATACGCTGCTATTTGCTGATCAAATGGGTCAAATCCCCCCCCCCCCATATACTTATATTCCACTTTATTAAAAACGTTATTCTCATGACCAAACTATAAATCAAAAATTTCATCAATATTTAACCTGAAAAGTGAGGTCAATTATATGATCTCATTATAATTGTAGTAATTTGAAATATAAGCAAGAGTAAAAACATGAAAAAGTTTCTCCAATATGTTTTCTAAAGTTTCCTAATTTTATTTAGAAATTAGGTAAAAAGGAGTATAAAAATATTAGTAATAATACTATTTAAATATTTACACTCCAAATCGTGCTAGCTTCTGAAGCATTGCATGATTTTATTTCTGAGTGGCAAGTTTACTTGCCACATTAAAATAGTTAACCACATAGCTCAATTTAAAATAAAAATTGTATCAAATTACTGCTCAATATGATTGATTAATATAAAAACAAAATTTTTAGCAAAAAATAATGCCAAAATCATTGTAAAAAAATAAATAATTTACGATTTTAATTTGTAGTTACTCGCCATTGTTTGTCTCTTACGAGGAAATGTATAATAGTGAGTATATACATAATTGTACGATGATTTAAATTAGTATAAGCCCTCAATATAACATTTAATAACTTGAAAAACATTTTTTTAGATAAAGTATTTTTCATTTTGTAGACAAATAATTAGTTCGCTACGTGGCAAGTAAATTCGTCACTCGGTATTAATGGGATAATCTTACCACTAATACCGAGTTGTTTTTGGAACAGCAAACATTAAAAATCATATGTAAGGGTTTCACCAGCCTTCAGGGCCCCACCAGAGCTTTTCGCGAGTCATTTCTTACAAGTCCGTGACGAGTCATGAGTCTTTTAGTTCAAGTTGAAATTTTATGTCGTGACGGACGAGCACAAGTCGACTTTTTGGTTTTTGGACGTTGCAGATTATAGCAACTCGAATCCTAGTCCGCCTCACACCTCTGGGGCTTGCCCAAATAAAAAATACGTAGATTTAACAACACGGCTCTTCCATTTAGAAATTGGATTGAAAGCAATTGCAAAATTACAAAGCAAAGACTTCAAAGCAATGTTGCATATATGACTGAGTTTCAATTTTGAATCCCTGCATTTGGATTTTTTCTATGACTTACTAAAATATGTAAGTATTTAGTAATTTTTAGTTTATTTTTGTATCTAATTTTGAAAAATTGATTATTTTTTTAAAATAAAATATTTATGATATTTTAGATTTAAAGTTTATCTGTAATGGTACTTAATATGCGTTGATCATGAATTTATTTGGTTAGTCTTTTCGTATCAAATTTTCTTTTTTTTGTTTGAAATACACTTTCAGTAGTCTTCAAAAAGTTTCAAAAAGAAATGAAAATCCCCATAAAAAAAAAACATAACCAAAAAAATTCTGCTAATTTAAGAAAATATAATTAATTTTATTGGAGACAATCCAGTCCAGGGAAAGTTTAATGCTAAGGATAAAAAAAATCCTCTATTTTTAGAAAAGTTTTGTTAGGAGCTGAACAAATCTTTGGTTTTCCTTATTTTCTAAAGCAAAAGAAAGTCGTTTCAAGAATAAGTAATTGATCTTCTATTTCAAAAGGAAGTATTTGATTCTAAAAGGTTCAACATTAATAGTATTGAATTGTATTGAAGGAGGAAAGTAAATTAATCTGCAAATACAGATGAATGAGTAAAGTATGGAATTTATTTGTATATTCAACTATTGGTAGAGTCACAATGAGTGATTTTAGCATCGATTTCATTGATGCTAAAATCAATATTGCGGTAGAGCTAAATTTTCTAGCAGAAGCAAATGCTCAAGTCAAATACGGACTATATAATTAGACGCATAAGAGATTCTTTTGTTGAACTGGGTAATCAATTCAAATACAAGAATCATAAGATACTTGTACAGGGAGGGAACCTCGCCTGGTAGATATTTTTCTCCTCTCCCCAATATGAGTAGGTATATGAGTTGATGAAACTAGTCCCTTACATAGAAAATCAGACTTTTTAAAATCCAATTTTGATGTCTTGTGACGTTATATGTTTCCATTTTTATGTGAATGACGTCATACGTTCATTTTTTAACTATAAGCACGGTGAGCTTTATTGTGCACTCGCAATCTTAACTCTCTCAAAAGAAAGAAAAAATTTGGAAAAACAACTGGTAGCCACCCTTCTGTATTTCTCTTATTGCCAACTTCGTAATTTTGGGTAGAGTTATTATTTGTATATACTGTACATTGATTAATTCAACCCATATATAAATCAATCGTGAATACTTGTATAATGTTCAAAAATTCCAACAAAGGGTGCACAATCCTTGATTTAATATATTTTTAGATATATAAGCCCAGGACAAAGCCAAGACATATACAGAACGATACCGAAACCAATCTTGAAAAGCGCCTCAATATGTAATAATCATGACGTTTGAGTGATAACAGAGAATGGTTGTATGTTTTAAATAATTTTATCAATTCCTTGATTAAGATTTTCTTTCACATTGAAAAATAAACTCCTCTGCAAATAATTGGAATAGTTATAATTTAAACGACTCAACCATCTAGAGTTTTTACAAAAATAAATATTAAATTATACCAACTTTACTTGATAAGCACCACATCTAAAATGGGAGGTAAGTGAAACAATCTACTTCCTCTCATTAAATTCTAATTAAAGCACATCTGTAGACTCCTCAATGAACTTCATAGAAAGTTCAGGTGTAACCGATAAAATAATATTATAGTATGAATAATATTAAATATAAGGTTTTTTGAGGCTCATGCAAAGTAGTTATATAGGACATCTGTAGTTTACCCACGACTTGGCTCATATTAATTCAATTCCTCTGAATTTTTAATTTTGTCTGAATTTAAATATGTATGTTGGAAAACAAATCAATTAAATTTTGATGGTGAAGATAGTTTTAACATTAGAAAATTAGAGTAAATGTTATAATTTGAAATAAGAAATTTTCAAAAATGAAGAAATGCAATTGTATTAATTATTATTTTTTTGGAAGTACAAGTTTATAATCTTCCACACTTTCACAGAAAAATACAGTAAAAAATAGGGCTTCACTAAAATATTTTCATCAAGCACACCTAAATATGACTTGTAAACACATGTTCATTAAATTTAAAACACATCAATTACACATCTTGTGACATGTTTTTTGAAGAGTTTTATATTAATACATTGGTGGTTTTTACTGATGAAAAGTTGTACTAAAGTTAGAATAAATAATTTTTTTTTTTTTGTCAAAAGTCATAAAATCCGGGTTGAAAAAATACGAGGTCTCGCTGACTATTTTTGGCAGACTTGTTTTTTACTCAAAATGTCATATTTTTCAATGAAGTTTATTTGATATAAAGCATATATCATTTGATCCATTCAATGAGGAATCTCCATTGGCTCAAAATTTGAGCTATTATAAAACATTATAGAACATTTTATGTATAATCAAATCAATAAAAAACATCACAGAAAAACGTTTCACCGTCTCACAGAGACACCCCTTATCTTCCATGTTAAACCCTTCTTAATATACATTTATATATTTATAATTTATTGTTTTAATATTAAATGCGTGATTTTAAAAGGTATAATTAATTACTTTGTGCAAAATAAAATGAGTATTTAATCATGCAAACTATATTTTTAATTATGGTACAATATTTTATAGGGCTTTTGTCTTTTTTTATAATGTACGTATATTGCGAAAGAACTCATTTTTTTTAATTAAGAGAAAAGATTAAAAGTAAAGTAACGATTTGTTCTTATTAGTTACATATGTACACGCTATTTATTGTCAAATAAGAGACATTTTAAACCAAAATTACAGAGTAAATACTCGTATTTCATATATGTATATACGTATAAAGTTAAAACCTTGCTTTTGTAGACAATAGCAATTTAAAAAACATTTTGTAAGATGTATAATTATATTTCATTCCCAAGAATTCAACACACAAATGTATTCTCCTTTCAGCTGTTTTCATCAGTTCTATGATTTAAAGTAGCTGACTCTGAGTATCATGAAGTCATATGTGCATCATCTATATTTAAGTCTTGTCCAAGGATGCCTTGCAAAACTATACTGACAAATTTGATATCGGCATAATATATATATGTCAAATTCTTTTTTTTTTTTTTCAAAGTCGAGTTTGCGAGTGATAAAAAAAGCTAGTTAAAAATTTTTGTACTAATGTCAAGTTTACTCTAATTTGTCTCATAATTCCATTATCATAATTGGTTGTTTTGGTACTTGAACAAGTCCTTAGAAATCAAAAAAAAAAAAAAAGCCAGGAAAGTTGATTTTTTAATATATTTGTTGTCTTCAACTAATTAATACACTTTGTAACAAACTTAAACTTTTTTGGTATCAGGGTTTTTTTAATGGTTAAATTATGTTTGCATAAATGCTAAATTAACATGAAAAATGGAAATTTTAAATTAATTTTTTTCCTTTTGTGGTCTGCAAATTTTATACCCTTAGTGCAAACTAAAAATATACAAACTCATTTTTTAAAATGAAGAAAAATTAATAATAATAATAACATTTCATAACAACGAAAGACAAAGGGTCTCATGATTTTAATCATATTTTCAACTTTTATGTATCATCAAATTAATTTAAGAAAATTGCACACAACTAAGTGAAGATGAGCAAAAATTGACCTTCTTCTTGGTTGTTGATGAAAATAATAATCAAATTTTGAACAAAAAAGATTTTTTTTAAAAATTAATTTAAATAAAAAAAGATAAGTCTTAACTTTTATAAGTAGAAAGATGTCTCATAGTACTATTAATGAATTATACTGATTAATCCATCGGAGGAACTGCAAATTCTATATATAGGTCACAAAAATTCTTGGTCATATTTGTAAAAAAAAAATTTTAATTTTTAATACCATATCAGAAGCAAATAAGGTCTCAGTTATTTCTAAGGAGAGCTTTAGATCCAGAGTGAGATACATCTGGGGCCTGTAGTTCCCTTCTAATGTGAATGATTTTTTATGGCGTGTAAAATGATTTTAGTTTCATTATTTGTACAAGTCCTGCTAATTTAGGATATTTATAAGTAGATAGGGGAAAAAATAGTGTTGAGTTTAAAAAAATAAATAAATTTATTAGTGATAATTTTTAATTTGAATTTTGTCTTCTCAGTATTGTACAAAAAGAAACTTGCTACAATTATGGGTCGATACATTTTGAATTATCCAGAGATCCTGCTGATAAAAGGATGTCCATTCTCATGCATGTCTAACTTTTTAAACTCCCCTCAATCCCCTCCTCTCTCAACTTCCATTAGTTATGTTGTAGTATTTCATATTGTCGAATAATAATTAGCTGAAAAAATAACAGAGGTAATTGCGTACACGCTCACTTAGCTCAACAAAATTACCATCCCTAGTTATACGATTACATTGAACAGTCTTAACCATGTAAAACTGGTAATATTTTTACATCTTGTGGTACAATTTAATTAATAAAGCATTTAAACAGAAGGAAATGCATATTATGGTAAAGTCATGGAGGTGTTTTTTTTAATATTTAACCAAATTATTGCATGTTCAAATTCCAAAACGGTCTAAGTATTCTTTTAATGCTCAAAGTAAGTCGGCGATTCAAATTCGAAAACCATATTAAATATAAATTAAATAAGTTATATAAATACAAAATGTTTATATTTTTCATTAGCATTAGCCAAAAAAATATGATCTTTTTTTTTTTGTTTTTGATTGACAAGTAAATGTCTTGAAAACAAAAAACAAACTAAATAAATAAAATTAAACTTAAATACAATAATAGCAATAATAAAAAACTTTACCTCATCAACTGTGTATTAGCCAAAAATTATTTAACCCAATTTTGGCATCATTTAATTCTACCATTATTCATTATTATATGTCAAAAATGGTTTTAAAAGAGGTTATATATATTTAAATGAAATCCTTAAACTAAAAAAAAAGAAAAAAATTATAGAATATTTATTTTTTATTAATGAATTCATTAAATCATGACATTCAAAAATAAGACTTGACGTCATCATTCTGGACGTCCACCATTTTGAAGGCAGTATAAACAATCAAATTTCAACAGCCATTAGATTAAAATTTCCGGATATTTTTTCTTAAATTTATATATTTTGTGACCAAATTTGGTCACTAGTTTTTGCAAAAGTATTTTCTTTCATCGTTGATGATGTACGTAGTAAATTTACATTATCATCAAATAAGAAAAACAAAAAAAAATGTTTGAAGTTCTACAACTCAAAATTAAATTATAACTTTAAGAACATACAAAGTCACCAAATCTTGGCTTGTTTAGAGCCATAGGAAAAAGAGTGTAAAAAAATTTTTTCTTTTTTAAACGATAGTTTAATATGTATTAATCTGACCTTCGAAATGAGATATTTTTTCTTAGAATTCCTGTTGAGGAATTCAGAAACACTGCCTCGTTTAAAAAAAAATAAAATACATACAAATGTGGATACTTTACTTGAAAGTTGGTATCAATAATGTTAGAGCTTAGTGTGTAGGTATGGAGGGGGGGGGGGTCTCCTATACATAGGTGGCTATACCAACTTTCAAATAATTTACAATCAGTATTCTTTAATTTATTTACGTGTACAAACATGCTTTTTGAAGCATATTGTTTTAATTTTTATTGTAGAGAAGGAATCTGAAAAATTAAATACATATGTTGTGTCATTTCAAATGAGTTCAAAAAATGTCTAAATTATATCCTCTAAATAGGATGAAGAAGAATTGCTTTGTTTTAACAAATTTTGTATGCCTTCTTTTTTTAAAAGACTCAAACGCCATCAACTGTTATGCAATCAGTAATGTGTAAATTGAAGTAGTTTCTTTATCTATTTAAGAATTGAATCTCTCTATTGCTCTACCCCTCCCTACAAAGAAAGTAACGTATATATCTATGTACTTCTCCGGGCATGTTGTATCTACCAATTATAGTGACATACCATAACCCATTCAATTAGTAGATTCGTTCATGTGAATGATGACACTATTAATATAATCATATATTTATCGTAAATATTTCTTAGTTGTCGTTCCTTATTAGTACATGTATAGTATGTATAATTTGATACTGCCTATGTACATATAGAAACATTTACTTCTCAAATACAATCGTTGTATACTAGCCTTTAAATGCCTGCATACGGCACGACATTTAATCCACAATTGTTCCATACTAGCCTTAAAATGGCAGCCTCTGTCACGCCGTTTAATTCATTTAATTCATTAATTCATTTGGCGTTTAATTAGAATTAGTAATAACATCGAACCAGCCTCAAGCAATCTCGGATGATCTTGTAGATGCTATTTTGTCTCATTATACATCCTACCAAAATCGAATATTCTTGCTGAAACTTTATATGCAACCTCAAATTCGGCCTCCTAAGCGATGTAATTGCATTTTGGTCTCGAAATGAGGCTTCAACGACCTTTGGAAACTTCAATGGCCTATGGGACGTTCCTTATGTCTTTTTCTGGATCAATAGTCTACCCTATCTCTCTAGTCCTCCTGGCTCAGCGTGATGCTCGGTCAAACTAATAATATGACTAACGCTCTCTCTCTCTCTATATATATTTAAAATTTTTCAAATATGGAGGTTCCTGAAAGATATGAAATTTCCTTACACCAAAATATTGATTCCCTCATTAGTTAATTTAAAAAAGTTATGTTTAAAGGATTTCTCAGAAATTTTTTTCATCTCTCTCCTCATGTTCTCCTATGCGCTTACAATCTCTATTAATTTTATATTTGAATTAAATTTATCCAATTAGCTACAGTTTGCAATTAAATTTGCAAATCATTCAACCGATTGCAAACTTTCATACTAAATGTTTTAATAATAATTTGCTCAATTCAAAATCAAAAATGGCTTTTGATGACATCCTTTTGTAGCAAAAAGAGGTAAAAACCGAGACGTTATGCATCCCTGAACAAAACGTCTTATAAAAAAATATAAGAAGAACTTTTGAACTTTATACATTACTTTCTCTCAGATTTTTTTTTTTTTAATTCCGCATGAAATATAATTTCATATTAGGAATTAGCATAAGATTTTGCATAGACTAAGTTAATTTCCACGTAAATGTAGTACTTTTTTCTAACTAAGCAAAACGGCTAAAGACTATTAAAGCGTAAAAACTGTCAAAAATTAAAGTAGAAAATGATAAAAAACCTAATTTGATAAAAAGATAATAACAAATTATATACAAATTGGTTATTAGTATCAAGGCTTTAAGAGTTTATTAGATGAAACTTAAAATATTTTGAAAAAATAATATATTTACTTGACAACAAAAAAGTAGGCCCAAAAAACAAAAAAAGTTGTCAAATCAGTGGACTAAAAAGCGAGAATCAGGAGAACATATATTTGATTTTCATTTTTCCTTTTTACAAAACCACTTACATTAATAATTATCTAATAACAATACAGCGGATATTTTATTCAGTACTTTTCTAAGAACAAAGAAACATATTGTCTTGAAAACCCTTCCTCATCAACTATCTCTATAAATGTTTCTGAAATTGTAAACATATAAATAAGTCAAAGTTAAATTAACTTTTTTTTTCTTGTCACAGAACCTTTTTTATAATGCATACTTTAGCTGAAAAACTTCAGATTCTTAATATTTTCATACAACTTCAACAAAGTTTCAAATTTAGAAACAGGATGCAATAATTTTGTCATATAAATAAAAAAATTATTACTGACGGCCGACAGATTAGATTCTTTAACTATCGACGCTCGCCGGGAATTTCTCTTTTTTTTCGACAATAATAATTCATAATTTAAAATATTGGTCAGGAAATGTCTTATGCAGAACCCATACTGTTATGTAAAATAACTCATTTATTTGAAAACCATTGAACTAAGATCTACGCATCAAAGTGATGGGATATAAATATTTGTTTCAAGCAATAAAAATACCATTACAATACCATAGTGTGTGTTAGTTTTATTTATGAAGATACCTTCTTTATCAGAAATGCATTTATTGATTGATATATTTATATACATTTCAAATTCGTACATAATTTATCATTTCAAATCTTCATTATTCATTGAAATAAATAGAAGTAGCTTTTTAAATACACTAGAGAGGCCCCCAATTTCGATCAAAAAACCACAAGAAGAAAGCATTCAAAAGCTAGTGGATTATTATTTTTTAATGCACAAAATGAGTATTCTACTTGGCTTTAATTAAAATTGAAGTTGGAAAATGGACCAAAAACGCTCAAAAAGTAGGGGCCGATTTTTCGAAAACTGTAGGACTCTCTAAAATTTTTTTTGCAGATTTGAAATTAATGTGAAAAATTGAATGTCTTTATACCCTAAGAATTTTTGACTGGACCAGTTTTTTTTTACAAAAAAAGCAAAAAAAAAAAAAAAAACTAAAGAAAAACATGACAAAAGGTTAAATGCAAAATTAAAGTATGTACAATCATTAAATTGTTTTACATCTAATGAAAAATTAAATGCAACAATAAATAATGCATAATAAAGTTTTTGGGGGATTTGATATCAAAATAAATAAATATGTGAAATTATATTACCTTACTCCCAAGATATTTTTGCATCTATAAAGGTACAAGCATCATCTATTGTAATTGAATTTAAAATAAAAAACACATTATTTTAGCAGATCATAATCAATTTGAGCTCTGTAATTTAAAGTTTCGATACCTTTTTATATTATTTTAAAGGTGAGCATTGATTGATGTTTAATTTTGACTTTCAATTTCACATATTAATGTATGCTGTTTTCCTCTTTTCCTTTATTCAGTAGTATTTTTACTCCTGGTTTTTGGTTGTTGTTTTTTAAAATATTTTTTTAAAGTCATCAATTATATATATATATATATATATATATATACAAAAGGCAATATTTGAGTTCATCATCCTATGTTATATATAATACACATTCACTAAAATCGACTTACATAGATTATAACTAAGGAAATGTGTATTATGGGTAGGAATGTACAAAATATGCAAATGGGTGTGTAAAATAAAAAAAAAGAAAAAACAACCTGGTAATTGACAATTTGATGAAAGTTGAGATGTTCATGACGTCTTACTGAGCTACAAGCTGCTATTTTCCTTTATATATACAAATAATAAATAATAACATTATGTATACCATAGATGAGAGGCAGAGAGTTAACTCAAATTAATGTCAGAAAATTATATAATTTTAGCATACAAGTCGTAGACAAATAATTATACGAGGACTTGTGCCCTTTTTTGTTTACATTTTATTTGCCTTATTAACCTTAATACTTGTATTTCTTTCGACTGGAAACCTTAAAAATGGGTAGAATATGCACAAAATGCAATCCAAATAACTCCTTGAGCCCTCTTCCTCCGGTGAAGTAGCTAAATTCGCTTTAAATCAATATATACTTTTTATTCAGTACTGGATTTGAAACAATAAAATAAAATGTGATCAAGACTTTAATGAATTCGATACTAAATATATCCTTAAATATGCTCCATAAAGTAAAAGTAAATAAATTATCTAATCGAGTTAGCATAAAATCCTTGATCGTTGATAATGGAGATGATAAATTTTAAAGTTATAACGAAGATCCTAGGTTAGTGAAATGACATCTAAATGAATTTGGAACAGAAGCCTTGAGAAAACTAAACTTGATACAACACGTTCAAAGTCGTAATCACGAAATAAATATTGATACTTATTTAAGGAACGTAATTGAAGAGAATTTTGATATTTTTAATTACATCACTATCAATGTCCAGCTCATCATCGTTTTAGTCAAGTTCATGCTCTATGCTAAAAAATCCGTTCTTTTTTACTACGGCATTGAAAAGTGAAAAATTGTTGTCCAAGATTAAGAAATAAATTAGGCGAAAGGATATTTCCAACATCATGTCATGTTATTACACTTGAATCACTCAATAGTATGTATCTCTCATGTGATTAGGAGGAACAGGGGATAACTGAGGAAAATGACAACAGAGTCCATAATCCGCGATAGTAAGTTCTTTCAATACATAACTATTACCATTGTAAGCTTGAGGGTTCTCAATACGATGAAGAGGATGAGGGATTCAATGTTCGTCAGATAGAACTCGGTCTCCAACAAAATTGGAGATATACAATGATCATATTGAAATTATCTCAGTAGTGAAACAATCTATGGAAACATCTCAAAAATCTGGAACCCTACAGTTAATATAATTAACATTTATTATGAAATTATAGCTTTTATTTCTGACATTTAATACTTATTATAGTTTAAGTTGGCCATTACAGCATTTGCCAACTTTTTGTAAGACGATAGATTTGAAGAAGTCTCAGAGCGATTGAAAACTCATAGTAGGAAACAAGGGATTTGGAGTAGTCCATAAAGACAATGTCAAACACATTGATGTACGGAGAATTGAAAATCCTGTCGAAAATCCAAACATGTTCACATCGATATTCGACGATTCATTCCAAGAGGCATTTTATTGAAATAATTGATTGTTTCTCAACAGAGTATTACACGTGTTACACCAATCATAAGATACCTTTACTATCAGGCAGATGTTTTCCCTTCAGAAAAATGATAACAGCTATGGAAAACAAAAAGTACTGTTCGAAGTGCCAACTCCACAAAATCTCTCACGCGGGATTTTGCTTGAAATTTACTTTCCTAGTGATTGATTAGACTTCGTAGATCTCTGACCTTAAGCAAAAAACATGGTTTTTTTTTCTTTTTAGATACAATTCGAATTCAGTGACAATAGGGAGCGTTGGTTACTAATTTGTTTTTTTACTTGCAAATATTTGCCATCGTGTGGCTGTGAATGTTTTGTAAGTTTGATATCTTGCAAACAACCATGACAAGTCTTGAGGCCCATTTGTTTTTTGAAATAAGACGTTAAGTTACTTATTGAAGCAAAAAAATGCCCTAGAGTAGTGATTAACATCTCATAAAATGGTGTCTTCATATTTTTTCATATGTTTTTTATATCAAAACAGGCTGCAAGCTGTATGCAGTTCGCATTTAGGCAATTTGAAGAGAGGAACCTTCTCAAGACATCCCACCCTAATTTATCAAGCATCTATTTTAAATGCATACGACATGATTAAAAAAGTAATGCTTCAATAAACGAATTAATATCTCATTTTACGTTATAAGTTTTTAGTTGTTTTTTGATCTGGTGGTTATGAAATGTTATTGATGGGATTTTTTGTGGAAAATTTATCGGAAAATCATAAAGTATTTGTAAGGCAAATTATATTTCACTCTTAAATAAGTTCATTATAATTTGAATGCATTTTATATGAGCCTAATTTTAAAATTCTATTTTTTTTTTAATCATCATAAAATGAAAGTTTATTGTGTGCTTCAATTTATTCATTGAACTTTGGTATGTATTAATACTTTTCATCAAAACTATATCAAAAGATGCAGGCAAAGTTTTGTATAATATTAATATTACCCCTACATGTCTTTCAGTTTTATTTTTTTGTACACTTAGTCAGTTATTTTGCAACTGAATTGGCTGAAAGAATTTATGATCTTGCTCTGATAAAATTAATTGTGTAAAGAGATGTCCAAAACGATAACTTCTATTTAAGATTCTTTTAATTACAATTAAGAGCAGAAACATTCAAGAGTTATTTAATTTATCATTTTTACCACCTATGTAAAAAAGTTGTTTATAAAATGTCAAAGTGTAATTGCATGCAATTAATTTCAAAGGCTTTTATTTGATTCATTGACACCCTTGTGCTAAATTGGGGATGAAATATCAATTACTTTAATCAAATTATTGTGATTTTGTCATAGACTCTGGTATAGTTAATGAGACAATTCATTAATGCCTGCCACCATTAGATCAACGTGAATTAAATTTAATATATAGATTTATCTGTCAAATAAAAAACTTGACAGTCACGTTGTCTAAAGCCAATTTTTCCATCGTATTACTCATTCATTTATTGTATTCCTTCATGTTTCGTTGATGCCTTGTCAATTAAAATTAACTAGTTCCAGTAATTATGAACAAAATAGGAGTCATATTGAATAAATTATTAATTAAAATGTATTCAGTTTCAGTAAAAGTCGGATAACTCGAATTTGAAGGAACTACACAATTTTGTTCTAGTTGAGAGAAATTCGAGATATGACAAATATTGAGAGTATGCTTTCTAATAGCAGAAAACATTTTTCTTTTATTTATGTAGATTGAAAAGGTTTTTTTCTTCTCTTATATATATTCATTAAGAAATAGACTGATTTTTGAGTATGCATGAAAAAAAATGTTTGACCATAAAAGGCAAATTTTAATTAGAAATTTATTACTTTTGTGTTTCTGCAACAGTTTTAAAACTGGGTACAAAAAATAACTTCTAAAAAAATTAATCTAGAGACAACCAAAGCACAGTGTTAATCTAAAAATTACGATTTTGTATTTTTGAGCCTAGAAATATGATACAAAATAACTAAAAATAATTAAATGTTCACTTAATGAGTATTTAGACGTGTAATTTGGCACAAATGTCGGCGACAGTATGAACATCTTACTAACAATTAAATTTTAGTTTCCTGGTACTTTTTGTTCATAGTACTAATATGTGAAATGACAGGGATTATTATAACATCTATATTTAGGTATTATTCAAACAGCCTATGAGACAAAATTGAATTTCAAAGTTAATGTCAATGTAATTGTTATATGAAGCCTTTTTATAAGATCTTAAACTTACTATCTACTTCTTAAAAAATCTTACTTTTTTTCCTGCTTGTTTGTTAAAAAAGAAAAGATATGCTAATTTTCTAATAAAGAAATAAAATTGTTCTAAACAACCTTCTTCAAAAGTTAATAGGATTATTTCTTTTCAAAGAATATTTTGTGAACATACAATTATTTTATGCCTAAAAATATTCTTATAACGATAACTTTTTTTGATGATTTATAAATCTATTTGAAATAAATTTTAAATTATTGAGAAATTGGTTTTTAACCCCCCCCCCCCCGTAATATGATGAGTTGACCATTTATTTAAATCTTTTTTTTTTGCCAATATCGATCAGGTAGGTCTGCAAAAAAAAAAAAATTTCTTTTAAGACGTACTGTGCCATGTACTAAAGATTTTGATATCAGGGTTGGATCTATTCTAAATGTTAAGAGCGAGTCCTAATTGTACGCCAATAGTAGTCCTAATGAGCAGTCTTGTCTATGCACATTTGGGGATTTAATAGGCATTTAATGTTGTTTTGACGAATACATTCTCTAATTCAACCTGCATTTAAAATAATGACAAGTTATTCTTGTATATGAAAGATAATTAATTAAACCTTTACTCAATTAATTAAATTGAAGTACATTACTATAATATTAAGGAAAGTGATGTCTATTAAAAGGTACTTTAATATTTGGGGCTTTTTCAAGGATGGATAATAGGGATGGAACTTATTATTTAAGTCCCATGTTCAATGTCTCTTATTGTATTTTAATAGTAGGGTATAATATCCTGATTGAGCATCACTTCAACTTGTGATGTAATTTCATTTGCTTACCTATGTATGTTTTTCGTTTCATATTTACACCAATTTCTTAATATTGCTCTCTCCTTCAAGAAATAGGAACGTATATACATAGTTGTTTATCAAAGTTGCAAATTCCTTCATAAAAATATAATACATGTTCATAAATATCAAGGCCTATAGTGAATGAACCCTCTAAAAATATGTGAGACTATAAACAACATGTACAGGGTGCATTAGGTAAATGTGAACGTTTTTTGTTGCCTCAAGTATTCATTAGAAATAGTGTCGGATTTTTTTAACCCGTAAACAACTTTAGTCTCCTTCCTCTAGTTCTTCGAATCTATATATATGCCCCATGATTTATTTTTTATAAAGACAGCCTAAACAAGTGAGTGATTTAGTTAGTTTCTAGATCAATGATTCCTAACCTTTTCTCTTTTAACTTTGAAACCCAAGGAACAACCTTTACACTCAAGAATTGTTATCAGGAGTTTAGTTTTCTGTGAAGGGGAAAAAAAATATATCTTATAAGTTCATCAGTTATTTGCTACGCGACTCACAAATAAAGTACTCCAGAGTCCATGAATATTTTTCGTAAAATTTGCACCTTAACGAGTTTCATCGCTCATATTTTTGTACAATTTTTCTCTAAAATGATTAAGTGGGATGTTATCTTGAGTAATTTGTAGAGTTTCACTAGTAAAGTCTGATTTTTTTTTATCATTTTTTGTATCAAATTGGTAGGTGAAAATAATATTGTCTATAATGGAATAACTGAACATAATATCAAATATTTGTTCATGAAACTTAAATGATATTGGCCCAGTGACTGGTTATTGAAGGTGAAACACTTCTATACATATATTATACAGCTTCAAGAGAACCAGCCTCAGTATGAAGGATCTAAATTGTTCAAAAATGACGTTTTTTTTGTTGCATTTATGTCAAAAAATCAAGTAGTGCAGTCAAAAAATAAAACAAAACCTTATAACCGGGACACTCTAATATTCATATACGAACAGAGATAAAAAGTTTTTATTCAAAACTATAATGAGGAGAATAGTTTTGAATAAAAACTTTTTGTCTCTGAATGCCGTAATTAGGAGGGGGAATCACTGCAGATAATTTGCTCGAGTCCCAAGCTTCAATGCAAAAATAAGGATCCTATTCCTTCACAATTTTACTTTCTAAAAGGATTCAATGAAATTGAATCCTTTTCAAAAAACCCTTCTACTGCAACTCCTGCTTTATCTACCTAAACCAAGGCTTCTCAAACTGTAAGGCATGTCCCATGAGAATGTAATTTTATGTATCTCCAGAGAAGGGGTGAATTTAAAAAAAAAAATATATAAATATGATATTATTATACAAAAAATGAAATTGTTGTTTGTTAGAAAGAGAAAAGGGGGGAGCATATCCTTAGATACTATGTAACGTATGGTTGGGGGGAGGGGGAGAGGGGCTGTGTCTAGTTAAAAAAAAATATAACTACTAGTTTAACCCTCTGATCCTAGGATTGTCTCTAACATAGCGAAATATTTACATAATATTGAAAATTGAACTAATAAAAAGGCCGTGCTAAATTCCTTCCATATTCAAAAATTGAAATGGATGCACACCCTACAAAGATAGATGTTATTTTAACCATTTCCTGATGCACTCTATGGGATTGTACATACCTACATACTTTCTTACTGAATATGTTAGTTTCTTTATAATAAAATTGTATCACTTATTAAAACTTTCCATGACTGAATAAATAGTTATAACTATGTCGAAATATTTTGGCTGACACACGTATGTACATATACACAATGAATTACACGCTTCTCAACTCTTTATACAACCACTGCGTACAGATATATATATATATATATATATATACACGAATGGAATGCTAGTATAATATAATAGACACATAAATCAGACTTTGTGGAACACTGAGCAGCTCTGATAAAGATTTCAATGTAAGAATGTAGGTAGGGTGTAATTTTTGTATAAATATACAAACGTATGACTTAATAAAGTGATTGCAGTTTTTTCAATATGTTTTCTTACTTTTTAGAGAGTAAATCTCTGAGTGTTTAAGGAAATTTGATGATTTATTTTTATGAAATAGTTAATTAAGCCAAATACATAAAACCCTTTTTGACATTATCATATACATTTTTTATTGTAAACATACAATCATATTGCTTTTTAACTCTTCACATCCTAAAGTAAAAAATCTATTAAGGCTCTTTGTCAACTCCATGTGCATAAGGTTATGGATACATTGTGTATCCATTTTGAATATGACTTTTCCCTACAATATATTTTAGATCTAGTAGATGGACATTGGTTGAAAATTAACTCATTTATTTTCTATAAAATATTTTTTTTTAGGTTGTTGTACCGAAAAAATAGGGACTTTATATTTACAATGGCCTTGAATTTAGTAACTTTGAGACTTTATTATGAAATAATAATGAATAATTGAAGTTTTTACTAGAGTCATTGACTTTCATTTCTGTAGAAAAAAGAAGCAAAATTGGAAAAAATCATGAAGATTTGGAAATTAAATTATTTATCCTTAATTTATTTAGAGATTTTGTGATCAATGGTTCCATTCAGAATATTTTTCTTCTTTCGATATTTCTTTTTTTATTTTTCACATGTTAACTATAATAAATTATTCAGTATCTGTTTTCCACAAAATCTGAATCAAAAGCAGCAAAAAGGAATCAAAAGCATAAATAGATAATTGAGAATAACTCATAGAATATTCAAGAAAAACTGAATATCAAATGATGAAAATAAATTTAATATTTACGCTGAATTAGGTGCAAAAGCAAGAAATAAACAAAAAAATATGTAAGCTTTTTATTTTAAAATTAAAACAAAACTTTTCTGTTCTCTAATTATGAATGAATGGCCTACTTAAATACTTACTTACTTTAAAGATCATTTCGTCATGTAAAAAAAAGTTATTAAATGAATTTGATAATATTGCCTTGCATTGGAAGATAATCAAGAACTAAATTTTCCTAAAAAAATACTTGGGCATGTGTGACAACAAAAACTCTTTCAAAGTTGTTCAAAATTTGTCTGTTGTCTTTTCATAAGCCTTGTATATAAGGTAAATATTAGGTAAATATCTATGAAATGAGACCTTCAGCTATTAGGCTACAAAATGTTCCTAAGTGTATTTTTAATCCATCCCAAATGTCTTATTTTAGTCGTCTGTCATATGGCAACAATATTCACACATGAAAATAACAGCGCTTCAATTCTCATACGGAAGCCAAAAAATGCCTTGATGATTGATTTGCAACCAAAAAAGGCCAATTTTGTTCGCGCGGCATTTTACAAATTACTTGAACGATGGGTAAAATGTGCCGCTAGCTATGGCTATTATTTTGAAGATTAAATCTGTCACCATTTTTTATCAAATAACGTTAGAAATTGAAGAATAAAGTCTCATTTCATAGTTATAGACCTGATAAAGTCGATACATACTTTAAAACTAAGCAATTACTTTTATTAATTCAAATAAAATTCTATGTTACATTAAAATGCATTTGATATTTTATGTTGTAAATAATCTTTTTTTAAGTACCCTTAAATTCTTACCTGAATCTATGAAATAAATTTGTGAGGTTTTTTTTACATCATGAATGAAATTCAAGGAAATAAACACATAAAATAATTTTTGAAATGAATGATGAACCCTTTTTTGGTTGTTGTTGTTGTGCATTCGTGCAGAATGATGCGATCAAATATTTTTTGTATACTATACCTATTCTTGTTCTTGATGATTCATTTAATGTCATTCATTATTTCTTGAGCAATGATTTTTTTAATAGAATATATCATTCTGGACATATTGAACTACTTCTAAAAAAAGGAATTGCTTAAATTAAGGTCAAAGAGTTTCAGTTTATGGCCTTCCAAGCGCAATCTATAGAGGGCTGCAGACTGGTGTCAAAAAAAGGTTTTTTATTAAAATTAATAAAGAACCAAAAAATATATGAATTTTTATTTTTATTGCTACAAATAATAAATATAAAGGGTTTTTCAACAAGAGCAACCCATTTTCTTTTTTCTAATAAAATTATAATGGTTTGCTTATTAACAAACCAACTCATTGAGTCATAAATGAGCTTCGTCGCTGACAATGATTTTTTGATGAAAAGCCTCTTAAAGTTGCCATGACCGAACTTGGATTTTGGTAATAAATTTGGATAATTTGAAATAGCTGTTCAAAGTTGTACCACGACGTGCTTTTTTGTGCACTCGCAACCTCGACTCTCAAAAGGGAAAGGAAAAATATAGAAAAACAACTGGTGGCTGCTACCTTTCTGTATTTTCCCTGTTGCCAACTTTTTAATATTGGGCAGTGTTATTATTTTGTCGTGTACTGCTCCATGATGATTTGTAAGCTATTTGTGAGTAGAAATGCAAACAAAACAAAAAAAAATATGACGTAGTTTGCTCTCCCTAATGAAATAAAAATACGTTATTCCTATTGAAAAGCCCTTTATAACGATAATACTTGGTTAAAGGCGACCTTCAAAACTTTGGTAATTAAGCAACCCCAATTTTAATGCAAAATCTAATTCAAATAAAATAGGCTTTTCACCTCAAAAATAATATCAAGTAAATTTTCTTAATATACTTGAGAAAATAGATATTTTATATTTGCATTCATTTATTACACGGGTGCTTCAAATTTGTGTACAAAGAGTTTTTGAAATGATCACCGGGACTTTGAAATGAAAACATAAGATGACTTAAAAGGCTCATTATGTTAAATTTATGCTATTAAGTTAAGATTCTTCATGCAGGAAATGTGTGGAAAATCTATCTACTTAAAAATCCTTGAAATTAGTTTGAATTTATGCATTTAAATTATATGGCCATCATTAAAAACTTTTGAATCCTTGATTTAAATAAATTATGATAACGTATTTATGCATTAACTAATACTTTGGTAGTGTCTTACAATATATGTATGCTCTCATATATTAATAGTATTATATCTAGTATTTGACCAAGGATTCACATATCCCTAGATATTTGAATACTAAAAAATATTAATATCAGTCATTTAAATGTAGATTAAATTCAAGGATATTTATTCTTCACGTCTTGGTGTACAGTGCTTCTATACTCATAGGAGACCATCCAATAAAGAGATCCTTAAGCCACCCCAGGAGGGAAAGTGTGAAAAAGATGATTTGAACAAACACAATTATATTCAGATTAGTCTATATGTGTCAAATCAGCAAAAAAGCAAGTTTGTTTTAAAATATTGAAAAGGAGAAAATCCACTTATAAGTGTATTTTTACTTCATAAATATAACCCTCAAATATTTCGGAGTCATTTTAAGACCTATAGCGCACAGTTTTTGTTAAAATAACACTTTTAATCAAAAAAGCAAGGATTGTTGCTTGTTGCAATACAGTAATTGGATAAATGTTACGACTGCACAAGGAGCTAATATGGTCCCTGAAAGAACGTCCATCTTTTTCACAGCCCCAGAGATTTATTTAGTTGCAGTTGGCTAAAACCATCTGTTCCTCTGTTTAAGAACTATTAATAATCAAATTAACACACTATTTTGCTCATCATGAATCATACTAATAATAACATCATATTCATAAATACCAGATGTTTTTTTTTCTTGATTGTGTCCAGTTTTTTTTCTTCCTTTAAATAAGTTGCAATTATTGGAATCATTATTTAATTAATCGAAATATACTATCAATACAAACGAAAGAGAAATGCTTTAAAAACTTGATAGCTGTTTTAACTCATTTTTGAAATATTTCAGATAAACTTGGTTTCTTGTTGACTTGTCTCAGATTTGTTCAGTCTGAATTTTCCTTATGTACGATTTTTTTTATCTAAAAACCATTCTAAGAAAGTCTAATCTTTATTTGTAACAAGTTTACAGTTGTAAAATTAGTTCCATATATTTGTGCAAACAAATACCCAGACTGTTTAGTGCATTATTGAGGCTTGTTTATTAAAGAAAAAATTATATATTATAATTATCCCTAATTAAAGAAATCATAATAAAGTAATAAAAATTCTCCATTTACAAATTGTGAAAGGAGGAAAATTAGATAGTTTATTATTTGCCTAAATGCAATTGGATTGCAATGTAAAATTGAAAAGAAATAGAGAGTTATCAACATTTTAACTAATTTTTTATTGATTTTTTTCTGAAGAAATTATTGGATATTTGGAAATAGTTCAATCACATTTTTTTTCTTTTTATATAGAGCCTTTTATATGAGACATTTTCTTTTAATAGGTGCAATAAACGAACATAAATGAATTTTATGATCTGATGGACCTTGGTATGTAAATTAAATGTTATATGTGCAAAAATAGAATGTTTTATACAAAAACACATCAACATTATGATAGTTTTATAGAATTAAGTGTTATAATATGCAATTACTGCTCAAAAAATTAACGTTTTAAAATCAGTAGGGCAGTTCTTCATAGTATATATTTTGACATTATTTCTCATTAACCCATGTCAATATTTTTCTTCTTCATTATTTGCAATCAGCTCATCACTTGAAAGAAAAATAAATGCTTAAAATATTAAATAATTTAGGGGAAACTGGAGAAATTTGCTCAATTGTTGCCATTTGGTTTGACTTAACACGCCAAAATTTAGCAAAAGTTAAGTTTGCAACCATTTCTCTGTTATCAATTGAATATATTTATAAGTATCAGTCGAACATTATTTCCCACATTGTATTTGAATGAGCCCCTCAAGTATTGAATATAATAAAATTGGTATATTGAATCAGTATTAATAGTTTTACTTTAGTACAATTGCAGTCGTGCTCTCACAAGTTAGCCAGAGCCCTGTTTTGGCTATTATATGTACTATATAATTTATACATGGATGTTATATTTTAATGATGCAAAAATTCATTAACAAATCCTGAATAATAAACAATTGCAACATCTGTTGCGTCTTGCCTTCTATACTGTACCTCAAATGTACCATCATTAAATGAGCCTTGAATTTTAATAAATTACATCAACTGATATAAGTTCTAGTAAAAACAATGGAAAACTGACTACATTACATACAAGAATAAAATTGTTCCTTAAAAATATTACTTTTACTCATCAAAAGCTGATAAAAAAAATTGGTATTTTTTTGTAAAATAATCACCATCTTCAATTTTGGCTATATCTTTTTCGTTTTTCGAGAAAAATGATATATTGCAACCCTTCCCCGATCTCCTTTACGTTAAACTTTGGATGTTAAGAGTTTGATCTTTAAGAAATATCCAATTGATATCTCAAATTTTAAAATATTTATTTAGATTAATACCTGTCAATAAAATATACACTTTGACAAGGATTATTCCTGATATTTTTTGATTTTTTTACACATTAATCGTAATTACTCCAAAATCGAATTAACGTATATTCCAGAAAATATTTCTGTTATTCTTTAATAACCAGGTACTGGACCTGTAAAATCTACAAGTGACTGATAATTTTTAATTCAGTTCTTTCAAATGTACTATAAAAATAATACTTATATGTTGTCTGTTTTTTTCAACTAAAATTTATTTACTTCAAAATAAATGTAGTACGTAATGCCAAAAATCATTCCGTTATATAGTAGTAGGTTGTAAACGACATTGTATAGTGTGAAAATCACATAATATCACCTACCCATTGAATAATTGAATTAATATTTGATACAAAGGGTTCAATACAGGAACAAAGTATAATTATGTATGCCAAATTATAGCCAACTCAAATACCTATTTAGGGTTTAAGCCTTTCAAACCCCGGACACATCGGTGTCCCATAAATTCAAAATGCACTGATGCACTCCATTGTGAATCGATTTTTATTTTATTTTATCTGTTTGTTAGCTAAAATGCCAAGCTATTATTCATACTCCATAGTTAGTCATAAAAAATTTGATTTGAATATTTTTCAAGTCACTGAAGGTTACGATTTTTAAATATGCAAACAAAATCATGTTTAAACCAAAATAACTTAAATTCGTTATTCAAGGAAGTTATTTGTTAGTCAAATATTTGTTACTATATAATTAAAGAATTATAAGTTTCAATTATCTTTTAGCTCATTCGAATAAATTAAAAATTATTCAAGTCTAAGTTTTTCATAAAATATCACCTGTAAAATGTACATAGCATGTGATAGATATTTTGTATGTCAAATTTCTCAATTTGTTTTATCAAGTCGAGTATAAGAATAAAGAATAAATAACTTTCAGTTAAAAATAAATTCTGATTGATTACAGGCTTGAAAGGATTTATTGATTGACATTTGAAAAATAGTTGAGTACCCAATTTCAAGGATTTACTTTTTGAACTATGGGATTAAAAGGTAATTAAACCTTTGTTATTCATTTCAATAAATAGAAATTTAGATCAGAGAAGGAATTTATATAATAGAATGCCCATGATTCATTTGATTTGAGCAAGCTAAACACACATTCTCTTCTGAAATATGAGCTTCTGTATATATTAATAATTATTCAAATATATTTATTGTTGTATGATGTTCACAATTTACAATAGGGATCGTGTATTTTTAAATCATTTAATTATTTCTTAGCAAGGTCAAAAGTTAAAAGCATGAAAAATGTTGATATTTCTTAAATAATGTGAAGCTAATGAGAAATTATCCTCCATTCAAAATAATTATATGCAATATTACTATTGAATAGTTACATGCTTAATTATATAAAGTATGAGCCCTTAGGTTTAAATGCTATAAAAGTATATAAAAATTTATCTACGTCTCTGTTTTGACAAACATTTATAATAAGTAAAAGGATACTTTCTTATATTGTTTTGATTGCCAAAACAAAAAGAAAAAGAAAAAATACTTGAAAATTGCAAGTAAAATAATATACCATTGTGTTGTGTTTTTTTATTTTTTTTAATATCATCAAATCCTGAGGGTTTTGAGTATCTTTTGAAGAGATATTTTGTTGTACATTTATATATAATATAAATGAAGAATTACCCTATAGGAAATTCAATAAATAAAGTGAGCCTATATAGCATATATGTACATGGTTGTGGGTAAGGATTTTTTAATACTTGATAGATAATAGTCTATAAAGTCCATTGCAATCAGATGTAAGCAGACATATGTTCTCGTTGGAAGTGCATTTTAGGGATTATAGCAAATGCAGCACTCGTATAACTTCTTAATAAGAAAAGATGTGGGAGATGGGATTAGTTGTGCATTGTGAAATCGGCTTATTAGACACTGCTGTTCACATATTATATAGGAACATTGTAGACTCTACACATTAAAAATCTTTAAAAAAGCTATAAGTTTATTAAAATATATTTGATATAATATTCATGATGAGATTAAATATAAACACAGTATGAAATAATCGATTGATTCATAGTTTTTTGATTTAAAAAAAGAAAGAAAAAAAGAGTTTGATGTAACAAAACAAGATCAGAGAAAAATGTTCATTTTGTTAGCACTTTTTTGAAATTCCTCTTTTTGTGTCCCATTTTGTCTTATCTTCATTCTGTTACATATAGTTATGGTGCTATTTAGCCAGGAAGAGAAATTTTTTTTTTTAGTCAGACAAAACATTAAATAAAAAAAGTGTTTTGCGTATCTTATTGTCAGGTCATTGTTATGAAACAAATATTTGCAGATGAATACATCTCCTCTACTTATGGATGATGACTAAATTATTGCTGACAGAGAAGGAATTTATTCTTAGTAATTTTTCAGACTTAAGTCCAGAAATTTTTACATTGAGAAGCAAATTTCATTAGAAAATACTTCTACTTAGGTTGTCATTTCTGTATTTTATCATGAACTTGGAAACTTAGGAAAATATCATACAAAGGAGAAATAATGAAGAAAAAATTACCATTTTCTTTTATAACTTATAAATTATTTTCATTTGCCTCTTTCCCCTATACTCAAAAATGAGTCTAATGTTTGTAATATATATTTACTAGAAAAATACAAAAAAGTTTGTTTGTAGACACCAAAAGCAAAGCTTTAAAATTTATATCTCCATTTTTGTTTTTTCAACATAACAGGATATATAAATAAGCCATTAAAATCCGTGCAAATCAAAAATAAATAATTTGTCTCCTTCAAAAAGACGCAAAGCCTACATGAGAAGGACTTTGGAAAAGTCGTAGTAGATAGGAAGCTATGTGAGTTGGTAGCAAAGTGCACCATTGACTCTAATATAATTAAAAAAATGGGGGAGTATGTTTGAAGCAAAGTCAGTGCCAGATCTAAGATCGGTTGATAGCCCGATAAAATATATCATGATATCATTCTGTCCATTATTACCCATTTATTATTATACAAACTTATTGAACAACACTTTTACAAAACATTTCACAAAATTGCACAAACTTTAAGTACCTGCTTTCGAAAATTATAATAATGAACTTGACATGAGGTTACAACATGAAACATATAAAGAAAGACTCACATGTATCTCTAGCGGATAGTTCAAGAATTGCATTAAATTAAAAAATTTAATCCATGTCTTTTATGTATTTTTTCCATTTTCAAATTATTCTGCGGGCCGTAAATTTGACAACCCTGCCCTAGGGTATAGTGGGTAGGAATGTAAATTTCATGCAAATCGGGCTTGTAAGAATCAAAGAAAGAGAAAACTAACCTGGTAACTCTGACAATTTGATGAATGTTGAGAGGGAAGCAGCTTGAGCTGTCATGACGTTTTACTGAGCTACAAGCTGCGATTCTCTTTTATATATACAAATGAAGGCATCAATAATAAACAATAACATTATGTATACTATAGATGAGAGGCAGAAAATTAACTGAAATTAATGTCAGGAAATTATATATTTTTAACTAATAATTAAGTATATGAGGACTTGAGCCCTTTTTGTTTATATTTTATTTGCTTTATTAACCTTAATGTATGCATTCCTTCATGCGAGATCTTTACTATCAGGTAGATATTCTCCCCTCAGTAATAAAGGAAGAATGATAACAGCTTTGGAAAACAAAAAGTACTGTTCGAAGAGCCAACTCCACAAGATCTCGCACACGGCATTTTGCATATTATTTACATTCCTACCTATTACACCCACCCTACCACAAAGTATATGTTATATTTTGTTATTTCATGAATGTTTATTATATGTTATAACCTTGTATATACAAGATAACTTTTCAGTTAATACATTGTATATACATATATGCACATATATAAGTTATATTGCGGGGTAAGGGAATTGAGAGGTCGGTAAGGTAAGATATTGATAGATAAATCCTTACAATTTACCTGTGGATATACTCAGTATATCCAAAACAATGTTCTTTGAAAGACAAGAAATATGTAATTATCGGAATATACATATTTCGGTATACTATTGCCGTTATAGATATTTCAAATAAGAAGTGTGTCTTCAGATTGGGAGGGGGAAAACTCAAATTGCCTAAAAGGATGAGTGAATTTGGGTTCTACTAAAACAATTATCAAGATACTTGAGAAAAAGATTTTTATAAATTTAAAGGAAAATGATCCTTGGATGATGGGGCATTCGACAAAAGAAGTGTCTTGTTACTTTTTAAGTCAAGGAATACATTATAACTTCTAGGGATTTAAAAAACGATGACATCATATATTTTAGAAGAGAAGCAGAGGATAGGAGCTATTCTATTTATGTGAGGTTCATTGGTCTCTTGAGGGACAGGAGGGGAAGAAATAGTGTAGGATCTGGACAAAAGACAGCTATAGAAGAAGAAAAAAACATTTATCAGCGGCATGCTAAGACACGTGCTGGATGGGATTAGCTGGAAGTGTAGCCGTAAAATTAATATCCTACATAATTACTGCGATGATTATAATTAAACTTGGATTATCAATGAATAAAATCCTTTAACATGGACTGACCTCAGGCTATAGAGAGCTTTTATATTTAAAAACAAGTTTTTTAATAAAAACAATAAAAGACAAAATACACAGAAAAGAGTATAATGTTAAAAAAAAAAAATAATCTTCGAAAATTATATAGAATTTCGTTTTGGAGGAGGAAAAATGGATTTTCCTTCTTTTTTTGAGGGGCCAACGGAAAGGAGTAACAGAGCAGCCTTGGGAGGAATTTTTTGTCTTTAATATAAAAGTTCTTTATTGATTTGCAAAAAATAAAAAATTATTAAAGGTATGGATGGATTGAAATATATATAAATCATTGAACTATTCATTTAATGACAATAGGAAATTGGTACGTTCTGAGAACATTTGATAAATTAACTTTTAGAAGACTTCATTAAACACCATTAAAGTGGCTTTTAGGAAATGTAAGGACCATAGTATTCAACGTCAATCAAGTAATGCTACCTTTCTATAACTATATTTATTTTTATCTGCCTTTTGTTTTGATTATTTTGTCATTTTTTACAAAATGGGGGCGCTGACATTAGGATGAAATATTAATTTAAAAAATCGGCATTGATTTTTAAAAAATTCATTGCGTTCCAGTTCCATTTGTAATGGATGGACAAAGAATGAGACAGAAGATGGGAAAAACGACGTTACTTTTTTGTTTGTTTAATTACATTCCCTTCTGTTTTATATTGCTTTTCATCAAGTAAAAATTAAAGTAATATAACAAAATAACGGAGCCGTTACTTTTATCAGTAGCTAGTTAATTTTACTCTTGAGCAAAGGTATTATTAACAGCTTTTTTTTTTGCTTTTTGCTAAATAACAAGCTCAATACATGCTATAAAGTCAAGACTTGACTCACTGGACTTTGCGATTTGAAAATGAATACAATCTCTTGATTACTAAAAGAGATATACATTCATCTAGATAAGTTTAAAAATATTCACTCTATTTAAGTATCAAAATCTAAAGAGTGCATTTTCTTAACTTCATTTCAATAAATATTGATTGGAACAACAATAGTCTTCATATCTTGAATGCTGTTGAACTACGGTAATCCTTTTTAACAAATTAGATTAAATATTAAGTTTTGAGACTTTTATGGGAAATTTGATTGCTAAATTATCATGTCCATATGTATTTACCATTCCAAGTATTATTTTAATCATCAAAAAATAAACTTTTTTAAAGAGCATCATGTTTTTTTTTAATGAGAAAATCTCGAAGGATATAGAAACTAAATAATAGTCTATCTGAAAATTCTCAATCGGTCCAAGACCAGTCAAATTTTTGTATTTTTTTCTTAGGGACTCATTTTATTGCAAGACCCATGAATTTTACATTCCAATGTTTGAAACCGATTGAACAACAGCTTGATAACAAATAAATTTTGTTTCACAATCTGATACTGAATATTGACCAAAATATCTACCAAATAAATCATTTGAGACTTATCTAAAAAAAAACAGACTCTTTGGTCAATATAACAGCAATGAATACATATATTTCAGATTTACATGAGTCTACCCATGAATAAATGTCAATAAAGGAATTGATTTCCATTATTTTCAATCTTTCAAAATTGTATAGAGCGAATCAGGGTTTTTTTTTTTTTTTGAATTAATTTTTTTGAACTAAATTAGACTTGCTCTATATAATATAATATTTTTTCGCAAAAGACTGGTAATAAATATATCAGAATTTGATTTTTTATTTTTTAACAAAAAAATAATTATATTATAACAAAGATATATAAATGATACCTTATTCTTTTCTTCCTAAATATCATATTCCCTGTGCTTTCCTCCCCTTTCATTTCCTCCATAGGAGGATTCTTCTTTGGATATATAATCCTCAAATTGATTAAGCAGACACTCTTAACTCACTTTGACAATGCTATTTTTCATATGTGAATATAAGCATATCTGTTTTCTGATTATACCACAGCAAAATAAGAAATAAACTTACAAGTTTTTACCATGAATTTGTGTACTTAATTTCTATGAAATATGAAGGTTGTAGACATTTAAAAAAAAAAACATATACTCAATGTCTGACTATATTATATATTAAACACTTGAATCTCATATCATTCTTATTTTGGGAGCAAATGCATATTTATTATAGTATTTTTTTAATCAAATGAATTCACAACTATTCTATATGATTAAAATTTTTCATCAAATAAAATGTGAACATAATTTACGCGTATATTTGTATTTATGTTACGTCCGAATATTGAATTTTGAACAAGGACGAATGGGTTAGAAGGACTTTGTTCTATGATTTGTTTTATTATTTTAGGTGCAAATAACTATTAACCACATTATGATTGATTAAAAATGAGATTCAATGCATGATGAAAAACTGTTAAGTTAATATTTTTTCTGATTCATTCCTGTTGATACGCCCCTATATAATAGGTCTATACATACAAGCTGAAATGAGATTTTCAGCTTTTAGGCAACAAATGTCGCTTGGAATGTTTTTGAACCATCTCAAATGTCATATTTTTTTCATCTAACAACAATATTCAGTTCATTGTTTGTGGAGTTTCAACCAAGAACACATTTTTGTTCCTTCTTATAAATGTCAAATTTCGTGCCTTCAAACTACATTGATTTTTTGTTATCATTTGAGGAAAAACGCTTCTAAAGCACATCAAATGCTTTGGAAGCTTACGGTGGACATGCTCTAAGTATAACACAGTGCTTTAGGTGGTTTGAAAAAGCCAAAAACATCGGCAAAAACAGATTGCTTCGGCTGCAAAGCAATGCTGTGTGTTTTCTGGGATCAGTGTGATATTATTTGACACGAGTATTTAAAACCCGGTGAACCAGTTGACGGTGCACGCTACCAACGACAATTGGTCGATTTGAATAGCGTTATACGCCAGAAATGTCCAAAATACTCGGATCAGCGTCACCATGTAATTTTTCTTGCTAATTCACCGCCACATCGAACTATAGCGACCTGGGAATTAGTGGAGACGTACGATTGGAAACCGCTGGTGCATGCAGCTTACTCACCAGACTTGACGCCATCAGATTATTACTCGTTCGCATTCCTGGCTCACGCTTGAAAAGAACAACACTTCAATTCCTGCTCAGAAACCAAAAAAATGGCTCGATGATTGTTTTGCGGCCAAAGACAGCCATTTTTTTTTTGGACCAGCATCCACAAATTGCCTAGGAGATGGAAAAATGTGTTACTAGCTATGACTATTGTTTTGAAGATTAAATTTTTGTCCGTTTTTTTACAATAAACGTTAGAAATTGAAACATTTTAGTTACAAAACTAGATGGAATGTAAACGAAACAGCAGGTCATCCGAGTTGAGTAAAAAAAATGCGTTTTTATTCTATTACTTGTTAATATATGAAATATATATTAGAAATTATATACATAGATTCATTTAATTATGAGCAAAATTTAAAAAGTTACATATGATAATATTGAAATGTAAAGTTAAATAAGTAAATATAATTTATTATTTAAATATTTCAATAATTTTTCATATGAAAATGTAAAGTTATTGAAGTGTATAAAGAGGAGGAAAAAAGTATTAATATTTATTCAAGGTCATGACCATTACTGTCGGATGTTAATATGCATTTTGCTTATAATCAAATTAGTCTGCATAATTTCTTGCAATGATATAAGTACTAGTATCAAAAAAAATTATGACTCAGTTGCTACACAAAATATAAGAATAAAAAGTAGAAACTTCCTTATTTCTAGTACTCCAAGGATATAATTTGACGTAGAGGAAAGTAAAGAAGAGAAGATATCTAAAAATAAAAAGGAAGTGAATAAATTTACAGGTCATGATGATAAGAACTTACTTAAGTCAAATAACGATTTTAGCAAACCATTACAATATACATCGTACTTTGTGGAAAGGGGAAATGTCCGTAGTTTCGTGTATTTTACTAAATAATATCTAGAAAGATTGTCTCAATATTGATTTTTTGTACGTTCAACCGCTCTACAAGAGCCATGGACTAGGGAGTTGTTAATTGTATTACGTATGACATAACGTCAGCCCAAATAATGCAAGAACTTAATGCTAAATACATAGGTTCTTTGCTATCAGTGACTAATGCATTTTTGTTGTATTTTAATCTGTAATTTTAGACTCGATTTGGACTAGAACTCTAAGTCTTGAGACTTGATTTGGACCTGTAAAAAAAATTATCAACAGTGCAGAACTGGGGGCTCGAATCGGAGAACTCTCACTAAGTTGTGTCTTCAGACGCGAATTGGACTTCAAGTGAAATGACTCGAGACATGGAAATTAATTTCGTAAATAAATAACAAAAAATTATCATTGAACAGTGTTTATCAATCAATTTATTTGTACAAACAGCTTAAGCAAATTTGTATATATTTTTCTTGTGTCAAGTATAGCTTAAGGTATTATACCTTTTGAAAAGAATTGATTAGTGAATCATTTATCATTTAGTATTTAAAGGAATGACCTTTACAAAATAAAAAACAATTTGCAATTTATATTAAATTTGTCAAGCTATTTTTAACATTAATGCTGACATTTCAAAATGAAGTTACACAACCTACATTTTATAAAATTCAAACAGGGAGTTTTAATTATTTTTGTGATCTAATTAGTTGAAGGTCTTCAAATATTACATTTCTTTATAGCTACATGTTTGTGTAAACGTTTTTGTACAAATTAGGACTTTGTACAATTTGTATCAAACAATTTATACATGCTTCAAAAAATTATGCAGACAAAATCAAAAATGCTGTGTCGGGTATATGAAAAAAATTCAAAGGATTTCCAGTCAGCAAATTATCTACAGGAGTGCTATATATAGCGTCATTATTCTGGAAATTGGCCTTCTTGGAGAAGCCAAAGATTAGAATAATAAAATATAACCCATGCTCCTTCACAAAGTAATGAATTTGTTTGTTTGTTTTTTTGCAAAATTTGTTCATATTGTTTAATAACAACTATTTTTCCAACATGACGTCCATTTTGACTTACTATATAATTTGTAACGTTAGTAAAAACACTCTTTAGAACCTGTGATTCTCTTAAATGTATGAAACTTATTTAAAAAAAAGGAATGATTGATTTAGTTATTTTTTTTTTATTTTATATTATACATTTATTTTATTTTTTTTGGCTTTCCTTATTCAAGGTTAATATATAAAAACATAAATTTTTTACCCTCCTTGGAACCACAGTTTAGAGCAGGGGTGTCTAACTCATTTCCCATTGTGGGCCACATACGACCCCTAGGTAGACGTTGTCGGCCTGATCATTAAAATTATAGCATTTCTTAGCTATAAATAACTGAAATATCATGTCTTTCCTTTGTTTTGTTTTAAAGAAGAACAAGGACATTGTTAAATTTAACTAAAAGTTTATGGAACAACACTTTTAGAAAACATTTCACAAAATTGCACAAACTTTAGGTAACCACTATAGAAAAATTATAATAATGAACTTGACATGAGATTACAACATGAAACATATTAAAAAAACTCACATGCACTCCTAGCGAATAGTTCATGAATTGCATTTAATTAATAAATTTAATCAATGTCTTTTTCCATTTTTAAATTATCCTGCGGGTCTGATTGACCCTACTTGTGAGCCGGTTTAGGCCCGCAGGCTGTATGTTTGACACCCCTGGTTTAGAGAGTACTTTAATAGATAAATGCCTTTTTCATCTAAATAAAACGGTTTATTTAAAATAAATACCTTCAACTTGACTAATCTCTTAATACATGTTACAATTTGTACTAAATCCAAATTTTAAATGCATATTAAAATAGTTATAGATTCTAAGTATTTGCCTGACTGTGCAATAAATTATACCCAACTGTGTATAGTATGAATAAATTAATTTTTTGACGATTGAATAATGTATGGGTATTTAAAGTTCGAATGAGGATGATTATATATATATATATATATATTTAAAAGTATCGTGTATCTACAAAACTGATGGATCTTAAGAAACAAACAAAAAAGTTAATTAAATTACTAGCTTTCACAATTATAATTTGTAGGTATTAGTTATTTAGAGAGGAGATAAACAAAGTCTTATATAACATAGCAAATACTTAATTATATTAGAACCATTATATATATTTTACAGGCTTTAAAGACCATTACATGTAGGTAATAATAATACATGTATTAAATTACAAAATCCCCAAATACCAAGATGTATAGAGATACTCTGTCTAATAAATGAATTCTGATCGAATATTTATCTACAAAAGTACAACAACGTTCAATCTAAAGAATTTGTTTATCCAACTTTGGAGTAACCAGTCACGTCTCGATGCCCACGAATATTCCAATTAACAATCATATTCATGCTCTACTTTACCTATGTTATCATTGAATAAAAAAATTAATTTTTTGACAAATTACAATTCATTCTATTTTATATCCGTTCAAAAATGAGTTCATAACTAATTAGTTATGGATGTATAAATAAATTAGAGCTCTGATAAGGGCAATATTTTTTTACCTAAAAATGAAGGCTCTATAAGTAAAAAGTGGGTTGGAACCCTAATTATACCCATACAGTAAGTTTTTTTTTTGGATGCAATGGTGTCTCATGAAGCACATGTGTGTTTTGCCTGACGCATAATGCATATTTTGCTTATTAACAAATCCATTGAGCCTTAAATAAGCTTAGCCACTGAAAATGATTTTTCCTCTTTAAAGTTGCCACGATTTGGATAATTTGCAAAGGTTCCTCAAGGTTGGACTGCTCCATGAAGATGATTTGTAAGCTATTTGTTAGTAGAAATGTAAACAAAACAAAAACAAATATGACGCAGTTCGCCGTTCTTTATGAAATAAAAATCCGTCATCCCTATTGAAAAACCCTTTATAAGTCATTTCATGGTGACCTTCTAAGTGTGGTTTAAAAAAATAAACAAACAAGAGTCAACGATAATATAAAAGATATAAACAAGAGTAGTAAGTCTATGAAACCATTAATTAATTATCTCCTCGAAATCAATCGCCAGATTTTATATATAATAAAGAAGTGAGTCATCATTTGTATAAAATAATAAGAGATATGGGAAAGAAGAGACATTTGATATGTGTAAAAAAATAAGAAAGCCGATCAATTAATGATGTCTAAGTCTTTTAATAACGGAGAGGGAATACCAAGCTCTTATTATTTGGCTACTTTGCCTCGAAGTAACTTTCTTTAACCCAAATAAGTACATCACACAAAAAAAAAAGAATTAAGAAGCCATAATTTGTGATTTTTGTGGCATTTGTTCATTGTAAAGGATATAAATATAATTTAACATTATTTTACTTCATTTGTAATGTCAAAACCTATTCATTTATCAAAGATGTGTGCGCTCTATGAAAATCAAGAAAAAATGATGACAAAAATTAGTAAATATGTTATATAATATTTAACTTGCCATTAGCCAACTAACAGTATTTAGAAGTGCTCAATGCTTGCCGAGAAGGGCTCTTTTTCACATAATAATAATAATAAAAAATAGCTAGGAATAATTTAGGAATTTATTCAATTTCCTCACACTTTCGGCTGTTGGGCTGGCTGTGGCAGTTTAAATTGAGATTGGAAACATACATTTGTATTTGCACTAACAGGATCTCAGAGGTCTGTTATTATAATTATGCGCAGTGGGGAAAAAATAACCATAACTATGTTTTCGATTCAAAGTCCCCTAATGACATCACATCTTTATGCTACTCTCTTATTCACTAGGAAAAAATATATATGTCAATCAACTCACTATACCATCCTTTATTTCCATTTTCATTTCATCCTAGCGATTTTAGCTATTAGTAAGGAAAATTAACGATTTAAAAAACTGCATAAAGTCATCTATGGACAATTATAGTCCCTTAAAGAAAAATTCAGCTCTATAGAAGCAGGTATTTTGGAGTTTAGCCGGAATGATACAAGTTTGATGAACAAATTATATATATATATATATATATTAGAATATTAGTTTACAAAATAATTCATTATTTTGTATAGAATAATAATATAAAATCATGTTCCAACCTATTTATAGAGTTTTTTTTATTAATAAAAACTTTTTGATAATGAAAATGAATAACAGATGTGCAAAGTAATTGTAATTTAGATTTAATTCATTTATTGGAATAATTATGTAAATGACTATCGAAGCCTTCATTAAGAAAAAAAAGATAATAATTTAATATTTTTAGTAATAATAGTTGCCAATTTGTAATAATGATTTGTTAATATTTTTAATTATTTTCAAAGTAAGTGAAAGGTATTTAAATATTAGTTTCAAATAAATTATAATAACATCTCAATAATTACTACATTCTTGATTTTCTTATATATGTATAATGATTTTAGATATTGATATTGTAGAATTAGTGGATGCTTTAGGACAAGGGTTCTTTATCTGCTACATAGTGAGCCTTCTGGGAGAGACAATTCATATATTACATAGTTATTCACATATATTGTTAATAATGTGAGGAGTTTTAGTTTTAGTTTTCATAGGAGTTTATGTGAGGAGAAGTGATTTGAAGTCACATGAAACCTAGAAATCCGAAGAAATTGAGATAATTGTTAGGTTTTTGGATCTACAAAATAGAACCTTTACAGATGTCCCTGTCAATTTAAAAACCAATCGTATTATCCATTGTTATCAATCCTTACTTGGTATTTAAATATATTAAACTGATGTCTTACTCAATGTTCAAACCTTATAAAAATTTTTGTGTAAAAAATCACATATTTTTTTAATATTAGGGTTTCAAATGTGTTTCTTTTTTCCCCGGCATATATGTAGATGCATTGGGATGTCAATCCATGTGGAGTGAACATTAAGTATTGAATTAATTCAAGATCTTAACCCTTAATTTAATGATTACAAAATTTAGAAGTCACTTTTAACTTGAGAAAATTACATTTTTTTTGTTTTGAAAATTTCATATTCTTCTTTCATTATGGTCCAAATACCTTGAAATATAATTTTCCTAAATGATACTCTTTTTTTAGTTAAATAAAAGAGGTAAAATAAATGTACCGTGTATACCGCGCATTCATTTTCTCCTATTTGATATAATAATACATTTAGCATTCATTGCAACTATAAGCGTCAAACAATGTCATTTAGAGCGGTTTATATCTGTAACTTAAAACTTGTTTACTTGTTACTTTATTGTCAAATATGTATTAAAGATTACTCTAAATTTTTTTTTGTTTTAAAGAGGAAGAAATATAAATATATAATTTAGCACAGTCATTTTTGAGTGACATGTTTCATTGGTATACTGCAATATAACAAAAATGTCATTTCAAATTTTTGGCAGATATATTAATGAATGTATGAATTTGAAATCATTTTATACATATTTTTTATTTATTTGATAAATGTAATTTTTATTCGTCACACAAACATCAAAGTCAATGTATATGTAATTTCAATCATTCGAATTGCCTCCTTGTTACTTTTGAGTATGAAGTAACTTACATTTTTGTATGTTTTGTTTTTTACGTGTTTAATTAAAGTTGTGAAATTTTTGCAGAGTACAAAATTAACATTTTTTTTCTTCCTAAGAAATAAAACCACGGAATGTAGATACAGAAGTTATAATTTCTTTTTGCATAATTTATAGTAGTTTCCTCTTTTCAAAAGTATGACAAAAAAGGTAGAGAATTTACATATACGTAATTTATTACCGTTTGACAATTAGAAATATCTATGACAATGAATCATACTAAGTACAAACCATGGAATGGAAGCAATATAACAGAAATATTATTTGTCTAAAGTCTTAATTTTCATTTGAATAAAGTTTTTAAAAACTTTATTAAGTTACGTAAAACTAACAATGACTCAAATCCTGATTTTAAAAACTTTTCCATAGCTTTCAAGGAATGACTTATAATTAAATAAATATATGTTAAAAAAAAATGTCAATCTGAGTAATGACATTTTTTTAAAATAATACTACTACTTTTTCGAAGATCTATATAGAAAAAAAATTGATCTAATTATGCATATGTCAAAAACTATTTGAACTGTTATTTCACTTACCTGTAGCATAGAATATAATAAATGGTTTTATTATATCAATTATACATACATATGTATATTAGACTAGATATCAATTTGAGGGGAAAACTGTTTAATTTCTTTTCATATAGGTATACATACTTAAATGTACCTTGTTAGTTAATATTTAGGGAATGGTGGGTGAGGAGAGGAGAGAGAAGGTTATCTCTTGGGAGATGGGTTATATCGTACGTAATAATATCTCCAGAAAGTTTTTAAAGTACATACATGCAAACTCCTAAATATACATACTCATATTTGTATTTAGAAAAAGACCATAATTCTATACAAAAAGATAAATACTAATATTTGTATATGAGAAATCGTCTAATACTACAATGGACAAAAAAATCCGGAATCAAAAAATCTTAATTCCACTCTTTCCAACCCAGAGAACACCAGTGTCCCATAAATTCAAAGTGAGCTAATGTGCTCCATTGTCAAATGATTATTGTTTTCTTTTTTTGATTGCTAAGATGTGAAGCTATTATTCATATTTCATAGTTAGTCATAAAAAAAATTGATTTGAATAATTTGTAAGGTACTGAGAGTTACGGTTTGTACAACTGCAAAAAAATCATGTTTAAACCAAAATAACTTAAATTCGTTTTTCAAGGAAGTAATTTGTTAATATAGTATATTTAAAGAATTATAAGTTTAAAGTATCTTTTAGTTCTAATGCATACATTAGAAATTATTCAATTCTAAGTTCTTTGGGTCACAGGTGACCCTCTGGGTGTGAAGGGAGTTATTTTATAAATGTATCAACAGAAATTGCCTCATAAAATATCATCTGTAAAATGTACACAACATGTGATATATATTTTTTATTTAAAATTTTTCAATTTTTTTGTCAAATAGAGTATAAGAGTAAAGAATAAATGTACCTAAAGATATAAAAAATATGATAAAGGTACTGATAAACCGTGTATTTTTAAGGATGAAAAAATTTCCCTTCACACCCATAGGGACACCAGTGTTCCATAATTTCTTATAGAAACGGGTTGAGTTACAATTTTTTTATAATCAAATTAGGTTAGTATGGTTATTATGATCTTAAAAAGCAGAACGTCCATTCTAAAATACTTTCCGAAACCTTTCGGTTGTGAAAGAGTGAATCATTGAAATTCATTTCACCCCCCCCCCCCTCAATGTAATGCAAATGTGCCAACGTTTATTTTCTATTTTCAAGACAGTTACAATAATATTACTTAGTCGATAGTTACAGAACAATAATTGCTGAGTTCAGGTATTATGTATTTCGAGAAATAAACCACAGATTCTCATTTGAAAAAGAATAGACCCTGGAATATTCATTGTAACTTTTATGGTTTTCACACAGCATTTCTCACAATTGTATTTTCGTCACCATCTTTCACATACTAAAAAAAAAAAACCGAACAGTTTGATTTAAGCTCTTCCCAAAAACACCTGAATATTTTGACATGTAATTTGACATAGATGTCAGGTATAGTAGTAGTGCCAACTTAAAAACATATCATTTGTCCCTATCTGAATCCCCTCCCCAAAAATAATTCAAATTTCCCGCTGATTTTTGCTCATAGAAGTAAATTGGCTTTTTTTCATCTTTTTCTTCATAGAGGGATGGTCAAACAAGTTGGTTCTCTTGAGTGTGAATATGTAAATATTATGAGATGATATAAAACTTAGTCGCTGCTTGGGAAATCCGGCCTTTTTAAATTTAATTATGATGTTTTGGAACGTCATGTCTTCATCGTTGTTATTTTTACACCAGTGAGGTCATCATACGCTCATTTTTTATGCTTCAGCCTGAGATATTTATTTATTTAAGGCAAATTTATAATTTTAACGAATCTATTTGTTGACTATGAAGTGTATTCTACTTTCCTATCAATGACATGGTCTTTTTCATTGTTACTTACATATATAGTTGAGTGGACGACATTAAAAATTGATTTAGGATCAAAGGTTGTTTCATCAATTCATTTTAATTTTTGTCTCTTCCTCAGCTCAAAGTCATTCACAGTAGAGTAAAGATGTGTTAGTGAACAAAAAGTTGCTTAAAATTAAGTTCAAGAGATTTTAAACATATTTAAATGTCAATACAAGAATAAGAAGGAAAAAGGTTCATTTATGTGAAGAAAAAAGTAAGACGACAACTTCTCTATTCCCCAAATTTTAGGATTATGATGGGATAAAGAGAGTCAGGGTTATCGTGATTAATAAGATGTATCGATTGTACAATGGTATAATGACAATATCTTGATAATTAAGTGACAGAAGCAAAATTTGCATCCTCCAATGTGTCAAATTGAAGAGGAAGATGACAATTGTCATTCCCTTATTCTTTCGAAAGGTGAAAGGAGCAATCATTTCCTAGTTTTATTCAAGGTAGAATCAAAATACGAACTGTTGAGCCTTCTGGTTTGTTATGGGTCCGCGTGTAGTTGCTTGTGGGACAGTTTGTTTTCAGCCATGGAAGCACAATATACCTCAGAAACTCGGTGTAGATGCTGTTAATTTTCTCCGTCAGCCTGAAGGAATATGGGGGCAGGACCTTACCGTTAGAGGCCATGACCCCCAGGACCATCATCAGCCCAGGATCCTTTGTCCTGTGGATGCCTTTGACCTCTTCTATTGACTGTGCTAGGTAGTGATCATACCTGCAGTTGTAAGCTACGGTGAACACTTTCTTTTCGTAGAAGATCCTTACTGTGTTCGAGCTTATACGCTGGATGGTCTGGATTTTGTGGCACCTTTCGAACCTTCTTTCCTTTAATTTTGTCATGAGGAGATGCATACGAACTCGTGAGTACGACTTAAGGCCCAGATCTTGGGTTACACTCTTGTGCATGGTTCTTAGGCTCACATTCATGTCCTTACAAAGTCGACTGATTGAAATGGTGAGGTCCTTCTTCACCTTGTTCTTGAGGGCTGCTATATAGTCTCAATTCCTTTTCTGTTTGTGGTCATCACTGCCAGAGGCCCTGTTTGTACTTTTACCACAAGATTTGGCCCTGGCAACATTGTAGGCCGTAGCCAGGGACTTCTCGACCATGGTAGCGATCTCCCTTTTATTAACATTGACATCGAGGAGATCCGAGATACGCTCATGAATTTTCTTCTCCTTGCCCATGGCGACGAGTAAGAAAAAAGTTTTAATGATATTTATTGTTTAGTTAGTTGCAGTTATCAGGAACTTTTAATGACAAAATTCTCCAAATCTAACAATTGAGGAGAAAGGGCAATGTAAAGTATTTTCTAAATTTGGGTTAAAAATCCTGTACATGTTTTGTTTCATAGAAATATAGTTCAAAGTTCACTCATCCTTTGCCTATCTCCATCAATCGAGCTGATCTATCATGGGTAAGTGAGTAGTTTAAGGAAAACAATACAGAGAAAACCAAAGAAAGAGTTGATTGAGGGGCGTGACTAAAGAACAATTTGATGTGTATATCGCCTAACAAATATTTCTTTCAATTACGTGTGAAAAGGGGTTGAACTGAGATGCAAGAACAGACCTTATTCACTAGATGTTTTGGATAAATGTTCACATTTATGTGAACCAAGTTTTAAGCTTGATCTCCTATCTTATCAGATACTTGAAAGGGCATCTACGGAGCTAGATGGTGAGGGCTTCCCACACGCTCAACTTGAAACAACCTTACGGGATGACGGGTTTCTTTTTATAACAATGTAAGCCTTTGAGCTTTTTCTATTTTGATGTAATCAACAATTTATCAGACTACTTCTCCTTTCAAATGACTTGGCAAAGAACACACTATTAAATAAGATTTGACGTGTAAATGCCAAGGATAACATCATCTTCAAAGAAAAATTTACAGCTGGCATCAGAAAAGTACCAAAGTGTGTAAAAAAAACAACGGTCAGTTTTGATTTAAAAATACCACTTTTTTTCATTTTAAAGGATCCAACTAAACGGGATCTACACTAACATACCCTATGTACACCAATAGTAATCCGATTATTGCAATAACCAAAAATAGTTCGGATGGTTGGCTCTGTAGACATACTGAATTGTTTGAATCCGGACTTTTGTAAACAAAAGGCCTACTATATGGTATGTGTGATATAAACCAACTTTTATTTCTTAAAAATCTTCTTTTTTAAAATAAAAACTGTTCTTTACCAAAACTCAGAATGATTAAATTTCGTACTAAATGGTATATTCTTCTATATTTTTTCTCTCATGCGAAATACTGTTGTTTTCTCATATAGGTAGGTATTTCTTCATTTCTAACCATTATTAGAAAGAACAAGAAGGATGTACAATATTACTATAGATAATGGGTTATGTCTCACAAAATATGTTTCTTTCTTTTTAACCTCATTTGCCATCAAATATTTTTTATCTGTATATTGCCATGGGTATTATTATACACTCATATCTGCTTGATTATATATTATGGGTAATATATGTGCAGCCAAAAATGGAATTAGACAAATAAAAACGTGTGTAAAGTGTACAAACATCATTTGTTTCATAAACAGTATCACGTGGAACAGGAGCATTTTGAGACAAAGTTTTTAGTCACCCTTTTCCTGCCTTTTTAGCCTAGAATGACACTTGATTATTAAATATTTTCTTTGTGAGTGCATTGGACTATCATCAGTGTTTTAATTTTACAGTATAGTCATTATACTTGAATCTCCAAAAAGTCAAGAATTTTGGTGATAAAACACGAAAGTTTGTCTTGAAACTCGAACTTTGTGTTCGAATTCGTTCCTAGCGTATGGTTGGCTGTTTGAAAATAAAGACTCGTTCTCTAGTCTCGTGGAACAAAAACTAAATATTTTGTATATATAAAAAAACAGACATTCCCGGCAAGTGTCAGTTGACTTTTTATTGAGAGGTCACACAAATGACCTTTGAAGGATGTAACTTTCCAAATATCATTCTTTCAAAAAAAAAAAAAAAAAAGCAGAAGAATATTCCTTGATGGAGTCAAAAAATAATAATTAATTTAACAACAGAACCCACTAGGCTACTTATCACTTTTTACGAAATGATAATTAATTATCAATCTAATCCACCAGTTATTTTAATAAATAATTCCCCACGAGGTTTGATTATTACAAAGTGTTGCCCGTTGGTAACCTTATATATATTTTAAAAGACAAACACACTATTGCCTCTTGTCTTTAAGATTCATACGTTATCAGTTTCTTTATCCATGGTAACCATATCGTTTTTGATATTATTAGAAGGCTCATTTTTTTACACGCCAGGAAACTGGTAAGAATATAACATCTATTTCCTCATAGATTTACCATCTTTAAAAGGTAAATTTCAGCAATTTTACATGAAAGTTGTTTCAGGGAAATGGTTTTGAAAAAGGGAAACATTATTAACTTCACGTTCAAAATGGTTCAAATATCGAAGGATGATAAATACACACGTTTTCTTATTTCTGTTCATGAGTGGGCTAGCACCTCTTTGTTCTAATTGAAAACAGTTTTAAGCCTCCCCCTTAATGTCCAGAGTGAACATATTCGTTTAAATTTTATAGTCAAACTCTTTCTATTTGTTTACAATGCAAAAAAAGAATCATTTAATTCTTTAGTCTATTAATTATTGAATGTAAATAAAAAGTTGCATTAAAATTTTAAACTTTTTTTTTTCAAACATATGATAGCAACATTTCGGTTGATTCTTAAAGGTTTGCTTATTTTACATCCATTTAAATTGTATTTAATTGTGTTCTTAATAAATGAATTTAATGTGGGTTTTTTTTTCCTGTTTTGAATTATCATGGTTCTATAATTCATAAATTTTGGAACTCTATTCTGTTGTTGAATTATATTTTTTTGCGGCATAGTATATATATATATATTGTAAGACTTTTTTAGATATCATCCTTATTTTCTGCTTTAATTATTCAACTTAATTATAGTTTGGATTAAAGCAATGGTCACAGATTGTACTAAAGGCAAATTGTACTCTCAAATTAACGACAAACATTTATGTTTATAAAAATTAAAAAGGGCTTTTGATTGTTAGATAATACTTGAATTTCAGTAGAAAATTAATGAACATAAAATAAATTATTCAGATATTCTAAATTCAAAAAATGTACTACTTATAGCTCAGGGTATTTTCACGACCTTCAAAACTAAAAAATTGAAGTAAACCAACTAAGGCGCACGCCAATTAGCCTCCCCTTCCCCTATTATCCGTTTTGTTCCATAATAATAATAATAAGTACCAGATCCAAAAAGTCCATATTGGTCGATCTCTACTCTTGATATAAATATCATATTTAAAATGATCTGCACGATTGTATAAAATCCTTTTCCTCTTTTTATAATAAAGTAAAATTCCTTCCTATCTGTGCGGACGTGTGCCTCCTCTTGGAATCTAAACCATTAGACTTTCATCTAAATATTCATTTTTTTTAGTTGATAATATATGTATATAAATTTTTAAATAAGTATTTTATACTTCAAATTGAAATCATTTACCTACGGTAATGTACACGGAATATAGACATACTTTAAAATAATATAAATATTTCATTTCTTCAAGTTATAGTCTTTTATACACCAATATAATGGTGCTTTAGGATCACAGTTATGTGTATTTTCTTTTACATATGAATAATCATATTTGACTTCATTTTCGTAAAAAACATACAAAGAATTGTCTCAAAAAATAAACAATTAATTATGAAAATTTATCGAATTTAACCATGATCTGCCATTGCTAAATCGTTGCTTGTATAATATTATCAAATAAATTTTGTGAATTGTCTCACTCTTAGTAATTACATTGCTTAAAAATGGCCTGAAAACTTTTGCATGACTAAAATCATTCTTCTTAATATTACTTTTGTCAGTTTTAAAATTCTCTTTAACACTTTTCAATCGATAATAAGCATTAAATTTGCTATAATATATACACTTTATGTATTGATCAAACTATTAAACTTGATCAAGTATCATTTAGTAAAAGGAAAAAAAAAAAAAAAGTTAATTGAACAATTAAATTTTTGATGAAATTATGCTGGTCATATCCACTCAACCAATCTTGAAGTCAGTTTAAAATACGGTTTTCTTTTCTCATTTTTGAAAAAAAAAACCTATATTGGTATTTTTTTTTTTTTTTGGTATTAAGACAAGCTCTTAGAGTGAATTTTGACATTTTCCAATTATATAAAAAAAGCAAATGTCAGAAATATTACCCCTTTCTCAAGGTTTTTCTCAAGATTGTTAGAAAATATCTTAAATATCAATCTGTTCTGGCGAAGAAGGAACACACAAGACATTGTTATTTGGTTTTTAAAAGGAGTCAAAATGTTTATTTTTTGTGTTGTACATATGACGTATATTTTTTTTCTCTATATTTCGCTTCCTCATTTCCGATTTTTTGAAAGCAAATCCATAATATATTATTGATGATCAATACACTTTTATTTCTTTTGAAGGTCAAATATTAAGAAATTAAATTCTTATTTGTCATTTAAACTATAAAAAACCCTCTGTATTGAACTCTTGTAAGCAGTACAAGTGATAGAAATTTTTATATGTTAACTAAAAGGCAAAAGGTTTTGTGATATCAAATTCATTTTGGTGCATTTTAATAATATTTATATTTACTCTTTGAAAATTTAAATACCACTCTTGAATGGAGAATGTATCTGTTTTGTTTTACAACAGATGCAAAAACGAAGTGCTGTGCGTTTTATTGAAAATGGCTTCAAACATATAGTTAATTTAAAAAAGGCATGGCAAGTAATCAAAAATATAAAAAAACACAACTAATTACATATATATTTTGCAAACAAATACAACAAGGATCAGGTATCGTAACCAAAGAATTTTTATAATGTTTTTGTTGACTTATGTAATTATATGAAACATAATATTTATTTATATGTTAAAATATATTTATCCTAATTTTAATTAAAATAAATTTAATACGTATTTACTTTCGGTTGAGCCTATTTATTTAATTATCTTAAATAAATAATATACAAACATATTTTGTCTACATATTGGTATGTAGTATGTTGGCTCATAAATTAAAAAAAATGTATTTTTTAAAGTTAATTCATAATGAGCTAGCTTGTTGTTAAATATATATATATATATATATCTTTGCATAGACAAAATGAGACAAACGAAGCAATATTTGTAATAAAGGTAGGCATTTAAATTGTGATCTGTTTTTATCAAGCCTTAGATTCCTTTGAAAACGGTCACGAAACCTAAGAATGATGAAGTTGTGTGAGTCTTTGAATTGATTGTTGTTGTTTTGAGTTAGAAGTAAGATTATGACACATCAAATACTGAATGACTCAAAACTTCACTCAATAAAAATATCCTTGTTTTTAGTATAAATTTTATTGGTTTATAAAACGCGTGAGTCTTTTGTGAACATACATATTTAGGATCAAATTAAATATCAATATTATAATTAAGAGAATTAATGCTTACCTTATCTTCTCTAATATTGAGAATGAATGTGGTTATAAAAAACAATTTTTGTTATTTATGTCTCGATACCTTAATCATCTTGATCATAGGCCATTAAATTTTGATACAGTGTCTTTTTATGAATTATTATTATGCAATTTGTAATCGATTTTTTTGTGAAAATAGTTTTTTTTTCTTTGAAATCTTTTTATTTTCCTTGTTCTTATCATTACTTGCCAAGGTTTGTTATCTATTTTTTCAGTCCAAGGCGTACATGCTACCACTAATGTAGTTAGAAGTTGATATACCATATATTACACGCAACCTCATCAAAAGTATTTTGCTCATATTTCTTACCCCAAATTTGCTTCAAATTTTAGTTAATATATAGATAAAAACAACGTTTCAACAATGATAATAACAAGTTGTATCTTATTGAGACCCACAATAAATGTTGTTAATATTATTTATTTTTGTAAATGTATTTTTTTCTCTATGTCTTAAAATTTGGAGAAGAACTTTTAGCAATTTAATTCATATCTATGAGTATAAAATGGATGAATACTTCAAGATATGCTATAAAATTTAAATAATATAACAATTTGTATCTTTCAATTTTTGAGGTAAACCACGTTCAAAAAAGTATGTGAACTAAAGGAAGGGTAAGACACTTGAAAACTAAAGGGAAAATCATACTTTTTTATAGATTTATCTAAGAAAATAATAGATTCTAAGGAAATTCTATCTTTCTTTAAGAACTTCTTTAAAATTCATGGGAATTTTCATTTCTCCAAAATAATACAATTCTTTGTATACTTATTACAACTCCCACAGAACTAAAAAGTTGCATAATCACAAATATATATATATATGCAAGTTGTTTTGTTTTTTATAAAAAAAAATCAAAATAGTAAATATGACTTTAAAAATTCCCATTTTTAACTCTGAACTTTGTGTACTATGCCCAAAATATTATGAGGGATTTTGCTATTGGTGTATTTGTAATCTTTTCTACAAATATAAAAGACCGTGGTGTTGTAAAAAATGCCCCTTGAATGGTGGGGACACTTTAATTCATTTATAAAGCTTTTTTTGCAAAGAGTTTATAATGAAAAGTTGCAAGTATATTGAGTTATTAGCTGAGAAACAAACGGCTAAAGTTAGCCGATTTTTCCTTTAACCGGTTAACTTAATCCCATCATTTCTTTTAGCGGTCGTTAAGTCTGTGAATTGATGATATAATTTTATTTTCTTAACAAGCATACTGAGAGACAAAGTACTATATATCTCTACATTGACGGGGTTTTTTTTGTCATGTAAAATTTGTTTTATAATGCAGTCTCATCTAAGTTACATCAAATAAAGATCTATTTAAGGAGCATTTTGATTAGTGTATATGTACACATTGTTTCTCATTATAGGACAATTACGTTGCTATAATTATTTTCTCTCTTACAACTAGACAAGGAGTGAGTAATTTCCCTTTTGACTCTTAAACACTTGAACAAGCATTCATCAATACTTTTTCAATTTGTATACTATAAAATCATTTATTAGTTATTGGCATGGGATACACTTATGACTGGTCTCTGACGTCATCATCATTTCCTTTGTTAAGTTTAACAACTTTTTCCCGTTCACCAATTTGAAAACCATTCTGAAACCGGTTTACGTAGGAACACGAGTTATTAGTTATCATAAATAACTGTTTTTATTGACATAAATTTGAATAAATTACAATGAATGTGTTTTGAAGCGGGCCTATTCATTTTTCCCCATATCAGTAATATGATGGACTTAGAAATAATGTTTTAGTATATCTTTAAAGTGATTGCAAAGATATCTGTTTTATATCAAGGCTCTTATTGCGTTTTATTAATGGGTGAGAACAAAACAGGGGACTTCTAATGATCCTTATTCTTCTGTTACTACCATCAATTTTCCCTTCTAGTTAATGATAACAAATGAAAGAAGTTAATCTTTGTCAATATTGAAAAATGTTTTGCTTGTTTAAAAAATACAGATTTGTATAGAACTTGTTCTAATAATAAGTTAACAATGTACAAAAGATTTCAGGGATCCTTCTATATAATAAATCCTCAAGTTTGTCTGTGTGTCCGTAACCCCTCGTATCTCCGGAACCCCTTACTCTATGGTAATGAAATTTTGTATGCGTAATCTACACGTCATATGGAAGATTTAAACGGAAAAAAATTTCGAGAAATCGAAAAAAAAATTTCGCGATTTTTTTTTCAAAAAAAAGGATTGGATCTGACGTCGTCAACTTTGACAAACTGAATATTACGCTACGCATCAATACTGTTTTGTTTGTTTTGAACGGCGGGCTTCAAATGCCGGAGGCCTCGCCATAAGCGCCGAAGACGCCGTCAATGGCGAGTTTTTGAAAAATTTCAAACTTTTATTTTAATTCAATTAACTATTTATTCATGTATGTACTTAGTAAAGCCCATAAAATTGAATTTAAATTCTTAAAGTTCATACAGTGGATTCTCAATACTCAAATGGCATTCGTTTCAGTGAGCGGTTTATGTAAAGAAAAACTCAAGAATTGAGATTAGTGAAAAAAAAACTTTGCTTAGACTATGAAAAATTACAAAGTAGGTAGAGGAGATGAGAAGAAGAAAAGGAAGGACTATGGTCATTTGTTAGAAGACAAATTACCTCTCGTCATAACGTTTAGTAACTTGTCCCTTATTTTTATAGATGGGCAAAACCTTTCGTGTTGAGTTTAAGGAAGGAAATAAAAGTAACTTTTGATACTTCTACTTTATTAATCAATTTGAATTTTGTTTTCTCTGTATCTTTGGTGCAAAAATTTGTTACAATTATAACTGATTTAATTTCTGCTTATTAGGAATTCATGCAAAAGAATGTGTTGCCCTTCTCCTTGATTTATGACCATTTGAGTTTTCATTGAGTCCTATTAGTTTCCATGATTCTTTGAGCACGCTTTCAAAAATGCATCACGTTCCGGAAGACTATTTGTCGATCACATATTGAAAATCGTTGAGTTCCGAAATGACAAAAAGTCATTTGCCAGAATAATGTATATGTGATTTAAATAGAATCGTTACAAAATGTCTTTAATTATATAAAAAAATAACGAGTTTTTATAACTACACCCTATATTATGTACATGCAGTTTTGAGATACTTATAGCTTCCCACATCATTATTTTTAAAGGAAGTTTTAGCATTTCATTATCAGGAAATGGGTCCTTATGTTATGACCAAACAATGTCACTTCTTTCTATTGAAAATATCTTAAGATACTCTCACAAAAGAAGATGGCACATTTCCAGTCTTTTAATACTCATTTTTTGTTGAGAGCCATTGACGTGATTGCAACAGAAAATAATCTATATGAAGTTTAAATGTTGTTTTAATATATAATACATATTAAAAAGAAAAAAAGCTAGTTCTTAATAAAGGATTGAAAATAATGATACATCTAATATTTTGAGATGGGGTAAAGGCAGTAAGCTTTTTTTTTTTTTTTTTTTGACTTGTGCCCCAAGAATGGGTATTCTATTAAATAGACGGGAGAGGCACCAACATATTTATCTTCAGAGCAACTAGGAAAATTATTTGGGTGAAAATGTTACAAAAGTAATATTTTTATATTTTGATGAGTTAAAACAAATTTATTACTGATTATTTTTTGTTTTAAGTTTTACATCATACAAAATTAAGATTTACTTCATATGGTGACACAACTTTTGAAATGGTTGGACCGATGATATTTAGGATTTTTTTGGTTTGTAGGATATTCCCTAACTTGCATATATTTAATCGCCATATTTGAATCTCTTTATATCAGCTTTAACTTTTTTTAAGTTACAAAAGAAATATTTATTTCCATTAGACTTTTCACTACCCTTTATACTTTATATTTTTAAACCCCCTAAATACTCTGGATTATATTCATTTGTTGGTTTTTTTTTATTTGTAGACCCATTTTAGTAACAAAACTGGGTAATTTATGTACAGAAAACAATAAAAAACCTAAATTGATTGTTGGTACGATGGTTAATAACCCAGACGAAATGCAATTAAATTTTTTTCTTTTCGTGATGTTCACTAAACTATGTATTGATTTGAGCTCCAAATATTATTTTATCTATTAATTGTTACTGACAAGAAACTGTCTCTACTTTTTACCCTCTCATCCATGCGTAAAACTAACAAAGTATGCATATAATTTAATTTTACAAAAGCAATGCTCAAGTCTATCTGGCAGGTTTTAATTTTTTTTTTTTTTTGCATTTAACTATACAGAGTAGTCATAATGATAATAAAATAATCAAATTAAAATGTGTTCCTTTTTTTTAATATAATATTTACATACATACAAATATATTTTTTTTCCTATTAACATGATGATTATTATGTAGTCAAATCTGCAGATGTCATAATCAAGACATATATTTCATATCTTTTTTTTTATTTGTTTATCATCATATGTTGTACATAGTTACGAATATTGTAACACTCTTTAAAAAGGAGTTGAGAGACAGAGATATAAAAGTATATAATCAAATATAATAATTTAATATACATATATTTAATCGTAATAAAAGCATATACATATTATATGAACCCTGTAAATTCATAAAATGAAAAAAAAAAATGAATAAAAGGAAGAAGAGAAAATATAAACTGTTAAATGTCTCATATTTTTTTGAATGCAATTATGAATTTATTTGTCATATTTAGAGATGCGAAAAAAGAGGAATTTCCGGTGAGTGTATGCATCACACCTGATGTGACATCTTACAAAAAAAAATATGATTGCACGAAAACACCTTATATAAGTTAATATCCTGATGAGTTTTGCATAAAGTGGGTAATGAAGAGACTGATTTCACTGGAGTCCTTTATCCCTATCCGGCTTTTATTAGACTCATTTAAGTATTTACATCACTATGTGAACAAAATAAGAGCCATTGTCCATAAAATCTGTATTTTATTAGAGCATAGAATATGAATCCTTTCAGTTTATTAACTAATCAATAATTTATATTTAATACGTTTGTCCTTTTTTCATTAAGCGACAATGACGACATCTTTAAAAAAAATCAACAGCTCTATCTAATACAGATCACCATCAGATGACTTAAGAGTGATCAATACTCGTGGGAAGGCCCTTTTTTTAATACAACATATACATTAGTCGATATAATGGTATTAAAAGTCGGGCAGTCACTAGTATAAGGTCAAAATCCAATGTACTCACAACAGAAACCTATCCAAAAGACCAAAAAAAACCAAAACGCAAGGGATTAACTTCATATTATACTCCAGATTTTAACTTTCAATTAAATAATCATATGTAATCAGTCTTAACAAATTTCCAAAATTTTGTTCCCTTTTTGCAACCAATTCTTTAAATTATAGTTACGAACTCTTTATAAGTTATTTATGATTAAAGATTTACATTTAGATGTACTTAGTTAGGAATGTCCATAAAAATACAGAGATATATATTTGAGTAATATTTTTTATGCTAAAAATCTCTAGCCAGAAATACAAAAATACTAAAAAAAGTTGTTACGTAACTTATTCGGGAACTAGGAAAGAAAAGAATTGGAGCTATAAAATTGATTGTATGCTAAATATTGAATAAGAGGACTACTTTTGTACTTTATATTCAGTCTATTTATTTAGTATTTTAGCTTTCATGTAATGTTTGTTTGCAAAACTTCTTCTATCATAGTCAACAAAACTCGTTGTTCGTTCATATTTATTCATAGTAAAGTAATAACATCCTAGATAAATTATTTTCAACAATGAAGACTTTCAAAAAATTAGGAGTATTAAATACATTTTTAATATTTAATAAAATAAAATAAAAATATAGTCCCTAGTAAAATTTATATATTTAACTTGGCCAAGGGGTTTTGTCCTACTCTAATCATATCCATATTAATAAATAAATAAGATTTCAACAGTTGAATACAATGTGAATTATTATTAGTTGATTAATTACAAATCGTTTTACGACTTTTTTTTCTCTATTTTTTGAGGAAAAGTTGATAAATGTTTTTTTTTTAGAACAATCATATCCGTTCATTGCACTGAATCTTCTATTAATTAGAAGGAACAAATATCTGTAGAAATATTTTGTAGATTCAAACATGGAGAATGCTTCAATATATGGTTCATATAATACAGAGTTTCCTCAGCCCATGGGCCGTGACTCCACAGGGGATAGCAGGCTCTTGACTTGTGGATCAAGTCTCCAATATATAATTATAAGATATTTAATTAGTTTCTAGCCTCTTCTCCATAGAAAATGAAATGGTTTCAAGCTCTTGAATAAAGGAATTGTGAGGGTCAAAAGATTTGGAACCGCTCATGCCATAGTTTTTTCAGAAAATAATACAACAACCATATATTTAAATAAGGGTGGAAAAAAGAATCTTTACTCTACAAAGTACTGATAAAAGTACAATTTAGTAATGGAGAAAATGTATATTGAAAATTTATAAAGGGCACAAATGAAAGGCTTTTTCATTCATGGAAAGTTGAGTCATGATGGGGCTTAAGAATAAACAGGTAGTAGCAATTCCCTGTATCAATCACACAAAGCAATTCGATATCAATATCCTTTATTGTCAAAAGGGATTTTTACTACAATTTGAAACGCAGGTTGGTATGCTCTGTAGACCCTACCTTCATACATAGCACATATACCTTCCAATTCTATTACTTTTCACCACGTTTTTTCATATAACATATTATGTAGATATTATTTATAATATTATATTCCAATAACCAATGGGTTTTTTTTTTTTGGTTTTTTACTTACCTACCAACCACTAGTTTCTATAAATATTTAAAAAAAAAACGATCTCATGGGAATAAATCCAATTTTCCCTTTTAAGACGATGTGTTTTGTGTGTGTGTGTGCTATTTCTAGGACAGAAATCATGGAGAGGCAGTGGGGGAATGGATTGTAAACGGATAAAAATCGATTAACTTTGGACACAATTTTTTTTTTTTTTTTGTGGGGTCCCTTTTAGTACAATGATTTACTGCCTTTTTTTTCTTTCATACATATGGTTGTTGTACCTACACCACACAATTGAAGGCGTAAATACATATGTACTGTACATATAAAAAAATATTTGTGGATTCAGATCATAAATCCGTGGGTTTTTTTTTTTTTTTAGTTCTTTATACGACCAGGAGGAGGACTACTACTTCTTCATACGGTTCTTTTATATTTATCCTTTTAGTACCTCCTCAATAATGACAATTCTAATATTATATTTTTATTTTACTATTTTTTTTGGACATAAATGTGTACGACTGCCCAAGTGTTTTGTTTCTTTTTAAACGTACTATATAAACGTAATGCTATATTGGATAATAAATATATATGTATTTATTTATGTATTTGTAACGATTTTCGATTTGTATGTTAATTCAACATGAATCAAAATCAATGATTTTTGAATTAATGAAGTACACATATTAGAAATTTAAATCTGCTATACATTAGCAAAAATTGTTAAAGTAGTATTTTGTAGTGAAGGTACTCATTTTCATGTATTATGTTGATGATTGTGAGTAAGGTTATTCTCATTTCATCCAAGAAGACTGATGTAATAATCTTCTTGTGTCTTGGTACTTTGACAATCGAGTTAAACTACACTTATGTTTAAAAAGAAATTGCGTAAGGAGTGTTTATAAAATGCCATTGGTGGACTTAGTTCAAGCCACTTGTCACATACCTAACATATCTACTTTAAATTAGAGTTATATCTGTCATTTGGGTTAACAACACCGCGTCTATTGAGAGTAAGTGCCCTCGCTTATTTAGCCTATTCAAAATGTAGACCCTTTTTCTATGTGATAAATCAAAAATAGAATATAGATGAGAACAGAATAGAATCATTTTGTGAATAGAAAAATTGAAGACTACTATCGAATGGGAGTAAATACATAATTTTTTATACGAGTAAGAGTCTTTCTTTATCTGTTTTAGATTAAAAGGAATTCTTTGTTGCATGTACAATACAGTAACATGGGAAATGATCAATACACAGCTGGGAATCTTCAACCCAGAAAAAAATAAAGATGAACAACCTTGAACATTGAATAATAAGACTCAACAAAAAACAAAAATTTATTAATAACAAATTGTTTTAACCTATAGGTGCAGTCCAAGATTTTCCTTAAATGATTTGCTCTCAACTCTTGATGTTTGTATACGTTTCATTTTGCTTTGATTTAATGAGCGTCGTCATTTCTGACGTCATAATCTAAATGCACAACTTCTTCAAAAAAAAAATATTAATAAGGCTCAAATATGTGTCTCTAAATATACAAATGATCTAGGCAATTTAGATAATTTATCATATATTTTTGGTCTACTTCAAAAATCGAGTCAATCAAAAAAAGCAAAATAATTTTTTTTGCCATTATTCAAAAGTATTTACATAACCCATTCAACCGCCTTTTACTTCTTCGGAATGTCTGAGACACTCTTTAGCAATGTTTGAGATGATAGTGATCAACTCATCATTAGATTCAGTTCCTTCATTAATCAAAAAAGTTATAAGGCTTTTCTTATTGTTTTTGTAGTTTCTTTGCAATATGACATGTCTGTTTTTTTGGCATACACAACTGTTGATGTTTTTTATTTTATTTTTAAACAGCTTAAAGCATATATCAATATTGGCAAAAGCTAAGAAAGGAAGAATCCGTCATTGTCAAATACATATGTATATACAGGTAAAGAGTTGAACAAAATATAACTCATTTATATATATATATATATATATATATATATATTTAATTAATAGTTTTATAAGCAATATTATATTAAATATTAATAGAAAATCTCCCCTTCTGACGTCATTAGCTTTTTTTATATATCAATATCTTAAGTATGAAGAAAGTTAAAAAAGTCTGGCATTACCCATGGACAACTTCTCTAAACTCAAAATTTAGTATCAACCAGGATCGTCATACAATTTTTTTTTTGTAAGTAATACATACTACATAAAATACTACTATTTATTTTAGTTTGAAATGTCAAGACATTTCCTTTATGAAAGTGTCGTAAAATATGATGACATAAAAAAAATTCAAATGAAAAATGGCATGATCAAAGTGCAAAACTGCAAAAACAAAAACACAACGAATAAAATAAATATTTATATTTATATGTAACTTTTTACAATGACAAATTTTAAAATAATATATTATGGGTATATTTCATCCTTTTTTTGCTATGGTTGTTGTCAAAAAAAAATAAAAAAAACTTTATAGAATGTTTTTTTTTATTTTGTTTTTATTGCTATATGATTCTAAAACAATCATTTACTTATAAAAATCCCTCTATATTTGACCACGTTTGCCTATATCCCAATATTTTTATGTAAAAAAAGATATTGTTTCAATGCAGTTACATCAAGAGGACTTTCAAGTGACGCCGTCATTATGAAATTACAATATCTTGAATGAGGTGTAAGCAAAAAAATTTTATTAGAATAATTTAAACTTTTGTTTCTTTAAAATGAAGGGGGAAACAGCGGAATGAAAGGATCTCCAATAAAAGGACTCAAACAACATTTGGCATCTATCAAAGGTAAGTTCATGCTTATTATACTTCAGAGCCTAATATGTATTAAAAATATGTTAAAACGTCATAATAAATTCAAATTTACAATAAATTGACTGTTACTTCTGCTATGATTGGATATATTTTTTCAATTATCCTTCATTTCTAGTCTCTAATCCATTCAAAACAAAACTAATTATACAAATTTAGACCTTTCAAAGGGATTTTATGTACCTATTGATTTTATTTTATTTAAATACTATTGTTTCTCTTTGGCATCAAGTTGTATTAAATACAAGGGTTTAGTTTTTTGGTTAACATTTTTTTCAGCCATTGGATGATTTGGGTTTCCTGAACGAATTTATTCATTTAATTTAATCATGATATTAACTACTTCTATGATCCCAGCATGGCATCATTGTAGGTTGATATAATACAATTTGTTACATCAGGGACAGGGCTTTACATATTTCTTGAGATTTTGTACGTATTGTAATTATCTCAATACATTTTATTTGACTACAACACAAGTAATTATATTTACAACACATCAATTGAGGATATCATTTCCTTTTAATCTAATAATTTCAATTTGGTTATTAAATATTTTAACCTTTCAACATATTAACAAACCCATGAAATTTTTGTGATCATTGCATTATTCTAGTCAAAAAGTACTTTATCTCATTTTATAATTTTATCTTGTACAATCACCTTTATGTATATCTTATAACTTGTACTTGTATTCAAAGGTAGAAATATAAACAGTTTCATGAAGTCATGACAGAAATCAATGTCTAGAAAAATGTACTCTTTGTAGATGTCAATTCCAGCCTTTCTTTTAATAATTATTATTATTCCTTCTGTATCAAGAAAATTTAATTAAAGCAAAAAACTAACAAGTTCATGAAAAATACAAATACAACTCATAGTTATAAATATATCAAGGTCAAACTCAAAATTATGAGAGAAAATATACGTGGTAATCAATGCTCTTAAGTTATTTTCATTATAAAGTATATTTCCAATAAGTTATTGCCTTGTTAGTCATCTCACACAAATTGGTCTGAGTCAAATATATTAAGTCTTTTTTCATTATACATAAAACTCCCCTCAATAAATGTAATATTTTGCAACCTCCCTGTTGTGAACTACGGTTGTAGATGATCTGTAGGATTCAAAGTAATTGAAAAAAGAGTTGAGTTGTTTTTTTTTAATTTACAGACATAGAAGTAATTTTATCATCAAATCACATCATAAAACTATTTAAACAAATCACAAAAGCGTTGTTCATAGAACCATTACACAAAAATCTGGAATATGTCAGACAACAACAAAATATTTTTGTCTGAGTAAAGGGGTTTTTATTTTATTCAAGTGACTGGAAGGAAATCTATAGCCATAATCTTAATTGTAGTATGTACTTGCTCGTTGGAGTGTAATAGTAAAAGTAATAAATAATATAATTTGTCACGCAATCCAGTGCTTAAAGAAATACCTGCTTAAAGCAAAGAGCAAGCAATTAATGTAACTAGGAAAAAATATGTTTATAATAAATAATAATTATGTATGCTTTTATCAAAGTGTTTTTAAAAAGGGAGTTAAAGAAATTACAGGAAGAAAAAAATTACGTATTACACATTTAATAACCATATTTTTTTGTATGAAAATTTTCACAATATCTACTTTGTTTCTGCATGCCTGCTGCTATAGAAACTTTGAAGTACAAATATATGGTACATATTGGGTCTACATATACCTATGAAATTAGACTTTCAGCTATTAGGCAACAAATGTTGCGAAGAGTATTTTTAAACAATCCCAAGTATCTTGTTTTTTTTTGCCTGTCATCTGGCAACAATATTCAGTCTATTGTTTGTGGAATTTCAACCAACAACACATTTTTGTTTCTTCTTAAAATTATTGCATTTCGTGTCCTTCAAACGACGATTTGTGGACTTCCTTCATTTTATATTTTTATTTTTTCAAGAAAAACGCTTCTGAAACACATGCAATGCTTAAAGGAGCTTACGGTAAGCATACTCTAAAACATTAGCCAAACTAGATCGCTTCGGCTGCAAGGGAATGCTGTTGTTTTCTGGGATCAACGTGGACTAATTTGGTACGAGCTGTTAAAACCCGGTGAAAATTGGCCAATTTGAATAGTGCTATATGCCAAAAATGGCCAAAATATTCCGATGGACGTCACCAAGTAATTTTTCTTGATGACAATGCACCGCCACATCGAACAATAGCGACCTGAGAATTGGTGTAGGTGTATGATTGGGTACCGTTGGTGAATGCGGCTTACTCACCAGACTTGGCACCATCAGAGTATCACTTGTTTTCATCGATGGGTCACGCATTAAAAGAACAGGTAATCAATTCACACGCAGGAACAAAAAAAAATGGCTCGATGATTGATTTACGGTCAAGGACGGATAATTGTTTTGACCCGGCATCCACAAATTGCCTAAGAGGTGGGGAAAAAGGTGTCGCTAGGGCTGGCTATTATTTTGAAGTTTAATTTTGCATACATTTTTTCACAGTAAACGTTAGAAATTTAAAAATAAAAGACTCATTTCATAAAGAGTACAGGTATAGACCTGTTATGTATGTAACAAATAAAACACACATTTCACAAATTAACTAATAAACAAACATTCAAACTATATTGGAGAAAAACTCTTTCAAAGTGACTGTTTGACCATGTTCCTTGTAAAAAAAAGAAAAAAGATGTCTGCTACATACACATATATAAATATCAAATATTGACTCCTAAATATATGTGAATAAAAGAAATACTTGGGAATTTTTATAACCTTTTATAATCAAAAATAAAATGTGTAAATGTCATTTTCAATCTTTTTTATTTTTCTACTATTATTATTATTATTATTACGTATTTTCCTTCAAAGTTGAAACAAATGGGATGTATAAGTATAGCTATGTAGATGATGGTTGTAGGTAGATATTGAGACTTGGAGGGTAAGGAATGTTCACAGTACGGTACGGGTCTAACGGTTCGGTTCGGTACACGTTTATATTTATATATAACACATGTGTCAAGTCAACAAGAAATCAAGGTTTGTTGTCATTCCAATAGAGCAATTAAATACATGTTATCACTGCACATGTAACATGGTCCCTGAAAGAACGTCCATCTTTTCCATAGCCCCAGAGATTGATTTAGCTGACGATAGCTAAAACCATCTGTTCATTTGTTTAAGAACTATTAAGAATCAATTTAATCAACTATCATACTCACCATGAATCATAGTAATAGTAACCACATAGTCAGAAATACCAGATGATTTTTATTCTTGATTGTGGCCGGTCTCTTTTTAGTTGCAATTATTGGAGTCATGATTTAATTAATCGAAATATTAATTAGCACAAAGGAAAGAGAATGTCTTCAAGAATATGAGTGCAGTTTACACTCATTTTTGCAATATTTCAAAACAACTTGGTTTTCTTGTTTAGCTAATATATATATATATTAAAAAAGTAGAAAGGAGGAATTTGATGACTTTTTTATTTATTTGTAACAAAAAATCCAATTTTGTATAATGATTTTAAAAATTATAAAGCTGAACCGTACTGTCTGAAAGAGTGGTTTACTCCTTTACCCTCCTAACCCCCCCCCCCCCCTAGTAAGGATATGTATATACATTCATACAACATATACATAAAGTAAGGAGCATGTTTTTGTTTTTGTTTTTTTATTTTTGACTTTCCTTTACGATAAATGAACATAATCACGTAAGAGATCAATTCATTATAATTGCTTTTAACACATACATACATATGTACATATTAGGTACATTTGTACTCTCATATTCAATGCTACGACTAGTTGGTAAAGTACCTTTTTGTGTTTGTCGTACGAGCAAGAACAATTTATATTTGAATGCTACGAGTTTTTTTGCTTTTTTTTCTAGAGTAATGCTCAATCATGTATAAACACATAATTTCCTTATATTCCTTTCTAAAGCTCTCCCTCTTCCTTCTTACAACTCATTACATTATATTTCTGTAGAGAGTATATATATTTTCGACATTTTTGCTTATATATATATATATATATATATATATATATATATATAGTATGTCGATCTAGTCACGTAGAAGTTTTCAACATCATGCCAGATTTTTTTTTTTTTTTGTTCTTTCAGTGTGTAAAAGGTCGTTTAAATAAAAATATAATGGATGTACATACTTACATATGTATATATATATATATATATTACATTCAGATTCCAAAAAGAATAAAAATGTTAGGACCACTTAGGACGAAAAAAAAAAGAAGCCCTATTTTGTGAAAAGTATAGAAAGTTATTACTGACTTTTGAGTCATATATATGTACATATGTAAATAAATAGTTTCCAGCTGATACAATTTTCAAAATGTGCCATGGAGATACGTATGTTTTTTTTATATGCGGAGATGATTACTTACAAATGGTATTTGAAAAAATATGTAAATGCTAGTTCAGTAGGAAGTGGACTTGGCTCTTTTAAAATAACATAACATATTTACAAAAACATATATATATATATATATATATATATAATATTTCAAACAAATATTATTTTATTATTTGAGGTTACTAAAGAAGTCAATTTTGCACATGTGTAAGGCATAAAATGTTAGTTTGAAGCATGGATCTTCAGTGATCATAAGTATATCTGCAGAATCTTACTTTTTTTTTTAATTATTTTTATTTTAAAGTGAGGTTGTTTGTTTCTTTGTTTTGAGGAGGTTTTTCTTTGATTGGGTCGTCAGCATTCTCAAGACTCTTTGGTAAACATATTGTTGCAAATTACAAAAACTTCTTGTAAGGAGGTGGCTATATGTACATACACAATCCTCCGTATAGTTTTCCTTCTCTTTTGTTGAATTACAAATAAACTCCTCTGTTTGGAATCAAGTTTTAATATATGTAATTAGAAAAACATACATGTACAAAAATGGAGAAGCAAAGTTTAACAAAAGAGCACATTTATCCTTTTTAATAACTTTTTCAGGTTATGTTCAAAAATCATAATGATTTTGTGGAAATGAGTGAAAAAGCAATTAAATTCTCATTTTAGCTCTGTTATCCTCTGACTTTAAGATGGTAATACTCCGCTCAATAATACAAAAAGTATGATAAAATATTTTTTACTTACATCTCCATTAAAAATTCTATTTATTTTCACAATTTAAAAATTTTAAAACTATGCAAAAAATTGAAGGTCTTAATTGACTTTGAGCATTCATCATGCGTGGAACATTCACTGCACTCTCTTCATTAAAGATAACTTCAATGTACTCAAATGCTTTTGAGAAAGGTTTTTATAAATATTTGCAAAACATTCCTTAAGGTGTCACAAGCATAGAGAAAATATAATCAAGGACTCTTGCCTATAGTATCTTTTAATGTCTTTTAATGCAAAGCAATGTGACGAAACAACTGAGCCAATTGGTGGTTCTCAAAAATCAATGTTTTACCTTAAATTATTTCACCCTTCAACTTTGGTTTTTTTATAGCATAACTTCACTCTAATTAATATTTAATGGCTGCTCTCCCTTTTTAATGTTTTGCCCTATGTTGAAAAGTGAACTGTAAAATTCGATATCTCCAATTTTTTTTTTCTAATAACATAGTTACCTTATTAACTTTGCCTGTAACTACGTGACTCTTTACTCTGGAATAAATCCATAATTTTTAACAAAGAATACAGACCTTGAGAAACTTGCTAATTGCTAACTGTTCACACAATGTGTAGTGCAAATCGCGCAAGTGAATAACTACATACACCATGTGTTTAGATAGAGAAACAGTTGTTGTAATATATGCAATTTTGAAAATGGCCGGTTCATCTTTTTATCATTAGTTCTCATCTGAATGAAATACTTGTGACTAAGATATCCCTTATCGTCAAGCTCTTAGGACCTTGCATAAATTGTCTCAAACAGTTTTGTTTGATAATCAAGTCAAAGGAGAATAAAGGCTGAATCTGCTTTTGGATACAATAATGAAATAATATCTGTTAAAGCAATTCAACATGAAATGTTTAAACTTGAAGCTTGATTCTATGAATCGAAAGGTCTTCAAAAGCTCAATTACCGAAAAAAAAGGAAAATTATTTAGTTTGAAAGACTTGATAATTTTTTATTTTTACGTTTCATCTACAGACACCCTCAATATCCTTCCAGTAGACAAATCTTGTTCCAAAGGCAAAAAAATCACCCACCCAGGCTCTATCACTGATACTGACAGAATTGAAACAGCTAAAAGAGAATTTGCATCAAATCGAAGAGAAATGATCCCACTTTCCTTCAAAGAAATGACAGAAGATGAATGGAATGTTGTTTTGTCGTATTTCTCAAGCTTTGGTGAAGAAACTGACGCTGAAAGTGTGTTTGACTATACAAATATGAGTCTTTTCACTCATAAGGAAGGTTGTATTGAAAAAAAAAAAAAAACCAGATTCCTCATTCAAGAGAACTTGGGGCAATGTATTCTTTCCATGCCTCACATCATCATTGAAGAGGACGTTTCGAAATGTCATTCATGTGCTGAATGAAAGGGCAGTCAAAATCAATATTAATATAAACTCTTTTTGGTTGAGAATTTTACAATTTTAGTCAAAAGTTTAAGCCTCTGAATGGCGCTTAAATGTTACCCCATTTGGTAAAGGAATATATTTTCACTAGATATTAAAACCGATCTAGGAAGGTGGGTGAGTGATTTAATTTATTTTAAATAACCGTATCATATTCATACACTTTGATTACAAAAATCAAATGTGAACTTTAACATTTGGCAATTCCGTTTGTTCTTCATTTCTCATGCAAACATAGTATAGCTATACTGTTTCTAATCTGTAAAGATTTTTATTTTTTTGCAACTAAAAATAAAAATAGATTTATATGTATGTATACGCATTTTCTTTTAAAAAAAATATGCATGGATTAAAAAATAGAAACTGCCTCTTAATAAACATTAATACACACTCAAAAGTAAGAAATCTACTTAATATACCTTTTTAAGCACATTAAGTTTTTTCTTTTTCTTTTCAAATAGCAGTATTACAATTAGCGTACATATAGTTGTAACTATATCATTGTTGATTCTTGGAAGTGAACTATTTAGTCGTGTACTTTAAAAATATATAAATAGATATGTTAATTTCTTTGATAAACTTATTCATAGTTAAAGAGATACAATAGATTAGCTCATGTTAGATGTAGATCATCTGATCATGGGTCCATTTCTATCACAAAATTCGCTCTACGACTGAGCCAAGGGAATTCTTTAAGACGCTAATCCATTTAAATATGGAGATATTTAAAATAGACAATTCCTTTGATTGTAATGTAGGAAAATATATTTAAACCGTGGGATCTGTTTAAATTTATAAGTGAGACTTAAGTACATAAAAATGAGGTTATGACGTCATTGATCAGCAAATTTGGATAGTAGAAAAATGACGTCATAAAACATTAAAATTGAATTTAAAAGGACCTGATTCTCTAAACAATTACTTAGTTTTGTAAGCTCCTATTAAAAAAACAAATTATTTTATTAAAAAGTAATAACTAAATATAGCTAGTATTGTGAATAAGGAGTTTTCCTTGCTAAGATAACATCATAAAACATAAGCTAGCACTAAGAGACATCATGTCAAATGATATTCTGTCGACTCTAAAATAAGAGAGTTTGAATAGAGAAGTTGTTATTATATTTATGTTTTATCTCAAAGAGGATTTTAATTAATCCATTTGAGCACATTGTTTGGAAAAAGGATGAAGAAGTTATTATTCTCGATTAAATGTGTATTTTGTGAACCCTATTCGTTGGAAAGGGTAGGGTTTAGACATTTTTAAATCATTTGTACTGATAGAAACTTATCGATTTAAGAGGTTTCCTCTACAAATATTAAAAAAAGAATGGTGACAGTTTAAAAAAATACACAATAATTAATTATTATAGCTTGCCAACAGAAACGATTTTGGGTAAGAAAAACGCTCGCCGGGAGATTTCTTTATTGACAACTCTACTGATTAGGTGAGCTGTAAATTCTAAGCATTTGCACTTATGTGATATATTTAGTGCTTGGCAATATCTACAGAATTTTGTATGTTCCAAAGCTGTTCTTATCATTGTTCCCTAATTCTTGAGGGGAGAACATGTAGCAATAATTATCTGTAATGAATATATACTCTCTACAAATTATAATTAATACATCAATAAAATGCTTAATTGAGTGAATTTTGGTATAATTTAATTTTTTGATAGGTATGAATTTCTGTTAATTTCCTTCCACTCCCTCCAATCTCAAAGAAAGTCAATGTCCTCTTCCTCTGAAAGGATTAAAGAATGCCTCCTTGTAGCTGATATAGTAAAGCGCCATGACAGTTAAAGCTGTTTCAAACATTTCTCAAATTGTCAGGATTAGCATGTCAATTTTCGCTTTTCTTTTTTTTTAAAATACTGACAGCACATATTATTTACAGTTCTACATGTCAGGGACTAAAGGTGTAAATCTCTTATACATATATTCTACCGTGTGACATTTTTATCAATTGGAAATGTCATATCTGTACAACACGGGTTTAAGAAACATTGAAATATTTAATTATAATTATATCAATAAAATGGAGTTAATTGAAATTCCTTGATTGCCGATGATGGAAATGAAAATGTTTGGAGTTACAATGTGGATTTTGGGGTAAATTTCCCTTCATCAAGGAGTTTGACATTACCTATATGGACTTCTAAAAATCACTCGTTTCTACAATGAGTTGACAACAATGACTCGAAGGACAACACTCTCATAACTTCTTGAAATCTCAATTACCAAATATTAAAAGTTTAAGTAACAATTTCAAACTAGATAATTATATTATTACTTCTAGGATTAAATTTTTTGGGGATATTTTCCTTATGGAATCATCTCATTGTGATCATTCTAAATCTCCAATTTTGATAAAGTCCGAGTTTCATTTGATGATGATGAAATTCCTGATGTGAGCCTTGGTTAGATTAGATCTTTCCAAGAATTTTATGTCCTTCATCTTATTGAAAACCCTCTCTGCGTCACAGTTTACGTTTGGAGTTTTTTTTTTTGTATTTAAAGAACTCTCTATCCTGGTTGATGGGTTTTACGGTTCAAGTGTAATTTCATGGCATAGATTTTCAATGATAGTCTCACTTCTTTCTTTCAATACTTTTATGTTTAGATCACTATTTTCACACATATTATTAACCAAATTCAAGGACACATCGCATAGTACCCAACTATTAAAGATAAAGTAAGGAATTAGGAAATTTAATTTGAAGCAATTAGCATTCGTTTTCGATCACATTCGATAAGATAGTTTATTGATTATTCCTTTATGTACAAATTTATTAAATCGTTATTCGTTTTATGTGTTTATTTCTTTTTGCAATTTTCTTTATATTTAAAAAAAATAATATTAACATAAGTTTTTTCCGATATTCTTATAATTTGAAGTTATCTTTGATAAAATAATTAATACCCCATCTATGTTTCAGCACCCTCCATAGCATATACATGTCAGACTTATATATGTCAGTATATAATTTATGCATATATTTAGTTTGAAATTCATTAAAAGTTTTAAATGAAAGATAAGTTTCTCGCATCCGATTTTATTGTTTCTATGTTGTATTTAAAAGAACTTATTGATTCAATGTGCTCATACAGCCTAGAATATATATTTTCATATATAAATGAATTTGTAGATGATATTGTAAAACGTCATGACCACTATAACTGCACTCCTATCAAACTTTCATCATATAACATGATATGTAGTATGATCCAAAATCTTGGATTCAATTCGTTTTGCGTTTTAAAATTAATTCAATATGGTGCTTAAACTTTTAGAATTAATAACTGATGAGTGATGCTTCATATTGTCAGGGCTACCATGTCAAGGTCCTCTTCTTTTTCACATACTAGGATATATTTTTTACAACTCTATTGGGAGCGTGGAGTCAGGGGAGGAAATGCTTCCCCTTAGACCTATAAACAATATTCACTGCCGGTATGCAAAAAATAAAATAAAATTAGGAAGTGAAAATTGATGTGGTAACCCTGACAAGTTAGTATATTTTTGAAAGGAGAACAAATTCAGGTGTCGTGACATTCAACTATATTAGCTACAAGCAGTTATTTTCTTGTCTTTATACAGGGTAAGAGAACATTGACTTTCTTTGACAAGGAGTGGAAGGAAATTAGCACAAATTCATATCTATCATAAAATAAAATTACATCAAAATTTGCTTTGATTAGATATTTTATTAGATAATTATTAATTGTAGACGGAGTGCATTCATAACACATGATTAGTGATGCATGTTTTCCCCTCAATAATAATTAATTTCAATGATAACATCTTTGGAATATAAAAAGTCCAGTACAAATTATCAACCACTAAAAATATCATGAGTAAAATCTTTGAATTTTCACCTCTACAGTTTCCTTATTATTTTAACCTTATTTATGGCCAATGTCGATATTTGCCTCATTGAGAAAGAAATGAGGCATAGATCAATTTTACAATGTATTAATTAATTATTATTATTATCTTGGCACTTTGTGGATTAATATTTTTGTGTGTCAGCAGAGGAAAGAAGTGAGGCAGAGACAGCGTCTGCCTCCATCATACTAAACATTTTTCGACCTAGACTACTACTACTATCAATTAGTTCAATAATTACTGCGAGCTTTAACAAATTTTCCGTCTGAGTACAAGAGGGACAATGTAGGAGTCATAGTACCGTTGTTGGTACAGGGAGACGACTATAGTCTATGATAAGTGATATTAATATTTATGAATAATTAATGAATACACCTGGCTGGTGCTATGAATCTGCACATTACTTATTAAAACACAATGGAGAATGTGAAAAACTAATATGTTAGGTGAAGTAAAAAGTTCTAAGCGTTTTTTCGCTTTATTTTGACAATATAATTAACATACATAGTTAGAAATACTCCTTATGTTAATGGTTTCAAACGGTTTTCTATCTAATTTTCAGTTCCTGGGCAATGGAATAAGTCATCACATGCCGGTCCAACTCGAGGATTTCCATTATTTTATCGACATTTTCGATGATTGTCCTGCCAGAGCGTACCTCATCTTCTATGTCCATACTACCAGAAAACGGCATTGTTGGAACCACATTTTTTTGGCCGCCTGCTCTGCCTTTTCACCTTGATACTGTATCCAACTTTTTCCTTTTTTGCTTTCATTTTGAAACACTTTAGCACACAACTGGCTTCACCAAACACAAGTGACTTTTTTTAATTTGCACGTAATTATACACCCATGTAACGAAAGACTTTTCTCACTTGCAATGATATTATATAAATTGAGAATAAATGATTAACTAAACGCAGAAATGATTTGAATGAATTTTATAGTAGTGAAAGAAAGTGTACATTAAAAGAAAGGCGGACGGATTTTTATTTTTTATAAGTGATAGATTTCATCTGTAAAAAAGGTAAATATTTATACTTGTATAGAGTTGTATTTAAATAAATAATTAAATAATATATTATATACAATACGTGCATTAGATTACACATTTATTTTTATACAAAAAGATATATTTAATCTAGAGAAGCAAAAATATAATGAAATGTTGATATTGACTTATGTGCAATGGTGTTAGATTGAACTAAATATATTTAATTATTAATGAGTTAATATGAAAATAAATAAATAAATTGTGTGTCTCACCATACAGCCCTTGTATGCATTTTTGAAAAAGGCAGTAGAACTTCATAAAAGAAACAGTTTTTCATCCAGTTTGAAAAAAATAAATATCTATTTTAAATCCATTAGTAAGACAATATCAACTTTATTTACTTTACCTCTCACCTTTCCTCCAAAAAGTTATGAAAAGTTAAGATAGTTGGTCATCAACCCATTCATTTCAACTGTTGGACCACAACATTAGAGACCAAGGAGACTCTTGATGACCAGTAGATGTTTCTATGAGCAAAAACCCTTCGGGAAATTTGAATTTATTTATTTTTGGCATACTGATACGGATAAATGAACGTATTTGCTTTTAAGTTGACACTACTGTAAAGTGCCTCTGTCCAAAGTTATATTAAGAAAATACAGTTGTGTTTGGGATACGCATCCTTTTGTGAAATCTTTTTGCTGAAATCGAAATTTTCTTTTTTTTTAAATGTGTGAAAAATAATGACTTAAATGTAACTTAGAGAAACGATGTTGAAAACAAAGTAATTACAATGAGTATATCTTTTAAAATTTTGGTAATGTGTGATTTAATTCTCAAGATACATAAACTATTTTTTGTACACGTCAAAATACTCATTAGTGTTTGAGATGCACGTCCTTTTGTGAATTTTTTTGTTTTTTAAAATGTCTGAAAGGTAATGATTAAAATGTAATTTCGAGAAAAAGTTGAAATTGAACATTTCAGACTGTATTTTTTTTAAAGTTTTGAGAATCCGTGATTTACTTCTCGAGATACATAACTCATTACTCAAAAAGCTGACCATTTCATTTTAAATTTAATAGCGTATCTAAACTCAGCAGTTAATGTTCTGTAATTACTATTATTGACTTAATATAAATTTTGTAACTGTTTTAAAACTTGGAAAAAAGATTGGTATTTTATGAGACAACTTTGAGGGGAATGAAATGAATTTTGATGATGAAATAAACTTTTTTTGGTTACGGATATTTTCCCCCACAGTAGATATTTAAATAGATATTTGTATTTCTTTTTAAATTCAATATGGTATATAAGCAAATTCAATATGGGAATAAGCAAGTTCAATATAAAAATAAATGATAAAATAATATTTTTTATCTTAATGACCGGTATGAAGGAAAAAGATCAGGCGGAAAAGAAAAGGTATCTTTTGTCACTGGAGGTTCCTTGCTCAGACTCTTGGTATCCCTAAGGTGACTGCCTATAGGTGGATTTCAGAGGGTGAAAGAATTGATGAAAGGGGGGGGGGGCAAACGTTGTTACTCTAAGATTAATGAAATTCATAAAAATTTTAGAATACAAGAAATTGAACGTAATCCCCAAATACCTTACAGGGATAATATTTTTGAAGAGTTCCTACTTCCAGAATTTCAAAGCAGGCGGTTTCTAACCACATTGCTATATTCTTCAAAAAAAAGTATTAGATATGAACCCTAAAGATTTCATTCAGAAGTTAATAAACAAAAACGCAAAGAGTTATTAATTATTCCCATGGTGAACTTGAAAAGGTGTACATTGTTAGAATTATACACTAATATAATTTCTTTAACAATAAGTTTTATAAAATCGATTGACTAATTGATTGATGATAGAGATTATAGAAACGGAGGAGATTTATCAGTTAATTTTAAGGTAGGCTACTCCTCTCAAGGAGATGCTTATAGTAACTCGCAATCATTCTTACGGAAAGAGTACGACATTAGCAAAATTAACTAGTAGTTCGTTCAATTAAGTCTTTTTGTCTATTGTTCTTGTAAATAAGATATTGCTTTGATAAAATGATGCATTTGTTTAAAGATACAAATTGTTTTTCCCAGTTTGTGTGTGTGTTTTTTTTCTTGTTCCTCATGTTATACAATGGATTCAATCTCATTTACATACAAGTCAACATAATGTACCATTATTCAAGCCTTTGTATGAAGCTTAGTACAAACACATGTATATATGTTTATATTGCTTTAAATCGTAATTAGACTAATGAGCACTCGTTTTTATTACAACACAATAGCTGTTGTTGACATATTTATGTTGTTAGAATGATGTCTGAAGCATCTGTTGCGCAATTTGAAAAACTTACTTATGTAGTTATATCCCTCTCCTTTTCCCTTCTGAGTCTAGTAACCTTTCACTCACCTCAAATACGGAAATATTTTTGTAGCATAATTAGCCCCTTGAGGATTTTATTGACTTTTTTGTGTGCTCAAATTGAATAGGCAACGAGAGTAATCAATGCCATTTTGAAGGGATATAATTATGTGGCTAACAGTATTTTTTTTTTAATTAATAGGTAGTGTTTTCACATTAATTAATTACAAATAACATGGGCAAATTTTTCATCACCATTTTGACTATGTCACGGTACGAATCACGACTTGGAGCTGAGGGCTCACTGATTGATTCACCATAATAAGCAATCATTTCAATTATGAAGTCAAGGATTTGAACATTGTTACTGTAGGGTATGGTTCCATGGTTTAGTACTGAGCTGTTCCATCACTAACTAATTTAATTCTTATTTGAAGATATGTTTCAAAATATACTGAACATTAAGAAAAAAACCCTCTTTGTTTCGTTTTTGAAAATAAAAGTTGAGCCAGGATGACTAGGGATGGACATTTTGTTGAGGTGAGAGAGCGTGCCTGCAATAATTGTCTGGTACCTTTGTATTTTATTCGCTGAATGTTATTTGACAATATTAAATAATACTCAATAACTGTTGAAAACTGAAAGGATTGAAGTGAATTTGAGGTGTCAGAAATCCAGGAGAAGAAGGGAGGGCACACTTTCTTTAACATTATTTCTTAATTATCCGGATTGAACTACATATGAATGTAGCAAACTCTTGTCTCAATGATACAGAGAAGAATGTATTCAAGGATGTTGTATCAAGTGATATTTTTCTTTCCTTCCTTAAACTCAAAACTATCTTAACTTTTTGCCCCTGGCTAAACTGATGATTACTGATGATTATTTAAGGGTATAAAAACACCCACAGAAACAGCAAAAAAAACCAAAAAACAAAGGCACTATTTCACTTTTTTCACGGTTTTGTATGTTTTACATATATTTTGAACTGACTTATAGTCTTTACTAAATTTTACTTAGGCCCTTAACGTGTTGAAAGATTAAATGACTAAATTTTAATATGAATTGAGATGCTATTCAAGAATCTTTTGATTAAAGCTTGACAAATACAGATATAGTTAGTGCCTCATGGGTTGTGAACAAAGCAATAAAGGAGTCGTAGGCCATATCAAACTTTTGAAAAGAGTTGACTTTGGTCAAAAGGGTTTTGGTTTTTCTAAATTAACCAAACAAACAATGAATAACAATAGATTGTAGTTTAGCATTACTGTGAAACAATTATAGGTACATATAAAAAACAATATATACAACAGGAGTAGGCATTGATTGCTTTTGGTTGTTTTTTTTTAGCCAAACAGGCTTAGTTTTTTTAAGTAATGGATTCATAATGTGATATATTACATATCTTTAATGTTGATATCGATTTTTTTTTACATATACCATATACCAACCTATGTAAAGGCAATGTAATATGTAATGTATATATATATATATACGTATGTATATAAAAAATATCGGAGTTTTTGAAGTGAATTTTATAAATTATTATTTATATATTGGAGATTGAAAAAACCCTAGAAATTATCAACTTTCTATTAAAAAAATATCATATATATGAATATACATACGTGTAGGATGTATCTGTCGTGCTACTAATAAAAATCATATATTATTGTACATAGATTTTTTACTTTTTTTTTTTTTTTAAATGAAACTGCATTTACGTCGAAAAAAAAATTTGAGAATTTTTTAATTGCATTCATCAGTATTTAAAGCATTTCAATTGATTATTGCACTTTGTACATATTATGGAAATCCAAGACAGAGATATCACGGATCTAAGTCTATCAAAAGTTTAATAGTAAGCTACGACTGGGAGAGGGTCCTATTTTATTGTAGAGTTTTAATTAATATACAATGCCAGTTTACTTATATATTTATAAAAAACAATGAAAATTCACCGTGTAGTTCTGACAATTGGTGAAATATTTGAAGGGAGAACAGCTTTAGCTGTCATGAGTTTTTACTTTGTTAGCTACGAGTAGCTTATCCGTTTATAAGGGACGAGGATATTGACTAATTCATGTAAATTAATATCTATCAAAGTTCACTCGATCAGGCATTTTATTAATTAATTAATTATTAGTAGTAGACAGTGTATATTCATTACGCTTGATTATTGCTACATGTTCTCCCCTCTAGAAGTTCTAGGGAACAATCATAGCAACATCTTTGGAACATACAAAATTCTGTAGATATTGCCCAGCACTAAAAATATTGTTTGCGTACAAATGCTTGGAATTTATAGCTCTATGGGTTAGCTACATAAGAAGTCATTCGGAACAACTTATATATTGATCATGAACTACCCACATTCTTTAAAGAATTTTTACTTTTATATTATTCACTTTCTGAGATGAAATCAAACGATTAAAGTTAATCAATTTTTTTCTTTGACTGTTTAACTTAACTATTTCATTGTTTTTAGCAGCTGTTAAATCTGTCAATAGATGGTTATTATTTTAACAAACATACTCAGAAACAACATCGTGGGTTTTTTTTTTTCACATAAAATTGTATTGAAAGTACTCTCAACTTAGTTACCTCAAAATACAAATCTGATAGAGAGACACTGTGATTTGCCCATGTCTACATATGTATTTCTCCTTATTTTGGAACAATTATCTGGTTATTTTGATTTTCTCTCTAATGCAATTAGACAAGGAGTAGAGAGGGAGTAATGACCCTTTTGACTCAACATAAAACCCTTGAAAAAGCATTCATCAATACTTCTTCAATTTGTATTCTATAAAATCCTGTATTGGATCTTGGGATATGATACACTTATGACTTGACTCTGAAGTCATCATCAGATGATTTTTTTTAAGTTTAACTACTTTAGGAGGTAAACTGATGGAAAAACTATGGAGCTAACAATTTATATTTTGAAATTGACTAATTTTGGAACAATTTTCTATGTACGTACAAGAGGAGGAAGCGTACGCTTGTCGATCTCTAAAGGAGAGAAAATATATCCAGGAAGAATATTTTCTTATAAACAAATTGTTAGTATTTTTATATGTACTAAATTTAGTATTAATAAATTATTCCTACTTTTATAAATAAAAAAAGTTTTAGCTCACAAAAAAAATTGTAGGTCAAGATTCCAGACAAATCTATGTATTCGTATAAAAGTCCTTATTTGGTCAATTTGCAACTTTTGACAAGCTTAAATCCCTGATGTCTGTTTTGTTTTTGTCTCTATGATACTCTTAAATGTATATATGGGTGTTTTAAGTCTGTGACAATTTGAAATAACAGACATAATAACTATATATATATATATTTATATATATATATATCTACATTTAAATAGAAGCATTTTTTAATAAACTATTTGTAAACTTTTTCTATTTTTGAGTGAAAAGTAAATACAATTTAGAGCATTCCAATATTTAGACCTAAATAAAAGTTTTACTAACTTTTACTCAGGTCCTTAACGTGTTGAAAGATTAGTTGAACAAAGTTTTAAAGTAAATTGAAGTGCTATTGGGATTATAACTCGACAGATATGGATTTTTTTTTTTTTTTTGAACAGATACCATTTACTTTAGAGAGTAAAATACGAAAACTGATTAATGGGGCTAATTTTTATATAAAATAAATAAAGTTTTATTTTCAAGCAATTTGATTAACATACCTGCTGAACAACAAAAAAAAATTGTGAAGAAGTGGCTACTTCGAAGGGTTTTTTTTCCCTCAGAATATTACTAAGGAGAGTAATAACAACAACAAAATAGAAATCTGATATATATTTCCAAATATATCTTCCATAATCGGCAAACTATTGCAGATTTTTGAATATTCTTAAAAGGCCAATAATAATTGATCAGTTCACCGATTAATTGGTCAAGTCTTACTTTTGATATGAGTTGAGTTTCAGAGCATTAACATGTGTTTAACCCATTCAACCAATGTTTTTAAGAGGAATAAGGCATTTTCGCTGACGTCATAAAAGGCATAATAAGTCCAAAGGAATGCCATGTCAAAGGTCCATTTTTGATATATGTATGTAGGTGATTCCTAAAGCTTTTTAACGAAGCTTCATTTAAAGTCTGTTTTTCTAAATGAAAAGGAACCTTAAACTGTTTTGGTATAAATATATGTATATTTTTATAAAATTGAGTTGTTTATAATCTTCTTCCTTCTTTCAAGATGACAGCCTTTAAAATTAATGACGTGACGTCAAAGCCTTCTATTCTTGAATAATCTATGTAGAATTCATTTAAAATTCTTACTTTTTCGTAAATTTTCTCATAGTTATCATTTATTTATTTTTTTTACCTATGTAAACAAGATGTAATAGACTTAGTTTCAGGTTTTGCATGAGTTGTTCAGTCTTCATATTTATGAATGAAGTACAAACAACAAATTCAAAACATTTAAATCATTTTCTTAAACATGTATCTAAAAACATTGAATGTGCGTACAATTAATTAAATTTTGTGGGTTTTTTTTGTTATTAATTTTTATCAGATAAAATTACCTGTCAAAGCTAATTCAACAAAGTAATGTGCCTTGTTCAGGATTCGGAGTATGGCACACAAAGTTCCTTTCGTGGAAGCTCTTTCCTCTCCAATTTTGAATATTTTTAATTGTCTATCTAGTAAATAATGGTAAGATTACTTATCTAGGTAGTGGGAATACTAGAACCTTGTGGGAAAAATCCCTGAGCTACTTGAAAGAGAGGGGATGGATAGCTTCTATTTTTTTTACTTTTTTTTACTCTCTAGGAATGAGTGATGATATTAAGGTTGAAAGTGAATGTTTTTTGGCTCCCTTAGTGATCAAGGTACCTTACATTGCTCTCATATTTAAAAACAGCCATCAAGTTCCTATTTTTTTTATTTTTTTTTTACTATCTGAGGGGTTTTATCCACGTACCGTTTTATAAGTACCTAAGACCAAAGCGTTTCTGTTCATTAATGACGTCATTAGAGATCTTCCCTTTTAACATCATGTAATATATACATTCCGATGACGTCAGTACCGTGACTCATGATCAATTGAAAACATTAATTTTCAATTATATAATATGCATACATTGAACACACTTTGCATTTCTAAGCTATGCTACATCAATTACTTATTAATAAATATGTCACTTCATAGTAGGCACACAAGCATTTCCATTGAATGATACGAAATATGAGTGATGCATCAATTAATTCTGAATGATACATTAATAATAGCTAACTCATGGTGAAGGTTTGAATGGATGAGGAGGTACGTCTTATTCAAATTAATTGAGTATTGAGTATGATTAATTCGATTTACAGACAGGTTTTGCCTTATTTGTATTTAAAATATTCCAAGTACTTATTTGCCGTATGATGCATAATTTATAATAGAACTATTTTTGCATTATCAAAAAAGAAAGAAAGAAAAAAATGGTCACTTGGCAGTTTCTTTTTATTTGTTTCTTTCATGTATTGGATAAATAAAGCTTAGTTAAACGACCTATTTAGTTGTTGTTCTTGTTCTTGTTGTTAACCCTTGTAGTATGCATAAATGCTTTTATTCTTTAATATTCGTTCAGCATACCAATGCAGTATAACCACAAATAAATTAGTACAAGAGGAGGGGGGGGGGGGAAATTTACCTCAGATAGGAAAATAAAAGTTTATTCATACATGGTAATAAAAAAATAGTTTAAATGTCAATATTTTTCTTTGGTATTTCCATGTTTGCTCTCTCAAGAGGTCATCGTGTATATGTACATACATATATGTATGCAGTTCTAAGTATTTGCATACATGCATGTTAGAACAACTACATATTATACCTTGTTACAATTAAGATAATTTTTATTATGTAATGGACTGCATCTTTTTTATTACGTATGTACATGCTTTTAAAAGACATATTAAATGGTCTTGAACATGCCTTGAAGAAGCTTATTGATGACCGATTACCTACACTATCTACTTTTTTTTACAATCTTAATATTATTAAAAGTTTGTCAAAATGATGATTCAATCATATTTATTGGCTTCTTTTCTTGTTTCTTTTTCGTTTGCAATGATAATCCAAGATAATGAAAACTTATTATGGATTTTTACTGACAGCTGTTGGTCTGTTCTTCACTTCTTACCTTTTATTAGTCCCTTGATATGGAACACAATATGAAAATTTACTAAGTATTTCGTTGTTAGCCGTTGATTATAATTTAACTTCTCTTTCCAATAACTATTATTAGTGTTCTTAACGTTAAGTGACTCCATTTAAATTAGCTATTGATGTTAGACTCTGAACTATTCTCTACTGCTAAATGAAGAAAGACCCAACAGTTGCTAATAATGGACTAACTACCAAAGTTCTGTGTCTTTTTTGTCGGTTTTTGAGGGAGGAAAGGTGATGTTTTTTTTGTTTTTTTGTATGTGGTCACCTTTAAATAAGAATGACTGTATTTTGTCAGCAATGGATCTGTCTGTTCGTGTCCCCTAAAATTATTCTGAGCATTGATCTATTGAACTCTAAACAAAAATATTTCTAACCAGTTTTAAGTATCTCTATCTAGTAACTTGATATGACTATGCAATCATCGTGTCACATGTGAACCGACAATCTTGAGTCAATATTAAAATTATACCTATTTGTCATGTATTTTTTATTTAAGCTCATCAAATGAAGAAGAATAAAGTCCCATGTATTCTTAATTATGTTTAAATACATTGAGTAAAAGTGTGATAAAAACGTAGAGAGCCTTTCTTTTTTGATCAAGTCATTAATATTTAAAATCTACTCTTCAGCAAGATCTTATAAAGAACCAATAATAATTATTTCATAATCTTTAAGTGATGACTTATTTTGTAGAGGACTTATAGAAGAATATTCGAAGTTTTGGTATGAATTTGCTCAAACGGTCATAGTTGCATTTCTAATATAATTTGGACAAGGACTCAAACCCCTCGCATACATAAAATGTGAATAAAATGATTGAAGTTAAAGCCTTGCATTCAATTGTCGTGTGTATTTTTACTTGATATATCCTTGGGATCAAAATTAAAAGGAGAGACTTTCCTTCTTGTAGCAAGAATAGTACACTTTGCTAAATTGTATATTTTTTGCTCTCACTTGTTACATATATAAAAATAATGAAGTTATATTCAATCAATCAACTTGTAAGTGAGTTGATTTGATACAAAAATAAGGTCCTAAACTTTTGATTAATTGGACTTCAGCGTTCAACACATTTATAAAACATTCTCACCAAGCTATTATTACTGCAAAGTCATTATAACTTCAAGATTTAATACAGTAAAGTACAGTACTTTAACTTATGTCAAAGATTGCATAATTATGCTAAAGTGACGCCATTTTGGAGGAATATTTGTGGATATAATTATTGTAGTATTAAATAAATAGGAAAAATTTCCAAGAGTATTCTCAAGGAAACTTCATTTATCTGTATTAAAAATGAAAAAACAAAACAATTCCATATGTTGCATCAAGGGTTTTCATTCCTATAAAATTAACTTCTTTCTTCTACATTCAAAATGGCTGACTTTTAGAACGATGACGTCACGTTAGTGTGCTCTATTGAACCAGTTTTTTTTTCTTCTTCATACATATTATATTAGCCCAATACATAATTTATTAAATAAAAACAGTCAAATATGTACAACGATTAATTTATGTATTACAGTGGATATTTTATTTGATAAAACATAGTGAAAATTGTATTAATAATGTTGGGTAGAATTTTTCTAATGTAATAAGAAAAAAAAACAATCTTTATTTTGCCACATTTACAAACACAACTTTAGAGATTTTTAAATCAAATGTGTTTGATTAACACAAATGACTGTATCATTTTTTATTTTTTTTTTGAAATATACAATAATATATTATGCTTGGATTATTTTCTGGAGTAGGACAAGTTCAACTTTGAATAATTTAAATGTTCCAGAAAACTTCTTAAGAGTCCTGATTGGCTTATATCTGAAAAATACATAATGAGGATATATTAGTAAAGTACAAATTGCATTAAGAATTTATTAACTTTCATTGAATGAAAATGAAGTTATTTATTACAATATATATGTTCATTTCTCATTTTCTTTTTCCAATTATATATCTAAATAATTTAACATACGGATTGGCTCATAATTTCAATTTTATGCATGACTTCATCTTTCATTTGTTATACTTTAGTTTCAAATTAACTATATACCTTATACATAAAGGCACTTTGGTAATTAAAAGTATTTAGAGGTATAATGAAATGTAAAGGAAATAGCCCTGCAGCATTTTCCTGATCAATAGTCTTATTATTTTTTTCAATATCTACTTATAAATTTTTTGTTATTTTTAAGGATGAAGCTCTCGGTCAATTTTGATTCAGGATCATTTTGGATATCGATCGTTTCTAAATGCTTATTACACGCTTCATCCGCTTTGGCTTTTTGAGCCAATGAAGAAAAAGTTCATTGCTCTCAAAAATACATTCGTAAAGGCTCCAAAAAAATGTTTTTTTATTTATTTCTCTAGCGTCTTTATTTTTGGCTGAATGAATTGTAAAAAAAAATTTATTCTTTACAAAAATATACAATTATATGTTCGATATCTTGTGTTCATTTTTTGATATTTTTTATGCAGATATATGAATTAATATAATAATTATATTATCCTAGAAAAAATATAGATTAAATTTTGCAATATATGTATGTGTAAATTTATTGAATCATTGATTCAACAAAACACCAAATTCCAGCGTCTCTTATTCTAATATTATTATTTTTATTTTGTTAATTTGAATTTTGCATATGCATGTAATTGAATGTTTTTGGCTCTGCAGACTAAAATCCCTATCTAAACTTTGCCAAAAAGGAAATTTTCAAATAGTCATTGAATGAAAGCTTTTTCATTTAGCCTCCGGGCAACCACCACTCAAAAACAACTATCTCTCCCCCACCCTCCATAAAGATTTATAACGTTACCTTATTCTTCAATGTAATAGCTGCTTAAACTAATGCAATTAATATCATAATTGTAAATATTTTTTTTTTACTTAGTCATCTATGTTTTATGTGATCAATGCAATAGTAATTCAAACTTGAGTATCTCATTATGGAATGTATTACCTTTATTCGTGGTGATAAAAAGTTACTAACCCAGGGATTTATAAATATATTTCTAGAAAAAAGACTTTGCCTATAGTGTAGAATCATATTAGTGTGAGATGCAACGCAACCTCAAGCAATGCTAGTCAATCAATAACAGACCTTCAGGGCCTCTGATCGTCCAATATCTAGTACATGAGTCTACTCACCAAACTGGCCAAAAACTTGGATCCTGACCTTCCATTGCTTGAGAGGTAATTGTTCTAGAGGAGATGATTGCCCAGATTTTAGTTGTTCTGATACTCTTTATTAAGCTACAAAATGACAAACCAATGTTTTCATGCTCGTATACATACTTATATGAAAAATACTTTTGGCCAGATTTTTTGATTCTCTGTAATTTTTTACACACAATTCCTTTTTATATCCATTAATAATAATTCATTATATGAAATTTAATAAATTTAAATGTATATACGTACATGAGACCACGGTACGTTTCTTGGTGTTACCCATAGTGATCATAATACACTGAATAGGGGAAAAAATATATATCACTTCAACAAAAACACTCCAGATGTTCTAATTATCTTTCACCCCCCCCCCCCTTCTTCCTTATGTGAGTCTGTACAACAATGTTATTAAATATACATACAAAATGCTCACATACCAAAGAGAGGGGGGGGGGGGTCTTGTCCCCTATATCAAAGGGGGAGGGAAAAAATCTTTAATTTATGTACTTTCTGTTCGTTCATATCAGAAGATCAGTCTTTTTTTTTCTGCTCCTTCCATAACTTTACAACAAAACAGGAGTCATAATGAGAAAACCAACCATTCAGGAATATAACCACTTCAGTTATTTTTTATTTTAGAAGAAGAAAGAAAGAAAAATGGTTGTATCATAAATCATAATTATACTTATTTCTACTCAGTATTAATTTATATTATACATAATATAAATAAATTAAAAACGTGTTAAAATAAGCATTAAATACAAAAATATGTAGTTATGTAAAATACATTATATGTGTTATAATAGGGGGAAATTGTATTTATATACATATATATATATAATTATATAGTGCCCTGCAGAAGTTTAACAGCACATTTATAAAGTTGGTTAGTTATTATTATTTATTTATTTTGAGGAGTAGAAGGTTCGTAGGGGGTCCTTTTAACTCATAAAACATTTCATCTACATATGTTGGATTTAATTTTTGTAGACTAGTAATAATCATTGAGAGTGTATCATCCTTTATACATATATATATAATTAGAATTAAATGTACATATTATGTGGTCTATAGGTCTGTGTTTTTCTTAAAATATAAATATAAAATGAATTTGTAACTTGGAGTAGAAGGAAGTACATTATAGAAGTTGCAATTTGTATCTTTGATGACTATTTTAACCCTTTCAAACCCGTCAAGTACCAGAAAGTATTTTCTAACTGAAAGTTATGTTTTTTGATTTTATAAAAAAAATTGTAACTCAACCCGTATCTCTATGAAATATTGGAACACTGATGTCCCTCTGGGTGTGAAGGGAATTTTTTCATTCTTAAAAATATAGAGTTTATCAGTACTTTTCTTTATGAACATCTATTCTTTATTCTAATATTCTACTTGACAAAAAAATTTGAAAAATCTTAAATGAAAAATATATATCATATGTTATGAACATTTGTCAGGTGATGTGTTATGAAGCAATTTCTGTTGATTTATTGATAAAAAAAAACTCCCTTTACACCCAAAGGGACACCTGTGTCCCAAAGAACTTCAATTATTTATAATGTATGCGTTAGAACTAAAAGGTATTTTGAACTTATAATTCGTTAAGTATACATTAACAAATATTTGATTAACAAATAGTTTCCTTGAAAAAGTTATTTTGGTTTTTTCTTATAAAGTAAATTAGTTACATAATTATTACAAAAAATAAGTCAAAATCTTGGCTTCCAGAAAACCTGAGTTACAACTCTTTTTTTTCTTTTTTTTTTCAAAAATGAGATCAATGAATCCACTGGTATTTTAAGGGTGAATAAGACTTGCGTGTAACTTGAGTCCAAGTTGTGAATCTTTATGCTCAAGGCAAAGCTTTAAATGCAACTTTGTTCATGGTACTTTTGGTAAAATATATCTAATGTGATAATAACTTAATATTTTTTAAAGTTATCTCCAATTTTGACTCTTGTATTGTAGGCTGACTTTAAAATACAGCATTGACCTGACAGAGCATGCTAGTTTCTTAGAATATGTATTTTGATAATCAATGAATAATTTGTTGGAATGAATGTTGATTACTTCTGTATTATGGAAATGAAATACATATTCTCAGAACTGTGATATATAACAAGAAACAAGGATAACACTATCTAACAATTATTGAGCTTGAGTGAGGCTTTTGGATGTTTATCATTATTAGGCCTTACGAATGAAGAAAAAAATCATATCTTTAATCATTTAATTAATCGTTACAAAGGAAGTGACTTTGATTTATATGGAAGTATTTTATAGCATACTGCATTTTCGCAAAGTCTGTTAGTTGAACAGCACAGAGTTCTTGCCTTTTCTTTTGTGAAGAATCTGGGTTCTTTTAAAGCACTTCTCAAATTTAATCACTTATGATGGAGGTGTTTACCATGCTCCTCAGAGTGTTCTCCCATATTGGATTCAAAAAAATTCAAACAGAAATGCATTCTGTGCAATATCAGGGACATTATCTAATTTATCTCCTTGTAGGACTTGAGAAAATTGTCGATTAGTTCAATACAGTTGTCTTCCTCTTTGTAATCCAACAGCTTTCCAGATAACTCCAGGTCCTACTTTAACTTTTTAATTTGCTACATAATAAATTCGTCTGATTTTATTTTTGCCTTTCAACGGTTTCAGAAAAAAATCTTCCAAATGCAAACTTATGATCCAGTTGATTCATACATTGCTTTATGAGCCCAAGCTTGATGTGGAGGGGTAGTATTAAGATCTTCTGGTTCACCAGCATCTGCCACAAGACGTATTTCTAGCCAGTAACAAAGACTGTTCTTGATAGCCAGCCCTTTGTTTGACAATGAATCGCTTATAGATTGGCTATCCCAGCAGCTGCAGCAGAGTAAACACGAATGCTTTTTCTGGATTTGTCTTGCAAACTTTTACATTTATAAGTCAATCATCTTCAAGTGCCTTCCCATTAATGCTCTCCGAACTTCACAAGGTGGAGCAGTAACTTTACACTTTCATTGTCTTCCTTTATATTAAAAATAAGTAGACGATATCTAATTATCAATAAAAGCATTTAGAAATGCTTCAGTTTCACATTTTCACCCATGATCCGCTACTGAGAAGATAAAGCAACAGTAGCAAACGTTAATAACATATCAAGACTTAACTTCTTTCACAAAATATCATGACAAATAGGCTCACGTATGGCCAGGCAATAAAATAATAATAAAAAAAGCTTTGTGAAAAGTAGTTTACTATCCTAAAAAGTTCATGAATTATGACGTTCGTATGTATATCGTGGTTTTTTAATGAATGTATATTTATATATGAAATGCCCTTAAAGTTTTTGAATAAGTTTTTTTTTTTTTTGAAGGATAATGTCCATCAGAAATTCTAGCATGAATAATAAAATATTCCTACATATGTTGATATACTGTAAGTATACGTGTAAGTATTTAAATTCGCTGTTCTTCTACGATTACAAACGAAACACATATGTACAAGGAATAAATAAAAGAAAGAAGAACTTATTTATCTACTTTTAAAGATCTGTAATTTATTATTTTACCAATAATTTTATTACTTTAATTCTCTTTAAATTAGCATTTGTATATTTTATGAACTATAAAACATATGCTATTTTTTTTGTTAGCATCATTATTTAAACATGTTAACTTTATATACATACATAGGTATGCATATGTGCCTTACTGAGTATAAACATACATACATACATATGTAGATTGTATCCATGTATGAATATGAATATTACATCTAATTTTACAAAAAGGATCGATTAAATAATAACGTCTCCCAAAAAGTATTTCTTTTATACACACATACAGAGTTCTAGGCATTTTTTTCTCCTATAGGTAGAAGAAAATACCAATAATTCTACCTATATTATTTTTGTTTTTAAATATAGGGAACTCAAGTAGAGTTGCGTAGTTATAACTTCAGAATAGGGAATGGATTATCTAATTATGTAGCTATTTACGCATTCATATCCGTTCAGTACATGTTTTTAAGAGACTTTCCTATCTCAAACTGTTGCAACAAGTCCCTATTTTTTTATTTTTTTTCGGATATTAAAAAAAGCTATAGCCATGAAATTCAGACCACAACTGTAATATATAATGAGAATGAACGACCTTAAAACTCAGATATTTGTGATAACTTTTATTTGAAATACTTCACAAAAACTAACTTTCAGGAGTAAAAGTAAAAATCTTTGAAGAAAAACTATTTTTGTTATATCTAGTAATGTAGTACATTTTCATTGTTTTACTTGACAGTTGTGTATATCTTTTGAATTATTGAATTTTTCTGTTTCCTGTACCACTTGATGTAATTTATTAAAATTAAAGGCTTACTCGTTGAGAAGATATTTGAGAAAATGTAGTAATGTAGAGTAATAAATGGTTATTTGCATCAATTGTTGAATTGGTTCACGTATTCTTTAGTATTTTTGATTATTTTGCGTTTAAAGAACCCTAAATAGTGTTTGAATGAGAATATTTATAAGGAATTCTCAAAATATGAGACCCACAGGGCTCAAACGAGATGGCAAGCGTCTGACATGAATCCTTAACTAAGAAGAAATCGTTTATCTAAATGTGTAAATTTTCATTCAACTTCGACCAATAATTCGCTAAAATCAAATGCTCACACTACAATAAACTACTATGAAGCTACTATAAACAACAGCAATAGACTGAAGTAGTAGCCAGCAGAAGGATTTAAGCTGCGCGCTACTACTTCAATCTATTGCCGTTCTCTCGAAAAAAAAAAGTTACAGATTTGAAATCAGTGTGCAATACTGAATAACTTTTGTTATACTCATACCCCTTTGGGCTTTTGACTATTGATGAGTGTAATAAATTCAACTCTTTGAAAAGTTTATTAATTACATACTCAACAAATATTCTTTAGTCTGATTGTCATAGTTTCTTAATCAATCTTAATTTTTTTAACTGATGTAACTGTCAGCTTCTACTTTTATTTAAATAATTATCAACGATCCAATTTTTGAATTTGTGAAAAAATAATAATAATAATGGCAGTAGCGTTGTCTAACGATAATATTATTCAACAGGGGATTAAAAACTCATCAACAATGGTATCCCTAAAATATCTAAAAATACTGTGCATTAATGTGAGATGTTGATTCGTGTGTTAAATGAGTGTTTTCAAAGGTATAAAAGAAATACGGGAATTGGCTTGTTAAAGGGTTTTTGACTATACAAAAGAACCTATTTTTTTGGTGCAAGATGTAAGTTAGTAGGCATATTAGTAAATTTAGTAAGGCTACTAATACAAATGACGTTACTGAATCTTTTTTTTTTCTCAGTGACGTTTTCAATTCTTTTATTAATTAAATTAACTAGGTAACTCAAATAACGAATCGTTTAGCTAAATATATCCAGTCTACTAAATATATAGTATGTACACCAATGACGTCATTGGCAAGCTATCATTTAATTTCTAGCTTTTTTTTATTCTTTAGGAATTAAAGACAGCATCAGATAATAATAATAATTACATCATTGGGAGTGTTGAAGATTCTTCAAGATCATGTGTTGCGGCACCTTGAAGAGCTTACCTACGATCTCTAGGCTGTGGTTGGAATCTAGAGTGGGGAGCTCATTGTTGTAATTTAAATATAGGGATAATTCATGGGCTTGAAGGCCTCATTTCACGGGACATGAGTCCCTGGATTTGTGCTACTATCTGATTCGCATAATTTTTTGTAACTCTCAAAATTATGGGACCCTTTAACAAAAAGAAAGAGTGTCAAAAAGTTGTATAGACATGCAATAAAAACTGCTTTGCGCATTTGACAAATGTACCAAACTCTGCAAACCCTCCCAATAAACAATACTCCATAAATAAGTTTGAGTGTCAAAGTTGTAGTGAATAATACAACAAGAAACAAAAAAGACTCACTTCGATTTGTATGAATGCTCGTATTTAAGCAAGTAAATGCCCCCACACACACACCTTGACATTAATCCTTTATTAACCTCATTCCCCCTCCCTCCCAACTTTAAGTATTCAAAAAGTTTTCTCTTTAATAATAATAGTAAAAAAATATTAAGGCACTCTATCGCTAAAGGGAGTTTATGATCTCTTACATTAAAATCATATACTTTAGATCTTATCGAAAAATAAGCCTGTTAAACGATTTTTCGATTTTCTTCCTAATACCCACCTTAGTTTAAATGTGTAGAGTAGCTATATATATTAATATAATATGTAAAAAGGTATACTCATTATTATTCCTTTGGATTTTTAGATCCTTTTTTATAATATGTTGTTATAAGGAGATACTTTGATGGATTTATACGTAATTTTCAATCATCATGTGTCTCCTTTCAATTTTTTATTTTATATATTATAGTTACATATCTATATCTACACGTATTTTATAGCATATAGTAAATGAATTGTTTTAATACATACTATGTAGGTATGTACAAATGTGTTATTCTAACAGAGAGGGGTAAATAAAATAAAAAAATCATCTGAGTTCTGCTTTGAATTTTAAATATTTTTGGATAAGGAGTAAAAGGGGGAAGGAAAAAAAATCCAGAAACGTGTAAATATATTAGTTTATATGTATATATTTGTGGCTCGGGTCAAAACAAAAGGAAAAAAGTTTTAAATTATAAATAAATATAATATAAAATGACTCCTTACTCCTGGTCAATTACACAGGTCAAACCTCCTTAATTTTTCCTAAGGATCAGAATAAATATTTTTTTAAAAAAGTTTTTTTTATGTTATTTTTAAATCTGTTTTTCTTTTACATAGTTATTTTCATATTTAAGATACGTATTTGATAATTATTTTTAACGTTTATATTGGAGAAGGAACTATAATCTTTCGGTTTTTTTAATTTCATGAGATATTTCCAATTTAAAAAACAAGATCATTTTAATTTTAGTATTTAAATGAGGTTGTGTGATATAAGAGTAAAAACTTGCGCTAATATGTTATTTTTTTTTAATATATATATAACCTGTAGTGTGAAGCTGATGAAGAAGGCAAACTGAGTAACAAGAAAATGCTTCTAGTGAGCAAAAGTTTGGACCCACAACAAGTTCTTGTGTACTTTGATCAGAGTTTTTGAAGAGAGTAAGAGACAAAAATGTAAAGAAAATATAATCATTCTGATCAAGATCATGACCAATCAATGAGCTCCTAAGATTTTTGTAACTTATTTTCATTCAAAAAAACTTTTCTAACCTGGTAGAAACAAATTTTCCTTTGCTCTTGTTAGAAAGAAAATCGACTATCTCTCTAAATATATTAGGGTGATGTGAAAAAGAATGGAATCCCGGCGAGTGTAAATTTTTCAAAAATATTGTTTGTGCCTTTTTTATGTATTTACTCATTCTTTTTAGTATTGTTCATATAAACAGACTCTCAACTAAACTTACTTGTTGTTTTTTGTTATTTTTCACACATCTTAGATATAAGTAACAAATTCTATTTATTGAGGGAACCCTGAATGGTCAGACAAGTTGGTCTAAACGGATGGATTGAGTGTGAATGATTATAAATTAGTTGATCAAGCTGAGTCATTGATTAGAAAGTTGGGTCTTGGCAAATTCAATTTTGATGTTTAATGACGTCATAGTTCCACCTACTTTTTCTTAAACCAATGAGGTCATACTGTAAATAAAATTAAATGCATACTGACCTCAAACATTCATTCACGATGACTTAACACAACTTTTTATAATACCTAAATGTTTGTGTTGTATAATTCAAAAATATTTCAATTGAAATGATTGAGAGTTTTCACTCCTTTCCACGTTGAAAGAAGTTAAGGTTCTAATGCATTAATTCCTGTATTTGCAGCACTCATCTTTCCAAGAATCTTAAACTTTTTTTTTCTTCATTTCTCACCTGAAGGACATGAATCTTTTCATAGACATTAATAAATGAACGATTAAACTGGAACTAGTAGAGGCCTAAGAATTTTAAAACCTTATGATGTTCCAGCAATTATTCTCAGTATATTAGAAAAATCTGTGTCTGATGTTTGAAATATTATTTTCATCTGATCTGTCTTTGTATTTGTTTACAGAGTCAAATAAACAACATTCAGCCTTTGTAAATCTTGTGTTAATGTATTCTATATATTGTTGATGCAAACATAACTGGATCTAACTACAGAAATCAAATTATGAATTTTAATTTGATCAACAATCTAAAATTGTATGTAGATTCTACAGTATTCCTCTGAATGACTTCAACATCTCAGTAACAATAATTCAATAAATACTACTATTTGCTATGTATCACACACATTGTATGTATTATCAAAATATTCTACAATCATATATCATATTCCTTCGGGTTTGACCTCATAAGTCATATATAAATATGAGTATTGCCTATGTTTTTTGTTGGTATAATATTATGTTGGTATAAGGCAACAAGGAAAATTGAGCAAAATATTCTTAACACAACTTTTGACTCTAAACCTATGAGACATCCATGTTGGGCTTTCAATTTTATGTGAAATAACAGTATATATCTAAATAATAATATCTCAGTTGACCAAATCCTATACATTTTCAATCCCTTCCCATTATCAACAAGACATGTAATAAAAGTAAATAGAGTTGTTTATTCTAGGTATGAGGCTCTTATAGAATTTAATTAATTAATTTTGAATAATTTAATTATTTAGCACATTTTCTATATTTGAGATAAGTTATTATATTATTTCTAATGCGGTGTACATCAATTTCTTGGATGGTTTTATTTTTCTATGGGCGGTAGCCAGTTTTGGCCTTCATTTGCAATAATAGTTCAAGTAGTTCTTCGTAAATTGTGCTTGTTGGTCACAATCTATTATATTGGAGGATGAATCTCAAAAAATGGGATGTAATTGGCACCTCTGACAAAAATAGAAAGTATTGTGACTATGCTATTAAAGATAAAATATCTATTAATATTTTTGCTGGAATGCAAAACATAGTGCCAAAGGACATTGGAATCAACTTAATGATATAACTTTTATCAGGAATTTTGTAACTCAAATGTATTAGTTCCATGTCATCAACGACGGTGCAGTGCAATTTAACTACGGCTTACTTTATATTCACCATGATAAAAATTAACAAATTTGAATAATACTTTAGTGCCTTTATGATAACATATTTAATCTTTATATCATGCTACATGTCTTTTGTGACAACAGACTATACATAAAATAATTCCTGAAAATATATGATGAACTTCAAAAGTAAAAAAAAAATCTTTTCATATTATTTTATTTAAATATGATATTAATACATAGAAACCTAAGGTGAAGTTAGCACATGTTGTCAAGTTGACATAAAGTAAGGAATATATACTAGTTGGATATACGAAAATGAAGTCAAATGTGCTTGTCATAGACAATAGCTAATGAATCATACCTTGTCTCTGCTAAATTGAGGTGTATCTATGAAATAATAGCATTTATCAAACTAATTTTGGAGTAGAAGAGTTGGTGTGTAAGAGTTTTGTCTCTATTTGGAAGAATTAAAAAGATTAAAACTCACGGTAGAACTACTAAAAAACAAGTGTAATAGACTGAAGTAGTAGCGCGCAGAAGGATGTCTGCTGGTTTCTTAATCCTTCTGCGCCCTACTACTTAAGTAGCTCTACCGTGAGTCTTAGATTTCTAGGGAATTTTCGATCGAAATTGAATGAAAATTTACACACTTAGATGGACGATTTCTCTTTAGTAAAGAATTCTTATTGGGCACTTAACATCTCGTTTGAAATCTGTGGGTCTCAGCTCTTGAATGCATTCCTTATTAATCCATTTCATGTAATATTCAAGGAGTTATTTAACTACAAACGTTTTAGCCGACTTTTGGGCCTACTCCCCCAGGAATCTCTATAGGTCAAAACAAATCCTGGAAATAGAGTTTGAATTTAAAAAAATTAACGAATCATTATTATTTAATGCACAAATGAGTATTCTCCTAGGCTTAAATTGAAGTGGAAGTTGAAAATGGGCCAAAAAATCTTGGGGAAAAAAATTACGGATCCGAAATCAGTGTGCAAAACATAATAACTTTTATTATACTTATACTTAGGATTTTTGACATTTCAAATTTGTTCACGTGTATTATCAATAACACAAAAACTAAAATAAGGATTTTTTTTAAAAATTTGCGCTTACTCTTTTGTCTACTACTAAACAATATTTAATATTTTTCTCTCTAGAGTCAGAAGAAAGAGACGCCCAACAACCTACAAATCTCGATAGATAATAATTAAAATAATATTTTCTGGGTATTTACAGCTCTAATTATAATGACCTAATGTTTATTATTTCCCTACTGGACCTCAGAGTTATTTTTATTTACCCATTTTCAAAGTTGAATTCATCATTGCCTATAGTAAGTATATTTTAAGATATTTTTTCATTGCAAAGCTATAGTTTTGACCTTTATTTTACTTTATTTGTAGTGTAAAAACATTATTGGCTAGCTCTGTGAGAATTATGAAAGAACAATGACGACTATTGAAATACTCATCAAAAATACAATAAAAAATTTCGCCTAAAGACAACTGACATAAGTCATATTTTTGGAGTCCTCTACGCTGAATCACTCCACGTTTATTTAAGGAGAGCTGTTTTAAATTAATTTCATCGTGCTCCCTTGGATTCTTGTCTCCTAGGCTGTTGGACTGGCTCTTGCTAATTTAAAAAAATAATGATTACATATTTTGCCACTAAAAATCCGTATTTTTGAATAAAAATACGTCTATAACCATTTTTGAGAGTCATAGTCTTTCATATGGAAAAATTTAGCTCACTTTAAAGCAGCCAGTTATGGGTACATTGATTCTCAACAGAAATAAGGATCCGTTTCAATGAAGGATTATATTTGGAGAGCCTTTTTTCCTAGAGTCTTTCCTTTCTTATACCCAATTGTTATAACAAATATTTTAGGACTTAATCTAATAATGAGTCATTGATATACATAAGTTGTGTAGGTTGAGTGAGTAGAAATCGAATCTAAAAATTAGCGACTCAAATTTAGTTTACAAAAATACAATAGTATTTTTTAGAGAAAAAATAATGACATTGATCTACGATCTTTCCTTGTGTCAACAAGTGTCTAACGTTTTATAAGTCACGTAAGTAAATTTGAATAACCTTAAAAAAAATTGTTGACTAAACATTTTATGTAGGATAATTCGTTGTGTATATAAAAACAGTTTGTGTTGCATATGACTAACGCTCAATATTGCAAGAATCAAGTAATGCTCTCATTTATCTAAATCCTTTCAAAAATTTTATTATTAGATCTTTTATACTGGTATAATAAGAGAGAGAGAGAGAAAGAAAGATGCATTTTTCGTCTGCATATATACAAAATAAAAATTGGACTAATTGGCTAATCTTTCTTTTGTTTTATTGCAGGTCTGAAAAACATTTTCATTTTAGATCTGTATTTAGATAAAATAGATATTATTTATAGTTGAAGTCATGAAGTATTTGGAAGGGATATTTTTCTTATTTATACTTTTTGTAAGTTAATTTTCAATTTATTTGATTATAGTCATACAAATGTAAACTGTATGTAATTAAAAACTTTGATTAAGATATCAGAAACCTCTGCGCAAAAATGGTATTCTCTCAGAACTACTTTTTCTAATAATATATTTAAAAGATTTGGAGAACAACCCAGATTGGAAAAGGATGCCAAAAACTTAGGTTATAGAAGGATAGGTTCTTGTCACAGTCTTTCAAAGTGAGTTTTAATAATTATTTTTGACAGATGTCTTATCTTTCTTTTAAAATATGTATGTATATGTTAGCTTCCCCGGAAATCGATATATTTCAAGTTTTGACAATCCTGATATAATCCTTATATATGATATAAATGGTTATATTGCTGGAATGCAAATGATTGCAACAAAAGTGAGTGGAAAGTTTATATCCATGTATATAATTAAAAATATAATATGGCTTTATAGAAAATCTGGAGAACTAGATATTCTGATCTTTTCAATAATCCTTGGTTTCAAATAGATTATATTGATGGGGCAATGTTATATCTGGCTACGGCATATTTCGTTGAGCCTGGGTCAATTTGTATTGAGGGAAGATCAAAATCTGAATTTGACGCTCAGGGTACAGGATCAACTCTTCTTTTCCAATATGGACGACGTTATTCAAACAATACTATGGTTAGATTTCCTTTACGCGAGTCAGAAATTAACAAAGTAAGGATAATTTTTTTGAATCGTATAACATTCATTTAAAAAGTATACACATTTTTTATAGAAAAAATGGTTCAGACAGAAATGTACTACAAATATGGGTACTCACTACTCAAACTTGAACTACGACCCAGGGCAATCATGTTTCGAGATGATGCCGTTTCAAGCTCTATATAACGATGGTTATCTTCACGGATTTGTGTGGCAAGTAATTGGTCAACTTCCTGGTAAATTGTAAGTAGTTTTAAAGAATTTAGTACTGCAAATACTTATGAACATTTGTGTATATATTCACCATATATATATGTACATATAATTGTTTCAATTTTTGTAGATGGGAGCACCCTGGAAGATTTACAATGTGGAGAATGTATTCAAGGCCTCCAAAATGCTTAGTTGAAGCACGGAAAAGCATTGGATTAAGCAATATGCATGTATATTTTGCCAATTATTTATCTCTTTGCTTTTTGTGAGCAAATTCATTTATGTAAAGCATTTAATTTAAAATAAGTTGAAAATAAATATCAATTTTTCATCTTGAATGATACATTATTAGAATATTATTAGTATCATACTAATATTTATATGACTAATGGAAACCAAAGGTTTTGATGATGACGCAAATGGAAGACGTATTGAATAACTAAAACGGCAATGGTACAAAGTAATTCTTCTTGCTCTCTACAAAAGTTGAATCCCAAAATATGAAATAGCAAACAAGCCATGCACTTTTTTCAAAACGTTTGTCTGCATATCACGCATTCGAATTTTTCAAACAGAGGTCATTTTTTGTAAATGTGTTGAAAGGACCCTTTAAGTATCCATATATTATTAAAAAAATTTGCTTTAGATTTTTACTATCATTTGTATAAAAAAAAATGTAGAATGGTCATTTTCAATTAATTTAAATTTTGTAAAATTTTTGTTGTCAAATCTGATTATTATTTGTCTTGCTAAAGAATATATATTGGTAAAAAAACTAAAAGTGCTTTATCAAGTGGGTTCATTTTTGACAAGAGCAGTCTGTGAAGGAAGGTATCATCGTTGTTTTAGATTCAAGAGTTGTTTTAATCCAATTTCATCATTTTGGCAAATGACTTTGCTCTAGAACTCATTAATTTTAATAGCACTATGTAAAACAATGGGGTGCCGTGTGGATTTGAGTTTATTGTCGACTCGTTCAAGATTGATCCGAGTCTATTAATTTGAAAAAAAAGAATATACAAGAAATAAAAAATCAAATGTGTTTGTCAATAGCTAATGAATCATACCTCGTCTCTACTAAATTGAGATGTACGCAATAATAGCATTTATTTGTATAAGATATCAACCTCATTTTGGAGTAAACGAGTAGATGTTTAAATGTTTTGTATGTATCTAGAGACATTGAAAAGATTAAAAACACTTCTGGAGTTGTTTGAATTCGAGAATATTATAAAAAAATGTATTGACAAATACTTAGCAAGACGATAAAGTGTTGAGTCAAATTAAGTCGAATCTTTAAGGATTGATGCGGGTCTATTAATTAGAAAAGAAAAATATTGTGCAGCCACGACTCCCTTCTGCCAAAACTAATAGTTTCGTACCAATTTAAGTCGAATCGATAAAGATCGACTTGAGTCTATAAATTATAAAGAAGTAGATTAAGCAGCCATGCTTGTCAACTCTCAAAAAAATAGTTTGAAAACAATGTTAACTATAAGAATACATTTTTTAAATAAGTTAGGAATTATGAATGAAATTAATTGTAATCAAAAGATATGAAAATGAGTACTTATGAAACAGCTATTATCATAACAATTAGGGAAATAGGTCCTTTAAAATTGGCAGTTACTGTACTTATTGCATGTAAAGAATTTTTGATATTTTTCTCCCTGTAGCCAGAAGAAAGAGACTCCCAATTTACTTATTTTGTTGTTTTAATCCTGTTTCCTAAAATTGTTGTACTCTTTGAAATTGGGCTGGCTCTGGCTTATTAAAAATTTTAAAACTCACGTTTTTTTTTACAATTAATAATGTAATTTTGAATAGAAAATACGCCTATAACTATCTTTGTACATTCATAGTCCTTCATATGTAAAAAATTCAGTTCACTTTGAAGTACTTAGTTTAAAGTTTAGTCGGAATAGAAAAAGTAACGATTAAACTGCATAACATTCCGTTTTACTTTATAAATTAAGAAAAACAAGATATTGGGTGTAGTAAAAATAAATCCATTATTGAATTTTCGAAAATGTTGATAAAATAATAGAAATCGTCGAGTTTAAACGTCATTTAAGCACTGTTTTGATTACTCAGGATCTAAACATTGCACTAAAAGCCTTTTATTTCCATGCAAAAATAAAAAACGTATCTATTTAAAATTCAAAAATTTTATCAATCCTGTCTTATACTTAATATTATTATAAATCTTTTAGAACTTAATTTGAGAATGAGTCATTATCATAATATGTTGTTGAGATGGAGTGATGAAATAGCTAATCGTAGAACTCAAATTCTGTTGACACAACACAAATACATTAGTCAAACGAGCTAAAAAAAAAGATAATGGCATTGATCCACAATTTTTACTTTTGTCAAGATGTGAGTAATTTTTAAGTAAACTAATAGAGATGCATAAACTATTAAGGCAAATTAAGTAGATACATACATTAGATATTATTAGTCACTTATGTAAATTTAAATAACCTGAAAAAAACAAAAACAAAAAATACATTGTTGACAAAACATTTTGAGTAGAAAAATTTGTTATGTATAAATAGTTATTCTTGCAGAAGAGGAACATTCAATATTGAAAGTATCAGGTACGTACATATATTAAAACCCTTTCAAGTTTTAACTATAGGTAGAACTTTATCAACTAAGCAGTACATTTATTCTTAAATGGTATACTAACGTATTGAAATTCCCTTTTCTCTTATATTTAAAGAAAAAAGTTTTTTGCTTTATTGCAGGTCCGAGACATTTAGAAAACAGCAACAAGAGCCTACACGATAATTTAAAGTCATGAAGTGTTTAGAAGGGATATTTTTATTTATTTTATTTTTTGTGAGTGAAACTCAATTAAAGCCATGGAATTATAATTTGTACATATTATGTAATTAACAATTTTGATTTAGATATCCCAAACCTCTTCTAAAAGATGGACTTCTCTCAGAACTACTTTTTCTCATAACATTTTCAAAGGATTTTGGGAACAGCCCATATTGGAAAAGGATGCCAAAAAATTGGGCTATAAAAGGATAAGTTCCTGCAATACTATTTCAAAGTGAGTTTTAATAATTATTTTTGACAGATGTCTTATCTTTCTTTTAAAATATGTATGTATATGTTAGCTTCCCTGGAAATCGATATATTCCAAGTTTTAACAATCCTAATATAGTACTTATATATGATATAAACGGTTATATTGCTGGAATGCAGATGATTGTTACAAAAGTGAGTGGAAAGTTTATATCTATGTATACATATAATTAAGAATATAATTTGACTTAATAGAAATATTGGAGAACGAAATATTCCGATCTTGTTAATAATCGATGGTTTCAATCAGATTATATTGGAGGGGAAAAGGTACTGCTGGCTACGGCATATTTCGTTGAGCCTGGGAAAATTTGTTTTGGTGGAAGATCGAAATATGATTTTGTCGTTCACGGCACTGGCTCAACTCTTCTTTTTCAGTACGGAAAGAAATTTTCTAACAAAACTATGGTTAGATTTCCCTTACGTGAGTCAAAAATTAACAAAGTAAGGATAATGTTTTTGAATTGTATAACATTCATTTAAAAAGTATACACATTTTTTAATAGAAAAAATGGTTCAAACAGAAATGTGCTATGAATATGGGTACCCACTACTCAAACTTGAACTACGACCCAAAGCAATCATGTTTTGAGATGTTTCCTTTTCAAGCTCTATATAACGATGGTAATCTTCATGGATTTATGTGGCAAGTAATTGGTCAACTTCCTGGTAAATTGTGAGTAGATTTAAAAAATTAATACTGCGAATACGTATATACATATTTTTATGTATCTTATTGCAATTTATGTAGATGGGAACATCGTGGAAGTTTCACAATGAACAGAATATATTACAAACCTCCAAAATGCCTAGTTCAAGCACGGAAAAGCATAGGATTAACCAATATGCATGTTTATTTTGCCAATTATTTATCTTCTTGTTTTTTGTGAGCAAATTTATTTATGTAAAGCATTTAATTTAAAATAAGTTGAAAATAAATATCAATTTTTCATATTGAATTATACATTATTGAAGTATTTTAAGTAAAATATTAATGTCCCTAGTATGATTCTTTTGCTTTGATGTTGATTTATAATTTTTGATACATCATCAGATATTGCAACATTTAATGTTCGCAACGGACATTTTGTTGATAGTGATTACATAAAACAACTGGGTTTTTTTTCTATTGACATGTGGTAGTATATGAAAATATATTTTGGAAAATGTTTTGGTGTGCCTTTGCTCAAGACGTCAGCAACTTCTATCGACTTTTGTTGAAAAGGAATCAAATGTTGTCATAGAATAAAAAAGTTGCTATTAAAATGTTTTGTTTGAAAATATTATTTCCTTTTTTATGTAGATTTTCAATCCACAGTTGAGGAACAGATAACTTTCCAAAAAATTTAAAAAAAAACCCTCCCACACAATTTTATTCATTAAAACTACATTAAAATTTTTTTTACCTTTAAATCTTTGTCAGGAAATTGTTCCATAATTTGAGGGAGGATATGTATAAAAAGACTTCCCAAGTTCTGTCTATAAGTTAAAACTATTATAACTCCTAAAAAAGTAGATGGTATTTAATATTGGTCATAGGTGGCTGATAACAATTTTAAGCGAATCTTATATAATTCTATCAGGTGTAATTGCTAAACAAGTGGAAGCAATTTTAAATAAATATTTTTAAAAAAATTTTAATTGAAGTACCATTGTCAGAATCCAAAATATCCAGTTTTGTAAAAAATTGTAGTTTATACTATGAACAAATAGTTTTTTCTTCATAATTTTAGTGGTATCAACAAAAATGTTTTATTAATATGGGAACATACTATTCAACCTTTAATTACAAACCAAATCAGTCATGCAAAAAAATGTTTCCAGCAATGCCTCTCTTCAATGATGAACGTCTTCATGGATTAGTATGGATGCATGTGGGGCATCTCCTGGGGAAATTGTCAGTATATTCAGGTGTTTACATGGATATTTGAACAATTTTCTTCAATTTATGATTCCAGGTGGGAGCATCTAGGAAATTTTCTATTGAATAGAATCTCAAAAAGTCCTGCAAAATGTCTTCAAGATGCAGGACACAAGATTGGACTGAGTTTTATGCACGTATATTTCAATGGATATTTATCAATTTGCGATTAGTATACATACAACTAATTTGTTAGAATATTTCATTTATAATTTTCAAAATAAATGTTTTGTATGAACTCAAAGAATTCGTCAAATTTATTGGGAATAATGAATAATATATATGACAAGTTTAGTTTGCAAGTTGTGTGTTGGATTGATTTGTAGCTTTATTGTAGAGTTGCTTAAACATTCAATTGGAGCTATACATGCAGTGTAGTTTGCTGCATTGGTGATATGCTCCAATGTTTTGATTCTAAGCAACATTTGAGATATCATTTTTGTACAAACTCTTTGAATTTTTTAAAATACAGATTAAGTTTCTATTATAGTTTGTTTTTCCTTTGAGTCTCTGTAAATCAATTCATTTATAACTTAACGTGAGTAAAAACAGCTCTGTTAACCTCAAATTAAATTAATGTATCATTTATGGTTTTGAAACCAAAATTTTGAGTAAAAAAGTAAGGCATCTTTTGAGCACGGAGCAAATATCTATACCAACAATATTTGGTTAGAAGAATTTTCAATAAGATCCGGTTCCAGTTAAATCAGTCAGATTCAGCCCCTGAATACAAATCTATACACCGAACCAATAGTCAAATTCAAATATGAAACTATAATATATCGTTTCGACTTCAAACAAGTGCAGAGTTAGTAGTTGATGCCTGATTTGTAAGCTTTATAGGCATTAGTGCTGTAATTAATTGGGTCATTCTTTCATGATTTTAACAATTATTATTGAGAATATTGATCTCTTTAAGAGTTTTTCTGGCGCATGTTGGAGTGTAAACGAAATCGTTAGCCTTTGTCATTTTAACAGTTAACGTAGGGAGTATATATACAACTGATTTTGATGCACTCTTTTTTTGGTTGTAGAAATACTTGTCTGATTAAGTTCTTTTATATTTCACAATTATTTAGTTTGGACTAAATAGTTTTTTGAATTATAGTAGTCTGTCGATCAACAAATTTCACTCTGAGACTTTATTTGTACAAATTTACAGATATATTTTTTTAAATCAAGGAAGTGTTTAGTTACAATTAACAAAAAAGATTATTTAACTTTAATACAAATCTACTTGGTCGTTTCAGGTCTCAATTCCATGAAGTTATAAAATGATTTGTGACAAGATATAGTCTATACTTCATGTTTTGGATTCCTAGGAAATTAATAAAGAATTATTATGTTCCTTATAATATAAAATATCTATAAAAATAATCTCTGAGGCCATCGATAACATGAAATGAAAAGCATACCATCAAAGAAAAATCTTTTTAATACTCCATTGTGAAATATAAGTTACAAATATGTCTGGTTTTTTTATTCATCAAGACAAGTATATTATTTGTATTGAAAGGGATTTTTTTTGGACCGAAACTGATTATTTGGACAAAAAACAAAAACGGATCACTGAGTAATTTGCTGATTAATTATTACTAATAAACCCCGTATGAAACATTGTTTCAGATTTGCAATATATATATATTGTACGCATGTAATAAACATTTGAATTGGTTGATGATTCTACTGTCTTACATGGTTTGTGATTTTAATAATTGTAACATAGTACATGTTTTAAAAAATAATAACGTCCTAATACTTGAACATATATATAGAAAGTAAAAAGTATATATTCACATTGCTAGTCAATACTATTTAAATTTGAGTTTTATCCACACGGGAAAAACCATTTATAAAATGCAAATTCACTTAGATGAATACATATACTATTTACATTTTGTAAAGAGTTTTATTTGATCCTATAATATTATAACAAATAAAGAGATTCAATTCGTATCTACCATAGTATCATGTACATACATATATCATGATATACAAAATTAATATCTTCGTCAAAGTATAATTAGATATTAGTATTAGGTATAACATAGGAATATATATATATATATAAGTGTTTGAAATAAATAAACTAACCACTTATGTATGTATTAGAAGCCTCAGGGATACTTCTGGTGCTAGTGCCTACCAACTACCTACCTACCTATATAAAACAAAAGTTATAAAAGTATCACTTAGAAGTAATATGAAAAAAACTTTTTAGAAACAAGTTTTTTTAGCCACATTTATTGGAAGGTTTTTTATTATACGTATATATATATATATATATATATTTATATTTATACTTCATTCTTAAGATATATTCATACATTCTGTAGGTGAGTATTATTTTTGTAAGTATTCCTTGTTACTTTTATGTTATTATTACGATAAAAAAAACTTTTTAGAAAGAGGTTTGCTATTATCAACTCTGCAAATAAGTACATATAAGATGAACATGGAGTCCTTGTAACTATGTACATTTTCATGTATGTATTTAAATGAAATATTGAATTAAAGTTTGTTAAAGTTTTGTCTCCATGTATATGTAAATTTCAAAAAAAAAAAAAAAATGCTCCTTTACCTTTCTTTGACGCCCCTTTTGAATCAGATCCTTATCTACTCCAACGACATTTTTATCATATTTTTCCAAGTTCATGATAACCTTTCCATTCATGTCCCGACCAATCTTATCAATAATTACAAGTCCACCCCGGAGTTGATCTGTATCAAGGACCTTTGCATTCATATTGTATAGGATGTCTTCAGCTGAAGCATCATAGCCTTGTTTGAGACTCACATATCCACGAGGAAGCTCACCAATCCCTTCGATAGTGACTCCACGAACAACTGCATCTTCCACAGCAGGGTGTGTTTTTAAATAGCCTTCAAGAGCCTAGAGATACATACATGATCGATGAATTAATTAATTATGAATGTTTTTCCTTATTTGGTGGTATAAAATAAGGAATACCTCAGCATTGACTCTTATTTGAAGCCAGTAGGTCAAATGATTTTGCCCATTGTCAAATGGGGAGTCAAAGGAACTAAGAGCATCCACTACGGATCCTCTTCTAGAGCCTCGAGCACTAGACATACGACGACTCTTTCCAGGAGCTGAAGAACCAACGTTAAAACTGACTTCTCCCTCTGTGATACAGTCCATGGAAGAGCGACGGTCCTGGAAGTGAAATGAGAGCCATTAAGGAACTATTTGGAGATGATGATTTTTTTTTACAAACATGTGAAGCACTGACTTAAATAATGTACAGAGTTTAATTTCTGTTTGTGTAATCTTATAAATCATTCAAAAGTTAATTAATCTACTCATACCTAGAACATGATAATACCAACAAGTTCCAAGCATGTAACTCCTATTTCTTTCAATGATTTATTTACAAATTGTACTCCGTGTGGAGACTTCAAATTTGAATGTCATGAAACATTACCATTAATTAACGTAATTAAAAATCAATGAACAAACTATAGAAATGTTTAGAATAAGTATCTTACAGTCTTGAATATACATACATATTGGATACCCTTCCACAAGATCCTTAAAAAGTTGAAACCAATGTCTATTTTGAAGTACTTTCATAGATTGTAGATAAAAACAATTTTTAAATGGCATGATAAGGTGATAAATTGAAGATAAAGTTACAGTTTTAACTCATTTTAATAGTATCTTATGATGATTTTATTCCATTAATGCAAAGATCAGAAAGTTAAATTAATGGAAAGACCGTAACAGTGTATCCTAATCACAGTATAGTAATTATTTTTTTTTTGTAAAATAACAAAACAAATATTAGTTACTAATTTATCTAAATTTGCTATTAATTAATAATACATTAAAAAACCATTTCAATATCATTGACCATTATATTATATTCTTCTTATGTACATAGATATTTGAATATATGTACATAAACTGTAAAAACCAGGCCTTGACAAACAAATGTATGTATAAATATTAATTGATTATAGTTGTACCATCCCTTGTTCTATTCAAAACATCTTTCATGTTTGTCACCAAATTAGACTAAATAATTCATCTGCCTCATAACAGCTGTTATGATTCTAATTCTATCAGCTCTCATGCCAATTTCATATGCATTTCCTATACGTAATTGACTGGGAAGTTTTTATGCCCCTTTGGAGATTGATTAACACTAAAATCTATGGAACTTTTTGAAACTATAGAATTTTATAGAAGAGTTTCTTAAATGAAATCAAATCTGCAACAATTGAGTTACAGAGACACTTATACCAACGATGTCTGATAATAATTATTCATATCAGAGAAAGTTGCTTTTAGGACTAATATACATAATAATACAATTGCATAAAAGCTTAGATAAAGTGTATTCATCTAGATTCAATAACAATAACTCAAAATGACTCGGACGTGGAGTGTACATTTAACAGTATTTAAATGAATATTTACACGCTCAATATATGAAATTAAGGAGGCGCACTCTGACCATTGAACCAAAAATATGTTTCACTTTTATAGCCTCACTACTATGAGCAAAAAATACCGGAAAATTTGAATTTAATTTTTTTTTGGAATTCCAATAGGGTTCTTATTTGATGGTTGGTACTACTACTGTCACACCATCTGCGCCAAGTTACACGTCAAAATATTCATTAGTTTTTGAGATACACGTCCTTTTGTGAACAACTAAGATTGAATTTTTCGCTTTTTAAAATGTCTGAAAGATGATGACTAAAATGCAATTGGGAGAAATGTTGTTGCCAACCAAAAAAGTTTAAATGAATATATCAGATTGTATTCTTTATAAATTTTGATGGTATGTGATTTATTTCTCGAGATACAAGCCCTATTACTCAAGAAAACCAATCATCCGATTTTTAATTTAATTGTATATATAAACTCAGTACTTATTGCTCAGTAATTATTGACTTAATAAAAATTTTATAACCGTTTTGAAAATCGGCCAAAAACGTTGGCACATGTGCATTGCATCAGGGGAAGCTACTTTTGAGGGAATGAAATGAATTTTGATGATTAAATAACGATTTTTTAAATACCGATATTTTCTTCTTATAGTAGTATATTAATTAAACTGGATGACCCACAGACCAGGCCTGGGATTTACGTAATTTCTTTAAAATAATTTAATCTATAGCAGAATTTGTGAACAAGTCTTTTCAAAATATATAAAAATAAACCAACTTTTTTTTTCCTGAAATAGTCTCATTAATATCAAACGAACCAAATTGAGTTTTGAGTTTTGACACCTTTGAATTAAAAACAAATATCTAATAATCTATAAAATATGATATAAATATATTTAATTAAAGAGGAATAACAACCAACAAGCATTATTACAATTTCCTATTGCAGGACGGATATTATAGGGTCAACAAAAAGAAGAAGATTTAATTACCATGGAAAACAAAATAAATTAAACTAAAAAGTTGTCAAAAAGTTTGTTTCTTTCTTTTTTTCATCCATCTGCCAACATGAATAGCAGTTAATTTTCTTTAAACATAACAAAATGAGTCTCGAACCTTTTGATTGTTTTGTAATAATCGAATTCTTGGATAAATGTTCCAAATTTTATTAAATTTTACTAACTACGTATTTATGTGCCTACACAATTCCATTTCAACATATTCAAAAGATACAAAACATCACTTTATACTCAAGCATAGAATGCCTACATTCATAAATATGTATAACCTTACCATTTGGATATTAAAAACTGACAGCCATGAATGATGAATGTTTTATTTCACTCTTCTATGAGAAAAAAAAAGATCCATTAGATTACATGTGTAGGTATTCATACTCAATCTGTTTCCAAAGTTTTTCTTTCTTTTTAATACTAATATTGAGGCAGTAAGCACAAGTACTACAGAGCTGTACTATGTCAATTTCTTGAATTACGATTAACATCCGTGTGGGAGAAGTTCTTTAAAAGAGAAATCTGTTGGGTTTGTTAGGTTGAGAGGGAGTGGAGTAATTGCATATTCATATCCTATTAATGCAGTTTATCAAATATACTCAGGATACTCGGGAGCCTCGCTCCCCCCCCCCCAAAAAAAAAATAAAATAAAAAATAAATATATATATATATATATACAAGTCCATTTGATAGTATGAAAACGAGTGGCATAAATATTTAAATCCCACTTTAAAGAAACCCTTTTTAAAGTTTAAAAAATACTGCTTGAGAAGGAAATAAATAATACTCGCAAAAAATATACAAATGATCTCAAAAATAGTTATAGATTTGTGATTAGAGGGCGTCGTCAAATCATTTGGATTCTAAACTATTTTTGAGAAAAAACAACAACTTTGTACTGTCCACTTGAGAAGTTACACTTATATCAGTGCATTCTCTCTTAAATTGACCTTGTTCAGTCTCTTTGGTGTGCCTAAACTGGGAAATTTGCAACACATTACATCACTTTTTGAAATTGAACGCCTGATCCGGAGCACATACACTTTTAAACACTAAAATTACCACAGTCGTCATTTAACTGATTACTTTGTTATAATAAGTTCAATGTTGTCATGATTTAGATTAATATTTCTCAAGTCATTTTGAATTTTATTTTTCAATTAAAGTTGAATACAAAATCTTCAATTTGTTCATTGTGACTTATTATACCTATTATTATTTTCGGGTTGCATTGTTTTTATGATTAGTGCTTTAAAATAATTATTCATTCGAGTCATCAGAAAACAAAAACAAAGAAAAAAACATGACCCTAACCCAAGTGTTTTGACAAAGTCTTTATTTTCTATTTGTTATTGAAAATGATACTAAAATATGGGAAAAATAATAATTATAAAATAAAATATATCAATTGGAAACTAAATAACTCTATAAACAACACGATATAATCAAAAAGACTTCATGGCTAACTAATAAATATCAATTTATAAGTCATTAAAATAACAGCTATGGTTATTCAACAAATTTAAAGAATTTAGGACCTGCTTATTGTATGAAAATAACTGACAGTTTCATCTCCAATTTGGATGACAACTCATCCTATCGACTCGATATATGTAAGCTACTTTAATCTATTTAAGAGCTAAGGCTAATTGACTACTTATTACGTCTATGTCTATGGAAAGAGACTTTCAGCTATTAGGCAACAAATGTCGCTAGGAGTATTTTTAAACCACACCAAATGTCTAATTTTTTTTGTCTGTCATCTAGCAACAATATTCAGTTCATTGTTCGTGCAGTTTCATACAACAACACATTTTTGTTCGTTCATAAAAATGTCGAATTTCGTGCCTTCAAACTATGATTTGCGGACTTAATTGATTTTCTGTCATCATTTGAAGAAAAACACTTCTGAAGCACATCAAATGCTTGTAGAAGCTTATAGTGGACATGCTCTAAGCAAAGCACAGTGCTTTAATTGGTTTGAAAAGCCCAAAAACATTGGCGAAATCAGATCACTTCGCCCACATGGCAATGCTGTGAGTTTCCTTGAATTAGTGTGGTATGATTTGGTACAATTCATTAAAATCCGATAAAACAGTTGACGGTACATGCTACCAACGACAATTGGCGGATTTGAACACTGCTGTACGCCAAAAATGCCCAACATATTCCGATCGGCGTCACCAAGTAATTTTTTTTTATAACAATGCACCTCGAACAAGAGCGACCCAGGAATTGGTGGAGACGTACGATTGGGAAACTTTGGTGCTTGCAGCTTACTCACCAGACTTGGTTCCAATAGATTATCAATTGTTCGCATTGATGGGTCATGCATTGAAAGAACAGTTCTTCAATTCTCGCGCAGAAGCCAAAAAATGGCTCGATGATTGACCTGCTAGAGTTAAGTAAAAAAGTGTGTACATCTCAAATTTTTCAAAATGTCAATTAGCACAATTTGACTTTGAACTGATTATGTGTAAAAAGGGGGGACAAACAGACTAACTCTGGTAGTTCTTGTGTAGAAAATGAGTATATTAATCATGAATGGAATGTAAGAAAATGGTATATTTACAAATGTCAAAATCATTTTCTTACGAGACAATGTACATATCTTATAAATAAAGAAAGTTTTATTATTATGTTCATTTGTTGACAGCTCAAAAAGTCTTAATTTAATTATTAATATTGACAATGCAGTGCTCTGAGTCAATGCAAAAAAGAAAAAAAGTTTTATATGAAGAAAGAATATAATACATTCATATTAGATACATACAAATAGAAAACTATACGTAGGTAATGCCAAAATATTACCTTTAATCTAATTAAATTAAAGAATTGACTCTTATCTACACAAAAAATAGAAAATATATACATATATCATGAAACGTAAATTTGGCACACATTAAAATCACTTTTTATTTTACCTTTTGTAGATTGTTTCCCCCTTATAATTAAATAAATTGAATTGACTCACTGATAAATCTGTAATTTATGAACCTATGCAAAAAAAGAAAAGTTTTTTCTTAGAGAAAGTTGGTTTTTTTTTGTATTAACTAGTCTATGTACATATTTTTACTCATGTGACTATGAGCAACGGTTTATTTAACATTGGTATTTCCTATTTCCTATTATTTATTTTTTTTGAATATGTAAAAATTGGGGAGGATTTAATTGCCAAATTTTAACGTTCTGTCGAGTCCCTTTCGAAATCTTGAGAGCCCATTCGAATTCGTTACAAAAGTCGTATCATATTCTATCGAGGGCTTACAAGTCCCATGTTTTTTTGGTAATTTTTCTAGCACTTCTTCTGTTTGATTTTTTTTCTACACTGTGAAGTTCTTGAGAAACTGCCAGATGTCTCAGGAAAAAATATGTGGAAGGAATACAAAATGGGACCAAAAAATTGAAAACCACTAAAAAAAATAGGTGCTGCTTCTCAAAAAAAAAAAAAAAAAAAAGTTTAAAAAATACAGAACTATTTGACTTCAGCAGCACTTTGAGGACAAAGATGCATTAAAATTTAGCTAATTTTCTTTTTTCTCTAAATTTACAACATCCGTCAAATGTGAAAAATATTTGAAGATGAATTGACATAGTTTTAAAGTTATATTCATTTAGTATTGATGTTTGGATCCTTCCGACACGAAACTGAAAATGTTTATCAATTTTCTTCAAGATTACCTTAAAAATATTTTAACCTGTTCTTATTGTTTATAAAAAAGCAGCCTTTAGACTGATTGATAACTAAAAAAATTCGCTTGAATACTCATAAATTGAGCATAAAATTGTTTAACACATGTTATTTTTTTTTTTTTTTTTTTGACGTATGAGTTATAAGTCTTTAATAAGAATAAATCAAACTGTTCCTTCAAAACAAACTAAAATTTGTTTTGGAATTAAATTGGTTAACTAAAGTACTTTGACTATAATATTTGTAACAATATATCGCCTTAAATTGAGGATTGTGTCTCAACTGGTGGGTCTATGTCCAAAAGTGGATCTGAGAGTCAAATGATATCAAATCAAACTAATTGTTAATTTGTATTGCTGGGACAATAATGATTAGTTAGGTGTTTAAAAACACATCAAAGAGTTTGTTTTTATCTGATGATACGGTTTTAAAAGTTGGTCTACGATATACTTTACTTTTTCTTAGCTTGAGGAGAAATAAAAATGGGTCATGACATAATACGCATGGAGAAATATAGACCTTTAGGCAAGACCGGTGGATAACCCCTGCTTTAGATTATTCAAAATGAACAAATTCCTTGACGATTACTTTACATTCCTTTTCATGTGCTATGCGTATAGTTATTTGTTCTTTCAAAGGAGCAAAGAACCCCAATTGAAATATAATTTTGGATATACATAGATTCGTTTGACCTACTTTACTAAATTACAACAATAAATTAACTTATAAATAAGTACGATAAAAAATAAAATATTCAAACTTTGATTTTTTCTCTACAAGTTTTTACTATTTATTAGATATTTTGAGATCAGTATTTTGATTCTTAAAATAGCCCATTAATAAAGGGTCATAAATTAGGTTTATGAGCTGTTTCAAAAAAAAAATTGAGATTTGTACTCGGAACGTGTAAAGTTTACACGCTATCACTATAATAATCAATAAATTAATCATTTGCATATTTTGAGTAGTTCTGAGATTGTTATTGAGCAGAATTAATTTCAATCAATACCTTTTAATAAACCCAGGCATGACCAATACCTTGAGAGCACACACACAAAAAGATCTTGTCTTAGCCAAGAAACAGACTATATGGAATTGGGATCAAGGGGTAAAAATTCAAATTTAATTTAGTTAATTTTATATTGCTCCTTAACAATGAGACTCAGATTTTTAAGGATCGAGAACCTGACCGGACCAATACTTTAAACAGTCAAAATCAAGACGAATTCAAAATTAAAATATTGCATTTTTATGCCTCTTGCTTATTAGTAAAGTAATCCGTTCATACGAAATTAGTGGAGCTAAGGTCCAAAATTCAGTTTTTTTTTTACCTAAAAATAATTTTTTTTGGGTACATGAATAATATTAACGTTTTTGCATTTTTTGTTCAAGAATATATAGGGCTTTATGTGAAGCATAAACTAATTTTTGTATGCTTCATTTTATGTCTACAAATTGTAGATTTGGATATTTCAATTTCAATGAATAAAATTTGAAATTATTTTGTATCATTTAATTAATTACAAATTTTCGGTCCTTTATATATATATATTGATTTGACTGCGTAAATAAAAAAATTATAAATATTTGATGAAATAATGATGGAAGCTATTCTTATACAAAATCTTTAGAATTGATCATACGGAAAGTAGAAATGAGGAAATGAAGCATTTGAATGGAAAAAGAATTTTCCTACATTCTCTTTTCAACATTTAACATTTGCATATTTTTTATACAATTACGTATATTATTCTGTACGTAGTATTAAAAAGAAGGATGAGTCATTTATTTATTATCAAATAGCTGGAGAGATTTTAAAGAACTACCATTTTTTTTTATAATCAAAGAACAGGTAGAGTCATGAAATTAACAATAAAGATTTCTTTTTTTGTGTGTGTGTGAGTATTTTTTGTATCATGTCTCAACCAATTTGAATTGGAACTTTGTGGGTTCAAGAAAATCATTTAGTGGAATTTATAAAAAGTAGCACAAATGTTGAAAATAGTAAGTCAAACACTAAGTTCCATCTAGATAATAGTGGGAGGGGGGGGGGGGAGGGGGATAGGAAACACTCGTTCTCCTTCAATTATATCATCTATACCTGAAATACTTATAAAAACACTTTTTGACACTGACAATAAACAGAGTTGATCATGGGATAAATAATTGAACAAATCCATAAAACTGCTTAGAAAATTCAGCTTATTCTGTTTCGTCTCCGAGGTGGTGAAGAAACAAAGAGAAAAAAAATATAAATGCTGTCCAGAGTGTACTTTAGAATTAAGTTATCAAATATGTCATTTATGATTAAAGGATAAAAGTCGTCCATTTGAATAAAAAAAATTTCACTTGTTTTATTTAACCTACTTTTTCGCCACATACTAACACGTATATGTACATTTGACGTAAATACAAACGTCATATCCGGTCATTTTGAAGGAAAGATCAATTGATTTGTAATATAAACATAAATGAAAAGGTTTTTGTTTCGGCCACCTAACAATATATAATGTATATGCAAAAAAAAAATTGATTTACGGCTTTTTTTTTACAACTCCAAGAGTCAACTTTTAGTTAAAAGTAAAGTAGAAAAATAAAGGATGTTACAAACTACTAAAGAGCAAATGCCTAAGACATAGATTGACCTTCCTAATGATGACATAGCAGTGAACATCTACGGATAGGTGTATGTACAAAATGGGTATGGGCCTTTAATTCATGCATATCATTGGGTATATAATATATATATATATATATATGAAATGCTAGTTCAAACAATCTTCGGGACACTTCACAGAGTGTAAATAAGTTGTATAAATAATAATAATAATAGAGAGATGTGTTAAATGGTTCGAAAAAAATGAATGTTCTTCTATTTCTGAAAAGAAAGGAGACGAGAAGGGGGGGGGGGAGAATGTTAGTAGTACTATGTATGTATGTGTGTATTAGAACTGACGTATTTACCCCTCCACCATTAGTTCACAATCACTTGTTTAGCCAGCTGTGTGAGTTATGTTAGTTTTTTTTACATGTATGTATGTACATGCATAGAACTCTTCATTGTGACAAAAGGATTATTATTATACTACATACATATTATATTGATATTTCTGAGGAGTGATTGATAGGGACGTGACGGCACAAAAAGTGTTGTTCTTTATTATTATTATTATTGTTGTTGTTGTTGCTCCTTTCTTTGTGAAAGAGTCAAGAAAAAAAAGTCAACATATTTGATTATTTTTTAACAATGGGTTTAAAAACACATATTATATTTGATTTAGACTCAAAATATGAAAAAAAATCACCTTTGAAATCCGTCAATGAACATTTGTAAATATCTTTGACTGAAAACGTCATGCATCAACTATTTTAAATATGAGAAAGGGATTTATAATACCCATTTGAATAGAATAGAAAGAGATGTATTGATGACTTTTTTTTGTTTTTTTTTGAAGCAGTTGACGGGTCAATCAACTTTTTTCTTCTGAGAAGGATTTATAAATCTTGAACCAAATGGAAATAAGCTTATGAATGTTGATTGCTTAGATGGACTATCACTGATCTTATAGGGTACATATTAGAACCTGATTGATAATGATTCCCCCCTCCCCCTCCTTAAATTAACTATTTGAGATCACCGTAAAAACATAGTCAAACAAAAGTAATGATGACCCTTTACGCCATTGCCATTACAAAGTAGAGGTTTTGAGAAATTACACCCTATGTATAACTATTTCATTTTCTATCCAGTGTTAACTTATTGATGTTCAGTGGAATCACTCATTGGATTTTAAGCTCATTCATTTTCAAAAGTTATGAAAATGTTACAGGCGATGTGAAACACGTAGGCACAGTTGAATACATTGATATTCAGGCTCAGAATGTAACCACCAGCCACGTATGTTATGAGTAACTTGACATCTGGATAAAGTATTCACTTCGAAAATCACGCAACCTCTTCGATATCATCTTACTATTTTGAACCCAATTTTGATAGTTTTATTTTCCAGGTCTATATCTATGAAATGATACTTTTTTTTTTCAATTTTGAACGTTTATTGATAAAAAATTGACACAAATTTAATCTTCAAAATAATAGCCAAGGCTAGTGACACATTTTTCCCGTCCCTCAGGTAATTTTGGATTGGCTGGATTTGTCTGGAAACCAATCATCAAGCCATCGACAATTGAAGCACTTTTTTTTATGCATGATATATCGATGCGAACAAGTGATAATTTGATGGTGCCAAATCTGGTGAGTAAACCGCATGCACCAACATAAATTGGGGCACTAAAATTAGTTTATGAATGTAAAGAAAACGTAAAAATAGTTATACTATTTTTCTTAGACTTTAAATATGTCACATGATCGGTAAAAGTAAATAGATCAGCTGATCGAAGGCTCAAAACATAAAATATAAAATCTTCATCATATCATTTTCAAACAACAAACATAAAATCCTGAACAAATGGAAATCAGCAATATATTATATATTTGGTAAAAAATATTTGATAAATTTTCCAATCATATTTGATGAGTAATGATGATATTTCATACAAATGTATTTGTTTGACATAAAGCTATAAAAGAAATTGGTCATTTTGTTAATTTTAGCTTTATTTTTTTTTCTATTGTTTTAATACAAAGTAATCTTGATAGAGTATAAAATGAATGTAATATCCTTTATTCAAATCAGACATTCATTACATACCATCAAAATAAAATCCGATTAGATAAAAAATGAGGCTCAATTTATGTAATAACATAGAAAAATTCCCTTCAGGTTTTTTGCAGTACACTTAACGTTCATGATTTTTTTTTTTTTTTTGAAAAGATGATTCCTCAAATTATTTAAAAAGAACCTATACATGAAACAATGAGTGAACGTGTGTTCAATACTTGATGGATTTTGAAATTTTTTTAATTTGTTGTAGCCGTAAAACATTAAAATCAATTCGAATTGAAATAAATATCAACCAGAGCTCATAATGTACAGAGAAGGACAAACCATCCCTGATCAATCAAATCAGAAAAACTTTTTATAGCACTTTGATAATTGGTAAAAGGAGACTGATCTGTTCATTAAATCAATTTTTCGATGTACATAGTAATGAAAACAAGTTCATCAAGAGAGGTTCTTCTTCAATGCATGTGTAAATATTTATAATTGTTAAGGAATTGTCAAGTGAATAATAATTATGATTTGCAAAAAAAAAACCTTCCTTCACGAAGTAATATGTATAAGTAATCCATGCTCTATTTTAGAAGACATTTGAGATTTGAACGTAAATCAGAAAGGAATGAAATTAACATTTATTTATAAATGATCTAATCCTTCAAACTAAATCGAGTAATTTAGATCGTAGAAAACACCCGTTTATAATTAAATAATTATGGGGACCAATTAAACCTTTCACTAGATGCTCCAAAAAAACCCATTTCTATCTTCCAATACTCAAATGAGGGTCTTTGAGATAATATCCCTTCAATTGAATGGAGGTTGGTCGCTTATCGTCTAATTTATGAGTAAATACTTCAATTTTGAACAACATATCTTGTTTAAATATTTTTCGTAATTCAAGTATTTATCTCAATTTAAAATGTTTACTCTCATTTACTTTCAGAGAAAAAAAAATAAGGATTTGCCTTTTATTAAAATAAATAGAATTTGGCTTTTTAGTTAAATACCTACAATATTGCTAATGATCGTCTACTTCAGTAAATTCCCAATTACAGTTTAACAATCTAAGTATTAGTACATCTATTGACAAGTTTCTTGTACTTTGTGATTCTTCCAGATGTCTTTTCTCCAGATTATGTACTCATTATTGTTACTTATTAAGTTGATGAATTATGTAATTACATCTTAACAAAAAAAATATATTTTTAAAATATGTAATTCAAAATTTAATACTTCAAAAAAACAGTCCTCAAATCTTGACTTCCTTTAAAACAATGTTATATATTTTTAAAAAAATGGTTCCATGGTTGTTTAAAAGTTAAGAAAGTCCCTTTAAATGGGACTTGTATAAAGGTAATTATAACTTTTGACAACAAATTGTGATATTGTTTCATTTAATACATTGAACAATTATAATATAATATCCAATTGAACACTTGGCAAAATAATCAGTAATTAAGAAGTATCATATAGTTACAAATACATAAAAGATTTGATTTTGACATGCAAGTGTCTTAAAAACTAACTAACTTATTTATTTATTTAGAGTATATAGAGCTTAAATAGAATTGATTATCTTGTAATTATGTTGCAAAATATATTGTTGTCTTTTAAATATATAAATATTTGATTTGTTTTTAATACTTTTGAATTATATTTGTTGATTGTCAACATTTGTACCGGTTTACATATTTCCATCTGAAGTACATCTAATTTTCAATTAAAAAAATAATTTTGCTTTTATTTGGATTTGACTCTAATTCTTGATAACAAATATTTTATAAAAAAAAATAACAGATCCTTATATCTCAATTAAAAAAGGGACGAGATGGGTTTTTTTTTTTTAGACTATATTAGAAATGAATAATTTTAGATACAAATGAATGAAAGGAACGTAGGTCAATTTGTAGCTTCCAAATATTAGCCCTTCATAAAAAAGGGCGTTGGGTCCATTATTTGCTTGAAACTCTCTTAGAATAAAAAAAATAATTTATTATACCAATTGTCAAGTTGACATGCTTTACGTGACAATCAGTAAGGCAAACATGGCTTATAGTTCACTGCAAAATTGAGAATAAACACGTTGCAATAGTTGCAAATGTACAAAGTATGCATATGCCTTAATAAAAAGTATGTTCATAGAGTGAGGGTGATTGAGTATTTAACTATTATTCTGTTATTAAAAACCATGACTTTTGTAAGCTCCATGAGAGATAGCATTATTTACGAGTAGTTATCTTTAAATATCTATTCAGTATCAACACTCAACTACAAACGGAATTTGTGAAAGCCTCATGCAGTGAAAGGCAATATATACTATATCACATCATAAATCTTTTTTTTGTTTTTTAAGTACTTATTTATTTTTTGAACTATTTACATTGGTAAATAGAAAGAATAAAATAAGAATTTATAAAATGAGTAGACGGATTTTTTTTCGTGGTTTTTTTTAACCATATAAAAACATCTTTATTATAGAAGGAACTGCTTAGTAATATTCATGGAATTATAATCATTTTTTTTTGTACAAACCTACTTTTTAGTAAATTTATTACTAAACAAATCATAAGATTTGATAAATTTTCTGTATATTAAGGTACTCACCTTTCAAAAAGAAGAGATTTTGTACGTAAGAAAAAAAGTTGCTGAGAAGAAATTGCTACTAAACGGAAATGAAATAAGGAAAATTACGGCAATTGAATTGATTGACAAAAAAATAATGTAGGATTTTTTTTTTACAATTTTACAATCCGCTTTGAATTTTTTTATTCAAGTACGTTCTACGTTTGTGAGGAAGCAATGGAAAAATGTTTGTACTCAGTATATATATTTCTATGAATTTGATAATAATTATTACGTAATTCAAGACTTTATTTTCTTTATTTATCAAATGGTAAAGGTCCAAGAAGCAAAATTCAATGTCAATATTAACGAATCTTGAATTAAAAGTTAATTTATACCAAATCAATTAAATAATAACTATTATATAAAGGGGAAAAGTCAATTACTTCATTAGATTGTTGACAAAATTTAGAAATGTCAATTGAACTTTCATATTTAACAATATGAAGTAACGTTTTTTTAAGCGTTATTAATTATTAAATTTGTTTTGACAAGGAATTATCTACTGAATATATTTTTTATTTATTTAATTATGATAAAGAATAATTAACTGTTTTATATTTTTTAAATAAACTAAAAGATGTAGTACTCTTTATGGATTCTCTTAAATGTTCCTATATGAATTTATGATAGTTTTTATAGTGAAAATTAAGGGAATTGCAAATTGTTGATTGCTAAATGCAAGCTACTAGCAACATTTCATTTAGAGAATTCAATGGAATCATTAGTCAGGATGTGAGAGTCAGCTTTCAATTTATCTTCTTCTATAAAGGGACTTAAGGTGTTTTTAAAAGTTGATTGATTGAGCTGGAATGATCACTTTGAGCTCATATAAATTCATATTTTTGAAGAATATCTCTCTGCAATAGCAAAGGGTGGATTGATTGGCTGCCACGGTATTTCCGCCCACTTTTTTCCTTATTTTTTTGCTGGTAAAAGGATAAAAAGATATTTACAATACAGATGTAACATCAATTATACTTATTACTCTCTCTCTCTCTCAGTTTTTTTTTTTTTTTCGTCATAAATATTATATTATTTATTTTCCTGCCTCAAGAGTATTACATACAATCCATACGAGAGAGAAAGAAAATAGGTTTGAAAGTTCAATTAATTTACATATCCAATATTGGATACTATTTATGTATGTTATGTATTAAAAACTGAAATACAAAATATGCTTAAGGGGTTATATACTATATATATATATACCTATGCATAATAATAGTATATATAAATTTGTACATACTTTATAAATAGAATAGAACACATTGTGAAATTGGCCTATAAATAATAATAATAATAATACTTTTTGTTCATTGAATAGCAAATTGAAAAATTTAAAATACAGAAGCAATTTATTAATTTATTTATTTGGGTATGTGTGTCATTGCTTTCCAATTTATTTGTCTCAATTATAGGAAATGATGATTATGTATACAAAAAGTATAAGTATTTCTATTTATATCAAGGTATAAGTGGGCCAGTGAATTATTGCATGTATTAAATTTGTGTTATATTTACCCATATGAAGATAACTCTAGCAGTTTCAATTCATGTTTTTGAACGTATAGGATATAATTTATATTTAGAAGAAAATCATGAACTAAGGCTGCAAACGACTAATTTTAGGCCAATAAAAAAGTTTTGAAACACTTCTACAAACAATATTTTGACAGATATTCTCATTTTCTTCAAAAATAGTGAGGTTTAGTGTGTGTTTGCTTTGTTTGTTCTGCTAAAGAGTTGAGTTTCTCTATGCTATGTTCTTAAAATAGTTCCAAAAGATCAGAATGTGAAACTTGGAGGTGAGGGGAGACTAAAGTCTTTGACATCGGAAAGGAATGACGCAATAGATCAAAAAATAGAGAGATTTATCGAAATTTTATCTTTGAAATATTTCCCAAAATGACAATGTTGAAAGGTTCTTTAAAAATCGTAATCAAGTTTTGAGAGCTTTTTTCTTATGTTCAAATTTGTCATTATTTGCATTTGTAACAAATTAGGACTTAAAAGGGGTCTATTGCTACATACTGCTGTTAAAAAAAATGCAGCAATGTAAATTGATATAACTCCAGTACTTTCTAATTGTTACTTACAAGTTAAAATGAATCAACCATGTTTATAAACCATTTAGAGAATATGTAACTTTCCAAAGTAGAAAAACAAAAACAAAAAGAGTTTCTCATTTTGAGTTTGCTGAAAAAAGAAGTTTATATTTATTTCTATTTTTTTTTTTTTTGCCTTTCCAATTTTATTTTTTTCAAAATTAGAAAGCCATTTTTGATAGTAGAAAAAAAAGGAATTTGTATTTTTCTTTTTTATAACAAATTTTAAAATTACACAAATATAGCTTTGACATGAAAATAATTTATTCATAGTATATTCATACATTTGTTGTACATTGAATGCTTTCAAAGTTTGGAAAAAAAAAAGCCCGATTAGAAATTCAAGTCACTTGTATACGCATATTTGTATGAATATTTTGTGTAAGCTTATGTTTCACAATTATTGAAACTCTGTCTACATAAAAGTGTCAAAGGGTGAATATTTTACACAGACTTTCAAAGCTTCAAAAAGTTACATACAAATTGATAAATATTTTTACATGTAAAAAACACGTGAATTTAATTTGAGAGCCATTTTAGTTGCATCTCTTACTATTTTCTTTCAAAATAAGATATAAATCAGGGTTCTATCTGATAGAACTGTGTACCATTCATTCACAAAGTCATTAAGTTATTATAATTTTTATAAATGGATTTTGTTCAACCTGAAGAACATACATAAAAAAGTTTCTCATTATCTAGAAAATATGCACAGTTTGCAAAATATTGACATACAAAATTTAGTATTTGAGGTGCGTACATTGTACGCATTATGTATTAAGAAAATGGCAAAAGGAAACAACTCAACATGAATGTTTATTTTCAATTTACTTTTTTATCTACTAAAATATTTATAACATAGAATACAGAGCATCTAAAGGTGGAGTCCCAAATCAATGGCAACTAGCAGCATGTGACCGAAGCCAGAAAAAAACATTTGTTTTTAAAAAAAGTCTCATTAGTTGTTTGAAGATTTTGAAGCTTTATCCGAGCTCAGAGTTATGTAAATATTTTACATTAAACTACAAATAGATCAAGTGTTGTGTCTGCATAGTTCTGGGATTCTACTCTAATCATACAAATCCTACTTTCTATTTTAATAATGGTCGTTTATGATACGTCTATTTCATGGACGGCTAAGATTTCCAACCTTCTAATGTATATCCCCATCCCTGTTTTCTCCTTGGCTGAATCAGAAGACCTATATCATCTTAACAGACCTTTTCAAGACTTTTCTCCTTGATTGATCCTAAGTCAATCGTTGAGAAACTTGTTGCATCTACAAGTCTTTTAAAACCCATAAAAGGGATGTTTTCATAATTGATACATTTTATTAAGTGTAATATCGACTATGAACGAAAATATTGTCCTTTTCTAATTGAACTTTGATCTGATAATTTTCGAGATTTTAATATATCCTATTTGTCAAAACCATAAACTTGTTTTATTTAAAAACAGCATTTAATGTTTTGTGACTTAAGCTTCGAGACTATTTATCAAAATCAAATCTCTCAGACTTTTATTTTTTTTAGTTTTCTATGTCTTGTCTCAGCCGCACATCGTCGTGATTGATTTTCACTGGCATTGTCAAATATGCCTCCTCTATCTTATGTTGAATGGAGTATATTTTTCTTCTAAGTAGTCAATAATCTCTTGAGTAGGTAGTCAAATGAAACCACAGGAATAAAATAATACAAAATCACCTTTAAAATTGAATATCCAATCATGATAACTGAAATGTTTATATAAATATTGTATACATGCAAATTAAAACCAACTACTTAATATATATTTGGTTGCACAAAAATGTGTTAATTCGAAAGTATTCCAACAATTGGAGAGAATTGGTACATGTCAAACTGATTTAAGACCTTTTTTTTATTTTTCTTTTTGTAAGAAAGGTTGCAAAATACAACAAATGTATCATTGTAAAAAAGAAAAAAAGAGTCAAATTGTAATTAATTGTTGTTTAATGACGCCACTTTCCCCCCCCCCCCAACTTTTGGACTATCATGTATTTAGTAGTACATAGCATATAGAAAAAAATATGTTTATATTGGCAACAAGGTACACATAGCACTATTACATTGACTTCAGCTGATTAGGGAGTAAAGTTGTTCGACTGTTCTTTTTAATTCTTCTACAGTCTGAGACTAGAAAAATGAGCTGTCTATTCACCTTTAAGACCAATCATTAGATGACCTTGATAAACAAGGGATAGATGATAATTGGACAAGGTTCGAATTTTATTTTTATAAACTAATCTAGTGCACCCTTAGTCTATTTGACCTCTCAAATACGATAATTACCCTTTCATATCAATGGGATCTTATCGTAATCTCTTGAATGCTAAACTATTCAATATAAACAGCTTATCACTCCATGTGAAAAATATATTCAAAACTTCAAAAGAAATAATTCATTTTCAAGAAATCCACGTTCAGGGTACTAATAAGCACAAAATGTATACGATTATTTTTGATGTTGTGGGCATACGCTTGAGGAGTATTTATTAAAGAGTGATTTTCAGCACATCTCTCAACCTTTCTCTCAAGAAAAAACAAAAACATAATGTCTAAATCTAATCATGTCAATTAATCTTTTCTTTTTGAAGTGTTGGAAAATAGATTAGTAAGTAAACAGTAAGGGTATTTAGCTCTTAGAAGAAATATTAAGTCCCACTAATCAATCATCAAAATACAGTGGAACAAAGTGCAAGAATGGACAGATCAACAGCTGACAAAAAAATTCGTATTTATATTTACAAAAGTACTTTAAGGATTGAATCAAAAGTGAGTGAGTCCCGTGAACACAAAAACAAAACAAGCAAGTAACTCTTTTTTAATAGATGAGTTTGGCGTACATTTGCATTCTTCAACATATTGATCAACTGTCATTTCCATTAATAGCATATTTTCATAAATCCTTTGAAAGCATAGCAAATTGCTATTACAGGCTCCGTAAATTCCCAGTCATAATTGAAATAAAAAAAAAAAGAAGATAGATTCTATAAATGAAAGGCCATATAAGTACCCCAATGAAGTTTCATCTATCAAATAAAGACTTGAGACAATTTCTACTATTTATGGTATTCTCAATCTATCCAAGAAAGTTGAATATTTTAGCCATATTTGGCCAAAATATGAAAATAAAAAAATTGGTTCGCTTATTTTTATAAAGTAATAAATAATAGTAGGAAAGTTCTTTTTTTATAGCTATATTTGTTCATGAGTGCTTATAGCTTGAAGTACTATGATTTTTCATTTGTTTATTCAATGACCAATGAAAAAACAGTTGAATGAAAGCAAGGTTCATTTCAAACTCTGAACAAAGAATCCTTTTTCCCTTTAACTCAATAAAAAATCTATCACTATTTTAAGAGAAGGGAAATCCAATGATTGAACTGTCCTTCCCCCTTCTTTTCTCCCCTATTAAAGCCTTACGATAATAATGATAACCTCTCTCAACCCCCTATATCCTTGTCTTAATGAACTCTTTTATTACGTATTTAATTATCATTAACTCTCCCCATGAATCATGTAATAAAAAAAGAAGGAAGTAGAAGTTAAATCCTTTTTTGGTTTCCTTACTGCAATGTACTTTATATCCACATAAAGTACCCAGTCTAATAATGTCTTATATATACTAGTGTTGAGACTCAGCTCAAACCCGGGTCCCCCCCCCCACACACACACAGTTCAGTCTTAAACTAATATTTCTAGACTGATTCTAGAAATGACATTAACATCAATTCATCAAAAAAAAAAAAAAATTTTTTAAATGTGACTGATGCAAACTGAACTTGTACAAAGAATTAAATTAGTTGGATCCAACAAAAATAATAATTGTTTGTGGCTAGTCCTGGACTTTGAGATCGAAATCCAACACTAATAAGTGCTTATACAGGTGGGAAGTAAGTATAAAAAAAGTTATAACTTTTTCCCCTCAAAATTGAACGCATTACGGATCCTTAATTTTTATTATAGAGATTTTTCATGAATAGTCTATTCTGTACTCCAACCATTAGGTTTATCATAATTTATATGTGAATCACATTTGATACATACACTCCTATAATGAAGATTTAACATACCTATGGTACAAGTGTATATTTTAAACAAATTGTATCTTGAACAAATAGTTGGATCTCACACTTCAAAAAAAGGATTTATGTACGTATAATATCTTTGTTTGCATGCTATGTAATTTTCAGTTTCATATTCCGCACAATGCTTTGAAAATGTAGAATAAGCCCCATTATTATGAGTCATAATGGAGAAGTGTTTCTCCATTTCTTCACAATTTAAAACCAACTGGGGGAAGCTACACATTCAATGCCATTTTATTGAAATTATTACATTTCAACGTTACAAAAAATTGAAGGTTTATATCATCATGTTCCCTTTTATAGTTAGCTTATATAAGGAAACTACCTGAAATCAGGTAATTACAGTATCAAATTTATAACAGGCCCTTGGTGAAGAAAGTACTCGCAAGCAATCAGAGATGTCTTTTTGATGAAAAATACAAATTTCTATAAAAAATCAATATGAAATGATGACTCTAATGAGTTCTGAACAAACTTGACTCACCTTGTTTATACAACTTGTATTCTATATTATACTTACTTCTGTATTAATAAACGTTCAAGTAAGTGCGTTACATATATGTATATATTAATGTCCTTAAGTGAGGATTTCTATTCCTTATCTCCCAAGGGGACATTGGTATGACTTTCACTTTTTTTTTTTTTTTTTAATATTTGATAATATTATCGTTGTAAATTAATAATGTAGACTGTTTATCTGATAGTTTCCTCACGCAGAGTCCTCAAATAATCGTGTACACAGAGCACTAGAGTAATTATATTTCTATGTAGAGTGATTCTACATCAGAGAATAATATGTGCATGTAATGACTTTTTACAGACTTGAATTCCCAGATACTTTATTGGAGCCCAAATGGGATTATTTATAAATATATTTGTAGTTTTTTGCATTTAAAAAAGAATAGAACAATTATATATTATGTATATAATTATATATTTGACTAATAAAAAATCAATTCTATTCACTTTTATCACATTTTAATGGTTAATAATGGTTTTAAAAAAGCAATATATATATATACATATGTATACGCATTAATATATATATATATATCTATTCATTCTGTCAAAACATGGTGGGAGAAAAAAAAAAGATAACTTTACCGGACTTGGTTTTTTTGTTTTAATAAAAATATTTAAATATTTTTTTTAAATTTTTAAAGCAACATTAATCAAAGTGAATAGAAGTCAACTGGAATAGCTTTGAAAGTTCAAAAAGCAACTTCATTTAAAAAAGAAATTAAAAAGCTGAGAGAACAAAGAGAGGCAAACAAAAACAAAACAAAAAATCTGATAAAATCCAAGTATTCAAATGTATATATATATATATATAAACATGTATCAGGATAAAAGCATTGGCTTTATGATAAAAGCATTTTTTCCCTGAAATATGTATTTATTACTATTTATGATGTTGTTTCAATGGACAACGAAGCTACTTTTATTATTTTTATCACTTTATAGATAAATGAGAGAGTCACGGGTATTATAAGGTAAAAGCAGTAGTAGAGGATCCCTTTGGATTTCACTGATGCCAGTTCCATACAAATATATATTGCTGATCAATAAGATCTCTGGAATCTTTGCGTCAATAAAATTGATAGCTGTGTATTCGATTTCAATTCAAAAATTAAATAGAAGTAGGAAAATATTTCAAAAATGCTGCATTATTTTTTATTATAATGAAGACTCAGGACCCCAGGAGTCTAAATTAAATGTAACTTGAATTAATATATTGTTGCATTATTCCAAAAACTATTTATAATAAATATATTGCGTTTAGTAAGTTAATTATAGGTAGTCTAATTTAAAAATATTTTCCACTTCTCATTGTTTGGCGACATTGAGTCATTTTAACTGAAATTGTTACTAATATTTTAGTTGTATATATTATTAAACTTAAAAATCATTATTTTAATTAATCATTGTAATGAAAAAATATTTTTTTCAAATACATGCATAAAATTAACAAGAAAATGTGTCATAAAATTGCAATTAATGAAAAATTTGACATGAAATTTACCCACAGTGTTGATGTACCAAATTTAAACCAATTACTATAAAATTTAAAACAATGTACTTAAAATTCTAGGTTAGAATTTTTATAAGAAAAAACTGTAAAAAAACCAAATTTTGCCCATCATAGACCAACTTATAGGCCCAAAACTATAAGAGTATGTCATTTACCAGTCTACATCCAAGAAAATTCTGAACAGTGAGATCTCAGAGGAGATACACAATTTTTGTAGCCCTGATTGATTTAAATTTCAGACCTCTCAAGCCCATTAGAAACAGCTAATTATTATTAAAAAAAAGGCTATTGCTCAAACTTTAAAAGGTTTGAGAGGTGACGATAATGACCTTAGAAGACAAAAAACTCTCCAATTCTCATTTTTTTAATGAATAGGTACCAGAAAACTCTTGAGTGCGGACATAATAACGGGTTGACTCGATAATGAGACAGCCTAAGATAGTTGAAGTTTCTGGAACATGATGATTAAGAGCCTTCAGATTCGGACAGACTCCAAAAGAGAAAGGAACTAACTGAATTAGATATTGAAGGAGTCCATGGGATTGATGGCATCCTTCAAGGGCACCAGCTAACTATATTATTCCCTGAAAGAGATTTGGAAGCACAGATATGGATCCCTAAATTTAATTTTTTTTATCTTCTCCCTAGAAGGGATATATCTATTTATAAATTCTTATTTTATCTTATTCAACTGGAAGAGAGTTCAAATTTTGAGATAGCTTATAACTGTTGTTTTTTGCCCCTGAATCAATAAAGATATGAACTGATGTGTGTCGATTGGTTAGCTCTGTTTCTAAGACATGCACAAATTAAAAAAAAATTCTTTGGTAAATTAGCAACGTTTGCCACTGATAATGTATATTAATTAATTAATTAATTATACACTCTAAATCCATAAACTCATTTATCGAATAATAATACATTATTCATTAAGATATCCCTTGATTAATTTTCTGGGGAGATATGAATGTATAAATGAGAATTGATACTAGAAGCAAGCAAAGATACATCAAATATTATGCATGTTTGTATATATACTAATATATGTATATATCAACAAAAGTTATTACTTGTTGTTGCTACACAAACCAAAGCATTTATGAATACATACATTTGTCCAATAAAATTCTATGTACATATATATATGAATTGTCTTTTATTTATGCATTTCTTGTACATATATATGTAATATGTATATGGTCATTGTAAAAACATAAATATCATCAAATTTCTAATGATATGGAAAGAAATTGCGGTAGAGTATTGGGTTTCATATACATTCTTGTAGGAAATGAATTTTTACAAGTTCATTATTGGTTTTCATTCAAACATGAGATATTTATTATAATAAAATATATATCTACATGGGTATATATATGTATGTATGTCCAAAATTTAATCTATTCATAGAAATTTACAGCGTCTTCACTACACCCAAAATATATATATATATATATATATTCATACTAATATGGGCAAAAAATATCGGGAATTAAAAAATCTTTTATTTAATCATCAAAATTCATTTGATTCTCCTCAAAGTAGTCAACGTTTTTTTTTCAACTTTCAATACAGTTACAACATTTGTATTAAGTCAATATTAATTACAGAGCAATAACTGCTGATTCTAGATAAGCTATTAAAGTTTATAATCGGAACGTCGGTTTCTTAATAGTAATAGGTTATGATTCTCGAGAAATACACCATGAACTATTCAAATTGTAAAAGAATAGAGTCTGGAATGTTCGATTAAACTTTTTTGATTTCAATAACATTTCTCACAATTACATTTGGGTCATCATCGTTCAGATATTTTAAACAAACGTAAAATTCAATTTTAGCTGTTAACAAAGGAAAGTGTATCTCAAACACACATGAATATTTTGACGTGATATTTGACACATAACATGTCAGAAACAGTTGTGCGTTCTTTAAAAACAAAAACCCTATTAGAATTCCAAAAAAATGAAATTCAAATTTCCTGGTATTTTTTGCTCAAAGTAGTATATATTCATTTGTTGAGCCTTGTTATCCACTTACATATAACCTGGCAGTTTAATAAATTTATTGTAATGAGATATTAATTCCATACAAGCATTTCCTTGTAAAATTCTACGATTCCAAGTAAACCAAGGGTGCAGTTTATAGCAAAGAGGATAATTTTATGTGACCCCAATTTGTCCTCCAAATTGTTCCTCCCAAACTATCAGGTCTAGTTTAAGGGGGGAGGGGGAGAACATGATATCCAAAAATAATAAAAGACAAGAATCAAGAGTTATATTCAATTAATTTATACAAAAGAAATCAGTAAAAAAGTATTTTGCTTTTTAAGAACCTCTAAATTTGTATTTAAAGAAATTCAAAGAAAAAAAAGATCAATTGTAATTCACCTTTGCCCTTAGGCCTCACATATAATGAAACCAGAACTTACAACCCTCTCCTCTTCTTATTTTAAAACCCCATCTATACTCTAAAATTAACGCCAATCCTTTTCACAAAGTCCAAGTATCAGAGAAACTATCTCAACGGACAATTCCTATTATTAAATAATATTAATAATTGTTTTATCAAGTTTGATCGACTAATTTGCAATATTAGGTTCTGAGAAATAAGTAATAAAAAAATATTTATCATTCCTTCTACTAAATATTTGTATTAATAATTATTATTAATTACGTGTATAATGTATTGTAAAACAAAATTAATTGGACTTTAATAGACAGTTGGGACTTATAGCACATGGAAAATATATTTACAAAAATTGAGTCAAAAAGTCTACTCAAAGGATCATAATTTAAAAAAGTATTAAAAATAGTTCTAAGATATTTTCAATACATTGAACTTACATATGTTGCATTATCATATTACATATTATCATTGTCACGTCATGACCCCATCTTGGAGACATACTTGTTGATATACAAACGTTGTTACATATTTAAATATACAAATTTCTAACAAAAATCTCTAGGGAATGTTTTTATGTATTATTTGATGGCTTTAGAAAAGGAAAAAACCTTTTTTCTTTGGTAGCATGGATTTTTATTTGAGTCAAATTTGGTTGTTTATTTTTTACAAGATGCAGACCTTTAGAATGATGATGTCACCTTAAAAATTATCTCTCTTTATTTATACATTATGAATGTGATTACCTTTTCTCTAGTTGCGGCATTCCTCTTGACTCTAGAGACTCCACATGCCTCAACCAATTCCTCGTTCAACGTAGGAGCTAAGGAAAAAAATATTTTGACATTATAACATAAAAAGTGGGAATGTACAAAGAGGCCCAAAACTCACCTACAAATGATCCATTTGGTTGTTTTTCTAATTCCAGCACCACCTTTTTATTAATTTTTGGAGATACAGCCACGGCTGCAGCCAAGTTTGTTTCCACATCACCGGGAGAATATGAAGTTCCGCCCTCCTGGAAATTAATAAATAATTTGACAATTAGAAATATCATTTTTTTTAAATTAATTGTTATATTTTTTTTGTTTTTTTTTAGCTAACATTTCATCTTTTAAATATGTAGAAAGTTACTTGCCCTCCAACACAACTAAAAACTAATTACATAGTCTCAATCTGAGCTTATAGTTTTAATTATATATATATAATAAACTTTCTTAAAAAGTTTTTATTAAGACAATTTCATTGTTTGGTATTGATTTTATTGGAAATTTTCAAACAATTTTTTTTTACATACATAATTATTAAAGTTGAAAACTTTTAATCAAAATAACAAACCTTAAGGATAATTAAATAATTGTCGAAGATCTAAATCAATTGTTGGACCAACTCATTATTAGTTTATTGGTTTTATCGATTTTTTAGTTTAATAGGCATTTATAATCAACTTGTGCTTTACTTTAGATATTTCTTTATAACCTTTTATTGTTACATATGAATTGAACAATAACTTTGTTAAAACTAATCACTTGGGTCCAATTTTTTAAGGTACAGTAAAAATCCTAGGTTTTTATTTGTTTTTTTTTAAATTTGGTATAAATATATTTTTACTTAAATATTCATTCTTTGGTATAAATGAAACTAATATTTCTATGCTTGCAACTTGATTACAGAGCTTTCTACACTCGCTGCAGAAAATTCAATGATAGCTCATAAAGAAAATTTATACATTCCTAATCTATATAACTTTAGATCTCTCTATAAAAATATTATATTAAAATATAATATCTAACATAATATATACTTTATTTTTTCCTTTGGGTACATCATTGAATTAGAGAGTGACTTTCTAAAAGTAAAAGTGTATCTTTTATGTATGAAAACGAATTTTTAAAAAACTAATTTTATCAGTATTTTAAGGGAATTTTTGTCAATCAGCAATTCTTTAAGTATTTTTTTATTTTTCTCAAATCAACTACATAATACATACATATTCGATAATTTATGTAAAACATATTTTATCTTAATTTAGAACTATCTAAAGAGTGACCCCCACAACATATTTTTTTTACAAAATATTGGATACAGATGCTAATATGTCTAAAATACAAATAACCTGCAGAATCATTGGACAGGTAGTTTTAGAAATGAGAGATGGGAAATAGAGAGCACTACCTGTATGTCCCTTTATATCTTTCTCATCGTCTAATGATGTCTTAATTCAATATGGAGTCATCAAACAGAGAAAAAAAATATATATTTTGAAAAACCAGATACTAAAAAAAATGATTTGTAAACGGTTTTTTGTCTTTTTGATACTTCATAAAAAAAAAGGAATATTTTAATACAATATGTAACTATATTAGATTACTTATATATATAAAGAAAAAAATGTCTTTTAATTATTAGTTTGATACACTGCCTAGTGTGCATTGAGGCTTTTAATTGTCGTGACAATGAATTTATTTTAAAACTCCTATATTTTGAGATATTTATAAAAATTTATTAATTTAATTAGAGTCTTGAATAAATTGTTAGTTTAAAAAGATTTGTATTAAAAATTAAATTGCATGAGTCGGAAAAGAGTCCGTTGGGCACACAATTTTGAGCGTGAAAAAAAAATAAAATATATGTTATGGGTTTTTTTATAGCAAATATTGCCAAAGCATATTTATAAAATGCAGATATTTACTACATTCCTAAAATCTTTTGTATCTATATGTCTATTATGTGTTTCTACACTCGTTATACATACAAATATTTATATATATTCATAGAAATAGAATCTATTTAAACCAAATGAAATATATTTTTATACAGGGTGATATATCATGGATTCAGACATGAATGTGATCACACTTTTTTTTTTTTTGAATGCATACCTTCATGTAAGTAAATCAAGTCCTCCTTGTTATTTGAATAGATTTTTTGGATACATTTATGGATTCAATTTACCTAGAAAACATTTCTTTATGTATTTTTTTTATATCACACATCCCTTTTCCTTTAAATGTGTGTAATTTCAAAAGCTTAAAGAGTGTAATGATATAGTTTGGATATAAAAAAAGAGGGAGGGGAAGGAATGAGGGTTAAATCCTTCTCTCTCCATAGGGAGCGTAATCGCCATCAATAAAGAAAAAAAAAATTTATCCAGCACTGACCCATCTCCCTCTTTGTATGTATACACGGAATGAAATAACAGGGGAGAGTTTTATTATGTTTATATATATATATATATATATATATACAAAAAGTAGAGCACACCTCGTTAGTGAGAGAATGTGAAACCCCTTCAAATTATATGTACATTGTGGTAAATTAATAGTGGCTGGCTGTAATAAAATATAAAAAATACATTATTATTACATTTTGTTATTTAAGAGATAATTTTTGTCAAATGACCAAAAAATGTACATTTATTCATTCCTCTGTTGAAAACTTTACAAAAACAAACAAACAATCTTCACTACATTAAAATCCACACTTGTTCTTTAGTACTCATTAAGATAATCCAACTGGAATAATGATGCCTTATGAAAATGAAATTAGACTCATACACTTCAAAACAGGCTTCAAAAGTCAATAATTATACTCAACAAATGGAAAACATGATTTTGTTTTTCATCTTTGGATGTTTTTATTGTGCCTCGTTTTTTTTGTTTGTTTGTAAGACGAATTCTAAAGAGTACTGTTAGTATTTTATTGATTATATGTTTTAATTTATAGTTTAATGATTTTAGAGTTTTGAGGTCTCTCAAAAAGGAAAATAATTTTAAACTTAAATGTTTATTTATGATTTTTTATGAAACACAAATTTCCTTTTTTAGAAAAAAAAATGAAAAAACGGACATGTGATTGACTCCCTTTTATATACTGTTAAAAGGACAACATATATGTATTATTCAGTGTATTCTAATGACATCACCTCTGTATTTTATTTTTGTGTGACCATAAAAAAACTAAGGAACTTTAAAAAAACAAAGCAAAAAGAGTCATTATACCGTCACACGGTATAAATAGTTTACAAATTCATTTAGGACAAGACATCTTAGGCTTTACATCATCAAACTAATCTAAGGAGAATTTTAATTTAAAAATAGAAATATAATTTTTCAACAAATTCTAATATGAATTTTTTCTTTTGTGTGACTTAGAGAAAAAGTTGAATTATGTCCCACCTTTTTAAATTAACTAAACTTTTCCTCGTGAAAGACTTTATCCACTCTGCTTTTTAATCTTTTTAACAACTATGAATGAACTATCGTTTGCTTTCACGTGACGTCATCCCCATTTTGGAAGTCGTTCATCTTAGTGAAGTCACAAATTTTGCAAAGGTATTTGTACCCTTGCCACAATTTTAATATATTTTTTTTCTCAATTTTTAAAGCATAAAATATAAATTTAATTAAAACTTTTTAATTATTTTTAATGAGGACCACTTTATGGTCATGTCCCTTTGGAAAAACATATATCCTTATAAATGAATCCATCATTTTAATAGTGTTGGTAAATTTACATTTAGTATTTATTTTGTAACCTACGTAAATTATTACTCATAGGCTCCATTAATTTTTTACATTTTTTAGGAAAATCGATTGATGAATTTGAATAACTTAGTAAATTATTAGACATGCATGCATGTGGGGCTCCCTCCTTCCTCCATATGAATAAATATGTTTATACAAAATGCAGTGTAGTATTTTAATATCCCTTCAGGTATGTTCAAGTAAACACGAGATAATTCTCAGTTGCCTTTGAGTAGCAAGGACCCTAACTTATACCTCTTACATGAATTCATTTATAAGTGAGGGCTTTAAAAAGGAGTAATATTATTATTATTAATAATAATAATAACTTAAATCAACTTGAAAGGAACCTTAAAGTGTACATATATGTAGTATGTACGTATATACAAAAACTCACATACACAAAGCTATAATTTGCTTGTACTCAAGTAGATTGCTACAAACTTTTATTTTTGTTTTTAAAAAGTACTTTTTGAAACATGAATAAAAACACTACTTTGATTGTGTGGTTCATGTTTCCTTCCTACCTTATAATGGTTTCATTTGTCAGGTAAATCAGCTATTGTATGTACAAACTTGGATTTCATTTACCTTCGGTATATTTATTATATCCCTATGAATATTTAATGTACATACATATTCGATACTTTATGTGGTCTGTACTGTATACACAGAACATATGTAGATATTTTATGAGTAAGGAGATATCTTTGAGGCCTTGCACTTTAATTGATTTTATGGTGTTCATAAATTATATATTAGAACAAGAATACTCATTATATCCGATTCATTTACTTTCTTCAATAGAAAAGTTTCCTATGGTGGTAATTTAGACTTATCTTGGCCATTGTTTTAAATATATAGTTGTATCTATAACAAGGGTTGTTTGGAAGAATATACAAACTTCCATTCAAACTGAATATTTTATATTGGGCCAAAATTAAATAACTACTTCTACCAATGAAATTTCCATCAAATTCATTTGTTATTTCAAGTATTATGAAAGTGCAAGATTTTCCCTTCCACTCATTGCTCACTTTTAAATACCTACATACGGTGAATTTTTTATATATAAAGGGTAATGAAATAAAAAGAAATATTACCCTGGCAAAACTCGAACGACCCGGCTCTGGACCAAATGATATACTGCTTTAAACACATATATAAAATTATTATTATGCCATTTTGCTTGAGTAAAATTTTACTAGGGTGAAAAATGATTTTGTTACATTAAAACATTGATTTATTACGCATCAAAAATCCTAAGGGGTATAACTATAATAAAAGTTATTCGATATTGTACATTAATTTCAAATCTGAGAGTCCGACGCTTTTTGAGTAATAGAACCCTACTAATTCGGCCCATTTTCCAACTTCAACTTCAATTTGCCCATTTTGTGCTTTAAAAAATAATGATCTGCTAGTGTATATAATGCAAATTGCATTTCCAGTCTTTGTTTTGACCTAAGAGGACTCCTGAGGGCATAGGCAGCGGGAGTAAGTAAGTTATCATGCCTAAAAATTATGGAAAAGAGATACTTGATTGTTATCTACAACGACCCGTCTAATTATATTTAATGTGTTGGTCTTTTTATAGTAAAGGATAGTATTGCTCTTATGTTTTACAAAAAAAAAATTAAAATCAGCCAATTTATTACCTAGCCCATTAAATTATCAAATTATACGTAGTCACTTAATATTTGGTAATCGATTAAAATTTACCAATTATCATAAATAATATGAAACAAAAATAAGAAATATTTTTGACTTTAAAAAATAAAGTCATTATTTATATAAGAAATAAGATCAAATGCTTTAAGATTTCTTTACTCCTAAAAACACTCGTGGCATGGCTAAAGCCGTCATTTTTGAAAGCTCTCTTTTCTTTAACAGTCAATATGATTTTATCTATGCGTCATCACTTCTTGAGATCATAATTTTGAAAGTTTTCAATATCAAAAAATAATCTAATCTTAACCAATAGAACACGTTTCTACTCGTAAAAATAAAATAAATTATGAATATTTATTGATGTAGTTTGTTTTTAGACCTGGAGTTGAGCCTTGGATATGTGATTTAGTCTAAAAAGTTATCTTTATGGGAACAACAAATCTATAATTTCAATACTGAACAGAAGTTACATAGACCCTTGTATGTTATAAAATAGATTTGTTTGATGTACGTATTTTATTTTTAAAATAATCAGGATTTGAATTTATCAATATATAATTTTTTAAATAAGGTATTTCATGCCAATACATAGGAATCTTGTAGAGTATACAACTACTGTTTTATATGTATTTTTTTATAAAAGGAAATTAGCTGCAAATATTCATTAGTTGGTATAATATAGTTAAAGCTATTTTTAATTATAGTTGAATATTTAAAACACACTTATGCGGATATATGTGTAAATTTTTGCATATATATATACATATATAAATGCAAGCAATGGGAAGTCATCTATGTGACTAACAAACATACATAATGCATATTTATTATAAAAAAAATATTGTATTTACATAACGTATTAGTACATATAGTTAACTCAAAAAACCATGCCTATAACTTATGACGAATAATATTGTGTGTATTCCTATTTGTTGAGCAAATGTAGAGAGATATGTATGTACATAACATTGAAAGACTGTCTAATATTTTCTAAAATTATTTTATTCAAATAATACATTTTATCAATAATTTCTTTTGTCTATTTTGAAAAATAAAAATAAAGATATACATACATATATCAACAGTCGTTAAATATGAATAAAAAAAACTGTCATGTCTACATATTTAAAGGTTTTTTTTTTTTTTTGTGTTGGAAAATCAGAAAAATCATTTATCATTACTTTGATTTATAAATATAGTACAATTAGGTCGACACGATCAATGAATCAATAGAATACAGATAAATATATGTATGTTTATAAAACGTACATGAGTTCTAGCTCTATTTTAGTAATATCGTTTTTTAATTCGCTATTAATAAGTTAATTTCTTGTAAAATTTATTAATTTTATACGATTATGCAGTTCAAAAATATGTCGTCACATAGCTATATACATTGTCCTGTATAAAATAGCTTTTGTAATACGTTGAATGTCTAGATAGTTTATATTTTTGACTAAAATATCACTGAATATTAAAAATGAATTTGGCTAAAAAATAAATAATAAAATGTAAAAAGGAATTTATATCAGTTAGAAACCAATAGTCAGAAAAAGAAAAAAAATGGTAAATAATAAGACTTTTGGATTAAAAAAAATCCTTTTAAAATATTTACCGGGCTGCATGTAGCCAATGTACTACTAATTGAATAGCGTTGCTCTATTGGAAAGGGTTAAATATTCGCTACAAAAGAAAAGCGTTTGCTTAATTCGTATATATTAATATTCATCTAAGTATGTATTTTAAATGTTATTTATAAGTATTTAGAGTATAAGTTTTAAAATTTTAGAAAATAACTTCAAAGACTTAAATATATTTTCATATATATAAATTTATAAACTCATTCAAAAATGTCACATTTTTCTTTGATGGGCCAACATTAGATTTTTGGCTACAAGTTAATTCATGTAATAAACTAAAAAAAAAAACCGAACAAACTGATTGTGATCTGAATGTCTTTTTGAACTTTTGTGAATGTGTAAGTCATAAAATGATTTTTAAGCCAATTTTATGCCACAAAATTTGCTTCAAAAAGAAGTTATTTTCTGGGACTCATAATTGATACTCACCCTAGTTTCCTGTAGATGTTTATTTTTTTTTTTTTTTTGTGATCATATACTGTATGACATCAATTAAATTATTTTTGAGTTACTCTATACCAGCTCAACAAATGATCGTCGCCTGACCATTAAAGAAATTTAAAATTATCGTTACTTATACATTAGAAAAAAGCGTGGTTAATGTTATTTAGCTTAAATATAAATGTCTATTTTCAGTACATTTTAATTAAATTGTCCAATAATCAAATTACAATTCTTTTTCTTTTTTTTTTTTTGGTCAATTTGACAAAGAATGACCCAGTTGTTTAATATATATCCATATAGATATGTGTCAACCATTTTATTAAATTATGCGTCTCTTTTTTTTATCTCCTTCATATTTATTTTTCTTATTAAGTTCATTAGTATACAAAATCCATTAATATACTATTTAATTAAATAATATTTATATATACGTATAAATATATCCGAAGCAATTAAAATTTAAATCTCAAATATCAAGTTTTTTTTTATATAAGGCAAAATATTTATATACATTTTACATAAAGATTAAATTAAATAATACCATTTAAGAGGAAGAAAAAAATAATATTATTGCTTCAATAAGAAATAAGAAATTAAATGGTCCGTTCACTTTAAGAAATTACAATTGAAGCAGTACCCCATTTTAAAAATAAATTAATATGTCAAAAATACTTATTTATGATACTCGTATTAAAATCTAAAAAAAAAAAAATTATGCACGGCTATGCATTTTAACAAATGTTTCTAATTTCTTTCATATGAATGGTGTGTTTAAATTCAACTCATTCATGAATCAAATGCCTCTTTTCTATATATTTAATGAGATCTTGGGGTGAAAATGTGTTTTTTATTCCTTTTAAGTCTTAAGTTAGGCCGCAGTACATTTGTTTATGTTTTTTTTTTGCATGTCGACAATGGTGTTTTAATTAAAGAAATGGAGCAAAGGATGAAAAATGTTTTGAATGATTATTTCACACTAAAAAAATCAATATGAACACTATATACATTTGTAGAGCACTGAGGGTATCATTTTTGATATTTATTCGAGATTTAAAGACTCAAAATACTTTTTTACTTATTAATAAGTCATGGAAATTGAAATACTCCGAGTAATAAGTTACAAACTCTATTCTTTCATGTACAATCTTTATTTAATAAAAAACTCCATGAGTGACAATCAAAAAATAACTTTTTCTCAATTCTTGCAAAAGTTATCATAGAGCTCAAGAGAAAAGAAAATGAAAGTTGTGACAATTTATGTAGAAGGAATCAATGAAAAATTTGATGATGTACTTTATATATAAAGATATGTTTGTGTGTGAAGGAAAAGCAATTTACAAAAATTAGATGACTTAGAATCCACCTGATCAATTTTATACATTTAAATGGTATATTTATTAAATATCATAAAGTTATATGACTTAATAATAACTCATCTAATTTAACAAAAAAAAATTAAATATATTTTTACTTTCCACAATTGTTTAAGGGAACAATATTGAGCCTCCCTCTAGTTTTGTTAATACTCTAGATATTAAAAAAATGAACAAATTCACCAACTGTTTCTTTGAAATTATTGAAAAAATTTAATGTCAAACATTGTAGAAGCAAATATATGGTTTTAGAAAGCCCAAAAAGATAAATTGTGATTTTTTCCTCCTTTTCAGATTTTTGTAACAAATGGTTTTTTATTTAATATTTTAGTTACATTTCTATGTATTATGAAAAAAAATTACTTTTTTAAACACAAATAAAGAAACGTAAAAATCGGATATAATTACAAATTGGAACATAAATTACATGTTGTATTAGCTAATTTTAAATAAATAAAACGTTGTTGACATCTAAAATTTGGCTTTCTTTAATTGTTTCTGAGACAACTATTCAAGCTAAATACAAGGATGCAAAAATAATTATTTTTCTATTTCAATATTAAAAAAAAAGAATAAAATAGAAAATTTACTGAAAGTTTCTTTTTTATAGAAAATATTAATTAATCCACAATTCTTTTTAATGCAGAAATTAAAAAGAAGCTAAATATAAAAGCCTACTTACATGTTAGCGTCTACAGTTTTACTTTATATATATATATATATATATATATAATCGAACCATTCAACACCAGATTTTATAAAATTAAAGTAGGATATAGTTTCTAAAGTCCTATTGTGTGAGTCAGAAAAAAAATTCATTTTTTTAATTTTGATATACATTTACATGTGTATTTAAATAATCCGAGTTGCAGTTAAAATAACTGCTCAGCCTTTTTAGGTAAAGCCATGTGAATGTTTTAAATTAGTATTTTTATTAAAATATATAAATAAAAGTATCCATATGTAGATAACAAAAAAGTTAGAAAGGTCAGAATCTATGAAATAGAATACAATAATCACAAGTCGACTAATAAATATTTAATGAAGAAAATCAATGACTCCTCGGTTCTGTTAATAGGTGTGATGTATCCACTATTTATAAATACATACTTAGTATGTAAGAGTAGTAAGAAATCAACAGCTGACAAAAAATGTATTCAGGAAATATTTAATATGTAGATTTGAATGCCTTGTTTTAGAGTTTTATATTTTGGTTCATAAATTAAATGTTTTTTTGTTTTCATTGCAAAATGAAATAATTTCATTTCATTTGTTTAGTTAATAAGTACACTTATACAAACTGAGGTTCACATCCTTTTTTTAAACAAAAAGCAAAAAAAAAAAACTTTGAAAAAAAAAAGTACGTAATAAAAAATATCAAACGGTGCATTTAATCCATGACACAAACAAATCCAAAATATGCTTTGATTTGTAAATACTTTAAGAATTGCTATTCGTATATAACCTTGACTTGATGGTTTTTTAAAATTTGTTATACCATATAAATTTAATGTATGTAGTTGTCAATTTTTGACATTTCCTAAATCCTTTTATTTGTCACTTTTAAACTATTATTGAATAAAAATCTCATATAATTTACACAAAACTAACAAAAACCCTTTTTTGATAGCTCGTATTCATTACTTTTAATTGGACATTTTTAATAGTTTTGAAATTGATTATATTACATTACTATTCTTATATTTTCCAATACAATGCGTGTTTTAGAATGAACTCATTTTGATTCATCGGATAAAAACAGTCGACAGATTAATTATCTTATAAAGACAAATGTTTTGATAAAATTTGCTAGAGCAAATGATTTAAAACATTGTAATAAAACAAAAATTTCAATTGAACTCCTATTAAACGTTAGCACAGTAAAATCAAATCAACGAATAACCCCTAATATAAAACAATAAATACAAAATTTTAAGTTGTTCAAAAGACGACTCTGATACAAACTTGTAAATATGTAATAGTTTTATTTCTTAAACCAAATTACTTTAATATTGTGACTTTTTTTTATGCATAATTAAGAAGGTACAAATGACTATAATATAATTAAGGACATTTTCTACGAATTTGTCTTTATTGCTGCAGTATTAAAGCATTCTTACTTACTCTCAATACTAAATTAATTAAATGAGAAGTACAATGTGGAGCCAAAAATAGTTTTACTCCCATAGATAAATATTAATTAATATATATATATAAGTATATGTGTGTTAAATAAGACCAATATAAGAAATCATATTATCAATTAAAAATGAGTAAGGGAACAACATTAAAAAATTTATATTTTTCAATATTTCAATGATTATCAAATCACAACGCGTTCATGAAGAATCTTTTTTTGTTTAGTCTTTGATGTTTAAATGACTAAAATGTACAATTAGAAAATATATCTTCTAACTAAGTTCTAAACTTTTGTCATTTAGTTACACTCCAGTATACATACACCCACACACATAATACATTTTTCCATGATGATTTATTAAAGATATTTTTTAAATGTTTTAATTTTTTTGTATGATAGACAGATCATCCTTAGATTTATTCAATGTAGCCTTGACATATTTTTACATATGATAATCCCTTTTACTTTTAAAAGGGATATACATTTGTTCCTTATCTATTAATTATTTATATTATATATGTATGTAAAATATTTTTTCTACATTTAAAATACAAGGTGAATGGTTGATATGTGCAGATTAGTTCATTCATTATTACAAAAACTTATAACTAAACTTTTTACTCAGAGATGACAATAAAATAATTAACTATGTACATATATACATATATGTATATTTATTCAACATGTTTTTAAAAATTGATACAAATATACAGATAAAAGGCTTCGTATTTATACACTTTCTAAACTAATTCATGCTAATTGTCTTAATGAATTCAATATATTATTAAAAGTTTTATTTCTCCCTTTTATATAATATATTTTATTGGATGTATACTGAGGAATACAAAAAGAGAAATTATAAGATTTCTCCTATAATTATCAATATCATTGGTTAGGTAATTAGAGGTCGAATACATCCTACTGTATCAAGGTCACAAAACGTATTCACAAGATACTTACCCATAGAGAATCTAAATATAAATACACAACTGATAATTCATAGATCAACAAATTTGAAATATCAAAAATCCTAAGGGGTATAAGTATATTAAAAATATTAAGTTTTGCACACTGATGTAACTTTATTTTTCGAGAGTTCGACGGTTTTTGGGAAATCGACCCCTTATTTTTTGAGCGTTTTTGGCCCATTGTCCAACTTCAACTTTAATTTAAGCCTAGAAGAATACTCATTTTGTGCATTATAAAATAATGATCCGCTAGTGTATTTAATGTAAATTCCATTTCCAGTCTTTGTTTTGACCTAAAGGGAATCTTAGGGGCATAGACGGCGGGAGTTGGCCAAAAAGTCGGTCAAATCCTTTGTACTTAAATAACTCCTTGAATATTACATGAAATGGATTAGTAAGAATGGAAAATAGAGTTTCATTTCTCGAAAACCATCAGACTCTCGAAATGAAAAATGATAGATTTGAAATCATTGTGCAAAACTGAATAACTTTATTTATACTTATGTTCCTTAGAATTTTTGACTGTTGATCAATGTAATTATTCACTTTTATGAACTTAAAAAATTGTATTATTCTCCAGGTAAGTCGTCATTCTATGTACAACATTCAAGTGTCAATCAAATACATAGTAAATATATGTCAAGACTACAAGAAATCAAGTTTGTTTTCAAATATTGAAAAGGAGAAAATTCAGTTTTAAGTTTTTTTACGTCATAAATTTAACTGCCAAATATTTTGGAGTCATTTTAAGACCTATTGTGCACGGTTTTTGCTAAAATATCACTTTTAATCAAGAAAGCAAGGATTGTTGTCTATCCAATAGAGCAATCGAATAAATGTTACGATAATAGAAGGAGCCGATAAGACCCATGAAAGAACGTCCATCTTTTTCATAGCCCCAGAGATTGCAGTTGGCTAAAATCATCTGTTCATCTATTTAAGAACTATTAGGAATGAGCTACATCCACTATCATGTTCACCATGAATCATATTAATAGTAACCACATAATTAGAAATACCAAATGTTTTTTATTCTGTATTGTGGCCGGTATTTTTGGACTCCTATAATACAGTTGCAATTATTGGAGTCATTATTTAATGGATCGAAATATACTACTATTAATAAAAAACGAAAGAGAATTGCATTAAGAATATGATAGCAGTTTTCGCTTATTTTGAAATATTTCAAATAAACTTGGTTTCTTATTGACTTGACACATATGTAAATTGACTTGTGTCTTTATTTTCAGAGCACTCATAATCTCTTTAATTTGATTTATTTCGACTCTTGCTCTCAAAATAGTATTCAAAAGGTTGATTGGTTCAACTAAAATTAGAACTTCTAAAGCAGTGAATATAATTACCTCAACTATCAATATTGTGGGCATGATTTTATGCTTTCATTTTCATGCTCTGGGTATTAGAAGAAAAAAGGGCTGAAAATTGTGAATCAAATGATAATTACTTTGTACCTTGTACGTAGTTAGTTTTTGCATGAATTATCAAGTTAAAAAGGAGGGGGAAAATATATAACTTTTTATATATAATATTCATATGATTAAACTGAAATTTTCACTTTTCATCTACATAGTGATGGTAGTTGTAGAAGCAACGTGAGATTACATCAAATTTCTTTCTTTTTTTTTATTTTTTATTTTGTCGTGGTTTATGTTTCTACACAGATATACATACATACAGGAATATGTACATATATACACATATGAAAAAGTAGATATTTATCTCAAATCATCAAATAAAGGAGATGAAATTTGTTATCTGAGGATTTCTGCTTCAAATGATTTATACTTTGAAATGATGATCATCCATATATACATATATTTGTCTGTATATAAATAAAAAATACGTAAATGAGTCTAACACTCTACCAAAATTGAAAATGAAAAAAAAAAAACCTGAAAATTTTCAGGGTTTTGAGTTTTTTTGTCTTTCTTTCATAAATGATTCAAATGTATGAATTTCTAAGCAGGGATTTTCAACTACAAGCAAAGAATCATTTATGAAAGCTGTAACTATTATTTATTTTGCGGAACAGAGTGGGAGCTAGGTTGCTTTAGTCCCTTCTAGACAGCCCCTGGACAGGCAGGCACAAAAACTCCGCAAATTTCTACAGGAACAATAAAATTTCAAAATTCCATCTCTAATTATAGTTGTACATACAATTGACACAAATCAAATAGATTTTTCATTTGAAACACTTTGTGTTTTTTTTTGTTCTGTAATGAGTCATATTTTTGAGGATTGTATATTATTTGATTTGCTTTTAGAGTGAGAAAAATTACACATAAAAGTAAGCCTTACATATTTTCTACGGATTTCAAATATGAGTTCTATACTTTATGTGAGACAATCGAATTAAAAAAAGAGCAGGTTTAACTTCTCAAAACACTCCTTGTATAAAAATATGAGTAACACCTTGATTTTGTATATGTTTTTAATTTAAAAAGAGACTTATTTCAAGTAGAAATATAATAACACAAATTAATTTAAATTTTTGTATATCGAAGAAAAACTTTTTTTTTCATATTGGTATAATTCGAAAATTGTGCTTTTATATCAAAAAGAGTCTCTTTTGATCAATAAACATGGCGTATATAAATTTTTTTCAATTGTTCATCATTTTTTTAAGTGGAAAGGAACAATTGTAACTAATTTTATTGAGAAAAAAATATAAGAAAACATGATTAAAATACACATTTTTAAAAATTCATATAAAAATTTGTATGTCATTTAATATTACACAATTCTTCATTTTGAATGGTTCCTTAAATTTTAAGTTGTTATCAGTTTATTTTAACTTTAAAAATAATTTTAATTAAACAAAATTATGGAAAATTGGCGTCAAAAAAAAAGACAAATGTCCTTTAAGCTTCTCTCTAAGATATTGTTTAAAATCGTAAAATTTACACATTTTGTAATCCGAAAGATGACTTAAAGTGTGGATATCTATGTTTTGAAACTTTTTTCACGGCTTTTACATTCATTACTTAACCACACTAAAAAAAATGATCCATCAAAGAATTAGGTATTAGCCACAGCTCTCATTATAATTAGTGTCTAAACATGAAGGGAAGTCAATCACAAATGACAAGACATGTATCAAAATACAATTTGCATAAAAAAATGCTATCTCTTCAAAAAAATAAATGATGCATTAGACGATATAATGTTTTTACTTAAAATGACATCATTTCGTTATTGAATGAATGAAAAACAATGGTTGTACTGTTCTACAAAAATATGAATATACAAAGTTCCCTTATACTAAATAATATCAAAAATATGGCTGGATATTCATTTTAACTTCCACTTAAATTGAATTTTCTTTCATGTGTATTTGTTACCTAATAAACAAGAATACTTGACATCACTTTATATCTTTTAAGCTTCTTTACTTGAGTTAAAAATCCATTATGAATTAATATTTGTTCACTGACTTCTCTTGAAAGTAGTATTACTGCAAAATCTACATGAAAATGCTACTTTTATGTAACTATTTATATATAGAATCAATTCTTTTGATTTCAACTACCCATGCCAAATTATGTTTAACTTATAAAATGATACACATTCAGATGTTTCCTAGGGAAAGTAATTAAAAAAAAGCTCAATAATTATTTTTATTATTATATTTTTATATCCTATTGTCTTTTATATATTCATATGTACTATTAACATAACTAATGTTTAGAAAATAGATGAACAGAGAAAATTCATTAATACACAGAAAATAGTATTAACATGTAATTGTCTATTTGGCCGTTTTTGTGTTAAAGTGATGTTAGAGTATTATTTTTTAGAAGTATCATTTGAACAAAATTTGAAAGACTCTCTGTATAATTTATCTATGTACAAAATCTACCTTTTTAGAAAAAGAGGGTCTAATTAAAGCAAAAAAAAAAAGGAAATCTTAGAAAAATATCAGTCACTAAGGTACCTCATTTCTTTTTTTTTTTCTTTGTTACAAAGTAATGCTTTTCTTATGAACCATTAAATTTTGTATGCACAAAACCTCATTATAAAAAAAAAGCATTATTGTTGATCAAAATATAGAAAGTCCTAGAAAATTGATATCCCTTCAATAATACACAATTCGAGCTTAATAAATATATATGCTACAATATCAAATTGAATCAATATTTACGAATCTTGAATATTTTTTCCCACATTTTCTCTCAAACTTGTGAATAGTTTTATTTCTTTAACAAAGATTGGACCACTATTATCAAATAAGAGCTATTGCTGCTTCTTTTTGGTGGTTTTGAATTCTATCAATTTGTTTTTTATCCTTGATTTAACAACACAAAAGGATATATGTTTGAAACTGTAGATAATTACCTATGATAATAGTATCAACACTCTACCAAATCAGTTTTTTTTACTTTGTATACCTTGTGCCGTTGGCGTTTGCATTATGATTAAACATTGTTTGTGTTTTTAAAAAAAAATTATAAAGATACTATGCAAAAAAAAAAAAAAACTATTACGTTGTTAGTAACAAAGCCATCCTTATTTATATATAAAATACACAAACCGGGAGCAAAAAAAAACCACATTAAAAGTCCTCAAGTTAAAAGCATTTACATATTATTTGAGCGACAAGATATGTTTATATATATATAGTATGTATTTCTCCAAACTCAAATATTTTTTTATTTTTTTGCAATAACCATGGTGTACATGATTATTTTTCCAAGTATGTAGAGAGAGAGAGAGAGAGTTTTTTGATTATTATTTTTTTTTAGCATGTAAGAGCCTCGAGGATGATTGATGTAGCAACCCAAAATAAATAAATAAATATATATACATATATATATAAGAGTAACTATACTATGTTATATATATATATATATATATGATTTATTCACTTTTTTCCATATCTGTCACTATTACTTTGTATGTGTGGTGCTTATTTTTCTATTTTTTTGTATGCTGGCATATGTGAATTCCATCTTCGACAGTACATACATATTGCTATGTATATTGATAACAGAAGGCAATAATAACAAGAAATAGCAAAAAAAAAAAACACAAAAAAACATATTTATATTTTATTCAGCTTCTTTAACTTAAAATATACTATGATTGGCAACGTTTTTTCCAATTTTCATCAACAGTTACAAAAGTGTTATTAAGTCAATACTAATTGCAGAACAATAACTGCTGAGTTTATATATTATTATGTATCGCGGGAAATAAACAGGGGATTCTTCAAAATTTTAAAAAAAATAAAAGTTGAAATATTCATTCCAACTTTTTTGGTTGGCAACAAGATTTCTGACAATTGCATTTGAGTCATCATCTTTCAGACATTTAAAAAAATTCGATTTTATCTGCTATCAAAAGAACGCGTATCTCAAACACACATGAATATTTTGAGTTGTAATTTGGCACAGTTATCAGAAACAGTAGTGCTAACTTAAAAAATAAAAGCCCCATTAGAATCCCCAAAGGTTATATCCCAACTTTTTCGGATGATATAACAACATTTCATCTTTCCTTTTTTTTAAAAAGGAAGAAAAAAAGTTTCAAATACTGTGACCATTAGCCATTTATGTGTTTGTTTGTTTCATCCTTCGTTGAGTCACATTAACTTATTTTTAATTAGTTGTACGACTATCAATATATCAAATAAATAAAAAAAAATCTAAGTTATTATTCCTTTAGACATTTTCTCCTGATACAAAATTGTAACTCCTTCTGGAGGTTCCTTGATGAAAGGAACCCATATATGTTATAATACGTATATCTGATTAAAAGCGTTACAAGGCCGATCAACATTTTCAAACGTAGCCCAGATAGTACCTAGAATGTTTATACTCCATTGACACATTACCAAAGATATTTTTTGACAGACATGATCAATCAAGTATAGAATGACAAGATCGTGCAGACTTGACTCAAGGCCTATAAGTTGATTTATTTTTTCAAGAAGCATCTCCAAGAATAAAATCTCTACAATCTAAAGACAGAGCAAAAACCTTTGCCATGAATTGTTACTTTAATTCCAGAATTTGGGATAGTAAAAAGGAAGAAGCATTACACTACAGAAAGAATATTGCCTTGCACTGACAAGCAGGTTTGTTCATTTTTTCTTTGTCCTAGCAAGTTCGGAAGCGTTCCAATAAGATGATCTTATATAAGCAGGGATTTGTGGATTGTTATTATTATTATTATTATTATTATTATTGAATATAGACTCAACAAAAGCCCTAACTTTTGGATAAATTATATCACTTGACAAATAATTATTTCTTTAATTTTGCAAGAAAAGACAAAGTAATATGAAGTAAAAATGACCAACAAAGAACACTCCCCTTTTCTTGTTATTAACTTTTGGCTCTTTTTTCAATGAGTCTATGCCATACACTCATTATCAAGAAAAAGAACTCATTTAGTGTATGGACCCCATGCATTTTTATTTTTATAAAATGGGATTGCTTATGTTCCTAATAAGATGACCGGCTTTCAAATGAATGACATCACCTCAAAATTATTGGTTGTATTTAGTATAAATATTAGATTTAATTGCCACTTTTTAGTGTAAAAATTACTAATATATATATATGTTAATATTATGCTCATTTTGAGTGTAAATTCCCTTTGTATTTTTGTATGGAATTATTTTGAATTCTGCATCGATTAAAAACATTAGATTATAAAAATAATAATATATATCTTTTCTCAATTGCAGCATCTTCATAGATTCCTATACTGGCACCCTTACTCAAAAAAAAAAAAAATTAAATAATTCATCATGATCATACTAAAAGAGAAAGCAAGTCCTTACAAATAAACGCATTAAGGCTATTTGAGAATATTAATTCCCCATAAAAGGACAACTAAAAAAAATTTATTATTTACTTTTATAACACTATTTCCCTTCCCCCTCCAAGAGTGAATGGGTTCAAGACTCATGAGGAAAACTAAGAGAAATGAGTCATAAAGATTTATATGTATGTATGTACATACATTGAAGAAAAGAAAATCAACCCTTTTCCTCTCGTTGGAAATCTGAGTAACTCGAAAAAGAGTACTCTTAAAAATGATAAAAAGAAAATTTTCAATTTTCAAAAAAAGAAGGAAAAAAAACGAAGGAATTTATGCATAAGATTAAATAAATTACAAATAAATTTCCGCGTTTATAGTTTCTTCTTATTATTTTTATATATATATATATATATGTATATTCTATCTAAATCTTCATACATATGTATATTTATATACGCCTCCTTCTTATAAAGTAACAACTTTAGAAGACGGTAAATGCTATGTATATAGAGAAATATTCAGATAAATAGATGCTGGAAGTATATATAGGCTGTTCATATGTATATATATGCAGTATCCTTTGTATGTAGGTACTTGAAATTTGAAGGTACATAAATTAAAGCTTTCTACCCTTTGACTCAAATAAACTCATATGAAGCAATCTGTTTAATGCTAAGAGGAAAGGAAAAAAAAAAGAAAAAATCATTTAGGCTTTTTAGAAAACAATTTTAAGCAAAAAATATATATATAAAAAAAAAAGTACCCAATATGTTTGACTTCAAAAACATACACGACCCAATAGTTTTAGTAATCGTATTTGGGTTCATTATTGGCTTTAAGTTTGAAATTCCGATGTGATTTGAGATATTCAATATTTTGTATGTAGACTTTTTCATTTATTTATTAGCTCAGCAAATGCTTATGAGTGGTAACTTATTGCTTCCATTCTTTGATTGACTTGTGTTTGTCTTGATTTGTTGTAACTGTAATTATTTTGGTTTGATTTAACCAACTCGTATGATTTGTGACGTCACGCTCTGCTTGGCTACTGCTTTAGAGTCTTTAATGGCAATTTGTAATGCCAAGGGGGAGCCAACAGAAACTTGGAGATTATTTTACATGCACAATGTACCTTTATTTTGTGTTTTTTACCGCTCCAAATTACAGATTATCTTTTTAATTTTTAATTATAGCAATAACTTTTTGCAACGTTCATGTATCATTTTTGCAGGGCACTCTGAAATATTCATGAGAATAATTACCCAAATAAATTCAAAGATATTAATTATATATTAGTTGAGTAATACAAATGTATATACGTTCTAATATATATGATTAGGAATGTAAATCATATGCAATTCGGGCGTGTGATAAAAAAGTGGAGTTGGCTCTTCAAACAGGTCTTTTGTTTTCCGAAGCTGTTATCATTTTTCCAATATTACTGAGGGGAGAACATCTACCTGATAGTAAAGATGTCACATGAAGGAATACATGATGCATTAAGGTTAATAAAGCAAATAAAATGTAAACAAAAAGGGCTCAAGTCCTCATATAACTATTATTAGTTAAAAATATACATATAATTTCCTGACATTAATTTCAGTTAATTTTCTACCTCTCATTTATGTTATTATTTATTATTGTATATATAATGAAGAATAGCAGCTTGTAGCTCAGTAAAACGTCATCACAGCTCAAGCTGTTTCCCCCCTCGACATTCATTAAATTGTCAGGGTTGCCAGGTTGATTTTCTCTTTCTTTTTTTATAACACGCCCGAATTGCATATGATTTACATTCCTATATATGATATCCTAGGTGGCTTTTATGTTAACAAAGGGGTTTTTTTTCCTGGTTAAAGAAACAATAATTTCATTTAAAAGGATGACGAAAAAAATCGAACCATATAAAATTCATTAAACTTTTATTTTGATTAATTATGTTTGCCATAAAATTCACTCAATTCGTGAAAATGCCTATAATTTTATGCATACATATAAAACTCTACTGCATAGTGTGTGTGTAAGAAAGAAACAGTTCAAAGGCAGTAGGAAAACTTTTGAATAATTGAAAGGCGTAAAAAACAATGCATACGTATAGTGCCTGTCTAAAACACTCTACATTGTATATATACACATACATATAAATATATGGATACTCACAATAAAACATTTTTGATACTTTCTTTAGCACCTCTCATGACGTGTTTTGTTTTGTTTATAAAGTATACATATAAATTGAAAACATTTATTTTATAGGGGGAAACTTTGATATTATAATGGGTTATGAATTATTCTATATAAAATATACATATATTCATCAAAGACCACACATCTTGAATTCATAGACCCATTTAATTTCCTATCTAGTAAAAAAAAAACATCTTCATGGTTATATGTATATAATATTATTTGAAAATCTTATTGCATATGAATATATCTGTACATATATACGTCATGTGCAATTAATTATCTACTTTATGCATAGAAATTTAGTCATAAATTTCAAGCTCTATAATAATAATAATATGTAACTGACTTATATTTAAATATACATATATCAACATGAAACGGATTTAAATGATATTTAGCAAAATATTTTATATACTACACGGTAGAACCTCAGAATTTGAACAATAGACACCCTCAATATATTCTGAGGTTCGTGTCCAAATGTCAACCAAACTTTTATACAATATTATAAATGCAAGTTGTGCCTTGGTTCTATTGATGCAAAAACATGACTTACTTACTTCTCGAATCTCCTTCCAGAACGAATTAGTTATGATTTTCGGGATTTTTACTGTAGTTTTTGATAAATTACTATACTTGTATTTTTTTAAAAATGAATATAATTGGGCATTTAGTGTGTTAGTAGAGACTCTAAGGTCTATCAAGTCCATAAATCTATGTTATTTATTTCGCAAATTATTTTAATAACATCCACAATTCATATGCAATATTATTAGTACTTCGTAGTTCTGACATTCTATGAACGTAGAACAGTCTGATATATCCGTTGAACAAATCACTCCTACCATTCCTGGTAATGCATCAACTCAAGAAGTAATATCAGCTATTGATTTGAAAATCAATGAGTGTGTTACAAAACCAAATATGCTTTAGTTAAATATAAAATTTAGAGTATGAGAATAGTTAAATATTACATATAGCTCAATAAAAGAAAAGTATAGTAGGGAGACACTCAACAAAAAAATGTATGCTGTTAAATCAAGGCGCAAATTGCATGAAGATGACTCTTTGTTACAACGTGATGATGGATATAGGTCCATGTTAATGTCGGGATTTTAATGAACAAAAATCAGAATTTTATTGGTTGTATCAGAGAACCACACATATTATTTATTATATAAAGGAAGTATCTTCATAGTTGTAATGTTTGTTAAGAATTCGTCAATATAGTTCCTCTAATCCCATTTATATTGGACCATGTATTTTTATATGTTAAATTACGTCTGTGATGATCATAGCACACCGACTTATCCAGCTGGTATGATACTTTAACATTGACCCTGTATTAACTATTTATCTTATTAATGTTTTGAATGTGAATTTGTTCAACTCAAATTAAGTTTTGTTAAATAGTAGAGGACATATCTTGAGTAATAAACAAAGAATAGTTCAATGGTTAGTTGTTAAATGACATATATTGACTAACTGTTTGTGAATTTTGGATCTTTTTCTTTCTCTTTTTGAAAAAAACAAGTAATTTAAAGATACTATAAGAATTACTTTCTGAGGAGTATTGAATGTCAACTTTGATTGGATAAATACATCTTCCTTTTCTTTAGAATGTTTTTTTTTGCACAATTATTCATATATAAAGATATATTTCCCTTTTTTCTTATATATAACTTATATTTAAATAAATTTTATACAACTATTTATTCTACTAATAACAAATTAATGAAATCTCTCACCATTTAATATGAATGAACTTCATATCAAATACTATGGGGTCTTTTTTATATTTTAAATTATTTTTAATGTATACTATTTTCAATTCATTCATATTAAAAAATATACAAAATAAGTTAATGGCAAAAAAAAAAAAAAGAAGAAAAAAAAAAGAAATTAGAAGTCTCATTATTGCAACCATTCATAAATTCACATAAATTACGAATAACCATAAAATACACGTGTTCAAATGTATATATATATATACATGTATCATAACTCACGCAAAGAGGTTATTCGTGGGATTGTTCGTGTTGCCATTTATTAATTGTTATTTGTAAGTTGTTATCTATCTGTATCTTGAGCTGCATTTTCATAATATCCCTGCATCAGATACTTGAATGTAAACTTATATTTGAGGCAAATAACAGCTAAACAAGGCTACCAATTGTAATTATTTGGTGTATTGAAAAGATATCAAATATATTTAATCGGTGATTTACTCTTAAGAAAAGGTAATTATTTGATTTGATTTTTATGTTGGAAGGTTTATTCATTTTCCAATATATATATGTACATATGAGTTTTGATAACATTTTTTATATTAAAAAAAACAAATTTTTTTTTCAAAACATTTCTTTTCATTGGATAACTATTTTATCATTATTTTTTTTGTTTTTTTCTAATTATTGTAAAGGCATGAATTCTTGAAACATTAATTGTAAATAATGGTAAGACAATGTTAAAAATATAGAATTAACTCCATGGACTTTATAATAACAGCAAAGTAATTAGACAATATGTTTTAAAAACCAATAGTTGGTAGTTAATTTGATTTCCTACGATTAATTCATTCATTAATTTATAAATTTTTGTACTTTTCTATATATGAAATAAAAAACTAATTTATAAAAAAGTAAACGAAGTTAATAAGAATTTAAAAAAAAAAAAAAGTTGTAGTAAGTAGTGCGTAAAGTAAAATTAAAGATTATAAAATTTAAACCTCCTGTATAAGTGCTTTTATCTTATACAATGTCTAAGTAAAACTCATATTGCACAGGCAATTCTTTTTCAATAAAAAAAATCACTTACCGTATCATTAAAAAAAAGTTTTTATTTTTTAATTTTTGATACATTATTTTAAAAGTTATTTTAAAACAAAACTTTCTACATACCAAAAAATTTTTCTCAATTGCTTTAACCTATTTATTTATTTATTTATTGTATGCATCAATATGTAATTGATATACAACTAACAATATAAAAATGCCTATAGAATGCACAATTGACTTTAAATTATTAACTTTTTTTTTTGTTTAGAGAAAAACACATTCAAATTAAGTCAAAAACTTTTACACACACAAAAAAAAAATAACCTAAGAAAATATATATTAAGTATATATATATATATATATATATAGGTATAGGTATATATGTTATTGCATTTGCCTGTCACGTTTCCTTCTATTTGTAAAAGCAATCTTAAACGATATATGCATATTTATATTTGAATGTATATATAACAATATATGGTATATAAACTTTTAATTAATAGATAAGTTATTTCTTTCTTTAATATATTCATATATATATATATATATATATATATATATATATATATATATACAAACAGCTAATTAGTATGCATATGTACATTCGTAACAAGCAGTTAGTCTGATCTTGAGAAAAAATATAAAAATGTAGTTATTTTATAGAAGTAAATACAATTTTTAAGTGAGTAATACATTTATGAAAACGGGTCCGTGTTACCTCTTAATACTTTTTTAACCGAGAGCAGTGCCTATCCAAAAGCAATTAAATTTCCCTTCACACATGATATCATATTCATTTTGTTGATAGAAATATCATCTAATGCTTAAGATTGTGGATAAATGAAGACAGTCTCAACTATTAGACAAAAATATGGGTAAAGACCCAATCTAATAAACAAAAATCGTTATCCCTCTCAGAAGGAAGTCATTATTTCATTTTAAATATCGGCAGCTGTATGCAAAAGTCATAATAAATATCAAAAATTTTGAATATATATTGGACAGAACGTAATTTTCAAATCTGGGATAACAGAGTCATATGTGACCCGTTCAGCACGAAAATTGAGGAATTAGAAATGATATATAAAATTTGAGGAGAATCAAATGATTTTTCATGTCCTAAAGATACATTTTTCTATATTGCTATGTGTCGACAGATAGAGATTTTTCTTCATGAGGCGTATTTCACAATTTTAAAAGCACTCTCTGAAAGAACACTTGTATCTAGACGTGTTGATAATTATAATTCAATGATGCTCCATACGTGCATTTTGAAGAGTTAAGTACTGAGTCAATTATGACTTTTCAAGTATCTCTCACAAAACTTCATCCTATTAAATATATACTTGTACTAAATATAGCGTTAAGGAATATATCACAATAACGGAATGAATAATTCCATCTCTTTTGGATGATTATCCAGTACCTTATTTGAATATAGTTTGAGTTAGAGAGTAGGAAAATCATTACAAGATCTGCTTAAGATAATTTCAAACATTGAATATAGTTCGTTATATTTAATACTTCAAAATCTGTGAACCTCTTGTCTAATGTTTGTGACTTTAAATTTTTGAATATGTATGGAAAGGGATAATGAATATGAATTTAAAATTAAAAATGTTTCAAATATGAAAGAAAAAGGGAAGAATCTAAATTATTATTCTTACATTTTAAAAATGTTTTTAAACAGTTATATCTTAATCTAAAATAAATATATTTGCAGTAAAAAAGTTATTTGTCAGATTCAAAGACCAAAGAGTGTAACTTTCATTTGTTTGTTTTTTGTCACTTTTTCAAAAAGATACTTATCAAATGTATTTTAATGAAATTGCTTATAATATATTACCCATCAAGCTATATCAACATTTTGAGAGCTCGACTCACCCTAATACCTATTTAGAATGACTTGCAAAAATGTTGATTGTCAAACATACATAAATAACTATACTAATTACTATTTGGAAGCTGACAATATGGTTACATAAATCACATTCCATTACTAATGCATCAGTATCAGAGGACATGCAACTCTGCAACTACAAAATCATATCGACCTCTTTCAAGCATATTTTCTACACTTTATTTATAATTAGGACAAAGTCATTTAATAAGCTATGTAGAACTATGGACATAAATATTTATTTCAACGGCAGGTATGACATTAAAATCACAAATATGAAACATCTTAAAGGAGCATTAAGTGATCAATATGTGTTGAAAGGTATAAGCTCAGTTAGAAAAATAAATGTAAAACATACCAATTAATGTATTGTCTTAATACAATTGCATATAAAATTTACTATAAGTTCAATTCTAGTAAAACTGACAAAAGATTATTGGTAACAAACAAATATTCACCCATATACAATGATTTATACAACATCATACTTATGTAATAATTGTATAAGTTAATAATTTTAGAATGACAATTGATAAACCTTTTAAAATTTATACTCTTTTAGTTTCTCATTTCTACTTAAAATGGCATAAAAACCCGTCACTGTTTGTATTATATATGAAAATAGTTTTTTAAACCATACCTAAAATTAGATTTTTAAACTTGAATTGAGTTTCTCGAATATAAAAAATAAAATAAAATAATAAAATCAATTTCATCTCCAAAGAAGAACTCTAAAAAAGAAAAAAGAATTTTTTACCCTTTTCTCATAGATAATTGACTATTATCAAAGGCACGCCATATTTAAAATTAGTTTAGTATAAATGTAAAAAAAAAAAATAAGTACATTTTTACACTAGTATCAGACGAAAATTAAATCATGAACTTTGAAAAAAACAAAACAATAAACACATGATATGTAAGTCAAAAATACAATTTTAAGCCTAAATTAATAAACTATTTAGTATAATTATACATATTTGACACATACTCTAAGAAAATATGCTCATCGTATAATTTGTATGGTAAATAATGTAACCTCAAGTTAACTATCTTGATTTTGAAAACTTTAATCAACGATACTGCCGTTTAAAAAAATCATATTTGCCTTGTTTCATTTTTACTTTGAGCCCACAATATATTTGGTATTATAGAAATAGATCAAAAAAAGCACATTTTTGAAGGAAATACGCAGCAGTTATTATAAATCGATTCTTTCATTCTCAAAAACACCTTACAGATTATATCAGAAATTGACATGATAGAGGTTAAAAAATACTAAATGTTAAATAAGTAATTGAAAATTTCTAATGAGGATATTGAATACATCTAGAATTAGATGTTAAAATTTATATTATTCTGTTAATTGGAGTAGTACTTGCAGAAAATCAATAAATTATTGGGGTTTTTTGATAAAACTTTTGCATTTATATTTAAATTTCTACACATACAAAAAAAAAAAATAACACAGACTTGAAAAAGTCGCTGTTCTTTTTGTACAGGTATGCTCAAAATACAAAACTTCTATTGAATAATAAATGAGCAAATATAAAAAAAAACCTTATACAAATGCAAAAAAAAAAAATGCACATGAAGCAACTCTTTCTATTTTTCAACCCTTATTGCAGGGATGTAAAAAAATTGCAAATGTCTACATATACATATATATATTTGCAATTTTGATTAAGTATCTGTCATACATAAATTAAATGTAGCTTTTACAGTTTTTTTCTATAGTTCATTGCATATAAAAACTTATGGCATTGATGAAATAGTTTATTATAGTTAATAAAGTCAAATTTGGAGAAGTGCAACATCAGTTTTATCAAAAATGTTTTTTGGTTTTTTATTTTAATAGAAATCTGTGTATAGATAATAAAAGTCAACCACAAAAAAAGTATGCTTAAAATTTACTCCTTAATAAAGAACCTTTTAAGGTGTAACGTCATTATATTTGAAATCAGAGATAGCGAATTTGTAATTAATTTCTTCATTTCAAAAAATTTGAATTTAAATTTATTGGATATTTTAAACTTTTAATAGGTTCTTCATTCATAGTTTGAATAAGAAAAATATCTATTATCCAGATTAAAATAAACAGATTCTTTGAAAAAAAAAATAATGTTAATTTCAAATATCTGTTTATATTTCTAGTGACATCACTCCATCTTGAGAAAATGCAATGTATAAGTTATAAAAATTCACTTTTTAAAAGATTTATTTGAAGAAAAATAACAAATCATTATTTTTAACTGCTTAAAAGTAAAAAGTGATTTACGCTTAGATAATTGGCATTGTAATATTATAAAAAAATATTATTTAATATTAGACGGTCTAATTCAGCTATATAAATCTATAAATCATTTTTAAATAACCAAAAAAAAATCAAATATAAAATTATTGAAAGTTAAATTCATAACAAAGAAACGCAACTACAACAGAAATTAGACGTGAAAGTTAAAAGATTTTAGAAAAAGTAAGTAAGTAAGAGTTTGTAATTGAATTATAAGCATATTTTGTTTATATAATTAAACATTTTTGTTATAAAGTTTAATATATCAGACATTTTATTTTGTGTATCACTAAAAGTTGATAGATTATAATTTATATATTAACATTACATCTAAATTCAAATATGAAATAAAAGAAAAAAAATTATTGAAAAAAAATTTGATCATATATTCTATTTACTCCTAGCCAGACAATGTTTTAACTGTATTCCGTTAAATTCATTGCTATTACTTATAAACACTCTTAAATTAGGGCGAAGTGTACTTGATACCATCATTTAGATAAGGGTGACACATTTTAGATTAATTAAAAATGAAGAATAAATCCAAAGTTTCATTTAAATGAAATATTTTCTAATAAAGTATAAAGAACCATGCATTTGTCATTCAAAATAAAAATAAATGTGTTGTAAAAGACACCAAACATCTTTTTTAAAAAGGTGAAAAAACCTTTTAGTTCATTATAAATGGTAACAACAAATACTTAAATATGTAGAATAAATATTATTTATGTTAAACTATAGATTTTGTGTAGTAACTAAGCTCACATGAAAGAAACAAAGACCGTGTAGAAAAAGTAGAGATAAATTTCTTTTACAACTAAAGTTTTTCAAATGGCTCTTATCATAAATAAATACATGAAGGAATTTTTTTTTTTTTTTGATAATAAGGGCTTTTATCTTTTTATAAATTAGGCGTATTTCTTATTTCTTTATTAGCATGTTTGGCAAAATGTATTGAGTATTTTTTTCCTTCATATTCTTATAAAAGCCACATTCTTACCATTTTAAATTGCTTTGAATAACAAAGCAGATATTAGGCCAGAATATAAATATCCTGGATTTTCAAGTCACAAGCAAAACTTTGATAAATTCTTCAAACGAAATAGCATATAAGGAATAATATTTTGATATTCTGCAATGTTGACAAAACATTAATAAAAACCAATGACATATGCATCATAATCCTTAAACTTACGTTTGTTTAAAAGAGTATCTTTTACTCCAGAATTCATAACTATGTAACATTTTTATTTACCCAATTATCATTCCCAAAGTATTTGCAAGATTCGGGTAAATTAGCTTAATTAAATACTGAGTTATTCAGCAATTAACTAACTTTATCCCAAAGTTTCGAAAGAAAAAAATATAGTGTTTACTTAGTTAGTTGTTGTTTGTTTCTTTCTGCTAGTTCTATTTTTTTGTTCATTTAGTATAGTGCTTTTTTTGATAAATCACCAAACCTCTCAAAAGGAAGAATGAATTATTTTGAAAATAAAAAAGTATGAATTAACTACCCGTATTTAATGGGTACTTTAGGCTACAGATTTTGCAAAATGATTTAAAGAAAAATTACATACTTATTCGAATACAAAGACATCTAATTTACAAAGAATATGAACACACGAGTTTAAGTTCAAAAAGTGTCATCGTATTACGATAATTAATTTGTAATTTACCTATTAATGAGAAAGGGTATAAGTTCGTGTAAGGCATTATTAAAATGTTCCTTAACTTTAGTCATGTAAAATAAAAAACACATTGATAAATAGTCTTATTATTTTTTATATTTGGCAAATTTATTGGAAGTATTCAAAAAACTCTTCTACAAAAAATAAGAAACTTTCCATTGAAATCAAATACTTACATGTGGTCTGTACTCCGCAAGGACACTTCGAAGAACTTTCCAATTTTCATCCCTTGGTATGTTTTGTACAAAGTAAAGGCCACCCCTTATTCTGTAAGAAAAAAAGAAATAACAATTATAGTAAGGATTAGTTACAAATGGGCAATCTGTAGAGGCAAAGTGGTACATTTATCAATACCCAATGTTTGAACACATAGCTCTTAACTAATAGAAAACAAATGTTCCTCCAATGTTTGTTTTTTTAGTATTAATTTTATAAGTTATTATCCCATTAATTTTCATAAGTCCATTATCATTAATAGAATTATTGTTTAAAGGGATGATCAAATATAATGTTTTTGTGGCAATCACCTCTTTGAGACCGTGTGCTTACTAAATATGAAAGCCTCAAAAACTGTTGAGTACGAATTTATATTTACCATAATTTATGTACATAGACCAGAATCAATGTGTCATATAATTTGGGCTCTTGATATGTGAGCAAGAGTTGAATCTAAAGCATGTTACTGATTTGATAGGTAAAATGTTTAAGAATTTTAAATTGTGAGAGACGTCAGATCATTATACTGTAATCATGATATATATTTTCTTTTTGATTTGCGACCAAAGAGAGTTTTTTTTAAAAAAAAATTGCCAATTGTAAAATTATATTTACTTCAACTTTTGTAATAGTTTAATTCTTTAAATGAGAGATGGAACAATTTAGGATTTTTTTTTTTTTTTTTTTTTTTTTTGGGGGGGGGGGGGGATCAGTATATCAATTAATTACTGGAGAGAAAACAAAACTTTAAAACTATAAATTCACTAATATAAAGGAATTAGTGCATCTACAATATGTAACTGTTTTGCATTCCCTAAACGATATCCCACACAAATAAAAATTAATTTTTTTTTGTCAGCTGTTGATATTTCTTTTAAACCCATCACTCCTCATTAGTGCTTCTAAACATTCTACATGAATGAGCTCTTCTGCATTTGTGAACAATTATATAGCGTTAAATTAAATAGTTTCATTTTTTGAATAAAGAAAAGAAAAGATACAAAGAAGACTAATTGCGACCAACTGATTTTGGTCCTTTTTGGGAGAGGAAAGGCTGTGGTGAGATACATGTTCTACATATGAGGAGTTGTAAACATACCGACAGTATTTACTCACTCTACATCATAGATGTATCATTAGTATACATATGGAAATATTTAATAGCAAAAAACTACTTATTTGACTAATTTATTTGTCTATTAAATCCTTGGAAAAAAAAACCACTAAGAAATAAATTGCTTAAAATTAACTGCAATGTATATAAGTTCCCTACATAAACATCACTTAAGTAGCATAATTACTGTTTATATATATGTATGTATGTATGTATGTATACTTTATAAATAAATTAAAGTATATGTATTTATGCTAAAAGTTGTGTCAAAAAGATGCAAAAACACTCTACCGAGTGTACTTGTTAAATACAACCTATGAAAATAATTTTCATAATATATATGTATACGACCAATCAAAACCATAGAGTAATTAAAAACCAAAGTGTGTACATTAATATGTTTGCATGTTAACAGAGCATGTTAGTACTCTGCCTATAGTGATATTTATGTATGTAGCTATTTACAACAACATTAAGTTCAATAATAGGCTATAAATGTACTCTCTATATTTAACTATGGGTATTTATAACTCCCCTCTTCTCCCATATCAAAACTCTCAAATTAATCAAATATTTATATGACATTAATTTTTGTTTTTGATAATGAAGATTGGTTTTGTATTTTTTTTATTATTATTATTATTTGTAACTTTTTCTCTTTCATTATTCATAAATTAAATTAGTCATTCATCAAATGATTAATTAAATATGTGGTATTTTGTGTGTGCTCATTTACTTTCATTCATCTATGGGGGCTATCAATTACTTAGCTTATCCTTAGTTATTGCATTAATTAGTGAATTTGTATAATGCAAGCATTTAAAAATTTAATCAAATTAATTTTTAGCACTTTAATCGTCTAGTGCAGGGGCTCTCAAACTCTTTAACTCTTTGACCCTCCTCAGTGATGATGCTTTGAAAATTTAAAACTAAAAATAGACAAACAAGAACGAAGAAGTGTTGAGATGTATTCAAATTTGACAAGTTTTTGTAAAATCTGACGTCGGTGCAGGCACCTTGTATCAATGTACAGGAGCAATACGTTAAATATGCATTTTAGGAGGGATATTTTGTGACGTCAGATGGGTTTGTTTCTCGACTAGTTATTAATTTTGTACAATGCTAGCTGTGTGGGAAGGGATATGCAATGGAAAATACATAATGATGGAAGATGGTCATGATGTGCCTGGACGAACATCTCCTGGGGCCAATAGGTAAATATTTGAATTATATATATTTACACGTCATCATGAGTCTTTACATGTGAGAAGAAATGGACTCGTTGGGAAAATATTGGAACGTATTTTTTATGCATGATAATAAAATCTGAAGCACTCGAGCAGTTGAAAAAACAAAGAAAAAAAAAGACAATCTGTCATCCCAGAGTTGACTCATTGACCTTAATATTAGGATTGATTGTATGTATGTAAATTTGAAAGAAGACTTTTAGCTCTAATATAGGGTAAGTACAACATCCATCATTCAAAATTATTTTTTGTTATATTTGTTCTTTATTAGTGCTCGTTCATAACGTTGATTTGTTACGATGAGAACATTTATTTTCTAAAAAAAAAAAAAAACAACTTACAAATTAAGAATGGTCTCAGAATTCGAAACTACATTTTGTATTTTTGCTCCATTCAGAAGGAAAGATTGAGAGATGTCTACAATATTTTTGATTAGTAATAGTTGTTACTATACTTTAATGCAAAATTGAATTCAATATGCTAATGAATAAATCGAAAAAAAAAATAGAAATCTATTTTGTACAATTTGCATGTTTCTAAAACATGTAAAAAAACAAAAACATTTTCCTATAACTTTGGTCCAACATACTCCCTCCTGTAGCTTTCTTATATAAAAACACACTGAACACATTGAATAAATGTATTCATTATGTATGTAAATAATGACGAATATTACGAGAAAATGGAGTAACTACTCATAACTTATAAAATATTTACTTAAAGAGGATAACAACTACGAGAGAGAAAATACAAAAACCAATTACTCTAATTTATTACATGTCTGGAAGAATATATAAAAGATATTGATCTAAAAACATTAGTGAATGCACATGTTTAGAAGAGAAAAATAGAGAGAGAATTAAGTAAGTGCGAGGCAAGTGGGCCATATATGTATGAAGGTGCTTTTATTATATGTACAAGTATTTATTAGATGAGTATGCTTCTTAACTCAATTCTCTTTGGCATCATTTGTATAACGAATACTTTAGGAACATATACAAATTGTGATCCCTAAACTCAAAAGTAATTCAAGAGGAGTCTGGATTGACAACGTTTTGTATTCTTCGACTTATGTTTATAAAATTACACTCATCAACAGCAAAAATGTCTTGAAATCAAAATAGAAGAAACTTTGTACATTTGACCACCAGGTTTAACAATTACGGTCTAAATTGTTTTTTTTTTTCTATCTTCCAAGCAGATTATCCCCCTTTTCAATTTAATTTTTGCAATGAATGAGAAGGTACTTTGAGGTCCAGGGGTCCTTTCTACAGAATCCTCCATTTTTTAAGAATTGATCCACGATTCCAACTTTTTTTGAGGGCTTTTTTAACTTTGAGAATGGATGTTTTTTTGTCTTCTGAGTTTCATTTGTCAAATTTGTCAATGTAAATAAAAATATAATTAACCAAATTTGAATAAATATCTATTGTTTGTTAGAATGTGCTTATATCACTCATATATTATGGAGAAAAAACACAATTTAAGTGCACATAAATTTATATACATATATTAGTGCTTTAAGTATTATACACATGACAAAAAAGGCCCCACAAACATTTATCAAAGCATGGATTCAGTCTTTCATTGTTCCTTTTTACATTGTGTAAATTCATGGATAATTTACTGATTGCCTCTCTTTTAAGAAGCTTCAGAACAAAGCTCTTAGTATGAATGAGGCCCAAGGGATGTAAGAAACCTAGAAACAGATCATTTTTTTCAAAGTAAATAACAATATTTTATTTAGAACATGAATCACATCTCTAAATAGAGTCTAAATCAATCAAATACATAATTTGAGTCAAATTGCACAAAAGAGTGTCCTATTTTGTAAAGCTTTGTTAGTACAGTGTGCACAGATTTTCTGTAGGAGACCATCTAAAAAATCATTTTGAAAAAGACCTAAAATTTGTGTACTGTGTTTGTTTTAGAGAGTTATTCAAGCACTGAAATGTTTGATGATTTAGAATAATAAAATAAGTAGTTTGTTCCTGCCCCTAAAGGAGACCCCTCTTATAAAAAATTTTTTTTATCTTTAAAATGTATATAATTTCATGTTTCATCAAAATCATTTTTGTCCAATAATTTAAAAATAAAAAAATGGGCAGTCTTTTAATCGTGTCAAACAGAACCATTTTACACTCTCTCATATTTATAAATGTGTGTAAAATGTATTATTTATTCTAATGAGGGTTAATAAAATTTTTCTGTTTTTATGAGTATCAAAGTGCTTATGTGATTTTTTGAAGAGAAGAGAAGAAAAAAAGATGAAAAAGAATCAGAGTCAGGCAAATAGGGCAAATGTTGATCAAAACATAATTGTTGTCAGATCTATGTTAGCTTAAACAATTTTCTATAGAAGTATGAACAAATATCAAATATTTAATATTATACATATACTCTTCAATATCAAAGGAAAGGAGACACAGGGCCCTTTCATGTCCAGTCGTGGAGAAAATGCCATTTTTATTAAATAGAGGATCCGTTGAGTCATAAATATTTGAAGAAGAAAAGAAAAAAGAGAAAATTTGGGAATTGATTTCGTTTAATAATAATTGAATGCTTTGTTAAAGTATTTATAAATCAATGTTAATAAATTGATTGCTTCTATTGAAAAATCATTTGGAGGATCAATGGATAAAAAATATTTGTTTTTTCCTTGCATTTCAGTCCGTAAAAACTTTAGGTTTTTGTATAAAAATAATATTTATAATTAGTTAAAGTGAATCATTATTTACCCAAAAAATATATTTGTGTGTATGATTCTTTAAAGTGACAATATATATTTATATAACATATTGTCACCCCAGCATTCTAGCAGCATAATTTTTTAGCTAAATACAATATTTAAAATAGCATATTATAAATACGGACTACATTGTAAATGTATAGTTCCCAATGAATAATTAATAAAGAGTTGAGTGCCCTAAAACAAATCAACAACAAAAAATAGGTTAAAGTATCTACAAATGATTCAACATTTTTTGTTTTTTATTAACCCTTTTCAAGAGTTTTCACAAAATAACTGTCAATATGGCCTCAAATTATATTGTTTTAGTATGTTGAAAACTTATGACGTAGATCTATTAATATATTAGGTCTATGTAGTAAAAAGAAATCCATTATTTTTGCAGTAGATGGCTTTAGTGATCTGTATCTCGCGTTGTATAAGTGCGATTATGTTACACTAGATGTCGTTATAAAGGTTAGATTTCGTACCAAAGAAACTTTTAGAGCTGGTTTGTGATTGCTTGATTCAGTAGTGTTTGAGTGCGCGTCAAAGATGGACACCAACAAGAAGAAAATATGTAATATTCTACAATTTTTCTTCGATAAAGGCGAAAACGCAAGTCAGGCAACTGAAAACCTGAATAGTGTTTATGGTCCTTATACTGTAACAGACAAACATGCAATTTTTTTTTGTCAACAATTGGACCGCCTGAAGGAAGCAATCACCCAGAAGCGCTCAGCTTTGGCCAACAGGAGACGAATTGTGTATCATCAGGATAACAGCAGGCCATACACATCGATGGTGACTCGCCAGAAGCTACACGTGCTAGGTTGGGTGACTCTTATGCATCCATCTTATAGTTCAGACCTCGCACCAAGTAATTACCACCTGTTCCTGTCCATGGCAAATGATTTGGATGGTAAAAACGTCACCTCAAGAGAAGCTTGTGAAAATCTTCTATGAAAGAGGCATAATGAAATTACCTTCAAAATGTCAACAAATTATTGAACAAAACTGTGCATATTTAACCTAAATTGGATTGTTAAAATTATCCTGAATAAAGCCTTCAATCTCATGCAAAAATAATGTGTTTCTTTTAACTTGACCTAATATAAGCTTTTTATATATTTACAAACATATATACAGACATGATAACAATATCCAATCAATACAACTAACTAAAATCTCACTTGAAATGATTTAAAGTAAAATTCAATAGATTTATGTGTTTTTTTTACTTAACAAATGATGATTTTTCTCACAGAAATATTAATTATTCTTACAAATAAAATTGAATTCAAAAAATTATTTATTGTCAAAAGGAAAAAAATATATATTTTATATGATTATTTTTGACACAATTAAAGTCAAATTCAAAAGCCATATGCATACAAAAGGTAATAACAATATTTTAGAAGCGTAAGATTGTCATAAGCATATATCTGGTACAAAAATTATTATTATTTGTGTGTATACCTATTTAAAGAACCACCATAGTGCATAAATAAATACTATGTATTTATACTTTTTTGTACACTAAAAACCTCAACATTCAAACAGAATAGGGATATTTGAAGAAAAAAAAATCAATAATAACACGAAGGGAAATTAATAAGCACATTTATTCTGTTATTTACAAAATTAGTGAAATGATTCTCCTCTCTACTCATGAGGAAGCAATGACACATTTCAATCATGTACCAATGTGGATCTCTCTATAACACATTGAAACATTAATAATAAATATGGGTGTATCATTTTACCCCATCTGACCATTCCTCCTGAGTATCTATGAACATACCTTTCATGATCTTGAAGACGACTCTCCATCAAGTTTGTTAAATTTTCCTCAGTTTCCTCAAATCCAGGTTTTAGAACGACAAAAGCTCTTGGAACCTGGGAAATGAAAAGTAGTTAAATAAACGAAAAAAATAATAATTTGGTAATAATATAATGGCAAATGAGTAAATTTATAAATTCCTGAATGTTTGCAAAACTTTGTCAATCCGTAAATTAAAGTAAAATACATATATGTAAGTTAGAGTGATTATATTTTGATGTCTAAAAAAGAGGACAATTGATTATTAGTGACGGTTTTTTTTTTTTTTAAATATTTTTTTTATTATTATTTTGAAGTTTATAAATTTTGATGATATTTTAATTCTTGGATTTTTTTTTTTTTTTTGAAATAATTTTTGGTCGTTGTTTTATTCTTATATAAGATTTTTTTACTAATTTTTTGCTTTTTTTTTTACTTTCATTTTAAGTAGTTTATTTCTAACATGAGGATTCTCAATCAAATTTATATTTTTTTTTTGTTGTCTCTTGCTTTTAATTAGAAACGTTTGTAAAAAAAACATCGATAATATATACATACATACAAAACAGTCAGTCAATAAATTGTATATAAAAAAACAATAACGTCAACAAGAGCAAACAAAAACTTGTTCATAAATTATAATCAACAATTCAAATGTAATCCACATTCATAATATAAACATAACCACATACATAATGTAATTAATCTTTTTTTCTTTTGTTCGATGAATATTTTTTTTATTACTTTAACAATTGCCATTAATGATAAATAATGACTAGATATAATAACTATTACTCATATCATCGACACAAACTTCTTCGCCCTAACTGCTTACTCAGAAGTCCTTTTTCTGGGGGAAGAAAAAGGAGGGAGGAAATGAAAGGAATATATGTAGAACTCTATACACCCCCAAAGAGATAGAAAATTATATTTTTTGTTTATCATAAAGAGAAATTAATGGGATTAGGGTTTTTGTATGTGTTTTACCCAGTGGTTCCCTCCCTATACATATTTCTAATATACGATCCTTTTAAAACAGTTACAAATGCTAGCGCAAGACCTTGGATCAATTTTGTTTTCCCGGCCAAAAAGGAATTACTAAATTTGCAAACTGTAAGGTGCAGCAAAAGCTGCTTTACAAGTTTTGTCAAGTAGGCACAGTCAATGAGTAGTGCCTTTAGAGATGTGCAATTTATAATTTTTGATATATTAAAAATTAAATAAAATTTTGTGTTTCTGTTCCCATATTTTTAAAATATATTGTTTTGGGAGATTTTTTTAAAGTAATGGACTTTGTTTTGCATTTAATAAAAATAAAGTTTATAATCTTAACGATACAAGGCCTGAGCATTTGCTGTCTACTACTTAAAAATGGCACTGAGTTAGTTGACTAAATTTATCAGTCTGTAACTGTTCTTTATATTTGCTGTGTTTGATAATATATGAAGCTGTTTTTTTACATACTTTTAATTTTTTTTTGTCTATTTTGTCTAATATTTTTTTTTTGATCGTTTCTGTATCTACATTAAGTAGATTTAAAACTTTTATAAAAAAGTAAAATCAAATTTAAAATTCAATATATATTCATAGAATGTAAGTAAGATCTTAAATTAGTTGTGAAATACGTCAATCAAAAGAGAAAAAATTGAAAGTTAATACTCAAACTATTTTTAAGAGTTTCTTTTGAAAAATAATGAGGCTTAAGTTTTTCAATTCTTTATAAGCAATGGGGCCTCATTTTAAGCAAACTTAAATTACTATTTAATGACTATAATAGTCTAAAGACTCAATTTTAGGAGACACATAACTATATTAATTTGATAGGAATTTTTTTAGGGGCAAAACACATAAAGCCATGTGTTTATATACAAATAATTCAATCGAAATTAACAAATTTTCTACTTCTTATAAATTTTCTAAACGTTGATTGGCTGAGTTTAAATAAGCTTTTATTAAACTATGAATAACTCCCAATTTTTAAATATTAAATAAAATCTAAACGTTGTATTGACTACATACTAACTGAATTACAACTTTTTTCACTTTTTTTTTTGAAAGAAAAGGTTTGGAGAATGAATAAATATTATGTAGAGGCATATTTAATACGTTTTTTGATTTCTAAATAAAGTTGTTATAGTGAAAAACATTTCCAAAGTCAATAACAAATTGTTGGTATAATTTGTGACATTAAATTACAACTCTAATTAGAGTACAAACTCAATGAAATTTGAAAAAAATCTCTTTATTCATTCATTCAAACAAAAAATAATTTGAATTTAATAGACTAAACGACTTAAAATTGATCAAAAAATTAACTTACTACAACATATAAAGAATAAAAAAAAACTTTTAAGGTGTTTTATATACTAATCATTAGCTATTTATGCATTGTGTGTTTTCCTCGTGGTTATAAAATGAATGGAATAATAGGCACTGTGCATTTAGGCAATACTTTGTTGTTGTTTTGTTTTTTTGAAATCACACAACAATATATATTATGTGTACACACTATGCAGTGGCTTTCTGGTTGTTATATTTTGTATGTTATGAATGTTTATAATTTATTGCAATAGTTCTAGAAATAGAATTGAAATATATTTATATATTTATACATTTGTGAATTGTGAATATAGTATGTATATGTACTAATATTTATTTAAAGAAAAATATTAACATAAAACAAATAAATCACGGATGTAAAGATGAATTTTTCTGAGTGCATATATATAAGCATATATTTACATATTATAACTTCATTTTCAATCAAAAATACTTCAAATAATGAAATTCAATTTGTAAATTGTTCAATTAAATGAATTAAATAAAGAGATTTTTTCTTAACATACATTTGATCCAAAACTTTAACGACTCTAATGCAGTTTTTATTCCCTCTCAGCTGTGGATTTCCTCTATTCTTGGCCCTTATAAGAGCTTTCTGAATGTTGATTTGTTAAACTTTTAACTATATGTACTTTAACTCAGTAGTTCCCAACATTTTTGAAACTGCGGACCGGCCAAGCTTGACAATTTTACTGCGGACTGGGGGTTTGAAATGTTAATAATAACTATAAACGTGAATCCACTGTGGAACTTTATTAGTACATTGCTCCAACAATATAACATATTATAATATCAAAAACTGGGTTTTTTTTTTGTAACAAAATGGTCCCATCTGAGAAGTAATGATAAACAAAAACACCTGCAGTGTGTTGTATATGCCCAGTCTATTCCTTTGTTTTGTTTTGGTGGCTGTCACTATGCTTCACACAGATAGGATGTTGGAAATTGCAACAGGGTATTCAACGCTGTGTAAGCGATATCTGGGTATTCTTTCATGACTTTAATCCAAAGCACAGGCAGAGTTATTGTTCAAACACTGTTTTAAGGGCACCTTATTTGCAATCTCCAACAAGTGATCTCCTTCTTGCACGGACATGCTGGATTCAGCTGGCTTGTTGACAAATGGGTGACGTATTCATTACTTGGCCATTCGTGGGTCCTTTGAGGTTGAGAAGTAGAAAATAGAAATAACTAATTAATTCTTGTGCAGCCCGGTTCTGATTGATCTACGGACAGGTCTGCAGCCCAGGGGACCACTACTTTAACTGATAATATTTCTACTATTAAATAATAATCCAATTTTTTTCGTAATAATAGGAAAATAATGAAGTCTGTATTTTATACAAAACAGACAAGACTTGAAATATTCTCCCTAAAATAATTAGTCTCAAAACCTTTCGAATCATAGAGCATTTTAATAACAATGTACACATTGTTTAACATATCATAACTGAATTGAAATTAAGTAGTAATCCATCTCAAGTAATTTCAGTCTTGTTTCCCGCATCCATTTAAAAAGAAGCAAAGAAATCATATGTAAAACATATCAAAATAAAATCTTATCGTACTTTTTCATATTATTAATTATTGCATTAATAATATTAGTTAATGAGATCTTAATTTTATTATTGGGTACGTAAAAATTAGTTTGATCAATTCATTGTTTCTGGATCTTTTGGCATGTAAATAATACCCATGGATTTCGATACTAAAATAACAACTTGTTCTAAGCTCATCTTACGTTTGACTTGGATCTTAATCAGGTTATACCTCCAATTCTGTGTCTTGTAATTTTTTTATGCTCTCCAGGGTGAGGCTTGTCTTCTTCAACACTCAAATCACTTTTTTGGAATGTCAAAACCATATTTTACATAATTTATTAGTTGAATCATTGTCACCATAAACTTTTACAAGCTTTTGATGCACTTTAGCTGCACTCTTCTTCCAATTAAAGCAGAAACAGTAAGCCTCCTGCAAATGCTGTTTTGTACCCACACAATTTGACGTATTCAACAAGGAAAAAAAAAACAGGGTTTTTGGTTGAAACTCAAAGAAATATAAACTGAATATTATTGACAAATGTACAACCTCTCTGCAATAACCAAAAACAGCTATAAGTACGAAATATATTTATAGGAGTCATCTTTTGAATACGAACTAAACTAATTTTTATTTCCTATATGTTTAGTTATAGATTATACTCAATTATTGACATTTTTTTAATTGGATGAATTGATCAAAAATTTAATATTAAAAGCCAAATTAATCAAAAAATATGATATGAATCATCATTTCTATCTCAATTCAAGTTATTCAACAAAAATTGACTCATACTGTCCACACATGAGTTAATTATTTTGAAGATTTTTTTATAACTTTTCCTCTGAGAGTCATTAATAATCATTATCTAATAAATAAAAAATGGTCACACTTAGCTTTAATTGTTTTTAAAATAAAAATGATGTACTTTCATTCTATTTTTTAAGGGATATTTTTATGGATAAACTACTTGGCAGAGTCGTTGTTATGTCTTATAAACGTAGATGCTTTGTTTCTGTATTTTTTATTGAAGATACATAAAATGGAGAAATGTTATGTCATGTTAAGATTTAGGGAAGAGATCTAATATATTGTTCAACGTAAGATTGTAAAAATATTTTTTTCTAAAAATATACTTGATTTGATAAGGTATTTATAGTCAACTCATTCGTGATTTTTACGCAACGTAGGAATCCAAAAATATTCATATCTTTAGTTATATTAATGATGAGTAGACTTGCATTTCTTATAAATCAATTTTTTGGTAAAATTGACACTCCTTTTTTCTTGATGTTATTGTAAATAACACGGCGGTGCTGTATGACAAAATATCAGTTGATTTATTGTCATTTTTTAAACAAATAAGGGAATGAAAAAGTTGTTGGTATTTACTTTCCTGCTTTCTCCTTTAGTATGTTTTAATTAATGCATTTGAGCACATTCCTATGACAATTAAATAAGTAATAAGTCATTGTTTTTTAAAAAAATGTGATATTTTTACATTGGAGGAATTAGAGATTTTGAGCCCATTTGGACTTTCAAAGCATATACTCTTAGTTATTAAATATGTTCCAAACAAAAGATAAGAAAGAATGAGCATACTTTAAAAAAACAAATACAGCTTGTCAAATAACATGATTTAAGAGTGATGGATTGAAATTTTTTCTTCACATCTTGTCATAGGTGGCAAATAAAATTGGCTGTACTGTATGTCCACTCATTTGTAATCTTTAATAAAAATCGTATTATGTCTTAATTTGTAATAATAAAATGAGAGTTAATAATTTAACAAACATCGTGAAATATGTATTTGTTTATTCCTCAAAAATATTACTTACGTTAATATTCATAATTTTTTAACTCAAACATAATCAACTGTTTCAATTGCACTTTGCTGTGGGTAAATTTGCAACATTTAAATAAAATTTATGGAAGCATACCTACTGGTATAGTCTATAAATAAACAGATTTAATTGACAACAAACAAATGTAAGTATGTAATGTTAAATTTTGGCAAGTTTAAATTACAGAAAGTTTATTGAGCCAAAAGTCCTCTCGAGTAATTATTATTTTGAAACTGTTATTAAAAATAATATTTGATTTTATGAAGGATGTTATTTTTGCAGTTCTTAAAATTTACTGGCTAATTACTTTGCTATAATTAATTAATAAAGTTAGATCTTTTAAGCATGACATAATTTTTTTTTATTTTTTTTTAAATTACGATTTAATAAAAATTTTAAAGGATAAGTTGGCTGTGACTAAATTTATTAAGAAATAAACTAAATTCTCATTTTGACGGCTTTTGTGTTTATCTCATAATTAAGCCTATTCATACTTGATATTGATGATATTATAGTGCAAAAATATTTCCTTACCTTATAATATTTACAATTAGTGAAAACAAAAATAACCATTAAGCAGTTATTATATAAAAACAAAGGTTTTTGACAAAATTTGTATTTTTTGTCTTTTATTTATCCAAAATGATATCAAAACATGACAAAAGTAATAAAACAAAAAAAAATATATTGGAAAATTAATAACCCTTCAAACATAAAAATAAAATAAAATAATAACTTCCATTGCGACACAATAGGTACAAACTATAACCCGTGAAAATAATGGCTCTCGTGGTTATATTGCTAAACATTTAATGACTTTTTGATGTCAATTTTTTTCACATACAAAAATGAATGCATTTATTCATTAGAATTCTATAAAAGTATGTATCAATCGTTCACATATGTGAAGAAAAATACCTATCAACATTTTGTACAGTTTTTAATGCCTTGAGGAAATGTAGTGTTAAATTGGATTCATAAAATATTGGGCTCTTTGTAGATTTTGGGCAACCTCAGTTTTGTTATAGACTAAAAAGTTATAAAAAAAACTTGGATTTGAATAAAATGTTTTCCAGCCAGGATAAGATATTAGTTCTAAACCTATGAAATGAGACTTTCAGCTATCATACAATAGATGTCGCTAAGAGTATTTTTAAACCATTCCAAATATCTTATTTTTTTCGTTTGTCATCAAACAAAAATATTCAGTTCATTCTTTGTGAAGTTTCATACAATAATGCTTTTTTTTTCCTTCTTAAAAATGTCGAATTTGGTGCCTTCAAATTACGTTGATTTTCAGTTATCATTTGAAGAAAAACACTTCTGAAGTACATCAAATGCCAGTGGAAGCTTATAGTGGACAGGCTCTAAGCAAAGCACAGTGTAGTTCGCTCGGTCACAACCTAAAAACATCAGCCAAACCAAATCGCTTCGTCCACAAGGTAATGCTCTGTGTTTTCTGTTATTAGCGTGGTATGATTTGGCATAGATTGTTAAAACCCGGTGCAACAGTTAAAGGTACACGCTACCAACGACAATTGGTCGATTTGAATAGCGCTATACGCCAAAAAAATCCCAGAATATTATGATGAGCGTCACTAAGTAATTTTTCTATAAAAATAATGCATCGCCACATCGAACATTAGTGACCCGGGAATTAGTGGAGACGTAAGATTGGGAACCACTGGTGCATGCAGCTTACTCGCGAGACTTGGTGCCATCAGATGATTACTTGTTCACATCGATGGGTCACGAATTAAAAGAACAGCACTTCAATTATCGGGCAGAAGCCAAAAAATGGCTCGATGATTGGTTTGCGGCCAAATACGGCCAATTTATTTGACCTGATATCCACAAATTGCCTGAGAGATGAAAAAAATGTGTCGCAAGCTATGGCTATTATTCTGAAGATTAAACTTGTCATTATTTTTCACAATAAACGTTCGAAATTGAAGAATAAAGTCTCATTTCATAAGTATAGACTTGATAGATTATTAAGGCTCAATCTAAATAATATTTTATTTTTTAACGTTGATTTGATGAAAATTAATTAAGTCCTCATAAGTATTGGAAGGCTAAATAATGAAGTATTATTCTTTATTGAGCACTTTCTGATAAAGATTTGTAAAATAAATAAATTGTGAGAGTAATGCAATATAATTGACTTTGCATGTTAAATGTAGAAAAAGTTTAAAAAAGGAGGGAAAAAATATATTGGCAATAAGAACGTACTAATCACAAAATCTCCTAATATATAAAGAATTTATTTTTTAAATTTCTAATGCATAAAGTATTCTTTAATTTTGCTTCTATTTTCTATACAAATATAGCTTATTTAATTCGAAAGACACAAATATATTCCATTCTAGGTCCTTATTTAAAAAAATGGTGCACACATGGGGTGAAATTAAGCCTAAAGTTTACTTCATTTCTGCACAAATTAACATATATTGCTTTCATATTCCAAGGGTTGAGAAGAAGGATAGGACAAAGCTCAATAACATTTCGATTACATAAATATTAGAAGAAACATTGCACAGAAAACAAAAAAACAACAACAATGAATCCATCAGACAGTCAAAAAGTAGAATTAGACGAGCATAATGGAAGGTTATTTCACGATTGTACCTAAGTCTAGACTTATAATTATTAAGCAATAACAAACTTGACAAACAACAAATGCATAAATATTATATTTACAAAATATGAAAAATAAACTTCAGGGATTTGAGAAGATTTTTTTATACCTAAATAGTTTCATCAAAAATATATGTTTTAACTATTACACCTTGGATCAAACTAATTATTCAAAATGTGTTCATATAAGTAGACTTGTTATTTTGTACTTAAACTATAACATAATAATAAAAAAACCCTTGAATGAGTAAAAATGGATTTATCATTAGGGCAAAAGCAAATGAAAGCCCTGTAGGTCATTGCAAAGATCATAATTGCAGTTACATTTCATTAGAGTCCCATCACACTGTACTCAACTTTGTTGAAACATTTTGTATCAATAGATTTAGGCCCATTTTGTGTGTAGAACATCACTAGAATTATATTTGTTCTTAAGGAATATTTCGATATCATAAGTCAAATATCCTTAAAAGTCTATTATAAGGATGACGATAAACAATGTCAAGACATGAGTGAAAATATAAAAATATATGTTTGACGTTTATATCACTTACACATAACACACTGATAGAAACTTAAAGTATGGAAATCTTTCTTTATGTGAACATATACATAAATATGTGTAGGGTGCGATCGTTACAAAATATTTTAGAGAGGCTTTTGGTCTATTTGTATAAAGCATAGCTGCTGGACCTCTTTGTAAAAGTGAAAAATCATTATTTTCTATTGTCAATAAATGGCAGGCCATGAAGCGAAGCGAAGACGAATTTCATACCTCTTTGCAAAGATTGTAGGCGTCTGTGAAAAGACTGTCTACGATTTTAGTAAGGCCATAAGCAGATTGAGGATCGAAGTCCTTGTCAGTTAGTAGGATAAATTCAAGTCGAACCCAATCCTCTCAATGCATAATCATGTTAAAGTGATGAGTGTGAGTGAAGAAACAAGAAGGAAGGCTGTAAAGGATGACCTGGAACTTGGTTAGATCCTCCCGGCACCCTAAAACTCCATCAGTGAAAAAGAAAGATGCCAGAAAATCTATTCGTTCCTCAAGAGTTACAAATCAAAAGTAATATTTTTCTCCGATAAGAAGATTTCTGGGGTAGAGTCCAAATCTACTCCTCACCCAAATTTGGACTCTTTCACAGAAAGGAAGAGTGCAAGGAACGAGGTTCCTGAATAGAGTATTAAGAAGACCTTTAGTATCTTCGACCCTCGTATTGAAGGTAGTGTTCGCTGCAGAGAGAGAGCATATAAAATAAAAAGATATAAAATGCAATACATATGTTTTGTATACATATAGATTGTGTAAGGAGCACTTTTGCACCCAGTATAATTATTGAATGTAAACAACTACGAGAGTAAATGCAAGTCGTATATTTTGAGAGTTACATACATATATGACTTAAATATATAATCCTAATCATATTTCAAATGCATATATACATTTCCAGACATACATATATACATACATTTATAAATAAAGAAAGAAAAAAGCTGATTTGGAGAGCCAAAAGAAAGAGAATAAAAGAGAAAAGTATTTATTAAAAGGTTAGTATAAGACCGTAAAAAAAAGAAAGAAAAGAAAGGTTTGTTTATTTGTGTAACAAAATATGTTTATCTTGTACATATACGTACCGTGAAGAGAAATTGCACAAATTAATTTTGATTAGCAGTTCTTAGATAGATATACCAAAATATATTTCGTGCAAAATTGCACAAAAATAACTTATTAATTCTTTTTGGAAGTGAGTATTGCATCAAAATTGTATTAAACTGCTTCCAATTATATTTACAGTATTTTTTAGTGTGTCCTTAAAACCATTCAGTCATAAAAAATGCTATTCTTTTCGTCTTTGATAATACCTTTTTTTTCTATTTTGGAATAATTCGATTAATTTAAAATTTATATCGAGGTTTGGTGAATATTTAATTTATTTAAAAGCTTTTAAGTCATTTTTTTTTCTTTTATTCTTAACATTACTTCTCAAACTCTTTGCCTTTTTTCAATGTGAGTCAGTGGAATCGCTACTAATATAATGTAAGCCGTTATTTGTATAGTATATATTACACGCAACCTCATCAAAAATGATCCAAAGTTCGTTTTAAGTAATAGATATTTGATTCAAACTACAAATTGTTGCTTTTTAATACCCAAACTAATGTTGATGTGATTCATTTTTAAAAATGATGTATTTTTTTCAATTACAATACAGTTTGATCTCATTAGGAGTATTTTGAGTACTTCAATTTGTACTTCTTTCTGTGGAGGGTAACCCTTTACTCCGGTTCACTACACACCCTAAAAAAATGAATAGAAGACATCATCGTCATCTCATTTGTACTTACATGTACATACTTAAATATGTAAATTCAAAGCTGATTATGAAATAACAAAGAAATATATTTTTTTTTCAATCAATTGAATTGCCAATATTTTATTTTCATTTCCTTCCAGTCCTCATTTCCTTTTATTTACTCAAAATCTCCTCCTTTTGAGAGAAAAAAAATCAAATTTTTAAAATGACCAATTTAACCATCATTTAACTGGTATTTAAATATGTCAAGAAAGAAAGAAAGAAAGAAAATATGTGAGGTCTACCGACTTACAAAAGTCTTTTTCTCAAATTAGAAGAGATTTTATGCACACGTTTGGCATTTTAATAAATAATAGTTTGACTTAATGGGGACCTTTAGCATTCAGTCAATAGTATGTGGTGATGTATGCATAAATTCTCATACCTAGGTACTACGGGCTTTATTAAACCTACAAACATGATGCATATTTTTATTTATAAATAAATAAATATTTATTTGCATGCATAAGGACATACAAACATATATAAGACTTGGCACGCTAAGATTAATTGCTAATGAACCGTTATAAAAAAACCATTTATCTCTGTACGGTGTTCCTATACGGTTATATATATATATATATATAACATACAGTCTGCGGAATAAAAAGCAAGGTATCAAAAATAGGTAGGTGTAAAATACAACAACAACAAGGAAAATAGAAGTTGAGTCTTTTGCAATACATTGCCAAATGGTGGGTGCTATATAAATCATCAAAGGTTTTTTAAAGGAGTGTTTAAATGTAGTCATTTACATTGTGAATAAATGTTGAATGTAACAAGTATGGAGTTAATGGTCTAATTTGAATGAAAGGAACTTTTGAATTAAATTATAAAGGAGTAGAAATAATTTTTTATAGCCTTTTTTACTTGGAATTATTTGTATAATATTGTAAAAAAAGTTATCGAGGTTTGGTGAATATATATGATTTATTCTCTTTTGTTCCTATCAATACTTGTCCAATTCTTCTTCTTCTTTTTTTCTTTTAATATGAGTAATAGCATTGCTACTTATGTAATATTATTATCTGTTATATTATCTATTGTTTATCTTATAGGTTATATTCACTTTTAGTTAAAATAACACAAGAAATTGTTTAAGTCCACACGAAATTGATTCTTTTTTGTATGGATATTTTGGTGCATAGAGTTATTTTTCAAAAAAACAAAAAGTGTAGGGAATAATAAATCGAAAATGCAAACCCCGAATTCACAATCTTTTTATTCTCGGAACATTTTGACAATATATTATGTCAACAAAACCTTAATATCGTCAAAATTAAATTCAAGGTGTATATTTTTTCCTTTGTTCAAAATAAGATTGTGAGTGTCATCACCAAAAATGAGAAATTTATAAGTCTTCAAATAAAAAGTCATTTTCCTTATTTGTAAACGATTTTTTTTTTCAATATTAAAACACTATTAAAAACTTTAAACCTTTCTTTAGAACTTTTTTTTAAATGCTTTATTCCTTCCTATCCTTTCTTCATGTAGAGAAATAAGCTAGATTATTCAGTATGCAATAAGAAAGTCAATTAATTAATCTGCAATCGAAACTCATCTTTTAAATAGAGGTAAAATGTACATAAAAAGTAACTCTTATAATAAGTCTTTTTAATTTTAAAACTTGTCAAAAAATAGTAATGGGCTTGTACATAAGTATAAATGTAAATAGCATGTCATTGAAAACGGTTTAGTCTGCATCAAACCCTCTTTGAAGGAATAAAAAAGTACCTTGGAGTATAAATCCTAATTACTCTAGTACATATGTACATATATGTATAACTTTACTACTCAAAGGAATAGTTTTGAACATAAATACTTTTTTTTATTATTTGGATTGCTATATGATTTATTTATAATTTGTGGTTACTAGTATATAAAAATCCATTGAACGAAAAAAAAAATGGCAAAAAAGTTGTGTACAGAAATGTTTCTGACAGCTAATCAGTTATATTTTCCCAATATAACTACAGAAAAAAAAACTTAATAGGCAATAGAAAGAAATTACTACTCCATTATAAAATTAATTGCTGATAAATGTTGTTAAGTTCATATTCACTAACTAATATTAATTGAGAATACTTTACTTATTAACACCTCGAATGATTTTTTTTTTTACAAATGAACGAGCGTCATGTAAAATTTGACATCACTTTAAATATTATAAAGTAAGGAACAATAATATTTGCTTATTAAATTTTACTTAATGCTCGTTCATGAGTGAGCTCGTTCATAAATGGTTGCCAATAGATAATTCAATCACTCTGACTACACACCTAAGAGTGTAACTACATACCTGTCCATTTTCTTTATCAGGGATTCCTACCACTGCAGCATCCACAATGTTGTTTGATCCAAGAAGTCGAGACTCCAGAATGGAAGGAGCAACTTCATACATCCAAAATTGTATTAAATTGTTGATTTGCTCAACAAAATAAACAATCCCTTGGTTGTCATAGTATCCCAAGTCCCCAGTATGGAAGTATTGATCGTTATCAAAGGCCTATAATTATGAAAGAGAAAAGTGTAAATAGGGTTTCTGTCATTTCAGTAGTGTTACAACAAGGATTTGGCTAATATTTGTATTTTCTTTCTTTTTAGTTCATATCAATTAAGTAGAGAAGTACGAAAATATAACTAATTAATCAACTTTATTTACAATAAAAAAATTACCTCTAAAAAATAACCCACACAGGCCACAGTAAAATGTCCCGTTCCATCATAGCAAAAAAAAAAACATTATCTACTACAAATTTTGCAACTTTATAAATTTTTTCTTTCTATGCTCTTTAAATAGGAAATTAAAATAGTTTTTATTTATAGGTAACTGATGTAGACATATCAAGAATTTTGAAAATTACGAGTTTTTTGACGATGAATGAACCAAAAAAATTATATCAGTTAAAAGTGATTTAAATTGCTTGTTAGGTTAAAAAAATTAACTACGTGTAGAAGAGGAAAGATAATTATTAAAATGGCCATTAGTATAAGGCATAGATATTTCAGTGATAAATAATATTTTTACAAACCACTAAATTGGGGCAAGCAATTACTATTCTACTTATTATCTTCCAATTTGATCAGCCTTATTTCTGACATAGTAAATGTTTTCTAATAAAAATTACATTTATGTAACCTTGGATAAAATGGTTCAATAAAATAATTATGAATAAAAATTTATCTTATGCTCTCCATAAGGAAGATCCTCTGACCAAAGTGGTCATTATTATTTTTCTCTATAGTATAAACAAGTCATTTTTAAATTTAAGACATATATAAAATTTGTATTTTTTAATAAGCTTTAGTGTAAAATTTTAATTGCCGTCTCATCCAATAGAGAAATTATGGTTTAGGGGATTTGCTGAATGGTATTATGGACTCTACAAAAAAGGAATTTATGGAAGAAATGTGTTATAAAGATGATAATATTTGAATATACAATATTTATGAATTTGTTGAATTTTCACTGTAGATTTTTTTTGTTTGAATGAATACACACTAACAATAAAAGTCACTCAATTCCAGAGACATTGAGATTATGCTCTTATGCAATGGCATTTGTGAAGTAACAAAGGAATGTTTTTCAGAAAAATTTGTATATGTATATGAATATACTTAATTCATTTGACAAATATTCATTCTAGAACTTTGAAAAAATTAATTAAACTAATTGTATAAAAAATGATGTTTCCTAGCTTTTAGCAAATTTATACATGATTCATTACGTACTTTGTATCTCAATTATAGTATGTACTTATCCACTCATTACTTTTCTTAAGTACCTCTCTTCCTAATGCCCACAAATATGTCAAATTACCTCATTAAATATATTGTAACCCCTCTTTATAACCTTGAAGGCAGTAATAGTAATAAATTTGTTCGTAAAAGTAAATGAATTTAACTTACACTACTTTGTTCCTTGTTTAAGTATCCCAGCATACATTGTGGAGATTTTATACAAATCTCTCCCTGCTGATCTGGACCATCAACAGGATTTCCATTTTGTCGACTAATGATTTTGACCATAGTGTACATGTTGGGGAGGCCCACAGGAATAACGTGATCATCAGGAACATCAGACTAGGTAATGATATAAAAAAAATGTATTTATTAGTGATGTGAAAGTAAAGAATGGATCTTTTATATGAACGATTGATGTCGGCTCATGGACAAATATGAGCTGGCTTGTAACTTTTTTCACGCTTTTGGATATTAAAAATCAGATAAGTAATCTGTATCAAACTTCTTTATCAATTAAGGAATCAGTCTGTGTATAAATTTTCAATCTACGAGACGACTTTTTTGTCTACTGAAAATGCTTTATTCTTAAACATGCAACTCATATGAATTCACACTGTTGGTTGCGACGGGAAAATGAAATTGCATAGATCATAAGAAAAAATAATAAAATGACGTCATTTGACTTAATAAAATATATAAATTTATGTATTTAATTAGCGACATCCTGTAGGAAGTCATTTTGTAACAAAGAAGATTTTGTCAAACTAACTCTGACGTTTTCTCACTTTTCATATAGTAGTTTTAGGGAAGTCCTTTAATGATATGATAAAATCCCAATGAGTATAAAATCATGTTTGAGATGATGTCATAAAAAAGTAAATATTAATAGCTGTTGTTTTTTAGTTTATATCCTTAGATTTTATAGGAATTTCCTTTCTCCTTCTATGTAGAAGTGTGGATCTGTAAGCATTTAAAGAGTGTGACAGTGGATTTTAAAACTGTAAATGCGAGGAGCCAAAATATTTCACAAAAATATTAACACAAGAGAAGAGAAAGGGAAAGATAGATTTGTTTATTTAATTCATTTTTTAATTCACCATCATAAAAAATAAAAATAAAAAAAATTAAGAGGAATGTTGAAATAACGAAAAAGCTCAAATTCAAATTACAGTCAAATCAAATTTGGCTAAATTTTACAAGATATAGAGACATGTAGGTAGTTAGTTAAATGAAAAATTGCCACATAGGTTGCTTACCCCAAAATCTAGTCAAGGATATAGGTGACCTGATTTAAATGATACGACTCTCATCAAAGAGCTGAATTTCTTTATCACTATCTAGTATTTTATGTGTATATTTTTGCTGAGAAAATGAAGTTCCATTATTTATGAAAGTGTCAAAAAAAAACACATAATAAATGAATCCCAGGAGATTTCTTTTCTTCAAAGAAAAAAAAAAGAGAGAGAGAGAGCATTAACGTTGTATTTATGTAAATGGAATATGTCTTTTCTGCTTTTTGTTTTTCCTCTGTTTTTTGTTCACATCTATGAAGCAAATATTTTTTTTTTAGTGTTCTTCAACTTCCTTTATTGGAAGTGTATAATTTAAACAAGGTTGTAAAGGAACTCTTTTTTTAATAATGAAATGCGAAAATATGCAGAAACATACATCTATATACTTAAACATGAACATCATTGCCAAAAACCATTCCTTAAAAAAAAAACTTGCAGTTTCCTCAAGGTTTTTTGGCAGAGTTCCAGCAGGCAAATAATATTTTCCTGCAGTTTATCTTTTATGATCAAAGATACAAACATAGTTCATATGTATGTACATAGATAAGTATTAAAAATGTCTATTAAAACAGCACACAAACAAAAAACTTCATGATAAAAAAAATGTTCATTTGACGCACATCTGTGTCATGGAGTAGAATAAACATATGTATGTATTTATAGTTTGAGATGTGGAAACTACTACAAAAAAATCATAGAGACTGCAAGGTCATAAATATATTGGTAACTTGGAAAATATTTATTTATGCTTTTATCTCTCATTCTCTCCTATTTTGAAAATTCAACCGTCATCATCAAATGAGTATAGTGATCTCTGTCGGTAGATATCATGTTGTCTCTCAGTGTCACCATATTTGTATGATATTCTTTTAGGCGTAGTTTTGATGCTCACCGGGATTTATACAATTTTTCCATCTCTACCTATGATGCACACTCAATTATATTTAATATAAGGTATATATATATATCAATTTATACTTAGATATATATATTTCTTCTCTCAATCTTTCATTCAAAAAGAGAGAAACTAAAACAGACTTAAATGTTACTAATAGTTCGTCTATTCCATTATTCTTTCCATATATTGGAAATATCTTTTATATATATACATATACTTCATTTAAAGTCTATTAAAAAACTAAAAGAATTTGTCAAATCAAGAATCAGCACACTTACAAAAGGAATGTGTAGTCAAATGTAGTACGGATAACAAAAAATGTGAATATATATATATATATAGTTTTTGATATTTTAGGAATATGTAATGTGCTTTTTTAATCTACAAACGTTTTTTTCCTATACTGCCTCATATATCTTTCATTCAAAAGTATACAAAGCTTTTATTTTTAAATAAATTGTTGTGCATGTTATAGATGCTTTGTACATTATTGTGAATTAACTGCCTTTATGTTTGTTGGGGTTTTGTAAAAAAAAAATTATGTCAAAAATTGGAATCAAATTGATATTATCTGCATGATTAAGTCCATTCTGAATCAATTTATAATTGAAAGCTAAAAGTAGTTAATTCATGCCTCCAGTTATGGTAGTTTTATTTGAGATTAAATTCAAATATGAAGTATATTTTTAATAATGCAATGAATGCAATTTTTACACTCAATGACTAAGTTTATACTAAACTTGAGTGTTCTTCTTCATCTGAAGATGACAATGTAGATCTTATCATGTAAATGGTAAATTGTATCACTCATGAATGAGCAATGACACATTCATTCTTGTGTATCATCAGAATTATTGAAACAGAGGGAATCTCGGCTAGCATCGAGTACTAAAAACCCTTTCAGCTGGTAGCCTGCAATATATTTGTATTTCTATAGTCAAACACATGCCATGGTTACCATATCCTTTTTGTTGTCATTAAGAGATGTTTTTTTTATATTTGCTAGGAATCTCTTCTTTCAACAAATCTATTTATGATTAAAGTAAGGATTTGGAAGCCTAAAAAAAGGTCAGTCAAAATATTTATTAATTTTCAGTTGTCTCTAATTTAATATCACTTTCTTATATCTACATATTACATGGAGAGAGAAAAGAATAGACAAACATTATGTTTAGAATCATTTGCATCAATTCAAAAAAACAAAAATAGAAGAATTCTTCGGCTGTGTTTTAAACCTCAAAATCCCAGCTTTGGCCATCATTTTATTGCCACTTTTCAATTAGGAAACCTTTTTATACATCCTATTTATCATATTTATAGTAGGTAGATATATTAGATTAACTTAAGTAATGCATTAAAGCCAATAGACGCCCCCATTTCCACAAAAAGTAAAAAATAAATGTTTTTATAATTGTGTTATTAATAAAATTAAATAATGGAATGCTAAAACATAAATAAGTACAGTTATAGCAAAATGTATTTAGGGATTAAATTATGAAGATGAATAAAACTAATCAATGAAGGAATCTGAAGAGGGGAGGGGGGGGGGGTGAGAGTAATGATTTGCGAAAATAAATTCCAACAAATCAAAGTTATAAGTAAAGCCTCATTAATGATATTTGTAAAAATAAAAAAAAATTACATCCATGATTTTTGAACAAATTAAATGAGAATTGCATTCATATCTAAAAGAGGCAATCAAAATTATATAACCCATGAAAAAGTTAAAAAAGAAAGTTTTTGATAAAACTTTCTTTTTTTTTTCTTTTTTAAGGAGAAAGTCCAAATAAGAATTAAAAAAAAAAACTCATTTCCTAAAGGGCCAAGATAATTAATTTGATCATCATGCATTTTTATATTTAACGTTTTAACCAACTGTTGTGCACAAAGACTACCTTATCCAAGGTCAAAACTTTGAAGGATTGAGACCTAAGCAAGGGGAGATTGAAAACATTAGAAAAAAAAAACTCTTTAGAAATTAAAGATTTCACTCTAATTTTTTTCTTCTGCTTTCTCTTTTTGGTTCCTTTGACCGTTGTCTTAATAATTAGACCAAGGCTTTAAAAGGACAAAAAAAAAACAATTTCAACCATTTTAAAAACAGTTATAGAACGAAATAACCAAAAATAACAAATTGAATGCAAACAGTTCTCTGCTTCTAATGTTATGGCACACAATACCAGGTCCCATACACTGCTCAATGAAGTGAGTTCTAGTCTTCGTGATCTAATATCAATACTAATTAGCTTTCTACAGCCTTTTAGACAGAATATGATTCAACCCTAAACATTGTACATACATAAATACTGAATATTTATTGCTGTAGTTCTTAACCTGAGGGTACTAAATACTATTTCAGAGAGTGTCAAATAATGTACTTTTTTTATCTTTTTTTTTTTTTGGGATAATTAATTATAGGCACAAGCAAATTGAAAGAAAAAGTATATTCGTACCGTACTTTTGATATTAAAAGAAAATGTCCTACCAAAACGTATGATTTTTTTTCTTTTTTAACAAAATAATAGGGGCCTATCTTGCCGGTGGATTTATGGTCTAAATTAATAATGAGGGTCTTGAACGCAACAATGCACTTTTAGTAGTGTCGTGTACTTTACATATTTAGATTGTGTCTAAAAGCTTCAAAGTTAAAATGTCATTTTCAAAGACAATCCAATCATAAGAACGCGGGATCTAACTTAAAAATCTGGAGTATAATGAGTAAATTGTATTTTTTTGTCAGAATAAACTTCTACTTCTAGCATCATATAAGACAGTATAAAATGTTTTTCATTTATACATCATCACATATATGCCTAGAATTTAGGCATATGTTTTATTTTTTACTTTGGTTTAAAAAGAAGTAATATATCATTTCGTTCATTTATAAATAATATGTACATTAGTACAATGTAAAGGGTGAATAACCCTTCATATCAATAATGGCTGAGTGGTAACATAAAAAAGTATAATTTTTTTGGTAATGATGGATACATCTGTGATGTTTTTCATCAATTTATTAGACCAATTTAGTGGTAATTATATATAATATATGTGACAGAAAATGTCTTGAGTAGTGACGATGGAGTACTTATTAATGAGACTTGGGTATTTTTTTCTTTTTACTTTAAAAGTAGGCCTTGTGACAAAGTTGTAATATTTAACGACCCTAATATGTGTAAATATATACACATATATTGAAGATATCTTAGAAAATATATCGTTACAAAAGTCGATCCTTTAGTTTTTGAATTGTTTATTTGAGCAGTTTGAGGTTATTTTGACTCAAAAACTTTATGAATGTAATTAATTCAAATTTTTTTAATCAATGTTTAATGATGTCTTGAAAGAAGTGGTAGTAAAAACTATGTGGTTTTTGATAAAATACTTTTTCTAATTTCATATACCATACATAGAAATGCTATTACAAAAACTTTTTTGATAAGCATGTGTAAGAAAAGTGCATTGAAAACAATATTAAATCAATTTTTTCGGACAACTTTATAAAATAGTTGAAAATCATATTTGATTTCACCTTTGAAATTTTTAATATTTGTTGTTTTTAGAGCAAAAATCATAAATTTCTGATCACTACATATTTATTAACTAAAATAAGCTTTATATGTTATTACTTTTTTTAATGCTTTTTATGAGGTGAATGTATTTAAATATTAAAAAATAACTACTTGAGTTAATGGTTGAAAAAGAAATTAACGTTCTGTTTCAATTTAATTATTTTATATATTTTTTTAAATATATCAATTTTAAATATTAAAAAAAACACTTAACGTATAAAAATACGGATTCAACTACGACTAAAATATGCAGAAAATGTATCAATACAAAATTAATTTATTTTTATGTGAATTTTGAGCAGATATGAAAAACTCAAGAACGAATGAAGAAAAGTTATTTTCTCTTTCTCTTCCCTCTCTCTGTTGATAAAGAAACTTTTTAGTTTATAAATATACAATACATACATATTCAATGTATAAGCTTTTGGAGAATCCAAAAGTATATATGCATATATTTAGATATGTACAAATTAATTTTAATACTTATAAACAGTGGGCCCTTGAATTACGACAGAGATCCGTGTTAGATAACTACTTAATCTACAAATGTTTTCTAGAGCTTGCTTTTTAATAATAGTTCTAGGACAATGATTAACTACGTGCCTAGTTACTATAAATGGAAGGATTCCATGGGCGTCACAAAGGAGGGGGCTGAAAGTACTGGTACTAGGAGGGTAACGGACCTAGTGGTGTTAATTTTAGCCATAGTCAAGATATAGAAAATCTTTGGAGCGTAGCTGACAAATATCTTCCTTTTTTATATTAGTGTGTCTCTGGAGACCAAAGTATGGCAGCTGACATTAACGTCACTGAACTGGCCATTGGCCACCTCTCCCCCCCCCCTTTTTTTTCCAAAAACTATATAATGAAAAGTATTTTCATTATGATGTTATCAATATGTGACGTAATTTCTATACACCGACCTTCCAAACCAATTAATTTGTTCCTGTGCCCTTGTTTGAGGAGCTATAGCTACAACCCCTCTAGTAGCCTCCTTTGTCTCTAATAAAAACCGTTCTTATGTCCCTATATTAATGTGTTCCTGTCTATGTAAGTTTGTGATACTTTTGAAAACTAATTAAAAACTTATATCACCCTTGCTCAAAATAGTAATAAACTCACAGTACTAAAAAATATTTAAAAACCTGTCTGATCAAGTGTCTCGTAATCTCAGGGTTAACTGTACAGACCTATATATGTAAAATATACAGACATGCCCATAAATATTCGTACATATCTAATATTTTTTTTGTCGATAAAAGTATGCTTAGTTGTACATGGAAACATTTTCAAAATATGTGCAAATTATGTGGAACATTTTTGTGTTTGTATATTAATATTTAATATGCAAAGAGTTTAAGATAATTTATTCTAAATTTTTACCAAATAAAAAAAAGGTCGAATATAGGCAAGATTATTCATTGTAAAACAAAGGTTTTTGCATTTACACACAATATTAGTTTTTAAATCTAACTCAAAATATTTATTTATCACGTAATAATGACCTGATAATTTTTGTTCATTATTGGAGTAATTGAAGTAAATGGGTTAATCGTTTTACATGATCATCTCTTGTTGCTTAATATCTTTAAATTTCTTGCAGAATAAAATATATTCAACTCCTTTCTATGCCATTTTTTAAAAAATGCAAATGTGATATTTAGTTCAGGGAAAGAGATACTAGGTCTAGTCAAAGTGAAGTATCATTAAACTACATTTTCATACTCCAATGGATCTCAATGTGCAAAAGCCTTATCTTAGACTCGTAAAAAAAAATGCTTGAGAGCAACTTTTCTACCCGACATCAATGTATTGAAGTTTTCATAAAGTAGTAATAAATAATTTTATATAATATTAAAATCCCACACCTTTGACAAGTAATCTTATTGAATGTGAGTTATTAATATGTTAATATGTAGAGAATGGCTACTGCAACATGGCCCCTTGATTTTTTTTTTAAAATTTGTATTAATTATAATTCATGAATCTAGAAAATCTATATTGATTTCAAAAGATTGTTGAAATTTAAGTAAGGTAAATAAATTTGGGTTCAGAGACCAAATTGTGTTTTTACAAAATTATCCCTAGCATAAAAAAATATAAATCTTATAAAAATATTAAATTTTGGGGTTAAGGTAGCCTTTTGGGGCTATAAAACTTGTTGAAAAAGGATGATTCAAATTGAAGTTTTTATAAATCCCTACGTCAACATTTAATCATTTCCACTTTAAAAGATTTTTATTTAATTTTTTGAATAAGGGATTTGTTTTATCAGTTATTAATTGAATTCCGTATCTATTTAGAATATTCTAATAAACAATGGCCTTCAAACTAATTTGTTTTATCTATATATTTATATATATTTTCATAAGAAAATTACTATACTTATATATTTATACTAATAATATTATTTTTTAACTTAATACCCTCATAACAAAGTAAAAAAAAAAAAAAAAACTTTATGAGTGAGTTTTATGGACCAATATTGTGCTAATGATTTTTTGTTTTTATCACTCTGAACAAAATTTTTTCATGTTATTTTATAATTGCATTTTAGTAAATTATTATTGATTATATGAATTACTTTTTGGCTATAATAGATATCATAAAAATTGTGAAATATAAAGTATTTTAAATGACAAAACAAAATTGTCGAAAGAAAATTAAACTATTTTATTGATTTTTTATCAATATGTGAAAAAACAAAATGGCTTTTTCACTCGTTCAGTTTATTTTCAAATGATAGAGTACATAAATATTTGCTCATAGGTTTCATAATTTCAAGATAAAAAAATAGCATAAAATTAACTCATTATATATTCTTTTAATAATAAAAAATTAACAATGTGACGTTAATATTCTGTTAAAGTAAAAGTTAACTCAACCTCTTTTTCACTTACATATTCATATTATTATTATTACATATAATTAAAAAGTGTTGTTTGTTTGATTAAAACGGTCTTTGTAGATATTTTGTTTCTCAAAGATATGTGTGTATTTGTTCTAAATTGAAGAAAAATGTTTTTTTGCAAGGTTTTTCCCCCTAAAAAATCGAAATTATAATTAGCTTTATATCTTTAAAATTAAAATACCTACATTTTTTTTCATTATATCTAAAAAAGCATCAAAATATTCATTGCCAAAAAGCTTGAGATACCACATGAATGATCCTTAAAAACTTTTCAAAAATAATTTTTTAATCAATACAGAGGAGAAGATAAAAAAGTCAATCCACTGTACATATAAAGTAGATTTAATTCACCTGTATCGATAACTATTTGATTTTTTTATTCGATAAGGGATGTATTTGCAATATGTTCAAATTGTACATATTATATATTATTTTAGTGGCTATAATGTTTTAGCTTCATTAATCATTCAAGTCAAAAAAAAAAAAAATATTTTTTTCTTTTTCTTATGGTTTAAAAACAATTATTGCTTTTAAAAAAAATAAAAAATAAGCAAATTTAAAACAATTTCTATTGTGAAACTGATTCGATAATTAATCTTAATAGAGAGAAAATTCAATTACAAACTTTTTTTTTCAAACCATGCATAACCATTAGCTAATGAACTTCATTTATACATATATACGTATATGTAATTTTTATTTTTGGTTTCTTCTCTGTGTATGTAAATATAACATATACCATCTTTTAGTTATTTTATTACTTTGTTGTATTTGTCCAATTTTGAATTATTTGTCATATTTTAAGAGCATCAGTAAAAAATATTGCAGATAGACTTTTGCATATTTAATTTTATGTGATTCACTATACAAAGCAATAAATTTTATCAATATTTTTTCGAAAAGGTTATTTTTTACTTGATATTCAGGTTAATGTCATATCTAGATATGAGCAAATTGTTGAAATAGTGTTGAGCGTAAGGAAGCAAATAAAAATATCTGTTACAAGGATTTCTTGATAATTGAGGGCATGCTTTTTACCTCTACCAAATGCCCATCCCAAAATCAATACATCAATTTGAGAAATTAGATTTTTCTTTAAACGGCTATTGGTCCGACCTGGAGCAAAACAGTATCGGCACTTGGTTAGTGTAGTGATTTATTTAATTTTCAATTTTTGAATATGATTGATGCTCACGTCACAAATTTTATACAATTTTGCATTAACTGCTTAATTAAAAAAAATTAAAAACGTAAAACGTACAATATGAATTTAATTTCCTTCTCTCAACGAGCATTTATAAATTTTATTTTATATATATTACCTGATAAAGAGTCAAATATCTCATTAATTTGAAAAAAAAAGCTACCCCTTTTGTTTTGTTTTTTGTTTCTTTCTTCATTCGTGGCCATTATCAAGGCTTTATTTTGTATAAATAAGTGTTAATATTTATGATTCGCTGCTCCAAAGAGAGAGAGAGAGAGAGTCAACTGTAATCCTTATTTATGTTCTTGTTTAAATAAATAAACAAATAAATTTTGGAGGCATGACTTTCCTTGCTAAATTAATTATTTATAATTAATTTATGGGACGCATCAGAACAATTTATATGTACATATACACACTGCATGGTTAAAGATATACAAAACTGATTGTGTGTACGTTAAATATCTCAATTTATAGCCAAAAATAAATTGAGAGCGTTTGAAAGTTATTCATTTTTTTTTGTGGTGCATGAAACAAAGTTTCTCGAAGATATGTACACTCAAACCCTTCAAAGACATTTTCAGTGTTTTTAATTTACATTTAAATATATTTAACTACATAATATTGAGTCATTAGATAAATGATTTACCGCTTTTGAGGATGCAACAGAGTTCTTTTTCTCTCGTGGATAGGTGAGTGTCACTAGACCACACTCATTAAGTCCATAGGCTTCCCTAACATACTTGATGGATGGGATTCTAAAAGAAGAAAGAAAAAAAGAGACAGCATAATAATTTATTTAATAAAATACAGAGATTTAAACAAATTTAAAAATGAAATGTCTCCTTGGATCATAGAATGACAAGATACTTTTTTTATTGACTAATCTCCTGATTTCAAATTGTGTACTTGTCCCTTAGGTAATATTAAATAAAGAAGAGTCCAACAATTCTGAATAAGTTGAGGATTTTGGGCAACACTGTCGCATTTATAGCATTTATCGATTATTTCTCTTTTTGGAGAAAAAGTGTATAGAGATGGAATGGGAATATCCATTATTGGTTCCCACCCATGCTATGTAGCTGAACGTACCTATTGGATTGGAGAGATTTTCGTATCTAAGATAGTTGATTTTCTACCCCGTTAGATGTCACTTTTGTTATACATATAAGTATATTTATAATTGTTTTTCCTTCGCAGAATTTACCATGTTTTACTTAAAATAAAAAAGTAAACTTATTTAGGGTTATATAATTAGTTATAGAGTAATTTAGCAGTACTAGCGAACAAAAAAGTCAACTTTTAGACAAGTGGATTTGAATAAAAATGGATCATGTGGTTGACTTTGTTTGGATTTAATGTCCTTATGTATAAGGATGGAACTTTTGTTCAGAAAAAATATAGTTTAATTATACAAGCAAAAGTGCAACAGCTGAAAAATATGATGTAACTGACTCATTACTAATTAATTTCAGGTCATTTTCTTTTTGAAGAATAGGTTGAGAGATCATATGAGGTGAAATTGACAACATTTTGTATACAATTTCCCTGTGTGCTTCTTAAAGTCGACTGGTATCTGAATATCTATAGATCGATTGCATTCAAGGGTTCAAAATAAGATGTCAATTTATAGCACGAAAATGTTGTTATCCTCGTCTTTTTTTACCAAAAAAAAAGTTATTAAATGGTACAACACACTCTTTAACTTTTTTATCATATATATATATATATATATATATATATTAATTTTTCGGATTATAAGACAATGTACATATATGTTACTCAAACTTATTTTTATTCAAGTTCAAGTTTCATAGTAGTGAAATAGAAAGGGAAAAAAACAACTTAACTTATATTTAGAATTAAATATTAAAAGAGCATTAATGCATTGTAATAATACACATTGGAATAAATTGATATCCCTTCTTTTATCTTTAATTGGATCCATCATCAAATGATACTCTATGCTAAGTCTAATATATATATATTTAACTTTTTATAACCTTTCATTAATATTATTTAACAAAAAATTTCCTTTTTGATGTTTTGTTTTTTAAAAAAAAAAATATTCAATAGAAATTTATATAACTTTTTAATTATTAATTATTATTTTGCACATAAATAATTTATAGCTTGAGAATTAATGGATTTTAATATATATATATATATATATATTGTAATGTATTCAACTTTGTGTACATATTTATTTATTTACAAATGCTTTTTTCCTTATTCATGTCATCTCATAATTTTTCTTAAGTAGACTTTTTTTCTTTACTAATCTTTCCATCTCCCTCTTTGTGCTTTTATGAACGTTGATTTGTTAATTTATAGCTATTATTACATGAAAAATAGCTTAACAGCTCTTGGTAATATTTAGTTAACAACCATCAAAGGATTTTGAAACCTAATCTAGACGTGTTTACGTGTAAGTGATGACCCTATGAGGCATCATCAGATTTATTCAAACAAGCTTATGAACTCTGTAAATAACCCGTGGAGTTTCATTCAAATAATACTCATCTTAATATTTATCTTGAGCAAAAAGTCCATTAAATACTTTTTTAAATGACAAAGAATTTTATAAATCTCACTCTTTAGTTTTTTAAATGTGTCTAATAACTTTTTTTTGTTATATATATAATTAACTATATATTTCAAATTAAAGTATAGTTAATATCAACCTTTTCCAACGCAGAGGACACCATTGTCCCAGAAATTCAAAATGCGCTGATGCGCTCCATTGTCCACCGATTATTGTTTTCTTTTTGTTTTTGTTTGATCGCTATTATTTATATGTTTCATTGTTGATCATAAAAAAATTGATTTGAATATTTTTCAAGGAACTGAAAGTTACGACTTTTACAAATGCAAAAAAATCATGTTTAAACCAAAATAACTTTTTCGTTTTTCAAGGAAATTATTTGTAAATCAAATATTTGTTAATATATACATAAAGAATTACAAGTTTAAAATATCATTTAGTTCTAAGGCATATATTAGAAATTATTCAAATCTAAGTTCTTTGGGACGCAGGTGTTTTTTTGGGTGTGAAGGAGTTTTTTTATTAATGTATCAATAGAAATTGCTTCATAAAATATCACCTGTAAAATGTATATGACATATGACACATATATATATTTTTTAAGATTTTCAATTTTTTTTTGTAAAGTAGAATATAAGAATAAGGAATAAATGTACCTAAAGATATAATAAATACGAAAAAAATAGAGATAAACCGTGTATTTTTAAGGATGAGAAAATTCCCTTCACACCCAAAGGGACACCCGCGTTCCATAATTTCTTAGAGAAACGGGTTGATTTACAACTTTATTATAAAGTCAAATTAGATTAGTATGGTTACTTTGATCTCAAAAAACCTAACTTCCAGTTAAAAATACTTTCTGATACCTAACAAGTTTGAAAGGGTTAAGTGTTAATAGTATTTTTTCGAAAAAAAGGTCAATATTTGCTACATTTACTGAACACGACATTTACATGAAATTACGTTCATTTTTTTTCCTCCATTTCAGTACTATATGGCTTAAAACCATGAGTATTTCAGATCCTTTCAAGTATTAATTTACACAAAATAGGTAGTTCTCTAGTATAATTTTGAATTTACAGCCAAATCCTGATCAGATCAAATTTTTTTTTCTATAAAAAAATTATCCCTTGTACTGTTATTTTCATAATAAATATACAATATGTTTACAAACATAGGAATGACACTATAATTTGACTGTTGGGTTATACACATAATAAAAATCTAACTTATTCATTATTATCTAAAACAAATTGCAATTTAGTCTGAGCGAATTATTTGTTTAAAAAATGATGAACCAAATTAATTAAACCTTATCTTCACTTTAGTATGTATATTTTGTATCGAATTTTATGATACACATTGGATAATTGCAAAAATTTGGATAAATCAACAGAGATTTGAGTATTTAAAAAAAAATGTTTTTTAAATAATACATTAAATTTACTACACAGATAATATAATTTCTTTTTTAAAGCGTATTTATAAAATTACAATAGCACCTGTTGTATTAGACATTTTCTTGACCATGGATTGAGTTTAATGCATGGGAAAGTATATAACAATAAATGTACAAATATACATCAAATACGGTACAATAGTTTTTTTTTTTTTTTTTTTTTTTTTTGTTTTTTTAAACCAAATGGAGGAATTTACCCAGCACATTACTTTAAATAAAAAGATTTAAAACTATATTTCAAGCTTTGTAAGTAAAATAAAATAAATAAATCCGCAAGTATTCGATTATATATCTTTGTGGAGGGGGAAAAAGAAAGAAACGTCTAATGCTATGTGTATAAATAAACATAATGCGCCCTATCCAAGTGATTTATGATAAAGTTTCAACACTAAAAAGGCAAAATAAAATATATACAAAAAAAAAAAAAAATAGATTCGTTGTACTTCCGTTTCTCTATAAATATTCCAGGTTAGTCAAAAAATAGTGTGCAGGATTATTTATGTATATGATCAATAATACACTCATTTATAGAGGCATGAGTAAAACCCCCATATTTTGGAGAAGGAATCAAACATATCCTAGAAATGCAAGTAGGAATAAGTTTCATATATCTTACAAATAATTAAATATATTATTTCGGAAGTTTTTTATTCAACAAAACCTTTATTTATATAAAAAGTGACGTCATAGCTCTTAAAGTTGGAGGTTGCTTTAGAAGAGATATAAGCAACTTTAGTATTTTACCAGTATTTAGGTAGATGGAAATTCTGCAATATATATCTTTTTTTTAATTTGTTACTTTTGTTATTAATAACTATTCATAATAGACTATATCTCCAACATGGCGACTCTTACGGTTTATTAAATGCAATATTTCATTTCAGTAAATACATAAAAAAATATTATTTTCAAATCAATTGTTCGTTTTTTTTAATGTAGTTTGTACATCATTTTAATGTGACATTGATCCAATGAACTGGAAACGAAAGTGTATTTAATGGGATTACAAAGACCGAGGACTGGCTTGGAATCAGTGCGTGTGCTTTGGGAAAATGCTCTTTCATTCTTGGGCTTTCTGTTCGTATTTCATATTATATTACTATCTACTTTCACATTTTGAGTACAAATCGCTATTTATAGTCCATTCAACATACGTACAGGGATGGAAATACAATTTGGAGGAATATATCTTTAAAATTATTGTGAGTGACCAGACATAATTTTGAATATTTCTGTAGTTTTTATAAGACAGTGTATAGACAATACATACAAGTTATACAAAATCCATTCTCGGACCGGATTTACCTCGTGGATTGCCATGTGGAGATCCCTTGAGTATGGAATGTACTTTTCTTTTTCCCCTTTAATTAATGCATTTACAACAACAAAATTGATAGGTCTTATGTAACTTTTTTTAAATAGTTCCATTTAGAAAGAGATTCTTTTATATTTTAATGAAACAAATATTTATGAAAAAAAGATCTTTAAAATCCTTACTTTATTAATGTTTTTGTATATCTGATAAAAATACGTACACATTAAAATGAAATAAATTTGAAATGAAGTCAATTAAAGTAAATGAGTATTTTTAAATAATAATCATTGTAATAAATGACTTATGTATGTTTTTTTGAAATCAGTCATTAGATAGATTTAAATAGATATAAATATGCTGATATTTATAAAAGGATTCTGAATACTTTTAATTCATTATTTTTGTACATAATTATACATAATTTTTTTATTGAAGAAAATTTGATTATTTGAAATTATCATAAATTGACTCTCAGCCTCACAAAAATAAAAGACAACATGAAATAGGAGTGTACAAAAAGGGTTGTGATAGTTATTTATGTGTCCTATTGTTTTGTGTTGAACTTCAATGTTTTCGAGTCTTCTTTCATATATTGCTACACTGAAGGTTAATTATTTATATCATTTTTTTATTATTTGTTGGTAAATAATTTAATTACCTAAATAACTTGCCTCAATTTTAGACTAATATAAAATATATTTTGTACCAATCAAACATTTATTTACAATAAATAAGTATCACTCAATGAACTGGCAAGGAATCTTAATACACGTAGTCTATTCTTATCTATTAGTATAGGGTTGTCCAATCACCAGAGGTACTCTATCAATTAAATAATTTAAAATGGCATATGTTTGTATAAAAACTATCCCTTTATAGCACGATGTGATCTTCATCAAGAGGGAAAAGGAAGGCCCAAAATCAGTAGGTAGTTAGCCAAAATTTCCCAACTGTGAAATTATTCTTCATCATCAAGTAGTTCATGGCAGCTGAGTAAAAAGTAATTCCACGGCTCTTGACACTACTAATACAGGGTAAGAGTAATAGAAAAAACGACAGCTGATATAAAGTGAATTTTTATGGGATAGCTCTAATTATTTTGAACTAATTATTTCTACGTCTTATTTATATTCATATATCAATCATGTAATTCTTTAGTTATTTTCATTTGACTGCGTATACACCCAAAGAGGATTGAATTGGATTCATATTACTCTCTTCATCAAAACCTTGCTTATAATATATCAAACTATATATCATAAATTTGAATTGTACTATTTACTTATTACTTATAAATCGGAATATGAATTTCTTTAGTTAATTCTGTTAAGTAACGTTGAAACGTAATTCTTACATTAACAATTTGTAAAAAAAATACAAAAAGTTGTTATATCTCCTGGTAGATGGCGTAGTGATATATAAAAATAAAGATACTTTAAACATTTTTTGTTTATTATTATTATTATTATTCTAATTCCTTTTTAAAAAGCACACTGCTTTTGAAATACATACATAGTTTATCAAAAAAATTTACTCAAAAATTACTTTTTATATATAATAAAAAAATGAAAAACTCATTTAGCACATGTGTGAATGCTAATTTTTGCTTTTTTCTTTACTTTCTTCTTTTCCTTGTTTTTCTTCTTTTTTTTAATATATTATATTATGCAGCAACTGGATTTGATAGCTAAGTGCCTATACAAGTATTTTAGTATTTATTTCAAAGATATCATTAGATGAAATTTAACGCATCAAAATAGCAAAATATTAAAATAAAAGTATGGAAAATTGTAACTAACAGTTCGTTATTTAATGTGTGCTTGAAAAAAGATACATATTCATTGCATTTAGGAACCTTTCTTTTAAGAGTATTGAGTAGTTTGCATTTCATATTATCTCAACTGTTGGAATTAGTGACGTGTGCAAAAAGCAAGACTTTGTAGTAGCAAAAACAATATTTTTTTTTTTTAAATATTTTTTTTTACATTTTTTAGATGAGGAAAATTTTAGTTTATTAACTTTTGGTTTTGGTCATAGAAACGAAACTAAGAGCAAATCAAGACTTTAAAAAGCTGATGCATAGATTTTATAAAATCAGTCTACAAAACAACATATCTAGTTCCTTCATAAAATTGTGAAAGTTTTTTCCATTATATAAATGTGTTGAACGCTTTGTCAAGACACTAGTAAGAGCCAAAACCTTGAATAAAAACACAGTTCTTGATAGATAAAGTATACTTGACGACTTGTTTGAAACATACTTGCTTGAATGACACTAAATGTGAATATCGGCGAACATAAATTTAAAAATAAAAAGTGAAAGCTACTCTACAATAAAATTTTTTATAAATATAAATTGTAAAATATTTGAGAATCTTTTTTTGGTTTGAGCAACTGATATGGAGCTCTAACAGAATAGAAACTCCAGGAAGAGATATAACCATAGTGACTCAAATAAGAAGCTTTTTATAGCTCATTTGAAAAAGTTTTTTAAGGGTATTTTTCTATTTGTATGTATCACCAATATATATATATATATGTAAGATTTTAGAAAGGGAATCGATTGATAGATATACCTACATACATGTACACAAACATTCATATTTGGTGAAACAAAGTCCATTTATTATTAAAGATAGTGAAAGGGGTGAGGAGTCCAAAGAGGAGAAACTTTTTTATATATGTATATACATATTTTGTTTCAAGCAAGGAAGAGTATTTTCTTTATTTTTATTAGTCTTATTATGGTAATGGCTTTTTATAGGATTCTTTTTATTTGTATGTGTGTGTCAGAAATGATTGCCCAATATATATATATTGTTGTATGTACTTCATAGTCGTCTCAAACCCACAATGAATGAAAGCATTGAATTCACATTCTACTCTTATCAAAAGAAAAAGCTTTGATCAAAACTGATAAATATTAGCACAATTTTAATAGATTTGTCAGATTTAAAATTAAATAAGTAGAATCAACTAAAATAACTTCATAAATAATAATTTATTTACGTACCATAAATTAAATCCAAAAATATATATATATATAAAAGAAAGTAATTAAAATAAAGTATTCAAAATTGATTTATCCTTAAAATTTTGTTTGAAAAGATGATGAAGTATATATTTTTTTTACTACAAGGGACATTGTAATCAACATTCTCTTTTCATTATTTAATTAGTATATATGTTGTATATTTGAGAGAGATTTAAAGTCTTTATTAGAGATTATTCTAATTGTGTCTCCTTTTTTTTTGTACAAATAAATGATCATTTCTCAATAATAAATATTAAGTTATTTGTAGAAAGGATATGAATTCAATGTGCCAAAATATCTCTCAACCTTTTGTTAAAAAAATAATTATAAAAGACACCAAATCCATTGTCTGTTCACCCATTATTTTCAATTTGTAAACTTTTCTTCATCAATAATTCAAATTTCATATTAGAGTTTATTTAATAATCATATCAAAGTACCCATGGATATATATATATACATATTTTTAGTAATTTGAGGATATAAATGAAACTTAATGAAATGAAGGATTCATATTACAGCTCCTTATTAAAAAGAAATGCTTACCTTAATTTTTTTTTTTTTTTTTTTTTATTGTTATTCCAATACTGCTTTAAGACATTTAATAATATACATATATGCATGTTTGTCTATGTTAGTACTAAAATATATATTTATAAACACATCGAAGGTTGGATTGAATGATCATTTTGGTGTTATTTTTATAATGTGACTGAATTTGCAAATCGTACTATTTAGCTCTGATAAAAATGTCAAAATATATATATATATAAGTATTGATGTTTTTTTAAGTTAATTTCTAGAGGAGAAAGTGAAATATATATATATATATATATATATAATTTATTAAATAACATATGAATTAATTTGACATTTTAAAAGTCAATGAGAAGGGGTTAACTCTAGACTCACCAAGATGGTCATTTTGACCCTGCCGTATATTTCGAAAATGTAATATATAACTTGATTAAATGGAAAAATAAATTCAAGCTCAAAGTTTTCCTATAAACTTTTATTTACATGCTTTTAAAGTTCAAGGGAACAGAAAGTTCTTGGGATATGAATCACCCATTTCATTTATTGTGTCCTCAACTGTTGAATTTGACCCAAATACCTTATAACTATCCTCTGTTTCTACATAATAATAAGTTATAAATGGATTACATTCTATGTGTACCTTAATTTTGTTTTATTCTGAAAGAATTAATTGCACGATTATTTTAGATAGAGGCAGAAAATTGACTTATTATTAGATAGAAGAAAACAATAGTTGATACAAGTTTGGGTAAAAATGATATATGAAAGAGTCTAGAACAAGGATAATTTAGACTAAGAGGAATTGTTTAGAAGTGGGTACTAAATTCATTAAACTTTTAAATAGATGAATATTTTGACCTTTTTACGTAGATTATATCAAAAAGATCGACTAAATGTCGTTCAGGTATGAAAAAAATAACATGGCTCTTCTTGATATAGATTAAAATGTTCAAACAAGTCAGGTGTAATCTTCACCTGACTTATTCGCGAATATATTACTTTTCAAAAATTATCCTTCTTAATTTCGAATAAAGGATTTTTCTTCATATGAAACAAGACACTTCAATTCAAAGAAAATAATACTAGTATTAAAAGTACCAAATTCATATACAATTGAGCTAGTATTTACAACTCAAAATTAAGTTCACGTTTAATTTCAGGTTTTCTTTATTTTAAATTCAAATATTTAATTTATTCGTCAAACACACAAATTTCCTCAACTAACAAATAATTAACTGGGGTTACTACAAAGCCTTCTAATGTATTTATCTTTTTCGAGAGAAAGTTGGATATTATCGACTGAAATCTTAAAGAACCCAATGGCCTTATACAATTTGCTCAATGATTTGGTTCAGAGGAACATTTTGGATCTGATAAAAGTAAAAATAATCTCTGTCTCTAGTTGTGTTTTTAAATTACAACATTGACTATACCCACAGTATATAATAACATAGATCGATATTAATTTTTTTAATTCTATGTGTATGAAACTTGAAGACGTAATATCATGTCATTATTACTCTTGAAACAAACTAAAAACAATAGTTGAAATAAGTAGATACACGCTAAAATTTCAAAGCTTTTTCTTGAAAAAGTGAATATAATTTCAGTACGTACATATTTTTTTGGGAAAAAGACCTAAAAATTAGTTAAATGATTAAAAAACTCTTGAAAATATATTAAAAATATTAACAAAAAATCATATTGTATAGAACATAAGGATCTTTTATTTTATTGAAAACGAGCGTGGAAATATTTGTATTTCTATATAATTTATTAATTACAACAAACAGTAATTACATATATATGTCATTAATAGATCATGAGGGTCAAAGAGAAATTATTAATTAAAAGTTAAAGAGGATAGACAAATTACAAAAATGACTGGAGCGATCATTTCTACATGTAAAAGGTAAAAAATCTTTTGATTTTGTTTTATTAGGGGATAAAATATCACTAATAATAATTAATCAACAATCTTTTGCGATCCTATGTAATTGTATATTATACTTTTAGATCGTCAGAGTTTGTGGTGTGTATTTATTATAAACTCAGTCAATATATTGATCAAGCTCTTAGTTTTTGTATCCTTTTGCCATTTATCTTTATATAAAAAGCTCTTAGATATAAGTATCTAATGCCTATTTACAAAAGGGATGATTAATTAACTACTACTGCTACTACTACATAGGCTAATGGATAGAGCAAATCTCTGAACTAATGAATGAATCCTTGCGGAAAGTAAAAAAGTACATATTTATATATAAAAATATATATTGTACATATAAAGAAAATTTTTCCTCTTTTTAGTTAAAAAAAAAAAAGAAAAAAGAAAATGATAATTAATTCATTCATTCCATATTGATCCTCAGTAGGCAAAGGTTATGTAAGCTTCATTAGCCCAGTATTAGGTAAAAAAGGTAACTATACATACATATAGTAGTAATATGTTTTTATCAAAGATAAGAGAAAAAAGTTGGAAGATGGGATTTAGAGTAGAGAGAAAATAGAAACATACGCACATATAACCATTGGTAGATGTGAAAGTATAATAATAATAATAATAATATTTGATATTATAATGAAGGCCTTTCTCAGGAGATGTACATAGTATGTAGTACTTGTATCTAGGTAAAGTTATATACATATGTATACTCACATATTTATATATCAGATAAAGATTAGTGGTTCTTTCTTTCTTTCTTTCTTTCTTTCTAAAGAAAAATACTAATTATAGGAAGGAAAACCGCAAAAACTAAATTAAATAGTTGGATTTATATATATATATATATATTATACGAAGAATGTATATAGTATTTCTTGGTAGTATATATATATATATATGTATAGAAAAAGAGAGATTGAAAAACAAAAAGGAAAAAGGAATTCCCAATTTCCTAAACCACTTAATAAAGATTGTATATTGTATATTATATTATGAAAATTAATATTTGAAAGCTCTTATGAACAATGTTTAATTGTTTATTTAAAGAAATGAGCTGCAAAAAAGGGCATTTTAAAAATATTTAAATTGCTCAATTGTACTCAAATAGACGTGTTTTTGGAAATCAAAAAGTTATTTTAAGAGGTTTCTTTTAAGAGATCAAAATATAAATCAAAGACATTGCTTCAAAATAAAATGAAGGAAAAAAGTTTTTGATTTGGTTCGTATTAAGTTTAGATATATTAGGTTGGAGTTCTGATAAGAGTTTGTTCTTTGGTTTTTCTAGAGAGAAACAATTTTTTTAATAAAAAGTAAATATTTCAATTTTATATCGTTCATTGCTCTAAATTGTGAGCCTCATTATTTTTATATTTACGAACAAGACCCACCCGGGTGTTTCTCTGAATTAGTCACCTAAAATCAACACTTCTAAGAGATTGATAGAAAACTGACATCTACGGGTCAATTTCATCACTGAAATATAGTAGTAAAATAGTAAAACATTGATTCAAGGAATATCTTTAGTGTCAAAAGAAAAAAAAAAGATGAATTTCAATTTCTTTCGATTTCTATATTTTTATATCTCCACCTTAAAAGTGGATACTTTTGTATCCAAGTGTTATTCTGCTAGTAACAAATATGCTATAATAACTAATATGTATTCAACATTCACATTCCTATCAATTTACTACTCAATCTGTGACGTCAGTCAAAAGGCTTTATTAGCCTACTAACAATCTAAGGCTTATTTCATTCAATTCCTTACTAGTATTTTATTTTTATTTTTTCAATAGAAACAAAAGTTCAAAATAATAAATTTCCTTGGCTAACTTCAGAAGTATCTTGCCAAGTAATTTCCTCTATCGATTTAATTTTAAATGAGAAACAATTCGTTCATTCCTTATGTAGGATCATGAATCATGTGGTTATTCATGGAGTTCTTTCAACGTAGATTCTGTATTTATTCCCCCACTTTCTTCTCTTATTTAGATTGATATCTCTGAAAATTATATCAAATAAGTTTTAAGGATATTATTTAGAATCTAGGTCATTTTTTTTTCTTCCATTGCTTAGTTTCAATCACACACTTCATCATTTCATTACTCTATGTGTTATTCTTATTTATCAAATGAAATTTAAATTTTTCATTGTTGTTTATTTAGAAACTCTTATTTATATATAAATATATTCATATTTCCTTATGCACTTTAAATCACTCTTAAAATCATTAAAATTGTCTTTCATATTTATTTATATCAATTTACGAATTAAACATTGTGTGACTATTATAAATTGTAAGCAATTCAAGCCCTGATAGCCTCGTTTTTTCCTCCTAAATCGTATTGGCATACTTTTTTTTAAACAACATTTTTATAGAAATCTTCAACCCATCTCTCAACCTTTCCTCCCAAAAGAGAATTGAGGGTCAGGTAATTACGTCATTCTTCCCAACTGTTGGACTAGTCTCTATTTTATACATTGTAGTTTTTATGCATATGTATGTTTACACAATAACAATAAGATATTATTTCAGTTCAACAAATCAAGGTTCAGAATACTAACCACGACGAAAAGTCTTTTTCTTTACTCCAAACCTCGACTTTCATAATGAACAGGAACTCTTTGAAAAAAAATATATATAGTAGCCATGTATTGTATAGTTTTGGTATGCTAAGATACGGTTGGGTATTTGAAAAAGTAGTAATTCCAGTTTGGATTCATAGACCGCAGAATCAGCTGCTTTAAATAAAAAAAAAGAGTCAAGTAATGAAAACAGCTGAATAAGCTGTATTTTTGTGTATCCCAAAAAGAAAGTCCAGATTAGATCAACAAGTAAATATGGAGGAATTGGTAATGCTTTTGGTACATCATTGTGATTGATACTTTCCCCTATAGAAATATCTTTCATTTAAATGAAAATTGGAGATTTTATGATAATTGTTCATCTTATGGAAGGATCTTTAAGCTTTTTCACAGTCGGTCAGATCCCTAATGACTTCATTTATCTATGATCAGTCCCTACAATCCAAGTTATATCAATAAATGCATAAATTACGCGATTTTTTATCACTATAATATGGGTTAAATACCTAAAAATACCAATTTTTTCCATGACATAAAAATCAAATTCGTGGTCTTGACAATGAATAAGTAATATTTTGTTTGATCAGCTTTTAGTTTTCAAAGAATTTCTAATTTTTCAGAAGTAAGTTGCAAATTACGTTACATAGAGATTATAAAAATTTACAATTTAGTTTGTATGCAAGTTTGAATGGAAATTGTAAAAATAGCACACACACAAACAAAACTCATGTTTCAAATCCCAAAAATAATTTACTTTGAAGACCCGCTGTTTAAAAGTATATGCCATTCAGAAACGATTATTCATAATGACATAATGTAAAAAAAAAAAAAAAACATTCAATATTTAAATTTACCTGTCAAGTACTTCCATTCGAATTGTGGAGCTAAGGAGACCACAGCCGGTCATGAGAACTTTTAAAGAGCTTAAATCATATTTGGACACAAGAGGAGATTGTGAAAGTATTCGAATCTATATATATAAAAAAAAAGACTTAAATTTAATGTTTGAAACTGAATAGATATAGAGATATAAATAAATCATTTTAAAAAACAGTCTCTACATGGAACATGCTATTAATTTGTATAGATTGACTTTTAAAAATGCTGATGAGTGCTATTAATTTGCTTTAGTATAAAATATTCCCGAAAGTATCTGTTCAATTGGCAGAGTACTCAATATTTCGATGGCGAAAAAGAATGGAATTTATTCCATTTTTTTATTGTTCTTTGAAAAGATTAATAAGAATTTTATTGAAATTTTAGGTCAGCTTGAGTGACAATTGAATGGGAACAAACTTATATTTTGAAAAAAAAAAAATGATGTGTTTGAAATTCATTTCTTTTCAAAATTCAATTATTTATGTACATTTTGTCTCAAATACGGTTTTTTTTTGCTTAAATATGTCTTTTCTGACATGAGTATAACGTTCAATATATGTCTTTATAATTTTGATATGGACACTATTTGCTATGAATCGCTCTATTAATTTTGCATATAAACAATACTATATATGTATATGTATAAATTTGATTTTCGACATTTGTATCTAAATTGATACCATCGTCTATTTAATAAAATAAAGATATACTATGAACCTATTTAAATGAAAGATACATCTTTTGAAAATGTTATTTGTGGAACTTTATTATTATTAATTATAAGTATTATTAATATTAGTAGTTTGCCAGAAAGGATTAATCACAAAGATTAATTACAATTTTTCATGAAAGTTTTAAGAAAGCCTCCTACTCCCTCAAAAAGAAAATGAATGCAAAGAAACAAATCAACAAAAATTTGAATCATTAATAACCCATAATAATAATAATAATATATACAAATGTATTTACGTACTTGCCAGGCATAGCATGAGAGTGAGGCGGTCCTTGTATCCACTAATGCTTCTAGAAAGCTTTGCTCAGAGAATTCAGATAATGTATAAATTGATATTCCATAAATACTCCCAAGGGAAAAGTTGTAAAACCCTGTCATGTGGAAAAAGTAATTGCCGCAGTGGATTGAGTCTCCAATGAGTTGATCAAACCTACAGGAAAAAGACACAAAAAAGTCCTTTGTAAAAGTTGAATTGATAAATACATGATTGAAATAATTAGTTTTTAACAACTATATACATATAAGCGCCGTTTCTTTGATAGTAAATTGTTGTAACATTTTATGCTTTTGTTACACCTGAATTTCATGTAACATCATTTTCACATTTGATTGGTTTGTTCATATTAAATATATTTAGAAAAATTTACCATTTACCAATTGCTCTACAAATTTCATTTACAAATGTTACAATTGTTTTGGGCAAAAAGTCACTTACAAGACTCCAAATCATTATTTTATCCAATAACTCAAGGAAAAGTTGACAAAAAAGATTTATTTGTGTATCAGTTTAACTAATTAATACTATATTACACCATTTTAATGTACTTACATTGTGACTATTACTTTGTTAATATTCGAGAAAAAGGGTCTAATGTAACCATCGTTGGTCTTGTATATTTCTTATTGTTATACCTATTACTACTTCATGGCAAATAAATTTAAACTAGTCGAGTGTGCATGTAAGTATGAAAAAGTCCATTAGAGTAATTTCATTTCTTTTGAAAATAAATAATATTTGAGTTCATTTTCTAAAAATTCAAAATGTATAAATACAATTGTACTTTGTAACACATTCTCAAAAGTACTTGTAACAGAGTGAATAAATTCAGGGTCATTAAATTACGCCTCTCAGATAAATTTGAGGGGAAATTGCGTGATTCTTTGCTGCTTCAGTTTACATTTAAAAGAAAATTATACAAGATCTGGATCATAGTGGAAACTGAAAGAAGTTGCGTGATTTAATCTTCCAATGGTTGCAAAAGTTTACTACTTACATTTCTTTTCATTTTTTGTGTTATCTTTCAGTTATATAGTGTCTTTAACACACTACATATCACAATTATTACATAACTTGCATTGTAAATAATAAAATAGACGTAATTATAAACATATACATAATATGTAAGAGACCTCTATAGTTAAGCAATCCCATTTTAACTCTCCATTTATTAATTAATGACATGTTAGAGAGAGACCGAAGGGGGGGGGGAGAAATCATGATTTTGTATATTTCTCCTAGACAAGATAATTTTAATCTACTTGCTTGGGGTCTTGGTATTAACGATGGTATCAAAACCGATCCTGAGAACTACATAACTAGTTATAAGTGTCCTAGTCTGTCAAACTAGCAAGATTTAAACTAAATAAAAAGTTATTTGATTGGGTAATAGAGATGGCAAGGGATGGAATAGCTGATTCAAAAGGTATTATTTCGACTTTGAGTAATAAGTAAGAAACTGTTGGAAACATTAATTGAATACACTATTGATTAGTTGTACTGTTTCACTAACAGTGAAACAGTTTCATATATAGAAAGTATTGTAGTAGAGAGTCCAGTTATGATGATAAATTGATAATTGAAGTCAATTCCCCTTAGTTCTGTGTAACTATTATCTAAAAAAAGTTATAACATATTTAATTATTAATTGTCATTCCTCATTACACCTTATCTTTTATGTTAAAAAACAAGTAGGCTTATCTAATGAAAAGTAAGAGACTGTACTTTTCTTCACAGCTCATCACTTAATAAGTGCAGTGATATTTAGCCTTGGATAAACGAAATACCCTAATAAATTGACTAGAGACGACAGTATATGAAGGTTGAGATTTTTGTGAGTACATGAGTCAACTTGTACAGAAAGACTGGTCATAATCTAAATTAAGATTTGAAAATATGGATGTACAAAATACTCCTAAAACGTGTATTTCAATTCGATACTAACTGCAGCCCGATATCAGCCTGTGTGCATTGCCCATAAATTTACCAATTTCTTTTCTATGAATTCAATTCAAACATTACGATTTTTTTTTTTTTTTTTTTTTTTTTGGGGGGGGGGGGGGGGGCTTGTACAGCACTATACTGGTTGGTATTTGCCTTTTTTTCTAATTTTTTTTTTTTTTGTAATATTAGCACACAATGAAAGTCACTTTGGCTGAAAATCACTACACGGTATATTTAAAATAACCTTTAACTGTAGATAGAAAATGCAAAAGTTACACCATGAAGAACATCCAATGGTTTGTCAGTAGCCACATTATCCACAAGAAATGTGTTTACTCACATGTATGGAATCAATATTCAAACTTGTACAAATTACAAGCTGCACAAAATTACAACTTTTACAGAGAGGAGACAACCATTTAGTCTACTATTGTGTTACCCATAGCAACCCAACTCATTTCAAACGTCAGATTTATGAGATTTTTTTTAATAACAAATTACTCTCTTTTTCTCTTCCTCATAAAGGGTCATCAATGTTATATTAGGCATGTAGAAAGGTATACAAATATGCTATACATAAAACGACATACAAGTGTGTATATATCAATCATATCTTATTACAAAATCCATTATTACCCAGGTATATCCATCTGTCAAACCCGAAATACATGTCTCTATGCTTACTTACAAAGCTACATACAACAAATATTGAACTATCGGTTCTATCTACATGACTAATGATATGTTGTTGTGTAAAAGTAGTTAACATATACCAGGATGATTGTACATATATACAAGTTGCAATTGAAAAATGAAACGAATTGTTTTGAATGAAGCATTTAGGAACAACTTGTGAAAAGGACACATTCGTGTAGTTGAATAATTATGCCCATATTAATTAAATGGTCAAATAGTGGGATTAATAGAACTTTAAATCCTAGGCTCTGGCAGTTTGTAAAAAAAAAACGAAAAGTTACCTGGTAACCCTGACAATTCTTGAATTTTTGGGAGAAAAGTACTTTCAGCTGTCATGGCCTTTTATTACTTCAGCTAGCTGCTTTTATTCTCTGATCCTTTTTCAGAGAAAAGATATTAACTTCCATTGAGAGGGGGTTGAAGGAAAAAAAAACACAGATTCACATCAATCATAAGATTATATTGTATCAAGGATTCCAAGTTCATTCGATTCAACATTTTATTGATGAATTATTATTTGTAGATGGCGTGTATTACTCCATTATTCGTGATTAGTGCCACACGTTCTCCCCTCAAGAGTTAAGGAAGGATGATAACAGTTTTGGAAAATTCTGTATGGATTGCCAACCACTAAAAATGTTACTCGCGAGTAAACACTTAGGATTCACATCTCTAGATATGAAGGGTTAAGAAAGTGTGAACAAGTTTTATCGTTAGAATAGTACAATTATGAGTATATAATATATATAGAATAAATAGATTATTGCTAGTCTGTTGACTAGCAAATAATGACTGCAATAGACTAAGTCTTATAGGTACAAAGTACTTTTTTATGGATCAGTGATAATTTGATGCATCTATAATAAATCTTCAAAAATAATTTTCTGTTTGGAAATAACTTCAAAAATTAGTACTCAACTTCACTGTGTACTTTTTTTTTAAACTTCTACAGTCTCAAGAAGAAATTTGAAACTGACTCAATGTATAATATACGACATAACTAACCACAGGTTCGTAATTAATAGGTCAAATACTCCTTGATACTTTAACGACAATCAGATGTCGAATCTAATTTTCTATTTTTTTAGACTTGTGTCACTTTTTTATAGATGAAATATACATTTATAAGGAAAAGTTCAAAAGCAAATCAATTTACCATAGATACTGGAATTTCACTTTGATTCTACGCATGCAAAGAACAAACTTTTTTAAAAAAACTATATACGAAATAATGGATTTGATATAAAAACCCAAAATTCATCTCAATTAGATCGAACTTCAAAAAAAATCTTTTAACAAATAATTAATATAACTTTATACATTATTTTGATTCAACTCCCTTATTTATTCACTTCATTCATTATTTAGTGCACAATTTGGCTTTAAATGTGACGATGAATCAATATTTTATAATTTATATTGTCACGATTGATGATAATTTTAATTATTATTATTATTGGAGCTTAGAATAAGTTGTTCATCAAAAAAATGTCTTCAATAAAACAAAAAAAGCATTAATAGAAGGAGAGTAAGGATAAATTTCTTTTACGTTTGTTCCTCAGATATGTAACTAACTACAAAATGCACAAAGAATCTTGGTCGATAAAAAATAAAATAACTTTTTTTTTTCTTTTCTTAAAAGAAACTGTTGCAAAAGTGTAAAATACATTAAAAATCTGTAAAAGCTCTTTGCATTTATTTGAAAAATATATATTTAAATAAATTTTACACATTTTCTTTATTTTATGAGTATTTAAAACCACTTTATGCAGCAAATACATTTCTCAACTGTCTTTTTTTCAACTTTGGTTTGTATATTTGATTTATATACAAACATTTATAATAATAGTAGTCATTTTAGAAGTCAATTAAAACTGCTTTTGCAGGAACCGTAATTCAAATAAAAGCATTCCATCATGAATAATCAATTTATTTGAATTTGTAATTAATGACTTGAACTACAATTTTGAATGATATATACTCTATATCCATTTTTTAGGTCATGTCTAGAACGACTTTGAATAGCTTATTTTTGCTTAAAAGAAATCCATGTATTTTTTTTTTCCAAAGCATCGTTGTAATTGTCTGCTTATTGTTATCCCTTGATCATTGTTGAGCAAACTCATTGAAGTGAAGTGAATTCTTCTGACTTTTAATACTAATCAGGGATCTATGTATATCAAATATAACAATATTTTAATTTAACACAATAAATGAAAACTTAGTTCAAACGTTGAAAAGCTTATTCCTTTATAACTCAAAATACATTTTTAGTCTTATTTTCTTAATTTCTTACTTGAACTCGAATTTTCTATATGTGTTCCAACCGTTCAACATTTAACAAATTGAATTTAAATCCAACTTTTGAAAAAGCTACTGAGTAGTAAATCTATAAATAATATATTCAAAAAATAACAGACAGATGAAGGCATTTCTTGTTTCAATTTTACTACATTTAACTCAAAACTACTTTCAGTAATTGAACTAAAAGCAAAAAGTGTAGTAACTGTCAACTGTCTCTCTCACATACCTATAAAAGCCTTGATATACATATTTGAGGCAATTATAGGCTTAATATTCAATTTTTTTAGATAGATGTCGATAACCAGATGTATATAAAATCATTTGTCGATTTCGAATACCTAATACATTGAAGCCTTTCAAAAAGGCAGGATTTTTTTAAGCAAGGCTATTAAGTTCCAGAAAATAACTTATTATAACATTATAAAATTAATGGCATGGTTCTCACTGAGAGACTACAAAAGTACTTTGTTCTATAACAATGAGTACATTGTCAAATAAATGAAATAAAATTGCATACAAGTTCTCATTTCATGGCGTTTGTTCAATAAACATCAATACGCCTCACTGTTTATTTGGCAATGATGTCAGATATGGATCTCTATTTATAAATTATTGTACTCTATACATCATTAGGGAGAACAAGATGGGTTGTCACAATTTACAAATGACTACCTATTGACTGAGTGTAACTTTTCATTTTTAAAGTACTATCTTCATCAGAGATCAAATAATTAATTACACTCGTCAACGGTCAAAAATCCTAGGGGATATAAGTATGATATAATAAAAGTTATTCAGTTTTTGCACACTAATTTCATATCTGTAAAAAAAAATCCGAGAGTCTGACGTTGTTTGAGAAATCGGACTCTACATTTTTAGCTAATTTGGCCCATTTTCCAACTTCAACTTCAATTTAAGCCAAGAAGAATTATTATTTTGTGCAGTAATAAAGTACGATTCCCAAGTATATTTGTTGCAAATTCAATTTCCAGTCTTTGTTTTAACCTAAAGGGACTCCTGGGGGCGTAGGGAACGGGAGAAGGCCCAAAAGTCTGTCAAAACATTTATGCTTAAATAACTCCTTGAATGTTACATGAAATGTATTAATAAGGAGTGAATACAAGAGCTGATACCTACAGCTTTCAAACGAGATGTCTAGCGCCCGATTAGAATACTTAACTAAAGAGAAATCGTCCATTTAAATGTGTCTATTTTCATTCAATTTCGATTAAAAAATCCACAAGAAATTTAAGACTCACGATAGAGCTAACTAAAAAACAACTGCAATAGAATGAAGCAGTAGCGTACAGAAGGAGTTTAGCTGATTTCGTAATCCTTCTGCGTGCTACTACTTTAGTAGCTTAACCGTGAGTTAGTATTCATTTGTGAACTGATATAAAATAAATCGAAGAACTAAGTAAAAATTTAATTTCGACGTAAATAGAAAATGAATTAGATCCGTTAATTATATAAAACGACGTGGAGAGATGATTGGTTGCACTAGCAAGCTAACAAAGTTTAGCAATCATTAATCTCTAAATATCAAAATTTGACTTTCTTTTATAATCAAAGTTTGATATGAAATAAATGACACAAAAATAAGTAAAATTGACTTTGAAAATTTGGTTTATATTATATTTTTTTTTACAATATCAAAGCCATTTATTTCATTTCAATTATTTTGATAACCTTAATTGATTTTTCTGCTCTATTAAGTATATGTCAAGTCAAGGCTAAAAAAACAAAAAAAAACATTGTAAAGTATTTTGATTAGTAGCACACATACACATATATGTATAATCATAATTTGATTTGTACATTAAAGCAACCTTAAAGTGACTTTTTATATTTTGCAACGAGCACGATACTTTATTATAAATTAAATCAACAAATTACTCTGTGCCTTCAAGCGGTAAAAATTATTTTTTTCAAAATAAGTCGGTTTTGTGACTGGAAGTTTAGCCTTTTTATAAAAGAAAATGATAACATTTAATAATCAAGGTATATCTAAACCTCTCCAAAACAAGTATGTCGAATGGAATGGACTTCAAATTATTTCTAAAAAAGTTCAGAACGAGATGTTTTAGAAAGAGTGGCTTAAAAATACTTGTGTATCATATCTAAATATAAAACTAATATTAAGGACCTTAAATTGAGCCTTAAATCTTGGTTTTCTCGCCAAAATAAAGTAATTTGTTACATGAAACATTATTTTCAAAAGTATTCATTTATCATATTTTGAGTGATAATTACTATGACATAATTTCAAGACTTCCTTTGAATTTTCTTTGTAAGCGATATTATGACCTTTATAATCATTAAGAAAGAATAATGACGGCTTTAAAAAACAAATGTATAATACTTAATATAGTTTGTCAGCTAAGAGGATTTTGAAAGGGCTCTTTTTTATCACAACTCTAGTGAAGAATCTACTCTATTTGATATTCATAGAAATGAAATAAAGAGTTCAAGTTATTCATGTATTCAAACTACGTAATAAATGACGTTGCATCATCATGGGAGAAATTTGACTCTAGCTATCGAAATTCTAAAATATTTACAGAGTATGCACACTATAACTTTCAACTTGAGTGGTATATTTAGATAACTTCCGTTACGGTATTTTAAACAAATGATGAATAGATACATTATATTTATAGGTATTTGTGTATAAACACATAGAGACGTCTTGAAATTGATTTAATAGAATCGATATGTATGTATGTACATAGAATGATATGTTACCTTTAATGCATCCATGAAAAAACAAATGCATTTATTTATTTTCCTTTTTGAATGATAAATATCTCATCATTCAATCAATTCAAGAATAATAATTTTACACAATCTAAATATTTATAGATAGATACTTTTATTTAACTAGAAAGCAAGTACACAGTGCATCTATCAAATGCACCTTAAAACCTCTGTACTCCCAATTCAAATGCTCTATATTTTCTTTACCCTCGTAGTTAATTCATTTGAAAAAACATCAACAATCGACTAAGTACAAAAAAATAAATAAATAAACTTTTTGTACAAATATTTGTTTCACTTACATTTTAAAAAAAATATTTTTTTTTAACTCTAGCAAATACTATTTTAATTTTAAGATGCAAATAAATATTTATTTGAAGTTGTTATTGATCTCTTATTTTTAAAGGCACGAAGAGGCCTAATTACAAGGTATAAACTTTATTTAATAATATTACACCTAGAAAAGATTTGTACACGTCATGGGTATACAGAAACTTGCCACATTGTCATACATTTATGTATGTTAAAGTTCTTTTATTGTTATTAAAATAAGGTCTATGGGTCTAATTTTATCTGGGTTCTAGATTCTATAGGTATAGTACATACCCCTTTTAAACTATGTAGAGTCCCTCAGCTTAGGTGCGCGTACTCCCAAAGCCATGAAACAAAATGGCGAAACGACGGCCATATTATCCATTTTTTGTCTCATAATTAATTCTCGTAGAGAAGGAAAACTCTTCAAGCAACTTTATTTTATAGCTTCCCTTACGGTATGGTTACCCATCTCATAGTAGTCTTTTTAATAATATCCTTCATTTACGAACAAATAGAATTTAAAAACATTAGCTTCTATTAAAGGATTCAATGAATGAACAAGTTGACTCATCGAGAGTGCTTTTAATTCTATGTCTTTTTGATGGGCTTCAAATTGTCAACTATGATACATAATAAGTTCCTTCCTACGTATACAAATGACTCGTGTAGTTGCCATAAAATATAGAATTTGTTTCATTTCTAATTTTGTCAGCAATTATTTATTTCGTCTCGTTTCGTCACATATCGTCTCGTCTTTGTCATATTTTGACACATTTTGTCTTGTCACACGTAGATTTGTCTTTATTTCATCAAGGAGAGAAAAGTTTTGCTTCAGTCAGTTGAAACATTCAAAAAAGTTGCTTTGTCTAGACTTTTTTTTTTTGTTGTTCATTGTCATGAAACAAATTCGTTGAGAAACACATTTTGTCTTGACTTGACTGAAGAAATCAACAATAATATATTTTAATACAATGTAATTAGTTTATACGTAGTTCTTTTCCATTTCTTGGAAACTACTTATATTAAAGTGGTTATAAATACACAGTCTAATCAAATCCTATTTCATAAATGATCTTATATTTCAGGTTGTCACAAAGGTTTCTATTTAAAGGATTATAGATACAATCATAGCTATTCTTTTAGAGACTGGTAAAGTAAAAACTCCCAAGGATTATATTTTATTATTTATGTAAGCAGAATGGGTAGTTTGTTAGTAGGGCGGATATGCCCTTAAGGTAACTCATCTCAAATGATTTTGACTATTTAATTTACATCAAAGTTAGCTTTTCAATATTAACAGATTCCTTCGCCCTTGTCATTAAGTCCTTAAGTTTGTAGCACCACTGACAGTCTCAAAACAGTCTAATATATGTCTGGATAGGCACTAACTCAAACTGTTATTAGGTAACATTGATAAATAAATTTGAATTTGATTATTTTAGGCATGCCTTTAGTATGACGTCAACAAGCTTTTGTATTTATTTACTCAGAGAGTCTTTCATTTATTTCAGATGTTACATTTTCATGCATGTGTGTATATTTGTACGAACATGTCTAACTAAAAAAAAACAACTTTTTAGTAAAATAAAAAAATAAAAAAACTTTTCCTAAATGCTTTTTATTTAGAAATAAATATAATAAAAAAATGGACATTGAAGCTACATGAAATCTGACCAAAAATGTGTTTTTTTGTTCAGCCTTAATAAAATGGGATAATGGTGTCTTCTCTTTTATTTCATATAATATAGTTATTTTATATTTTGCATGGAGTGTGAATTATTGTTTGACAATATTTGATCGTTTTACAGAATTTATTTTTTTAGATGAGTGGCATAAGGGCCTCAAATATAAATGTGTGAAGTCAACAAGAATCTTAGTCTATCTGAAATATTTCAAAAATAAGTTAACCCTGCTATCATACTCTTGAAGACCTTCTCTTTCCTTTGTATTAATACTATATTTCGATTCATAAAATAATGACTCCAATAAATGCAACTTAATTATAGTCAAAATACCAACTGCCACTAAATAAATCACTGGGGCTATGAAAAAGATGGACGTTCTTTCAGGGATCATATCGGCTCCTTGTTCAGTCGTAACATTTATCCTTCCTTACTTGAAAAAAATATCGAATTATATTCGTACAATAATACTTAAAACAGTTTTGGGAAATTAGATCTCAAGATATAGCTGACTTTTAGGACCACGAACTAATACTTTTTTATATACAAACTATGATGGTTGATTTCTTTCAAAGGTTTTTAAATGAAATATCGAATTGTAGAATGAAGCCAAGTCTAAACTATTTATTAATAAGTAAAAATTTAATTCTATTTTTGTTAATACTTTTCCAAAAATTAAGAAAAGTTAAAAAATATTATCTTCATGTGGATATCATTTATTTTATAATTGAGCACATAATGAAAAAAGGTTCCATTGAGAATAAAGTTTGATTCCATACTATTACATGAGAAGTTACATATTGCTCTATAGGAGGCATCGAAAATCTTTCAAAATATTTTCAATATTTACAAAATTATTAGCTAAATCTAACTGGCAGTCAGAACACATATGAAATAGGTGTACAAGTCACCTATTGATAACCTAAATTCAAATCAATAGCACAGATTTTCCTTCTATCTTTGTACATGCATAAATTCCTAGCTAACCATTGTTATTTGGATGATCTTTTATAGAGAATTTTTGGCCCATTTTCATTATTTAGAAAGGAAGTCAATGTCAATTATTTATAGGTGTCGACAGAGACCCAGATAGGGATTTTCAAACATATGGAAATGGGAAAGGGATGAAATAGTTTTTGAATTTTGGTGATGGTAAAATTAACTGTCATTTTTTCAATATAATTTATATACAAGAAATTTTAAAAAGTTTCAATTATTTACAGTAATTGATTCATTTATGCAATGGATGTTTAGGGTCGTATTGTGTTTAGATGGTTAGAAGGATTGGTCAGAATGGTAATTCAAATTTGGATTTTTTGGTAATCTTTTAACAAGAATTATTTGATATAAACATATTCACTTATTTCAAATGAACATGTTTGGAGTGTTTATATGGAAGAAAGCCATTTAAATACAAATAAAACTTGGACAAAAAATTTCAAACCAGTGCCAAGCTGGGTTCAAAAACAAACATAATAATTCTCAAGTAGAAAATAGTAACAGCTACAAACCAATAGCAACAAAACAAAAATATAAATGGAGTATTAATAAGTCTTATAGACAGACCCCAGAGTTGAGCAACTCAAAAGTAGTTGCCAGACAGTATATGCCCCAAGCAGAACTAATTATAAAATAAAAAAATTCATGCACTAACGTTATCTTACACATAAACATTTTTGAAGCTAGTCTAAAGACCCAAAGTTAAAATATATATAATTCGATATATTTGCAATTTACAAAATGTACTTATAAAATTTTTATCGTTCAATGGCATCCCTGAAACTAGACCAAATATACAAAAAAATCAAGAAAAAAAATCAATAATTTATCACTTGATAACACTGTAATAGACTTTTTTAGCACTCGGGCTTTAATGGTTATTTTATATTAGCTCCAATGTCAAATAAAATAAAAAATTTTCCTTTTGTGATCTTAAAATTGATTTTTTTTAGTGCATAGTAAAGATTCAGCCTCATTCTTCGACATGAAATAAGGAAGTAATTGAAGAAAAGAAAAACAACGTTATACACTATAAACTATGGTTTCTAACAATATCCATATGTTTTGTTCTAAACTAGAGAAAATCATTTACAAGGAAACAAAAATGAGAAGATGAAAATGTATTTTTTTTTTTTTTTTTTTTTTTTGAGGGGGATTTTTAAATTTCTCATTTTAGGGAACCATAGTTAAAATATCATTTTTAACTGAAAAAGAAGTATACTCCTTCAATTAAAAAAAAAAAACACTCTCAATCACGCCTTCACTTTAAGTTTATTTAAGATTTAAATGTTGAAAAATAATAAATAAATAAATATTTGGTAAAACTGTCGAGGTTTTGTAAATACATAATTAAACCAATCCATTTTTGAAATAATGAAAATAACCTTGAAGCATTGTTTATAAATCTAAGAAATCAAATACACGACGAGCTTTTCGGGATAAACAACAACACTATGTTTTCTCCTTTCAGCTGTTTTTCATCACTTGACTCTTTTGATTTATAGCAGCTGACTTTATGTTTTATGAACTCAATAAGAGTAGTGTTCTTATTTATGATTTTGATACTATATAAAAAGTATATTGAATCAAGGATTTCGCGCCCTTTTTTTGAATTTTTTAATATTATACAACGATTGAATTGTATGTTGATAGAATTTATAAATTTATAAATTCTGTTTAATATTAACAAGTTGGCAACAAGGAAAATACAGAAGGGTAGCTACCATATGTTTTTCCAAATTTTTTCTTTCCCTTTTTGTGTCCACAATACCTCAACATTTTCAAAGAATTTAAATTTCTTTTTTTAAAACTAAATCTTTAACAAGCTCACCAATTCCTCATCGAAGTGTATAATTAGAGCACCTAACTTTATTAGTTCATGTACACATTGTACATACAAAGTTCTTTATGAAATCAAATTTACTGTTGCGTATTTTTGTAAGTAATCAATTGACTTTGCTTAAATTAGAATAATGACTTATACGGATATTGAATTTATTCCGTTCCATTAAGTCAACAAAAATAAAAAGTAATAATAATCTTGGCAATGAAGATGCATGATAATCACGGACATTTCTTTGGGAGTAGTTTTTTACTTACATAAATTTGTTTGAAAGAATGATTAAACTATACCATAAAAATATCCAATAAATATTACATATATAAATGAAAATAATATCATTTGTGATATATACATACATGTATGTAAGCCGTATAACAAAAGTTTCCTTTAAATCAAATGATGATGTGATTATTGGATTGAAAACAATTTAAAAAAATCCTTGGGTAAAAGAGAAAATATTAAAACAAATTACATGAGAAAAATAAGAACTAATAGTCACGTAAAGTTTGTACTCGTATATGTATACCTACCTACTTAATATATCTCTTCGTCTGTTTACTTATCATACTTGATTAGGTAACTTCGATCATACTCCACAAATGAACAAAAAAAAAGTACTTAAGCAATAATTATCCACGCAGCAAAATATATTATCCATGCAAGAAAAGTAAGAGGTTTCGTGGTTTAATTCTAAAATTGCGTTTAGTTTTCACAATAGAGCTTGACCAATTCATTCTTAGTCATGAATTATAAAATGACGGCAGCATCAAACCAAACTAAGTGCCATTAGTCGTTTTGCCGCTCCTTCTCAGCAATAACATATTTCTTCATTTTTATAGTAAGGGTTCATTCGAGTCCATAGCAAGGGTTAATTATAGTCAAATCCTCAGCACTAAAAATTAATTTTAATAAGTCACTTTCTATCTTTTTGTAATTGATGGGTCCAAAAGGGTTGATTGAGGTCAGTTTTACTTTGTTGATCAGGATCCAGGGATTTAATATTATCATGATTATAATTGCACTCCGCCCCATGATAATATCATGAATGGCTACTCAAAAATTTGAACTGAAATATTAATGACTCTTAATGTAAATTAGAGCATGAACTTGACTTATTAGTTCAGGTTAGGTAATCGATGAATTTGATTAAAAAAATAGGTATTATCAGGGGAGTATTAATCACTCAAATATCTTGAGTGAAGTACCTTGCAATATATATTTTTATCCTTGAATGACCAACTATTGCTTCGTGTATTTTAGATTTAAATGTCGTCAGTGGATACATTGCTTCCATGGTTACCAAATTGTTCTTTTTATATAGGAAGAGGGAAATTTCTTTAGACTCTTGAAATCCGGAGTGCTTTTTTTGTTTTTGTTTTTGTAGCTCTAATATAATTGGAGTCATTTATATTTAGAAAACAAAGTCAATAGATCGAAGAATAAAAAATCACTTATATGCTACGATATATATGTACATTAAAATCTAAGAGATATTTTTTGTCTTCTGCTCTCAGTCCATATTATGTACTAATTGAAAAATTCCCAAAACATCAACAAGACCCTATGTGTTTTTTATCAGTTATTGATTTATACACTCAAATTCCTTATTAGAGGTTCTAAGCGTGCATTTCAGATTGTTTTACATTAAGCTGCAAAAATTTACAAAGTTTTTCTTCCCTTAGTATTCCCTGATAATATTATCCCTTATTTTACTAATAAAATTTTTTTAGCATTCATTGATGAACTCAAATGAGCTCAAAATATCTACTATGACTTAGATTAGAGATAGAATGTTCAAATCATAGAAAAGTCTAATTAAAAAAATATTTTGAGATTTTTTTATTTCTATTTTTTGGAAGAAAGGTTGCGAAATGCAATGAACAGCACATCGTGACATTTAAATAGAGAGTAGTCCAATAGTTGAAGAGAATGACGTCATTGCCTAACTACCAATAAATTTGTATCTTTTCTTTCTTTTTATAAGAAAGGTTTAGGGATAAAATAAGGATTATTTTGTTTTATAATGAACCATTGCATTGATTAATATTAACATATGTATAGGTATAAATCCATATAATTTATGATTACTGTGTTATAACATATGTATATCGTTGTTTGTTGTTTTTTTGTATATGAATGCGTTTGTGTGGGTGTGTGCCTTGTTAATTATTACACAAGTATTATCGTAGTTTGTGTTTATGTACTTAAAACATGAAAATAAAGTTAAAATGTCACAATAAATTTGTACATGAATGTTTATGTTCACATTATTTGCAATGGACAATGAGGGATATTCCCTATTTTTTAGCAAAATGAAAAATTAAATATATTTGTTCACATATTTAAATTAGAATCTCACTATTTTTATCTACGTGGATCATAGACAGAGTAATTTTAGGGATAAAATCCATTACTACGCTTAAGTATAGATATTTGAACTTAAGCGTCATTATATTGGGGTTTTTATTTGTTTCTTTTTTAAATTTATAGCCGATATAAAAGTCAGTTTAGTGCAATTTGTTAGCCATATACATACAGAAATATATGTACATATAAGGAGAAGAAGGGAAACTCATTGATTCTTCCATTCTATAATGGATATACATTAAAAGAAATTGCAATTCACTATTTTTTCCACACAATGAGGAAAACAAAAAGAAGTCTTATGGGTTCCGCTGCAGATAAAAAAACTATATCTATAAATACAATAAAATGTGGAAAATGTAACGCCATAGATTGGTTCTCTATTTAAGAAGAGGGGGGGACGATATAGGCTATATTATCTCTAAGAACTTTTTCACATTTTAGAAAATGACGATATATAGAAAAGTTTTTATTGTTCAATCTAAAGATGTCGAACACAATGTTATCCACAAGTATTTTTAGTCAGTTGACCTCTAAGAGTAGATTTATAAATATTGATTTTTTAAACTGTTAGTCACAGTTCAATCATAGAGAGCCTCAATTAAATGACTTTGGATTTGAAGCTCAGACATTCATTCAATGTCAAATCATGGCTACTCCATCAATAATAACGATGATAAAATACATGACATTAGACATAATCTACCGAATCTTGAATTGGCATTGGATAACACCTCCAGGTCCAAACATAGGTTGCCAATAAAGTTGCAATTTCAAATGAAGGGATTTTAACTCATTACTCATGTATTTTGACTTCATGTTAAGACCGCTCATCGGTAAAGTTCATTCAGAGTGTATCAATAATGTGTATATGCTTTTATGCAATTTTGAAAGGTCTCAATGTTACTGTCAATAAAGTGTTCGAGGCCCAGGTTCTCACCCAGTCTTAAAAGAAAACTTTGATCACCGAAAAACAAGGAAAAATCATTTATGAAAGGTTTGGTGCTATATACCAATGAAGACATAGATATTATCATACAATGTTTATTAATTGAGCATTGCACAGATATGTACATGGAATATAAACGATAAATACTGTTCATACAAGTTAAGTCATAAATATGTGCTTTTATTCATTTACTTATTAATGATATACATATTTGTAATACTCAAAGTATGTAGATTAATTGAATCATTATTGAATTTAATCATAATTAAAATAAGATTTAATTAATTTTATAATCCTATATTATGATATTAAATGTTTTCTTTCTAATTATTATATAAATCTACAATTAGAGAGAATGACGTAATTTGTAAATTAACAACTAATTTTGTTAATTTTGAGCTATTTTTCTTTTTCTTTATAAAAGATATAATGAAAATTGAATGAAATGAAGAGGAGCAAATCAAATTATGTTGACTCCAAAACTATAATACAATTAGAAAAATTTAAACTTTTTTTAACACATTCATTAGTTTAAAAGCAACATGTATATGAAAAACTTTTGGATAAGAACAGCTTTAAAGACTTTACCATGAATTAATAAAAAATCCAACAAATTTACAAACATGTTTGTACTCAAAAATACAATTTTTAAATAATATTTTAGTAATTTTTGAATGACCACAGATATTTTTTAGACAAGCATAAATTTCATTTCGTAGTTTTATAATACTTTTAGACTATAAATTTAGTTGAGGGTAGTTTAAAAAAAAAAAAAAAAAAAAAACATTTCTTTTTTTTTATTTATACCAGTTTTAAAACGGCTGCCTACAGCCTTCGGGACAAACAATAAATGAATATATAGATCATTGTGCAATGATTGAGGAAGAGATAAAAGGTCATTAAACATGTTCTAACCCCCCTAAATTGACAATTTCCTGGAAACGTTTGACATAATAAATAACCTCAAAATCTGGCTTTTAAGCCATCAAATCGGATTTTGACCTCAAAATCAGCTTTCGCCGACCACAAGTAGTCTTGGAGAGCCAATGTATGTACATACATGGTTTATGTCCTTTTCTAGGGTCAAAATGCATCTGGATTGAATTGAACGCAATTTAAATTTTATAAATAAATTGTGTAGATATATTTCATATGTAATAAAAGTATTGAGTCAGCATTTTTCATCATCCAGCCCTTAATTAAAATTAATACTCGATTCGAAGGAATAGATATATATTTAAATTGAATAAGAAAGTGAATTTTTTAATTAAAATATATATTTAATTAGCATTTCCTTTGATACTAGTTGATTCAATTTGTGTTTATGTATATACATATCTCATAAAACATCTCAAGAATTATAACTACCTAACTGTTATCAATAATTAAGCAATTGCAAAAATTAATCTATACACCTATTTTAAGTTCTATTCACCCAACTCTGGAAGTAGTCTTTAATAATTGAAACAAAATTGTTCATATATTTTAATAAAGTTACCTATAGTTCAACCAATCAACTTTAAAACACTAAATTTATATTTTAATAGAATGCACGGCGAATGCAATATTTTAAATACCCATCACCTCGAAATAAAAAGATTGATTAATATACCACATGATAGGCTTATATATTATTGCATAAAGTTCATATTAGTATGTTTTTCACTACGACAGGTTGAGTTATTTATCTAAACCAACAAAATAACACATTATAGTATATATTAATAGTGCAAAATCTCCTTGAACAATGCTCCTTCTCCACATAAAAGGCTCAAGAACATAAAAAATAAGAAAGTCCCAGATGAAGGTAGATTAATTTAATCAAAGAATGTTTAATAAATTAATTTACAAATACATTGAATAATTGTGTGTACGAACTTTTTTTTTAAAGTTAACTTAGAGTATCTTAAGGATAATTAAGGTACTCAGTAGTGCATTAAAAATATTATACTCTTTGTTAGTAACAAAACAATCAGATTTTTGTATATAAAATCAAATTTTGTTGTTGACTCAACAGAGTAAACATTAAGCGTAACCTGACAAGAAACAGTTTCCTTTTGAATGTCTCCATTTAATCAAGTCTAAAATCAAATGAATAACTTCAAACCATGAAATACCTAAGTTGCATGGAAACGTTGATTGTTATTCTGACATTAGCTGTTATTTCATTAGAATGTCCAATAAAAAAAATGAATCAAAAAAGGAATATAGAAGTATATTTTGCACCCTCATTTTCATCTTGGCACTCTGCCAGCCATTGTTGGAGGGATCAACAGGGGTTTTGAATTTGACATTCGAGAAATGAAAAGTAAGCTCAAAGATATTGAAATGAGCATTTCAATTCTGCTCTTTAAATTTTATTCACAGTTTTTCTTTCTTTTTTTTTTAATTTGTAATGGGTAAGATGCAGTTTTTATAACTTAATTCACAATTATCTAGCTATATGTTCTAGTCATAACACATTTTATGGCTGTTGATGTAAAACGGTGAACGTGGGTGATTAGAGAGAGAGAGAGAAAATGACAATGACGTCATGCTAGGAAAAAGCCCTGTTCCACTCGGGATGGTTTAGAAGTTCATTTGTCATTTTCTTCCGTTTCATTTCAGCCTGATTTTATGTTGAGTTGTTACAACTATACAAGTGATTTAAAATGCTAGATTACTAACACGATTGCCACTGGGAAATCTGCAAATTACATATAATTTATGCCTATATATGTATAATAACAATATATTTCCCCCATTTCTGTACTGATTTCTGATTTCTATTGTATTTAACTCCAAAGCAAATAAATCATATTATTTTTTTACTACAGAGTTTTAGCAACATGAAATTACAGCTATTACGATAATCATTCTATATTTTTTATTTTTTTCCCTTCTAAATTACAATGTAATTTCACTACACATAATGTATGTATTTATATTCTAAATAAATCACGACGGAATCATTAGTTGAATTATTAATTACTAAATTTTTTTGAATTCTCATTAATAAAAAAAATGCATTCCTATACATATCGAACATTGTACATTGCTTCTACATATGTATGTATGTATGTATATGATTATAATTACATTTCGCTCACTTTCTTCATAATTAAAAAGCTGTCAAAAATTTCTTTGACAGATTATTTTAATCATTTGAGTTTATTCATATATCTTTTTTATATACATATATGCTTGATATTAATAGCAGTATCATCTGTATATTATATGAGTTGTAGCCTATTAAATAGATAAGAATAACCATTAACAAAGTCTTAAATAGACTTTGGTAGGTTATTATAGTCAAAGCTATAAAGAGAAAGAGTATTTTTGTATACTAACATATATATATATAAACAAATAACTTTTTAAAGGATTCATAAAAAATTAAAAAATAAAGCATTTTAATTGATAAAAGAAGAATAAAAGTAATTAAACATTATAATTTTGAATAAAAAGTTTTTGCTTCTTTTTTTTGCACTTTTTTTTGCAATTTGAAAATGACATTTACACACACAAAAAAGGAATGATTATCTGATTATCAAAATCAATTTATAGTTAGCTATTAAATAGTAAAGAATAGTTTACGGCTTATCAAGTGACTAGAGCAGCAAGTGAAGACTTTTTTCTTATTTTTTTCTCTCAGGGTCTTGATCCCATCTCTCCCTTAATCTAATTTATGTTGGTTTATAGGAAGTTATAAATGTTAAACAAACAAAATATTAGGGCCTATACATAGATAGACGTGTTATAGGCGTCATTTTTTCAATGTGTCAAATAAAAAGCCTTAACTTCATTCCTTTTATAAATATTTAAAAAATTACAGAAATTTTTTTGACCTACTGTTTCATTAATGCGAATGTAAAAAAAGAGGGATTTGCGGCGAGCAGGCAATTGTTTAAAAATACTTTTTGGTAATTTACTTTATTCGTATTTGTCAATGTGATTTTTTAAGAAAATTTAAATATCGTAATTTGATAAACTGTCTCTCAGGGTTACTATATATTTCATATTATAATCTCAGAAGTGATTTTTTACAGAACAGAGGTGTGATATATCATTATTTATAATTACTATTGATTGAGGTTGTTTAATATGAATTTAAAAATTAATTGATCGGATATATTGATACATTGAACTATCAAGGAGTATATATATTATATATAAATAAAAAACAGCTGAAATTGAGTAATCAGAAATCCTTTTTATAAGAAGAAAATACTGAGTAGATTAATTGTATCTGAGCCCATTCTCCTCCACTACAAAGAATGATAAATGTGACAATCCATTCCTTTCTTTTCCTAAAAATCATTCACATATACGTTTCTCTCACCATGATTTGCAAATATCTCTCATATATGTTATATATTTGTAGACTTCTGATTTTTAGAATGTGACACACTTGACACAGCACCAAAATATAGGTTACTGCTTCACGTGCCAAGGCATCTAGAAATTCAGTTTTTGTTTCAACTTATACCATATACTCTTTGTGTTTTTGTAACTTATTTTAAACAAAATATTGGCTATATGAGTTTAAGCCCATGGCAGTAGTTTGAGATATCAAGGTAGAGAGTTGAGGTCTCGATACCTTTTCAAGTTCAATAGGGGAATAAATTAACTGAACTTGAAAAGCTATAGATCTTAATAAGTAATGATTAAAAGGATCTATACAACTTTTTTGAACTCAATTTGACTCCACAAAAGAGTCAAATAAAGGATTTTATCATAGTGTAAATGTTGACTCGTCTATAGGTTCATATAGCTGCTGACTTGTTACACACATAGTACCAGGGTGTACATATGAACAATGGTTTTGTTTATAACTATTTTTTAAAGAAGCACCAGCATAAATTTGTATAATATATGGATGTAAGGATAGCTTGGTGATTGAGGCAGACAAATCGTTTACTAGCCTATGCTTATTTTGTTGTTTGAGTCATAGATATATACACTTTGAGAAGGGAAGTCGGTGATGGATTGTTGTAAAGCACATATTTGTACAATATTTTTCTTTTAAATTTTCAATAAAAACTTTAATTATGTAATGGACCTAATGCTAAAATTTAACGTATAGGTTGAACCTCGAAAATACATATTTATTATGAGTGATGTTGGGATGCAGTAAACTTGTTTTTCCTTTCTATTTTTTTAATTTGATGGAAGAGAGGCACATTTATTTATTAATTAAATTATATATTTAAATGATGAAACTATTTCTCTTATTCCCTTAAGATGATGATGATATATACAAAGCCCTTAAGATCAAGGCCAACTATTCTTTGTATTCCTTTAAGAATTATCTACCTAACGAAATAATCAAATTGAGAAGAAGGTAGTCTCATAAAAGAGAATTTCAAACTTGAAAGAAAAAAAAAAAAAAACGAAGTTAATACAAGAGAAACATAGGCTTTAAACAAAATGAGTACAAGCAATTGCGTCTGACTAAGGGGGGGGGGGGGGGAAGCAAAGCAAAAAAAAAGGACCATTTTCAAACAAATGGGCCATATGTCATATAAAATAGTTACTAACTACTTCATTTTATGACGAAACTTTTACCCTTCAATTTGTTGTGGCGTGAACCCTTGTACAAAGAGGCTACATAGATTATTTTAATCATTACATATTGAGGTGTCTCACAAAAGAGAAGACCTCATTTTTCAAGCTAGATACCCCATCCTTCAAATAAGATCCTAATACTATATGGCCAAAATTTGGCTATAGAAAAAGTTTAACACAAAATTTCAAGAGTTTTGCATAAAGTGTCGCAAAAACTGAAACTACAGACAACATGACCCTTGTAGGCAATGTTTGATACAGTGTATGTCAAAAAATAAGTTATATACTAACTATAGTTTTGGAAGTTACACGTAGCTGACAGGTAGGCAGAAGTTTAAAAAGAGGTGTGTAACTATGTATATGAAAGTTTCCCTTCTTCAATGCCCTCAAGAAGTGAAATTTAGATTCTGGAGTATTAATGACAATAAATTCTGAAATGACTATTTGCCCAAACCGGTATCTACATGTAATCTATTGATACTTCTAACTACCAAAATGTTAAATATGCCAAATACGGATCGTAAATTGTTGTTTCTGAGAATTGATATGAAGGTCTTTCTTAAGGACTCTACTCGGAATAATATTTTCGGAGTTTGAAAGGACATTTTCCTCAGCAAGTTTATTTGTAATCAAATTGAGGATACGTTTAAGCAATCAAAATATTGATCCTTTTTTTTAAATCTTATTACCAAAATGTACAGTAAGAAAATTATATTTGTTTTCATATGTACTTATATAATTGAGTATTTATATGCATGAAGCTTGTATATTGAGGATAATTTTTTTGTATAGTTTATTTTAATCCTCACTTTGTCAATAAATACAAATTCCCCCTAGACTCCTTGTATTTAAAAATATTCAAGCTAAAACAAATATTAAATCTATAATTTGTTACTTTCCAATGGAGAACATTTGAAATAATTTTGAATCTTTTCAAAAATGTATACAAGGAACTCATTTTAAAATCCCCCTACGTCTACTTCCGGTATTCTGGAGAATGAAAATTGATCTCCCAGGAAATGGGACACCCTCTGTAGGTATACATTTGATTTATAAATACGTATAATTACCAATGATTTGCAGCACCATCTGGCGAATAAAATTGTGACATGAGAGATTTGTTGGTATGTAGGATTCCTTTAGCACCGGAGCTTGTTGAAGTGAATGGCATGTAAATCACATCCTTTGCCCAATCAAATGTTACTTTCCGTGGCACTTTCTTTCCATCATCATTGAGTAGATCTCTGAAATGCAAAGGAGTACAAATTATAATGAAGTAAAATTTAAGAAAAAGTGATTTGTACATATTATTACAGGAAAGAAAATATATAAATATATATTTGTCATCAGTCAACACAAAAGCAAGAAAATAAATAGGATTTTTTTCAACAATAAGATTGGATATTAATTTTATTCTTTAACTATGTTTGTAATTATTATTATCTTCAACTTATATTAATAAGTTATTATCCTTCATTCTTTGTATGTACCCTTAAATCCCAATCCCTGCTTCCTTCAACTTTTTGATTTAAAAAGAAGTAAAACATGATTGGTTATTAGAAAGATCATATTAGAGACAAATAAAGCCTCATGAGGACTCTAGACCAATAACCCTTGTTGTCTCAACTCATTTTATAAATGGAATAGTTCAAAATGTGTTTTAACTTTTTTTTTTAAATCGTCAAATTACTAAACTTTGAGTTCTAAACTCTCGAATTCTTAAAATTTGTAAACTGGTACATTGATTTACACAACAAAATAACAGAAGTTACTTTTTACTTTATTGTCAATAATTTATGGGGTCATTTAAAGGTATTTAGAAAGCGTAGAAGACTAGTTTTGTGTTGAGACATTACGTATTTACTTGAGAAATATAATAAAATATAGGTTTTATTAGTGTAAAAGTGAATTTTTTTTAATGATTTACGGGACTTTTGGAGTCAAAGTTCTTATATTTAGTATTATTGTCGCACCATTGTAATGTTGCTTAAAGTATTTTCCTCCTTTTCACTCTTTTTGAAAAATATAGTTTTATATATAGCCTAAAAGAGATATGGATAGTTTTGGCACCGAGGATCTTTTTTTTTAAAGCTTAGAATCCAGGAGTACATTTAGACTTATTTAGACTTTTATAAACTTTTTTAAAGCAAATAACAACTAATCAATTTAGTATAGAATGACTCTCTGGACCTTTCATTCTCTAAATTACATAAATACTCTCCAAAAAGTACAAAATCCATAATGCTCTGATCACTTAAATCTATTCTTATAGGTCTAGTCATCAACTTTGAATCAGTCTTTTACACCAATATTTTCCAATTCTTACTTTTTCTTTTATAGACTCATATGAGAGTCCTTTAAAAATATGTACCTATACTGGGATGATTTGGGTTAGCCTTGTAGGAGTGACTAAATTAATAAAATTTGCTATCAATCACACATCCATAGTCAGCCAGAAACATTAACTAACTAAAGTTTTTACTATGTATAATTTTGCACATTCCTCATTCTTGTGCATAGTACTTTTATTGACGTTTCATACTACATATTCAACCAAATGTACCGCTATATAAGGAGTATATTTGTTGATATGCAAAGTTATTAAGCAAAGTGAAAAAATATTATGGAAATTTTATCTAACGGAAGGGATCCGACAGTTTTTAACTTTTTGATCTTTCTACAAAATTTTCATCGATCATTAAATTACAGGAGAAAAAAAAATACAGATTGAGTTCTGTCAAATTAAAAGGGGAACTTTTATGACTATTCACATGTATGTTTTATCCTTTGAGAGGTAAAAAATGTCAAAATTCCGGTGAACGTAAAAACTGTAACATAGATTATGTTATAAAAAATGTGGTTCTTTTAACAGAGGACATAATCTACTGATCATTAAAGTACAGATAGTGTTTTAAGGTGCAAAATAAAGAGATTTATTTTTGTAAAAACACAAATATTTTCAAAGATATCAACATATATATGTTGACCTTTTTCCCATTTTTACTGATTATCCTCATATTCATTACGAATTGTTACAAATTGTAATTTGGAAATTCGAGTTGAGGGCCCACAAATGATGATGTTACGTAAAAAAGCACGATTACATTTATTACCAAAGGGGCAGCTTTATATATAGATAGCAATGACCACAGGACTATATCTAGGGTATACCATATTTAAGGCAGTTAGTTTATTTTTCTTGGAGCACCATTTACTGAATAATTTCGTAATTTATTATTTATGAATGGTTTATACGAGCATGAAACTCTCAAAAAATCAAATATTTATGAGAGTTAATAAAATTCCACGATTGCATTAGCATTCATTAATGATTAAGCTACGTTAAGGACGGTCAAATAAACAAAATCAAAAAAAAACTGCATTAAGAAATAAAAAGAATAAATTATTTTCTGGGTATTTTCACAGATTAATTTTTCATATCATGCATTTTCTAGAAAATAAAACTAGACTTCTTTTTTTTTTCTTCACTTTTATCCTTAAAAGATAAAGTTAGTGTGGTGAATTTCTTAAAATATATTCTTCGAAACATGCAAAATATATGAACAATGCAAAAAAGAAAAAAAAACTTGAATATTAACTCTCTCAGCAATATCTTCACATTTACCACATACAATATTGCATCAAACTAATTCTACAACCATAAATATATTAATAATATATTTTCTTGACGGTCATTACACAACAATTTGGCTTCATTGATTGTAAGGATGCTTACAATTGTCCTTCATAGCATACATATAATGATGAATTGACATTAAAAACTAAAGTAGGAATTAAATACAAAAGGGGTAATTGGTAAAATTCGGACACAAAATACTTAACAATCTATGTTTGAAAATGGATAATTTATTAGCTAACAGGGATTTTTTTTTAAAACCACTTGAACATATTTACCTCATTAGATCTTGCTATAAATCGAAATTCTAAACGTTAATTTTACAAGAAATGCTACTTGAAAGAGAATCAAATTGAAAATATTAGGCGTACTCAGATATATTGGCCATGATCTGAATCAAAAAAGTTATTTACATATATGTATGTCTTATTTTTTCTCCTTCACTCAAAAAAATCTCAATATTTTTAAGTGATTGACACTCACTTGAAATCCCTCTTATTTTTTATACTTTTTTATCAACATCTCAGCTTGATTTGTTGTTGTTAGCCATCCATTTATTTTTAATCAAAGGGAAGAAGATTGAGACTCAATTACTCAGCTTTGTACAAAGAGTGCACCCTCAACATGAATTATACTCATTTTTCATCAATAAAAAAATAAGTAAAAGAATTTTGATTAATTGATGTTTTGGAGAGTAACAAGGGCTTCATTAGGAATTTTTGGATCAAAGACTTTACAAGAAATTTGGATATATATATAGATATATATTTTGAGGATCCTATAAAAGTTTTATCAATGCAAAAATTCCTTTGATTTAGTGAAACATTGTACTACTCATAGGCTGAATCGATTCAAAATAATTTTTATGTATTGAAAAATCCTTAAATTTTATGAAGGTTTTTCTTTAGCTTTTGAGCGAATTAGATATTAATAAATCCTTCACTATATGTATATATAGTCCATTTCTAAAGTTTTTTCTCATTCAAATCTACAAATGATAAATTATCACTATTTTTTCTTAAGCATTAAACATATGTATGTTCAACATGCAACTGATTTTTTAAAGAAATATAAAAAAAATATATGCAGAACTAATGTGTATGTATATATATATATATATATATTTAAACAGAAAAACATAATTTAATTTCACTTATAAACTCTTTTATGTACTTTTATCATAACTTTGATTTAAAAGCATTTTATTTGACACTGTTTTTTGTTTTTGTTATTTACAATGGTAAAAAATATGATGAAAAAAACTAAAAGTTATTTTCGGTAAAAGTTTGCCAAAAATAAATAAGTAAATACTGATTTTTTTTTTCTTTAAGTAAACTACTCGAACTGTTGTACTTTTAATATTTCTTTACTTTTCATTTGTTGGATATTGAGGTAACTATGCATTGAGGAATAGGGCTACTATCTTCAATGACCCTTAATATAGTACCAAAGGGGGATATCTGGATATTGTATAAATATATACCTATTTATATAAGGCAGAATTTTGGTCAAGTTGGTCAATTTGAACGTATGTTTCAAAACATCTTATTTGATTATTAAGCCTTTTTAAATAAGCAACATTAAGTAATTGATGCTCTCATTTCATGTTGATTTATTAGGTCATGGACATATTAATTAATTTATTTACTATAGAGGAAAAAAATATTCGTTTGAATAACTTTGGCTTTTTTTTTAAGCTGTCATAATTATTTCTTAATTCGCGTAATGGACACATTAATTGAAATGTCTGAAATATACTCTTTTGCAGTATAAAAAAGTACATATTTTATATAGAATAACAATTCTTCTCTCTCTCTCTCTTTCTGTTCTTTGTAAGAATGTGCTCAAATAAGTTAATAAAATTTGGAATAGAAGAACAAAATAATATCAACCTCTCTCCCTTACTGAAAAGTGAGTCAAGGTCATATCAGCTGATATGCTGTGTTTCAGTACTTCCGTATATGTCATATCAGTACATAGGGGTAGTTTTATCCTCGCTGAGAGGACTCTTTTTATCCTACTCTCGTAGTGGAGGAGAGGAATCAGTTCTATGACAAAAATTATTATTCCAAAAATAAATATTTTTGAGTTCATATTTGTGAATTGAATTATGGATTTTACATGTACATAAGCTTGGAATTAATGACATTAAAAGTCGCCCACATATAAATAATTTTTCATCTACTTAAATGAGGGTTGCTTTTTCTGTAGAGTCGTATTTTGTTGTATTAATAATAGAAGCTTCTGTGAAAAAAGTTACTTTCATCAAAATGTACGGTATAATAAATATTAAACTCTTTACATTAAAGAGTACGTCGATTTAAAAATTAAATAAATATTTATATAATGAGTACATTTAGCTTTACATTCCTGAGGTATTTACGTACATTTGAATGTAGGAAAATGTAATATACAGGTGATAATCCCTTGCAAAAATATTTAGAAATGATAATACTTTATGCTTACTCATTTTTAAGTAAAGAAAAACAAAAATGAATTAAAAAAGAGAAAAGGCAAAGAATCTAGTTGTCTAAGAGTTAACTTTTTTAAAAAGTTTACTTTAGAAAAGAATTGAATACAAAAAATGAAGTATAAACAAACAATTATTTTTGTTTGTTTTTTGACGGTATAACTAAGACTAAGATATATATAAGTAAGATACTAAAAAATAGTTTGTACATTGTACGAATATCAAAAATGTTTATCGTATCCAAGCTAAATAATTGTATTTATATTAATTGTTCCGAAAAAAAAAAATTAATCAATTAACTAATTGTAGCAATAGTTTCAAATATGATGAGCTTTACTAGGTTTTTCACTTCAAAATCCCTTTAGCAAGAAAATCCATGCATGTAGAAAGAATAAAAGGTCATTGCTTGTCACTGAGAGTCCCAAAAAGTTGATTAAAACCTCGTATAATCAATTCCAGAATCCCGAGTCAAGACTGAGTCGAGGTTGACATATTAATAATTGACTCGGGATCCTGGATTATAACTACAAAATAAAAAGAGGTTTAGTGACAATCTATGAATTCTTGCGTAAAAATTATAGAATTATTAATATGTCACTAAACCTCCTTTTATTTTGTAGTTATAAAACATGACTTATGATTTTTGACTCTTCTTTTAATATCTTCTAGAAAATCTTTTTAATTATATTTTCCTCTACAAAATATCATTTTATATGTATATAAATATATGTCCTTCAATTGATTAACGATTTATCTTCTTCTTATTTCTTAACTTTTTTCTTGGCAATGAATTTTCATATCTTAATTATTCAGCTCGACTACTTACTTTATCTTTTATCTGTTCTCTTCTTTTATTTAAAATTCTAAATATCAAATATAATCTGGCAAAATAAATCAACTCTTTGAATTAAAAGTAATTAAAGTATTTTTCTAGGAAAAAGTTTCTACAATTTCATTTCTTTACCATTCAATTACAAGTAAAGTTAGTTCTTCTTAATTTTTAGATTATATGAATTCTTCATATCATTTTTCATATTATGGATATTATTGACCATTATACCAACATAAAAAGAATAATATCTTATATCCGTTTGGACATTAAGGAAATGAGTACTGATTTAGACTGTTTACATGAATCCCTTCCTTATATCACTTTTTTAAGAAGCCAAAGATGATAAACCAATTTCAATGTGGCCCTGGATCAAATATTCTAATATTTAAAGAAAAATTAATATTTAAAATTATTCAACATAAAAGTAAACTGAATTATTAAGGTGTTAAAATAATTGATAACACTCTAGTTTTTACTTTATATATTTGTATGCAAAAATGTACTCAAAATAACTTAACTATTGTCACGTCGAGCTTTTTTGTCCACTCGCAACCTCGACTCACAAAAGGGTATGGAAAAATTTGGAAAAACAACTGGTAGCTACTCTTCTGTATTTTCCTTGTTGCCAACTTGTTAATATTATTTATATATACTATATATTTATAAATTCTACCAATCACAAACCAATCGTTAATACTTGTAGTATGTTCAAAATTAAAAAAAAGGACGCGCAATCCTTGATTTAATATATTTTTTATGCATCAAAGTCATAATTAATAATAATCCCCTTTTTGAGTTCATAGTACGTCAGCTGCTTTAAATCAAAGGAGTCAAATGATGAGAATCAGCTGAAGGGAGAATACAGTGTGTTTTTGTTTATCCCAAAAAGCTCGTCGTGTGTCTAGTCACCCATGACTAAAATTTATTAAAAACGGTAAAAGTTCATGAAATGAGGAAGAAAAAATCAATATTTCTACTTTTCATACCAGCCTAAATTAATATAGACATATCATAAATATTCACAAAACCCTCATATACTAATCGATTAGAGTAAAAATATCCTAATCTAAGGAATGCATAACTGATATCAAGCCACGTCAAGTCTAAAATAACTTATTTTAGTTGTGGTCAAGTCTTCGAAACAGATTCCCCTGCAAGCTACTCAACTCCCAGGCAAATGTAAAATTAATCTGTATGTTTAATGTTTGTATACTAATTTTAAAAGAAAAAAATGAGTTGTTCATATCGTCCATCTAAATGTTGTGTAGATTTTCACTCAACTTTGAGCAAAAATTTGCTAGAAATCAAAGACTCACAATAGAGCTACTAAAGTAATAGCGCACAGAAAGATTACAAAATCAGCTGAAATCCTTTTGTACGCTACTACTTTAGTCTATTGCAGTTGTTTTTTAGTAGTTCTACCGCGAGTCTTTGATTTCTAGTGTACTTTTGCTCAAAATTGAATGAAAATTAATATTTTATTTAAACGATTTCTTCTTAGTTAAGGATTCTTATTGGGCGCTTGACATCTCGCTTGAAAGCTGTGAGTTTCGGCTCTTTTATGCATCCCTTATGTAATATTCAAAAAATTATTAAAGTACAAAAGATTTGGCTGACTTTTGGGCCTACTTCTGTCACCTACGTCCTCAGGAGTCCCTTTAGGTCAAAACAAAGACTGGAAATTGAATTTTCATTAAATACACTTGTGGACCATTATTTTTTAATGTATAAATTGAGTCTTCTTTTTGGCTTAAATTGAAGTTGAAGTTCGAAAATGGGCCAAAAAAGCTAGAAAAATTAGGGTTTGATTTCTCGAAAAAATGTCGGACTCTCTAAAATTTTTTATTAAAAAATTTTAAAGTGATTTTGTAAAACTGAATAACTTTTATTATACTTATGCCCCTTAGGATTTTTGAATGTTGACCAATGTAATTACATTCATATAATAGTAACATAGAAATACTCAAACATTTTACAAACATACATCATAAATATTTCCTACCCAGCTCCCTCATTTTTACAAGTTTCAATAATACTTTTACATATATACGTATATAACTCTCTTGGTTTATTTTCCAAACATCATTTATTATTACAATGTATGTTCATAATATCTATGCTGTATGTAGTTTTGCTTAATGGTTTACAACTTTTTCCCTGAATGCATATACCATCAAGGTATCTATATTCTACATAGATAGAGCCTATCATATATATATATATATATATATATATATATATATATATATATATATATATAAACATTAATGAATCATTACAACTAAATAAACACATAAATATATTATATCAAAAATAGGTCGTTCATATGCTCAAAACTCAAAGCAAACTTACTTACTTTGTACCATATTTAAGCATCATTCTATAACATAAAAAGTAGCAATATATATATATATATAGCTAAAAACTATTAAATAAACTTATTTTATAAGGCATTAAAGTGCCCCCCCCCCTCATGGTTGACTGGAAATTGACATTCTTTTTTTTGTGAGATATGAGTCTGAATATATATATACATATATATAGATAGATCTTTGTAAAATATTAAATAAAAGATTTATTTGTACCACATTTAATATGATGTGCATTTTTATATATTTTTTTATATCCTTATAGGTATTTACAAGGAACAAACATAAAAGACATTTTGCTCCCCCCCCCCCTTAAAGTTTGGTTGCCCTACATTCAAATCATACTCTCATTTAACTACTACACTTGGATTCTTATTTGATACATTTTCAACAGCTTATTAAGATCATCTGTGATGATAATGATTAGTGTTTTCATTCATCATAAAAGTAACCTAAGAATTAAGAAAATATTGTCATATTTAAAACCGAATAGTCATTGCATCAAATTAGTAAATATACCTATTAAAAATATAAGGAGAAAAATGAATAAATGTACTTTATTTCATAAAATAATAAGTTTTTAATTTTTTTTAAATAAACGCAGTTTTTGAAGCTGTTAGTTCATATATTTAACACCAGATGATTTTTTTTACTCATACTGAGTTATTCATTTATATATATTTTTACCATTTTTGATTGGTTTAGAAATGAAGGAAAATACTTAATGAAGAATATATGTATATACACATATATATTAATACACATTTGAAGTACAAATTTCAATTACACAGCAAGGGATCAGCAAATCCTATTTTTAGAGCAGTTCTACGAATGTAATTCTGAAATTTAGAAACAAATCGGAAATTTATTTCCTTAAACAAAGAGGAGTAAGTTTTGTTGTTGTTTTATGTTTAATTGAAACCACGTTGTCAACATTTTCATAATTGAAGTCCTTCATTTAAAAAGATAACAGATTTTGGTTGATTTTTCACAGAAAAAAACTTGAGAAACACGTATGTAAGTGACTGGGAATTTCTTCCTAAGGATACTTTTTTTTGTGTGTATATATATATAAACAGTTATTACAAAACCTTGTACATATTGTCTCTGATTGCTCTATATTAAAGAAAAGAAAGGCTTTTAAATTATATACTATTAGGATTTTCATCAATTCAAGAGTCAAAAAGAGCATTTATAGATTTAAAGTTTCAAATCTGGCCTTACTACAAAGAAAAGTTAATTGCAGATCCGTAATATTAATTTATAGAAATCATATGAATATAATATACAGGGTGTAAGGATCATTTTTAGATGGAAAAAACTACATCCTACATATGGTAACTAAGTTACAAATAACCGTTTACTCTTAAAGCGGATAATTAGATTTAAATGTCAAACCTGCATTTGAATTAGTTGTACAGAGAAAAGTTGAAAAAATCAATACTTTACTTATGTACCCTCAACTGTTGTACAAAAGGAAAATTAATAGTGAGTCAACCAATAGATCTATTTTTTGATTGATTCATAAGCAAAATAAATTTAAAATAAAAAAAAAAACATTATTCAAAATAGATCATTTTGTTCGTTCTCAAATTGTTTTTTTTTTTCTTTTTAAAAATGATCGACTTATTGTAAGAGTGTGTGTTTTTGAAAAATAAAGAAAATCATTTTTAAATTATACAAATATTTCAATTTCATTTGAACATATACATAAATATATGTATAACGTGACGAATTTCTAAAAAAAAAAAAAAAACTTCAATGATCAATTCCTATTTGAAAATGTTTTGGTCTTATAAACCTATTTTATAGACCTTGGTAACAAGCATTAAATATTCTTTTATAGTATACTTTATTATATAAAATAATAGAATAAATTCCATTACTTTACATATATAGTTATCTATGTAAGTGGATATACTTTTAATGTACGTAACTCAGAATATTGCAGTGTTCATGGGTATTTTTTATACTACATAAGTATGAAAAAGTAGATGTTTCATTTATGCTGAGAGCAGTGTTTCTCAATAAATGGAGCACAGCTCAAAAATATATGGCCAAAAGTTAATTATTTACATAATTAATCATCTTTGATTTGAATCTCCGGTACAATAATGAATGAACATTATATATCTCTAAATTCCCCCAATTATATAAAAAAGTAATTAGATTTAAAGACAAAAAACTTCAAAATGTTAAGACCGATCCAAAATCGGTTGATCTCTAAGAAAATCAGGTACATTTCCTTGTCTAAAAGGATCAATAAAAATGTATCATTTGTAATGTATGTAAATTTGACAAATTTGAAAATTGTTATTAGGGTAAAAATGAATAATTAAGGGAAAGAGAGAAAATTTTCAAAAAATGACTTTTCTGGTCAAGTATGCGTATTCAAGGGTTAAATAAATTTTAACTTTTTTAATTTTTTTTGATTTTCGTATAAAAGACATGGAAAATGATTGGCAAATATTTTTAATAATAAAGGGTCCATTTAACATTTTTAATTTTGATAGCTTATCTAAGCTCAGCAGTCATTGTTCGATAATTATTATTGTGTTATTAAAATTTTTAGTAAATGACTCATAAATATATTTGGAATGTTTTTAACTAATATACATATGTATATGTAGATGGTTAGAAAAATTAAAAAAAAAAACTTACGTCATGAGAATAACTTTATCCTGAGCCTTGCACTCGTTTCCAATGACAATTAATTTCTCAATCATGTTAGTATTCTCTAGAAAGTCCAATCCATCGACATAATTAAAGTCATCACATACTAAAATCTGCACAAATAAAAAATAGTTGATTATAATATATGTAGTTCACATTTTCTATGTTCTTTAAATAATGTATTTATTTAAAAAAAAAAGAAAAGAAAAATGATGAATATTCTATTTGATTGAAATACCTAATGGATACGCATCTCAAAAATGAACCTCATAATAAAAAAAATGAGTAGGTATAATTAGGTGTTATTATTATTATTATTTGAAATGCAAAAAATAAAAAATGAACTGAATAACCATAATAATCTTAAAATCCTTTCTGATGCAACATATATATATATATATATTAAATTTCCATTCATTTAAATTGCGTTCGTTCAACCCAGAATATATACTTCTACATACAAATAAAGGAACAAACATACGTGAGACATACATACATATAAGCCAAACCAATGTACAAATAAATCAATGTTTTGACAAGGCCTTACTGCATTTTTTTTTTTTTTTTGTACATAAAATTATAAATACGTTTGGTGAATAGAATACATAGAATATTGAATGGTGTATCAGCAAGGATGAAAATGTATTTTTTTGTCAGCTGTCAATCTTTTTATATTTGGCTCATATTAATATTCTGATCCATGATCTGATCAACTCTAATTATTATTTATAGTTAACACTCTCCTTAATTCACTGGATTTTTTTTTTTGAAAACCCAGAGATTTGTTGACTCTTTCTTAACGTCTAATTTTTATTCATTATTATATGGTTGTTGTTTTTTTTGCATTTTCTGAATATTCTAGGAGTTATTTGTAAATATTCTATGTTTCAACTCTTTTGTATTGAAATTTTGTTGTAAAATAATAATCATTATTGCATTATAATTGACCTTGGATGTAGAAATTTACACAAAAGAAGGAGTAAAAGACAAAATAAAAGAAAACAAAATCTTTTACTTTATAAAAAATTTATTCGTTAATTCACAAACTATTTTTGGTGTCATCAAATTTTGTTAATTTTGCCTCTCATTTTTCAAAATAAATCCTATTTAATACTTATTTGTTTCACTCAAAGGATTCAAAATATCAGCTGAGAATATTGTAAAAATCATTTTTATATGTACAAAATTGAAAAGTACTACAATATGTTTTTTGAAAGACAAACATTGATATAATGTAGAATAATGTGAACCTTTTTAAAAGTTTTGTTAATACGGCTTTATGGTGAGAAAAATACGTTCCCACGTTAGGATTTAAAAGGAAAGCAACAGAGGGTTAAGTGGGAATTTAACTTTAAGATAATTCACTGACTATCTTCTGATAGAATAAAAGGTTGGGAGATTTAATATATGTAGATCACTATGAAATATATGAGTTTATTAAAATTATTAAAGACTTTTTTTCATTCTCCTATGCACAATATAAACTAACTTCATAAATACTTCTACTGAATACTAATAAAATTAAATATATTTAATATTTAAAGAATGAAAAGGTTTCGTGATTTTTTTATATTTAGAATAAAATACATATATTTGAGTAAAAAGTTTGTAAAACTTATAACTTTGAATTAAGATATCTGCATACTTAACTCATGATTTTAACATTTTATTTAAATATTAATATATAGGTAGATAGATTATAAACATTAAAAAAAAAAACTTTATAGCAAATTTTATTATAAATAAGATTATGTTTTATAGAGTTATTCCATGTTTGATATATCTCTATGCATATAAATTGTACAGTGACATAAAATATAGTATCTAAATATATAATTTTATCTTTGCTAAATGGTTTTTCAAGTTCTTTGTAAAATAAAAAAATTGTGAGCAGACTATAAACATAATAATTTTACAGTAAAAAATTCATCAAAAACCCTCAAATTTACATGTATATACAAATGATACAAGCATGTTTTTTGGGGGTTTTTTTTGTAGCAAGTTCAACTACTAAAGTTTAAGAGTACAAAAGGCTAGCTTTGACTAAATAATTAATTACAAATAATTTTTGAAAGACGTAGATTCTTTTCAAAAGACATTTTCATATTGATCTGAGTAGTTTATAAACTTACAATGTACAGATGTAATAATTTCTTTGAATCGGATGAAAAAAAAACCTATTGGCGTTATTCACAACTTATTTTTATTATTTAGTTTTTAACCCTTCGTCACTAAAATTTGGATTTTTTGCACCCTTCATTTTATTAAACTGTTTTTAATTTCATTTTATGTACATTTCATTATCTGCATTTTTTGAGTATGCTTCTAAAAAATCCAATCAAAATGAATGCAAATAAACTCTTTTTGAAATATTGATATGTTTTTCAACAAAAATCAAGGTTTAGTGAATATATAATTTATTTCCTTTATTTTGAATTCACTCTTTTCTTTTTGTTTTTACTTGTCGAATTCTTCTTCTTTCAATGTGAGGTGTAAAGTAATAATATTAAAAATTAATTTATACTCAAAATTCCTTTAAAGTAATAAACATTTCCTGGAATTTTGTATTAAATAAAAAAATAATTTTTCACCGCCGAATAACAAATTATATTTTAAAGGGACTTCTAAATAATACTAATTTCAAAACAAGGGGTATTTTTTTCTTTAAGTATTAAAAAGCATTTTCTTTTAGTATTATACGCAATTTAGTTGATATGTCAGACTTACTTGAAAATGTGTTTATTAGTATTTTTTAATTTTGTACCCTGCGTATAATTAAAGGATAAAATATTTCATAGATATATTGAAAAACTCGTCTTATAACATATCAAAATGACTTATTTTGTGTTTGTAGCAACGTTGACTGATATTGATTGTTATTAATTGACAAAGGAGGTGTTTAACAAATTACCAAATTCCTCAATGTAAAATTTCTTTTTTTTTTTTGGTTCAAAATTAAAAAAATTATAAAAGTTTTTTTTAGTTGAATTTTATATTCCCTCAATGCTTCTAATTATATTAATATACTTTTCAAAACTTAATGCACAGTTAATAAAACTCATTATTTAACCCATAAATGAGATGTCAAATACTAATAAAAACTATTGCTCACTGATTCTTGTTGAACAAAAAAAACAAAAACAAACTTCTTAATTTAATTAATGAATAAATGTTAATGCTTCAATGTTAAATTTTAATAAGTGATTTTTTTTTTTTTTTGCAAAAAAAATACATTAAAAAAACCTTTGATGACTCAAAATTCATTGGGCTTTCAATTAGATTAAAATGTAAATAATTTCATAAAATAACTTCAATTAATGATTTTTATAACATTTATTTATGTACATTGAATTTTTGTTCATAATGAAAGTCCATGTTTAATAAACTATAAATAATTTTGAAGTCATGGAATGGAAAAAAGTAGAGAGCCTTTACATTTGTAAGGTATTCTCACAAAACCTTACCAAAATCAGAAATCGTTGTATTTGTATTTGCATTCATTTTAACTGGACTTTTTGGAGTAGATTAAAAAATGCAGAAAATAAAATGAGAAGCAGTTTAATAAAATTTAGGGTACAGAAAATCCTAGTTTCAGTGACGAAGGATTTAGAACAAAATAACAAAAACAAGCTGTGAATAAGGTCAATAGTTTTTTGAACGATTTCTCATTAGACATCCGATTCAAAGACATAATTTAACTAGATTTGTGCATTGTAAACTTTGATTCCTTGTCACAACAAACCCTTACAACACATGGAAAATCCAATGAAACATCGTTACAAAATACATTATTTATATGATGTATTAGAATTTAAATCTTACAAATTATATGTTATACATATATTTTGGACCTCATTTTAAGTTAAAATAAAATAAAAAAGTTTATTTTTATACTTTTCAACATATAGGTAGGTAGTATATGCATGTAGTCAAACACAAGTCACTCTAACAAGAGAGATAGACAACATACATAAATGTACATATATATATATTTTCAAAAAAACTTGGGTGTCATTTAAACAAACATTAATTTATAAATAAATAAGAACAAAAAAATAAATAAAAACAAACTTTAAATGAACTCATTTAAAACCCTAAAAAAAAATAAGTAAAGAAAATGTTAAACAGTAGGAACTAAAAAAAATATATACATATACGAGAGAGTTTTTTTTTTTTTTTTTTCTTCAAGTAATTAAACGTCTTTCCCTCTTTTCATAATGATGTTACTACCTACATATAGCAATAGTTCATTTGTTATGTTGCTGTTCTTTTTTTTCTTCTTCTTTTTTAAGACAAGTCAAGTTATGACTATGATGAAGGAATACAAATTAGGCACAATAATTAACCAAAAATAATTATTTTGAAAAAATAATAGTTGTTTTTTTTTTGCAAATTATGGGTAATTTATGCTTTCTAATGTAAATAGATTGCGAGCCAAGTGTTGATAATATGTGAAACAGGGAAGGAATATTCTCATTAACGTGTAGAAATGGTTCAATATCTTTCCTTCCAGCTAATTAACTCTACGATTATTAAAAAAAATGACCACTCAATATAAAAACAAGCCACACTTACTTGACTAAAAAAAAAAGGAGTCGGGACTATGTACGCACTGTCATAAATTATCATTATTCCTTCATTAATAATTATCAAAACTATTCTGATTTTGATTATTTAAAGGCCCTACACATTAAGCTTGTGGGTACCAAATATTCAAGGTCATAACTTTTTTTTTAAATACTATGATTTATTCTTTTAAAGTATTTGAAATATTCATTCCAAGTCTAAGAAATTGTCATGCACTCTCATAGGCCCTAAATTTCATTTAATCACGAACTCATAAGTATTTCTCTCAACCCATCTCAGAAACTTGCGATTAAAGCCCATAATTGACCCATAAATTATGCCAAAGAAAGATATGGACATTTATGTACATATAGTTATGAGGTAAAAAAATTTATGTTGAAAATGTTCTCATTTGTCTAATTTTGGTTTGTGATTGTTTTGGGGTGTAAGAATTCACATTTATTCAATAGATGTTTTATTCACAAATACTGAAACTTCAAGTCTAAGATTATTGACCCATAGGCTCTCCTCTCCCCCCTCCCCTAAATAAGTATTGAAAAAATGTCTACTCCTTGGTAAGATTTATTAATTAGGAACTACACAAGAGTAACAATTTTACAGAAATGACTTGGATAATAATAATCAACATTGTCAGTTAATCCAGACTCACTCCAAGCTAATCTTTCCACATGAATTAAACTGTGTGGAAAACGAAGTTAAACCTCGTTTTAGAATGACTAAATCAAATTTAGTCAAAATATATTACATTCAATCCAAATTTAAAAAAAGACAATTTTAATTCAAAACATTCGCTATCTGAGGTATTTCTACAATGAATTATAATTGTTCTTAATGATGAGTGTAACTGGGTGTGACATGTGATTATTTGACAGAACTAAAGTAGGACTTTAGTTTGGTCTTTATTATATTAGAGATCATTAGTGTTCTAGATGAAGATAAGATGTCAAGATCTTTTTAAAAAAGGAAAGTTGTGGGTGAAAAAATGGAAATTTAAAAAAATAACAATAACTGAGTAACTCAAATATTAGACAAAATGTATACAGGAAATTTAATTTGTATTTTTTTCATGGATTTTATAGACAAATAGTATATGTTTATATTTATGAATGGAAGATGAAAAAAACTCTTAAAGCAGAAATACAACCCTGGACAGATATATATATCTAACGACCAAAATGTTTATTGAAGACGATACAGAATTTTATTGAAATAAAAATAAGCCATTATTACATTTTTTTTTCTCGCTTTTTGTTCAAATAAAAAGTTAATGTGCACTGCAGTGAACTTATTTATATGGATCCTATATTTGTTGGTTTTTAAATTAGCAACAGTCCAGATATATCCAAAAAGCGTTGCTAAGGCAAAATAATAGTTCTTTACGTGGATAAATATTAACAAATATGGAAAATCTACAAATATCTAACAATAGAATGAACCATATAAAATACTTTTTGCACTCAGTATGGTTGAGTCCAACTCTTTGTATCAATTAACATACGTAGTTAATTATGGTTTGCTTTAACTAAATATGAATAAAATATCGTATTAGTAAATATTTTTAGAGAATAGGCAATTAAATATTTAGTCATAGAAATATAGATATTTGCATCTAGCAATCGGTTGTCATATCATGATAGTTTCTTTTATGAAAAAGAATTGATATTGATATGTTATTATCTTTTGATTTGTCTGCACATAAATCTTGTCAACAAAAATTGGAAGGAAAGTAAGAAAGCTCATAGGGAACATTTCATAGTTTATGATCCCTTTTAGTACAAACACATTCTGAAATGATTCATATTTGGTCGTTTACTAAATATAAAGCGTTTTTATGTGAGGCCATCTTTTTGAAAGTCACCCATGTTGGAGGTATAAACAGCCCAATTTTAATTAATAATACAAATGTTTGTGTCTATATGTATATACAACAGTTTAATTTAGTTATTTAGTTTTTTCTACGTTTGGAAGACATTAATTGATATTTTCTCAAGATTTTTCGAAAAGCACATACAGTTTATCAAACAATCTGTTATGTTAATGCAACAACTCTATCAGTGTTTTTAAACTATTTTTACTTGAAAGTAGACACATTAAACAAATAATAATAATCATTGATTCATGAAACAAATATTAATTTAATGACATAATTCTCCTTTTGCTGGTTTTTTTTTATCTTTCATTGGTAAAGAAATAATTTTGTAAAGCATATATTTGAGTCTTTTTCTATCATGTGAAATAGAGCTGAATGTTTATAAAATTGAAGTGATTTAATGGAAATAATCAATACAATTTTATGTGTAGAATGAAAACATTTAGAAAACCATTTAGGAATAGAATTATTTTGAGCAAAAATCAAGATACATCTCTAGAAAGATTAAAGATAATACACAACCTTTCACAGGAAATGGCAAACGCCTCTGTTTTCGAATGGTAAAAAAAACCTCCTCAATGGGAGCATCAAAACAAAATAATTCAGACCTAATAGAGCAGGGATGGACTGAAAACTACAGTTTTAGAAACATTGAGTACTTATTCTTTGTTAGATCTTTTTGGTGAGATAACATAAAAATAGCACACAGCTGATCTTAACATAGAGTCTTTAATTAAACATAGCATAAGTATCCCTCTCACAAACCTTATAATAGGTGAACCACCTCTCTGTAGACCACCGAAGATAGGGTCCCACGAAGGGCTCGTTCCTCAAATTTGTTGACTCCCTCAAAGTTTTAAGTTCCTACTTTACAAATTTATGTTGTTACTCCTGGACCCAAAAGGGAAAAATCAACAGCTCAGTCTGCAAGAGGCTTTCTAATCATGTGCTCTGAACCAATGCATCTTCTAAGACCTCATATACTTTTAATACAGAGCCCCTGATTTACGTAATGGGTCGAATAAAGCAGAATTTACACTAAATAGAATTTTTTTTCCTTTATTCATATCGACTTCTCATTAGAGTCAATATTAGATGCATTTAAAAATAGATAAACCCGTATACAAATAAAAGTTAAAGACAAAAAGTAATGGGTTCTTTTTTCATAGAATTTGCTCCAGGGAATTAATAATGAATTATTAAAGAATCAGTTTTTCATTTGGCTGAAAGGCAGATTGAACTCGTTTGATGATTACAATAAATATATATACTGAGTTGTTAAATTGAAAAAGGTATTTTTATGTACATAATTAATGTTGACAAAGATATGAAAGATCTAACCTTTCAATACACATACCTAATGTTATAGTCACTTTCTATGTGACAATTTTTTGTTGTTTTGCTGCTGAGGAGATTGCATTTCAAAAGATTCATGTTTCAATCTATGCATTTAGTTTTGTTACAAATGTCTTTTATATATGTTTGCTTGTATGTAACACCTTTTTTCATTCAAGATATCTAGGTTAACAAACAGAAATATTATTACTCATAACTTTAACATTAAAAAAAAGGGCAAACTTGAGAGAGGAAGAAGAATTTGATATTTAACTTTGAGATGTGTAGATAATTTTTTATTTGTTTTTTGTTTTTTCACATGAAGTTAATTAAAATAATGACAAAATAATCAAGTCATGCACAGAGACAAAAAAAATAAAATATGAAGAAACAAACCTTTGTTTTAGCTTCCCGCATTTGAATCTCTAATTCATCTGGAGACAGCTCACAGTTAACTGGCATTACAATCCCTCCACATGTCCAAGCACCAAGAGCAAGGATCCAATACTCAACAAAATTCGAACAGTAGAGAGTCAAAACGTCCCCTTTAGCAAAACCATTTTTGGTCAGACCCGAAGCTACTTTGTTCACAAGGGAATGAACGTTTCCATAGCGCTCCATACGACCAATGGATAGATCCTTGATCCAAATCTTATCAGGTTCCTTCTCACCAATTTTTTGTAGAATAAATTCATGGAAATTGTGTCTGAAAAATAGTTTTAAAATGTTATTAAGCAAGTGTTTTTTATTTTATTTCTTAAAAAATAAAAACTTGTGAAATTGAAAAAAAATTTTTTTTTATTAAAAAAAAAACAACGTGTAATAACAAGAGTAACATTTTGAGTTGAAACTCAATTGCTCAAGGCACTAATAATAATTAAAAAAACTTCATGGTGTCTCTCAATCTTTCTTTTCAAAAGAGACAACACAAGGAAGTAATCATATTAACATATACAAATATAGAGGGAATTTATTATATTAGTAAGTCAATTTGTCCACTCCTTACCTCTTAGTATTTGTAGATTGAACATTGATTTATTAAGCTCAAATTTTAAAAAAATTAGAAAATGAATCATCAATCTATTTTAAATACATAATTACATCTCAATTATCAGACCTAATCGGCCAAAATTATAGTAGAAAAAAAGCCAATTGACAAATTTAATGTAGTTTTTTGTGTGTGTATGTGTTATTTGTAATATTAAATATGCTCAAACGGGCAATAGAAGCAAACATGATTATCTTCTAACATATATCAAGCTCTTAGGGTTTTCTTTTTTTTACAGAAAATACAATAAAAAATATCCAACACATGCTTCCACAATTAATCAGTTAAATAATAAAAATGATGATTTAGCAATTATCTAATTGACAATAGATGTCAAATTAATTTTCTAAATGACAATCATAACGATTGTAATAACAATAATATGTAACAGTACAAAAAGTTCCAAATATTTTTTTTTTTTTTCTTTTTCCCATATTGATGGATTTTCATTTGATGACATTATCTTTTTGGTTTGCCTTTGGGTAGAATTCATATTAATTAGATATGTCAAATAATTATCAAATGGAATAATGTTAATGATATGCAGAGCATATATAGGTCGGCATAATCATTATCCCTATGTTTTCTATTTCTGCATGAATAAACATAATTTATATAAACTGTACTTGAGGGATTTGTAGAGTACCTAATTGTTAACTTTGTTTTATTAAAATGAAATTTAACAAAATTATAATATGTAAAGTTAAAAACCAGTGGTATACAGCTCTTTAAGGGTGACGATGTATGTCGTTGTCTTTGCTAAAAAGATTTTTAGACTCAGTCTAATTATAAATTGAATAAGAATTTAAAACATATTAGTTCTAGTAAAAAGAGATTTTTGCAATTGATGGCTTTAGTATGTTGTATAAGTGCGATTATATTACGCTAGATGGTGGTAGAAAGAGGAGATTTCGTACTGAAGAAACTTATAGAGCAGATTTGTGATGGCCTGACTCAATATTGTTTGAGTGCGCGTCAAAGAAGGCCCCGAGCAAGGAGAAAATACGCTATTTTCTACAATTTTTACAAAAGGCGAAAACGCAAGTCCTGCAGCTGAAAAAGTGAATAGTGTTTATGGTCCTTATACTGTAACAGCCAATTATGCATAATTTTGGTTTCGTCGATTTCGTTCCGGTAATTTTGATGTCAAAGATGCACGTTGCTGTGAAAGGCCAATTGTCGAAAATGTCGATAAAGTAATGGAAATCGTCGAGTCTGACCGTAATGTAAGCACTGCTTCGATTGACCAGGAGGTAAACATTGAATTATTTTAACTACACCAAATAAGGCCTTCAATTTCATGCAAAAAATAATAGATTTCTTTTTATTAGATCTAATATAAGGAAAAAGAAGCAGAAATTATGAAAAGTTGAAATTCCTGATTGATTTCTTTTTATTTCATAAATATAAGTAATCCAAGATTTTGACCTATGTCGGTCAATGGTTAGCTTTATATTCAAATAATTATTCAAGGTATGGTTTGAGTTATTATGGAATTTGATCGATCGTTTAGAGTAGATACATGAGTTAAACCAGGGGTGTCCAACATACAGACCGCAGGCCAGAACCAGCCCGCAAGGAGGTTCAATCAGGCCCGCAGGATAATTTGAAAGTGGAGAAAATACATGAAAAACATGGATTATTTTTTTTAATTAAATATAATTCATGAATTATCCGCTAGGTGTGCATGATTATCTTTCTTTATAAGTCTCATGTAATTTCATGTTAAGTTCATTATTATAATTTTGGATACCATTTACTTAAAGTTTGTGCAATTTTGTGAAATGTTTTGTAAAAGTGTTGTTCAATAAGTTTTTAGTTAAATTTAACAATGTCCTTGTTCTTCTTTAAATCAAAACAAAGGGAAGACATGATATTTTGGTTATTTAATGCTATGTATGCTAACATTTTAATGGTCCGGCCCACGAAATCTACCTAGAGTCGTATGTGGCCGGCGATGAGAAATGAGTTTGACACCCCTGAGTTAAACAATTAAATTGGCCGATTCTAGACCGTTTTATATAAATTGATAGTCGATCAAAGTTGCCGTTGACTACCGATATTTTATGTATCTAAAAGACAATATAGTCGTTATTGATCTAAAAAAAATCCTTATTAGTTGAGTTCTAGATGAAAGCCTTCATTAAGAACGTATGACGCTTCATTGGGGTCTTTTAAATTGGTAATTTAATCCATCATATTCAAAAGTTGTTGTTTTTTTAATTTGACAGGGTCATTTTTAAGTGCAACTTCCAGTATTTCTGCCAAAGGTTTAATCAGAGTGTTTTATGAATAGAAATGAAATATATTGGATTGAAGTATAGCATGTCAATCAGGCTCATTTTTTAGAAATATTATTCTAAAATTTTTTTTTGTGTTGAAGGGTCACATATGGGATCTATGAACAAATATTTAAGAAATATTTTTGTTTTGTTCTTTTATATAACTTATCCTTTTTCCTACTTTTTAAAAGGAAATATCATTTATTCTTCACTATTATTAAGAGATTGAAAGAAGTTTTTGTTTTGTTTTATTTTCTTACTGCGTTTATGTTTGCATTTGTTGTTTTATTGAAATATGAAACACATCAGGCAAATTAGATAGCATGGTTCTCCTTAGCTACAAAGAGAAATAAACTTTTTCTTTAGTAGAATGCATGAGTTTATGTGTTATTTCGTATCCATAAGGAGTATCTAGTTCTGAAAAACCTTTTACAAAAAAGTTTTTGATTTCAGTAATGTATCTATGTAGGTATATTTTCTTTTCCTTCCATATATAAACTTATATTTTGTATACATATATTTTCCATTATTTGCAAGAAAGTATAAGCATTAGTTTAAATATCAAATAAATTGTATAATTATGTCTTTTAAATGAGTAGTTATAAACAGCAATGGATAAATTCCTGGAATATATTTTCGAGCATAAACTTCTCAGCAAATTTTAGGTTTGTAAACCCACTGAGATTCCAGTAATTTTTTACATTTAGTACGTACATAAAAAAAGACTGTTTTCACGTGGCATCATCCCTTTCAAAATTCTTCATCTTGAAGGCATAAAAAAATCAAAATTGAAGCAAGAGGACAAACCCTTTCTCCAATGCAACAAAAGATGAAGTTCCCTTCAGATATTTAAATTTTTTTTTTTGCTGTAGATTTTACAAATACATATTTATATCACTGTATGAGGAGGGAGCTGCCTTATTTGTCCGTTTTAATATCAAGCCGCGAAGCAAAAGCAAATTGTGTATACTCAAAAAAATAACATTTAAGTTATCCAAATTTCATAATGATAGCTTAACAAGGATGTTGAGAAGGATCATTTAAAATTTTGCCCTTTTTTGAAGCTATCGAAGGGTATAAGCCCAACTATGTGCGAATTAAATGTATTTTTGTCCCATCCTGCATTTTTAATAAATTATGTTAATTAAACACAATATTTTTTTTTCATATTTGTTCTGTTATTTAATAAGTTTTAACAATAGAATATAGAAAACATAAATAATATTTAATTAAGAATATGTTTTTCATTATAACAATTTGCCCATATATTTTAGATCTTCCACAATCATAGAGCAAAGCATGGACTGTAAGTTGTTGTTTCTTAGTCCCTATCGGGCCTCACATAACTTATAAATACGCAAGTTAAACGTATGTGTGTGATTTTTATTCGTTAAGTAGCATTGTTATTGTTGTAAAGCCAGGTAAAAAACTGTTGTATTCATAAAAGGCATTATCATCAAGAAAAGTTATTTGGTGACGGTGATTGGAATATTCTGGGCGTTTTTGGCGTATATCTCTGTCGTTGGTTGCGTGCACCATCAACTGTTTCACTGTGTTTTTACAACTTGTATCAAATCATACCTCACTGATCCCAGAAGACACTCAGCATTACCTTGCGGCTGTTCTCCACGCTAAAATCACCACATGAAGCACTGTGTTATGCATGGATCATGTCTACCGTAAGCTTCTACAAGCATTTGATATGCTTCATGGTTTGATATACACAAAATTCGACATTTTAAAGAACAAAATTAAATGCATTGATGTATGAAACTTCACAAACAATGAACTGAGTAAAAAAATACGACATTTGGGATGGTTTAAAAATACTCCTAGCGACATCTGTTGCCTAATATCTTAAAGTCTCATTTCATAAACATAGATCTAATATATAACATATATATTGTTTTTTTTTTAGAATGTAGGATTCTCCTCCAAAATATTTTTTGTTTTTGTTTTGTTTTTTAATTGCATTTTACATACTAATTTTGTTGCGAGAATCTCCATAGAAAACAACAGAGTTATGTATAACTAATAGCAGAATGTAAACAAAACTAATTTGCAAAGATTATCAATCTTATATAAAATAAAAATAACCCATTGTTTTCTTAAGCATGAGCATTAGAAACGTAAAAAAAACTTACTTTTGTATTTCATTTTCCCGTTTCCAAGCAGAGAACTTAATAATTCCAGCTGTGGAAATCAATCCTTTGTAGCGTGCTTGATTTGGACTCGATAGCGTAGAAACAAGCCTGTAATTAAATATACAACTTGTTAAAAAGTATTTTGAATTGAATTTCTACAAACTAACACATTGGCTCTTAACCTTTTTTAAAAAAAAATAATACTACAATCACCCTTAGGTTGAGAACCCTTGTAATATTTCAACGAAGACATTCGATCAAATGAGTTAAATATGTAAAATTAGTGTCCACGAATATTTGCTATTAATAAATGGATATATGATCTACATATTTACTCTTTCATGAGGTGTGTAGACGCCACATTTTATGAAGTAAAAACAGTTCCTTTTCTTCTTCTTTTTATTATTACTGTTTTATGTTTATCTCGTATATCTATATTTTTTGCAGAGGAAGCAACAGATGATATTGTAGTAGAAAGTGCATTTTTACAAGAGTTTATTTTGCAAAATTGCATATCTGTTATATTTGAAAATGAAGATTAAAAGGTAAAAATATAAAATACCTTGGATTGTCTAAATATTAGTCAAGGATTAAGAGTCTCAAGTGCTCCCTTGGACAAAATGTATTAGCAAATGTGTGTTACACGAAGTAACGATACGGGTTTTTAGCATAAAGTAAATACGGTCATGATTTATTTCTTCTTAAACTATGGTCTGAAATGATATTTCTCTCATAATTTGATGATGTCAATTGGCATTTCAAATGAGCAAACATCCTCTTACTTGTCGTCATATAAAATTATAGCGTGACTTATTTGAATGTGTGAGACCCATAACATTCTCAATTCATAGACTCAAACTGATTTTTTGAGAAAGATTGAATTACAACCTGATGAGATCGACAATTGACTAAAACATCCAGAGGTAAAAAAAAATGGGCCAAGGTTCTCATTACCAATAGGACCATTGTCTATTATATCCTCATTGATTCCCATCCTTTCAGAACGATTGATGATACATCTACATAATTAATACTTTGAGTGCAAACTTTCATTCAAAGTATTGATATTTGCAAATTTTGCTTCGCAACAGAAACTAGTAGGTTCTGCCTACAAAGTTAAATAAATGTGTTAATGCATATGATACATGCATATATGTACTTGAAAAAAAAAGTCAAATAAACAGAGTTAATTGCATTTTTTTCCCCTGGAAGTATATGTAATTATATATAATTTATTGTAATGTAAACATAATTGAAAATAAACGGACAAGTCTGAATTTATTAAGCCATTAGAACAAATATTTCTCTCATTCATTTTTTAACAACAAATACACTACTATACACTACATTACATTATCCATGTAATTTCTTTCATTAGCTACTAAATTTAAAAGTAATGCGCAGTATTTGAAAGGCATTTCTGTTCCTACATTGCATTTGTATTAGATATTTTCAGTAAAAATATGTTTTGATAGAAACGAGTAGTTTTTATGGTAATTACAATCCTAAGGCTACAAACTGTTGTTTTAATATACTACCCTTCAAAAAGAATTTTGAATCTAAATTACAGTAGTTTTGATGGAGCTAAATTTGACATTTAGTCTGTACTAACGGATCTTACAACTCATTTAAAGTCATATGCATATTATGAAATTAACTTTAAATTATATTTTTGAACAATTGACATAGTTGTGTTCTCTTCAAAATTGATCCTCATTTTTGGACCATGGACTCACAGTTTTTGATTAAGTTTGAATTGCCTTTTCTTCAACTTTTACCTTCTACATGACCCATTAATATAACTTTATTAGGGGTGGTGATTAAAGTGTTAAAAAGAACAAAAAAAATTTAGCTCATCACATGAAATCATCTCAAAGGATTCATAAGAATAAAACTTTTTACCACAGTCTATAATTTTTTGGTTGTTCTTTTTTTAAGACAAAGTAGGGCTTTTCAAAATGAAACACGAAAGATCATATGATTCCATTCATGATATCATCAAATATGTATGAATAAGGAGTCAATATCATGTAGAGTACTGACTTTTAAGTATTAAAACATTACAAAAAGCATGGATCTAATTGAATATACTTCATAAGTTAGTTTAAATTATACATATATTTCAAAAACTTTTGGTAAACTTTGTTTTTGTTTCATTTAATATATCCATTTAGATTCTATCTTTTTTCTTTCTTTTTTTTAGTGTTGTCAAGGCAAAAAAAGGTTAAAAAAATCCTTTTTATTCTTAGTTGATAAGGCCTTATTATTATTATTATTATTATTGCTATGCAATAGAATCTGTTCAAGAATATATGAATATAAGGATATTATTCGTCTACAAAATAATGTCCTTTAGGCTAAGCTTTAGATAATTGGATATGCCGAGCACCGCTGAAAACATTGAGTGCTTATTCCTAAATAATATTAAAAAAAAGAGGCTTCCTTAAGGCATCTCATTAGTTTAGCAAGATAATTGAATTGAACTCTAAAAACACAGGTCAACGAATTTGAAATGCCGAAAACTCTAAGGGGTATAGATATAACAAGAGTTATTTAATTTTGAACGCTGATTTCAAATCTGTAAAAAAAAGATTTCAAGAGCTTGACAGTTTTTGAGAAATCAGATCCAACTTTTCGAGCTAATACGGCTAATGTTCCAACTCGACTTCAATTAAGGCCTAGAAGGATACTCATTTTGTGAAAAATAAATAAATATGAGCTAAGGGGGATTCTAAGGGCGTAGGAGGCGGGAGTAGGCCCAAAAGTTGATCAAAACGTTTGTACTTTAATAACTAATTGAATATTACATGAAATTGATTAATAAGGAATGCATAAAAGAGCTGAGTCCCACAGCTCTCAAACAAGATGTCAAGAACCTAATAAGAATAATTAACTAAGAAGAAATCGTTCATTTAATTGGCTGAAATTGCAGTTGAATCTAGAAAATGGGACAAATTAGCTAGAAAGGTAAAGTCCGATTTCTCAAAAACCGTCGGACTCTCGAAAAAAAACAATTACAGATTTGAAATCAGTGTGCAAAACTAAATGACTTTTATTATACTTGTACCCCTTAGGATTTTTGACTCTTGACCAGTGTTGTTAATTAGTAAATTCAAGATAGCTGATGTATGTATTAATGTCTTAGTTTATTATGTCCCTCAAACATATATTATTTTAAGATTAAGAGTACTCCATGTATGTACACCTATTGTTCTTGGTGAATTATTGGTGCCTGATATATTAATGGTTTCTTTTCTTGGAAAATTATACTTAATATTTGCACAATGATGTATAGCCCTTAATTTAAAAATATATACGTATATTAAAAGCATCCGTTTTAGATTAGAAGATAACTAATTTATATTATATTTTACATCTTTTTTAACTAATATATATATATATATACTAGCCTATTTAGCAAAATAAACTATCCCTTTAAATAGTCTTAACGTTATCCTTCAGGACGTCAACTATCTTTGAATAAATATAAGCAAAAAAAATTTATCAAAATAAAAACCCTGACTCCAATAAAAAAAATTTGTTTTAATTATTTTATTTTTAAAACAATTTGATGAAATTACTTATTTTTTTTTTTTTTTTTTTGTAGATTAAAATGTGTTCATTTTGCTTGAAAAATAAGTACTCAACATGATGTTCCTTTCTGTTAATGTTTAACTAAACTGTGAAGTCACTAAAAGCTTACTATAGCACTCATATCGACGGGGAAACATACAAGAATAAAAGCCTAAAATCATTAAGTTTCATTACAATAGGAAATAATACAAAAATAAAGACTTGAAATCAGTTGATAGTAGTCAATTACAACGCATTCATTTGAGCATAATTGATCTATTGATCTAAAGTAAATTATTATATTTACTCATTAATATTTATATGTATTTGTTGGGGAAAAAAAGACTTTTGATCAAATTTAGTACATGAGAATTAGAAAATAGACAAAACGTACATATATTACTTTGGGGGAAAAAATATCAGGAATCAAAAATCTTAATTTAATCATCAAAATTTCATCGCCAACAAATGCCGACCCAAGTCACAATTACCAACGTTTTTTTCCAATTTTCAAAATAGTAACAAAAAGTATCATTAATTCAATGATACTTACAGAACAGTAACTGCTGAGTTCAGATATGCTATAAAAATTTAAAATCCTATGATCGGTTTCTTGAGTAGTAATAGGCTATGTACCTCGAGAAATAAACCAATGTTTTTTAAAGTTTCAAAAGAATATTCATTCCAACTTTTTTGGTTTACACAGCAATTCTCACAATTGTATTTTAGTCATCATCTTTCAGACATTTAAAAAAAAGATAAATTCGATTTTAGCTCTTCACAAAAGAACGACATGTATCTCAAGCACACATGAATATTTTGACGTGTGTAATTTGGTACAGATGGCAAATAGGTTAGTCTCAACTTAAAAAAACAAAAATATATATCCCTACCAGATTCCCAAAAGTGTCCAGATATTTTTTTATTCATAGACGTACGTACCCAAATGGAATTAAATGAAAGGTAAACATTTATGTATTTTAAAAATGACTTACCCTACAGAGGAGCCACGGCGAGAGTTGGAAGCACCAGAAAATGAAGGAGTTGTCAAATTTCTCATCTTAAAACGAATAAATTACTGTAAGGCAATAAAAATATGAGGAGAAAAATTATTATATATCAAATGACAAATATATTTTTTATATTAAAAAATAAATGTTAATTTATGAATTATGAGGATCGATTATAAATAAGTTTCTTTCAATTTTTTTTTGATGACTTGGTATAAATATATATATATATATATATATATATATATATATATATATATATACATATGTATGTATATACATTTTTAAAAAACCTAATATAATTCTATAAGTATCATCAGTATCTTAACTTTTAATTGAGGCATATCACTTTTCATTTTTCTTAAATAATATCGAATATCAAATTACCTTATTTAAAAAAAATAATAATAATGAAATTTAATCATTTATTTACTCTGTTATAATGACGATGTGTGATTATTATTTTTTACCTATATTTGGCAATATGTCTAACGCAAATATATTTATATATATTGCAAAAGGAATGTTTCAATTACTTTGAATGTTACTCTATTCATTAAATAATAATTTGTGAGGAAAAGTAAGTAAAATAAAAAGTAAATAATTGAATTTAATAAACTAAATTACGATATTATGTAGTGTATATTTAATGTATCTCGCAACCTTTCTTCCTCAGAAAAAAAAAGGAGAAAAAAGACTCAAAATCATTTAATTTGTATGTACATAGTTAGCCAATTGGGAAACAATTCCTGATGTAATAAGACGCCAATAAGGGGAATAATTATTTGATATATTGATAGTTGCAATTATATAAACTTTAAAGTTTTTTTTAGCTGTTATATATTATATATAAAACTATAGTTTGTTTAAAAAAACCATTAAAAAATATATTTTCTACTCTATAATGAGCGTCATGAACTTGAATTGAATTTTAAATATCTCTATAATTATATTAGAAATAGTATAACAAAAGAATGGAATGAAGTGACAAATTGTCATAAGAGAGAAAAGTCCCTACATTGCAACTTTAAGAAGAATTTCAAGTCTTTTTGTTGCAAATACAAGTCCTTAAAGCTATTTATTTTTTACGTGCCCGGTAGTTGTCCAGTTGTCTTTATTTGTCTTCTTTCTTTTCTTTTTTTTTTGAAAGAGTAATTTATACCTTACATAGAAAAATTTAATGTAATTAATTTTCTCTGAAAAATACGTCATTCACAGACAAAAAAAATGTGAGTGAACATTTTAGAGCGAGTTACAATTTGTACTTGAATTTTGTCTAGAAGCAAGTCTTAAGTCCTTAAAATCTAGACTCGAGTCTAAGTTCTTATATGTAATTGATACATACTCATATTTGGATGAGGAATCTTATAAAAGGGATCTACGTACGAGAAGAGGTTGGGAGATACAAATAAATATCCCTTTTTTTTTTTAACTTTCTTTTTGACAAAATAATTTTAAATATTAATTCAAGGGATTTGAATTACACGTTTTTCTATTATAACATTGTATGTAGGGAGTGATTTGTAGAATAAAGTTCCTCACAAAACCTCATCAAGGATCCCTTTGTAAAAGAAGATGTGATAAGGAAGGAAAAAAAATCCTTTTTTTGCAGAACGTCGTCTTTGGATGCCTTTTTTAATAAATATTATTAATAATGATATAAATAAAAGCATTACAAAAGGGATTTGGTTGAGTATTTTCAAGAATAGAGAGAAAAGACTATAAAGGATTATTTTGTTTTTATTCTCATTAGTGCGATCTGCTTATGTGAAGATAAAGGAAATAATAATAATAATAATAGTATAATGATGATAATGAAGAAGGAGGGGGAATCTGTGAAATACGAGAGAAACACAATGAATTGAAAATAGGTATTCATTTTGATACATTTAAGTAAAAGAAAAGATTCAAATCTGTTAATGATACACACAAAAAAAAATATTCCATTATAATCTCAATAAACTTTCATTTTTAATTTATTCTTCCCATTGAATTACATATTAAATGCAGTTTTTACATATTTGTATGTATATAAACATATGTTTCATTTCATGAATCACAGGTGACCTTCTTTTTTTTTGCTTTTAAATATATATATAGATATAATGAATGCACTTTCTTTTGTTTAAAGTGTGTACATTTTGAAAGGAGATAAAAATTATTAATTTTGACAGAACTGTTCATTCGTTAGGATATTAATTAACTATTAAATATGTGTCAAGTCAACAAGAAAGGAAATTTGTTTTCAAATATTGAAAAGGAGAAAATCCACTTGTAAGCTTTTTTTAATTAATAAATATAACCAGGGGCGTACTGGGGCGAAAATTTCCACCGGGCAAAGAGTAAATATCTTGTACGATAAAGGCGCATTATGCTAAATCGAAGGGGCGCCTAGTAAAGATTTCAGAGGGGCGCACCGGTCATTGACCGGTTGACCGCCGGGCCAGTACGCCCCTGAATATAACGGCACAATATTTCGAAGTCATTTTAAGACCTATAGCGCACAGTTTTTGTTAAAATGTCACTTTATATCGAGGAACCAAGGGGAATTGTCGTCTTTCCAACAGAGCAATCGGATAAATGTTACGACTGAACAAGGAGCCGATATTGTCCTTGAAAGAAAGCCCATCTTTTTCATAGCCCCAGAGATGTTTTTAGTTAAAGTTGGCTAAAACCAGTTCATCTGTTGAAGAACTATTAAGAATCAACTTAATCTGCTATCATGCTCACACTGAATCATAGTAATAGTAACCACATAGTCAGAAATACCTTGATTGTGGCCAGTATAATACAGTTGCAGTTATTGGAGTCATTATTTCATTAATATAAATATACTATTAATACAAACGAAAGAGAATGTCTTCAAGAATATGAATGCAGTTCACACTCATTTTTGAAATACTTCAGAACAACTTGGTTTCTTGTTGAGTTAAACACATATATCTACATTGAAGCCCAAGGTTGCGTGAATAAATACAATATAAATTTGTACTTCAAGTACTTTAAGAATAAAGAGGAGCTCTCAATAGGGGGAAACTGTTAGAAATATTTTTTCTGTCCCTCCACCCTCTTGAACTTGATTCACATGAGTATCACTCTTATATAAGAGACCTCATAGGAAATGTTATTTATAAGTGTAGAAGTATTACTCATTACATATCAATACTTCATTTTACTCAATATAATTAAAGTTAATTCAACATTTGACACGTTGAATTTATTTTAAAAGAAATTTTTAATCGTTAAATAAGATGCACAGAGCATTACAACATTTACGTTTAAATCACAGCTTTTGAATTTAAAACTCTATATTTTAAGCTATAGATAAAAATTGTTAATGTAGAAATTTGACTAAGGAAAAACAAGGAATATGATGTATACGAGACGTTGAAAAGAGTTTTATTTTGGTTTTTTATAGAACTTTCTTTTACACAATCTTTTTTTTTTTTTTGTACTCAAAAGTGGACATTGTTACCCATTGGGAACACAATTTTAAAACTATTTGTTCACCAATAATAACTTTTTCCTGAAAATATCGTTTACCTACTTATTTCTTTAAAAAAAATTTCCTCTATTTCCTCTAATGTATATAAAAATCACATTGAATATTTTCTTACATATACAAAAGGGAACTTCTTCTTTTTTTTTTTCAGAAATGGTAAAATATTCTAAAGGATAACTGAATGTGATTAAAATTACAATGGATTGTCATTATGTAATGGATTGGATAACATTCTTTTTTTATAAAATTTTGTCAATGTATGTAGGTACCATATTTAAATGTCCTTAACCAAAAATAAATTGACAAAGGCTAAAAAATAACATAGTTGAAAAAAAAAATATGATTCTATTTGAATGATATGGACAAGGCTAAAAAGAAATTTAATGGCTCATTGGAATTGAAGTACTTTTACTTTCAGTACTTTGTAATTAGAGGGAGTTAACAGATTTTTAGAGGTTGCGTGTTTTACTTGTTGTTTTTATTTAGTTCGTGTTGGTTGTGGTTAGTTTTTTTTTCTGACACGTTTTAATTTTGACATCCTATATAAATACATAAATAAATCCAAAACATGTAAAACCAATAAAAAATAATTGAGTGACGCCATTTGGGGTATGAAGTGAGAAAGGACATTCTTGCTCTATATGTATACGCATATTTTCCCCCATAATTTAATTAAAAGAACAAAAACTTAGGGTACATATTCTTCTAATAAATAAATATATATATATATATATATATATATAAGTATTCAATATCCGATATATTGAGGAAATTGCTGGACTACAAACCTTTGCCTTTCAAATAAAACTCAATATTTTGAACTGAAGAGCTAGACTCGAATTTCTACGGAAGTAAGTATGATATTTCAAAACAGGAAAACAGGAAAAATGTGTCTGTTGCAAAAGGAAATGAAAAAAAAGCTAAAGTTTGTTTGTATATCTCAATTCTAAGAAAAGATATACATACAATTCAATACAAGGATATGTAAATAGGAATCTGCGTAGGAATAGGTTTGAGACATTTTTTAAGGAAGAAAAAAAAAAGTTCATTAAAATAATTGTATCTTTTGCAACAGGTATTATGAGTGTTTTTTTGTTTTTTGTTTTTTTAAATACAATGTTATGCTTCTGCATGGATTTATACTGAAATAAAACATTAAAAAAAGCTTGTAACTACATCATGCTTAGATATCAAAAGTAATAGCAAATTGTACAAATAAAGAGGTTATTATATATTTTTTGTATAGCAGACAGGGTTTCTAGGATATTCAATTATTATAAAAGTGATTTGGATAATATATCCAAATACCAGAGATTATACACAGAAAAAATTAATGTGAAATTGTTTTTTTATCAAGGAAATGATTCTGGATCCATAATGAATTCAATAAAAGTCTAATTATAATTATTATTGGGGAATAGTAGCTCTTTTTATCTACATAATAGTTTATATGAACAAAACATTTAAATAATTGTATACGGAGACATTTGAACTTCTATTTCACTTACTCTGAATATGAAATAATATTTTTAAAAACTTTTTTTTTGTTCATTTTTAACAAAAATATATGTAACACATATTATATGTATATGCCTATAAGAAAATCCTGATAAAACTCTTTATAAGACTTTGAAATATTCAAGTTTTCACTAAATAATGCCCTACACAATTTATTTACCATGAAAAAAGTGCAGTTGAAGTTTAATCAATTCGCCATCAAATTAAATCAAATTTAGAGCCATAAATAATGACTCACATTAACAACTTAAATTCCTTCCGACAAACAACAAAAAATAATGAATAAACATATTAAATATCAATGTCTGATGTATGTAAATACATCTGTAATAAATTCAGTATATGAAAAGATATTAACAAATTACGTTTCTCATTAATTTGAAAATTTTTAAGGAGCATCGCAGTAGTCAAGAATTTATTGCAGTGCTTCTGTCTCAAATAAAACATTTTTCTCCAATAAACTATAAAGCATTCACGCTTGTTCTGTGTGAGTTAAGTAAATTTATTCATTTTTGAAAAATTATGTACATAGCTATTGGCGTATAGCCAAAACAAAGGATTATAATTTACATACATATGTAATGATATGTGTTGTAGATATTAATTTTGCAAGCATTTTTTGTTGTTGTTTTTGTTGAATATAACAAACTGAAGCGATAATCATGATATATCGCCAAACCTGTATTGAGCGGCCAGGTAAGGGGAAGTAGGCAAAGAGACTGCTTAATCCAGGTTTTTTTTTAACTATGATGTGGGAAATAGAACATGTATGAGCTTCAAAATACACTGTATCAAATAATATAATAATAGGTATATATAACTTTTCTTATACCATAAAGCCAAAGTAGAATAAAAAAAACTTTAATTATAATTGTAAACTACATTTATATAACAAAATGAAAATAATTTTGAATAACATTATTAACAAGAATCTAACATTTTTGTTTGTTCAAACTGATTAGCCATGTAAATATGTAAATCATCTGTGATTCTAATTAAACAAAAGTATTTATCATACAAATTTTTCTTCCATCGATTACAAACTGGTTAAATTTTGTTATTATTCAGTTACTAGTTTTTGTTAAAATTGTCATATTCATTCTTATATAGGGAGAGAGAGAGAGAGAGAGAAAGAAATATGGGGTAAGAGCATCGATTTATATGTTCATCCATGCAGAGGTATTTATCTGAAGGATCTGAATTGTTCACAATCAAAATTGTAGTAAAAATATGAATAGTAAGTACCCTCAAGACCAGGGGTATCAAACATACGGCCTGTGGGCCGGAACTGGTCCGCAGGATAATTTGAAAGTGGAGAAAATACATGAAAAACATGGATTGATTTTTTGATTAAATGTAATTCATGAATTATCCGCTAGGTGTGCATGATTATCTTTTCTTATAAGTCTCATGTAATCTCATGTAAGGTTCATTATTACAATTTTAGATACCATTTATTTAAAGTTTGTGCAATTTTGTGAAATGTTTTGTAAAAGTGTTGTTCAATAAGTTTTTAGTTAAATTTAACAATGTCCTTGTTCTTCTTTAAGTCAAAACAAAGGGAAGACATGATATTTTGGATATTTAATGCTATGTATGCTAACATTTTAATGGTCCGGCCCACAATATCTACCTAGGGTCGTATGTGGCCCGCAATGTAAAATGAGTTTAACAACCTTAGTCTAAACCATGGAGGGGCAACCTTTGTTCACTTGTGGGCCAAATTATGTTTTCTAAGACTGACTGCAGGCCAAGAACCCTAATTATATATTTGCAAAATATGTATGTATACATAGTTATACCTATTTTATAATAATTTTTTTTTTTAAATTATATGATAATTATAGATTTCAAAGGTCTCCACAGGCCGGATGAAAAGCTTCCACGGGCTGTAGGTTGCCCATGCATGCTCTAGACCAGCGTTTCTCAACCTTTTTTCCCTTTCGGAACCCTCAAAATATATCCCATGTCTCACGGAACCCTTGTGCAAAAAAATGATTAATACCATACTTTCTCATCTTATTTCTCATCTTATCTAAATTTCCTTAGTTCTCTTAAGAGCCTGGCTTAGCAATAGGTCACTATAAAAAAAGTCAAAATTCTGGTGACAAAATTTTACCACACTGTAGAAAAAGACTGAAAAGTGTAATAGCTTATATAATCTCATTTTTCTCGCGGAACCCTTAAAGACCGTCTGCGGAACCCTAGGGTTCCGCGGAACCCCGGTTGAGAAACGCTGCTCTAGACCATCTCCTAGTGTCCGAGATTAGAACTTATTATCTGGAATAATAAATTCTTCTATTTCTAGTGCACAGCTCTTAAAATTTTGTATTAAATAATCAATAAACGGGAAAAGAAAAACAAGTGACCGTGTAAGCAGGTTCATCTGTATTGGTGTGTATCATTTTGGGTGACCGCTGGCCGGGGATTGCAGAGGCATCCTTAATACAATACATTTATGTTATAAATTTTCTGCATGGAAACTGGATATGACCACTTAGTGTAGTGGCATGCTTAATGCAGGTGACCGTTAGACCAGGTTTGACTGTATATATAGGTACGTATAAACTTCTTATGACTGCATGATTTTTTTTCCATAAACATTAAAAAATTGATAATTATACTGCGTAAATTTCACAAAATAAAAGTCATTCTCCATCAAACAGAATATTTTTTTTGTCTAAGTTAACTTTTTATACCGAAAAAAAACCCTCTTAGTTGTAACTTTTCAAATGTAACTTTAGTTAGACACAAAAAAAGAGCGATTTTTTTTATATTCTTTCAAGATTATTTTGAGTACGCAGAGAGAGAGAAGATTTGTAACCTTTCTTCATGTCTTAAAACACACTCATATTTACCCACGGGTAACTCATGTAATACATAATATATGAAAAGTTAAAATAAAATAAAAAAACGGGGGCAAAAGAGTGAAGGAAATGTCAATTCAGCAAAAGGGAAAAAAAAAAAGTTTAAATGTAGTTCTTTGCTTCTTTATAGTACTCCGTTTATGTGAGTTTTATTGTTTGAGCTTCACTGTTCAAGATAAATGTGAATTTTCCTCTTATTTTTTTTTTCTTCGCCTTTAAATTATGAGAACAAGGGAAATAAAAGTTACGCACTTTTGAAACAGATAATTGTGAAGTTCAAATAAGTTATATATATATGTATATATGATTTACTGGATAAGAATATTTAAATACATTTTTGTCAAAACATTAACAGTTTTACCGCGAAAATGTTTTCAGAAATGAGAGAATTTAGTAAAAAAAAAAAAATATTCCAACTTTTTAATGGTGATATTAAAATATTATTCATATTTCTTAAACAAATGTGTTTATTGATGTTGTAAACGCCATTTTAATAAAAAAAAATTATGAAAAAAGTCAATGCGACTTTCTTTCTTTTTTCCTTCCTTGTTTAAATAATATTCTTTCAAAATACATAGAGCTAAAAACTAAACCTTGTTGATTAAGTGACATTCAAAATGCTCACTTCAAAGGTAAGACACCCCTGGTCAATGAATCATAGCCAACTTTGTGAATGACTACTACCCCTGACATATAAAATTAAAGATGTACTTATGTTGACTCACATAAATACATATATGAACAATGAATCAACAAACTTTGACCAGTGAAAATAGATACATAAACCCATTGAAACTTTGCTTTGGAACTCGAACAAGGTTTGTCAAAACAGTCTATGAGATAAAGTGGGAAAATGACTACAGCTTTATTGATTTTTTGTACAAATTTACCTTGTGCAAAAGTTGACTTTATTGTTCGCTAGGGCTCTTGGATTAACATGAAACTAAGTACGCAATTTATCATGTAACATCAATTAAAATAAAGTAAACTCTGCAAAGAGAAGAAAATTTATACCAATACATATATGTCCTAAAGGCTAAGAAATCAATCTTCAATCTATCAAATGTGTTTCGCTACAACATTGTTTCATAGCTTTAGAACGGCGCCTAACACACCAAAAATATATCAATTGACTGACTGCACCTGAACTAAAGCCTTCAATAATAAGGCAGTTGAGATACCAGAAGAGTAGATCAGTCCACTGGTGGGGAGAGAAAATATATTTTTTCCCCTTTTTTCTACACCTTTTACTTATAATCTTTTTTAATGGCTAGAAGTTTTTTAAAATAACAAAAACGTGAGGAAAAAAAAAATCAAAAAGTGGCGTCGTGCTTACATCAGTGAACTAATCTATACTTTAGAAGGTAAATCATTCTTTTAAGAATATCCTCAGTCCTCCTCCTATAAATTTTTTGAATTCCTTCTTTTTCATTTTTTGGGTATATTTGGAGCTGGAACGAATTGTTAAATTTAATTTCTTACATACATATAGCCCTGAAATGAATTCAGCTTGTAAATTGAGCGTCTAAATTTATCAAAAAGTTACGTTTCTTAAGAAAAAGGATAAACAACTAAAACCTTCAAAGCCAATGATGTACACAAATCTTCAAAATTTCAAGTTTCCTTTTCCCATGGATCAATATGGTGTGTTCAAAAGGGCTTTTTTTTATTCGAAAAATACAAAAATGATTTTTATGGCCAGAGATTGCTTCATTTGTGGCCATACTATTTTTGAACACCATCTACAAGATATAATGCTATAATATTACCACCTAGAAATATCGAAATAAAACTTTGTGAGTACATATAGGATTTCAGATTCTAAAAAATGTTTTTATACTTTTTAAATTGAAGAAAATACCTTGTAAACACAAAAACATATAATGAGAAAAAGAAATTTTTTGTTTCAAAGCAAATTTATCAGTTTTTGATTACAATCCCATAAAAATCATATGTAGTTTAATGCATTCTAAAGGTATAAAAATTTACTTTAAAAAAGAAGAGTACTTCAAAAACCTTTATGTTTTGTATTTCATAATTATTATTATTATTGAGGTTTATTGAAAATGTTTGAAATGTTACGATAAAAGAGGACTTAGCATTGCAATGTAAAATTATATTAAAATCCTCATCATCATCCATAAATCTGTTTATGAATCTCACAAGTTTGAGTAAATTAATTATATTATTATACTTGTCTATTGTAGTCTTTGCAACATTTCAAATGTTAAATATAATAATTTATATTTATATGAGTATAATGTCCTCATAAATGAGCTCTTCACTTCCATAAAATCACAAATTTATCATTCATATTTATATATGTATATATATATTTCTTGTATTCCACTCCCAAATAAAAAATTAGTATGGACAATTTAACAATATATATATATATATATATATATAAAGAACAAGGTCTTTCTTATCTCTTCTCTGATTCTTTCCCAGATCCCTTTCCTTCCAATTGTATTTTTAAAAGATGAGAAATGGAGAAATTAGAGGGAGAGAATGATAAAAAATAAAGACTACTTGAAATATCAAAGGGCTTTAAATGATGTTGATTATGACTTGTAATTTTTTTTATACTTTTTTTTTTACTCAGCCATTTCCTTCACTATGTTCTTTTTTGATTGTTGGGATTTTCTTGCTCTTTCCAATATACTAAAAAGCATTTTTCTATATAAAGGAACAATTATAATACATGACCACAAATTTTTAATCACTCTGCACTCTACGCTTCTTTCTTTTTTTTTCATACGGATTTAATTGGATGATGTGTCTTTAACATAATAAATTACATCGAAATGAAGGACAGTTCAGTATTGAGAGATATTCAAATTGAACTTATGTTAGAAGTTACCAGTTTCAAAACTTTGAGTTACTTTGACTTTCTGGTCTCGTCTTAAACATGAATTGTCCGTTCTGCAAGGCACCCAAAGCTGTTCTTATGTAATAATCTTCACAAAATAGACATCAACAAGTAAGTTATCAACAACTTATATTGGAAAGGGATAAACACCCAATATGAATAAGTATACCAATCATTTAAATCGGCCTAACAACGTAAGAATAAAGGCAAACTATTATCGTGAATGAAATATACTTAAAAATTTACCAAACAAGTTCATTTGGTCAAAACGATGTAGTACTTTCCAATAATATTAGTCAGAATAATGTCAAGTAAAGACTGCTTTAAAATAATTTGGAACATTTGTTAAGGATATGTAGCAGAAACAGGGTCAATATCTGCATATTAAACCAAAGCGATGCCATATTGGAAGTATAGTTATTGATAAAAATAACCTATATACTTAGTTTCTAAAGAAAATGGACTAATTTCGGATCAATGGTTTGTATTCTTATAAAATATGGTTGTTTTTTCATTCTCCAAAATAACTGAATTTCATAATGTCACATAAAAAAGTACAATATTTTATCGTGTAATTTCACAAAGATAAAAAGTCAACTATTTAATGTTACTCTAATTATAATTATTGGCCCATTTGAAGCTGTATACTCTTTAGAGGAAGGAAAAGGAGAATCAGTCCTTCATGCTACAAATATGTCTCTTCAAAATCATTAAACATTATTCATTTTCAAAAGAATATCTTTAAAAAACTTGGATGTTGTAACATCAATCTTGCTTTTTCTCTTGATATAGCTAAATTCCTTAAATGTTTACATTAGGCTTAGTAAAAAGAAATCCATTTTTTTTCCGGTAGATAAAATGTTTACACTGAACATACATTGCTGACAGGATAATATTTTGTACTAAATAAACATATCAGACAGTTGCAATGATTGATTGTCTCAGTATTGTTCAAGTATAAATTCAAAATGGGCATGAATAAATTGAAAATACACCAAAGTTGACAATCTTTCTCCGATAAAGGATAACCCAGAAGCCAGACGTGGAGAAATATAAATAGTATTTATGATTATTATATTGTAACAGTTAGTCACATTTTGGAATTTTGGTTTTGTCGATTCTTTTTGGTTACTTTTTGATGTCCAATATCTATCACGCTCTGAAAGATCAATTGTTGAAAATGTTGATAGAATATTGAAAATCGTTGAGTCCGATAAAATGGCTACAAGTCATCAATCAACACAACAGTGTACATATAATTGATTGTAATTGACTCATTTCAACTAAGCTAAATAAAGATTTCAATTTTATATAAGAATAATGGCTTTTTACGGCAACCTAACATATATAAGCACACCTATGCAAATACATGGTATTGAATTTTGCAAAAGAAAGGAAAATTTTCTTGCATATGTCTAAATTTATATAACCTCAAAAGCTTTTCAAATGTAAAAAAATAAATATATAAAAATGAAATTGAAAAGACCTCCAAACACTGTCATGAAGTAACAAAACGAATTGCATATGAGTACTTTGTCAGTCAAGTTCAATCAAACACCTTTTCTTTTTTTTCCTTTAACTTGAAGAATTGATTACAAGATAGATGTATATATATATATATATATATATGTACAATACACTTTATGTATAAAATTTATCTAAGATCAAGACATGTATTTTTCAAGAAACTACGCAAGTTATTTTCTTACTATTAATGATATGTTTAGACGTTGACCTTTTATAAGATGATATTTCATGAATCTTTTTTCTAAGGTAGGTATATGTAGATGATTTGAAATGAGAGATTTTTAGCGAATAATAATAATAACTATATTTGTTCGAAATGTGAACTATTCCAATTCGGAAAAGTAAATTTTTGAAAAGGACACTAAATAAATCATAGATTTAATTTATTAAAATGAGTTCATACTTAAAAAGATCTAACAAAAAAAAAATGAACGGAAATAGCTTTTGTTGTTTTGTTTTTTTACAGGTAAAGAGTGCATTATTTAATGTTTCTTAGGCTTAAATTATGCTCAAATGACTTTATACTTGATAGAACGTTTATTTTTATATTTTACGAGTCATTGATATTCATTTATGACCTGATGTATGCATAAAAACACAGAGATTTTTATGCTGTAATTTACATTACACATTCTTTGAAAGGGAAGATTTGTTATGTTTATAAGTTGAAACATATCAGGGTTTTTGTTTTGTTTGTTTGTTTACTACACTCAACCTTTCATCTTTAAATTGAAAAAGTGAGTTAATTGTTAGTTAACTGCTTACTATCAACTGTTGAACTGTTTTTATTGAATAGAAGGGATATAGTTTTTTTTTCCTTTCCATTTTGAGACTTGAGGTTGCGAGTGTACAAAAAAGCTCGTCTTGCACGAGACAGTTGATAAGCATGGTATATGTAATATTTTTCTATTAGCCGTAACATCATCAATCCATAGATGTTTTATAAAAATTAAGGGTACTTAAGACCACATCAATTAAATGTATGTAATAGCCAAGAGTAGTATTTATATATATATATATATATATATTCCTTTTAAACTTTATTCTTCAGACATGGATTGCTAATTGAATTAGCGGCATCGCGTTTTTTATAACAAAAAAAATGACAAACAACTATTGCATAATACATGTTACTACATTCCTAAATATCATATTTTACCTAACCTTACGTCAAAGAAGCATATCTTATGAGCTCACATAAGAAATAACAAATCGATTTAATTAACTACTTCTGCATATGATTTTTTCAATACTACTGAATATCCATTATTTGCCATAATAAATAGTTGAGCCATGACATAAAAAACACTTTCATATAATGTTTATATCGGTAAAAATCACTAAGAAGCAAATTTTAATTCATAAATGTGAAACACCCAGATGATATATTCCGATCTTAATAAAATATTTTAATATGATAATTCCCATATTTGACAACCGTCACATGTAAAATAGTATTGTTGAGATTTGAAGATCATAGTAGGAGGACTCTTTAAATTGTCCATTGCTCAAATATGTTTTAACTGTGACGGGTCTCGTTAGTACGAATACCCATTTAGATTTGTTGTTTATCGGCGAGATCAAAGGAACTATCGATTTCGTTCGTTATTCATCAGTTTGTTTCATGTTATTTACAGATTGTTAGTCAGTATGATCAACGGGCATTCGGTGGGAACAAACCCCCCTTTATTCCATGAAGTTCGTTCCGGAGAGGTTTGATTATATAGTAAATATGTAATAATTATTATTATAGACTAGGATTAATATTGAAGAATCAGTTAAATATGAGTTTTGTCACTGGTTCAAAGGATCTTTGGGCTGGAGATATCTGAAGACCCATGACATTAAGGAGTTTTGTAAGGTTTTAAAACTTTATTGAGGTTTGAAAGTAGTCGTTAAAGTGCACATAAATGCACATAAAATATGAAAAATTATCTTTTGAATTAAACAAGAAAGAGCTAGTTAAAATCATTATAGGAAGGGCAAATGCCCTCATTGCCATTTACTCCTTGAGCAATGACACTACATGGGAGAAAGTAAGGTTGTGTAACTTATATATTCTGTTAATAAATGTTGCGACAAAAGAATGGAGAAAAATAAAAATATATATATATATGCAACTCAAATTCATCACCTTATAAAACAATTTCAAAGCTGTTAAGGCTATCAGTTTACTTTATATATCTGCAAAATACATACATCAAATTTAACTCAACCAAAGCTGTAGAAGGATAGTAAACTAACTAATGTCTATAAAAGTGTGATAGAGTTGAGGTTGTTGTTGTTTAAATGTCAGAATAGGTTCGTATCTCTGCGCCATCTTGGGGCTATGTATGTTTTATTATTCTTTTAATACTCTAATGATTGTCTTTTTTATAAAAAAAGAGATAGTCAACACATAAGACATCTTGATTCTTAATAAGAAACTTGAAATCTGTTCCGTCCCTAATCCCTTTCCTATATTTGATCCTTGAAAAACGTTTCACCAAGTTTCAAGACATCATTGATACTAATATTATACTAAATTACCCCAGTTTACCAATATAATTCGTTCAGAGAAACTTAAAGTATCCATAATATTTTGTCATTCCTCTTAATTAAGGATGAACTAAAGTACTTATTATTAATAATAATATTGGTTGTTTGTACCTCCAATATAGCTTAAATATATTGATGATGACGATATTGGCTTTTGCATCTGCTGCGGACACGTTCCTAAGATTTTGTTTAAATTTGTGTACCGATATACATATTCCTAGTACTCGTAAACAGAAGCAACATTAGTATATTTTATTTGTGAAAATGTTTTCACACCCTTGTAATAATAATTTTCTTTTAATTAGGACAAAACATTTTATAATTTTTTTATTTTTTTTAAGGTAAAAAATAAACCTTGTTCCCGAAATATCAAAATCCACTTATTTTTAGACTTGTACTTCACATTTCATTGCATTACTCCTTACTCATGTTCTGTTGTTTATCTAGCTACGGGTATCTGTATCAAAAAATTCTCATAACAAAAAAAAAAACATAAACATATTTCTCAGCTTACTCATTCACGCTCCCAGCAAGTAAATACATATTATATGTAGCTATTTAGATTCATATGTATGTATGTCTCTACTTTATATCTATGTACATGATTTAGAATAAAATCACGAGTCTACATACATTATATCATATTTATTCACGTAGTTCCTTCATTCATTCATAAATAAACTCTTTTCGACTTTACTTTTTCTACGTAGTGAAATACATGACATGGAATACAAGTCTTAAGACATGATTTATGTGTGGGGGTATCTGAAACAAAAGTTTCTTTAATAATATATATATCTCTGTACCTCCGGTAGCCACATAGGCTCCTATGTGAAACACTTACAATTAACACAAATTGAATTAATCTCCAAGATAGACTCATCATGACGTCACTGGATGATGTATTAGGTCTATACCTATGAAACGAGACTTTATTTTTCAATTTCCAACGTGAATGTGAAGAAATGATGATAAATTTAATCTTCAAAATAAAAGCCATAGATGGCGACACATTTTTCCATTTCTTCAGACAGCTTGTTGATGCCACACTAAAAAAATTTGGTCGTCTTTGACCACAAACCAATAATCGAGCCAATTTTTGACTTCTGCGTGAGAATTGAAGCGCTGTTCTTTTAATGCGTGACCCATCGATGCGAAAAAGTGATCATCTGATGGCACCAAGTCTGGTGAGTAAGCCCATGCACCAACGGTTCCCAATTGTACGTCTCCACCAATTCCAAGATCGCTCTTGTTCAATGTGGAAGTGCATTGTCATCAAGAAAAATTATTTGGTGACGCTGATCGGAATATTCTGGGCGTTTTTGGCGTATAGCTCTGTTCAAATCGGTCAATTGTCGTTGGTAGCGTGCACCGTCAACTGTTTCACGGGGCTTTAAAAACTCGTACCAAATCATACCACGTTGATACCAAAAAACACACAGCCTTGCCTTGCAGCCAAAGCGATTTGGCTTGGCCGATATTTTTGAGTTTTTTAAATCACTTACCGTGAACATGCTCTATACAGAGCACAGTGATTTAAAAAACTCAAAAATATCGGCCAAGCCAAATCGCTTTGGCTGCAAGGCAAGGCTGTGTGTAACAATAATGCGTTGTTGTATGAAACTTCACAAACAATGAATTTAATATTGTTGCCAGATGACAGAAGAAAAACAATAAGACATTTGGTATGGTTTATAAATATTCCCAGCAACATTTGTTGCCTAATAGATGAAATTCTCATTTGATAGGTATAGATCTAATAAATGAACATGACCTTTTCATTAAAATCTTTCATGGGATGGCTGTTGCATAAATCCATCCAGACTTGTTTTTAGGATTTAAAATTTAAGAGCGATACATCCCAACAAAACACGCTTCACCCTACTTAATATTTATCATCATACTTCTCACATGATGATAATAAATTTCTTAAACACTTTTACTTCCTCGGTGAAGTAGCATCATTTTTCTATATGTATACATACATAATTTGAAAATATAATATTACTCATTATATTTTTATTTTTTTGTGAATATATGTTTTTTCATTTTTATTTTGATATTTCAAAATGAAATGTTTTGGCATTTTTTTTATTTACATAATTATGTATACACAGACCTATAGATAAATTCTATAGTCTTTTGTTGATTACATTTAGCAACTTTCTAGGTAAGCAAAATATGCTTAATCATGGCTTTTTCCGTCAATTAAAAAGATATATGGATTCAATTCCTTATTTGAGGTTTAAATGTATTCTTGGTAAGTATTTCCGACATGAAATCTAAGATGGTTGCACTTTTCAATAACATGAATTGAGGGATGTGTTCACAGCACAGTCTTTACTAGCCCCCATCCTTTTTTTTTTTTTTTTTCAAAATTAATTCAAATTAAATCTATTTTTTTAGTCAGTGCTTCACAATTTTTTTTAAATTTCTTCCTCCCTCCCAGATGGCATTTGAGGGATCCTATTAGTTTCTTTCTCAATTTAACTAAGAGAATTTTCAATGTGTTCCTTTATATAAATATTTGTTCATTCTAATTGTTTTCGAAGGAAGTGTTGAGGCAATCACTTATGAATGGCTATTTGCTTTTGTACTCTTATCAAGTACTTACAAAAACTTTAGCCATTCGTGGAACATTCTATTCAGGTTTTTGTAAGTGAAAATAAACAAATACCAATTTTGATGCCAATTAATTATTATAGTAAATGAAACTTGGACACACACAAATGGAGTTAAAATAATATAAAGCTGTCTTAAACTAATATTGAGAACCACTTAAATAATTGTCTAACATCAATTATGGATTGCATCAATTATATTTATCAGTACTCTACATCAGTGGTCCCCAACCCCGGGTTTGCAGATCGGTACTGGTCCGCGGATGAGTCAGTACCGAGCCACAAAAGAATTAATTAGTTATTTCTATTTTCTACTTCCCAACCTCAAAGGACCCACGAACGTCCAAGGAATGGATACATGACCCATATGTCAACAAACCAGCTGAATCCAGCATGTCTGTGCAAGAAAAAGACCAACTACTGGGGATTGGAAATGACAGGGGCCTTAAAACAGAGTTCGAAACAATAACTCTGCCGGTGTTTTAGATTAAAGTCATGACAGAATTCCCAGAGATCACTAACACAGTGTTGAAAACCCTGTTGCCATTTCTAATATCCTATCTGTGTGAAGCGGGTTTTTCTGCAAAAACAACCACCAAAACGAGGCAAAGGAGTAGACTGGACTAAGCAACACACTGCGGTGTCTTTGTCTGCCATTACCCTCCGAAAATATATAATAATCTCAGGGCTCCCATTGATTTAGCGTAACGGATAGTTTTTGATGTTATATTGTTGAAGCAATGTCTTAATAAAGTTATACCTTCCCATTGTTATAATAGCATTGTAATGTTGGAGCAATGTGCCAATAAAGTCCCATATGAGTACATATTGGATTCACGTTTATTATTAATAATAATATTTCAACTCCCCAGAACCGCAATAAAATTGTCAAGCGTTGACTCGTCCGCAGTTAGAAAAAAAGGATTGGAGATCTACATAACATCCTATCAACTTCAAAGTAGAATTATGAAATAAAGAATATACGTTCAGAACACTAATAACAGGTTGACAGAAAAAAAAAGTATACCTTGCGGTTATTATTGCGGCATATTTATGAACAAACTTCTTTTGTTTATGAAGAAAAAAAAATCAAATATTGTCAATAAGTCACTTGTACTATGTTGAATCAATCGTACACACATATGAAACATTCATAGGTTTTCAATACCCATGTACATATATGTAAGTTCGACTCTTACTGCAATTTCTATAGAAAGAAACAATACAGGATTGATTATTTATTTTTTCAACTCAAATGATTGCATACTTCTTCGATGAGTATATATATCAACACTTAATTATGTATCTAGGTAAAAAAAAAAAAATTACTTTGCAAAACAAAAAAAAAATATTTTTTTTTTTGCATAAAAATGCACAAAGAAGTAAATCTAATTATTTTTACTGTCTCTAAATGTGTTTATTTTATTTTTTTGTCATGTGTTTGTCCAAATATTATAATCCTATTAGTTAAGAAGACTTGAGGTATCTTTTGAAAAATGTCAAAAAGAGCATGCCTTGTATGTATACAGAAAAATCATATTACTATCTAAGGTAAAAAATTCATTTCATGGCTAATACCCTTTCAAAAAAACATACCTAGCTTTAGTTGTATTTTTTTTTTTTTTACGTTACAACTTATTTTATGTCAAAAAATAGGAATAATTTCTTGGAGCCAGAAATGTGCTTCTAAATCATGACATTTGTGCGTGGACATTTTTCCATGAATCATTAGATTTAACTAAGGCTCAAATAGCAAAACTATCATTTATTTCTCTAAAAAAGCCACTGATATATATAAATGAGTTAGCAAAAAATTCACATCTATTTTGGTAGGGGATGAATAATCAAGTTTAAATTTTTTTTTTTCAAGGTCATTTTTTTCCTTGGAGCTTATGCAAGGAGTTTTCCATGCTTTGACATAAATCTTTTTTGAATATAAGAGGTTTTGTTGGATAGAGGAAAAGGGATAACTATTTCCATGATAAATATCTGGGGCGTCTCAAAGGAGTTATTTCAAAAAGTTTTTTTCATATTTTATTAATGTGAGATTTGAAAAATCTCTGGACAAAATATAGGAACGTCTTTACATTCACGAAACCTTTCTAATATCCTTTCAAACATTTAGTAGAATAACATTGAGAGGTAATTAACTCTTTGTATCGAACAAATAACAATAATTATAATAATCAATACCAAAAGCTAAAAGTGATGAATCTATCTTTTTCTTTAGAGTTGACGTTATGTCATAATATTAACATATAAAGAACGAACAAAGATTGTTAATACGTAATAGGCCTTTGATTTTGTATTTTTATTTTATTAATACATACAAAAAAAAATGACTTGATGAAAAGCTGAGACAAATCTACTAAATAAATATTTGAACAAAAAAAAAAATTATAATAATGCAATATGTAGGAGTGAAAAAAAATAAAAAAATAATCAATGACTACTACCTATGAACAATAAAATTTAAAGTAAATATCTGCATCTGATTTATTACGACAGTGTATAAGAAAAAAAAATAAATGAATCATTTTTCATGGAATGCTGATTGGCAAAGCTTGCTGCATTTTTTTTTTTTTTTTTAGTTTTGACTTTGCCATATGCATGAAATTACATTTATGAAAGGAAATAATGATTATGAAGAAAGAAAAAAACTTAAGAAACATTATATGACAACATTTACAAATAGATTTGATAATATATTTTTTGTGTATGTACATTACATTTCAAAATCTCTAAACCTCATCATTGTTCAAAAGAGTTATAAATGATGACTCCTCAATACCTCAAGTTTTTTTTTTTGTTTTTTGTTTTTTTGATGGAATAATATTTTTATTACTTAAAAAAAATCCTGAATCATGTCTCACTACTGTCATAAAATTTCATAACATTCATCTCTCATCTATGCATTTCAATCAAATTGGATGTTGATTGAAAGTTCAAACATTTCTTTTTTGCATCTTTGTTTTTTATTATTATTAATCTTTTGACGTGAATTGAAGGCATTGTATCAAGAAAAAATATGCATATAAATTTAGGCATGCATGTAATAATTATGGGTTGGATAGCAAAAAGAAGAGATGTTTGAGTAGAGATATAATTTATTTGTATGAATTGTGGTTCGTAGATCAGCTTTGAATCTTTGATAATGTCACAAGGGATAAAAAAATTACTATCAAGCATCCCTATCTAAAATGCAGCATTAGAGGAACATGCTTAGATACTGAATATATGTTAATTAAATGTTGTAATTCCTCTTTCAAAAAATTCTTTTTTTTTTTGACAAATTATTGAAACTGAGTAATTTGATTAAATTGCAATTTTAAGAAAAGCAATTCATCATAACTTTGTTATCAAATTGTTTTGCCAATAGACACTAACAAAAAAAGACATTTTAGTTTTAAAAGCAATTACATTTTTATATACATATGTCATAAATCTACTGATCAAGGGTTACTTTCCCTTTTGCCCCTGTTCTACCTTTACAAAAGGCTACAAAATTAGGAAAAATTGAAACACGTTTTTTATGGAAAAATAGTACCATTACAAAAATAATATTTGTCAATGGTTTTGTTATTAAGACCATTTAAGAAGTTTTTTGAGTTAATAAATTTGTTCCATTATATTCAAATCAAAAACAAAATCCATAGTCTATGTAGAGTTTTACACTCCCATTTACAATTTACTTGTTTGGCTTAAAGGGGCACACTTTGAACTCATTTTAATGTTGATAAATTTTGTTTTGAAAGAATTTATTTAGTTGCAGTTGGCTAAAACCACCTGTTCATCTGTTGAAGAACTATTAAGAATCAACTTAATCTGCTATCATGCTCATACTGAATCATAGTAATAGTAACCACATAGTCAGAAATACCTTGATTGTGGCCAGTATAATACAGTTGCAGTTATTGGAGTCATTATTTAATTAATCGAAACATACTATTAATACAAACAAAAGAGAATGTCTTCAAGAATATGAGTGCAGTTCACACTCATTTTTGAAATATTTCAGATAAACTTGGTTTTTGGTTGACTTGACACATATCTCATCACAGGTATAGATGATTGTATGAATATTTAATTTAACGAAGAAAAAAAAAAAAACTTATCTAATAAGTTTATTTTCAAAACTGATTGATGGTTTAATAAAAGGTGATCATTTGAAATTGTTTTTCCCTTAGTGACTTTGGAAATATGTAAATTCAATAAAAAATTTGACTAAGAAAAGCTATGATTTGGAAACTGTTGATCATGACATACTCATAAAGATTACTTTTCATCCATTTCAGAGGGGGTTGGAGTGTAAACCATTGGTTTATAATGACGCAAGAATTATTTTATTTACTTTGTAAATATCTTACTTCTTTAAAAATAAGCTGTATTTGAGTCAAAAATGTTTGAAATACACTTTTGTAAATAGCATAAATGCGTTCGTTTTGGAAGGTGTCACTGTACTCATATATATTATTCAATGTTTCATAGAATTTTTAACATATTAAAAATGATTTAAAGTTTTATCAACTTTTATAAAAGTTTATGAACAAAAAAAAGTCATTCTATTGAATAACCATAGATTAAAAGACAACAATAACAATGGGTTTACCTTGAGTAGAAGAAGACAATACAATTTTAAAATATTTTTTCTCCTCAAAAATGTTGTCACTCTCAACAAATATTTATCCAGGGATACTAAGAAAAAAAAATCACTCACAATTTTAGATCTGCTTTGGAATAATTCCTAAGAAATTATGAATATATATATTTTTTAATAATAATACAAAAATTATTCGTACGCTTAAAAATTAAAAAAAAAAAAAGGGTGCAATAATAAAAACAACAATAATAATAAAAAATGAGTTTTGTAAGATTTTTTTTTTTTTAAGGAGGAAGAGAAAGATACTTTGTTTTTGTAAAAAAAACTTTTGAGCAAGCAAGGAAATAAAATATGTGACTATTAGAATATAATTATTGATGAATGTACATTTAACTTTTTAAATTATTAATTTGATTTTTTGTACCTGTATAAATATAGGTGCTTAAAATTTATTTGAATATATATATATTTTTTTTTTTGCTTTTTAAGAAAAGAAAGCTACTTTTTTTTTTTTTTGTTTCTTAATGAAATATTTTAATATCATATACAATTTTTTTTTTACTTTTTTGGCAGGCACAGGTAAAAAAATAATAAAAAAGAGATACGAAATCATGATAAAGAGTTTAATCTTCTTCAACTCCTTTGACTGAAAATGAGGAAGAAGGCAAAAAGAGAAAGCAGTTGGCTTTTTATATAGCCATATAATATGTACTTATATATAATTATATGTATTAAGAATGTCTTTACTTTTATTCTTAGATGGGATAATTACGGCTTTGAAAAGAGTTACAAAGGCATATAGATATATGTATTATGAAATATCATAGAGTTGGGATTTTCTAATTCCGACGTAGATAAAATACAACAGAAAATATATATATTTTGGGGTCAACTCTGAAGTTAGTTTTCTACGCCTTTACTTCTTTTTTTCAAATATAGTTAAAAATATACAAAATAAATAAATGTGAAGGTATCAAAGGACTAGAGGGACGAGCTCTGGAGTAGAAATGAGTCGGTCAGTTAGGTTAGATTTTGACCTGTCTTAGCCCAACAAACTCCAAACAATTGAGTCCAAAGTAGAAAAATGGTCTTTCTTGCTTAAATTCATAGTTTAATCCATTATGATACAAAAATAGACATCTTTATTGTAAGTTAAATGATAGTTATGTAATTAATTAATCATATTAATTTGGTATTGTGTTTGATTGATGATACAGGGATTGGAAATTAAATAAAAGTACTGGTTCGAAATGGAGATCAGATTGACTAACAACTCTTAAGTTGATGAGTAAGATGGCTTCTTTTTTTCCCTTGTACTCTTGAAATTCTCTAAATATTTGATTTGAACACGAAAAGGTATATATATGAATTTAGTAATTACTTATTAAGGCCATGAGACCTCATTTAAAAAGATTCTACTCCGGTTGAGATAGATAAAAATAACCTTTTGTTCAACAAAGTATTTCTAAGGGGGTTACAAGGCAAAGATCAGCTCAGTATCTTTAGCGAGTAGGTATTCGTAGTAGACAGACAGGAGTTAACAAATATTTACATGATTTAACCTGATTTACACATTGAAATCATGGTAAAAATTCTATCCATCATAATGGGTAGCTCAGCTTTCTTTTCACAGGTGTGCAATTACAAAATTTGCTAACTCTTTGCAAAAAATTTTTGGCCCCTTTTCCAGATAATTGGTAATATATAAAATTGAGTATCTAGAACAAATTTATGTTGAGACAGTATAATTTGTAAGAATGAGATGAGAGCAGTTTCATATTCAGTAAAAAAATAAAAGATATTTATTTTGAATTTTAAACTTATATGTCAATATAATGAAATAGTCAATGTAGGATTTGTAATTCTATGCAACTAGCCATGTAATTCATGATTTCATGTATATATTTGTTTATATTTTAAATCTTTGAGCATAATAAAAACCATTTTAAAGGAATTATGATACAATTAGGAATTAAAGATGAAGAAATATTAAATTAGTAATTCTATATAAAGCAGTTTATTATCCCATGATACCCAAAGCCAAATAAGTAAGAGACTTTATGAAAATTTGAATATTATTTTTAATCTGACATAATCCCAAAATCCCACAACAACATCAAACAAACAAAAAATTTTGAAATGACTCACTTTTAAAAAAAAAAAAAAAGGATTTTTCTGCATCATGGTTTCTTAAAATTTTTTATGCTTAGATTTTTCGACTAAAATATCGCTACACGAATATAAAGTATCAACTCTGATCATAAAGAAAGAATACAGAAAATTCAGTTTGAATTAATGGTGTATAAATCTAGATAAAGTTACAAATTTTTTAATTCTTGTATAACTTTTTATTTCATCAAATACAAAATTATATTTTTATATAGATATTATACAGATTTTTTCTCATAAAATAATTAAAATTTAATTTTTTCCCTTTTGGTTTATATTTTTGAATTTATTGATCCCTTATTATGGTGGAGTGCAAAAATAATCCAAGTATCGATCTCAAATGTGTAATGTCAAATATATGTACAAATAATTGAAAGAGAAGTTGTTAAATATTCATGTTTTAAAAAGAATCTATTGTCTACATAAATTGTAAAAATCCATAATGAACTTTTTTTTATAAACCAAGGGCTCTACTGGTTCAGACATCACTATTAGAGTGTCTTTTTTTGGGATACAGTTTTTTTTTACTACACTAAGATATTTTCTACAAGAAGGTTATTTGCAAAGTGTCACAACCTTTTTGTCAATGGTATTTGCACTTTAAATATGATTAAAAAATGACATTGATAAAAGATATGGGCTCATCCCAAACAAATTCTTTTTTTTTTCACAGATAGTAAAAAAAATCAACTAATATCATGAAAATAAAAATAAAAAGGTAGAAAACCCCTAAAAATATCATATTTAATGTCATTTAAAGCAACATATAATTTGAAAACCTGTCAAATACCTTCGTGTGCATTATACTTTATTTACGATGTAAATTAAATCCTAGCAGTAATAAAATTACAGTATTTAGCCTTTTTTTTTTACAGGTTACATATTTTCTATAATTCAAAAGAATATATAGAATTTACCATAAAATATCTGGAAATTAAAAGTTTTTAAACCAAGATATCATCTAATAGTCATAACTCAAAAGTGTTTACAGAGGTACAATTTTAAATGATATATATAACCTTACTATTTATACTTGAATTATCTTCCCGCACTGTCCTTTTAACATGGTCATGGGTCCGAGAGTAAGTTTCCCTCTTAATGATCTTTTACAATGAGAGGTTTAACTTTGCTCCTCTGTTTTGTTCATCAGAAAAGAATAACGGACACATCAAATCCTTGCAGAAGCTTACGGTGAACATGCTCTAATCAGAGCACCTGGCCTGCTCACCATCCTTGGTGTCACCAGACTATCACTTGTTTTATCCATAGATCACACATTAAATGAACAGCAAGCAATTCTCACGAAGATGCCAAAATGGCTCGATGATTGGTTTGCAGCCAAAGATAGCCAATTTTTGTGGCCCACCATCCAACAAATTGCCTGAGAGATGGGGAAAATGTGTCACTAGCATTGGCCGTTATTTTGAAGATTAAATACGTATCCACTTCTTCACAATTAACGTTAGAAATTGAAAAATAAAGTCTCATTTCATAGGTATAGACCTGCTATAAAGGTAGTAGTTTTATTAGATATCAAAGCCTTTCCTAAATATTACTATCTATAATAAAATATTCTAAGACACCAAAAAAAATAAAAAATCATCAAATCTTTAAGACAAATTCATATATAAATTTACTATGACACAAATGATGTGTAAAATATGTAGGTATCTTTCAAAAGCAATTTCTAATAGCTCAAAATGTTAGCATTCCTCTGGGAAAAAAAAGTTACACATCTAGATAGACTTGCACCAATGGAGTCTAAATATGTATAAGTAAATATGAATATTAAAAAAAAAAAGTTAATTACATTACAAAGAATTTGTAATGATTCTTTGTACACTTAAATGTTTAACTTGATGAAAGTTTTATCTTAAACGTCTATATTCTACTTTTTATTTATAAATACACTCCATATAAATATTTATAGTTTACATAATTTATCTTTTTAAGAAGGTTTATTTTTTTCTCTTCTTTTTGTTACTTTTGTAAGATAATAAAAAGAAATTTATTCGACTCTTCAAATGTCATATCTCAAGGAACATTACATACATAGTAGTGAATCCGTTCCCCACCTTGCACATACATATTTTTATAAGAATCTACATAGATAACAACTCAGTCATAATTATATCATAGCCATATTTAAGTTATGTACATGCATTGGGCTAAACTCTCTCTTTTTTAAAAATATAAAGTCAACCTATTTATTAAAAAACACTTTATATCTTAATATTTCCTGACTATCACTGCAAAATTCAATGTTCATGTTTAAAGATCTTAATACTTCATACCCTAGTTCCTAATTCTGTTGACCTAATGAATATTCTATTCATTTGGATTTGATCAGTCTGGGTTTGACTAATGTACAAAATTTAAATATAAATTGAATCCATCATTTAAAAAAATGTTTGTTAATAGAAATGACGGTCTAAAAGGTCATCTGGTTATCTGTGGAGCAAATGAGAGGGATTGTTCCAAATATACTGAGTTGTTACGAACGTCACAGATTGTAACATAATTCGAGATATATGTAGTTTGTTAATTAAAATGGTCAAATTTTCAAATAGCTAATGAAAAATCAAGAGTTTGAGCTATTGGCAACATTTCTTGAATTAATATTTTGTTTCATATGGATTAGAGCCCATAAAATAAGGACTAGTCAATAAAAACATCTGACCCTAACAAAAGTATTTACTAATTTATTTGCTATACTATGTAAATGTGAAGATTTAAATACATATTAATATTAGGACCTGGAAAAAAAATAAAGAGATTTATATTTTTAATTAATAGTAAAGGTTTAATTCCTTTTATTTGTTGGCTCTATTGTGATATTCAAATACATGGCAATATTTTATTCAACATTTTCCTTAAAAAAACAATTTGCATTCTTCTAAAATGGTGTTATGTATACTTCTTCCAAGATGGCCGACTTCCACCAAAATCGCTCTATTGCAGTATTTCCTGCACAAAAGTAAACTAATTTGACATTACTTGCAAATCCTGAGTAAAAAAGCTGAGAATGAGATCAAACTAAAGAAGAGGAAGATTTTGATACGTTCAATTCTTCTTCACCAAGTATAAATAACAAAAAAAAAGTTCATCATTCTACATTCTGAAAAAATTATGTCAAATTACTGAATTCTTATTTATTTACATATTTATAACTTTTTAGATAGGCTGATATATCAGTTTAATTAACTTTTAAAGCAATATTATATTTACCCTGTACATAAAGTCCAAAGAAAAAGATTTTTTACGAATTGGGTTGATGATGAGATAAATAATTAATTATTTGTGAAAGACCCTCCTAATTTTTTTCCTAATAGAACCAGTCAAGTTGCAATTACACTATTCTACCGTCAAAAATCCTAAGGGGTATAAATATGATAAAAGTTATTCAGTTTTGTACACTGATTTCAAATCTGTACTTCTTTTTTTTTTAACAAAAATTTTATTTAGATGGGCAATTTTTTCTTGGTTAAGTATTCTTGACATCTTCTTTGAAAGCTGTGGGGCTCAGCTCTTGTATGCATTCCTTGTTAATCCATTTCATGTAATAATCAAGGAGTTATTTAAATACAAAGAATTTGGTCGACTTTTGGGTCTACTCCCGTTCCCTACGTTCTCAGGAGTCCCTTTAAATCAAAACAAAGACTGGAAATGAAATTTTACATTAAATACACTAGAGAAATCATTATTTTTTAATGCGCAAAATGAGTATCCTCATTGAGAATGGCCCAAAAAAGCTCAAACCGTAGGGTCCAATTTCTCAATAACCGTCTGACTCTCGAAAAAAAAATTACAGATTTGAAATTAGCGTGCAAAACTGAATACCTTTTATCATACTTATACCCCCTTTGGATTTTTGACATTTCAAATTTGTTGACCTCTGTTATTTGATAATAAATAAGAGTGTGACAATTTGCTCCGCTCACTGTGACAACTAATCTAAAGACAAAGACAGGTTATTAAATTTGAAACATACTTTTTCAACATCGATGATGAAGAATTTAACAATTTATAGTCAGATGTGACATTGAAATATGAATGGGTCAAATTTCAGGTCAAATAATGACCACAAATGGTCAATATGCATATTATTTAAAAATATATATATAAATGTTTGTTACCATCTAATTAATATAACTGAAATTTAAGTCCGCCAAAGATGGACTGTGTGTTAATGACGTTGATACAATGTAGATATCAGTGAAGCTGTACTTCACGTTTTTTTTTCTGTCTACAAATACTGAAAACGATTAAATTCCATAGCTGTGTGATTGAGTTTGTTGAAAGATTTATGTTAACTTGAGTCTACATACTTTGGATTTTGCACACAAGTTTGGAGGATATAAATGTACTGGCGATAATGAATATTTATAAATACATAGATACATAAACAGAACACTTAAATGATAGTATTAAAAGTAAAGATAGCATTTAATGTGTGAATTTACATATTTTCTGCTATTTTTAGCTTGATATTTAAGATTGATCATTTATATAACTCTATATATATATATAGTTTATTCCTCTCATAATCTCTCAGATTCACTAATAATAGCTATTTATCATAATTTGCTAATATCTAGCACAATGTCATCACCACAACCTCGACAATTTATAATTGTTGTCACCTGTTGTACTTGTTATATGTACTCTTCCCCCCCCCCCCTCATTAATGATCTGACCGTTGATTTATTGAGCTTGAACTACATACGTATTTACATCAAATCCTGACTAAACACACTATAACAATTTTATTATTCATTGCCCCTTTTCTCACCTGAACTTATGGCGTGGATATGAGATTTTCGATCTGTAAATGTTTGTTGAATTATGCCAAACTACCAACAATGAAAAACCTTTTTTATTCTTCTATTCGTAATACTTTAAATGCCATCCAAATTTAACTGAAAACTAAAAATTAAGATTTGCTTATGTTTCAAATAAGTCTGTGATTGAAATCCTAAAAAAAAAAATGAAACGTTTACACAGAGAGTGTCCACCTTTAAAAAAGTGGGTAATTTTTCAATTATTTACCATGGATTACTCATTCTATGACTAATTAAAATTTTGTTATTTAGTCATATGATAAAAATGTCATGAAAGCTAAAAGAATCCGTCAAAATACTTCAAAAGTAACGATTCATTTTTTTTTAATTATACAGACTTTGGGCATCAAACACTACTAGATATGGTTAGTTGTACCATTACTACTCATATATCAATTGAAATATTTTAGCTAATGTATAATTTGCTATTTAATATGCTTTAGGTGCATAAATTAATCATCTATCAAAAATATAAATTTGTCAATAGGAAAATAACGTCAGATATAAAAACGATAGGGTCTTTAATGGGGGGAGGGGGGTTCAAAATGAACCAAGGGATTAATGTAAACTCTAGGAAATAAACAGAACAGAAATCCTCACGAACTTTCACGATGTTTGCTAAATTTTAAACACCGTAAGGAATAACTTTTTTATTTGTTTTACACATCTTGGCAAATTAGAACATCAATCTGATTCATCATGGCAAGAGCTTTTCAACCCCCTGGTTACAGCCTTCTGCACTAAAATCTAACTATTTAGTTAGTACAGTTCAAGTCCAAGATAGTTTGAAAAATTTGAAACTATACATATAATTTGGTCTCTGAATTATATTTTCCTGTGATCAAGATTGGTCCCGTATCAAAATTTGGTCATGATAGGTTTCATCTCTAATTTTGATCTAGACCGTTATTCTTATTAACAATGGGTAATACATATATTCAATGACGTCATATATGTAAATAGGTCTTTTTCCTCCTTCATATGGTACATCCTTTTTGCTGTTTCCATGACAGCTTCTCTTGTCAACATCTCATGATTTTTATCCAGTAAAAGACAATATCTTGGATCCAGATTGACCCCCCCCCCCCAAGAATAAAGTCCTTCTTCACGTCTCATCATCTCTTCAGCAGAGACCCCTTTTGTGAAGGAGTGCTTTAAAAAAAAAAAAAAGACTCCCCTTCCTTTAAGAAACATCCTAGATTCAAATTTGCATTTTACTGTTGTTAAATGAGGTAATTAAGAGACGTAAGTCGATTCTTTAATGGAAGTCCATTTGGATTCTGAAATATGGTTAGAAATCCTTGGACGCCGCTCCTAAAATAATGAATAAGACAAAAACCGAATGAAGGACTCACGAGTTTGAGTCTGAGTCTTAAGAAAACATGGCCAATTTGCGGGTCTGGTGAGTTCAAGTCCTCAGCCCTGCAATTTATAATATGTATACATCGACCTAATTACTAGTTAGACACGTAACTGCTTCTTCGTTTGCCCATCGTTATTGGATACGCATATTTATACAAACAATATCAATGAATTGTATTCAATTAGTTTCGACATCTCAACTATGGACATAGAAAATATATACAAAGTAGTACCGTGAACGCAACGTTGATTTATTTGGTAAATAAATGTACTACAGACTGTTATCCTCTCAAACTAATTAATCTATTTACAGCGTTATTCCACGCTCATTAAATTTTTCTCTATTAATATTCTATCAGCTTCTTGTCTTTTCAACTTTTCTCATTTATTAGTGTTCTGATAGTTTATGTCTACTGAACTTGACCTATATATGTATTTCGAAGGCCAAATTTAAATGGCAACTGTCCAATTTTACACAACTATCAACAATTCTTCATTTAATAGTAGAAATTTTTTCACAGCTTATCAACGGTTGATTCGAATTAAGCCATTCATTCTAAGTTCAAAACACTTAAGAGAGGATAAGGGTAGTACATATGTAGAAAATTGACAGCTACCCCAAAATACAAAGAATTTTGTGATATCAAAAAAAAAAAATCTCCCGGTGATTACGATGAGCTTTTTGGGATAAACAAAAATACGATGTATTTCCTCTTTAGCTGATTTTCATGAATTGACTCTTCTGACATAAACTAGCTGACTCTGCAACTATTATTTATGATTTTAATATAATATATATATATATATGTCAAGTCAACAAGAAAGCAAGTTTGTTTTCAAATGTTAAAAAGGGGAAATTCCACTTTTAAGTTTTTTTTACTTCATAAATATAATGGCCAGTATTTCATTTAAAGACATATACCACACGGTTTTTGCTAAAATGTCACTTTTAATCGAGAAACCAAGAATTGTTGTCTATCCAATAGAGCAATTGGATAATGTTACGACTACATATACTGACCCTGAAAGAATGTCAATTTTTTTCATATCCCCAGAGATTTATTTAGTGGCAGTTGGCTAAAACCAGTTCATCTGCTTAAGAAAAACTTGGTTCCTTGTTGACATGACACAAATATATAATATACTTTATCAAGGATTGCACGCCCTTTTTTTGAATTTTTGAATACTATACAAGTATTAACTATTGATTTGTATATTGATAAAATATCTTGTGTATCAAAATAATTACTCTGCCCAAAATGTAAAAAGTTGGTAACAAGAAAAATACAGAAGGCTTGCTACCAGTTGTTGTTTTTTCAAATTTTTCTTCTCCCTTTTGAGAGTCGAGGTTTCGAGTGCACAAAAAACTCGAGGTGGATGTATGTTTGTAGTTCCATAATGTTAAAACTTATGTTAAATATACATATATATTTGTCAGCTGTTAATTTATCTCCTCTTGGCTCCTATTAGTACTCAGATCATTGATCTATTAAACTTGAATTAATTTTTATACAGTTGTAAATTTTTATACTGGACTATGAATAATAATTCAAGAGTTGGTGTGTGAGCTGTCCAACTATCAACTGTTTTTTGTGCCTTTTCCTTTCTCCTTTTTTACGGAAGAAAGGTTGAGAGATGTAATGGTAATATCTATGTGTTATATATACCCATTCTTTTTAACCTCAAATTTATGTCAGATTATATTCATTTGCTCAATGGATTACCAATCTCAGTGAGTTAATTAAAAAGTATTCAATATTTTTAACCATTTATAAGAAAAACATTCAATTAATGAATATTAAATAGATTTTGTTAGAAAAAAAACTTATTTCGATGCAATAAAAAAATGAATATATACTTCAGCAAATACTATTTGCAAGGATGACAAATGATATTATAGGTTATGTGATATTTGAGGGGAGCAAATTGATCTTTATAGTTATATTAAAGGTACAAATACTCAATAAGAGAGGAACATAATTTGTTTTATTCATTTGGTATATACATAAACTATGTTTTATTACATCATAATTACAACTTTTATTACAGTTAGTACACGGTTTGTTAAACATGTACATACAATATAAAAATTGATGCTGTAGAAATTGGCATTCAAATAAAATTTAAAATCTGCCAAAAACATTTATGCTTACATTGCATTAATATATAATATATTTACTTGTTAAAAACATTTTTCAATATTATGTTGCTCAGCTGCTAACTAACAAAATAATTGCAAAAATGATACTCAACAAAGTATCACTTTATACAAAATTAACCTACGGCAAAGGTAAAGAATATAAAATCTTTTAACAGCTGACATCAAGACCACATAATATCTATACCTTTTCAAGCTCAATATGGGAATAAACAAGTTCAAGTTCAGTGCATTTATTCCTAATTTCAACTTGTATTATCTGTTGATTCAAAATTAATATTAGTCTACATTAACAAGGATTTCTCTTCTAAAAAATATGTCCCGTAAATTAGCTAGTTCTTTTCAACAAATCAAGATACTATAACAGGACTAACCCTCCCTCCTACCCCCCCCCCTTTCCCCTAACAAAAAAAAATATCATTTATTCAAAACAGAACAAGATTGAAAACTTTATTATACAAATCAAAAAAAAAGTAAATGACGTCATACCACAATGATGACGTAGTACGATTAAAAATAGAAGTTCAGATCAAAGCTATTATGGATGGAATTTTTCACTCCTTTAAAAAAATCTTTATCATGCTTAAATGTCTTCTTCTTTTTTTTTTTTTTTTGGTTTCAAGGAAAATGTAAAACAGTTTTTCAAAAATGCACCAAATGAGGCTAACAGTTATTACATCAATCATGTGTCATGGGCCTTAAATTTAAAAATGCGCATAATCGTATATTTAATTAGAATTTATTTTTTAAGAATTAGAACGGATGTTTTTGTATTTTTATTGGTGTTTTGTTTTTTGTGTACATAGCTTTCATCATTACAATTTAGAAATGGTTTTTAAACAAAAATCCATTCAAATGTTTGCATAAGGCTTTTTATTGACGACATGATAGAGGCTAGGAGGAGAAAAAGGAAAGGGAAAAAAAGAGGTCAAAAGCAGTGATGAAATAGATAATTCCTTTGACCTAATACATTTTTTTTCAATGTATTAAATACACATCGTTTGTAAATGTTGTGAAGGGCAGTAACAGTAGACAAAAACTCAATTATGTGGCAATAAAGTTGCGTTGATTCACTATAGAAAACATAGCCTCTATTTCATATGTTTTTATCTAAGAAAATAAAACCGTGAAAAAGAAGAAAACGGGTGAAAAGATAATAATTTCAGTTGATACTTTTGTTATACTCTATATGTAAATATGAAGATATATATAAATAAATATATATATATATATTTATAACTTTATTGGATTACCATTGACACCAATCTTGTAATTATATGGAGCTAAAGCTTTTGATTTCAAATCTGGAAAAAAATCTTCATCTTCTTCACCACTTGACTCAATATTCAATTACAATAAATTGACAAAACTCGAATCCAATACTACCTTTGAATAAAAATTACGACACCATTAATTTAATAAAACAATTTGTCTCGCTCCGCCTTCTCATCTCACACCCCGAAAGGGCCATTTCAGGCGATGGGCATTTTGTAGAGCGTGAGAAAAAGGCAGGAGCTGTGGAAAAACTACACTCAACTTTAATATTTATGTTATGATTCATCTATTCATCTGTTCCATCTACAGATGGGTTTGACCCATAAAATAAGACTTCTAATGTCCTGCACTGCACCCCAAACACACAGGATTTGTACAAGATAACCGTGGGGCACAATCATCTATGTTCAAAGCCAATGGATTGTAAAACATATCCTTGAGGACTCAAGGCAAATTAAATACCACCACCGCCGTTTCAAAATCCATTTTCCCAATTACCACACCAGGTCCATGGGCTATGTAGGATACTCTCGGGACCCCATAGAAGTTTAAAAACTCTTGACATCATTTTTAAGGAACATAAAAGACTCCTCTGCACTGGATAACTGAGGGAAGGACCTTCAAAATTTTCTCAAAAAGATCCCTTTCAGATTTTCTAAATTACACCCGGAGCTTCAAAGTACATTATATACCGCTCAATTGATGAGGAACCCGACTAAAAACCCTTGATGGGTCAGACTCATCTGTAGATGAGTGTAAGTCGATAGATGAACCAGTACATAAATATTAAAATTGAGCTTAATTTTCCATTGATGGAAATTTTTCTGAGGGCAACTTCCCTGCAAACAATCTTCCTAGAACCGTTTCTTTTCCTTTTACAGCTTAGAATACCAAGTAATAATCTTCTGGCAAGACTCTACACAAAGACTCAAAATTACAATATATATACAATGAATACATAACATCCATTAACATCATTCATTCCCTATCAAATGAAGATTTTCTCTTCTTCTTCGTCTTCTTCGCCCAAATTAAAACAACAAAATGTTCTGTTGTTTTATTCCCTCTTAAAAGATATGATTTAAATATCACAAAACATGATCTTTATTTCAAAGGAAGTATGTGCAATGCATACAAAGAGAGAGAGAGAGAAAGAGAGATAGTCCCATAAATCGTTCACAATACATACATTCATAGTCAAGGTTTATGAAGATGAGGGGATATAAATAAATCAAAATGCTTCTTCCATTTATTTATTCTTTAAATGTTCTTTAAGAATGTTTGTAGAATGTTGTAAGCACTTGAGTAATTTATTTTGATGACTTTCTATGACGATGATGTGAAGTTGCATTCAAAAGGAATAATAATACGTTATTTGGTAGATTCGATCCTTCAAAAAGAGAGGAATCAGATAAGCCTTTTGTAAAATGATACCATTATATATATATTCAAAATAAATGTTCTCCTCATTGCTTCCTATTTACTCTTGTTCATGCCTTTCCTTTTTAAATGCATTTGAATACATTAAAAATCAAGTTATGTATGTTTTGGAACCAAGTTTTAAGTGTATTATGATAATGTATCCAAAGAAATAAGTATATTTCTACAAAATAATTAAAGGTTGCGTGAAATATAAATGATTTGTTCCGTTGATTTAATTTAATTATAGTAGGGGGAATCTCTGTACATTTTATAAAATCGCAGTGTATATTATTGACACGGTTAACCGGGCCTCGTATTTTCTCTTGGTTATTGACACGGCCACAATAGGAATGACGTAAAGTGAAAGAAGAAAGATTGACAAGTCTCTTGATTAACTGATAAGTTGTAATCATTGTCTCTTGTACTTTCATTGCACTTGTGCAAAATTGAAGGAGATCTCCAAGAAAGGATCACATTGGTTCTGCAACAGGTGTAAAGTAGATTTCAAATCTAATGAACAAGATCAAGATACAAAAATACAGAGGAGTAAATGTCAAACTAAACGTTGCACTTTATTTTTATCGTGTTTTTTGTTTCATGTGTGTAATTTGACTTGCACTTTCAAGGAACGCTGCGTTCAAGAAATGTTTTACGAGGGATATATGACGAGAATCTTTAGTGATACTGGTTTCTTCCTAAAAAGAAATTTGAATGTTTGAATATCTAATTAATAATTTTTTGGAATCAAATATCCTATGATTTAGAGGCCATCTCAAGTAAAATAAACAAATAAAATTTCTCACCATCGATCTTCACTGCTCCCTTAGGTTCTTCATTTCTCTTCTCACGCCATTCCTTGTGTTCCCTGTTTTGTTACATTATTCAGGTTGATAAAAATAATAATCATTCCTAGATATTGGCAAAATATGTGTTGAAACGTTGGAAGTTGTTGTATTAAATGTTGAGAAAATTGGGTCATCTATGAGATTCAGGAAATTTAATTCCTTCATCTCCAAGAATGTCATAAGTTTCAGCAAACATAACTTTCGGCAAAAATTATCCCCTCGTAGATGAATAAAAAGGTAGAACCCATGGGTATTATATTTAATGGATGGTTAGAACAGTCGTAATATCTCATCCCTCTAGCAACTACGATAATGGAAGCATGTGAGCGAGGGAAAATGAGCAGTTGTCTGGTTACACATTTCTTTTTTTATTCATTACTATTGTGACTGTGTCAATAACCTAGAGAATATACGATGCCCAGTTAACCGGGCCAATATACACAGGTTTATAAAATACCTTATAATAATATTCAATTAAAAAATTATGAGTTTCATTTGAGGATTAGTTGGATTTCTACTTACTAATATAAAACTCACAAAAAACACAATAATATTATTCATAGTATTTAATCTCATCGACTCTCTGTGAATGAGGAAGAGTGGGGGACTAAATGAATAAAATATTTTTGTCCAATAAAACTCGTCAAACTACTCATTGTATGTTAATTGATTGCATTGTCATATAAAATAATCTTTGTTGAATAAACAAATCAAGTTAAACCAATTAATTACATTTGGGAAATTTCATTCTCAAAAAAAGGTTATTTCATATTTTGTGTATGGATTTGATTCATATTATTGAAAAAAAATATTTAGCTGTGATTTGCTATAGTACAACAAGCAACAGCCAACTGTTTAAATTCTGAGAGCACGTTTCTACTACTGTAAATATAAAACGAAACAATAAAAGGTTGTGTTATATTTATGTATATATATATATATATATATATATAATCAAAATGTTTCGCAAATTTTATTGTCCCATGAATTTGAAAGAATGTAATGGTAGGTGCATTTGCACTGAGTAAATGAAGGTTTAAGTCATTTTACATGATTTATTGGTGTATTTTAAATGCATACAACTGTATTATCAATTATCATATATTTTTTATGGAATATACCATGGAAAAATAAGATTTATACGACCATGAGACAAAGTGAGAGATTCGATACACCGGATAGCCAGAAATTGTGAAGGGCAATAGAGAGAAATGGAAAAGTACATATATAGGAACCACTCCTAAAAAATATCCCACAAAAAAAATGTATTCTAAAATTGGGAAGCAACTTGACTCTTGCTACACTGAGTTTTTGTTCCCCTTTATCCTTTACCCTTGATGTTTCAGTAAAAACTTATTTTATAAATAAATAATGGCCATAATTCTGAGAAAAACATCACAAGTTAAACTTATGGCTGTAAAAAACTGATTTTATATACGCCCTGGCCCTATCATGGAATAGATAAATCAGTAGTAGCCTTTGGTTATTTTACCAGTTTGAAACGTATTAATGTTTTGATGAGTGAAGCTATTTCAGCAAATATTTTAAATAATTAATTAAAATGCTCGTCAAATTGTATGTACAAAACGTCATTTTTACTTTAATACATAAGTCGGAAAAATGGTATTATCTAAAAAAGATATAGCTGTTGATATTCATAAATATTAAAATTGGAAGAAACCTTCATGTAAAGGCTTAAAAAAAGAAGAAGCAAGGTTATGAAATTTGGTTGCTTGCATATGCTATCAAGATGACCTACTTTCCGAGCGTCACATGAGAACACTCTGTAAAATGAATACAGATTCTTAACAACATTATTATTTCTTAATGAGTCCACATTACGGATGAATGATAAATAGAACATCATGAAGTATCTAGGGATATTTGGAGGAAAGGAAATTCGTACTCTGTAAACTTTGAATTTCTTTGATTTCTCTCTCACAAGTTTTTTCGAAAATTAAAGCTACATGACTTAATTTACCAGAATATTAAAGATCTTCTGCTTATAATGACAAAGTAATGATATCAATAGAGCGAGCCTCTACGAATTGAGGTATGATTTCTTCTTAGATTCACAAAAAGGAAAAATATGTGGACATGTAAAGGAACTCATATTTTTTCTCTATTATAGTCATTATGTAAGTTACATAAGCAGTACATACTTATTACGCTCATTAAGCCCTTTCTTTAAGATCTCCGAACAAAGATGAGTTTATTCTTCTCTCTTTTAATAACACAAAGGTAAACATTATTCACTGTATGCATATGTTTGTACATAAGTATACAATACAGTGACTATAAATCAAACTCAAATACTAATTTTAGAAACACCTGAGATATCCGGCTCATACCACTACCGTCACTCTTATGAATTACATGAATATAGATAAGAGTGTATTGTTTTGGGGATATTTTCTTTTTACCACACTATGGTCTTTTTGTAGAAGGACAACAATAAAATGTTATTTTTTGGCAGAATACTGGCTGTTTAAATATGAAAAAAATGACCCTTTTTGATTTAAAATTGAGCTTTTTCAAACATCCTGTACCTGTATAGCATATTTTACAGCTATAGGCAATGATTTTAATGTTGCGTAGGACTTAATCCTCCAAAATAGTTGATAATTAATATGCTCATTGACTTTCCTCTTTTATTGAATTAAATATATACAAAAATCCGCTAATTTGATGGGACTATGTATAAAAAAGAGGCAAACACTTGAAAATATCATATTTAATATCATCATTTAAAGAGCATGCATACACATACATTGAACCAATTGCAGACCCTTTCAACCCCTGAATTCAGAGTGCTCTATTTTACCTATAGATTTAAAATTTGAAAGGAAAATGAATCTTCAATAGAGATATAAAAAATATATCATTTCATAGCTGAAAATATGAGTTCTATAATTGAAAATAATAAAGACCTTTTTAAAAATTTGGAATAAACAAAAACGCACTGTATTCTCACTTCAGCTGTTTTTCATCAGTTGACTCTTTTGATTTAATGCGGCTGACTCTACGTGTTATGAACTCAAAAAGGGTATTATATACGATTTTGATATATATTAAATCAAGGATTGCGCGCCCTATTTTTGATTTTTGAATATTATACAAATATTAATGACTGATTTGTCTATTGATTAGATTTAAATGTATCTAAATAATAACTCTGCCCAGTATTATAAAGTTGGCAACAAGGAAAAAGCAGAAGGATTGCTACCAGTTGAAGGAATACATGATGCATTAAGGTTAATAAAGCAAATAAAATGTAAATAAAAAGGGCTCAAGTCCTCGTATAATTAATTATTAGTTAAAAATATATAATTTCCTGACATTAATTTCAGTTAATTTTCTGCCTCTCATCTATGGTAAACATAATGATGTTATTTATTATTGATGTCTTCATTTGTATACATATATAAAGGAGAATAGCAGCTTGTAGCTCAGAAAACTTCATGACAGCTCAAGCTGCTTCCCTCTCAACATTCATCAAATTGTCAGAGTTACCATGTTGTTGATTTTCTCTTTCTTTTTATTTTACACACCCCATTTGCATATTATTTAGATTCCTACTAGTGAATAATGATAGCACATAGATTCTTCATTGTCTCTCCCTCTTTCTCTCTAAACTTTTCATTCAAAAAGAGAAAGAAAGGAGATCGTAATATTATGGTACATAAAAGGAAACAAATGATCCCAACGATGGGACTGTTATACATATATCTTATGGGATTGTTCTCAGCTCTTTACAAAGGTAAATTCTTGTTGAACCAATGAGGAGTAACAGCGCGAATATATTGAGAAAAAGAAGTAAAAAAATTGATAGCTCACAAAAGAATTTATACATAGCTAGGAGGGGTATCGATTTCAGTATGGATTGATATTATTTATTATGCAACCCGTGTAATTGTACAATGTATGTACATTTATATATTTATAAATTTACTTTCATTTAGGAATATTTTGAAAGGGTTATATGATGATGACAAAAATATATGTATGCTTTTAAGTCGTAATTACGTCATGTTGTGATACCAAATATCCGCTCTGGTGTCCAATATGAAGATAAATAAATCAACAAATAATGACTGTGGATACATACATATATTTAGTATGGAGCAATATATGTTATTTATGCTTTATACGTATGTGTACCAAATAGAAAATTGATGCCAATTAAAGTGTAGTTAGATATTTATTTTTATTTTTTTACTTTACTCTCGTCTCCATTCGTCTAAATCGTTTTGCACAGCGCGTATTATAGAAATTATGTAAGAGATTTGAATCTTGTGTACATAGATAATATGTCGATCAACACTCAATACTTTTCTATCAGGTTCAACTATACTTGGCACCATTTATGTACAAATGTATACATAGTTACATATCAGTCCAATAAATTATAATGAGAACATTGTTTCATTCCTTTATTGTCTAAATGGATACATAGATTTGAAAGAAAGAAAGAAACCAGTCTATATACATACATACATACAGTTAATCTAATCATCGTTATTAACACAAAAGAATGATAGTATGTAATTAACTGTCTATAATTATAGGATCCGTTGATACGATTGTATGGTAACTAATATGTACAGAGCTTTTCAATAGTCCAAGTTAAGTCTCGAGTATAAGTCAAGACGCTAATTTTTCACCTTATGTCGAGTTTCAAGTCCTTGTTTAATGTGTCTTGGATAAGAGCCACTCCCACCCACCTCTCATTCCATCATCATCATCATTAAAATTCAATCATTTAGAAAGATAAATAACTAGCTATTCAAGTCTACATCTCTGAATTTCCTTTCCTATTTAAAGCTATTCACTTTGAGTTCGAGTCCCAAGGCCAAGTATTCAGCTCTGAGTCAGTCACTATCAATATTAAAATTCAATGGTGAAGAAATAATATTAATTAATTATAATTATTATTTGACATTTTGAATGGGATTTGTTGGATCCAAGTCCTCTTCCTCAAGTTTGGATCTTCCAACTCCAAGATGTATTAATGAAACGTAAGTGGGACTTAAGTTTGTGTTGCGAGGGCAAGTATATGTTACTTATAATACTCAATAGCTCTGATTCACTTATCCTCATCAGTATTCATCAAGTATACAAAGATAAAATAACACGTAACCTAAATATCAATAACAATAATTATGTATAAAGAGATACTCTCAAAGAGGAGCCTGTAGTCATTTTATTCAAGACTGAATCTTTTAGCTTTGAGTAAAGGTCAACGGGTTCTGAGATGAAGGCAGTAGCCGAATATGTATATATATAGTCTGCATTTGTAGTTGAATGAAACTCCAGTCAGTTTCGAATTCGAGTCTCCGGCTTTGGTACGTACATACATATGTATATCTTCGTACGTACATACATTTACGTGATTATGTCACAAGTGACATTTACTTGAAACTGTGAAGAAATAATAGTTATATATATATATATATATTCTGTGTGCATGAGAAATTTTAACAGAATAGTGTTAACATTGAACCTTGTTTATTTTGTCTTTGTTCTAAGAAATGAAAGTTGAAGTGTTCAATTCCCATCTGATGAAATGTTAGTTCATTTGGGATGTCAAATGATGGATTTTGTTCCTACACATGTGTGTTAGCTATCTACATAATATTATTTAGTCTGTCATTAGATTCGTTAATTTCTACATACATACATACATAATATTATAATCTATGTAGATTGTGTATTCAACTAACAACGTTCTCATAATACCCTCTCAATGAAACTATTTGTAAAAATAAAGGATTTTTGTATTTTGCATTTTGTAATATAGCATCAATTATGTAGTTAGTTAGTTTATCAGGGTTCAATAGGTATTAAAAAAATACTATGCATAATTATATTTATATATCTAAGTACGGTGTCCTTAAGATCAGTGAAGGTAATTGACCTCTCCACTCCATCAAGGCATTTTAATTGAATACCTTATGATATCACAATTCAAAATATGTATGTGAATAAATTTTTCTTTATTCGATGCTCAAAAGGAATCATTAAATTTTCTTCAGTTGTGCCCATGTAAGTATGTATGTACAACCTATGACTCTAACAGCCCAAGGTTCAACCCTTCTCTTTTCCATGTAACCAATACGCATTTGTATGTATCTACATACATAATACATATTATATGCATTTATGCTATTATGCAAATTTACTTGGATGCACTTTAAATGCACCTTTTTTATAGAGCATCAGAGTAAATTACCTACTTTTGTTGAGTTTTATTATTGCAAGTTCTCAAGGAAGAAGGCATTTCGTAGATCTCAAGACTTGAGTCGCATATGTATATAATATTATTAAATACGACATGAGACCGATTCGAACTATAAGTGAAAATACTCGGGAGTCAATATTCCAACTTGCCAATTCAGACTCGATTCAAATCCCCAATTAAAAGATACAGTCTTAAATAGGAAAACTTGTGTCTGAAGGCTTTACAAACATCCTTTATTTTTAATTAGTATTAGTAGCGTTTAAGAATCTTTATATGTGTAACTATAATTGAGTTATAATCTTAAGGACTGAATCTGAAGATACATTCGACTCATTGGACATAAGTTTCATTAAACTTTGACTACAGACTCCACTTGGACTCGTACAAATACTTTATGATCAAACACCCTTGAAACTTACGTATTTGTATGCACATAAATATAATATAACATGCATAGCCGCAGGAGCTAGAGGGGTTTCAAAGTTTGATAATCATGCAACTTTTGATTTTTTTGATTTTTCAAAAAGTTTGGACCCTTAACCCTCTCTTTTTTTGGGGGCACGTATATGTGAGGATTCCAATATGATCCCTTATTTTTAAAGTGATTATGAAGATTATCTTTTAAATGATATTTAATGATGTACTCTTCTAGATACTCAACAACTGAATGAGTAATTTTAAATTATTCACGGTTAGGTTGCCGCATGGACGAACTTACAATCCCTACCTTGTCTTCAACTTTTTTTTTTATCTACACACACTCATTCGCTTACAGGTTCGTTTGTAGTCGGCGTAAAGGGTGCATCCTATTGTACCATGTTTTACCCATGGTATCTGAAGCCTCAATTAGTTGTGTGTTAGTATCACATTCAGAGCATGCATTAGTTGATTTTTAGTGGAGGTATATTTTCATAAAATAAAAACACATTTGGAGTTAGAAGTGTGTAGGAGAGCATCACAGGACGAGGATTTATGTATCAAAGTTGATTTAAATTTATAGTGTACAAGAATAATTTAAATCTTACGTCAAATTTGTAAATTTCGGCATGTTTAGACATATTTCTAGTCGAGCTTTATCCACTCTTACATCATCAAACAAGTTTTTAGAGTCACAGGGAATCTCGGAGCTGTCTCTCTCATCCCTTGTGAACGATGAAATCATACAGAGATATCCTCAACAGCAAAAAGTCATCAGTGAATATACAACAAGTCATCATCCTGGATCATTTGTTCTCACAAAAGAGTCTATGCTCAAAGATGGATTTGTCAAAGTTATGAAGGAATTTGTGCCTCTAATGGTCGTGGGTAATAGGGAAAATATGTTAAAAGTACGTTACTCATAATGATTTAAGTTCCCTCAGATTCAAATGAAGATATTTGGCATCTTTGTTGAATGAGTGCATTAATAAATCAGTTGGAAATATAATTTATTTATTTTTTAAGTGTCTTTATTTGAGTTTTTTAAATCAATGTCTTTTTATGTTTGTAGGCATCTGAAATCGATCGACTCCTAGAACTCATCAAACTCATGTGTCTAATTCGCCTGGCTCTTCGAATCCATGACACAGTCAATGAAGACATTGAAACAGAGTCATCCAACAAAAAAGCGATCCTCGTAGGAGATTTCTTTCTAACACTAGCAAATAGCACAGCTGCTTCCCTTGAGGACCCTGATCTTTTTTCCTTCATTTCCCAATGCTCCGTCAATTATATCCGTTGTAAATTTTCTAATAAAAATGATTTAGGACTAGGACATTTAATTGGATGTGGATTAATTAGTGCACATAGAGTTACGGATACAGAAATATCTGTGATGATGGAGTCTACTTTAAGGAACTTGGGAGTTAAATTTGGACGATTAGTCTCAAGTTCTTGCTCAAGGAGTCACTTTGACATCATTTCCATTATACGGAATCTAAACTTTAAGAACCAAGAAGTTAAAATATATTTGAATCATTTAATGCTTACATCCTCGTTTTAATGGAATGATTTCAACCGTGAATCAAATACATATAAACATTCATCATTTTTGTACACTACATACTCTGATTCACATTTTGATATTTGTTTTGTTGTGTTTATTTGTTTTTTTGATTTGTACATATGGACGTGAATAGTGTTGAGCTCCCATAAGGAACTACATATATACAAAATATGTATTATTTTTAAATTTCACGGATCTTGTTATTTTTGACATGACGAATGAACAGATGTTGAACGAGTCATACACATGTTTCATAAAAATAAATATTATAATACATATATGATTAAATTAACACAGTCAATATATGAACCTATATATTATCTTATTATTTATTGCATATCATTTTTAATAAGTTGATTTTTTTTTTCTTTTTTTTCTGTATAAAAAATATATGGTCATTGAACTAAGACATACTCTGCAAATAGAGAGGTTGTCCATGAATCACTTTGATTAAACCTTCTAAAGAAATCAACGGTTTGTAGGTATTTACTGCATTTTTTGTACTATGTTAGTAAGAGGTCCTAAAATGGTCAGTTGGTTAGTAAATTATAAATTATTTATTATTTATCGCTTAACAACGTCTCAACTCATCAACGTACAGAATGCTAGTTTAATAGGCGGTAAGACAAAATGAAAATCGACACCTGACAAAAAAAATTCATTTCCTCTAATTAGTGTTCTAATGAGCTGATCTTCAGCTGTGAACAATTCCCTTCTACTATTTCAGGATGAATAACTCCCCAAATGGAAAAAATTAGCTAACATCGATCAACTGATTTTGGGAGATTTTTTTCCATACTAAATAAAACTATATGTAATTGACCATTCAAAATCTACTAATTTACTCAAAATTAGGGACGACCAATATATTAGTGAGCTAATAAAATCGGTCACTTTTAAGCAATTTTAGTTTTGTCGTTAACGAGTCGAAGTTGCCGATTATTACCGATATTTCATCTACCTTAGAAACGAGATTCAATGTCTTTGAATAAGTTTAATTTTTTTAATTATTATTATTAAGATGTTTTTAAATGCATACTTAAGTTTTGAAAACCCTCTCGTGGGCAGTAGGGTCATTTCTTTCATCCTTTATGAATACTTTTGACCCTGATAATAATAATAATAACAATATTAAATGTATTTTAAGGGTACATAACAACCCTTTTAAGAGTCATTGATTATTAAAAAATTAAAAACATTCTTCAAATCCTAGGCGCGACCATCAATAATATAAAACTAAATTCACAACATACAAATGTAATTTCTCAAAAACTTGCCAAATGATTCATCTGGTTATGATCAAAATAATGAAGTGATCAAACTGGTGATATTTGAATTTTTGAGTGGTAACGGATCCAGGGATCTCAAAAGTTAATTTGAAATAAAAAAAAAATTTAACCTTTAAAAAATTCATATGATAATAGATAATTATCAATGGCAATATCATTAAAACCAAAACCATTTTGGCGGCAACAAAGTCACGTCTCCATAATTCCAAAAATAAATAAATGTGCAGGTGTACATAACTCATCGTCAAATCATATCTAATATCTCTCATAGCAATAAGTTGTAAGTTAGTAAATTTGTAAATTGTATGTGTACGGATGTTCTTTATGTAAATTTTGACTGTTGCATGTTGTTTAATTTCATTTTGAAGGAGAGGTATAAACTTTAATAGCTAAAAGGGTTTGTATGTGAGCATTTATTGAACAACTCGAAGGCAAAATAAAAAATATTTATTCTTAGGAATCAATTTGATTGTTAATTGTTCTGTAATGTTTTGTCACGCAAAGTTATGATTTCCTTGCACAAATTACAATTTCGCATAATTGCATTATATACAATGTGATCAAAGTATGAAGAAGATTTATAAATATACATATACACTTATGTATCCACAAGCAGATAATTTAATTATAGATCCCACATTATGCATAAACAGAAAGGATTATTGTATTAAGAATAATAATAAAATTAGCCTAAAATTAAAAAATCTTTAAAAACTGAAGGGATCATTGCCCCTCGTCTCGAAACAAATACACCCATGGAAAGAAAAGCGCGATTGAAGAAATATTGCAAAAATTGATTGTTACAATAGGGTTAACAATAATAATTTTTTGAAATTTTCTTAGTAGCATTTACAAAATTTTATAACAGTGTTACCGTTAGTCGAAATTTACCAGACTTTGGCTCGTAAAATCTGTTGATATCTGGTATTTTTTAATCCTTCCGATTGCACTGTCTGGTGAAAAATTCACTTTATGTACAATTTGAATTGTATTAAAATAAGCAACTTCCGCGAGTCGTTTCAGCCTATTAACCCACTAAAGACGATAGGTTAATAAATTAACCTATTGCTGGAAATTTTACTGTAGCAAAAATTCGTAGAAAATTGGCTAAAATGATCAATACAAAACATTAAACTGTACATTGACATGCCTTTATATCATTCTTATATAGTCTGCATATGATTTGATTATCAATTTAAGCTTATCAATTTCAGATGATAAGTGACAGGAGTTTATTAAGCACTTGTTTGATAAATCGAGGACGTGCCGGTCACGTTGACCGGTGTTGATTTTTTTAGCGGAAATTCTGCTCTATATATCAAATAATTAATCATATTAGAGTATGATATCAACTTATAAGAAATGTTAGTTAGTTACTTGTAAGATATTTGCGTCAAAATGACCCATCTTGGTGGAAATGGGTAAAACGCATGATATTTTTCTAACTTTTGGTGTTATTTTACTGAAAAAGTATTTAAATGGAAGTAATTACACTCTAAGGAAAAGTCAAGGGCCAGCATGAGTTCATTTACGTAATTCCCCAAGTTATCATGTCTTCAAATTTCAAAGCAGTCAAAAGGATCTAGGAGGATCCAAGTTAATTCTTTATGGAATAATATTGCTGCAATAAGCAAATTAATTTTCTGAGGGTGAGCTTCTTTATATTGTAAGGTCATGAGAAGGAAAATAAACAAGAGATGAAAATTTTTGAAAAGATTGAGAGACTCTTTAAAGATCACTAATCTGGACATTTCCTCCTTTAAAAAGCAACATTTGTGATTTAAAAAAACCTTTTTATTTTGACCAAAAAAAGTTGTTGGAATATAAAAATCGTGTTTAATATATGTAGATAAATACTGAGTCCATTTCGTTCATAAAAAGGTCTCGTCCACGTCACGCCACGCCCCTTTTCTAGCATAATCAATTATTATCAACTAGCAATCTCCACTTCATTTCTCAATCTTACTTCCATATAGATAAAGGAAAAATACCGGAGATTAAGTAACAGTTAGCCAATATTGTTATCTCTCCACAAAGACTATTTTTCATTAACTCGTAAATAATAATTTTTCACAGCTTAACAAAATGGGATTTGAGTCGAACAAGTAAATGTTTAGAACGTAGATATCTTTATTGTATCTCGCAACCTTTCCTTTAATAATAAAAAATGTACAACGGTCTCCAAGGTAGCCAGAAAATTTACTTCATGACGACGCTCTTAATTTTAGGTCATGCAGAAAAGCAAATGAATATTTGTAACAAATTTGCATTGAATATTTATTTAAACATTGTTTTTTCGACAGTAAGTTCTATGTATTTGGTTCATTGCACTCAAACATCACGACCTAGTAACATATCAAGGTTAAACCAGACCTTACAAACCATACCCTAAAAGAAAGAAAAAGACCATCCATTATTCAAGAAACAAAAAAAAAAATTGAATAATGCAATCATGAAACGTCAATGACCTAAATATGATCTTTAAAACCTTTGTATATCATGCAATAAATATATATGGTACATATACACACATATAACTCCTTTTACTTCTCATGGACTGCACTTAATTAAGGCTGCAATTTCAATGCAATAAGTTTTCCTACAATTCTTGGAAGTCTTCCTTTACCGCATTTTTTTTAAATGCAGTGGGGTGGCAGTGTATAAAGAGATTTATGAGTCACGTGGAAATGATTTTCACTGGAGTTCAGTTTTTTTGTTAAAAGGCGCTTGCATATAAAATATATCTATACATAGATTGACTGATTTAATATGCACTCTTTCAAAAGAAACCTGTCAGAATTATTGGGCTCTGTCTATTAATTATGATCCATTTCAATACTTTCATTGAGTTTCTCTTTTTTGTTTTTGGCACATGAACTCACTGATAAAATAGTTAAGAAACAACTAAGTATAATATTATATTATCTACTATGGGCAAAAAATAACGGAGTAAATTGGAATTTATCTTTTCGGAGTTCCTTTAAATGTTCTTGCCTTTAAGTCAAAATTACTGTTACTGACATTTGTGCCAAATTACACGTTAAAATATCCATTAGTGTTTGAGATACGCGTTGTCCTTTTGTGAACAACTAAACTTGATTTATTCGTTTTTTAAAATGTGATGTAAAAGATGATGACTAAAATGCAGTTTAGAGGAACGTCGTGTAAATTAAAACAGTTTAAATGAATATTCCAAACTGGTTTCTTTTAAATTTTTGAGAATTCCTGGTTTATTTCTCGAGATATATAACCTATTATTCTCAAGAAACCGACCATCCAATTTTTAATTTTAATAGCATTTCTAAACTTATCAGTTGTTGTTCTGTAATTATATTATTGACTTAATAAAATGTTGAAACTGTTTAGAAAATTATAAAACACGTTGGCACATGTGCATTGCATCGAGAGATCCCTACTTTTGAGGGGGATGAAATGAATTTTGATGATTAAATAAAGTTTTTTTGATTCCCTTTATTTTTTGCCCATAGGAGTAAGTATATCTATATGAGATATTATATTTGTTTAAGCACTCTTGATGTGTCTAACTGTATTAAAATAATTTGTAAGCACAGTTGGTAATTAGTACATTAATATCCCAAAGAAACGGATTATGGGTGTATGGGTCTGTATGTCTCTTCAATATATCCATCGATTGTCAATGCTACGAAATAACATTTTATTCTCTTTGCATGGAATTAGGGGATTTTATGACAAAAAAAATCGTCTTGAATCCGAACTAAGCGAGACATTTCTGGATAATTTTAAAATCTTCAAAAAGACAAGAATTCACAAACTAGATACAATTAAATATATTTTGGAACTTGGCTTTTTCAAATAAACATTGTTTAATGCTCATGATAAGATGTACCCATTTAAAAACTAACCCGAATCACAAGTTTGACTTTCTTGAACTTTACTCCAGTCTTTTCATAACATGGATGAATCTATAGACTTTTTACACAATTATATTGTCTTTCAACTTATTTCTGTTTCAAGAGATCATTAACATCTGCTCTTTGAAAATGTGTATATCTCCTTATTTTTATCTGATTCCACATTAAATTATTGCATTATGGACAAAGAGATAAAGATAATGATGATAGGTGGAGGACAAAACTCCTCTCTTACTACCAAAGTCCCTCTGACTCAAAAAAATATCCACCTGCATAACTGTATTTTTGTTTTCACGAACGTTATAGATTGTTGAGGGTATATGAATGATATATCTATTTAATAAAATGTACAAATTTCCCCCCAAAATATCAAGGAAACTTTGTCAAATAACTTTAAAAATGAGCTAAAGAACTATATTGAGTACAACTTGATGTCTCAGAGAAACAGTTATATTTAAATTAAATCAAATTAAAAGGTACAAAAAGTCCCTACTTATATATTTTTTCTATAGATCCGTTTGGGAGCAGAACATAAAGGCAATTTGGAAACGAATGTCCTCTTCTTGCAAAATTTATAGTTAATATATTAGTTACACGTTCTAAATACGTACGTATAATGATGTAATAGTTGAATTTTAATACATATTATAAAGAGATATTTTTGAACGGAGGTAAATCATAATTTAAATGAATTGTCTTCCTTTAAAGTTTAGTCGTTATTGAATTTCATGGGTTTAATCTGAAAATAACTGACAATGTACTCATGTGTTGAAACAATATTTTTCATGATTTATGCCTTTGTTAAAAGGCAATGCTAATTAATATATGACATTTGATTAAAACCCTATCTTATATTACAATTTCTGTCTGAACTGTTTAAACTAAATACATATGTGTCAAGTTAACAAGAAAGCAAGTTTGTTTTCAAATATTGAAAAGGAGAAAATCCACTTTTATGTGTTTTTTTCTTCATAAATATAACAGTCGAATATTTAGGAGTTATTTTAAGACCTATACTGCACGGTTTTTTTACTAAAATATCACTTTTAATTAAGAAATCATGGATTGTTGTCTATCCAATAGAGCAATCGGATAAATGTTACGACTGCACAAGGAGCCGATATTGTCTCTGAAAGAACGTCCATCTTTTTCATAGCCACAGATATTTATTTAGTTATGGTCGGCAAAAACCAGTTCATCTGTTTAAGAACTATTAAGAATTCACTTAATCCTCTATCATGCTCACCATGAATCATAGTAATAGTAACAACATAGTCATAAATAGGATTGTAAATAATATGCAAAATGCCACGTGCGAGATTTTGTGGAGTTGGCACTTTCAACAGTACTTTTTGTTTTACAAAGCTGTTATCATTTTTCTAATATTACTGAGGGGAGAACATCTACCTAGGAATGTAAATCATATGCAATTCGGGCGTGTGATAAAAAAGTGGAGTTGGCTCTTCAAACAGGTCTTTTTGTTTTCCGAAGCTGTTATCATTTTTCCTTTATTTCTGAGGGGAGAACATCTACCTGATAGTAAAGATGTCGCATGAAGGAATACATGCATTAAGTTTAATAAAGCAAATAAAATGTAAACAAAAAGGGCTCAAGTCCTCGTATAATTATTATTAGTTAAAAATATATAATTTCCTGACATTAATTTCAGTTAATTTTCTGCCTCTCATCTATGTTATTATTTATTGTTGTATATATAATGGAGAATAGCAGCTTGTAGCTCAGTAAAACGTCATGACAGCTCAAGCTGCTTCCCCCCTCGACATTCATTAAATTGTCAGAGTTGCCAGGTTGATTTTCTCTTTCTTTTTTTATAACACGCCCGAATTGCATATGATTTACATTCCTACATCTACCTGATAGTAAGGATGTTGCATGAAGGAATACATGGATTAAGTTTAATAAAGCAAATAAAATGTAAACAAAAAGGCCTCAAGTCCTCGTATAATTATATTATTAGTTAAAAATATATAATTTCCTGACATTAATTTCAGTTAATTTTCTTCCTCTCATCTATGTTATTATTTATTGTTGTATATATAATGGAGAAATTCAGCTTGTAGCTCAGTAAAACGTCATGACAGCTCAAGTTGCTTCCCTCTCAACATTCATCAAATTGTCAGGGTTGCCAGGTTGATTTTCTCTTTTTTTTTATTTTACACACCCCAATTGCATATTATTTATATTCCTAGTCATAAACACCAGGTGTTTTTTATTCTTGGTTGTGACCGGTATTTTTTCCTATAATACAGTTGCAATTATTGGAGTCATTATTTCATTAATATAAATATACTATTAATACAAACGAAAGAGAATGTCTTCAAGAATATGAGTGCAGTTCTAGCTCATTTTTGAAATATTTCAAATAAACTTGGTCTCTTGTTGACTGCATATTCTATAACCAATCCTATGTACTCTCTTTAACTTTGATGATACTGAATATTAAGATATTCAGCATAGGTTGACAAACACCCTTTGGAGAGCCCAAGAGTTGTAATAAACAAACACAATTTTTTATCAGTTGATGGGAATAAAAAGAATATCATGGAATGTTATTTTAAAAGTAATATTTGATTTTTTCCCCTCTTGTATCTATCGGATATTTGTGATGTCAGATTATGACCCTAACTGGTTGAATAATATGAGCATACAGTATTGTGGTCAAGACCAGATCATCTGAGACCAAGACTTCGAGGGTTCTATAAAAATTGATTTTTATTCCTAGCATTTTTAAACTCCTTGCTTTGGTCTTTGTACCGAGATCATTTTATGAGGTCGAGGTTTAAACGAGGTCAAGACCGATCTTGAAAGCCACATCACTTTAAAGACTTTGACGGTGTGAAGACCAAAATAAAACCAAAACTTTGATGATGCCCAAACTGAGACGAGACCTGCTTCTTAATAAGTTACCCTCGATTCAAGACCGATCTTCAGAACACTATTCATAGTACGATAGAAGTTGAATAAACTAAATTTGAGTTGACCCATGAACTTTGTTTGAGACATGAAGAATAAAAAAATCAAATATGGTATATATTTTATTCTTCTTTTCCATGTTCCCAATGATTTAAATAATAATTATTATTTAACTCTATAAATTAGGAAATTGTATAAATAATTTACAAAGCTGACTTCTTTCATAGAGTTATTTCTTTTAATTTCAATATGTAGTCTTATTCAATTTGTACAATAAGTTTAGGAAATACAACTAATGTCTTTATTTATTACCAGAGGAATCTATAAATCAAATTAAAAGACCACAATAATATTATCAACACATTTACATAGAATAAAACAGTGTTTTGTGTTCGGTTTAAATAAGGAAAGAAATATAAAGTGAACTGTTCTCACTCTATTCAAATTTTCGATAGAATAATAATTATTTACAAGTGATTACAAGGGACTAGAGGCTTATGTTAGTGATATACGACTTTTACTGTATGTTTGTATATTAGTGTTCTTAAGTTGATTGGCTTCAAAATATAAACGGTTAACAGCAGGGTTTTCAAATTGCAAATTAACCGTCATTTATCCAATAATGAGGAACAATATGTACATACATATAGGTCAATCACAATGCTCCTCTAGTAGATTTTTATATTGAGGTTAAAAGTGCTTCTCGATATATAATTTTACATTATTAAAATAACGTATTTTTGTTAAGAAAAGTAAATTTAATCATCTTTTGACGGATATAACGACTACACAATGAAATGAAATGGTTAAGTTAACTAAATCAATACCAAAATCGGTTAACTATTTGGTTCTTTAATGTATGTAAATATGTGAAAAAGGAACTTGTCACTTGAACAATAATTTGAAGGAAATGGAGGAGCGTAACGTGACTCATGCTCATATTAAAGGGTAATATAATGGATTGTATTATCAGAAAGTTGATACTTGATACTATCAATAGTTTTTTTATTGTTTTAGTAAAGTACAAGATTTTTTTACTATTATTATTAATATTATTACGATCCTTATTTTCAAAATCAAAATATTGTTAGGAGTTCAATATGTGGTCAAGTTTAACTTTATGATTCTACGGAAAGCTTTTTTGACTGTGAGTAGCCCCAAAAATTATCCAATTTTGGTTTACTTTGTAAAATTACCATAATTTTCAAAAGTACGCAATAATTTTGCTCCATTGACGTCATACGACTCAACAACATCATTCCAAAAAGTAATTCATCAATTTCGTTTATCAAAAAATATTGGCTCAAATGAAAAATTCCTTTCTGCCCTAGTACACAATTATATAAGTTTCATATCATGATATGTACATAAATATGGATTCATAAAGAATCTAAGGAGATTAAAGTTGATTTTATTTTAAATGTATGTATGGCAGTGACTCCAAGGTTGTTTTTTTTTTCGGTTTTTTTCATTGAAAAAGTTAGTAAAGTCACAATGCTAGTTAACCTTAACATGACGTTCATTTTCTGCACATGATTTATGAATTAAAAATTAATAGATGTGTGTATAGCGCATTGTAGGTAGACTGAATTTCAATGCATTAAACCTTCATAATAGGTATGAGGTTTTTAATTTAAAAAAATCATATGCGAATGAAATCCCTCTTCAATAAATTGAAAAGTAAATGATAATGAATTTGAATGAGAAGGAAAATGTTTTGCACACATTCATGGGTCACGATTTGATTTCTGTTTTTTTATTCTAGAGGGTTTTTTTGTGCCTTTTATTGGTTGTGTTTTGAATATGGATTGATTGAACACGAATATCCTAGCTCAAGTATCAGAAATCAACCCTTAGAGCACTAATAAAGGACAAGAGTTCTGCAAAAATCAACGGCTGACAAAAAATAAAAAGGCTCAATAAAGAGACTCAAACTGAACTAATTTTCAACTATTGAACTATTTTCTATTAATTAAATTTAATAACTGAATAACTACGTGCGCCAAACAGATTTTGAGTGGGACAAGGTCATCCCTGATATCATTTTGTTGACGTCATTCATGTCAAATTAATTATTAATATCATAATTGGAGAATCTATTTGAGGAAGATTTCGAAACTTTTTGTAATGTACTACTTAGAAATGAGTTGTAGTCAGATTCATGGAGCCTACCAATTTGTTCTTCGACCCACATTCAAAATTAATATCTTTTAAGATAGCTTATGTTTGTAGGTATTGGTCAAATGCTCCAAGTTCTAAAGTCAAACTTTTTTAAATGCATTAATTTTCGATACCTATCAAAACGTATGAAGTATAAATCATTCGTTTTTTTTAAGTCTATACATATAATTGATAATTAATTATATAAAAGAAATGCACAACTGTCTATTATTAGGCAGTCCTTTTGCAATTAAACAATTGTGAACACTCAAATAAACAAGTATAAAAAGTCAAGGAAATGTTTTTTTGTGTGTTTGTTTTGTTTTTTACCTTAAAGCAATGTTATGTAACTTATTACTGTGGTAACTAGACATCATTTGATTCGAATGATTTATCATGACGACGATTATGAATTTACGTCATTTTATTGACTTTTGTTACGTGATTTTGGCTTCTTCTTTTTTTTTTCATGCTATTGTTTTGTAACTTTAATTATATGTAGTGTCAATTTTGAACTTGCATAATGTGTATATTATCTATATAGACAAATGAACCGTCAGATGACCTTCACAGAATTATATGATTTGTGCTAAAGAATCTATGAAAAAAAAATGTGAGGCAAATTTTAGCTCACTAAATTCAAGTGTTCACGAGATAGATAGATAGATAGGTGGATGTTCGATTCAATTTATCTTCGATCAAATATCAGGAACTGTAAAAAATGTAGTTTTCGAGTCATCACAATTTGAATGTCTCTTCGATAATGAAATCAAATATTATCTATCTAACTCTCATAAAAATGATTTATATATATACATATATAAAGTCACTCAATTTAATTCTTTACCTTTTCCAGTTCAATATGGGAATAACTAATAAAAAACAATATTCAGGAAATTTAACATAATAATAAATTTTATATATAATTATTAAAAATAAAAAAATAAATTTTTCTAGCTAATTCTCTATTCACAAAGACTTTCAAAATTGACCCAATATGCTCAATTGGATTGACCATAGGACTGTAAGGCCCAAATCTTAAATATTGAGAATATTTCAAATGCTGAAAGAAATGATTTAAGCATTTCGGAGCAAAGATCAAGAGTTCTGGAACAATTAATTGAAGAGGGAATAAACGTAATTACATCAAAGATTTGTAGTAATTGTATTGCTAGTATCCAGAATCGTTTTGTATAGAGTGTTAAACTATAAAGAGCTCAATCGATGAGCCATCATTAAAATTCTTAAAAATTGTTATATCATTGTACATACAAAAAAAATCACCGGATTAATGAGATATAAAGATATTCGTTTTTTGTTTTTAAAAAACTCCATATCCGTTGAGCTCTGGTTAAACCATAAGTGAAGTAGTAAAATTTGTTAAAACTGGAGGCAGGAATAGTCAATAAGTAAAGGCTATTTCTAATTTGCATAAATATATGTGTGTGCCCTCCCCCCCCCCTCCAAGTCTTCCTAGTCGATTACAGCTATGTTAGGTATGTTTCGAAAACATGATTTAAAAAAAAGCAATCTTCAAGACCATGGGATGGTGAAATATCAAAAAAAAATTCAAGAAGTTCGTATGGGAAAATCCTTTTCTATATATGTGTTGGGTGAGTCCCATAAGAGGGATAGTCACGACGAGTTTTGTTTTTTTTTGCTCTCGCAACCTCGATTTACAAAAAGGAAAGGAAAAAATTGGAAAAGCATACGGTAGCTACCCACAGAGTTTCAGAAAACTTCGATCCTGCGATCCTGGATCGCGAGGAACTTTCGTTACTTTTCCAAACTTATCGAAATTGAGGAACTTTTCTTGTCCCAGGAAGTTTTATCATCAACCCGAAAATTGAATAATCTTAAAATATAAGATGAAAAACTTCCTCGAACAAACAAGAAATGTTCCTCAATTCTTATTTATAGTTATATAATCATCTACTTTCTGAAAAAGAGGACAATTTGACCAGTCTACTGTTTTGAAAAGAGTTAGTGACAAGAGCCAGAGGGTGCCATTTTATTCTTGAATGCTTATTATAGTCAATATTTATACTGATTCTATTTGTTTGTGTTGTGTTTATGTTGAATATTATATTCATAGATTAGTTGTGTTCATGATGGCGATATATAAATGAACATATATGTATTGCATTTTTCTCTACCCCTAGGCATAGACGTACGAGGCAGGGGGCTGCAGACCCCCCTGTAGGTCAGAGATCTAAAAAATTCGAGCAAAATTACATTTTTTCGGGCAGAATTAATTATTAATTGCTCAAAATGTCTAAACTGAAGGTTTTATGGAATCTAGAAACGAAAATTTTCTTTCCCGCCCAACCATGGTGGGCGTTAATTTTAAAGAACATTTTAAAGGAATCAGCCACCATTTTGAGGAACCTTTTCTATTTAAGAAAAGTCAGGATCGAGGAAAAAATTACACTTTCTGAAACTCTGGCTACTCATCGGTATTTTCCCTGTTGCCAACTTCTTAATATTAGACAGAGTGATTGTTTAGATATACTCTACATTCATATAAAACCAATCGTTAATATTTGTATAATATTCAAAAATTCAAAAAAAGGGCGAGCAATCCTTGATTTAATATATGTACATATATCAAAATCATAAATAATCATAATATCCTTTTTGAGCTCATAACACGTAGAGTCAGCTGCTTTAAATCAGAAGAGTTAACTGATGAAAAAGAGCTGAAGGTAGAATACATAGTATTTTTGTTTATCCCAAAGAGCTCGTTGTGGCACATTGATCATGGTTTTTTTTTCAAAACAATAGCGATTGCGCGCTCTTTTTTTGAATTTGTTAATATTATATAAGTATTAACGATTGGTAGAATTTATAAATGTATAGCATATTTAAATAATAACACTGCCACATATTAAAAAGTTGGCAAGAAGGAAATTACAGAAGACTAGCTACCAACTGTTTTTCCAAGTTTTTCTTTTCCCTTTTGAGAGTTGAGGTTGTGAGTAGACAAAAAAGCTCGTCATGTGCCATCAAATACACTCCTTAGTAGCCCTACTCGCTGAGATGGTACATTGACTCATTTTATACCAGTAGGATAGTGAGTATGGGGATTTGGAAGGAACCAAAAAAAATGTGTAGTCCTGGATGCACGAGCAGCAGTAGTGAAAAATTTAGTTTCTTGAGACATGCCTAAACCCTTAAAAGTCTGCATTTTTTTTTCTGGGTCAACAAACACAATTCCAACACTGGTAATAATACTTGGTAATTTTTTGTTGTTGTTCTTAATTTTAAACTCTTGAACCCTAAAAGTGTTTGGAACGTTGATTGGTTTAATTCAAATAAGTTGTAAACAATTCCCCACCATTGAATAAGGAATAACCATAGTTGGGAAAAATATTCTCGTCTATCTTTATTTGGAGGAGGAAAGGTTGTGTGGTACAAATAAAGTTGCTACCTGTTGAAAGGATGTGCTATGGAAATACAGGAGTAGTTTGTTTATTTATTAACCTATTAATATATTAGTAGGGATGGGTAGGAATGTAAATCATATGCAATTCGGGCTTGTAATAAAAAAAGAAAGAGAAAATCAACCTGGCAACCCTGACAATTTAATGAATGTCGAGGGGGGAAGCAGCTTGAGCTGTCATGACGTTTTACTGAGCTACAAGCTGCTATTCTCCATTATATATACAACAATAAATAATAACATAGATGAGAGGAAGAAAATTAACTGAAATTAATGTCAGGAAATTATATATTTTTAACTAATAATAATTATACGAGGACTTGAGCCCTTTTTGTTTACATTTTCTTTTCTTTATTAACCTTAATGCATGTATTCCTTCATGCGACATCTTTACTATCAGGTAGATGTTCTCCCCTCAGTAATAAAGGATAAATGATAACAGCTTCGGAAAACAAAAAAACCTGTTTGAAGAGCCAACTTCACTTTTTTATCACACGCCCGAATTGCATATGATTTACATTCCTAGGGATGGGTATTTTGTTGAGGTGGGTGGGCGTGTCCACACTTTCTATCTGATATCACTGAATTATATTGCCTGATTGTTATTTGACTCACCTAAATTATACTCAATAACTGATAAAAACCCAAAGGACTAAAGGTAACTTGAATGTTCATATATCCATGAGAAGGGGCACATCAATCGGTCATGCATTAAAAGAACAGGTCTTCAATTCTCATGCAGAATCCAATAAATGGCCCCATGATTGGTTTGCAGCCAAAGACGGCCAATTTTTTTTCAAAATGCCAATAATAAATTCTCTTCAATATTGGAAATAGATATTTCGTAATTTAAATTACTTTTCTTATAAAATTAGTCAAGTCCAAGTCAAGTTTCAAGTCCTTCGATAACTTGACAACGTCAAGTCACAAGTAATCAAATTAACGACTCGAGTTTAAATTTGTCTTACATTCTATATGGAGGAGGGACTCTCAAAAGTTTGTGTAGTCTGGGTTATTTTATAAAGTGTAGTAGATACAGTGGGCAAGAGTTAGTTTTGTGAAGTCACCAAGTCCAACTTGATAGCGTCCAAGAGGAGAAACCCTATAACTTTTGGATTTTTTAGTTTCTATTTCTTGATTAGATTTCCTATTTTTCATCATCTATTTTTGGGAACTGTCGCCATCTTTTCAGCATCTGCAAAATTAATGTCATTACCTATGTACCATAATAAAAACCAAACAATGTTCAAATTCACTTCTAACAAATAAAAAATAATTGAGTAATTTCTTCACCTCTTTAGCTAGACCAGTGCTTCTCAATTATTTTCTGGTATGCCCCCCCTAGCAAGAAGAAAACAATTCGCGCCCCCCCCCCCACTCTTCGCGTCGACTATAAATAATATCATTTGTCTATAAAATTGTTATGAATACACCTCTGCATAACATTGTAATCTTGTTAACATTAAAGAAAATAAAAAAGAAAGAGATACAGTTCAACTTACAACAAAGAATAACTTTATTAACATTGTTTTTTAGTCTGTAACAGGGTCACACGCGCCCCCACAGGCATCGCACTGCCCCCCCCCAGGGGGGGGGCGCCCCACTATTTGAGAAGCACTGAGCTAGACTAACCTTTTTTTGAGACTAAAGAACAAGGGTATTCTACATTAGGGGTTATTACACTAACTTTTTTATATTTTTGATTGCATTTAAAACATATTTCCTTACTTAGCAAGGATAATGCAAGCCGTACAAAATGCATCCACGGATACTCTATGGAGAACCCTTGTTTTAGAGTCCTCATTCGATCTAGGAGATTTTTATTTATTTCCAATATTACCTTTAAAATATATACATTTTGAGAACATTGTCATATAATTTTATTGGCATTTAAGTACAACTTTCAGTGCCTCCGAAGAATTAACCTAATAGTATATACTCATTTTCTAGAGAAAATCCATCTTCCTTGATATTGTGTTCACAGACCACATGTATGATATTTAAATTATTTTCCACAAATGCTTATTTAACTAAGCATTACTGAAATCTTCTCCAAGATCCTTTTAATTTATATTCATACTACAGACATACGAGTTTAACACGTTCCGTGATCAAGCTCGACACTCAGCTAGCACACATATTAAATCAGTAAAGGAGATTGTAGCCCCAATCTGACACGCATTCATTTGTGGTGGCAATTCCACGTTTTGTAATTAAAATAAACATTGTAGTACGTAAAGCAACATATGTCGAGGCTCCCACCTCCACTTTCAAAATAGAGCCTTATGAAAGACACGAAGCACAAAACCTTTGTTATATTTTTTAAAAAATGAATAGTAACAATATTTTATTTCATATAATTAGTTTAAATATAGACAAAAGTTATATTATCAGTATTATTTAAAAAAAAAGAAAAGAAAAGTGTTTCTTCAATCATTACTCATAGAGAGAGAGAGAGAGAGTTTACCAAGATATCACACATGGAGAGAAAGAGAGAGGTTATAATAATATGTATGTATGTATGTATGAAGTAACAAGTAATTGGTATGTTTTTTATGCATATGGAACGACAATGGATTGAGAGTAGTTCACACATATGGGTAGAAATAAGAGCGGTATGGTATAAAACAATTATTATTCTAAGACTAAACAATAGGTTGGTATAATATAGGTAAGAATGGTAAGGAATGTGTATGCAGTAGTAGTAGTAGTAGTAGAAGTAGAAATCATGAAAACTCAATTGTATATTATGTATATAACCAATAATTAAGTCTGTCAAAATAATTATAATAATTATAATAATAAAGTAACATTGAGTGCTGTCGTTGACAAAAAAAATTAAATAAAAAAATACAGGAGGATTATGGCAGATTATGTGAAACATATTCTACAGTTTTTATTATTATTAAAAAAAAATAAAAAAAAATATGAAGGTTTCCTTTTCTTTTAAAAATGACCCAGTTTTTAAAATATTTTTTTTTCTTCTTTGCTAAACTTAAAGACTAGTACGATAATACAACAGATATTTTTGTATGATTGTATATAAAATATAGAATATTATTTAAATTATAAGTAGATATGTATGTATGTATATGTTCTATATGGCTCAGAAATTCATACAAATTTCAAAAAAAAAAAAAAAAAATATTTTTGTCTATTTATAAAAATACAACTTTTTCTTCTGCCGTTTTCCTTGACGAAGACGGCTGAGACATTGAAACAGGGGAAGAACCAGATCGCGTGTGAAATATTTCAAGATTATGATCCCCACTACCAGCACCACTGCTACCAGGAGGAGTAGTATGGTTATCAGATGGTAATCTTTGGTAGCTGGAGCCACTATTATTGCTTTTGAAGGAACCTTTTTTATCCTGACTTTCAACTAATTTAAATGGTAACAACTGATGAATGCCAGAAGAATCAAGGGAGTTCCCCGATTTACCAGACTGAAAACGTAGTAAATTCATTAATATTAATCCATATTTATCACTCACTGTGGTGTGTCAACATAGATGCAATCTTGAACACAAATCAAGAAAAGGAAAAATCCAAAATTTATTTCTTTAATTAATAAATATCAACGGTCCAATATTTATTGGCACATTCAATCGGTCAAATAAATTTAAATTCCTGGGATACCCAAAAATACAAGCATTATTTGTTTAATGAATCTGCAATATGGTCTTTCAAATAGAGGATATTGTATACTTTTTCCTTAATTGTAACCGAGGGACCTTGAAGTGTAATTAGCAGACGACTTCCAAAGGATTCATCAAAATAGCTTATTATTATAAATGGAAGGTAATAATAATTAGTTTTGAGGGATACGAGTGTAATTTCGATTGTGAAGAGATTGCTTTTGTATTGACAAGCCACTTCTAATGAATATTTAATCTCATTACCTGTTTCCCACCACTGCATATAAATGAACTCTTTTTAGATTTTTCTTTGGACATGGACGTGGAGAGCTTAGAACTTAATTTAACTGGTATTTGTTGCTTAATTTCCAAGTTATCCTTAAGAGCACGATTCGATTCATTCGTCGTACTTAATAAATTCAGGTTAGACAGGGAATGTGCGGAGCCCAAACTTGAAGAGGAATTTGGTAGTCTGGGTGCCAGGTCTGACGGGGATTCTGTGTAAGAAAATAAATAAAAAAACAATAATAGTATGATTATGATTTTGGATAATGAGTACGAATGGCATACGGTTTACTCCAAGCGAATCTTCTGAATTTGTAGAATTGTAGGATATTACTGGAGGAGAACTATTGGCATCATGAACCTTTAGATTCATGACATACCCTGAGGCTGAATGAATATTATCATTTGAGTGATCAGACTTCAATATAGTCATATTGGATGAAAAATCAATTCCCTGGGCCTTTAGAGCTTCCAATTTTCTATATAATTGATCCCGTTGCTCTGCTACATCTTTCTTTTCCCGCTCAAGTTCCACCTTTAAAGAACAAAATAATGCAGATCAGATTGAAGATAGCAAGCAAAGTTTTGCATATTTACCTGTGCTTTATTAAGCTTGTTTTTCTTATCCTCAAGTTCCTGTTCTTTCGAGGATACTTCTCTTTGCCACTCCAACTTTTCATGAGTTAACTGCTCTTGAAGATTTCTCAGTTCTTCCAATTGCTGATTATGTTTATAGCGACCACCACTTAAATGTACTCTATCCCGCGCTTCGTTCAAATCTGATTTTAAACTAAAAAAAATAATTAATATTAGTAACAAAACTCTTCCATACATAAGAAAACGAAATGAATTACCTTTCAAGACTTGTAAAATGCTCAGATATCAAACAAATAAGTGAGTTCAGATGATGATTCATTTTAACAGCTGCTTTTTGTTGTTCTGGATCTAATTGAATTAGAACGTTCTCGTTAGACTTGGGGATGTTTCCATCCGTTACAGTTTCAGCTGAGTTTCCAACTTCCTGAATGGTAGATATATTTCCAGCCTGTTGATCAAAGCCACCAAACGTTTCTGCTCTTTTAGGTAAGACAGGAGAAGTATAGGTGTTACTTTTCTGTTCACCCACAGAGCTAACACTACGACTCAGACACACAGAGGAATTGGACAAACCATATAATTGATTGGAAATTTTGTGAACCTCTTGCAAATGCTCTAAAAGTTGAGCTTTAGTTGCACCCGACGAGGAATCCTTTTCTTGGACAAGAGACACATAATCCGGAACTTTTTCGTCGTCTAAAACATTATTATTGCCTATTGCTCTAAGGGCATCTGCCATGACCCTCATTTTGTCTTCCAAGAGCCTAGCAACTTCTAGATCTTTAGATCGAAGTTCAGTCATTAAATGACGCATTCTCAAATATTTAGCTTCCACATATTTTCTAAGATCATCGTCACATACACCCGCATGACTATCCGAATCAGATCCAGGAGAACAAGCATCCACAGCCTCTCTTATACCTCGTATCCACTCCTCTCTAGTAGGAGGCTGCTGAATGTCAATTTGATACATCTCTGGCTCAGTTTCAGACGTAGAGATGAGATAAAGAGCCTTGGTATTCAAGCCTGTTTTTTCTCGCGCTATGAGTGTACGTACAGGCACAATTGCTGGCTTATTATCAGGAGTCACAAATACAAATTTTTGATTGTTATCCTGGAAGAAGATCAATATATCTGACAGAACCACGATATGCACTTGCAAGTTACGATTCCGAGATTGCTGCAAGCTCCCTATCCCCTCAAACATTAATCGACGAGAAGAGGACAACATATCCGATTTTTTAAATTTTTTACCCTGATGGAGTAGGGAAGACTTGGTGTCAATGCGATTATATATCTCAATCAGCCGTTGTTCCCTTTCCTTTTCAGCCACCTTAGCGTTAACGTCGTTCAATATACCCTATAAATATATATAAAAAGTATATTTCATAGATTTTGACAAAGGCTAAATTAGCTAAACAACTTACCCTCACTAAATCATTAATACGAATAAGTTTCTTCTGTTCTTCTGGCCTATCCTTGGCAGTTTTAATGAGAGGTTCTATAAGCAGGGGATATTTGGTGATGCGCGTAGTAACAAAAAGAATGCATTCAGGGATTCCTTTCTTTTTCAAGAGAGGATTTGCTGTACATTGTCTAACAAATTGCTGAAACCTTCTATCCGATTTCATAATATCTTTGTACGTTGAAACAGCATCTGTGTGATGTGAACAAAAGATACCATATGCTCTCCTCCATAATTCTGCATTAGGACCACTGAATTGAGAGAGAAGGATGTCATCTATGGTATCCACTATGGGTTCCTGATTTTGTCTTACACGTAATTCTTCAAGAAACTTGAAATGAATGTCAATTAACAAGTCTAGAGAAGGGAATAGTCTATCAATGATATCTGCTGACAAGTTTAAGTACTTGGTCATTCCCTCCACAAAAATCTGTAAATAATAATAGCAATAATCAATAGTCAATCAATATGAATTCAAAAACAAATTCACGTACTTTTTGAATCACTTTCAAAACCTGGCAATGATTGGACTCTGTGATGATGAACTCGTATATGTGCTCTTGTCTTTTGATGTCGATGGGTCTAAAATCCTGAATATCGGCAGGACGTCGGGTTTGTTGCCAATTTTCGGGTTCATCTTCTTCTATTTTGAGGAAAGGATCTGTATCTAAGGATCGTATACCAGCTGGACCTCCTTCTATAAAGATTTCCTCATTGGGTGTAAATTCACATTCCAATAATCTGTGATTGTAATGAATATATGTTGAGAAATATCAAATGACTCTAAGCACATCTTTCCCCTGAACTACCACCCCTTAGGACATTCATCTTAAACATAGTGTCTCTGTCTTTTATATATACGAAACGAGTGAAAGCAAATGCTTCAAAAAGTAGCCTCTGATCATGTTCAATCTGGCCATGTAAAATTGTTCCCGAGTATTCAAGATCACAAGGGGGGGGGGGGGGTAATGTCCTAGGGGATGGTAGTCGAGGGGGTAATTGACGGCACTAAATATGTGTAAAATTAAATACATACCCTGTGGTATCATCCAAGTTTATTGTTTCGTCTTTATCATCGTATTTTCTGAAATATAAATGAATATTAACACTAAAAAAAAAGACTCAATAATCGAAATATTTATGTGGCTTTAAAAAAATAATAATAAGTTCAATGTTGTATGGCTAAGATCAGATAAAAAGAAATAACAATTTTTTTTCCTGGAAACTCAATAGACAAAACATTAATTACCCATAAATGCAATAGTGTGAAAAGTAAACTGAATTCCCAACCGTTATTAATAAGTCGTTCAGCTTTTGGAATATACAATTTTATCCCATATACATTGAACCCATAACATCAAATTGAGACCTTTTTCATTCGATTAAGTTGCAATGGACCTAAACGTATGATAAAACATCGGATTTGTTGTCACAAATTGTTTAAAAACAGACAAAGCTGCTATAGAAGTAAATCTACGTCAACTCTTTAGAGCCACAATATTTGTTTGTGTAAAGTAAAATAAATAAGATATATATGAAACTGGTGTTACTGTATAATAAAATACATTAAGTGTAGTCATTTTTAAGGGGTTTTGTAGCCTTGAACATGTTAAAGAATGTTTAATGAATTTTAATAGGATAAATTTTGATACAACATTTAAAAGATTTATGTATGTATAATAGTCGATTTTAATCGATTAAAAACATTTAATCAAGTAAGTTCCGGTTTCATTAATAAAAAAAATATTATTTTTCAGACTATTGTAGATTGGATCAATAAAGTTAATTGAGCTGACCTAATTTTTAAAAAATCATATAACCAAAGCTACTACAATTCATTATAATCAATTTAAATAAATTACAGCAATATTCTCATACAGTCCGGGTAATGGGTTTCACCGACATACCGGACCGTCTTAAGACAGTCAGTGCCACGAACTAACACTTAAGCAATTATTTTTTGTATGTACGGGGGTTTATTAAAAAGGACATCAAATGAAATCCCAAATAAATGGGGCAAAAATGCCCTTTTTGATATTTATAGTTAAGTATTATATCCAAATCATATGACTATATCGTGGGCCTAGAGCCTTTGTGTGACAAATGGTAATATTAATAGTTTTGAAATATCAGGAACTTCATAACTATTAAGATACATTTTTGCAACGTAGATTTGACAAAAAGTATTATTGAATATTTCTTTACACTATAAGCACTTTTCAAATATAAAGAATTAGTTAGAAAACTATTAATGTGAGCTAGCAATCTCATTTTTAATAATAAGTACCTTGCTTAGCTTTTGCTCTGGATCCACAGAATACATATTATATTTTGTACCGGTTGTAATTTGTATTTATGATTGTACTTGTTATTTAAGGTACATACTTGTGATAAGAGTTACAAAATATGCAGTGCTTACCCCGTATCTCCTCTGCCTGTATAAAAGTTGCTGGAATATGAGGGTGTTCGTGAGTGAGATGAGCCAGCAGAGGATTTTCGAAGACTTGACATGCTGTGACTATGCGATGGAATGCGATTATTTATCATATGAATGTAATGTGGTGGATGATGGTTAATGCTTCCAATCTTGGAGGATGAATTCATAGCTGAAACTGACTGAATCTTTGAGAAAGGTTGTTGATATGACTTCGAGGAAGAGGAGCTTTTATCTTTTTTCTTGCGAAAAAATAAGCTGGATCGTTCCTTCTTCCGTCGTCTCTTTCTTTGATCATCGTTATCTTCTAATACAGGACTATTGATAACAATACAGAAGATTTAGTATTAGTATTATTTTTAAATATGATGGTGCATCGAAAATCATTTATGAAGTCATTAAGTAGATACAAAGGAAAAGACTAAAAAAACTAAAAAGAAAGCAGAAATGAACGGGAAAAAAAAGATATTGAAATCAAGAAAAATAAAAGTATGTATGTAGTAAAATCAAAATATAAAAGCAGCATCAATCATCTTACTCAGGCAAATGCAAAAACTCAGTTAAGGATAGTTGCGGGCTAGAATTATTCTGATTAGGTGGTAGCGGTGGAGGTGCTCCCTCTACTCCAGGGATTGTACGATGATGGTGTTGATGATGATTCGAACCCGCAACTTTTGCAGAGGAGGAATTTTGTTGAACCAAATTATAATCTTCTTCAGACTCAGAGTCACTGGCTACAAAGCGTCTAGACGCCCATCTGAACCAATATAATTAATTAATGACAGAAATGAAAAACAAATGAGGTAAAAAAAGGGAGTCAACACTACTTATAAGATACATGATGAAACAATGTTCAATTGAGATATTATGCTTAGAAGGCTGTCCCACTTAATAATGAAGTCCAGAGGAACCAAAAACAAAGAGTATAACAACCTTAATTTAATTTTTTAAATCATGTTATCAATATTTGATAAAGTACATAATATATACAGTCCAATCTGGATAATAGCAACTCTTTCTTTGAAAAAATAAATTATTTAAGCCCATAAAAAAAAAAAAAAACTTCACATACGAGTAACATCAGTACGTATCCCCTGGAAACTATTAATGCTTTTGTGCATTAATTCCGAAAATATCTATGTAGGTTTGAGTGTTATATCTTAAAAGACTAATAAGTTACTTATTATTACATATAGAAAAGTAATTTTTGCTGACAAATTGAACGACATAAAATTATTCCTTCTAATAAGCAGCATTTTAAAATAACACATTTTGACAACAAATATAATAATACTTAGTTCATTTTAGGAAATATTTCATGATTGATTGAGCGTAGTAGGTATGCAAGTGACAAAATTCTGACTTTGTAAAGGTACATGCTCTTAGACAATTTAATTGAACCACAGTTGAATGATTTGGGAAGAAGAAAAAAAAATCTTACATAACTACATTAAACACCATTATCAAAAATAAAGAGCAATCATCACGTGATTAAGTGGACCCAATGCGTTTAAAATTAAACTACATGAGTAAATAGTAACACTCTAAGAATATATATTTATTTAATTTATATGCACTTCGGATAAGGGATTTTTTTTAAAAACAAAGTGTTGCTTTCATTCGGATTAAACTGCAAATACATCATCGTATAAGTAGTGTCAAATATAAAATAAATAAAGTCTTACTCGTGATCTTCAATAAGTTTTTGAATAAAAAGATGAGTAGGTTCAGGTAAACTAAATAAAATAAAATAAAATAACAAATAAAATGAATGAATGAATTGCGCATTCAAAGACATTAATTAATTATATCAATGTGATTGTCATTTTATGGTGTAAAAAAAAAAAAAAAAAAAAAAAAGCAACGAAAACAAAACAAAACTTGGGTATTATAACAGTAATGACTAACACACATACAATAATTCTATATATTATATTGGACAAATGAGAGAGGCGTGCAACAATTTCTAATAACTTTTTCGTTTTTTTTTTTTTTTTTTTGTGTGTGTGTGTGTGTGTTTTTAAAACTCTCTACATAGGAAATTTAAGATATTGTAATATATACAAATACTAGAGCAACTTACTTATTTTTTCCATTGCGAGTCTGATCAACTGCAATTGAAGGTGTGGAAATGGATTTTTGTAGAGCTGGTAAATGAGAAAATAGGTGAGACCCCTTTCTAGCTCTGAAATAGTTTAGGTACATAGATGATGTTAATAATATTAAATACTAAGGGCTAAGGCAAGTTGAATCAAAATATAAAGTCATGTGTATATTATAGAATAAACAAAAATGAACATGGGTTAATCATCAATAAATACTCAATCAAAGCACGTACATACTACATACGTAACAAACATGTTTTTCTTTTTGTGTGTTTTTTTTTCTTCCTTACTAGTAGAGCAATCTACTAATTATGATTATAATTGATGTTTAGAAGGGAAATACAGAAGCAAACATACATTTGATATACATATATATATATATATATATATGTGTGTATTTTCTTTCATACATACATTCAGAAATCCTATTCAAAAATCTTTCTTTCTGTTTTTTACAAATTGTTATTTAAACGAACTTCCGCACAAAAAAAAAAAATTTATACAGACATAAAAGCATTTCTTGATAATAAGTTACTATAAGTACATATATATATATATATATATATATATATATATATATATATATATATATATACATGAATGGGTGCACCTAGCTCACGATAAATGCGACTTTTGACACTGATTATAATAAAGTTGCACCGGTTTTTGATATACATATGCAGAGTAAAGGTCCTCGAAGATATGTTACTTTTAAATTACTTGAGTACTTTAATTTGCTTACAGCAACCCAATTGTTCTAGAACGCAAACTTCACATATATCACGAACACCTTTGGTGTACACATAGCATGTAAGCAATTCTAATATAGAATCCATCAGACAGAGTACAAATTATTATTTACCTTCCATGCCCCCCTTTCCCCGTTTCTGGTTTGACAAATGTAGGTGAGGCAGAGTCAGGAGCACCGGATGAACAGCGAGCAAATACAATACTCGACGAGGATCGTGGCCTAGGGGCTCCCTTGATTCCATCAACCGTATCCCCTTCCGAATCTCCACTCGAAACAGATAAACTTCTCCTTCTTCCACTTCTATGTTTTCTCTTATCTCCACTACTGCCGCCCCCTGTCACTCCATTGCTGGACCCTCCTTTTCTTCTGGATCGAGTCAAGGCTCCAATGGTTGTACTATGTGAATTAGCAGTGTTGTTGGCATGATTCGGAGGAGGAACTGAGGCAGAGGAAGAAGAGGAGGGTGGAGTAGTTACGGAGGATGGGAGTCTTTTATCCGTTTCGTTTCTTTCAGGAAGGATTTCTTCTTCCTCTTCATTGTTTAAGGAAGGGCAGGAGGAGGATATCCGCGGACCCAGAAGTAATTTCCCAGATGCTTCCGCATTTTCCATGCGCATTCTCTGTATGTTTTCATGGATTTCGGATAGTTGAAGTAGATTTTCCTCTAGAATATATACATAATATACATATATAATATAAGAAATTAAAATAAAAATAAAATAAGCACAGCTCTTGCTTATACACGTTATACTACTGCTGAAAGTGTAATTAGATATATAATATATAAGCATCCATGTTTCATTTTTTTTATTTATTCTCCTCTCATTATACATAAAGTGGAATAAGAAGGTGTAAAGAGAGAGAGAGGGGGGGGGGAGGAGAGATAATTAAAAAGAGAGGACATTAATTAATTCGAGAAAGCGTCTTTAAGATTCAAAAATATGTAGACTGCTAATGATTCCCATGACTTGGAATACTACTCCTTTTGATTTTAAAGATATGTATAGAAAATAATGCCTTTCCTTTCCTTTTTTTTTTTTTGTTTGTAATAAAGTAAAGCCTTTAATTAATTAATTAAATAAATAAAGACATTATATGTAATTATTAAGTAGTGAGAGATCAAGTGTCTTTGGATTACAAGGGAACATGGTTTTGGAATCCTTCAATTAGAATTCCCTTCTCAATATATTTGAGAGGCCTCTTCAAGAATTGAGGAAAAAAAGATATTAAATTCCTTCCCCAAAAGAACTCCTCAATTAACAAATTTTAATATCTTTTAAAATGGGAGTTAAAGGAAGGAAGATGAAAAAGGGAATGAATCTGAGGTATTGTATTCCGTGGATTGACTGATAAGAGTGAAATGGGAGATGAAGGGGAAAGGATGAGTCATTACCCAGAATGCGATTATGATTATGCGCCTGTTGTGAACTAAGGACACATGCGGATTCATGGCCTAAATAACTAGTGATGAGATCTTCTTCGCTCTCTTCTCCCGTATCAGGAGCTTCGTCTGAGGACACCATCATCATTTTGGAACTTCCATGACAATGAAGACCGTACTTATTCATGCTTGCTGATGGATCTTGAGGAACTCTTGGGAATAACACGGAGTCATAAGACACTTTCCTTTTGTAATAGTTTCTATGGGTAGAATAAATACAGAGTTTGAGTTCCTGCGAGTGGTTGATCAAATGGAATCACTCTTCTGGGAAAAGAAGAAGACAATTCGATGAAAAGGAAAAGAAAGAAACAGAGAGAAAAAAGAATAGAAGAGAGAGAATAAAAAAAAGGAAAATCCCACTGAAAAATAAAGGGAAACTGCGAGTGTGTATATAATATGTAGATCTCTATATTAGATCCACTCCATCTGGATGGATCACATTCACAGTAGTCGTCATCTCTCTCTCTCTCTCCCTCCCTCTCTCTCTCTCTCTCTCTCTCTTTCAAAGATACCTTTACATATATTACACACGCTCTCTCTCTCACACTCACTCTACCCTGCTTCTCTATCCTCCTTCCAAAAGGCCCTTCTTTTCTTTTCCTTCCCCTGCTAGCTGTCACTCTCCTATCAACAACAACAACAACAACCACTGACGAATATTTTATAAATTATATTTGATATTTCCCTCTCTATTTTACCGGCCACTCTTCAGCTTCTTCTTTTCATATTATTTTCAAAAATAAACCTCTATGACGTCACTTTTCCATTCCTAAAAAAACAATGAACCGTTCTTTAGGAGCTTGCGGCAGCTATAATAACTGCTAACAATTTATAATTTACCTCTCTTTTTCTTCCTCTTACGTCACATCATGACCTTCTACCAACAGTTTATGTAGCAGTATCTATTAAAATATATACATGTTATCTTGATAAGGTATATACATACATAGGTGCTTTAAATCCGAGAGTTCACTGCCTTTTTCCCATCAAATTCCTCAAACTTGTTTTAATCATAAACTACTCCCCCTTTTTCATTAATTCTTGAGTTTAACTAGTCGATTTTTAATGATAATGATGTACGTATACTATTCTGAGGACAATGTCAATGCATTGATAGTCCAGAGTCATGTTTTAAAAGTAACTGCTATATTATTTATCTCTACTGTTTGTATAAATTGAGTTATTTTAACTTGTGCTACAATTTGTACGTTTAAAAAAGTATTATTCTATCAATATAAGACGAGTCATTTAAAGGATTTATAACTTACCAACATTGAATTGCTGTCATTTTTTTATTTCGATGTTCTATTAATATGATTTATTAATAAACTTATTATGAGTTTACGAGTCCAGAAGTAGTGGACGTTTTAAGTCCATAATGTGTCACAGAATACATAGATTCATTACTAACTTTATGATCAATAGAATGGCACCCTTAATAAATCAAACATCCCATGGAATTTTAAGGAATGATTCATAATTAATGGACTTTACTTATGACATTAACATCTACTCTAAAAATTCTTTATTCAAAATAATCAACTTGCACGATATGTTTGTTATACAAGTTACAACTTGTACAAAATTCTAACATGTACAAGACACACATATCCAAGCAATACCGTGTTACGATACGCTTCAAGCATATCCTAGTTTTCTCGACCAATTGTTTCTTTAATATAAAAAGTGAAACATAATGACGGAATCTCAAAGACTGCTTGGAAGAGGGGCTATTGAGTTCTGCAGCTAGAAAAATAAAGATGTCAATACTGTTTTTGCTTCCCCGTCTTGCTGCATGATTCATGAGTAACATCGTCGTTGTATTCCCACAAAATGAAACAATTTTTTAACAAAACTTCAATAGGAAAGTTATTATGATTGAATTGGATGTTAATTACAATATGAAAGACTTAAATTACATCATCCTCCCTTGAAATAACACATTAATAATATCATTATTATAAAATCCACACTACTTATTTCACCTAAATAATAATAATATTATAAATTATAAAAATGAGTTACACTTTAGTAAATTAAAGTTGATTTTTCCCTCAATAACAATTTAAGAATGAATGAAACAGAATATTTAATAACTATTATTAATTAATATTATAATTGTTCCTGAAGTAAAAGTATCCTTTTTCATTTTTCATCATCATTTTCACCGTCATCATGTTGCAACAACTCCCATCTGCATGAAGTAATGATGACTTAGCATTGGTATTAAGCTATCATAACATTTCAAGAGGATTATTTCAAATACTACATAAACCTCACGCAACATTTCTCTAGCTAAAAGCGGCACATTAATTATGTAATATAAATATAATAATAAATGGGATCAATATTAAGACGGCTAGAGAAGAAAATCATTATACATTGTAGTACATAAAAAGAAAGATACGACTAGGAATGTCATTTTAATGCTTAATATTATCGACGACTCTTTTGATGAATTGGATTTGTCACGGTTTGTATCGTAAAATCCGCAAATGAAGGGTGATAACTACTATTAGTGGGTAACGAGTAACAAATTGAATTATGATATTAGATAACATTATAATGAGAATCGATTGATGGAGTTGCTATCCTATCTACTTCACTGGAAGGATCTTAATCCTCGATCCTCCGTATTATCAAAACACTTTAATATCTATTATGAATGTGCACACTTAAAAACATAGACTCCAATCAAATTAAACACATTTATTTTACGAAAATAACGCACAAAAGCTGTCAGAAACTCGTCGACTTCAAGCCTCAAGAATAATTAATTCTTATTAAACTCCAACTTTGGTCTCGAATTGGATTCATAAAAAATGACACGTGAACAGCCACTGGGGACTTGTTTTTCGACTTATTTTCCTGAATAAACTATACCTTCAGTCTTGACTTTGACTCAATGTTTTATTCGTTCTCGTAAATATCTCTGCTAACGAACCATTAGTGTGTACTTCTTCAAATAAACTCAAGTGTTGCAATTGATAACAATTAATATTCCACATCTGTAATCAAAGCAAGCTGTGATTCCTTTGCTCAAATGCACAGATGTTGAAAGTTAGAGAACTTATTGTACTACAGTTATAAACTAATTTTTCTTTAAATTCCTTTGACAGACATTTTGACCAAAAAACATAAGGCTCACATGAGTTTGATGAGACAATATCTGGTACTTTAATTCAGCTTTGATGTAACTAAATTCTCTTTCTCTGCGTCACAATTAGAATAAAGTCGAATCAACAACATCTTCATTAACTGTCAGAGCTCTTGACATGTTCTATGCATACTGTTTTTGGTCAAGAGACAGAACCACCTTACTCCTGCTCAATGCTAAACCAAGACATTAAGAGTAAAAAAATTGATTTGTTTTTTTTTATTTTAGTAAAGTGATTATAGTTTTATGTTTGAAAAGGTGGCCAAGACTTTGAAGGAATTATAATATGGGGACGAGAACAGGTCTTTCAAAAATTTGTCTCGAATACTACAACCATTTTAACTACTTTGCAAAATCAGTGTTGCATGTATAAATTTTATTTTCAAGATCCCCAATTTAGATCCCGATTCAAATTTCAAAATCCCTATAAAGATTCTTTATCCGTATAGAAGTTCAATAGTCGAAATTGTCTTACTCCCAGTTTGCTCATTCCCTAATTTCTTGAATATAATTATTCAAATATGAATATTTATGCGGGGGAAAGAAATAATTTTCACATTTTGTTAGAGTTTTTGAGACCAAATAGTGCCTTATTTAATGGCGGGATAATAAATAGAAATCGAATAAATTTAAAAACATAATTAATTCGTTGCTGTGAATGAGTTTAGTACATTTACTCAAAAAAAAAAAAATAATAATACTATTGTATGAGGATATACATAAATACAATGTTAAATTTTTTAGTTTCTAGAAGAGGGAGGTTGAGTGAAATTAAGTTATAACTACCGTGGATTTATTTTCAACTTATTTTGATATGTTTAGTATACATTATTTTTAATGTGTAACAAGGTGGATTGTTACACTCATGCGACCTGTAAGGAACTGTATAGAGTCTCAGGACGTAAACAACTCAACTTCATACACTGATTGAACGTTTACAGGAGAAAATTAAGTAATATATTGGAGCGTAATCATAAGTACATATCCTCACCAGATTTTCTATATGTATTCCCATTATCCCCTAAAAGTTATAATGTGTATGTAGCGACGCCCTTTTATGTCCACTCTCCCAAGTTAAAGATCCTTTCGACACCCGAGTACAACAGTATTTAATTTTTTAATTTATCATCTATGTACAAATCAGTTATTTTATATAAATATAATAAATTGTAAATTTTAAAAACAGGATTTTGTTTCATTTATTTATAATACAATACAAAAACAAACAGGACATTACACAACTTTTGTTCTCAATGAACAGAACAAAAACATAGCTATATACAACTGGTACATTTATAAATTCTATCAATATACAAATCAATCGATAATAATTGTATAATATTCACAAATTCAAAAAAAGGGCGCGCAATTTAATATATTTTTTATACATCAAAATCATAAATAATAATAATACCATTTTTGAGCTCATAACACGTAGAGTTAAATCAAAAGAGTCAACTGATTAAAAACAGCTTAAGAAAGAATGCGTAGTATTTTTGTTTCTCCCAAAAAACTTGTCGTGACCACATAAACTAAAAAAATAAACAGAAAAAACTAGAACACATGCTTTCATTTTTTGGTACAATTTTCAATAAATTTAGATATACTCATTAGTGGAAATGTTTTCGAGCTTGAAATTTTAGCTATGTACACGGCGTGCTTTTTGGGATAAACAATAACACACTGTATTCTCCCTTCCGCTGATTTTCACCTTTTGACTCTTTTGATTGAGTGTTATGAACTCGTAAAAGGTATTATTATTTTTATTTATGATTTTGATGTTTAAAAAAAATATTAAATTGCGTGCCCCTTTTTTTGGATTTTTGATATATTACAAGTATTAACGATTGATTTGTATATTGCTTCGATTTATCAATGAATAATATATCTAAATAATAACTCTGCTTAATATTAAAAAGTTGGCAACAAGGAAATTACAGAAGGGTAGCTACCAGTTGTTTTTCCAAATTTTTCCTTTCCCCTTTTGTGAGTCGAGGTTGCAAGTGAATAAAAAAACTTGACGTGACAGTGTATATAGCTAGGAATGAAAATTATATGCAAATCGGGCTTGTAATAAAAAAGAAAGAGAAAATCAACCTGGCAATTTAATGATTGTCGAGGGGGGAAGCAGCTTGAGCTGTCATGACGTTTTACTGAGCCTCAAGCTGCTATTTTCCTTAATATATGTATACAAATGAAAACATCAAACCACAGACATTACAATACGTTACTCCAGATTCAATATTATATTCACAAATATCATTAACTCCATTCTCCTCAATGAATGATATCCATTTTTTAATTTTTCCTTTGTTCCTCTCCATGATATAATCTTTGCAGACTGTTCTTTTCTTGTCAAACATTATGTTGAGGTAAAGTTGATGTTACCTTCTTAAGGGAAAAAAAATGATAACAGCTTCGGAAAACAAAAAGACCTGTTTGAAGAGCCAACTCCACTTTTTTATTACATGCCCGATTTGCATATGATTTACATTCCTATATATAGCTATGTTTTTGTTCTGTTCATTGAGAACAAAAGTTGTGTAATGTCCTGTTTGTTTTTGTATTGTATTATAAATAAATAAAACAAAATCCTGTTTTTAAAATTGTTGACACTGATAAGTGTCAATAAGTAAAAAAAAGAAATTATTAGCTTTTAGTTTGACATCAAACAGTTGGCTTACTATTCCTGATAATAAAATCTGGTAGGTATAGTCTTTTGTGGTAATGCATTTAGATAAAAAGTACTTAGAAGTCTCTTTTTTCGATTATTATGAAGAAGCGGATTATTTCCGATTGAGTCAGATTATTGCCATACCTTCTTCCATGACACACTTCTACCAAATGAATATCGTATGAATGATAAACTCGTCACCAAATAAGGAGTTCTAAAAGGAGAATGAATAAGTTAAGAGAAATGAGAAGTGTTGAGTCGATTAGAAAATTATGAACTCGATTTAATTCGTTCATTTTTCGACTCGACTCAAATTGTGAGTGGTTTTTTAAATTTAAAAAACCCAGAGTCCAAACAATGTTTTTAGGAGTCGGGCCAATTTTTAATATTTTATATACTAAAATTTTCGCTAAAAAAGCTGATCTTTTATAAATAGTTTAATATTAAGATGAGACCTCAAAGAAATTTGTTCAGTGACTTTTTTCTTAGAATTTCAATGATACCTATCTTTATCACTTTCCTAACTTGAAAAATAACGGAATATTTTCAACTTTACTGAGAAATTTATGACGTCACGTTATCCAGACTTTCAACTGTAAACGACAAGATTTTTTAGGGGGTGCTTACCTTGTTTCAGCTCATTTGTTTCTATTTCTTATATTATGACTTGAGTAAATAGAGATGTAAAATAAATGAACACGTAAGTAAATAATTTAATATTTTGTCAAATGAGTGAATTAAAGTCCCTCATAAGTTATAAATTCACACATTATGATCAAATAAACCCCCAACCCCATCCTATTTATTTAAATATGTAATGATATAATTTCTAAATAGAAATTACCAGCACCCTGACGTTATTGACAAATAAATAATTATATATTTATTTTCAGCAGTCTAATGCTATATGATGCTGATAGAAATTTGTTGTACTGTTATGTGAATTTAATTCACATATTTATTTAAGAAAGTATCATGAAGGATCGGAAAACACCGAGGGAATGTATTGTTAAGATTTTAAATATATTACAAAATTGTCATTAGGTATATTTATGACTGAAAGTTATATTCTATGTATGATAATTGATACACTCTCAACGTTCAAGCTCTTATTAATGATTATTTTCATGAGTGGATCAACTTCTTGATAGATAATTATGTACTCCTCCATTCTGTATCATTTTGAGAGGGATGAAATAAAATAAAAGTAGGTGCAAATTTTCTTGAAAAAACTGATTTAGGTCTCTTAAAGGAAAAAATCAAAAGGAGTTGTAAATTTTTTTAGAATTAGTTAGAATTGGATAAAAACTTTTGATTCTATTTAAAGTCACATTGAAAGAACTAAAATTCTAACTTAAATTATAAAATAATACATACTTTTATCTCTCTCTCTCTCTCTCTATATATATATATATATAAGGGAGAGTTGATACAAGTGACCTCTCAATAAAAGAACTTACTAAAAATGATAAAAATAGTAAAACATTTATTTTGTGTGTAAGAGTATGCTGCTAGTGTACAAATGCAATGAACTTGCTCCATAAAAGGAGTAGAAAAGGAAGGAAAATCCAAAAATCATATGGAGAAGTTAAATAATAAATATTATTATATACATATATTATAAAAAGGTATAATTATATAAACACTTTACTTTGATTTTGAAATCGTGCAGATTGAATGTATCAGTTTTTCGAACCAAGAACTGAGAGAGCAACACAGGATCTGATTAGATTACATCGATCTTTTTAGTACATATACATGTAGCCAGGAGGAGAAATATATTCAAATATTTAATAGGGTTGTAGTTTTGATTTATAATCAAAGTGGATTGTCATCCAATGTTTGTAAATATAATTAACATATTATGAATAAGACACTCACCTAAATGATTTTCAATCATCAAATTTACTCCATTTAAAGATAATTATTTAATAATGTTTTTAAAAAGTTTTTATTCATTTGATCATATTAATAGTTGATGGATATAACAAAGTTAAATAGTAATTTATTTAAAAAAAAGAGTCACTAAATGTTATCATATATGTATAAATATATAAAAGATCATAGATCTTAGTCCCCAAATACGTGGCTTTGAATTAGCGTATGTATGTCTCTAAGATTTAAAGCTCAGTGTGCTCTCTTTCCTTTTCTTCCTCTTCCAAATTCGTGGCAGGACGATTTTGAACATCATACTTGAGCAAAAACTTTTTCAAATTCTCAACAGAAAACTGACCAAAGAATTCAATCATTTCATTTGTCTTCTTTTTAAAGAGTCGAACGGTTGGAACGACATCCGTTGTAAGGGACTCGTCTTGGAATTCATTAACTCCAATATTTAGGACAGCAAATACTTTATTATCTGATTTCTTGTATTTCTTTGCAAGTTTCTCCATCATTTTGATTTTATCACCACATTGTTCTGCAAAATTATAAAAAAAATATTTGAGTTAGAGGGCAGCTAAATCAATAACCAATAATGCAGAAGGCCACCCCTAGAACATCAACAACTCTTATGTACATATTATTTTTGTCACCTGTTGATTTAAATACTCAATTCTCTTATTGGATAATGTGATATTTTTTTCGTTTCTCCCAACTGTTAGTCCAATAAGAGAGAGAGAGAGAAAAAAAGAGTCCCAAAATCAGATGGAAGATAGGTCATTTTTTCCAACTGTGGTGAAATTCTTTATTGCATTGTTCATAGCATAACTCAAAATTGATATGTTGATCTCAAATGGTTTCTTGTTTAGCTATTAAAAACTATTCCTACTTTTTCAGTAGAGAATAGTTGAATGGTTGATCAACTTGCTATCAGTAAATGTAGGGTCTTTTTTATATATTCTCTTGTTGGGGAGAGAGGTTGAGTGATAAGATGAAGAATGTTCATAGTTTGTTTGTTTTTAAATGTATAGAGCATCCTTACCACATTCGTTGGAAACGTACAAAACCATGGCATCCTTCTTTTTATTATGAGTAACGTCTAAAAAGTTTTTCTGTACAATATATTTGAGTGGTTTTGAGTCCCAATCTTTCGGGAGCTCTGCAGACAAGAAGAATTGCTTTGCTTTTTTATTCAAATAGAGATCAATCAAATTGACAATGTTCTTCGTTGTTAGAGTATTGGCACCTTCTTGAGGATGGAATTTAGAAACATCCTTCAACTATTTAAAAGAATGATGATCCATGAGAAGTCAATGGGATTGACATATATGTTTAATCATTCTTACGTTAAATATCATGAAGAATGGTGTGTTTTCTACCTTTCCTCCAAAGTAGCTGAACATGGGAAGATTTCGAGGATCTCCAAGATCCACGTAAATAAAAAAAAACTTATCTTTGTACTTTTCTGCAGCTCCAGCATATTCGATCATGAGTTGATCCCTGGCCTTCTTACTCAATGCATCCTTCATAACAACTAGTAAGATTATATCTGAGCTCCAGAGTTATTCCTGCATTGCTTACCTTTCCAGTGAATTTAGCAAAAACAATAACGTGTTGATCGAGTTCCTCACTAGATGAGATTTTTTGTGATGATTGATCATTAAATTCAAGGAGGAGAGGAGTGGCCTTGATTTTTGCCCAATTTATAATCTGTTCTCTGTTGAATGCTCCTTTATAAGTTGAGCGTTTGACTGAGATATCCTTTCCAGTATTCTCAGGAAAGTCATTTTGAGCTATGATTCCATGCTTTTCAAATCCAAATTTCTTTAAAATACCCTCATCTGAGGTAACGATGAACTCAACATAGGATGTGACTATGTACGAGGGTAAACAACAGAATTATTCATTTATTTTAGTGTGCAGAAAGACACAACTTACGGCGTGATGCCTCACGGAATGTCTTTGCTTCTTTTGATTCAAGATCCTTGAAAAATCCAATAATAGCCACACCGTTGCTCTCAACTATTTTATCCATCTCCTTTTCACTTGTAAATGCCTTTGTAGGGTTCATAGACTTTTTCTCCATAAATTTGACGATTTCCTGCAAAGAAGAAAATTATGATTGTGAAAGATTTCTTGGGAATAAGTACTATTATGTACATCATTTTCCCTTGGGCCCTCGTAGTCGATGGGCAATCCCTTGTAGAAAAACTTGAGGGCAGGATAACCAAGAACCTATATTATTATTTAAACAAATAAAATGATACAATATTCTTTGATGGAAATTTACTTCTACTCGATTAAATTACCCGATATTTCTGCCCTATGACCATATGAACAGTTCCATCCAATTTGCCGAATACAAATTTTGACTCGGCTTTCTTCATTTTCGTAGCGAGTTTTTCGTATTCTGCAGGATATAAAGTATATAAGGCCCTACTTGAATATTATCATCATCAATGGGAAAACTTACTTGGTGCCATTTCTTTACAGTGTCCACACCATGGAGCATAGAATTTAACCATGATCATGTCGTGTTTTTTGATCATTACATCAAAGTTTGAATCAGTTAGCTCAATCACATCACTTTTTGTCTTCTTCGATGTTTCCTCCTTTTTGCTCTCTTTAGCCAAGGAGAGGCTTAGAAAGAACAAAAGTAGAACCAGACCACGATCCAATAATCTGTTCATTCTTTTCCAAATGAATTAAAAGTGATGACTGAAGTGTAAAGCAACTATTCTTACTCAATAACTTCTCCATCTCTCCTTGTGTGTTTTTGTACATATAAAAACACTTGTGCTAATAAGAGTTGAGAATCAGGTATTATCTCCTAAATATGGATGTAAAATTTACACGTATGATTGTTTATCACCGACTATAGGTAAATATCTATATAGTGATACACATGTATTCGGAAATACATACATAGATATTGACACACGTATCCAAATGAGTCGAGAACTCCATTATTTTCAAGGTTGATTCAGGTTTCCATAAACCAATGTACATATGTATGTGTAGGTACAATCATAATTTTGTGATATTGTGGGACTGTTTTGTAAAATCTTTCCTCATGTATCTAATATTTATTTGAAGATTTACTAAGGGTTAACGTAGATGTTTTGAACATCTGTTAAGGAGGAGTTCGGGATTACAAATTACTATTTATTTGATAAAACATATCATGAGTCATAAATATAGAAATATTTTGTATTCATTTATCGAAAGATTTTTGGTAAAGAGCAATTCTAAGAATAATGTAACATAAAATCAATAAAAACTATTAAATCTGCACAAGTCTGCACAAGTTTCTAAAATATATGTTTATTGCCATAGATTTAATTCAGCATTGAGAATTACAAACAAAGCTATATAACGAGTACATGTCAAGTCTCGATTTTGAGCCTGGGATTTAATTTTAATTAATTTAATTAAAGAGGGAATCGAATATATAACATAAAATTGTTGAATTGAAGTAAATACAGAAAAGAAGTAAATCAATCAGTTTTATATACATAGTTATTAGCAGAAAGGGCTTGAAAAAACTATCAAATATGGATTTGATGACAAATGTTTTTATATACAAACTCAAATAAAATAACTATACTTTTTTGCATTTCTTTATATTACAAACTGTTAAAACAGCACAAAATTACATGTATTTTCGAACAATAACGTCATTTAAGACAGTGGTCCCCAACCTTTTTCTAACTGCAGACCGGTCAACATTTGACAATTTTACTGCGGGCCGGGGGTCTGAAATATATTAATAATAACAATATACATGAATCCACTATCATGACGAGCTTTTTGGGATAAACAAAAACACACTGTATTCTCCCTTCAGCTGATTTTCATCATTTGACTCTTTTGACTTAAAGCAGCTGACTCTACGTGTTATGAACTCGTAAAGGGTATTATTATTTTTATTTATGATTTTGATATATAAAAAATATATTAAATTGCGCGCCCCTTTTTTGAATTTTTGATATACAAGTATTAACAATTGATTTATATATTGGTAGAATTTATAAATGCTTAGTATATCTAAATTATAACTCTGCCCAAAATTAAAAAGTTGGCAACAAGGAAATTATAGTATTAAGGGTAGCTACCAGTTGTTTTTCCAAATTTTTCCTTTCCTTTTTGTGAGTCAAAGTTGCGAGTAGACAAAAAAGATAGACGTGATATGTACTCATATGGAACTTTATTAACACATTGCTCCAACAATAAAACATATTATAACATCAAAAACTGTCTGTAACGCTAAATCAATGGGAGCCCTGAACTTGTTTCTTTGCAATAAAATGATCCCATCTGGAAGTAATGGCAGACAAAGACAACCGCAGTATGTTACTTATGTCGTGCCTTGTATTGGAAGCTATCACAGCAAAAAAAAACCGCTTTACAGAGACAGGATGTTGGATATGGCAACAGGGTTGCAAATAACAAAAGAGGTGGGAGAACATGTAATAGGCATTGTAGCTTGTTGCCCGTGAAATTCAATGTGTCAATTAATAATTATCAACCCTAAAATAATGAACAACTGTCCCGAACAATTAATTATGGCTTGTAATTTGCATTTATGCTTAGGCTTTATTCTTCTCCTACAGTCTGTAGATAAATATAAAAAAAATAAATAGTGAAATAAATAAAGCAGAAATAACTAATTAACATATTTATTAATGCATATCCGATTTGGGGACCACTGATTTAGGATATGCATTAGAATTTGTCATGCATTGTTCAAAAATTTCAAAGTTTGTCTAAGAATGAAATTAAATTCTACGTTGCTTTGTTTGAAATGTTTTTTGCCTGGTTATTTCATGTTTACTACTTAATGTCCACTAATTATATCTACGACCTATAATTTAATAATTATTGTCCTATTTCTGAAACATATACGCCCTTACTAAGGAAAAATACATCTAATATTATCATAATAATCAATTATACATACCATCAAACTAGAAAAGTATTTAAAATGTTAATTAATAGCTACGCTTTCAAAGCTACAAGTTTACTACATGAATATATTACAGACAATATGTTAATTAATTAATCCCTATAAGTAAATAAAAAAATTTCTATTGATATATCAAATTATTATTTTGTTAATTCCTATTCATCAATTGACCTCTATATTTAAACAATTAACTATCGAACAATAAAAAATAAGAAAAAATCATATTTTTGGGTCCAACATTACTTCAGTTTTCTGAATTGGATCGATAATATTATATTTATTACTCCGAAAATGTTATTTTTAGAAGAAGTATTATTTTTAGATAAAAAAAAATTAATTGAATCTATTTGTTTTTTTATTCTTGATGTTGCTTAGAATAATTTTTTAACGATTTTTATTCATTTTTCACGTTTCTCCTTCATTTGGAAATTTGGTGGTTAAAAAGTTAATTTTACGGTTGATGGGTTCTTAAACAGAGTTACTGGTGAATATTTCGATTTAGATGGTGAAAATAGTAACTTGAGGAAAGTAATTTAAGTATTTTTGTATCCTCCAAGTGTTAGAAAAGTTGTGCAGAAAGTGTTGAAATGACAAAAAATATCTCCTTGAAGACTTTACTGAGTTATTTTGGAAGTTTTTTGTGACCAAAGGTGAATTGTACGACAAAAGTTGGGGTTAAGATGTCCTCAAGGTAGGTCTTGTAATAATGCAAACAATTTCAAATCTAGTTAGTTAAAGGAATTGGATCAACGATAAAGAAATAAATTGATATTGACAATTATTTATGTTCTTGATTTTATCATGGTGGAGAATCAGATGTAGAAATTGGTGATGAACAGTCTTTTACTGGTAACTCTGTGTTTCTTCTGCCCATACATGACAGCAAATGAGATCCACCACAAAATAATTCCTACAGTATTTAAAACTTTATCAGCTTCTCCATAAGACCGTATTGTGCACAGACAGAGATCCCCCATTCCAAGACTAAGAAGAGTATCTGGTGGAACTTTAGGGGCACGATGACTCCGACCTTGTTATATCTACCACTTCAATGTGTGTTTTTATAGATATAACAAATAATAGGCATTTTATTTGAAAATATAACTTATTTTTCAAAATTTTGTTAATACAACTATAAAGTTTATAAACAGAATTGAAAGCCTTGTTTTTATTTTATTTTTCAAATTAGTTTCTGGACGGGTGATGAGAGACTCTTTATAAAGACCCTATGATGACTCATCAAGGAACACCATTCCTTTCATTGAATATCCATGGCCATGTGATCCCACTCTTTCCTCGGAGTTGCCTTGTAATTAAACAAGAGATCCGTGTTTTTGAATTTGGTTATCTTCAGCTGATTTCAGAGTCTTCTTCTGCTCGCTACTACAACAGTCTATAGCACTTGTTTTTATTAGCTCTACCGTGAGTCTTAGATTACTAGAGAATTATTGCTCAAAATTGGATGAAAATTTACACACTTTGATGGACGACTTCTTCAAAGTTAAGGACTTTTGGGCCTACTCCGTCATCTTACGCCCCTAGGAGTCATTTCAGGTCAAAACAAAGACTATAAATGGAATCTGCATAAAAAAACACTAGTCATTCATTATTTGTTAATGCACAAGATTAAAATTAAAGTTCTAGATCTAAATTGAAGTTGAAGTAGGAAAAAATGGCCAAATTAGCTCAAAGAGTAGGGTCCGATTTCTCGAAAACTTTAAGACTCTATAAAAAAAAATAACAGATTTGAAATCAACGTACAAAACTGTATAACTCTTATTATACTTATACCCCTTGGGATTTTTGACTGTTGACCAATGAATTATAATTATTGTAAGTGAATTTATTTTCAAAGAAGTACATTATATTGTTAAGAAAATCATGCCTTAAGAAGTTGCTTAATAGATGAGTTTGCGCCGAAAAACCCAAAATTAATCCCTTTCTCACAAGGCGGTGCTCGTGTTGATTAGACTCTACTACTCTAATTATAAGAATCTTTGATCACAGACAATATTTTAAAGATTTTTTTTTAACGTGATGTCACAAAAAGCCAGAAGTGAGCAGAATTAGTACTCTTCAAATAAATTTGATGTGAACCCTTATTTTCCAAGTTCTGTTATTTACACATTGTTACGAGGCTCTGTAAATGAGGAATCAACTTTTTATATTCGATCCGTCATGTATTCCACAATCAATATTTGATCAGTTAATAATGTTTATATATGCATAAATACATAGATAGAACAGAAATTTTTCAAAATGTTATCCTTGATACTCATCCCCCGGCCATTATTCATATGGTACATGATCCAATCATGAAAATAGTAATTTATCAAAGACATGAGGAGGTGGGCCGACATATGCTAAACTCATTTATGATACATACATATTTATCATTCACACATTATGTACGACCTTAAATATATGGAACCATATATTAGTGTCGCTGTCACTTATAAAATATATGCAAATAGAATCTGTATTTTCATTTATTTGAAAAAACAACAACAACTTTGAATAAAGGATGATTTTTTTTACTTTCATATACATACACAATGATAACTGTTTCAGATCATTATACAAAACATCTGTGTTGAACTAGCTACATATACATGTCTACTTATAAGAGCTTATTTAGGATTAGATTGAAATTCCTTCCGTGCAACAGTTAATGTTTTTTTATTATTTCACAATAGGGGCATTCTTGACTTGAACATTTAATTATTCTTTATATTTTGATTTCACTGACTTCATGTTCAAAAAATTATGTTTATACAATTGTCTTATAAAATACCTAGCACCTGTACATTTTAATATATTTTTTCTTACATAATTTTTTTTCTCCATTCTATAGAAGAAGACTCTCACCTGAATGTTATTAGTAAACAGATTTCAAATCTGTATCTTATTTTTTTTTTTTTCGAGAATCCTAAAGCTTTTGAGAAATCGGCCCCTACTTTTTTTAGCTTTTTTGGCCCATTGTTCTACTTCAACTTCAATTTAAGTATAGAAGGATACTCATTTTGTGCATTAAAAAATAATGCTCCGCTAGTGTATTATATGCAAATTCCATTTCCAGTCTTTGCTTTAATTTAAAGGGGATCTAGGTGCGTAGGGAACGGGAGTAGGCCCAAAAGTCGACCAATTATAATTGGTGAATCGCAAATCATGGCATACACAAATTATTCTACTGCTTTTGTCTCCTGAGTTAATAGAGTAAGCATCCGTACTCAAAGTAATTTCAGAAGCTCACGTTATCCGAATTTAATTTTATTTAAGTGGATTACTCTAACTACATACAGCATTTTAAACACATAAAAAGTATTATTATTATTTTTTTATAGAAATAAGGGTCATTTGGAATGAAGTTTATCAAATGTCATTAATCGTGACTTGAGGATATACTTGTCTTGTCCACAATATTCACTCAATCTTGAGCTCTTAACGACTCAGGATTTAACTCGGACATAAAAACTTAAGTAACCATGTCACACTTTTGTTTATATACAAGTCCAAAATATGTAATTACTCATTTGACTACGTATCAGATGTATACATAGATACATATTCATGTGTAAGGCTTAGTACACACCATATCCGGGTTCATTCATTACACGTAAAGGATATATTTTGTAGTAGACAAGAGGAAAGGATGCGAATAACATCATTCAAACAACTTCCTAAAAGCTAAATTTCAATATTATAATATATATTTGTTACTTTTTGATTCAAAAACAATTTATTTTATAAGTTTGGAGTTGTTTAATTTTTTTATCACAATCAATTTAATTTTTATCACAATCAATATCTAATAAGTTTCCCATTAATGGTAAAGATAATAGTACTCCACTTTGCTTTAAAAGTGTTTTGGACACTATTTCCCTATTTTGAATTTGAATTTTCTTGTTGCATTCACTCCAAAAAGACCAACTTCAAGAAGAACTCATTTGAAGACTCTTTGCATCAAATTCTCCTGACGAGACAATTTAATCATTGTCATTCAATGGTAGTGTATGAGGAACATTAACCCATTTGGTTCATTTTATCTAATCAATTTAATTCATGCGTTTAAATATTCACAAGGTGGCGTCCTATATTGACGACTCTTTCTTTAGCTTACTTAGTACGACCTGGGTCTTTAACTGCTAGTGAATAATGCTTATCAAAAAGAAAATATAATGTTTCCCTTTTTATTATAGACATCTTTAGACCGGTACGTTTAAGTACTGGATCCACACAACTCAAAGAGTAATAATAATTATTGTCTTCATTCATCTAATAATAATAATAATAATAATAGCAGATAAATTTCGTTCTGCTTTTGAAAATCTGTGCTCTCCGCGCCTTTTTCCTTCAGACACGTGTATTAACACTTTACTCAATAGAATTGTGACAAATTCACAATACACACTTCTACTCCTGTTTGTATCAACAACATCATCCCATTATAGAATATACATAAATATGAGGGAAAAAACACTTGTGCATAGACAAAAAAAAAAAAAAAAACACACATCTCAAATCAATTATCACGGATTCATCTTCCATTCTTTTTTTTTAAAGTAACAAAGAATAATTTTAATATAATTTATTATTATTATTTTTTTTGTAAAATAAAAACTAAAAATTCAAAAAATACTGAGCAAATACAATAAATAAAATGAATCATGTAAAAAAATTGGGATAAAAGAGAGTCGTCTCCCCATATTTTTTTTTTTATTTTATAAAAGGTTATTATTATGAATTGGCAGTACAGACACGATAATTGTATAATTGATAATAATTATTATATTACTACTGACTGAGAATGAAATTAATCATTTTTTCTTTTTGGTTATAGGATAATTATCGTAGTTTTTTTTTTTTTTTTTTTCTTTAAAAAAAAATCATCAAATTTGTACGATGCTTTTGCTTGTTTTTCTCTTGTGCAGTTTCTTCTTCATCTTAGAAACAAAAATGACTCTTGTATACATAATTAATAGATACATCATTATAAATAAATAATATTCTTAGTATGAAGATTTGCGTAGATAATCAGCCATTTTTTCCACAATGGTGGCAGCCTTTTGAGGTTGAACTGCATCACCATACATACCAACTATCATCACTGAAACAAATACAAAAAAAAACAAAATATAATGAGACATACATATTTTGTAACAAATGAATAATGGACAGATAAATATACATATAGACAAGTGTTTATAAGTTATATATATTTAAAGGTTTAATTCGTAATAAGTAGCAAGATACTATTACAGTATAATCAGTGCTTCTCACTTTTTTATTTATTTATTTATCCCAGGGCGCATTAGTACTAAGATATCCAACAAATGGGGCAAACTTCTGGTCTTTTTACTAATAAAAATGATATAATATAGTAACTTCATGTAGACTTGTTTGTCCTAACCAAGTATTTTCTTTTGAGAAACGCTAGGGGGCACACCGTTTGAGAACCACTAGGCCAATCAATCTATAAATGAATTGTCAAAAGTCATCTCTTTAAGTTTTTAGGTGTGAATGTACAATATTGTTCTGTATTTGAATAAAATTGTCACAAGTAGGATTTTGTTACTAAACAGTAAGTCAATTAAATGCATGGAAGCAAAATTTGTAATACAGTGAAGTCCTGTAGAAAGAGGCTCTCTCATAAATTCACAGTATAATCAACGTCATAGAGAAAGAACAAATATTGAAGATATGTCTACAAGGTGTGTGCAAGGCAAATGTGTTATAGAGATGTTCAATAGATGGCGTTATATTTGTTTATGATTAAAAATTAGCTAATTCCCTTTGAATACTTTTACAAATATGTATGTATATCTAGAATGAAGGTAGATCTCCTGTTTTTCTTTCTCTGTGAGAAATATCTTTACTTATATTACCTCACACCTTTTCTCCTTCAAGAAAAGAAAGAGAAAAACTCCGAAATTAAGCTGAAAATTGGTCAATTACTTAATTCACTCCAGCTGTTGGACTACTACTCTATTAGTTCTTCAAACTCAACACTAATAAAAAATACAACCCTATACAGTAATTATCAAATGATATCTTTAATGACCACCATTAATAATACTTGAAATATAAGCGTATGTTGAAATGTGGTTTCCATGCAATGCATTAAAATTGATTTAGGCCAAGGAGTTCTCATCATTGAGTTTTGAAACTTTAAGTGGAGAATTGTAACAAGAGTAAAGCAGCTATGAAGTGAATTGGATTATTTACTGATATTTGTGATTCATTGCTATGATATGGGGATGTGAGTGACTCACGAGGAATGTTTTCACTAGCGTCAAATATACTACATATAATAAACGAAAACCGACACCATGTTGTGAACATGTTTGGTAGTTGTTGAAATACATGATGGTAATTAAACAAAATGAACACATTTAAAAAAAAAAATATCTAGAGGAAACATCAAAAATAAAAAAGCCATTAAATTGTCGTATATGGACCGAATTGATACCAAAAATAAATAAGCATAATTAAGCAATAAGACATGAAGACGCCTAATACTATTTTTCAACTTTATTTTAATAGCTTTTAAGGTATAGCATAAAATTGACAAAAAATCTTCCAATAAACTCTGATTACACTGGTCAACAGTCAAAAATTCTTCTTCTCGCTACTCCTTAAGTAGCTCTACCGTGAGTCTTAGATTTCTATCGAATTTTTGCTCGAAATTGGATGAAAATTTACACATTTAGAAGGACAGTTTCTTCAAAGTTAAGGACACTTATCGGGCGTTTGATATCTCTTTTGAAAGCTGCGGGTCTCAACTTTTGAATGCATTCCTTATCAATCCAATTTATTTAATATTCAAGGAGTTATTTAATTACAAAGGATTTGGCCGTCTTTTGGGCTACTCAAAATTTGTATCCTTCTATGCTTAAATTGAAGTCGAAGTTGGAAAATGGGTCAAAAAAGCTAATAAAAGTAGGAACCGATTTCTCGAAAACTTTAGGGCTCTCGAAAAAAAAAATTACAGATTTGAAATCAGCGTGCAAAACAGAATAACCTTTAATACACTGATGCCCCTTAGGATTTTTGAAAGTTCAAATTTGTTGACTAGTATTATTTATGTTTCTAAGATATTATTTATACGACTTCTGAAATCATGACGTCAAGTGGAAACCCTGTATAATGTTAATTCTACTAAAAACGTTACGTATCAAGATTGTAGGAAATTTTTTAAAAATAAATATAAGTCATCACACCATAAATTCAGGACACAAATCACTGCTTGAAATCGATTAGTGGAGTCAAGGATTTTCCATGAAAATAGTGAAAAAAAAAACCGATCCAATTTTTTTTTTTTAAATCTTGTTTCCCTCTCCCCTCTTCGCATTTAGAGATTTAGGTAGAAATCAAAGTTATATCAATATCTATCTCTAGAGTGATGACTTGCTAAATAACTCCGAATCATATTGGCAATCTACCATAGCCAATTCATCTTGCACTGAAACCCATATTTTTTTCCAAAGTAATTTTAAAAAATACTGCTCTATGTAGAACTTTTATTCATCTTTTTTCTTGTATGAACACAGAAATATAGCATTAAAACCTATGTACATAGTTTAGTTTGACCCTAATATCCAATATTTATAACGTCTCAAGTAGGGATTTGCACTACATATTATTGTATATTATGCATGAGCAAATATAGATAATTAACTAATTAATTATCATCATAACAAATATTGATAAAGAATAATGCACTTACAGGTCTCACTTTTTGCAATGTGGATTCCATCCTTTTTATACTTTCCTCGAATGACATTCTCCATTCCTGACAAGTACCTAGATAAAAGGTAGAAAAAAAAAAGAGATTTCGTAATGGATAATATGAACTCTTTCGCGTAAATCAATTGTTATTAAATAAATGTATTGTCATGAATATACATATATTCAACAATTGATATACAATAATAATAATAATTAATTAATTATTATCACATACGCATAAAAATATATTTATAACTTACATATATCGTGTCCCACCCAGAGTAATTCCATTTGTAGCTAATCCATTAACATTCCCCATAGAGTTAATTATATTTGTTAATTCCTCTGTTGTAACCTAGAAAGTATAAATAATGAGTGACTTTTTTGAGTAAAAAAACAAACAAACTTAGAATACATATTAATACGAAAGAGATATAAGTAATATATTCTTTTGAAAGTATATCTTTAAAATCAATAATGTAATGTATTCTTTCTTGAGAAAGTGCAGAATATATCTATATAAATTCTTCATATTTGCACTTTCTCAAGATATATATATATATATATATATATATATATATATATATATATATATATATATATATTATAATAGAGATATTTGCTATTAAGTAAAGAAGAGATGAAAGAGCCAGAGAGAAGTCCTTGTAATAATAAAGAAAGCAATCGAAGAAAATCGCAAAAAGAGCGAATTGAAAAAGTTTTGCAGACAAATTAACAATCAAAACTTGTTAAATCACAACAAAATCCACAGCCTCATCCCACATACAAAAAAAAAAGCCCACAATATCAAAATTTATTCAGCCATGTTCAAATCTGTACATGTAAATATGGCATATCCAAGAATAATCTCAGAGTCGGAAATAGTCTTTTAGAAAAAAGGTTGAGAGATACAATAAAGATAACGCCGTGATATTTTTTCAATGTGGGGAGACAGAAATCATAAATGAAGAAAAGTGGGAAAATGGGTTCTTCAAACGATTTTATTAAAATACAGAGTTCAACTCTTGTTTAATTAATTTTTAAAAAGAGTATTTCCTTTATTTTGAATCCCTTACCAACTCATTCGAGCGCAATTTGTCTGAAAATGTGACAATGAATAAATTTCTTGATATATTTGGATGAATAATGATGATGACTCACCTCCTCATCAGAGCCCTCAAAATAGCTTAATGTACCTAATAAAAATCCTTCAAGAGCATTTATTGAAGAGGCTACGGATTTGTCGTCCATTTTTACGTTGGGAAGGGGATTTATTCCTCACTATATATTATGTATATACATACTTATATGTAATGTGCAATAATTTACTATTATATACATATTTCAATTAAAGAAAAACCGTTTTGTTATTGAGTAGGTAAAGACTTGTTCATTATCCAATATTGTAATAGTTTAAATCCTCATTATGCAACGTAATTTATCCAATACGATAAATAAAGTAAAACTTCCAAAAAATAATAACCAAGTATTGTTTACAAATTAATATTATTGAATTAGTAAATTAGTATTTACATGGGTGGCAAAACACAGAGTTCCATATAAGTAAAGGTTAATTAATTGTAATTGAATGAATAGCATGAATGTATGTATATTTGATATACATTGATATACAGTACAAGTCATCAATAGTAAGCTATCAAGATTCAAAATGTCAGTATATAGGACTACGTCATGAAATTTAGAAAATAAATACATTTTCTGTCAAATGTTGACATTTAGCTTCTATTTAATGAAATTAAATTTTTCAAATAATAGCCCTATATACCTATCTATGTTGAAATTAAGTTGGAGTTTTAAAAACACAATTTAAGGTAGTATTTGCAGTGATAATAATAATGAAATGATTGAAGTTCTAGGAGAAGTTCATAATATATATTAGTTTGTAATGAAGAAGATATAACTATTACGAATAAAACGCTATGAAATCCGCTTATGCCTACAAGTAACAACTTGTACAAAATCCTAACTTGTTCACAATAGACTAGGCTAAATATAAAACATGAATTTCGAACACCTTCATTCTAAAGAAAAATAATTTAAGTATTGTTTTTATTTAAGTTATTTTTTTTAATTATTATTTTTATTCTTTACCTTACATGTGCCCCTTCGCAATACCCCCTTAATACCCCCTACAGAAATTTAATGGACGGTTTTACAATAGATATGTAGCGTTTAGTCCATGAGTTTAGGTTTAAATCAAGAGTAGTTCTTGATGGTATAAGTAGATCAGGAAAAGAAATTGTAATGTGAGATTATACTATTATATATATATATATAAGCTTTTTACAAGTGTTCTGATAATAATTCTTCATTTAAATACGTCATTTCATTTAATTATATTTTTTAGAGAGACTACACCTTGTAGAATAATTACCTTTACTTATACCATAATTGCAAAAGAAACGTGTAATTCTTGATGCTCTTCAAACTATGTAATTTATTTCATCATGTATCATGGTAAGTAAATAATTAATTAACTATATGAACTGGGGTAATACATAGGTATGTATGTATGTATGTGCTTACATATATGCAATAAGTAGTACACTGTAAGAATGAAATCAGGACTTAACGAAGTGAATCACATTTAAAAAAAATGTACGTACACTTTGTACCGTACTGTTAATAGTATACATACTTATGTATGTCAAGTTTAAAACATAAATATGCTGCTTGACGAGTGAATGTTTTTTGTCTAATTATAAAACATACATAGGTAGAACATACACCTGCTGGACTCCTCGGGGATCTATCTCTGTTCAAGGGCCGTGAAATATATCAATCATGTGTTGAAACATTATGTACAATATGTACAAGGGATTTTACTTTTCCCTTGTTATGAAAAAGGTTGGTCCACTCCAACCTAACAATCTATGTACATATGTAGTGTCATTCATTAAATAACAAAGAAAAACAGATGTTCTTTACTTTATCATCATATGCTATATGTACTATTTACACTGTTTATTTATAAGCAGGAAGAAAGAAACAAAGATAGCCGTCTGAGATATTTTGTCAAATGAATCAATGCGTTCAAGTGTGGTCGTCGAAAGGGGAGGAGGAGGAGATGCGGGTTCCGGGGGTTTGGTTCTTGAAGTACAAAAGTGTATCATTATAATTGTTTAAATTTGCTTTTATTCTAACATGCGTGTACTAAAAATAAAATAAAAAATAATTCACTTTTATGATCTATGTTATTTATTTAAGTGACACGTAAACACAAAAACAAGCAAGGATGACTTGAGTCTGAATTATTTATTTAATTTTGTATTCTTTCATATTGTTATAGCTATAAATATATTATTCTGATGAATCCTTCGAAAACATCGCAATTGCTCATAAAGGTCATAATAAAAGAAAAAGTACAATAAAACATCAGATACAGCACGATCGATTTTTTTTGGATCTTAACTAAGGCTTTATATCGATGTTTTACTACATAAAAATACATAAAATTCTATTTAAAAGGCCATGTCCGAGTCAAATTAAGTTTTATATAACAAATAAAGGCTCTAAACTGTTGATGATATTCCTGAGTCCCATTCGCTATTCAAGTTATTTGAATATAAAGCACAGTAGTGACCGAAATATGTCTATAAACAGGAAAAATTTAAAATTTCAACTTTGAGCCTTCAAAGATGGCATATTTGCATTACCGGAGGGAAAAATACTCACTTCCCTCCCCCATTCCCCAAGACCCTAGTGAAATATTGGGCCGTTTATATGTATTTTTGAAGAAGAAAAAACATACACTGATAATTAAAATTTCTCACTTTCTTGATTTTTGATGAAAATTGTTTTTGTGTTGACGGGACAACATATGTACAATAGCAACAACAACTAAAATGAAACTTTGTCAATGTTCTTTTAAAAAGCATCTGCCAGTTCTCTCTCTCTCTCTCTCTCTATTTTTTGTTCTTAATCTTTCTTTCTTTCTCTTTATAGCTGATAGGATATCCTCTACTATGCACAAAGATAAATATGTATATCCCTTCATCGGGATATAGAACCGTCATGAATCACTCTGGAAGAAAATTCTGACACTAAACAAAAATACTTTATAATATCCTCCTGAATTTGTCACAAAGATATTTTTAAATCTTAGATCCATATTCTAAAGGACTTTGTCCTTCTAGCCTTTCTCTCTATCTTTCCTTCAGTCACTGAGCATCACAGTGGAAATTAAATTCGTGATCATTCTCTATTGAGCTATTGATCGCCTGCAGGTGTGTCAAATCAGTTGGAGATGCGCGCTAAGGGTGGAGGGGAGTAATGAATGATGAAGTGTGCATTCTTTAGAGATCCACAAAGTGATAGATTGAACTTACATACATATTATTATCTTGAGCAACCCTTTATCATTATCCATAGCTAGAGGGGGGGGGGGGAGGCAAGAAAGGGGTTGGGAGGGGGATGTTCGTATACTCACCATCAAGGTTACATTAGTTCAAGAATAGGCGTATGTAAACTACATAGGTAATACATTATCAACATCCACTCACTGAATATTCAAATGAAAATAAAATGGGAACAACTTATTGACAAAAAATAATTTAAATTATGCGGCTTTTAACCAATGGGGGGGGGGGGAGAAGACGAAAGACTTACATTAGATCCCTCTGTAGCCTCAACCCAACTTGGCCCATCCAGCCCACAGATGACAGCATGGGTTAAACCCTCATTCGTCATTGTGTTGAGATACTCCTTCCAAGACATGACACTTTTTTTATATTATTATTATTGAATGGGATAGTCTCTACCGTTCGAATGCTTGTATATAACTAAAATTATATTTATAACTACAAGATATATGAGAAATCCAACCCAACCAAAAAAAATGAAGGGGGAGGGAAGGAGGGAGGGGGAAAGGCGTTGTTGTAATTCATTACTACTACTAGCTGGACTACTACTGAGATGGAGAAAGAGCCGACAAGCTGCTGCTTCTAAAGCAGCTATTTTTCTTCTTCTTTTTTTTAGTGAATTTAAAAAAAAGGAAAAGAGAAGAGAAGAAAGGAGAAGGAATGAATAAAAATAAGATGGAAGGATCCTGGCTGGTAACAAGTAGTACAAGTGAGGATAAAAAAGAAGAAGAAAAACAACAACCCTCGCGTGCACAAAAAATGTACTCTTTTATTTTATTAGAAAAGGAAAATAAGGATTTGCATGCCGGTCTTTGTTTGCAAAATATATATATGTCTACATAATGGTACTCTATAACAATACATAAAAGCTAATAATTATTACAAGAAATCAATGATTTAACAAAATAATGATGATTCATTCTTTTTACGAGAGAGGGAGAAAGAGAAAAATGCATTGCAATTTTTACCGAGAAAAAATATTATATTATAATAAAAATGGTCCTTTTATGATTTTTTTTAATAATATTATTCATCAACAGCTCTCATGTCTTTATAAATAACAGCTGGATACATACAAAAGGGGGATTAATATAGAATACATTCAATGTATTGTATAAAAACTATACATATATAATTATATAAGGTTTTGCATGTGCAATTTTTCATTTGCTAATAAAAAGTTGTTGTTGTTTTATATGTAAGCTGCTTTCTAGACTCGCATAATTCAAAAAGAAAAGAGGGAGGGAGGGAGGAACAGAGCCCCTTTTACATAATAAATGTTATTTTACTATCGAGAGAAAGCTTTCAAATTATTCTGTTAATATAATTATTGTTGTTGTTGTTCTTTCGGGTTGGTTCATTCACCATCGTCATCCGCCCTTTTCCTCTCCGCCACCTCAGAGGTTTTTCCCGTTCTCCTACTAAATCAAATTCTAAAGAAAAACTACAAAAATATAAGCTTCTGTGTAAATAAACTGTGGAAAAAATAATTGATCTTTGTTTTATTTTTTTAAATCCGGGTAAAAATCCGGACAACAATATTTTCTTAAATATTATATTATATTTATTCGACTTGGGTGATTGTTAAGTACCATCCTCTAGTAAGAATTGATCCAGTGCCGGTTTTAAAGGCAAAAGGGACTGCAAAAGAGTGCCCAGGATTTGTACCTTTAAGATTAATTAGAACATGAACTCATTTAAATAACTAATCTAAAAAATAAAAAAAAGGTCAAAATTGCTCCATTATACAATTTCTACCTGGCCTTCCCAAACTATAGCCACTCTTTTAGAGCATTAAAGATACTAAATTCCAGGAGTACTAAAAGGATACACACACACATTTTGCATTTTCATACATGGATATTATTCTGAATTTTATGAATATTTGCAATAGCGTCTACAATTTGAAAATGTTGATTAATTTATTTTTTCTGTTTGATCACAGATGGAATAAATTCATCCATTCTCTGCCCAACAAAAATTCATCTAAATCCTTCATAAACTAATGAACGAATGATCTATCAAACGTTTTTATTCAGAGATTATTATTATTTGTAGTATCTTTAAAATATTTGTCTTCATCCAAGTCCGTAAATTTATAAAATTTGAAATCTGCAAAACCACTTTTTTGAGATATTCAATATACCTAGCTAAAAGGGTTTTTTTTAGACAGAATTACTAATTATATCGTAGATCCATCTCTCAACACTTCCTATAAATCTTGTCCAGCATTATCATTCAAAAAATGGTGTCGATATTTCGCATTTGTCTAGATATCTATGCACCTTCGTCGGACGAAAGGGATATCCGCATGCCTATTTCTTAACATACAAATAACATTATACTTATTTAAATTCCAAGGGAATGATTTTGCCTCTCAAAGCTGCTATGAAATATATTTAAACAAACGTTCATCAACTCTTCATATCGATTACTGGGAGCTTCTCTTAGTAACAAAGACTTAAAGAAGTTTTATCATGATTTTTTTAATGATATATGTATGATAAATAGGAATGTAAATCATATGCAATTCGGGCGTGTTATAAAAAAAGAAAGAGAAAATCAACCTGGCAACCCTGACAATTTAATGAATGTCGAGGGGGGAAGCAGCTTGAGCTGTCATGACGTTTTACTGAGCTACAAGCTGCTATTTTCCTTTATATATGTATACAAATGAAAACATCAAACCACAAACATAACAATACGTTACTCCAGATTCATTATTATATTCACAAATATCATTAACTCCATTCTCCTCAATGAATGATAACCATTTTTTAATTTTTCCTTTGTTCCTCACCATGATATAATCTTTGCAGACTGTTCTTTACTTGTAAAACATTATTTTGAGGTAAAGTTGATGTTACCTTCTAAAGGGAAAAAAAAATGATAACAGCTTCGGAAAACAAAAAGACCTGTTTGAAGAGCCAACTCCACTTTTTTTATCACACGCCCGAATTGCATATGATTTACATTGCTAATGATAAATAATTGCCAATGTGTCTTGGAATTTTTAAAGTACCTACATTGTAACAAATAATTTAAATTGAGAGACATACACATTTTTTTGTAGGATTATTCTTGAGAATAACGTTAATTTGGTGAATGCTGTTTCAACTAGATAATATATTCAAAAATAAAATATGAATCAATAATACGAAGTGACTTCAATACGTATGTAGTAAGTACGGTCATATCCAGATAAGAGGAACACACCTCGGTCTCAACTAATAATTTATTCTGATTTTGTCGTTATCTGAAATCTATGTAAAACTTTATATTTTAAAAAAAATAAAAATATTTATCTACCAAGATCTGTAATTGCATAACTTAATTACTCAGGTCATGATTAAATTTTGGTTCTCATAAAGCTCAAAAGTTGAAAGGTTTAATATTTGATCCAAAAATTTGAGTCTAAAATTGTCTCTGACATCAAATAAAGGTATGGAACTGAATAATACTTTTTTTCAATTATATCTCTTTATTAAGGGTAGAGATGTGAAAAAGCATTTTACGGTCACGAACAAATTGGTTCTCGATTCCAATTTGGAATGAATTATCTTTATATTATTTTCTTAAAATCAGTAATAAAATCGATATAAGTGGTAGATCCCTATAAAATGGAGTAAGTATTATTTTCAAAGGATTCCAATTAATTATTTCTCCATTGTACTATATTTGTCTACTAAGAATTATGGATGTTTTGTAATCTTTCTCATTACAAATCAGGGTTGGCAATTTTTATTCTTTTTAATAAAAAAATTCCACTATTTATTTATTTAAATTGGATTTTGTTCAGAATTCAAGGAACGTCATCAATTGTAGAAAAACATTCCTGTGAGGGATCGCAACTTCAAAAAGATGAAAAATCTATCTTTCACATAAAAGGAAGAATATTTTGCCAATATCGAAATTTAAAACTATACAAGTCCGTATACAACATGTGGTGTCTAAACAGATAAAAATCAGCGTATTAGTCTTGATAACCCGTTATTAAAATAAAGGATGAACTAAATAGAAAATACTCCTTATAAATTTGAAGATATGTCACCTTATATCTATTGCTGATAATAATTATTATCTATGGACGGATACTTCTATATAAGAGCTAGTCTTTTATAGTCATAAAACCGCTGCAACTTCAGACTCGACTCAGAGCACTTGAAGTGAAAAGATTCAAACTTGAATAACAAAAGAGATTTGAGGCTTGAAATTAATGTACAAACATTCCTAATTTCAAACTATTACTATGTAAGGAACTGTTTATATTTTAATAATATCTATGTCGCAAAGATTTCCAAAAAGTTCGAATCAAAAACTTAAAAGAAACCAAAAAATTTCAATGATGTACATACTCATGTCGATCTTTTTGTGCACTTGCAACCTCGACCCACAAAAGGAAAAGGAAAAATTTGGAAAAACAGCTGGTAGAAACTACCTTTCTGTATTTTCCTTGTTGCCAACTTTTTAATATTGGGCAGAGTTATTATTTAAATATACTATACATTGATAAGTTTTACCAACATACAAATCAATCGTTAATACTTGTATAATATTCAAAAATTTAAAAAAAGGGCGCGGAATCCTTGATTTAATATATTTTTTATACATCAAAATTATAAATAATAATAATTCCCCTTTTGAGTTCATAACACGTAGAGTCAGCTGCTTTAAATCAAAAGAGTCAACTGTTGAGGGAAGAATACTTGGTATTTTAGTGTATTCTAAAAAATTCGTTGTGATTACTCTGTTCATATCATGAAAAGAACATAGGAATTCAAATTTTTTCAATAAATTTATGACGTCACTTTTGGTGTCTTATTATTATTTTTAATTTTTTCAATTAACCAATTGTTGTTGTTTTTTACTAGTATCTATTTATCAATTATCACTATTGACGAATGTGCCCCAGAGCTCTCCCTATATTCAAATTGATATTATAACTAAAATGCAATTAAATATAATTTAATATTTTTTTTAATCACGGCTCAATATCACTTCAACAAGACGAGTAATATGCCAAAAACTAAATTTTGTGCCAACTAGCCCCTCTCTCCTTTTTAAATTTTTATCTCATTTAACTAATAACAGTAATTACTTTCATTTCTAACATCATTTAGATGTGTATCCATTTTACAACTTTAGAGTTCACCTGCTCTCACAAAAGCAGTTTATTAATAACGTTGTTTTTCCCTTTATGATAAGAACATGTGCATTTTTTAAAAAGATCTTCATCAGCCACGTTCCTCTAAATTTTTTTTTGTTATTCTTTGTTGTTAGGATATGTATATATGTTATGTAGTTATTAGAAAAATGAATGGTGAAGACGCACACCACCCAGGGGTGATGTTTATCTAATGTCATTAATATAAAGATTTTCACATGTACGTAAAACGAAAAAAAAAAAATGGCTATGATTAGCTATTTTAAATATTAATACAGAGCAGGAGTGTCGAAACTCATTCAAAAATAACGTCACATATTGATGACAGTACAATATCAGACAATATTTCATTGCGATTGTTTTTCCAAAAGTGGGGCATCAGAGGCTGCTCCATTCAGTTTCGGAACTACTGATACATAGTCTCGTGATATAACTACTACAATCAAACTAGTTTTGAATTGATGTCATCCTTATGGAGTTTGGCCATCTTGGAAGGGTATAATCAATCAAATGTTATTAGAATAAATATTTTGCTCCTTATAAATTAATGAAAATGATGAATTTTTACCTCAAAATGACCGACAAAAATAAGGATTTATACGTTGGTCGTCTACCAAAACTAACTCTATTCCTCTTTATTATATCCCATGTCTTGATACTATATGTATTCAAGATAGCTCATTACACTGTTAAACATTCCCATGTATGCATATATATATATATACATTATGAAGAATACATACTTTTCTAGGATTATTCTACTTTTTTTGTACCTAATCCATCCGAAACAAAATTATAACTCGGTGAAAAGACGTGCAAAGAAAGTGACATATAAATAAGTCGTCGACAAATTACACAATATTCAATTATTTAAAAAAAAAAAGTAGGCTACTTTATATCAATTGATTTTTTGTTTTTTAAATCAATGCTTTAAATCCTATTTTTATAATAATAATAAATTAATTTAGTTAATTTTATGTGCAAGTTTTATCAATGAAGTAGTGCATTTTAGTAGATAACTATGTAGGTAAGTAACTAGATGAACCCACCAGCCAAATCGTACGTACAAATCAAATAACAAAATCAGCCAATGCTATGGAGTTAGCTTTCTTCCCCAAGCACCGAAATGTTCGTAAATACAGTTTTTGCACAGTTTAACTATATACTCCGGATGTTTTGTCAAAATATATTTAGAACAAATATCTAAGCCAAATAGACGCCCAGAAGCTTAGGGTTCAAAAATCAGTAGTCAATACAGTATGGGACTATATGTAGACTAAACAGCTTTTATTTCATGATAAAAACCTTTATTTTGCTCTGTTTTGGAATGAATCCCTTTTGTTTAAAAAAAGCTATCAGGATATAATGTATGTAATTACTTTAAGTCTTTTAACTTTTTAAGATCTAGGAACATCATTTTTGAAGCTAGGTACCTAAAAAATTCAGGCAAGGACCTAATGCCAAGATTTTTCCGTTATATATAAGTTTTTACAGAAAAACTAAAATTACAGTATAAAGTGGAACAAAAATTCAATAAATAAACAGATGGTATATTGTGGTGTCTCTAGGGATTCAACACACACAAATTAGCTTAATCCATGCAGTAGTTTTGGAGTCTATACAATGTAGACAGAAGTTTGCAAATATACATAACTTTATACACATATACATATAGTATATTAGATATAATAAATTATTCTTAGTTTGATATACATAATAAGACTTAAGTGTGACTTGTGTTGGAGTTCCGATTTGAGGTCCTCAATTCCGTATGAAGATGAATTGTTTTCAAACCAGTATCCTCATAGATGACTGAAAGATGACTTAAAATGGATCCTGTCTTAACTTGCTCTTGCACAACTCTCCGAAACTTGTAAGATAATTGAAGTGTGCCAACTATCCTGTACGCGAATTAGCCCTTCTCACTCCAATCTATGTAAATTTATCTTTTCGTACAAGTGTAAAATATATGCTTAGTAAGGTGTAATTAGAGATGGGCATTTTGTTGAGGTGAGTGAGCGTGCCCGCAATTACCATCTGGCACCTCTGCATTTTATGAAGTGATTATTATTGACAATACAAAATAACTATTACAAACTAAGAGGACTGAGAGGAATTTGAATTTGGCAGAAATTATAGCTTAAATTCATATTTTATTGAGTGATGGAAACAGAGATAATTAGAAACAATTTTTTAAAACTAATTATCATGATATATTTTTTACTTTTGTTGAAAAAAAGTATACTTGTACCCAGATAGAACAGCAACGCTGTTTTAATACTACAATTTATTTATAATTAAAATTAGAACTGATAAAAACATGAAAATAGCCTCTGGCGACCTCGTGAAGGTCATTTAATATCACCTGAAGTCCATAAATTGACCATTTTCTGAAACTTTTGACTAATAAACAATCTCAAATTTGGCCTCCTAGGCCTTCAAATTGCATTTTGATCTCAAAATCAGCCTCCAGTGACCTTGAAGGCCAACAAAACATAGCTTATTTCCCTTTTTTTTTTTTGGGTCGAGTTACCCTTAGTCTACCCTTTAACTGTTTCCCTATTCCTCCTAGCTGGCCGTGATGCCCGTTCAAACAAACATACGAACAAAGGGACATGCACTTTATATTAATAGCTAAGTTTACATGAACCTAATGTTGAGATAGTGTATTTATTATCACTTAAATCTGGATTGTACTGCCTTTATATGGATCTATCGGTTTTGCCACACAAAATATCAGGGTTTTTTTTCTTTTCTAGTATGGTCATAAATTTCAAAGTAACAAGTTTGGCTTGTGATATTGTGATATATGACTTGATCAGCAAAAAAAAAAAAAAAAATAGATATTGACTTTTATAAAGACATGGTCAGATTTTAGCGGGCTGTCCTTGAATAAGGAGAAATATATTTTGATTGAGAAAGTTTCACTTAGATCAAGATTTTTGAGTAAGTCAAAAGGCTATCTTGATCTAAATTTCTCAATCCTGATCGCACTCCAGATTCGGATAGTTTTCGATCCTTCCATTCTTTTAAAATAGATCAGTTACTTTGTCACTCATTTGACTCTCTGACTTATTCCGTAACACGATGAATTCCATGGATCATTTATAATACACGATACACATTAACTACAAGAGAATTCATCTTAGATGAATAACTTCAGGATATAAATATTTAAGGCCTTTCTACACTTATTTTCATCAGAGACGATGCCTGAAAGAAAAAAAATTTTTAAACAAAGAACGTGTCAGAATTAGGATAATACATTCTAATGGCATATTCAACTAATATATAGTAAAAAATATCACGTTACACTATATAAAGTTTGAGTGTTTTTTCTTCAATAAGCCGTCCAAACAGCATTTTATTTCCAAATGGTATTCTAACATTATCTGTTGTTTATTGACATTGACTCCGATGATGATATGATCTCTCATTTCAAGCGATAACAATTAGAATTTAACTCTGAATGAAAAAAGAAAAAACAACATCATAGCAACAAAAAAAAGATTATTTAGATTATTCATTTTACTTATTTAGTTACCAAACTATTTAAATATTTATTCATTAAAAAATAGTCCAACTTTAATCTTTTTTATTCTTAAAGTTTTTTATTTCTTAGTCCACAAAACCTTCATATTTTTATTAAATAAGTTTTTTATAATTAATCTTTAATAACTTTAAAAATGGCATCTTTGAAGGTGTTCTTTTTTAAAAATGAAGTTTTGTATTTATAATCTTCATTACCTAAAATAAGATATTAATTTGTAGACCAGAAAAGAACTAATTTTTAACTTCTATTTACGAGTTATTCTACATAAAATCGAATATAAGGTACAAAAAAAAGGTTATATATTTAAGATTTTTGCATATTTTTACGATAGTTATAATTAATTAATTAATACTTTTGTATGGATTAAAGAAGTCGTCGGAGTTTGTCTCTCAAGTATATCGTTCCTTTTTTTTTTTTTTTTTGATACTTTGGTTGGCAAAAGGGCTCGAGTGGGAGTTACATTTAGTTGGATGATTTCAATTATATTTTTTTTTGTATCTGCAGTGATTTGTAAAAATGTGACAAATATGCCTTTCGCCTACACACAAAATATGTCTTTAATTAGATATAGTTTGATCAAAATCATATGTTCTAATAGAAGTGAAAGCAACATATACTCAAAGTTCATCTTTAGCATATACAAAATTATAATAACTATAATTTCGTATTTGAAATGCCTTTGATCTTATATGAACATAAATAAACGTTTAAGGCTCTTTATTATTTAAATTAAATCCAACTATGCACTCATTCAAATAATAATACGATTATTAACATTTTATATGTGATTGAAATTACTTCATATAAGAAGTCTGCAATTGACAAGTCCTTCTCTTATCTTTTACTCAATTTACATAAAACTCCCTCGATGAAAACGTCATATGCACAAATTTTATAGGATCCCAAAACAGTTTTTTATTATTATTATTATTATTAATACAGTGGTACCTCTACATAGAAAATTTTCAGTTTACGTAACAGTTCTTCTGAAAAATATTCACTTTTTTTACGAAAGAAATTCCCCTAACGTTAACATACTTGTAGCATCCTTTATCTTAGTTTGAAAGTGGCCTGTCCAAGCAGCTCTGCCATTGGATTACCAAAAACTCAGTCTCACAGTAGCGAAAATCAATAAAGCACAAAGTTTTTGGGCAGTTTTTCGTCAATTTTTTTTAGTGTGTATTATTTACAGTGTTATGTTAGATAGTGATATCTAGGAATGTAAATCATATGCAATTCGGGCGTGTGATAAAAAAGTGGAGTTGGCTCTTCAAACAGGTCTTTTTGTTTTCCGAAGCTGTTATCATTTTTCCAATATTACTGAGGGGAGAACATCTACCTGATAGTAAAGATGTCGCATGAAGGAATACATGCATTAAGGTTAATAAAGCAAATAAAATGTAAACAAAAAGGGCTCAAGTCCTCGTATAACTATTATTAGTTAAAAATATATTTTTTCCTGACATTAATTTCAGTTAATTTTCTGCCTCTCATCTATGTTATTATTTATTGTTGTATATATAATGGAGAATAGCAGCTTGTAGCTCAGTAAAACGTCATGACAGCTGAAGCTGCTTCCCCCCTCAACATTCATTAAATTGTCAGGGTTGCCAGGTTGATTTTCTCTTTCTTTTTTTATAACACGCCCGAATTGCATTTGATTTACATTCCTAGTGATATCTACAAAATGTCAAGCATTAACCTAAGTAAATAAAAAACAAAAAACTTAATTCATTACATTATGTAGATCTCTCACTTTTATATTAAATGTGAAGTAATTTCATTCTGACATGTATTTGTTACAGATTTTGATACATTTTTGTAATTTATAAAAATTTTATATCCAATTTTTAAGGGGCTGTGAACCGATATGGGCATATATAGAGGAAAAAGCGTTTCTACTTATGAAATTGTCTCTTTACGGAACGATTTCCAGAATTGTATTTTTTATTTTATTTAAGCCACACGATCAGGTGTTTCCAACCTAAATAGCCATCCCAAAGGGTGTTGCAAGTGATTGATTTGTGTGCGGTGTTCAAATATTTACGTAATTTTTATGATATTTCTTTCCCTCTCGAGAGCTGCAGCTCCTTCACTCAAAATAAAACAGTTGACAATCAATAACTAATTAGTATGGAGGTCCGTTAAGTTTCAAACTTTAGAGAAAATGATCATGCGTGGCAAAAGGTTGAGACCCACTTCTCTGGATTAAGTTTCCTTATGATTTTTTTGGGGTAAATTTGTCTATTTTGTTTGATAACTACCTTCGCTTAATATTAATTATAATTTAATGCCTAAAAACACTCTGTGTATGGATATTTTATAAATTGAATATATTTATGATAGATTGAAATCCCTTCAACTTGACAACTACGTTTCTCCAGCATTCATATGCAAATATTAATTTTTAAAAAAAATTTAATCTAAGAAAATAGTCAACTTTTTAGAACAAAGGGAACAAAAATCAAGAAAATGAGACAATTTCCTTCTTTTTTTTTTACTTAATAAGAATAAACGCCTAAATATTTCATAGGCATAATAATAATTCGCTCAATCATCTTAAAAACTTGTGAATGGGCTTAAAATACCTATGAATGTGACATTTCAAGTATAATCATCCATTATATTCAAATATTCTTTAGTTTTGACTAGGCGATCAGCGACATCTCCGAAGGATTCATAAGAATTATATTACAAATTAATTGAAATGAAAGATAATAAATTAGTTAAAGAATGAAATAGTAATCAAGACTCTCATTTTTCAGAAAATTCATTGCTTTTGAGTTAACGTAACATCAATCCTTTAGATATTTCCATAAGGCTGTAAAACTAAATATAATAATGTAGGAAAGAACAGAAGCTTTAAAAGGTTTAAAACTTTGGTTGAGTAAATTGTATTGTTGAATAAATATATATAAATAAAATTTTGACTATTCAAATGGACCTTCGATGGGATTTAATAAAGACAACATTGTTCCCATTTACAATACAAAACATTAAAAGTTTATTATTGTTTATAAAAATAAAAAAGTTATACATTTATCTAAATATAACTCCTTCAAGCTTTATTGGCATAAAGGAAATACTTGTGGGCTTGGATTTAATTATATCAGTGGAATAATATATTTGTAAGTGGATATTTGTATCTAATATATTATTTAGTGGGTAAAATTTGAATTACCCATCTTATAAGAGTTAGGTATTAAATTTCATTTCTAAGGATTGTATTTTTGATATTAAAGCAAGGATTAGTTTGTTCATTTAGTCAAATCCTTTGCGAATTAAATAATTTGTCTATTGAAGTTTTTAAAAGAATAAATTGAATATAAATTGCCAAATAACGGAGGGAACCGTTATTTTTGCCTTTTATATGTACATTTTGAGGATACATAATTGGTTTATTTGTTATAATATGTAAACTTGCATCCATTCACATATATTATGTTGCTTCTTATAAATTTCATCAAATATTGCTAATAAGAGTAAAAATTAAGCAATTCGTGAACAACAATTGTTTATGGACATTTAATATACCTCAAAATGACAAAAAAGTCTTCACTTATACCATAAAATGACAAAAAAAACCGTTTTGAAAATTAGTTATGATATTTTATCAAAGTATTTTCATTTTATATAAAATAAAATACAAAAAATGATAATATATTAAATAATTATATAAATCCCTTGGTATTATTGCCATTTTTAGATGTACACAATATGATATAGTAGATATAATTAATTATTAATTATAAGATTAATTATTGAGATATTATATCAATTTCTTAGACATAATATATATATTTCTCGGAATTTAAAATAATGAATCTCGAAACCTCTGTTTCAATTCTACTCCCAATATATTTTATAATAATATATACACGTAATAACTGAGTATAGAACAATGTAATTTGAAGAATGTTACTATCAATTTGGAATGTAAAAAACCTTTCAAATCAAGAACAAAAATATTTTACGAATGAATATTAAAATAATAAAAGTAATTTCAGGGCTAAAACTTAATGATTCGTGTTGTATGAGATTTTCAATCTAATAAAAAAGGTACATATTTCAGCTATTAAGGATATGAAGCTATTCACGAGTCCAGGACAAATACCGAATCTTTGAACTCAAATTCAATTAAAAAAGCGAGCCCTTTCACTTGTATGTGAGTCTAAAGTCGTAGTTTTTAGAGGCTTAAGTACGACTATATAGAGCCTAGAACTAGTCCGAGACCTCGACCCTGATTCAATTAGTTAGTTATAAACATATCATCATCATCAATATTAAAATGATATATTCTATCACATGGAAATAAGGGATGTTTATCTCAAACTCAAGTCTTCTAACTCAAGTCTATATTTTATTTGAACTTCGAGTCTGGGGTCTCAGTAAAAACTTAATTGCGACTCGAATACAACTCCACAGCATATGCTGGTCGAGTAACCAGATCTATATATATCCGAGAAGGGCACTACGAATTATGGAGGGGGTAGAATTAAGAAATAAACGATAATACTACTATTATTAAGGACAAGAACCGAGGATGTGGTCTGAAAAATTAGAATGCAATAATAATCCTGCAGTTTTAATAGAATACATTTTCAATTATGTGTACCATGGCTACACATATCTACTATAAATATTATTCATAGAGTTGGGGAAAGAAACTTCTAATAAATTGACCCAAGAAGCATGGAGAAAAAGAAACATATTCTTACTAAGTGATAAATTTCAAATGCCTTGTAAATTCTAAAACAGTGCGACCCCTGATATGGGTTTAATTTCCTATTCATTCGATTTATTTGATAGTGATTTGATAGCCATTAGTGCCGGTGCATTGGAGTACATTTATTGATTTTTTTTTTCTAAAATAAAAAATATTATTTTTCAAGTAAATGAGAGCTCATAGTTCATACAGTCCTTGTCTCACGCATATAATATGTAAATTCATACTCACTTCATTATTACAGTTAAAATAAAAATTTACACATGATAAGAGGTTATGATGACGTTTCCTTTGAGATAACCTCAACGTACCGTCAATTAAGCTCATTTCACTCCATAGACCGCACTTGCTTCCATGTAAGGATCCATCATAGAATTATCCAGAAAAGGAATACAAAATAAGTCGACATTAGTCACTTTTCCTAAATATAAAAGAATTAAAAAATTTCTAGCATGAATCATTCATAGCTTTTCCCATGTCTAACTATTACAAGTGTGACACTATTATATTTTGTTCATATTAAACAAATGAATAGTTCGCAGGCTTTAAAAGTAAGAAAATGTCCAAAAGTCTCATTTATCAACTGTATATGTACTTGAACTACGGATCATTATTCAGAAACGTGAATCAAATAGATTCCTACAAACTACTGATCTTTTGACTACATAATATGAAATAAAAATGATGACTCATGGTCCACGATAAGCAATGGCCACTTTTGTTAGAGCGTGTTACTTAATAAAGGAGAAACCAATATTACATATATATATATATATATATATGTAATATTATTTAATTAAACTATTAGTAGATAATTTTCTCTTTAAGCAATTCTAAAAATTGAATTAATTCTACTTGAAGACAAGTTTATTTCTTTGAAGAAACGAGTTTTCTTGTACAATTATTATATAAAAATGATTATCAATCCATTTTTTTATGATGAATGATATATTTATATCTATAGAATAGACTACTATAAACTCATAGTCATACTTGGGAACAAAGAGTAGTAGTTCAATTTTTTTTCCTCAAAGAATAAAGATTTTGGACGATTCATAGTCCCATGGGCTATGGCTATAGTATTAAATAATATGGACAATGTCAACATCACATAAAAAATGTATGAGGAATTAGGGAAGATCGAGTCAGGTTGTCACGCTTTATTTACTATATATGTATAATTATTTCGTTCATTGCAGTGGTTTGAACTTGAAATGTACTTTGAAGATGAGAGTATCATTAAGTGAACACGTGTTTGACTCATTGATTTAAGTCAATTCTTTATTTTGTAACCCATAATATTATCTACGTCAGTGTTTCTCTAGACCTCTCGCTTCAGGGGCTATTGATTATTTTAGACAAAATTTAATATCAAATAATTAACTATTATCAAAGTAGTTATTCAAATAAGTACACACAGATAAGTGAACATAGAAAATGATGTGGTCATCCGTTTGGATTTTATACATTTAGCTGATAATTAATTAATATGAACTGAAAGCCTCCCCAATTCTATATTATAATTTATGTTTTGATTTACTTTTGTCTAAGACATTTTCTGAATTTATAGACGTAATACTTTAAAGACGGATTCGTGGGTCTATTTTAAGATCCCTTTGTGAGCCTATTTCCTCAATAACGCCTTTGTTACCCTCTCGGTCTCCCCTATGTGATGATGAGGAAACGTCATATAGTGGCCATGACGAAAAAAGGAGGTTTGATAATAGTATGAGTATTGTGACGTCATACATAAAGAGAAGTATTCTTGTTCTGTAGAGCTCGCGGGTAGGTTATTGCATTTTTCTATTGAATTCGCGGGATGTTGATAATTTATATGATGAAAGGTGTAATTCCCGCGATATTGAGTGGAATAAGGAGTGTGTTAATGTGTTCGTGATGAGCGTAAAGACTAAGAGGAAGAAGGAGAGAGAGAGAGAGAGAAAAGAGGGAGGAGTGCTCCTCCCTTCTTCTTTTTCCCGACGTTTTACTTACATTATTATTTATATATGAACATCATAGGAGATCCCTAATAGCTAGGCGACTACTTCATTGGAATAGCTATTCTAGTAACACTAAAGTAACATATCAACGGATGGGAGACTTGGACTGACTCTTTCTCTACTGGGCCATAGTTGTACATCTTTAAAGGAAGGATAGGAACCCAAGTGTCGTGATGAGGAGCAGTGATTAATTAAATATGTCTGGACGTGATTATGATCATTTGTTCAAGCTCTTGATCATCGGAGACTCCGGAGTGGGCAAGAGTTCCCTTCTCCTGCGCTTTGCAGACAATTCTTTCACTGGGAATTACATAACAACAATCGGCGTGGACTTTAAAATTCGGACTCTTGAGGTAAACGGAGAGCGAGTGAAGCTCCAGATCTGGGACACGGCAGGACAAGAGCGATTTCGGACCATCACTGCCACCTATTACCGCGGAACTCACGGAGTAATTGTCGTGTATGACGTCTCCAATGGAGAATCCTTTGCCAATGTGAAGCGCTGGCTCCACGAAATCGATCAGAACTGCTCCTCTGAGGTCGTGTCTCGAGTCCTTGTAGGAAACAAAAACGATGGAGACACGGCGAAAAAAGTAGTGCTCACAGAGGACGCTAAACGATTTAGTGATCAAATGGGAATACGACTCTTCGAAACGAGTGCAAAGGAAAATCTTAATGTGGAGGAAATGTTTAAATCCCTCACGGAGCTCGTTCTCAGATCCAAAAAAGAAGCTGCACTCTCGGAAAGTTCGTATCCCTATGGCAATGGGGCCTCGAGTGGAGGCGTAGCTGGGGGCATTAAAATTGGTAGCAAGTCCAGGCCTGGCTACAAATCACAAACACAAAAAAAGTCCGGCTGCTGCAAATAATTACAATTCTATCTCGCATGCTTTATTTAACCGAACAAAATAATAATCGTCTCGTAATTCGTGATAATCCTTGGAGTCATTCCGCAAACGCTTCTCTCTTCCAAAAAAAAAAAAAAAAAAAGAAAGAAAAGAACCCTAAAAAAACACACTATGAAGAAAAGAACCCATTATTTTTAATTTAATTTACTATTATCATTATAAATTAAACCTCACGAAACAATTTTTTTATATCTATATTTTTTAAATTTCCTCTAGAAATGCGCGCATCAAGTTTTCAGAAACAAAAAAACAAAAAACATAAAAAAACAAATATATATTATAAAACATTATTATTTATTATAATTATAGACTGAAATGGGGATTATTTAATCCCCATTTTTTCTTCTTCGAGTATGTATCTCCATTGTCATCCTGATGCGGCTATGTCCCCCCCCCCCCTCTATCTCTCACTGTAACACTACGTCAATGGTGATTCCTAAGAAACAGCATTCTCTGTGTGAAATATTTTTATTCAACTACTTTAATAATAAAATTGAATTATTGAAACTATGTTTGTATATTATGTGCAGTTTGTGGAAGGGGTTTGATTATTTTTCCTTCAAGTTTAGGGCCAATTAGTTAGAATTATGATTATTCAAGGTTTTTATCCGTCCCCAGTCTTGGACGTAAATTGTTATTATATTTTTTTTTTAATCGCATTTATTTAGGTCAAGAGAGAAAGTATTTGCACTTCATCGGTTTTTTTTTTGCTAAAATAACCTTTTTTAACAGAATTATTGAAAATGCTGAGTTGATTTTTTTTTTAGGTTGAATGATTTTTTTTCTTTATTTGTTGATCATTACATTTACTAGCAACGTCTGATGAAGGAAAACTACATATCAAAGTTAAATCCATTTGTAATACCAATTCTCTGGATTCGATTCGACCCGGCAATTACCTTTAAAGCTTGATTTTATATATTTATTAAAATTATTTTCAGCCCTAGAAAAGTTTAAATTTAAAGTCTTAAATAGAATCATATTTCGTAAACCGAAAATAAAGGCAATTCTTGTATGGATATCAAAATAAAAAGATATCTACTATATATTTTTAAAACGAGACTCTATGGCAGCAATGTTGAATGAAGAAGTACAGAAAAAAATTCCTGAAAGTTAAAATGGCGCACACGAGCTTTTTCTCTTTTTCTTCCTTTTTTCACTAAAAGATTTTTTTTTCTTTGTGAGATTGCAAGCCAAGAAATGGGCGGGAATAGTGGTGGTATGAGTGTTCCGTCTAAAGATAATAGGAAACGAATGATTGTAATAGAACATGGATGACTCCTATGAATAATTGGCATTCAATATGGAGAGAATGGGACACATAGTTTTAGACATTATAGATATATGCTAGAGTAGTGATGCATAGTTGTTGTGAAAATGGATATAGGAATTTTTGAAAGTGTGTGAACCGTTGTATCACGAGTATTGGCAGAAGAGGGCTGACTCAAGAGAGAGCGTGGAGGAAAGGGAGAGAAAGAGAGAGAAGGTTGTTGTAGGAGCGACGAAGAAAGGATTTCATTCCGGTGACGAGTGAGTGCTACTATTAGTACTACGTACAATCAGCAGAAGGAGGAGGAGGAGCAGCAGCAGTACGGCTACTACGTAGTGCTAAGCTAACAATTATTATTTTTCCCTCTGCCCTGGCTTGGAGCAATCTCCTTTTCTATTTTATTCTTTTCATAGATTTTCCCCTGTGCACACGAGGCGTTTTCTTTTTATCAACTCCAATTGTTTGGTTTATTCTTTTTAGAAATTCGTTGAATTGTGTTGATTTTTTTTCTGCTGAGTTTTACTTGCCGTTTTAATTGAAGCCGCCCCAGTTCTAATACACAAAAGAGATTTGTTCTAAGACTTTAGTGGATTCCATTCTCAATAGCCCTTAGATAGCGTGAAGAATCGTCTCCTCCATCCGAGAACTAGAAGAAGTGAGTTGTCAAATTAGAGTATGAGTCATGCAGCAACTCAAAATGGAGCACGTCTAGAGCAGCGGGTGAGTGACTGGGTGGACTCGGGGTGGGTCCCATTCCGAGTTCTCCTCTGGACTCCATTTTCATTTCCTTTTTCCTTTGTTTCCTTTAGGAGGCTGTTCTGGGCGTCGGAGCTAAAGGTTCTGAGCCGTTGAACCGTTACGTTCCACCTCATCTCCGGAATAAAGATCGAGATAGTCTCCGTGGTGAAGAGCCCGAGTTCTTGCGTCGTGAATTTGAGAACGCGGACCGAAGACCTCGCTACAACAATCCGAATAACAACACGCGTTGGGTCAATGATGATCGATCATATCAGAGAGGCGGCTATCGCGACCGCCGTGATGCCCCGCCACCCACCAACAACCGTTGGGGAGGATCCAATCGTGAATACAACAATAGGTGGCAGGAGCCCCCTCCCAACCACCACTACAGGGGAAGAGGCAGCGCCAATGGCGGGGATGTTATCACCCTCGAGGATTGGAAGAGACCTCTTCCCAGAGATGAAAAGATGGAGCTCAAGCTATTTGGAGATAGCAGAGGACCATCGGGTATCAATTTTGATCGATACGAGGATATTCCCGTGGAAGCGACGGGAGATGACGTTCCAGCAGGAATCAATGATGTAAATACTTACTCTCTTTTTTCCTTAGTTTCATCTGTTCAGTAGTGTATCAGATTCAATGTGTTTTTTCATTGGACTCCTGTCTACTGAAATGAGATGAGGATAGATCTCCATCACAAGAGTTTTTAGTTTCTTCACCGTGATACACTTATACTGGGTCTATTCTTCTCCATTTTCTTTGTTTTTGCTGAAATATTGCCCTCTCCATAGCTAAATTTACTGTATCTACTATTTTGTACTTATTTGTTTAATATTTCATGGGGTGACGCTGATTTTTTATTTTATTTTGTTTAGTTCATGGATATAAATATGGCTGAAATAATGGCTAACAATATTACACTGGCTAATTATACGAAGCCAACTCCTGTGCAAAAGCATGCTATTCCTGCGATTACTAATGGCAGAGATTTGATGGCCTGTGCCCAAACTGGCTCTGGAAAAACTGCTGCTTTTCTTGTTCCCATTCTCAATAGAATATTTGAAGGAGGACCTCCTCAACCCGCTCCTCATAGTAAAAACAAGCGCAAGCAATATCCTATGGCTCTTATATTAGCTCCGACTCGGGAACTTGCGACTCAGGTTAGAGAAAAAATCTTAATTAACAATTCTAAATTGCTCTAATTATAACTGTATAAGTTGAGTTAGATAGTTAAATACTTAATTATCGTTTCATTGCCTATTTAGGGGTCATATTACTTGGATTTGATTCTATTTCTTGTATCTTAAATATTTACTTTATAATATTAAAACTTATATTTCAATAAATATTCTTTCATTATATTAATTTTATGTATAAATATGTTTCATTTAGATTTTTGACGAGGCCAAAAAGTTTGCATACCGCTCTCTTGTACAACCCTGTGTGGTTTACGGAGGTGCCAATGTGTACGAACAAATGATGGACTTAGATAGAGGATGTCATTTGCTTGTTGCTACTCCAGGTCGATTGGTCGATATGCTGGATCGGGGTAAAATATCTCTAGAGCAATGTAAATACCTTGTTTTGGATGAGGCTGATCGGATGCTCGATATGGGTTTTGAACCTCAGATCCGTAAAATCGTTGAAAACGATAATATGCCTCCAACTGGACAACGCCAAACTCTGATGTTTAGTGCAACTTTTCCTAATGAAATTCAAATGCTTGCTAGAGATTTTCTGGCTAACTATATCTTTCTTGCTGTCGGTCGGGTCGGGTCGACTTCCGAGAATATTACCCAAAAAATTGTGTGGGTTGAAGAACACGAGAAAAGATCGTTTCTTCTTGATTTATTGGAGGCTGCTGGTCTAGCTAAAGGTAAAACATTTTTTCTATATTTTTTAGTTAAATTTCACACTATCATTAATGTTTCGTTGTTTTTAACCAGGGCCAACAGGTAATGAAGATTCGAGTTTAACTTTAGTTTTTGTTGAAACTCGGAAAGGAGCAGACCAACTAGATGAATACTTATACAAAGAAGGATTTCCTGTTACATCTATCCATGGTGATAGAACCCAAAGAGAGCGTGAGGATGCATTGAGAAGATTCAGATCTGGAAACTCGCCAGTTTTAGTTGCTACTGCTGTAAGTTTTAACTCATACCTTTACTCTATTTTCCTATATATTTGTGTACAACTAACATTTTTTGAACGCTTTAAATATGTAGGTGGCTGCTCGTGGACTTGATATTCCTAATGTTAAGCATGTAATCAATTTTGATTTGCCTTCTGACGTTGAGGAGTATGTCCATCGAATTGGTCGTACTGGAAGAATGGGTAATCTAGGATTGGCCACTTCATTTTTCAATGACAAAAATAGGAATTTGACTAAGGATTTAGTCGAACTTATAGTTGAATCGAATCAGATATGCCCCAATTGGCTTGAATCCATGGCATTAGAAATTAGAAGCTATGGAGGAAACTACTATCGTAAAGGTGGGAATAACTCTAGAGGAAGAGGAGGTTCAAGCTTTGGATCTAGGGATTATCGTTTGGAAAACCGAAGCGGAAATCGTAATCCCCGCAACAATTTTGGAGATCGTGACAGAGGAGATCGCGATAGGAATGATCGTTCTAATGGAGGTAATCAATGGTCTGGTGGACCTCCCCCAGGAAGTAGCAGCTATGGAGGAAGTTATGGGGGCAGTACAACAGACTGGTTCGGAAGCTAAAGATCCAATTGAATTTCTTTTCCCTTTACGTCTGAAGTAAGTGTTTTTCATATTTTGTGTGTACCCTAAATAATTGAAGGGGTATTTAAAAAAAATGGTATTACAATTAAGTACTTTTTTATATCTATTTCTAGTTAGCTCTAATTTCCGTCGCCTTATACAAAATTATAAACTTTATATCTACTTGGATTATTTCGTGCACGTTATTTCTATGTCTACATACTTGGTGAATTTAACAAGAATCCATTCCAATTATCTGGTTAACTATTCGAGCTCTTATTGAGAGGGACTCTGATTTTTTTTTCTTTGCTTGTAACAAAAACATTGACATGAAGAGACATTCAGTGAAAATGGTTACTGTATTAGCGTCACTTGTTTTTTCTTGTGTTTCTAATTAGAAGAGAAAAGTACGAACGAAGAAGACATAATTTATTTGTGGCATATTATTTCATTTCTTATTATATTCATATTAATACCACCAACTCCAAACCCCGTTTTTTCCCTCTCTTGTTCTATTGTTACCATTTTAGAGGAGGCATACTCGTTTTTTATCGTTTTCTTACGGTTGACACATTTGCTGCCTATTCTTTTAGGAATGAAGTTTAGTTTATTTTGTGCTGTGATGAAGTACAAAAAAAATACACTTAAAAGAAAGTTGGATTAATTGTTATAACGAAAGTATGTTTTCTTAAATTTAAGTCTTAAAAGTAAAGTTCATTATATTGCGTTATATAAGTTTCTTAAAATAATAATATTAATATTTATTATTATTATAATATTAATAATAAAAATGAAGAAGAAGGAAAAATAAAAAATAGAATTTGTGAAAATATTTTTTTAAGCATTTAAAAAGATTTATATTTTTGAAGAAACGAAAAAACAAATCCTCAAGTTGTCTAACCCTCATAACATATGCGATTTTTATGAAGCTTGTATATTATTTAAGAGAAACTACCTCATTTCTGTGATATATAGTGTGCCTCTCTCCTTCCACATTCGGAGGAGGAGGAGAAGGTTTTCCTTTGCTAAGTTTTCGATCTCGCTTAAATGACTCAGTTAAGTTGTGGGAATCAACGTTGATTATTTATTATGATTGAAGTTTTCAGTTTTTTTTTCTTTTTTCGATTTTTTTTTACTTTTACTCTTTTTTTTTCCTACTTTTTTTCGCCTATCTATTTTTTGTTTTGTAGTTGTAATGATACTAATAATGATTTAGGTTATATACATGTCATCATACTCTTAATGTGAGTCATAAGTCTTTAAGTAAAAATATGAATTAAATTATCGGTAATGTTGTAGCAATGGAGTAGTTTCTCTCCTATGCGCATGTGTGATTGTTGTAATGGTTCTTAATCAGCTTTTGATTATCATGATCAGATGTCAAAATGCTTGCGGATTATAATTTAAGAGAATTTTCTTCTTTTTTAAAAAAAATACTTCCATACATTTAAAAAATAATATCTAGGTTGGTGCCTCTACAAAATTCGAAAATATATTTGTAATATTCATTTATATAGAAATATTGTTACATATTATTTGTATGTTATAATTCTTTTCTTTAAGTTTATATTCATACTGAGATGCAATCATCAACCGTCTAGAAACCAAAAAAAAAAAAAAAAAGTAATTAAGAGAAGATTCTTAAATTTTTTTGTTTTTTTTTTCAAAAAAAAAAAAGTATCATCAGAGATTCGCTTTGTGTTTAATTTACACGACTAGAAGCTTAAAACCAAGTACAAAATGTAATAATTTATCCTTTGCGAATACTTGTAAAGTTTTACGAATATTTTTTTTATTTTTTCCTCTTCAGACAGATAAAAAAGTATTTAAGGAAGTAGAAATATGTTGTTGAAAATATTGACTTAAAATTTTCAGTCTACATGCACGCAACCAATAATAATAATAATAGCTAGCATTTCTTCTTCTTTAGTAATAAAGTGTGTTAAGAAATAATATAATATAATTAATATATACATTATTTTAAAAAAAAGAAAAGCAAACTAGGAAGCATTTATTCATCAATAAAAAAAAATTATTTTCTTTCAACCTACCCCACCTTTCCGTTGTTCTATTCCTCGAATCTACCCATTGATGATGGTGAATGTTTTTTTTTTTTCTTTTTTAAACTCAACATCCCTCCCTCAATGTAAGATATCCCAATTTTTTTTTCTTTTTTTTTTTCTCTTTCCCCACCTCCATCCTTATTATACTATTACATTATTACTACTACTCTATTTGATTGAATATTTGTAAATAACTATTTTTTTCTGTTAGTACGAAACAAATTTTCCCCGAGCCAAATCATACCAAACCAATTTTTTTATAGTTTTCAAAAGAAGTAAAGAGTGAAAAGAAAAAAATATAAGCTTATCAGAATAAAATAAAAAAAACTGTGCATTTAGTTTATTTCTTACAGAGCTGATCCTGACTGACTCTTAAGCCTCATATCTTTTATGTGAGTAATGAGACAGTAGTTCATGTCGTCGTCTGTGGAGGATAATATTCAAGTCGTAAGTAGTGTTGTTGTCAATTATGGGCCGGCGGTTTTAACTGGCTTGTAGATGCCAGTGTCGATCGTAGGCCATTATCAAAATGGAATTACTTTTCTTGAAGAACATTAAAAATGGTTCGTGAGAGAATAATGAATATAAGGGATTATGGGTTTTAGTGTTCCGAGACCAAGAGAAGAGTGGACTTTCTAATCAACTTGAGAATTGGTCTCGGGCTATGACAACGAGACCAAGACGTAGGATACCAATATCTTCATAAATAATTCATTATGGTATTTTGATGCTTCTCCTTACTTTTTGAAAAGTAATAACACCAAAAAATCGGGTGATTATCCTGTCATTCATATGTGAAGTCATTTTTACAAAAGTGATCCTTCGTTAGTTTATGAATTACCACATAGATGTAGATAAAAAAAAAAAAAAAAAAAAGAAGAGGACCATAGGTCATTTTTGCGAGTTGACTCTTGAGCAAGGTTCCAGGGTTCGGCTGACAAGTCAATTACTATGAAAAAAAGGATACCTTTTGGATAATTACCATTTCGGAGTCTTTGAAATTGAGTTCGATTTCCTTGCTCGGACTTCTTTTAAGGCTTCTCTCAAGTACATAATTATACCTTTTAATAACATCATATGTTAATTTTTCTTACTTTATTTTTTAAATATTTTTTTTCGTAATATTTTTTCAATGACGTGAAAGAGAGTTTATGGTAAGTCTTAGCAGCATAAGTTGCATTTCTATAAATTTCACCGAAAATACATACATACAAAACCACCATCATAATGAAAGAAAAAGTTCTGTGTATACATTAAATTACATTACATACATATTGTGTACATACTGTCACTACTTACAGGATGTTTGGTAAAAAAACAAAACAACTAGCTTTAAAGCATCATAATAATTAAAATTCCTTGCTATGGAAGACTTATGAGGATACCACGTACGTATGTATGTGACCACATAATATATAAGCAGTTAATTAATAAGCACTAAGGATAACTATCCCTAAGCAATAGTTTATTTGTATTGTACATATCTCTCAACCTTTCCGCAAAAAAGAGCTAAATAAAGACCCGAAATGGTAGCAGTCGGACATTTCTTATTCTTAGGTAACCTTTGGACTACTCTTTAATAACCAATCATCAAGGAAGGACATCCATTACTTTTCCTCTTTGAAAAAGAAGAAAAAGGCCCGAAATCATTTGGTAGACGTTAGCCAATTCTTGTTCCCAACTGTTGGACCATATATTATATAAATATAAAAATATTCTTCATTTAGAGTTTAACTGGATTTAATTCAAGTTGAACCAATCAACGCTCAGAATCTTTATTAGTAGAAATGCGCGTTAAAAAAGGGAAGCAAAACATCGGTTGGTATCTCTTTTCTGTATCATTGAGGCAAGAACTTGCTACAATGTTCAATTTTCGATGATGATTATTATTATTATTATAAAATATCATGGTGAAGAGTGTGTCCTAGATTTCTGACAATTCTGACTTATAAGATCAGTATAAGAGGCTTTTCAATATTGGGCAGAGTTATTATTTAGATATACTATACATTGATACATTCTACCAATAATATACAAATCAATCTTTAATACTTGTTTATTATTCAATAATTCAAAAAAAGGGCACGCAATCCTTGATTTAATATATTTTTTAGACATCAAAGTCCTAAATAATAATAATTCCCCTTTTGAGTTCATAATAAGTAGAGTCAGCTGCTTTATATCAGAAAAGTCAGATGATAAAAATCAGCTGAAGGGAGAATACATAGAGTGTTTTTGTTTACTTTAAAATCCATTATTTCCAGTATTTACCAATCTAACATACAACGAAGCATGAGACTTGTACTCGAACAAAATGAGCATCATTCGTACTTGGTGTAATAATAAATACCAGAAATCGGTGATCAATTTTGAAATGAAGTCTTCGAATTTAAATGCTGTTATAATTTTGTTCGAAATTCATATCCTTGGTAGTAGTTATGACCCGTTAACACAGGAATGATTGGACTAGATTACATATTTTGTGTTTATATTTTTCAACAATTCCATTTCATTTATATTTAAAATTATTCTGATTCATCCTTCAGAGGCACCTCAAATTGCTTTTAAAGGTCGTGAAATATTGTAATTGCTTTTAAAAAAATTTAGTAATGATAGAAATTGTATATTAAATGTTCAACACTCCTGTTCTTAATTACAGTGAAACAATATGATACATTTTATTTAAAATGCCATAATATCAGAGCCAAATAAAGACTATTGTGTATCAGATGAAGACCAGGGCTCTTCATTTAGCAACTCAGGAACTGCATACATACATGCATTGATACTATTCAGTCTAAAAGAGAAGAATAACATAAAAAGCGTTAGTACTGTTTTGTAACTCCAATATAATTAATTAATTATCAGCTAGCTGTTCAAAGATAAATTTTGCCCCCACAGTTCTAAAATTCATTGGTATTTAAAAAAAGGGTTTCTCAGTATGAGCAACGCATTTTCTTTTTTAAATAAAATTAAAAGGGTTTGAGATGTAAACGAGTTTCTTTTTTGGTGTCGAAGTACATTCAATTACAATTAAGTATGAAATTCAATTTCTTTTACATGACCACCACGGGCACGTTTGCAAAAGTCCAATCGTTGAACCCAGTTTTCTACCACTTTTTTGCATAAATTTGCAGGAATTTCGGGATCAATATTTGCTTTGATCTCCTTTAGTGTTAATGACTTTTTGGTGTAGACCAACGACTTGACATGACCCCATAGAAAATAGTCCAAAGGCGTCAAATTGCATGAGGTAGGCGGCCAATGGACGGGTCCATTTCTGGAAATAACACTTTCACCGAATTTGTTCTACAATAAATACATGGTATTGTTTGCTGTGTCGCAAGGAGCACCGTCTTGTTGAAACCACAGGTCATTTTAGTCCATATCATCCAAAATAATCCGTTATCATGGCTCGATATTGATATTCATTCACGGTAATGTGGCAATATCAACAAAAAATCATCAACAAAAAAAGCATGGCTCAATAACACCACCGCCATGAAATCCACAACAAACAGTAAGTTTTTCGGTATGCAATGGTGTCTCATGAAGCACATGTCTGTTTTTGCCTCACCAATAACACATATTTTACTTATTAACAAACCCATTGAGTCAAAAATGAGCTTCGTCACAGACAATGATTTTTCTCTTAAAGTTGGATTTTAGTAATAAATTTGGATAATTTGTAAACGACGCTTAAGGTTGTACTACTCCATGATGATTAGTAAGCTATTTCGTAAACAAAACAAAAAAATATATGACGTAGTTCGCCGTCCCTAATGAAATAAAAAGGCGTCAATCCTATTGAAGACCCTGTATGTAATTCCGACAGTTAAAAAGTGCTTAAATAGTATGTTAACCCTATGTTATAAAATTTAAATTTTTCCTTGTGCACGAGTTTTCGTGCTATGTTTATAATGCCTTTTGAGTAAAAAAAAAAACAAAAAACTCAAAAACAACCATAGTTTATATTATATATAAATTCATAAATTTGGAATTTCGCTCATTTTCTTGTTTTTATTCAAGATTCTTTTGCTACAATGAACCAATTGGAAGTGAAATGCTCAACTCGTTTAAGTGGAATAAAATGATTTATTGATTTTCTCAGGTGGTTTTATAACAGCAATCTGTTTATTAATATCCATATGATGGATTTATATCTATGTTAAACAATCTAATTAAGTGTTATAGAGTAAAAGTATATTTAATTGACTCTGGATCGATGTTAGAAAGAGACTCTCTACAAAATATCCGTATTCTTGGATATCTAAAAACGATGCATATAATATACATATACTATGTACAGAGTTTTTACCCAAAACTTAGCAAATCCGAACTGTTGAGCCTTCTGGCTGGTATGGGCAGGAGCTCCGTCTTGGGTCCAGGTGTAGTTGCCTATCGAGTAGTTGGCTTTCAGACACCTAAGCACAGTGTACCTCAGAACGTCAGTGTAGATATCGCTGTTAATTTTCTCCGTCGGCTTGAAGAAATATGGGGGAATGACCTTACCGTCGGAGACCACGACCCCCAGGACCATCACCTGCCCAGAATGCTTTGTCCTGTGGGTACCCTTGACCTCTTTTATTGATTGGGCTAGGAAGCGATCATTCCTGCAGTTCTAAGTCACGGTGAAGACTTTCTTGTCTTAGAAGATCCTTACTGTGTTCGAGCTTTTTCGCTGGATGGTTTGGATTTTGTGACACCTTTCGAGTCTTCTTTCCTTTAATTTTGTCGTGAGGAGATGCATAGGAACTCGTGAGTACGACTTAAGGCTCAGATCTTGGGTTACAGCCTTGTGCATGATTCTTAGGCTCACGTTCATGTCTTTGAAAAGTCAAATGATTGAAATGGTGGGGTCCTTCTTCACCTTGTTCCTGAGGGCTGCTAAAAAGTCTCAATTCCTCTTCTGTTTGTGGTCATAACTGCCAGAGGCCCTGTTTGTACCTTTACCACAAGATTTGGCCCTGGCAGCATTGTAGGCAGTAGCCAGGGACTTCTCGACGATGGTAGCGATCACCCTTTTATTAACATTGGCGTCGAGGAGATCCGAGATACGCTCATGGATTTTCTTCTCCTTGCCCATGGCGAAAAGTAAGAAAAAAGTTTCAATAATATTTATTGTTTAGTAAGTTGCAGTTCACAGGGAATTTTAATAACAAAGTTCTCTAAATCTAACAATTGGGGAGATAGGGCAATGTAAAGTATTTTCTAAATTTGGGGTAAAACCCTGTATTCATTATAAGTATACCAAAAAAAAAAAAAATATATGTATCTTTTTGCAACTTCTTAATCTTATGTTTATATTAAACCAATATATTGAACTGAGTCCTTCAATGACTCAATTATTCATAATTAAAATGATGACCTTCTCATAGTTTGAATTCTTTTTTTCAAATCACATTATTTAATTGGTTAACTAATTAATTATTATTGAGCCTTCCAGCGGATCAACTTCAAATTCCTTTCTCAAAGGATAATTAATTAATTATTTAGACATCAAAAGCTTAGAAATTATACACATTATATGGCTAGTTATAGCAAATGTATCAGGTATTGGGAAACATTTTTAGCTACGGACATGGAATTGAAGTCTCAATGCCTTACTTACATTCTCATATATTTGTATACCTTATTTTTTAACAACTCAATATTCCATGGTATTCAAATATCTTATTCATATGATGAATTGTATGCTTGCTTAAGAATACTATTTCAAAAACATGGAACACACCAAAGTTTCATTTGTGACATTAAGTAAATGTAAATTTTAAAAGACTAATCCATGCATGAAAACAATCAGCATAGGAACTATAGCTAATCTCTTGGAGTTAAAATAACCTCTGATACATTTATAATAAAAGGAAAGTTGTTTATCAAAATTAAAAAATAGGAAACTACAATCAGACATTATCATTCAATAGACCATAGCATTTTTTGTATGCCTAGCTTCTTCGGCTATTTTCAAAAAGTAGTCCAAAACGGCCTACCCAACTATACTATGTTCTGGAGCGTTCAAAGGGGAACATTTGTTTCTCTAATAACTGTAGTTATTATCTCCAAAGTTGATGTAGACATTCCTATACCAAAATAGTACAGATGACAGATAAAACGTCATTTGAACTTGACTCAATGTTTGCAGAGATTACAGCACAAGAGGCTACATCTCATCAAGTCCCTTCTATGTTTGTACATACAAAAATTAATGCAACGCTATGTGAGTCTTTTGAGTTATGTATGTGCTCGTATTAGAGAGAAAACTTGATATAACAATATTTCACACATACATATATTATATACTTGTTAACTAAGAGTCCATGTAACCATATTATATAATATAACATTTAAATGAACATTCTTTTTTAGCAAGGTCAACAAAAGAGGTAGTGGAGTGATACTAATATTATAGTGAAGGATTTTTGCCTATGAAACTGCCTATGTAATGTTGATTATATAGATATATATATATAAGGAATGTCAAATTGAAGTTAAGAAATTACCTTTGATACTACATTTAAATGTTTCTTTCAAATCAGAGTGAATCTCTTGAAGTAGAGAAATGAAACCTTCAAAATCCTTTTTTAAAACAATTCCGGCATAATATAAGTAATCTTTGGAATGATTGGAATTAAAACTCACTTTATCGTTGTAATTACATGCGCTCTACATAAATTATCAAGTCATCCCTTGTTGGGGAAACTATTGTATTTTTCTTCTTCTGGGCATATCTATATTCAAAAATATCCTAGATAGCTTTATATTTTGGCATATTGGGGGCCTCAAGCTAAACTGTAAAGAGTAGAATATAATTATTTGGAGACTTTGACAGTTTAAGCTTTCAAGATCTAGGTATTCATAAATGACTAGGCATTTTATACTTTTGTAAAATGGGCTTTTCAGTCAGTAGAACTATCCACGTACTATAAACTATAAATCGCTTATAATGACAAAAATTCTCCACTTAAAGTAACATCAAACCCAGATATAGTAGTGACCTTTTAAAAAAAAATAATAAATAGCAAATATTTATTTACATATATTATGTATGTACTAAACTCATTTTTCTAAATGATGTAAATTCACAAAAATAAAAGTTTCCAATGATTTTCTAAACATCCAAGTTCAGAAAATAATTTTAATTTCCTATAGTTTCCCAATAGGTGGGTTATAAATTTGCGCATAATTACAAATAAAAGATCAATTTTGGTATGTTTTTTTGTTTTGTTTTTTAAATAACCCATTAGAAAAATCAATCTGCCGGCCATTTAAAATATTAAAAACAAAAGAGGGCCGAATAGGTAGAGCACGGAAAAATAAAAATGCACGGGTCCCTTATATTCAAGTTATCAATCAAAATACAATGTAAAAGCTATAAGTTTAAAAAAATATCACTATATGTAGTGTCCACACAAAATCAACAATCTCTATTCATTTTTTTTTTTTGTGAGATGTCAATTTTACTAATATTTTTGCCCCTTATTTCAGTGTTCTGAACACTATGGATTGATGAAACTCGAGTTAATTAACCACTGAGCCGTGATCATATCTCTTAATTATAATTTAACTTTGGAAAATACCCTTCGAATATGAAAGTTCATCATTGTTTCTTTAAGATTACGAAAAATTAATTAGATGGCACAATAGGACCAACAAATTTTACTCTCTATTAAAAATATGTATATTCCTCTTTATCTATCAAAAATATGCCATAAAGCATTAATTAACTATTGAATCTGCTAGTTTAAGATATTTGTCTTCAACATCCCTACTATGTTTGTTCCTAATCGATTCAGAACACAATTAACAGCAGGGATAACAATTAATTTGTGTTGATTCAAATATTCCTGTTCTTCTTTGGCAACAAGTTGCATTCAATAATATTAAGTCGTTGTTCATTTTTTAAGCCAGCCATTATATCCAGTTTCCTTAAAATCTTTTATATATATAAATATAAATCAACTGTATGTCTCTAACATGGCGTCACTGCACCTGTTTTTTCCTGGGGTCCTCCATTTATGAAATTGAAAATGTCTTAGTGTGCCTATGTCGGATTTAGTTATTATTTGAAATTAATTTTGTTGTCGGACTCACAAATTAATTAATTATTATTGATTCGACTCCACTGTCCTGATTTTTACTATTATATATTATAAAATGTGAATACATAATATATTGTAAATTTTTAGATAATATGTATTAGGGATCCACTGTTTTAACTTTTTGTTTTTTTTAAATGACCAGTCTTGTTGTTGTCATTGCTTAAAAATGATTCATCACCGTCGTGATCATTGACCAGCTATCACCATGAATGATGATGATTAGAAAAAAAAACAAAAACAAAAAAACAATACAAAACTATAAGAATAATAAAAAAAAAATAGAAACTTGATTGGTGGACTCTTGAAAAAATTGTAATAGGAATTTCACTTTTAATTTTGTTTTTTTTTATTATTGTTATTATTTCTTTCCATAGCAATCCATAACATATGTAAGGTGAGAATGGAAAAGGGACTCTTCAAAAAAAAAAAAAAAAACTAAGGGAATCCTTTTTGAAGGAACTGAGGAGTGTGTGTACTATGTAAAAATAATAACAAAATTACATAACTAAGAAAAAGTAATAATCGTCTTTCAGTTGATAGTTGTAATTCACATTGAAAGGAAAAGAAGGAAAAATGGTGATGACATCTCTTTGATCTTATTCATCCAAAAAAAAAAAAAAAAAATCTTTAAAAAGACTCTTGGAATCCAATTGATTTATGTAAAGTGTGAAAGTGTTCTCTCAGCAGTCTCTTTCCTTTGACCTATATCAAAACCATCAAAGAAATTACATATTAATATGTTGGGTAAGAAATTTTTTGTCTCTTGACAAATTTTGTTATGTAAAATTGTGTAACAATCAGAGTTTTCTTTGCTGTATACATATATTCAAACTAATTTAATTTTTAATGAAACCATATTATATGGATATAAATTGATTCTCCTTAGACAGAAAAGTCGGAAGGTTTAAAAAATTGAAGGTGCAAATAGATATATGTAACTTAATAATTTTAACTTTTTAGTGGGCATAGTAGCCTAATTGGAAGGGTAAATATCCCCCTACTGCCCTACTATTGATCAAGATTGCTAAACTTATTTATTAGGATTGTATAGATCCTTAATAAGGGCCGGTCTTAAAATCTCTATTATTGACCCATAAAAAACTCTCAAATTTTACAATATATGTATATGTATAAGTCTTCATTATCACCAATATTAGAGTAAAGTACCTTTAGATTACCAAAGGAATTGAATCAAGAAAAACTTTAATTCATTGATTATATATTTTTCATGAACGAGAATAGTTTTCCATTAGGTTTATCCAATTAATCTTTAATTACCATTGGATATCTATACCCAAATTAATTTAACAAAGATTATTTAATTGGAAGCCTTTTACATTCAATCGTATGTATTCTTAAGATTTGGAATAAAATACTAATTTTTTTTGAATAAATATATCCCTGTTATGTTATTTAGAAATAGGTTTAAATTCCTTCGAATCGACAGCCATAGATTTCCTGATATATCCAAATAATATCTATATGTTATTATCTATAAATATAAATCTATATGTATAAATATCTATAGATATTTGAAAAGTCCTGATAAACTTTGCACTTTGGACTATAATTTCCAAATATGTATGGATGCTCTGTATTATAATAAATAATTCAGACTCCTCTGGATTTAGTTTTTTCTTGAACGTGAAATGAGATTTAAAGTACTCAAGTCTATTTTTATAGTGAGAGAATCACGAACAAAGATTTAATTTAGAATATCATTGAATCCAGTATTTGATGCATTGATCTGAATATATTCAGATTACAAGAATTTTGAGTAAATACATTTCTTTACTTTTGAAAAGGAGTATAAATTAAGGTATTTAAATCAGTATAGATATGTATAAATAAGGCGCTATTGCCCTTATTTTTTCTTCTTCTTTTTAAAAATCAGATAATGCTCTATGTAACACGGGTCTGTCATACTTAAATTTCAGCGTGAGGTCTGGACAATTGTCTGCAGTACCCCCTCCTAAAAAATTGAATATGTATTCAAGTACAAACATTGAGAGAGCTTTTGTACTCTCAATTGAGTCTGTATATTTTTTATGTAGAGTATATGAACTGTTACTCTAAATAAGTAGACCTACTCTGTAGATTTATTTTGTTGGAGCTAAATAATTTCTAATTGAAAAATTTCAAGAACAAAAGGTTTAGTCTTTGAAATTTGTCTCTGATTCATATTTTTCATTTGAAGCATTTTCCCTACAACATAGAACGTAGTCAAAGCTGCAGATATTGACTGACTTATTCAACTCTGATTGCAAACATAACATTCAAATAATTACTTAATTAATTATTATCATATGGTCAGAGTTTATAATTGAAATAGATATTTACATAATTTGCCCTTTATTTTCATCACTAGCGTAGTCAGCTTTACTACAGTTACATAATATAGTTCCTAGCTGAGGCTCTAGAACCATAGGGGCCATTGTCTACTCTTTTTTGAAGAAGAGAAATGAGGTTTCGTGATCTAGCTCTATAAAAGTTTTAATCATAAACGAACTTGAAAATGTCATATTTAGAGGATATGCTCCTCATTTACGAATCCATTCCGGCACTGCTGTTTCCTGGTGTGATCAATTGACAATGTGCTTTTACATTTATATATTTTTCGCAGGGGGGCAGACACCAAATCTCTCCGCCATTTTTTATTTACATGAAAAATGCTCCCTGATTCAAGTTTTATCGTTCGTTTCTTCATTTTCTATTTCCAACTTTCTTGCATTGAGAATAACATTGATTGCAAATATTTGTACATTATGCTATTTTGTAAAAAGTGATAAACTTATTATTCATTTGGTAAAGTAAAATTATTACGCGACTCGATACAACGTAAATTAATAATAGTTCAAAGTATCCTATCACACCACACCACTGCCTAGAAATTACACAAGATAACAAAATGTTTTTTTTATTAGTAAAGGTTCAAATTACGACTCTACAATTACTTTTTTCTAATGAAATCAAGTATTTAATCCTTAATTATATGTATCTTTTCATTTTTTCTGGGCTATAAGACAACTTTTTAAGGATGAAGAAATTTACAGTATGATGTATTTTGGCAAATTATATAGCAACTTCAAACATGGGTAGTTTATATAATAATATAAGATAAGAACCAGATGTTCCTGACTTTTTTTTTTTAGTGTTTTGCAAATTTTTTATGATCGAAAAGTCAGTAAATAGTCGTAAAAATGATTTAACATTTTATTATTTTCTTAAAAAAAAAACGAAAAGAAAATTCAGAATTGAAAATTCTGCCACCTCTTTCTTTAAGCTTTGAAATAAAAAGGATCGACATTTCAGCTTCTCGTCCCGTACTCAAAGGAGTTGTCTAGACCAGTGCTCCCCAACCTTTTTCTAACTGCGGACCGGTCAACGCTTGACAATTTTACTGCAGACCGGGGGGTTGAAGTATTTATAATAACAATAAACGTGAATCCACTGTGTACTCATATAGAACTTTATTAGCACATTGGTCCAACATTACGATGCTATTTTAATACTAGTAAGTAATAACTTTACTAACACATTGCTTCAACAATATAACATATTATAACATCAAAAACTATCCGTAAGGCTAAATCAATGGGAGCCCTAAGTTTGTTTCTTTGCAACGAGATGGTCCCATCTGGGGGTAATGGCAGACAAAGACACCCGTAGTGTATTGCTTATGTCCAGTCAACTCCTTTGTCCTAACAACTACCCCGCATTATCAATTAATTATCTTTTGTCATTTGCATTTATATTTAATATTTTCTTGTTCTCCTACAGTCTGTAGATGAAGTAGAGTAAGTCTCCCTTTATTATCGTCCCAGACTTAGATAATAAATAAAACAGAAATAACTAATTAATTTTTGTGTGGTCCGGTACTGATTGATCCACAGACCAGTACCGGTCCGTGGACCGGGGGTTGGAAACCACTGGTCTAAATAGTAACTTTGCTCTAAGTGAAGTTTCCGCCTTCCACCATCTATCAAACCGGAATCTGGTCACACTTGATTTATTTGAAGAGTGGGATCTGAGATAAATTAGTGTAATTATAATTCCAGTCAAAGGAGTACTATGATTTTTTTTAACCATCTTCAAGAATTGTATGTGAGGAAAATATAGTTGATGTTAGAAATTTTATGGGGAAAATTTACCGTTTTTCTGCACCTAAAAGAAAATTTTCATACACCTTTTTGAAAGTTAAAATCCTTGGATTATTGTAACTTTTTTTTAAAATAAATAAAAAACCCTCCTGATTGCCTATAATTCAAACTCATTCGATCCTTACCACAAACTCTCACAACCAGGGACATAAAGACAAAGAAAAAAATGCATATTTCCCTTATTACTTAGTTTAAAGAAACCATTTGCACAAAACAAACTTTCCTTCTCAAATTCACCCCTTTTCTATTGATCCCTTTAAAAATTTCCCACATTAGATTTAGTTTGTGCAAAAAGTGCATTTGCAAATTAAAAGTACATTCGCACCTTTGTATTTCCTAATAGAGAAAACGATGCATTGGTAGGTACTAATTCAGTTGATTGAAAGGATCTACCACCTTGAGTCAGGACGGACTGCACCAATGACCTAAAATGCTACTCATATTTGCAAAGTTTTAGGGTTAAGATAAATAGTTTTGATCTTGTTAATAATGACTCTCAAAACGTGTTCTGCAAGACCAATGGTTTTGTTAGTAGTATGTATAATTGAAAATTTGCTTGCATATCCTACTTTGGCTGAGTATCTCAAATTCTGAAACCGACATCTTCTACGGAGAATTTAACAATGAAGCGTTCTAAGGCTCCACGAAAAACATCACCCGAAGAGTGTTTATTATATTATGATCAATCAAAAAAATTAGAGTCTGGAGCTCCCTGGAAAAGTTTTTGAACCCAAATACATAAAGGTTCCAGTTTGAAAATAATATAATTTTATTAAACATGGATTTTCTATTACTCTTGCCCCTTATGTCCCGTTGATTGATTGAACTCAAATTAACCCTTGTTAATAGATGATTCACTATTCCTTATTAAGGATGATGTGAAGTTTAGTCTGACAGTTGAAAGAGTTTGTCTAACTACCAACTGATTTTGAATCGTTTTTTGTTTGCTTTTCGGAGAAAAGATTTAGAATATCCGGGGAGTTAGACAATGAAAAACTTTGTAGGGGCTAAAAGACTATTTTTAGCTTAAATTCCAAGAATATTAGCAAGATCGGTGGAGCACTCTCTGTCCCTGGAGATGCAATATAGATCACATCGTGTCCTATCCCTTTGTAGAGTTCGGACTTTCTTGTTGCATTTTTCAGCCAACTATTCTATGCATGTACCATTAACCATATATATATTGTATCTCTCAACCTTTCCTTCCTTCAAAGAGAGAGAGAGAGAGAGAGAGAGAGGTCCTAAATTAAATGGTGAGTAGTCTGGTAATTCCGTCTCCCAACTGTGGAACTACTACTATGAGCAAAAAATACCAGGAAATTTGAATTTAATTTCTCTGGGATTGTGATTGGGGTAAATGTTTTTGTTTTATAGTTGACACTACTCTGACTGACATTTGTGCCAAATTAACGGTCGAAATATTCATTAGTGTTTGAGATACGGGCCCTTTAATCAAGAGCTAAAACTCGTATTTTTCGTTTTTTTAAATGTCTGAAGGATGATGACAAATAAACACAATTTAGAGAAATAAATGTTGGTTTGAAAGCAAAAGAGATACAATGATTAATTATTATTCCAGACTCTATGTCTTTAAAACATTGAGGATCCATGGCTTCTTTCTCGAGATAACTAAATCTATTACTACTCTAGAAATTGACCATCAAATGCTTAATTTTAAAAGCATAATATCTCACCTCAGTAGTTATTGTTCAATAATGTTATTGATTTTGTAACTGTTTTCAAAATTGAAAAAAAAAAAAAAAAAAAAAACCGTTGGCACATGTGCATTACACCTAGGGGTACCTCCTTGGTGTGTGGGGGGGGGGGGGGAGGGGGTATGAAATGAATTTTGATGATTTAATAAATATTTTTTGATTCCTCATATTTTTTGCCCATAGTATCTGGTAGAATGTTTTGGATATACCATTATGTAGTTAAAAGAGATTTTTCATATAGATTGGTAGTACATAAGTACCGTTACCGAGAACCTTGAGCAATCATCATTATTTTTGATGACAAGACGAATAATATTATCTATAATAATAATAATAAAAATAATAATATACAAAACATATATGTATCTACTAATTGTAATTATTCCTTGTGTTAAATAAATTTACTTTCATTTTTGAATGGAAGTGTACATATGTATGTACAGAAATTAAATGATCATAATTGTCTTGATTTATGTATGAACATGCAATTTCGTCATAATCAAACAGTTTGGTAAAATTAATGAATATGACGAAATGAATTATAATAGTATATTGGATATTCATGCCAAAAAATAGAATTATGGTTGATTAAAAGAAACGAAACGAAACAAAAATATCTTCATCTATTAAAATATATATATATATATATATATATATATATATATATAACAAAGAAAATAGTTTGATTGATTCTCTGGAAAATAAATACAAAAGTAATACACGTAAAAATATAACTTATTGGATAAATATGCTTCAAGCCATATATAATTTATATATATATATATATACAACTGATATTTCATAGAGTATAATTTGAACAGATTTTTTTCTTTTCTTTTTTTTTCAAGTTTAATTAAGAAACAAAACATATTTTGTTGAAATGTTTGGAGAAAGTTAGAGAGGCATAAATCAATATTTTCTTCAACATACAAACATATATATTTAAAAAAAATTATTTTTATAGGAGCAATCCTGGTTGTACTATATATATCCTTGAATGTTGTACTCTCAGCATTAGACGTGGACGACTCTGGTCTCTTATTTCGTTCCTTCTCCAATGAAGAATTACTTTTTCGCCTCAAAAGAGACGCTCCTCCTATCCTAGATAACGTAAAAAACTTGCTATCTTTTTTTTTTTTTTTTTCACTTTCTTTTAAATTTTTTCACATTTAGGCACTCACAACCTCGGATTGGCCCGTTCCACCTTTAACAATCGCCTCATCCCTGGATACTCCTCACATTAAGGATATCCAAGTACAATGTGAAAAGTCTCGTATACTCGTAAACGTCATATTCAATCGCCCTTTCAATGGTGTCATATTTTCCAAAGGACACTATTCCAATCCAGATTGTGTTCATGTCCCTCCAGGCTCTGGTCTCCTCAATGTTGCCTTTGCTATAAAGCAAAATGAGTGTGGTACCTCTGTGTCTGCAGGGATTAATGAGATATCAGGACAACCGAATCCTGCTGGAAGTTATGTAGAGAATATCGTTGTAGTTCAGTTTGATCCTCAAGTTCAGGACGTATTTGATCAAGCACGGAAATTGAGATGTACTTGGTATGACTTTTATGAAAAGACAATTTCCTTCGAACCCTTTCAAGTAGACAATTTGAATGCCATTACTGCAAACTTCCTTGGAGATAATCTTCAGTGTTGGATGCAGATTCAAACTGGGAAGGGACCTTACTCTTCAGAAGTGAGTGGGATCGTTAAAATCGGACAAACTCTCACCATGGTCATGGGAATTAAGGATGAAGAGAATAAATTTGATATGTTGGTGCGAAACTGCGTGGCTCATGATGGAGCCCGTGAGCCCATACAGTTGGTGGATGAGCAAGGCTGTGTTGTACGAGAGAAAATTATGGGGGATTTCCAGAAAATTAAGAACTTTGGAGAGGCTGCAACCGTTGTCTCCTACGCTCATTTTCAAGGTAAAAACAAAAATGAAAACTCTTATTCACGAAATGAATGTCATGATTTCGAATTCTTTTTGCGTAATTATATCACGTAATGATGTATTGAAATAATAGGAGTGCTTTAATTTTTTTTTGTTCTCTGAGGGTAAATAAATTTCTTGAGAAGATGAATTTTCCTCCTCATGCAATTTAAATATTTTATATTTACACAGCCTAATTAAACTTTATAATTATATTGTGCAATGATGACATTAGGGGGCTTTCTAAGAATGTTACATATTACATATATGTACATACACAATGGGAAAAATGTCATTTCTTTAAAAAAAAATAAAAAAAAAATAAAAAATAAAAATATTATTATGTTCATGAACAAAAATTAATAGACTAGAAAACAGAGCTGGGAACTCGTACGCATGGCTCCTTAGACTTACCTAAGTCTCAATAGCAAATGAAACAACTTCAAGCTCAACTTCAAGTAAAAAAACTCAACAAGAGACTCAAAGTTCTAAGATTCAGACTTGAGTAAGAAGACTCAGGGCTTCAGTACTCAAAATCATTCTTCTCTATTTTTAATTTTTTGTGTCTTCAAACATCATTTATTTTTTTATATGATTGAACTTTTGTATGAATGATAAGGACAGGATTAGAGCCGCTTTTAACTCATCCCTGAAAAGGGCTCTGCACTCTTATTTTAAAAAAAAAAGCAAGAACAAAAAATTATAATACAAAAAATCGACTCTTTATCTTTGCCTCAGACCCCACATTCTGTAAAAACCAACTTTGCTCATAATTCGGACTCTTGCCATACTTAAATTATATCAAATTGGGACTTGAGACTCGAAGGAAAAAGACTCGCGACTGCACGACTTGAAATTGAGCTGAAGACTCGACTCTTACTCGTAAGCAGTTCTGCAAAAGCTAAGGAACAGGGTTTTAGCCGAATTTCTCATCCCTCACTCTATGAGCAAGGTTCCATTGGTTTATAATTAAGCATTAAATAGATTGATAATTAATTAATTAAGTAGTTAAAAGCAGTCATCTGTGCATATATATGTATTTCTATTTCACTATGGTTCAAAAATTATGTTTGTGTTTTCAATCTATGATTTTGTTTTATTACAAACATATTATATTATAAAGTGAAAGTTGTTTGTAGGGTAATCATCATTCTGCAATAATAATGTTGTGTGCCTCAGTGCAAGAAAGACTTTACAATCCTTCATAATAATAATAATAATAATAATACACACTATGATTTCAAATTATTATGAATGCTCTTATTAAAGCATACAAAATGCGTTTGTACAATTATAATTATGTTCATTATATGAAACGAATAATTTGTTCAGGTATGGATCCAGCATTTAGTTAACATATATTGGACAACAGTTTTAAGAGGAATGTAGCCATGTAGTTTTGTTACTTAGTTGTAGAGGGAAAGTTTGAAAATGATTATGAAGCACTTGCTGGATAACGAATTGACACAATACCAATATTTTGGGCCCAGTTCAGGTATCAAAATATGTATGGATAATTCAATACTTTTTCGACGAAAAATATATAAAACGAAAAGGTCATTAGGACCAATTTACATGCGTTTGTAGGATTCTTTTTGGTTCGAAAGTTTATCTTTTTGTATGATATATGAATGTATGTATAAAGAAAAAGAACCGTCATTCAGTAAACTTTTCTTCAACTGTCAGTATTAAATGTTTAAAAAGACCCCAAGGTCCAGGTTTAGTTCTTCGAGGATGTAGGAGTATATTAAATATTATACCTACGCCACAATTTATCCATACTTAGTTGCAAAAAGAGACAAGTACACGCACATCTGTGCACACTTGTGAGTGATGTAGATGTGGATATTACGTACTGTAATATACTGTACAAGTGTCTGATCTGTGATGTAACCCTAGTCATCATATTCTACTCATATCCAGGGATCAAAAACTTTTTTCCGCAGCGAACCAGATAATTGAATAATTATATATTATGGTTAAACTCCTGTACATGGAATATATATTTCGCCTAAAAAAGTTGACGATAATCATCATTGAGTCTTTAAAATGATATTGGGAGAGGAGAGGGTTTGAATCTGTTGTTTCTTTTTTTCATAGAGGGATCCCTATCAATTAATTAATAAGTAATTATTATTTATTTCAGTAACAGATAACATAAACAACTTTTTAACAAATATAGTTTGTCAGTTACACAAAGTAAAAGTTAAACCAAAAATGTCATTCTTCTCTCATTTTTTAAACTTAACTTTACAATCAAAATTTTGTCAACTCTATAATATTTTGTAAATATTTTTTAAAGAAGCTATCAATTCCTCATATATATATATATGTATTTATTCATAGCTAAACTTGAATACCATGCAATGAATTCTGTAAAAATAATGACAAATATAAGAATGTAAAACATTGAAATTTCAATCCCATGTCGAGCGCAAAGAATATTTTCCATTCAATGAGAAATTTGCCATGACTGCTTAGTTATATGCATAATAATAAAAAGTATTTTTATATGCGTACAAATTGCACCTTGTTCAATTGGATTGTAAAGAAAAATGATTGTTCCAGTGATAGTAATAGTTCCACGCATAAAATACAATGAAATGCTTGATTAGTTCATGGAGCAATTAGCATACTTCTTCTATATTATTTATTAATTAATAAGGACCCTATATCTATACATATATATGTATGTATGACACATTGGCAAACTCAAGGTTCTATTCCTTACAATTTACTTGCATTCATAGCAACTTGGATGACAATCCTAACGTGTACACAAGTTATGTTCATATATTTTTACTGAATATATTTTTTTGCCCTCTGAAAAAAATCCAACGAGGATTGAAAATGTTGTCCTTTAGATAATATCTCACTATATCAAAGACCTCTATTGAGATAGCAAACATTAGGATCTAAAGACCATAAGACAAGGACAGATTTAAAGGAATTATGAATATCATGAATAAATGTAAATTGTATCAAAAACCCATGCTTTAACTAACAGCCTCTGGAATAGAGGTTATCACTGACCGGAGTGAGCCCATGGATCGTAGTTTTCATCACCGTTAATTAACTATATTGTGAATTGATTTGTTGAGCTAAGGGCTCTTGAAAGGTTTCTCCTATATTTTAAATGTAAACCTTTAAATGGAGCCAATGTGCAGTATTTCATTCTGGTTTGGAATTTTGACATCTACATATACATATGTATTATGATATAACAAAATGTATTTAATGGGATTTTAAAGATGGATAATGCACGGTGCTACGCCCACTAACATAAAATGTACACTGTATTTTTTTGTGAACCCTGTAGTTTGTTTACTTTTTTCACCCCTATTTCGAGTTCCAAACGTTTATTGGCTCAACTAAAATTAACTCTTGTGTAGAGTTGTGAGCAATAATTATTTATTATCTAACATTAAATGAAGAATATTAGTTCAATATTTGTGAATAATTGGCTAATTACTTCTACCAACTGTTTTTGGGCCTTTTCTTTCCTTCTTTCTTTAGAAAGGAAAGGTTGCGAGATACAACAGAGATAACAAAATGAATACTTCATTTGTTCTTTCCCTTTAATGAAGATTAATAAACTTATTTATAATAATTAATTAATTATACGATGGGAGATGGAAATGAATTAATTACTATTTCAACTAATTGATTCCATGACCCTTCTGTTGAGAAACAATACACGTCTCCTTGTATTTATATGTAGCATACACAAGTTATATGCTCACCTATTTTCTTATTTATGACGCATATCTTATAATAAATATGCATATAAATATAGATTAATTCTATATAACTCATCAAGGATGAGAAGAATTGAATTGAATTGTTATACATACAACATATGGCCGAGTCTACATACATATATAATATACCAATATGCATTATGTAGCCTTTTTGAAGAGAAAATCTTGACATTTGTGAGACATCTGTTAAAGAAGGAGAGATATTTTGTTAAAGAATAGTATTAAAAAAAAGAAATCTTTCATCTATTAAGGATATTTTGATTCCACACAATTTTTCTTCATTACTATTATACATACATATATAGGTGCAATGAAAATTCATACGGACTTTATCCATGATTTGCGAAATCCTTTAATTCTAATAACATGAATGAAAGTTGTGCCACCTTCTTTTCAATTAATTATTATGAATAACCATACCTCTAGGCTAAATAAAGTTTTGCTCTTTCTTAATAATATATAATATATGTAATTTCACTCATGTCATGGTTTATATATAAATAACTATGTGTGATTTTGTGTACTGTTTTCAAAAAGCGTGAGAAATGAATTTACATACCTAGTTAAGAGTATGTAATAAATGATTTAGTACCAACCTAACATGTACACACGTAGGTTAGTCCTTATCTACCTATTTCATCATCATCCTTTGAACATTTCATTCAAAAGGAAATGAAATATCAAAATGTATGTATGGTATGTACATACAAAGTCATATTTCATTAAAAATTAATCCTATCTTGAGATGGTATCTAAAAAAGACACATTTTTTTTTTTTTTTGAGAACATGTCTTTATTTCAAAAGAGGGTTTTTTTTTTCAAAGTTTGAGGCGGAAGTATTTAGAGAGGTTGGATTTCATTCCAGAGTCTCACTTAAGTCACATAAAACTATGACTTCAAACCCTTGAAAAATGACTCGTGAATAGCTTTGAAAGTATTTCGAATGAACTTTTGATTTAAATGCTTGAGAATGGAGAGACTTCGTACTCCCCTCCATATCCCGCCCCAGGGCCCAGCATTTATTTAAATTCACAAAGACCTTGACTCATAAGTAGGAGCTGAACTTGGATTAGAGTTCCACTTCCAACCGCTGATTTGATGGTGTGTGTGTTCACTTACAGAAAGAACTGGACTTGGATTTGACGGTCTTCATGACTTGAGCCGGCTTGGAATTGAAGTATTTAATAAAAACTTAGCACGACGCCATGTTGTCTTCATTATATCCCGCAACCTTTCCTTGGAAAAAAGAAAGAAAAAGAGGTCCAAAATCAATTGGTGTTAGAGATCACCCATTTGATTTAATTATATACATGCATATATAATTAAAAGAAAGATAAGTAGTGACATCTACTGAAGCCCAAGAAATCACATTGATCTCCTCTAGAATTATTTGTAAGTCTATCATCCCAAAAAACTTTGTGGCTTATTATTTATTAATTAAGTCTACATATTTATATATCTTTATCTATATTATGTAAATGACTCAAGACATTCCATAATGTTCAACAATCAATGTTGGATCAGTGTTCTACATAATATTTTCTCGGCACCACATGTGATCCTTATTTAAAAGTGTGCCGTGCTTATAATAACACGTTTCATTTCCCTTTTAAATTCTACATATTCCTTATATATATATATGTAATTAATTCAACTCTCACTTTATATTAGATGTGACTCTGTGACGTCAATAATATTTATCTTATGATCATATATGTACTATAAATACATACATTCATACTTGAATATCTCTAGGCCATGAATCTTTAACTTTCTTTCTCAAACTTTATTTTGTTGTTAACTGAGTGTGTCTACATTATTTATTATTGATAAATATTACAGGGAGTGAACATTCAAGTACATAACATGTAGATCATGAACGGGCAACTTTTATTCACTTGTGGGCCAAATTATGTTTTCCAAGACTGACTGCGGGCCAAGAGCCCTAATTATATATTTGCAAAATATGCATACATACATAGTTATACTTATTTTATACCATACATATAAACAATTATTAAACAACCGATTTTATCATTTATGATTTTTTTATATTGACGGGTAACTTTTAATAGAAAGATTCGGTTTTTTTTTAATATTTTATGACAATTATAGAATTAATAAGATTCTTAATTTTATCAACTGTTTTTTTTCTTTTTTTTAATCCTTCTGTTCTTGCATCTTAAGGTGTGTTATTGCATTAACTACATCACAACAAGCTTTTTGAGATAAGCAAAAACACTATGTATTCTCCCTTCAGCTGTTTTTGATCAGTTGACTCTTCTAATTTAAAGCAGCTGACTCTATGTGTTATGAGCTCAAAAAGTGTATTATTATTATTATATTTATGATTTTGACGTATAATAAATATACTAAATTGCGCGCCCTTTTTTGAACTTTTTAATATTATACAAGTAATAACGATTAATTTGTGATTGGTAGAATTTATCAATGTATAGTATATCTAAATAATAGATTCTGCCTAATATTAAAAAGTATTCAACAAGGAAAATACAGAAGGGTAGCAGCTACCAGTTGTTTTTCCAAAAATTTCCTTTCCCTTTTGTGAGTCGAGGTTGCGAGTGGACAAAAAAAGCTCTGCTTACTTAATAATGTAAATGTGATTTTACATAACAATATTTATTGTACCTCTCAACCTCTCCTCCAAAAACAGAAAGGCCAGAAATTATGTGGCAGATAGCTAATTCTTTACAATCGTGCGCGATTAATCTTCATTACTATTCGTGGATTCTTCAATATGGAACAGAAAAAAAACCTATCTTTTTGCTTCCATTAGTGAACTGACCATGACCTAGCTTTTTCGAGATTTTTTTGGCTAATTTTAGTTTTTATTATTTTAACAGTCTCTTTATATATATAATGGTTTAGAATTAGGCAAGGACTTAGCAAAGTAACTGGTGGGATAACATGTGCAGGAAGGATATTTTGTAGTTGCAAAAAAAATTTGTAGGGTACTATTGGAATAAATTAGTTCTTTAGATTTAATTATAACCTCAAAATTTTTACAGGGAGACCTAATTTACCACCCTTCAGCTATGTTCCTACAAAGATCTTTGAACGCATTTTTATGTTTTTCTATCCTTCTTTTCTATGACGTCAGTAAAAGTGGGGGGAGGGGGAATCACAAAAAGCCGTCTTAAGTGAAAACCTCTTAACTCCATTGACATATCGTTTAGCCGATTTTTGTCAGTTTTGGCTTAATCGGTAATCAGCTAAAGTAGCCGATTATTTCTGCAATCTATTTCCGTAAAAAAATAAAAAAAATAACTGATAAAAGAAATGCTACAACTTTTTTAAAAGCTTTTAATTACTGAGCCCTTGAAGGCCCAAACGTAGCCAGTGCTGTAATTTCCAAAAATTGTTTCAGACATAATTAAGCGATATTTTTTATTCTGACACCTCATGTAATTTAAGGTATGTGCAATGACTATTAACTGTCATTTATTATTAAAAAGCATAAAACTTGCATATTATCCAGCGTGTGACCATCATTAAAATAAAACTGAATTTACAATTTAAAATTCCCAGAAGATACAATTCTATGATGTAATTTCTTAAAAATAAAAACGGAGTCGTTATTTATATGAAAACGTGTCTTAATTAGTGTCCTGAGCTACTTGAGGTTAAAATTCAATCTTGCTCATGTGTGAATATTTTATTGTGTTCTTTTGTTAGCTGTTTATTTTTCTACATATTACTGATTACTAGATAATTTCTGACCTCTTTTTTTCTTTTTTATTTCACTTTTTCGTGGAAAGGTTCAGAGATACATTTAGGATCACATTGTAACTCCATAATATGGTATAATAATATTTAAAGACTAGTTTAAGGTGTAAGCATTATATACTTTGTATTTTGTTTAGTAAGACTTAATATCTCTGCGCCATCTTGTGTCTAAGAATGATTTGTTAGTCCCCTTGCACATTCCCTATCGGCTATTAGGCCGGATATGATGGTATAAACATTGTGTATCAAGCTCAATATCTCTATGTCCTCTCGTAGTTATTAATATTTTGTTAATTTGACCATGTCCTAGTATTGGAACTCAATCAACTGATTTTAAATAGCTATATACATACCTAGAAGAAATATATTTGTTTTTTTTTATGAAGGAAAAGTTGAGAGATAAAATGAATATTTCCATGTGACGTAAAGAATCTTTTTATCAATTTGAAGTAATTTAAAATAAATAACTTATAAAATATAGAATATAGTATGGTATAATTTTATGCGTATGACAAAGATGTAGTCTCAAAAAGAGGCCATGAAATATTCCTTGAAATGCCTCTTTTTGTTTTTATATTTGTTCATTGCTTCATCCTTTCATATCTATTTTTTACAGCTTTCAAGTTCCCCGACTCGATGAACGTTCATTTCCAATGTATTATTCAAGTTTGTCGCTTCAATTGTCCTCCACCAAACTGCCCAGCCTCTTCCAATCCCTATGTATCCAAGAATTTAAATCCACCTCCCCCAGTATCACTAGGACAGCCATTAAAATATAATAATCGACAGCAGTCCCATCAGCGTAGCAAGCGTTCAAATGAAGATCTTGAAGGACTCATCGCTACAGAAGGAGTACTACAGGTCATCAGTCCTCGAGACATGGCCTTGAATAAGCATCAGATAGACTTTGGAGGACTCTTTAAAGAGCTCATTGAAGAGGATGTGTTTCCTCAGGATGAGGATCTTTGCTTGTCGCTTCTAAGTTTTTCAGCAAGCATTGTTATGCTTCTATTTGTGTCATTGATTTCCTCAGTTATCACCATGATATCCTGCTCAAGTTTAAATAGACGATCGAAAAAGATGAGTGCTTAGTTTATATTATATATTAGCTTATGTATGTACAATACTGATATTTGCAACCAAAGATACAGATCTATGGGAGGAAGTATGTTTACCCTTAATCCTACTTCTAAAAAAAACCTGTGCAATACGAATCAGTGTATATGTGATCCGTTGATCTGTACTCTTTCTCCTTCATTTAGTATTATGTATTTAATTTTGAATATTATGTATTTTGGAACTTTAGAATGTATTTATTTTTACAATTTGTTTGTGTTGAAAAATATATGTATGTAAGAACGATATAAAACTATGGAAAAACAGAGTATTCATGTAAAAAGTCTTGAGATATAACATAAAGATGAAATTATTAATAACCACCGTTCATATTATTATATTTCCGTATGCTATGAATCAGTCTCCTAGCTACCCAAATCCCAAAAAATGAAGATGCCATTTGATATACACAAACTCCTGCGATTGTTGCTGTCCAAGGCTCTAACCACCAAGCCAGCTGTTGCTCACACCCATAAGAATATTCCACACCAGTTATACGATCCCTACACTCGTCCGGTACCGGTTTATAGTAGTTAATGTAATCATCGGATCCATCTGCACCACAGCATCCAACCTGCAATAAGAATAATAAAGTTAATAGTATATAATTATGTAATTTATCTGGATTGAGAGATTTTACTCACATACTCCTGAATTTTTCTCATGATTCGAGAGGCTCTTGGATCCTCATCCCATCTCATAACAAGGCGAATAAAGATTTCATGGAGATCTGCCCTTAATATATCACTCTCTTCCACACCATAAATACAAATACAAATCGCAGATGCCAACTGAAGGATCATTAAAAGTGCCATCAATATCCAATGAACCATTAAATGAGCTTCTGATTCCTGAAATGAGAATGAAAATAAACTGAAGGTTCAATGAATGAGATTCGGATTCGTACCGTCCATATTCCAAAAATTCCATATAAATGATTCACTACTCCAAAAATCATTGTAACCATAACAACATAGATACAGTGCCAATACGTGAACCATTGTATTTCCTCCACAAATTCCCAAAAGTCCAGATCGAATCTCACCCATATGCATATACTGAACGTGGTCAATGATATAAAAAATCCGAGCACATTGAAAAATAAGAGCATGAGACGGGAGCTATTTATTTTGTCGTCGAGGTAATCGAGCTCATCCAGAGGCTGTGATGAGTAGCGATTCGACATTTTCGTGGAATATAGAAAAAGAAGAAGGCAATTTGTATAAGAAATATGTATGTCTTTGTAGTTCACTATTATCGTAATCAAGGAGCAGTTGTGTTGATTTATCTTATCAGGGTTAAAACGTTAGGGTATTTGATATTACATATATATATATATATAGATAAGACCAAGCTAAAAAATAATAATTAGATATGTACATAAACGTATGTATTAATAGTAATACAGTCACTATTCAATCCTTACAATTGATTGTCCATCATAAATGGAATACGAAATCTTCTACTAAACAAAGTTTTTCCGCATTTCCTAATACGTCTCAAACAAATTTGATCCATACTACGAAAAACAAAAGAATGGTACAAACTTATGAAATGGTTAAATAATTATATGTAAATTGAAAATAGAATGATTGTATTTATCACCAAATATTTAACATATTGAGTCATTGTTGGTTTAATGAATAATAACGATTAAGAGGACTTATGAGATATCTACATACATTTTTTATTGGACTTGACAGACTACTTAGGTTTCGTTATTTGTTTAATGATTTTCCGTAGGATGTGATGTACACCTATTATTTTGAAAAATGAAATAGATGATTCAATTTTAAAAATTAATTATCGGCTCAAAAAATAATTCATCATCGAAAGGGGAGAACCATATCATTGATTGCAATAATCTAATTACTTCGATTTGTCTATCAATAACAAATCAGATTATAATACTTGAAGTCCTTTATTATTGGTATTTCCATTGTATATAATTAGATACAGAGGTAACTTAAAAGTCACATAATTTGCGTTCATTAATAATAAGGAGTATCATTTAGAGAAGCTCCAACAAAACAATAATTTGTCTCAGTGCCTGGAAGAGCTGCAACGTGTGAGAGTCGTTTTGATTTTACAAGATACTATCATAAATATCCTTTTCAAGTATTGTGCATAATAGTGAGAATAGAGTGAATTCAAATGTATTTAGGGCAAGTAGTAAGGATATGTGGATGGAGATGATTGTGAAAAGTTCGTAGAGGCTCATCTGCGAGGATCGCGATGAGAGAAGAGCATCAACGTGTGAGAGTCGTTTTGAGACTAAAAAAGTGTAAAAAATCAAAGGCATCCAACTGATCACGTGATATAGAAAGAAACCCTATGTACAAAGGAGTCAGCGCCGGTTTGAAGGAAGGGGTTCTTTTGTACAAAGTCTGAAAAGGTTTTCCTCCAATCCACTTTTCTTTCTCTCAAAGGCTTTGGTTGGAATCGATCATGTCCAAAAATCGGCCTCGCCGCAACAATGCAGGCTCCAAAATGGCGGCTCTTCTGGACGAAGAGGAGCGTAAGATCCTCCAAGGCGACGATTTCTACTCCACAACCTACGGAGGCTTCGCGGACGAGGAGAATGACAAGGAGTTTCACTACGAGTCTCCCGTGGAGGATCAGGTGGATTCAGACTTCTCCATCGACGAAAACGATGAACTCCGATCGGACATCGAGGATGAAGAGCAGACTGCAAAGCGTCCCAAGCGGGGACAAGGAGTTCAGACCAAAGCGTACAAAGAACCGCCTCGGAAACCAAAGGAAAAGAAAACTCCGGTTCTCGACACAGTCCAACAACCCCCTAAACCACCACCACCCAAAGTGCATTTATCAGACTTTTCCATCGACCGAAGAGCCTCCACCATCAACAAATCTGCAGAAACTGTGAAAAGAGTCAAGGAAAGGGCTGCACTGGCTCGAAGAAGACTTAAAAAAATGCAGAAAAATAAGAAACCTGAGCCGGCACCTCTGACACAAGAGGAAATCCTTGAGGAATGCAAATTAACAGAGAAGCTCAACATGGAGTCTCTCAAAAAATTTCAAGAAATGGAAATGGAAAATAAGAAAAAAGCCAAGTCTGCAGCTAAACGGAAAATGGATGGACCTTTTATACGTTATCATTCAATCGCAACACCTTTAATCGAAGTGCGTTTCCCAATTCCGACACTTTAATCATGTTCTTCACCCTTAATTATCAAATTCATTTGCATTTACAGGAAATGACTTCAGATCACAATGAAGAGGGTTCTACATCAAAGACTGAACCTATGAAGCAAAAACAAGAACGGACATTTATTACATTTTCAGAATTAGAAGTCTTCAATAAAGCCTTCCCTAAGAAAAAACCCGTAGTTAATACTTCAAATACCTCGCAAAAGATTTGTCCCATTACCAGACTTCCAGCTAAGTATTTTGATCCTGTCACACGACTTCCCTACGCTAATTTACAAGCATTTCGAATACTAAGAGAGGCTTACTATAATCAATTAGAAGCTAAAGGAGATAGAAGTGATCCAGAGGTAAGAAACGCGGTTCTATCATTTTTGACACTTAAGTTTCTTTATGTATTGACGGATAAAATTATGGTTTTATAACTTTGAGAGAATAACTCCAATATGGTAAATCATGAATTGCTTTTTCGTTTGACTTATGTCTTATATTAAGCATTTAATTATCAAATTACGTTTCAATATTACTCCTGAAGTATGTATTGTGTGGTCTCTTTTTGTTTCATTGTCCCTAGCTCATTTTATCCATGCTTTGCCTACCATTGTGGAAGGTACAAATAAGTCAGATTGATTCATATATATATATATATATATATATATATATATATATGTACGCACTGTACGGATGTAAATTCTGCAAGTAGATTTGTTACTTTACTATAATTGCAATATCATACATTTTTACAAGTGTTTAATGTGAAACTGAGAGTAATTTTGACTCATGCTACTAATAATAGTAATGAAATAGATCTGTGTTTCCATGACCTTATTCATTAAAGGATGAAACTGACTGACATTTACATTATGTTTCTTTGCATATGAATAATGAAATAGATTAATAAGGGGAAATATATTGATGTGAATGCAGTAAATGTTCAAATTATAGAAGTATGCAGATCTATTGCATTTATGTTTTCAATGTTCATTTTGGTTCATGAAATATTTTGCGCAGATTAAAATAGTCCGCCTCATTTTATTAATGGTATTTGATGTTGCAGTATGTGTAACATTCAATATTTTAGACATATCCGACTAAGAGCAACACCTCATTCCCGTAATTCATTGATTCAAGCATTCACATAATTTAATTAGTTAGCTCGTAATTAAATTTTAGGGACATTTAATCTAATTTTTGTTAGTGCAGTTTGATTCAAGATTTTTTTATAATGTCATCAACTTTGAGACTATTGAAAACGTGGCTCTTGGTTTATCTGGATTAGTATGAGTAATACCTTCAGCAATTATCTTTAAATTGCGTATCTTTGAATTTTCCCTGTAAATGTCTTTTTCAATTAATATATACAAGGCCGTCGGAAGAGGAAGGTGACAGAGGCTCTACAATAATGCTATATGTATTATTTGTTTTTGCTATGTAATTTATCCATCCAAACTCTCCGAGTTTCCTCCTGACATAGCAACATTAAAAGCTATTCTTATTCGTAGAATTTTTCATCAATCATTTTAATATATGTATGGGTTTGCGGTTAATTTGTGGTGTTTTGTAAGCAAATGCTACGAGCTTTTTTCGCCTAATATTTTAATTTCTTGAATCATTTACAAAATGATATAAAATTTCACTTTATGAAACGAATTATTAAATAATAATAATGAGTGTTTCTATAATTCATAAAACTTCCATGATAAATTATAATTATTAATTATCATTTCAGATTGCTGCTTGGGTTGAGTGGCGTCAAAAGAATCGTTCCGCCTCCAAACAATCTGTTATAAATCAAGTAAATCGACCGCCACCAGTATTTTCACAATTGTTATCCTCGGTTAGTCGACAAAATTCTGCTGCTGTACTACCGCAACAGCCCTCTGTGCAACAGCAACAACACCAGCAACCAACTCAGCAGCCACAACAACAACAGCAACAACCAACAGTTATTCAGAGACCCCTGGTTGTTTCTGCCCAACAAATTCTCACAACCAATACACTTACTCCTGCATCTGGTCTACAACCTGGAGGAAATGTTGTGGCTCTCCAAGTTGCTTCTGCATCATCATCATCTGGACATATTATTCGTCAACAACCCCATACACAGACTTTACAGCAAACTCAACAACAAAGCATTGTCCTTCCTGTTAGAACAACTCCATTAACTACTCAACTCCAGAGTTCAAGTGTTACAATCCCAAACTCTACCATACAGACTGTAAAAATAGGTGGCCAAACAGCTCAGGTTTGCTTATAAATGCTCCTTTTGATTGTAATTTCCATCAATGTGTATTTTTTTTTAAATTATAGGTAAGTTGGAGTGGTAATACTCTTCAGCTGCCTCGAACGGTGGCTACAACAACATTAACTGCTCAGCAGCTACAACAATTGGCTGCTTCTCGAGGCCAAGTTTTGACATCTGCTCTGCATACAGCTTTACGGACTGGAGCTATTGCTCAGAGAGGAGGAACTCAGCTTATTGCTACTCGCCCGGGGCAACAAACAACACTTCTTCGCCCCCAACAACAAGGTGTTCGCCAAGCACCAGCCATTGCACTCCAGCGACCTGCTCGTGCACAAACAATATCACTACAACCTGCAACGGGGCGTGCAGCAGGACAGATTATTATGGGTCAAGCGGTTACCTCAGCCTCTAATGTTTCTAGCCCAGGAAGACAGATTGTTGTTGCTGCTGGTACTGGTGGAACAGGAACGAACCTCAACTCATCCCCTCGCCAAATTGTTATGACTCACGGAGGACAGCAAGTGCGACAAGTCCTACAAGTTACTGGACAAGGAGGACAACAACATCAAATTGTTGTATCTCAGGGAGGTCAAATCATTCTCAATCCTCCTAATTCCAAATCCTAATTTATTATTAGATTAATAAATCATCAACAACAAAAACAAAAGTTTGAGGAATTGTCTGCATGTTTGTCTCTCTAATACCTCATCCCTCTCTCATCATTTTTTTTTTTTCTAGAAAAACAAACTTAAATAAATATATATATAATCCCTTAATATATATTTATTAGATTGAATAATAAATGTTATTTTGTCTTATGGACTCTTTATAGATACTTTAATTTAAACATCATAAGTAAATTTAACTTAAAATGAGTTGGGTATTGATTATTTTATTGAACGTAAAGAAACATAATTTTATAGGAGTAAAAAGATAGGAAAGAAAAGAACAGAACAGAGCAGAGAGTTGTGAAAAATCTTTTGGTTTCAAATTATAGCTTCATTATATTATATATTAATGATTTGTATTTATTGCATTCTATTCTCTACACACTCTATTTCTTTCCATTGTAAGTGGTGATGATCTCGTTCCATTCTCCAGGATATTTCTCTTGCATCACTTTGACAATTTTTTGAATTTGTTTTTGATCACAGGGTTTGCAGGGCTTGGGACAGAGTCCTCGTAGAACCTCAGGTACCTTTCCTATAAAGCAAATTACGTAAAATGGTCAATTAAGAACTCACGCTTTAACCTTCGAGAGTAAATACGTACTTTTCAATTTCTTTCCTAGTCCATTGCATTTCCCCTTTGACAATATACAATTAACTTGTTTTCTGATGAATCTTCCGTCCCTCAATTTGTTATCCACTGCAGCATCCTGGGGACAAATTTGTCCCAAAGTGAATCCAACACAGCACAAAAGTGTTACACACAGTAAAAATCTCATTATTCTGTCTTCTTTGGATCCCTTGAGACGATTGAATTCTGTTCAAGATTTTGAGCACAATTGGATTTTTATACTCTTAAGAACTATTCCTTCTTAGAGTGTACCTGATACGCGAAATACAATCCATAAACATATCAGTCACGTACGAAGCGCGCCCCTTGGTTGTACAGGGTGTCTACAAAAACCAATTTTCCTTGTTCTTGCTCTTCTTTGGACAACATTGTAGTCATTACAACAATAGTAAAATAGTATCATTATGTACGTAGGTTTATATAATATTAAGAGTATAACGCTACTCAGTGGTTAAATATAATACATAATTGCAACCCATTTGAGTAAATATTATATACATCTATATATATATATTGTACAATAGTCGATAAACAACTCCTTTCAACACCCGGGCCTATTGATAACATTTTTAAAAAAGCTTGTGTAATTTTATAAGTGAATTCAATTATTCAATTATTATTTCATAATAATATCTACTTACAGATATAGGTAAAATTATATATACATATATATAGTTTATGATTCTATATTTGTCAAATGAGTCCAAAGCTCTACTTATGTTATAATACGCAAGTTGGATTTTTTTTTTTTTTGCAGTTCATGTCATTAAGTCATGATATATGACATATGTATAACACTATACATAATGAGATTGAATAAATAGAATCCTTGAATTTTTTCGTACACGAGATTATATATTATTTTATAAATATAAATTAACTCACATAAAAGCGCCGTGATCAAGGCTTCAAAATTCGTTTAGAAGGGAATTGTTGTTTGTTATTTGGTGTTTTAAAAATGGGTCAAGGAAGGGTGAATGTTGGATGTTGGAAAATACCTTTGTTAATAAGATAGGATTTGATTACCCTCTAGCTAGCAAGCTAGCTTATTCATACACTCACTGTCTCAAAGATTTGTGAAGGAAATTATAATACATTAATCCTTAGTCTTTGAACTTTGAAGGATATTAATCCCCAAATAAAGGATTTAATACCAAATAAGTAATTATCCCTAATTTATACATTTTAATTAAGTAGGAAGGGGGGGGGGTTATTAGCTAAGGATATCTCCAAAACGCATCATCAACTCCAATGTATTTTTTTTTGCCAGCTAGAAATGTAGCTACTTTTCTTGCTCCTTACGAGTGTTTTGAAGAGTGATTAGTTAAACTCGAATCAGCTGTTGTTAGGCTCTGAACAGTTCTATGTAGTGTTCTAATTATGAAGAAGAAGAAGAAGAAAAAGCTAACTGCAAGTCTCTTTTTTGGGGGGAAAGGTTGAGGGGTACAATGAAAATTGCTATATATTAAGATATCTTAGATAGATAATGAGGGGTCCATACTCAATGATCATATATATATATATATACGTATATACTTCATGATACAAGAGTAAAACATACTTCAAATGGCAAGACTAGGGTGAGTAATTTTTTCTGTAGATATGTTCATCAACCAAACAATGCCATCCTGATGACTTTGGAGGGATATTACAGTTATTTGAATGAGAAGAAGGGGTTAATTCTTCGATTAGAGAGACAGACAAAGCCGCATTTATTTGATGAGCATCAAATTCTCCTCCTCCTTCTTCTTCTTCTGACTCCATGTTGAATGATGAATAAAGAACAACCATGAGGCAAACGGTTTTGAATTTATAATCATTTCCTTATGTTATTACATAGATAGGTTGTGGTGCTATGTGCTTATATGCCTATGTAAGTTCATAATAAGTGCGAAGAGATCATCATTTCCCTTAATTGCCCGTCCCAGTCTAAAAAGGGGAGTGTACATAGAAACGCATTTCTTCTCTACTAATAATATTATCCATGTAAACACAATAGATGCTCAGTTAATTACGAGCCCAAAGACTACAAAAATAGGTATCATCCCTTGAATGTGCATTGATTTCCGTCAATATTGCGAGCAATCTACTTATTATTATATACAAAACGAGTTCTACATTTATATCTACTTACCTATGCTATTATACCAAATTCCTTGTCCAAAAGGGATTTGAAGCTAGTTGGGCAATGCATGTGTCATGAATGTACGGAGGTTTTCCCCTTTATAAAAAGTTTATTCACCTTATCCCTAAATCATTCCTGCTAGCCCTAGGGCTAACTCGTTGATCGTTACTATGTACATAGTACAATAGGAAAATGTACAATGCTTTGAGAGGGGCCTCTAAATCACATGATCTAGTTATGTAATTAAAATAAAGACGGATGTAACGGAAAGGCTTTACACTATGTTAGATTAACCTCCATACCTTCCAGAACAAAAAAAAAATCAACTAAATGTTTGATAGATCCGGGACCCTGTATGTATGTTAGCAATATAATAGACACTGACACTCCCTTAGGATGTGGTCCTAGTTTCGATCTCTTCAATTTTTCTTTAAAAGGAAACTTGGAAATGAAAGGAAGACGAGAAAGAGACAAAAATTAACATTCAATTCATGTCATCATCTCAATCCTTTAAAGTTTTGGTCTGTATAGATCTCAACTATAAGGTGATCTTGATCCCATCGAGAAAATTAACGAATGATAGCCAAAGATACATGGAGACAACGAGTTGAAACAATTCTTTTGGAGTACATAATCTCAAGTCCTGGACTATTGATATGTTCTTTATAGAGAGTGGAAAGTCTTGTCTTGTTATCATGACCAAGATCAAAGTAAAGCAGAGATTACTTTCAATGGAAATTTTTTTTTGCAATAGAAATTGTAGGGCAGTGAACGAAGAATAGTACTCATTTTAGGACTCATTTTGACGAAATCCTTTCCACGCTAATTGATATTACACATATGTATGTACATATTATTTCAAAGAAGCTGGTTCGTGCAGCCCGATTATGTTAGTATTTACCTACCTTTCTGGGTATATGTATTATAATATATGCACATAAGTAATGAACTCATAGCCATTTTTTATGGCACTCAATATAAAAGACACATTATTCATTAATGTTGTACCCATGTAGGAAGTAATTATTATACTTATCAAGACTTGCAAATCCTCTTTGGGAGTTGAACATACATATGTAGCTCATAGATAGTATCCACTTAGGTAGAAATATATATGTAGATACACTACATAAGTAGAAGAGGAGGACGATAAGAGATCCTATTTGGATATGTACATAGATACCAAATGTACGGATGTACGTCATATTTTGGTTGTCATAGACATAAGAAAAATGCTGTTGTTTTACCGTCTACAACTGCATTGGTTACACAGCAACAAGAACAACAGCAGTTTTGTGTATGAGTATGTATGTATGTATGTATATCCTGTAGCCTTGAAAGATCTGACCTTCAACCCATCAAAGAATAAATAATAGAATATTCAATGTACAACAAAATAACATACTTATTAAATATCAAATATATTCACTATTCTCAACACTTCTAAAGAAATGACGACACTATATATATTATCATCTATCTTAATGAATAATGTGGCTCCTGAATCCTCTTCCTGAGGACTATGTAAAACATTTAGATAAATTCATCATTTGTATGTATTCGACGTTACAATATCTATTAATATTATAAATAGTTTCCAATACATAATGTTATTATTTTTGTGTGGAAATCCCAGTTGTTTTTATGGTCTAATGGGCTCATTTGGGAATTCCATTTCGCTTATTATTATTATTGTTATAACTCTAAATAAAGAAAAAATATATGTAAAAATTAATGACTCCTTTCTAGTTCTTTTGAGTAACCACTAAAACAGGGTTGTCGTTAAGGGACCTCCAACATATATGGAGTCAAATATCCAGGAAATACATACCTATACATAACATAAATCCTCAAGATGTCCTTTACTACTACCCATCAAAGCTGAGAACTTGGATTCAATGAGAAAAGAATTTGAGCTCCTAATCCCAAATGAGGGACTTTTTTCTACATCAAGTTTATCAAAAAGATCAGAAATATTCATGATTCGAAGCTTTCCTATCCTTATTTTTTTGCTCTGGCTAATGGAAACAAGGATAATTACATTTCAAATGTTCCGAGATTCTAAAACCATTTTTATATTATCGGCATTTACCATTTTCTATGATTGAATACTAAATTTGATGATTCTAAGGAGAACTGAGTCAAAGCTCAAGGTAACTCATAGTCCCGACTCTTTGGACTCGAGTATCACTTAAGTATAATTAAACTGCAGCTTCAGACTCGTTTCGGATGGAAGTGAAGATAATTGGGTCTCAACAAAAATGACTCACAATGGCTGATACATAATATATCCTTCTCCATCGGACAGAAAGGTTCAATTTCATATGATCCAATTCAAGTCTTCTGAGTCCAAATGTTCTGAATCCAATTAAGTTTGAGTCCAAGAGTTGTCTAGAGCCATCAAAAGTAATAGAATTTATCAAATTGAATTTTATTCTGCAGGAACAAGATATATTATATCCTTAATACATCTTTTTCCTGTCTTCTCATTCTATCAATCTAGTTTCGACCCAAAAGGAGGAAAATCCCTATTACCCATCAATACAATTATATTTTAATTTATACGACTCTGTGTTCAAATGACAGCGATTCCAAGGCAAATATGATCCCAAATGATTGCCAATCCGTGTTCACATGCTCCGAGTCCGTACAAAAATAACTCATAAGGATATTAATTGAACTTATAACAAGAAAGGTTTATTATTCAGAGTCCCTACTGTATGTATCACTTCTACTAAAATATCCCGTGTAGAAATTGCAATCATGGTCCCTAATTCAACCAATTGACTTTTGCTATTACTCCAAAAAGAACTTTGTACAAAGAAAGTACAAGGTCACATGTCTTTGTTCAATTGCTTATTAAGAGAATGATTAGAGATCTTACTTATGTACATATGTATGTAGAATATTTGTTTATTCCTTGCCTTGTACGTACAGTTGGGCCTCAGTTATTGTATGGACCAAAAAATTCGAGTGGCAAAATATATCTGAAATCGATCAAAAAACAATTATCCTCGTGTTCAATCTATCAATTAATCATACCTAAATAATTTAAAAAACAAGGATGGCTCTATGGGAGGCATTTTTTGTTTCTTTAACAAATTATGCAGTTCTGAAATGAATTTTGTTCGAGTGCCGAGGTATTACTGTTTGTAAATATTTTTCGATCAGGTTTTAAATTATCATTCTTCTTCTTATCCTCGAAAGGTTAATATTTTATGATATCATTTTATAAATGGTGTACCTATGTTTGTGAATACATACATACCTTTGTATTGTGAAACATTTACTTAAGGTAACATGCAATAATAGTCTACTTTTGAAGTTTTCCAAATAATTTTACGGGCAAAATTTAATCTTGAATTAAAAAAAAAAAAAAAGAAGATTTTTATATTTATTATGATTATTATTTTTGTACTCACTTTACAATCTCCAAAAAGTTATCTTTGTTTAAATTTCCTTGAACTCTCAAATTAGAAATTGCAATAAATTACATGTTTATGTTCCTACATGGGAAAAAATAGACATTGAATAGTACAAAGATAAATATAAAGTTGTGTATTTATACATATAATATATACATGATTCTAAGCTTAACAAAAAATCTAAAGGACATGAGGAGAACCAGTGAGGACAAGTTGGATTAATCAGGTTACTATGTACATACATAGTCTTGTGGTCAATGCCAAATCATCCAAGACTTTAAGGGATGGAAACCAAGAGGATACCAAGGTTGTAAGGGACTGAGACTAGGTCAATACCAAATATTTTTTTTTATTAATCTACACAGTTGATTACATCATAGATTTGACATAAAGAACCACATGGGTTATAATAGCTAAAAAAAAGAAGGATAATTTAGGTTACAATGGAGTCTTGAGTAGAAGTTAAATCTTTCAGACCTAGAAGATTATTATGCAGCCATACAGATCCTATTAATGCAGTTTTCTATCTTTTTAAAAAGCTTTGATACCTCCCACTCCAAGCCTTTAATATATTTATGAGCACATCAATACTTCAATGGTAACAACAGGTTTTAAGGCTAGGGTTTGTTTCTTATATAGGTAGTGTCTTTTATGGTAATACATGCATCCGTAACAAAGACATAAAACAAGAGTCTAGAACTTTACTTCGACATTTCATCACTTTTTTATTTATAATTACTAAATCATTTTTGAGCTTTTGAGAAAAAAAAATAAGCAAAACTGGCTAGTTTATTATATTTTAAGTTCTCCCCAAGACAGACCTTTTGATTTCTCTCTCTCTCTCTCTCTTTTTTGAATAAAAGTTGCAATATACAATACTCATGATATCGGATTGCATTTAAAGATTCAACATATTTATACTTATCAAATGTTGAACCTATTTAGGAGTTGGTATATTCAAAGTTAACGAGAAATATTTTGTGTTAAATTAATTCAGAACGGTCAAAAGACTAATTTCTTTTTTTGTTCAATTATGTCAAATTGTCAATGGAAACCCCCCTGGACTTTTGTTTTGGCGTTACCCTATTCGAGTCTCAGTTTACAAATAACGTTTTGAACGTTGATTGATGGAACTCAAATTAGCATTTGTGAAGCTATTAACATTTTCCAATATCATTTACTATGAAACTATATATAGTTTCATAGTAAGGAAGTATTGGCTAGCCATCAACTGATTTTGGAACTTTTTTTCTCTCTCTTTACTGCTCCGAAAGAAAGGTTGAGAAATACAATAGAGATAGCGTGGTGTTGTACTTTTTTATTCCTCTATAGCAGGGGTGTCAAACTCATTTCACATCGCAGGCCACATAAGACCCCTAAGTAGTCGTAGTGGGCCGGACCATTCAAATTATAGCATACTTAGCTATAAATAACCAAAATATCATCATGTCTTCCATTTGTTTTGATTTAAAGAAAAACAAGGACATTGTTAAATTTAACTAAAAAATTATTGAACAACACTTTAACAAAACATTTCATAAAATTGCACAAACTTCAAGTAACTAGAAAATCGAAAATTAAATTAATGAACTTTACATGAGATTATAACATGAGACTTATACAGAAAGATTAAAATTCACCCCCTAGTGGATAATTCACGAACTACATTTAATTAAAAAGTTTAATCCATGTCTTTCATGTATTTTCTCCACTTTCAAATTATCCTGGGGGTCTTATTAAACCTCCCTGTGGGCAGTTTCCGGCCCATGTGCCATATGTTTGACACCCTGCTTGATAGGTTCAAAGATAAATCTATATGTAGTTTCAAAAATGTCTCTTTAACTACTCAATTTGCCCCTCTCAAGTTTTAAGCCTTCCGACTCTCCTAGGATCTTCCTAACATAGTCATGTATATTTATAAATTATACTATTTTAAACACTAAAATGAGTCTTTTATCTCTCTATAACATATGATTTTCAATTAATTAATAACTAATTATGCATGCGTCAATTATATTAAATGATTTAAAACCTAGGAATCCTAGTTCCGAGAACAAGGATTGCTATTTCATTCTATGTAAATATCATCAAATTTTAAATACTTTTCTTGGAAATGTTTACTTCTCTTGTACATATACTAAAAGGTTTACCTTGAAAAGTGTGAATTGCATGGAGTACTCATTATCTTACCTATTACTACAAAGATGGTTTTAAAATATCAATGATACCCCTCATCTCTGGCTCATTAAAGTTAAAACATTTGAAGAATGCATTTTGATTATGTGTACATAGCTACATCTATGCAATCCAAGTCAAGACCATGATTCAAAAAATCATTTTGCATATTTCCTTTAATTAAAGGTGTATACACTTTGTAGCCTGTCATAGATTTGCCTAGGGATGTGTCTCTCAAGAACAATGTCTGAAGGAGGTATACGTATCCTCCCGGCCTTACCTTTTCAATGCCTTGATCTTGTCTTTGAATGCCTCTTCTCATGGCAAAGACGGAAGCAACTATATTAAAAAGTTTATTTTCTTGAAAAAAAATGATTTTTTTTTCTCTTGGTCTCACCTCCCCCATCCCCCAAATGTCTAATTGTTCAAGGGTGAAATGGTCATGAAAGCCTACGCTGGCGTTATCCTAATAATACAAAAATTTACACCGTATTATATTGCCACCTGCCGCTTTTTCTAACACTTTTGCCCATTATTACGTGGTGTTCTGATCCTTGATAGTTGAACCCATGTTAGGCTGTGATGAGTACACAATTATTTATTAAATGAATGCCCTACAGTTGGAGCAACTTGACTAAATACCAACGGATTTTCAGCTTTTTTCGTTTTTTGGTCTAGGAAAGGTTGAGAAATAGAATATAGATCACATTGTGTTGTACAAACAGATTGTACAGGTTGTTATGCCAACGTCACAGCACGTCTTATTTAACAAAACACTTGTCATTTTACTTACCAACTATCAATTTAATTTTGATCTACTATATGCAATAAAATTACTCATTTGTAAATTACATATTTACAAGTGATCCAATTGATGACCCTTGTACTATCTAACGTGCCATAACATACTTATTAATCAGTAATCGTCATCAGAAAAATCAAAACTTACAGTGGGAATACTAATAGGTCTAGTAAAAAGAAATCCATTATTTTTGTAATAGATGGCTTTAGTGATCTGTATCTCGTGTTGTATAAGTGCGATTATATTACGCTAGATGGCGTTAGAAAGATGAGATTTCGTACTAAAAAACTTCTGGAGCAGGTTTGTGATTACTTGACTCAGTAGTGCTTGAGTGTGCGTCAAAGATGGACACCAGCAAGGAGAAAATACGCTATATTGTACAATTTTTCTTCGATAAGGGCGAAAACGCAAGTCAGGCAGCTGAAAATGTGAATAGTGATTATGGTCTTATACTGTAAGAGCCAATCATGCACTTTTTTCTTCTTCTTTTTTTTTGTCAACAATTGGACCGTCTGAAGAAAGCAATCACCCAGAAGCGCCCAGCTTTGGTCAACAGAAGAGGAATTGTGTTTCATCAGGACAACGCATGGCCACATACATCGACGGTGACTCGCCAGAAGCTCTGAGAGCTTGGTTGGGAGGTTCTTATGCATCCACCTTATAGTCCGAACCTCTCACCAAGTGATTACCAATTGTTCCTGTCTATGGCAAATGATTTCGATGGTAAAAACGTCGCCTCAAGAGAAGTTTGTGAAAATCGACTGTCCCAGCTTTTTGCCAACAGGTACGAGGGTTTCTATGAAAGTGGCATAATGAAATTAACTTCAAAATGGCAACAAGTTATCCAACAAAACGGTGTATATTTAACCTAAATTGGATTATTCTAACTATGCTAAATAAAGCCTTCAATTTTATGCAAAAATAATGGATGTCTTTTTACTAGACCTATATATTTAACACTTTCACCGCATCTTAATTTTATTGGTAACAACATATGGAGTTTTGTTAGTTATGCCATCGTTTTTATGGATGAAAGTGAATTGAACTCGTTCTATGTCCCATCCTGTCCTGTACCTGTTGTTCCTCTTATAAAAAGTCTCAAATTTGATAAGCACCCTCTATAGAGAATCATTAACATTAATATTTTAGTATAGTCGTTTAGTTAGAAATAAAACTCTAAGATGAGAATAGTTTGCCACTATTTTTTATTCTTAAAAACATGGGTTGTGTGATACTCATACAAAAATAGTCTGGGTTGATTGATGATGAGTTGATTAGCATTTATCTATGATGATGTTGTTTAGCCAAATCTTGTTCCATGGGACAGCTTTTGTGTCCGATTCAGACGAGTCCTTAATATGTAGGACCGGACAAGATGTCAAACTTTTGGATGCGATACATCACTCCCATGAAAGCAATCAAACAAGTTTAACTGCAATTCATTTTTCTGTACTTTAATTATAGTGAATTCTTTTTTTTTTTTTTTGGTAGTTCTTAGAAACTGGAACCAGTCTCTAGAAATAATTTTATCAAATATTCTTTATTCCATTATTTTTTTCAACCAGTTGTTTTAAAGTTGATTTTAATTAATCAATTAGTATTTACTGATGGGTTTCTGATGATTTGACACATTGTTGGTAGTGCCTTTTTGCAAAAATCTTCACTTGTAGCAATTTTAATCATTACACAGTCTTTATAACTTTCAAATATTGCGTCATTTGTAAAATTCTATTAGCATATCATTATTTTTAGAGATATTGCTTAATATTAATTGAATAGGTGTTGTTCAATCCGTAATTACCTAAGGACACAAATGTGAATTTTGTTCCTCTTTATTCTTAAAATTAGAAACTTTGGTTATTTAGTCTCAAAGTACATCCATAACCACAAAAACTGTGTCTACACTCATTATTACCACAAGGCAATCCTCCCAAAAGTATAAACTAACTAGATTTCACCTTCTACTTTATCACTGTTTGTGGTTATAATATACAAACACTTTAATAAAGAGGAAATTCGAAAATATCTCCTTGGGAGCTCTTTTACAGAATCAAGGATGATTAACTAACCTTCAAATTGTGTTTGAAAGAGCAAATTGATATCCTTTCAATGTTTGTTTTTTGTGAACTGCTGATCCCTATACTCTTGGCGTGTCGTTCTTCTAAATGTTGATCTACTGAACTTCAATTAAATCTCTTCAAGGAGTTAATGTCCCTATTAATAAATGAAAAACGGTCCATCAGTTGGGAAGAATGACGTTATGCACAATAAGGCTTTTTAGAATAAACAAAAATACACTATGTATTCTCTACTCAGCTGTTTCTCATCAGGTGACTCTTTTGATTTAAAGCAGCTGATCCTACGTGTTATGAACTCAAAAGAGGGTATTATTATTTATCATTTTGATGTATAAATATATATACATATAATATTAAATCAAGGATTGAGCGCCCTTTTTTTGAATTTTTCTTTTCCCTATTGAGAGTCGAGGTTGCGAATGCACAAAAAAGCTTGACGTGATAAGCATCTAACTCTGGACCCTTTGTCCTCTTTTCCTTTTAAAAAGAAATGGACTAAATCAAAACATAAACTACTCATCAAACTTTAAAACCTAAGGTAAGAAGACTAAGGATGAGAAAGAATTTAAAGAGTGCAAAATCTATTTCATTTGGTAAATTAATATGAATGAGATCTGCTCCCTTTTCAGAAACAAAAGTTCCTTGCCCTGAGCCCCACCTTAAAGTTTGACCGATTGACTTTTATAAACCTTTGGCTAAAAATGTTTGCAAAAAAAAGAAAAAAGAAAAAAAAGGGATCAAATTTGTGCTCCAAATGAGAAGCCTCGTATGGGGATCTTATATCTCCCTACATTTCTTGAATAAGAAAGACGTTTTAATTTTGTCTTGGGTGATGAACCAATGGCTCAAATTTATGCATTTGCACTTTAATAAGTTAAAATTGAAATCGATAACCAATATATTATACTATTTGTTACGACTAAAAACATGTTATTGATCGATATGACCCTACCTTTGGAGCAGATTATTCGAAAATGTAGCATGTACACACTTTTGTAGTGATTGAGACAGATAAGCAGATTTGCGTACTCATACCCTCGTCTTTAACTCGAGTTGCACTTGAGTTCTCAAAGATAAAAGCTTCAAACTTGTTGATTAAGAAAACTCGATCCTTTATTTTAACTGATTAACTGATTATAATTATGTTACTATTTAAGGCACCATTTATCATTCATATAATTGAATTATAATACTGAAAAAGACGATTTAATATGAGGTGAGAGGGATTCTTGCTCCTGGAGTCGTACATAAGTCAGCTCCTTCAATTCTGCCTTCTGACTCGACTTATTCTATAAAATTTAACTTGGACTCGTAAAAAATGACTTATTAACATATATGGCTTAATGTACATTAATAATAATTATTATTGATTTATTAACTTTCTCATTCATATAGTCATCCTGTTCCGGATGATCATGCCTATACATAAATAAATGCACTGTCAAAGAATATAAATTGAAGAGTAAGCACACTCAGGATTCTATCAATGATCATAATAATAATTACAATCGTCAATTTACAAATGTTTTATTTCATTTCGTAAGGTTTTATTTTAATACCATAATATTGTAATATTCTCCATTCCAATTAGGTACAACAGGATGTTATGGACTGTTGAATCAAAAGTATTGAACAAAATGCTTCGAGCAATTTCTTATTTCGTATTTATTTATTTATTTATATTGTGCATTTGTATTGACTCTAAGTATACATATAAGTACTTAGAGATTACAAAGTGATCATCTCAATATTATTTGAAAAGCATATGTATTAAGGATATATTTAAGTGATTCACTTACACATCATTAAGACTCATTGTTCCGTGAATAACAGAGTAAATAGTAGACTTTTTTGTATACTCGAATTAGGTATAAATACAATATATATCTATATACAATTGTTTCAATCCATCCTTTACAAAGAGTCAATTTTATCATTACCATTTGTGTCTCATCAGAACAAATTTCAATGACTCAGATGTGTTCACGTACCTTTTTTTGTAGTCAAAGTTGTATTCACATCTTTTGTCAATCTATTGACAATAGTTTCATATATATATATATATGTAAATATATATGATACTCAATTACATATGTGTCCAGGTATAACTCTTTATGTAAAACTCATAGTTTGTAAAATAAATCCCATTATCAAAAAAGTCAAAAAATATCAGATTCAGTGTTACAAAATGTCTCTTTGACACCTCATTTCAGCGACTATTTTTTTTTTTTTTTGGTGAGTCTTTAGTTTCGTTATTTTTTCATATAGCTAAGAAAAGTTGTTAGATAAGATTAAGGACTTTGTTATTAGATATAAACAAGCCCTTCATAAATGATCTTTACTATTTATGTAGTATCTGGATGTACAAAGTCTTCCTTGTTGTTGATGAATAATGATCCATCTTCCTGACATTGGATTAGAAACTGCATCCCAAATTCAGCATTGTCAGTATTATGTGCATCCTTCAAAATTGCAATCTTGAATTTAGAGATATGTTTTACGTCTTTTATTTGCATAATATCTTATCTTAAAGGAAAACGCTCTCTCATTTGAATAATTCAATCCCAATTTATTTTGTTACTTGATAGAGTAGCTTATGTTCTTCTGAAACAAAAAAAGGATCTCTCGTCTATAAAATCATCATTGGGAGGATAATTATTAATTATTATTTGAGATGTTTCATTGTATCTAACAATAAATAATCGTAGATGGCATTCTTCCACTGACATCAAAATATATCAGCTGTTTTATTAGTGGTCTGAACGTTGATGGATTGAACTCAAATAAGCTCTTGTTCAGCTGTAAATAATTTTCTTCAAACTAGTAAAGAATAATTTCACAGTTGGGAAGAATTGGTCAACTGATTGGTTTTGAAAATCACCTACTCCGACATAGTCAACTGGGTCTTTACATTACTGATGATATCAAGAATTTGAAAGGGCTTGAATAAATTCATTTTGTTCAGTATCTAATGAAGATTGGAAAAGTATGTTGCGAGAAAGATTTATTATCCTTGCAAAAATAATAGCTAATTTATTGGCTACACTCTATGTAACTGTGTTTCAATAAAGTTTTAATAGTAACAAAATATAAAAGTCTAATATTCCTATAATAATAAAGAGTAATAAATTTTTGTTTGACGGTCCCTTGATTGGTTGGTCCTATCGGTACAATCAAATATACAATAGTAGTTCACACTTTTTCCTTAAAAAAAAAAGAAACAAGTTTTTTATTCGCTTGAAATTCTTTATACCTCCAATATGGTGGACTTTCAAAATGAAAAATAATCTATAGCAAAGAATGAATTTAAGACTCGTAATCTCTACATTTATTTACTCATATTATTTACTAATTCAAATTTGGAATACATTGATAACAATCGATTCAAATATTCGTTGGAGAGACACATATGGATTTGGGGTTTCTTTTTCCATCTGATGGTCGATGGGAAATCATTTTGAATCTAGGTTATTTTAATACTGATGCAGCCGGACCAATCTCAGGGTTGTTTTATTTACTTTTAACAATTTATTTGGTTATTTAAATTTTCCTTCAAATTTAACAGAGATTATTTTTGCACTTTTAAAACAATTACGCTGGTGAATAGAAGTTCATAAAAAAATGGGCTGAAAAACATTTGAACATTGTTAATAGTTTTTATTATTTAAACTTTCTTGAATATCAATATCAACTTCCAATATTAGACATCGTGATTATTTATTATAGATATAATAATTATTGATTGATATAGCCGAATATAAATGGAGGAAGTCCATTTATTACATATAGTGGCCCAGTTTTTTTTGTTTTTTTAGTTCAACACTTAATTAACTTCCATATAAAAACAATTTCTCCCATTTAAATAGTATATGCAATTTCCATTCAGCAACGAAACATATTCTTGGATCATCTCCTGCTCGTAATTTAAATAAAACTTATAATTTAAGGCTTGTACATCGAGATTCTACTGCATTTATGAATGAAGTCATAGAATCCTGAAAATATTTCATTGATTTCTTTTCCACCCAATTTTCTTGAGAAATATCTACAAATATTTTATAGCTAAATTCTTATTATGAGGGCGTAATGGTATCATTGCTGGTGATTCCTATGTATTTGTAAGTCAACTGTCAATTTATTTATTGCTAATACCTCTTATTGGCAATCTTTCCAGATTGACCGATTTCCATAAGCTGAATCTTATTGTTTTGCTAGGCAAAAAATATAATCTAGTCGATAGCCAGAAAAATCAGCCTATAATTTCCATGATTTAACTAATGTTTGACGGATTTTTATTATTAATAAATCTATAAATCTGATCACTATTAATAGTATTGGTAATAACTTAAGATAAAAAAAAATCTTAGATACACTAAAGTCGATAATAAATTTAGAATTGAGGTATCAATTTTTTTTTGAATGAAATGTAAAAAGCCAAAACACCACTAGATATAAATATATATGAAGTTATTATTATTTTTTTCTGTCAAATCATATTTAATAAATGTTTAGATTGAAATGGTATAGAAATATTCAAAACGAGATAAACAGATATGTGTCTAGTCAAAAAGAAACCAAATTTATCTGAAATATTTCAATAATGAGTTAGAACTGCTATCATACTCTTGAAGACATTCTCTTTCGTTTGTACAGTACAGAATAAAAAACATATTGTACTTTTGCCTATGTTGTTACTATTACTATGATTCATGGTGAGGATGATAGCGGATTAAATTGATTCTTAATAGTTCTTAAACAAATGAACAGATGGTTTTAGCCAACTGCAACTAAATAAATCTCTGGGGCTATGAAAAGGATGGACGTTCTTTGTGGGATCATATACGCTCCATGTGTAGTCGACACATTTATCCGATTGCTCTGTTGGATAAAAAACAACAATCCTTGCTCTCTCGATATAAAGTTACATTTTAGCAAAAACCGTGCGGTATAGGTCTTAAATTACTTCGAAATATTTGACCGTTATATTTATGAAGTAAAAAAACTGTAAAGTGGATTTTCTCCTCTCCAATATTTGAAAAAAAAACTTGCCTTCTTGTTGACGCGACACATATGTTCAAATAAATTAAGTTTTTTTCATCAATTTAATGTTAAGATTAAGTGATCTTTAACTGAATTATAATCTATTTATAGAAATCTGGTAACTCTGACCATTGGTATTTGACGATTGATCTGTTGAATTCAAATCATTCCTCATAGAACTGTGAATATTCGGTCCATTAAATATGTAGATAATTACACATGTATGTATAGTTCCCCTGTTGGAGAGAACAAAATATGATTGGCCAACTTCCATTTAAATTAGAACCTGTTAGGGTTGATAAACACAATCAAGATTGCTACGTGCTCGACTCTTGAGACTGCGTAAATTCCCTTCATTTAAAAGTAGGCAAGAATAGACAAAGACGATATGGATCGGAGTATAAGTACTTACATGTCTAAATATCCACTTATACATATACCAATATTATTCTTTTTAATTGTCTGTATGTTCAAAATATAAAGAATAAAACGACATGAGACTTGCATACTCACATACGATTCCTTTATACTATATGTATGTAGATATGGTTGAGTAACGGAAATGATGCAAATCAACAAAACATGGAATACATGTATGTATACAACAACACAAGACGATCAAGGTTCAAGGATAAACACTATCAAACAACCGGCCTGTTAAATAGCAAGAAAGAAATCCGTAACCCTATATTGAAAGGGACTTGGAGAATAATCCTAATTTATAATCTCTCTTTGTACCGACAAGGAAACAAAAGGATGGGATTGTTCTTATTAATTAATAGATTAAATGACTTGATTAAGTATGCAAATCTAAACTTCTAGTAATTAAATTACTTATATTTATTTCAGTGTTTAAACGATTAAACACTTATATATTTTTGAGGGACTTCCGGTTCTCGACATCAACAAACAACAAGGTAATGTGTTCACCAGATATTTTAATATTATGAAATCTCAGGATGATGCATATCTATGATAATAGAAGTTCTAAAGACTCACTGAATAGGAGTGACCAAATTTATTTTAATTTAGTATCAAGTTGTTGACCCCAAGTACGAGTCAAGACTTTAAAGCTCTAGTTCAAATCAAGTATCAATACTTTTCAGTTAACGTCAAAGTCAAGGTTTGAACTTATACACATGTATACTCAGATGTACAGAATGATAACAAAGGCATTTTTTTGTTATATAAGTATTTGATCTGAAGATATAATTAGCACTAATTTAAGGCAATGTTACTCGATATAATGTTATTGAAGAGGTCCTGTAACTGAGTACAGGCATGTAAATAATTTTCAAATATGCCATAAGTCAAAGGTAATTATTTTGCCACAACTTTGGAAACAGATAACTCCATGACTTGAATCAATTTTCTGGCACACACCTCTAATCAAACGGAGGGGCTCAAGTTGAGTCTTAAGTTGTTACACATGCACAAGTCCCAATTGAGTCATCAAGTCATCTCTGTTTGTTTAAATTATCCATGCAAAAACAACGTTAATGAGTAAGGACACACATAATTATATTGTTAGTATAAAGGTGTACTCAATAATGACTTCATTAATGGCAGTATCAAGTTGCATCTATACTTGAACATAATATATGTATTTTTAAAAGGTCACACCTATCTAAAGAGAGGAGATAATACCTACTTTTGGATTATGATAGCAATAAATAGGGACCTAACTATAATTAGATATTATCTCTCTGATTATAACGATAAGGACTCTCAGAACCAACGTTTGTGACTTAAATAATTACTCCTTGATTCATTGCATAACTCTGTAATTACCTTTATGCATCATATTTTTGATGACAAATTTAATTGAGTTAGTGAAAAAGAGACTTCAAAAAACACTTTAAGATACTTTAAAAATTATTCAACTACTCAGTCAGTTAATCAATTTAAAGAGGACAGGAAAACATATTTAATCAAAAAAATTATATAATTTGTATATATGTATGTATAATTGATTGCTTAAAGTTGAACAAAGAGATTTAAAGCAATGATGAGCTCTTTTTTTATATTGTTAAATCAAAAGTAAAAACGTTCATTTTTATGCTTTTATGCACGCAATCATGCAACATATCATCATTTATCGGCATAAATACTTACGTCTGTACATGGTGTGTTTTAAACAGTGGAATAGAATCAAGAGCCCCCTGATATTTTTTGATAAACAATAGCAAATGAAAAGTTCCCTGATGATGCTACCATCAATATTTGATAGAAATTCTTCAGAGGTTAGTAACTGCTACTTCGAGTTTAACCAACCAACGTTCCAAAGAACAACAAGTGGCAAGAAAATTAACAGCTATCGATGTTATAGAAATACTATTTTGATACTTATGATGATACGAGGCGATCTATATTATGTCTCTCAACCTTTCCTTCTATGAGAGAAAGAGAGAGAGAGAAAAAAACAAACAAACCCAAAATCAGTGAGTATTCACGACGAGCTTTTTTGTCCACTCGCAACCTTGACTCACAACAGGGAAAGGAAAATTTTGGAAAAACAACAACTGGTAGCTGCTATCCTTCTGTATTTTCCTTGTTGCCAACTTTTTAATATTGAGTAGAGTTATTATTTAGATATACTATACATTTACACATTTTACCCATTTATAAATCAATCGTTAATACTTGTATATATTTATATTGTATATACAAAAAATGGGCGCGCAATTTAATGTATTTTTATATATCAATATCATAAATAATAATAATTCCCTTTTTGAGTTCATAACACGTAGAGTCAGCTGATTTAAATTATAGGAGTCAACTGATGAAAAACAGCTGAAAGGAGAATACATTGTGCTTTGATTATCCCGAAAAGCTCGTTGAGATATATTCAGTCTATTATTCTCAACTGTGATACTATTTTTCATTTAATAAAAATATTAATAATAGGAAATTGTTTGCAACATAACTAGAGCTAATTGGTGTACAATTCATTCATCTCCCTTCAATCAAAGCTTGAATCTTAGACAAATTGAAAGCTAGCAAAAAACAGAGTGTTCATTGAAGTTTCAAACACTTTCTTGTTTAAAAAGGTTAGCCATTATTAGAGTCTGGAAACCGTTGATCCATTTACCTACACATACAATACATTACAATTGGCACTAGGCTTCATTATTATGGAGTACATATGTACACTGCATTCGATGAGGAAATCCTGTTTGACTCCAAGATTAGAATTTGTCGACACATTGATTCTTTATATTATGTTCATATATTCAAATTACTCTAATTCTTCAATCCCTATAAATTCTTCTTTTATCTCTTTTGATGATGGATTTCGTATACATTATTGTGTGTACATATAATGTATATACATAGATGTATTATTTTGTAGTTACATGCCTCACTCTGCCACGACATGTTCCCTATAATAAATCATGAATTATAACACTTACGTACATTAGGTAGTTATGGTTGTGCATATTATGTATATTGGCAATCATTTCCAAAGTAATTGTCAAATTACCAACATTTTTTCCTATTGCCTTGAGGCTCAATATTACATTTTTTTTTCATTAAAAGCTACTTCTTTGTAAATATTATCATAAGGTAACAGATATAGACTTCACAATATGTATTAGTATAGACATGATCTTACAAAACATCGTCACGCCAAAAAGGACTCCGTTCTCAAGTGGACATTTTTGTTTTTCTCTTTTAGGCTTAAAATATTTTTTAAAAAAAGATGAATATTTGTGGGATCTTTGATACAACAATGACATGCTATCAAGCACAAAGGGCTCTACTACATACATTCATTTACTATCTCATCCCACTCATAGGGCGTCCCTTGTTGTCATTGACTACATAACTCCTTGTATACTGTACCTCTTTCTATCACTCCAAACTCCCTTGAATATGTCTTGATATAAACTGTGCATGTGTTGTATGCACATATTATTACAAAGAACAATGAAGAACAACCATTCTCTGTTGTCCTCAAGCGACGCACCAATATCCATTGGTTCTCTCAACCTTTCCTCACAAAAGAGAAAGAATTCAGACCCAAAAATTACAAGGTAGATATGAAGTTAGTGAGTTACGTCACTACAATGTAGATAGTAATAGTAGATAATTATTAACTGCATAATAAGAAATTATTATTTGAACTCAATGCTTATATGTAATTATAAGCAGGGCTATACAAATCAACAGCTGCCGACCAAAAAGTATATAGGAGTAATTGATGTTTTAGCTTTGGGGATATACCATTCCGAAGCAGCAGCATGGCTATTCCAAATAACAAAAAAGCCAATGAAAATTATTATATGTATATATATATATATATGTACCTATGCGTGAGTCAGTCAGTTGTGCCGGAATGGGTTTGGTAGGGGGAGGGGAGCGAATTCACTATTCATAACCTCTCAAATTAAACTATGACCAAAACCTCAAAATCTTTTTTTTTCTTCTTCAAAAATTGGAGATGGGGGGGGGGGGGGGGTCACGCATTGGCCCCTATGGAGTCAGATATACAAAGATCTATGTAAAAGTTGTTGAATAAACTGTATAGAAAGATCTTCTGAACCATCCAATTATCCTACGATGCAAGGATCAATTTTTGCGTATCTATGAGAAAAAATATACAAAAAGAGTCGGTCAAAAAGGGTTTGATTCTTTTGATATTAGGTAGTGAGTGAAAGAATGTCGCCTCCTGAACTCCCAAGGAAGGACTCCAAACTGTAAAAAAGGTATCTGTCGAAGATTTTGAGGTCCTGTTGAGAACGTATGATTCGATGAAATCAATCCCAGAGTATAACTACATAGATATTATAGTGAGTTTAAATAATATAAACAAAAAAAACATATGACGGTTTTTCAACAAATATTTACGACACACCTTGTTCATAGATGCATAAACACAAGTGGAGATTGATTTTTGTTTAACCTTTAACTAATTTTCCTTATCTATGTAACATACATACATAAATACAATATCCCAATAAGATTAGTAGTCAAAAAGCTTAGACCATCATTTTAACTTCCCTTTGTGAATTTAGGAAACGGATTTGAATTTTTTAATACAATCCAAATAAATCAAGGGTGGTTCATTGTTTGTACACTTAAATAAAGAATCAATCATTCACAATATATACCAGACTGTTTGAAACTCTTACGAAGAAACATTTTATTTTTTTTGCCTGTAAATTTTAGATTTTAATACTAAATCACCATGAAATGAAAATACCATAGAGTAAGAAAACCCGGACTCAACGTTGTAGATTCATTTAATTTTGAAATTTGTTCAAAAGGTCATTATAAATTATAAATAATACAAAGATTTTTAGGAGTTCCAGATAAAATTAGATACTTTAGATACAGAATCCGCCGGCTTCTTTCGTCAAAACAGATATATGTACGTTTCAAACAACGAAGTGACATCTAATTTGTCTGTATGTGTCAATTCATTTTTGTCCAATTTTATGTTATACTCCAAGAGTTTCATAAAAATTTATTTTGAACAAATTATAGACACCCTCACGCTTGGGGTAGAAAAATCAGTAGCCTAAGCTTTAAGAAATAATGGAGTTAGCAGCTTTTACATCATCATGGAATCCTTTATCTTGCTCTATTTTGGCGTGAATCCCTGTCCAAAAAGTTCCATCGATGATTTTAGTAATTACTTATTAAAGCTTAGATACCTCAAAGATCAGGTAAAGGCCCAAAATCTAAATAGCTAAGATTTTGTATTAAATAAGCTTTTACAGAAATGCCAAGAGTACATATAGTATGTACAGATTTACAGACACGTTGGAAGGAAAAAAGTAGCCAAGTGCTCTTTGGGAATCCCTTTTTTTGAAGTCTACAAATATGTATTATAAGATCATAATTAGTCATTAATAGAACGTTTAAAAAGTATTAAAACAAAAAAATAATCAGTAAGTTTATTTCAGCTTCTTGATCTCTTAAAGGATTAATTGATTATTTAATTATCTAGATCGACTTGGTAAATTCTAATCAAATTTAGTGCATGAAGAAATATGCGTTATTTATTCAAAGTGCAAACATTAAATGTATTTTATTGTTGTTCTTTGCACACATTTTACTCTTTGATTAGATCTTTTCCTTATATGAGTTATAAATATATCGATCCTATTATTTGTAAAGCCTAAAATAGAGACAAAATAACTTCCTTGGTAAAATGGAGGGGCTTGCCCATGATTGTAAGTACTTATATCATACATATGTACTTGTATATCATGCATTTATCTCAAGTGTATAGCTACAAGCAATGAAATTATATGCAAGTATAAATTATACAATCAAAATGTTATGCATGTACTCTGGAATTTGACTATCTACAGATTCAAATATCTAGAATAGAGCAATTGTGCTCAAAATTACTTCATAATATGAGTAAATAAAATGCTTTCAAGTATTCAATATTAGATTATATAGGAATGAATAATGATATTTGCTACGTAAAACTTAATGTGATTTCTTAAATTATTCTTCGATCATTTTACATCTTATTAAACTTATTTCTTTTTATTCTTTTTTTTATATACATATATGTAGATTAATCCCCGCATTAACTCTCCTACATCCTTGGAATCCCTCCTTTTAAATTTTTATAGTTTAAACATAACCACAAACTCCTGGAAGAGTCATATATTGATTTATTAATTTGAATCTATGTATATATAACAACAATGAAAAACAGGATTGAACATTTTAATCGATTTATCATTTAATTCGACATAGTTAACTGACGTTTATTTAGCTTCTTCAATGATCGTATTGATAGATAAATCATAGTGTTGAGGTTGCAAGTAAGGATCTTTTATAGTTCCGAAACACTCTCAAACGAAAATTATATCAATGAAAACACAAAAGGAGTATAATCAAGGACAATGAATACTAAGTTGTGAAGATATTATTGATAAAGGTAATGCTTTAGGCATATAATTAAGAAAAATAATAATTGAAAAGTGACACAACTAACTAGATGATTAATTGCTGAATGGATAAAAAAATTGATTCTTCCTAATATTTTTCAAGATTTCATACATCCATACCACTCAAATACACCAAATATTAGAATAAGCCCTTTCCGTCATTCATTTTATAATAATAATTTCTTCAGCCATCGAAAAATATCCAAAAATACTTGAATATTATTTGAAATTCTAAAAAAATAAAATCAATTCCTTAGAAAAAATAAAAAATCGTAACAATTCATAAAATATGAACCTCGAAACCTTTTGCTAATTTTAAGCAAGTATGTTTTTCTGCTCATCTCATCATACTAATGGGTAAGTATTCATTTTAATTCTAATTCTAAATTTAACTTTTTATATTTATAAATAGTATATGTAATATTATCTGTTCGATTCGAAATCATATTTTTGAAGGAAAGGAAAAAACAATTTATTATTTTGCTTTTCGTATTGAGATCGTTAGATTTTGTTCAAGTCAAATATCACAAAAAATAATGGGATTAGCCAAAAATTTTACTATAATTCATATTTTATATATGTATATGAATGATTCATTATTCTTGATATCAAGAATTGTAGCAACCTGTTTGCCAAATCTCAATAAAATGATCGTTTTGTACTCTTATATATACGAGTAATTTACATAGCTGTAAAGTAACTTTTGAAAGTTATGTAAGGAGAAATTAGAACCTAAGTATGTCAAGGAATATTCATCATATTCCTCAATCTTTTCTACTACCGTCAATGATCCAATTTCAATGATTCAAATGCTACATATCTTCATAACCTCAACAGATTCCATGTGTTTTTTTTAGTGAACTGTCAATTTTCAACATTTTTTGTCCCATATTGTGTACTTAGTGTTTTAACCGTTGGTTGGTTGAATACGTATTAGCTATTGTTTAGCTTTGAAAAATTCACTTACTTAAGACCTTGTTGGAAAAATTGGTTAACTACGAGCAATGAATTTTGGATCTTTTTTTTTTCTTTTTCTTTTTCGAGGAAAGGTTGAGAGAGTCAATGAAGTTTGCTATGTGAAAAGGAATGATGAGTTCAAAATCAATTGATGGTTGACCCAATGCTCACGTATTCAAATTTCTCGAATTGTTGAACGTCCCTTACTTACTTACAATGGTATTCCCAAAATCTCAACAACTAGCATCAGCTGTCAGCTGTTGATTCTCTAGTTCTTTTGTTCTTTATTCTTCTTCTGAATGTTGATTGGTTCAACACGAATTAGCTATTTCTAAGCTGTGAATAATTTTCTACATGAACAATGTGTAGAATGAACTCCGAATATGGATCTGAATTGTCGATAGAACAATTGGTGGAAGGTTGTTCTTTGAACTAAGACTTGAATTTTGCCCATATCTTGAGTCAGAAAGTGAATATTAAGGGGGTTTAAATACATTGATTTATAGAGAACATGTAACATGGATTTCGATATCACTACCAGCCACTAGGGATTTGTAGATATAAATAACAGTTTTATGAATAGAAAAGGAAAAACACTTGATGTTTGAAATTAGGCTCATATTTTGTTAGACTGTCAAGTCTGGGAGCATCTCTCACTAATGGAATAATTAAAAAATACAGTTTTTTATTTATTTATCAATGTTTTAATGCAATTATAATCATCACTACCATAAGATCATTTCTAATGTAGACTTACAAAGCAGTAATACATTTTCTACCCTCTAAAATCAATGCAAACATGTTAGCTGATATTAACACAGAGTCTTTAATCTACATATATTGTCATAAGTGTCACTAACTCCTTTTCCCTAGAGATGGGTATTTTGTTGGACAAGAAGAATGTGAGACCTTCAAGCTATGAATTATGACAGTCTTCCCCAGTAAAAGGGTAAGAGAATAGCAGATATATTAAAACATCATGACAGCTGACATTACTTTCCTCCCAAACATTCATCAAAGTGTCAGGTCAAAGTGTCGCGATTTTTTTTTTTTTTTACATACAAACAGCGTTAACATTATTGCTATGGGGTATATCCTTCAATGTTTTCCTTTTCTAACCATAGGTAGACTGCTTTATATATTTCTGGCCTAGGCTACACTAAGTGTTGCCAGGTGCAATCTGACATTTCCATTGGTAAGTTTGACATTTTTGTAGCATAATCGTACACAGAATGGTTTGACGAACGATCATCATTTGTGTTGTTTAGAGTGACTTGAAAAAATTAATTTGGCAAAAAAAAATAAAATTAACTTGTGAACTTTTTCGTGTGATAATTTGCCACATCTTTCAACGTAAGACAATTATTTTTCCTTACAAAATGTTCAACCCTGGATATCCCTCAGTCCACACAGCGTTGCTCCAATAATATGTATTATTTTTGTCAGCTGTCAATTTTTTTACTTCATTTACAAATGGTTTAGTTAGCTTAAAGTCAATTTCTTGATGGAATATACTATATATTCAAGGGTCTGATTCTTTAAACCATAGACTACCCTTAAAAATCATGTGATTTATCTTTTTTTCACAATACAATGAACAAACATCATGAAAGTCTCTTATGGAAGCCCCTTTTAGGGTTCTCACCCTACTTTCCATAAATTATAGATTATGTTATGACTTATGTATATAAGTATATATATATATATATATATATATATATATATATAGATGATGTCACCTTTCCATGGGACGACTTTATTCATCTGGCCCAAATGCGTCTTGTGAACGGGACGTCAAAATTATGGAACCAATATAAGTCTTATTAGATACGATGAAGATAAGGACACAAGTGCTGAAAAATACACTGGTTATTTGAAGGACAAGAGTACATTAAATTTGATAAAAGAGCGTTCTTGCCGAAACTCTGAGTCAACTCTCAAGTCCTTAAATTTTAAGTCCGAGTCAAGTCTCAAGTAAACAAAAATAAGTCACAAAAAGGTCTCTTACATGTAAAATACTGGTTTTACTTATTAAAAAAAACTATTTTTGTCAAAGTAATTTGAAAATATTTTCGGGAAATGTTCAGTCTTTTGAGCCTGGGTGTTTGCACTCATAACCCAGATGACAATGTACAATAGAATTAAACAAGGAACAAGGTCACCATTCTAAATATAATTATAAATAGATTGATGAACAAATTTTAGAAAGTTGACTAAACATTTTAAGCCAAACAAATAAATATCATTATTTTGAAACAACTTGACTTGATGATAAATTGCTGAATGGATAAAAAAAGTATCTAGAATCTATTATGTATGTCATGAATGGAGACATTTGATTTGAAAGACTACTGATCTAGTGCACAAAATTGTACAACTTCTCCTTTATGTTAATTCCAAAAGCAATTAGTTTTTTTTAAATACACATACCTACATATTTCCAGACTATAATTACTTTTCTTGCAAGTCACACCTCAAGTTAATGAGGTCAAATAATTACTCATCCCAAGTTCCCTATAATATGATGCCCTGCCTAGTTCCTCAACAAACATTTTAGGGAAGTCAAGTTCACACTTCTGCTAAGTGAACTTGGATGAAAAACGAAACAAAACTACGCATTTATAATATGGTAAATGAACGGAAAATATTGATTCATCTACAAAGTATTGGAAAGAAAAGACACAACTCTGACTATTGAGCTAGCTCGCTTCACTCTTACCAACGCACCCAAGAGCAAAACGAAGTTCAAGTACCCTTGAGATAGTTTAAAATATGTCTTTAATGATGAAATTTGTAAGTATATTTTATACGGATTGGATATTTTACCCAATTACCCATCACATGAGCTATTACATATATGTATAATCCTTTTTATTAGCGTTGGACTACTCTAATAGGATAAAGGGAATAAAAGGATTGACGCATTCAACTCCTGAAAAAATAAAAATGTAATGGAATTTACGCAATGGCTTCTTAGATCTACATATGTAAGAAATCTTCGGGCGGTTTGACTGCATTTGTTTGTCCTTGGAAGTTAATTGAGCGTCGTCAAAAAAAAAAGAAAAAAAAGAAACCAAGGATATTACTACGCAATACGCATTATTGGGGGATTCCCTTGATTCATCACGGATATACATATCTACTAACAGATACTTTGTTCCGGGATGAGTAAAGGTGGGGTACCTTTTTTCATTGGAGGAAATAATAAGCACCTGATTAATGATGATGATCCCTTCATCAACAACAAAACTCCAAATATTTTCAAACAACTCCAAGAGAAAGTTTTAATTTCGCCTACGTTGTTAACGGGGTCTTTTGTATAGATAATAATGGTACACTCATCATCAAGTCACTACTGCCAACAGATACATACATTCCTAATACATGATATGTGTATATTTCAATAAGTAGCAATTACGCCTCACTTCAGAAGAAGTAGCTTCTCTCTCTCTCTCTCTCTAAAAGAAAAATGTAATTTAAAAGAAAGTGATGCAGTGCATAGTCTATTTAACTTTAGAATTGAACCATATATATTAAAGTAATGTTAGATATATTAAATAGTACTAAAGTATCACGTATGAGGGAGTTAGCAACAAAACCGGTGAAGAAGCAGTGAAGGAACAAACTATATAATATACGTATATCTTAATTTTTTACCCCCTTAAAAACTATACGATCCCTGACACGTTTTCAAATAATGCACTTTTATTAGAGTCATTTTTCAATTCACTAATTTAGGTACTTTCATGATACATGATATTCATCATCCTCAAATATGGACTCCTCGTTAGTTTTAAAGAACAAATTAACCACTAAGCAATATCTAAGAATCCGTAAGTAATAATAACTTCTTTTCTTTTTGTTTGTTTGTTTGTTTGTTAATCGTTCAGAGATATGGCTGTTTATAAATCGAATTTAGCTAAAACCCATTTAAGTATTTTTGGTAAAAAAAACACCTACTTTTCGCATGAGACAAGTTTAAGAGTATGTAATTACAAAAAAAGGCCAAAAAATCAAGGAGGAACCCAAGTGAAACTATGAATAGTGACCTTGAGTCCACCATAAATTGAGAGAAAATTAGGGCTCGTTGTTTTTCCGTTACTCTTTGATTTTTTCCATTGTTTGGCTCTTTTGTTTTCTACACGGGTTCTTTATTATTGTTATTATTATTATTATTATTTGTTTCCTATGTAACTGCTTTGGATGATGTGGAAGATGTTGCTGGAATCATACATAGATATGTAGTACATAGCGGGACTATGTACACAATATGTGTACACATGCCTACGTCCACTTAAGGGGTTCTTTGTTCTGTTTTTTTTCCTATGTGTGTTTTTATGATAAAAAATAAAGAGAGAAAAGAACAACACGAGAAATGCACTTTTATGGGCAATAATTATAATTATATTCTTAACAATAATTCTCATACAGATCATTAGAGTCTTGGCGCCAAGAGGATGAAAGGAAATATTCAAACATCTTTTTATATGTATACAAATTTGGATATCAGCTAAAGGGGTAAGACCCTTCTTGGCTCCTCTTCGACGGCAGTGGGTCTGAATCATTGCATGTGATTGAGACCCTAATTTTTTTTTATTTAAAAAAAAAAAATCTTTTTTGGCTCTCTCTTCCTCTCACAAATGGTTTGGTTTGTTTTTTTGAGAAAGTGAAAATAGAAATTTCAACGAGTACGTTTTGTTGTTGATTGTAGAACGCCATGTTTTTTTGATTTGTTTATTAATAAAGAAGAAAAATATTGTACCTAAATGAGAATTATGATCCATGGGGAATACAACAAATGGGATCCCATTACTACTATTTGTAGCTTCCCTATTACTATAGTCATTTAGAGAGCACAATATGAAAAATGATTCTTTTCTTTGTGATTCATGACGATGCGGATAATGGTGGTGGAGATTTCTTTTGTGTTTCTGGGTTGTACACGAAGCGTAGAGAGGAGGAAGAAAACGGGTTTCGCCTGCAAACTCACTTACTCTCGCTTCTTTTTTTTTATTTTTTATCCTAATTTCGAGGAATGGAAAGAAGAAAACAGAGCCAGCTCCTAGTTAATATATATTATGTACTATATATTCTCTACCAAAAAATAAAAACCAAGGTAAATTTCCGAATCATAAATAAAATATTTTTACTTTCTTGTACCGCCGGTTCTACAAATGATTTTAGTACATTTCTATCCTTCATTGGATACAGACAGACAAGTCGCATACATACAAATATTTTAAAAATACAAAAGGATCTCTTTAGAGCACACACACACACACACACTAAACCACACACACCAACCTATTTTCACTTTCGTTCATAGTATGCTCCTGTGAACCATGATTCTCTCGCAAATGAAAATTTTTGTACTTCTTCTCACACTTCATCTCGGAGCCGCTTTCAGCGATACTCCTCTCAGCTCCTCTGGATGGACACCTGTTGTAGGCTCTAAACTCGTGGATTTGCCCTCTGGTTACATTGAAGAACCACAAAGACCTGTACAAATTGCTCAAGAAGGTGTACCCAATGAGTCCCGAATCGGGATTGTTCAAGAGAGTGCACCTCAATCCCTTGAGAGTGTAGCTTCTCCTCCACGAGGAGGGATCGTTCGGGAAGAAGAGATTCAAGCTAGTCTCTCCCTTGGCGGTGGAAATAACATTCAATTCCAAAGAAAGCCCTCCTCTGTATCCGATGTTGCACCCTTCATCATTTATCCAGAGGGAACCTTTACATCCAGTAGCACATCAACATCCACTACAACCAGCACAACCACTTCTCCTCTTCCCCCACCCACTGAACCTCCATTTACAGGACGACCAGCTCTAAGGCCCAGACACCCTCTTCGTCCGCGACCAAGACCAAGTTTGGTTCCAAGTAGGTCCAGGCAGGCTCCTCCACCACAACAAATCCAACAAGGTCTTCCTCAAAGACCCAGACTTCCACCACCACCCAGGCCCAGACCCCCTATCAGACACAAAAGACCACCTATTCGAGGACCACCTCCACCAAAGAAGGGGATTTCTCTCCCTGGAGCAGGAATTGGCTCTTCAATCCAATGTTTCACTGAGGATGTTGCGGCAGACTACCGCTTATCCGATAAGAATTATATGCAATCTCAAATCAAATGCGTTCTGAATGAAGGACCATGCGACAAGGTCGGTGGAGCCATTAAGAGTAAGTGATTCTTTTAAATAATATCTGTGATATTTTCGGTACTATTATTATTTTTCTTCATTCAGGATTGGCTCCAGAGATCTTTAGAGGAAGATGTCCTCATCCCTGCAACCCGTGCAAAAAGAAACAAATTCAAAAAATCATGGCAAGAGTTTCCCAAGAGTATCCCTATGAATGGGCTCAAATGATCAAAGTTTTTGGTTAGTTTCAATTCTTCACTAAGACTTTCATACTGAATATCATTATTATTCTTATTATTATTGTGATAACTCATACCTGTATTTGAAAATATTGTAGTAAATGTAAAAACAAGAGAAAAAAAATCAAATTATAAATATTATTATTATAGATATATGTATGTATATGAAAGAGATTTAGAGTCTCGAACAAATAAAATGTGCTACATTGTCATTCCATGGTGTTTAGTTCATTTGGGTAGTAAATATCCGCCATTTTTTAAAAACCTAATCAGCTGTTGAATATGTTAGCCAATCAAAGAGTGTGCTTCTTAAATTTATGCTATTCATTGGTTAATATAAATAAATTATGGATTTGAAGTTAAGGTTAATCTTTTATTACGTAGATTACTGGGATGCATTATCATTTATCAATGAGTTGACGTACTCCAAAGTGACAATATATATTATAATACCATGCGTCATGTAAGTACATATATGTAGAAACAGACAATCAATCCAGTTGTCCTTAAAATTACCGTTTGACAACAACTAAGATAATAATAATAATAATATACGTAGTTCATTAAGCGTTTCCTTTCAAAACCTCTCAAATGTCAATATCGTCATTCCATCCCACGACTTTCCATTTTTAGATATTATATACCTACAATCTCGTAGGAACACATACTATATGATATGTATGACGCAAATGCCAATTTTACGCATTGTCTAGGAACTCACCTTTAATCCAATAGTCATTATTTACTTGGATATAAGGTTTACATAAATGAAAAACTAACAAAGGCTATAAAAATCTAATTCTCTTATTTCATAATAAAATTTATAGTCCTTAATAAATACAAATCTATAACAAGTATTCATGTAACACAAGTGTAAAGAAAAGATGAAATATTTAAAGTAATTCAAATGAACAAGCAAACAAACAAATCAATATCACAAGGTATATTATTAATTCATTAAAAAATATATTTTAACTAGCTAGGCGTTTTAGCGCTGGAATGGGGAGTAACTCCATTTGCAGAGGACGTTGGGCGTAGTTGAAGTGAGGATATAACAATGGATATCTGCTCCTCAGTAGGACATGCTATAATGATGCGCTCATCTTGAGTGAATTCATTCTTTGTCAATTGGTAGAAATTCATAAAAGTCGAGATTATATTATTCTAGGAGATAAATAAATAAATTGTCATTGAAACTCCTCCAACGAAATAAATAATAATACAAAAAAAAACAAAAAAACTTACCCTTATAGGCCTAAATAAAATAAACTCAGTCTCTGAGTTAGCCAAATACAATTGCATGGCTTTTTGAATCTCTGGCAAATGCTTCTTTAACTGTTTTTGACAAACGGATACTTTATCTTGAAGATCCTTAGCATTGGCCCATGGCTGTTCCCTCAATTTTCCAGAGGCCTTTACATTGGAATTATTTTTGAAATCCTCACACTGAGAGCAAAATAAGGGATTATCAGCAAAATAAACTTGTACAAAATAAGAAAGAAATTTGATGTATATTTACCTTGTCCAAAAAGGACTTGAGAGGACCAACAGACAAAACTGTAATGTGGTATATAAAGGATACACAAGCAGCCTTTAGTTTTTTATCCACCTCCTTACGAGAATCAACGTAGGTTTCTTTCACATCTGGAGTAGCGCCCTCAAGCATAAAGGCTAGTATGGCATTATTAGAACTTATTTCTAGAAAGTTTTTCGTGTTGCTAAGAATATTCATGGCTTTTGTCGTGAGGGTGGAAAAGTCGAGAGAGAGTTCTTTGACAGTAAAATCAACTTGAAAAGGAGCAATTTGTTCTCTTAAAATAAGCAAATGCTTGATTTCAAAGAGTTGACCATCAACTGGAGACTTATTGGGAGTCTGGGATATTAATGTTCTTGCTTCCGATATAGAATTGATGCAGGCGTTTAGAGCCTCTTGTGAAATCCCCTGGAATATTCCTCTTTCCAGGCAACGATAAAGTTTAGAAAGACAGAGGAGTGTTCTACGAAGTGGAGGATACCACATTCCATGAAGATCAGCGGGTGAACCTACGATCACATATAATAAACAATAATCCACCCCACATATGGTATATTATGTATTTAAAATAACACAAGTCAACAAAATTTGATTTATCAAAAATATTTTAGGTTTCATGTCTAACTTCGAACTTCTGACTAAAAAAAAAAATGATATAAAATCAGGATTGCTGCTAAATTAGACCCTTTAGAAGGAAATACTTTTTTTGTCAATGAACGCTTTAAATAAATTCCTTTAATTTAAAGACAAACGAAGAAACAAAGCCTGACCCCTTTCTAAACAAAACTCTAAAAAAGGGGTTTTTTTGACCTTTGCTTTACATTTTTTTTAGGATTTGAAAATATCCATATTTGGAATCATCATAAAACTTTAATTACAGATCCATGATTATCACATCAAGTACTACATGAATTAAGTATGAAACCTAAAAGATTTTATTGTTGTTGACTTTTGTAATTAATAATACTTTTCAAATTAATGTTGGCAACTTCAATTGACGTCGAGGAAACTGCAGATGAAGTCGAGAGCTTTCTCTGCCTTTTTTCTTCTTCCTCCCCAGAGTTCAACGAGGCAGCAATAGACCTCATCATTTCTAACTTTTCAGGATATGCCAAATCCCCTTTAGCTGGAACATAGCCGGAAATATCCGTTTGAATATAAATATAGGCTCTATAGACAAGTCTTTCTTGAATATCCTGGAGCAACTGAGACATGACTTTATGGAAGGAGTCTTTAAGATGGGAGTAGGTTTTCAATCCATTATTGATTTCTGAGCGCAAAATTCCCGTTATTTCACTTAGAGTCTCCAGATGTTGTAAATGAATGACGAGAGGGCGAAGATGATCATACAGAACCTGAGTTAAACTCTCCAAGTATTGGCTAAAAAAAAACATGATTTTATTGTAAAAAAAAAATAAAATAAAGAAGGAAGTTTTAGCAATCCCCATAGACTTACTTAAGTAAAGGAGTACTGCTACTGAAGAACCGATAATAAAGTTGATACTCGTCCTCACATATATGTAGCATAAAAGAGTATCCAGCTCTCATTAGTCCACAATGGTCTTTTACATGTTTGGAAGATAAATAAGTCACAGTTGACTGAATAGAAGGCATCAATAATCGATTTCGACAAGAGAAATAAACACTTTGACAATCAGCGAGTAAGGATTCGTAATGCTGCCACAAGGGGGAAGGTCCTTGATGACTTCCGTCTTCTGATTGATCTGAAACGTAACCCTTGGATGTCTTTGACTCAACTTGTTTCATTACATGAGACACCCTTGGAGCTAAAACACGAAACTTTCCATAAAATATCGTAAAAGCATTTCCATTGCCCTCTTCATTACTGTTGCTCAATGCAATAGCATTCGACGTTTTCTCAAGATTATTAGCAAAATATGTTTTAATCATATTCAAAGCACGTGACAAACAGGCTTGATATTTAACTTTGTAAATCTCATTTTGCTTAAATTCATTCTGGAATTGGGATAGTTAGAATTGTAGAGAAAACATGTATATGTTTTAAATGATTTAATTCCTACATGTTCATTAATAAACGTTAAACATTTGTCAATTTTTGAGAGGATCTCAATAAATTGATCTGAATTTACATTGATTGTAGGAGATGTTAATTTCATGGATATTTTATCTGCTTCTGTGTAGAAGACAAGGACTTGAGAGACATTATCACTCAGAGTGGAGAGCTGATTCTGTTTTCCAATCAAATGTTGACAGGCCTCGTGTAGAGAGTTACTCTTTGTTTCAACAAATTGATATTGATCTCCAAGATGCCTGAGAATGTCCAAACATGCCGACACCTGTAGAAGTAATAAAATGGAATGGAATAAAAGGAGCCACATGATTTTTTGTAAGGTCGGTATTATTTACTTGATCCATTAACTTTTGCGTTTCATTGATTCGTGCATCCAGACGCTTGAGATATCGTCTATAGGATGCATCCTCCGTATGTTGTAGACTCTTTTCTACATCATGGACCCACTCCAGAAACGCATGTCCGCTCTCCACACTTCGTCTTCCCTCACTCAGCTCCTTTACGGCTGGAAACATTGCATCAGAGTAGGACTCTGAAAAAGAAGTCTCTGATAAGGTAGCCTCGATGTCTTGAGGAATGCTCAGAGACTCTGTTTCTTCAGGAACACGCCGTGGATTGGGTTCGGAACTCATTAAACCGCTCAACTCAGAAAGGACCTCTCGTTGAAAGGAGGACACAGGGGCTAATGGGGAGTCCAGTCGTTCCCACCGTGAAAGAGTTGCTGCTTCTCCACGACGCGTCGACATCCTTTCGGAGATTTATAGTACAATGCTCCTATAATTAATAATGTAATTATATATAATAAAAAAAACTATTAGTCAAAATAATATACCTTTAAGCTTTATGAAATGACGAAGCAGTTCAATGACGTCATTGGCTTTTGACGTCATACGACAACTCATCGCTCGATCAGCAGCGCAGCTCAAACCGTTACACCTCCTTCCCCTCTGTCATATTTATATTACGAATTATAATAAAATATATTTTGTACAACGATTTGAATATAGTATTATTTTATATTGTTAAAGTTTCATTTCAATTCATTTGAAATACTACTTGAATATTATAAAAAAATGTATTTCACTCCTAATATTTGTTCCTCTTACTCTAAGTTATAGAAATGTTCCATTAATTATAATTAATGGAACATTTCTATTGGTATAAAAAATAAATGAGTTTGTTAAGAATACGATTGACATTAACAAAGACACTTCATGATTATTCCTTGTTCTCCACTTTAGACATATAGAAGGGGACTCAGTATTGAGAGATATAAACGGTAAACTAAGGGACTTTCAGTAATGTGATAGGTACATGAGTGTAAAAAAGTTGTCCATTCGAATGAGGATGTGTGTTAGTAGACTAGAAACGGCCATGAAGCGAGAGTCCAGTGTATACAAGAGCCGTCGTAGCGATATAAGCGATAACATCGGTTTAAATTTTGAGATGAATGTGTGAATGAGTTTCTTCCATACAAACATTGACTCCTCAATGGAGTCTTCATTTCTTTCCCCATTCTTGACTTAACAGCGATGTTTATTGTTAATCTGAAAAGGGAATTGTACTCAAAGATGATCCAAATGACAAATACTTTCTCATGAAGATGAATCTCTAATTTTATAAGACGTCGAAACTCCGATCCCGTCTTCTTCAAATTAAGGCGACTGATCCAGCATTCCTCAAAGCAGTTCCGTTCATATCCATGATGATGAAGATGAAGGGCACTGAGACATGACTCATCAAGGAACACTATTCCTTTCATAGGATATCCATGGCCCTGCAATCCCACTCTTTCCTCTGAGTTGCCTTGTAATTAAATAAGAGATCCATGTTTTTGAATTTGGTTATCTTCAGCTGATGTCAGAGTCTTCTTCTGCGCTCTACTACTACAGTCTATAGCACTTGTTTTTTATTAGATCTACCGTGAGTCTTAGATTTCTAGCGAATTTTTGCCCAAAATTGGATGAAAATTTACACACTTTGATTGACGATTTCTTCAAAATTAAAGGCTCTTATCGGGCGCTTGACATCTTGTTTTAAAGCTTTGGGTCTAATCTCTATAATGCATTCCTTATTAATCCATTTCATGCAATATTCAAGGAGTTATTTAAGTACAAAGGATTTCATCGACTTTTGGACCTACTCCGGCACCCTACGCCCCTAGGAGTCCTTTTAGGTCAAAACAAAGACTAGAAATGAAATCTCCATAAAAAATACTAGCCAATCATTATTTTTTAACGCTCAAAATGTGTATCTTTCTAGGCTTAAATTGAAGTTGAAGTTGGAAAATGGGCCAAAAAAGCTAAAAAAGTAGGGACCGATTTCTCGAAAACCATCGGACTCTCGAAAAAAAGAATTACAGATTTGAAATCAGTGAGCAAAACTGAATAACTTTTATTATACTTATACCCCAAAAGATTTTTGGCTGTTGACATGTGTTATTATGCTATTCATCACATAGGTCCCGGAGTAAGGATGCCCCATCCAGGAATTTAAGCTTTTTCTTTTATCCTGAATGACGCGTCCATCATTTAAGAAGTTGTTTTCAAATGTCAGCTTAATACTATTCCTCTGTTTTATTATAACTGGCTCTGATACATTAAACAATATTGAACAACAAGGATTTGTTGACGTTGTTACATCGTTTTACAGTATTCATTAATAGTTTAGTTTATAATTGATCAAGAAAGAGAAACATATATAGAGAAGATAGGGTGCCGTTGCAACAAGCCCTTTTACTTAATTTCCATAAAAGCTAGATATACAATCCACTAAACAATTCTATACTTTAATGAGGATTATTGACAAAAAAAAAATATCTGACATTTTTTACAACTTTTCTTTGAGACATTGGGTAAAAACTAATTTTGAGGGGCAGAAGTAACTTTTTGGAGAGTCAAACGTTTTATAATAATTGAGTCAATTTTTCATTGTTTCCGCTGTAACTCATATCATTTAAATTTTGAATTTATTTGTTATCACTTGATGTAATTTTTTAACATTCAAAATTCACTTATTGAAGAGTTATTTGAGAGAGTGTAACTTTCAGTAATAAGCTAAGGTCAGTTACAACAAGTATTGCAATTGTTTACGTATTGTTTACTCTTCTGGAATTTTTGTATCTAAAGATCACTGTGAATGTGGATTTTTTTTTTATATACTGGAGCTTTATAAGATTTTCAACTCTGATATTAATCAGTGAGATATAGTAAAAATTTTAAAATATCTTAACATTATGAAAGAATACATTAAAGACTAGTAATTATTTTAAACATCTTTATAAGTTTAATTATTTATTATTCAAAAGTATTCTTTAGTTTAATTTCCTTGATTTCTTCCTCGAACTCGATTTTTTGCAACCATCCCCGTTTACAACATTTGACAGATCGTATTCAAATACAAACTGTGGCATGACTCATGCCCTCGAGCATATAGAACATTACTCGATGTGCACTTTCAACTATTATTATTATTTTTTTTTTTTTTGGTTTTTTTTTTTTTTTTTGGGGGGGGGGGAGGGATAAGATGTATTTCTAAGACGATAAAATCCTACGAGCAGGGATATATGATTAGATAATTTGGATTAGAATCAAAGTACGTGTTGACTATGTACTGCTTCTGATGAACTAAAGATAAGAATATCGTCCAAATAACAAAAACAAATGAAGAATCATTTTACGAATTCCCGATCGTGAAATAATTTATTCATCAAGCGATGAAATGTTGGACCCAAATTATGAAGTCCTAACGGAGGTATGTTACGAAACAACTTGAATAGTCCAAAAGGAGTCGTAGTGGCAGCTTTTGTGTTGATGTTCCTTAGAAACTGGAGTATTATATTAGTTTGCACAAATCAATTTTTGTAGTATAGTCTATGGGATAGATATTGGAAATGTCGAAGAGGATATCTATTGGGAACTGTTATAGAATTCAATTTCCGGAAATCACAAACCATTATCCAAGTTTCTTCTTTATCTTTGCTTCAAGTAAAGAATCCAAAGCTTCCGTCCAAATATCAAAACAGATCTAAATGATTAAGTAGAAGTCCATTTCATTGAATTATTCTTCAATCCTCTTTGACTAAAAGAAGGTTGAACGATCATAATTGAGTTTTAGATAATCATATCATACAGTTGATCTCTCAATTCGCCTAATCCATTTAATTTGGATTTGGAAATTAAACCGGGAGTGATCAGGAGGGAACTATCAGAAATAAACTTGTGACGAATAACTTCTTTAGGGATTGTTCACAAAGACAATGTTTTTCAAGATCTATAATTTTTGATATAATATTTATGATATATTGTAGCAATGAAGGTTAAAAATTTTGTATCTTGAGAAATCCCACCAAACGGAAGACTGTCTATCTATTAACTTAATAGTTTATGCCAAAAAGTCCCCAAGTGTGACAAAACATTACATAATTTTGATATCCACGCGTTTACATGAATACACATAATATTATAAATATAATTTATTTTTTACTATTTTTATAACAAAATACAAAAAATAAGCATAAATTATAATGAATACATAATGGAGACAAACAAATACAAACATATATGATTAATAATAATACTCAATCAAAATGTTTGTGACTGCATTTTTCCAATTTAGCATGATCCTTTAATATCGTTTGCAATGTTTTTCACATTGATACTAAAAACAATGTTAATATGCTTAGCAAAAGGATATTCTCGGATCATCCATAATATACTTCTAAATGTATATAATTTTCAATACACAGAAATGAAGACATAGCATTTTGAATTTTTTATTTAAGGGACTTTAACTTTCAAACAAGATTTTAGATGTTTCTCCATTATACAAACTGAGATTTAAACAAAGTCAAAGAAATATACGAAAATATTTTTATGTAATCTTGACGTTCTCTTTTCCCCCCTTAATCCCTTTGATAAGTAATCATTTTATAACTTATAACTAAGGACTGTGAGTTGTAAGTCGTAACCAAACGTGCGTCGCATAAGAGCTCGAATGTAACTATGTAACTTTATTATAAGATAGGACTTACAGCTAGTGTTTAGTCTGAATATTTCTTCATTTTGAAGTTTTTACTAATCTATAGCATAAGTGTCTTGACCTGGTAAGGTGTGATGTAAGCTGGTTGCACATTTTTAACTTTGTGGGCCGTCAGAGTCTCCTGCTCAATATCCAGCAATTAATGAAGATATCCCTCTTTGTCAGGTAGAAAAGTATAAAGATAACTTTAGAAAAAGCAGTTCGTCAGACAGTCATTGAGAAACATCTTATAATAATATACTTGTCACTAAATTTAAAGAAAGAAAATAGTCTGAAAGCTGAGCTCAAGGAAATTAGGACTTATTAATCATGTCTCAGTGTCGCAACTTGTGAGACTAAGATGATACTAAAGACTGTCTTTTAGAGGGACAGAAGAGTGATAATTCTTCACTGAGACAAGTATTGGATAGAATAGAATCAAACATTTCCAACATGAATAACGTAATCCGGGAACTCAAAGATATCCCTAAGGAAACGACAGAGTCCTGAATGAACACTGGGTCAGATAAACTCAACCTCTCGTTCCTTGGAAATTCTTTCCCGGTCGTTAATTTCAATCAAGACGTTGATAAATCGAAATCCCCATACGTGTTGATACCTTTCAAATACATTGATAAAAAATCTCCTCTACCAAATAATGCGTTTCAAATGTCCGTTCAGTAGAAGTATTGTGTATGTCATCGACAATGGTGAAGAGCTCCAGATTTTAAAAGTTGGAAATAAAAAGTTGAAGGCCTTCACTAATGAAACTAGCAAGATGGTGACTGTAAATAACAATTTGAAAGTAAAGGCATACTTAGAAGAGTCTGGCGGCATATCCATTGAAGGATTGGATCTACTGAAATCACTAAAAAACGTAGAATTAAAGAGTACATCATCTCATCTCGTTCGTTTTTATACATTGTTCTGGCCAGTTGGAAATAAATATTGGTTTAACGAAAAAGAAAACCCGTTCATTTGATACTTGGATCTTCGAGTTTCATCTGAAGTTGATTGTCTATTATTCTGTAGAGGAGACTGAAAAGATTTATTTTATATATAAATTTATTATTTATATAAAAATAAAACTTTAACCCTTGAATTTGCCTCTTGACATTTCTCTTTTTGAATTCGTGGGTACTTAAATTAATCAATCCGAGACTATACACGAAGGCCAAACTCCTTTTTCATTCTCAAAACCTTTGTACCATAGTGGGTATGATTTGATTTCCATGTAATTTTGAACAGTTTCTGCTTACAAAAACTCTTTGAATTATCAGATCCAAAAAGAAACATATTTGTAACGATGAATCCCAGATTCTAGTTTTGTTAGTCTGAACTATAAACTGCTCAAGCCTTATGAATTTGATTATATTCCCAAACAAAAATGCACTAAGTTAGTGATGGTAAAACTATGACACGCCACGCTGGTGAAAAGCTGATAGGAAATTCTATCATGGTGTGGAACATTAATCATTCTTAAACCCTTCCATTTATTAGATATATATAGTTATACAATTATTATTAACATCACACAACGAGGTAAATAAAACAAAAAGAAAGTTTTTTGACACACCAACTGAAAAGTCTTGCCATGACTGCACTAGGTCATGTTTTAGAAAACATTTGTCAAATAGTACAATTCAAAATTAAGCATGTATCTCAAAATAATAGTGTTACAAGAGCAAACAGGATGCTTTCTCTAGGTATTTCACACAGTTTTGTGTGTGAGATAATCACACTGAACTTGAATTATACTTCAGGTAAATTCAAAATAAATGTGATGACTCGTTGTTTTTGTAACATAGGATTAAAATCCTGTCTATTTACATTTTATATGTAACATATATTTGGGTGAGGCTGATGATCCAACTTTGTTTAAGGGTTCTGACATTAAAATATAATATTTCCCAAGCTTTAAAACTAATCTTAAAAACGAAAATATTTCTTGGGCTCACGGTATCCATTATTCACATAAAATTGAAGATCTTTAAACTGTGTAATACACAGTATTTATATTAGAGAAATTGATGGATGTTTTTACTAAGCTTGAGTACGAGCTTTGAGGATTTTCAAATATATATCCATTCAAATTCGAACAATGAATTTTTTTTTAACCAAAGCTTGTTGAAAACATTTTAAAAATTATGAATGGGATCAAGCAATAAATAAGGAAATTTGTTTATCTACATCAAAAATATGTGATATAGGTACACTCAAGTTATGAGAGAACCTCCTGACAGTAAAATGGTTTAAAAACATACATATGCGACATAAGTGATGTCTTTTAAGGATAATAATAATTGGGTCATATCCAATAATTTTTTTTCTTCATTTTTTTTTGTGGCATTAAAGAAACCGCATCCTGACATGAAACTTTGCATCAGGGGTCTCAGACTCGCGGCCCCGGACGATAATTTGTGGCCTATCTTAATACGATAGATTAATGTTAGTGCGGCCCGTAAAAAATTGATAACACTTGTTGTGTGAGGAGCTGAATGAACCAATCACGGTTAGGTATATGGCTCTGGGGGGTGGGACATCGGCCGGACTGTCCGATGCTTCGCTCGCTCATTCATTCCTCCAATCAGCTGCGCGGAGGAGAAGCCTCTCACTCCACTCGGCGCCCTCAGTCCTCGATGCTGTCAGCTCAGAAATGAAGGAGGTGCTGTAATCTGTGATTCAGCGTCAATAACGCCATCACTGTCAAAATAAAAGAGAAGGTAAGATATGCCTTATTCAGAATAGTTCAGGTTTAATGTTATATTCTTGTTCAGAAAGTTGAAGGTTAAATAACTATAATTAATAATGACATTTGAAACTGAATAAAAATGATTAATTTCTCTAATCAGCCAGTCAGTCAATTAATATGTGGTTTTTTCAGTCGCCTGTATCTGCTGTATGATCATTTTCATATATTTATTTAATTCATTATTTTGTGTTAAAAATAAAGGTATTTGAAATGAACATTGGAATGTTTTATCAGCGCGGTTCTTGTGGAAATCCTGATGCGGCCCAGACTCACCCTACTCTGTAGTTAGGGGAACCCTTTTGATTGCTATTCCACTTTTCTCTATAACATTCGAATATTTTTTAAATATAGGTATACTTCATCAAAAATGAGTACAACTTCTATTCAAGTTTTCAGTCCTAGCTTGAAGGTAAGAAACCATTTGTTTTATCTCCGATTTTATTATGAAATTCTTTGATCGTTCATGAAGATAATTCATTATTCAAGAAAGAAGATAAGGTTAATTAGGTATAATGAGTCTTCAATTATCCTTATATAGAGGTGAGTATGAACTTTCCCATGAGCTCACTATAACCAATACCTATATAAGACAAAATACACCATCATCTTCCATATCTGACACATAATATATGTATAAATATAGCAAACTAATTAAATTTATAATTATGACAGGATTCTAGAGTCTTACCTTTAAAAAGAAACCTTTTACGTATATTGTACCATAAGACATCCAGCTTAAGTTTTCTATGTATGTATATTTCCTTGCTCGTACGACACTGATTAAGATTCTACTTAGTGCGGGGTTTTTTTTTTTTCATCAAGGAAGTCTTACAACAACCTAATGTGTTCTTAGCATATTTGATAAGATGAACAAAATCTCTAGTTATTGATTACCACTTATCAAAGGGCACGGGATTTTTTTATTCCTTTAAAGATTAAAGGGATACATATTTGAATCTCCAAAATGTCCTTCACCCCCCCCCCCCTCATTACAGCCAGGTGCACTACACATTTTTGGCATTTTTATAAAAATCAAATGTCCAGTCCTTTATATAATATTTTATAATTCAATCATAAATTTCATAATTTGATTTTTTGAGTGACTATATGATGATTTAGAACTCTTAACTCTAAACTCCCTCAAAAAATGAACTCCAATTATGACATACATAAACTCTCCCCTATTACTGGTTCTAACTCTACCTCTGGTTAATAACTTTCTAACTTTTGATTTGGATACAGAATCCTTCTTTTCCGTTTTGTTAGATTACTAAGAAAACAATAGACGAAAAATAAAATAGAAGATAATATTTAAACACGGACTGACTTTTTTCTAGATTACTTTTGAGAGTTTCCTTTCATAAATTATAATTAATTCTCCTAGTCATAAATTCTCTAAATTTTGAAAGGAAGGAAAACATAATACAGTGAGTGCTTAAAGTTATACGATTATCTCTCCAAGTTATTTGCACAAAAATTACAACGTGAGGCTGATGGAGGTAAAAACGAGGCTAATTAACTAAGGAAACTCTGAATAATCATTATCACACTCTCACTGACTGAGTATCTTTTGTAAGTCAAGACTCCAATATTATAAAAAATAAAGCAAACATTTCCTTATTCAATAGCAATTGTTTAAATCTGGTACAACAATTTAGAAATCCCATTACCTTTTACGAGGATACTTTTTACTCTTTCTCGTAGAAAACATTAGTTTTATAATAGTCATTTTGGTATATGGTGTAATGCGCTATGTTTGGTGTCTACTTTAAGTCAAGAAGCAGACATTAGAGCAATAAAAATAAATACATATAATATTTTGAAAGTGGAAAACATACATAAAAGACAATTAACCATATTTATTTAAAACTCAATACTGTCTACCCTATAATTGGCATATGTATTATTAGTATATCAAATACATTTGTATGTATATAAAATAAAACACATGTTAGAATTGCCCCTTTAAAGTATTTGTTTTTTGTTCCGAGTGTAGCAAGAGATTTATTTTATATGTATTTTTTTATGTTGATAAAGTATTGATTTTGTATGTACATAATATAAAAAATTGCAAGATAATTTATCAATACTTATACGATTATATAATGAACGAAATGATGACAGTATTACAAAATATTTGCCTATTTCAAAACATACATCTACAAAACATACCTACAATATAAACTAACATAGTGTATAGTCATATTATTAATAAAAATTATAAAGGAATTATTTAACAGTAAAGGTATTAATAGAAAATGTACCATTCTGAAGATATATATATATATATATATATATCGTATAACCAACAGGTATACCAAAAATGGATATATATTTACGTGCTTAATACTAACTCAAAATTAACTAAAAAAATGATTGAACAACACTTTTATAAAATGTTTCAAAAAATTGTGCAAACTTTAAGTACAACTGATATCGAAAATTAATATAGTGAACTTTACATGAAACTTATAAAGAAAGGCTAACAACAAGTGACATCAATGGAATTTATGAATTACATTTAATTAATTGTCTTTTATGTATGTTTTCCACTTTCAAATTATCCTGCGGGCCGGTTCCGGCCCACGGGCCGTATGTTTGAGATCCATGTTCTAGAGCAGCGTTTCTCAGCCTTTTTTCCCTTTCGGAACCCTCAAAATATATCCCATGTCTCACGGAACCCTTGCGCAAAAAATGATTAATACCATACTTTCTCATCTTATTTTCATCGTAGTTCAACGATTAATTAGTTCTCTTAAGAGCCTGGCTTAGCAATAGGTCACTATAAAAAAAGTCAAAATTCTGGTGACAAAATTTTACCACACTGTAGAAAAAGACTGAAAAGTGTAATAGCTTATATAATCTCATTTCTCTCGCGGAACCCTTAAAGACCGTCTGCGGAACCCTAGGGTTCCGTGGAACCCCGGTTGAGAAACGCTGTTCTAGAGAGTTGTAGAATTGTTTTTTAGCCACTATAATAACAGGTAATGTCAATCAAAACAGCAGTTATTTTCCCTTTACGGTGCATTGAAATGATCAAGCTCCTCTTGCCATCAGAGAGAGACAAATGGCTATAGCTTGGCTTCGCGGAGATTACATATCAACTCTTCTCAACAAACACAATGATCGGTACATTATTTTATTAATAGAAAAATTTGACGACTCAATTCACATATAACTTTGTTGATTTCAAGCAATTTCGACAGTTTCATAGTTTTAGTTATGAATAACTTTGTACGTTCAATGCTAACTAAACATTAGATTATTTTTCTTTGGGCAATGCTCCACCTCCGGCAAATTTTCTAGTAGTAAAAAAAAATTGTGTTTACTGTTAAAAGGTAGAAAATAATTTCCTCAGATCCCAAATGTTGGCATATCGAAACCTTCTAATATGATATAGACAATGATGATGAATAATGAGATTTGTTAAAATAAATACACGCATATATTTATTTTAAAATGCTTGCAGTCAACTTTTCTAGAGTTGTACTTTATGTAACTTATAAACTTCATTTAAAAAAAAAAAAGAATACAACATAAGGATTTGAAATTAATTAACATCAACGCTTGGATTTGAACAAATAAAAACACCCATACTTTTTCATATTTTAAAATCAAATTACTTTCATATAAGTACATACATAAATAAATTATGTTCATATATCTATAATAAATCAGAGAGAATTTTTTATTTTTTTACAAATTAGATTTTTCTTTAAAAATGTAGAATCAAGATACTCATTGTGAGTAAAGAAAAAAACCTGGATGTTGTGTTCAATCAATATTTCAATAAATAACATACTACATGGAGGTGCATTAGTCAAATTCAAGAACATTCAAATACATTTCCTGTGTGAGCAAGTATGCTCTGTTTCAGTACTTAGACTCATTACCTTCAATATATTACATATATGTAATATGTTAGACTCTTAGTAGCAAAAAAATTTCTCTCCATGTCAATTACAGATGTACAACCTTTTCAATGGTTGGATAAAACGATTGAAAATGATCAAGGGTTACTCGTATAACCGTTTGCATTCCCTTGTTTGATTATATATCTCTAGAAAACAAAAATATTGAGTTGATCAGGTAACATTTGGATGGCTTTGGTCAACATCTAATCAACAAAGCGAGTAATACGACCCTCCTTTCGTAGGTTCTGTAGAGGTACATCACTTCATTTTCCAAGAGTAAGATAATGGAATCAGAACAATATGTTGCAATAGTTGTTGTATTGGGATAATTTAATATAGAGCTGGGCAGTATAAAGAATCACTATGATTAAGTGTAACACCTTCAACAGAGAGTAAATGACAAGGGAAGGGGTGAATATACGAGAGATAATAATAATTGTCTAATAGACACATATGTGTCAAGTCAACAAGAAAGCAAGTTTATTTTCAAATATTGAAAAGGAGAAAATCCACTTTTAAGTAGTTTTTTACTTCATAAATACAACGACCAAATATTTAAGAGTCATTTTAAGACATGTACCGCACGGTTTTTGCTGAAGTGTCACTTTATATCTAGAAAGCAAAGATTGTTGTCTATCCAATAGAGCAATCGGATAAATATTACGACTGCACAAGGAGCCGATATGGTTCCTGAAAGAACGTCCATCTTTTTCTTTGATCCAGAGATTTATTTAGTGGGAGTTTGTTTTTTCCTATAAAACAGTAGAAATTAATGGAGTCATTATTTAATGAGCCCAAATATACTATTAATACAAACGAAAGAGTATATCTTCAAGAATATGAGTGCAGTTCACACTCATTTTTGACATATTTCAGAACAACTTGGTTTCTAGTTGACTTGACTGATATCTACTTTGTCTTTTATAATATTGCATTTGATTGTATACATTTGAATATATTTGGAAATATGTTCATTCATACATTCCAGTCGCAGAGATGTTACTTATTTTTTTGCAAGTTCTTTTATATTTATTTTACAAACAATACCTTTCTTATTTTATTGTTTACTCTCAAATTTCGTAATTTTTGAGATAGAAGATGTAAAAAAACAAAACACAAAACAATTTAAATTAAATCCCAGAATTAGAAAGCTCAGACAAACAATTCCCAAACAAGCGCTCATTTATCATCAACATATCATAAAATTTTTTCATTTCCTTGAGTCTAAATTGCTCCTAGTAAAGACATAATTACTCTTCTCCACTAACAATTCCATGCTTCGTGGTGATTGCAATCATCAAACAGTTTAATTTAAATATGTATTTAGGTATATAAGGGGTGTTCACATTGCAAATTTTCGTGATTTAATAACAAGGGTCACAATTAATATATGACACGTTATTTAATTAATATCTGTGAATTAGTTTATATGTTGTATTTCGTTTTAAAGCTATTTACAAACACGTTAAACAAAAGTATTTTTGTCACAATTTTCTCATGAATTTGAGATCTTTTTTATGGTACAATGGCAAAAAGTTGAGATAGTGTTGAATTTAAGGAAGGAAAGAAAAAATTGCGGATGGTGCCACTGTCTGGATAGTCAAATTTAATTCAGTTTTCTTTGTATCATGGAAGCGAAATTGATATGTAGTTTCATTTCCAATAAATTATCATTAAGAAAATCCAAATTCCTTTCAGTTCTCTCTCTATTTATATTTGTTATTATTGAGTATCATTTAATAATAATTAATTAATTAATATTGTCTATAACAATCGGCAATAAAATGAAACAGATAATAACTCCACAAAATTACAATTTGATTAATTGTAATTCTTTATTTCATAGTAGGGATATTTACTTAAAATATGGAAAAATTGTATCCAGGTAATGATCAAGGATCAAACCACAGAAAAAAGAAAGAAACAGTTGACAAAAAATAATATTTTTCAACAATATGGTGAAATTAAAAGAAAGTTGCAAAAAGGGAATTTTTTGTTTTTTTATTAAATATTGAATGACTCTAATTGTATCCATTTCAAAGCATAAAAAAAGGACCTTCTTAAAATGTTCATATGTTATTGCCTATAGCTTACAAACGAGGCGTACAAAATTTGGATCTTTGATATAATCTGTTCAATGATATTTCAATTTGCTCTCATTTTGATACAAGTTGAAAAAAAACCCTTCCAACTAATATGAACCAATCATTGAATTGTAAAGCAAAAATAGATTTGAAATGGGAAGACATTCCTGACATATATTTATCATAGGGCCTGCAATATCTTGAATTTAAATATAATATTTTTAAATACAATTCTATTTCAAAGGAAATTCATTGATTATATGAAAAGATCACAATAATATCTTTGGTATACTAATTGTATACACTTAGGAATGTAAATAATATGCAAATGGGGTGTGTAAAATAAAAAGAAAGAGAAAATCAACCTGGTAACTATGACAATTTGATGAATATTGAGAGGGAAGCAACTTGAGCTGTCATGACGTCTTACTGAGCTACAAGCTGCTATTCTCCATTATATATGTATACAAATGAAGACATCAATAATTAACAATAACATTATGTATGTATACCAAAGATGAGAGGCAGAAAATTAACTGAAATTAATGTCAGGAAATTATATATTTTTAACTAATAATCAAGTATACGAGGACTTGAGCCCTTTTTATTTACATTTTATTTGCTTTATTAAACTTAATGCATGTATTCCTTCATGCGGGATCGTTACAATCAGGTAGATGTTCTCTCCTCAGTAATTAAGGAAAAAGCTTGGGAAAACAAAAAGGACTGTTCGAAGTGCCAACTCCACAAAATCTCGCACGTGGCATTTTGCATATAATTTACATTCCTATATATACTATACTACAATGAGAAATTACAGCTGAAAAATGATTGGGAAACAATGAGTTGCAGCGGGAATCCAAGTTGTACAAAGTATTTAAATCCGTAGTTAGAACACTATTTAGCCAGTAGATATGTGAATTCTTTTGAAATCCCAGGCAGTGTAAGTTTTCAGTTATTGAAAATGTCAGTTACCAACTTGTACATAAATTGGCATAATTCCTTCCTGTTTTGAAAAAAAAAAAAAATTCAAATGACCTTTGCAGGTTCGGCAGTGCTACCACCATAGTTTTTTTGAGTTCAAGGCCCCTCAGATTCCATAAGTTAAAAAAAACAACCATTATATATATCACATATACATAATATTATTAATTTCCTATGCAAAGATACTTTATTGAAGAGTTAGTCTCTCACCTGCACTAATCATTAATCACTAAGAGTTGATCATTTACATGGAGTTTTAATGAAAAATACAATATGAGTATGTGTATCACAGATTTATTTTATTTAATCAATACATTGTTAGAAGTAAGTAAGTAAGTAAGTAAGTTATAAAATTGGCCTATGTTCTCAGCATATTATACAGGAATATAATTTAAGTCTATTATATCAGTAACTACTTTATAAAAAAATAATGCCGATGAGTTGAGAAGGTGAGTAAAAAAAAACCAATGGAGAGAAGGAAGTATTTATATTTTAACGTAGAGATCCTTCAAGTGGAATAAGCAGGGTTTTTGATCTGCGTTCATTAAGGGAATATATATATATATGTATAAATATATGTCATCATTTATCTTGGGAGATTCGAATAAAATTTTATTTATGTAACATATTATTATATAAAGTTGGAGGGAATGAGTTTTTTTTTTTTTTTTTCTTAAAGAAATATTTTTTGTTTGTTTTGCTTTCAGCTCCGTATTCCGTCAGAGTTTCGATATATCCATGACATTTCCCCTAAATCCATCCCGATACTACTCTACCAGTCACTATGGAGCGATTAGTGGGATTAGCAGATGTTTCCTCCTCCTCTTGGGGGTCATTTTCATCGTCATTGACAGCGTCCTTTTCCAAAATCCTTGCGATTGGATCGTCCCCATCCTCACTTATATATGAATCTTGCTTAATGGCTTTGATTGGTGTTTTAGAGAATGCTTTCCCTGGTGGAGTGGAGCAGGGAACGAGGGTCTCTGATGGATTCCTCTGTTGATCCCTATCCCTCTCAAGCTTTTTGACATCCAATTTTAATTCCTTAACATCTGCTTGGTCGGAGATCCCCCCTGTTGAATGAACAGATTGTTTCACTTCTGCAGGAGTTTCAGGTTTCCCAATTGGAACAGGCTTTGGAGCTGAGGGTTTACCCGATTCTGTAGTTGTAAATGGCTTTGATGCAATGGATTTTATGCTTTCCTGAGGTGGTTTGGGTGCATTTGATTTGGTTGAAGTTACTGGAATGGGTTGAAGTATGGGGATTTGAGGGGGATTATTTTTCGTCTCAGATGCCTTTGAGGGTGATTTAGTGTATTTTTCGGAATTTAGGTCGATGAGAGTTGCTTGACTCCAGTCTTTTTTACTTTCCTCTTCAATTGGCTTGTGACATGAGCCCTCTTCAGCTATGGAAGGATATGAGGCTGTGCTTCTTAATAACACATTCGTCAATTTCTTTCCAACAATGGGCTTGTTAGAATTTTTCTCATCAATATTTTGAACAGTGGCCTCATTTTCATCCTTTTTCTTTGCCTCCTTTGTTTTAATTGCATACGACTTAAATTTAGCATAGGCCAATCGTGTGTGAGGAGTGTAGTCCCTCAGTTTCGGGTTGTAGTCAATGAGTTGATCGGGACTGAGCTTCTCAATATTTTCTAGTGAGCTTCCGCGTGCAAGTAGAGTTCTTCTAAAAGAATCTGCTCTCCGCTCTTGGAACTTTCTTGTTGATCCAATAGGATCTTCTGCAATCATTGATGTGGTGGAACTACGAGTACCCAGCTTATCCCTTTTCTCATTTTTATTACCAATGACTTTAGCAATGACTTTAAATATATCTGATCCTTTGTTCTTCTCATCTGCAAATGCTTCTTTAAGAATGGTGTCGACTGTTGCAATGTTGAATCCTTTTAAAACCCTTCGCTCCATTTGCTTGGCTCGACGGCCTGATACGAACATTTCTTGTAGATTAACTTCAGGGGTCTTAAAGTTGTTATTTTTTAGGATATCAATCATTTCATAGCGGAGTTTATTGATATCTTGACGGATTTCACTAACATCATCCTCAGTTACTGCAAATTCTTCAGTCTTCTTTTGTTCAGCAGTGATGTAACGACGAACAATGCATTTGATCACGTCACTAAGAAGAGCAAAAATGTACAAAGCCAACTTTAGTATTGACTTACCTAATAATATCATTAATTAATTATTATTACCTGTATCTTTTCCTTGCAACTTCTTTCTCCTTGTCCTTGGAGGGTTGCTGTTTACTTTGACAGCCTCCGAGCCGTAAAATAGACTTCATAGTTGGGATTATGTTGAATGGAGGTGGAACAGTTGCACCAGTCTCAAAATAAGAAATCCATAGCTTGGTTCGGGCAAATTTCCATTCCACGTCAGATTTCTCAGATATAATTTGATATGAGTTCGACATCATAGCAATTAACATGTTGAGAAGCACAATGATATTACAGATGGAATATGATCCAAACATTAAAAGAGCCCAAAATCGTGTAAACTCTTTTATTCCCGTGAGTTCAAAATCTGTGAGGGATACCATGCCAAAAGAAGCCCAAAACAAGGACTGAGATGTTTCAAAGAGATTTGCAAATCTTCGCCACACAACACAAGCTGTACCCTGATTCTTTAGGTCAGGAAGTCCTCCAGGAAGTGAGTAGCATTTGTTGTACTCTAAATCCGCATAGTACCAAAGAAGTTGATTCATTCCACATCCAAAAGCAAACATGACAAGAAGGTATAAAATAATGAATTTCAAGATATCTACAGCCATTCGCCCAAGAGAAATTTGAAGAGGTCCTAAATGAGGGTTGATTGAGAATATGTGCACCAATTTTAAGTAGCTTGAGATCATTCCAGCTCCAAATAAACCTGGAGGATATAATAAAAAATAAAAATAACATACGAATCCTTTGGCCAACGGCTAACGAATACCTTCAGCAATTAAATACGGATCGTAGGCATGCCATTCCTCACGAGGATAGTAAGGGTTAATACCCATACTCTCTTCCCGTTTGACAATGAAGTAGGCAGTAGCTCTCAGAATGATCCAACCAAGGAAACACATGTTTGTAAAACAATCAGCCAAATTCCACAGATCACAAATGTACTCCAGGAGTCCGTCCTCATAAATCTAGAATAAAGCAATTAGAGTGTCAACATGTCATATAAGAAAGCCCATAAATGACTTGCCTCCTTTATTTCCTTCCAAATAAGTGCAAAAACCCAAAATATTATAATACATTCTATTGGTGAGGGTAAAGATCCCCTTTCATGCTTCACCCAACCATCCACTATATCCAGCAGAGCCGGCATTTCAAAAAAATGACCAATAAATTTCAGAGTTAATCTTTCAAAGCGTTGAGAGGCTGCTGCGAGCAAGGTCAGAAAACAAAGGAAAGATGCTGAGTGACAAATGAACTTTACAAAAGGATTTTTCATAAAAACCCCCTTCTCTGAGGTCGGAGCAAGCATGTACATAATACAATAAATGGGAAACATAAGACCCAGTCGTCCAAGTTCAAAGGTTTGAGATATGACGTTCATTCGTCTCCAACCCGGGAGACCCTCATACCAAATGGTAGCAAGAAGCTGTTGAACATTGGGATGAGCCACAAATTCCTTTTGCTTACACTTAAGAGCTAGTTTAAGTCTTTCAAGGGTTTGCATCTCACCAGGGTCCCAAATATCTGCATCTAAGTCATAGTTTAACATGATTTCTAATTCATAGGATGTACGAGCATGATCCAGGAGATCCGTGGCAAATTTTTGTACCTAAAATCAAAAAATAAAATAAAATGTTTGAGGGAGTAATATAAAATGAAATTACTCAGAGATCAGCAACCTTTTGGAGTGAGAGGGCCAGATTGGCTATATCTATATAGAAATGAATTGTTTGATCTCAAGCCACTTTGTCAAAAAACAAACAAACATCAAACTTTAATTAGTTTGAAGCCAAATGCAGAGCTTCTCAAATGGTATGCCCTACTCCGTGGGGTGAGGGGCAAGAATCAGCTTCAATTCAACTGCGTCTTAATAGGCAGCTCAATCAACAGACAAAGTCTGAGAAGCACTGGTTTAATAAAATTTAATGTAAAGCAATAATTATATTGTTGAAGGGGAAGAATAAAACTCCTTGCAGGTGTTGCTGACCACTGCTCTATGTTATGTACTGTACCTGTCCTCTAAGTTCATTGAAATCCGAACTAAATTGTGACTCCATTTGTCGAAGTTTCTTTAGCTCTTCAGATAATTGAAATGCAGTTAAAATTGGATCTGTACTAGTGAGGGCTATTAATGATGGACTGGCTAAGGCTTTATAGGCGTTAATTCTGGAGAGGGAAAATCTAATAATGAAAGAAATAGAAATTGTTGTTATTGTTTTTTTTTGTTACCGTGATACTTATAATATACATATAATCCAAATGATTTGCTACATTAAAATTGAAGCAATGAGAAGAATCATTTTTACACCCTTTTTTTTTTTTTTGATAAGATGAAAAGTTTTTAAACAAATTATTATTACATATTTCCTGATATGCTCGACTACACCATGAGAAGAAAAAAAGATTAAAGAAAAGAAGGAGGTAGTGAAGGATTCTGAATCATTTAAATTCAAAGCACAATTAACCAATATGAAAGAAACGCAATCTATATAAATCTCTCCAATGATGCGTCTACTTCCTTCAACAAAAGAGGAAAGCAGATAACAAAGTGAAACGGAATTTGTAAGTATGTTGAACAATTGAACAAAATACGAATATGTTGTATAAAAAGACTTACCTCAAAGAATCCTCTTGAGAAGCCGTAATACAGGAATCACAGGAGCATTTCAGATCATGAGGAGTTGGAAGTGAGGCTCCACGGTCCAAGAGTATTTTCAATATTTCATAGTTATTTTTGTGGGCGGCTAAAATCAATGGAGTAATGTCTGGTGTATAATTGGCCGAAACGTGATCCACCATTTCCCAAGAGTATTGTGTCCCTATAAGATTTAAGTCTAAGGTCTATTGGTCTCAAGATCAAATGTATGTTGTATAACCTGGTGTATGATGCTGTTCTTCAAAGTGTAAGAGAATTTCGACTCCTTCAACATATTCCTCAGATATGGCCAGGAGCAGAGCGTCCTTCACTTCGATATTTTCTAGAAGGAGGAGCTCCATCAATTCTGGATTTTCATTGATGATGGCGATGGAAAGAGCTGAGCGACCCAAGGGGTCAGTACAATTGATGTCAAACATTTGTGGATTTGATGAATAGGTGCTGATGGCCTTTTTGACAGATGCACAGTCTCCTCTTTCCACAAGGAGGATAAAGCGCTTCTCCTCGGGTGTGAGTACCTGGATGTGACGTAATACATTGTAATAAATAACATAAATCATCAAATATCAAAGGACTCTTTCATATACAATCATATTCAAGTTGTAGAAGAAATATATAAATGGAACAAAAGTTAGTAATAAGTGAGAATGAATAGGCTCAAAAATATATCCATCATTTTCGCATTATGTGTTTATTATAGCCTTGGAATTTTAAGAGCCAGAGCCTGCTCAGCACTCCCACTCCCAAATGCTGTCCTACCAGATATGAGCAAATACATTCATCGAAAAAGAGCTAATACAACAGCCATTCATGAAATTGAACTCCTGTCGGAATTTGCAAGGATAAAAGATCCCGAGTTTAAAAGATTTCTCCAGAGGCATCTCTCACCCCCTTTTGTCATACTCAGGAACGTGTCTACCTCTTTCAAAAAGAAGAAGCAATCTAAGCCTCAAAGGATTCCTCAAGAAATGAAGCCCTCAATTTCATTTGCCTCAAAAAATCCATTAAATTCAAGCCATAAGCATGATGAGTTGATTCAAGAACTCGTCAACGCCTTAAAATCAGTAAAGAAAGGGACGCTCAAGGGGAAAGTGATCAGAATAAGAAAAATATATAGTGGAAATAAAGAAAAGAAGACAAATGAACAGCACTCTGATACACACGGTTTTATTTGTGAAAATATTTTAAAGATCCTTTTCATAAGTTTTTTTTTTTTTTTGTATACATAATTACAGAATGTTTTAATGAGGGTCGAATCTATGGGCATCCAGAAGGAAAATCCTTTTATGACAATTCCATTACATTTACTTTGTAAGTAAAATATAAATATTCACTCGCTTTTATAATTAGGTTATTGAATTGACATAATTTAATATTTTCTAACAAAAAAAAATCTTGTGAATATTTATTTACTTTATGAAATAAATATTAAATAATGTCAACTAAATTAATTTAATAAATCATCAAAAGAATATAGAAAAATCAATCTATAATAAGAATGACTTTTTTAATTTCGAAAAAAAAAAAAAGAAGAAAATATCATATCAAAGGAATTTCCTCTAATGAAATTATTCTTTGATTATATTTTTCTAAAGGCCCATGAATCAAAGTGATGCTATATTTTGTTTAAATTACTGCAACTATCCATGTCAACTCATTAATTTCAATCGACAAAACAACATCTGCTCTCTCATTAGTCGACCCATGGCTTTGAATACAAAGATTTACAGAGAAAGGATTTCACTCCACATCAAATGCTCAACTCACAAATCAGATATGAAACCAAAGGCATTGAGTGAGTACCCTGCATTCATTTAAAAGATAGATAATATCAAAAATGCACTAAAAAATTATTACCCTTTTGGTGGATAAAAAGGATGAAAAATCCATTAATTAATTACAAAATAAAAAATTATCGGTTTTTTTTGTCTTGAATAAAAGCTTCCATGTCAAAAATCAATTAATTCCACGATGGTCTTTTTTTTAAATTTTAATTCATATTATATTCAAATTACTATTGAGCTTCATTCTAATTTTTGATATTGGGACTTTCAATAGGGAACTACATTGATGTATGATTTCTGGGTCGGAATTTCAATCTCACTTTATTTTTTTTTTTTTTTGTCTCTATGTATTTTAATAATTTTTTGACGATTTCATAGTCAAAAAAATTTTTTTTGTCCGTTTCAAATCTCATTGATTTATTTTTATATATATTTGTCTCAGAATGTTTTTTCCCTGGACATCAAATAGCCGGAGGCTTTGCTCCTTCGTCACCAAGAGAAGCCATTGATAGCATCCACTGTCAAATAGAATGCCGCAAAGAGCCACAATGCACACATTTCACATATAATGATATGAATGGAAAATGTTTCCTTTTGAAAAACGTATCAGCTCATGTCGTTAATCCAAAGTTTATATCTGGCTATAAAACATGTGGCTGAAACGTAATTTTTGTATACTTTTTTTTTTTTTTGAAAAAGTAAATACATAAAAACTTGATACAAGGACTCATTAATGAATTGTATTATTTTGTGATTGAGTTTACCTACATCCATGGATACAAGTAATTTAATTCTACGATTATCTCTACTCAATTCAAATATTATGATTATTTAATATAATATTTGAATGGATTCATTATTGAAATAACATTGAATCAAATCACATGTGCATATCACATGTTTCAAAAAAACAAAGCCATTTTCCGGCTTCCTTTCTATCCCTTTACATATTGCCAGCAGAATTATAATTTATTTATATACATAAATTAATGCTTTTTAAAAAAAAAATTATTTCCCTTTTAATTCAATCCATTTTTTTATTTTTTACTATGCGACACACTGCATTACATAAAGATTTACTTTTATTTTATATTTTTTAATACAGAATTTCCATTCTGAAAAGACATTAACAACGATGTCTGTATTATAACCATAATTAGACAGTTAAATAAATTTGTTTTTTTGTAGGAGAATACAAAGTTTTTTGTTTTTTTTATTACCCTCGTCAGCAGAATTGAAGAGGTCGTCATTAAAATATCTATAATTTAAGTATATGTATTTAATGACAAAAAAAAATAAATAATCATTTGACAATTACAAATACGTATTTATAACAATGCAATACGCACTCAATATGAAACAAATTATTTCCTTTGCATCAAGTACACTTTCACTCTTAAAAAATAAAAATGTATTCTACTCATAAAACAACTATTTTGAAAAAGGATGCAGATGCTTCCTCTCCATACTCAGTACGAACATGAAGCAAAGGATGTTAAAGAAAGGAAAAGAGCCAATAACATTATACATAGAGATGTAAAAAAAAAGTATGAACGTTTGACATAAATAAAATGTTTGTAACACTTGCATATATGCTCCACAGTTTTAAATAAGGGATGGAAGGAATATGATTTGATTACATTGCTGTTGTTCTATCCCAAAGCAAATTTGAATGATTCATTTGAGCAGAACGCATAAGAAACAAAGGACGAAATCATTTTGTTGGATTTTTAAATTAGAAAGTATAGGATATATTTAGTATATTTCACTCATTTATAATTTTAAAACAGGAGACCATATATTTTTAATAGATGTGTACTCTACGAGAATTAAGAAAACATGATGAAAGCTTAAAAATAAAAACATAAATGCATTTGAAAGAAAAAAATATTGTGAATTTAAAAACCTTTATTTAATCATCTTAATTAATTTCATCCCCCTCTAAGTAGTGGATGCAATGCACAGGTGCCAACGGTTTTTTTTTTTTTTTCAATTTTCAAAACAGATAGATATTGAGTATAGATAAGCTATCAAATTTAAAATCTTGAATAATAAGCTATATATTTCGAGAAATAATCAATTTATTCTTAAAATTTTAAAAGAATACGGTCTGTTTTTTGATTTACACAACATTTCTCTAAATTGAATTTTAGTCATCATCTCTCAGGCCGTTTAAAAAAAAATGAGAAAATCAATTTTAGCTATTCACAAAAGAACGTGTATCTCAAACAAAAATGAATATTTTGACCTGTAATTTGGCACAGATGTCATTGACAAATGACATCTCTGAAAAATTAAATTTAAATTTCCCGGTATTTTTCGCTCATGCATCTTGTACTCTGACAGACAGGATTTTGGAATGAAAAACGCTCGCCGGGAAGGACTCTTTATCAATTCTCATCTCCTATTATATGTCAATGTTTAATATATATAAATTGAATGCCTTACCTGATCAATTTTTTTGGCAGATTGATCAAAGGATAGCGTGGATAGTTGACGGCAAAAAGGCACCGGCTTTCGACCATGATTTCCACCACCCTTCTCAACAGATGAGGAACACATGGTGTTGCTACTCGAATTTGACGACATGAGTTGCTGTTTACTTCCATAAATTGAGGAGTTCATTGTTATTATGGTAATCGTCTTCCTCTTTAAGAGTCTGATTCTCCACTGAAAAGAAAGAAACCAAATAGTCGATAAAGAAATGAAGACTTTCTAGAATATTTGCATAAAAATATCTTGTAAGAACATATCAGGGCTTCATGTACATCTCACGGAGGGACAAAAGGATTGAAAGGTATTCATTTTCTGCACATGCCGCCTTTTCCAAGTGACCTTCTACAAACAATGCATTAGTAGCAATTGTTGCTAACTCCCTCACATGAGAGAAATGTTAATAAAGTAACATAGAGACAATTCAAAGATGATGTTTCACGTTTTCATTTCTTTATGCACATAATTGCAATTACTCATCTAATTATTCATTTTTATTCCCTTTTTTCTCAAATTTGTAAAAAAGACATTATTGAACTTTAATTATATTAAACATTCTTAAAGATGTATACAATTCTATAATAAGAGAGCTATGCTGTTTGCTTATACGAGTTCATATATGTATATGTATATATATATCTATTACGTATATGCTCGACGTTTTCAATCTAAGTAATATATATAAGTATAGATACGCAGACATGAATGAAGACCAAGATCATGCAACATTCTTCTACAATCACAAAGAGATCTATCTGTAAATGTAATTATCAGGAAATGTCATTAAAAATTAATGTACACATAAATAATTTACAAATGAATACTTATTACATATATGTATAATATTTGGAGCGTCTTATCTTGTAGGAGCTATACTTAGACATCAGTTTTATTGCATGTGTCTATAAATAAAGACACATAAGCGAGTACGCAATTGTCTTTCTGTTCAAATTAGCAGAGCAAATGCATTTATAATAATAATTATTATTATAATTAATTGAGCCATGCTGTTCTTTTAGGAACGAGATCTTATCTTTTAAATCAGTTGTCATTAAGGAAAAAGAAATGGTAAAAAACTTTTTTACTGACACGTTGTACCTATATCTAATTAGAACAGATAGAGGGCAGTCCATATTAAAAAATGTCAAACTGCTCCTCCGTGGACACAGAGCAATTATAAAAACACAATAGGTTAAATTTTAAGCTGTATGTACTTCTCCAAAATATAAGATACTTTCTGGAGCTTTTTATTTTTTAATCAGGACTTTAGATGTTTTATATTCTGTCATATAACTGTACATATAAGATTATATCGTATCGTTGTTATTGTATCCCTAAATCTTAACACCAAGAATGAGAAAGGAAAAATACTAACTGCTAATTAAATAACCAATTACTACACCTTACACCAAAGGTTCCTCATTTAATTGTAGAAATATACAATAATGCTTAAAATGAAATCATTGGAGTTCAACAAATCAAGGATCAGAAAATTAAAAAGAGCAAAGAGATCAACTGAAAACAACGAAGCATAGAATACAATATATGTACATATTTAATGTCGTGGGGGTACACGACGAGTTTTTTAAGATTAACATATTTTAGTCCACCATTTGGCTTTTATTACATGTATAGTATAAGTAATGTAGAAGGCGACTTACTTACACTTAATAAAAAAATACATTCATTATGAAGTTCTAATGTAATAGTCCATAAATATGAGAGTCAATAAATAAAAATTGAACACTTCTTCATATTCTCTTGAAAATTAATGAACTTTTGAAGAAGAAAATGATTTATTTTAAATGTCTCTTTATTTAAATGGTTAACAAATTTGACTGTAAAATAATGGAAAGTCTTTATTTTAACTCCAAATATAATATTTTGACAAGATAAAAAAAGGAAATTAATTATAGAATAATTAAATGATATACCCAAAATATTTTTTATAAAAATTTGAAGAACAAAAAGAACTTTGGTGGCTGTTTAAGCACTGTTCATTTATATATTTACATATTTGGTTTTCCAATCATAAAAAAACTTTGTCGTCAAATATCATTCTACATCAAGTGAAATACATGAGTAAGAATAGATATTTTCAAAAACCTTCAACAAAAGGAGTAGCAAAATTTTTATGTAAAAAAAAAAAATATTTTTAAGCGACCAAGGTATCAAAAAACAAAACAAATAAAAAAAAAAACTCGAGGAGAGGACTTTTGGAAATATAAATGTATATAGTTTTAAAGATGTTGCAAATCTAAAGGGGGGGGGGAGAGAGAGAGGAATATTGTCAAATACGTCCCCACACCGAATTAAAATTATAAGCTAATTATCTATACCTTTTCAAGTTCAATATGGGAATGAATAATAAAGAATAATATTCATGAAATTTAATATATCTAACAATAAATTTATTAGAATCTCATGTCAACAAAATCAATCACACCAACAAAACGACTCTGTATACTAGCAATACAATTATTACAAAACATTGAGGTAATTTTATTTCGTCTTTCTTCAATTAAGTGTTCCAGAGCTTTAGATCTTTACTCCGAAATGCTTAAATCATTTCTTTCAGCATTTAAAATATTCTCAATTAGCTTCTAGCTAATTCTCTTTTCACAAAGGCTTTTAATACTGACTAAATATACTCAATTGGATTGAGCATAGGACTGTAAGGTCCAAGTCTTAAAATTTTGTGAATTGAAAACTCTTCTTCATTCAAAACATCTTCAATCCTGGAGTGGACCGGAGCATACTCAATACCAAGTACTACTGGCCCTCCATATACATCCTTTGCTTTTCTTAAGCATTCATGCACCCACTCAATTGCTTATTCCTATATTGAACTTGCTTATTCCCATATTGAACTTGAAAAGATGTAATTATTTTCTTGTTGATCACAATCCGAATCAACTATTTCTATGATTAACATTGAAATACTATTCAGTCCATGTGTATACAATTTCCGATTCACAATATCCTGAACTTTATTATTTAGTTATGATGTTAATACGAATATAAACACCATTTGTCAATTCATTATACATTTTGCTCGCTGTTAATCCAGTAATTTAATGTAATATATTGTGAAGGTAATTAATCATCTCTAAGGTGTTTAACTTTTAAAAGTTTAGTTTTTTTAGAGTATATAAATATATCACTGTCTGCAGTCTTATAGATAGGTGATTGAGGCTTATGCTACCGCCTTCATTAAGTCAATCCATCATTAAAATATAATTATCCATTTTTAACATATTAATCCAATTAAAACATTGTACATTTAAATTATAAATGTATTATTAATTATGACGTCAATTAAACTTCATTTGTGTTATGTCAATTAGAGATGAGTGTGAATAAAAAAACACGAAGTCGACAAAAATCATTTTGTCTTTTTCTAAATATTTTTCACGTACATTAATAAAAACAAGACTATTCTTCGTACACCAAATTTTTTTACTTTTTGTCAAAAACCCCAAAAATTAACAACAGTGCATTATAGACTAGAGCAGTGGCCTTCAAAAATTTTTCTTAACCGCGGACCGGTCAACGTTTGAGAATTTAACTGCGGAACGGGGGATTGAACTATTAATAATAACAATAAACATGAATCCACTTTGTACTCATTTGGAACTTTATTAACACATTGCTCCAACAATATAACATCGAAAACTGTCCGATACGCTAAATCAATGGGATCCCTGAGATTATTTCTTTGCAACGAGATGGTCCCATCTGGGGGTAATGGCAGACAAAGACACCACAGTGTGTTGCTTACGTCCAGTCTATTCCTTTGCCTTGTTTTGGTGACTGTCACTGCAGAAAACCTCGCTTCACACAGATAAGATGTTGGAAATGGCAACAGGGTTGCAAATAATAAAAGAGTGCAGAGAACATGTAGTAGGAGTTTTATCTTGTTGTCCGTGAAATCAGATGAGCCAATTAAGAATTATCAACCCAAAAATAATTAACAACTACCCCACACAATTAATTATCTTTTGTAATTTGTATTTGAACTTAATACTTTCTTCTTTTCAAACAGTCTGTAGATTATTATTGTCTCAGACTTGTAGATGAAGTATTATTTTTCCCAGACATAGTTAATGAATAAAAAAGAAATAATTAATTAATTCTTGTGCGACCCGGCACTGATTCATCAACGGACCGGGGGTTGGGGACCACTGGCCTAGAGTCTATGGTCTAATTTCATGTTGTTTTTTTTAGTAACATGACGCTGCAGAAAATGCGCGAATGCCTCTCAAATATGTTAAGGACTAAACTTAAGCTAAACTAAGGAGAATTTGGCTATTAACTCTCTGATTCCAAAATGACGCTCTGTACATAATTATACAATAATAATTTTGATTACAGACACCTTTATTCTACTCTTTTGCTAAGAGGCAACATTTTAGATAGTTAAAGGGGTGATATATCAATTTTTGTTTTGTATAATACTCCCTAATGTACGGACATTAGCATGGCAGGTGTTACGAAGTGTATCTGATCTAGTACCCCTTAATATAGTCAATATGTAATTTAATATACTTTTTCTATATTATATACATAAATATTTCATGAAATCAAATGGGTCATCTATTAGTAAATCAATTGATGATCATGTTTATATAACAAACAAGATTCAGTTTAATTACTACATAACTATGCAAGCAAGTACATATATCCATACAATGCACATTCATGAAATTTACTCTATTTGTAGTTTGATATTTCAATATAATATGTTATGTATGTTATTTGTTTGTTTGTCTTTGTTGTTCTATATAGTATTTTATTTATTGTATTTTCTCTCTAGGTTTCATATTGGTTTAATTCAATATTGGGATCGATTCCAAATAATAAATAAGAGAAAAAAAGACTCAACTTTTTTTTCTATTTTCTTCTTTTTTTAAAAAGTATCTACAATCAAATATATCATGAACATAAAAAAAAAAAAATCTTCTTCAAACTTTTTCTCTTCTTAACAAATTTTCAATATAAAAAATAACTAATTCTGTATATATAACACATGAGTCAATAAGTCCCTGGCCTAGATAGGGAAACAACAGCTTTTTTGCCAAAATTCACTTTTATTCATCAATATATTCTCTTTCCATCGTTTCTATAGCTTTTAATACCACTGGTGTAGAGTGATTTAGCGAGACCTTCAAAATATGCATCAGTTTCGGCAATCATTTCCTCATCTGAGCCAAATCTCTTTCCACAGAGCACCTTTTTGACTTCAACGAAGTCGCCGGTGGTCAATATCTGGAGAATATGGTGGATGCGGTAGCAATTTGTAACCGAATTCGACCCATTTTGCAGCTGTTTTTATTGACTTGTGCATTGTCAACTTGGTGAAAGAGCACCTTTTTCTTCTTCAAATGAGATCTTTTCTGGGCTTGAACGGTATTTTTTTTCCCATCAAAAATTAATGATATAGCAACACACGAAATTGCTTTGAATCCATCGTTTTTAAGAATCACAAAAGTGGCCTGTAGCTCTAAACCCCTGTAACTCGATAAATAATAAACCAAACGTCATGAAATTTTGACAATAACCATTTTGAAGGATGGTACTTTCACGAAATATTTTGCTATTTTGTTAGTGGCGTTGTCTGGTAGTTAGGTCCGGAATTTATTGACCGATGTGATGTATATACATATATATATACATCTTAGTTCATAATGAGTACAAATAATTCTCGTCTTTTCCACGAAATCCTCAATGAAACCAATTTGTTCCTACTAACAGTCAGTGTGGGAATACTCTTTTTGTGTCAATGTACTTTATAGTCTATTAAATAATATTTATATAGGATAACATATTATTCATAATTTTAGTATATACATATATTAAAGGTTCCTTAAGGACTTTAATTCACATTTTTGGTATTTATTGAAAAATATGTGTTCATGAATATATATATATATATATATATATGTATATTGGAATTTATTAATGTACTTAGATAGAATGAATAAATTTTATTTGATCATGCAATGTCTTTAATAAAGAAAATAGTATGGAAAGAGGAAAAACAAAATACCCCTCCTGATATAATTAATTAGTTTCCCAACTTTTTAAAATATTTTTTATTTGTTTAATAAATATCTGTGATCCCTGAGTTTATAACAATTCGATAAATAATTAATTATTTGGTAGATTTTAAGAATGACGTCATTCCTTTCAACAGTTGGACAATTCTTTTTATAGATAGGGATTTATGTATCCAGATCTTCAAAGGCTCATATTGATGTTCAAAGGATCAATATTTATTTAATGTATTGTATGCCGAATTAAACTGAGCCTAGTATACTGGAAATAGACGCATAGTGAAGTGAAGTCTTTGAAATTAGATACTTTTTCTAATTTACGAATTTACACGAGCTTTTTTTTTTTTTTTGATAGATTGAGAATTCACTCATTACCTTTTAATCCGTGTTATTTCAATTTTATGTAAATCGTCAATGCAAGGCATTTATTTTAAAGTTTATTTTATAGTTTAGAACTGAGTTATTATAATAATTAGATACTTTAATCTCCCTGTTTTCAAAATGACTATTAATTAAAATACAAAAATGATTGGAATGATTCATTTTTGTACGTATATATTTAAGCAATATTTTTCACTTACACAATTAAATTAATATACATATATACTATGTATACTACATAGTTTCATTAGATATAAAGGCTATAGTCTGAGATGTTTGTGAAGAAGAATATATATTTATTTATATGTGATATTGTCACAAAAGATGACAGGAATAGAGTGAAAAATACAGTTTCTTCGTCTTATCACTTACATATATATATATATATATGCGTTTGATTAATGAGAAAAAAAAATGAAGGGGGGGGGGGCAAGAGAGACCAAGAGCCTCCCCCCCCCCTCCTGGAAGGGATTTTATCTTAATATAGATGATGATTATCATCGTTTATATTTAAATGAAAAGAGACTTCGTTGTATCCGCTCTGATTCCTATTTACCTATATCGCAATCACAGCAAGAGATTCCTCTTCGAGGTATTGACCTCCAATTTAAAGTTTCAATAGCTTTAATACTAATTTATTCGCAAAGGAATCCTCATTGAATCTCTCAACCTTTCCCACTTTATACACATCGGAATTCTAAGTGAATATCGCAACCTTTCCTCTTTTTCTCAAATAGGAATCTTCATTGAATCTTGCAATCTTTCCTATTTTTATTCACTTATAAATTCTCGTTGAATCTTGCAACCTTTCAATTCTTAAAATTAAGATATAGCCAGACATTTAACAAGCATCATTCTCTCCAACTGTTAAACTATTGGTATCTATTTAAAGGTCACAGTTAAATGATATTTGAGTTCAAGAATTATCTATTCAGAAACTTTATAAGGAACAAGAGTCAACAAATCAACAGCTAACAAAAAATAACTTATATGAATTGTTGTCGATTTTAAGAATAGGTATTGTTCAAGTTTAAAAGCTGGGTATTGGTAAATAATATCGGTGAAAGTCAGATACAGTTACATACGTAGAAATTTTGGTTAAATAAGAGTCCGTTCGATGAGTCTACTCTGCTTTCAGATAGCATCACATTAGGAGTCGTAATTAAGAAGCAAGCCTTACTTTTTGTTAGGGCATAATTTAAAAGATTTCTGTTTCTCATAGCAATTTTAATTATATGACTATAATCTATAACTTTCCTTCCGAAAAAAGCCCCGGTATGATGATTAGTAATTCACTCTAAATTTTTTGTTGATTTTATCTTTAATATTAGAGAGAAGCTAAGTGATATTTAATTTGAGCTTAACAAATCAACAACTACATATATAAAACACTATTAAGAGTCTAAAATGTCTTTACAAGTCGATATGTCACAATAAATCTAACGAAATTGTTCATATTGTGAGGATATGATTAATATTTATTGTATAGCATCTAAAAGGAATCTCTTATTTAGAACCATCTTCATGATATATCTACATTTCTTTGTAGGCAGAGAGTTATTGGGATTTAATATTATTTGTTTCTTCTCAATAAAGATAAGACATTGTACGTACACATTTAGAATGTCTAGGAAAGCACTGTTGGGAGATACTAATCAGGAAGTCCTTTCTTGTGGGAGGGGAAAAGTGGAGGCATCACAAAAAAAACAAAAGAACAACAAAAAAAAAAACGACTCTACAAATATGTTATATAAATTTGGACAATTTTTTTTTCCTTACTAAAAATGTAAGTATTTGTTGATTAGTTATTTCTGATTCAAATGATAGCTCACAAATGACATTATAGGTAGCCTTTTTATTCATTCATTAAAAGCTACTTTGTTTTTGTGTTTTTTATTTTATAAAAATATGCACTTTAAGCCATTTATACCTATCTGCAAATTAATTATTTATTACTCCCTGTCAAAAATTCGCTTCTTTTTATTGTTTGTACAAATATGCATAAAAAATGAATTCAATGTCTACACTCATTGGAAAGAGGATCCATAAATATGTAAGACAATATTTTATTTAATATTAAAAAAAATCCTTTAATACTTAATGTATAAAAAGAAAGAAAAAAAAAAGAGAAAAGAATGGAACTTATCGGATAAATGAAGTGCTTTGTATTTATATTTATGGTAGATAGGTATATTAGTATTTAAGTCATAAATCTAGCGACATGAATAGGTGCATACCTTAGCATCTAACATAATCTATCAATGGTTACATTAAAATCATGTACGTATCAGGTTTTTACACGCAAATTTAATCAACCCATTTACTTTATTTTACAGGATAGACATGTAAATATTTACGGGGTGGCATATTATAAGTTTTGAAGGACTTTAAATCGATCAGGGGTTCCCAACCTGTGGGTCGTAACCCAGAAGGTGGTCGAGATTACTTCATTTGTGGGTCACGTAGATAATAATTACTGAATTTTTATGATGTTTCTTTCCTTCTTTTTAACAGAAAATATAACTGCTGATAACTTTGAAGAAAGAGACTAGTGGAGACAAAAGATTAAGAATCACTGATTTATATTAAATTTCTACAAAAAAATTAAATAAGCAACATATATTCATTAAATGATTGTTATACCTCCTGAGGGTATAAATACGAAAGGATAATCGGAAACTTGCCTTTCTTTAAAATGATTTACCTAGCTAAGGAATGTCAAAATTACAGATGAATGAGCAATTAATGTCCTCTACAAGATTTATTTATACTCTTAGAGAAAAACTACAATACCAGAAATTGAATTAAAAATCCATTGAGTCAATTCATTTTCATATGGAAAAGGGATAATTAATTAATTAGTCCTAAAAATCAAAGTTTTAAAACTTTTCAAAGGCCCTTAGACTCTGTTGATAAGTCAAGATAAGTCTTTAAGGATTTTAAATCGAGATGAGACCAAGAGGGATATCGAGGTTTACATCATTAGATCCTTAGATCGGCTTTATTTATTAATGTAAAAATACTTTAAGTAGTGCTTGTGTGACGTCACAAATTGCAATATAAACCCAAGTCACGCCGTGTTGAAGATATATGTCATGTATCTTGTTGTTGATTCTGCCATTCAGAAAATTCCCATACAAAATTCTTTTAAAAATCTTCATTTAATGGTTTTAAAAATCTTCATTTAATGGTTTTAAAAATCTTCATTTAATGGTTTTAAAAATGAAAGCAACTAAACTATTTTTGTGTAGGATGAATTCTAAAGGATTTTGGTTGGTTATGCTTCTAATATAATGGCCCAAATATAATTGTATATTATAACATACTAAATTTTAGCTTTGACAGAAACCCATCGTTGAACCATTCAAAAGTTGTTGCCAGGCTGCATGTACCTATAGTATATAAATATCTATACTCAGTTGATGCAAAACCTTAAAAAAAAATACTTCCCTCCATAGAAATGAATTCATTTGGAAGGAACAAATACCCATAAAAAAATTATAATTTGATTCACCCCCCCCCCCTGGGTTCTCCTTAATATAGAGTACCCTACTAATGCTCTTTAATTTTTATGAGAAACATTTTTATATTAGCTCATTCTGGACTCTCCAAAACGATTAGGGTTATAAATCATACAAAAATCTCAACAAATAGAATGAAGAAAATATTGATTCATCGTCACATTTAAAGCCCACTGTGCACTAGGCAATGTATCAAACGTCTTAGTAAAGAATTCATAATAAAGTATGGACTCTTATACAAAAGTGTTAGTGGGCAAAAGGATTACGAAATCAGCTGAAATCCTTCTGCTCGCTACAACTTAAGTAGCTCTACCGTGAGTCTAAGACTTCTAGCAAACTTTTGCTAGAAATTGAATGAAAATTTACACATTTAGATGGAGGATTTCTTCTTAATCTAGGATTTTTATCGAGCGCTTGACATCTTGTTTAAAATCCGTGGGTCTTAGCTTTTGAATGTATTCCTTATTAATCAATTACATGTAATATTCAAGAAGTTATTTAAGTACAAAGGATTTAGTTAACTTTTGGGCCTACTCCCGCTGCCTATGCCCCTAGGAGTCCCTTTAGATCAAAACAAAGACTGGAAATTGAGTCTGCATTAAATACACTAGCGGGCCATTATTCTTAATGCACAAAATTTGTATCTTTCTAGGCTTAAATTGAAGTTGAAGCTGGAAAATGGGCCAAAAAAGCTAAAAAGTGGAGTCAATTTCCCGACAATCTTCAGACTCTCGAAATTTTTTTTTTACAGATCTGAAATAAGCGTGCAAAATTGAATAACTTTTAAAATACTTATACCCCTTACGATTTCTGACCGTTAACCGGTACAATTTCCGTAATTCTTTTTACTCATATTTCTCAAATAAATTTGCAATGACCAATAAGAGACTTCTACTTTATGCTATAAGTAGGAATGAGAAAATGGATTGAATAAGAAAGGTAATGAGAGTTGATGAAGCATACAGTTATGCTAATATATAGAGCTTCGAATTGTTTTACATAAATACACTAATGAATTATATATTTAAAGGTCAAATGATCACGTATAAACAAAGATACATGAATAAACATGTTGGTTGACCTAGTAATAGGATTCAATTCTAATGTGGATAATAACAAGATCTTACATAATCCAGTAGGTACAACAGTAAGAAAAAGTTTTCCCTTTAAAAAAAAAGACAGTCTTAATCCAATTTCGTCTTCAGTATTGTTTCTCTATTCTTTTTATTTTATATAAAGAGAGAGCAACGTTGTTGTTGTTGTTATTACATACATATTTGCTATCAAAAAAACAACAAAAAACAACAACAGACAAGGTTTTTTGTTTTTGTTTTTTTGTACTTCCCCCCCCCCCCCCCGGTAAATATTCTTTTAAACGAATACATCTTTGCCTTTTATGTATTTACATGTATGTAGATATGTTTATATTAGAAAAATGGATGTTATTTTTTACCCTTATAAAACGTCCCTCCCCCCTAAAAAATTCCAAATCAATTCCAATTTGAGTCACAATTCCAGGCTTAACTGCAATACATAATAATTAGGGTTGCGACTTTTGTAGAAGAAAATACAATTTTACTTTTGTAAAAGGAAAAACGGTTGGTATTTCTGTTCTTTCTTTTTTGTTCTTTCTCTCTCTCTAACAAAGACAAAAAAGAAACAATTTTTGTCTTTGTTCTGTTGTAGATTTTGTTAAGAATTCAAAATAAAATTATAATATTTCCTTTGTACTAATAATATTTTATTATAGGTATTTCTAAGGGACAGTAGTCCAACAGTTCCCCCCTCCTTAATCATAACAAACTGCTGATTTCTACAAAGGGTATTCTATCAATAGTTCCATATGTAGAAATGGGAATATTAAATGTTGTCATATGAAGGTCTTAGGTATAGCGACTCGTTTCTCGTCCCACAGTCTAAAACAGATTCGATAATCTTTTTAAGGAATATTTTAAGATCGAATCGAATCAAAAAGCGTTCAGAGACTGACTCTTCACACTAGTAACAATATTGTTTACTGCTTCACAAAGTTAAAATGACATACATAGGTGATGTCTTTTTCAATTTTTTCCTCATCAATCAAAGAAAAATAAAAGACATGTTTGATTTTTTAGATAAGTTAAACAGATCAGCAATAAGAAAGCAAAACAAAAAAAGGATAATGTCAATACTTTCAATTCAATTCTTGTTCTCAATCTTGATTGATGAGTACAAATCACACTATAGCACTATACAGATATGTACCTACATATTTATACAGGGGTAATAAATCGATTTTTCTCTAAATATAAGATTTTTAACGAATTTTGACGTAGCAATCAGGGCACATATGCATTTTAATCTGACGCCGAAGCATTATACATATAACAGGCATATACCTAATAAATATGAATTTATTTTACAATTTCTAACCTGTATTGTGAAAAAATGGTGACCAAATTAATAACCATAGCTAGCGACACATGTTTCTCATCTCTCAGGCAATTTGTGGATGCTGATCCAAAAAAAAATGGCTATTTTAGGCCACAAACCAATCATCAAGCCATTTTTTGGCTTCTGCGTGAGAATTGAAACTCTATTCTTTTAATACATGATCCATCGATGTGATCAAGTAATAATCTGATGGCACCAAGTCTGGTGAGTTAGCCACATGTACCAACGGTTCCCAACCGTACGTCTTCACCAATTTCTTCGATGTGGCAGTGTATAGTCATCAAGAAAAAATTATTAGGTCACGCTTGTTCATTAGTTTCACCGGGTTTTAACGACTCATACTAGATCATACCACGCTGATCCCAGAAAATACACAGCATTGCCTGGCAGTCAAAGCAATCTGGTTTGGCCAATGTTTTTGTCTTGTGGCCATGTGAACTATACGATCATATGCTTAGAGCCTGCCCACCGTAAGTTTCTGCAAGCATTTGATGTGCTTCAGAAGCGTTTTTATTCAAATGATAACAGAAAATTAACAAAGTCTGCAAATCATCGTTTAAAGGCACGAAATTCGACATTATTAAGAAGTAACAAAAATACGTTGTTGTATGAAACTTCACAAATAATGAACTGAATACTATTGCCAGATGACAAACAAGCAAAAATAAGACATTTGTGATGGTTTAAAAATACTTCTAGCAACATTTGTTTCCTAATAGCTGAAAGTATAGTTTCATAGGTATAGATCTAATAATATAATTAATCAATTCTAGAGAGTTAAAAACAATTTAAATTACATAATTACTACCATGCAAAATCAATGTTGTGTTCACAAATCCATTAATTTTATTTTCTGGATCGAAATACGGAAAGTAATTTTATAGGCCTACAATAGACATTCCACGTCGAATCTGACTATTTGTAAAAAAACAAAGTGTATTTTGAAGGTGTAACAGGGATATCTATTATTACTATTAAATTATTCACTCAGAGGTCATAAATTAATCAAAAGATCATTTGCGAGTAGTTAGTCTATTTTAAACTGACTCTATAAACTTATTTATAATTTCTTTGTATATACATATAGATGCATCAGTTTTTGGACACACTTGAGATCCTTTTATTAGATAGAGCTGGAGTCTCGTACTTCGAGTCGCAACAAAGTCTCCTTCAACTGCAACTTGAGATTTGGATCAACTATATTTGGACTCCATCTACACGATTAGAGACTATGACACAGACTCGTACAAAATGACTTGAACACAGTTCTGACTCTTACCCACAGGCTTAGTTCATACTCCAAGATATTACTGTTGATCCATGATTAGAAGAACAATATCTGCATTAATTTTGCAATCACACAATGGTATTTTTTGTATGTTTACTCTTCTTTCTTTTCCTTCTTTCTATAGGTTGTAATCAGAAGTTTTTTATTAAATGTATACATAGTTTTTATAGGAAAAATGAAGAGGTTATCTCATTCCTTATATATATATATATATAACTATCGAAGTTCATTGAATGTGGATACAACTTATAATGAAGCCAATTTTCTTCTTATAATTTTCCTTGAGGAGATATTTGCAATTTTTTTTAAGTATATAAATAAATGGTTAAAACAGTACAAAATGGTGACACATCATAACGTAAAATATAAAAACAAAGATTATAATCAAATACTTTCATATTGATTAAACCTCAATTGGAGGAGCCCCCCCCCCCCCCTCAATATGTAATTGAGTTATAATTTGTGTTTTATAAATTATATATGTAGGTATGGATAGTTTGATAATGTTGTGGACTCCAACTCGAATCCCTATTTTGAAAACTTGATACTTGACTAGAGCTCAATATCAAAGACTTGACACCTTTCCTTGTATCTCTGAACTTGTTCTCGAAAGAGAAAAGACTTTAGTTGATATTGAAGTCGTTAGCCACTGACGTCACACTTTTTTACCGTTGAACTATAGAGCGTTTTTACTGACGTCAACGATTGAATAATAAATTAAAGTGACGCCATATTGAGGGTATATACATTACAACTTGATGTCAAAGAGAAACAAATTAATACGAATTAAAAATTGAATAAATAGAAGGGCTATAATTTTTCTATTAGTTTTGTTCTGGATCAATTAGGAGTCCCCAAACTAGGATCATTCGAGAAAAATATCTAAAAATATCCAAATGCACTTCAATAATTCATCATTTTCCTTCAACTTAAAGAAACAAGTATTTAAATTGATATATACTTTGATTGTCTATCCTCTCGACGAGCTTTTTTGTGTACTCGCAACCTCAATCCTCAAAAGGGAAAGGAAACATCTGAAAAAAACAACTGGTAGCTACCCTTTTGTATTTTCCTTGTTGCCAACTTTTTAATATTGGGCAGAGTTATTATTTAAATATAAAATTTTACCAATATATGTACGAATCAATATTTAGTACTTGTATAATATTCAAAAATTCAAAAAAAAAAAGGCGCGGAATCCCTGTTTTAATATATTTTATTTTACATCAAAATCATAGAAGAGTCAGCTGCATTAAATCAAAAGAGTCAAATGATGAAAAACAGCTAAAGTGAGAAGTCATAGTATATTTGTCAATCTTAAAAAGATTGTTGTACACCCCCAAAATGGTCGACGAATGGTGACATACATAATGTGAAAGGTTTCGAGAGAAAAATAAATGAAATATGTTCCTTGTGCACTCATTATTTCTTCCTTACTTTATAGTATGTTCAAATAGGTACTTACAAACAAGTTAATTTCAGTCTTATGTATTTACATGGATTTCTTAGAAATCCCATACTTATTATTACTACTCACATCTTCAAGAGTAGTTTTGATGGCTTTGATGTTCTAGTAGATATTTTAGAGTTACAATTGAAGTCTTTGATGTTTTAATACTTCGAAGTGGATGTGTTGATCCATTTGATGTGTAGGAAGAAACAAAATAAGATTAAATTATATTCAATTACTTAATTATGTTTATTTGGGGGATTTTCCTGGCTTGTTGGAAGGCAATTCAATTTAGATATACCCTCACTTTCTTCTTCCTTTGGCTCTACACCCTTCAGGGAAGATCCAATAATATTAATAATCATAATATCATCAATATCGACCATCTTTTTTATGAACCAATTTACGCGTTATATTTTGATGGATTTGAATAGAAGGGTCTCTTGGATAAATTAGCTTACATCACACTTTGTACATTGATTTATTAAGAAGACATCTCTTTAAGATCCTCTGATGAAAGGATATATATATATCTATATTCTTTGATTTGCAAATATAGATTGGTCCAAATGATGTTGATTAATTATTATTATTATTATTTATCTTATGTGTGTATGTATATACTGACTCATTATTATCAAAAGTCAATCTGATATGAGGATGAATGAATTTCATACTCAATTGATATTATAAGCAGTTTGATAAGATGTACAATAACAGCTTGTATCGGGGTTTTTTTTTTCCTCTTTCTTTTTGTCTCTAATAAATAGCTTCAAGCCCTATAAAATTGTAATTATTACGAGGGCTTCTTAAAACATCTTATGAAAGCAAAAAATAATACGAAATTGATAAAAAAAAGATAAATGAAGAGGCATTCTTTGTAGTACATCAAGATATTTCTTAAAATAGTACCTTCTTAAGCATCCTGCTTCCTTTCAATGGAAAGATAGGATACGTGATACATACACCTTGTGATTTTAAATTTAGTACTTCTACAATCGATTGTTTTTTCTCTAATATAATCAATGATGATTCATCATCAAAATAGAATATTCGTCGAGTTTCTTTCAACCTTTCCTTTAGAGTAAGGACATTACGTGCTTGATAATAAGATACATATATATATATATTTGAGTTGAAGAGATCAAGGCACATCATCAATAAGATGAAACAGTAGTTGAACAATGTGGAAAATAAAACGCTACACGCTTTTATGTGATTGGGGTAATGTAGTGAAAAACGATTTGATTCCTATGGATCACAACCTTTCTTCAAAAAAGATTGAGAAAAAGATGTGTAATTTGACAATTAACTTTGTTAGACATTCCTTTATTCAAAAGTAAAGTAGAGACGTGTTCTTTGTTTAACAGAATTTAATTCAAATTCAATACATCATCAATGGTCAGGAAATTATGTATCAGAGCCAAAAGCTGTTGTCATAAAAATAAAATAATTATGGGAGTCGTTGATGTTAGAAAGGATGTCTTGTTGTTAAATTTGTTATTTTTAGAACTACGACTAGAGATGTGATTTTTATAGAGGCCAAAGAGATAGGCAATCTATGGTACTCTTAATTAAATACCATTTGTTAACATCAGCAGTCTGTTTTATGGTTTAGAAGTGGGAAAAATCTTATGTATTACCCACTGCACTAATGAGAGGAACCCTCTATCAGGGGTGTTCAAACTTTTTGCAAAGGGGAACAAATTTGGTGCGTTAAAAATGTAAGGGGGTCGACCTTGGCAGACCTTCTTTACATAGAGCAGCAAGTAATTTAAATAAATTTCAGCGAGCCATTCTGTGTTTCACATTTGCTTTTTATTTTTATTTCAGCATTTTTAAGCATGTCTTTTGGTACATTTAAAACTGTTTCCCAGTGTATTAGTTCTACATGCGGACCAGGCGTTACTGATTTTATGACAGAGGCTATGGGCCGGATAAAAATTGACCAGGAGACGCATTTGACCCCCGCTCTATGTCCATTTAAAATAGCACAGAGAAAATTAAATAACATTTATGGGTTGCCAACTGACAAGATGCTAAAGAACTATTGTATATATATACCCACTGATGCGTTAAAACATGAGCAATATTGGAAAAAAAATCAAGATAATGAGAAACTTCTAATTTTTTTTTTTTTACTTCATAAATATTAATGCCCAAATATTTACTTGACTTATTTTTATCATTTATGGGCTTTCTATTTAAATTAATGAAATAAATTAAGATACTCGGGAATTTTAATACCCTAAGCCCATTAAAGACGATAATTACTTCTTAGTACACTTTAAAATGATTTAAAGGCGTGATTTATCTCTATGTATAGAAAAAATTTAGAAAATTAAGTAAGAAAATGTTCTACAACAGATCCTGGTAAAGAACGGTTAATTAATTAACCTCACGTTCAGTATCAGAGATACCAAGATGTTGAAAGCATTTGTAAGCAAAGTTTATATTTTTTTTTTGTAAGGAAACTAATTAAAAAACTGAAATTAATGTAAAGTGTCCAATTCAGACTAGTTAGCTTTCAGTCTGCAGTAATAAAATTTGAAAAATAAATCATGCTTACAACTAAAATGGATGTAGCCTTTCAATTACATCCATTGAAGTGATCGATACTATAGAAGATGCGAATAAATATGTCCCTTGATCTTAGTTCTAGATTAGAATCAGATAAGTGAATCGAACGATGCAAAATAACTTGAATTTCTACCCTGAAGCATCTATTTTCATCCTTTGAATCAAAATACTCATTGGTAAGTTGGTTTAAGAATCTGTTTACTATAGGACCCTTCTTAATTGTACGTTGTATATATAGAATGTTTGCTTATTGTCCTGGCGCAAATGTTAATTTCTTAACCTCCAAACTTTAAAATAAAATAGAAATGTAAAGTAAGAATAGAAATGATGAAAGATTTATCCCATGGATCATAAAAAAACATTTTCAATTGAATTTTTTATCTACTCCAAATACTTTTTCTCAAATTAACATTTTCCCAGAGGTCCTGTTAATACATTTGTAAGAACGTATTGGTCGTATTGGTCTTTTGTCTACTTTTGCTTCAAAAGTAGACTCTCAAAAATTGAAGGTCTATAATGAGCTCTTAACCTCAATTTTCAACATGCTACAAGGTATGTAGAGCTACCTTGAGTCTTTGATGATGATAATTATTTGTAATATTGAATATAATTGGACTTGAAGGAGAAGAGTCAATACGTAGAACGTGCACATATGTAGACTTTTAAAGTGTGTATGATGATGGTAGATTCCTTTTCCAACTAAAAAAAAAAAAACAAACACCTTCTATTGTCTAATTTTCTCAACTATGCAATAGGTATTTTAATTATAATTAATATGCAACGCTCCAACTTGAATTCATAATCAGAGAAGTGTTTTTTAATAAGTGTTAAACAACACACATGACGTCATAGCTTAATAACCAATAGAAACTGAGCAAACTCATACAAAATTTATTGTTGAAAGATGGTTCAGAAATCATGAGTCTGAGTAAATCAACTACAACGATGCTACATTTAAAACATCAACCTCTCTCATATGCATTTTCTTGTCAGCTGTCGATTTTCTACTTCTCTTTCTCCCTATTAGTGTTCTGAACGTTGAAGGTTCGCAAAGGATTTCGCAGTCGTTATGCTCTGAACAATTTCCGAATATTAAATGAACATTGGTGTCAGTCACCCTTGGGAAGAATTGGCTAAGTATCATTTATGCACTTAATTGAGGGCCTTTCCCCCCCCCCCTTCTTTTTCCAAGAATGGTTGAGGGATATATATTACTATTAAGTAAATAATCCTCACACCCTTTTAATATTACCATACCAACTGAATCAAAATATTAAGAAGAAGAGATGAATAAGGTCACATCTAGACTTATTTGGAATATGAGTTTAAGCTGCAAGGTTACATATACAAAATATATTTTGACCTTATAAACACTGTCTTTTCATTCCAATGCATTGGTATAACCATCATCATTGTCCCTATTTTCAATCCTTTTCCCCACATGATGTCCATCCACTTTGAACCTCAGGATGTTCAACACGTTATTCCATAGCAGAGTAAAAGTGCTTGCTCAAGTTAAATATGAGTCATATCTATGAAGATAAATTATTTTGATTCTTATCAATTAACTTCTAATTAGCTGAGGGAATATTGACCGTCAGTAGGTCTTAAACATTGGGGGGAGGGGTACAAATGTTTTGTTTTTTTTTTTGTTTTTTTTTCATTTTAAATATTGGAAGGGGAAGGGTCTATTACAGCCCTGAAAACGTGGAACTCTTACCAATTAACAATTCAGTATTTCTATTATTTATTAATGTGTTTTCATTCTATCCCTATAAGCAGATTCCCCAGAAGATATACAGTTAATATTCATTTTTTTAATTGCAAGAGATATGATCCAACCATTTTTAACTCCTTTCTAATGGTAAAACATATACGTTTATCTGATGTGCACTCTACGATAATCAAGATAAAAAATTGAAGCAGCTTGCCAACTGACATGATTTGGGAGTAAATTGAAGCTCACTTGTGAGAGCTCTTTCTTTTCTTTAGGCATATAAGATATTATTTAAGATATGTCACATGACTACTAACTTTTTTTTTGATAATAATTAAATCATTATTTATTGTCAAAAAAACCAAAAAACTTTCATAAAATCCCGTCCATAATAGTCGTTATGCAAAAAAAAAAAAACCTTTAATTTAAATAATTCAATGAGTCTCATATCTGATTATGTCCTAGGTTATAAAATCAAAATCCTGCTTTGCTCTGTACATAATAAAACTTTTAGCTTAGCATCTATTCAGTTAAAAAAGTTCAGATTCATATTTATCTTTTTGCTTTACTTTGTTCATTGTTGACTAAAGAGTGGAAGAACATTTATTAGAGTGTGTACTTGACCCATGACCTTTAGGAGTAATTATTTAATTTTGCTCTATAGCAACGACATTACATATTTAACTAAGTAACGAGTAATTTATTATACTTTCCATGTGCTGCACTCAACAATCTGTAACAGTGGACATAATGAATTTTTGTGAACAAAATGAAAACTCTCATTGTTAATAAAATAGTCCATTTTTTTGTAAGTTTCCTTTTTTTTATTTTCTGTATTAGTTTTGTATACTCTTAATGACTTGATATTACCACTCAAATTTAATTATAAAAAAGTTTCTTATCGGGTCATTATTTCCCCATTCGAAGTCGATTCAGTCATTTTTCTCACAAAAAAAAAAAAAAAAAAAGACTGTAAAACATGACTAAGTATGAGGAATTCAGACCTTGGACCGATACAACACTACTTTTTAAATGTAATGAGAAAGATATGTAGCATATTTTATACGTATCATTGTATTTTGTTGTCACCAGTCAATTTTTCAAATTTTTTTTCTCCTATTATATTTGACTGATTGAAATTGATTAATAATGAATTAGTGTTTAATAATCTGTCTATTAACCGAAAAATAATTCCATAGTTGAGGGGAAGAACGTTTAACTACTCATTCGGGGACTTTTTCATATTAAAGGAAAGGTTGCGATAGTTAATCAAGATCACGCCGTTATAAATAAATTTTAATTTCTTTCTTCGTTTTTCTTTCTTTGTTTTTTTCAATTCATATTTTTTTCTTTATTTTTGTATTTTTGTTTTGTATTTAAGAAGGCTCTTCAGAAATATATTCTATTTAAGTTAGATTGAAATTTTTGTTTAATATAAAATGTACTTTAATGTGGCTTCTCTATGTGAATAGCAATGTTTGGTTTAGTTGTTTGACGAGATTATAAGTCGCATATATTTTCTTTTTAATTAAATATGTCAAAATGGAATCCATTTTTTTTTCACTTTGAATTATTTATAAAAAAGTACTTTTATTAAAATCAATTGCATAACTAAAAAATACGAGTAGCCATATTAAATTAAATTTGTACCTGCTTTTAGATAGATTATATCGTTCTTAAAAGGATATATAAAGAAACTTCAATCTGCATATTATAAAATGTTGTTATATATTATTATAGCGCACCATTTGATACTCTTTCTAAACCGTGAGGAAAAGCAATGACAAATAATTTTGTAGTTTTAAAATATTAGTGAATTTGTAATACTTATAATTATAATGTAGCGTTTCAAGACTCAAGACATGACCGAATCTCAATATTTCTGTTAAATAAGTGAATATAAAATAAAAAATGTAGGTCTTCTACATACAATGAGGGAGGCCTACTGATAAAGGTTGACATTGACACGGAATAAATCCTTGTTCTAATTAAAATCCTCGTAACCAACAACATATTTCTTTCAAAATGGAAGGAAAAAATGAATTAATTTTTTATTTTTTTTGTCAAAAAAAATATATTCAAATGTTACATTAAAAAGTGACCAGGTCAATAATAATAAATAAATAAATAATAATAAATCGTCTTTCTATGTAAGTGAATAATCCAAAAGGTCCTACAACTATGCTTCAAATGAATTCCTTTCACCTTACAAAATAATGAAAAAACCATTCAAACATTCTTTATCTTTGATTAAAACCCTATTTTTTCTAAAAAAAAGAAGATTGGTCTACCTTAAAATTGCTCATTTTACAGTATTGAGTGATTCAAACTATAAAATATAAATCCATATTTAGAATCATAATTATATTATAATTTTAAGCATGTTTTTTTTGTACTCAAAACTACATAAAGTAATATAAATAAAATATAAATTTCTATAGAATCTGAAAGTAACAATAATTTATTTACAGATTCATAATTCTTCAAAGTGTCAAGTAATAGGAACATATAAAAAATTCAAATTTGTTGAATTCTGACTTTGTCAGCTCTAACATGTTTCTTTCTTTTTTTTTCCTTGTAAGAGGAAGAAATGTCAGAAGCATCAGAGTATTTTTAGGAAAAACTATATTTCACTCGACTAAATTCATTTTTGAGTAGTTTTGTAGACCTTAGTTAATAGTGTTAAAGAATCTGAGGAGATGTATCAATATAAATAAGAATAGCATCGTGCTATACTTTGACCACCTGTAGAGCCACCACTGGTCTGCAGACATTTTTGATACAAATTTATCACCGACAAAAACCTTCAATAACCGAGGCCAGGGGATTGATGCTTGGACCTCAATTATTTAATGTATATTTAGTGAGTAAGATAGTGAAGGACAAGCACGACTGAAAAGCTTTTTTTGTTCACTCCAAACCTCGACTTAAAAAAAAAAAGAGAGAGATTTTTGGAATATAAAAGCAACTGGTATCCATGTATTGGAAGTACATACCTTCAAAAAAGCAAGGAAGTATTAATACCTTTTTAAATTCATAATACGCTGCTTTAAATTAGAAAAGAGTTAACTGATGAAAACGGCAGAAAGGAAAATACTTTGGACCGTTTAATCCCAATGTAATAAGTTGTGAAATATTGATTAATTATCATTAAAGCTATAAAACAATGTGATGAAATGCAGGTGTTAGCTTAGCAATTTCCCTTCTCCCCACAAGATGTCGCTTTTGAAGTACATCAATTTATATCAATATATGTATATATATATTTGTCTTTCCTTTGCAGAATTCAACTATTTTTAATTGAATATTGACAAGGTGAACTTATGAAGATTCTATAGTTAGTCAGTATGTAATTTATGGGAACTGCAGAGTCCCTAGGGAACAAAAAAGTTATTGAACCTTGATTATCATCAAAGTTTTCCTATCAACTATCTAGAATTAAAATTGTATTGTGTCATTAACATATGAAAACCAAATATTTGGTTTGCCATAGAAACAAATATTTCCCATAATTTAATTAGTTTAATATACATTGTGCCAATAATAATAATAATAATAATAATATGTTCAAATGTCCTGGGGAAAGTGTGATATTTTTTTTTTTTGCATTACCTATGTGCTTAGAAATTATTGCAAAAATTTGTCCTATATATCCATGCAAGTAAGACACTAAACAGGTGAAATAAAAGTATTTATATATTTGCTTTAATATTGCTGAGTTATAAATACTGGGACTTTCACGAGAAATAGTTCAATATATATATCTATATTCAAGTTCTAATTAGTTATACTTGTAAGTTAACTTCTATAATTTAAGATAATTAAAATTTTGTAATTACATATTTACATATTTAAATATATATAGCATATTTTTAGATCGATCCTAATGTTTTGAATTTATATTTTATATATATATATATATGAAAATATTTTAATGATTCAGGTATTTCTCAATATATTATTATACTTTGCTTCTATTTTCTTCTTTCTGCATAATATCTACGATAAAACGTTCAAAACGTAAATGAGAGGAACGTGAAGCCATCAAAAAATTGTGATTCTCAAAAGTATTCTAAAAATAGGTCTCATTTGAAATTTCATTTGATACAACGTGGATATTACATATACAATATACATATACATAGGTCTAACTCAAGACTTTTACTCAAGTCATTACGGGTTAGAGAACTTGGGTTGAGGTAGCAATTTATTTGCATCTTGATAAAATATGAAGAAAAAGTCTATGAAATTATCAACAAACTTGATTTATGTAGATAAAGTTATTTCCATCAAAAAATGTGTGTCTTGTTTCAAAAACAATCAACTAAAATCTGACATGATCTTTATTAAAGTCAACTTAATGTTTTATCAAGAGTTATAAAACACCTAGAAGAGTATGAACATCATACTTAGTAACATTGGCACTGTGGAGGCCATCATGTCTCTTAAGGCAATAACTTTATGCATACATACTTATTTAACAGGCAATGCATTTTTAGTTTCTTATATGCAGCATAATGCTTTTAGACTTTATATCTAGATGGTGAAGTTGTGGTGTATTATCTTGAATTACATTCAACATCCGTTTCAAAGATATGAAACTAACTGTTTTTAACCGAGACTCCTGTTCAGAGAAGGTGAACTTTTTTTTTTTTTTGAAAAGTGACTGAGTAGCACTATTAAATGGGCAATTCATACCCAAAATACTCACAAATCAAATGACTCCTTAGTCGGGGTATCCTTCCCTGTATATTAGGAAGGAGACTTTGTTTGTTCTTGCTAATGAATTTTACAAATGAGTGTTGTGGAAAAGTTGTTAAATGGCCATGCAAATATATGTGCAAAATTATTTTGATCTAGTTATCAAAGAAGTTCATAATTTATCTGATGATCATTGTGATTAATATATGCTATTCTTTCCATAAAATAACCATGATGGATAGACTCAGTGTCCACTCCCCAAAAGAAATCACCTTAGGAATATTAGAGGGAATTTTATCATACATTTAATTGTAAAACTTTTTAAAAAAAAAACACTGCTCTTTCACACATTAATCTGTTTAACAAAGCTAAAAGTTTATAAGGAAAACGCTCTCACAAAAAGAAACCTTCAAAGTAGAAAAAAAAATAAACATATGAAAACTTTTACGATTCTCTTAATTTGTATTCGAATCACTTTTATTGGCTTTAAACCTAGTTACGAGGTGGGAAATTACACTTCTATGAGTAAAAACAAAAATTAGATTCCTTGAATTTTTTTTCTATTTACATATATAAAAATAAGTTTTAAGTACATATATACATATGTTTTGATTTTAAAAATGAGTTAAATCATTTTATTTTAATTTAATTCAATGAAAAAAAAAGTAAATTTGAAACTAACTTTAATTAAATCACGAAATTGGAAAAACTTGTTGGAGTTACTTATGACTTTTACAAACTGTATACATATGTACATGGTTCTATTTACATTTGATATACCTACATACATAAACAATGTCTAATACAATTTATCGATAAACTATTTCTTTTTAAAGTAAAAACAAAGTAAAAATAATAATAGTAAAAATAAAATAAAAATTCTTGTAAAGAAGCAGTATAGACCCTTAGTTAACAAACTATTTTCGTGTACAAACGTTATTAGTCTCTGAAACAACCTTCAGACAGACTTTTGACAGGGAGTTTTAGAGTAGCAAATCAGGAGTAGCAGCTTGTCCATTTATAATATATAAATGATAATATTTTTATTATCAAGTTGCATTTTTCATGGGATTTTGCCTCATAATGTCGATACTTTTTGAAGTCAAGTTATGAGTTCGAACCTTTTCGAATTAGAAGCTAAATCATAATGGAATCTTTATCCTTAAAGTGCCTAATTGATGGATGGAAAAGTAATCATTGATTATATTATAGGAATTAACTGTTAGCTATTCTTAATTGCTTTGTAAGCTGCCTGTAAGGAACGACTACCTTTGAATCTCTTTTCAACTCTTATCTGATGTCTTGGTATATTTTTCATGACAATAATTAGTAGCCAGAACACGGTATCTGTCCTATAAAGAATATATAAAGATTCTATGACCGGATCTAAACTATTAGTAATGGTTGGGAAGAGAAATGGTTCATAAGGAGGAGGGATTCTCATCTTTGGGAAGGGCCCATAGACACATGAATGAAGTGTCCTGTTGATTTTTTTAGGAAATATGGCCCTTGAACAAATAATGCAATTTGTGACAATAGTGAAAATGTTCAATTTAAAAAGTTGTAAACAGATTAAGTTCGTTAACTCAGTTTGTACTTTAGTCAAAACTCTAAACTTCTCATTATTATTGTTATTATTATCGTGCTTTTAGGTTACTTAGCTAAATTGCTCTTATGCATATATCAAAGAACATAAAATATTTCGATAACGCAGCATGGATAAAAAATTCACTTCACAATTTGACCATTTTTTATATTATATTTCAATTATATTATATTGAAACGCTATTCTTTTATTGTTGGGGCATCTATCGTTAGAAATTGATTTATGAACAGATTTTTTATTGATATTTTGAGTAAAAGAGCAGTCCTAAAAAAAAAAAAGAATCTATTTCAAATGGACATTTTTTATTTGTGACTCTTTCATCAATCAAACATAGTTTTGTTTTTTGTCTTAAAAAATAAAAGGATAAAAAATAAGTATAGAAAGGTTAATAAATTGATAGAAAGTCATTGATTGGCAATCTTTCTCCCCCCCCCCCTCTTTATCTGGTATCCTTTATATTTATATATTATACTTATAAAAGAGTAAAAAGTATTAGTTTTTACAGTTGAGTGCATTTTCATTAAGTTTTAATATTCTTTAGTTTTTTCGATTACTTTATTAATAAAAGTCAATCAAATCAAAATTACTTTTTCCAATATTTTAAAAATAGTTTCTTGAACTTGTTCCTTGGAATTAAGTAGATTTATTTTTTACACAAAAGCTATTCATAAAAGCACTATGTCCTTGAACTACGAGTAAAATCTCTACCTGCAGAAGTATATTTGCTATAACCAAACTAGAGGGAAGAACTGACTTCTCAAAAAATAAATGGAACATCATTTGACGTAGAGTATCAATATATTTTTCATTGCTTTAATAAATGACACACAATGAGATTTTTGTGCCCTAAGTTTGAGAGATACAATTAAAAGAATGAACACATTGACTCAACCAAATTATATTTTAACTTCAAATATGGTTTTAAATAATCATCTATACCTAGAGTTGATACATCTCAATGAGAGACGTAAGATATGGTTCACAGGGTCTTTGCTAAATAATAAAAAAGTGCATTCAAATAAAAAATATTTACAAATACAATAGAACAAGAATCCAAACCTCCACTAAAAGCATTCCTAAAATTTTTTAACAATATATATTATCTCCTTCAATTATCAAACAGGAATTTTATAGTATTAATGTATATTAAGTCGATTTTTATGTAGGTTTATCATACATTTTTATTACATAAAAGTTGCATTTAACCTCTAATAGGTACAAAAATGCTTAAAATCTGATTTGATTTCCTACTCTTATCAGTGTGTCAATGGTTATTTGAATAAGATATATTTATATGGAACCCTAAATAAATTTGCGTAATTTATCTTTGTACTAGATTTAAACAACGGCTTATGGCCGTTTTAATGTTTTAATTTCGCATTATTAGAATTGGCGAGGGAATATGAATTAAATGAAGGTATCGAGGTTGGCTATTCACCTTGGATGACTGTTTGACCAAAGCTGATCATTTTTTGAAACTTTAACCATTTTAAACAACCTCAAATTGCAGTTTGGCCTCAAAATCAGACTCCAGAGACTGTATCAACCATAGAGGTTGAAAAGAAAGACATTGACTATATCCTTTTCAGGGTCAAGTTATCCTTAATTCCCATCTTACCCCTGCTCCGTATATAATAATACTAAGGAACAAAGGGAACTAACACCAAATATGTACGGATTAAAAAGAGTTAAATGATTTAAAATGATTACTTAGCTGTGAGGGCAAATATTCCCAACAAAAATTATAATTATGTAATTGTAAAAATTCCCTAATTTGTTCTAATGTATGTTTCTTTTTGTTAATCATTTCCACAAACTTAACCTTTTGTAAATTTATTTTTTTCCTATTGAAATGTCATACCAAGGTTTTTAATATATTTTGTTATTTTTGATGTTGTTTACTTGTTTTAACAGAGAATTCATGGATCGATAAACGTTGTTAAGTGTGAACACTTTTATAGAGCTTCTTTTGTCCTTCATCTAATTTATCACATGTATATATATATATATATATTTAAATATATGCATAGCGATGTGTAAAATGAATTTGCTCTTTAAATAGAGTTCCATCCGGCTGTGAGGAGATATTTAGAGATAAAAGTAGATGCATTTTGCTTATAGTAAAACAGGTAATGTAGCTCTTTGAAAATGAAAGTAAGCCTATTGTACTTTTGGGGGGATTCATCAGCCTCGTGGAGATCATTAGAAGCTAAAACATGGTTCCTACTTTCATGAAACTTTAAAGGGTTACTAACGATCCCAAGGGGTGCCCATAGGTTTTTTTTTGTTATTAAGGTATCTATTCTTCATATCCACATAGAGGAAAGACACAAATGAGTCACTTGTTTGCTTGGGCCTAGTCCAATCCGTGTGTGATCTCCTCAGGTGATTGTAAGTGATTGGTTAAAAGAAAAAATATTAAAAGTTCACCTTTTGAGTGCTAATTCATTTGATTTAGTAATGAAGTTACTTTGCTACCTCCTTTTTTCTCCAATATAAAAATCAAGCACTTCCGATTGTACAAGTGAAAGACAGACGGGATTTTAATCTATATCGAAAGCAATTTGAAGTTTTAAGCAGCATGCAAAATAAATTTTGAAAAATTAAGAATGTTTCCATCATTATTTGCCTTTAAATTTTATAATTTAAGAAGGAAAGTTAATAGTTGAAAAAGTATCGATTAGATAGAAGAAAATAAGCTAATTTAATAATGCAAGTCCCCCCCCCCCAAAAAAAAAAAAAAAAAAAAAAAAAAAAAATATATATATAATTTAGCTTACATATCTAATACCAGTATTCCAGCTATGCATTTATCACGAATCTATAATCTTTTTTTTATCAATAAAATCTGGTTTATAAAAAACTTTAATTTGAATTGTTTTTTACACTCTCTATAAGTTTGAGGCAACATTTGAGCAAGACAAAAATAAATAATTTACAAGAAATTACATTTATTATTTGTAAAATTTCACGCTAAGTTCAAATATTGCTAGGTTTATGCTTCATGTAAAATCCTTCAATTCTGAGAAAATGCAGTTTAAAGTTTACAAAACCTTTTTACTTTTTTTAAATGATATATTACGGGTTTTCCTTATTAAAAAAAAAGATTCAATTGAAGTGTAAGACATTCATTCACTAAATTGTATTTGCTTTTAAATAATTTAGTTTAGCAGATACATACATATATATAATTTGCTTTCAACTTTATTGAAATAAAAAATCACTCAAGGTTGATATAACAGGATATGCATACAAATTTCCTTTTTACCAATTTATATGTGTATATATTCCTTTCCTTTTTAATACAATATCAAACATTATATCAATTATTTAGTGGCATTTGACTATTGTAAATGATATGATTTAGACTTTATAAAAAAATAGTTTGTATTGTCAAAGTATGCCTATTTATCAGTTCATCAATCATTTCAAAATCCTGTATTTTTCTATGACAAAAGCACATTATCTCCTCCTGTTCAAACGTTATCACCTGACATACTCTTCTCTATTGTGAGCATATCGTTTATGAAATCATGAAGGGAAAACACTCTCTTATAAACTCTATTGATAGGACATATTATGCATTGATAAGAATTTCCCTTGTTTTAAACAAGTTAGCTTACTATGAGCAAATTTAATGGTTTTTGTTTTTACGTTGTCACAACTATCACTGACAATTGTACCAAATTACACCTCAGAATATTCATTAGTGCTTGAGATACATGTCCTTTTGTGAACAGCTAACATCGATTTTTTTGTTTTCTTAAAATGCCTGAAAGATGATGACTAGAAGACAATTTAGAGAAACGTTTTATTGAAGACGTTATTCTTTGGAAGTTTTGAGAATCTGGGGCTTATTTCTCGAGATACATACCTCAAAACTTAAGAAACCGATTTTGAAATTTAATAGCATATCTAAACTCAGCAGTTATTGTTCTGTATGTATCATTGACTTAATACAAATTTAGTAACTGTTTAGAAAATTGGAAAAAAAAACTTTAGTTGGGGTCTACTTTGAGGGGAATGAATTGAATTTTGATGATTAAATACAGATTTTTTTACCCTCGATATTTTTTAATCATAGTAGCATGTATGTAATATGGAGTTATATTCAATATATGTGTCAAGTCAACAAGAAAGCAAGTTTGTCTTCAAATATTGAAAAGGAGAAAATCCACTTTTTTCCTTTTTTTTTACTTCATAAATATAACGGCCTAATATTTCGGAGTCACTTTAAGACCTATACCGCACGGTTTCTGCTAAAATGTCATTTTATATCGAGATATCAAGGTTTGTTGTCTATTTAATAGAGCAATTGGATAAATATTACAGCTGCACATGGGGCCGACATGGTTCCTGAAAGAACATTCATCTTTTTCATAGCCTCAGAGATTTATATAGTTGCATTTGGCTAAAACTAGTTTATTTGTTGTAGAATTATTAATATTCAAATTAACCCACTATTTTGCTCATCATGAATCATACTAATAATAACAACATATTCATAAATACCAGATGTATTTTATTCTTGACTGTGGCCGGTATTTTTTGACTCCTATAATATTAAGTTGCAATTATACTATTAATAAAAAACGAAAGAGAATTGCATTAAGAATATGAGTGTGGTTCTAACTCATTTTTGAAATGTTTCAGAACAACTTGGTTTCTTGTTGACACATATGGAAGCAATCACACAGTTCGTTTTATATTAAAAAAATTTGATTTGGCTTTTCTCCTCTTTTTTAAAGGCTTACAAAGTTATGTGAAGTCACAATGATGATTAATTAATTAACTATTATTATTTATTGTTTTTCAACGACTAATGCAGACTTAAATTAATTATCTTATACCTAATGTATACTAGTTTCTTCCAATAGGTTTGAAACTCTTATATTTTTAAAATATAAATACATCTGTGCCCTTGTGTTCTCGTCTTTCTTTCTCATTTGAGTTAGAGTCAAAATAAATACAATACGAGTTGAAAAAAATGTATCCTTATAATAATTTATCACCAATTCATTTCTACATCTATGTACATTTGTATTTTGTTTAATCTACAAACTTAATTTGTTTTAATGGGCTTAAAGAGGAAAGGAAGTGAGGGATTTTATCAGCATCAGAGAACGCATCACGCAAACTCATTTATAGCCTTTCATAATTTATGCACCAAGTTAATTATATTTACAAAAAGTTACCAAGAAATTAAAACCAAAATGTTTTTAGAGAGACAAAATCTACGAAGTAGATATTAAAAAGAGTCTACATGGATTTATGTAGTATTTGAATAAATATATTTTACGTTTAAGGCAACATTTCCCTACATACAATTCACTTTTTCTTCTTTTCTTTTTTTTTCAATATATACTTCAATAAATCAAGTTATTGCCTCAATCTATGATTTTCATCATATTTTAAAGGATAAATTATATATATATATATATGTGTACCTTGAAAGATTTATTGAAAAGTTAGACTGTAGAAAATTCAATACATACATCAAATTAAAAATAACTAAAGGTACAAATCCATAGTAACTCTCTCAACCTCTATTTAAAAAAAAGTGTATAAATAGTAATACATACAAAGGTATTGAATGCTGAAATATGATTATAATTTGACAAGAAAGTTTAATGATTAATACATATTTGCATAGGGACACTAGATACTGTGTTGTCTAATTAGTCCATTTATGAGGAGGCTGGAAAGAAATTACATGTTCTAAGACCCCTATTCCTTATCAATTTGAGGCCCCAGAGATGCTTTATGGAATTAACTTCTCAAGTTTATGAATTCACATACATTATTATTGATATTCATGTTCTAATTTACGTCATTGATAGGTTTCACCTATTAATTTCCTTTTATATAGTATGATCGTTGTACTAAAAAGTTGACTTGTAGTGTTTTTTTATTATTTATCAAAGTTCAGGAATTTACGTTCTCATCTGATGAATATATTGACTATCATTTTGATTGTATTTTTAAGCATTAAATATGAAAAATGAGAAATCCCCGTCTCCATTAAAATATTTATACATGACAAAACAAAAATTATCTCCATTTTAAGATAAAATTAAAAGTATTTTTAAAATGTATTTACAAAATTTGTTGTTTATAAAAAAAAAAAAATATAAAATAATTAAATTTTAAATGACTAATTCCATCATCTTTATTATGATTAAGCTCGTGTCATTAGTGTAACACTATAAAAATTTAGGAATATATATAAAAAAGTATTTATAAGTATTTCAATAATATTTTCACATTATGTTGCAAAAGATTCCGTCATATTCATGCTAGTTTTTATGACTTAATTTTAATGCAATTACAATATATATGCCTAAATATATGTAGTGAATATATTCATTTAACTTTCCTCCCTCTTCCCTCCAAAAAGTGTGTATATTTAGTTAATTAGATTTTAAATGGACAAATTTAATAAGTTTTTGAAAGTACAAATATTTTCGCACAGCTTATAATGTAACTTTTAAAATAAAATATTTATTATAAGCCAGATGGAGAAAGTGTTGCAATTTCTATGCAGAATTGAAGCAAAATAAAGTAGCTCATTTTGCATATATACATATATATTATAATAATAAATATTATTTATTAATAGTTTGGGAATACCTTTGTTAACAAATTTGTATTAATTCAAACTTATTTAATGGGATTTATACAAAAATTAATAGATAGGAAACTGAAGCAATTAGAGCCTTTATATGAAAACACAGCATTTTCTATTAGTATAAATAATTCTCATGTTTTTTGTATCAGCTCCTTATTTGACATTATACTCTCATGTCCCTTACACGACGAGCTTTTTGGGATAAACAAAAACACACTGTATTCTCCCTTCAGCTGATTTTCATCATTTGACTCTTTTGATTTAAAGAAGCTGACTAAACGTGTTATGAGCTCACAAAGGGTATTATTATTATTATTTATGATTTTGATATAACAAAATATATTAAATTTCGCGCACTTTTTTTAAATTTTTGAATATTATACAAGTATTAACGATTGATTTATATATTGATATAATTTATAAATGTAGAGTGTATCTAAATAATAACTCTGACCAATATTAAAAAGTTGGCAACAAGGAAAATACAGAAGGGTAGCTGCTACCAGTTGTTTTTCCAAATTTTTCCTTTCCCTTTTGTGAGTTGAGGTTGCGAGTTAAGAAACAAATTTATACGTTCCTACTGATCCTAAATCTGAAAAACACATTCCACATGAACGGAAAAGTCGTCCCATGGAGTAATTTCCTTTGCTAAATGACATCATCATATGTACATATATATAAGCCAGTAACGTCATTATCAATCCATCTCGACTCTGCTGGAGGTATAAATATCCAATGATTATAAAAATGATAAATACTTTAGTCAAGCCTAAATTAAAAATAATGCAAAAATTTTCCTGAACGGATTCAATTGGTACAAAAGTAAAAATTAGTAAAGGGCACCCCTAAGATTCAAGACGTGGTAAGGACCAAAAACAGGGACAAAATCAATTTTAAGTCTTATATTAATGACTCATATAATCCTACTTATCAGTACTTTGAACATCAAGTAAAATTATCCAATGTCAACTAACGAATAGTTCAGCAGCTTTGAAGAGTTACTGAACCACAAATCTTGGCTAACATCTATCAACAGATCTTGGGCTAATCTTTTTCGGAGTGAAAGTTGTGAGAGAGTCTATCGAAATCTGATTGTGACTCTTTACTATTGTTTCTAATGCTAATCTACAAAACTATAATTGTTCCCTGTTCATTATTGAACTTATCCCTACAGTTGAAAAAGGAAATAGTTCAAGTGTGGGATGGAATGACGTCATTGGCAAACTGCCAGCTAATTTAAACTTTTTTTTCCTTTTTTTTTTTGCTTGCTCTCAGAGGAAAAGGTTAAGAGATACAATAAACAATTCATTGGAACGAATATGATATAAAGGCATACTATTCAATTATTACATGAATATTTGAGTCGTATTTTGTGATTAATATATTAATATATACATAGAATGTGAGTGAAATAAGGAAATGATTGAAAAATGGTTCCTTCCTTTCCTTAGAAAAAGAAAGAAATGATTGTATTTTTTTTTTTTAAAGTAGATCAAATGTTCCGGGAAATGGAAATAGCTCATATATATGTAATACGATAGAGTGGGTTGTTAACCCCCCCCCCCTCCCTAAAAAGAGAGAATGAATCTCTTATGGGACGACATAACGATACGGATTTTATCTTTTTATTATTATGATTTCTTTCATCATTTGAAGATAAATGTGATGATTCCTTAAGGTGTGTTAGAATAGGAGAACAGTAATACCTTGGATTGCGAGCATAACCAGGGGCGAAACACCTAGTTATCCATACCTCTTATTTGTACAAGTTATGTAATTGCTATTAGGCAGAGATGAGGATTTGGAATAATGTGTCTATTTTAAAGATTCAAGACTTGACATTCGACTTGAAAATTATAGTCTCAACTATAGAGCCTTCTTTCATATATTTCCTCTCTCAATAATTTCAATTTTCTCTCTTCAAAGTATGTACCTTTACTAAGGAACACCCACATTTAAAGTCAGATTCTTTATCCTTGACCTTATTTGCTGTGTTAGAAAATAATTAATACCTACTTGGAACTTTGAATACTCAATATTTTCTGCGGCTTGGGTACTTTTTTTGGGTACAAAAGTGGCCTATACGTATCTTGGGGCTATTTTTGAAAGTGAAAGAGGAGGAATTCCATTCATTTAATCAGCATTCTCTGAACATGATGGGTATTCTTATCGCCAGATAAATGTAATTAAATAAAAATTCCATAGAGCTTGACCGTATTTTCATATTATACATCTTTGAAGATTGAAATGGGCACAAATACTACATAGACTTGAAATGAGCTCAAATAAAATTCCGAGGGCTCGAAGAAATTATTCAAGGACTTGGATGGATTTATGTGCAAAGACTTTGGACTCACTTTATCCTACTCTGTAAGACTCATTTACCCAATAGGTATCATTGTCTCCCTCAAACATGTACAAATTTGATGGTGTTGTAAATAAATCAATAGAGCAAGTGAGCTTGCACACACTTATTCCAAGGCATGACTCAGTGACTCGGAATGCAATTTATATTTTGAGTTCTATTTATTTAAATTGAAACTAAGTACTCGGTGTCTTTATAGATTCAATTACCTACTGTAAATTAAATTCATTCAGTTTTTAAAAATTACAAAATCCTGTACCTATGAGTAGTGGACTTAAACTAAACGATTTGCCCCTCCTTATGAATGCATCAAAGATGCTGATTCTTTAATCATATCATGCAAATAAGAAGTAAAATATATTTTCTTACCCTTTAATGCTTATAACTCAACAGATGGGATCCAACACGAGGCAATTGATCAACTACGAGTTAATTTTTCTCCTCTTTTTAAAGACAAAGTTGAACGTTGAGTCAAGATCAGATTATAAGTCAAAACTTATAAAAATTCAACACTTTACAAAAACGCTTTAGAAAGGATCAAAATCAATGGATCAACGGAGAAACTATTAGCAAAGATTTAATCTTCTAATAAAACGTGTAACTGTTATTATATATTTAAATATATAACTTTAGGATATAATATTCAAGTATTTACAGTGCATTTTACTGCCTAGTTGTTGTTGTTGTTTTTTTTTTCATCATGCTCAAACAGATGTTTCATATTGTTATGAAAATTCTCATCTTTGTTTTATACATAAATACATATACACTGTTATTATTATTATATATATTTTTCATCAATAACACTCATGTAAACAAACAAACTACGAGGTTGTTCTAGGTATATATATATATATATATATATATATATATATATATGTTATGTGTGTAACTGATTTCAATCCCTCTTCTTCGTTTCAATATCAATCATTCTGAAAAGCCTTCCAATTCAATTTGGCAGCAGTGTCGTCTTTTTAAATCTTGACAAAGGCTCTTTCTATGTAGTGAATATATTAATTCATATATATATATATACATATATATATATGTAATATGTATGTTGACTATTATACAGACAAAAAAAAAAGAAAGACAAGATCTATTTTTATTTTTGTGTCAAATTGAATTGACTTCAAATTACATAATTTGATATCTTATCTCCATTTCCACACTAACAAGATCTTATTTCCGCCTCCCAACCTTTCATTCAAAAGAGAAAAAGGAAAAATATTTGTATATACATTATATACCAGTCTATTTATATACATACATACATAATTAACTCATTAGCATTCTTATTTATTTTAATTTTTCTAATATAACAAACCAAACTTTCCAATTGACAAACACAAATATTTATTTTTTAATTACATATGTACGTCTCGTAGATATTTTTTCATAGAGTTTCAATGTATATAAGCATATTGCACATTGATGACTATTGGTAAGTAAAATATACGCATACTGAGTATATAGATAAAAAGCTAATTAAGAAAGGTAAAAGTGTATTATTATTATTATTATGAATAAGTTCTGAGACTTCTTATAACACAGATGGTTCATGCTCAATTCATGAGTTACTTCACAATATTAACAGACAATCTCTATCGTACCTCTTTGCATGTTTAAACCATTGCTTAAGAGTAGGAGAGTCTGGCCAACACAAGTGCCGTCTAGCAAGAAAGTCATGAACTACATACTATAAGTTAAATTTTCTTAATGTAGAAAATGTATTCTTTGAATACAAATTCATTTACAATGTCTGGAGAGAGGATTCAGAGTATAAACTTTACGGTTTAACATTTGTTTGTATAAAAATCAGCTGCCCTGTCAGCTTTTGATGAAGCAAACTAGTTAAATTTTTATTTCTTTTATAGATAATAATATTTTCTTTTGCAGTGGAGAAGAATGGCTCCTGAATAACCTTTTCACAGCTGTTTAAGCTTATTCATTCATAGCATATAATTTATATTTAAAATAAAAATGTGAAAATATATTATGTATCTATCCTTAAATGTAAAATATTAATGATAAAATAGAGAAAATATAAATAATTGAATAGCAAGCTCTAAATTCGGATCAAATAATCTCTGAGACTATAATATTAGTTATGAATTAGCTATGAATTTCATTAAAAATATAGTGAATAGCAAAACACAAAACTTTAGAAGCCTATATATAAATAGTAATAAATCATTTGAACCATGTACAATATATGTATTTGAAATGGATTTTTAAAGACGCATCTAGTTATTTTGAGTATTCAAAAAAATTAATCAAAAAACAAGGATTATTATTATTATTTATTCTTGTCAACTTATTTGATTTATTTTTTGAATACTCAAAATAACTTGATATGCCTTTAAAACTTCATTACAAAAAATTAAAGTTATAATTTAACGACGGATATTCAAATGCTTATTGCGCCACGTTTGTTTGCTTACTAACATATGGATAGCAAGCAGATATGAAGTATTTTGTGTCACATTTTGATACATTTACTTTCAGACATGGAATTTCAAGCTAATATATGTTTGCAACTGTTTCCTGTCTCCCCTAGAGTATGTAATAATTTTGTAATGCAAAATATTTACAAGGATAATAAAGCTATATGTCTTGGAATCGGCGTACATAATATGTAAATATGTATGTATGAGGCTTGATTTAAATGCAGCTCTAAATAAATGGGAATGTTAATAGTGTCTAGCAAAAAAAAAAAAAAAATGTAAAGAGATCTTTTATTAATGTTTGTCAAATGATTTAGGGATGCCATTATTCTATGGTTGAATTGATAGGAGAGATTTATCCGTGTTTTGTATTGATAAGTGTGTAATAAACATAGACGGTGTTTCCATGCTTTTTCTTCAGTTCACTTGCTTTTAAAACCCTGTGTGTCAATTCTCTATTAATAAATCGTGAATTTTCGTTCTTCAAATTTCGTTTTTTTAATTTTGAAAATTTTGGTTTTTCGTGACCCTAGGTCACTATTTTTAAATTAATGGTCCCTTTCCTTAATACTTCAGCTTTCATTTGTTTTCACTTTTGGAAGTGTTTTTGCTCTTCCATGGGACAAACTACCTTAAACTCTATTTGAGTCACTACATAAAAAATATAAAAAAGTTGTTGAAACGACAGAAGCGCCCCCTTATCTTTTATTGTTGAATGACTAGAAAAGGTGACGTCACAATTGGAATTACTCTGTTTCTTTTTAAGATATGTAGGTAATACTGGGATTATCGAAATTCAGGCAAAAAAATACACTATATAAATGGATTTTCAGCAGCCTCTGATTCGTATTTTTTTCAATTTATATCTTTGTGGCTTATCTATGTACGTATATGTAAGTATATTCTTAAGTATAGATCTTATTCTTATCATAAACTATGTGTATAGTTTACCTTAAGGATGATTATTATTTTAGAGAGGAGGCAGTTAATTTAGTTTTATCTTTATTATTTTATTGTTTGATATGTATATCAAGTCCTTTTATGTACCTTCTACATAAAATATATATAACATAGATGAAGGTGCATTTGAAGGAATCCCTGACAAAGGAACTACCTCGTCTTAGCAAATTATTCATTCATTTTTATATTCATAATAACATATGAGATAATTCATTATTTGATCAAATATCTGCAGAATCAAAATAATTCACTCATTTTCTCTTTTTTTTGTTTGAACATATATTCTAAAAAGGGGTCGTTAGTATAACAACGTAATTTAATAATAAGAATCATACACAAAACAAAGTAACTACTGCCATTGGAACAGAGGGGTGAACCATATCAGCGTCTTGAAAAGAAAGAAAGAAAGAAGGAAAGAACCATCCACCATCATTACACTTTAATTACACATAATAATAATATTAATAGGATAGAGCCCCCATAATCCTTTCTCCTACTCTTTTTTATTGAATCCAGGGTTTGTTCTTTTGTGTACATAGTATATATATATATATATATATATATATATATATATATATATATTTATCTAAGAAATAGTCTTTTTGGGAGCTTATTGGAGCATGCACGAAATATGTAGATCCAAGAATGAAAGACATTATTATATCCTTCTCCTTTAGTTCTATATAAGTAGATAGATGGATTAACTCAGTTACTAAATAGTAATGCTCGCTCTTATTTATTATTCTCAATTATGTAACAACTACAAATGAATGAATGAATGAGGGAAAATAAAAAATGTCTTTAAATATGTATATTTATTTATAAATACACACATACATAGTTAATCACTCAATGGCTTTCCCTTATTAGAACGTGTTCATTTAGTATACATATATCCTTATTCAACAAGAATGTTTCATAACTCATGATCTGTCAAATATTGATGCAGGTGAGTAATACAAAAAAAAAAAAAAATCCTGAAGAATATATGTAATCATTTATAACAATTCTTAATCAAAAGGGAAAGTGCGGAAGAAAATAGTGGGGGGTAAAGGAAAGGATGAAGGACTAATAAGAAGAAAAAAGTAATTGAACAAACAACATACATACAAGGTGAAACAAAAGCTCAATAAAAAAATTACCTTTCATGACAAGAATCATTGAAAGCATTTATTTATTATCTTTCATTTGAGTAAATACATATTTAGAGGTCAAGTGGAGATTTTGGTAGAGTTTGCTGCCCATGTTTGTCAACCATGAATGTACCTCTGAGTTCTTTTAATGAATCATAAGAGAAGCTAAAAATTAAAGGACTACAAACTTACCTCGTTCTATGACAATTGAATTATGCTCATACTATAAAGTGTATTTAAATTATTCATTTAAGAGATTGTTTCATTTGAGTTTCAACTCAAGTTGCAATTAGTGTAAATACTATAAACCCCAAAAGACTCTCTCTAAAAATGGATAATATTATTGTTATTGTTAAATTATGCTCTCGAAAATTTGGTACAGTAATTAATACTCAGTTGATGCACAAAGCATCTTGTACAACTTGTCTTCAACACTTGAACGATCAGGGATGTCAACATGACAGCCCTGGTTTCTTCAACACTAAAGGATGAAAACACAAATATAAAATATTGCAGGGCCATAAATAGTGGTACAGTACACGTTGCCATTCAGAGCTGTCTGGGATGTTCTTATTTATTTATGTCTTATTACTGATGTTACTTATTTAGTTTAAGAAATGAAGTCAAAATGACATCTCATGGCCCGTTGATGTGGTTCGAAATTGCAGCCGTTCTCGTATTTATTGTAAGGATGAGTCAATTTATTTATTTTTATGGACTTGGATATTACCTCGTTGATGAATATTAACCTCATCATCCCAAAATTTATTATATACCACAAAGCCACCCAAATACAAGTTAAATAAAAGTATGTAGTCAAAGGCGTGTAAGGGATCTGTCATTTGAGCACTCTCAATTTTGAAGGGAAACAAATAAAGAATTATTTAACGTCTGATTTGACATTTTAAAAATAAAATATAATTAACGAATTACCATAAATAGATTGTACCCTTGTAAAAACATGAAAATGGATATATTCTGCTTTTCATTTAGCATATAAATTGAAGGCATATTATATTTGTACTTAGGTGTTCATATGTAGAAAAAGAAGACTGTTGTCTTTTCTCTCTGTTCATTGACAATTGACAAATAACCTAATTAAATTTCTTATAGATTTCTTATATTTAAATATTTTGTTATTAAGGACTTACCTAGTTGCAGAGATATGTAAGAATTTGAGATTCAATGTTTGTTTTTCCATTTCATTTTATTTTTAAAGGGGGGAAAGCAGGAAAAACGAGGACTTATGTATATTTATAAAAACACAAACTTATAAATATCAATATATTATATAAATATACTTGATATAATTGAATAGACTATTTTCTAATCGTAAATAAATATGCGAAAACTTTTTTTTGTTAGTAAATAAATACTTTTATTTATCTCCAAGGAGGAACAAGTTTCCCCTTGGACAATCATTTAATAAAGTTAGATATGACTTTTTTTTCTTTTTTGTCAATTCAATTGCATTTACTTATTGCACCAAATTCCTCAATGTGCATGCCCATCGCAATTATTCCTATTGGATAGTTAAATTATTTTGCCCAGGGCGGATTTTTCTTTTGCATACAAAAATAGTCATGCAGAAATATGTATGTACAAAAAAACAAACAAACTAATATTTAATTGAAAAAGTCTATTTTATTCATCATCATCTAAGTAGACTAATAATAAGAATCGTCTGATGAACCATGAAATTGAAAGTTGATGAAGGTTTTTTCTTTTAGAGAAACAGATATGAAGCTAGAGAAAGAGAAAGTTCCCTTAATATATATTTATAATACTTGAATAAATATTATGAGGAAAAGGTCGAAATTTTTTGTGATTTTATTCATTTGTCTTGTCTAACACTAGGTAATTATCTATGAAATGATTCTTTCAGCTATTAGGCAGCAAATGTCCCTAAAAGTATTTTTCAAACCATTTCAAAGAGGTGTTACTTTTTAATAATGTTGAATTTCGTGCCTTCAAACACCGATTTCTGGACTTTTTTAATTTTCTGTATTCATTTGAAGAAAAACGCTTCACATGCACATCAAAAGCATGGAGAAGCTTATGGTAGACATGCTCTAAGCAGAGCACAGTGCTTCAGGGGGTTTGAAAAATTTCGAATGTGTCACTAGCCTTGGCTATTATTTTGAAGGTTAACTTTGTCATCATTATTTATCAATGACCTTAGAAATTGAAAAATAAAGTCTCATTTTAATTATATAGACCTGGAGTTTTAAATTCAAACGTTATTAGCAGGCAAAAAGTCAGAGCCGTATTTCCATAAAGGTAAGAACCATATTGATGGAAACAAATATTAATAGCAATCAATTATTATAAAGCATTATAACACTTAAGAAATACTTTTTTTTTTAAATCTTGGATGCAATTCCTAAAAAATGTATCTCACACCAAAAGAAAATCGAGAAACATGAAGTATCTTATTTAGAAGCTTGTGCATATTATTGTCTTTTTTACTTTTTCATGAAGTGCAAAAAATCTTAGTTTAAACCATAAAAACAACCATGTACTGCAATTTAAATAAATATACATTAAAACAAAAATTAATATTGTTCAATTTTTTTTTATTTACTACCGGATCATTTTCGTACCTTTTACTACGCAACCTTGCTGACCATATTTCTTTCATTTTTTTAAGAAAATTAAAAATTTGATTTTTCATAATAGTCTCTTGAGGCTAAACCAATCGGTTCTTATTAAAAAAAGACGGTAATGGTTTAAAAAATTGAGGACACCATTTCTAATAACACTTATGGTTTGGATTCAACTTATATAGAGTACGTGAAGTAGGTGGGATACTGGAAGTTATGGTTAGGGATGTAATTTTTTTAGCGAAAAATAATAGTTTTATGATTTAAAAGAAAAGGAAAAACGGTTGGTAGTCTTGTTCTTTTTTTTAATCTATGTCCATTTGTTATTTGATCGTTGAGGATGAAGAAACTCTCTTTAAAAGAGGAATTATAGAATTTTCACCTATGTACACATTTGTAATGTTCTCCTTGTACCTCCTGGTATTGATAAGGTCCTTCCTAAGACAGTCATACTGATAATCATTCCCTGCACTCTACAGAAACTTATATAAGAGGCAGCTGATGTCAACAAAGGTGTTGATTCAATTTGTACCAACAATCTCGCTCTTGCCTCTTCTTATGTACTTATCAATAGTACTTATGGTACTATTGATTAAATACTTCTTCTTTTTTTACCATCAGCTGTCTGTTGTAGGATATTAATGGGGAATCAAAAAGGGTACTACTGTTCACTATTTAAAATGGTAATTAATTAGTGAATTAAACCTGTTAGTTTTATAAAGCATTTTTAACCCAACTTACAAGTGTCAGTAGGAATCTTTTGGAGAGAGAAGTTTTCTTTTCAACAAGCTAATAAAGAGCGAACATAATTTCAAAAAAGAACAATAGTACCAACTGTTTTTCCTTTTCTGATCATGAAACTCTAATAATATATAATTTTTATCTACAAAAGTCGAGTATCTCCTCAAGTAGTTAAAGGAACACAATTGAAGATAAGTTCAAGTCAAGTGCATTTCTTAACTTCAGCAATAAACAACATGGTCCTAGGGTCTGCGTGAGTATATGTTTTATGTATTTAGAAATGTCCAAATATACTGAATAAATGAATCCCACTATGATTGCCCTGCCAACTCGGCCAATATATATTATATTATCCTTTAATAAGTTAATGTATGACCAATCCTATGAACATAAATTGAAACCACAGACAAATATCCTCTTGTCTGTTCGTTCCAAGAAAAAAAAATCCTTGATAACGAAATGTACATTTTTTAAATTTCATATATGTAAAACAAAAATCATTTTCAATTTTTTTTATTTCACATATATTTAGAAGAGGTAGGTAAAACATAATTTGATAGATATCTATTATTGAACCGTATTTTTAAACTTTTTAAAATTACAATATTTTGCAGACAAAAAAATGATGAAATAAGTTTAAAGAATAAATAAAAAACATATATGAATGTTCTTATTTGATTACATCATTTTTTTAAGTTATACATAAAACCACATGCATTGTCTTTATGTTTAAAAATATATATATGATATATATTGCATTAGTGATGTATTGAATATAAAAATTAGATCTTTGCAAATTGTAAATGTTGATTTCAAAAAATGTGGCAATCGACAATTAGAAATGTGTCTTCTTTTTATTTTTATGAAAGAAAAAATCCATCTTTGTGATGTATTGAATGCCTAAAAAATATGCCTACGAATATTTATAAAATATTCTGTTAATTCACATATGAATGTACTTCTCAATACATACAATGTAAAACACAAATCTCTTTATTTCTTCATTTATTGGACATAGCTTCAAGATCAGCCAGGAGGAATGAGGGGACAAAAGTAGTTTATATTAGGAGTTACTTGACCCAAAAAAGGCATTGGCAATGTTCTGTCAGCCTCCAAGGCTGACCAGGATCGTTGGAGAATTATTTTAAGGCCATATTGAGATTTGAAGACTTTAAATGCCGAATTTGAGGTTGTCTATCAAGTCAAAAGCTTTAGTAAATAGTCGATTTTGGAGGTTTAGGAGGTTAACTAACCTTCACAATATCATTTCAGTGCTCTCAAAGCTGTTTTGATGTTCCCTTTCTTAATAACTCCACAAATGTTATATTCATTGAAACGGCGTGTTATCAGCCGCTGTTTTAAGGCTAATTGTATAAACCTATATATATATATATATATATATATAAAAGGCAATTTGAGAAAAAGAGATGAAGACTCTATAGGACTAATTAGGATAAAGGAAGTCACAACTTCCTTTACTTTCCAACAACTTTACTCAACTTATATATGTACATATACCCTATATATATAAATATGTAAGTTTCCCAGTAAATCATTTAGAATAAAAGGTTCAATTAACTATACTTATTATGAATAAAAAGGGATTTAGCCTTGATGATCATAGAGGGTTAACTTTGAGTATATTTAAAGGATTTAGATATAGCAAAATTTTTGGGATTAACACACAACTAGCTACAATAGTTTGTCAGCTTATCAAAAGCTCAAGTTAATCAATTAAAAGAAAAAAAAATGATTTTGCAAGGAGGATTCCAACTATAAGTAGAGTATAGAAGTTAATTAACTAATTATAATAAATGATTTGATCATAAAAAATAAGGTGTTTTTTTCTCTTTTGAACAAGATTAAACAAACACACCTCTATTGAGTAAATACTATTATACCAGAGTGACAAAGCAGTAAATATAAGAAAAGAAGACTCAGTCATGGAATAGGAGCTAACGTATTACTAGGGCAAGATCAATAGAGCTAACATATGTAGATCAGGGTCTTTCAGTATTCATAGGGGGTACAGAAGAAATAAAAAATATACGACTAGGATAAACGGTGCTAAGGCGTAGAAGTTTTAAAGACTATGAAAATAAAATGACTTCGCATAAATATTGTACTGCGCAAGAATTCATCACAAAATCACTCTTTTTCCTTCAAAGATCAGAAAAGAATATATTAAACCCAGATATGTCACAAAGATTTCGAAAAATTCGAACCAAAAAGAATTTATTTAGTGTATTTCTTTGTTTAAATTTCAATGATGCTCGTATTACATACCTATCATAAGAACGAACAATTTTCAAAACTTAAATAAACTATGAAAACACCAAAATAGAATCACTATATATTTATCGATAATTGTCACACAGAACTTTAAAAACAGTTGCCTGAAGACAAAATAAGTAGTTTAGACTATATATTCGGAGAAATTTGTAGTTTTTACACTTCAAATCCAAAAAAAGTGGATAAGCATTTTGAGGTGCTCTTTATGTTTATAAATACCTAAAACCTAAATTATTCAATTTTAAGGCCTTTTAATCAAGTTTTCTCTTTATTCCCTCAGTTATACTAGCTTTTTTTTTCCTTTTTCAATCTGAAAACTCAATTTTTCACAAGACAAATTAGATGAAACGATTAGAGCGATTGATTCATGTTGTTGTAACTTCAGAGATGTCGATCAATTTCTTACTCACCTTGATACATTCTTTAAAACAATCACATGAGTATTTTTCAATATGTGGTTAAAATTTTTTGAAAGTTGAAATTCAATTTCCTTTTATTTACTTTTTTAATAGGTATATGTTATGAGCAAATTATTTTAAATTAGAATAACTTTTTATATGTTCTCCAATCTCAATAAAATATGGTTTCCTTCAAATACTTCCCATATAGATATTCATGACCTTATTTTTGAGGACAAAAAAAAAGGTTCAAACTTGCGTATCCTGTGGTTCTGATTAATCAAAGGAAATTTCTATAAGAAAGCTGTTAAGCTTCAAATAAATAACATAATAAACTTTTCCATTTGAAAAAAAAAAAAAATCTTACCGTATCAAACATTAAGTATTTACTTTTTTATATCTAATAATAGAATAATAGAAAAAGAATTACATATAGTTTTAATTTAATTATTTATACAAAAAAGTTTTTTTGAATTTTTTCTTCACCAAACCAATAAAGATACCAAATATGTAATTATTGATTATAAATAGGCAAATGTGCAGTTTCCAATGTATGTAGTTGATTTTTTTTTTACTCCGTGACTGTAAAATATGAAAGTAACTTTATTTTTATATCTAAAGTTGAAGATTTTGTGTGTTTAATGGATATTAATGTTAAACTTTTATGTTCATATATTGTGCTATTATAAAAAGTGACAATGAATAAAGGTTTGGACAGAATATTATAATATTTTTCAAGTATCAATTTATGTTTTTTTTTATTGATAAATAATTTGTGGATTACTTAGGTACGTCAATAAATTTGACTTCATGAGTCATGGCATACCCTAAAACTGGTGAACTATATATCAAAGATACCGGATTTTTGATATGAGGTCATCCAAGCTCTTAATCTTTGACATAATGTCAAAAGTTTAAGCGTTTAAACGAAATTTTAACTTAAAAATCGTATTTTAAAGATGAATTAAAATTTGTAGAAAACAACAACGTTACAATGATGTGAGTTATGGAATTCTATTAAATCTACATCAACCGCGTTAATAAAAACTTTTTGTGGGGCCTATGAATTTAAAGAGATAAAAAAAGACAATAATTTATGGAAATACAAAGATCTTTTGTTGCTGTAAATAAGTTTTTATGAAAGATTAGTAAAGATATAATTTTTTATTTAATAGCAATAAAATATATTAAATTTGTATTGTACCTTGAAGCTAAGATTTACTTGTAATTTGGGTTAATTTTTTACTTTTGAAAAATATTTTCAACTACTAAAAAATAGATAATACAGAAATAACGAAAAAATCACTATTCACAATTATGTTAAGCACAAGCCATATAATCAGATGCATACCAAGCCTAAATTTCCGATCTGTTTTTATTGAGCAAAATACATTTTAAGAGGAGAATGTGGACAACTTTTACTTCTCAAAAGGCACAACAGTTATTTCTCCATTACACTTCTGAATTCAATTTCCAAAGACATTATTTCTTTAAGAATTAAGCGGAATTTATTATTTATTTGAATTCGTAACTCGAAACACTCATCTCTTGCATTTTCTGTGAAAGCCACGTATTTTATTTATAACATAGGTTTGACAATTTTTTAGACCGTAAAAACTTTTATTTGGAGTTAATGGGATTGGAATTCAACTTTAACAAAAAGACAAACTTCATAAAGTGGGACTCGTGTTTACATGTTTTGAACAAAATGGAACATCATTTTCTTTATGTACAATCCAAGATGGTATTTTTTAAAAGTACAAACAGCTTGAACCAGTTTTCATTTGTACGTCTTACTATTGATTTGGACCTAATGACCTATTTTCAAGGCTATTGAGTATGTTTTGATCTCAACTCCTTCAATGCCTTCGTCTCAGTGTCAAGACCAATGCGACAAGATTAAAAAATTATCTTGAAAAAATATATATCAAAAGTAATTTTTTTTTTCTTCGTATCGATTTTTCAAGTTCTTATTTATGTGTCTTGGACTCAGATGAGGGAGTCTTGACCCTTAGGCGGAAGTATACATATACCAGGGGAAAACATACATTTTCGTATGTATAAGCAATGTTTTCAATGTTAGAGGGATCTCCCCCCCCCCTCTCCCCCCTACAAACTCTGTCTATATCTTAACACACAACTCTGTCTCATAAAGTCTTAATTGTTGATGATTAAAGTAATTTTAATTACTTATTAGGCATTTCATTGAATGTATTTTTTCTGTCTGAGTCATTATTTTTTTTTTTTTTTTGGCATTCCTTAGAATAAAAATAAAACAAAGAGTATAAATAAACTATAAGCCAAATATACATATATGTCTATATACTATGCCTTTAGATAAAAGATCACAAATTATGGTTCATATCCATTTCACTATGTGTTCCATATATTACCTTTGATACCCATTGATGAAAAAAGTAAATTATAGTATATTAAAATAAAAAACATGTTTATAGCTATTCATCAATGAAATTATTACAACTTTTAACGAATAACTCTGTAATTTTTTTTTACTAACGTTGATATATAATCTAAATAAGCTTTTTGTGGATATAAGTGAAGGAATATGAAAAAAGTTTTTTACTTTATACTCTATATAAAGTCTCTTGACATGAGTGAGAAAACATTTGTATTGCGTACAGACAAAAGTATTTTTGAACAACCATATAGTAATTTCATATTCACAAAATTATCTTAGTATGTACATAAACATGTAGGAATAAACGGCTAATAAAAATTTCAAATACATGTCTTGTTCAATTTGTGGCTTTATACTTAAGTTTCTGGATGAAGAGTTTAGAGAATTTATTTCATTTATAATAGTTTTTATATATTTTTGTTATTTATATATAATAAAAAAATTATTTAAAATAAATCAAACGGATTAAAAGTTATCGTTTCATATAAAAATTCGAATAGTTGCTATTTACTTTATCAAACTACATACGTGTTGACTCCACAGACCTTCCACGTCTAATGTGAGATAAATAAATTCAATTTTCAACTCCTTGTATAAATATATTAATACATTTTGCTACTTCAAACGCCAAGGCGCCTTTGGATTGTCTACAAATTCAGTTTTGAACAATTTTATATTATATTTTGACATTTTTGTAATAAAAACAATATTTTGAACAAAAATTGAGGCAAGAAAAATAGACGCTTCACACTTAAAGGTTAAAAATTCGTAACTTATACATCAATGAGACTTTAGACAAAATAACTTACTTTTATTTTGATGACATAATCATTTATCTTACTCTATAATCGAACCAAATTTTGGTTCATGCTATACAAAGATAAAAATATAATCAAGCTTTTAGAATGATGTTTTTTTAACTTTTAACTTTTTCATCATGAAATCCTCTTATGAAAAAAAAGTCATTAATTAGTAGGCATATGAATTGAACAAGTTATGGACAAATTCGTTGCATATTTGTTACACTGCAATATAGAAGGTTCATCATTTAATACAAAATCAACCGAATAATCGTTGTTTGTATCCAGTAAGGCAGAAATTACACCGCAATTTTTTCAATAGCAGAAAAGTCATATACTTTCTAAACCCTGAGGAGAACTAACATTTGAAAAAAATTTTTTGTTTTTATAAATTAAATGTGAGTCAGCATTTCATTTAAGTTTTTTTATATTAAAAAAAATTATAATTATCTACGTTGATTCTTATGGAAAAGATTTGATTTCTCTCTTTAAATGAGTTGAATTATACATAATGATTAAAAAAAACGTTTTTAAATTGATAAATTAGATTGTTAACTATATAGATTGATTTAGGGAATATGCAAATTGAGTTTCATATTAAACAATATTTAGTAGCAAATATTAGGAATGATAGAGGATAGAATTTATATACATGAGGAATTATCAACATAGTTTTGATATTGATGTGTATTTTAAAGAGTTTTTATTAACCATTTCATCATCTTAGTTTAATTAATTTCAAAAGAGAAAATTTACTCTTTTTTTTTTTGAGAATAAGCATAATTATTAAATCTAAAATAAAATACTGAATCACATTTAATTCATATAAAAAATGTTTTTCGAAGAGTTAATTTCGATGAAGTTTCCAAGTAGATAATTCTCTCATAATGAACTTTCCTCCCGATCTCAGGGGAGAACATCTTTTACGATTTCTTATGATGACTTTTCTTAATATTGGAAAAAATTTCGTTTGAACTTTCCTGTAATCGTTTATTTCTTATTTATTTTTCATGGTGATTATTTGGTAAGAACTTCAAAAAAATTCGAACTTTAAAACAATATAAATATGGTTAAAATTCCATCATTAAAAAGCAAAAGTAATTTCCTCTCCACTGAATGGATTATATTAAATTTATGTATGTAATACTTAAAACGTTACGAGGATACGAGAAATAAGTTTTGATATACCAACATTTGTGCACAAAAGAATACAATTTTTTTTAAGAATAGAGAAAGACATAATATGTATTCAATTAGATTTTTTTTACTGTTATTGCTCCATTATAAAATGATAAAACTAAGATCCGTGGAATGTTAAAATACTTTACTTTTTGAAGTATCTAAAAGTATGCAAAATAAGACTTTAATCCCTGTTTGTGAAATTTAATATTCTTATTTTTTTAATTTTATTTCGTAAATGTTTTAAAAAGGTTACTAAATTCATTTTTTTTTAAATTTAGAAAATAGATCAAAATGTATTAAAATATTAAAAAATATAATATTTTTTATTTAAAGTTAAAATAATATTATTTAAAAAAAAATATTCAAAATCATAACATCATAACAAAATCGTCACCAGGGGGTATTAAATCATTCAAAACATTGAGCAAGCAGTCTCTAGATTATTTTTTTTAAATCGATTTTTTAATATAAAATAAAATATTTTGCCACTCTATCAATCAAGTGGCTTGGTACGAATTTACAGGTCACTACCTTCAAAGGTCGAAAAAATAAAGGGAAAATTATAACAACAATCAATGGGAGTACATTGGGATGCTAAGAAATTTGAGTCGGAGGAGGGCCTTTAAGCCATATGTTTATATCCCCTGAAGAGCTCATATTTACGAAATAAAATTTATGCAAACGCTTAATATGAGGTGGTGCCTAAACTCGATCCATTTTAAGATGATTGAGTGACTTTTTTTTTTGTCGTTGTCTATTTGACATGAATTGATCCATAGGTAGGAATGAACATTTTGTTGAGAAATGGAACTACTTAATAATGTAGCAGGATATTGACTCAACAATACAGAGAAGATTGAACTCATATGGATTATTTTCAAGGTATTAGTGATCGTATCAACTGATACTCTTATTTTTTCCTTTAAATTCAACTTCATTTCCACATTTTTCCTTATGTCTGCCCTTGTGTAAGCTCTGTATAATAATGGCTTCGTCTTAGTTTGAATATGTCTGATAATTTCATATTTATTATTTAACATGCACCTGTTATCCCTAACTATATAATTGAATCATAATATCATATAATGAAACATAAATATCTAATATTAGCATAATAATTATTCACTTTGCAAATATTAATTAATTACTTAGTCTCTCAAGGCTACTTTCTGACTAATCATTTAATTTCAAGTATTCTCTCCCTTTCTACTTTTTAAATGTTTGGTTTAGAGAGTCTCTCTAGATTGTTATATAATGAATCTCTTGGTTATTTCAAAATATCTTTGTTGATCTTTTATGGCATGAGTATACATAAATATAAAATAATCTTGGCAAAGGTTTTTTTTTTTTTTTCAAATAAATTGGGAACTTTTCTCTAGGAGAAATCAAAGCTTTTCAAGTAGTTCAAGTATAAATGATGGTTCCTTTATGGGCTCCATATATGAGGGAAAAAAGTTGTAGCATTTATGATGTTAGAAGGGGAGAATTATTTACTCTCTTTTTTTATTTTTTGGGGTTTTTTTTATTTATTGATAATTACATATTAATTACAAAAACATCATCGATGTGAGTATATCAATAAAAGTACAAATAATACCTGGACATTGTATTATTATTTTTTATTTTTTTATTTTTCTTGTAGTTGTCACTTTCCAAAAAGTACGTATATTTGTAATATCCAGTCATCATCATTTTTTTTTTTTTTCATTTTCCTTCAGGAAGGATTCCTTGAGTGAATAAATTGACGTCATTAACAATGAATAGATGTCTTAGTCATTTGTTATTGCGGATTATGTCAATTTGTAAAATAAATAAATGTACCTTGAACTTATCCCCCCTCCCAAAAAAAAAATTTTTTTTTTAGTGTCTCGTTTTATCACTTGTTACCATGCTCTTGGATGTGAGAATATAAGCAGAGAGAGAGAGAGAGAGTCTGCTCTGATGACTGACATAGACGATACTTTCATAAATGATGTTATAAATAAGAATTATTAGTAATAAATAGTATTCATAGACGGATTTGTTTGTCTATCTGGCTTTTATTTTATAAATTACATATGTATACCTTACAAATACCTTCGCAAGAAGAAAATAACATTATATATACATTTTGTATACTAATGCTATGTTTAGGTAAGCAAACTACTAATACTTGTTTTGTTATGTTCAAAAGAGACAAATATTGTACTGTGATTAGCACTGCACTGCTATGTGAATCTTGATATAACTTTCCAAGTTTTGTATTAAAATCAGGATAAAATACTCTACCAATAACTTTAGATTTTAATACTATTTTCAAAAACTTTGAAATAACCTCAAAATAGGCTTCTTTTGTTCATAATCATAATCATGGGCCATAAGGTTGATTTTCAAAAAACTAAACCGAAAAAAAAAATTACCAAATCTGTACATCCGAAAACATTTTTTTAGAGAGGTCTTGATTGATTATAGTCAGTTCTTTGTATCAACTGTTTCATTTGAAAATCAATTTTTAGTTGTGTTTATGTGAAGTTGAATCAGTTCTGGGTCTTAATATTTTATAAGTCTTTTTTCCTCTTTTCCTCTTAGTTCCTCCTTTCAGCAGAGTAAAAGACAATATTGACTTTGAATGAATACTTTTCACATATTGGTTTGTTGTTGTTGTTTTTTTAGTTTTGACATCTTATTTTTTTTTCTTTTTTTACTTCGTAACCTCCAATTCTGAAGGATAAGATGAAAAAAAATAAGTGGAAATATAATAAAAGTGAATTTCATTGTAAAAAAGAAGAAGAAAAAACTGACCGGCCTGCTTTTTACACTAAAATCAACGTCTTTGTATTTAATAGTTCATTCGTAGGAATGTAAATTTCAAGCAAATCGGGCCTATAAAAAACAAAAAAATAGAAAACTGTAACTGTGACAATTTGATGAATGTTAAGAGGGAAGCAAGATGAGCTGCCATGAGGTTTTACTGAGCTTCAAGCTGCTATTCTCCATTATATATGTATCCAGTTGACAAGAAAGCAAGTTTGTTTTCAAATATTGAAAAAGAGAAAATCCACTTTTAGCTTTTTTTACTTCATATATATAACGGTCAAATATTTCGGAGTGATTTTAAGACCTTTCACTTAGGGTTTTTGCTAAAATGTCACTTTATATCGAGAAACCAAGGTTTGTTGTCTATTCAATTGAGCAGGTGAATAATTGTGTCGACTGCTCATGGAGCCAATATGGTTCCTGAAAGAACGTCCATCTTTTTCATAGCCCCAGAGATTTATTTAGTTGTAGTTGGCTAATACTAGTTTATTTGTTGTAAAACTATTAAGAATCAACTACATCCGCTATCATACTCACCATGAATCATAGTAATAGTAACTACTACATAGTCAGAAATACCAGATGTTTTTTATTCTTGATTGTGGCCAGTATTTTTTTCCTATAATACATTTGCAATTATTGGAGTCATTATTTAATTAATAGAAACATACTAATAATACAACCGAAAGAGAATGTCTTCAAAAATATGACTGCAGTTCACACTCATTTTTGAAATATTTCAGATAAACTTGATTTCTTGTTGACTTGACACATATATGTACATAGAAGCCCAAGGTTGAGCGAATAAATACAAAATAAATTTGTACTTCAAGTACTTTAAGAATAAAGATTTATCGGCTGAAGCGTTATGTTGAGGCAATATGAATGTTAACCTCTTAAGAAAAAAAAGAAAAATGATGACAGCTTTGGAAAACAAAAAGTACTGTTCAAAGGGCCAATCCCAAGAAATCTTGCGTGCGAGATTTTGCTTCCTATTTACATTCCTATTCATTCGTAGGATTTGAGAATCATTTATTTTATATAATAATTATATGACTAAGATTTATGTATAGAACCTTTTATTTTTCTGACTAAATATTTATGTATTATTGTATCCTTATAAATAATATATATCTTAGCAATGGATCTTTGTTTTTGTAAGTACATATATATACGCATTTAATGCTTGTGGAAATATATGAGCATTTCATTATTATATTTCCACACTATCATTAGACTTTCCTATGTTGACCATACATAGTATTACACATATATATTAATGAAAAAAGCTTGAAAAAACATTGGAGATAATCCATGGCTGTGAATAAATTACTCCAAGTCGAAATAAATCCTTTTAGACAGCTAGAACACGACTCATTTTTTAAAATATATATAAATCCCCCCCCCCCCTTCTCTTTTTTTAGCGTACACAGATCCCATTACTTAAATGAGTGCTCCTCTCAATTTAATTTGAGGCTCTTTCATGAATATAAATGGATTTAATTGATAATTATAAAAAAATAAATAGCTATTACATATATTTTTGTATTTTAATTTATCTAAATTTTATGAATTAATCTTATTTATTAATCATTTTGATTCATTTTTTTTATTTATTAGGGGACTCTGCCTAGCTATTATACATTTAATTTTTTTTTAAATTAATTTTAAATGCATAAGTTGTGAATATGATATGCAATTTTGGTTTAGTGTCTATAAATATTATCATAGCATTAAAAAAAACAAAAAAAAAACACACACACACTATCAATTCCATAGTTTATATGCTACATCATTTAGATTGCATGTTCTACAAAGTGAACATTTTGTGAGTCTTTGTCAATCCCTCAAATAAACTAACATATTATGAATAATAAAAATTTAATGAACCCATATATAATTGTAGACCATTAGGTCACCACATTCCTTAATCAAACAAAAACCAATCAAAACTTCATGGGTGAACCAACTAATGAATTTCATGAATTCACAAATCAAATTCTTGCTCCTATTATCTTCATAATAGATAAAGTAATACCTTATATCTGTTCAAAGGAAAAATGTGAGCCTCAAGCCATTATCATGCAAGTATGCCTGGAATTCATTATCTCATAACTAATAAGTAAGGAAGATTAGAAAAATAGGCTTGTATAAATGTAAGCCAATTAGTTAATTTTTAATGTTCTTTTATGTTTTATGAATCCAGAAATGAAGGTTATCAAAACAGATGAAGGAATGATATAAAATAGATAATGGAAATCAAGCATTGATTTGAATTTTTGAGTATTTGTTTCATTTTCTATAAGTTTGAACTAACTTTTGAGCTATAAAATTTAAAATTCCATGACAAGGGATTATATTTGATCTATAAAAAGCTAATAAATATGATACCAGATTAATGATGCATCATAAAATATGAAAAGTAAGCAAAAAGTTAAATTGCTATAAATAAAATAAAAAATGTCATGAACAGAAAGATCAATTAAGCAGAATTTTATTGACTCTACCTTCTCTGTATGTAGAAAAAAAATTAAAACGTTGTTATACAGTCTCAAAAAACACATTAAAAAGAATTTTTTTTTTGTCTAAACATGACTTTTTCTCTGAATCGGATGATCCAGCGAAAATAAATGTAAGACTCTATTTAGAAAGGCACATAAAATTATACAGAAAATATTAATTTTATTTTTAAATGCATTTTCTTTTTCCATATATATGTAATAAATCCTTTCAAACGTACAAAAAGTGTACAATATCACAACACATGAATATAATTCAAAATTGTTGAGAGCCTCAAGTGATTGACAAAATTAGAATGAATCTCAGATTCATAACAAATAAATAATATAATCAAGTATCGAATTTTTTGATTAGTTTTGTTGTTGTTGTTGTTGTTGTTAGCACGATTTTACATACAGTTGGGGATGTGCCCATGTTTCATCAAGCTTTAGAGGAAAGATAAGAAAAAACATCAAACTTTTAATCAGGTATTGATTTTTCTACTTCAAATAATACTGCTCAACAAAATTTGAACTTTCAAAAATATTAAGGGGTATAAGTATATTAAAGGTTATTTAGTTTTGCATGCTGATTTCAAATTTGTAATTTTTTTTTCGAGAGTCCAAAAGTTTTCAAGAAATTGGACTCTACTTTGTTAGCTTTTTTGGCCCATTTTCCAACTTCAACTTCAATTTAAGCCTAGAAGAATACTCATTTTGTGTATTAAAAGAAAATGATTCGCTAGTGTACTATTTAATGCAAATTCCATTTCCAGTCTTTGTTTTAACCTAAATGGACTCCTGGGGGGTGTAGGGAACGGGAGTAGACCCAAAAGTCGGCCAAAACATTTGTTCTAAAATGTCTCCTTGAATATTACAGGAAATGGATTAATAATCGACCTTGTTAATTGAATGAAAATGTTCACATTTAGATATACGACTTCTTTTTAGTTAAGGAGTCTTATTGGACGCTTGACATTTCGTTTGGAAACTGTGGGTCTAGGCTCTTGAATGCATACCTTATGAATTCATTTTATGTAATACAATACATAGATCCTACATTGGAATATAAAACAATATATTAGGAATTTATCTGCTATTCCATATATACAAAGCAAATGGATTCATCTTATCAGCCGAGATTACATAAAAAATAAACCATGGAAACAAATAAACTACGAGTAACAGTGTTACCCACCATAGATAATAAGAATTATTACATCATATGTAGGTACTCATATCTATCCTTGTAAGTCAAAAAGACAGAGGAAAAGGACTTTAAATGTCCAATCAAACAAACATTAGATAACTATCCAAAAATAAACAAATCACAGAATAAACTCAAATAGTGGAAAAAGTTAAGATTGTTGAAAAAATCTAGTGGAAAAAAAACAGAGTTTGAGTCATCCCTTTGAAGAATGCTCTAATTGTTATGGGTACATAATTGAATCTCATAACCTTTTCTTTTGCCAAAGGCCCCATTAGAAGTAAGTAAAAAAAAATATTATTCTCAATTATTCTTCATTTAATTGTAGTTCAAGGGAATTGTGACCATATGATCAATGAATGATTTGCCTATCAACGTTTAGAAGAGGAATAAGAAGATATGAAGTAGGAAAATGGATAGCTGACAATAAAATATTTTGTAGTTTCTTATGTAAGTGGTCTGTGATTGCTATTGAGAACATAAATAGTTTGTCTTCTCTTTTGTTTCTTCTTCTTCTCCTGAGAGATACATACATAAACTCCGTTGTAGCCTATCAAATGCAGTTATACATGATATATTTGATGTAAATACTTTCATACATATATAATGAGTTGATTATAAATCATTTTTGAGGAGTTATTTTCAATTGGAAAGATCTGTAGTCACATACATACATATATTTTATATATAAGATATATATATATCTATATTAATGTGTTAATATTTATAAAGATTACTTTCTACATGCCTTAGATGTAGAAGAAAAGTACATGGTTCGTATAGAAAACTTTTATATGTCGAGGAAATTAGACAAAAAAAAATATAAAAAAACTTTTGCTGATCTTTCATGAAAAAAAATCCTTTTAAAGATTAATTAATATTAAGAGGGGAAAAAATCTATACACAAACATAGTTCCGATCCTTTTTCTCTACACCAGTAGTTCTCAAACCCTTTTATACTATTTATAATTGATGGAACCCTACTTTTTTTGAAATTATTACAAATATAAATTAGTTCAGTGCGGTGTTTGTGCTTGTGAATAATCCCAATGATTTTGCCTGCTCCTTTTGTGTTTGACTTGAATTTATATTGTCTTCAATTTTTTTTTTTTTTTTGTTGTTCAGAACGAGGCTTGTCTTTGAGGCTGAAATCACCATTATTGATATGTCAAAGCCATTTTTTAAATAATTTATCAAATAGAACATTGTCACAATACACTTTTACAAGCATTCGATGCGATTCAGCAGCATTGTCCTCCCAATTAAAGCAGAAACAAAAACATTTTGCTTAAAAGACAATGTGATATATGCTAAATATTATTTACAAATGTCTAACCCCTTTTAAGTCACCGAAACCAGCCGTCATTATAAAACATTAGCAACAGGTAGATCTATCTTTTGAAAATGGACCGTACTAATTTATAGGTCCTATGATAATTATATCATAGTTATAGAAAAGTTTTCAACTGACTCACATGGAATTTGAATGCATATGTAGACTTGTACACACAACTCAACACACACAGAGGGGTCTCAGAACCATTTCATTAGTGGTAGTGTGTGTGGAGGGGGGGGGGGGGCAATGGTTCCCACTTATTATTAGTATTTGTTTAAATTGAGTTAAATTTCGAGTCATGAGTCTTTTATCTTCGATTCTGAGGGGCAGTTCAGTTTGACTAGTACTAAAGCTCAAAGACTCAAGTCTGAACTCAAATTTGTAATAAAAAAAACGTTTCGTGAACAGTTCTGAATTAGAATTTTATAAACAATCGTGTGAAGAATATAATTTTTTTTAGCATAATTAATTACCCACTGAAAAATGTATTGTTGAAAAGGATGAGTGTGTCTATCTAATGGTTTTTTTTTGTAACTTTAGAGACTCCTTTAAGATACATGTAGCAAGTTTCTTCAAATTTAGGGTTTTTTTCTAACTTCTCATTATTCACTGATATAGGTAATGTTTGCTCATTTTTTGTTTTGTTATATGTGAATTTTATGCTTGAGACTATTCTTCAAAGTTTGAAAAATATTGGCTAAGAGATGTGATTCATAATGAAATACCCATTGATTTGATCTTTCATTTCCTCGAGTTTACAAATACTGCAGTATGTAAATATCTGACGATCTGATTCTATTACAGACCCTTGTAAAAATGTATTAAAAAGGCGAGGAGTAGTTTAAATTCCACTGCTTCACTTCTCCAGTCAAGTACTTTTATTTAAGCTACAAAGATATTTATCATAATGCTAACTCTAGCTTCCAATGAGCGTCTTAAGATGATATGAATATTCTATATGTAGATGAAAAAATGGAGATAAATCCCTTAGGCAGTTCTACATTTTTCAGTAGTAACATGTGCCTGTGAGCTGTAAAGAACTCACCTCTATTAAATGAAGATTCGTTTATGAGTTGAAAAGGACTGGCTAACTACTCAAAACAAAATTCAGGAGTCTTTCAACCTTTTTTTTTTTGGATGGAAAGGTATATATATATATATATATATATATAATCAAAAAGACTTTATAATCGAGTTTTTTCACTCTAAAACATTCATTAGACATACTCCCTCATGTATTAACAATTTAAATTAATTATTTTTGATTGTAAGTAGCTTCATGGAATTCACTCTTTGTACTAAATCCCCTTTGTACTAAACAGCTGTATTTTTCCATTTACATAAATTCTAATTTAAATATTACATATATATATATATTTACACTCTCAATATTTAATGTCCAAACTTGGTTTTATTACATCAATTCAATACCTACATATATATATATAGATATATATATAAATTCATTCCCATGTAATAGTTTTGATTATAGTTCTTTATTTGCGACCAACAATAAGTTCATAAGTTTATTTTCTTTCTTTTTTTTGTAGACTTAAGTAGATCGTCGTGGAGTGTGCAAATATATATTTAAAAAAAATGGAAATATTAAAAACAATTGGATGTTACTTTGTTAATCGATTTCCCCCCCCCCCCCGCCCTCCAAATGGTACATGAATAAAGTAATGCTTATTCATTTTGTCATCATTGCAAGTTGATTGATTTGTTGTAAGAGCAAAGAAATGCTTTGTTGGTCTACATATATTATAATGGGTAGTGTTTGATAAGATTATTTACCCATAAATATGTACTTCATATGTTCTATGAAGAACAGTGGTATACCACCTATGGCACACAAAGGCTTTCTATACAGCCCTTTAAATAAATTTGCTACATATAGTGAGTTAATATTGCAGATAAGAACATGAAATTGAAAAGTTATATGGTCCTCTATCGTGAGTTATGGCCCTTTGGGGAAATTAGGTTGGACAATTCTAAAATATCAATATAATTGGTTTTTTTTTAAATTGTTTTGTGCCTTGATTCTTGAAGCATGTGACTCATGAATAAAGATTTTTTTATATCAAGTCTTTTATTTTACAGTTACTATTTAATTTCAATATCTTATGTGTTTTTAAGTATACATTCTGTGTATCAGTTTGATACACTTTTTCTAACACAATAAAGAACATTCATGAATACTTCATAAATAGTACTTAGTATGTATATCTGAATATATTTTTTGATCAATTGAACACACCTTTATTGCAAATATGGGTTTGTACACTGAGAAAAAGAAAAAAAGAAATATCGAGAATTAGTCTACATATATTTTTTGTAATGAGTTTTTATTGCATAGGAACAAAAACTCATTTTTAAGAATCTTATGAGTAATTTTAATCAACTCATTTGAAGTTCAAACATAATAAATTGAAGTATTTTTTTTTTACAAAGTAAGCTGAAATTTCAAAATAAATTTATATATAAATATACAAAAAGGTACAAAATTAAATTTGACAACTGATGTTCATCAAAAACATTTGATAGAAATTTGGTTTTTTGTTTCCCTCACAAATTGTTTGTCTATGTGTTATGAATGAATTGATATTGTTACTAAGAAATATTTTATTAAGAGCCCTAAGAAAATGTATTTATTTTTATTAACAAATGAGTTTGTTAATGGGACTACATTATCATTTTTCAAATAAATGAAATAAAAAAAATATTTTGTAAAATAATAGTAATAAGTCACGACTAACGTGCCCATTACTTTAAAGCAATAAATCAATAAAAGTTTGAAAAAAAGTGAGAGTTTATTATTTTAGAATTGCTCCATCAAATTTAAACATAATTAATTTATTTTTTTTGGTTGCTACTATGTGCTTAGAAGTATACCCCAGGTTTCAAAAGAGAAAAATCATTTGACCCAAATTTCATTTTCAATAAGCTACAAATGCAATAATTTTTAGTTGAAACATATAATAAAAATTCAAGCACTGTCCTTCCTTATAAATCATTTTTTGAGCAAACCAATTGTGAGAAGAGATACAAAAACTTTTTTCACATAAAGAATAAAAATGATTGAGTTATTTTACCAAAGGAGTTATAAAATGTGGAATTTAGGGGCATCCTATTTGTGATTTCAAAAGGAGAGGACATTTGCTTAATCCGTTTTAAGGGTGAGTAGTTAATATATAATGAAAATAACAACCTCTTTTTTTAAATAATATTTTGAATATGTATTTTTAATAAAAGGACATTTCATGAGTTTAAAAAAATTTAAATGAACTCAAGATAAAAAAATAGACATCCCGTGGCAAAAGTTGGATAATATTAGTCACCCTAATCTTATTTAAATTCTTTTATTATTTTGATATTTTTTCAGTCCATATTTATATCATATCTTACTAAGTACATTAAGAAAATCAGTCAAGTTTTCAAATATTCCATCTCTAGGGTACATTTTAGGCTCCAAAATTAATTTTAATCAAGATTTACTATGAGAAAGAAATACTGGGAAATTTGAATTTAATTTTTTGGGGATTCCGATGAGGATAAATGGTTTTTTTTATTGGTTGGCACACCTGTCACTGATATTGTGCTTAATTAGACATATAAATATTCATGTGTCTTTGAGATACACTTCCTTGTGTAGCGAGCATAAATTTAATTTTTCCTTTTTTAAAATGTCTGAAAGGATACTCAGGAAATTTGAGAGTCCTTGGATTATGTCTCGAGATACTTAACCTATTACCAAAAAAAAAAAAAATAACAATAACGACCATCCTATTTTAAGCTTAATAGCATATCTAAAATCAGCAATTATTTTTTTGTAATTATTGGCTTTTTAAAAATGTTTTAGCTGTTTTGAAAATTGGGGAAAATATTGGCACATCTTTGTAGATTGCTTCAAGGTGTTGATTCCCAATATTCTTAGTACATATTACTCAAAATATACGTTGAACTGCTGTCCGCACACAAATTCCCAATTTTTAAACAGATAATAATTATTAAAGGCTGTTAACAATGTCTTATCCTAAAATGTGAGAACCTCACACTGCAAACGGAAAAAAAACAACATTTCATTTAAATTGATAAAGGGGATAGATATAACTAGGTAAGTATCTACCGAGGTACAAAAAGAGTTGAGAGATAAAAATATAGAAACAAAACAATATACTTACTCCTAAGAATAAAAAAACATGTACATGGATTACCTAATTTAATCAACAAAATGTATTTTACACTTTATTTCTTGAATGCAAAGTAACTTTGTTATTTGTTTTATATGATGAATAGAATGGATATTTTACATAATGTCATGAATTAAAGAATGAGTTGATAAAAGTTAATACAACAGTTAGAATTTGTATACATATGTACATATATAGTTTTGTATGAATAAAGTTATGCCTACATACCCCCGTGGTCTCAGTCTTTAAAGATGATGACTTTACAGAAATACATACATACTTTTATATCAGGTCTATACCTATGAAGTGAGACTTTATTTGTCAAATTCTAACGTTTATTGTGAAAAAATTGACACAAATTTCATCATCAAAAGAATAATAGCCAAGGCTAGTGACATATTTTCCCCATCTCTCCCGCAATTTGTGGAGGCTGTCCCCTCTTTGGCTACAAACCAATCATCGACCCATTTTTTGGCTTCTGCATGAGAATAGAAGCTCTGTTCTTTAAATGCATGACCCATCGATGCGAACAATTGATAATCTGATGGCACCAAGTCTAGTGAGTAAGCTGCAAGCACCAACGGTTCCCAATTGTACGTCTCCACTAATATCCAGGTCGCTCTTGTTCGATGTGGCGATCCGTTCTCATCATCGAGAAAAATTACTTGGCAACGTCCATCGGAATATTCTGGGGCCTTTTGGCGTATAGCACTGTCATTGGTAGCGTGTACAGTCAACTGTTTCACCGGGCTTTAACAACTCGTACCAAATCAGTCCACGCTGATCCCAGAACACACACAGCATTGCTTTGCGTCCGAAGCAATCTAGTTTGGCCGATGTTTTTTGGTTGTAGAGTTTTTCAAACCAATTGATGTGCTTCGGAAGAAGTGGTTTTTTTTTCTTCCAAATGTATAGGCCTAATAGTTTATATTATAACTGTAATGCAGGGGACCAAAATGGGCTCTCTTAGAAACTAGTCCTGGAACTTTGTGATCCATTTTTCCCTTAATATTATCAAAATATCAACCCCTGCCAATTTTATTGCTATCATAAACTATAAAATAGTAACCATACGTCTTCTTGAAACTAAAAAAAATCTACGTGTACCAACAAAATTGACATCATAACTGTATAATATAATAACAATTATAGACAAAAAATAAGACATTATTATCAACTTTTGTTCGTGATATTGATCAAAACTATTTTTGGGGTATAATTTTTTTTTTTTGGTACAAATATTGTTATAATAATTTATTAATTACAGTCAGTTTTTCAGTGCTTTTGCCGTAACTTTTTTTTTTACTATCAGTTGATATAATTTATTAAAATTCAAAACTCATTCTTTGAGAATACAATTGAGATACATATTGTAACGTTTGGATAATTTAGATCTTTTTGTATAGATTTGAGACATTTTTTGAATGAGAAAAAAAAATCAGTCATGGACAATAACTTATGTTTTAATTTAAAAAAAAAAGTATATGTTGTTAATTCCCTTTAAGGGGTTATATTATATGTAAGGGCATTCAATTCGAGAAAAAAATGCAATATGGTGGTCAACCGTGGTTGGACTATTCGCCATATTTATAATTCAATATAATTTAGACAGATATTGTAATGAATATTGCTACAAAGCAATGTCATTTTTTCTTGTCATGGAGGTAAATTAATAAGCGTTCCTTTGTGAAATATTATTTTAATAAGAACTTATTAGAATGCTGTAACATGAAATTTGAATCGGGCTACTGCTTAAATAAGTAACTTTGTGGATAGAGCAGAGAAGAAAAAATATTTAGAGGCAGTAATTGACCCATGTTAAGTGCTAAGATTTGAAAAATTTCATGATATTTCTGTAAATTATAAATAGAATTTGTTATATACATACTTATATATAAAAAACCTGAAGTTGCCTCATTTGGGTCGAAAAAAGTAATTACAGATTATTGAGAGAGCGTCAAATAGGCTCTACGAGATTTAGTAATATCTAGAACCTAGAAGATTTTTGGAAAATGTAGAATGACTTGTCTAATCATTTACTAAAAAGAAGTTCTTACCCACGTTGATTATATTTTGGGGGAAGGGATTAAAACAAATCCTTAAAAATGAAATTACTTAGAGCATTTAATGACATTTTTTTTGTATAGAGATTATCTAATCCCTATATCAAGAAGAAGATAATTGAAATACTTTCCTTCCTAGATTTCAGTATGACATTACTTAAAGTCAAGGAGTCAATATGGGAACAGGAAAGTGCTTTCATTTTTTTTATTATTATTATTATTTACCCAGGAAGTCTGCCCCGAGCAAGATACCAGGAAACTCAATTTTTAAATATTGGGATCCTGTGATAAATTCCAGGATGAAATCGTAAATAATAAACACTTAGAAATTTAAGTATTTGTATATATGTATGTATATATCTTTTAAAAAAATATAAACTTTACATAAATTATTCCGAAATATATACATTCGTAAAAGATTCGAAGAAAAAAACACTTGGAGTGAGAAGGGTTTATAAATGTAGGTATATTTATTCAAATAAGTACGTTTTATACATACTTATAAATCACCTTAGTAATACGTAAGATCCTTCTGAGATTAGCATTTCATTTTATAAAAAGTACTTATCATACTGATCCATCAACATAAAAGAAGTCACAATTACAAGAATGAAAATTATCTTTTAAAAATGAAAAAAAATCCTAGAATTTGAAGTATTTTTTATTAACATTATTATTTTATGTTCAACATCAATTATTTAATTTAAAACACTAACCCAAGTGAAACAATATTCAATTTTTAAAATTTATAAATGACACAAAGAACAAAGCTTATATCATGAAATAATTAAGTGTGAGAGAGAAATTTCATAGGTGTAAAATCACAAGAAAAGAGGAATTCAGAAGACAAACCCAAGTATCTTACCTATGAGTTGAATAAAAAAAAATGAAAATTCTTAAGCCTTTTTTTTTAATACTAAAGTAATGTTCCATGTAACATATAAACAGACTTTTAGATAAGCTTATTTTGCCCCCCCCCCCTCTCTCTCTCTCTCTCCTTCAAGATTTACTACAGTTATGACACTATAAATATACAGCTTATATATTTCCGGAATGATCATTCCCCCCCCCCCCTAGAGTCGGTTTTAGGGGGTTTATGGGATTCAAAACTTTTATTTATACAATATTAAAATAAGGAAATGAGTAAATTTAAAATGTACAGAAAGAAAGAAAAAAAAAAGAACAGGACTTAACACTTTTTTCTTTTTTTTTTTTCTTTTTTTAAAAGAAAAGTTGTTAGTAGATAAAGAAAAAAAAGTTAATTTAAAAAATAAGAAATTTTGTCCCTTCAGTTTAAAGATCTTATCTGTACCCTTTGGATCCATGTCTTGTGATTGAAATAAGGAAATAGATATTAGTTATAGACAGTCAATGTTGCGTATTAATTCAAGTTATTGATAAGAAAATTTTTTTTTAGATGAGTGAAGATTTGAACACTACTTTTATACAAAATATATGTTATGTTTCCATTTTTTTGCTTTTTTGCTAAATTTTACGACAATAATGAATGTAAAATTGTGTAAAATGTATCAATGATTTTGATGATCCTTCCAATAAATAAATGCAATTATGAAATGAATTTCTACTTTTATATATATATATATATAATAAGAGCACAATATCAAAAAAGAAGAAGAAAAAAATAAATATGAAAGCTTATTACATAATACATGACAAAAAGATGTTATATAAAATAGATCCCCCTGGAATAATAAGTATAATAAAGATGATATAAAGATGGATCATCACACTACTACTTTTTTTATAAGGTATTACGGTTTTTCAAGAATGTATGTATGTAGTTTATTAGAATTTAATCTCCTTAATTTTTTTGTATACATATGTTTCATATAAACACATTTTCCCTTGATTTTTGCCAAAGTAAAAGGCTATGGATTCTCACTACTTTGTACAATAACATTGAGGAACCTAATCAAAATATAATAAAAATCACATGTCTAAAATGTGTCAGTGCTTCATGTCATCATCTGACATAATAGCAATCAAAACTTTATATTTTTTATCTATCAAATCTTACTTCAACGTACCTAATAATAGAAATATCTATGTTGTCATTTATTATTAAACAGACTCTGCTGGATACACATTTTGGCTATACGTGTTACGCCCCTTCAACATGGCTATGTTCAACATGATCTCTTGATTACTATGTCTAAAATGATGTACAGAACAGCAAATCTGCTGATGAGATTTAATTAATTATTAGAACAAGAAGTTCTAATAAGCTTGTGCTTTTAAAATAATTGGCAACTGATAGGATTTTGGAGTGGACGGTGCTCCTCTGGAATTATTATTTATTTATTTTTTTCGATCACAGAACTTATACATAATTACAGATGCAGAAAATGTATAGAATCCTGATGAAATAAAATTTCTAAATTTATATAAATAGCTCCTTCCTATTTTGAAGATTCAAATGCTCGTTATCTCAGGCGTGGAAATTACGCACGCCGGGAATCTCTCTTCTTCTACAACTCTATTGATTGCTATTGATTTTTTTTTAACTTGAAATACATATATCTTGATAAGCTGTGAATATCCTTACATGCAAATGAAGAATATTCTTACAGTTGAAGAGATTGACACGCAATTGACTAAATATCATTAAGCTTGTAGCCTTTTTTTTTTTCTTTTCTTGTCAAAAGTGAGATGACTTTAAATATATGAAGGATTCTACTTGATAAAAAAAAATAGTATTTTCATAGTAGGAACATATGACACAAACCCCATGTTCTATTTTGATGAAAAAATGAATCATTATGAAATTTGAATGTCAAGATTAAATTAAGAACCATATAATATTAGGCATTGATGAATTCGTAGTAATACGGCTTTATCTAATAAATTAAATTTATACAAATATAAAACCTTTGATTGAGTTTAAGTATACATTATAACTCTGAAGTCTTGTTAATGTTTCCCTCCCCCCCCCCCCCTCCATTTCGGTTTAATTAATATTTTAGGGTCTCATGCAGACATTTCGTTTTTTATCTAACAGCCATTTCTAAAAATAACAATATCATAACAAAAAAAATAAATGTTACAAAAGAAACTAATTACTTTTCCCAAAGATATCCCTACTCAAAGGATACTTAATGATCAAATATCAATTTTCTGATTAATAATTAATTATTATTATCCTTCAGGCACTTTTTTTTAAATGATACAAATATAAGTATAAATACAATTCATATAATATTGAATCTTTTTACTCCTTATCGATCCATATAGTCATGTGTGAGCAGTACCAATGTTTGGCCCCGTGCCAAAATTAGTATCGGTATTTCGATACTTTTTTGACTCAAAACATAAAATAATAATGTCTATGAAATTTGATTACCCTTTTTAATCTTTTTATATACTATATAAACGACAATCTTTATTCTTGTTTGTTTTTTACGTCATCAGTGGAACAAGTATTTTTATGACGTAAAGACATTTCAAGTACTGGAATACCCAACAACACTAGTACATACTTAATTTTGATGAAACAAATATTCAAGCAATAATTTTACTTATTAGCAAAGAAAGAGACTCTACCTATTTTGAAACTACACAAATATATGACATTTTCATGATTAAAGCCGTGATTTTATTGTTGATGTATCATCACTCCCCCCCCCCCCCCCCTTCCTCCACTTAATTTGTCATCTTCTTCTTTTTGGACAAAAAAATGTATTAAAAAAATGCGGTGTTCCTGTGTTACAGACCTTCAGGACATGTGCCTCTGTAAAGGTATATAAACCGAATGAAACAGAGCAACATCAAGTCAGTTTTGATTTGATCATTACAAATACACACTTTCAAAAGAAACAGTTCTTTAAGACACACATAAAATATTCAACAATGAATTGTTTAGTAAGCAATTACATTATGATATAAAAAAAGAGACAAAACAATAAACCATTTCCTTTCTTCTACTACTTAGGGATTATTCGTTCTTACAGTCGTTGTAGCCACATGTATGGCTGATCCTGGCTATGGCCATCATGGAGGCCACCACCATGGAGGATATCATCACGGAGGACATCATCATGGAGGATACCATAAGAGAGATGTTGAGGGTGAAGAAGAAGCAATTGATGTTGAAAAGAGATCAGCAGAGCCAGGCTATGGCCATCATGGAGGCCACCACCACGGAGGACATCATCATGGAGGATACCATAAGAGAGATGTTGAGGGTGAAGAAGAAGTAATTGATGTTGAAAAGAGATCAGCAGAGCCAGGTTATGGCCATCATGGAGGCCACCACCACGGAGGACATCATAGTAGTGGTTATGGACATCACGGTCGCTAAATTCTCTTCCCCTACATATATAATATGAAGATTAATCCATCAAATTATATATCATTTTGTGATGACTCACTATGATTGAAATGATTATCCGTCCCTATTTTTTCCATATGATACAATCCTCTTTTTTAATATACCTAATTAGTTATAAAATATGACCAATACTGGTGGTTTATTCATTTGATTTATTTCTATTGCATCAATTAGGGGGGCTAGGTAGGGTTGGCACTAGAAATACCGTTTTTTTTTAATCACAGACTAGGTAAAGTCATGAAATTAGTATCGAAAATGTCAAATTTATTATTTATTCTTGTATAGTTTTGTCAATTGGGATCATGGTTTTTACCATGAGATATTGTATAAAACTAGTTTTTATAATTATTATCATTGTTTTCCTATTTATTCAGTGATGTATGTAGTTCTCGAGATCAGCTTTGGTTTCATCTCGGTCTGGAAACCTTAAAGTCTTAATCTTGTCTTGGCCTCGACCCCTTAAAAGTCTTGATCTTTGGGTCAAGGTCAACATCAAAGTAACTAGATTTTTTATTACAAAAAGACAAAACCTAGAACACTTTTTAATCTTGGTCTGGATCCCTTAAAGTATTGGTATCGTCTTGGTCTGGGGGATGTGGCCTCGACTACAACACTTATAATATAATTGTCAAATTTTCATTAATTTTGCTCAAAGTGATATGAACGGGAGTGGTCATTTTGTTTTCTTTCATATCATGTCATAGGCGATCATTCTTTAGGATATATGTATAAGGGATTATTTCTAGGTTGGTAGAAAAGTTAAAAACAAGTGAATCAACAGCTCCTTCATTGTACAATAGAAATATAATAATCTAAGACATAGAGAGAATAACATTATATGTAAAAAAAATAAAAAAATAAATATGACTTCAATGATAAAACTTGTTCCAAAAATTACCGTTATTTTGTTTTGCAAGAAAATATATATGTTTAAATAAAAGTTGAACATCTACAAATAAATGTAATTTTCATTTATCAATGTTGATATTAAAAACGGGATATTACATTGAAATTTAGCATACATATCAATGTGTTACTTGTTCCAGCTGTTGACATTGACAATTTGTTTTGTTTCTGTGTTTTCTTTTTATGCTAAATAAGTTTCTCTTGATCAAATCTGAATTTTAGGAACGTCATTGATTGTAAGTATAAATGCTCTGAGATCCTGAGTATCCCTAATAATAATGAGGAGGCTGAAATGAACCATCTTAAAGGAATTGCGCCTTAAAAACCCATGTCATAAAGTGTGGTTTTTTTCAATCATCATACCTATTTAAATCAGCAACTAATACAGGAGGTGGCGTCTGAAAAATAGTGTATTCGGCACTTAATTTTGTGAGACATGTATGTATTTAAATAATGGTTGAGCAAAAGGGGAAATGGTTATCAAAGGTTTGGAATCGGTTTACTTCAATACATATATCACAGAATCTGTAGATCATTTAGCCTTATAAAGTTTTATTAGTTATGTCATATTAACATTAATTCATTTTATATTTATTTATAATTGTTCTTAAAGGTCTGTGTGAAATATATTTTGAATTTTTCTGCAGCTTTCATAGTTTATTTTAAATTTTGATTATCCTATTACTATTTCAAAACCAGGTCGGTGTCACTATTTTCAGATATATGGTCACTTTTCTTAATTTTTCAGCTTTCAGTTTATTTAATTTTTGTGAGTTAATTTGTTCTCCCAAGAGGGAAAATAGCTTGAATATGAAAAAGTTGTTGAAACGACTGAGAAGCACCCCTTACAAAAGCTAGTCTTTTATAAAATATGGTCACCATTCAAATTTAAAGTAAAAAATACTTTACATAAACGGCTTTTCATGCTCTGATTCGATTTTTTTTCTTTAAATCTTTCCAACATACCTAGAAAAAAGTATTCATCATTGTGACCGCCTTTTAAAGAATTTGACTTTTATTAGGAAGGTATACGTTTGCTTCCAAAAATAATTTGTTTCTGTCCAAGCAATGGAGTAAAAAGTGCTCACACTGCTTCCTATAGAAGCAAACAAGACACAAATGTTCGGGGGAAAATTGGGTAAAAACTCCATTTTTTTCATTCAATTTGGTTTTCATTTTCAAAGTTTGAAAGGAACTTATATAAAAGGATAGAGAGAGAGAGAGAGCAAAAAAAAATATTTCAAACTTTAGGCTTTTATTTAGATTGATTTATTTATTTATTCTTAAATGTCCAATAGGACGCACAACATTTACATTTAAATATATTTTATGTGTACATACAATGCATAAGATATTTACAAAATTTGCATATACATACAGAATCAACTACTTACATATAACATATGTGTATTCATCTTAAGAAGATCTTCTTCAATACTTTCTTTGTGAAGCACACTAAAAGTACCCTTCATGTGTCTTTATAAGTTGCCATATACAGAGGTGATGATTGGACTCGAATCCGTATTTTAAAGATACTAGACATGATATGGACTTCAAAGCCCAGACAACTACTATGAGCACAAAATACCTGGAAACTTGAATTTGATATTTTTGGGAACCCAATGAGGATAAATATTTTTTTTTTTTTTTTACATTAGCACACCTGAATCTGACATCTGAGTCAAATTACACGTCAAAATATTCATGTGTGTTTGAGAATCGTGTCCTTTTGTAAACAACTAGTTTCTTTAAAATGTCTGAAAAATGATGACTAAAATGCAATTTAGAGAAATGTTGTGTAAACCCAAAAAGTTACAATGAATGTATTGGACTCTATTCTGATAAAATTTTGAAAACCATACGGTTTATAATTTTAATAGCATATCTAAATTCAGCAATTATTGTTTTGTAATTATATTATTGACTTAATAAAAATGTTGTGACTGTATGTATTGAAAAAGGGAAAAAAAGTTAGCACATGTTCACGTCATTGGGGGGACTACATTGAAGGGGGGGGGGGGGATGAAATGAATTTTGATGATTTAAATAAAGGTTTTTTAATTACTGATATTTGTTGTCTATAGTAGCCAATAAGTAAATAATCTTTACTTATCTTGGGGTTATTTTGGAATGTGAAAGGATGAGCAAGCCTTCCATGTACATCTTATATAAAGTATTCCCTGGTTACTATGAATATGTTCAACTCCAAACAAGTGCAATTTGATAGAAATCCAAGGAAACGAACTAGGTTAAATAAAAAATTTTAAGATCTTGAGACTTGTGAGGAAAGACTTTGTACTTTACTTGAATTTGCAAATTAGGGACTCGTCCCTTTCGAACCTTCGTTTACGTTGTTGCAATTGCATCATCAAGGTATTACAATATACATATGAGTGCATCAATGCATTTGTTGTGGATAAATTATGATACATACAATTGAATTAAGCCCCTTTATTCAACATCAGCCCTGGGGAGGAGAGCCTTCAATACTTAAATCACATAAGTGTATGTATAATATTATAATTATATATTTAAACTATAATTTCATTTTGCATTTTCAAACAAATCTAGGCGTGATTTTTTTTTGTATTCCTCTAGTAGATCTAATAATGAATAAACATAAATATAATAAATAACAGTAGTACCAATCGATCTTCCTTTTCTGACCATGAAAATTTAGGTGGTGTTTAAAAATAGGACATGAATTAATATTTTGACTATCCACATCAAACTCGATGGGAGATATTTTTAGATAAAAGGTTGTGCCAAGGGCCTTTAATGTTATTATAAGTACACATTTTATATATATATATATATATAGGAAATAGAGCGTAATTTTCAAATTTAAAATAATAGGTAGACTATGGAACTCAAGTATGATTAGCTTAATCATAAACAGAAGTTTTATTTCGATATATATGTAAATAAACATCAAAGCTGTTCGTTCACGAGACATTTTTACGAGTTCAAGTCGAATTGTGATGGCTTTTTTTATTTTTTTTTTACTTATACTACGAGTCCTTTTCAATGAAAGGACTCAATGATACATATGTATAAATATATAAATGATGCTTAAATAATATATATAATTTAATATAATTTGGAATAAAGTATGTTTGTAAAAGTCTCACACCTTGAGTCTTACTCAAGTCTGAATTTTTTAACTTTGTGTTCGAGTAAAAGTTAAATGTTTTTAACTTTGTGTTCGAGTAAAAGTTAAATGTTTTTAACTTTAAGTTCAAGTCAAGTTCTGAGTCTTTTTTCACTTCGAGTTCAAATCGAGTCTGAAGTCTTATCTGAAATGTGACTCAAGTCCAACTTGAATCCAATATTAAAATTTAATATTATAAATAGGTAAATGATAATAAGAAGTAAAATTCAAGTCTTGAGTCTTATTCAAGTCTGATTTTTTTTTTTACTTTGAGTTGGATTTAATTCACATTTTAATGAAATATAAATGTGCCTCGATTCTGAGTTAAAAGAAAGAATCTCCGCCCCCGGTATACAAATACTTCATTAAAAGCTAGACTTTCTTTTTATCCTACGGCACATTTAATGAGATAACTAAAGATATTATTTTCACGATTGAACAAATTTTTCGATATTGTTTAATTATAGATAGTAAAAATTGTATGATACACTCTTTTATTTAAGAAACACATATCTATACGAGTGGTTCTCAGACTTTAAACAGTCTAAGCTCACTTACAATACTAGCTAAAGATACTAGCACACTTTATATAAAATAGGACCAATGTATTTTAATAAATTTAAATATATATAAAAATTTGAGTAATGTTCAACTATCATTGCCAAACAAACAAACAAACTCTTATTCGACTTCCTAAGCCAGTATATCATTTTTTCCCCTCGAAATCAAGACCACAGACAATCTATATAGAAGGTTAAACTTATATAAACATAACTTATTACCTATTCTTCGTCAAGTTAACAATATTCCATTCTGATCCTTCTGGTTGAAATTGATGCTCGTTCAAACAAACTAAAGAACAGAGGGGCTCGTATTTATAAAAAGATATTTAGTGATTATCCCTTCAAATATGTGTGATTGAAACAGTTGTGTTTTAATAGAGTCAATCATTTTAACTATCTCATCATTTTGCCCATTTCTATTTATAGTCCTTTATTAAAAACGCAATTGGGTATTATTTATTTGCCATTTTTTTGGTGACCCAGCAAAAAAGAATAAACATATGTATATAACAAGGAATTACATAAGTATTAAGCGTTACATACTGATTGATCCTCTTGTGACTTTTAACATATTATTCCTGCAGAGTAATTGAAAAAAAAAGTTAGTTAATGTGTGTACTTTGAGTAACTTTATTACTAATTTTGAGAAAATTAGACTTTCATTTACTTAAAGAAAGTAGCATTGAATTGAAAGAATTCCTTTTAAAAATACTCTGGGTACAAAAAACAAACACAATTTAATATTCTTTATTTAATTATTCTACATATCTATATTTACTGCATACACAATATGTCAGTATTTATTTATACGTAAGGTCAAAGTTTGATAAGTTTTTTTTTAGCATCACATAAATGTATTTTATAAAGTCAATAATTAATTACAGAACAATAAATGCGTACTTTAGATATTCTATTCAAATTAAAAATTGAATGATCGGTTTTCTTGAGTAATAGGTGATGTATCTCAAGAAATAAAGCACAGATTTTCAAAATTTTAAAAGAATAGAGCCCGATATACTCATTGTACCCTTTTTGACTTCAACAACATCTCTTTAAATTGCATTTTAATCATCATCATCTTTTCGACATTTAAAAAAAGTAAAAATTCGATTTTAGCTGACCACAAAAGGACAACGCGTATTTCAAACACACATGAATATTTTGACGTGTAATTTGACTCAGATGTGAGTGACAGGTGTGCCAACTATAAAACAAAAACATTTTTCCTCCTTTTTGGAATCTTTCAAAATAATTATATTCTAATTCCCTGGTTTTTTTTTTGGTTTTTTTTGCTCATAGTATAAAAGTAATTTAACTCTTCTACTTTAAATTATATGAAATGCAGCATTTTATATATTTGAGATTGAGGGAATAGCTCCTTGGTGGAAGAATCTATTAATTGTTGAATTTATTCAATTTAGTATAAGTCAATAATGTGGCTTTAATAAAATCAAGACATAACATAAACTATGTATGCAATCCTTGATAGGTATAAAACATATTCATAGTACCATTCCATCAAGTAACAAGTTTTCTCAACTGCCCAATATTCATTGTCATTGTTTTTGTAAAATATAAAAACCCTCAAAATAGTCGTGTTATTATAGATATCATTCAAGTGTAATTGAATTAAATTTAAACTAAAATCAATGAGGTAATTTATTGATTTATTATGACCCTAACATTTTGTACTTAATTTTCACTTCATTTATTTGTTTTTTTAAGTGTTATAAACATTATTTACTAAAGTAAAGAGAATTTTATAAATTGAAAACAGGTTTTATAAATTGAAAAATAATAAGGAATTTACGCTATTATTTTAAAAAGAAAACTTTTTGCATTATTTCATACTTTTTTTTTTTTTAGCTTTTTTCATTGCTTTAAAAAACCTATTGACATGGAATTGTGCATAGAAAGACTTAGAATTATGAAATATGAAATGAATCCATTTGTACATGATTATATTAACTTTTTAAGGACCTTATTTATGATCAGTGTCCTTGGGCTTTAGGAGCAACTTTAGAAAAGTCCCTGATTTCATGATTAATATATCTAAGTTTATCTACATACATAAATGTACTATAAATAAGTACAAACTTTACCACAAATTGTCATAATCATATTTATACAAAAAGAAAAAAAAGTTTTTAATTAAAATATTATTTTTTTATTTAAATCAAGTATGTAATTAGTAAGCAACAATAATAATAAAAAAATGAAGGATTGATGAAGTATTCTTTCTTTTTACTCATATTTCTAATTTACATATATTCATGCAAAGTTACAGAATGAATAAAGTTCCTAGAAAATATTCATATACATAGTGTAATGAGGTGCTAAAAATCTTACTTTCAAAATATGTACATATATGTACATTATACACAAATCTACATAAACTTGTTGAATAGAGTACTCCCCCCCCCCCTCCCCCCTAAAAAATATAAAGATGTAACAAAAAGAATATATTTCTATGTTCCATCATTAACTAAATTACTCTTAGAGTGGCAGGATTTTCTTTTTTGCTATATATAAGTTGTTGTTTTGTTTGTTTTTTTAGTTTTTTTCTTCATTCTTTCTATGGAACATTACTTTGCTCATTCATCCAAATAGACAAAAAGGATTCAATCTTATGAAAAGATGGATTTGTAACCTACTTAGTTACGTATAAAAAAATTTGTTGAAAGAAGTAGCCTTATCGGCTCACTAAACTCAAAATACCTATATACTTATATATATATATATATATATATATATATATATATATATATATCTTTTTGCTCCTTATAGGTGCTTTCACGGACTGCTCTACTTGTCCAACCATATTGATGGCTAGCCAAATTTACTCCGAATAGAAACCATCCTTTCCTGTTTCCATGTATTCTTTTGAAATAATTTAGGTTTTTTGTTAGTATGTTTTGATGTAATATGCCTAAGGAATACGAAGTTTTCAGATGATTTTTGTTAGGAAACGAGCCCATTTTGCTTAGTAGTTATTACTATTGCTTAGTGATTCTTCTGTAACTCTGTACCCTCTGAGCTTTTTTAGCCCCATCTCAGGCAAAATGTTTTTGTTTTGTTTTTTGCTGCAATCAAAACTCATTAATGCACTTACTTTGAGATATGGTTGTACACAAAAAGTTTGAGAAGCAATAGACGCTTGAGTTCAAAGAAAGTTCTTTTTTTTTTCTTATAGGTAATCAGAAAAAACAAATACCCATATCTTTAGTGAGCTTGTCCTCTCTTTTCTTTGAGTCCTTTAACTATATTATCCAAGATTATGTCTTCAACATGGTGTTCCTTTTGATTCTATTATATGACGTCAGTCATTCTATTTATAAGTAGTCCAAGTTTTTTTGATGAGTTTTTATTAAGCTCTGAATATATCTACAATTAAAGAAATGAAGAATAGCCCAACATTTGTTGGTGATGACGTAATTGATTGATGACCAGTCTATGTAAGACTTCTTTTTTTTCCCTCACTTTCTAGTGGAAAGGCTGGGGAGATACCATCTAAATAGATCTCATAAGGTTAGCTCCTCTAAACTATTTTTTTACCCCTCTTTTCATGAAAGACCTATTTTTAAACATGGTTACTTCAAGTAATAATAAGAATTATTTTTGAATAACTTAACCTATCAAAACTTTTAAGAATATTATTTGTATTGAGTGTTTGTGTTATATATAAATATAGATGTATTATAACACAAATCAAAATTAAACTCTGAATTTATTGATGAAAATAAATTGTATGGCTCTCTTGAAGAATACATTAAAATACTCAATAAGTACAATTTTACAACAAGGAAATAATATTGAAATATAGGCATGATAGAAAAATGAAATAGGAGCACATTTAAGAACAAGAATAATGAGTGAATTACATATATGTAAATTTGTGGGCCCTCAAAATAAAAAGTAAATCAGAGTGGGTCTGGAGAAGGTACATTGCAATAAAAAAAAATAATTATCTTCTAACAAATAACATATATAAACTATTTGAATTTTCTCTTCGGAGAGGCATCATAAATTGTTGCAAAACTTTGCCGATAGCAATCAAAGAAGAGATTCTACATATTTGAAAGGTCTTATGGAGACAAATAAAGGCTCTAGACCTCGTAATAATAATAATGACTAATAAAAAGAAGATGAACGATTCTACATATTCAAAAGGCTTTATTGAATGGACTCAAAATTTAAAGGACTTACAAATCAAAGAAAGGACCCTTAGCTAAATAATGTTAACATTTCTGGGTATAGAATCTCCTTCTACCCAAGAGGAAAGCATGTTAAAACTCATTTCTCATAAATCATAGATTACAACTCATAAAGGATCTAAATATGACAATGAGTTATGTATATGTATTTACAAATGAAGTCAAAAGTAAATTGGACCTTTTGTACAAAATTGGTTTTTTCTGTCGTCATATTAAATAAATATCTTATTTTGTTGTGTTTATTGTATATGTACACAGGGTTTGAAGGTAAGTAAATTTTGATGTATAGCCCTTCTCCACCCCCACTCCTTACCCCTAATCTAGGGTTTTTAATCATAAATCTAAAGACATAATAGTAATTCTACAATTGTTTGATTTAAGATTTAAAAAATAAAAAAAGAAGAAAGTATTTGATTTGATCTAAATTAATCAGGATTTTTACAACTTTTGTTAAAGTTGAAAAAGTTATAAATGAATCTTTAAGTAGTAACGTTCCTTATTCGTTTATGGAGATGTATGCATTGTCAGAACTTATTTATTAAATAGTATCATAATACTTTTTTATATATATTTTCGAACCATGGGATAGCGTTATAATAATATATTCATATATTGGTATGAACTGGCCCAAGTCTTATGGCCATAATTAGAATAGATGTAATTTTGAAGCAAAAAATTGATGAAGGGATTTGAAAAATTTAATTTTTTTTTTGCAATTTCCGTTATCATTATGAATTTTTTCATTTTTTTTTTTTTCTAATATGAAAACATGAGATCTCTACGTTTCATTTGTTGATTTATTCCTCTCTCGAGCCAGGTATAAAAATCCGGGGACTCACCATTAATGCCACTCAAATTAATATATAAAAAAGAGCTAATAAACAACTTGTAGATAATGGTCATTATGCTTAATGCAATGAAATTTGGTTTTGAGGCCTTTTTTGTTCCCTTCGTTCATAGGGATTTAATTGAGTGTTCAGTCTCATCTCATGTGAAAGAACTGAGTTCTATCTCCCCCTACAATTTTGCCAAACGTTCTACTCATATTAATAAAAGGTTTTTCTATTTTTAAAAAATCCTCAAATTAGTTTTTGTTTAAGTAGAATGATGACCCATGTACATATAACACCCAAAAATGTATCTTCAAAATTTATAATTTTGTATAAATTTATTCATTCCGTCTTACCTTCAAAATTAGCCTGTGTTTTCATATTTGAAATGGTCATTGGATTGTTCATTTTTTGACACGGTTTCACTCGTGTAATCAAATAATAATCATAATAAAAATAATTAAAAAAAGAATAAATAAATATTTGATTACATATTTATTAATTTAAACATTCTGTTCACTTCTTTTTTAATGATTTATTTATTTAAAATATTTTGTCTTGTATTCGTGTCAAATTTCTGATGAATAAAACGACAAATTATTGAGCATAACAAACACACACACACCCTCTCTCTCTCTCTTTCTCTCTCCTCGAGGGATAGGAAACTAATACATAGAACCAGAAATAAATTTGGTTGTAGAAATGGGGGAGGGGGGGAGGAGTAGGGGGGGAGTAACAATAAAAAAATAAAAGGAGAAATGTTTCTTTATGAAGCGCTGTTGACGTTGTTCCTACACCGTCAATGTTCCATATAGATTTATTTTTTCTCTCTCTCTTTCTCTTATGATCTTTTATTTATTTCCTACACGATATACCTTCAAATTTAGTCAATCAGTTGGTTGATAATATATGTACATATTTGTAGTCACGTAAGATTCTCTTATAAAGGCTCAAACAATTCCCTTTAGATATATATAAAAAAAATCCTTCTTTTTTTTCCACTAAAAAAACTTCTTCTTCAAAAACTCCTAAAGGGGATTTATTATGTATGTGAGAGCAACCAATTTTTCAATATAAATAATAATTATTATTAATAATATTTGTCTATTCTTTTGAGGCTTTATTATGGTAAAGGTATGGATTTTATGAATGGAATAAATTTATTTTCTCTGTGGATATGGAGATATTGATGTGTTTTTAAACCATGAGCCCAAATTTTCTTTTAAGGAGAGCCCCAAGTGGACTGGGAATGACACATGAGACTCACCTTATTACCATACATATGAATCAATAACATAAACACTTCAAAAAAAAAAAAAAAAACTCACTTTAGAACACCACTCAGCCTTTTTTTGATTGTGTTAAAAAAATGGTAAGAGTGATATTTAGAGGAGGTATGAAAAATATACAATTCACATTCAGGATTTTTTTTTTTTTTTTGGCGGGGGGGGGGGGAGAATTGCTTTGCAAAGATTGCTTAAGATATTTCTTCTATTTTTTTGGTAAATTTTTTTTTTTGAAAATATTTCTCATGTCAAAGGAAAAGGTATCTTTATATATGTACATAGCACGAAATTTACTCATCATAAAATCATGTCTTGTAATAAAGGCTTAATGTAATAATTTTTTATAAGTGTATGATGCTATCAACACCTTTTTAATTTATTGCATTTAAACTAATATATCTTCATCCAAAGAAATTTATCAGTAATCATTCAGAGGTGGGGCAAAGTCATGAGGCGTGGGGGAAAATTTCCTGCAAGGATTTTAAAATGTCTACACGTATTTTAAGAACTTATATTATATTTTAAGAATTGATGTATATATATATATATATATATATATATATATATATATATATATATATTGGGGATCAAAAGGGAAATATTTCCTATTATGATGTGAGTAGACGTAAGCTTTTGCCTAAATACAGAAATTACATCTATTTTCCAAGTCATAAGTGGAAAACTTTTATTCTATTGTATCTTTTATCTTGTAGATAGTTTAATTTTTTTCTTAAGAGTATTATCAAAGTATTATACTTAGAACCAGAGTATAAAAATAGCTTTAATATAAAGTCATTCTCTTAGATCTTAAATATGAAGACTTTATCAAGATATTCAAATTAAGAAACAGTAATATGATTTAAAAATGCTCAAGCAAAATGTTCTTCAAATACATTTAGGTATTTATGTATTTCAAAATCTTTGCAGCAAATTCTCCTTGAGATTAAACTTCTTAGAATACAAGTCATTAATCTCCAAGTTAAAGTTCTTATAAGATTATCAATATTAAGTCTTATAAGTTCAAATGTCAGATTATCCTTGCTCTGTCACGTTCAAATCATCATTCATTTTTTCTGAAACTTGGCTAGGTGGATCTATCGATGGCTTTATAAGTGTTCCTTTCATTAAAGTTCATGATCTTCAAATTCAGATTTTAACTGATTGCTCTTGAGTCAAGACAACATTTTTTTGATAGAAATAACTTGATTTTGTTTGTTATGTTTATTATCAACAAATTTGAACTTAAAAGCTATTAAGTTTTCGAGAGTCCGACGGTTTTCCAGAAATCGGACCCTACTTTTTTAGCTTTTTTTTTTTGGCCCATTTTCCATCATCAACTTCAATTTAAGCCTAAAAGGATTCTCTTTTTGTGCATGCAAAAATATTGATTTGCTAGTGTATTTAATACAAATTCTGTTTCCAGTCTTTGTTTTGATCTAAAAGGACTCTTAGGGGTGTAGAGTGCCGGAGTAGGCCCAAAAATCATCCAAACCCTTTGTATTTAAATAACTCCTTGAATAATACACGAAATGGATTAATAAGGAATGCATTTATTAGCTGAGACCCACAGATTTCAAACAAAGTGTCCAGCACACGACAAGAATCCTTAGTTAAAAATAAATCCTCGATCTAAATGTGTAAATTTTCATTCAATTTCAAGAAAAAGTTCGCTATAAATCAATGACACACGGTAGAGCCACTTAAGTAGTATCACCATTCAAATTATCAATTCCCTAATAACTTGAGTAGTTGGATACTTCAACATGACATAGCCTTTATTATTTCCATTCTTTTTGCACGAACCCCACACAAATTTGTCACACGAATATCCTTTAGCTTGAGCATTTTTATTCCTTGCATTTACAAAGTTAAATAATCCAGGAAAAGGAATTTAAGAAAAATAAAATATGTAGCAATATTTAAATATATGAAAAATATGTGTTGTTTTTTTTTACTAAATATGTGAAAAAATATTATACGTACATAGGTAAATATGTGATTTTATCCCTACTTATGACACCCTATGAATAACAAATAAGATTTACTGACACGTTCCAATTTAAAAGTGTAAATATCACATTAGTGAAGCGTTCCTATATTTCCGGACATTATATATATAAAGATTAAACCTTTATTAAACGTCACAAAATCATATGTAACCTTACATACATTGGGAAACGATGAGGAAGAACTCTGAATGTTTTCAAAGACCTACATAGTCTGGATATATAAATATATATCAGAGGAAAATCAAATGACCCTAAAATCTGAGAAGAGCTTCGTTGTGTATGCGAACCCTAAAGTCTAAGGATAAGTTGTATGGTCATTTCTTCATGAATGATTTATTTGTTTCAAAAAAACCTCATCCAACAAGATGGTGGAAGGCAACTTGATTCATCTGAATATCTGGAGTATGAAGAAAAAAGGTATAGGATAGAAAGTTAATTTTTTTAAAAAGACTATCATCAAAGTTATCAAACGATGATTTAGTCCTCTAAAGTAATAAAAAATCCGGAATGTGTAAGAAGCATGATTTAATGAAAGAGCTGTTGAGAATACATACATATATTAATAATTTATAAATGGATGTATATATTTGTGTAAATGAGGGAGGGAATCCTTATAATTAATTGTCTTACCAAAAAAATGAAAGAAAGAAACTCCATGTTTAACCATAATATATTTTTTTTTTATTTTTTTCAAGTATACGAATTACTCTCATTTAGCAAATTATATTATTTAATTTTGATAATTTTTTTACATTACATGAACAATACATATATGTATATATACATATACATATATATCTTGTGTGTAATTTTGTGACCATTTGTGACAAAATAAATCCAACAAATCATCTATGCATACTAAATGATCATTAGCCCTGCTGAAGAGATTCCCTACTGCACTCTTAGCTATGAATGAAATAGGACTTTTTTCCTGTACATACATATTATTAAAATAGAATCTAGGATATTTTCGACCCAATAATATATTGAATTTCTTCCCCTGTATTCAATTTTGAATTTAATCCTGAAATCTAAGCGTAAATATTTGGTAGATGTGTCAATTTTATATGAGATCTGATTGGGAATCAAAGACATGCAGATGTTATACTTTATAACAAAAGGAAAAAAGTCTAAAGAAATTGACTTTTTCCTTGTTGGGAAAATTGATTTGATTTTTTTATTAAAATAAAATAGACACATTTCTGAAAGAAATCTTTAAGGAAACTTTATCAAATGACATAGAAAATGAAGAAAGACTAAATTACAGTATTAACAAAATGAAACAGTGGGTATATGAATAAAATTAAATTAATAATAGGAAAGTGGAAATCCCTATGAAGTTAAATTATCTTTGTTCAGGATCGATTATGAGCAAGAAAAGTAGAAGGATAATTGAAGACAAATATTCAATCCTTATTTAAATAAAAATATATAATGATACCATATTTTGAATACTAATTAGAATCTGAGATATGATAATGAGTCATCAATTTTTGATAAAGAGTAAAAGTGTTATTCCTTTTATTTGTTCGTCACATTGTGGCATCCAAATTATTTTTCGTACTTTTTAAAGAAATAAAGATTTTTATTAATTTAAAATTGAGTTGTTTATTCCCCCAGAACATGGCCAACTTCCACGATAACGACGTTAAAACACAGTATCTTAAACAAATATTCAAATAGTTAATTTGAAATCCTTAAAATGTTCAGTCAGGCATCATAAAATCAAAATGAAATGGTACCTATTTTTATTTTTGAGATATTTTCTTTTCATTTTCCCAAATCCTTACATGAACAAATAAAAATTTATTTTATGACTTTATAAAGTTAAAGCACTCAGCATGAGGTTTTCTTAAAAGCTAAGTAAGGTTATTAAGTAGAACATTGTTTAATACAACAAAAAATATGTCTATAACAAGGAGTCTTTGTTGTAATTCTAACGAAGTCATCTTTTTTTCTTTTCTTTTTTTTTGTATGTTTTTGATTGGTGCTTCAATTAACACCTTGAAGGGATACAACTATGGTATGTATAATACATAGAGAATTACATTATACTTATTGATGGATACAGGCTAATTATTCCTTTGTTGATAAGGGTTTATCTACTTAAAAACCAAGGGTTTATGCATTCCCGACGACCATTATAACAAATACTAATTTATTTTATTATACTCATTTTGGAACTCATATAATCAGATTTAGGGTAAGGCTCAATAGGTTCAATATCTACATACAAACATGTCTGATAGGCATTATCAAAGTATTTGACGTCTCAAGATGGATTTACGCTACCTCGTAAGGAGAGGCGTCGCGTATTAAAGAAGATTCATCAGGTGTCTCGCCACTCACTTACGTATTTAGGTTCAAAGTTATGCTTACGTTTACTTGAAATATTTAAACTAATCTGTCTGTTCAGTATCTTAAAGGTGGGTTTGCAACGCAGCGTTAGAAGAGGCGTCGCGTCGTGAAGCTTCTGCAAGTGTTGTACAATATAGCTCCGTAAAGAAGCTGAGGGACAACCAGTAATAAATATTTGTACAAAGGATGTACTACTCTACTTCATTGGAAAAAAAAACGGCAGAGTAAGTTATAGTATGTACAAATGCACATATACACGACGAGCTTTTTGGGATAAACAAAAACACACTTTATTCTCCCTTCAGCTGATTTTCATGATTTGACTCTTATGATTTAAAGCAGCAGACTCTGCGTGTTATGAGCTCAAAAAGGGTATTATCATTATTTATGATTTTGATGCATAAAAAATATAATAAATCAAGGATTGCGCGCCCTTTTTTTGAATTTTGAATATATTACAAGTAGTAATGATTGGTTTGTGATTGGTAAAATTTATAAATATATAGTATATCTAAATAATAAATTCTGCCAAATATTAAAAAGTTGGCAACAAGGAAAATAAAGAAGGGTAGCTACCATATGTTTTTCCAAATTTTTCCTTTCCCTTTTGTCAGTCGAGGTTGTGAGTGGACAAAAAAGCTCGACGTGATATGGAAGTGAAAAGAAAAGAGTACACGCACGTCCCAGAACTTTCTCTCCTAAGTGAGCTAAGTATACGCACGTACACGGAACTCAGTGAGTCATGTGACTGTAAGCTTAAACTTTTCCCCACGAATGTGACTTGAAGATGCTTGATGAAGCTTCGTGATGCCTCTCCTTACGTTGTATTATAAACATACTTTAAACTATGGTGACACACGTATGTGTACACTTTTATTTTTTCTTCCAGTTACGTACATTTGTACATAACATGACCTGCTCTGCCGTTTTTTGCTAATGCTGTGGCATAGGCAATGCTATTTACAAATATTTATTACAGATATTGGACCTCTTCTTTATATTCGTAAATTATAAGCCTGATAACATTTGCAGAAGCTTCTCTTTATGAAACTTCTCGACGTGACGTCTCTCCTTACTTCGTATTGTAAGCTTACATTTAATTACGAAAATACAATTCATTTTTTATTTTCCTTTCATTCCAATTACATATATTTTGAACATTCTACCATTCTACTTATCAGCATTTAATTGGAAAGATTCAACTATGGTTTAAAATCCTAGCTTCTTAAGATTTTTCTTGGGGAAGGAATTTTTGTATGTTTTTAAATACCTTTTTTTTTTTTGAAGAATTATCCATATATTAATTTGATTGTTCTAAATTTTGTGTGGCTAAAAAGTGAGACGGTTGAGTGTTGATATCAAAATAATTAATAACAGAAATATTTCAAATAAATGTATGCTGTTTTATCAACTTAGGGTATTTACTTTTTTAATTTACTAATCGTGAAATCAGTTCAATAACTTTATTTTTTGTGAAAGAATAGAAACGTATTTTCAAATTTTATTATGTAAAGTTATTACCTCGAGGCAATTTCATCAATGTCCTGACTTCATTCTTTGTTTCACTATGACTATAAAATCAAATGAGCAAAAAATAGTTGGAGATTTGAATTTTTTTTTTTTTTTTTTTTTTTAATTTTGATAGGACAAATGTTTTGGTTTTTATGTTGGCACACCTGTCACTGACCTCTGTACTAAATTACACGTTCTAATATTCATGTGTGTTTGAGATATACATCGTCCTTTTGTGTACAGCTCAAAACATTTTTTTTCTTTTTTAAAATGTCTGAAAGAGGATGACTAAAATGTAATTTATGGAAAGGTTTTTTCCAACCAAAAAAGTTACAATGAATATATGGTATTATCAGACTCTATTCTTATAATATTTTGAGAATATGTTGTTGTTCAGTAATTATTGATTAAATAAAACATTTGTGACTGTTTTGAATATTTAAAACACAATAAAATTGACATAATATATGCAGTGAATCAGAGTTGGGGGAACTTCTTTGAGGGGGATGAAATGAATTTTGATGATTGAATAAGGATTTTTTGCCTATAGTTGTACATATATAGTTATGAATTCATTACTATAATAATTCATTATAAATATTCAAACATGCTCCCATGATGTTGCCTATTTTATTTTAGATTCGTTGTCTTATTTAGAGGCATAATTTCTTAAAGGGATCCTTGCATTGAGATGTTGAAGTAATACGTTGAACCTTTTTTTAAAAATAGGAAGTCTTTTGAGGACGAAACTTATTTTTTTATGGAAGGTACTAAACAAACACTAACTTATCTCCCATAAACAAGTAACTTTTTAATAGCTATATATTATTTTGAAAAGAGTTGCTGGTAGAAGACCTTAAAAAAAGAAAACCTCTCGTATTTTTAAAAGTTGTGGAGTTTTCCCAAAAAATCGTCCATTATTTTTTCTTATTTTTATTTTAATAGAGTGTCTTAACTCAACAATTATTATTGGTCTGTAATTATTGAGTTAATAAAAATCTTAAATGATCTCCTTTCATTTTCAGCACTGTTGCTATTGTTTTTCATGGCGTCTGTTCTTTTCCTCGATTCTAATAATAATTATATCCACCAAAAATTTATTTAGTTAACAAACTACAACTGTTTTAGTTTGGATCATTGAGAATAAAGTAAAAATATCATAGAGCGGGTCTGTTTTGGACTTAATTGGAACAACAACAAAATGGTACCTACACAACACTATTGAGAGTATCTCTTATTCTTTATTTTTAACTAAAATATGATTCGTCAAATGCAATAGCATCAATTCAGCCAAAGCTAAGTATGGACAAATTTCTGGGATGCAGCTGAAAGACACAAAAAATTTCCCCATCGATTTAGTTAAATAGAGTAGATTCTTGAGGGGAAAGTATGGTAATTGCCTTACCTCACTGCCATAAACCAATAGATGCCACAGTTTCTCAGATCCCAATGGCTTTGAGGGTGCCTTTTCTAGTCGGATGTACCCTTGAGCTACGTAACATGTGATATATGAATATGACAACAACAAAAAATTGTCAAACAGAAGTATAAAAAGCCTGCATAAGTAAAATAGGGGAAAGTTTTAGTTACTCTTTCGTTTACTCTGGATTACAGGAGTTTTTCCTTATAAATTAGGAAAAACTCAAGGAGCAAAAATGTTTTTTACTTCTTGCCAAAACTATCAAACTCAATAACCTTATTTTTTAATATCGGACCTTAGCCGGTCTAGTTGGAAAAGCAAAAAAGAGTTTGTTTGTTTTTTAGTTGTAAGCTGTTTGACCGACCCTAGCTACTACATACAATTGAATCTAGGGTCTAGCTAACAAAATCTTGAGCGATTGAAATAATATCATACTTGTTATTTAACTCTGATGATCGACTACAGTCCATTAAATAGAAAATTTAAAATTATTGATGATAAATAAAGAGTAAAAAGAGCTTTGCAAATATATATAAATTATGTACCTTACTTTAAAGAGAAGTTTTGAAGATATTTTGTATAATAAAAAATAAGTAAAATAAATAAAAAGTTGTATTTAAAAAAAAAAAAAAAAAAAACTTTTTCTACATTGACTAGAGTCAATAAAAATAGAAACTATTCACATCTAGCAAATGGTTTTTTTTGTGTGTGTGTGCGTAAGAGAAGGGGAGGGGGTCTGAATGAATTACATAAATATATTTATAGACATTGAGAAAAGAATTCTCATAAATTAAGGTATGATAATTATATTATTACTTTTTTTTTGTTCATCAAGATAAATGAAGATTTACGGGACAATGCACGTAATTAGAATGATGAGGGTCCTCGAAGAAACTCAAATTGCATTGTGTATATCTAGACAAATAAACAAAGGATTCTTCACACAGACTCAATTGCATATGCATGTTCATATTATATATAAAGGGGTATTCAATAAGAGCTTCGCATTTTCTCTTTTTAAACAAAATTAAAAGGGTTTGAGATATATGTAAGGGAATTTATTTTCTAGTGATGAAGTACATTCAATTACAATTAAGTATGGAGTTCAATTTTATTTCGCAGTAATCGACCGAAATTGCAGGAGCTTGTCGTTCAATATTTGCTTTGAGCTCTTCGTGTGTTGTTGCCTTGTTGGTGTAGACCAATGACTTTATGCAGCCTACTAGAAAATAGTCCAAAGGCGTCAAATCGCATGAGCCAATTGACTGGTCCATTTCTGGAAAGAACACATTCACCGAATTTACTCTTCAATAAATCAATTCCATGCTGTGTGGCAAGTCTTGTTGAAACCACACGTCATTTAAGTCCATACCATCCAATTAGGGCCAAAAATAATCCGTTATCATAGCTCGATATCGATTTCCATCCACAATAATGTGGCAATTATTATCATAAACACAAAAGTATTGCCCAATAACACCACCAACATTAAATCCACATCAAACAGTAAGTTTTTCAGGATGCAAATGGTGTCTTATGAAGCACATGTGTATTTTTTCTTAACCCATAATGCATATTTTGCTTATTAACAAATTTATTTATCCAATAATAGGCTTCGTTGCTAAGGATGATTTTTCCTCTTAAAGTTGCCACGATCGAACGTGAATTTTGGTAATAAATTTGGATGATTTGCAAACGATGCTCAAGGTTGACCTGCTCCATGAAGATGATTTGTAAGCTATTTTACTGAGTCGAAATGTAAACAAAACAAAACAAAAACATGACGTAGTTCCCCGTCCCTAATTAAATAGGGAAGTGCTGTCATCCCTATTGAAAAACCCTTTATATATAACTATATTTAAAATCAATTATTTCTAACTGTAGTTATTGGAATTTTGTTTCTTACCAAGAAAATATTTTTCTTTTTTTAAATTATTTAACTCCCCTCAAATATAAAATTAATAAAAGTGATTAAAATATTTTAATTAGAACCACAAGGAAAGTTACAAATTGGGATTGCGAACATCTTCAAATGTCATTTAACTATTTTTTATTTTTTTACATAGATTATATTCCAGAAGATAATTAATTAGATCAGTGTCCTCTGGAAGTAATATAATTATAGACTACTTATTATTTTCCATATAAAGTAATTGCATTACAGTAATATTTTACCAAGTAACGCATTACTTCTCCATACTGTTGCATACCTAATATTTACTAATATTTATATTGTAAAAAAAAATAACAACTATTTTTTATGGAAGGATACTTTTTGTAAAGTTTTGTCTCCTTCAACACAGATGCTACATACTTTATAAATAGCAAGTATTTACCTATTTATATCACGTTTAAAAATATTGAAAATATCAAAAATGAATATTTCATCTAATTTATTTCTAATTTAGTCAAACAAAATTAAATCAATACACACATCAGGGGTAACTGAAAACTTTTAATTTTGGTAGTAACTTTATATCACATAAAGTTAAACACTATTTTAAGGGACAAATCATTTTGAAAATAGACTTGAAATACATACAGCTGTATCAATTTGCTCATCAGGGTGGTGTAACCTTAGGGCCAATTGTGGTCCTCAAAAGCTCTCCATGCTCTCTTGGATATAAATAAACTATAATGTTTTGGATTGTGGTAAATAACATGAAATTGTAAGGTTATATGGTCCAACGTTTTGACTAGAGGCTTCTGGGAAAAAATTGGTGAATCTTGACAAAGTATGAAAAAAACTTTTTTATTTTCGTTTGGACTCATAAAATCTTCTTATTGAGAAGCCCTTTACTATGTGAGTAGTCATGCTACATTATCATAAATGCTTTAATCTATTGAACCTATCAATTTAAGTGTCAAATATCATAAAGATATCCTCTAAGGCAGGGGTGTCAAACTCATTTCACATAGCAGGCCACATACGGCCTCTAAGTAGACGTCGTGGGCCGGACCATCAAAATTATAGCAATCTTAGCTATAAATAACCAAAATATCATCATGTCTTCCCTTTGTTTTGATTTAAAGAAGAACAGGGACATTGTTAAATTTCACTAAAAATTTATTGAACAACACTTTTAAGAACATTTCACAAAATTGTACAAACTTTAAGTAACTAGAAAATCGAAAATTACAATAATGAACTTTACATGACATTACAATATGAGACTTATAAAGAAGGACTAACATGCACACCTAGCGGATTATTCATGAATTACATTTAATTCATGTCTTTTATGTATTTTTTCCACTTTCAATTTATTCTGCGGGCCTGATTGAACCTCCATGCGGACCGTATGTTTGACACCCCTACTCTAAAGCAAACGCCCCAATCCCTAAATAGTAAGCACGTCCAGGTTTGCGGCTCAATTGGCACTGGTCTTAGAGAATGAAGTTAAATAAAGAAAGAGATGGAATATGCAGAAGTTAGGTCTTCTGGTGGGTTTGGGAATATTTACATATAGATATTGATTCATGAGGGTCGCAGTTGACTATGAGAAGGGGGTCAATTGCCGCAAAGTCCTTTTTTTTTTAAAAAAAAAAAGAAAGTATAAAAATCATTTGCTGACTAAGATGTATATGTCTTCATTTTTACTTGGTGTCCCTTGTCTCAGTTTGAATGGTGTGCTTCAACAGAGTGGATGTGATCAAGGGTTGAACTATATACTATGTGGAGTAATCATTCTAATAGATAATAATTTTGTTAAATTGAATTGACCTTTAAGATTTATTTTTTTAAAACAGAGAAGTATATTTTATAATTCTTATCATTTTGTATTTCTTCATGAATATTCTACAACTTATTTTATCTACCATGGCCTAAATACTACCCTCAAACACCTCCTTGGGGATATAAGGCAGCTTCAAAGAAGTTGGAGTCTGTTTTATATTATTTCTGTGTAGGAAATTATCATAGGGTATTTCCGACAATGGCTGTAATGATTTATTTATTTAAAAAAATATGAAATTAACATTAAACTTTGAATTAGATATGTTTATGAGGCAAAAATAATGTAATTTGTATTACTGGAAGAGTAACAAGACAGTAAAAATGAAATAATTGGGGTAATGAAAACTTTCTATGAACAATAAATATGAGTCATAATGGGCTTCTAGACAAATAAAATATATGTACTGAACAATGAGCATTTATTTATACAAACAAAAAGTACAAAAGATGTTACATGTCGTATCTACAAAATACTCTGATTTTTAAAAATGTTGACTCGTACTTTTTTTGACAGTATGGAAATGAACCCAAAAATAAGAATGATAAGGAGAGGTTTATTATACATTTATTATTTGTTATATATGTTTTTCAAGAGTATGTACATTTTGATATGGAGAGCTCCTGGATTTACCATTAAGGTAGAAGTTCTAATTTATTCGGACAATCAATACAAGAAAAACCCTCATTAAACTTAAATCCCTTACCAAGGTTCAAGTTGAAATCCTTTGCCAAAAAGTAAAAACTAACTTTAAAACGAATTTGAATAAAATGATCATTCCACATGTTGTTTTTGTATTTTATATTAATTTGATCAAAATGTAGATATTCAGGTCATTCAAGAATGTAATGATTATATTTATCGTTCTTTTATAGTCTTAACCATAAAACGATCGGTATTTTAATAAAAGTTAGATTTAAAGGATATTTAACCAACACGACGTAAATTCAATTATATACAAACTAACACTGTACTATGTACATATATGGTTGTCAGCTGCTGATTTTTATATTTATCTGCTGTTTATTAGTGTTTTGAACGTTGATTGTTTTAACTCGAATTAGCTCTGAACAATGATCTTCTTTTATTAAATGAAGAATAATTTCACAATTACTCAACGGATTTTGGATCTTTTTTGATGCCTTCTTTTGGGAAGAACAGTTTCAAAATACAATACAAATAATGACGTTCTAAAGGTAAGCTCTTGTATCGTACAAAGTGGCAATCCATAATATATTTATTAAAGAAATTGAACGAATTTCTAGAAGAAGAAAAATAGTAAAGAAAACTTCATGTAAATGCTCTGAAAATAAAAATAAAAAAGACTAAACAACTGTATTGAATAGTTACAACAACTTGATGCCAAAAAATAAAGGGGATATATGAATAAAATAAAATTTATAATAGGGAATCAGAACTCCCTATGAAATAGCTATTTAACTTTTAAAATTATCTTTGTTCTGGATCAATTAGGAGCGAGAGAAGTAGAAGGATAATTGGAGACAAATATTCAATCCTTATTTAAATAAAAATGTACGTACAATGATAACATATTTTGAATAAAAAAATGGAATATGAGACATGATAATGAGTCATCTATTTTTGATAGAGAGTAAAAGTGTTATTCCTTTTATTTGTTCGTCACATTGTGGCATTCAAATTAACGGCATTATTTTTCGTAATTTTAAGGAAATAAAGGTTTATATTAATTTAAAATTGGGTTTTTTTGCTCCCATAACATGGTTGACTTGCAAAATGATGACACCACTTGAAAACACTTGATAAGGGAAAAAAGTAAAGTAGAAGAGATTTAACTTTTTTAGTAATATGTGTATATAAAGGGATAATCTCAGTAAATAAGTACAGAAAAGTGTGCATTTTAGTTAATGTTCCAGTAATAAGTTCGAATTTCTTTATATAAAAATAATGTAGTGTCCATAGAACATACTACAAAACACATCAATAGTTAGTACTTGTATAATATTCGAAAATTCAAAAAATGGGCACGCAATCCTTGATTTAATATATTTTTATATATCAAAATCATAAATAATAATACTACACTTTTTGAGTTCATAACGCGTAGAGTCAGTTGCTTTAAATCAAAAGAGTCAACTGATGAAAAACAGCTGAAGGGAGAGTACATAGAGGGTTTATGTTTATCCCAAAAAGCTCGTCGAGATTGAGAAAAAGCATCAGCTGTGAGGAAAGTGACAAACATTGCTCAAACGAAATAATATTTCTTGTTATGTTGTGAAATTCTTTTTAGCTCTTACATCAAGAACGTATCCCCAGGTGCTTTGTAGGGTTTTTGTTCGGAGAGAGCATGCCCTTAAAATTCATTTCTACACCTAATCAACAGCATATAGTAACATACTATAAATAAAAAAATTTGTTGGAGAATACAACTCCTTTAGCCCCTGGAGTCCCACGTGCTGGCTACAAGCAATTATATAGTAATTACTATAATAATAATAATGAACATTATACATATGTACGAGTGGATATAATGGATTGACACAAATAAGGTGTGAGAGTCCAAGTTATCATTTGCTACCATAATTAGAAATGAATTGAGAAAAAGTTTAATTTAAAAAATTGAACGATTTAAGTACGTACTGAAGGGCACTAAATTTAGTTTCTTTAACACTTGTACGAAAAAAATTACATTAATTAAAAAATAATGAACTAAATTTGACACCACTCTGTTACACGTTTTATTTATTGACTTGAGCAACAATGAATTATTACATAAAAGTGATGAAAGTATAAAACAAACAAACCTCTAATATATGTATTATAATTTAAAAATCGGTTTTTTGACTTTTTATCCTTTATAGGTGAGCACGTTATTTGGCATCTTCCTCTCTTCATCTCTTTTACTTCAGTCTTTGTTATTCAGAGTTTTGATAAATTTTTTAAACTTGGGATCTAATGAGACTCTAGTCATACCGGAATATTGAAAACAATTGTTTTTTAATTCGAATAATACCTAATTGACTTTAAAACCGTTATTTATAGTACAATAAAGTCATATATGTAAGTATTTGACCCGTCGAAGACTTTACAAAAAATAAATAAGAAATTTGTCTTTTATTAAAAAAAAAGTCATCAATTCTTCAATCAAAAATCCTGGGGAATGCCTCTGTAAGGGCGTATGAATTGCCCGATTTTTCGTTTAGTATGGTGAACACACTGACGTTCACTAAATAAATATATGTAACATTAAAAGTAGTGGATATCTACTTTAAGTTTCTTTTTCCAATTGAATTATTTTGTGAATTGTAACAAAAAGGTAGATAGTCAAATTTTTTATGCATTTATGTGGTACAAATTAGTTGATATGTAGATTTAAAGTCACATAAAATGGTAGAGGTGTTAGTACCATGGGCACCTTCTGATATGGGAGGCATGTCACCCTGATTTTTTTCTAATTCTAATATGCACGATATACGTACTACATTGGTTTTTAAGGGAGAAGTGCAAAATATTATACAATACAAATACAAAAATTCCTAGACAATACGTCATAGATATACCTAGGTTCAGTGACTTATGAGTACAACTTTTGTTAACATGGCTAGACACAAATATTATATATAATTATTTCCTCCAGAAAATGAAGTTACATTTTATTATCTACACCCCTTAGTTTTTGGAGAAAAAGAAACGAAAAAAATATGAGAGAAACAAGACGAGGATCAGTTTATTAAATTATAATAGAAAAATAAAATTTTATTTTTAAAAAATAGCCAACAAATATTTAGAGCTCGAGGGCCGTCCATGACAGAGTTGGATGATTTTGACAATAGAATCTTATGCTCATAAAAAAAGAATGTGAGGACAATTTAATTATCTAAGGCCAGTCATTTATGACAAAAGTTCTACTTTGACCAGATGTTATATGTGTTAGCTTTTCCTTCATAATTTCAGAGCCCTTAAAGTAAAATCCTTGAAATTTTTGTACCTGAGAAATTGAAAGATGTAACAAATTCATTAATCAAATGAATAATTAAAAAGTTTTTATTTCACTTTTTATAAATGTAAATTAAATGAGAATCATTTTAATTGCTTTTGAATACAGCATGGTCAATTTTGATCAAATATAAAAAAAAATTTCTCAAATCCTACGGTAAGACTATGTAGTTTATGTCCTTATATACTTAAGTAAAAGTTTCATTAACTAACAAAAATAGTTTCCAATTTTAGATATTTTTTTTTTAAATTAATTATCTATATATCTATTTTGAAACGTGATATGAATAATTTAATTTTTTCATTTATTTATACTACCTTTAAAAATTAAATTAACTCTCAAATTCTTTTAAGCTTTTTTTTTTTTTTTTTTTGATTAAATCAGATATTGAAGATTAAAGCTTTTTTTTAAAAAATAAATAAAATTAACTTTTTATTCGACGCAATTTGCGCATTCAGAGCACTTGGGATATATATTTTTATAAATATACACTCAAAATGTGTCCCATTTCTAAACAAATTGTTATATTTTTTACACCAAAAAATTTGAGTACACTTTTGAGAAATATAAAATGATATGAACTGGCGTTTGAAAAATAGGACATTTAAAATAAATTTATGAGAGGGTTTTTTATTCTCCCTATAAAATACTCCCCTCCAATTCCAAATCCATGTTTTATATATAAAAATATATTAGATATCATTAATTTATGTTTCCTGGATTTGCTCTTAAAAAAAGGCTAGATTTAAAAAAGTAATCAAATTCCTTCTAGAAACCTTGTTTTTTCCATTTCTTTTCGACTCAAAGTTTGAACTATGATTAATGTTTTGTTGAGTTTCTGAGTACCTATGTATGCATTTATGTAGTGGAACAAGCTCTTATAATGAGAGTGGAATTAAAATTTGCCACCATTTTAATTTAAAAAATTGTGGCGGAAACTATATATAAAGTAGATAGATATAAATCTTTATAGACTTAGGCCCATATATTTTTTTGCTTCATTCTATCTTTTAATTAACTTTGTAACTTGGATTTTGTAACCCTAAGTCATGTACTTATAATATTTGTACAAAGCAAAGTGATGTGGTTTCAGTCTTGAAATCCATCATTTTGAAGGTATTATCTTGGCTTTAACCCTTCAAAAATCTCATTTTCAGAGGAGGAACATACGATTAAAAAAATATGTTGAAAAAAAAAAAAAAACTTTCTTACTTCTGTTATCGATTCCTCAAAGTCTTGTCGTCCTTGTTCTCTTGATACTGGGTAAGGTAGTTTTTCAACACAGCACTGTCAAGACTCACCTCAACAAAATGTTCATCCCTACTTAAACTACACCAATGACTTTAGTAGAATTTCAAGCCCTATGTTTTTATCAAGTATCTCAAATAATATCAAATTCCATTGATTTTCATTCCATTTTCTAATCCACCCTCTTAAACGTTTAATTCAGAATTCTTTATTCAAAATTCATGAACAGTGATTTATGTTTGTATAGACTTTAGCATAAAAGTATTTTTCTGTAGTAATTTGTATCAAAGTAGGAACACAAAATATATACATATATAAAAAGTAATTCTTAGTTTATTCGAGAACTACGAGAGAAAAGTATTGACGCAAATACTGATTAAATGGTTGGGCCATTTAGTTGTTTCTATTGAGTTAATATATAAGTTCCAGAACTTATTTTCTAAAAGTAAAACATTGATTAACATCATTATTGATGAATAATTTTTTAGTTTTTTAGACTCCCTTTTAACATGTTTCCATTTAATAAAAAATTCCATCCAGGAGGATCTCTAAATGATCTTTTTCATTTCTGTTATTATTTGCTACTCCTACCTTATAGAATCACTTACTCCTATATCAGTCATTTATCTTTAGTGTCTGGTATGATCCAATACAATTTAGATTTTTTTATCTTTTCCGCTATCATTATTCTATGTAAAAAAAAATATATCATTGATATCAATTAAATCAGTAGAAGTACCTAGAACAAAAGTGATACTCCCTACTTATATATGGGGATCCTTTTCTATTTTATAACCTTGCTACATTGTTAAAAAGTATATACATAGTAAGGGTTTGATAATTCCTTGGCCGTCCACTGTCATCACAGATTCCTAGACGGAACATTAATTTTTTTTAATTCGAATTAAATTTTGTTAAGATTTAATGAATTTTAGATTCCCAATGTTAATTTTGTAAGGAAGAATGATTTAATTAACATATGTACCAACAACTATTTTGAGTGTTTTTCTTTCTTTTTCAAGAGATAGGATGAAGATCATCCTTATGAGTTATAACCATTGGTATCTGTATGTATGTATAACTCCATGGTATGTACTAAAGGTCGAAAAACACTTACAATTTGGTGATGCGAAAATATTGAGATTAAAGAATGCAGAAGTTAGTTCTTTCAGCATGCCTCAATATGTAAGTTTGATATAATGTTGTTGTTTTTTCTAAGAAAGGTACTCACTCACTAACATTTTAGTCACTGTAGCGTTTAGCCTCCTAGTTGTTGTTTTTTAACCTTTGTTATAGTGAATTAATTATGTTAAAAAACTGGGAACCTAGTAGACTGACCCTCGCAATAAATAATAAAATGATACTTTTTAGGGCTATTAATTGAGCTTTGAGGAGCTCATTCCTACTACTTTGTATGCCTTCCATGATCGTATCTCATGTCAATACGATTAATATCTTCCAAATGGATGATATTAATATTTAAGCCAAAGATATGTATGTAATTACATTTATGCGACACATCATACTTAATGCTACAAATATTAATAATGGAAACTCATTCAGTTATTAAATAATATCATGGGGAGGCTATTAATGTAATTTGCAACTTTTTTATTCTTTTTGTGGATATGCTCTTGGTATATAGTTTGAATAGGGGTACTTACTCCTTACTCAGTAGTCATACTGTATGTAGTCATTATGTATGCTACATACATACATAATTAATTGATTCTCAAGGTTAGATGTCAGAAAAGAAATTATGTCGATTACATACATATGATAAACTATATACATAATATTCTTTATTTGTAATCCCCCTATGAGACCTTGGATTTTATCATGGTTCATTGATCAAAAAGAAAGCCTTTATTGGGAGAAGATACCCTCGGTCACAATTATTATTGTAGTACATATGTGCATACAACTATAAGTATGTATGTAGATGTTGAAGCAAGATGATTAATGAAGTCATTTGCATTCGATGTTCTTTTAAATTATCTCCTTATCTCTGTCAACTCTCACAATATTTACTCCTCTCCAAAAAAAAAAAAAGAAGAGACAAATAGATTTAAAATCCGTTGGTAGAATGACGTGTGTGTCTTCCAAATCTTCCAAAATGTAGAACTAAATATTATTTATTCATTAGTAGACAATAATTAATTATTTAGAGCTTAAACAGAGCGCATAGACGAGTTCAACCAATGGACGTTTGGGATTGAATCTAATTTGACTCGAAGAAAAGTAGAAAAATTAACAACTGACAAAAAACCCACTTATATATATTTATTTTGTAAGTGAAAGTCGTACATAAGTCAAAAATTTGAATATCAAACTACTTATTATATAGAAGTGATTTAAGTATCAAAGTTAGAGAAATGTTTTCAAGCCTCAAGACGATGAGTCTCTATGCTATCAGAGATTGAATTGACCTTTTTTATGGGGGGGGGGGTTAATTTGGCCTATAAATTTTCAGGTACTTCACTGGAAGTGAACTCAAATGCAAATTGGAATGCATAGATTTCAAAGGTTTGATGGAGAGAAACTTTTTTTAAAGATACAGTAAATAGCTTCAGACTATGAATATATAATATTTACTAATAAATTAATCGGCTTGAAGCAACCTTTAATGTTACTGTCTCAAAGTATCTACACAATGTGTGAAATATTCAATAAGTTGCAGAGATAAAGCACTGGGCTCTGTAGGAAAAGTTCATCGTGAATAATCTTCACATTAAGGAAAGTTCACCGCAAGGAATTATCAATATAATTTATATGTAATGAAGTGTTTTTCATATATTATGTGTGTTCATTTTAAGCTGTCAAATTCACAAAAAGGAATAAATAGTATGTTTGTAATTTTTTGTATTAGCATAAAGAATATTTAATTAATATTTATTCAAAAATAAAATATTCATCAAATACCAGTTCGCTTCAAGGTGAAATTTAGAGGCAGTGGCCTTTTCTCAGGCCAAAGTAAGTATGATGATAAACTTTTTAGCTATCAATTTTGTCTGAATTTTATTTTACCTCGAAAAAAAATACGGCGATTTATTGACTTTAGCAATGTGTACTGTCGATCTTGAGTCAAATTTGTATTTAATGATAATATTATACAATATAAATTCGAATAATACAACTACAAAGAAACTTCTTTTTTTGTGTGGGGAGAAGTGAAATTTTAATTGGAAAATAATATTCTGAGTAATTTCAAAAGATACTCATGATATTGCTAGGGATTTATTGGCTTTTGAGCAATATATTTAGGTCAAAATTTAACTAATTGTTAACTATGTTACATAAAAAAACGAAACTTATTCCAATGCAATGGTTACTTTGTGGATATCTGCCTGCTGTTGTTTTTTTGTTTTTGATTTTTTTTTAAATCTTACATTGGTCGTTTTCATTGACGTAACAGATGTCATAATAAACTGAAAGGGACATCATGTCAGAGACATAATTATTGCTCTAAAAGATATTGAACAAAATGAATATATTTACAAGAAAATTTTATAACATCGAATGGTTTCAAAAGTACTTCAGAACAAGGGCTTTCATTATTATAAAATTTCCTTTGTGGGCCTCCAATATTCCCAAATGGGTACACTTTCAGTTGGATAAAGTCATATCAAAACACTTTATCTGTGCCCATCTTACAATGCTGTCTCATTAACATAAAAATGTACACTCCATATACTTTTTGCTTCCTTGGTCGAATTTCTGCTGATCTTCCCCTTAATAGTGCTCAAAATATTGATTGATTGATTGGACTCGAATATAATCTAGTTAAACCGCAAACAATTCTTCTTATAATATGGAAAGACTTCTCTTTTTAGAGGTAAGGTTGAGTGATACAATAAATACAATTTTGTTGATCTACTGATTTCAAACTAAATTTTGCTTAGCTATGAATATTCCTGCTATCCCTATTTTGAGACACTAAACTTCTGATATAAGTTTGAGATCCTTTCATTCGTGAAAAAAAAAAAAATATTAAACAATACGAATGAATGTTGCTTTTTTCTCAGGTTAAGATAAGGATCCTACATGAAATATATAATATATGAGATTAATACTAAATTTTCTTAGAATATATGTAAACCTATTTTCAAAGGTACTCCCACATTTTACAGCTACTGTGGCGAGTACGTCAAATAGTTATAGATAGGAATGTAAATAATATGCAAATCGGGCTTGTAATAAAGAAAGAAAGAGAAAATCAACCTGGTAACTCTGACAATTTGATGAATGTTGAGAGGGAAGCAGCAGCTTGAGCTGTCATGACGTTTTACTGAGCTACAAGCTGCTATTCTCCATTATATATACAACAATAAATAATAACATAGATGAGAGGCATAAAATTAACTGAAATTAATGTCAGTAAATTATATATTTTTAACTAATAATAATTAATTATACGAGGACTTGAGCCCTTTTTGTTTATATTTTATTTGCTTTATTAAACTTAATGCATGTATTCCTTCATGCGACATCTTTACTATCAGGTAGATGTTCTCACCTCAGTAATATTGGAAAAATGATAACAGCTTTGGAAAACAAAAAAAACTGTTTGAAGAGCCAACTCCACTTTTTTATTACAAGCCCGATTTGCATATTATTTACATTCCTAGTTATAGAGTCAGATATATGTAATGCTTGTCGTGTATATAACATTACTAATGTTATATACACAAGCTGTTTGGGATAAACAAAAACACTCTATGTATACTCCCTTTAGCTGTTTTTCATCAGTTGACTCTCCTAATTTAAAGCAGCTGACACTACGTTTTATGAACTCACAAAGGGTATTACTATTATGAATGATTTTGATGTATAAAAAATATATTAAATCAAGGATTGTGCACCCTTTTTTTGAATTTGTGAATATTATACTATATATTAACGATTGATTTGTATATTGAGAGAATATATAAATGTATAGCATATCTAAATAATAACTCTACCCAATATTAAAAAGTTGGCAACAAGGAAAATACAAAAGAGTTGCTACCAGTTGTTTTTCCAAATTTTCCTTTCCCTTTTGAGAATTGAGGTTGCGAGTGAACAAAAAAAGTTTTTCGTGATAGTTCCGAAAGATAACATTTTATTCTAATGTGTAATGAATGATTTGAAATTGAATATAATCAGATAATTAGAATCATTGAAATGTCTGAAAACCAGACAGGTTTATTTTAAATTCGCAATGATTAAAATGCAATGAATATGCATTAAATAAAAACTGATTAAATAATGTCACTCTTAATATTAGTTCTGATGGCCCATATGATAAATAAGATTAAATTTGAACCTGGCTTCATAATATTTTTTGCTCCAATATAGAAAATTGAGTCGTTATTTATTAAAATCAAGAAACGACATAGATCCATACGGACTCTAAGGAGTACAAACACTAACCATGAGATACTGAGTGTATTTGATTATTTTGCTAAAAGTAATTGAAAGTTTTCTACGTTGACTTCGGAAAAATGTGCGTTTACTTCCTTTAAAGTCCTACTTTATGGTCGTATTAAACATTTGTATCTAAGTTTTTTATGACTTTAAAAGCCTTTAAAATAAGATATTTTAATTCCAAAGTTTGATACTATGTGACTGCTTAATGCAAGATGATATTTTTATTATTATTATTATTAGAGTGAAAGCTATTTAAAGGATATTAAAAAATAACATTTTCAAGAGCATGCTTTTTAATATGAAATGCAGATTTATTTCAAACAAAACGAGAATACTCGTGTTTCTTAATTAGCTTTAACTTAAAAAGCTTTTAAAACTTGAAGAACCATGCCCCCTTCTCCTTGTTTATTAATTCAAATGACTCACTTTGAGTCTGGATTCTATCATTCCAGGTTTCGTGGTGGAAAATATGTTCGTCATGTGTAGTCAACGTGTCAAAACGTTTAGTGAAGTAAGTAGCTCAGTACCTAGGCATCGATTTTTTCGAGTAGTACATAAAATGAACACTCAATTGATGATACAATATGTTTCTTTACTTTTGAAAATTACACAATGCTATTACTGAACAAATGTATTATACTAAATTAGAATAGATTGCACTAGATGTGAGACTTTTGATCAAAGAATTCAGACTTGACAACTAGAGAGTATATGAACGTAATTCCTTGCAATCCTAAGGTTTCCAGAATAATGAAATGATGCCAGATAAACTACATATAAATATATTTTTGGGAACATTTCCTATTTGGTAAATTTATTTATGAAGAATCCATCGTTGTGTCGAAAGCTTTATTATATACAAAATGGATAAAACCCATAAATATTTTAGATCACGTCTTCGTGTCGTTTGTTTTAAAAAGAATGCTACAAATGTATTACCCAAATCTGATTCCATTGATCTTTTGATTAAGGAGTTTTTATGCGATGATTATACAATTATAATTAATAAAGTGGTTCCTTCTTCAATTTGTGATTACTGCAGAAAAATACACTATTGATATTTGAAGGTATCCTTTGACCAAAAGTTATATGTCTGTAAAATTGCACAACAGACTCAAATAAACATACAAATCAAAAAGGATGTTAATTTTGATAATTAAAAGAGTATTTAAGTAATAAATGTTTGACCCAAGTAAGTTAGGGAAAAGAAAATATTATAAATATTATGCAAAAAACCTTGGAAGATAATTTATTACAAGTATGTAGACATGACTTTGAACCCTAAAAAAGATAGAAATTAGAATTAAGTGAGAAAATCATAATCCATTTATCATTAAAAATTCTTTATTTATACTAACTCTTTTCATGAATATAATATTAAGATCATTACTATGTATATGCATATAATTCCAAGGATGCATTAAACCCTTCAACAGGTGGAGCCCCAATGTTACTTAATTTTAAATCTAGGCTTAACAAATTACCAAGTATCATACATCAACAATTGTTGAATATCGAAGCATGTTATGAACTATCTAACTACAAAATTAAAACGCTTGCCAATGATTTAAAAACGATTACATAAAATAAACATTTAATTGATCCCAACTTGGAAGTGGACTTAATAAAAAAGTTACACTTTCTTGAACAGTATTTCGATAAAATCAGAATAAATTTTAAAGATCAAAAGGAGGCATAGATGAATATAAAGCACTGTTTGAATAGGATTCAAATGGATATTTACTTAAATTATCACTAAATTTAATATCAAACCAAAATTACATTGTGAAGTCAAAAATAAGATTCAGCTTTAAAGATTCTGTGATAACATATTTGCATCAGAGTCTAACATAGCAGAGAAATATGCAAATATAAAATGTATATTAGATTTGTTCAAAATCGATACTCTAAACGTCAAGTATTCATGTACAGTTCACTGTAAAATGGCAAATATTTTGACGTAACAAAAAACTCATCTTTTAATAATCCTTGTTATTTGGTGATGCACATGTACTCCATGGTAATATTAAGAATAATGCCCACAGAATTACATGTATTATACTAGCAAAGAAATTATCATAAATCCCAAGTAAACCTACTCGTATCATGTGGAGCTTAGTAATCATCCATAGTATCAATGATTTTTACCTTTAGAGCTTCATTTTCTAATGAATATTGTTGATGAAGTCAGAAAAAGCATTTGTAAGCCATCTATATGACCTGCGTTTAAAAATTGGCTAATATTCAATAAAATAATTATAATTGCATGAAGAAGAGATAGGTTTTATGAAAATCAATATAAGATACTCTTAAACAAGCTCAGATATATAAAAAAATATTCTGCCGAAACAGACCTTTTCATCATGATTCCATATGTAATAGTGTTAGAAGAGCTAAAAGATTTTGTTGATAAAAGGGGTTTTTCTATGGAATTATATATTTTCTACTGGTTATATACATGCATATTACGAGATCTAAAACTACCTATTTAAATTTAAGAATTACTCTAACACGAACAAGACATATTTTAATTAATATAATATAATATGATATAAATTTATGTGATAAATATGGAACCTTGGTTTTATACTCCGAGTAAACGTCAGAGTCGTCACACAACGAATTACAAAGTCTCATTAAGATAACAAAGAAATCAAGTAAAAGAGTGTAATATTTTTAAGATAATAATTAAATATGTATGATGCAAATCATTTATAATATTATTTTAACACTGCATACATATTAGAAAAAGTTGCCGGTCTTTGAGCGTAAAATATAGACTATAGGGAATATGAAAATAGTTTTGAAATTTCATATCAAACCTAAACCCCAGTTTTTACCACCGTAAGTAATTGTTGGCATATATGGAAAGAGACGCATATAAATCACACATGAACATAGTCTGGTATGACCAAATTGTTCCTACAATACCCAGTAGATTCGTTTTTTCCCCAATACAATTTAATAATAAATTAATTAATATAGAAACATAGGGTTTGAAGAAGAAAACAATTTATTTGAAAAATCAAATTTAAACTCCATATCACATTAGCATCTTGAAACTAAATTAACAGTTATTACTTTATAGAGAAGAGAGTAGTAAATGTGGCTATGTTCATTAAATGTTTTATTTTTTTTTTATTTATTTTTTTGTTAAAATATAAAATGTGTAGTAGACTTCTTGGCTTTCTGATTACATGGGCACATGTAAGTTACATACTTCTCAAGCTCTAAATATACCAAGTATAATTTCCACAAAGAAAAAAAAATACTATGTATGATATAATTATCATTTACGTTAAATATACAAAATAATTATTTTATAAAAAAAGAAGAAGAATCATCTAAATGATTGAGACAGAGAGAGAATGCATTTGGCTATACTGATTATAGCCCTTTACATCCGTAAGGCAACAAATTGCTGGAATACATCCAAAATATTGGGGTCCACATCCTGAGTAAACAACAGGGTCTCTAATGTCGTACTGTATTTTTCGACTTGTTCATGGTGCTAAATTGAAAAAAACAATTAATTATTAAAAAAATCTTTTTATTAAACTCAATTCTTATAGAGAAAAAATAATTTACTAAACAAAAAAAAAAAAAAAAAAGATTCAACTAACCAGCATGAAGACTTGTTGTAGCCTTCCTATTGTCCAAGTATACCAAGAGGTTTTAAAGTCGACATCATCAGCATCACATCGCACAATGTGCTCCGAAAAAATCATGATGAACCGCTAGAAAAGAGTAATATATCTATAATGTAGTCATATATGTAAATAAAATGTAAAAGAACTCACTTGAAATATAATTAAAAATAGATTTTTTTGATCCGCTTGGGCTGACTCTAATTTTTCCTCCAGTTTTTCCACCTGTTCCTCCGTGGGCCTCTCTCCTTTTTCAGAATTCCGGCGTCTCTTTTTGGAGCCTCGCTTCTTTCCTTTATGTCTATCCTCACCATCCATTTCATCATCTTGAGAATCTTCATTACCTGAATCATCTGAATTGGAATCTGAGTCTTCAATCACTCTCCGTGCCTCAGTAGCTTCTTTTGATAATTTGTTAACATGTTTATTCATTTTTCTGATTGTAAGATGAAGCATTTCCCAAACATACATTTTCGTAAACTCAGACTTCATGTCCGCTGAGAAAATCCAATTTGCGATTGCAGCACATACAACGACCTGAGTTTTGAGAAGTTTATCCACTATTCCAACCATCATTTGATGGTCAGATGACCAAAGTTGAAACACTCCTTTGAGTACTGTACTCTGACCTTCTTCAGTGCATGCAAGAGCCTGTGACACAAATATAATTGAAAGTAATTCCCTGTCCCCTCTTATTATCATTTTTTAGAAAGACACGTACTTTAAAAGTCGGATGAAACTTGGCTATAGCTGCGAAGGAATGCGAAAAACTCTTTGATCCCATGTGGAGTAACGTCACAACGAAAACTTGAAGCTGTAAGAAATAACAAGTCAAAGACATTTATACGAAGTATTATTCAATAACTTATAGTACCTTGGTCATTTCATCTCCTTCTTCCTCAGGGATATCTTTGATTAGCGTGACTAAATCCTCAGGAGACACTTTTTGCTTAATTGCATCCATTATAGTCTTTGATATTTTTTTTGACTTATCCACTTCCTCTGTAACACAAAATGAATGGATGACCACAAATTTGTTTTTTGGTTTTTTTTTAAATTGACATACCTCCTTCAACAGATTCATCAGATGAGTAAGGAAATGTAGGATTGGGTAAAGGTGGAAGAAATTTCTCAAATATATCCGGCACACACTCTTTTATCCGTTGATGATAGGATAACCTGAGACATTTACATAGAACCTCAGCGACAAACTTAGCTTTAGGATTCTCTTTATCTAAGCGAATTGCATCTTCCCAATCCTCCCATGACCAACGAAATTGAAAGTTTGACAAGTGGTATGAAAACCATGAGACAAATCTACAAATCAATCAAATTGGTTTCATTCATTATTTCTAGAGAATGTATGTTATTAGAAGGTTGGTTTCAACATACCTATCGAAAGCAGTAACGCTCATAACCTCAATCCTATCATATAAAATTTCAGTGGCCTGAGCCAATACTTGAGGCATAGTACTTGGCTGCAGTTTACACAATTCAATGAGAATGCTTCCATAGCAAATCTCAATAAACTGAGGAGTGGGCAAAGCAAACATTTCCCCAAACATAACTTCTACTATCATGTATTCGAGAGGGATTTTATTTTTGAGGGTGTAATCCAGCAATTGTGCAGCACTGTAATAGAAGAGAAGATTGAATGTGAAATAGTTATACTCATTGCATCAAAGAAAAAAGAAAAATACGGACCATTCCTTGCGTTCAGTACTATAAGTGCACAAAATCCGTAGTAATTGCTCTTCGATAAGATAGCGCTCGATGGAGTGATGACCAGGGAGTATAGGCCCCTCAGGGCAATCAGTGTAGTCAAACATACGAAAAACAACTTTAGGGAGGGGATAACTCGTTGAAGGATGATGAGGTGGTGGAATCATTTGCGGCAAATTATGTTGTAGAGCCTCACAAAGTACAGAGTCAAAAGCAAGATAGGGCCGTATGATATGCTTTTCCACCCACATATCACTCCTTAACCTCTTTATTTGTTGCCAAAGATTATCCAAGTACTGAAAAAGAGAGATTTGCAAGAAGGGCATATATTTTATATCCTTAGTGTACCTACCTCTTCTTGTGGATGGGGTGTATCCGAGTAAAAAACCCTTAGAGTCGCATGATGACCCTTGGAGCGCCTCTTAATGTAGCCCTCTAAGGCCCCCAACATTCTGTCTAACTCGGACTCTTTCTTCTCATACAACTCCCTTCCAACCCAGGGTAGAGAGGATAGAACGGCGTAGGCATACCAGTCTCGACGTACACTCGGCACATCGTCCTCCAGCGTTGCATCCACAAAATTGTCAAGAAGTTGAAGTAAAGATCCAGCGGAAATGACATGACAATTGACCAGGTCTGAAATGAAGCGAATGGCATAGCGAGCCTCTTCCCAACGCCCCGTTTTGAGGCACTCTCGAAGGGCCTTGATCAAAAGTTCCACACATTCACCCCCAAAGTTGTAATTCTTGGTGTTGAGGAGTCCGATCAGAGTCGTATAAATCGTGCATTTATCCGGAAGCTTCAAGGCACAATCCGTTAATATCTTGAGGATTTTGGCTTTATAAGTCGTCAAATCCGCTTCGAGGACGGTTGCGAGTCCCTCAAGGTTACTCTCCAAGGAGGAACTACTCTGAAATCAAGGGAATACTCACTTACACATCTCTCCAGGGGAAAAAATGAGGCAAGGACTTACCTTTTCTCCCACTCGCAGAATGAGGGACTCAAGCCGGTCCACGATTTCAACGTTGTCAGAGGTGCGTTGACGCTTATTTCGGTGATAGGAAGAGGGCCCCGTCTCCTCCTCAGTTTTGATACGTCTTTTGAGCCGATTTCCACTCATGATTCAATGATTGCCTCCTCAATTTATTCAAAAAAAACAATCAATTTAATTTTACAATTGTTGAGAGCGTCGAAAAAGCTTCAAACTGAAGATACTGCTGCTCCTCCTGCTGTTGCTACCTACTAATAGCTCATCATCAACAGCTATATATTCACTTCATAGCTAGATCAATTGCAATAAAAATGCTACTTCAAAATAGGAACCACGCAACCTTTCCCCTTTCAGCCAATCAAATTTCAAGTTACCAATGTTGTAAATAATATATTGTATACTTTATTAAATAGAGTACTAATTATACTTTCCGTTATCTGTGCACTCTGTACTTAATTAATTAATTAAGTATTATTAGCTGAATTTGAGTGTTATTTTTATAGTAATTCTGGGATATGTATGATTGTGGTAGGGTCCCCAGGAGTTATCTTATGTATGAAGTTCTTACTGTCTAAAATAGAATTTTTCCAATTATAGCATTCATATATATTGCATATTGTAACTTGATATTATACTTTTTTTCTTTTTTTGTATTAGCTTAATAAATTTCCGTTAATGAGTGAATAAGGAATTTGATTACTTTCAGTATTTTATGTACATAGAGGAGTTAAAAATCATAATAAAAAGGTATAGTCATATCCATGCCTAGCGATTTTCAGCCTATTTCTATAGTTATTATATGTCGATACTGTGGAAAATGTATCGATATTGACTCAATATTTTGAAGTCCAATTTAAAAATTCTTGAAAATATGAACATACATGATATATAATTATCATAATTGATAGCATTAGATTCGGGATCCCCCAATTTAGTCCTAGTTAATCCTGGTGTATTTGTACATTGGATTGAATTGTAAATTGTAAATACTCTTACTTTAAAAAATGATAGTTTCTAATAGTAATAACATACTTACAGGCCAAATCAGAGAGGATTCTCATTAAACTCATTTAACTTCTCTTAAATTGCCAACAAAGAATCTTGAGTCTGAGGGAACAATAATTGTCCCTGTTGTGGTAGAACTTTGATTATAATTTCGATTCTAACTTTTGGATTTATCTTTGTGTAGGCGACAAATTCCATTAATAAACTAACACTATGAAGTTGTACCTTTTGTATTATTGTTAAATGACGGAAAGTCTGAGCACAAATGCTATGGATCCATAAAAAATGCCTCGGCCACTACATTTCTGCTGATAAATATTAGTTATAACTCATATGCGACCAGGGCTTAAATGTGAAGCATTGAAAAACCATTCGACGTGGAGGTACTATCTGTTCTGTTTATCTCTCGTTTAAGGTATCTTCGGATCAGATAAGGCTAAAGAGTTATCTTTAAGACAAACTAGGAATCAAGCATTAAATATATTTGATTAAAAAGAGACCTGCGTACATAAGACATGGATAACTCTACTCAAGTTTAAGGATATTAATTTTCCGTCTCGTCCTCAAATTATACTTGATTTGTATTCAAACATACAATGGAAATGATATCCAATTGTACTTAGTAAATAGGTGTATGTATATATGTTTATTATTATCAATTTTGATGTCCATTTTTTTAACTTATTTTTCAATATTAGCTTATATTGAGTGAGGGTTTTTAATAAGAGGAATGAAGAACAATAAATCATAGGCTTCTACCTTTCAAGAAATTATGTTTTAGGTAGGTGTACATATACATATATACATGATCCCTTTTGGAAAGTCTTTTAATATCGATTAAACAGTAGACATGTTACATATTAAACAAAATAATTTATTATAATTTGTTTGATAAGAAACAAAAATTGTTCAACTTGATGGTATTTAAAGAATTCATATCAAAAGAGGAATTATTCAGGTAAATATGTATTCTATAAATTATGTAGTAATCAAAGATATTGTCTCAAGATGTACAGAACGTGAGAATCAATTTAGAAAAAGAATGTTCGGTGAAAATAATTGAATGCTTGACATAAACTGTCACTACAATTATTTATAGAGTTGTATCTACTCCTTGATCATAATTCCTGATTTAATACATGAATGTACATTTTTAATGAATAGATGAGATAATTAAATAATTGAAATTTGCGAAGTGACTTATCTTAACATCCACTATGAGCGTGAAAACCTGGGGAACAAGACTATCAAATACTAAAGTCAAGAATCTCAATTTCCAAGCTGCAATTTTCAAGTCTTTATTCAATTTTGGGGATGAAATAATTGTACAAAATAGTATTAAATCCATCTTCTGAAATTCGGAACAAAGCTTTATGTACCCTTATCTGTTTTATCATCGTATTTTCCTTAATGTTAAGGATTGGAAGCTTTAGTCCTAGTAGTCATTTGAACTCTATATAGTGTTATTTGTATGATAAAGAACTTGAATGTGGCCCCATATTTAAAAACCTTCGGCTGCACTTGGAAATACTTTCATAATATTATGGTGAGACATGTGAAATAAAAAATCACAATTATTTTCCAAATGAAACCCAGATGTTTTGATCCTGATTTTCCATGCCGATGCCTTGAGCTCATGTTGATATTGATGGTTATTAGTTAATTATAGAAAATATAATACAGAACTTATCAATTATTGAATGACATACAACACTTATAATGATTATAATATTTAAGAAAAGGTGTGTCATGGAAAAATAAATTTATTCTATAGTTTGTAAAGTTTTATTATAAATTATTATGGATATTGTGGCCAGAGAATATGATTACCTAACCGTTCGAGGTAATGTATTCACGCGGGGATCTATTTTATTAGTTTAAATAATTAATTATAAGTAAAAGGATAAGTCATTACTTGTAGCTATGTCTAATATAATAGGACTTTATTTTTCATAAGGGGTAATGTATCACCTGGATTTTATCGCTATCATCATTTACTAACTGCTCGTGAAAAGCTTCAAAGAAGAAGAAAGAAACGGTAATCACAAATTAAATGATTGATTTTTAATTTTATGTTTGTTTTCTAACAAACTCATTTTATTCTTTAGACAGTTTTGCTTTTCTCTTGGTAACATTCTGTTTAACACCTTTAAATTCGGTTTTGTAGTCATTTGGATACTTTTATTTAGCTACGGTCTTTATTTGCTTATATCTTTGTATGCCAAGTCCTTTTTACTCCACTGAATAACTTCTATCACTTCAAAAAAAAATCTTTAGTACTACCTAGTCATTATGGAAAAAGACTCACAGAAAGAATGCAGAACTCATCAATCCGAATCAATGGAGTTCTTAAAATTAAGGATTAATCTTATTATCAGTCTTCAAAGTAAGGACTACTCAGAAGCAAGATCTCTTATTAATCAATTGAATAAGTTAGATCCAGACAACACTATTTATCAGGATGTATCCAGGTTGGAGGACGCTTTCCTCAAAATCCATAATACAACGACCCACATTTATTCAAATTTATTATCATTATTTACAGATTCGTTGATACTCGAATTCGTCAAATTGAAGAAGCAAAGGATAGGAGCTCTAGTGATGAAGGAACTGAGTTAGAAGAAGATGATGATCAAGATGATGAAGAAGAGGAAGAAGATACAGATGAGGGATATGATGAGGAAGAGGAGGAACAGGATCTTATCTAATCAATATCTAAGGTCTTGATATTTTATGACTGATTACTTGTTTCCTTCAATTTGTTCACCATTCATAAATGCACTTTTTTTTTAGTTCATAAAAATATGAAATATAAATCCAAGTAATGAAAAACATACGGCCTAGGTGCCATCCTATTTTTATAAAATTGTGAGACTTATTCGTTTATACATATTATAGAAGCTTTCAACTTCTCGTGACTAGACACCTTGATTATAATACTCGGGTAATTTCACAAAAAACTAATCGATAAAAAAAGAATAGACTAAGTTAACCAATTGACAATTTGAATGAAATTGATATAACAACTAAATAATCGAAATTCAATTCTAATTTCCTGCTTGATATTTACCTCAAATTCAGCTTAGACGAGATAAGACTCTACAACATAGTTATTCACAGAGATACGGTAAAAAATGATTTATATGAATAAAAATTTACTCTAATCTATATGTGTTGTTACAAAATTTCAATATTTTGCCCATGAACCATTAATAGAGTCGTATCGCAATTCTTACTGCTATCCTCAATCCTTTTCTGAAGGAGCGTCCCAGGGCTCTTGTTTTTATTATTATTGAAGGGAGGAAAGAGAGAATTATAGAAAACTATAATTTATATTTTCTATAAATATAATAATTTTACGTTAATTCGGAATTTAAATCAGCTTCTTGGATATTATGTATATGATTGATTGATCCAACTCAGGAATGTAGCTGAGGAGATGCAAAAACAAAATAAAAATATGAAAGTCCTGTGAATTTTGATCTTAATTTTTTCCCCTTCTTTCTTTACTCATTTCATTTCATACAATGATTCATTTTCTTCTAATCAACTAATTTCTTTCATTTTATCTCGATTTCCATTACAACGTACAGTTGTAAATTTCCTTGAAACATGTGCTTAGTGTATTGTTTGCTCGCATTATGAGGTGTGGATTTTAAAAAAAATGATGAGAAAATCAATGATGGCCTAATTTATAGCAGTGTGAATACGATTTAAAAGTTTTGCTAATATATGACAACTCTAATTACTTTCGAACTTAGAGTGAAGTTCCCTCTAAAAATGAGAAGACAAAATACTCTGCTGCATCTGACTCTTTATATTGTCTTGTACTATAAATTTGAATTAACATCTTAAATTTGTTTTATGTGAGTGATTATTGAAAATCAACCTTTCAAAAATGTTGAAATAATGGGACGGTAAAAAAGAGACATTGCTTCCTGAAGATTTATCCAGACTAGCTTCTGCAAGTATTTTCATCTATATACATACAATTGAGCGTCGTAATCATAATTTTGAATCAGATAAGTGAGTTTGAAGACGCCTGATGAAGCATGACAGCTTACGTCGAATTTTAGACCCACCTTAAAAGGTGGTATAGAGTGAGCAATGGCGTCTCTGAATAAAATCACTAATGAGCAGTGATGGATAAAAAGGATCCAGCTGACATGCAAAAAAAGGACGGTTATTGGCAACATTTGTCTTTTCAAACTTCTTTTTCTTTCTTTCTAAAACATCAAAATAATAATATGCATTCCGCCCCTTCAAATGTGATCGGCTGAAATTCTGCCTTACTTCAAGGGTACCATGTTTATTTATGACATCATCTTGGGCGTGCGTGTCAGTTGGACCCTTTTTATCCATCACTGCTAATGAGTAAAGCTAGCTACGACGAAACTCATGGATAATAATGACGAACTCTAGAAAAGAAGTAAATAGTTTTTAACTATAAATTATGTCCTATGTTGTCCTAAGGATAATGCTTCAAATGGAGACACACATTTAAAAGATGGGACCTAACATTTTGCTCTTGTATTTATTTATTTTTTTCAATTTTAAATGATTCACTTTGTAATTACTCAAAGAAAATAAAGATGAAGTATCAAATATTATATAAAGTGCAATTATATTATATTATTACTAAGTGAAATAACTAAATATATCCCTTTTGAATGGAGTAAGAATACCTATGTATGTATGTAATTCCTAATGAGTATCTTTCTTACTCACTTACTTTGTAAGTAATGTTCTTAAAACTACTTTTAGCCCCTAATTAAAAACATTGGTAAACAAGATCTTTTTCACACAAATGATAGTAATGATTTGCATTACTTTATTTTTCAATATGTACATATGTAGGTTTATGTAGTTTAATTTCTTGTAAATACATTTTTGGCAGTATTTTGTTAATGTTAAAAAAGGTATTCTTACAATTTCTTGAATAAAAATATTCAAACTATGATACAGGAGTGTTGTGTTTTCGTTCGTAGAATTGAAGTTCTATTTTGAATGATGAATACACAAAAGTTTTGATCATTAAACTTGTTAATGATGGAAGAAATTTTAAATGTAAACTCTATTGGAGAAAGTGTTTAAAGAATGAATTAAGAGTAATTAATAGAATTAAGTGGAGCCATTCTTGGGGGCGGTGATCGCATACAAACAGCACAACGACCAACTCTGGATTTTAGATTTCCAGCTTTCAAAGTCTCTGGCATTGGTTTTACAAATTGTTGTTCATTGTCTATTGTGGCCAACCAGTAGGAAAAGGCTGATGTATAGTAGTTACATCTTCCGTGACCATGACATTCAATAAATGGACGGCTTCTAAAATCTTTCAAGCAAGATCCCGCTGAAGCAAGATTTTGCCCTGCACCTTCTGCTCCAGCGTCTGTGTGCTATGATATTAATTATAATTAGCTGTACATATAAGTATTCGTTGAAAATGCATATGTTTAATTTATTTCCTTACCATCACAAAGCTGTAACCAACCCAAAGCTCGTACCAGTTTTCTGGACAGTTAGGAACATCAACAGACTGGCTGTGTATAGCCACAATACGTGTTGGGGCTTCACAAACCATACATCTACATGAAAGAAATATAAGGTTCTACATAAAAATAAAAGTCATAAAGTATTAAAACATACTTTGAAACATATCTCTCGATGTCTCTTCCCGTAATAGGTGTCATCATCATGGGCATTGATTCTGTTGTACTCAACCAGTAACTGTAGTCATTTCGACTTGCATAATCGCAAACTTCATTGAGATTACAAAATAAATAAGGCATTGTGGAGAATCTTCTCAAACAACTTCCAGGAAGACCTTAAAAATACATTTAAGAAAACAAATAAATGATATGAGCTGAAATAGGTTGAATGCAGTGGCGTCATTGGGCCTTATTTTTATTTTTTTTTAAATTAGGATTGAACTGGAATACTTTAGTTGAAAAAAATAACAAAGGAGGGCTGAATCGTCGTTGTCCCCCATGCCAAAAAGAAAAAAAAAGATATCCTAGTGACGCCTCTGGGTGAATGTAAATAGTTACCCAGATCTTGTCCTTGAGCATGATCATTTCCATATATATGTAAAAGAGAATAACCGTCCCATAAGGGAACCGTTCCTTGAGGGCAAGTTGGTAACTGTGTTGTCTGAGAGTGAGTGGTAAAAAAAAACCCTTGAGGTTTTGGTGGAGGACCTAAAGGAGCATCACTACCAGGTCTTCCAGGACTACCAGGTGATCCAATTGCTCCTCCATCACCAGGAAATCCTACATCACCGGACTCACCCTTCGTTCCAGGCACACCTTGAATACCTGGAAAACCATCTCTTCCATTATCTCCATTTTTACCTTTAAATCCATCAACACCAGGCAAACCAGACAAACCCTGTGGACCTGGTTGTCCAATGAAACCAGGTGCTCCATTTACACCTTGATTTCCAAGTTCTCCAGGTCGTCCCATCATGCCAGAATTACCAGGCAAACCAGGTTTCCCCAATAAACCTTCAAGGCCAGGAGGACCAAAATAGCCTGCTTCCCCTTTCATTCCAGGCATTCCTGGAATACCAGGAAATCCTGGGTCTCCCATATACCCTTTCATTCCATTAAATCCAGGACCTCCATATAAACCTGGTCTACCAGTTTCACCATTCATACCTCGTAAGCTAGAAAAACGAAGATATTGAATATAAATAGTTTAAGAATTATATTTACTTATTACCTAGGACCATTTATACCCATTCCACCCATTTCTCCCTTAAATCCAGGCATTCCAAAGTCTCCTCTATCACCTTGGTATCCAGGTAAACCTTCCTGTCCTGCTAGACCAGGAATACCAGGAAACCCAACATCTCCTCTCTCTCCATTTGTTCCATCACCTCTTTCTCCTTTAGGACCCTGCATTCCATCAATACCAAACAGACCGGGTTTTCCTTTCATACCTTTCAAACCTGGTCTACCATTATTACCATTTCTTCCATTTTCTCCTGGTTCACCATCAACTTTGTAGTTTGGTGAACTACCCGGAATTCCTCGATCACCATATTGGCCTGTCTCTCCTTTTCTTCCTTTCATTCCCATATAACCAGGAAGGCCCGATCGACCATCAGTTCCGGGATTACCTTTAGCCCCTTGAATTCCAGGAAAACCTTCATCTCCTCTCATACCAGGGAAACCATCTGGTCCCGATAATCCTACATATCCCTCTTCTCCATCTTCAGCACCAGCAGAAAATCCTTCTTCCCCTACATCTCCTTCCATACCTTTTATTCCTTTGAAGCCATCATTTCCAGCTTCACCTCTTCGACCAGCTTGACCAAAAATACCGGGCTTTCCGGGAATACCCTCCAGTCCTGGTTCTCCATATGGACCAGGGCGACCTTTCAATCCTGGAAATCCGGTATCTCCTTCCTCACCCTTCATTCCCATTTTTCCCGGTAATCCAGGATATCCCTTTAAACCAGGAATTCCATCGTCACCTCTGTATCCTACTAAGCCAGGTAATCCATCTTGGCCCATTTCACCCTATTAAAATTTAATCACATACATCATATGTATATAATGTATATTTTGACATTTACCTTTCGTCCCGGTGTTCCAGGCATTCCAAAATATCCATTTTGTCCTCTTGAGCCCATTAGACCCTGGTTTCCAGATATAATATACCCATCTTCGCCCTTCATTCCCTGTAATCCAGGCATTCCATCAGGACCCGGCCTTCCTGCCATTCCTGGATTACCAGGAAAACCTCTTTCACCAAGTTCTCCTTTCTTTAACGCTGTACCAGGTGCACCCCTTCTTCCAATGTCTCCTGGATCACCTGGATAACCCTGAAATTAGTCATTTAATATTCTAGTTATTCTAATTTAAAGTTAAATCTATAAGAAGACTAAAAATAAACGATATGTTTGTATTGATCATTTACTTTTAATCCGTTGAAGCCTTGTTTTCCTGGTAAACCAAATAGTCCAGGATCTCCTTTTTCACCATCAACGCCCATTCTTCCAACTGGCCCTGGCTGACCAATAACACCTGGATGTCCTGGTAGTCCTTGCATTCCGTCATCTCCAGGGAGCCCTTTAATACCTGGAAGTCCTTCCCTTCCATTTGAGCCAGGAATACCTTGTTTCCCTTTAACACCAACTAAGCCCATTCTACCAGGTGTTCCAGGATCTCCCCGTAGGCCTGGATATCCTTCTTTACCTGGCTGTCCTGTAGCGCCAGGAGCTCCTGGATCTCCAAATATTCCAGGTAGACCAGCTCTTCCAGGAGGTCCTCCAACACCTCCATATCCAGGTCTAATATCACCAACATCTCCAATAATACCCTAACAATTCCAATCAGGTTAGGCTTAAATTTAGAAAAAAGTTAGTATGGTATCAATACTCTATTGCCTGGTTGCCCAGTTGTTCCAGGTGCTCCTTTCATTCCTTTATATCCATCAGCTCCTTCGACTCCTTCTGGTCCAGGATACCCCTTTCTTCCCGGAATACCATAGTCTCCTTTTGGTCCTTTTGTACCTTTGTTTCCAGTTTGTCCCCGGAGAAGATCTCGTCCCCTCTCACCAGGCATTCCTTTCAATCCTTTTAGACCCTAAATTCTTAACATGTAATTATAAACTTTTTTTTAACAAAAAAGTTTTAAACCCACTATTCCTCCATTGATTCCTGAATCTCCTCTTTCACCTGGGTATCCAATCATTCCATTGATTCCAGGCTCGCCATTTTGACCCTCTAGTCCAGGAAGTCCCCATTGAGGAGGTCCTTGTTCTCCTTCAATACCTATTTGACCTTTCTCTCCAGGATCTCCAGCAAAGCCTCTATCACCTTTATTGTTGCTATTTCCTGGTTCTCCCATCTCTCCTTTGCTTCCTTTTTCCCCAACAATGGATGCCATAATACTTGGAGGCATAGGATCTCCCTTCGCACCCCAATCTCCAATAGGACCCCTTTGACCCTTGATGCCCTTTTGACCTCTACATGAAAGGATTTTTAACTTTTCATAAAGATATTTAAGATAACCTCAATGCTTACTCAAATCCGACATCTCCAGTAAGTTCAGTTATTTCATAAGGGTTTAAGTATATATCTGCTCCAGGAGGCCCCTGAGGACCAGGTTGTCCGTTCATTCCAGGTCTACCTGGAGCACCGTATTTTCCAGGTCCTCCCTTCATTCCTTTAAATCCTGGAAAACCAGGTATTCCTGCATTACCAGTGGGTCCTTGTAAGCCTTTTGATCCTTGTAAACCAGGATAGCCTCCAACTCCAGGGTTTCCAACTTCTCCAGCAATTGTATTTTCTAAGCCCAACAAGGAACCTTGATCTCCTTTGTCTCCTTTACTTCCCTCTAAACCACTCATTCCTAGTGGACCAGATTGACCTGGCCATCCTTTTATCCCCATATAACCTTTTATGCCTTTTTCTCCACGAAAACCAGGCCATCCAGGAAATCCTTGTACTCCTTTATAACCTGATCTCCCTGAAGTTCCTTCTTCACCAATTTCACCAGAAAGACCTATAATTAAAAGACATGAGAATGCAATATTCAGTCTCTTAAAATGTATCACCATTTTGACAATATGGACAATTTTCTCCCCTATCTCCGAATTCTCCTTTCAAACCTTCTAAGCCATCTAATCCAGGTAAACCAGATGGTCCAGGGTATCCTTGGCGTCCTTGTTCACCAGTAGGACCAGTGATAGGTCTTCCTCTTCCAGGATAACCTTTAGGACCTGGGAAGCCTATATCTCCTCTTCCACCATCTTCTCCTGGTATTCCATCACTTCCATCTTCCCCTGATAATCCTGGTGGTCCATAGACAGTTTCTCCTTCGTCTCCATCACCACCAGGTAGACCAGGATTACCTTTCATCCCCTTTGTACCAGGAAATCCCGGATACCCTTTTGGACCATCATCTCCAGCTTCACCCTTTATTCTGATTCCAGGAATACCTCTTCTTCCATGAACTCCGGGAGGACCTGGTTCACCTGGCTCTCCTTTTAAACCTCTATTACCAGGTAAGCCATTAGCTCCAGAGGATCCATCCTCCCCAGGAAAACCTTTGGAATAAAACATACTATTAGAGTTGAATCATAAAAATTAAACTACACTTATTAATTAAATCACCCTCAGATCCTTGAGAACCAACAGATCCGACTTTTCCTTCTTCAGCTAAATTTGGGTCATAAATACCAACAGGACCAACATCTCCCTGCCGACCTGGTCTACCAGGAATACCTCGTTCTCCAATAATACCCTCTTTCCCAGGAATACCTGGTCTACCATATTTGCCAGATGATCCTTTTAAACCTTTTGGCCCAACAGGGCCAGCTGGACCAGGCTTTCCGGGTTTTCCTCGATATCCGGGAGCACCAACTACACCTTTAGCTCCATTAAATCCGACTCCTCCTGATTCACCCTATACATCATTAAAAAAGTACTTGACAGTCATTTTTACTATGCAGATTGTTCGAGGCAAGAATTGGGATATACATACATTAAAATCAATGTAATATGTAATGTACTGTCAATTCATATTTTATTTATAGAATATAATTGCACAAAAACATGTTTAATTTAAATGCCGACCTTCATCATTCGATACTACTCAAAAATATATATACAATTATTCCCTACAAATTTAATTATCATTTATAACATTTGCAAGATTTTGAACAACGTATGTTACACATATGTTTCAATTGTTTGTATTTGAACATCACCCCTTCCTCCTTCTCTCCATCACTCCTTTACTTAAAAGAAAAAAGAAGAAAAAATCTCGCACGCACGTTCTATTGAGAGCAGATACTACTACTACTTTCTTGAATTTAGCAAATTAATTAATGGTTCAAAGTTTGAATGAAAATTATAGTAATACTCATTAGGATCAACTTAACTTACCCTATCTCCTTCCCATCCCTGATTTCCTTTCCTTCCATTCCATCCAATTTCTCCTTTATATCCTACCATGCCCTTTTCACCTTGATAAATGACAGAAACATCAGCAACAATCTCTGTAATTGTATCATCTCCCCGTGGCCCTGGAATCCCTACTTCTCCCTGCTCTCCCTGATTTAGAAATAGAAAGATACACATATATGTAAGTTTATGGAATATTGAATGTCGAAACAAAAAACTCTCAAAAACTTACTTACTTTATATTTATAACTCTCAGAGTTTGGGATAGTATCCCCAAAGTCACCAGGATAGCCGGGTTCACCAGGAGGACCAGGCCTTCCCGGGAGTCCAAAGTCTCCTCGTTCTCCCTTTGATCCTGTACTTCCAGATTGTCTTCCATCGATTCCCTAGGATTGTTGTTAAAAGTATTTTGATGTGTTAGTTGAGGGGGAGGGAAAAGAGGTACTTACAGGAGGCCCGGGTAATCCATTAACTCCTCTTCCTCCTTTAATTCCAGGAGAATTTAATCCACCGTCCCCTGCCTCACCGGCAATACCAGGAAATCCTCGTATACCTTGAGGACCACGTGGACCGTGTGAACCCGAATATCCAGGGACTCCATCACATCCATTTGTTCCATTGCAACCAAAGAGCCCTTCCATACCCTTAGGTCCAATATCTCCAGAGACTCCCTAAACATGCATCTTCATAAAGATATTTACTTTTTTTTTAATATTAGAAAATAATCTCTCACTGGAATTCCGGGCATGCCTCGAAATCCTGGAACCCCTGTGTCTCCTCGAATACCTTTTTCACCCATAGAACCAGAAGAACCATAATCACCTTTTTGTCCTTTAGGTCCAGAGGGTCCATCTGGACCAACTTCTCCTGGTGGACCTGTTTGACCTCGCATTCCCGAAAGACCAGGGTGTCCTGTTACACCTTTTCCGGAACATTTACAAGGAGATCCACTTCTAGGGCAGCCTTCACAGGGCTAAATAAGGAAATAATAGTTTGATATCTGACTTTCGTTACATAACAATTATTTAAATCAATGAGCTCAACTTACCGCCTCTTGTGCAAAACTCCTATGAATGAGATAAAATATAAGTAAAAATAGGATCCAAGTCTTTGAAAATTCGAGCATTTTCCTTCTTTATTTTGATTATTATTTTTCAAAAAAAAAAAAAAAACTTTAGTTCTATGAAGTCATAGTTGTTCAAAATTTCTATTTGACTTGAAAATAAAACCCTCTTCTCGTATAAAGTCTTATCAAGTCAATTATCCATGATACTAAGTCTTAAACTCTTTTAAATTTTTTTTTTTTTTTTTTTTTCGTATAAACACTCTCTTCCACTGGCATCATCGATTTTTTTTTTTTTATAGAAACATTAAAAAACAGGAAAAAATACATAATTGTACATAGTTATATGTATTAATAATTTGATACACTGTAAAAAAATTTCTTTTGAGAAATTTTTGGGTTGTTGTTTGATGGGTAATGCTGGACTACATAAATATATGCAGAGTGTCTATAAAATAATGATGCATTAAACAATGTATGTTTTTTGATTATTCATTACTAAGCATTACATTCATATATTTATAAATATATTTTTAACAGTGAAATAATCTGCAAGATTATTTTTGATATCAAGTTGAAGCGCGATTAATTTTTTTTAATGACATATTTGTTTTTCTTTTTATTAATTCTATTTATTTATTTTTGGAATCAATTTAACATATCGCACACTCGTTACTTATTTTAAAATATTTTTTGATCTTAGTCTTATATTGGGTGTGATAAAAGAAGAGACTGAGCCTGGAAAGCTATTTGATCCGAAAGGGAACAAGTAGTAGAACCAGACTCTATGAAAGAATGAAAATTTATATTTAACATATATTTCTTCAGTAAGGAATTTCTAATTTTTTTTATTATTCGATTTTTTGAGACATTTTTGAGTTTTTTTATTTGTGTGTTGTTTTTTTGGTAGGATTTCTTTATTAGCATGCATCGAAGAAATACATTCAGTATCCTGTCAGAGGGGCCGTTTTATATTACACTGCCAATATGGTAAGTTATAAGTTTTTAACTTTATTTTTTTTTTAAATTATTTCAAATAAAATACCAATTTATAATAAAAATTCACAAGTGAACTGACCCACTTGTGTGGGGTGTAAAAAAGATTACCCCTTATCAAAACACTACTATTTAAATGTATTTGTGACCTCTATTTTATTTTATCCGTATCCATCATCATATGACTTTTCATTTTTATTTTTTTTTCTCCCATTTTGACATATTGTTGTTTCATAAAAAAAAAAAAAAAAAAAAGACATTCATAACATCTTAAAGTAGTTTTGTAGGGTTTATAAAGCTACAAATTAAATAATATGTTGCTCAAATGTGCAAAAAAATATTTAATAGAAAATATATAAAATTAATAATAATAATAAAAAAAGACAATTTAATAAAGACATGTGTTAATATATATGTAACATATATGTGGAGATTAAATATATATGTACTATGAATCGATAGATTAGAACTTGATCTCATTACAGCATTGCCATACTATTCATAATTCAAAACATCCCAAATACCAATGCCGTAAGTTCTTCATTCTCTATTTTTTTTTAAAAAGTGAATCATTAACACTTCTGTTTATTTATTAATAAGGTATTTGGTCCTTCGATAGATGACCGATACGGAAGGGACTTGCCAAATTCCTTTGACAACTCCTATGATAATTACTTTAGACGACCCGGTGAATACGAATCTGACCCTTTTGTTCGACGAGATCCAACTGGGCCTGCACCAAAAAGAAATTGTGGGTCCAATTGTGAAGGAGGAGGATGTGTTGGACAACGATGTTTTGCAGAGAAAGGATCAAGAGTAATTGAATATATATTAACGTGATATGTGATAGAGTAAAGATTTAATTATTGAATAGGGTCCACCAGGTGTACCAGGTCCACATGGAGACAAAGGACAGCGGGGTTTCCCGGGAATGGAAGGTCTCCCTGGTCCTAAAGGGACAAAGGGAGAAACAGGACCACAAGGAACGATGGGTTTCAAGGGAGATAGAGGGAAAATGGGTGTTCCAGGATATCCTGGAGTAAATGGTGTACCTGGACTTCAAGGGCCTATGGGGTTAAAGGGAGATCTAGGTCGAGATGGCTGTAATGGAACTGATGTAAAAAAAAATGTTTCGAATTTTAAGTAAATTAATAATACTTATAAATTGTAATTTAGGGTTTACCAGGAGGACCTGGAATGCCTGGTTTACCCGGACCTAGAGGATTTCCTGGATTACCCGGTATAAAAGGTATAAAGGGAGAGCCTGCATATGCAAGACCAGGAGCAAAGGGCCAAAAAGGAGAACCAGGATTGGATGGTTTACCAGGATCAATGGGTAATCCAGGAGTACCTGGTCCAATGGGTTTAAAAGGAGATAGAGGATTTCCTGGACGAGACGTAAGATGCTTTATAGTGCAAAATTTATATTTCATATATTTTTTTTTGTGTTTTTATAGGGTCCTAAGGGTAATCAAGCACCTAAAGGACAAAAAGGAGAAATGGGACTTGCTTTTTATGGCCCAAAAGGAGAACCCGGTTTATCTGGACCTCCTGGCCCTCCAGGAAGGTATGAGGCAATAACTGGTCCTGGAACAGACACCACTGCAACAACTGGACCTCCTGGACCAAGAGGAGAAAAAGGAGATCAGGGAGAACGTGGTCCTGCAGGATCAATGGGAGCTAAGGGCGAAAAAGGAGAACGTGGATATAACGGATTGAATGGATTAAATGGGGAAAAAGGATTGCCCGGTCATCCTGGACCAAGAGTAAAGAAAAAATTATGAATATATATTTAATTATGCAGTACTATAATTTTTATCATAATAGGGACGTGAAGGTCCTTTTGGACCCCCAGGTCCAGCTGGACAAAAGGGCGACCAGGGAAGAGACGGTTATGATGGTTTTCCTGGTCGTGCTGGTGGAAAAGGTGAACCAGGGTTACCTGGATTAGATGGACCAAAGGGTTTGACAGGTCCTCCTGGACTTCCTGGGGTAAATGATAACCACCATCTACGATAATTATTTAATCATTATTCTTTTGTTACTCCTAGGGTGGGGAAGGAACACCTGGACCCCCCGGTCCTCAAGGTCCTAGAGGTTTTTCTGGTCCTCCAGGGAGACCTGGTAAAGATGGATTTGATGGCTTACCTGGTGAAAGGGGACCTGTAGGACCAGTTGGTGGTCCTGGATTACCAGGTTTATCAGGACCAGAAGGGCCCCCTGGAGAAAAGGGAGAAAAGGGTGACCCTGGTTTGTCAGGAATAACTGGAAGTCCTGGTCAGTTCGGAGAAAAGGGATCTCCTGGAGATCCTGGTTATCCTGGACCAAGAGGACAAAAAGGACTATCCATTCCAGTGAGATTTTATCCAGAGTAATTCAAAATCTTCCACTTCTATGAAATTTTTTTAAGGGACCACGTGGAAAAGATGGATATAATGGTAGACCAGGGAATGCTGGATTGAAAGGAGAGAGAGGATATACAGGAGAAAGAGGAGTTCCAGGAGATTCTCTCGAAGGAACACCTGGGCCACCTGGACCTGTTGGACCAATTGGAGAAAAAGGCAGAGATGGTCAACCTGGAAGATCTGGTCTTCCTGGACAAAAGGGGGATAGGGGTCTCAAGGGTGGAGAATGCCAACTATGTGCACCAGGAATGAAGGGTCAAAAAGGTGTGCCAGGATTAAATGGAATTGATGGACCTCCAGGAGACAGAGGAATGCCAGGATCCCCTGGATCAAAAGGAGAAAGAGGAGATGATGGTTCTCCAGGAGTTCCCGGAAGAATTGGAGATCCTGTTAGTGAATTATCTGATGATTTTTAAAATATCTTAAAATTTGTATCTTAACATATTATGTACTTGTTTAAGTTTATACTTAACCAGTACTGTGGTATAAAAATAGTAGCCAAGTTTTATTCCTTCATTTCATGTGTCTAGGGACAATCTGGAAGGGATGGGACCCCAGGAACTAAAGGAGACAAAGGAGCAGATGCTATTGTACCTGACTACTTGTTAAAAGGTCCCAAAGGAGACAAAGGAAGCATTGGTTTCCCTGGAGTACCTGGATCTCCAGGCTTAGGTGGTGGAAAGGGTTTGGACGGTCCTCCTGGTCCACCAGGATTACCAGGTCCAAAAGGTGAAAGAGGACCACCAGGAATTGATGGCTATCCTGGACGGAATGGCCGACCTGGAGTTATGGGTATTCAAGGACCACCCGGAAAGCCTGTTAAAGGAGATTTTGGACCTCCGGGACCTATTGGCCCAATGGGAGAAATTGGAGATAAGGGAGATGTTGGACCTAAAGGAGAAGCTGGAAGATGTCCTGACAACTTGGCATTAACAGCTGGTGGCAAAGGCATTAAGGGAGACAAAGGAGACTTTGGACAAAAAGGAATTGCTGGTGCTAAAGGAGAGAGAGGAGAAAAGGGTGAGAGAGGCTTTCCTGGAGAAATGGGTCAAAAGGGAGACCGTGGTCAACCAGGTCCATTTGGTAACCCAGGAGTTCAAGGTCAAAAAGGAAATGAAGGTCCTGCTGGAGATCGTGGTTATCCTGGGTCTAAAGGAGAACGAGGTATTCCCGGTCTTCATGGAAGAGTAGGAGACAGAGGAGAAAAAGGTACCGCTGGGTTACCCGGAGTAGGACCACCAGGTTTTGCTGGAGTACCAGGACAGAAAGGAGAAATGGGAGAAGGTGGACTTCCCGGACTTCAGGGAGAACAAGGACAACCCGGTATGTATTTTATATGGGGTATTTTGCTAATATACACATTATCATGTTCAATTAATATAGGACCTGCTGGTTTCCCTGGCGAAAAAGGAGATAGAGGAATGGAAGGGCTTCCTGGACTAAATGGAATTAGAGGGGAGAAAGGAAATCCCGGTCCACTAGGGCCTCAAGGGCCACCTGGACCTCCGGGACCTTCTGGAATAGATGGTCAAAAAGGAAATAGAGGTCCACCTGGAAGAGTAGGAAACCCAGGTATGCCAGGAAGACCTGGAATGAAAGGTGATAAGGGAGAATTAGGTAGAGATGGACCTAAAGGATTTTCTGGACTCCCTGGAAAACCGGGTAGGGTGAAATATTAAATTAAATGCAATAGGGTTATAATTGATAGAACATGATTTATAGGTGTTCCTGGAATAAGAGGTTTAGATGGATTACCAGGTCAGAAGGGAGATAAGGGTACTAGTGGATCCTCTGGATTTCCAGGTAATGATGGAAGACCTGGTAATTCTGGACCACCAGGATTAAACGGAATTAAGGGAGAAATTGGTTTAGCTGGTCTTCCAGGACAAGATGGAATTCCAGGATTGCCTGGAATGAAGGGAGACAAAGGAATGATAGGACCAGACGTAAGAAACAAAGTTATCAATTTCTTTGAATTTCAAGCAAAAATATATTATATCAATAGGGCCCAAGAGGGCTTCCAGGAAGAATAGCTGAAAAAGGAGATCAAGGACAACCAGGATTACCAGGATTACGAGGTACAGAAGGAATACCTGGTTTAGATGGTTTATCTGGTCCTAAAGGTGAACCTGGATTGCCTGGAATTGGACAGCAGGGTCTTAAAGGAGAAAAAGGAGAGCCCGGGTTAAGTGGTCAAGATGGATTCCCCGGACAAGTTGGACAAAAGGGAAGCCCAGGATTATCTGGAATTCCAGGTCAAAAAGGTGAATCTGGAAACCCAGGACAGCCTGGCTTGACAGGACTACCTGGTCTTGATGGAAGACCGGGTCAAAAAGGTGATAGAGGATTGCCTGGTTTACCAGGACTTGAAGGTTCAAAAGGAAATCCTGGATTTCCTGGAAAACCTGGTTTAAGCGGAAGAGATGGTGCACCAGGTGCATTTGGCCAAAAAGGTTATCCAGGACAAAGTGGATTACCTGGTGATAAGGGAGATAGGGGACTTCCAGGACTGCCTGGTATTAATGGAGCTAAAGGAGAGAGAGGACCACGAGGAGAAACTGGATTAACAGGATTACCTGGACTTAAAGGCGATCGTGGATTTCCTGGACCTCAAGGCAAGCCTGGTTTCCCAGGAGAAAATGGAAGAGAAGGACCCAGAGGAATAGCTGGAATACCTGGAGAAAAGGGTGATTCAGGTGAAAAAGGAAATACTGGGTTCCCAGGTTTGGATGGAATTATGGTAAAAGGAGAAAAGGGACTTCCTGGGTTACCAGGAAAACAAGGTAGATCTGGTCCACCAGGATTAATTGGCGAAAAGGGAATGGATGGACTACCTGGTCTTGATGGTAGACCAGGAGAAAAAGGAGATCGCGGTTTTAATGGCATGAAGGGTGAAAGGGGATATCCAGGTCCTCCTGGAATGAGAGGTACACCTGGAATGAATGGAATGGTTGGTGCTAAAGGTGATGCTGGCTTACCTGGATTAACTGGAATGAAAGGAGATTATGGGCCACCAGGATTACCCGGAATAATTGGAGAGAAAGGAAATACTGGTTTCCCTGGAAAAGATGGAGCACCAGGTATTCCTGGGCAAAGAGGAGATAAAGGAAATCCAGGACCTTCTGGAAATCCAGGACCAGCTGGCCTTAGAGGTCAGAAAGGAGATGCTGGCTTACCAGGGCAATTTGGTCCCCCAGGAATTCCTGGGCCAAAGGGAAACACTGGACTGTTAGGGCCACCAGGAATGAAAGGAAATCCAGGTTCACCAGGTTTGGTAGGAATTCCTGGACAAGAAGGACCAATGGGACCGAGAGGAATACCGGGATCTCCTGGAGTACCAGGAATTAAGGGTAGTAGTGGGCGTCCAGGTTTCAATGGACCACCAGGTCCTGTCGGATTGCCAGGAATGAAAGGAGACAGAGGTTTTCCTGGACAACCTGGTTTACAAGTAAGTTCAATGTTCTACCAACATGAAAATATTCATTTTAATCATTGTTATTTCTAACAGGGAAGACCAGGAATTGCTGGAGAGGCTGGACAAGACGGTCAGGATTGCCGACCAGATTCTGCTTATCATACAGGAAATATTTTAGTGAGACATAGTCAATCTTCGAGTATACCACTTTGTGGAGCTGGAGATGTAAAATTATGGGATGGCTATTCTTTACTTTATATTGAAGGGAATGAAAAGGCACATCACCAAGATTTAGGTATTTTCCTAACTGTTTTTTTGTTTGAATTAATTCACATCGACAATGTATAAAATCATTTTAAATTCTACAGGATTGGCGGGCTCATGCGTTACAAAGTTCAACACCATGCCATTTTTGTACTGTGACTTTAATGATGTATGCAACTATGCTAGCCGAAATGATAAATCCTATTGGTTATCTACAAACGCTCCTATTCCCATGATGCCCGTATCTGATTATGCCATTAGAGAATACATTTCTAGATGTGTCGTTTGTGAAACAAGTTCCAATGTCATGGCCGTTCACAGTCAAGATATGAATGTTCCAGAGTGTCCAAATGGATGGAATGGATTATGGATTGGATATAGTTTTGCTATGGTAATAGCCACAAACATATATATATATTTAATTAATTAATTCATACATATTCGACTCCTTGTTTTATAGCACACGGCTGCAGGTGCAGAGGGAGGTGGTCAATCTCTTTCCAGTCCAGGCTCATGCCTAGAAGACTTTAGAGCTACACCCTTTATTGAATGTAACGGAGGAAGAGGAACCTGCCACTACTTTGCAAACAAACTTTCCTTCTGGTTAGCAACAATTGATCCAACATCACAATTTACAAAGCCAGTTTCGCAAACACTCAAGGCTGGTAACCTTAGACAAAGGGTCAGCAGATGTCAAGTTTGCAGAAAGCAATCTTAAATGAATTCAAAACTACTTGACTCATTTTTTGGTTCTTCATTTGATAACACTACTACTACTACTACTATGATGTACTTTAATACACCGCCGACTCATAACTCACATACTAAGCTATAAAAAAAAAAATATTAGAAGGACATCCATTTTTAATGAATTAAACTAAATAAAATGTCAAAAAATAATAGGAATTTTTTTTTTTTAATAATTACATACAACGCTGCCGAATCATTTACCTTTTATACTTTATGTGTGTGTATTAACATTCATTTAAGAGACCGTTTTAGTAATATTATTATTATTATTATTATCTTTATTATTATTTTCAAGAAGAATATATTTGTTACTATTTTTAATGAAATAACGAAAAAAAACAACCAATATTTATAATTACATATACACCGTGCCACATGAAATTGTTTTTTCTTTTTTTCTTTTTTTATAATTGTTCCTTGTTCAAATGTTGATTTATTCATTTTACCTACCTATACATATGCAGATATTCTACTATACATATATATGAAGAGATATAATGATATAACTCAAAGAAAAACTCATTTTTTGTAAATATCAATAAACTTTAATTTAAAAAACAAAACAAAAAAAACTAAACAAAACACACAGAACCGACCATTTAGAGTAAATCATCATTTCAAATTATTATAACATGTGAGGAATCAAAGTTACGTAGAAGAAAATATCCTGTTCAAAAGTAACAGGAAGCAGAAGAGTAGGAGACCCATGGAAGTGAAGGAGTATTATGTGAAGAGTAAAGTTAGGCTTAGAATACGTAACGACGTAAGGAGAGGGATTGCTAGGAATGTAAATAATATGCAAAATGCCGCGTGCGAGACTTTGTGAAGTTGGCTCTTCGAACAGTATTTTTTGTTTTCCAAAGCTGTTATCATTTTTCCTTTATTACTGAGGGGAGAACATCTACCTGATAGTAAAGATCTCGCATGAAGGAATACATGCATTAAGTTTAATAAAGGAAATAAAATGTAAACAAAAAGGGCTAATGTTCTCGTAATAATTGTTAGTTCAAAATAGATAATTTCCTGACATTAATTGGAGTTAATTTTCAGCCTCTCATCTCTGGTATACATACATAATGTTATTACTTATTATTGATGTCTTCATTTGTATACATATATAATGGAGAATGGCAGCTTGTGGCTCAGTAAGACGTCATGACAGCTCAAGCTGCATTCCTCTCAACATTCGTCAAATTGTCAGAGTTACCAGGTTGATTTTCTCTTTTTTTTTATTTTACACACCCCATTTGCATATTATATACATTCCTAGGGATTGCTATATTGAAGTTTCATCAGTAGAACTGTAAATTCTAAGCATTGTTTTCGCGTGCGGTATTTTGAGTGGTTGATTTTTTGGATTTTTTCAAATATGTTACACTATCATTAGACATGGGCAAAATGTTGAGATTGCGTTGAGTTTAAGGAAGGAAAGAAAAATATCAGTTGGATCACCTAGCTGGGTAATCAATTTGAAATCACTCATCTTCGTATTAGTGAGCTTGCTATAATCATTCAATTTACGATTACTAAGAAATCATATCGAAAAAAAGTACTCATTCTCCTGGATTTCCCACAATTCAAATTCCCCTTTGGTCCTCTACGTTTTCATTAGTTAGCGAGGCATCAGATATATTAATGACGGACTCACCTCAACAAAATAATGTCCATCCCTACGTATCAGGGGAGAACATGCAGCACTAACCATACCCAATGTAGATACGACGCCTACAAATAATATAATTAATTAATCAATAAAGTATCTATTTGGTGAAATTTGAATCCTTGATATAGTATCATCTCCTCATAGGTAGGAATTTGTTTTTATTTCCTCCCAAAGTCTCGAATGTATTTCTCTTCAAAAGTGTAAGATAACAGCTAGTAATATAGTAAAAAGTCATGCTACTCTCATAGCAAATTGTCAGGGTTACCAAATTAACATTCACTTTCTTTCCCTTTTTCATTATATACCGGTTGAGCTTAGGATTTACACCTCTATTCATCTGGATAGATTTGATTAAGTATCACAACGAGTTTTTTGTCCACTCGCAACCTCAATACACAAAAGCGAAAGGAAAAATTTGGAAAAACAACTGGTAGCTACCCTATTGTATTACCTTTTTGCCAACTTTTTAATATTGGCCAGAGATACTATTTAGATATTACTATGCATTGATAAATTCTATCAATATACAAATCAATCGTTAATACTTTTTTAATATTCAAAAACTCAAAAAAAGGGCGCGGAGTTTAATATATCTTTTATACATCAAAATCATGAATAATAATAATAATACCCTTTTGTGAGCTCATAACACGTAAAGTCAGCTGCTTTAAATCAAAAGAGTCAAATGATGAAAATCAGCTGAAGGGATAATACAGTGTGTTTTTGTTTATCCCAAAAAGCTCGTTCTGTATATTTTTTTTATTATCTTCCATACACAGACTTTGATCAATTCTGCCGATTTTGTTCAATGCAATTATATACTATGTACAAGTGCCATAAATTTGTGGTCATTTTTTTTAAACATCAATTTTGTATTTTGATATCATTTTTGTGTCACACTTTCAACTCTCTTCGTACTATGAAGGGAAGGAGGAGGAGTGTCTGAATTCGATCTCTATACCGAAATAGAAAAAGCTAAGGGAATTTTGATTAAGTGCGTAAATTATAAAACTGTAAACAAACCTTTGTGATGCAACGCCTATCATTACGTCATAGTGTAAACACACACAATTTTGAGGAACAGTGTTAATTTTGTCACTAATGACTAGGAATGTAAATCATATGCAATTCGGGCGTGTTATAAAAAAAGAAAGAGAAAATCAACCTGGCAACCCTGACAATTTAATGAATGTCGAGGGAGGAAGCAGCTTGAGCTGTCATGACGTTTTACTTAGCTACAAGCTGCTATTTTCCTTTATATATGTATACAAATGAAAACATCAAACCACAAACATTACAATACGTTACTCCAGATTCATTATTATATTCACAAATATCATTAACTCCATTCACCTCAATGAATGATAACCCTTTTTTAATTTTTCCTTTGTTCCTCACCATGATATAATCTTTGCAGACTGTTCTTTACTTGTAAAATATTATGTTGAGGTAAAGTTGATGTTACCTTCTTAAGGGAAAAAAAATAATGATAACAGCTTCGGAAAACAAAAAGACCTGTTTGAAGAGCCAACTCCACTTTTTTATCACACGCCCGAATTGCATATGATTTTCATTCCTACTAATGACTAGACGAATGGTATTTGTCAACAAATGCTGTTGTTTCTAATGACCATTTTTTTTAAGACACCACTGACCTAGAGCTTTCAATCTTTCCTAGCTCCAAGACTCCTTGAACAAGATACGTACAATCAAATCAGTAATTAATTTTCTTATTCTGAAAGTTGGCAATCTTCGAGGGATAAGTGTATAATAGACTTTATAAGATTAAGTTTTGTTGCTTCTTTTTTTTTTACTTTTTTAAGACATTAGTTAGAGAAAAGTTTCTTAAGGTTGTTTTTGCAAACATTCTCCGCTTTGTTTAATAACTACTATATCAACAACTATATTATGTCTCTCTAACATGGCCTCACTTTCATTTAAGTTAGTAATCTGCGATGTCAAAAGAATAAGAAATATATTGTATTCATGAATGTTTAGTCTTTGGGATATACATGAAATATCTTTAAGATAAAATGAACAAAGGTATATGTATATTTTCGATGTGATATTTGAAGTAGGTGATTAAAAATTAAAAAAAATACGTTGGGGTAGCTCATAGAAACAAAATGATTTGCATTTTTTGGAAAAAAGGTAGTAACTATTACCTAAACAAGAGAGTCGGAGGAGGGTCTAAAGCATAGAAACGACAAATTGTCTTTCATATATAACATAAAGGATATTGTAGGTCCCAACTTTCCAGTGTTGGTTCGGCGGTTATGGTAGATCTTATACTCAATATTGGCGACTCACTTGTGATTTTTTTTAATATGTTCAACGGTTCGAATTCAGCACATCAAATGCTATACCGCGGTGCTGTTATATATGAACAATTGAGAATCATGATTATGTCTTGAAGGTACTTCTTAGCCTATGAAAGAAGAGAACGAAATATTGAAAAATATTTATTTATTCATAAAAACAAAACATACATTAGACCTAAATGAGCAGGTACTTCCTGACATGGTGTAAGCGTCATTAAATTTTATATTGATTGAAAGATTCAAATCGTTACTGAAAATATGGTTCTTTTTTTTTGTATCGGGTTCGATTTGTAACATCAACTGCAGTTACATTCAAGTTGTTTTTTGTCATCATCCGTCGAATTTCTACTTCTCTTATTCCTTATTTGTCTCCTGATTAATTTTTGTTGTTAAGCTGCTATTGAAATGAAGAATAGCTTGTTCAACAGTTAGAAGGGAAGAATTGACTCAGGGACCCCAATTGATTTTGACCACATTATCCTTCTCTTTTTTTTCTTTTTTTGGAGAAAAAGAATAAGATACAACATGAGTACAAAAGTGGAATACTTATAACAAGACATGGGCAAAATAAAATGTTGAGATGGCGTTGAGTTTAAGGAAGGAAAGAAAAATATCAGTTGGTGCTTCTACATTGAACATCAAATTGAATTTTGTCCCCTAAAGAGGTTAAATAGCTATTGTGCAATATTTAATACTGTCAAAGAACAATTAGGGGATAAAATACAGAGGCACCAGATAATAGTAATTGCAGGCACGCTCTCTCATCTCAACAAAATGCTTACCCCTACTTATAAGTATATTTGAAGGCCTTATCCGTAGATAGTAATTAATATTTGAACAAAATACCATGACATATAGGTAATGGGAAACGTTTCCATTTCGACAACATTTAAATTTGACTAAAGGTATATTGAATTTTGTCAAAAAATAATTAATAATAATTATTATTATTATTTTATTTAAATTATTTAACAACATACATATTATATTATATGTATATTAAATATTTTTATTTAAAAAAAAAAATAAAGTTCTTAATAGAATTAAAACATAATTGACGCTCCTCTGTTTAATATCAAATAGAGTAGTGAGGGTTATCAAAGAACAACTTTTTCATTGATATAAAACTAATCCTATATATATATATATATCCATCATCAATAATGTGTATAGTATACATATAACTTTTGAACTTTGAAGCATCCGTCTCTCAGTACTTCATGTATCAAGCAATTGTCACGAATGTTGCTTCATAATTTATAAAGAAATATAATTGTCATCAAATTCTAAGAAAATGTATTTTTATTCCCCTTCATCTCTCTTTCTCTCTTTGTACATAACAGATGATTTTTTTTTTTTTTGATACATGTATATATATATATATAGATTCGATTCACCCTTATACAAAATGTCTGTATGTATTTGCGAAATGTTTGTAATAATATAAACAAATTTTTTTTAACATCAAACTTGTTGAAACACTAGTAACATTTCCAAACCACAAAGTCTTTATATATAATTACAAGACTTGTTTGATATGATTAACTTTGTTTTTTTTTTAATTGTATAAATATATATAAAATATCTTCTATAATGCAAATCTTATATTTTGTGATTGCTTTGATAAAAAGCTATTTAAAACAGGTCAGCATAAAAATTCATTTTTCAGTCGTTTGTTTTTTATGTATATAACATATAAATTCATTTTAACACGTGTAGCTATCTTAAAAAATATGAAAAGAGTAAGATATGGATAAATTGGTGTAACTACTCAAAACAAATCTCTTTTTGTGTATGTAGATATTTATTCCTAAGAACCATGGTGCATACTATACTATAATTAGTGCTGAACAGGCCAAAATGGCCCTATTCGGATTTTTACATAGTTATTTTTCCAGGGTTTTTAAGGGTTAATTTGAAGGAGGAAATCTGGGTTTCAACCCCCAAATAATAATAATCGATATCAATCCCATGAATAATAATCTACATACATACTACATATATCAGTCAAGTCCTATTTTAAAGTATGATACTGCTTAAATTATTTTAAAATGTACATATATAAAAATGACATACATATTAAAAAATTGGGAATCATTGGATTCATTTGTTCTATGCATGTGTATAAATGCATCAATTTAAAAAAAATGGACTCTAAACTTATTTTCAGTAAGACTTGGATAACTTTTACTCTGACTTTGAATTGGTATAAAAATCACTACACTGATTGTAAAAGAAACGGGCTGTTATTTTCTACCGTCTAATAAACATATGTTAATTTGTTACGAACATGGAAGTCTTACATGTAAGATGCAAATTTGCAAGTCTGAGTTAACTTTGTAGTCGTTTGTTCAAGTCCATATTGACAGTTAATAATAATTATTATTTTTAAATGATGTCACAAATCACATCCCCAAACACATGATTTCAAAAATCATGTCTTGATGCAAATAAAAAAACTGTAGTCAAAGTAATTTAAATAATATTTTGGTATAATTTGTTCTCCAGAAGGTTACTTTGAACTACAATTCCATCTTCAAAATAGATTGTTCTATAGATTCAGGAAATTTTTAGATACACATTCAAAGAAATATCATTACTATTATTTTGATAAAATTCTTCTACATTGATGATCAAAAATATTTGAAGAGGTCATGGATTGAAAAACTGGATACAAACTATTATTATTATTCTTCTTTCTACGTCATACACAAACTTGTATAATTTCCAATGCAATATTAATATTCCTTTAATATTGAAAACAGATATTTCGTGACTAAGGAATTACCAAGGAATTTTTCCAAATCAACTCAAGTTAAATATTCAATTTAAGTACTACAGAAATCTATGTCTCTGGGATTTAAAACCTTTAAATGTTTGCAATTGACCACTAAGAATTATATATTTTTTTTAACGTCAACTTCCATTAAAATGTTGGTTTTTTTTTCTATATGATTGAACAAACAAAGTAAAGTGTTTGAAGAAGAATCTTTTGAAGAGCTTCAACGTTTAAAGATTGCAAAGATATAATTTTAGGATTTGCTCAAATTCAAATACAGAATAGAGCTGATAATATCATTTGTTTCAAATGATGCAACTCTCTTTTTGAAGGGTCTTATGTCATATTTGTTAATTCTTCAATATATATTTATATATATATATATATATATATTCCAATGTTCAAATAAGTTGCATGTAAATTGAAGGAAGCAGATGACTTGAGAAAAAAAATATGGACTAAATACAAACTTTTATCCATTAATTTTATTAAAAGAAATATATATATTTGTATATTGTACACTTACTAAATCATTTGAACAAAGATATTCATGGATTGATCTAAATAGTATTTATAACTTCTAAATTGAGAGGTTTGTAGATTTTTGTATTCAGGAACAGGCATTCATAAGTAATTAATATAAATGGGAATAACAGAGTTACTTTTTTCATTGACATTGTAATTTGCATGATTACTTTCCCTTCCGTTATATTAGGGGAAAAAATGAGTGTTACTCACGTTACTTAAAGAAACTATAATTTAAATAAGTTAATGAGTTTAATATTGGACTGTTTTGTTTGTCATGTACTCAAAACCATATTTTACTTTGCGAATAAAATAGAACTTTTAAGTTCAATTATATTATAAAAGTCCTTCTTCAATGTATTATGTTTCAATTTTAATTTATTTTATATAGAGTATAAAAATAAAATAACATTTATTAAAGTAGGTAAAAGGTCGTTACTTCAACGAATAACTAATTACTTTTAAAGAACGGATTTATTAATGGGGTTACTTTTTTTTCTTCTTTTTTTGCTAAGTAACAACTACAGAGTACTATATATTACTTTTTCCATGTAATGTGCTCAACAATCGCTTTAATATGATGTAAGTTTGCAAAATAGGGATGAAGGGTAAGTATGTATAATGTATAATGATGTTATCTTATTAAATTTGAAAATTTGCAATGCATTTACTTGTCAGCTATTGATTTTTTATTTTATTACATCTTTTGCCCTTATTAATAATTACAAACGTTGATAATTAATTGGTTAAACTTGAATAAGCCGTTTAAATATTCAAATGAAGAATAGTCCAAGAGTTTGAAAAAAGAAGACTGCCAACTACCAAACTTTATTTTTTTAGTTATTTTTTTTAGACGAAAGGTTGAGAGATATAATCAAAGGATGATGACATCGTGGTATTTATCTTCTTTTTTTTAAATGAGATCAAGTCTTTTTATAAAAGTAACTTTTTTATTAAAAACTCAAGAGAAAATTTTATATTTTATCTTTTAATTGATATTTTACTGCTCAATGAAAATAATTATTATTGGAGAAGGATGAAATGTCATATTTAAAGAATGAATATATTATGAACATTATATGTCGTCATATTTCTATAATTCTCTCTTACTTTTAAATGATTACAGCTATACTCTTTGATTGATAGGTTATTTTATAAATTAAATCCGCTTGATTTTTAAAACAAGGAAAACTATTTACTCAATTACAAAGTTGTAGTGGAATATTTTCTGAGTACATAGTACTTGAATAAAAAGTCATGTACTTGAGATCTATTAAGAATTGTCACATGTGAGATGAAAAAATAATTACGTAATGATAAATAATGAACTACGTACACTAATAAACACCAGTATATGAAATATAAGACTTTAATGTGTGTTCATCGTTGTTTATACTTAATAATACTCTTTTATGGATCTTTAATCTAAACATAAAAAAATATGTCACAAATTGAGTTTTAGTTTTTGTGTTTTTTTGCAATGAAATGTGGGTTTTATTCTGGAAAAATGAGATATGATGTATTTTGAGCTTATGTTGAAGAGTGTAGAAACAAATTATTAGGATGTTATTAGATCTTTGAATGCTGAATATACTAATCATTTACCTGGATATTATTTATGATTTATAATACCTAATGTAACTAGGTAAATGACAAGTCTGTAGAGTACTTAAAGTTAGTTGAATAATAAGTTGTTTTTGAGGTTAGAATTGTTGTTATTCTAACCTAGAATCTTCGTTCATATGCTATGTTTATTTATAATACAATGACCCATTACTAAATATATACAAAATTAGTGAAAATTGCCGAGTAGATGATGACATGAGGTCATAGATATTTGTTTGTCTATATAAGATTATTATTAAGAAATAATTAATATGTACATAGGTATATAATTTATTGAATAGTTACTTCTCATCCACGATATGATATCCCATTAGTTATTATATTACCTTATAATTAATTTATATATTAAAAATAGGGAAAATTAGTAAATGTACCTCATTGAAAAGTAGAGCAAGGGGTTTACTAATTAATCAGCAAATTAATAACACTCCTCATGACAAATTAGGCACTCTTCTAGACGAGGGGTTCCATGGTTTTGGATGAGAAATGATATAGTACATTACATATATCCCCTCATAGAGTTAGCACCAAGCACGCAGTAAATAAGTTAGAAAACGAAACATCCCTCGAGGGGAGAATGGAACACAAATCCAGGGAGTCATCCGTGATCCCGATAGGAGCAAAATATACTAGATAATTATAACATATCTTTAGATAGCTGATGATTCCTCAACATAATGATTTGAACTCAAACTCGGAGAGACTCTACAAGATCCCATGGTTAGGGTTAGAATTCGGAGCCAGTAGAACTAACAGTCGTGAATCCGTTATTAGAGTGGGATTAATTGCATCATCTCTCAGCACCGATTACATTCTACTTTTTCTAGACAGACAGAGTTGAAAGCACAGATAATCTTTGGATTTGGGTTTCCCTTCTTTCTCTGTCTTATTTACTGCGTGCTGGTTGCTTCCTCTACCTATGAGGGGGTGTATCCAAGATGATGTAACTTTAGGGTTTGATGCGTTAACAAGGAAACATCGTTTAGTATTGTTTAGAACAGTGGTGTCAAACAAGGAGGTTCAATCAGGCCCACAGGATAATTTGAAAGTGGAAAAAATACATAAAAGACATGGATTAAACTTTTTAATTAAATGTAGTTCATAAATTCTCTGCTAGGGGCACATGTTAGTCTTTCTTTATAAGTCTCATGTAATGTCGTGTAAAGTTCATTTTATTAATTTTTGATACCAGTTACTTAAAGTTTTTGCAATCTTGTGAGGTATTTTGTAAAAATGTAATTCAATAAAATTTGAGTTAAATTTAACAATGTCCTTGTTCTTCTTTAAATCAAAGCAAAGGGACGACATGATATTTTGGTTATATATAGCTAAGTATGCTATAACTTTAATGGTCAAGCTCAAGACGTCCACATAGGGGTCATATGTGGCCCGCGATGTGAAATGAGTTTGACACCCCTGGTTTGGAGTGTACATATTCAAGATGAACATTAACAAGTCATCCACTGAATGCAGCGTTTGTGTATATTCTATCCTGATTTTGAAAGATTAATATCCCTTGGATTTTTTTTTTGATTTTTTTTTTCAAAATGAGTCAATGAAAAGAAGGATAGCACACATAGATTCTATTATCTGTCTTTTGACCTTGTTTACACCAAAAATATGTGGATGCATTAGATATACATATTTGAAAATCAGGTATTCGCTATTACATCATAAATTAATGTACGACTTATTGAACTCAATGAACTAATATGACATTCGAAAATATTTTATTCATATTTTAGTCCTTAGTATTTGAAGTCGGAAAAAACAAAAACAAAACAAAAAAAACTCTATTATTAAAAACTCATAATCTGTGACTTAACAATATTTATCATGAACTCAGTGTGACTAACCTTGTATTGAAGGACATTAACATAAATATGATTTTAATTGATTGAATTGAAGCAACAACATGCTAATTCATGTTTTGATAAATAAATAAATAAATAAAAGTTTGACTCAAGAAAAACAAACAGGTTTCTTTACTTGAAGTCATTAGTGCTTGTATCAATCTATTTGTTACTGACTTATAAAACATAGTCTTTAGATCCAAGAATGAGTAGGTTGATTTTAATTATATTTGTACATCTATTGATGCATAAATCAATTCACCGAACAAAGAGACAATCAACAGCTCCTACATATTTTCTACTTCTATTACTCTCCTCCATATTAGTACTCTGAAGGTTTCACAGTTGGAAAGAATTGACTGAGTAGCAATTAATTTTGAGTCTTTTTTTCATTCTTCTTTTTGAAAGAGAGGTTGAGAGAGTCAAACAAGATCACATTGTGTGTAAGATTGAAATTGTTAGGAGCTTTTCTATGTGGACTATATCAAATAAAATTCATGTGTTATCAATATGCTCTAAATAAGGATCGACTATATAATTACGTAATCTCTTTTAAAATAATTTAGTCTAAATTGGACTCTTGAAATGGTATAAATGCATTATTTATTAATTTGAGTAAGTTGTTTTATGCATTAACACACTCCGTTAAATTAACTAATTTATTATTAATGTTAATTAATCAAGTTTTGCAAAATGGATTCTCTTCCTACTCGTTTTTTGTTTTTTTTGTTTTTAATAAGGTTTAGTGATGTTTGTTTGCGTTAAAATTACGATAATAACATATTGTATTATATATAGATTGTCTATAGGGAAGAATGCGACAAACTTTTCTGTGCAACTCACAATCTCAACTCTCAAGAAGGAAAAGAAAAGTTTTAAAACCCTTCTGTATTTTTTTCGTTGCCGACTTTTTAAACATAAACAGAGTTATTGTTTAGATGTTTTATACAATGATAAATTTTACCAATATAAAAATCAATAATTAGTTCTAACATGGTACTCAAAAATTCATTAAAAAAAGGGAGTTGGTTGGGGGAAGGTCGGCTCAAATCCCTCATAGTTGTGTAGCTTTTTGCATAGCTATTTGTAAGAATAATATATTGACGTCATTTATTAAATAGATAATTATATTGACTTACATTATCTGATCATAACACTGGTCAACAGTGTAAATGTAAATAATATGCAAATGGGGTGTGTAAAATAAAAAGAAAGAGAAAATCATCAACCTGGTAACTCTGACAATTTGATGAATGTTAAGAGGGAAGCAGTTTGAGCTGTCATGAAGTTTTACTGAGCTACAAGCAGCTATTCACCTTTAAATATACAAATAATAAATACTAACATTATGTATACCCTAGATGAGAGGCAGAAAATTAACTGAAATTAATGTCAGGAAATTATATACTTTTAACTAATAATTATATGAGGACTTGAGCCCTTTTTTGTTTACATTTTATTTGCTTCATTAACCTTAATGCATGTATTCCTTCATGTGAGATCTTTACTATCAGGTAGATGTTTTCCCCTCAGTAATAAATAAAAAATGATAACAGCTTTGGAAAACAAAAAGTACTGTTCGAAGAACCAACTCCACAAAATCTCGCACGCGGCGTTTTGCATATTATTTACATTCCTAAGTATAATATAAGTTGTTCAAGTTTGCTCGCAGATTTGAAATCTGTAAGTTGTTTTCCCCAAGAGTCTGACAGTTTTTGAGTAATCGGATCCTACTTTTTTAGCTTTTTTGGCCCATTTTCCAACTTTCACTTCAATTTAAGCCTAAAAGGATACTCATTTTGTGCTAAAAAATTGTTAATTCGCTAGTGTATTTAATGCAAATTCCATTTCCAGCCTTTGCTTTAATCTAAAAGGACTCCTAAGGGCATAGGCGCCGGGAGTAGGCCCTTCGACCAATACGTTTGTACTTAAATAACTCCTTGAATATTACATGAAATGGATTAATAAGGAATGCATTAAAGAGCTAATACCTACAGCTTTTAAACTAGATGTCAAGCGCCCGATAAGAAGCATAAGAAGAAATCGTCCATCTTAGTGTGTAAATTTTCATCCAATTTCGAGCAAAAATTTGCCAGATATCAATGACTCACGGTAGAGCTACTTCAGTAGTAGGGCGCAGAAGGATTAAGAAACCAGCTGAAATCCGTCTAGGCGCTACTACTAAAAAAAAAGTTACAGATTTGAAATCAGCGTGCAAAACCGAATAACTTTTATTATACTTATAGCCCTTAGGATTTTTGAAAGTTCAAATTTGTTGACCAGTGTAATTATTCATGGTTTTACAAATTTAAATGTTCTTCGTTAATGGTTAGTATAGATTTATTGACCTGATAAGGTAAGTCAAAAACAAATTATTTTTTGCCTTCATATCTCATTCTTGTAGTACTTAACGCATTTATCACGAATCTGTAATTAGTTGTTTTTTTTCTGCCAACTATGATTTTCAATAATTTGGTATTTGAAAACATCAGTGTGCCAAATAAAAATATACTTATTCAAAGCAAAATTTTATTTTAATTCCAAATTGAGAACTATATTATTTGCTGTATCACTCCATCTTGAGAAAATGTAGAGTTAAAAAATTATCTTTTTCCTAGAGTTGAATAATGCCTTGGTTTTTCATTATTTTTGAAGTAAAAAAGTATTCATTTAAGGTGTATTTGTATAAGTAGGGATGGAAATTTTGTTGAGGTGAGAAATTATTACCTGTGGTACCTCTGCATTTTATCTGCAGATTGTTATTTGACAATATTAAATAATACACAATAGCTACTTATAATTGTTGCAAATTCTCACCTCAACGTTACTGAGGGGACTGAATTCAAATTGATGTTCAAGTTAGGAGTACCAATTGATATTTTTCTTTCCTTCCTTAAATTCAACGCTATCTCAACATCTTCCCCATGTCTTTCTATGTATAGATGTTCATTCGGCTATCCCGTTTTCGTGTCAATCTGTTATTTTTTCTGCATCAAAGGATTTTCTTCTTTTTTTGATAAAAAAAATGAGAGTTGGAGAGATTTAGTCTTCAAAGACCATTTTTGTGACCTATCCAGTCATTTTAATGGCCTTTTTTTCTTGATTCTTCATTATAATGAAAGGTATTGCAGGATCTTTGAAACATTCTCCTATTTTTATTTTACTTTTGAATTGAAATTGAATACATTTTATCAATTTTATCGATACTAAGAAAATACTTTAATTATCATAAAAAATCAGAATTTCAGGAGTTGTTTGAGTCCCATAAAATGTAAATTTGATTAACATATGATTGCTCTATTCCAAAAAATATTTATCGTTAATATCTCGTGTATAATAAGTAAATTATGGGTAAAATAATCTAAGAACATTTTAGTTAGAAACAATACTAAACTAAAATATTTATTTTGATTAAGAGTCTGTATTGTTATGAAATAATATTTTTTCAAATAAATCCATAAAATTAACAGAAAAATGTGTTATAAAATTGTAACAAAATTACAAATATTCACTTGAAATTTACCTACAGTGTAGATGTACCAAATTTAAATATAGAACTATAAAATTTTAAAAAATTGTACTCAAAATTATAGGGTAGTTTTTTTAAGAAAAACTTTAAAAACCCATCTAAACCCTTCATAATCCGATGTGTAGGTCCAAAACTATACAAAAATTTACATTTGACAGCTTGTATCATTTTTTTTTTTTTTATATATATGAGACATCAAAGGAGGTTCAAAATTTTTGTGTATCTGACTTCAATAAATTTAATATCTCTATAGCTCTTTCAAAGCAGCTAATTTTCCTTCAAACAGGCTATTTTTCAAACTTTAAATGGCCTCAGAGATCACAAAAATGGCCTTAAAAGGCTAAAACTCTACAACTTTCATTTTTTTCAACAGTAGCCAACAGAAAATTATTTGGTACGGACAAATAATGGATTGACCTAACAAATATGGTTCAAATTTGGTATGGATGGAGACTAAAATTTGTAGCTCCAGAAGCCAAGGAGATAAGTATCACTACCTGTACGTCATATTTAAAGTATAAGAAAAGAGAACCATCATGTTGAAAGGTCTAAGTCCCTTCCCTAAAGTGGGAATTGGCCCATGGCAGGAGACCTTGCTCAAGGATGGTCTTCATATATTCATTGTTGTTAATTTTGATCCTGGTTGGAAAAAATATTACGGGTATCTTTCATGACACAGCATCTTAGACCATAATTGATTGTGATTTTTCTGCTCAATATACTTTACAGGGTACATCAGTTCCTTTTAGGCAAAAATTCGATCATTTTGAGAATTAAATTTGTCCACAAAATACAAAACTTTCTCATCACTAAAATCAATTTTCGGAGTCATGCCAAACTTCAAAAGACTGAGGAGTTTTTACTTTTCCTTGGTTTTGACATTGAGGAGTCATGGAGTCTTCAGAGCATTCTTTACAAGTATGTTTATGATAGTATGGTCCATACCTAACTCTTTGGCCATTTTCGTCAAATCTTCTCTCGGTCGATCTTAATGTTCTTCGTAGTCCGTAATGTTCATTGTCGACCACTTCAAGGACGATCTTTGATACTATTTATCCCTTTGTATCTGTCTACCGGTGCATTTTATGAATGTTATGTTTCCCTTTATGATCCTTAGGACCTTAAAGGTCTCTGGATTACTCTTCTCCAAGAAATGAAGCTTCACGACTGCAGCACATTTACATTCCCTTGTCGTAAATCAAGGATCACAAAAAAATGTTATATTTATACTTTGTTGACAATTAATCAATAATTTACCATGAAATTTGTTACAAAAATATATCTTTAAGCCTCTCTAAGATATATCAGTTTAATAATTATTATTAATGTATTTAGGAAGTACCCTGTAAATTAAATTACCTAGACAATAAATATTGTATCTCTTCAGCTTATGAGTATACAAGTTATACTTTCTTTTTTTTTAAATGAAAGATATCATGGTATTTATATATCAAATAATATTATTATATATAGATCTACATCTATTTTATTTCAATACATGGAACTTGTGAATTTAATTATTTGAAAAATAAAGATTTCTAGGTATAATATAATTAATTTTACTCAGTCAATATATTATAAAATAAAAAAAGTTACTCTAAAATGGTTAGGATTATTCTATATACATTCACATACCTTTTCATGGTATTTGCCAAAGTGTTTTCATTCACTTAATGTCATAATTACTCCATGAGGATACTTAATTTATTAATCCCCACGTAGCATATTCATTTTCATCATATGGAGATTAAATTGAACGCAAGTTAGGAATTTATGAATTATCACAAAACCTTTGCATATATAATTATAATATGTATACTCTTGTTTCTTGAGCCGAGTTTAAATTTTAAAGGCATATCGCATACTATGCTACAGAGATTGAAGTAAAACAATAATAATAAGATAGTATTTAATTTATAACTTTCGACACCAAGACACGTTCATGTCTATATTTGTGTCTCAAATAATATATGTATATAATTGAATCATCTAAGATTTGTACTCAGATTGAGGAAGTGGAAGAAGCTTAATTCAAGACGTCTGATTTTTAGTATACTCTACAATAAAAACAACAAAATATACAAGAGGTGGATGACTTAAGTATGTAACTATCTGCCACTTTGGCATTGTTGAAATTTTATAGCTGCATAGGTAAAAGACGAGGAGAGGAATTGGTTGTAGAAGTGTGTTCTACTACCAGTGGGTATGGCAGGAGCGCTCTCCTTGTACACATCTTAGTTATTATTACTTAGTATTACAATAATCACATGTCTGTGCAGCAGTCAATGAATTCTACCAAGAGGTAGAGCATCGAGGAAAGCGCCGAAGACTGTCTACTATTCATTCTACACTATATAGTATACATCTATTTCCTCTTAGTTTTTGTATCATTCATCCTAGACTCGAGTGTAATCATTGAGAATAGAAACCAAAGTTGTTTAGTGTTTTTTTTTTTTGCGGACATGAATCAAGGAGTGAACAAATTGAAAGACTATTGTGCTTTTGAGTAAAGATTTTGAGTGTACAGACTCACTTGACAGTCATGGTTTAATCATGAATTACAAGGAAAGTTATTAGTTGATCCAACACATTCAGAATGGATTCACTGCCCCCTTTACCTCAACGACGTAACAATGTTTACAGTGGGACTCCTTCGGTTATATCCCGAGCTCGGAAAATGTCCTTCCCCGTTTCCTCACACTCAAGCTCTCTCCAATCCCTTTCAAATATATCTCCTGGCTCAAATCTTTTCCCATTTCAACATCCCTCCTCTGTCTCCAATTTCTCACAACTCAATATGGATTTACCAGATCTCGCTCATAGACGAATCCGTCGGTTTTCCAATGTATCTGATGCTGTATCTCGTAAGTTGTCGACAACCATTGGTTGGAGAACTGTCAGCGTCACAGACATTGTTAATCAAGCCAAATCCCTTTGTTCACAATATATTCGTTGTCGTTTGAAGCGAGCTGGACTATTCAATAGGAAATTGGGTCTACAAAGACTGAGCTCCATGGCAAATGTACCGGGGGGGATTGTTGTTTGTGAAGTTTTTGGGCAGCTGCAGTCAATTGGGATTGAGTTAGAGAGATTACATCCTAAATTATACTCCGGAGTTTGTCGACAGGTTAGAATAATGTTATTTCTATTCAAATGAGTTTAAAGGAGTTATTAGTTAGATATTTATTTCGTCTATTAGATTTTCAAATACATACATATATGTTATTTAATTCCTGTATATTTCTTGAATTTATGCAAGTTCAACTCTTTCAACTTTAGTTAGGAAGTGGTAACTAAATAATTATTGTAACCATGTATGTACTTAATATGTATGTATATACCATTATGATGTTGCAAAACACGTTCCGTTTTTGGCGGAATGGAGTAAAAGAAATAATGAAGTTCAATGTTTCACCAATAATATAGAATAATGTATCTAATCCCGCCCCATGTTTATTTTCTATGTAAACAATGAACAGTTTTGTAAACACATACATATAAGTGACTAACTATAATCAATGGCCAGATAGAATAAGATGATGATGATGAATCCATCATTAATCAATTGAAATAGGGACTAAGTAATGACTGTTTCCAGACATGAGCTGTGAAATATGAATATATGAATACATCTGCGCAAGTTCTTTTAGCCGAGGTGTAGTGTATCCATAATAATTCCACACAATGTGCAAATTCATCATTTGATACTATGTATGCATAAAATGTAAATTTAAATATTTTTGATTCAAGGGAAATGCTTATACAGCTCTTGGTGTTTCATTCTTTCTATTAAACTATTTCAATATTAGATATCTGATGCAAATGACTAATGAAAATGTCTTTAACACTTGCTAAATGTCCTCTAAAGTCCTTTAGATGACTTAAAACTTCTTTTCTTTGTCATAAATGTTGTGCATGGTTGAGACTACCACCATTACTACTCTTACCATTTAGTTTAGTTATAAATTAATTAATTTAGACATGATTTATATTTAATTATACCTCATTTCAAGGTCTCCGTTACCATCACAAGTGAAAAGTCAGTAAGAGGAGTTCTGAGCTCTGTAGCACGGGAATTATTCAAGTTCGAAGTATCTTGGGGGAAAATAGTGAGTTTGTACTGTGTGGCAGGAGGATTAGCTGTGGATTGTGTTCGACAAGGACATCCAGAATATCTCTTTGGTCTTATTGATGCCATGGGACTTGTGGTTGAGCGTGATATAGCGAACTGGATTGGTCAACAGGGTGGATGGGTAAGAATTAAGAATGAATAGCCATTATAAAATATATCGCATGTTTGGGGCATTTATGTACATACATATTTGGATTGCATGATCTTTTATGTAGAGCCTTTTATAATAATGCATAATGATATGTAATTGACAAACCACATCCCTCGTTTTTACGCTTCTTGACTTTTTTTTTTTGTTCCCAAATTTCTTAACTACCAATGAGGAAATAATGTATTATTCTTCCAAGGCAGACCTTAACCCTATTTATAAAGATCTACTATAAAGAGCATCAACTTCATTAATTACTCACGTGCCATGTTATGTTGAAATTCAATTAATGCATGACACATGTTGAACATAAAGTGTCTCACCCATTCATGATTAAAATTCCTGCCCAATCTCCTTTTAAAGAGCTCTATTAAAATGACTAGTATGGTACACTTCTTTTTTTTTTTATGCTGACTAACGTTACAAATTGAATTATGAAAAAGTTCCTTTGTTTGTCTCAATTATGTTGAATATATTTTGCAAATTATAAATGCAAAACATGGGACTCGTAGGTATTGCGTTTATTTTTTAAGGTTTTTTCTTTTTCTTTGTTTAATGATGAGAGCATGACAGTTTTTGAGGTAATAATAATAATAATAATAATAATGTCATTTTGAACACTGTAGAGTTATTATCATTAGAATATATTTGAAGAACCGTGGGAAGTATAACTTTGCGAAACAATTAAATTCGCGAAAGAGCAATTTGGGCTATTATTATTATCATCATCCTTGCGACAATCCTGCTTTGTTTAAATTGTTGAATCGAAATTGATGAACAATATGAGTTCTTAGCAATGATACACACCTCAAATTGTCTGGATTTAAACAGTCCTACACATTTGTGGAACCAAAAGTGTTGATTTGTGACAAAGAGATAAATAAAAAGGAGGTCAAATATTATTTTTTTTTAAATACATATAGTTTTTAGGTCTTATTCATAAGAACGAGACCTGGACTCTCTCTCTCTGGGGTTCATCAACATCTTCAAGGCCTTCAAAAATGGGTCGTGATAACTATTTAACTAGGGGAATTAATTAGCCGAGCTATTGGTCTATGAATACTTACTTAGCTTTAGAGCATGGAAATCCATTTCAATAGTTAAAAAAATACTCTTTTATACTATGTGAATGATATTCTTACTAATTCGATCCAATCATCCCGCATTAAAAAGGTCCCACATTTATCAAGTCATTTGTTTATAAGCCTACATGCCACACTTTTAATGATGACAATAATTTATAGTATTATTAAAACTACTACTCTTTGAGTCCAGATTGTCAAAATGAAATAATACAAATGTATCACATACTATTCTGTTTTTATCTTCATATCTCTCTTAAAATATGTCATCATTCCCTTATCTGAACACAAAAAGAAAAAAGAAAGAAAGAAAGAAGATAGATTGATAAGGAAGGAGTTGTCGAATCATTTATTTGAATGAGTTAATTGTAATCTAAAACTTTTTCAAACAAACACCACCCATTTGATGTTGATGTTTATTAGATATTTGTTACAGTTTTTTTTGTTTTTGTTTTTTTGAAGAAATGATGATTTTGTTGTAAACATACATATATAGTATATAGTAAAAGTAGTAGTAGAAGTAGAAGGGAAAGATATCACATTTCAAGGTTAGGGCGAGTGGAATGAATTCCTCCAAGTTGTGCTTTAAAATATTTGTACATACATATATATATTTTAATTCTGATTCTTAAAAGAGAACCTTGATTTTTTTTATTTATTTATTTCTTATACAGAGTACATACATAACAAAGTTATAAGATGTACATACATTGGTATTGTAAGTTTTAATTATACATAAAATATATGAAGAGTGGAACTGCAGAATTACACACACACAATGGTGGCTTACTTCGTAAGTAGGAAATATACATACATACATACATATACGAAAAGTCCTTGATGTCATAATTATCTAATGATATTTTCCTAATTATACGTATTATTACAAATTCGGTGTTGTTGTTGTTGTTGTTATTGTTGTTGTATTACTTTTAATAAGGAGGAAGTGTTTTGAACCTATTTACCTATATATATATATGTATGTATGTAAGCTTGTTTAAGTCATAATATATATAACCATTACAAACAGGGTTTGTCTATATAGTTAATGCTATATTTTTGTACGTACCTATTATCTCCTCAAAAAAAAAAAAAAAAAAAATCACGGATATAATCTTAAAATGCCATAGTTTAAACGAGAGAAAGAGAGTCAAAAATTATTTTGAATTGCTCTCAATATGACGTCTATGAAGACTTTGCTTGAACTCTCTCTCTCTCTCTAAGAACATGGAGCAAAGTTATATACATATGTATATTGATAAGTTTGTTACCTCTAGACACTGAATTAACTGCTTCTTTTTTTTTTTTTTCTCTACTCAATCAAATCTTCAAAGTTGGGTGTGCGACAAACCTTCATAAAATTTTTGGTCTCTACCTATGTACATCTAGGTATACATATGTGTATATGCAATATATAAACTTAAAGGTCGTTTGTTTTAAAATCCTTCGGCTTCTTGTTAAGGCTTTGTAATTACAAATGACGTATTATCAGTTATTGCCTTTTATAATAGTAATTATTATCAATTGGTTTGTGATATTTCCTAGGTTCTATCGAGGTATGAGCCAAGGAGACCCATTCCCTTTCCTAACATTATTTTTGTAATCCAAGATATTTTATTTTTTTTCTATTCTAAAAACTGGGTCGTTCTATCGTGGTGGTACTCAGAATAAGTCTTTGGCTCTCCACATCAATTATTTATTATTGAAGATCTTGTTCTCATTTCCAAGGTCAAAAGAAATTTCCCCATTCAAAAAAAAAAAAAACAAGATAAATTCTTCTCTTGGTCTAGACATGGTCTCAATCCCGCGAAATCTGTATCTTGAATAAGGTTGTCTTGATGATCACAATACTACAAAAAGACAGTGGATATGACGTAGATCATTTACATATATTAATTAGCCTTATTCAAAATTACTCATCCTTATCAAAGTTTGGGCGTAGAATAGGTGTCATGATCCTGCAATGAAGATCAAAGATATGGGACCATAAGTTTGAAAAGTAGAGCTATATTTGCATTAACGCCGCCCAAGAGGTGTTTAGAGGCTCTTTTCTTATCAATTCCATCATTGCTCATTTCAATATTTCAAAGGGAATGTCTCATTAGTTTTAAAACTCATTTCCTCATATAGGTACCCTACATATTAAGGAATTCTTCTATAGTTTGATCGAGAAAAGATAATATTTTGTGTGGAGCAAAGATAATTAAGCAAGAGGAAATAGTTTATGTAAGAAAACTATAGGAAGAACTAAATTGCATGTGTTAATGATATGTACAGTATCAGTGACTGATAAATATGATGAATACATATTTCTCAATCCTTACTCTATAAAAAGAGAAGGAAAAAAGACTCGAAATGAACGGGGACCAGGGAATTACATCAATCTTTCAAACTTTTCTCTCAAAAAGGAAATGTTATTCATTTAATAGTGGGTAATTGCTCACAGTTTAACAACCACTAATTCAAATTAAACCAATCATCGTTCAAAACACTTTTAAGGGGCAAGCTGTTATAGAGAAGTAGAAAATCGACAGCTGACAAAAGGTACTTAGTAGATGTTGATATTTTCAAATGTATTTATAGTAGCAGGAGGGGTATTCATAATCACGATTTGATAAATCAAAACATAGGAGTCTCTATGTTCCTAAGAAAATTTCATAAATAAGGTACAATATGAAAAAAAATAATAGAAGTGCAACTCCATATTGGGCGATATATCATTATTTGCATACTTCAGTTCATAGAAATATAATTAAGGGAATGCCCTCATACATAATACTAGTAATTATTTTATATATATCTAATCATGATATTCAATTTATTTTTATATTAATTATAATTTGCAAAATATATTTGGACAAAAATATATATTTTTTTTTTTAGATTTGACTAAGTCATTTGTGGGAAAGGGAGGTGGGATTTGCTATCTGCTTATTTGAAAAAATAAAAAAAAATGATTTATTAATTCAATCTCATTGATGATAGATGGACTCCTCTACTGCTACAAACTATTCTAATATTTAATACACACCTTCGGAAACTGCTCATCATTATTTAATCAAGAAATGCACCGATAAATTATAGAGTAGATGCATAGATATGCATGGGATCTGTCACTCTATGAATGTACTATTGAATGAAAACTTGTAAATAATGTTACTGCTCTAAGTACACAAACAATAAATCAGATCTTATGATTCACATCTTTGAAATCATGGGGGGAGACGATCAAAGAGACCAACGAACAACAAATACATACAAAACCTTCATTCAAAAAAGTAGTACCCACACAAAAGTATGAGGGAAAAACATGATTTATGAAGGATTTGATTACTATCATATGAAACAATCACATTCTTCATTTTATCAATCAATCTTGGAATTGCAAATACCATTACGGCGTTTGTTTCTTTTTTTTTTTTCTTTTCTTTCTTTCTTTCTTTCTTTCTTTCTTTCTTGATGATGTATCAACTCTTTCAGCAAGACTCGTGCATTTAAAAGCATGTCAAGGAGTCTATCACGTTACGTATGTATTTTTATACTACTATAGGCAAAAAATATCGGGAATCCAAAAAACTTCATTTAATTCCCGTCAATGCAATGCACTTGTGCCAACGTTTTTTCATATATATATACATATTAGACACAAAGACCTCTTAAATGACTTATCATTCTAATCTATGTGCTACATTGATTTTATTAAGTTAATAATTACAAGACGGCTCTGTTTAGATAATCTATCTAAATTATAAATCATATGGTTGGTCTCTTGAGTAATAGGTTGTGTATCTGGAGAAATAAAGCATTGATTTTTCAAAATTTTATCAGAATAGAGTCCAATATATTCATTGTAACTTTTTTAATTTACACAATCTTTCTTTAAATTGCATTTTAGTCATCCTTTGTCAGACATTTTTAAAAAAAGTTAAAATTTAATTTGAGCTCTTCACAAAAGGACGCTCTATTCTCAAACACGAATAATGAATATTTTGACGTGATATTTGACACATATGTCATTGACAGGTGTGCCAACTATAAAACAAAAAAAAACATTCTTTCTCCCTATATAAATCTCTCAAAGTAATTAAATTCAAATTTCCCGGTATTTTTTTTTTTTTTTTTTGCTCATAGGAGTACTTATACTATAAGCCTGTATTTGGTTATTTTTCAGAGCATGAAACATATAAAGCATATGTGCATTTTATGTATTTTAACACCCTACATAGAAATAATAATAATAATAATAACAATAATAGTAAAATAATGTTTTTTTTATAGCTAGAACGAATTTGATATTGCCTTTTAATTAAAAGTCATGAAAAATACATAATGAGAGCGGTATTTATCCTTGGGCGTCGTTCTACTTACACATGATTCTACAGACATAACATCCTCGTGTATAAAATGTGTGTACATAACCCATTTCTAATGCATACAATCATACATCTTATAGAAATGATGCCTCGAGTCGTTTATATGTATGGTTGCCCATAGAATATGTAGAAAGAGAAGTATTCTCTTTCTACATATATCATTTCAATTAAGGGCCTTGTATTAAAGAGATTATAATTGTTTCTAATTGATAAGTTCCATTAATTGCCCTCATAGAATGACTTGTGCATATTATTTGATGATTGTTTACCTACTTTGATAAACAAACAGAATCAACAATCAATGGCGGATGTTTTGAAAATTTTAGCCAATCAGGAAGAGTTTTATTCAATGTATCCACTACCTATGTAATTAGTCAAATTCGTAGGAATTTGTTGAAAATATGCTCTTAGTAGGAATTTTGATCTCTATTTCCTTCAAAAAGAGAGTTGAAAAAAAGGTCCGACATGAACCGGTATTAATAACTGGTCAGTCTCCTTCCCAATTATGTGACTCTCCCTTATTTCATCGTAGACAATTTTACATAGTTTAACAAAGGCTATTTGAAATATTCAGTGGCTTAATGATCTGATCACTGAATAGGTGGAATGTTGAGGGGTATGTTGAAAAATGGACTCCTCATGACATGAAATAAATGCCTTTTATTTATAAACACATTATTTCCGTTGTATCTCGCAACCTTTTCTCTGTCTAATTGACAGCTGATCAGAAATTATGTGGAGTCTAAATTTTTATGTTTGTGGCCCTTGATCCTGCTTATTACCGTTCTGAACGTGGATTGTAATGACTCGAATTAGCTCATTTTATTCAAGTTTTGAACAATTGACTGCTATTAAATAAATAGTTATATGTGGCTCAACAATTGGTTAATGGGAGGCCGGTGTCTAATTATTATTATTATTATTATTAGTTAATAATAATTTGTTTTTGTTTTTGCAAAGGTAGTTAGTTATAAGAGATACATACATAATGAAAATTCTTATACGACTTGAAACGTCATTTTATATTGACGAATTTTAATTGCCATTTTCATTACCTTCATTCTTAAATATACATTTACATGGGCTTTCATGTGTGACACTGGTTTCAGTTTCACATCTCTTAAAAATAATACTGATGAAAGGAATGCAATAAAGAAGATGATGCATCATATTTTACATCCATTTCTCTGTGAAAAGAGTTTTTCACCTTTTCAGAAACGTGTTTCGTAGTTTGTACTGATGTGTTTAAGAATCCGTACCTTGCGTGTATTCGTAGGTAATAATAACAATATGTATTTGTTCATTTCTATCTTCATCGAAATGTGGAATTGATTATATCTTATTCAAACATTCCAGTAAATGTGGAAACAGGATGAACGGATGGGGCATTTAGATAATATCTACTCATTTATATGTAGCCCAGCCCGTCCCTTCATACAAAAACAATTAAAGGTGATTTTTTTTTTTATTCAAACATGAGTTTGTAGTAATATAAATATTCATATTCTTTAACTAATGAATCCTTCAGTGACTCTTCAAATGACGCTTAAACCTTGCAAAAAGTTCACCGAAAAATAATAACCATAGATTCATAAATACATACATTATATTTAAAAAAGCCATGTCAGATCAAAATATAGGCTCTAAACCAGGGGTGAGATACTTTTCAGAGTGATAGGTTCAGATTAGCTATGTAATGTTTTGTTGAGGGGGCCACGTTACAAAATATACTACCTACAAATAAATTATCGTAATTTCAAACCGCTTTGCTCAAAAAACCTCGCTATAATAGAAGGATTATAAATATATAAGTACTGTTAAAGGGTCAGAGAAAAGCTTTTTGCGGCGGACCAAGGATTGCCAATTACTGCTCTAGAACAGTGTTCTCAATTAAATGTATTTTTTTGTGAATAATCGGTAATCGGCATCATTTATTTTATCGATTATTGCTGATTTAGGTTTGGGAAATATGAAAAGTGGGTGTTGAATTAAATTAAATCTCAAGTCATTTCATTGTTAAAAAGAAATGATTATTTTATTTTAAAATTGGGGCAATTAATTGGATATCACTTATTTTCCCTCAAAAAATAGTTATGAACATTCATTTCAAGGAATCTATATCGGCCGGACTTTAATCTCAAACTCGATCAAAGTGAAGAAATGATGAAAAAATCATGGCATTCACTATGTATTTTAATATTTTTAATCACACTAAAAAGATTTTATTATCGTTGAAAATAAAGTCGGTTGATTTTTAAACGAAATGCCGTATTTTTGACTGGCTTGAAGGAAAATAAAATTAGTCAGCGGCAAAATGACCCTTGTTTAAGTATGTATATCTAAGTCCAAGATCAGTTGAGAGCCCCTGACCTTCATAGACTACATATATCTATGGTTATCTCAAAATTCATTTTAGAAATTTGAATACAAACGATGTATGTAATTGATCGATATACCAATGTCAATGAATTGTTATGTATTATGTATTGATTTTCCTTTGAGATTGCCTTGATACTGACGGTCCACATGGGTAGTAGATTTGATTTATTATTATTATTATTTATTTATTTTTGTATAAATGATATCATATTGACGTGCAACCAAACAACATGGGATGATAAACTTCAGATTGTCATCATTGATACGAAAGAGAATGTGTTCAATAAATGAGACAGTCTATGGCTTTTTTAAAGAAGAGATTGAGTGTCAATCTTTTTTATAACATTGATTAATAGCTCTAATAATAATAATAATTAATATTATGATTATTGTTCATTTCCTTGATTGTGAAACACAATAGTCAAATGAATTTTTACGAGAGTTCATAATAGATCGATCTACCTTTCAGGTCGGGTCCCTCATCTGTAATATATATGTACATATTTATAGCTCTTATATACCTATGTTATATGTATATATGTATGTAGTAGACAAAGACCCTTAAATGACTTATCATTCTAATCTATGTACATGATACATTTATACATATACAAATATCTATATGGTTGTAAAGGTTTCGTGAGGAGTCCCTTTTATCATCTTTCATTTAGGACCATTATATATATATATATAACATAAATATAGAATTAAATCTTCGTGTTTCTGATATTTAGAAGGAAAAAAACATTAAATGATTTATTAATAAGGATAATTATATAGGTATGTATATATATATATATATATATATATATAGATAGATAATATCTTATCTACCCTAAGGGGCGGGATGTGCCCATGTTATAAAAAAACAAAACAAAAAAACACATGTAGGCCTGTTTTTCGTTTTTTTTTCTCTATATTTAACATTGTTAGTCTAATCATCAAAATATATTATTAGATTGTCAATTGAGCTCTGTTTATAGAGGGAAATACATATTAATACCGCCACCTAGCCTTGTATAATTCTAGTGTTTTAGGGAATGACGTCATGGATGATAGATATCCTAGTTGACTCTCTATTATTAATGACTCATCATCGCTCAATTCCTCATTTTATATATATAATATGTAGGCATATAATTTAATTTGTTAAAATTTAGCATTCAAAGTCAAGGATCTTCCTGATTTTTGTATCAGTACCGGTTTACGTCTTTAACCAGGGCTGCTCTTACATATTATTGTTATTATTATTATTATTATATGGTATTATAACGTATTTTGTTTCGCGTTACATAGTCTATTTCTAATACAAAATAATAAAATCTCTACATATATGTACATAATTAACTGAGAGGATTGGAAGGTATGTTATATCTTCTTGATGTAGTAATATTAACAATCAAATTCTTTCTTCCCCTCTCCATGCTCTTGTCTTCCTTCTTGTTTTTTTTTTTTTTTTTCGTATTGAGAGTCCATTAAATGTCTTTGTTGCTGTTGTTGTTGTTGTTTTTAATTGATAAATATGCAAACGGCACTCAGTTGTTGATGAGGATAATGATATTGTTGTTGATATTCTTGCAAAAGAACTGGAAATTGATCCAGTTTATAATGAGTAATATTAAGTTTATAGCAAACTAGCAAGTAAGGATTTGATTGTTGGTTGGTTTTTTCATGGCTACGTATGTACATATGTACCTAACTATGTAGAGAAAAAACCATCTCTCCTTCATTGCTCATTGGGATGGTCAAAATAAAAACAAACATTGTTATGATGCTAGGAGGGAGGATTCCTTCTCCTTTGTGTGTATACATATTTATTCGTATATGTATAAATGTTGGAGTATATTGTTTTTTATAAATAAATAAAAAAACAGTCATAAAGGAAGTTAAAAAAAAAGAAGAAAAAAATCTCATAAATGACAGACAAAACAAAACAAAAACGAAAAAAAAAAAAACCAACCATCTCCTCTAATGGACTTTATAACAGCAGTACGCCCATCCTTTTATGAATAAAATCTCGAATGTAGCCCTGAACTTTTATCTCCTCTGTCTGGTGACCATCACCACGCATTATGACTTACCTAGTATGTTTCTATCTATGTACATATGTTTAAAACATATCAAAGGGTTGGGCCCGGTTGGATATGACGTAGTTTTGTCGGTAGTCGGAATAAACTTGCTGGTTAATATATTACTATTGACACTCATATTTTCTAAAAGTTCCTTCAACTTTACTCAATATTTTTAACCATGACAGTTGTTAATGTAAAGACATTTATTCACTCGGAACTCTTGTAATCTAAATGTATATATATATATATTTAGATCAAAGTATCACATACTGGATTCTATGATATTCTAAATAAAATAGACTTAAGTGCTTTTAATCTCTCATTTCATATTCAAGGAAAAAAAATCCAGAGGAATCTGAATTATTTATTAGTGTACAGAGCCTACATAGATATTATTTAGAATTTTTGGGCTGATATCCCTTAGTCCAAAGTGCATAGTTTTTCAGGTTTATTCAAATATTGATTTCTACGAGTTCCTTCAACTTTACTCAATATTTTTGAGCATGACAGTTGTTAATGTATGTAATGACATCTCTTTGATTATTTAATTAGGTGCATGTATTAAAAAACTCTAAAGGCTAGCATATAAAATCCTTTGTGTGCCCACGCCGATCATCAATAAAACAGTAATAATAAAAATAATAATAATCCACAATTTGAAGTTGTCATTTCTCAAAATCCTTGCTGTGGTGATGGAAAAAATCATGGAGTGACGGGAGGAGTTGCCATATTTGGACTTTTCTGGCTTTTATATTTACTGGGATATCAAATGTCAATTTGAAAATAAATAAAAATAAACAAAATTGATTAATCGGTTATTGGTTTTTTTAACCCTCTTTCTTAATAAATTCACATTAACAGAGCTTTACTGTGGATATGTGAGTCGTTAATTTGATGACTCGTGACTCGAAAGTAGTTCAAAATGTGAAATAGTTTATTATTCAATTTCTCCTCTTCCCACGATCACCTTCAATAATATTTCATCAAATAAAGTTATCCCTCAGTATGCTGCCAAATATTTCTTTTAATGTCACTGCATCTTTTAAGCGATTGATTTTATACAAAGTAAATGTTGATTTCCGTTGATTAACTCTATGGATTACATTGAGCTATAAACAACCACTGGGGGGGCTCACACTACTACAAAGTATTTAATTATTTTACTTTGACCACAGTATTTTAAATACATAAAAGACTACATTATTATTATATCATTTAGAATGAAAGATGTCGTGAGTTGGTAAATGGGGACTTGTCTATATTGATGGACTTTATCTTGGAATTGAATGTCTTTAGACTTGCAAATGAGTGAATCTGATCCATTTATTAAATTTATACAGCTGTAACATTTATGAATGTTTGTAACTGGATTCATTATAAGGATATTAAAGCTATATCATCATTTGTAAAATACCCTTTTTTATGGATAGGAAAGGGAGGGGTCTTTGTGTACCTTTTCTGTACATATATGGAGGATCCCTTGAACTCGAGCGAGAGACTAATAAAACTGGGATTATTATCCTATTGTGTCACATTTTGAACCTGGCATTAATAGCCTCTTGAGTAACTTTCTATTTTATTCATCCTTTACGTTACTCACTTATTTTATATATATATATATATATATATAGTCTGAATTACTGTACAACATATTTTTAATTTGGTGAGCACGAAGAAAAATAGTAGGTTTAGTGAGTTGGGTTGGTTTAAAAAAAAAAAATTATTCCTTGTTTTTTTAATAGTTTATTCATGTAAAACGTTTTTATCATCTGTTACTTTCACAAAATCCCTATTTTTTTGTGAGACAAAATATCCATAAATCATACACTTAGGATAGTTCCAAAAATGTAAAGACAACAATTAAAGAACATTTCTTTTTTTGAAAATGGATGGGCCCCTTGTGCTGAATATTCGTTATCTACATATTATGTAGATTTAAATCTATTTTTAGACGTATGTAAAAAAAAACCAACCTGAGAGTACTTTTTCGATCCATATGACGACCAACTGCTCCTTGAGATTCTTTTTCAAATTAAAATAACATATTATTTTATAAGATCGTTTATTCACCTGTCAGATTTTGTATGTATGTATGTATTTTATTTTTAGCTCTCAATAGATAGGCCCATATATACATAGAATGTTATTGGAAGAACGACGACTCAAGTCATGAATACAAATTAGATGAGAGCATCTAATCAGATGTGTTGTGACTCAGCCTATGGATTACCTCTAGGTTAGAATCAGTTGTGCTACGTGAATATGTACATCATAATGATTATTTTGAGGAGGATTGGGTCCATATTTTGGAGTGGGGTAGGTCCGTCATTAAATATTAGGTTAAATGGGAATGTTTTATTTTTGTTTTGAATAATGGGTTTCTTCACTCTGTGTATGTACGTTGTTATATTCGTATTTTTTTCTTCTGTTTAACTCCCTGCATGCTCTCATTATTTTTAACCATTCATGCCTACCCTTACCTAAAACGGAAAGTTTATTCTTCACGTCATCATAAAGGTAATTCAAATACACTATGTAAGAGTATGTACGTGCCAGTTTCTATCATTCTCTTTATCTTAATTGCCTTCCCGGCCATGTGTGTCCAATAAGAACAATCCAAGAACATAAATGTTATTAGATTCAAAAAAATCCACTATGTACTACCATTGAGCGTGGGGGGGTTTTCACATTCTTAACTATCTTTGATTATTTATGAGCATATATTATGCTATGCATGTACATATACGACGATGCACGTATTTCCTTGATAGAGTCAAATCTTGGGATTTTGTGACTTGTGTTATATCCACATACACAATGTACATATTAAGTTATCTTTTGATCAAATGTTTTTTTAATGAGTAATTTATTAAATGCTTTTTATTTTATGGATTATTATAAATTATATTCTATTAATCAAATTGTATCTTGATGCATTTTTTTTTTTTTTTTTTTGATAGATTCTCTTCTAATGAGTTAGCCAATTTTATTTGTTGTAAAACAGGGTGTTATTCCACACAATGGTATAGTAATTGTGGGGGGATGGGACTTTTGTTTAGAAGAAATACGGTTTCGTGATTACAAAAGGTGTGGTATTAATCATACTTTTTTTTTTAAATTATATTAATTTTTTGTTAGAGAGTTGAAGGAGACAAATTAAAATTAGAATATTTTGTTAAAAATATATGATTCTGACAAGGGTATTAATTCAATAAGTTTTACTCCTGCCTTCTCCTTGCACTCTACAAAAGTAGCATCCCTAATATATAATTCTTTCTTGTACACGATGAGCTGTTTGAGATCAACCCAAACACACTGTATTTTCCCTTCAGCTGATTTTCATCAGTTGACTCTTTTGATTTAAAGCAGCTGATCCTAATTTTTGATATACAAGTATTAACAATTGATTTGTAAATTGATATAATTTATAAATGCTTAGTGTATCTAAATTATAACTCTGCCCAATATTAAAAAGTTGGCAACAAGGAAAATACAGAAGGGTAGCCACCAGAAGTGTGAGTCGAGGTTGCGAATGGACAAAAAAGCTACTCGTGGATCTATTTTCTACTCACTACCTATTAAATAAAGAATAGTGGGGAAGAGTAATTACCTAATTCATTGGCTAAATACCAAGTGATTTTGTGTTTGCTAGTTTTGTATTCTCTTTTCAATTTTTGAGGAGGAAAGGTTGCGAGATATATTAAATATCATATATTGAGAGAAGGACTCTCACACCCAAAGTCGTACCTTAAACATTTTCTATGCACCATTGTATGTATACATCTTTAAATAAATTCATACTGATAAACCTACATGTATTGAATACCCTTATCTAATATGTAACATAGTATCACTAGCAAAAGCTTATTAAAGTAAACTTTTGATTATAATTACGTCTCTCTCTCTCTCTCTCTCTCTCTCTCTCTCTCTCTCTCTCTCTCTCTCTCTCTCTTCTATGTACCCTCCAAAATCTTCTCTTTTTTTTTTTTGTTTTTTTCTGTTCCTTAAATGAATATCTCTTTGTTCTATGAAGTATAATAAGGTCTATTTAAAAAATGAAAATAAAAAATACACTCACGGAATCACAATGTTTCTGTGTATTTGGCTCATTATGATACCATGTATAAAGACAGTTATGATTGTTTAAATGATACTATTGATGTGCATAGGCTCTATATTTAATTATATTTGTTACCCATTACCTATGGTATCATCAGGATCAAATACAAAATAATATATTCTTTTAATTTATTTAAAAATTAATCCGGCATATGTAATAGGTGAATTTTCATGGGATTGAACCAATCAAAAGAGCCTCTTTAAGAGCCATGACGTCATATTAAATATAAGTCATATCCCACTTACATCACGACAAGCTTTTTGGGATGAACAAAAACACACTGTATTCTCCCTTCAGCTGATTATCATCATTTGACTCTTTTGATTTAAAGCAGCTGATCCTACGTATTATGAACTCAAAAAGGGTATTATTATTATTTCTGATTTTGATGCATAAAAAATATATTAAATCAAGGATTGCGCGCCCTTTTTTTGAATTTTGAATATATTACAAGTAGTAACGATGGGTTTGTGATTGGTAAAGTTTATAAATATTTAGTATTTCTAAATAATTAATTCTGCCAAATATTAACAAGTTGGCAACAAGAAAAATACAGAAGGGTAGCTATTATATGTTTTTCCAAATTTTTCCTATCCCTTTTGTCAGTCGAGGTTGCGAGTGGACAAAAAAGCTCAACGTGCATATAGTATTAAAAAAGAAACCCTGTATTTTATTGACAACTGTCGATTTTTCTACTTATTTTACTTTTATTAGTGTTCTGAATGCTGGTGGGTGAATTTGCTCTTGTTAATTTATGAACAGTTATCTACAATTAAAGGAAGAATAATTCCGTAGTTGGTACGAATTGGCCAACTAACAACTGATTTTGACCTCTTTCTTTTTCTCTCTCTTCTTTTAGGAGAAAGGTTGCGATATTCGACAAAAATAATGTCATGGCATACAAAAAAATTGTACTTTCCTCCCATATTAGTGTTTTAAATAGTGTTGTGGTAAAGGCCACCTTTAACAAGGGCAAAACTTTCAGGGATTGAGACCCAGAGAAAACAATTATTATTGTCTATTTATTTATTGTTTTTTTAGAAAAATACGTTTTTTAATTCAGTTACTTTGTGATCTTTGGCATGACCACGAAACTAAGACTATTGAGGAGTACCACATCACAAAACATTCTGAACGTTGATTGGTTAAAACAATTCCATACTATTAAGTCCGAGGAATAGTTCATCAGCTCAACTTTTTTTTTTCTTTTAAGGAAAGGTTGAGAGATAAACCGTGATGCTCTAATTTATTTTGTAATGAAAGTTCCTTTTTGGAACAAACTGTTTTGTTAAATCATTGGTCTTTGAGAGTCTCTTTAATTCTATATGTACACGCATAAATTCATTTTAATCTTACGCCCACTTGATAATGCCATAAAAAATATCAGGAATGAACTAATTAGAACTGAAATGAACTAAGAAGTTAGATGATTATCACTTTTTGTCTTTAGTATCTTCTATTTTGTGTCTTGTAGGGGTGGACACACTCTGCAACCCACTTTAATGGTTTGGTATTTACTCTAATCATACTTTAAAGAGTTACTTTTACTCCATTTAGAGCTGTGTAATATTTGTTTGTATTTTAGTCAGTTACCTTATTAAGTGGTGTTCAAAGTAACATTTTTTTCCACATCTGATCTAAATACGTTTTTTTTTCTCCTTAAAAGGTGTATTTCTTTTATGACTTATCCCCATCTTCTAAATGCCCCCCGTATAAAGATTAAATCCCATGAGGTTTTATATATGCATGCTTATTTAAAAGGACTCTGATGGTTTTAATACACTCTAATAAAACTCTTATTTCGTTACAGACTGCACTTTTGGCTCGATATCGACCTCCAGATGATGATAGTGGTGTATTTCAAATGATTGCTCTCAGCGTAGTTTGCCTCATCGCACTTTTAGTCGGCATCATATTTGTTCTAAGAACTATTGGAAAAATCGCATTTGGAACTTTTGCATCCTTTGGAGGACACACCTTTGGTTTCTCATCGTATGAAAGATCCTGAATCCTTATAAAACGCGAATCATGAATTTATTTATTCAAAAAAATTATATTCATACAGAAATAAATTGTTGATTAAAATAGTGGTTCTAAGTGATTACAGTACATTTATATAGTTAATTAATTATTTAGTTAGTTGAAGAGCCTTGTAAAAAAAAGCTTTATCTTCTAAAACAAATTTTGTGTTTAACAATGGAATATAAATTATATGGGCACGCTTGGTTGAACATTTGACACATCGTATTCAAGCATCATGCAAAAATAGCAACTATTATATTACAGATTAGGGTTTTTTTTTTCTTTGTTAATATTTATCATTTTAGCTCAACTTGAAGTAAAGGTATTTTTTTGCAAAAGACAATGGGAAATGTCAGATTTCCAGAGCTAACATATTATGAAAGAGTTGCATCCTGATTTTAGCATTGATAAGTTACGTACAAATCTAGTTGAAGTTAAATGATGGTTCCACACAAATGTACATGCATGAACGATTCATTGAACGGTCACTTGCTCATAAAACTTATCAATTACATGATAATTTAATTATTTCATATTATTTGGAATCTTTTTGTAAATTAAATTATAAGATTTTTGATCTATGTAGCTATTTTATAGACTCCATATCAACATGATAAAAAACTTTATATCCCACACTGAAAAAGTGTTGGTCAGAATCAAATAAAGAATGAAGATACAGTCCGTATAATTACCTGCCAAAAACATTAAATTATATTCTATAATGTATCAAATGACAGCCTTCTTTTTATCACCTAGGAGTATTTTAAAAGGTTTTTTTGAGTGTAGAGTTTCCTTTTGCAAAAAGCATAGAATTCTAATTCAAATCTTAGATACTTTGACAGCACTTTGAACACTGAACTTGATACTTGAGGTTTAAATGTATTTATATTTGAGTTAAGGGTCCGATTTGAGGAAATGGTCTCAAAGAATCGAGGAATGAAGCCTTTTAAAACCTGTAGTGTTGTTGTCATGTCCTCTGTTATTCCTACTACTGAATAGTAGCGATCTACATTTTCCTTTGCCATCAATAATCTTTGAGATAAAGGAGCAGAAAAACAATCTGGAGAGTATCCACAAAAATATGAAATTTGGGATCCAGGGAAATTCGGTTGTTGATGATGTTGATCCTAAAAAGTGTTCAAATATTACTGATGGAGTCTTTTTAATTAGTAAAATGTATTTTCATATCTAAGGATTTATTTTATCAATTGATCCCCCAAACGAACGTTACCATGGAAGTACAATAATTACTTAACTTACCAAATCAACTATACTCCTTTCCATTGGACCCGTACCCCTTCCACTCAAGCAGTCATGTTTGAATATGCAATCCTCTATACTCATCTATAGTTAATCAAGATGTGAATGAAAATAATATCCCATTCAAAGAATTAATATCAATATGTATGTAGTCTACAAACCTTAAGTTGTCGAACCGTTACTCTAAATTTGTTCTCGACAATATAAATGGGATTTCTAATATAATAGAACCAAGAAATGAATCTTTGGATTGGATCTCTTATTATGCTGATATATTTGGGATTTTGATAGTTGTAGTTTGTGAAATCGATGAAATGCATATGTTTATATTTTCCAATCGGAAGTATGTTTTTCTTAGAACTTAATTCCTTGACTGTTATCAATTCATCTCTTGAAAAAAAAAATGAGTATTATGTCTGGTCAATTTATAAGTATCACTTCCATCTTTTTAACATTATATATTATAAATTATTACTTACACAGGTGTCATAGCTTGGATAATAAAATCTTGATCACCGTCTATTTTATAGCCAGACCATGAAAAATTCTGGATCAATGAGGTTTCATACAACTTATTGATAAGAAAGGAGCTTCCCGTTTTCGGTACTCTCGTAAAAAATATAAAGTCCTCACGTCCTTGGCTTTCATTCAACTCATGAGTTTTTTCCTGTAATATATGTATCTATATAAATTATTATTTTACTTTGATTTAATTATGTTGCGTTACTAAATATAAGCATACTAATTTAACTTTCCTTCCATTCTCTATTTAATTGAGTCCTAGTTTGTATTAATATTATGTTTAATATTGCAGATGATACTGTAATTAAGAATGACAATGATGTCCGAATCCACTCATTTCTCACAACCATTGATCCCATTATGTATAAACTTACTGCCTCAAGTAAATAACTTGCGTTTCTACATATATACGTAGGATCAATTTAACTTTATCAAAAAAAAAAATATTTTACTGAGCACTTTTCCGACTACCTCTCATCGATCATCCAAACAAATTATTACTTTTGTGTATAAAAATATCATAGTTCTATGATTTGTTATATTTTTTCATGTCATTTGCCTATAATTGAACAAATAATTTACGAGTTACATCTTGATAACATAAAGCAAAGAAATTAGGATATAAAAAGTCTACAATAAACTATTTTCGACAAAATTAAAGAAAAGTTTGTGACATTTTAAAGGTATCAAAAGCTAAAAGTCTGGGGCTCGATCCCGTAAAAGTTCCGATTTCTGTCTCAAAACCAAGATCAAAGCAATTAAATTAAAATAAGAAAAACAAAATCTCTTGATCACAACTTGGTTTTGATTCATTAAAGCCTTGAGTCTCGATCATAACACTGCATGCTACCATAGAAAAAAATGAAATATTATATAACTACTTGAGCCTAATCTAATCCTGACAACATGAATATTATTTTGAAAAAAGTATATTGCCGATAAGACCCGAAAACTGTTTCAATGACAATAATAATTAAATTGACTTGAATGTAATGAACCTGATCTGAAAATCAGGTCACTCTGAGTCTTATATTTATCTCTAATATTTGTCTATATTGGAGATCTTTGACCTTTTCCAGCCCAAGAAGAAGCAATATATGTAGCATAGACCCATACAATAGTTTTTTGAAATACCTTATATTTTAAAACTCTTCTACAAAAATGTAAAATCTATATTAATTTTGCTTGTATCTCTGCTTAAACGCTGTCAAAACATCGCAATTTTTATTATACCACGCAACCTTTCATCCTAAAAGATGTCTCAAAATCTTTTGGTAGTTGGTTAATTCCTCCCAACTTTGGAGTTATTTTCTATTTAATAATAGCTAATACAAGTTGAAGCAATGAATGTTCAAAACACTTATAAGGTGAAAAGAAGTACAAAAATCGACAACTGAGAACAAAATACAATGTATGTAATTTGTTTAATCGTGGGGAAACGCCGTGAGATGATAAAAATTGAAAAATAGTTGAATAATCCAACAGTTGGGCTGATTTAGCTAACTATCGAGTGATTTTGAACCCTTTGTTTGTATGTTGTATGTTACTGATTTATGTTTTTGAATTTTGATGTTTTCTTTGGGATATTTGTCCCCATATTAGTTAGTAATTAATAAATTATATACATAATGGATTGGTAGATAGAAACTATATTAATACAATATAACATACATATCACATTCTACGAATTAATACATATTTGAGTCAATGGGTTTCTTTGTATAAAAGTATCAAAAAATTAAGTCAATTCTCTATTCAATCACATTTTCTTGTTGTAAATAGTTTATAAGATCATAGATATACTATATGTATTCTATATACATACATATGAAAAATTAATTTTAAATGTATAACAAAATATTGTTCTGCTTTAAATGCTCATATACAAGACGCTAATTCTATAAAATAATATTTACATCTTAGTTATATATTAGGTATAAAATAAAAAGACTACTTTATAATGATGAATTAATTCCATAAAATCTCAACTTCCATCTTTTCAAACTTGCAACTCCATTTCCTCTGTTAACAACTTTTAAAGTCCATTCGTCTGAAACATCATTGGTTATATTTTCTCCCCAAAAATGGACGGACATCATTGGCCAATTATTGAAGGATGCAAATCCTACGCGTTCATCGTCAAATGGTCTAAAGTTTAAAAGCCTAGAAGTCGTTCCACTTGGTGATGTTAACGTAACTGACAAATCTCCTCTTCGGGATGTGCTGTCAAGATCTATAAAGAGATGAACATGCTCAAGTGACTTTATTTCTTCAGAACACAAGGAGGAATTTGTCTTTGATTCTATTTCGGAGTCTTGTTCACCAAGGAGTCCATTTTCATATATAACTTCTGATGAATGACAGATCAATTGTTTGGGAACATTTGTCCAATTAGCAGCTAATTTTACCATAGCATCCGCATCCATTAGTCCAAATCCATAAGAATGAGAAAATTCTCTACCAGCACCATTCACACTCCAATCATCACTTTTCAGATAAGAGCCAGCACTTCCTCTGGCTGTGTGAACAACAATATGTTGAACATCCCTCCAAGTCATATTTGAATTTGCTTCTAATGCTAAGGCTATGAGAGCAGCAGCCATGGGGGAGGAGGCAGAGGTACCTGTATGAGATTTTGTACAGGATCCATGAAGATCAGTTGTTACAATTTTTTTCTCTCTAAGTCGTCTATTGGATGCTCCTGATGAATATGTAGTAGCTAATGAGGAGGCACAGGACTCGGAATACCAGGGAATAAATCCATTTTCAGAGGTGGAGCTAACGCTCAATGTAAAAATGGAGGTTGAATAGCCATCACAGTTGCAGTCATCACTCTTCTACTCAAAATTAAAAAAATATTTTTTTAAAAAGCATGAAAATAATACAGCTTAAAGTAAGACTACGATTACCTTCCCACCATTTCCAGAGGCCCAAACAAAAATGGATCCCTTTCCTTTCCGTCCAAATTTAATTCCATCCTCAAGAGCTTGTTTTGCCAATACTCCAGGTCCGTCTACAGTGGCTCCATTATCATCTGGACCCCAAGAAGCCGAATAAATATCGATATAATCTCTATTGTAACTCAGAGCTTGAGCTTCTAGAGAGTCAAAAATCCTACCATCAAGGATTCTGATTCCACCAACTTTTGCATTAAAAGCGATGCCAACTGAACAAAAAGAGTTATTTGCAGCCGCAGCAACTTGACCGGCACATCGAGTTCCGTGTTTATTTGAATTAATTATGTCGTATCTGAAAAGTGTAAAAATAAATGAATGTACACACTAATGACAAATTCAAAGGCTTTTGAAAAATAACAAACCTAGGATAGGGATCCCCGTCTCTATCATTAAGATCAGCACTGGCATTTTCATCATAATTATCAATGAGATCTGGATGATCCCATTCTACTCCATCATCAAGAATAGTCACCACAACACCTTTTCCGCTATAGCCTCCTTTCCAAGCCTCTTCAACATTCATGTCTAAATGATCTCCACCGCGATTTAAGTACCACATCTCGGGCCAAAATCTATCGTTCCACTTACTTTTGTAAGCAGATAGATTTCTTTCAATTACTTCAATGGGTCTAGGAGGCTCTTCAACGAAAAGACTTGGGGGATTACCTGATCGAATGGGAATGAGTCCAAAAAAATCACGATAAACATCCTGAAACGGAAAACTTGGTTCATCAACAACTGGATGACAAAGGAGGGATGATGGATTACAGTCTCCCCATTGCCCATTCACAACGTCTCCCTTTGGAGTCACCTCTGTGGCACACCATTCTTTCCCATTCACAGAGTGGTCTTTGGTGCATTTGCTATAGAGTTTGCCCTTGTAAACAAATGGGAAAATGCATCGTCGACTTGCCTTGCTCTCAGTTTCAAAGGTATTCAGTGAGCAAATGGTTTTTTTACGTCCAGATTGAAGTGGGGGATGAGCATCTCTGAATATATTTCGAGTTATGGCTGAAATATAGGGTAATTCATGTTTTAATTAATCAACACTCTAGCTTCAAAATACAGAAATTTTGTTTTAGCAATACTCCAAATAGTCTGAGTAATTGATTCCACGAACGCATTAAACTATCTGAATTCAGACTCTTTGAGACACGGGATAAATGTACATACAAACATATATATATATATTTCTTCATTAGTATCAAATCCGGAGCCCTTTTTAAGGTCTTCACTTTTTTTGGTTGTACGTAATGTGAACGGACCCTTGACTTAATTAGTCCGAGTACTCTACGAGCTCATATATTATTATTAGACATGGGCAAAATGTTGAGATAGGGTTGAGTTTAAGAAAAATATCCGTTTATCAATATCAATATGAGTCTAAATTGAGCCTGCTACAATATTAAGTAACTATTGTGTATTGTTTAATTTTTTAGCAATGAGTCGATAAAATACAGAGGTACCATAGGGTAATTGCAGGTGCACTCTCTCACCTCAACAAAATGCCCATCCCTAGTTATTATTTTCCCATATTAATGATTATTATATAAATTGCTCTTACAAATGAAATGCTGTGTCAAGGAAAAATCCAGACTCATCATGGCATTGCTATATAACCCGAATATATTGGAAAAAAATTCCCAAAGCCCCATTACATTGAACAAACAGTAAATACTCACGAAAATGAGGAATCTGTCGCTTAACACGGGTGAGCTCTATTTGTTTCTCTGACCAAGGAGCTGATTTCAGGAGGGCCTCAAAGCGATGATGACTTCCATCTCTTTTATGCCTTCTTCTGCTAATACTTTGAAAGTGATATATATCAGAATTCGGCAAAACTTCACCTAAATTTGTAACACCTAGAGAATAAGAAATACGAAAAAAAAAAATTAGTTAGTTCAATGTCATACTTGGCTCTTTAAAAAAAAAAAAAAAAAAAAAAAAAAGAAATCGTACTGAAGGAGTCAAGTGAGTGAAATCCTCGTAAAAAAAAAGAGAAACTTTAATGATAATAAAAAGTATATTTCTGATTGCGTAAGAATTCACCCAATTTTCCCTTGTCTATGAATGTACTATAACATACGTACATACATACGTATTTGACTTTGATGTTTGTGTGTGCAGCCATACTTTGATATGCATATCAAACGACATAAATAATAACAATAATAAAAAAACCGTATTGAATCCAAAAACATGACCTTTAAATGGCGTTGTTTGTCTCTGTACACGTTTTTTTTTTTTTTTTAGAGAGAGAGAGACGTTCAAGAAGAAAATTTTTTTGTTTTTTTTTAAAAAAAAACACAAAAAACGGTTTGATCAGGGATTTTTTGAATGAGTTTCAAGGTTAGAGTATTCATAAGCGCGTAGATACATACTTGGGGAATTTGTAATTAACTTTAATTAGGGATTAATCAATATAATTAATGACATATATGCTATAGATAGGGATGTACATAGTTACATAGTTTGTTTTTAAACTATGTAAATATATTATTGACATTTGCAAATTTAATTGACCTTAAATGATATTTTAAAGATATGGACGCTGAACATACATATATTTCCTATTATCTATATACATCAAATGATGATTTTTGATATTCTTCGCAGGTTTGCTTTTTTGTTTTTTAAATACTCTGTACAACCCCATAGGTAACTTTTTGACAAGATCTAGGAATGCCAAAATTCTATGAACACATAAAAAGTATACAAATCATCACCACACCCTGATGTAGTTATCAATAGCTGCTACTCTAACTCTAACAGCAATCAATGTTTTGATATTTGTGCATGTTTATGTTATAAATATTAAAAAAAAAACGTATTTTGTAGGATACAAAAAAACTCCCTGTTCGTACAAATAATATTAGGACATTAATTAGCAATTTAAAAAAAAAAGAAAAAAAAAAGCATTACTATGAATTGATAAAATATTATTGGGCTCAAAGGGGGGGGGAGGCGTTTCATGGACCGTGCAAAAAAAATAATATAATACTTAAAGCACAGTCAACACCCGGCATAAAGGAAAATCCTTTTTCATCACAACTATTATGTCTATATATATATAGATAGATAGATATCTATATAAAATGTCAGATAACACAAAAGGAAGAATAGTGTTAATAGAGGAGATAAAACCTTGAAAATATCTTACCATGTTCCTTAGCAACTCGATCTGCTCTACCTAATCCACCATGGATTTGTACGGCCCAATCCTCTGTAGAGACGGATGAGCCCACAACTACGAAGGAGAATAGATGAAGCACATAAAAGGTGGACGTTAGCATGTTTAAAATTGTTTGTATTTTTGTACAAAAAAAAATCAAAAATTAAAATCTTTATGAAGAGTACAAAAAACCACAATTCAACACTGAATCCATTAACACTTTAGTATCAATGTACACACACACACACACAGAAGAAGAAGAATAAAAAAAAACCAATGATTTTTTGAGAAAGGTTTTTTAATTTTTTAACAAAAATTAGAACGAATTAAACTATTGAACGAATTGACTAATAAGAATAATCAGAAAAAAAAGGCAAAGAGCATTGAAAAAACAAAAAAACAAAAAATCCCTGATAGGTCCCTCAACACTTCCACCACATTTTTCTTCGACGCTCCCTGACTAATATTAGTTATGATTCTATGTATTTTTGGTAGATCCGTATTTATTTATGTAATTCCATGTTTTTTATTTGAGGGCGCGCTCTACATGGATGTGAAATATACACATAGATTTTAAATTATACATACACTTACTACTACTACTACTACTTAGTACTACTTGAAAAAGGTATAGTAGAGTATACCTGAATGTATGTGTGTTGTTTGGAATATCAAAGGTAATAATGTTCATCGTCGTCGTCGTCGTCATCCTCATATGCATGCTTCTTCGTCTTTATTCCATGAGCTGAAAACCCTTAACAATAACTGTTAACTTATATGATGTATGTGGGGGCATAGACATGTTATATGTACATAGGCTGTTGTCCTCTATCTTTGTGTAAAGGATCTCAGAGCAGCATTTTGATCCTTCCTTTAAAAACAAAATAGGTTGAGTGATTCATATTACATATATGTATTAATTGAAGAGTGGATTTACAGCTAGTATTTATTGTTATATAGGTGGGAGCAGCTCAATTGATGTGTGTGTGTGTGTGTGGGTTGCATCAATGATATTTTCATAATATAATATGCAAAATGTCAATATCCATATTAGATATTAGGGGTTCCCCCCCCCCTCACTTTTTTTCTCTTTCCTATTTTAAAATCTGGTTGAATAATGAAAAAAAAAAAAAAAAGGCTTTGCAAATTCCTTCTGTTTGCACATGACTAAAATATAAGGAGATTAAATAGGATTGTACTGTCTTTTTTTATTATTATTATTATTATTTTGGATTTTACATCCTTTATATGTATATTCTATGTATTTGTGACGTTTGAATGCATCCTCAAAATACTTCCCATTGCGAGTACATAGAATGATAGGAAAATCCTTGAAAAAAATAAAATTGCATCCTCTTAAATCCTGTAGATATTTTAGTCTTGAGATGCAATGTTAGATAAGTCGTAGTAGCTATTATATATCACACAGACACCTTTCTTCAATCTCTCAATGCTTCCTTCAAATACACAAAAAGAAAGAAAAAAAAGACATCAAAATAAATGAAGAGTATTTAATTGGACCTCTCACAATCATGTACTCCAATTTATTGGGCTATTCTTTCAATTCACTATTTGAATAAATTGATTCAAGTTCGAGTAGATAGATGAATTGATTACGGATAAACAGCTGACAAATATATATGTATTCGTGCCATAGTGAAGTATCTAATTACAAGGTATAGAAAATATCAAAAATTTAACTTTTAAATGTCATTAGAAAAATATCCCTTAAGGTAAATTTGCTCCAAAGATTTTAAAATACCCACATGTTCTTAAAGAACCTTATTATTGAGTGTTTTTGTGCGGATCATACTACTGATCCTGGATTTAAGTGTTTTAATATATCAATGTTCGGGATCTGAAGGAATTATTTTATATTGGAATAGCATCCTTAAGGCACAAAATTTGTTAGCATTGTTATCCTAATAGGTAGGAAAATAATTGGCATATCAAGATATTTGAATCAAAGATAAGTAATATGATTAAGAAAGGCTCTTAAAATACAACAATTTACTTTAGAATCCCTGTGGCGAATTTTACTGACACGCTGTTATGTAAATGACTTTGTGTTGTACCAAGTTGGAGTAGATGCAATTAATTAGAGAGAGAGTAAGCAAACAGATTTATGACGAAAAACAATATCTTTATTGTATCTTTGAGCCTTTTTTCCAAAGAAAAAAAAGGTTTAAAAGTCCCTAAATCAGTCGTTACTTATCAAATTACATCATCCAGAGGTACAACAATAACACAAGTCAACAAATTTGAACTCTCAAAAATTTTATGGGGTTTAAGTTTAATAAAAGTTATTCAGTTTTGCACGCTGATTTTTAAGAAATCAATGATTCACAGTAGATCTACTTAAGTATTAGCGCGCAGAAAGATTTCAGCTGGTTTCTTAATCCTTCTGCGCGCTACTATTTAAGTAGCTTTACCGTGAGTCTTTGATTTCTAGCGAATTTTTGCTCGAAATTGGATACAAATTTACACACTTAGATGGACGATTTCTTCAAACTTAAGGACTCTTATCGGGCGCTTGACATCTCATTTGGAAGCTGTGGGTCTCAGCTCTTTGATGATTTCCTTAATAATCAATTTAATGTACTATTCAATGAATTATTCAAGTACAAACATTATGGCCGACTTTTGGGTCTACTCCCGTCCTTACGCCCCCAGGAGTTCCTTTAGGTTAAAAAAAGACTGGAAATGGAATTTACATTAAATACACTAGCGAATCATCATTTTTTAATGCACAAAATGAGTATCCTTCTAGGCTTAAATTGAAGTTAGAAAATGGGCCAAAATAGCTAAAAAAGTAGAGTCCGATTTCTCTAAAACCTTAGGGCTCTTGAAAAAACAAATTACAGATTTGAAATCAGTGTGAAAAATTGAATAACTTTTTTTATAAACCTTAGGATTTTTGACTGTTTGTCCACTGTAATTAATAATAATTTTGAATCAACATTTTAAAACTTTAATCGACAGCGGACAAAAATATATATTTCATTTATGTGTTAGTTGAATTAGGAGTTGTCATAACGTTCTCCTAGTATTAACTATTCTCATTAAAATGTAATTTGTATGTAGTATTATCTCAGCTGTTTTTCTCTTTCCACGCATTTTTCTCTTGGCTTCGTAAGTCACAATGGCCTCCTCTCAACATTAACAACTTCAATCCAGTATTTTTTTTGTTTGTTTGTTATTTATTTGTCCAACCTGATTAGTATTCTACTTTGTTAAACTTATATTTTTTTATTGTTGACATGCCCTTACTATTAAATAATAAGTCGTTCCAGAGTTGAATACAATGTGACGTAATATGATAATTCTCAAGTAATTTCAAACCTTTTTTATTTCTCTTTTAGTGGGAGAAGATGAGAGATGTAATCAAAATCTTACTAATCAATGCTCTATTCTAATTTTTACTAGATTATATAAATTTGTGTCTTGCTCTTTAACGTTTTGGGTCTCAATTCAAAAACACTCTCATCATTTAATTCTTGTTGTGCTTCTGACAATTTCTCAAATCTAGTTTTTTTGTTATAAATTATCTACTCTCTTAATCTTTTGTGCCGTCAGTTCTAAAAAAGGGTTTTAAAGACTAACTATCTACTTTACATTACATTTGTTGTGAACTAAGAGTTGACTTTTATAAGTAAAACAAAAATAAAATTATTCTCCAAACTGTTTACTATACAGATTCGTTGAAATTGTATCACTCAATTATATCGAATGTAAGTATCAAGGCCGGTCGACATTGGTAATGAGGGATTTGTACCTCTAATAGTTTTAATCTGTTAATAAGCACTCTCTTTTGTAACTTTTTTCACAGCGTTAGAAAAATTTCTTCTGTTTTCTTTTTTTTTTTTTTTTTTTTTTTGGGGGGGGGGGGGGGGTCAGCTGTTTATATTTATGTTTAGGAATGTAAATCATATGCAATTCGGGGTTGTAATAAAAAAAGAAAGAGAAAATCAACCTGGCAACCCTGACAATTTGATGAATGTTGAGAGTGAAGCAGCTTGAGCTGTCATGACGTTTTACTGAGCTACAAGCTGCTATTTTTCATTATATATACAACAATAAAGTATTCCTTCATGCAAGATCTTTACTATCAGGTAGATGTTCTCCCCTCAGAAATAAATGAAAAATGATAACAGCTTCGGAAAACAAAAAGACCTGTTTGAAGAGCCAACTCCACTTTTTTATAACACGCCCGAATTGCATATGATTTACATTGCTATTTATGCTCCTTAAGTATTGTTCTGATGTGTTGAATTTGAATCATTCCGTGTTGAGGTGTAGTATACATAGTTAGGAATGTAGGATAGTTAGAAACGGTTGAAGAGAGTGATGAGAATCTTTAAATGTCAAGTCATTTGGAGCCCTTTTTTTTCTTTTCAAACTTTTGATGAACGATGAAAATAGGGTTGGGCATTATGGTGAGCCATGGAGGAGGGAGGGAGGGCTAGTGAAACTAATTACTATAAATGTATAAATAACTATTGATAAAAAGATAGAACAAGTTGTTCAAAAATAGTATGCACAATTTCAGCTCTGAAAATATTATTATTATTTTTTAGCTGACGAGAGTTGATTGCAGCACCAAATTTTAATTTTTTGGATTTTAATACGAAAAGATGAGCAGAGACATCAATTTCAAATTATTTATTTCAGTTACATATAAAACTATTTAGAAATATACAGTTTTTAGAATCGGAGATTAGAAATGAAACCGAAAATTCTATATTTAAAAATCAGATCAGCACTGTTTATTTTGTATCTCTATGGAAATTGTTTAGAGCTGAACAACAGCTAATTAAAGCTAAACCAATGAAGGATTTAAACACTAATAAATAGAAAAATCTAGAGATGATTAAAAAAGAAGAAGAAAAAGTGTACTTTTTGATGTAAATGGACTAACACCGTTCTTGTACAATATGTTAATTGAACATCTGCAAATTTTAGTAGTCCACATTTCTTCAATTGGAGTATAGCACAAAAAAAAAGTCATCTTTTATGTTGATACATATCTTGAGTTGATATTTTGATAAAAGAATACACACTTCGCATCAACTACACAATCCAAATGGAGATTTAAAAAAGTGTATTCAGTTGAAAAAGTTGTAATATTGTATTTTATAAATAGATACTTAAGGTAAGGTTTTATGCGATTATATGTATTTGCTAATAAGAACCATTTGAAGGAAACACAGTGAAGGACTACTTTCTAAACTTTGAATAATCATTTTTTTTTTGTGGTGACATGTGTTACTTTGTTTGTTTTTTCTTCTACTTTTAGTTAATGAAGATCCATAGAATTATTGCATGGTAAATAACAGTCTTCTATTTATAAAGATATTATATAAATGTTATCCTATGTTAAATATATGTCTATCTTAAAACCATTGAATCAAAGTGCAAAACTGGTTAGGTTGAACTAACTCCTCAAAGCCATTAGAAGGTCTAAACCTTACTGTAAAAACTACACTAAAGATCCTTGCTATATATTTCTAATATTATTTCACTAAATTACTTTAGGTCTGAAAGGAGTTGATACTCGTGGGTCTCATTCAATCAAAACGCTAATAGAAGGAAAAACAGCTGACATTTGCACAAAATAAAAACAAAATATATATTGACTATTATTATTTTGAGAAAATTTTACTACCATACTTGATGAAAAGGGCTTAGTTGAGAAAAAGTCAAGTATCCAATTAGTAAATAAAGAAATTGGATGTACATCTGAAGTAGTTGTTTACAAACTCTAATGGTAATATATACAAAAATTACTTACCTTGATTATTGGAAAAAGATATTTTGTAGATTGGAATAGCTTTTCTTGCTAAGCACCTCAAGTCAAAGGGGCTCACAAGTATCTGCCACTATAATTTGACTTCAAAAGATAATTTCGTATTGTAAAAAAAAAGATGGAAAGGCCCAAAATCACAATTTAGTAAAGGAAAGTTTCAAATGTCATCAGCACTCGGGTACCACTATTTTATCGCCCGACTGTGATTACTTGTATACCAACAAACAATAGTACCTATCAACTGATTCGGGACTTTCCACTTCCTTTTTTTTTTTTTTTTTTTTTTTTGAGATACAATCAAGTAGAAATCGTTTAAAAAGCTCTAAATTTAATGATATAACATAGGAATATTACGTTCAACCAACTTAGTTCCGAACATAAATTGAAGAAAAAATAATATACAAGACAACAAAAAGACCAATCAGATCGTATCTTGTTTCTTACACTATGTAAGACTATTTCCACATTTGACAGAGGTGCTACAAGTGCTGCATCACGATTATAAAATATTTTTTTTTTATAATCTGCATATTGTACATTATTTCAGATGTGTAAACTATTATAATCAAAGAGAGATCGATAAATATAATAAGGATAGAAAATATTCTTAAAATCATGAAATAAAAAAAAACATGAATCATACAATATAAAATAATTATTATGGCCATAATTTAAAAAGAAAGAAAAGAAAACGTTGTTAGTATGTGAATCAAATTCATTTTTTCTTGATGTCCACGTAGAATCAATCAGTATGAGCCGTTCTAGCAAATCTACGATTAAAAGGTAATTTTGGATTGAAGCCAATGGCCGTTTTAGTGAATGAGTTATCGAAAGGAATTGTGGAAAAATCTGATGAACCCATAAATAAATCATTCAAAATATGATCTCTGTTGTTATCAAAAGCCAATATTTTCACAAAGGAATTACTAAAGTTAGGGCCATAGTAGTTTGCAATATTTAATTTATCTGTAATTGGAAAACAAAGAACATTTCCTTTATTTTGACTATCTGCCTTGTAATAGTAATTATTCCTTTGATGGATCGGTGATGAAGGTCTGTTGAACTCATTTAAACCTTTAGATGGAGCCATGGTCTTCTCTACAAATCTATTTAGGTTTGGTTCATTATAAAATTCCCTTTGGTTTGAGTTAGGAGAAATATGATCGTTTCTGTGGATGAAAGGTTTAGGAGTGGATGTTCTTTCAATGGAGTCTTGTTCATGGAGCTTCAGCGAATGAGCGTTGCAAGGGGATAGTACTCCTTGATAAATCATTAGGCTTTGAGCAAGGAAAACTAGAAAATTGAAGTTTTTCATACTTGATGAATCAAATGTTTTGTTTTTCCTTCGTTTAGATGCTTCTTTAGAGATTAATGTCTAGCTTAGAACTATTCCAAGATGTGATTAGGGTTCTACTATTTATATGAAAATTCTAAAGTAATCAAGAAACACAATGCAGATAGATCTGATCATAGGCAGTTTTGAAAGCTAATAAAAAAAATGGACACATAAAATATTTATTTATTTTATTAACGAAATTTAAATTATTATAAGATCTGGGATCAATTTCTTTTTATTGTCATCTGTTGTCAAAATTATGACTTCTTAATTTTTTTTATTTCAGATTAACTTTATACTTCTTTGTCCGCTGTTGATTTGTTTATGTCCCTGACATAAACAAGTGTTCTGAACGAGCTTTTTGGGATATACAAAAACATACTGTATTCTCCCTTCAGCTTATTTTCATCATTTGACTCTTTTGATTTAAAGCAACTGACTTTACGTGTTATAAACTCAAAAGGGGTATTCTTATTATTTATGATTTTGATATAACAAAATATTTTAAATTGCGCGCCCTTTTTTTTTTTTTTTTTGAATTTTTGATATATTACAAGTATTAACGATTGATTTATATATTGGTAGAATTTATAAATGTATAGTATATCTAAATAATAACTCTGCCCAATATGAAAAAGTTGGCAACAAGGAAAATACAGAAGAGTAGCTGCTACTAGTTGTTTTTCCAAATGTTTCCTTTCCCCTTTGTAAGTCGAGGTTGCGAGCAAACAAAAAAGCTCGACGTGAACGTGGATTGATTTTACACAAATCAGCTGTTGTCAAGCTGTGAGCTATTTATTGTCTATAAAATAATGGTTGGGATTAAGAATTGGCCAATTATAATTATCAGTTAATTTTTTGGCTTTTCCTTTCTTTTTTGAAGAAATGTCGAGAGATACATAGAAATTTACCATCTGTTATAACATAACGGGTGTTTTTGATAGGGGGCTGAAAGGTTTAGTAGGGTATTTGAATTATGACAATGAAACATTGGTTTAATTCTTATAGTAGTAGTGGTATAAATAGTACCCTAGAAATAAAGCAATATATAATTTATTCTCTTATTCTCTAATAACTATAGAGACTGCTGAAAAACGAACATTTCCTTCTTTTTGAATTTCAGATACATGATCAATGATTTAAATTAAAACTTAAAAAATATTATATATTAATTTTGTGTTAAATATTTTAATTTTATGGTATTGAATATATTATATACAGGGTGGCTCATCTAAACGTTCGCAAGCAGAGAAAAAAAGTAATACGCTGCTCTGACTTTATTTCTGAGCCGATTTTATTAAAATTTGTACGAAATTAACACCATGACATCAAATTGCCATAAGCTTGAACCACATTTTCACAACGTTCCCTGAAACGTCCCCATCTCACGAGGTAAAGTCCGGAATGCCCTCCTTATCCCAGCTCTCAGGGATCTTGTGGTGCTGTGGGGACCTTCATTGGAATGCCGTTTAATATTGCCTTTAAAAAAATAATATTGAAGGGTTCCAATCCGGCGAGTAAGAAGGACAGAATCAAGAAAATCGAGTGTTCCTTTTCGACAAGGTGCCCCGGATTGTTGTCAGATTAAAAGTCGGTCTTTTATGATGCTCCAGATGTACAAAACACTAATGTAGATCTTGGCGTTGACCTTTAGACCCTGCTTGAAGATGAGGGGCGGCATAACGTGACCCTTGCTGCTAACAACACCAAGTACAATAAATTATTGTGTGTACTTGTCCTTCATGATCCTAGAGACATTATTAGGACTTCTTCCCTACCATCTATTGTTCTTCGAGTTATATTTCTGAGTTTGATAGTAATTTTTTAAATCTGAGAAAAATCAGACAATATCTTTTACGGGAGGCTTCTGTTTTAGCTACATCGAAGCCCTGCTTGGTTGACTCCTTTCTCCCTATTGACAGGACTAGAAGCTGCCTCTTACAATCTTCCTTGATTGCACGATGGATAGTTGAACGGGACGCTACGTTGATGCTGACAGCTATTGCATTCATCGATTGGCCGGGATTATTCTCTACTTTTTTATTGATTTTCTTCATCAATCACGTCGAGCTTTTTTGTCCACTCGCAACCTCGACTGACAAAAGGGAAAGGAAAAATTTGGAAAAACAACTGGTAGCTACCCTTCTGTATTTTCCTTGTTGCCAACTTTTTAATATGTGGCAGAGTTATAATTTAGATATACTAGGCATTTATAAATTCTATCAATATACAAATCAATCGTTAATACTTTTTTAATATTCAAAAATTCAAAAAAAGGGCGCGCAATCCTTGATTTAATATATTTTTTATGCATCAAAATCAGAAATAATAATAATACCCTTTTTGAGTTCATAATACGTAGGATCAGCTGCTTTAAATCAAAAGAGTCAAATGATGAAAATCAGCTGAAGGGAGAATACAGTGTGTTTTTGTTTATCCCAAAAAGCTCGTCGTGAATGAAGACCATCTAACGATTGCCCCTTTTCTGGATATCGAAGTTTCCGTAAAATCAACATCCTGCTCGACACATTTTTGGATTTTTGGACGAATCAAATAGTACACCCTTTAGCCAAAAATACATTGTCTATTTCAATATTTATATTGCACAAAGTACACAAAAGGACACAACGTTTTTGTTCTTGAATAAAAGAAGACTGGGGTATTTTGTCGTAAGGAAGTATAATGAGCAACTCACATGGTTGAGTGACATTATTATGGGATCGAATCTCCCTTAGCGTTTGTCCTGATTAAAACCGGTTAGTCGTGGGATGGGGGATACGAGAGAAAAATTGCAAACGTTTAAAAGAACTACCCTTTATTATAACTCAATACTATGTAGTCAACTCTTAAACATTAAATTCGCAGAGTTGAATTTTTTTCCCTTCGTGTCATCCTAATATTTTATGCCGAAATCATTTTTAGCTAATAATTATAATAATAATAATAATCCGAGTGACCATATGTTGATTTCCAAAAAATATGGTCCAATCAGTCGCCGGTTTTAAATTTCAAATCCTTGGTAATATTTTGAAATTCAATAATTTAAGAATTGCTATTAATAAATTTGGACTTTTGTTTGTTTTTTTATATGTACAATAGGTTGGAACATCAAGGTGGCTTGTTAAATAAATACAAATATATTTCAGGTTATTAACTGATAATAAGTAGAATCTCTATTTTTCGACAATATATTCGAGTATATCCATACACAACATAAATCAGTTTCACTCAACACTATTTGTCATAGATTTACAAAAGAGTCCAGAGGCAGGATGTAAAAAGAGGGCTCTTTAAGTTATCCAATTTTTGATCTATTTCTTTTGAAGAATGACCTGAAGCATCTTCTTCATTTCTACTTTAGATGATAAAAGTGGATCAATATTGAAATTATGTTTAACTTTGTTGCACAGATAAGGTACGCTAACAAATGATTTGTGCATGATACTCTTCCCGCATTTTGATGGTTTATTTTTTTTTAACGTGACCAGGATAAAATTGTGTTCCATTTATGTATGTACATAATTGGATAGGAAAAGTTTATTATTATTATTCAAAGCTGTTATTGAGTCATTTTATATGAGTTCAAGTCGAGTTGTGAGTCACTTCACTTCGAATATGAAGTTGTAATTTATGAAATTATGATGCAACTCATGACCGAGTTCCCATCTCCGCAATTTTTTTTTTTTTTTTTACATTCAGACATTAAAGTAATATTGGCTCTTCAAAAATCATGACTTGAAGATCTTGCTTCTTTTTTTTTTTTTAATAATAATTCATCATGAATAATGAAAACTTTAGTTGGTATATTTCAATTTACTACCTGGTTTAAGTATAATTTTATGATGCTTATTTTTACTTTAGATCTTTTAATTTTTTTAGACTGGAAGGCTCCATTATAGCATTCATCAATCCACAAAAATAGTTGATTGTTATTTCCAACTATTCTTCATTTAATATTAGGGAATCATTCATCACAACAAGAGATATTCAAATCTCACAGATTTACAGACGTTCAAGTAGGAAATATAGCTGAGAAATAAAAATGGTGCTCATTTTTATGTAAGGGGGATAACGCTGTGAAAATTTACATTTTATGTACATTTCAAACAAAATGAATTTAAATTATACATTTAGTTGATGACATCAGAACATGTTAGAGCAGTGACTCTCAATCAGTGTGTCCCAGTATGGAAAAGTACATAATTATTTATACACAAGCTAATTATGTATCGATATTTATTAATAGTATTATTTATTAGTATTAAAGAGGGGTAAAGCTATAAAACAAAGTGACGAAAAGACGACAGCAACATGATCAATTTTGTCCGAATTTAGTTGGCTATTAATGTATTTTTTGTCCACTAGGGGGTGATTCATGATTTCATGAATTACTCCATAACTAATTACTCAATAACGATGAACTTTCCTTGTTAATCCAATACAACAAAATGAATTCTACGAAAGGAAGAAAAATATAATAACACTGGTTAATGGTCAAAAATCCTAAGGAATATAAGAAAAGTAAATGTTATTCAGTTTTGCACACTAATTTCAAATTTGTATTTTTTTTCGAGAGTCTGACGGTTTTCGAGAAATTAAACCTTACTTTTTCAGCTAATTTGGCCTATTTTCCAACCTCAGATTCAATTTAAGTCTAGAAGGATACTCATTTGTGCTAAAAAAAATTGTTAATTCGCTAGTGTATTTAATGCAGATTCCATTTCCAGTCTTTGTTTTGACCTAAAGGAACTCCTGGGGACATTGGCGGCGGAAGTAGGCCCAAAATTTGACCAAAACGTTTGTACTTAAATATTTCCTTGAATATTGCATGACATTGATTGATAAGGAATGCATTAAAGAGCTGAGACTCACAGCATTCAAATGAGATGTCAAGCACTCGATAAGAATCATTAACTAAGAAGAAATCGTCCATCTAAATATGTAAATTTTCATCCAATTTCGAGCAAAAGTTCACTAGAAATAAAAAACTCACAGTAGAACTACTAAATAACAACTGCAATAGACTGAAGTAGTAGCGTACAAAAGGATTTCAGCTGATTTCGTAATCCTTCTGCGCGCTACTACATTGGTAGCTCTACCATGAGTTTCTGATTTATAGTGAATTTTTGCTCGAAATTGAATGAAAATTTACACGTCATTTAGATGGACGATTTCTTCTTCGTTGATCACATGATCGTCATTTCCCCGCTTTCTTTTACACCTCTCTAGCTCTTATAAATTTTTACAAGTGGCTTAACATGTCGATAGATTGTAATTATATGCTTTTCCATCACATGTCACACAAAGAAGGTTATAATTTAAAAAGTAAGATTTTTTGGGAAAAGATTGACCTCCGTCGATGTGGGTAAAATACCCAACGGGAAATAAGAATTTTAATTTTGTTAAATCATTAGGTTTCCTAATAAACCATTTATTGTACATACATAATAGTCCATTCAAATTCTATGCAAATATGTATTTTTAATCTTAAGAGAACCCATATATTTGTAAAACAAAAAAAAGGGGTATAAATAAAAAGTCAAGGAAGGAAGGGAGAGTTGATACATGATAATTTTCAAAGCTATTTTTCTTTTCTTTTCCTCAATTAATGAGAGTTTAAAAATAACTTTGCTCCGATTATGCTTTTCAATTTGGAATAATATTAATAATAATAATTAATCAACGAGGGAAACGGATGCATATTTTTGCACCCAAACAAGAAAAAGCTAATTTTAATTACATATTGGATCAAACTCACTCACCTCTTATTCTTTTATGTTATTATGGTTATTTTATTTTAAAGTTTGCCGGTTCATCTACATATCATTTACATATTATGTATATGTTTTTACTCTTTTTAATTTTCCAAGATTGTCACTCATGATATTCTCACAAGATCTTTAGTATCATTGTTAAAAAAGTTAAATATTTTTCTGGGATGCATATTTTTTTTTTAAATGAAAAATCAACTACTTGCATTTAATATGAATTAATTTCAAAATGTATGAGTCATTCATTTCCATACAAAGACCTTAACATTGAATTTTTAAAAAAATGGGATGATTTAATATATATATATACTTATAACGACTGAAAGAATAAAAATATTTATATGTATACATATAATACTATGGACAAAAAATATCGGGAATCAAAAAATATTTATTTAGGTAATCATCAAAATTCATTTCATTCCCTTCCAAGTAGTCTTTCCTCCTCCTCCGATGCTATGCACGTGTGCCAATGTTTTTTTTTTTTTTTTTTTTTTCAAATTTTCAAAAGAGTTACAATACTTTTATTAAGTCAATAATAATTACAGAACAATAACTGCTGAGTGCTATTAAAATTAAAAATCGGATGGTCCGTTTCTTGAGTAAAAGGTTATAATATGTATATCTCAAAAAATAAACAACTAATAAACACTAATAATGAATATGTTGATGTGTAATTTGACACAAATGTCAGTAACAGTTGTGCCAACATAAATACAAAAACATTTATCCTTCCTCATCAAAATCCTCCAAAAAATTATATTCAAATTTTCAGGTATTTTTTGCTCACAATATTAAATGTTGTAATATTGTTCCACTTGACGTTACTGTATCAAATATAGATATTATTAAAAGTAAATAAGAGTAATAAAAAAAAAGTGGAAACTTTTGTTACTGGGAGATGCCAACAGAGGTAAAATATACTGTTCATTTTTTATGGCTTCACAGACAATGAATCTGGAGAAATGAGGTTTGGCAATGAAACCATTTGAGAATCCCTGGTCCTTGAACTTTAAAAAGTTGTTGTGTATCCAGATTTTTTCACTTTTGCCTAACATTTATACCACTCACAATGCATTTTTGTAGGGTTAGAGTCACTATCATTTTGGTAGTTATACAATATATGGAAATAAAATCTTTGTAACAAATAAATTTTGTGTGTGACGTCACATTTGTATTGACCCCCCACGATATAATATTGTGTACATATAAGTAGCGTTATTGTGCAAGTTGTTACTTGTATTAAGCAGATTGTACAAGTTACAGTCCAAAAAAATGAGGCGAAACATTTTAACTTCAGAGTTTATAGTGTACTAGTGATATAAATAATGTAATGATTATATTTGTATGAAACGTTCAATATAATATTATCAAGTGAGACACATGACAATTGATTGCCATGTGGGTCATTACAAAATACAGTTGTTCACAGTTATTTCACTCGTAAATCAGTATTAACGGATCAAAATGAAGTGATAGATAGCATTAATGTTTATAGTTCGTAATTAAAATGGCAACTTAAGCAATCTGCCTATACAAGTTACAACTTGTACACATACATATGTACATTTATATATGTTATATATAAATATATATAAGAAGAAATTTAATAAATTCATCACAATATAGTTTTATTGATTTACTGAAAAAGTAACAATTTAACACAAATTAAAAAGATGAAACAATATTTAGTCGTTGTTACAAAAAAAAAAAAAAAAAGATTCATTGAAAATTAAATTCCTTAGTTGAACCTTATACAATTTACTTATTTATAAATATATACTTTTATAGATAAATATAAGATACATATATTTTTTTTTAATAAGAGATAATTAATACCAGTTGAATTATTGTTAAATATCGAAACAATGAACACCGTTGAAATCTATTATCACATTACTGTTTAACAATAAGAACTGCAGAGGGCACGAGTTCAAGGGACTCTAACGGTTTCTCATAGTCCTCATGAGTAAATACCTTACGAGGAAAAGATGTCATAAATTGGCATGCATCTCCATTCTCTACATCCTTTCGATTCATTTTAACGTAGAGTCTGACAGCAGACAGAGATTCTTTAACAGAAAAAGTTTGAACCAATGTTGAGCCATTGGGTAGACGGACTTGAATGCGAGTTTGAGTATAGTTAGGAGTTGAGTTTGAAGTACTTGTAGTAGGAGTGCTGCTTGTAGTAGGAATGTTGCTTATTGGAGGAGACGTTGGATTGCGTCTTTTTTGCTCAGCCTCTCTTCGTGCCCGTTTATCTTCTTCTATTTGGGCACGGACTCTATCTTTGGCTCTTTGAGTTTCCAACTTTTCACGACGACGCTCCTCCGCTATTTTTTTCATTTCCAAATCATCGTGATTCTTTCGAATCGAAGACAACATTTTCCCTTCAGAGATCCGCTTCTTCTCTTTTACGATCTCGGAGGCTTTTTCCGCTTCATCACGCTCTTTTCTCTTCATGATTCGGAGCTCTTCTAAGCGACGCAGCTTCTCCTTTTTTTCCTCTTCAGTAAGAACGATGGGCTTAGGTTCAGGGGGAACCTCTTCATTGGATTCCACCTTCTCCACGGATCCCTCCGCCCCTTCATTCGACTCTGAAAGAAACAATGACACACAAAATATGAATCAAGTAGCTTAATTTCCATTTACCAACAATGCTTGGCTCGGGATCATCAATATGGGCCAGTAGCCACTCCATGGCCGGTTCCACGCCTTTCCAAGACGTCTCCGTTAAAGCTAATTTAGCTTTTTCTTCCGAAAATCCCATATCTTTAAGGGTTTGCAACACATCAGCAACAGTGGACATGATGATTATTCCGATCTCCTCCTTGGAACTATTTTAATGACGAATTAATTACTAATTAGAGTTACGCATGCAGTAGGACCGTATCCCTGTCAGAATGAACAATACAATAAATAATACAGTGAGATAACGTCAACCTACAGCTGCTCAAGACTGCCCGACCCGGCACCAAAAAATAAATGCATTATAATTTGCGAGCGTGTGTTCAACAGCTACAAACTCCACCCATTTATAAATATTATAATTTATTTAAAAAAATACCCCACGCCATCTGTCTACTTTTTATGAAGTTATAACTTGCTGAAAATAAGTAATTCATAAGTTTATTATAGTACTCATGCGTACATACTCTAGCTAGCAGCTGCTAGATACTGCATGGAAATGCATATATCAATACCATCTCTAAACCTCTCTTTCAATAGGTGATCAATTTAAAAAAATGAGATTAGCTCATTTCCACCTACTCTCACAGCACACATTGTTTTATTTCACTCATTTTCCCCCTTGTTTTAAAGTAATTTAAAATATAATATGTTGAATATGTAGCATTAAAAAACTTGCTTCAAACTTGAGTACTTGTATTACCACGTGACAGTGCTATAGCAACTGCTATATTAGAAGAACAGCGTGATTCATCAAATTTAAATTCATTTAAAATTGTGGAGCCCGGTTGAATGACGTCACGACGTAGTAGTTCGGATTAAAGAATCTCACGCCAAAATCGTTATAATCCTTAGAAGTCTTACATTGATTTATAAATATACCTATTATATGTATATAATATATATTCACAGAGACTTTAATATTATTATAAACATTTGATCGCTTCTTCAAACACAATACATAAATAAGCAGCTACACTTATGTATCTTATTCCAACGGCAGTAGCTAGCAATAGAAAGTCAAACAGCTGACAAGAAAAATAACATATTATGGACAAATATATATATATAATATATTCCTTTTATATAATAAATAAGTCTATACGCATGCGGCCGGCGCTTAAGGCATTTATCTGCTAACCAAACCGGCTTTTAATCGAATAGTATACAAATATGTGAAGTAAATTTTGAACGAGGTCAGCTAATTTAGCTCCCCCCTCCCTTCCTTATTACAAATCTGTAAAAATCGCTTTGACAGTTGAAGCATTCAGCATATTTACAACTCACATATCATAATAGACCGTAGCACACGTGTTCTCTCTTAGTAAAGAGAACTACGAACTCCCAAAAAGAGAAGAGGAATTTAGCTAAGTATATAACACATCTATATAGATGTATCTATGTATGTAAGAGGCCCCCCCCCCTAACACAATAAATATTCCTTATATTCACAATATAAGACTGTTGTTACCATGGAGTAAAAAAAACTACGACATGCTCTACGACAAATCCGCATTTTATTTTTAATTAAAAATATTTACAAAAATAATAATTCATTAATATATTCCATGAGACCTATTAAAAAAAATCTTACAAGTCTTACAAAAGGGGGAAGGAGATTGTATATTGTATTTATTATATAAGGGTTTTTTTTTATTGTTTAAAAAATCTTTGGGGAGAAAATAAAGACAATTTATTATTTTTTGTTTCTTTTTAAAAGTTTTGAGGCATTAAAAATAAATAATTTTACATTATATATATATATATATATATATTTGAAGAAATTGTTGATAAATTTTTACGTATTAAAAAATCTAGATAGATAATATATATGGTTTTTTTTTCTATTATAAGAATTATTATTTAAATATATATATATATATTGATTTGTATATTAATTTTTTTTCCCTCAATAACGAATATATGGCTTTAAAAATAATTAAGACACACACAAAAAAAACACAAAAAAAAACTAGGCATTATGTATTATTAATTTTCTTCCATCTAACTAAGATCATTATGTGTACTGGTATAATTTTTTGTTTTTCTTTATACAATGACTTTATTTTTTGAAAAACGCATCGAGTAGTATAAAAAGTAATTGATAATCAAAATAAGGGGATATTTTTTGACAAAGAAATGAAATGAAACAAAATAACTTCGTTAATGAGGAGGAGAGGGAGGAAGAGGTGGTGGGGGATAAAATTTCAAACCAAGTGATGAATAATATGATAATTATAGTATAATAATAATAATAATAATTACTCTTTGGGTGGGCTTATAGAGATAGATCGATGTGGCATATTGTTTTTCAGTTTAAAAAATCTTGATATTACACAAAATTGAGCTACTTTTCTTTTAAAAAAAATATTTGTAATAAAAAAACACTCTGAATACATTTATATATATATATATTAATATAAATAAATTTACCTTGCACACACCAAATAAAAGGATAATAATAATAATAATTAGTTATGTACCAGTCAAAATAATAGACTCTGATATTCATCTATATAAAAAATAAAATAGCAGTAAGTAAGTAAGTAAAATTTAGGTAACACTCAAAAAAAATCTGGATTAGAAAAAATATTCACACAATTTTTTATTTTGAATGAAATTCTACTCTTCAGTGGATAAATAAATTTATGTAAAAAATTTATTATTTAAATATAAAAAATAAAAAAACGAGAAGGCAAAGGATTTTTTTTCATCTATTATATGTGTGTAGGTAAGTAATAAGTAAGTAAGTAACAACTAACTCTCTCTTTTCCTTTAAAACCCAATCATCTTTTAATTTTTTTTTTTTTCGTTTAATACAAATATATATAATACATATATATGTATATATAAATATATATTCTTTAAAAAAATTTAATAATAATTGTTATTTAATAACGTATACAAGGGGATTGATTTATAAGGAAATATTTATATATATATATATATATACATACACATATATATATATAAAAATATATATTTGCATTAAACGCAAATTATTATAAGCTTCAGAATTGTATTGAACATATATTATGTAACTTTGTAAAAAGAAGAAATGTATAAATCTATAAATTTTCTGCTTCGGGTTCGTGGAAAAATGAATGTCTTTTCTTAAAAACACAAGAAGAAAATAAAAAATAAAATCGGGATGTAAAAAAAATATAATAGGATATATATTTATTTATATATAAGATTTTTTTTTAAAATATATATATATATATAGTATGTAGGGGGGTAAATAGGGGGGTAGGGGTAAGTGATGGATCCATTTATACAATAATAATAATATAAAAAAGAAATTCCTAATACTGAGTTTGATCATACCAAGTTTTAAGGCGAATGACAAAAAAAATCTGTTCAATTAGTGTTGTATTTTACATATCTGTTTATGTATGTATGTATGTATAGAGGTATATATATTACTAAATATATACATATACCTACCACCACCAACTAATTTTGAGTTGTATTAAGTTATATATTACTATTATTGTTGTATTAAAACGCAGTATTGGGAAGTATTTAATAATAACTTTGTAGATAGATAAAGTAATGGTTGTCATCAGTATATATAGAACGCGTATATATACATATAAAAAAGTATCTTGCATTATAATAAAAAATAGATATAAAAATATGATTTTTTTTCTCTTTAATTTGTATAAACGCTCTTATTAGGTTCATCTACAAAATCTTCGTTGTTAGATTGATCAGCATCCTCTGGAGGGGAAGAAGTTGAATTAGTCATGGCAGTGAAAGGAAGGGACGGCTGTCCTAAATCCAGTGAGGGACGATGTCCAGTTGATGATGCAGCAGAGGAGCATGAAGACGGTGAGTTGATTATATTATTCCCCAATGATCCAAGAGTTCCCAAATCAACCGAGGATCGTGACCCCACATTCAAAAAGGGCTTCCCTGATGTTGTCGTTTCCATTCCACCATTAATATCCAAGTTTCCCAAGACTTTATTTAATTCTCCCCAAATTCCAGCCATTTTATCATCAACCTGAGCTGTTTGAGGAGCTTGAACATGATTACTTCCAGAAGAAGACATCCCATGGTTGCTGTTGTTATTATTATTGTGATGATTTCCCATAAGAAGTCCTCCTCCGTTGGATGATCCTAACGAGTCAAAAGGTGGGCTATGTCCAATCCCTGAATCATGAGAATCCGTTCCGTTGCTCCAAACAGATGTTGCAGCTGGATGTCCTCTGTGAATTAAACTTCCAGATGAGTTAATATTGATGCCGTTACTCTGATGCTGCTCATCCAACAAATGTTGCAGGGTCTTATTGGTTAAAGAAGCAGTAAAATGATCATTATTCAAGATACTGCTACTATTGTGAGGAGACACAGAGCGTCCAGAGGGATATCCGCTAACTGTTGTCTCATAACCATTAAAATTCTCAGCTATTCCAGGGTTAAGATCAAAATTATTGCTCCCATCGTTAGATAGCATATCACCTCCAAGGAATCCGCTCCCAGTTCTGATTGCTATGTGTGCCTCTATCTCTTTACGAGCAGCGTCAACATTTTCAGGAAGACCAGTGACTTCAAATACAGGTTCCTTATCCCTTGATGGAGTAACTATATAAGTATGAGTTGTTTGTTGGATCCTCTTGATAGTCGCACCCTTGGGACCAACAACAAGACCCACAACCCGATATGGAACTCGAACTTGAGTTGTCGTTTGGCCAGGTGAATTAGCTACCATTTGACCAAAAGCTAAAGTTGAATTTATTTGGTTTTTCCTAGAGGCCCGAATTTGAGAAAAATGTTCAGCAGCACTAAGAATCTCCCGTTTGGCTAAAGCAACATCTTCTTTTCTTCCAGTAACCACAAACACTGGTTCATCACCTCGTACAGGTGTCTTGATATATGTGTTGGTTTTCGCGCGTAAAGCCTTGATTTTACAGCCTATAAATAAAAATACATTGGATCTTAAAGAAAAGAAAATAGCCAGCATTCAAATTAGAAATTTCACATGCATCTTGGTATCATTACATATGTATGTATAACTTGGAAAATATATAGTTGTTCATTAGAACTTTGAAATACTAGCAGGGTAGGAATTTGAGAAAAGCCACCAGCAAGCTAAGACTTGGAACTACTTTTTATACTGAAATACATATTTCGGCAATGCCAAAACAAGATCCATTATAGTTGATTGAATAAAATAAATACAAATTACGTTGCATCATTTTTAGTAATAGTCAAGAGAATACTGAGATAATCATCAAGTCCAAGTAAGGTCGTGAGTAAAATGAAACTAAGAATATGTAAAAAATCTATGTGGTCAGGATAAAAGAGTAGGGTAATTATAATTTAACATGGGGTTAATTAGTCGGGTATTATTATTCTTTTTATAGACTATCCAGTATCTTTCAACTGGTTTTAAGGAGGGAAAAAAAGTTGTGAGTCATAAGAGATGTTCCCTTGATATCATTAATATTTGAGACATAGAATATCATAAGGAAACAGAGGGGGTGTCTGGAAAATGTAATAACCAAAACTTTAAGAGAGTTTTTTTTTTACCTTAATCATAGGTTTCCTTTTCGAAGGAAGAGAAAGTCTACTTGGGGGGAGGGGGAAGTTCACAAGAAGAGGGGTGTGACTCCCTCCCCCCTCCTGTTACACAAAATTATTGACGTGAAAGCATAGTAAAATGAATAATGAAAAATCTTCTATTATTCTTTAAGGAGGCACACAAAGGGAAAGCCGTGACAGTACAAAAACCGGCTTTTTAAAAAGTCCCCAGCATCAGTTAAATACTACAATAGTACAACTTTTTTACTACTTGCAACAAGCCGCTTTCTAGAAAGGGGGGAAGAGATCCTTTCTTTATTTTTTGGGACGCTATGATGGCTAGAAGCCCCCTTGCGGATCGATACGTAAAGAAGAAGAAAAAATAAAGAAAGAAAATTCCCCTTTCTTCAACTTTCCAGTGGAGGTGCACGTACTTTTAAAATCGATAGATTGACCCGATTTTACTTTTAGAATAAAAAACAAAACTAAGAAACAAACAAAAGAGAAAATCAACATGGGGAAATAAGTGGAACATGAAAAATGGATAATTTCAGGATTCCCCCCCCCCAATGCAGGAGAAATTGAGGCCCCATTCCATTATAATAAATGATGCCTGGAGTGGAAGGAGAGGGAAGGGGGGGGGGGGGTATGAGAGGTTGGGGGGTGTTGAAAGGAGGTTGTTGGAGATTGAGGTCATGGCTAAGTGTCTAGAATGAGGGGGGGGAAGAGTCTGATTGGATTACCTTGTCTTCCGACGATTTCCGCAACGTGCTCCGAGGAAGGAACGGGAACACACTCCGTCATGTTTTGACTTCTCCTCATTTTGAGGTCTTCTAGGGATCCTCCCACGAGTGCGGAGGTGGATCCCAGGAGATGAAGAGGAGGGGGTTGTTGGTGGTTGGAAGAGGGAAGTGGAGGCGGGAGATCCGTGAGGGAGTTTGAGGATCCTCCTCCCCCGCTCCCCGTGGCGCTTCCTCCACCTCCTTGGAGTAGAGCCAGCTCTAGAGCCAATTTAACAGCCCGGTTTTCGTGATTGGACGATGGTGAATCCGGGAGGAGATCCACAATGTCTCCTCCGGCCCCTCCGTAGAGACTCGAGACCGGCATTTGAAGGGATGAGGAGTGAGTTGAGAGGAGATGAGAGGGGATGAGAATGAGGAGGCTGTTGCTGCTGCTGCTGCCGCTGGGAACAAGAATGGGGTGAGACTCTTCTTCTTCTTCTTGATTCACAAATTTCTACCTGGAAGTCAAGTCGGCTCAGTGATGCTCCATTCCAGGGTAGCAGAGAAGAGGGAGTTCAGTCTTGAGAGGGACACGCGATGCGATGCGATGGGATGATGAGCGAAGACGAAGGAGGAGGGAACGAGAACAAGGAGGAGGAGTTGGTAGATGATGGCTTCTTCTTCTTGTCGTCTTTTTCCTTGGATCCAACGACCTTCTTCCGTTTATACAAATACTAATGGATGCTAAAAAGGAGGAGAAAAGAAATTAAGCGACAAGGTCCATGAATGCAGCAATACAATGAATCTGAGCTGTGGAGTTCACTGAGAGAGGAAGACAGAGAGAGAGAAAGAGAGAGAGAGAGAGAGAGTCAAAGAAAGGGAGGCAGAGAGAGAGAGGAGGAGGGAAGGAGAGAGAGTGAGAGAGAGAGAGAAAACGGAGAGGGAGAAAAGTCTTACTTAATAATCACTGCTAAAGTCTAGAACTAGAACTACAGACGAGAGAGATCCTCCAATATCCACGAGGATAAAGGAACTATCACAGCTTAGATAAGAAAAAGAAAAAAAAAGAAAAGAATCTTCTTCTTACCACGCGGAATGAGGAGCTGCTGCGAGAAGAGGAGGAATGACTGCTTTGTGTGTGTAGATCTAATGCTCCTCGTTGTTGTCGTCGTCGTCGTCGTCGTTTTCTTTCTTTCTTTCTTTCTCTCTCTCTCTCCTTCCTTCCTTCCCTTTATTCTTCTTCTTTTCTTTTCTTTTTTTTTCTCTTTCTTTTTTTTCTTTTTGCCTCTACATGCACAGTATGAACGCTGAAACAAAACTGTTCCAGCTTCTTCTTTCACCGCATGGAAGAGTCCATCTCGGTTTATGGAGGGGAAGGAAACTTTTTGTCTCTTTCCTCTCCCCCCCCCCCCTCCCCATTTCCACTCTCCTTTGTTCCATCTCGAACTCTTGAGGCCCATAAAATTCGAGTTCATTCACAGATCACCAAGTGGATAACTATGCATTTATATCATAAATGGATATCCAAATTAAAAGACTACGGTTTCACCAAAAGACCATACCATTCCTAATTTGTTTTTTCTTTCTTCTTTTTTTTTCTTTTTTATATCTTGCCGTGTGTTGAAGCGGGAAATTCAAAAAAAAAGGTTCGATGAACCCCACGGCGATGGGGGACTTTTAGTGATACAACGAACCCTATTTCCAAGTCTTCAGACGTACATAAAACATATGTATACATATTATTATACATTATTTAATTCTTATGGATACCTCTTTAAATGAGTAAGGGATCCTCGGTCCATATAATAATAATAACACGAGAAGGAAAATGGAATTGAATATTTCATGTGGATGAATGAGGGGGGATAGAGTACAATTCTGCGAGAATCTGGTTCTCAGCTTATGATTAAAGTTGCATGTACATGTTGTATCAAGTTCAATGATGTACTTCACGGCCCTTTGAACTTGAACTTTTCATTGATGAAGAATCCCTCAACTTAGGCAGCTCAATGATAATAGCTACTAGTGATATTATTATTATTATATGTATGTATTATACGTCTTCTTTTTGGTACTCGCCTTTTCCACAATATACAACAAGAAATATACATACTTGATAATTACAACGTATTTTTTTAATTTTCTCGCAACACGTGGAGATAAGCTAAGACATGTATATACTCAAGTATGTATGTAGAGTCAAAACTATTATTATTTAATTATATTGAAGAATAATGTATCGTTTGGCCTTAATGTTTTTAACAATTTTTTATTATTATTAAAATTAAAGGATCTTGCTCAAAGTGACTACAAGAAATCGATTCAATAATATACCATCAAAAAGGTTGGTTTTAATGTGAATGCGCAAGACAAAGAAGGAACTAGGTACAAAATAATAACATGTACAGTACACGAGGATTTTTCTTTCTCTCTTTTTCAAGTGAACCGCATATTATATACAATGCTTTTTCTCCTTCAAAGGAAGAAAAATACGAACATTTTAGTATGTATTTTTTGATCGATCAGCAACCGTCGTCTGGAGCCAGATGTTACACATATATGTATATATGTTATACACACTCTTAAAATATTGGACTTTTATAATGTACATAGAGGAAGAGACAGCGCTTTAAGTCATCAAGTATCCGGTGTTTTTTTTTGTTTTTTTGTTTAACTTTCTTAACATTTGATGCATCACCAATAAGATTAATTATTATTATTATTATTATTGCTTCAACTCTTTCTGAGTTGTTTTTTTGCAATTCTAATGCTACAACAATTCAATATGACGTATCTAAAAAATGTCCTTACTCTTCTAAAAGGTTTTGTCTTACATATAATAATTGATGACTATAGAGTTAACTACACATAATATCAATATGACGTGAAGAAGTTATTCTGAAGCTTCAGCAAGAGCAGGGTAATTTTCCAAGGTTACTTCTTCCTTAAAAAAAAATTCTTAGGGGAGATATTTTTTTTATTATAAATATTCTTTGAATGGGCAATTCTAGAAGGGAAAACAACATTCCAGGAGACAAACAATTGCGATTCAAACCTTCCTTTATTGGTATAAACATACTGTGTGCATATACATACATATATTATATTAACTTAATATACGCATGTGTATAGTATTTCAATTAATTCTGAAACTACCATAGCCGTCATTTTGTGGACTCAAGTGTTGTGCTCCAATGGAGGTTAATATTTGATTTCTCATATTTTTATGTCTGAAGAGACAATTAAGTTTCCAGTAGATATCTTTGTTTTAGTACTTTTAATAATTTATATGAATAAAGATTTTGTCAAAACGTTTGTGTATTAATTTTAATATTAGAGCAATAAGTTATCTATACAAGGCAAAATTAAGAAAATATTTTTCCATGGCAATAGTTGCAATCTCAAGCATATAGCTATTATGACATAGGAATATAATTCTCCCTTCAGAATGAACATAATATGTATATCTAGGTAGATTTAGACACAACTATATAATGGTTAAGAATTTCTATTAAACTATAATTCAAAGGTGAAGTTCCCCTATCAGACATGCAGTACGCTAGTGGAATTTATATTACTATTAAATCCTGATATATCACATAGTAAAAAGCTAATTCTACTGGGGTTCTACTTTTTTTTTTTAGCAGTAGACAATTCAAAGGCTTTACTTATGTAATTGATCAAATCTGGATACATTCTGGGAGAAAATATAGAGTTCTTTTTTGGTATCAAATGATTTAGTTTTATGTGCAGAGTACCTCATTGAGTACTTTATATTTATACTCCTACTGATTATATCCCTGTGAAGCAGTCTGCAATTATAGGGGTTTGTTCAGTGTGTGAATGATATATTCTGCGACGTGTCTGGTTGGATCAAAGAGAATTAGGAAAATACTATGTTATAAATCTACTCTAACAAAGTAATTAGCCGGTAGAATTTTTAAAAAATCATCAAAATGAATGGTTTAGTAATTTAAACTAAAATGGAATGAATGAATTTGTATAGTCATTATAATTACGTGAGGCATTGTATCAGACAAAATGTATTTAATCACAATATTATATGAAAGTATAAATAATAAATAAATCGATATATTATATTGAAATGAGTTTGGAATGGATAATCATGATAAAAATAAGTACAAATTTCATTGGCTGACTCAGAGCATCTGCTTTTTTATATGTATCTATATTGATTTAATATAATATCACAATATATTGCTGTTTATGCCATGTTAGAAAAAATAAGTTCCTCTTTCGACTTAAATCTATCTATATAAATATATCATGTATTTCCAAGATATTATACATTAAAGGACTGGATAACAGCATCATGAACCATGGCCCATAGATCTGATGACTGCTACAAAGTCAACTAAACTCCATAATATAATATTATTATGTAGGTTTGAATTCTTTGTAGCCTGAATATTGATTAGTATAGTTAGTTATTCACACAATTATGAGTTATAACTTATAATTGTACAAATGTCCAATTAATTATTGTTATCTCCTGATAAATACAATCATAAATAATATGTATATTAACTCCCATGGCTAGAATTTGTAGCCCCACGCCTAAATCAGAGAAGGGTAAATAAAAATACCTTTCAAAGGAACTAATAAAAAGAATTGGGAAAAAACAATAAACAGAGGGATTTGCTAGGTAACAATAATGAAAAATGAGGACTCTATCCATGGGAGCCGGAAAAGGGAGGGGGCCATTTGCCCTCCTTCCCCTCCCCCCGACTACTTTTTGAAAAACAATACCAGTGATGGAAAGTTGCGTGATGATTGTATTATTAATTTATGACGTCATTTTGGTAAAAACTGATCTTCCGGCAAAATATTATGGCACATATTATGTGAACCGGTTATAGCACCCGGCTCAATCAGAAACTTTATGGACTTGAATCCATATCTGGACTAATTTTAATCGAAGGTTATATCAAAGTTTGACCAATGGATCTCTTTTGTTCAGAAATGCCCTTTTTTATGTCTTACTCGGGTACTTTTGTATAATTTCATGACATGCTCGGTTGTTTGTGAGGCCAAAAAAGTAACAAGATTGAAAATCGATCATTTCCATTAATTACTTATACACCTGCAAAGTATTAGATCCAGTTTGATTAAATATAATTAATTATCTAATGTGGGAATGTTAGTCCAAGTACTTTGCGATTTTGGAGTGAAGTGTTCGAAATTCAAGGCTGTTAAGAATCTCTGTACTTTCCTATAAATTAAAAAAACAAAAATAATATATTTTCCTGTCATAAATTTATCTCCTGACCTCATCATACAATAACCATAAATAATAGCCATATAGCATACCCACTAAACATGAATTTATCATCGTTGGGTGAGATGGGTAGGGAAATCTTGCATAAACTTTATAAGCAAGAACAAAGAAAAGTGTCATTAGTTTATATGTGGACTAAAAATATGAGCATCAAATGATACCACTATAAATACGATTACATACATTTAAAAAAATCGAGTTTCAGAAAAAAACCACACATTTTGTGAAATCAAGTTGTTGCAGATATCCGGTTTTGGCTATATTTAAAAGTTAATAAGGTTCAAAATAACATAATAATGTTGGCTCTTACAGTAACTTATATCTGCAAGACATTTCAGTATATGCTATCCAAACGAAAAACATATTATTTATCAAAACAAAACAAAAAAAAAATTATAATCATATTATTTAAATAGGGTGACCATTGTTTTTATTCACTTTGCCCAATATCAGTTTAACTTTAATAAATAAACATAAAATTTTGAGTAGCACTTCAAGGGGTATTTACTACAACAAAGACCTAACAACATAATAAAAATTTAATGTAATTCTTGTTCTTCTTAAAATAAGAGGACAACTTTGATCTTGTTTTTTTTTATTAAAAAAAAATAGTGTTTTGAATCTTTGTTCATCGAAAAAGTCCAGGCATTTCATGAATTTATAAAAGTTTACCCGGATGCAAGATAAAAAAAGAGGACGTGGCTGATGTTATGTCTTAATTGGGTTACAGATAAAAGAACGTCAGTAAACGAGAATCTAGGGAGACCGGGAGAAATCAAGGTAAAAAGTCGAGTTACTTGGGTATATTTACCGGACACTACCCCAACCAGTTAACATAATTATAATTAATCTGTAAAGCTACTGGCAAAAACTTTTTATAGTGAAATACTAAGTACATTATTGAGAAGATTTAGAGGGAAAGGATTTAGGATCCTATCGAATGTAAATGCTGCATAACATCTGGGCAAAGCAAGGCGGTTGGTGACCCTATATTACATGTTTTCAAATGATTCATTTTTTTTAAAGATTGCTGTCCCAGTTTAAAATTCCTTCCTAGCATCTTCCCTGTAAATATCCTCATGTTGAAAACTTGAACCGTTGATATCTCAAAAATAATAATATCCTACTAATTACATTTTGACTCCAGGCCTACAAAATTGGATGTGTACACCTTTTTTAAAAAGTAGCAGTAACTGGAAATTAAGATGATGTAAGTATAAAGTATTTGAATGCTTAAAAAAGGAAAATTTAGCAATTAAGACCAGAAGTCACCTACCAATATTTATTTTAAAAAAATGTATAATATCCAAACTCTTTGTTTTAATGAAGAAACAATTCTAGAACATAAAAAAGTATATTAACTATTGAAATAGATAACAGGAAACTATATAATAATTTAGTATAATATATATAAAATATGTAGGTTAGAAGCATGATTCCGATCACTGATGAAACTTTGCCAACATGTGAGATAAAAAGATATATAAATGTAAATATTTTCGATCTAATGCCTTAGTTCACTTAACATTTATGTAGCGTCTTCGCATTGCCTAATCAAATAAATGTAGTATTACACCAAGTTCATGAATTGACCAAATCAAATTTATAATCTAATTCACGTCATAAGGAAATATTATAATTCAATTACATATTTGGAAGGATACATATAAAGCACTATAGATCGAAAATAATTGTGCTCTTATTGTTACTTTATTTCAAGTATTGACGAAATTTTGCTAGCGATTAGAGTACATCATAGCTACATAATATGTGGAATACAAAATCTGGAAACTGTTTCGAAAAAAATACAATGCTAATAATTAATTAATTATTAGAATTTTGCAGATCATTTGAGAAATAGAAGTACGTCTAAATACAAGGTATCAATAACAATAATAGTAAAAAATAAAAATAAAACAATGACTAAAGGATGGATTCATAAGGATTGTTGTTCCCTTCGTAGGTGATATAAATAACTTCGTTCACATTATCCTCCTCCGCATTTTTGTTATCTTTATTCGTCATTATGTAGGCACTCTTTATGGCTTCACAAATCAAGTTGCTACCTTCTTTCTTTTGTTGATGATGTACCTTTGATGAATGTTTACTTAAATTGGAGCAATCAGAGAAAGATTTTCCACAAATCTGGCAAGTATACGGCTTCTCACCGTTATGGGTACGCAAATGTTTTTTAAGAGCCCAAGGCTCAGTGAAGGATTTTTTACAATGGGTACAATTAAAGGATTTATCCCCCTTGTGCCTCATCATGTGATACTTCCATGTACTTTGATGAAGAAATGCCTTATCGCAGAGTTCACACTTCCATGGCTTTTCACCTAATAAAAAAATAATAAATATAATTAATGAATAGTTACAAAATTCATTGAATTCCCTCTCTGACCCTTGTGACGTTTCTCATGAAGTTTGTGCTGAGAAGACGTTTTAAAACTTGCAGCACAATAGCTACAAGAAAACGGTTTCTCTCCTGTATGAATTCGCAAATGTTCCTGCAGATTTCCTTTACGACTAAATGACTTGGAACAAAACTGACATTTAAAGACTCTTGAATCTAAAGGAAGAAGAATAAAAGCAAAACATGACAGCGATTCATAATTATAATATAAATTGAATAAGATTTTTGCCTACCTCCATGTAGTTTAATATGTTGCATCAATGAAGACTTGTATCCAAATTGTTTTCCACATTTTTCACAGGAAAAGTTCTTTCCATTGCTACTATTGTGTGAAGCAAGATGCAACTAATTTATGGGGCAATCTCATTAAATTATTAGTTTTTTGATATAAACTATGGAAGGTGTCACATACCTCAAGAGTTTCTTGCGATTCAAAAGAAATATCACATAACTTACAAGGAAACTCATTTTTGTCAGCACATGGACGCTGATTTTCTATGTATGAACTACTACACAAGCTATATTCCTGATTGTAGAAGGATTCCTCAACAACATCGAGTAATTGTTCGTCTAAACTCTTTGCACCTTAAAATAGAATCGTAGATGATTTAAAAAAAAATGGTACATCCTGATTTTCACACCTCTACATAACAACATTAGTTCATTGTAATAATTAATTATTATTTGCTATGAATAGATTAGACTGGCTAGAATTATAATTATAGTTATATATATTGGCTGAATAAAACAACAAGGATCGATTGTAATGTCACATAGTATTTAATAGAGAACATGGTCGTATATGTATAGAGCATATAAATATCAATCATTACAATCAATAGGAATATATTTTTGAGTTTTGATTTAACATGAATATAATTAAAAGCAATGAATATCAGAGTGTAAAGGCGTCAATAATTAGCTCGAAATAATATCTATATTGGTATGTCTTAAATATACAAATACATATTTTTTTATACATTCCAACATATTATGCAAGTATCATAATAACAATCATCCTTGCTCTTGAAACAGAACCAAATTCGGAACATCCATAGATAGGGACGACAGAGAAATCGTAGTGGACAATTGTGTAGTATTTTGTAGCTCTGGATGAGAAATTTGTGTGCCAGGCTGTATAATGCTACCTCCAACATGGGCACTACTACTCTGAGGAGCTCTCCTCTTTTTTGCTTCCTTCAACTCCTGAAGCTTTCGCCTTATGGTCATTCGAGACATTTTTCTTTCTCGTGACTCGTTAAACAGTTTCCAAATTGTAAAAATATTTGCTTTTTTATTCAATTTAATTATAAAATTCAATCTATCAGTATCACTGTCAGTCCAGACTCTTGGCCTCCCACTTCGTGCCTTGTTGTCAACATTACCAGACGCTAAATATTTCTTGACAATGCTGACAATTGTTGTTCTCGGAATTGGTATTCGTTTAGCAATTTGAGTAGCTGTCATTCCAGCTTCAGTCATGCCAACAATTCGATTCTTCAGTGACAAGGAAAGCTCATGAGACTTTCGACCTTTTTTAATATTAGCTATAATTGAAAATAAGATTACAACTTATGTACCTCTTTCTTGTTCATTTAATAATGATAAGCATATCTAACTAATTTGTAAATTTCTATTCATCTCAAAATATCGTATTTCATTTTTATATTAATAATTGTCATCCATTGGGACAGTATGGAATATAAAAGAATCGGCCTTATAAGACAAAAAAACTAAAAGCTTATCACAGTATTTAAGAATTCAATTAATCCAAAAACTTTGATGAAAATATATGTGTACAAGGATAAAATATGGTATTCATCACCCAATCATTCGAACAAAATCAATAAGCTTTATCTAAATATAGCCATTGAAAGTATTGAAGATTTGCTTCAATTAGAGCTCAAATCATATAAAGATATAGATAGTTGCATTTTATACTCTGATTTCACTAAAGACAAGTAATTATTATTCATACTTAAGGTACATTTGATACCGGCTGATAAATAGCACAAAATCATTTTGACGTTAAGACTATATTTCTTATCTTGTAGAGAGTCTGACACTTAAATGACTATACATAATGAATGTGTAAAATGAGTGATCTCACCTGGAGTAATGGGAAAGTCACAAGGATCTTTAACTTCTTGGATCGTAGAGTTTGAAGATATTTCCTCCAGTCTATTTTCTTCGTCCACATCATCTGATGGAACAACAAGTGTCATCGTTGAATGATTTTCAACTTTCAAATGATTTTCAATTTCTTCTGCGTTTGGAAATCGAAGTCTACATGAGGGTTCTAGACATTCAAACCTCATAGAAGCATCTTCAAAATTATCTTCTTGCTTTATACTTTCAGAATCTAAGACATTTTCATCTTCAAAGTCTGGTAAATCTGAAAAGTCTGGATTTTTTTTTTTTTTTTTACAAAATATATCCTGATGGAACATGAATATGTGGAATACCTTCTCTCTTTTTGGGCTTCCTTATGGTCCCTGAGGGATATTTTTTCTCAAAGAGGGAGTGTTTTTTACCATTCCAATTATACTTTTTTTTAGGTCCTAAAATCTCTGTTAATAATTTGACTTGCCCCTGATTTAACTTTTCAAAGAATTCAGATACGAGTCCAATGGCTGTCACGCATCTTTGGCACACAACTTTGGGCATTGAACTGCTCTCCGTAACCTTGTTTTGCATGTTAAGAATGAAAATATACTAATGGAAGGGACAAAGCTCCTTGATGAGTAACTTACGGTGAGAGGTAGAAAAAAGCTGATTTTATGTCTAAGATCCTTGGAGGACTCCAGATAGAGAGAACAGAAGGTTTGTGTGTCTTGTGCACAAATCCGACAAAGTGTGGATTCACTCAGACTACCCATTTTGAGTTAAAGGCAAGAGGTGCTAATGAGTTAAATAATAACCACTACTAACTAACTATGCAAGAGTTAGATGATCCTACATTAAACATGGACATCTCATTTCGAATAGAATCAAAATTAAGTTAGCCGTCATAAGAAACAGAATAAAAGAATCAAACACATTGAAATAATGGGGGCTACGAAGGAGCTTTGAGTCAGTGTTATAGACTATAGACTTAGTAGATTTCGTGCTACAACATAGAAGATGTTTTTGACTAGAGACTAACATGAAAAGAGAAGAAAAATATGTTGGGAATTAGAAGAGGGAGCTGAATATTTTGAAGTTGTAAATACAAAATAAGGAGAGGACGAAATACAGAGGAGTAGCTATATATATATAGCTACTCCTCTGTGTTTCACTATATAGTGAGAGGAGAGGGAGCAAAGTTACATATAAAACAAAGTGGTGAAACGAGCATATTGGCATGGAGATATTTGTTTGGCCAGGAGACAACTTTTTTTTCTGTAAGATGTCGCTTACCAAGTACACATAAGTATATTATATAATATATTCTTATAGCAGAATTCACCTTGTTCTTATTAAAGTAACAAAGTAAGTTCATGGAGCTTTCGTAGTTAGTTATAGATTATTTTATGAAACCCTCAGCACCCCTAGCGTTCAAACAAAATATCTTTCGGCCAGATAAGTTTTTATGAAAATGAATCACATCGTCGTCAGTTCACCACTTTGTTCCATAGACTTGAAAGGGAGTAGCTTCTTTTTAGCTCTAGCTATGGGCGTCTCTATGTTTCACTCTGGACTGCCTTTTGAAGGGAAAAACATACGCCGGTTCCAAACAGAGTCCTAGTTCTTGACGTCATACATGTTTTAGTTGTGTAAAAGAGTTCTAAATCGTGGCTCACGAACGTGATTACTGTGAATTTGAATAGGATAGCATGGAAGTGCTGTGCCCCAGGATGCCAACAGAGCTATCACTATACCCCCAAGAACCTTAGCATATGCTTGCACAGATTTTGAGGCATCAATGTGTCCCCAATCAAGAGCTTCAATCAAAATGGGAGAGGGCCCTTCCTAACATAGATCAAAAGTTGAGAAAAAACTAAGAGATCATCTAGAGTCTATATAGAGTCCAACTCGAAAATGAGGGTCAAGAGTCCATGGAGGTTGATATGTTTATGAAAGAAGAGGTTAGAACACCACAAGAGCTATATGATCATTTGTCACAGGAGATACTACCATCAGGATTTACTCTCCTCAAGTCTCCCAAACTGTCCCTTGTCAATGTTGAACCTAATGAGGACAAGAGCCTTGAAATTGAAGACAATCTCATCTTCAAAGTTTTTCAAGGACATAACATGATCAGCAATAGTCAGGTATTCCATTGCCTATGCACAAAATCACAGGATAAGATCAAAACAGTGACACAAGTAATCAATACAACTGCATATCTAGGATCGAGGGAGGAGTTGACCAAAGATAAGACGCATGAAGTCATCATGAATTTGTTACGATGACTACCAGAATCCCCAGACTTGGAGCCAACTGAATCATGAAGGCTATTTTTCATTATTGAACAGATGACACTACTCCTCAAGAACCCCAAAGTAAGGAGAGATTCTCCTGGCTGTCTCTCTGTTGTTTGCCTGTCGCAAAATGTGAGCACATCCCTATATGAGCAAATCTTCAGGCTAAATGCTCTTAAGGTTCCCGGTCCCAAGTATCTCTAGAGTTTCGTCAACTGCAATAACTTTAGAGACAGGACTGCCTACGTCGAAATGAAAATATATTAGAGCAAGGATCAAAGACCTAAAATGCAGGGAACACAATATCACTCATGATTAACGAGGTCTACTAAGTGCAAAGAGTTCAGTTTGTAAGAGGTAACTAAAACGGTTCACACATTCATGATCAAGTCAGTTGAATGAAGTTACATGGATGTGGTGACACTCATTCCAGCCGCAAAAATGAACACACAGTTTATCTACAGTCGATATACTCCAATCATGAAAACCATTCATCAAATTGGGGCCATTAGGAACACAACAGGAATTTCTACTAAAATTCTTTGTGGTGGTGAGCTGCAGACCTCAATACGTCACCCACACAACAGCACCAAGAAGGTACGCCTCCTTTTTGACCTTGTCTTCAACTTCAAGAACATTTACAATTGTTTCTAGAGGCAAGAGTACCCTGGACCGTCTTGGTGGCAAATAATCATATTCACCTAAATTTCCCACACATTAAAGAGATCCACCCCAAATAGTCGACATTCAAAGTGAAGGCAGGAAACAAGTTCCCTCCCTCCAACAGCCTATTGAGAAGACGAATATGAAACTGGCTGACTCAGTTTTCATGAATTATCAATTCGTGCTCTCAAGTTCTACTCAAATGAAAAGCCAATATTCATGGATACAGCTGAGTTTTTATGCACCTTGTGGAACACCCTGAATATCCAAATTGGATCCAGTTGGACTGAGGAAAAAACATAAAATCAAAAAACCAATTACTGAAGAAAACAAGCTTGGTCTTTACTTCCAAAAGGAGTTTGCTGACTTCTTCACCGTCTGGGAAGAGAATTGTGAGGGGCCTGACTACTCAAACTTTTCAAATAGCCAAACACTGACTGCAGCAGATCTTACCGAGTACTTGCTAGACGGAGTAGAGATAGAATTAATCGTCACCTTGCTGGCCATGTTCCAGTCTGACAATATAGAGGAAGGATTTTGCTGGTACAGACAACTCAGTGAAGCAAACTACTACATCACTATCCGCCAAATTCTGGAGGCAGAAAAGAAAATAAGAATAAAGTCTCTTTTGAAATTTAATTGCTTAAACATATCAGAGATTAAGGAAGTGTTGGCTGATGCTGAAATCATCCTCACAGATTGGCAGTCTTTAAATCTTGAGACGATTACTACCACAGGTGAAAGCAGTGCACTGTACTTTGTTGCAAGGTATATTTCCTTTTCCCTTAGGAAGAAATTCAAATGTAAATCATGTAGATCATTTCTGGCTGTTGACGACTTTCCACATGACAGTGGTATTAGGCTTGTAGTTGTAGCAGAATCTGAAGAGGGACAAGTTGAATCATCTGTAACTATCATACTATCCATCATATTTTGAATCATATTATAACATAGATATTAATGAAATATATTTTTGTTGATGAAAAGTAATGTGTAATATTACATCTTTCACTTAGTATATGCCTAGAAAAAATAAATGGAGTTTATGAATTGTTTACAACACTATCAGTTTCACGCCTCTGTTTGGAGTACTCGTTTTTAAGTACACCGTCCATGCGAAGCATAGAGACGTTCTTGTTCTAGCTATGTTTCATTCATGTAATGATTATTATATGAATTCCAATATTAGTATGTTATGGATCTGATATATACAACCTTATTTGAACTTCTTGGTGATGAATAACGTCACACTATTCAATAAATTATTATTTTTTTATAATATTTTTTTATCTGTTCGAAAGTTGATTCAAAGTCCAGTTCATTTTTTACGGAAAAATAAATATTATGTACATAATATCTGAGGGGAATGAGCTATGCCTGCTATTGACTATGTAAATAGCCTGGAATGACCTGTATATTCAGATTAAAATGTTGATGTTCATACGCTTAAATATTGTATGTATCTCAAGATTTTTGATTTTAATTTCAAGCTATATTTAAAAAACGAATGTATTTTAATATTTTCTGTAGTATATAAATGATATATATAAAGAAACAAACTATTTAAATTAACTTTACAATAGATCTTTCCTTTGTTGGTGATGTACCTTTGACGAATGTTTACATAAATAGGAGCAATCAAAGAAACAATTTCTACAAACCTGTCAAGTTTACGGCTTTTCACTATTATGGGTACGCAAATGTTTTTTTAGAGCCCAAGGCTCAGTGAAGGCTTTTTTACAATGGGTACAATTAAAGGATTTATCCCCCTTATGCTTCATCATGTGACATTTCCATGTACTTAGATGAAGAAATGCCTTATCGCAGAGTTCACACTTCCATGGCTCTTCACCTAATAAAAAATAATAAATATAATTAATGAAGAATTACAAAATTCATGGAATTCCCTCTCTGACCCTTGTGACGTTTCTCATGAAGTATGTGTTGAGAAGACGTTTTAAAACTTGCAGCACAATAGCTACAAGAAAATGGTTTCTCTCCAGTATGAATTCGGGAATGCTCCTGTAGATTTTCTTTACGACTAAATGACTTAGAACAAAACTGACATTTTAGGACTCTTGAATCTAAAGGAAGAAGAAGAAAAGCAAAACATGACTGCAATTCATAATTATAATATAATTAATAGAATAAGATTTTTACCTACCTCCATGTAGTTTAATATGTTGCATCAATGAAGACTTGTATCCAAATTGTTTCCCACACTTTTCACAGGTAAAGTTCTTTCCATTGCTACTATTGTGTGAAGCAAGATGCAACTAATTTATGGGGCAATCTCATTAAATTATTAGTTTTTTGATATAGACTATGGAAGGTGTTACGTACCTCTAGAGTTTCTTGCGATTCAAAAGAAATATCACATAACTTACAGGGAAACTCTTTTTTGTCAGCACATGGACGCTGATTTTCTAAATATGAACTATTACACAAGCTACGTTCCTGATTTTGGGAGGATCCATCAACAACATCGAGTAATTTTTCGTCTAAACTCTTTGCACCTTAAAATAGAATCGTAGATGATTTTAAAAAAAATGGTACATCCCGACTTTCAAACCTCTACATATCAACATTTGTTCATTGTAATAATTAATTATTATTTGGTATGAATAGATTGGACTCGCAAGAATTATAATTATAGTTATGTATATTATCTTAATAACCAGTCCTATTTCGGTCAAAAAAAAATTAGAGAGACTGCAGTCCTTCCAATCCAATCCTGATTAATTTCATCAGCCCTAGGACCGGTCGTGGTCATCAATTTAATAGGAACACAAAAACAAGTATCAATATTCGTGCATACGACTCTGTTTCGAGAAGGAATAAAATGTAACCGATTCAATAATATTATGTCATCTATTCCTGAATTCCTCTAATATTTGATCCACTCTATTGCCTACAAAGTTGACTATAGAGTATTCAGTATTCTTAGTTTCTCACTTCGAATTCTAATTTTAATCCAGGGATCGTATGGAATCTCTACTAAGGCGCTTCAACACATCACGTTGGGGGTATTATGCATAATATTTCTAAAGATGTGCTACAAATTTTATGGTGTCAGCTGAACGGTAGTACTTGATCCCGGACTTAAGTGATTGTTTATGGACTCGGACTTGAAGTCATGTGATCCCCTAGTTTCTTAGAACTGCTGTCATTTGGACATAGAATGGAATTAACCCTGTTACTACTTAATAATATTTTATATAACTTTAATCATGGGTATTACGTATTTTCTTCATTCAAACTCGTGATCCTCTTCAAGATTTACAAAATTGAGCAAATATGGATAATGAATAATAAAATTCACAACAATATGTTATCTCTTATGCAAACGATTCTTAAGTTATACATCGATTATAACCCAAATTTTTATTTAAACATGACGAATAATATCCTTTCTACCTAAGCCGATATTTTCATTATGTTTCACTGGAACAAATATAATATCCACTACATACAATTGCTATTCTTATTTAAATGTATATACAAAAGAAAGTTCTATTTTTTAGAATAAATCTAAATATCATTATAAATTTAGCCCTTTATTTATCAGAAATATAGCTCATGTTCACAATAGTTTTTCAAAGTGACATAAGTTTATTTTTTTTATCCACTCCATTACAATTTTAAAAAATGTCAAAAATAATTGGAAACAATATATCCCTCAGTCTGTGTTTGATACAACTTTCTGGTTGTTGTTATATGTATGTAATACAAGATGATTTAACTCTTTGTCACGTTTTATGAGTTTTCGTACAAACCATGTTGTTATTCTATAGTTTGCGACACTCATCCCTTTGTTCAAGCTCATCACCATTTATATCATGAAAGGTTTGCAGATATATCATTAGTGTCCTTAAAAACCTCCAACAGAATTATCAAATATGGAATTTAAGTAACACATCTTAGGCCTTTAATAACTTTTACCTATTGAGATTAATTAAGTTCATCCAATAAATTAATTATGAACGACTTTTGATGGGATTTAATCGTCCCAATTCATTAAGACATCCGTTACATCATGCAACTTTAAGTTACTAACATATATCAACAGAATTAGGTTCAATATCATTGAAATATGCAAAGACACTCATATTGCAAAAAGAACATCCAAGATTTGGGAATATATAACGAAAAATAAAGTCAAATTTGCTTGCAAATACTGTACTTTATTATAAGTTTGCAACCCTCCCAATTGTCAGACACTTAAAAAAAGTATATGGTATCGATTTAGTAGTTGAGGCTTTCAAAAACAAAAAAAGCTTAAGTATTTGTTCTTCCAAAAGAGTTCAAATTACCACAACTCTTTAAAAAAAAATGATGATAATAGATCTCATGCTGCTCAAAGCAATTGAGAAATCAGGATTCAGATAATTTGTCAATGGAATGGATCCCAGATACGTAATATAATACCCAACCTGTTCAATGAACAAAAAAATAAAATATGTACATCCGACTGCCCCGTTTTTGGGTCGATCCGTTATTTTAACTGCACCAAAGAATTTTCTGCTACCTATCGATAAAAAAATGAAAATGGGGTAGTTTTAGCCTTCAAAGGCCATTTTTGTTACCTCTCAATCCATTTGAAGTTTGAAAATGACCTTTTCTAACGAAAATTAGTTGTTTTCAAAGGACTTGAGAGGTCTGAATTTTAAAGCAATCAGGGCCAAATTTTTTCTAAACCTCCTTTGGGATCTAATTTTTCCATATAGTTTTGTGCCCTACAAGTTGGCTTATGATGGGCAAAAATTGATTTTTATAGTTTTTCTTTAAAAAACCATCCTAAAATTTTGAGTACAATTTTATTATATATAGTTATATATAATAAATTTGGTACATCTACACTGTGGGTAAATTTCAAGTCAAAATTAGCATTAATTGAAACTTGATGGCACATACTCCGGTTAATTTTATACATTTATTTGAAAAAATATTTTTTTCAGAACAATACAGAGCTCAGTATCGACTCATAATCAAAATAAATATTTTAGTCTAGTAATGTATCTAACTAAAATATTACTAACGATTTTAACTTAAATGACTTGGTGTCGCAATACAAGGAGAAGAATTATTATATTCATAATTTACTTATTATACACAAGATATTTATTGTAAATATTTTTTGGAATAGTGCAATTAATATTAATTAAATTAACATTTTAGGTGATTCAAAAGATTTCTGGGATCCTCATTCTTCAAGAAAATTAAAGATAATATATATATATTGTAGCCAATTGAAAGTATTGAAGATTTGCTTCAATTAGAGCTCAAATCATATAAAGATATAGATAGTTGCATTTTATACTCTGATTTCACTAAAGACAAGTAATTATTATTCATACTTAAGGTACATTTGATACCGGCTGATAAATAGCACAAAATCATTTTGACGTTAAGACTATATTTCTTATCTTGTAGAGAGTCTGACACTTAAATGACTATACATAATGAATGTGTAAAATGAGTGATCTCACCTGGAGTAATGGGAAAGTCACAAGGATCTTTAACTTCTTGGATCGTAGAGTTTGAAGATATTTCCTCCAGTCTATTTTCTTCGTCCACATCATCTGATGGAACAACAAGTGTCATCGTTGAATGATTTTCAACTTTCAAATGATTTTCAATTTCTTCTGCGTTTGGAAATCGAAGTCTACATGAGGGTTCTAGACATTCAAACCTCATAGAAGCATCTTCAAAATTATCTTCTTGCTTTATACTTTCAGAATCTAAGACATTTTCATCTTCAAAGTCTGGTAAATCTGAAAAGTCTGGATTTTTTTTTTTTTTTTACAAAATATATCCTGATGGAACATGAATATGTGGAATACCTTCTCTCTTTTTGGGCTTCCTTATGGTCCCTGAGGGATATTTTTTCTCAAAGAGGGAGTGTTTTTTACCATTCCAATTATACTTTTTTTTAGGTCCTAAAATCTCTGTTAATAATTTGACTTGCCCCTGATTTAACTTTTCAAAGAATTCAGATACGAGTCCAATGGCTGTCACGCATCTTTGGCACACAACTTTGGGCATTGAACTGCTCTCCGTAACCTTGTTTTGCATGTTAAGAATGAAAATATACTAATGGAAGGGACAAAGCTCCTTGATGAGTAACTTACGGTGAGAGGTAGAAAAAAGCTGATTTTATGTCTAAGATCCTTGGAGGACTCCAGATAGAGAGAACAGAAGGTTTGTGTGTCTTGTGCACAAATCCGACAAAGTGTGGATTCACTCAGACTACCCATTTTGAGTTAAAGGCAAGAGGTGCTAATGAGTTAACTAAGTTAACTAATAACCACTACTAATTAGTGATGTGTGGTTCGAACTATTCGTTCGAAAAGAACGAATCTTTTGTGCGAACGAACTGTACGAATCACTAAATGAATTGATTCGTTCTTTTCTCAGTTCAGTTGACTTCAGCCGAACTGCCGCGAGCATGCCTATTTGGAGTGAAACTGCCTTACTCACTCGTGAATCTTCGGCGAGCGACGCAACCAACATGCAAGGGGGGGGGGGACAGAAGGTATGGACTATGGTTTTAACTTTTAACATAACGATCGGAGAGATCGGTTAACGTTATCGTTAACCCAACTTCTACAATATGCGTATGCCTAATTAGACATAAATCAAAAGATCGAATCAATTCATTTAGTGATTTAGTGACTTGGTTTGATTTATTTCTAATTCCCCCCCCCCTCCCTTCTCCATGATGGTTGTATCGCTCATCTAAGATTCACGAGTGAGTAAGGGTGTTTCACTCCAACAGGCAGACTCGTTGCAGTTTAGCTGAACTCAACTGGACTAAGAGAAGTGAACAAATCATTTTAAGAAACTGATTCTAGTGATTCAGTTCAGTAAAAAGATCTATTGGTCTCATCACTACTACTGATTATACAAAAGTTAGAGGATCCTACTTAAAATATAGACTTTCATTAAATATAGTGAGACATAGCTTAATTTAAATAGATGAATGAAACTATAAACTAATCCTTCATTGAGTGATCATATATATAATGAGATATTTCAAATTCTTGTATATAAAATGATTGAAATCAATAGCTAATGCCAATGGACAAATTCATCAACTTTAGTAATAAATTCAATAACTTTTTTAAGCATTTTCATCAGGAAACCCTTGAAAGAAGATTAACTTGGGTTTTTAAGCGGAATACATGCAGTGAGTATATTTTTATTAGCTCAAAAATAAATATGACCTCAAAATAGAAGGGTTGCTTGAAATAAACACGTTGTATTGTTATTGTATGACAAGAATGATAAAATACTTTTGATATATAAGTGTAGTAACGTCTAATTAAATTGGCAACAAGAATTTTTCATCATTATGGGTTGCGTGATTACAATAATGCCTTTCCAGATGTAATAAAACTTATTGGCTAAATATTTTGAAGTAGTAAATACAAAATAAGGAGAGGACAAAATACAGAGGAGTAGCTATGCCTGTATAGTGAGAGGAGAGGGGAGGGAGCAAAGTTACTTATAAAACAAAGTGGTGAAACGCGCATATTGGGATGGAGATATTTGTTTGGCCAGGAGACAACTTTTTTCTCTGTAAGATGTCGCTTACCAAGTACACATAAGTATATTCTTTTTGCAGAATTCACCTTGTTCTTATTAAAGTAACAAAGTAAGTTCATGGAGGTTACGTAGTTAGTTATAGATTATTCTATGAAACCCTCAGCACCCCTAGCGAACAAAAAAGACATCTTTCAGCCAAGAAAATTTGTACGAAGATGGATCACATCGTCGTCAGTTCACCACTTTGTTCCCTACTTTTGAGAGGGAGTAGCTTCTTTTATGCTCATCCTATGTTTCATTTATGTAATGATGATATGAATTCCAATATTAGTATGTTATGGATCTGATATATACAACCTTATTCGAACTTCTTGGTGATGAATTATAACATCACACAGTTCAATAAATTAATTATTATTATTTTTATAATAATAATAATATCTGTTCGAAAGTTGAAGTTGATTCAATGTCCAATTTATTTATTACGGAAAAATTAATATTAGGTACATATTGTCTGAGGGGAATGAGCTATGTCAGCTATTTAACTATGTAAATAGCCTGGAATGACCTGTATATTCAGATTAAAATGTTGATGTTCATACGCTTAAATATTGTATGTATCTCAAGATTTTTGATTTTAATTTCAAGCTATATTTAAAAAACAAATGCATTTTAATATTTTCTGTAGTATATAAATGAGATTGAACGAAATATGTATATATTTATCTAAAAAAACAAATTATTTTATTATCTCTATTAATGATGGAGTCATTGGATTGACTTTTGAATAATTTTATTTGTTATGGTTATGATATTTTCCCCTAGCTACTCAATTCGTGTTTTGCGCAATGAATCTATTTATTACTAGTTATTGGTATAAATTACCATTATTTATTTAGTTTTTTTTTTTCTTTTTTAATATGAATATTCAAAGTATCTGTTTCATTATATTATAAATATAATTTACTAAGAGTGTGTAATATACGGCTCTAACTAAAAAACAAATATTAGGTCTATTTAATATATATATGAAATAAATTGGATGATAGTTCCGCACTGCATTGAACAGGCCCGTGCCATCAACAATCTTATTTCTTTTTTTTTTTTTTATTATTATTATTACTAAAGAATTATTACTTGAGGTTTTCTCCTCTTTATTTTGGTCGTTTTTCGTACTATTCTGACGCCATACTCGACTGACTCAGCTCTAAATCCTTAATTTTTTTGGTTTGTAAATCCATCCACATCAATGTGTTGGACTTTTTATTTTGCTTCCTTCCTTCCTGATTATATTTGTCATCAGTATTGTTTGAAAAGAGTCGCGAAGAGTTGAGTTCATGAGGAAGAAGCAAGGGACTCACTGACTGACTGACTCAGTAGTTAAAAAAAGTTAATGAAAATATACAACTAAGGAAAGACAATTCCAAAGTCAAAAAGGAATAGTCACTTGTTGTTGTTGTCGTTGTCGTCGTCGTCATCGTCGTCAAGGAACTTTCTTTGTTCTCCATCTCCGCTATCATCCATTCATGTAGTTAATCCCTTTCCTTTGTCTTTGTCCTCACGGACCGACCTCTGGCAACGAGTCCCTCCAACAAATTCAATGCCCTCCCCCCTCTTTTGTCCCTTGCTCCATATGCAATTCATTTCCAATTCTTTTATGTACTGCAATTGATGTATTCCAGGGAATCCTGGGATCCTTTTTTGCCCAAGGGCCCCATGAAACGTGTGCTATAGCCCAATGTATAATAATAACAAGGAGACCCTCCCATTTAGAGTTTCTTTTCTTTCTTATCCTCCTTAGTACTACTACGTTCTTAATATAACATTCCTCTCACACTTGTCTTTCCAGGTATTTCTCGGACTGAGTGAGGGAGTGAGTCGCGTTCTAAATTGCCTGTGGTCATTTCTATTTTTTTGAAAGAAAATTTTATTACTATCACGTATCACTTAGTTTTTTTTTAACACAAAATATGAATTCAGATCAAGAGTATATCGAGGAATACTCTGACTCTGGTAATGATTCTGAGAATGAAGTGGTGGACGATGATGACGATGAGGATCCGGATTTCGGTATGGAGTTTATTACATCTAATGTGTACTTTGTTGTCATTGTACTATTCATTTTTTTACATATACAGGTGAAGAAGGCGAGGGTGCATCAGGGTCGCACATTGGAGATCAATTAGGACTAGGTGATGATGAATATACGTATGACTGTCTTACAACTGAAAATATTGTATCTCATATGGTTAAAACTATCAAAGAAGTAAATTCTGTTATTCAGGTAATGATTATATTATATGTATTTGATCTTCCCCTCAACCCCATATTGTGATCTTTAGATCCCAGCAACTACTGTTCGCCTTCTGCTCAATCATTTTAAGTGGGATAAAGAAAAGCTGATGGAGAAGTATTATTCTGAGGATCAAGAAGCAATGTTTCAAGAAGCCAAAATTACCTCTCCCTTCAAGAAGATTACATTAGCAAAGCCTGGGAACACTGCTAGTAGTCATACTTGTGAATGTGAGATTTGTTATTTGACACTTCCAAGATCTGTAAGTGGTTTTTAAATACAAAAACTATGAATGTATTGAATTTTATGATTATTTATTTTTAGATGATGAATGGCTTAGATTGTGGTCATTTCTACTGTACATCTTGTTGGTCAGAGTATTTGACCACTAAGATTATGGATGAAGGGGCTAGTCAGATGATTCAGTGTCCAGGTAGCTGTGACATGCTAGTTGATGATCAAACTGTCATGAAACTTGTAACTGACCAACGAGTGAAGCTCAAGTATCAACACCTTATTACAAATAGTTACGTCCTGTGTAATAGATTTTTAAAATGGTGCCCGGCTGTGAATTGCACCAATGCAGTGCGCGTCAATCAAGTCGAAGCAAGACCAGTGAGATGTAGGTGCAGTCACGTCTTTTGCTTTGCCTGTATAGAATCCTGGCACGATCCAGTTCGTTGTCACCTGATTAAAAAATGGATTAAAAAATGTGATGATGATTCCGAGACTTCTCATTGGATATCCGCTAATACTAAGGTTTGCTCCTATAATACACACATAGAAGATGAGTCTTCATCTAAACCATTTAAAAAAAAATCTATTTAGGAATGTCCCAAATGTTTAGCGACAATTGAGAAGGACGGAGGCTGTAACCATATGATTTGTAAGAATCAATCCTGCAAAACAGAGTTTTGTTGGGTCTGTATGGGATCATGGGATCCTCATGGGAGTTCCTGGTATAGTTGTAACAGATATGACGAAGATGAAGCTAGAACTGCTCGTCAGGGCCAAGAAAAGTCACGTTATGCCCTTCAGCGCTATTTGTTTTATTGTAACAGATATATGAATCATCATCAGTCTCTTAAGTTTGAAAGCAAATTGTACTGTATGGTTAAGGTAAGAATGCTTCTGGGTTTTTTGACGCGTCTATGAGAAGTACTTTTAATTTTATGTTTTTGCTATGTAAAGCTAGGACTTTTTTTCAGGGAGTCTTATAAAAAGATAATTCAATACAATTTTAAAATACCATTACACTAGGGTAAAATGGATGAGATGCAACAACATAATATGTCTTGGATTGAAGTGCAATTCCTTCGTAAAGCAGTAGACATTCTATGTGAATGTCGTCGTACTTTAATGTATACGTACGTATTCGCGTTTTATTTAAAGAAAAACAATCAAAGTGAAATCTTTGAGGTAATATAAGTCCTTCCTATATCCTTAGCAAGAATAAAATCATAACTAATTTTCAGGATAATCAAAGAGATCTCGAGAAGTCAACTGAGGATTTGTCGGAATACTTAGAAAGAGATATTTCAGCTGAGAATTTGGTGGATATCAAACAGAAGGTTCAAGACAAATATAGGTATTTATTATTTTCATTCACCTTACTCTACATATTCTTGTACAATTCAATTCTTTGGATATCATTTCCTTAAAGATCTCCATTCATTTATTCGCAAAACGAATCCTCTCTGTCAACCTGCTGTATTTGTATCTATCTCCTTGTTAAAAAAAAGTATTGAGGGCAAAAAACTATAAAAATGTGAATATGAGTCAACTCCACATATTATTATTATTTTTTTTAAATTTTTGCTTGTTTGCTTTAACTGTCATAATATGACTCTGATATATATTATGTGAGTTTATGAGTCCAAAAGTTATAAATTCATATTATACTTATATCTAAATCTGATGTTAGAACTATATAATATGCCAAAATAATGACCAATCCCCGTATTACGATAGTTGAAAAGCTAAAAATAAATGAATATTTAGACAAAAGAACCAAAATAAAGGACCAGTTGTAATGAGGAGGAGGAGGTATCATTTATCAATAGTCATCTTTTTGAAGGTATACAACAGATATGTCTAAACATTTATATAGTTCTCCTAAGGATAATTAATTATATAATGGTCTTGACCACAACACTGCTTCACACTCCTCTTTTACAATTCTGAACCCCTGGTCCTAAGCCTCGTTTCCACCCTTTTTAGCTTTGCCTACTAAGTTTGGCGAACTTAGTTGCAAAGGATTTTCTTTATTTTGATGAACAAAATTAAACATTACATAATAAAAGAGGTTGCATGTGAAGAAGGGTTGGGTTGTTTTTGACAGAAAGGCAACATTTTTCTTTGAAAAAGCTCATTTTTCTTGTTGAAAAAAGAATGACTTTGAAGATCAAATTATTAAAAATCCTTCAAATTATGTCCTAGGATAATAAGAAAATAATCAATTACAAAACCTAACGCTTAAATACGTTGATTTTTAGACGTTTTAATGGACTTTCAAGTTTGTCATATCCTTGGAAGTATTATTATTTAGACCTTTTTTTCCTTTACTTTATGCCCTTGCATTTGAGACTTAAATCATATAGTAAAGATATTGATTAATTTATATTTATTTTGACTATACATATTGTTGAAGGAAAGTTAGGAGGATGATCCTTTTTGTTCTTTGAACTCAATACATGTACATATTATTTACTCTTTTTGTTTCAAAAGACTTTTTGTACGACTGAATCCATGAGTTAATTATAATTATTTACCTGAGTTACCTAAGATAATAAAATATTTTCTACCTTTCAGATATTGTGAAAGTAGACGCAAAGTACTTTTGGCTCACGTTCATGAAGGATACGAAAAAGATTGGTGGGAATATAACGAACCTGACTGTTAATATCCCTTACAAAAAAAAAAAAAAAAATTAAAAAAAATAAAAATTCTGTTCATAATAATTTCCCTCCTTAATTTTAGTGAAAATACAAAATATTTATTATATACAAATTAATCGTGCGATAATTATCTTATGGATTAATAAATTCCTAATATCCAAGCCGAGTTGAAATAATTGATTATTATTATTATTTTGTTATTTATTTCTTAAGGGTTAGACTTATCTCAAATTGTATCTTTAGTAATGACGACGACTATGGGTTGGGTAACAGTATATAAAGAAGTAAGGAATTTTAGTAATTTACATGATGTATACATATAATACTGTTGCAACAATGTGAAGCTATGATTTGGCAAATGATCAATAGTAATTTACATCATTATTACTTAGCTATTTGTAAATATGCAAAAAGAAGATTGTTCAATATATACATGTTCGGACATCAGCTAAGGATACTGTGTATCTCGGATACATAAGTACTTGTAAAAGTAAGTATCCAAATGCTTTAAATATATATATATTTGTTGTCAAAGAGCAGACTATAATTTGATAAAAAAAAATCTTTTATACTAATTAAAGAGTTATCATTCGATTTATTTATTCATTTATAATATAATTTTATTGGATAAAGTGTTTTTGAAAAAAAGAAAAAAAAAATTTTAAGGCACGGGTTTTCAAACTGTGGTGGGGGAAGGATTATAAAGGACCATTTTTGACAACATTTTAAATGGGTGGAGGGAAGTTTCCCATAGTTTGAATACCCTTGTTTTAGGGTATGAATCAAATTATTTGAACAGTCTTTATAGAAACCATATTTTTCCTTTAAACTAAATGAAAAATATGATGCGTTAAAGAGTAAATTTGCAATACTCCTTATCCTAAGTGGCTTGGAGAAAAACATTGAAAGAATTCATTTTTTTGGTCATTCTCTTTGCACAGAGTCTTTGGTTTTAGATGGTGATAGATTTATTGAGTCTTTATTATTCTCACTAATAATGGATTGACTTCTAACTATGCTATCAAAATTGTAGCTCTTTGGACCTAATAATGATAATATTACTGGTAAAAAAACAAGTCCATGAAACAAACCAAATGTAACAACTAGGAAAAACACTTTGAAAAAAGTAATAAAAACGTGGGATGAGGAGCCAGAGAGGAGACAAAATGCCAAAAAGGTAGATATCCCTCCATTCATAACAGCTGGACCTATATTAGTCAATGCTTTTACAGTTCTTTGATCTCTAGATCCATCAGTCTCAATTAAGAAGCGATGCGCAACATGAGTTGAATAGTCGACGCAAAGTCCGATCGATATGATAAGTAAATTACAGCTGACTGTATCAATAGTAAGACCCCAAAAGTGCATGAGTCCAGAGACGTCTAGTACTGTCAACATGACAGCAAATAAGACTAAAAATGATGCTACAAAATTACTGATAACAAACAAAGTCATGATAAAAACTGCTACCAAAGCAAATATTATGTTCTTGTATAGTTCATAACCAATTATCTCATCTGTTTCCCACATGGAATAGGCTTGACTCATGGGGAATATCCGTCCTCCAGATGTAAGATTTGCAGAATTGAGGACATCTTTTATGCGATTCATGGCTGAGATCTTTACTTTTGAGTCGGATTCAAGGACTTTGTAATTGAAGTTAAAGTACCAAATGCTTTCATTCGAGTTAAAGAAATCTGCAGAGCTTTTGCCACAGTCAAAATCTGCAGTTCCATTTACTGTCAAAAAATTTCGTTTATACTGGAACCCCATTGGACTATGAAGGAACTGAGTGATGCGTTCGTATAATGTCCCTTCAGCAAGTCCATGGGTATCAATATATTTGATGTAATTAGTAGTCCAAGAATGAACGGAGTCAATGATGTCCCTTTGTTTCTCGATCTCTCGAATAATTCTTTGAAGCTCCATGAGATCAACTGATAAATCGACTTTGTATACATATACATTAACAAAAAAGCCACCCTTATCGGAGAACCACTTTGAATTAGCTTCAAACCAATCGGATAAATAGGTATGGGGAGGGATAAACCAAGTTGGATCAAACTTTTGTTCAATTAAGTAGTTCCCATATGCTCCAAGGGATGTAAAACCCAGTGTGATTAAGATAATTATGAACTTAATGGGTTTAAATCTAAGATAGGATGCGTAAAATCTAAACATTCTTGACATTATTGATAAAGACTCCTCTTCGTGGATCTCCTCCATAGTTTCATCCGTACTTTTCTTCTTTTTTTTAACTTTGATACAAGGACAACATCCATTTCGTCCAGATGATATCCTCTTTTCATCAAATACCATCCATGCAACAAAGAAAGTAACTTGAAAATAGTAAATAGCGGCAATTCCAACTGCAGAAAAGATACAGAAACTTCTTAAGGCAGGAAGCTCTGATGTACCACCTATTCCAAATGCAACTATATCTGTCAAAGAAGTCACAGTTATTGCCACTCCAGCGTGACGCATTGTATAACCAAATTTTTCAACCGAGGAACAGGCTTTTTCATAAGGATTGAGAGTATTCCAACATTGAATGATGATAAACATGTCATCAATTCCAATACCTAAATTTAATCAGGATTATATATAGTCAAATTTCTATGAGAAGTGATTCTCAATATTTGTATGTACCTAAAAGTAGAAAGGGTAAAATACTATGCATTGGTGACCAGAAAAAACCCATGGCAGAACAAATGCCAATAGAAAAAACAATTCCAAATACAACACTGATAATTCCAGCTATTGCTAAATATACTCTCACTCCAACCCAGTCAAATTTTCCCAACATGAAGAGAACATAGAAAAACACTATTGAATATCCTATACCAAGTATCTTGACATCACCTGGAAATAATAATATCCATTTGTTAAATAGCACAATTAAATTTAATTGATACAAATAATTTTACCAAGAATGGTTGGCCCGGCAATATCGAAGAAGCTCCTTGATACATGAGGAGAAATCTTCAGACCTTCGGGTAGATCAGTATCGTTGAGTAAAATATCCAACATTTCTTTTTCAAATTCCATGGTTTGTTTATCAACGATCACACCTTGCCCCTCAACTGGAGACTTTCTAGCCTCGGCAACATTCATTTTTAGAAACCAAAACATTCGTGTTGCTTTTGCTCCAACTATTTCCTTAGTGATCGGATCCCTCGTCACACCGCCCAGCATGTGAGTAAAATTCTTCTTAATAAGAAAGATGCCAGATGTATTTTTGTTATTTATGGTACTCAAAATATCACTCATTGATAAAGATTGGAGTCGTTTCTCTGTGGATCCATACTCCCCATTATCTCCCCAAAGCTCCAAAATACTTGATTCGAAGCAAGTTTCCTCCATACTCTCAACAATATTACAATAAGGCTCAGGATATGCCTCAACACTCAGTCTTTCAGGATAAGAAAACTCATCCTCCTCAAATCCAGAATTCTCTTCCTCCTCCTCCATTTCATTCTCAAAACTGTCACTAAAAAAGTTGCTTTCGTAGTCATTCGAAAAGAAATCATTACTATCTCTTCTACGTCTCCGTCTTTTTCCAAATATAAAGCTAAAGAAATTAGGTGTTTTAACCACCGGCATTTTAGCACATTTGCTTCGAAGGGTATCTCCATAAATTGTTTTGATTTTCGATATTTTCTTTCTCATTTGAAACATGGTGTGAATAGCAGCAGGATCTAGAACATTATCCGCTTCAACGATTACATTTGCAAAACGGAAATCTGAAGGGAAATATTCATGCAGAAACTCATGATTTAATCGCGAGGGCGTTTTGTCAGAAGCCCAGAGCTTTATTCGACGCTCCTCTTTTCTGTAATATGGAAATCCAGCGAAGGAGGCAAGTAGGAACGAAAAACAAAGGCATATAACTAAGACTGGATGCTTTCCAATGAATCTTCCATGCCATTGAAAATAGGATTCTAATCCTCTCACAATGCAGTTTGTATGACATTTGCATTTTGAGGATTTGGTGCCCTGCCTTGGAAGATATAGATGTATATAATTTTATTAGAGTTTCATATAAATATAAAAAAAGGAGGGAGGAACCATTAAATGAGCTCTTACCTCTCAACGGCGCTACAATGATGATTTGCTACTGAGGGTTGAAGGAAAGGTTGTGATGTTGCTGTACTTGAAGGATCCGTATTGGAATAAATACTATTGGGTCGAGGGATCATTCTGTAAAGAAATAATGGTGTAAGGTAAGTTGAAACACTACTCTATGTACAACTGATATCTTTTTATTTAAAAAAAAACAACGTTTTCCTCTAAAATGAATGAGAATAGATCGAATAATAAATCCTATTCCTAATTGTGAAGTTTCACGGTAGTACCCCTCCTCTTTTGCGCATGAAAAGATATCTTGAATAATAATATGTAATATCTAATAAGTAATATATATATATATATATCATACACAATGCTTGCTTCTTCCACTTTATATGTACATACATACTTCAATAGGGGTTGTGTAATTTAAGATTATTTTCAATTATAACAAATAATAATAATAATAATGATAATATACTACATAAATTGAGCCCTTGTGAAAAGAATACAAATTGACGGATCGTATCAAAATCCCAAAATACTATTAATAGGAATGATAATAAGCATAAAATGACATGAACATTCTCATATGAGAACTACAATCAAATGTAAGTTTACATACATATTAATATTCTGAGTGTATTTTCTCCATGGATGTAATACTAGAGCATTGGATAATCCTGGTTTTTTTATTAGCTCACTATGAGACAAGGAGATTCTGTGCCGTCACACACTGAGTTAACATTATGTTATTATAAATTATGTATATTTTATAATACTATGTTGGGTTGAAAGTAAATGGAAGGATATTGTTCACACACACACACACACACACACACACAAAAGGAGAAAAAGGAATGGAAAGCCAAGTTTTCTACTTTTCCTTCTGATGATGATGTTGCTTGCTGTCTTTTCCTCCTTATATAATAATTATCATCAGTGTCTTGTATATTGCTACTATTATACAATCCTTTCCATTCTTTGTTCCTGTATAAGTCTGCATCAAGTTCCTTTGAACTGCAAATTCATACTAAGGATCCTAATTGACTAATACATTTGATATTATACATAAATATCTACATATGTAGTGTGTGTTGCTAATATTAATAGAACATACTCTCCTCTCTTCAATCATTTGATACTATGAATGTACATACATTTACTGTACGTATGCTTAAAGCCCTCTACGCGTATTTTGACAGTCATAATGGATTTCAGCATTCTCTAATTCTGCATGAGAAAACGCAGGTACAATGTATATATGTATGTAGTGTAAGGACCTTTACTTCATCAAATATATCAGTGATTGAATATACATTATATTATGTACAATGTTGTAATATGTAGGAGCCTGAAGGCGGAAATAGACAACAATATAATGCTATGTATAGCATAGGATATGCTTGTGATATTATATATGTATATATTTTGTACATAGCACAACGCAACTTTCTTCCTTTCTCTCAACCTTTCATCCTCGTAAAAGTAACGAAATACGTACACGAACAGCTTCTTTGTCCACTCCCAGTCTCGACTCACAAAAGGGAAAGGAAACATCAATGGCTATCGATTTGTCTACTTCTCTTTCCTCTATCCTTGTTCTGAACCTTGATTAATTGAGCTCAAATTATTTCCTGTTACACTCTGAACATATCCATAAATAAAGCATTGCTTAAAATTAGGGTAGAATGACCTAACCTTTGGCCAACTATAATATAATTTTGAGCCTTTTTCTTTCATGTAGAAAAGGCTGAGGGATGCAATAAAAATTGCCATGCAAACAATGCTTTAGGACAAAGGAGTCTAGATTCTGTGCATACTAAAATTCATGGATCATCATTAGTTTTATTGAGCACCATATCAGAAACATTTACAATATTCTCTTTCGCGTCAGCTGTGGATTTTCTAATTTCTTGTCCCTTGTTCGTGTTCTAAACTTTAATTGATTGAACTTGATGAACTCTTATAAAGATGGAAATAATTATTATTTACATAACATTAGATGAGAAATAGTTCAAAAGTTGAGAAGAATTGGCCAATTTGAGCATTTTTTTCTTTTTCTTTTTCTTTTTGAAGGGAAGGTTGAGAGATACGATAAGGATCACATCTGAAATGAGGGGATGCGTTCTACATTAGATGAATCATAATCAATTTCTCCATATGTACTAAGAGCCACTGCAATTTGAGGAGCTATGTCAATTAGAGCATGATATCGATTATTTAATTTAATTAATGCCCTGACAAGACGTACTTGCTTAGATTAATAATAATCTGTAAACAATTAGATGAACTTATTACTAGGGTGGAACTTGTTTTTTGAAATTTGAGATGTGTTAAGACTGTATGTAAGGTCCCAAATCGTTCCTTTCTATATATAACCAATACAAAATTTTAACCGTGGGATCATCTAACTTCTACTTAGATTGGTAAGAGTGTTTTGTATTCCCATAATATTTTGGACATTATTTAGAGGGCCTTAGATATCCTTTCACCCTGAGAATCCTTCTTTTTCTAAGAACTCTTGTAATATAAAATAAATAGAAAATACCTACAGCAAACGAAGCAAGGATCATTTCCAATATTTTGAGCACAAGGAAATACGTAGGAATGTAAATCATATGCAAATCGGGCGTGTGATAAAAAAGTGGAGTTGGCTCTTCAAACAAGTCTTTTTGTTTTCCGAAGCTGTTATCATTTTTTTTCCCTTAAGAAGGTAACATCAACTTTACCTCAACATAATGTTTTACAAGAAAAGAACAGTCTGCAAAGATTATAACATGGAGAGGAACAAAGGAAAAATTAAAAGATGGATATCATTCATTGAGGAGAATGGAGTTAATGATATTTGTGAATATAATATTGAATCTGGAGTAACGTATTGTAATGTCTGTGGTTTGATGTTTTCATTTGTATACATATATAAAGGAAAATAGCAGTTTGAGGCTCAGTAAAACGTCATGACAGCTCAAGCTGCTTCCCCCCTCGACAATCATTAAATTGTCAATTGAGTTACCAGGTTGATTTTCTCTTTCTTTTTTTATTACAAGCCCGATTTGCATATTTTTTACATTCCTAGAAATAGGTAAGTAGGTATGTCTAGACCTGGGCAAATTGTTGAAATAGTGTTTAATTTAAGGAAGGGAAGAAAAATATCAGTTGGGTTCACTACCTTGATGGTTAATTTGAATTCAGTCTTCTCTGTATTGTTGAAGCAAGAACTTGCTATAATTATACAAAGTCCGATGTCTGATTATTAAGAAATCATGCTTAAAATAGTGTGCCCCTTCTCATGGATATATGAAAATTCAAATTCCCTTCAGTCCTCTCAGTTTCTATCAGTTATTGAGCATTTTTTAATGCTGTCAAATAACAATCAGCCGAATAAATAGGTACAGAGGTACCAGATGGTGATTGTAAGCACGCTCACTCACCTCAACACTAACGCCATCCCTATGTATACCCTTCCTCTTCTCCTGATCTAGATCCAACTGACTTTTCAGAGTGGCTCATGTTCAAGATCGAAGTGTATTTAAATTTTAATATTTTTAAACCTTCATCCGCAGTATATGGAGGTACATTCTTCTAAAATAGCCGCAACATAGAGTTAACCCACTTATTTACATAGAAAAGTTACTATGTATGTGTTTATGTTTTCAATTGTGGATTTTTCTACTTGTTTTCCCCCTTATTAGTGTTCAGTTTGTGATTGATTTAATTCTAATTGACTAATATTCAACTGCGACCAATTCCCTACTAATACTATATGAAGAGTAATTCCTCAGTTGAGAAGCATTGAATAACTAGCAACAGATTTAGGGACTTCTTTATCTTTCTTTTTGGAGAATCCTTAACTAAGAAGAAATTGTTTATCTAAATGTGTAAATATTCATTATATTTCGATCAAAAATCCACTAGAAATCAAAGAGCTACTAAAAAACAATTGCAATAGACTGAAGTAGTAGTGTGCAGAAGAATTTCAGCTGATTTCGTAATCCTTCTGCATGTTCACGTCGAGCTTTTTTGTCTACTCGCAACCTCGACTGACAAAAGGGAAAGGAAAAATTTGGAAAAACAACTGGTAGCTACTCTTCTGTATTTTCCTTGTTGCCAACTTGTTAATATTTGGCAGAATTTATTATTTAGATATACTATATATTTATAAACTTTACCAATCACAAACCAATTGTTAATAACTTGTAATATAATCAAAATTCAAAAAAAGGGCGCGCAATCCTTGATTTAATATATTTTTTATGCATCAAAACCAGAAATAATAATAATACCCTTTACGAGTTCATAACACGTAGAGTCAGCTGCTTTAAATCAAAAGAGTAATTTGATGAAAATCAGCTGAAGGAAGTATACAGTGTGTTTTTGTTTATCCCAAAAAGCTCGTCGTGGTTACTACTTTAGTAGCTCTACGTGTGAGTCATAGTGGATTTTTGGTCGAAATTGGATGAAAATTTACTGATTTAGATGGACGATTTCTTCTTAGTTAAGGACTGTTATCAGACACTGGAAATCTCATTTGAAAGCTGTGGGTCTCATCTTTTGAATGCATTCCTTATTAATCAATTTCATGTAATATTTAAGGAGTTATTTAAGTACAAAGAACTTGGCCAACTGTTGGGACTACTCCCGTCCCTTACGCCCTTAGGTCAAAACAAAGACTGGAAATGGAATTTGCATTAACAACACTAGCAAATCAATATTGTTTAACTCACAAAATGAGTATCCTTCCAGGCTTAAATTGAGGTTGAAGATGGAAAATGGGCCACAAAAGCTCAAAAAGTAAGGTTCGATTTCTTCAAAACCGCCGGACTCTCAAAAATAAAACAAAAGAACTACAGATTTGAAGCGAGTGTGCAAAACTGAACTGAGTTATACTTTTAAAACAAATCAATAACTTGCAAAAAAAAAAAAAAATATCGTTACGTAGAACATCTATGGTATTGAAGTTAATACATTTTGATCATTTACAGAGAGAATGTTAAATTACTCTGAGATAATGTCTCTCAATTCACATTTTATTATTATTTATTATTGTCAATGGAAACATGTATAGGAGAAAAATATTAAAACGTAATAATTAATCATGCAATTAAACGCCATTAAAGAGCCATTAAATTGTTTCAAAAACTCATGTACATACATATAAAATGAATAAAAATAAAATTGATACGTAAATGAAATTCATGTTTGTATGCTTTAATATAAATTGATAAGTCTTTTTGTACACAATATTCGGAGTAGAAACGTGCTCGTAATAGATTTATTTGTTTTTTTACACTTGTATATATTATGTATTTATGATATTCTTTAAGGTGTTTATAACTAACATATTTTGGGGTTGTTTAAGATAAAGTTACGTAACTTTTATTTAAGTCATTGTGAGTTCCGAGTTGCTCACTTTGGTCAACATTTTTACTACCGCCTACAAATTTTTTGGACTGGGTGATCAGTTGGTAGTACTCATACGCATATGTCTATGGTAAATATTCAAACAAAATTTAGTAAAATACTCTGACCCCAAGATCTATACACACCTAACTATAAACCAAATAAAATGATAAAAAAATATACAAATCTACAATTTACAAACTATTTTATTAAATCCTTTGAAATAATTTCATATCCAATCAGAGTAAGTCTGTATTTAATAACATATATATATATATGTACAAACATATTTTATAAAAAAACTCTTTAAAACAGGCATGCCTACTTGCTGCTCATTAATAATTGAGTACAAATGTAGATTGAGTGTCAAGAAATTAATCAGCTTTATGATTAAGTAAAAATACTTATAAAAAAGTGTAACTTACTCTCAATACTCAAAGAGTAAAGAGTTCTTTTTTCCTTTATAATTGGTCATAAATACATAAATTGGACACGAATCAACTAACCAATGAAGGTATTCAACTTGTTTTAAAATCTTAATTTTCCTCTTAAAATTTATCATTTGGATGAGGAAAAAGGAAAAAAATAATACAAAATGCGCGTATTGCACAGTACAAAAAATTTCTTTTTAACACTTCTCTTTCACTTTTTGGATAGCATAGCCTAATTTTTTATCTATTAATATTTTAATAGCAATATCATGTTATAGTATCAGTTGCTACAGATTTATTCTCACTTTTCTAAAGATAAAAATTTATAATTTTTTTGAATTTACAGAGGATATTATGATCTACAAATTTGAATATCTTCAAATAATAATTTGACACACAACAAATTTAATAAAATGGTCGTGAAAGTATTAAACCCAGCATTAAAATTTTAAGATAAAAATGAAATTTGCTAAACCAGTCTATAAACTTGACACTCTGTGACAACCCACAATAGCAATAAAAATATATATAGGTGAATTAAATTGAAATGATAAAATGAGTTAGTTAATTACATAATGATACTAAGAATAATTAAAAAATTATTCTTCTATAAATAACTTCATTTAATTTTCTGTTTCTTCATTATTATAAGATAATTTTGTGATTTTAAACTTGAGTACATTTCTAACGTACAAAAAAGAGGAAAAGATGCTGAATGTTATTAATCTTTTATTTTCAAAAGATTAATTGTCTATAAAGACAAAAATTGATTTGTTTTCAGTCTATTGAGTCAAAATCACCCAAGGTTAAAAGTATAGTTCATAACAGTCACATTGTTCAACTATATATATTTAAATTTTTTTTTGTGTTAGTATTAATAATTGCATTTTTATTGATTTGCACAATCTTTTGATTAGGAGAATAAAAGTCAGATATCTCCTATTAAAAATAAACATGGATTTAAAAAAAAAAAAAGTTTATTAAAAATCATATAAATGTTGCTTCTAAACTAAACCCTCGAGAAGCAGCTGTTACTCCTTGTAAAAAGAGAGATCAGACTAACAAGGCATTCATAGCTTCAAGATGCTGCAATGGAAAACCGTTTCGTTAACAAAGTAAAAAAAATAAATGTTCTTAAGTTTGGAGCCTTAATATTTTAAGGGCGTGTTAGGAGAGGGGGATTTTAATTTCCCTCAGAAGATATTCACTGCAACAAATTGCTGTGAAACGAGAAGATGGCAACTTTGGAGGCCATTTTCTACTCCTTTAGTACGTAATCAAGCATATTTGCTTGCCTGTGGCACGGTATTTTGCATTTGGACATCCTGGTTTATCCATTTCTGTACCTACCAGAAATACTATGTAAACACAATATCTTGAAACAGTCGTTCCAAATGATACGGCTAATTTTTTTTTATCGACAAAAGATTTCAAGGAAAGAAGTCAAAATTTTTCAACCTCTAAGAGAATATCAAATCTGTGCTTGAAACCTTTTGCGGTTCCATTCCTAGTTCGGGTGATACTTTTTGTTAATTTCAAGTTGAGAAACGTACCATTGTTTGATTAACACAGAACCCTTCATATAATTTGAGTGCTACCGATAGACTGAACAAATGGTATTTTATGAAGTCTTAGAATGATGACATAACTAAAAATAATTATTCAGGTATTTATTGTGGATGTAGGGAAGACGTTGGGTATTCATCAATTAATACCTAATTTTCTGAGGGGAAATTTGTTTTGTAATGTACATATGGTACACTATGAAATGAGACTTTATTTTTCAATTTCTAACGTTTATTTCTGAAAAAATGGTGACAAATTTAATCTTCAAAATAATAGCCATAGCTAGCGACACATTTTTCCCATATCTCAGGCAACTTGTGGATGCTGCGCCAAAAAAATTGACCGTCTTTGGCCACAAACCAATCATGGAGCAATTTTTTAGCTTCTGCTTGAGAATTGAAGGGCTCTTTTTTTACAGCTCGATGTGAACGAGTGATAATCTGATGGTGCTAAGTCTGGTGAGTAAGCCGCATGTACCAACGATTCCCAATCGTACCTCTCCACCAATTGCTGGGTCGCTCTTGTTGGATGTGGTGGTGCATTCTTATCTAGAAAAATTACTTGGTGACTCTGATAGGAATATTCTGGGCGTTTTTGGCGTGCTGTTCAAATCGGTCTATTATCGTTGGTAGTATTCACTGTCACTGGCTTGTAACAACTCGTAACAAATCATACCATGCTGATCCTATAAAACACAGCGGCTGTTCTCCACACTAAAATCACCACCTTGGAATTCTTCAAACCACCTGAACCACTGTGCTTTGTTTAAAGCATGTCCACCGTAAGCTTATACCAGCATTTGATGAGTTTTTGAAGTGTTTTTCTTCAAACAATAACAAAAAATCAACAAAGTCCGCAAATCGTCGTTTGAAGGCAAGAAATTCGACATTTTTATGGACGAACAAAAATGAGTTGTTGTATGAAACATCACAAACAATGAACTGAATAGCGTTTTCAGATGACAAACGAAAGAAAATAAGACATTTGGAATGGTTTTAAAATACTCCTAGCAACATCTGTTGCCTAATAGCTGAAAGTTTCATTTCATAGATATGGACCTGATATAATAGAAAAACCATAATGAAATTGTGAAAAAAGATAAATTTCCCGAATTTTTGATGTATGGAAAGCGAAAAAAGTGATTTTATTCGATTACAAATCTGATAATATTATACTCATAGAAGAAAGTTAATGATTTATTTTAATATGTTTTTTTTTAATTGAACTGATAAATTGTACTCATAAACGTCTATTGTTGTAATACGACAATGGGACATATATTTGATACATGTGTTATCAAATAATAAAAAAATTGTACTTAACTCTGAATAGGTAACTAGAATTCAAATAGTTTGTTCAATATCTTGAACTATATCTGAGTATGGAACTTTTTGTAGAGTTCAAGTTGTAGAGACGAAACTTTTGTAGAAGAAACAATGAGCTTTATTATTAGTAAAGGAAGAACCGTTGGTACTTTCCCTCTTTTCTTTTTTTTGAAATTCTATTCATTATTTGTAAGACTGTGAAAGTGTAAGCATTTTCTTATGATTTTCTCATCTGCTCTTCTAATATTCTGGATTTTTTGAAAATCTTAAAGTAATTACGGACATCTAAATATGTATTTCATAATATAGAAAATATACTATAAATACATTATATTAATTACGTTATTATTATTTTAAATAAATAGAAATTCGGGAAATACCCAACCTGGCATTTTGACTCTATTTCAATTCTGCATTTAATAAGAGAAAAATGTAGTTAATGGGATATCAAATATAATTGCTTACTAACAATGGTTGTTTAAAGCAATGAAATCCGCAAATTATGTCTTAATTAACGGCATAACTATAACTTCAATGGTAAGTTTTTCGTGGACACGTATTTTTTTGGTCAACCATCTTTTTTTCCATCGACAGCTAATCCGGATTCTTGCTATTGAGCTACATATGTATTTTATTTATATCGCAAAAAAGTGCAAAAAACAACTTTTTTTTCCTGTCAGAGTTCAAGTAATATGTAATACAAATAATAGCTATTCTGAGAATTTTATCTTTTTTTGGAAAGAAAAATAATTGTACATGGAATTACCTTAATTTGGAAAATTTAATACTAGGATTTTTTATTGTACAAAAGTACTATACATAAAATAAAATAAAATAAACAATATTGAAATTTGTACGATAGAGACATGAGAAAAGTCTAAACTGAATGTACATATTACATATAATTATCCAAATATGAATGGTGCAAAAGCAATTAATGATAATTTTTCTCAAAAATGAGTCTGAATTTCTTTAATATTATTTAATAATTGTAACTAATCCTTTGGAGACACTGTAAATGACACTTAAAATCTGTATTCATTACGTTAGCCAGAACGAAACAATTTTTTTGAACTTTCAATCTAAAACAAAACTTTTGTCCTCTATGAGGTCCAGTGGTTCTTAACCTTGTTGGAAGTACTTAGCCTTCAAGTTTCATACATGCATTCATGGAACCCTTCGCATCTGCTGCACAGATATCAAAACCAAGTCATGTGACATCATAAATCACACGAGTGGGGTAAACCAAACTATCAAACCCCTGGGGTTCAATCTAATCCAGATTAAGAACTACTGCTCTAGACGAAATAAAGACGAGACGAAATGTGACGAAACGAAGAAGGGACGAGTTGAAAAATTACTGACAGAAATAAGACTGAACTTGTAAAATCAATTTTGTTTGTAATAACTTTTTGAAAATTCAATGATATAAAAACAACCATTACATTTATATTCACTTCTAATTATTACTATTATTTTTTTTTCAGGAGTTATTTTGTGTAAGAAAACAAACTATTTACAAATTTAAACGTAATATTAGTGTATTATAGATTAGAAAGTACTATATTGAATCAGATAATATGTACATGTAGCCATTAAATATTAAATATATATATAGTTCAATATTGAGCTCATGCAAATATATTATTATATTAAATGTATTTTTGATGATACTAATTACATTAATCTCATTAATACTTAATATTGACTTGCATATTAAGTATAAATATTATACGTATCTAATTGGACATGTGGCATTTTTTTGATAAAATTTATAAGCAACGATTTATAAGTGGCTTATAATTAAATATGTCATATATTTTTTTTTAAATGAGCCAAAAGCTAAAACGACAATGCATTTTAGTTATACGCTCTACCCATAGTATTTAGATTTGTTGGAAAGAAACAAAGTAATCCCACATGAATTAATATGTCTTCTTCTACGGAATTTAAGAAACTCTCACTCATGGATGGCGTTTTTCTTTTTTCAAATATTTTAATTTCTATATATGTTAGGTATGGAAAGGTATGAGTTTAGACAATTTCTATGACCTACAAAGACTCTCATAAGCAAATTAATAGATTATGAGATCATTCATTCTATTGAAATTTGGATCAAATAATAGTTGAAATGTTAAGAAAATTGTGAATTACAATCATGGGTCAGGCTACGATTTGAAAATGGTACTTGGATAATCGTTATCCAAACTTTTAAGAGTTAAAATAAAAAAATAGAGCCCCAATTATAACAAAGATATTTAAAAATAGTCAACTGAAGAATCAGCCTGAATGTTTTGCCTATAAATATGCTATGTAAAAACAGACATGGGACATTTGTAGAGAAATACAAAATAGAAAATTTTTCATGATAAAGCACACACAAGCAAGATAAACTAAATCTAGAGAATAACGGAGGCCTCATCTTCTAACAAAATCAAAAAAAATTTAGATTAATAACTCTACGCATAGTTTGAACGCTAATTAATAAGGCATTCCTTATTTATGGTCATAGAATCCGGGATAGATAATCACAGAGATATGCAGTCCTGACAGAACTCATTTTTGAAAGATTGTTACACATCCAGCAAAATAAAATAATATTCCTTACTGGTGTTGTAGATTCTTAGGAGTAAGTCTTATAGTCAGGATATTTTCTATGTGATTTTTGTAGTCTATCGATTTTCTTACAGAGAAAAGTTTTCTGATATCATGCTAATTTTGACTTAGGATCCCAATTTTATCTTTATCAATTTTTTGGACTAATAATATTGTTTTGTTGAAATAAATTCAACAACCAGGAGGAGAGCAGTGCCACAAAAAACGTTTTGGGTTCGCCCGATTCCAAGAAGAACATACTTTATAAAATTTAAACATAAAAAGTTCTAGAAATAGCTCGACTAGGCGAATGAAAGTAGTTTTTAGCACAAAAAAGGTTTTTTTTGCTTTAATTACTGGTTTTGTTGTCCTCCTATTGTTGCATCCAAGACTCCAACTCCAATGAAATACTCACAAAGGACATATCTTCTACAATTCTACCTTCATCTCAAAGTCGTATTAGAGATATGATTCAATTACAAATTATCATTTTTTTTTAGAAATTCGGCTTTTTTTCATTATGAATTTCGTGTTGAAAAATTAATAAATCAATTGAAATATGAAACAATGAATCAGCTGAAAGTACATTCGATCTTTCAATTGGTTTTGATGATTATAATGTTTGAGGAATGATGATAATACCATCTCATTCTCAAGACATGCATTTGATATTTTCGAGGACAGTGAGTCTTTACGATGTCGATAGTCATACACTATTCATAGGGTTACAGGGTATTCATTATTACTTGTTTAATCTTGATGAACCCTTTAAACACATTAGTTGTCGTCAAATGTGAACTGCACTGTCTTAAAATTACTGTTAATATCTAGTTCTTTGAGATGTCTTTACCTAACAAAAATCGGAGAACCGTGTAATAATAATAACAAGAAAATAAAAAACTATGAAAAAATCTGCCAAAATCCGAACCTTTCAGAATTAATACATCCTCCTTTTTCAGTTTTGTTCTCTAATTTTTTTTAAATGTCTTATACAGGAGTATTATGTAAACTTTGAGTTGTAAACGTTTTTTTATTAATATCAGCAACCAAATCAACAAGAATATTTTTACATAAATGATGAAAGTTAAAACAATCCTTTCTAAATTAGAAAAGAAATAAAAAAATGAAACCAATTTTATTAGAATAACGATATATAACTTAATTAGGTTACTTAAAACGGAATAATATTATACATGCACGGCTTGAATCCTCGGGAACAGCAGAATTGAGACCCTAGATTGTTGTACCCTTTTTTTCTTTCTTTATGGAGAAAAGGTGGTTGCGAGGATCAATGATGATATTTTAATTGATTCTTATAATATTTGTGATGTTTTGAAGGGTCAAAGTACAAGATACCGCCAATATTGAATTTGGATAATACCCAAAATCTTTAGTTTCTATCTTTAAGACACATTCAGATGATTGAAACAAGTAAACAACATGGTGACACCCTGGATCATTTTTACAAGTCAAAATGCAGTCCTCCAAAGTATTTCGTGTAACTTTATTTATATACGTGGATAAGGAATGCATATTTTGATACAGACAGGCTACAAGAAAATAAAATAAAATATACTATGTAAATAATATGTTAACTTCAATAAACAGATTAATTCTTACGATCCTTAATGAATACTTTCTCTGAGAGTGACTCATCTATTCGGTATTCCTCAATTTGTGTACAAACTCCTTCGTCATACTCAAAGCCTCTACAGAGACTTAATTCTGCGCATAGTATCCCACAAATCAATAGGGAAACGACTTCAAAGGATTGATGAATGGATACATCCTTTACTCCTACTTCATAGAAAATATTTTGACTCATATTGACAGTTAATAATGTGTATGTATATGATAATAATACTAATACTAATCCTTTGATGGAAGAGTAACAACAAATGAGAGTTGAATTTTCTGTACATACATTTGAATGTTCAAATTTGTTTTCAACAAATCCATAGCAACGTAGGGAAGACCGGGGAGAGTGTGTACCAGGGGTGGTTTCTGAGTATAATTTCCGGGGATGATATTTACTCCACCATAAGATAAATATCCAAACGAAGAGATTCAAAATAACAATAATTTGTCAGTTTGGTTGTCAACAATATTATGTTTGATTGATTTTAGATGACATAATATTATGGTGCCTACATAGATTTTTAAACTATCTCCTCTTGTTTCAATAATATAGCACAAAAATACAGAAATATGAATGAATATAACATGTACAATGTAACAATGCTCTCACTTCCCATGTACGATCATTGATAGTTTTAGATTTTTAGCATCAAATATATATTTCCTTACATGAGTATATCATAAAGTAATCATATTTTTTATTTGTTTGTTTTCATTTTTGTGTGTATTGAGAACACGTTTCTTCTTCAGCTTCAATTTTCCTTATCCTGGAGTAGAAGTCAGTTTCCTATAATAGGCTACTATTTAGAAGCTACTTGCAAAAACGTTTCAGAGCATTTTCATCACATGCAGTAACAGTGCAAAGCAATTTCATTGCGAGTAATTTCGTTGCAATTGATTATATATTGTAATTATATCAAACGAGGAGTGCTAGTTGAGGGTAGAAGGATAAGGGGAAGAGTGGGGGCAATGAATAATAGCTGAGTCATCTTAAAGCTAGCCTTGAGGTTTTGTTCAGATTGCTATGAGGCCTGGAGGGCCTTAAAGATCACCTCATTCTGAAATCAGTAATTAATCTGAGTTGAAAGACTCAGAATAAGATATTAATGATACTATAAAAACAAAACTCATTATTTAAAACTAAATAGTTTCTACGCACGAACGACCGGAAAAGCTATTCATAAAATATAGAATTATGTTAGGATTTTAGGATCACTATAGGGGTTTATTATTGAGAGGGGATTTTGACCATCCCACGATTTCTGTGCAATTCGGTGGAACTCAAGGACCTTGAGTATATTTGGTTATACCCGAGGGGTTTTTGAGCTTATATGAAGAATTGGTGTTCGATTTTGCACATCCTCCCAGTGCTCCGGCAGAACCCGAGGATCTGGGGTATGTTTATTGATATCTGAGGGATCCTTGAGCTTATAGGAAGCATTGATGGTAAATTTTTAGTATTATCAGGCCTCACAGTACCCAGAAAAAAACCTCAGGACTGGATTTAAAGTGTCTCAGCTTAATAAATATAAAAATGAAAACTTTATGAACGAAAGTAAGTAAGCTGTTCTCCCTTTTACATTGAACAAAGTCCTATAGGAAGAGTTTCAACTACATAGAGAAACTGAAGCCTATTTAATGACAACAATGTAGTACAAGGAAAGTTTAACTTTATAAAATCAAGGTACTTTGTACTCGGTAAAAAAAAAATGTAGAAAAGTACAATTTTGGAGTAATTTCCATAAAACACTTTTGCAATATTATTTGTAGAAGACGCACCGGCAACAGTATTGAACCTATGTACATGAACACCAGTATAAAACGGAATTTCCATTTCTTAAAGTGTCAGAATTATTGATCTCTCATATGTATTTGGTTCTAGGTTAACTCAAGATTGCATAGAAAACATTTTTGCACAACTGGGATACAAAAATCCAACCAAGCAACCAAGCCCCTCTCATATTGAACATAAGATTGATTGTCTTAAATTTGAAACTTTAAACCATCTCCTGAACAAAAAGTAAGACTCAAGTTACGAAGATGAGAATTACAAGTGTTTTGTCTCTCTCGAGGGGTCGAAAGCCAATACCGAGCTCAAAAATGAGAAACCTAAAGTCATATTTATTCATAGTCTAGATTTAGCATAAATGAATTATTCGGCTTATTTGGTTGTATATTGTCATTGAAAAACATTTTTATATCACTCTTATAAAGTTTATAGGCAAATTTAATATTTATAACCAAGAAATCCAATTTGATCTTTTTAGTTTTAATTTCATGGCTGTATCTTGACTGTGACTCGAGAAAAAGAACTTGCTCCTGGTCTCCCCTGTATATATCAGGGAAACATGGATTCCAATTATCGCTTATTAACAATTGTAAATAGTGTTTAACTTACTAAGAATACTAATTTAGTGTGTAGAGTTATAAATAATTGATATTTATTGCATGTGTACCCTGATTACTCATTAATTATTGAAATGTATATGCAAGGAACTGTGGGATACAAAATTAAGTTTTTTTTTTTAAAAACCCAAAAAATCAATTGTGTTCAGTGATGACACTCATTGCAATATAAATTGAAGCAACACCATATTTGGCAGATAGAAACAGCAGAATATTTAGGCTGTACAAAAGCAAGCACTTTTTTGATGCCGTTTTAGTTGACAAATGAGTGGCTCATTACTCCTACAATTTGAATGTTTTGGAGCTCTGGTTAGAGCTATTCTTTCGTCTATTTTTTTTTGTAGATCAGCACTCTATGTTTTTTACCTCTATGGTTAGAGGGGAGGGTGGAGGTGGCCATAGAGCTGATATATTCATTTAAACAATAGTGACAAGTTTAAATAAATTTTTTTAACTTTATAAATAAATGAACAAAAAGACCTTACAGTTTTACATTGAAAACAAATTCCATGCCAAAGAAAAACAGTGATGCTTTGATAAAATCACATTAATAGGTTCCTGAAAATCCCTATAAAATGATTAGGCTTCTAGATTGACTAAACCGATTAGGGACCACAAAAGTAAGATAATTAATTGGAGAAAGGTATCCGATCCTTGCTAAAGTAATGGTTAATTTAATGGATACCTATGTAAAATATATTAACATATTTAAAAAAAATAATACCAATACACATATTAGGGTATGATACATAATTAGATTCAAGGCCTTATAGGTAATAGTCAGTCCCATTATGACATCTAATTCAATTGATTTTAAAAAAATAAAGATTTTTATATTTATAAAATTTGAATTTTTATACTTCCAAGACTTCCACAAGGATGATGTCATTTTAAAAACGCTCTATTAAGCTTCACCAGGGCACAATCTGTTCTAATTGAATCCTTTGATTGAAAGAGTGCACGGGCACACAGGCTGAAGTGAAGTTTGAAAAAAGGTCAGAAAACTATTAAGAAGATTCATAATTCTGTACTCAAATTCATTTTTTTTTATTTGAAACCATTACCAACGTCTCTTACAATTGCCTCTAGCTACATTACATTTGCAACATTCGAATACAATTTATGGAAAAACTACCAGTTGGTATAGTTCTTAAATACATAGATCAAGCAGAAAAGGACGGAAGCATAATTGAGTTAGCTGTTAACTTCAGGTTGAAAATTCTTTCGACTCCATTGCTCATTAATCTTTGGGATATTATAAAACTGATATCTATGATAATTTAAGTGTTCTTCGACATGAAGCATTTCTTCCGAGGATAACTTTAACAACTATTAAACAATAGTATTTAGTAATATTTAGTTCAGCAACATACAACCTCCAAAACACAACACAAATCTATAGACAGAACCTATTTATTGCATATTTTAAAACACTTAGCATCTCCACAATATAAACTTTCCAGTTTCTAAGAAGTACTGTCTCTTCATCTGAAATTACAATCTTGATGTCTCAGTGCACAGGTCAACAGTAGTTGTAACATACTCTATAGCAGCGTTTCTCAACCTTTTTTCCCTTTCGGAACCCTCAAAATATATCCCATGTCTCACGGAACCCTTGCGCAAAAAATGATTAATACCATACTTTCTCATCTTATTTTCATCGTAGTTCACGTGGTAAATATTCTATTATTTTTGAATAATTAGATTAAGGAAAAATTAATACTTTTTCGTCAATTTTTTTGATAATGTTTGTTTATAATACTTCATCAGGGAAAAAATCAGACTGAAAAGTGTAATAGCTTATATAATCTCATTTTTCTCGCGGAACCCTTAAAGACCGTCTGCGGAACCCCGGTTGAGAAACGCTGCTCTATAGTCTCAGATAGGATACCGAGAAAATTATTAATATTGTTAATGAAGGCTATTCTATAAGATTTCGAGTGGCCTTTTAGTATGAGGAACGCATGGTAATGCAGTAAAAACTTTTTGAATGAACTAAACACCATACAAAATCTTTTAACACATGATTCACTCTGCAGAATATATACGAATACAAAGTGCAGTTGCTGATTGTAGCAGAGGATCTATGGGACATATCTTAGTAGCTTCTTTTGAAGCAGAGCTTGTACACCATCTCTTAACCTACTCCTCACAAAAGTCCTATCATAACACTGACTAAGTAGGTAGTTAGTACAGTAGAAAAAACTGGGAAGGTGTGCTAGTATCTTAGAGGTTATTTTTCTACTCTACATCAAGTTAATGACGGTCATGCAATCCATTAATATGTTCCTCTGGTAGGGAACTGTTGATAAAGCGAATTAGTGACAAATTTTCCACATTGAGTATAACTCTGGTAAGTCACTTTTGAGAGAAAATGCAAATTGTACTATCTGCATTTTGATATTTTTTCTTACTAATTTCTCCAAAGAGTAACAAATTTCAAATAGAAATAACTTCATGGCGAAATTAAAAAAAATTGATATTTCAATCTCTTGTCAGCGGCTTAAAATTTTTTTCAATCCTTCATAAATATTCTATGAGTTCTTATTTATATGCATAATATGATCATACATAAATACATACAGTAGAACTTTTTGCTATTCGGACCATATTAAACTGTATTTCGTATGTATCATAAATAAATCCTTTCAATGGGCTCAAAATGATCTTTTAATTGAGCTATGTTATTAAAAGAGGGATTCAATATTAAGTCTAATAATAGTCTTAGGTAAACATGTACATACATATAGTAAGAATAATGCATCTACATATCTTTGATGCATTAAAAATAATAATAAAAAAAAATGGTTGAATGTGAAGCTCTAATATTTCAAAAGAAACTTTTCTTTTAAGCAAAACAAAAGTTCCTTGAATTAATTGTGAATAAAAAGTGCAAGCATATCTTTTAGCTAATACAAGATTTGCATACATTTTTATGCATGTATAATATGTATGTAGGTACAATTACACTTTTGTAAATTTAAAGTGTATACATACATAATTATTTTTTGAAAGGTATAATTAAATATTGCATTGAAGCGTGGTTAGTTCATTTCAATCCACTGCATTTCCTGGAACTTTTCCTTGTTACAACAATTCATTATGAATCAAAGTGATGAACATAAATAAAAAGCAGATGGGCATCCTTGCTATCAACTATTCTTCTTCATATGACCTGATCGACTTCCTTTTTGACTTTTTCATGAAATAAAGTATAAATTTGTTGATTGGGAAAAAGAATTAAAAGTGCCTTTGCAAAAATAAAAGATATTTTAAGATACTTCTATTATTACTTAAAAATGAATAAATATTTGCAAGTACATTCCTATTTTTAATTATTTCCCTAACCACCAGCGCAGAAGAAAAACCACTTGTTGTTCGAAAACGTATTTCTAACCATTTTATGTACTTTGTTCTAGAGCCGGCATCAGAGTAGGTTAACTTCCACTAATTTAAATATTCCGTATATATTGATTGAGTCCACTATAAGTGGCTCCCAGAATATTGAATTTTTTATTTTTTATTCGTTTTGTAACTATTTCTAGTAACATACATATTATTATGACACTTTCATCAGCAGCTGTTTAAATACGCAGGTTACTTCAATATTAATTAGATTGAAAAGTTTGTTAGTTACATAACTAATTAGCTAGGACTTGGTATTATAGACAAATATTTCTTCATTTGTTAACTTTTCTGTGTTACACGCGTAATTCATGTATTTGTAGAAATAAATAAAAAATAGACTCAGCACTTTTTGACGAAACTTCATTAAAGTATGTATATTAGTTCATTAACACCATCTATTCTGCATTTTATCTTGAACCTAAAAGACGGATATCTAAACAATAGCAAAATATTGATATAGCGTTGAGTTTAAAGAAGAAAAGTTCTATATCGTTGAGTCTGAAGCTTGCTACAATTATAAGTAGCTATTCTGTATTATTTAATATTGTGAAATATCAATCAGCAGATAAAATGCAGAGGTACCAGATATTAATTGCGGACATGCTTCCTCATCTCAACAAATTGCCCATCCCTACCGATCACAATCTTTCTGGGTAGGGGTTTAAAAATAAATAAATTCAAGGTATAATATGTATCTTCACTTGCCAACCGTGGGCTCTACCGTGAGTCTTTGATTTCTAGCGAATTTTTGCTCAAAATTGAATGAAAATTTACATATTTAGATGGAAGATTTCTTCTTAGTTAAGGATTCTTATCGGGTGCTTGACAACTCGTTTGAAAACTGTGGGTCTCAGCTCTTTAATACATTCCGAGTAATCCCAAGGAGTTATTTCATTGAAGTTGAAGTGGGGAAATAGGCCAAATTAGCTCAAAAAGTAGCTAAGATTTCTCAAAAACTGTCGGGGAAAAAAATTACAGATTTGAAATCAGCGTGCAAAACTGAATAACTTTTATTTATAAATTTATACACCTTAGGACTCTTGACATTTAAAATTAGTTTACCTGTGTTATTAAATGAATAATGATTCAGCAGTTGAACACCAACTAATTTTGAGCCATTTGCCTGCCTTTTTTTTGAGAGGGAAGGTTGCAAGAAGCAATAGAGATAAGGTGGTGCCACACTCCTTATGAGTGTTGATTGGTTTAACTCGAATAGTTAATTATCTTGCCTAACCTTGGAACAATTCAGTTTGTCCAAATTTTTGATTTCGAACCTTTTATTTCTGTTTATTTTTGGATGCGAAAAAAAGGATGCGAGATACAATACCAAATAAGAACATAAGTCATGAAGAACAGTACAATTTTCTATTACAGAGCAGGAAAAAGTAAGCATTGGGACTCATTTTGTTTTAAAATGATAATTATATTCCAAAAGAGGAGATATATATTTACATTTTAAAATAAACTGTCTTTCTCGAACATTTTCATCTAGTGTACAAATAATGTATACTATTTGAAGTCTATGTTATGTAGATGCATGTGTGGACCCCAGAATTTAATATCTCAAGCTTTCGAAAATGAAAAAGTGGGGAGACTATGTATGTATATCTTTTGAGTTTCCTTAGCAAAAAATAAGGGCTTTATTCTGAAAGGAAGCAATAAAACGTATTTCAAAGACTTATATTCACATATAACAGGGATAAAGATGTCATTTTACATACGTATGGTTGTATATATTTATAAATAAACACATATGATGGGACATAACATACATATGTAATACCTTTTTCTGCCTCTTCCTTGTCCAAATAGTTTTTTTCCTTCTTCTTCTTCTTAGTGGTACAATGCTTTTGAATTTATTTGTATATATGATGTATATTAATATTATATTATTGTGAGGAAGAAAGAAACTACCCAGAAGTATGGATACATAAGAATGAGTTTCTTTTTTTTTTTCAGAGTTGTCCAAAGCCCCGTGATATTGGATCAAATAAATCCATTCTAACTACATTTTTTTATCATTATTAAAAATTAATTTAGCCAATTCCATTTCGACGTTACTAATTCCAATGAACTCATCGAATTCATGCTTCTATTTACGTCATAAGTAAATAGTTTAATAGTTTGTCAAAAGAGTAAATTAAAGGCCCTTATAAATTCAGACTCAATGCACATATGTTATAAATCCTATTTATTTAGATAGTTAATGATATAATGTCTAAATAGAAATTACCTGCACTCTGACATTATTCATAAATGAATAGCTATATATTTATGTTTAGCAGTCAAACGCTATATGATGCTGATAGAAATTTGTTGTATGTAGAGTTATGTGAATTTAATTCACATATCTATTTAAGTGGGTATCATGAAGGATTAGAAAACATACTAAGGGAATGTGTTGTTTAGATTTAAAAAATATATATACATATTACAAAGTTGTGCATAGGGGAAGGGAGGGAGAATTGATACACTCTCAACACTCAAGCTCTTATTAATGAATATTTTCATGAGTGGATCAACCTCTTAATTGATGAATATGTACTCCTCCATTCTGCATCACATTGAGCGGGATAAAATAAAAAAAAAGTAGGTGAAAATTATCTTGAAAATACTGATTTTGGTTTCTTAAAGGAAAAAATCAGAAGGAGTTGTAAATTTGAATTTACAACTGTTATTTAATTCTGTTGGGATTGGATAGAAACTTTTGATTCTATATAAAAACACATTGACAGAACTATACAAATACTTTCAATAATAAATACCTTTGTAAAGGAAGCAAATGCACAAAATGCAGATTAAGGGAGAGTTGATACAGGGTCACTCTTCCTCCAATGCAATAAAGACCATTCTTAAAGACCATAAAAGCAAGTTGAACTATTTTTTTAATGTTTACAGTTGTATGCCGCTAGTGTAAGTACAAACGCAATGAACTTCCTATACAAAAGGAGCAGAGACAAAAGCAAATCCTCATTAATCAGAAAAGGACCTGTTTATGTAGAAAAGTAAAATAGTAAATACTATTATTATATATATATATATATGTATATATATATATATATTAGGTCTAGTAAAAAGAAATCAATTATTTTTGCTATAATTGACTTGAATGATCTGTGTCTCGCGTTGTATAAATGCGATTATATTACGCTAGATGGCGTTAGAAAGATGAGATTTCGTTCTAAATATACTTCCATAGCAGATTTGTGATTTTTCAATTTTTTTTCCAGTTTTTTTCTTAACAATTGGACCGTCTGAAGGAAGCAATCACCCAGAAGCGCCTGGCTTTGGCCAACAGGAGAGGAACTGTGTTTCATCAGGACAACGCTAGTCCACACACATCGATGGTGACTCGCCAGAAGCTACGAGAGTTTGGTTGGGAGGTTCTTTTGCATCCACCTTATAGTTTGGACCTCTCACCAAGTGATTACCACCTGTTCCTGTCTATGGCAAATGATTTGGATGGTGAAAAGGTTGCTTCAAGAGACGCTTGTGAAAATCGACTGTCCCAGTTGCTATTTGCCAATAGGGACGAGGGCTTCTGTGAAAGAGTCATAATGAAATTACCTTCAAAATGGCAACAAGTTATCCAACAAAACGGTGGATATTTAACCTAAATTGGATTATTCTAACTATGCTAAATAAAGCCTTCAATTTCATGAAAAAATAATGGATGTCTTTTTACTAGACCTAATATTATAAAAATATATAATTATATAAACAAATAAGTTTGCTCTTTATTTTGAAATGATGAAGGGAGAGTTGATACATTTGACGTTTTTTTAACGGCCTCTATCCTGCACACTTTATTTTATAATGTATCACAAAAACGTATATACATAACTATATCAATTGTGCCCAAGATATTGATTTACAATGTGCAACCATGGATGAAACTGTTGCTTATTTTTATTCAAATGCAAGAAAAAAGTCATCAACTCTCCCTAAACTTCCCCTACCCTTTCCCCACTTGTCAAATATGTATACTATAAACTATACAACTACATAGTACAATATATTAATACAAAACATTTTATTTTCCGTGTGTGTACATAGTTCTTTATTAGTTTATCGAGTTTACTTTCTATTTAAGGATATTTTAGGATCTTGTATGTATGTGAGTCTATTTATTTGAGTATGATTGAGTAATTCAAATATTTACTTCTTTCTACAGAAAAATGATTTTTCTCTTTCTGTATGAGGAAGTGTATTTTCCTTCCATTGAATGCCTTGAAATACTTCTATACATATTTTATATATTATATGTACATACTTTCAGTTTGAGTTGAATGTATGTAAGTTCCATGAATATGATTACAAACATCAACTTTTTGCATATATGTATGTGTATGAGGTATATGAATATATACAATACAATAAATAAATACTCAGGGGAGTATTTATTTCTCCCAATTCAGATCTAGCTATGTATGTGTCTAGCCATAGAGGATTTTCATGTGACGTCATCATTTTGAAAGTTGGCATGAACGACACAATTTTTTTAGAAAAAAAGGCTTGACCCTACTTACTTATATAACAGTTTATCTTTATCTTTCTTAAAGTCGCTAGATGGGACTTCCTAAAGATTTGGATACGGGTAGAAATTTGTCCCTTTTGTTTAATAGCTAACTTATCATCAGGGCTCTTCCAACGCCACATCGTTCTTAGTTTATTAATATATGTACATATATGTATATGGCGGTTCAACATGATTAATTTGACCATATAATTTCATAGCTAAAGAAGGAAATAACACATTTCTTGGCCACTCTTCTTTGCTTTTTTGTCCACTCGCAACCTCAACCACAAAAGGGAAAGGAAAAATTTGGAAAAACAACTGGTAGCAGCTACCCTGTATTTTCCTTATTGCCAACTTTTTTATTTAGATGTACTCTATACTGATAAATTCTACCAATATACAAATCAGTTGTTAATACTTGTATAATATTCAAGAATTCAAAAAAAGGGCGCGCAATCCTTTCACTTAATATATTTTTTATACATCAAAATCATAAATAATAATAATACCCTTTACGAGTTCATAACACGTAGAGTCAGCTGCTTTAAATCAAAGAAATCAACTCATGAAACATGTGAAAGGAAAAAACAGTATATTTTTGTGTATCTCAAAAAGTTCGTCCTGTTACAGCAATGGAAACACATGTATAAACATAGAGGGCGCACACATTATATCATTATATTCCCCATTCATCATTTCTACCAATGCAAGGGAGTTATGACTTTAAAGTTAGATTTACCAAATTTTAATCAAACTTGGATTCAATTGCTATAAAAAAGTTTTACTTATGTGTATATATGGAATTTTTGAGAACTGATTTGAAAAATTTCATGTCAAAAATGTCATTTGATTATCGTATAAAAGTAAAAATAGCTTTAAGATTTTTGATTTTCTCCTTATTTTATTTTTATTTGACTCTAACATTCAAGATCATGTACAACTGTCACTTATGTAGAAATGTATAACTTGTAACGTTTTTGAGTAATTTAATTTTGTTTTAAGTTATCTCTGCTAATTTGCTTCCATTGCAATGAACTATTATTATTATTATTATTTTTTGATGGTTTTGCTTACAGAGTATATTATATTTTTTACTCATCCACTAAAAGAAGAATAACAAAAAAAATGTTTTTTTTTATATAATTAAATATTAAATGATATGAGGACAATTTGCCGAAGGACATCTCGTCGAAAAATACTATGCATATATATTATTATAATGTCAAACATATGATTTGATATGAATATATTATATACATTTACTAATATGCATTCCGAAAAATGAGGACAATTGGACCCACATATCATCATCATCATCATCATACCTTCAGTCCATTATAATCTAAAGAGTAAATAAAGCAGTGAAGGCCAATAGCCCTACTCCCCAAAAATAGTACCCACATATGTAGCACCAATTAGGCTCAAACCAATTGCCACTGTGCTAAAATAAACTTACTTACTCCGCAAAAGTACACTCATTCATTACGTTACCTTAATGAGAATAAAAGTATTACATTGCACTTTAATAAATTAATCAAGCTAAAAAAAAGTTAGAATGATATTCATCAACTTATTTATTTTAAATTGTATTAAATTAAGCATATCACTTCATAGAGTATTTGTAGGGGAAAAATTATAATGAGAGTGAAATGATGATGATTTGAATTTTATTTTTTGAAAAAAGTGAGTGTTAAATAATAATTGATAATCTAGACAAAATTCTGCCGAACTTTAATTAGTAATTTTCCAAGTAACTAATATGATAATGAAATATTTCTAAATATAAAATGTTAGCTACGCAATTGGTGATTTGACGTCATCATCAAGTATATAAACACATCTTATTGACGAAGATTTTGATTTTGCTTGTTTTTTATATAGAGACCAAAGCTATAATACAAAATGGTGAAACACACTTTTTATCTTGTGTATGAAACTTATTTTTTTTCCAAAAGACAAAAAGATGAGATACTATTTTTTAATAGCTTTTTTTGTACACTCGCAACCTCAACTCTCAAAAGGGATTTTTTCCTTTCAAGAAAAAATTTGAAAAAAAAACAACTGGTAGCTACCCTTCTCTATTTTCCTTGTTACCAACTTTTTATACTTTTTAATACTTGTATAATATTCAAAAATTCTAAAAAGGACGCAGAATCCTTGATTTAATATATTTTTTATATATGTATCAAAATTATAAATAATAATAAGTTCTTTTTGAGTTCATAACAAGTAGAGTCCTCTGCTTTAAATCAAAAGTGTCATTTGATGAAAATCAGCTAAATGGAGAATACATTGGATTTTTGTTAATTCCAAAAAGTTTGTCGTGCTTCTCTATCCAAGGAAGAGTTAAAAGAGAATTCGAATGAACCGTTTTGTGTCTTCTATTTACAAAGTACAAAAATATACTCTTTTTTAAGAGTTTTGCTTTGAAAAAAAATAAAAAATACATTCAGGGTAGAGTAGGGGTGTCAAACTCATTTCACCTTGCGGGCCACATACGACCCCAAGTAGACGTCTTGGGACGTACCATTAAAATTATAGTATACTTAGCTATAAATAACCAAAATATCATAATGTCTTCCCTTTGTTTTGGTTTAAAGAAGAACAAGGACATTGTTAGATTGAACTAAAAACTTATGGAACAACAATTTTACAAAACATTTCAAAAAAATTGCATAAGCTTCAAGTAACTGGTATCGAAAAATATAATAATGAATTTTACATGAGATTACATAAGACTTATAAAGAAAGACTAACATGCGCCCCTAGCAGAGAATTTATGAATTACATTTATTTAAAAAATATAATCCATGTCTTTTATAGATTTTTTCCACTTTCAAATTACCCTGTGGGCCTAATTGAACCTCCTTACGGGCTATTTCTGGCCCACGGGCCGTATGCTTGACTCCCCTGGTGTAGAGCTTTAACGCTCACACCTCTTATTGATAAGTTCATAGATATATTCTTATTTAAAAAAAGTAGACAAATGCTCCATCTAGCTTGGTGATTAACATTTCTTTGGTTTACTTTTGTTTATTAGGGTTATTTCTGAAGGATAGCACTTTTTAAATAAATTTCCTAAACTGGCTTGTATGTATATTAAAGTTACAAATCACAAGTTTTCAATTGTCAAGCCACAAACTTTTACCAAGCTTTTCAACAGAACTGAAAAACTAAACCCAAACTTTTGCATATTTTTAATAAGTACACATACATCAAGCTTAGTCTAAGGCCAAGCTTTTGCTTCTTTACGTCACTATTTTAAACATTTTGAAGTTTCTTCTACAAATAATAGTAATACAATAAATATATGCCCTCCCTAAAATTATACATACGGGCAGCTGATATTAACAAGGGTATTAATTCAATAGTATCATAATTTTTGATCCCACGTTTTCATGACGATCTACAAAAGTCCCATCTCTAAGTATGACCCTTGATATGATAAAAAATGAAAAATCTGGCGTGCTTAAGTTAAAGCAAAAAAGAGTTACTGGGCAACTTGTACAGCAGTTTTTTTGTTTCTTATCTGCTATGAGTGCTTCTATGTATAATCAAATGTTTAATCCGTGCCATTTTTACAAAATTCAAATACTCAAAAACCAAATGTGTAATTTGATGAACAATGTTACCCATATTTTTTTTTTTAAATAATCAAAAGAATTGTATTTGCACTCTCCGGGATTTTACCCCTTTTTCAACTCTCGAGTATGACCCATGAATGAATTACAACCCATAATAAATAATTTATGTTTATAAAAAATGTATTAGGAAATCCATTCATTTTTAACTATAGTGAGATTCTTTTAACAGATTTGAACAAGTTTGAAGTGATATATGTTATATGATTTAATATAATCTACGCAAAATGAATGAAGCCCCCATCTAGTTAAACGAAGTGAAGTTTCTTTTGTAATCCATTGATGAGAACATACATATTTTAAATTCGTCAATAGTAAAATTATCCACAAAAAAATGTCAAATACAAAAAATTCAAAAAAAAAAAAAAAGGATTATTATCAAAATCACTTTAAAAAAATATTTATATTATATTTTCACGATAAATCAATATCAATTTTTTTCTCATTGTGCAAAAGTACTGCTTATATTTTTATTTTTTTTTCTTCAATTATTTTGAGTATAAGGAAAGCGTTCATTTTTTTGTGTCAGTGGGACAAAATATAGAAGAGTTTACCGGTTGAAATAAATGACGTCAGATTGCTAGTTAATTAAGGGGAAAACGCCATTTTATATTCTTACCTACATATATCACGAGGAGCTTTTTGGGATAAATAAAAACACACTGTATTCTCCCTTCAGCTGTTTTTCATTAGTTGACTCTTTTGATTTAAAGCAGCTGACTCTACGTGTTATGAACTTGTAAAGAGTATTATTACTATTTATGATTTTGATGATATATAAAAAATATTTTAAGACAAGGATTGTGCGCCCTTTTTTTGAATTCTTGAATACAGAAAATACAGAAGGGTAGCTGCTACCAGTTGTTGTTTTTCCAAATTTTTCCTTACCCTTTTGTGAGTGGAGGTTGCGAGTGATCAAAAAAGCTACTCGTGATATATTTAAGTAGAGCTCTTTTGCTTCCTTTTGTTTTCAGTTAGGGAACAGACATCCTAATGACTTAGAATATAGCACTTCTCGTGACAAGATGCACTTTTTTTAAATATATCATAATGAGAAATTATATTGCTACAAAAAAGTAGACGCGTGAAATATTATATCATTTTCTTTTTGTTTTCGATCTGCAAACTAAAGAAATTTTCCAAAATGGCAATGCGAGCAATATATTTTCATATACCTATCTACCTTGGTACTATGATAAATTAGTGTAATTAAAAATAGTAGGTAATTAGAATAACAAAATGGAGAGTAAAAAGAGAAGTAGTTTGGTGTATTTTTTCCTTCCCTTTAAAACTGCATTTGTTTATAGATAGAATGAGACTGAATTATGTAAATGATTTATTTGTGACATGTCTATTTATTTCATAAATGCTTACAAAACTTGGTTTGCACAAGTAATTATTCATTGTGTAGCTCAAAAGACAAATACTCAAATTAATTATTATAAATATGTTAATGGATTGTTGTAGGTTTTATGTATGCACTTGACTACTTTTTTATTTTAAATGGTTGAATAATTAAAAAAAAAAAAAAAATCCTTTTTTAAAGCCTTCCTTGAATCACTTGACTCACAACAATTACTTTTAGTCGTTGAAAACACACAATTAATGCTGATTTTCTATGCGTAATGATTTGACAAGATCTTTATACTAACTCTCAACCGGGTTTTTTTTAAAGGGATAAATAAAATAGAATCGAAAGTAACTGCTGTAATGTGCCTCAATCTAAGTTGGACTCTGACAATTCCAGAGAAATGAGGAATCATGATTCCTTTTCCACTATGGAAGACAGGTATCGATTCCAAAATCTAATCCCGATGACAGGCTTCAGTAAAACATCTCTTAGTCAAGTATTAAGACTGATAAAAAATGAGATTGTAAATTTTCATGTCGATAGATTACAATCATGATAATTAATTAGTAAAAAGTAATTAATTATCATATAATGATAATCTGATGGATCCATGCTCAATACTCATGTACACTGATTGTAAATGCAAATGACGCAGGATGACCAGTAAAAGCGAGTTCTCCAACTCTCCAATCCAATCCAGGGGCATTCCAGCGGAGATACTGTTGTCAGGTGTTACATCTCTCTCTCTCTCTTACACACACACAGACTACTCCATTCATATACACCTATCCCAAATACCACCCTCAAGAGGCAAGAGGGAATTACTTTGACAATTAAATGGATGCTATTTGAGTTCTACCGCCTCCTTTTCTATGTTCTCTCTTTCTACTTTTTCTTCCCCTTTAATAGCAATGGTCTTCTAATATATGGACTGTTCTGCTAGAATTTCTTGAAAATGTTTTTTTTTTTGTTGATATTCTGAAGTTTCAAAAAATATATGTAGGTCTGAATTTGTTGAAATAATGAATATTGCTTCAGAAATAAGGAAAAATAAATTCAAATAGTATATTCAGTTGTGCCAATTCATAAAATTAAAAATACCTTGATTCCATGATCCATAATAGATTCTTCTGAAATAATCACATCGAATCAATGCAACGTTCTGACTACAAGTGTGGTAAGCAATGATAAAGAGTGTACGGAAGGACGAGCCTCTTCATTGAAAAGTGACTATACGTACTTTTGAGAATATATGTTTTCAATTTTGACCACATTTTTAGTGATTTTCTACCCTCTGCGTCATTATGTATATCCATCTTAAATTTGTCCAATATTTGTAATAATAAAAACAAAGGAATGAAGATGGATTCTCAATACAACATCAAGACAGGTGTCGCATCACAAAGTTTCATGGAGAAAAGCTATTCTAGCGTCTTTAAGTTTAAAATTTATGCACCTAAACAAGAGGACCAACTCTGTAACAAATCAATAAATAATTGTACATAGCATTGACTACACTGTTGCATTGTAAAAAAAATCGGCAGAGTAGGTTATAGTATTTACGAATGGACTTGTTTGGCAAAGGAAAGGAAGGATCGTGAGATCTCTTATTTAAAGGAGTTTAGTCAACGTAAGCATTATTTTTAGCAACGCAAGTGAGTCTGAATATGCCATATGAAGTATAACAACACGATGTCCCCTCTTACGTCGTATTGTAAGCCCACCATAAAATGCGTTTCGAAATTTCCACTTGAATGGAAGAAATTGAGAAAAATATATGGTAACACTATAACTGTTTAGCTTTATCATTTTTAAAGTCATTAGATAGATTTTCCTAAAGATTTTGTTATGGGTAGAAATTTGTCCCTTTTGTTTAATAGCTAACTTATCATCAGGGTTCTTCCAACACGGCGTTGTTCTCAGTTTATTATTATACATATATGTGGTGGTTCAGCTTGATTTTGAATATGAGATACTATTTTTTGACAACTGGAAAAAAACAACAACTTGCTTCATATTTTGTAATATTAAATTTTTGCAAAGAAACTAATTCCACCATTTATTTTCATAGCTAAAGCATTTTCATAGCACATGTCTTGGTCATTCTTCTTTCACAATTTAGTGATCCTTATATAATGCTTCTACTTCGAGTAGCTTTTTTGTGCACTCGCAACCTCGACTCTTAAAAGGGAAAGGAAAAATTAGAGTGACAATGTACAGATCACATTTTGTTTAAACATATTATGTACTCATGTACTTATATTTTTATTAACACACACTCATACATTTATGAAATAATCATTTTTGTCATTCTCTTTTCCTTTACACTTTTTTAAAGAAAATGAAAGTAGGCTAATATATATATATATATACAACCATTATGTACATACATATATGAAAAAAATGACGATAAATTGAAGACATTAGTCTTCATTAGAAAGGCGGCTAAAAGAAAAGAAACAGTGTTAGCAGGAAAAAAAAAAGAGGAATTGAAGTGAAACTCAAAGAATATTTCCATGTTGTGCTAAAAAAAAAAAAAAAAAAAAACTGAACTTTTATCCTTCTTCGTCAAGATTTATTACATCTGTTTTTATTTTATCCTATGAAAGGAAGGAGAGAGAAAAAAGTCAAGAAAAGGTCTGATACTTTTCAAGAAGGAGTAAAATTATGTTAATGAAATTTTAAAAGGACTTATTCCTATGTGTACATATGTACAATTTATGTAGCAAGTGTGTCATGATGCGTGTCCAAATTCAGTCAATGCTCATTTTTTCAATATGCATATTTTAATTTAAGGTGAGAAAATGCTGAAAACATATATTTTGGTCATAGGCTTCCTTTTAGTTACATTATTCTGGACATAATAAGACTTGGTAGAATAAGAAAATAATATTTGTGACTTTTACTTGTGTGGATTGAATCCAAATCGGATACTCACCTCATAAAAGAACCTTCTTCATGAATTGAAGCTCATTTCCCCTTAGTTTCAAAAAATGAATTGAGAATACGGCTTTGATCCTTAACGTCTTCCCTGGTTACAATAAACTCACATACTCCCAAAAATGACCCAAATTACTACAATATTACTATCAAAACTTGATTCTTTGGATCTGCTGATCCTTGCTTCACTTTTATCTTCTGCTAAACACACTATGTAAGTATTTTATTTCAATGATCCAAACTCGATGACCATTTATTTATTTTATATCTGAGTGTCAGAATTAGTGGCGTCACAATTCCAATATTTTTGATAGTTGTTTTGCAATCAAAATTAGTATTGGTATTTAAAATACTTTTATATACTTTTTTGATTCGACTAAAAACTATAAAGCAAAAATATGACGGTTCAACGTGATTTTGAATATGAGAGCATATTTTTAAAAATGAAGTTTTTTTGACACAACTAAAAGGAAATTACTTATTTAACATTTTTTGTAAAAAAGTGGTTAAGTTTGATAATTTTATCGTAATAATATAGCAACAAATATCTTGATTACCCTTTTTTTTTTTTTTACTGTTTAGCACTCCCTGTGTTGTGTATCCACAACTATGGAAGAAAAGCAATGGGTAAAGAATTATTTATGATCTAATATTTAAATAGACTTCAAATTGCAATCTGCAGCAAACCGTTTTAATCATAGCTACGAGGGAGGCCCAAAATTTAGCCATTCGGGCCAATAACTAAATGAATACATAGACACGAATAGAAAATTGTGCAGTTATTGAGGAAGGAAACGTCAAAACGGACTCTAGTGACCTCAAATGACTGCGTGGACCTCACCCAATCCCCCTATATTGAATATTTTCTGAAATTTTTGACCCCCAAGTCCTCTTGACAGACCGTAATGCGTGTTTAAATGAAGGAACGAACAAAGGGATAAGCGATTTATATTAATAGATAACAGGGCCGTATAAAGCTATTTTAAGCACCGCTTGCAATATTTAAAAAAAAATATGTGATTTTCAAAAATAACCTTTTACAACCCTCAGACATTATGACGTGTGCGTTTGGCGAATCTGTCTGGTTGAATCAATCTGTGATTTATCGTTCATATTTTTGAAACCCATTCATTCTTCTTCTCCCCCCAATTATCATGACAAACCTTGGTATCATGACAAAAACCAAAGAAACAGCATTAAATTCTAGGAATTAAAGTGTCCTTCAACGCAACTCACATATCAATGCTATGTGTAAAATTTAGCACATGTTTCTAATGATCCTTTTCCCACTAATTAAGACCGCTCCTCAATCACTTATTAAGAATTAGAAAAAGAAAAAAAGATGCTGGCCACACTTCTATTAGAAAAACAAGAGTGCTTCTATTGATTGAACATTGTGAATTTTACCCATAGAGAGAAAAAAAAAGAAGAAGTATATGTACAAATAACAAGGTGTGCTGAGTCATTGACTTTACCTGATAAAGATGTATGGCCATTGGATGATATCATATGTGTTGTTGAATTATAATTAATAAAATATCAGCTACCTCAATTTAAATGTATGTGCAGCATTACTCTCTTTAGTCTAAATTGGATGAGTCAGGGTGTCCCTAACGATCAGACCAGAATCTCATAACCCTTTTCATCAAACCCAATGAAAAATAATATTATAATAATTTTACTTTATAGATAGCCGTCTGGGAATCATTAGCACAGTGGAGTATAACAAAACCAGACTGTTTTGAGGATGTACCTTACAACCTTATCCTCTATGGATGTTCTTCTCGAGGTCAGTCTGTGTCTTCAAACTAATATTTGAAAGATCTTGATAGGTATAGTTATTTACCTCTTAAAGTCTTGGTCTCAGTTGAGAGATGTTTTTGATCACAAAGCTGAATTTTTGACACACACATAAGATCATAGATCCACTGCTTGCCCAATTGTGTCAAGCAACCAATGGACGCCCACTGCTATTTTTTTTGTCTCTATTATTTCGCCACATGTTGTAATTGATTAACACAAACAAGAAAAAGATACAAAAAGGTTCAAGGAAGGACGTTGACAATATATGCAGGTAAATTGTGTTTTTACCTGGAGTATGTATATTGGATTTACGCAAAAACTCAAAACACAAAGCAAAAACTTTTTCTCTCAGTTGGCAGTTGAAGTGTATTACACCACGATCGTAACTATTTTACGAATAGTCGAAAATGTTTGATACGCATTATATAAATATACCGTTTTTATCAATATTTTTACTGCTGTGCCTTGCTTGTTATATGCACTCCTTCATGAGATTGAAAAAGGATGACGATAACTGGACTTATAGACTTCAATTTGGTTTTTTTGTACTCTTAAGTGCCTCACATTTAATACATTGGATATGTACTTACAACAATTTATTCTTGTCGCAATTTAATTTTGTTTGGAATCCGATTTCATTTATCATCGACGGACTACCAGTAGGATACATTTTGGCCCTTGGATTAAATCGAATACTTGAGATTGAAAATTTTTTAAACAACAAGAAGAGAAAATTTGTATTTCTTCCATTTGTTTTATTGCATCATATCCCATATATTTGTAGTATCAAATTGACCGAAATCAAAAGTATTATAAATGCCTTGGTATTTATTCATATTAGCTTCATCATAGCCGGGAGTTTTTTAATTTTTGGTGCACTCTATCTGAAACTCAAGAAAGGAACTCATATCACCATCATGGACAGAGCCATTTTGATGTACTTAATCCACAATATTCTTCGATATTCAGTATATTTCATAATCTCACTGAAGAAACGGACCTACACATATCATGTTATATTTGATACTGTCAATCTATTCCTTTCTATGTTTCTTCCAATTTCGTATTTACTTACAGTACAGTTCTACCTCCTTACCCGTAAATTTATATTTCCTTCCCTTGTTCCATCAGATTTAAACTTATAAGTAAAGTTTTAAATATATGTACTTTAATTCTAACTTGTTCTATATATTTTTGAAACCATAGACTTCAGGACAAAATATATTGTGAACTCACTTATTGAACATCAACATGGGAATGACTCAGTGTAACTAAATATTCCACGGTTCTCCTTAACTAATCCGTGGGTATAGGGCAAATTATTATATATTTTTTAAAAAAGAGTGTAATAAAAATATTGTCCTTATTCAAAAGGGGTAATGATAAATATCTTAGCAGAGTGATTGAAACAGGCACGGAGTCAGAGTAAAATCCCTGAGGAGATACTTGTTCAATGAGATTAAATTAGCTGGCCCTCATTTATTAAGGTAGACACTTCTGTATATTTTTCACTTCGAGAAAGATATTCCTTCCGAAGGGATATGCATTTGACATCTTCAATACAGGTTTTATGTTGTTTTCCAGTTGGTGAAGCAACAAGTTTCGGTGAAAGTCTTATCAGAATTATTATTAAAATCAGTTTTGAATTGTCTACATGGATTTGCATAACCTGAGTACTCAAACCACCCCCTTCCATTACACCAAAACTGGCAAAAGGAGCGTGTTCGATTATGCACTATTCTAGCTAAATATGATTGCAGTACAACCTGAGTTGAGTTTTTTGTCCCTAAATCTAGAGGTAAATACTTAGCAGTAGTAAAGACTTGTGATGAGCGGAGCAAATGATCTGATTTCTCATCATGTGGATGCATCTAGAATAAAACTGACGAAGAAGGTAGTTCCAAATCAGATTCCACAATGATAATATTGGTATCACTCTCTACTCGTATTGAAGTTTTCAGCACTTGTGCAATTGATCACTGCTTTCAGTTTATTGAAATATTTTTTGGGATCCATTCGTATCGGAAACTTTTGTGCAAATGGAAATGTACAAAAATTATTTAGATCTAATAACTTGTAAAACCATTAAAATTGTTTCTGTTCTATACGGTTAGATGAAGCTGATCTAATTAAGTATAAAATTACGATACCACATTTGCTTCAACTAAACCTATCGTTATACAAATATAGTATTTCTTCCCCTCTAGAAGTGAAAATATCTAATAAGATGGAACAATAATTCAATATTATCAATTATCATACTATCATATCGAATACATTTATTTTTTCAGAGTAGTCAACTATTGAATTGTGGTTTGTGTAGTATTTGGATAAAACAATTTATGTTACAACATAAAACCGTAATGTGATGAGTCCATGAGATAAAACGAGTACGTAATGTCTTATGACATCGGGCCTTGGTTGAAACCTTCCTCTAATGAGATTTGTTACCCTTGAAACATGTAATATCTAAATATTGTTGGAGATAATATCGATTCTCCCACTTAAAATATTATACAATACCGAGGTTGAGTGAATTATTTTTGAAGAAAGTTCCTATAAACTACCTGACTTTAGACATTGAGTTGTTCCTTTATTACAGTATATGTATAAGTTCTAGGAGTATTACATGGAACATGGACCATGTTCCATGTTAATACCATGTTACATGGTATTAATACCATGTAATACTCCCTTCAGCTGATTTTCATCATTTGACTCTTTTGATTTAAAGCAGCTGACTCTACATGTTATGAACTCGAAAAGGGTATTATTATTATATATGATTTTGATAAATAAAAAATATATTAAATTGTGCGCCCTTTGTTTGAATTTTTGATATACAAGTATTGACAATTGATTTGTATATTGATAGAATTTATAAAGGTATAGTATATTTAAATATTAAAAAGTTGGCAACAAGGAAATTACAGAAGGGTAGCCAGCAGTTGTTTTTCCAAATTTTTCCCATCTATTTCAACATTCTTGCCTCAGATATCTAATCAATTCTTAATATTATTATGAAAACTTTTGTATCATCCCAAAAAGAAACACTTAGAAAAACAATGTCTCATTCTAAAAACACTTTGCCATAATCTGTAATATTGAAGTTAAAGTTTTGATAATATTTAATTTATAAAATGAAAAAGATTGGTAATACTCAATTAATTGCATTAATGGGGATTGTTTCTCCACTTTGACTTATAATTGATGCTGATACAAGTTGAAACATAAAAGAAATTTTTGAAGGATCTTACCTTGGAGAGGTATCATGAAATCACAGTCGGGTAGGTTATTAAAAAGATCTTAAGACCAAAACATAAAATCAATCAATTTAAGAATTAAACACTGAGTGCTCAGTGAAATTCTCTCATTTTAAGAATACCAAATCATAGGCAATTAAGAAAAATAGATAAGTACCTTCAAATAGATGGTTAATCATCTATGAAATCTTCCAATAATAAACGTTTTACCCAATGAAACACAAAAATATAAGTCCATGTATATTTTTTCTTGGACTAAGACGTAGAGTCTATGAAGAGGGAGCTTATTTTTCTTCATAAAAAAACCCTTCGGATGTAGAAAGAGGCCTATGGATGGAGGAGGAATCCTCCCAGAGAGGAGTATTTCTTTCAGTTAGACAAGACCCATCTACTAGGATCAACAAAAACACTCATGTGACACAAAAATTAAGTTTCATAACGAAAGGAGAGGCATACTCACGATATGAAGTCAATCTCGACTCTCATTGAGTCCGTCTTCCAGTAGAAAACAATATCCAGACTAAGGGAGATTTCATTTGATTCAGTCGGAATATTCATTATGAATTAGAGGAGAGTGAGTCCTACAAAACGAGGCAAGAAGCCCATAAGATGAGTAGTATCCACATTTCATGGTCTTCATCAAAGTTATAGACACAGTACAGTTTATAGACAGTTTTTCCTTTTCTAATCATAAATTAATAGTCATTGCTTGTATTTTTTGTCAGGAGAGTCTGTGGTAACTAACTGCCGTCCAGGTTGTATAATTATATATGCATTAGCTCGAAAATACATACTATATCCCAACATAACAATTACAACTAACTTTTTCTTCACTTGCAATCTCGACTTCCAAAAGGGGAATGAAATTTTTTTAATAAAAAAACAATATATTTTGTGTGGAGTTAATATTTTGATTTAGTAAAAATGTTCATAAATATATTGTGTCAAAGACTGGTCAATTTGTAAATCATACACCAAGAATGCTCGAAATTTAAAAAAAAAATAATTTTTTTTAAAAAATCTTTTGAATGTTCATATCATTTGTACCTCTGGTTCAACATATTGGATGATCAAATTAAATAACATTTTATGAGATATTATATTTCTGTCCTGATAAAATAATACATATATAAGTAATATACAAGATAATGTTTTATACTAACAAATTATCTAGAATCATGCAATTTGTATGATTTGGAGGATTTCTATCCTCCTTTTTTTTTTTTTAGAAATAATTAAGGAATAATCGATAATAATAGAATATCGATTATATTTCATTATTCATGCTACTTAGCATTCAAATGACATTATGGTCTTTGTTGGCTACACATTCTACCTACCTATCTCCCCATCTAAAGATCCCCACAATGTGGCATTGACAAATGATAACTGAGAATGTGACAACGACTGTATTCAAGGACACGCTCAAGTACACGTACTCGTAACCATTTATAACCATGTACTCCTTAGATATTGTAACTATATAAAGTCCAAGAGGGATATTAATAAAGTCTGATGTAAACCAGCACTACTCTCACTTACTGTCGTATCCGTATCCAACAGTCTTATTTTTAGGGTATGTTAAATAATATGAAATATGTACCTATCAGCAATAGGTTTTTTTGACAAGTGCTGAATTGGGATTTATCTATGCTCTCAAAATGGCCCTAAGCTTCGTCAATCACTTCTTCATTTGAGTCAATCCCCCCCCCCCTCTAGAGCATACTGTTTCATGTTTGCAAAAAAACCAGTAGTCCCTTGGGGCCAAATCTAGAGAAAACTATGAATGATGAAGCAATTCAATGCATAATTCATCAAATTGAACCATTGTTTTGTTCGGCTATTTCTCCTTATTGAAAAACAGTGTTTAATCAACACAAAAAAGTCCTCACTATTCATTGTATTGAAAATTATATAACTGGGATCATTAAAACGACTGTAACCTCTATGATAACGATCAAAATACCCTTAAATTTGGACATGTTCTGTTTAAAGATTAGTATTACACGTAATTTATATGTTCTGTCAACAATGTTACCATATATGTGTCACACCGTAGACTTATTGAGTGAGTGATGCATTATATAACATAACTTAGTCAATTTTATAACTTTGTGTTTATAAGTCATTGATAGCTCTTTTTATCTATATTTTTTAAAATCATGGATATGCATAATTATATTAATAACTTTAATAAAAAAAATCCATTAATATATTAGAGATCATTGATATATAAAAGTACTAAGTACTTATTACCTAATAAACATGGAGTAGTAATCATGTAATCATTACTAAGATATTAATTATCACTTCTTTTGAATTTACTTATAAATAGAATTCAATATAATTAGTTATCCTACTGACAAAACTCAAATATATGTCTAGAGTAAGTGTCTTTTTTGCCTGTATAATTGTTCTATTATTTCCTTCTGATACATAATTTTTGAAATAAACATTTAAATATTTAAATGGCACTTGACAAATCAACTTTTTTTTTTGGCTAATGATTACACAGGTCAACAGTCAAAAATCCTATGGAGTATAAGTAGTATAAAAGTTATTCCGTTTTGCACACTGATTTTGAATCCACAATTTTTTTTCGAGAGTCCGACAGTTTTTTAGAAATCGAACCCTAATGTTTGAGCTTTTTTGGCACATTTTCCTACTTCAATTTAAGCCAATGAGAAGGATTTTGTGCATTAAAAAACAATGGTCCTCTAGGTTATTTAATGCAGATTCTATTTCCAGTCTTTGTTTTGACCTAAGGAGGATCGTAATAGTGTAGGGAGTGGGAGTAGACCAAAAGTTGACCAAAACGTTTGTACTTAAACAATTCTTTGAATATTACAAGAAATGGATTAATAAGGAATGCATACAAGAGCTGAGATCCACAGCTTTCAAACGAGATGTCAAGTGCTCCATAAAAATCCTTAACTATGACGAAATCGTCCATCTAAATGTGTAAATTTTCATCCAAATTTCAAGCAGAAATCCACTAGAAATCAATGACTCACGGTAGAGCTACTACCGAAGGATTACCAAATAAGATGAAATTCTTCTGTGCGCTACTACTTCAGTCTATTGAACTTGTTTTTGAGTAGCTCCACCGTGATTAGAACACTGTCGGACTCTCGAAAATAAAATTACCGATTTGAAATCAGTGTGAAAAACTAAATAACTTTTATTATACTTATACCCTTTAGGATTTTTGACATTTCAAATTTGTTGAGATGTGTTATTAACTAATTCATAATTATGTATAGTACATATAGTACACAATTTTATGAATTCACTATAATATTTTATAAAGGTCTTATTGATCCTCAGAGTTTTTGAATGCTTGAAAGTCTTTAATAATTTTTGTGCTGTTAGCATCATAATATATCAACATTGAATTAAAGCTGTAATTAAACATATTCTAATAACGACTAACAAAAAAGACTATAGGTTTTTTCTATGCAAATGTGCTCCTTGGTTCAAATAGCTATTTCTACTATCTGTGGACACGAAAATTACTTGACAATTAATTTTTAGTCACTGCAGTACAAAGGTTTCGTGAATAATAATAATAAAAAACCTGTGGGTGTTCCCCTTTATTAAACCTCAAGCTGTAAAAATGGACGTCATAGAATGATGTTGTCCCCCTCTTTTAATATAGATTGTTCATTTTCATGGACTTCTTTATAAAGAAGTTATAACGCAACCTCACTTATTCTAACTTCTTTCTTTGATGACGTAGTATCCTACACCAGAGACATTCGATATAAAGATATCCATAAAGGTTATAAATAACTTATAGGATAAAGAAAATTGGACAAAGTTGCGTCAAGTATGAATCCACATTAAGGTAGTAAATAATTGTTGGGCCTGAGAGGAACTCAACTTCTTATGTATCTATGTAAATAATTTAATGGACACAATTAAAATAAAAATTAAATTATTTCATGTCAGGAAAATTCACAACACATTGTCATATTGAAAAATTGCAGTAAAAAAGAATCACTGCAAAATAATGTGATAATGGGAGCATTTATTTTTTAGCCCAGGGGTTGATCTTCTATACCCTTTTGGACCTTTTATTTTTGAGGTAGTTAATTTTTAAAAAAGTATACCAAAAGAATACGAGAACATTTTAGAGGTACTACTACTTTGTTTGATCAATTATTGCACTGGTTTTTATTGAATCAAATTCTGTACTGGATACATGCTCATTTGAGTTGAAATTATTATATGAAAAAAAAACCTATACTTTTTTACTACAAATCTTTATGAGGGAATTTTATAAAAGTTTTAATTTTATAGTCCAATTTGAATAAAAAGAGCGCCTCAGTTTCAATGACATTCTAAAGTTCTATACTCAATTTAAAAAAAAAGTTGACTTAATCACTTTTAATTGAAAAAAAATGAATGATGTTACTTTGCTCTTATCCCTTAATTTTTTTTGGCATTTAATCAATTATTTAATTTTATTTATAGTAGAGAAGATAAAAGACAGCTAATTAAGAAAATTACACTAAAGAATATTTTTGAAATATTTTTATAATTGAACTCTTGAATGTGTTAAAGTAATTATTATTAATTTTCAATTTATTATTGCTACACTAACAGATAATAAGGATTAAATTAGGGACCACTAATACCTACAGGAAAAATTCACTCAAATTCTGTGCACATGCCTACAAATGGGACAATTGCATTCCTTGTTGCAACCAAACTCATGGTACAAAGCATTACAATATCTCAAATATCTCCCCAATGAGTGAGTTTTGATGTTTGATAATTTATATTAACTCATAGCAAAATAATTTAAAAATCCAATGATTTAAGTTACTACAAACCAATGAATAGATGACTGCATTATAATGATACAGTAGATTTTGTGGCTGAAACTTTTTTATGATCGAAAAAAAAAAGGCTTGTTGCAACCTTTCCCGGTCTCCCTTACATTAATGTCTTTAAACGTTCTTTTAATAGTATAAAATATGCTAATTTTTTTTGTCAATGATAAGTATTTTCAAATATAGTTTATATTTACTAAATAAAATAAAAAATAAAAAATGCCATTTTATTTTAACAACCTCTGCATTGAAGCCAAAAATACATATTATATCTATGCATAGTAGTGATGTACATGTTGTGAAACAGAACATGAGCCGACTCTCATTGACTCTTTTTTTGTTTACTGTTAGCTTTAGAAAAAGTAATTGATGAGAAATTGATGGAATGTGAAAAAAGAGGGAATGCAGGTGTGTATAAAAATATGTATGGAAAGATGTACATAGAGCACATCTAGTATATATATATATATATACGTACAATACAAGGTTCTTTTTATTTTAGGAGAGTATTTGATGAGATACTTGGAAGAGTTTTCGTAGCAGTAGCAAGACGCACCCTGATCATCCATCCAGATGAGTTATCTAGAGTCTATCAAGTGCATTAGCGCCTCAAACGTCTACTCTTTAAAAGCTATAAGAGCAACCAGGAGCAGAAATATCTCATGTAATAATATTGGAATTAAGTGTTTATTTTGGACCACAGATGTGGTGGGAATCCAGGGATTTAACCCAATCAATCATAGCTGCTGACCTACATGACTACTATAATTTATAGAAACATTAGAGCCCTTTGATTGGATTTCTTCATTTAAAACAAGGATGTTTACTATACATGAGAGAGGAAGGACTTTGGGAGGAGTCGAAAGGGTGAGTCCTACATCGTATACTAAAGCAAAGTCATGGGACCTAAAGAGCATTTTGAACCTTTTTGATTCAATGTTTGTATTTATTGTATGTAGTAAACTCCTTTAAAGAAATAAATGAAATATCTTGAATAAACAATTCTTCAAGAATAAAGCATGAATGGAATTGATATATGTACAAACTCTGCATCATCCATATATATATGGAATATACGTATAGAAGGAAGAAAAGGGTTTGTTTGATCTCGAATGTAATCGATTTGTATATATATATATAAAGTCATGGTTTATTCAGCAGCTTTTTTATTTTCTTGAATTATTTCTTGGTGAATGCGTATGTTTTGAGTGGATTCATAGAAAGCTTGTTGTGAAGGAGAATATTAAATTATCTTACCCAATCAATAGGAACTGCTGAAGTGAGTGCCAAAATCTATGTCAATTTTACAATTTTATTTTTCTTACATTAACTCTAGGGCACAAAGGGATAATTTTGATTTCATCAACTAACCTATTTTTGTAAAAAAATGGGAAGACTTGTAAGCTTAGAGCTTATGGATTCACATTTGAGAGGAATTTTTTATAAAACCAGCTGACAAAAAAAAAAAAAAAAAAAATGGGCTTCATTCTTTTTCAGAAAAAAGTTGAGGTACTGATAAAAAGAGCTCCACTCTATAAGGTTTTTTTTATAGTTCATTCGAAATCTCGACTTTCAAAAAAGACATGAAAAAGTATGTTAAATACAAATAAAACACACATAACCATATGGTATCTTTTTATGTAATGTATAGTCAAAGCTAATCTCACTAACAAAAGCATTTATTCTATTTTGTTGTGTCAGCTGTCTTTCCCTTTTTGAAGGAGAGGTTGAAAGGTATTTACAATCAAGTTAATAATATCGTGCTAGATATTTGAAATTTGCAGGCTGAGGTTCCTTGTATCAAAAGAAAAAAAAATATGCTTTCCCTTTTGAACTCTATATTTGAGGAATCAGTTCCTTTAAATTAGAAAAAAAATTCAATTGATGAAAACAGGTCAAAGGAATTGAAGATATTGAATTGTATTTGCTCAAAAAAGCTAGTCTTGCCACCTGAAGATGTACTTTCATACATTTACAAGGCCTTTCATACAAACCAGGATCAGATCAAACAGTCCATTAACAATAAAACTCTCTAGGTACAAAAGTTTGATACCTATTGTGTTGCAATGGAGAATATTTTTGATATTTAATTTGATTTTTGAACGGTTATTAAAAATTTCACAATTTATATATTTTAAGTAGGATATGGTATCCTTTTCAAATTGTAAAATAAATACAGAACTTGTTAAAAGTTTGTATGTTGTATTGCAGTTTCTATAAATGTCAAATATAATACAAGGCTTAATTGTTAAAATATTAATAAAAACTCTCAAAATTTGCAGGTATAGTATATAAAATATAATCTCATCCATGAAATAATGAAGATTTCTATTTAATTATAATTAATTGATTATTATTTGAAATAAATTTTGAACAACACCGTCAAAAGGATGTGATAGTTGAAGATGTGAAATAAAATGTTTACATCCGATTTTTGAATATGCCTTTTATCTATCTTTTATTTTTGATCACCTATAATTATGAAAGAGTTTCAACAATCCACCTAATTAGTGCCAGATCATATCTTCATCAATGTGAACCCTATAAAATTAGGAAATTGTAAAACAAATTCCCACAAAGGAGTTTCAGAATAGACAATGGGTATACTTTAGGATAAGTATTGTAGAAACATCACCCAATGTAATGTCTTTATATTTATTGTATTTAAATATAGCTTATAAATAAAATATTCTTCAGACTGAAGATTTCAAAAGAGCCTAAGGTAAATAGACAAAGTTACTAGATGAGGAAAACAATTAGTTGTTGTATAAATTATGCTACGACACTTTTTATGCCTGGATTTTGAGGGTTATTTCATATTGTATTGATGTCAAAAAAAAAAAAAAAACACACAAAATGGGAATTTGTAGCCAAAGCAAGAAATTGCTTTTGTGGTCTACAAATTGATTTTTGTTTAAAAATCAATGATTTAAACTCATTTTTGAGTATGAAGAGAAAAAGTGAAGGGAAAAAAATCATAATAATTATACTTGAGAAACTTGAGAAAATCGCTTAAAACTGCGGATATAATTGAAAAAAAAAAACCCCGTAGAAACATATATTTTTCTCATTTGTTCATTAAATGATAATAATTTGATTTTGTATGAAAGAAAAAAACACATACCTTAATTTAAAAAAAAAAAAAAAAATCTTGAAAAACAATATACTTATTATAAAGCAACTCAACTTAAGTACTTAAAAAAACTTTACGTTACATATATTTAACGTGATTTAGATGTTATGTTGAAAATAAATAGAAATCAAAACAAAAACAAAACAAAACATAGGAATTGAACTGTGTTATAATGATGAAAAAATAGTTTAATATGCATAGTTTATAAATTAGAGGTAACTAAGATAAGAAATTAAATACCAATGAATAATTAATTAGTATGAGTATCGTTATTTTTTAATTAAAACACATCTCAATCCCTATAATCCTCGGATTATTTTAATTCCTTGTGTTGACAAAACCTTGACATTTACCATAATTTAAAATATTTTTTCAAAAATTAAATCCTTATTAATAATAATTTTAAAAGTAAGTACTCTTTGAAGTGTTTACCTTTAAAGGAAACTGGTCCTTGTTTGCTTTAGTTTTGCATGTTAATATAAACTTCAGGTTTATCCCTCTCTCTCTCTCTTTCGACCAATCTAGATACTCCTTCTTAGTATCTAACATCTACATACATATAACCTTGTCAAGACATATCAATTGACAACTCAACGTGATTTCTCTGATACAGAATCATATGCAACAATTAATTTCCTAGATGTAAGAAGTCTTTCTGCGCTGATGGGAAAAATCCTCTTTCTAAGCTGGAACAAAACTCTTTTAGCTTTGTGAAGGATGCAGCACTCTAGGTGTGTAATTCCATGGTTGAAGTTTGTATCAGGGACCTCTTTCTGGATTCTGGCTTAGACTTCTAAACTTTCCTCTTCACCCGGATCCCTCCAACTACTTCCTTTTTTTTGCAAGGGCTAAGAAAAGTATTTTCACTGTACATAGATAGCGAATCCTAAATATCCTTGTTACGACTTGCTATGTTTTGATGAGGTTACCAAGAGATCTTAGATGACCGAGAGTGGAGAATTTATTCTGTAATATTATTTTTACAATACACTAAATCAGGGGTGTCAAACTCGTTTCAAACGTACGACCCCTTGGTAGACTTCGTGGGCCGGACCAATAAAATTATAGCATACTTAGCTATAAATAACCAAAATATCATCATGTCTTCCCTTTTTTTTTGATTTAAAGAAGAACAAGGACAATGTTAAATTTAACTAAAGATTTATTGAACGACACTTTTACAAAACATTTCACAAAATTGCACAAGCTTTTCCATTTTCAAATTATCCTGTGGGCCTGATTGAACCTCCTTGCGGGCCGGTTCCTAGTATGTTTTATGCCACTGCACTAAACTATACTACATATTTACATATTAGGTGGAGAAAATATACGAAATACACAGTTACCTATAAAGGAAATTAAATTAAGGGGGAAGATCCTCTTGACATCAATATATATCAGATTGCATTGAGATATGAGTTTGTACATGACATGTAATTACAATGAGCCCCTCTTGTGAAGAATATACAAAATCAACTTATTCAATTGAAGTTTTAATAGACTCAAATAGAGAGCACATATACATACATATATACTGTCCGTACTTCAATGCATCATTCAATTGCAAATGTTAAAAATATATAAAATATGTAGATGTCTTACTTCAAAGATAAAAAGATCTTATTTAATTTATTTGTATTCCAATATATGTATGTATGTATGTATTCTCGTCACACTGAAAGATATCAATAATTTATTCATTCATCAAAAAGCAATATTTAATACAACTATTCATATGTACATACCTGTTTACAAATGTATGTACAAAAAAGCATGGTTAGTCCTTGATTTCATTTTTTTTTTTTTAAATATTGTTTTGAAGTAAGGATCTTTAATTGAAACTCAAGTTCTTACACCTCATTTGTAATTTCTGCACCTATTTAAATATATAATTAGATACATATTATATTGAATGTCCAATCAAAGGGAATAATACATTTCTTCCTCCTTAGAAACAATTCTCACAATAAATTGTCTTATTATATATGCAACAGAAAGACTGACTCGCACATAGATTAGGGATTGATATAAACATATATATTAAAAAAAATTAGTTTTTTAAATTGAAAATTGACCCATCATAGTATCCCCATGGCTCTACTTTTAAAAAACCATCATCAGAGCCTCAAAAAAGGTTCAGTCCTCAAAGTCCATTTTTATGGATTTCTCCTTTTTAGTCACTAAAAATGAGAGGAATGATGTTTTTCTCCACTAAAGTTATTGTCTATTTTCAAAGGGTTTGAGAGGTCTGAATTTCAAAGCTAATAGGCCTAATTTTTGTATGTATATCAACTTTCAGTTGTTTTTTTTTGGTGCAATCCAGATAATAACAGTTATTTTTTTGAATTTATGGAACGTATAGAGATCACACAAATGGACTTTGACGACAACATTTTTTCATGAATAACAACACACAACAGAGAATCCCTTTAGAGATCAATTAAATAATAAAACGGAGCATTCAAATCGAATGTATACAAAGACTCTTTGTGCATTCTATATGTATGTATATGCATATGTAGATATAAAATACTTATTGGTTCTTTCCTGTAGAATTTAAAAGTATTTGATGACGAAATAAGGAAAACTAAAAACTTTTATCAAAGACATATTTCTTTGATCAAAAACAAAACAAAGGCAATCATATAGGAATTGTCTTGAGCATATGTCTTTGTAACCATTATATTACATGTATAATTAAATTTATGATAGGCACTTAATTCCCTGTCCTTTTTTTTTAGGATTTATTTTCGAAAAGCATTTTCTTTGTAAATATAATGCTTATAATAATTATAGTCTTTTAATATACAAGTAATTACTTGTTTTCTTTGCAATTTTTTTATACAGAAAAAATGCATAAAAATGATAAATGAAGGGTGGAGTATTACTACTTATGCTGTGTACATACAAGGATAATATTAATGAGATTGACTCTACAGCAAAAATAGATTACTTTTGAAAAACACAACAAACAAACATCTTTTAAAATTTTTTTGAAACAACATAATTTAATGAGGAATTACAAAAAACAAACAAACAAAGCTTAAAATGAATCGTTAAATATATATATATATTTTTGACTAATCATTGCAGAATTGATTTGACTTCTACGAGATAACTTTTTTTGTTGAGATGACGTAATGTTTAAATAAGGTTGCCATTCTGCAAATATAGAAAAAGGTACAAATAGACAAACAACCTCTGCATAGGTCCAGAAATGTTTAGTATCATGAAAGTTATGAAATTCAAACAACTCATTTGGAAGCCCATAGTAATCCCATTCGTTTTTGGTTTTATTTATACATACATATATGAGAAATCAAAAGTTTTAAATTTTGTTGTACATGTATAAAAAAGACTTGGATGTTTATCTTTACATATGTGTCAAGTCAACAAGAAAGCAAGTGTGCTTTCAAATATTGAAAAGGAGAAAATCCACTTTGCAGTTTTTTTTTCCTTCATATATATAACGGTAAATATTTAGGAGTCGTTTTATGACCTATACCGCACGGTTTTTGCTAAAATGTCACTTTTAATAGAGACATCAAGGATTGTTGTCTATCCAATGGAGCAATCGGATAAATATTACAACTTTACATGGAGCCGATATAGTCCTTGAAAGAACGTCCATCTTTTTCATAGCCCCAGATATTTATTTAGTTGCAGTTGGCTAAAACCATCTGTTCATTATCTGTTTAAGAACTATTAAGGATCAATTTAATCAACTATCAAGCTCATCATGAATCATAGTAATTGTAAAAAACATAGTCATAAACACCAGATGATTTTTATTCTTGATTGTGGGCGGTATAATTAAGTTGCAATTATTAGAGTCATTATATAATTAATATAAATATACTATTAATACAAACGAAAGAGAATGTCTTCAAGAAAATGAAGGCAGTTGTAACTCATTTTTGAAATATTTCTTGGTTTCTTGTTGACTTGACACATATGGTCATAAAAAAAAAAACAAATGATATTGAGAATTTTAAAATGTTTCATTCTACGGTTCTTTAATAATAGAAATTTCCTCTTTCAAAAAAAAATAACCGGGTATGAGATTGCCTTTTTCAGAAAATAAAATGAAAAGTATACATGCTTAAAGGAATCAACAGTGTATCAATAATTTATAGACATCAATTGCACTTTTTACTTCTTGGTATTTTCCAAAATTTTGGCATTCATGGAGTAATAGTGAGCTGAATACAATGGTGGAAATGTTCAATTGTAGTTGAAAGTTCTATTTGAAGGTGTAGTTACTAAAACTATGAGAGCCCAATTTGGACTGCGGGTCGACTGTTGAGTAGCCTTTGTTGTTTGTAGACTAATGGAAAAAATAATTAATATACGTTCAAAAAGTGAACCGACTCTCTAAAAAAGGTAAGAACAAAAAGTGATAAGTAATAAACTTATGAAAGAGCCAGAATTAAGATGTGGGTTTATTGACTTCGTATCCACACATTTTTTTGCAAAGCAAAGTGGAAGTCTGTATCTTTCCAATATGTAAAAACGCTTTATTGACAGATTACGATGACAGACAAAACTTGTCACTTGAATTGGTTATCTGACAAAAAAATTTCTATCCTATCATTTTAAGATTAGTATTAAGCATTTAAACTTAAGGTTTTTATCTATGTTCAGCCAAGTTCGGATCCTCTCTGCTTGATATAACCATAAACTTTATGATTAAAATTTATTTATTTATTTTGTATTTATTATTTTATATTTATTCAGGTATTTAAATACTTTTTATTTTTCCTTTCCTTAAAAAAAATATACCCATGTAAAGCACAGTTTAGTAGATACATTACTTGTTGTTCTATATTTTTATTAAGAATAAATGCTTTAATTAATGACTAATTGTATACTTTATAATTGTTTGATTAATACTTAATACACCAAATTATCATGTGAGAACACTTAAATAGTCATAAATGTTGCAGATTAGCAAGAAAGGAGTCACTAAATGATTTGAAGTGACTTGGGAGTACACTAAAAAGCAAACAAATAAAGGTTATGAACCATTTCAATAATATGTAACAGTGGGTTAAAATTTTCTTTAGACTGAACTATGGTCTTTTCTGCTCAAAGGTATTAAAAAAAACTCTATCTGCAAATTTTTTGGTTCCTTGGTCCAATTTTTTTGGATGATAAGGGTGTTTTCAAAAAGAATGTATTTTTGCCACTCTAGGTGAAATATCATTTGCCACCTTCATATCTCATTTTTTTTTGTAATACTTTACCTATACTGTTTTGATCTTTTAGATAATAGGCAATTGCCTGCTTTCGCCTATTGTTATGAGCTGTTCCTTTAAAAAAAAAGGAATGGTCTCAAATTGCTGAGTTTATTTTTGTCATTATTCACAACTGTTAAACTAATTATATGACTAACATTATGAAAGATATCTTAGACAATTAACAAATCAAGAATAAGGCAATTAGGGAAAGAAAATAATAATATTTTTTTTTTTTTTTGATATTAATGGAATAAAAAATGTGGAAAAATTTAGAAACATCCACTCATTATGCTATATTTTACTTCAATGTTATTTTAAATCCATAACACTAGTTAACAAATTACACTATCCATTAACTTTTATCCAGCTCTAGATGACATTAATGCCCCTAAAATAAAAATGACCTACTTTTTTGGACTACAAATTAAATTTTTTTTTAATATTTAGTTTCTTACACTATGTGTAATGATACTATAATACAGAACTATTTTCATCTCAAAGAAATTTAGTAAAAGACAAGGTTCACACTTTCAGGTTTTAAAAATGTTTGAAAATTTGTACATACGTAAAAATAATGAAATATAAAGAAGTTTTTAAATTGTATCATTATTATTGATTACTAAATAAAAATCATGGTTTGCAGTAAAGTAAAGACAACTTCTTTTTTTTTTTTAAAAAAGAGAGCCTTAATAAAAAAAAAATACGGAAATTTTTTTGAAAAGGATATTTAATATTTGTTTCTTGGATTTTTTTGTATTCCAAAAATTAATTCATCCTAGTTTAATGACTCAATTTGAAGTTTTGGCTAAATACAAAATAACATTAGAGCATAAATCTACTGAAAATATTACACCTTGAGTTCTCAAAATAATGGTCCATGAAGTAGTTTAATACTTTATTTGAAAATATCTACTAAAGTTTATTATTTTATGAGCACTCGTTTGCCTCTTTTTTATTTCTATAACTAGTGATGTAGCCCATGTTTAATCTATATTTGACTACATAATAGTGATCAGGTTTAACTTTTATAGAAAGATATATTTTATCACCTCGTAACTAAGTATACACAACTAAAATTTGCTATCCATTGACAAATAAAAATATTATTTTAGAAAATATTTTTTTTTAAATCCTATTTATTGGAAAGGAGAAATTTTTGTATTTGCTACCCATGGAAAAATTATTAAATATACTTTCTGACTTGGTAGATATTGAATATTTGCCAGACTGTCCTTTAACTCCTGGTTATGTTTTTTTAGGGTATTTAAATTTTTAAAAATACAGGAAATAAGCTCTGGTCTATGAATAAAATTTACTCCAACCTAATCACATAAAACAACAAAAACTCTTAGTATTTTAAATTTAGGAAAATCTTTTTATAAAAAAAACTTCAAAGTTTTATTTCCTTTGTTTTGAATATTTTTTTTTCTTCTTGTTTATTGTAATGGGGCTTTATAAAATTTCCTTTCCATTCTAATTCATGCTTTATTAAAAAGCAAAGTATAGATATTTCCCATAAAAAACCATAAGGTTTTATTTATTTACAAAGGTTTTTTTAAAGAAAGAAAAAGCAACATAAATAAACGTTTGTATTTATATTTAGTAACTGAATATAAAAAAAGAAAGTTCTTGGTATGAAATGCATTTTATTATTGAAGTCATAAGAATAGAGATTAGATTTTTACTTTTTTATCAAATTCAAAATTTTCATATTTTTAAAATATAATTTCAACATATATTTGTTTACCCTTCCTTTGTTTTTCAAAAAGAGAATTTTTGAACTAAATACTTAAGGCCTTCAACAAATTTAACCAAATAAACAATGGATTTCTTATTGATAGAAATATTTTATATACATATGGGTAGTATAATGAAGTTGTACAGGAGTGTGGAACATGAGTCACTCAACATCTTTTTATTCGTCACATTCTTCTTAAAACAAATAAAATAGAGTATTGTCAATAATAGCATAAAACTGTAAGATAGTCTGTCTTTCTATAATCTTTTGGAGAAATGGTTGCACAAAAGTATTTTTGTTTTTAAATCTATGACAGTTTTTTTTTTACAAAACATTCATGTATCCAATCTTGTCTTGGTATTATTTGATTGAATTAACTATTCAAATTAATGAACTAAATTTTAATAGGTTCAATATATGTATAATTTAGGCAGAAAAACCCTAAATTTTACTTCTAAAAAAAAAAAAAACTACTACTCATCGACTCGCATGATTTATTTTTCAAGAAAAACATCACAGACCCTAACTTTACGGTTCACAGGACCTGACAGATGTTTACTCAGCTATTGGCAGATCATGTGAGGTCTTATGTAAGGTTTAAGTTGTTCTGATTCAGATATTCCTTTTGTATAAGAGTATTAATTCGGATCCAGTTCTTACAATTCATGACAATCTCTGGAGGCCCCATCTGCATATGTATAGCCTTCGAAATACAAAATGGGTCAATTTGTTTTTGTTTTTTTGCAAGCTTTTTAATTTTAAATAAAGGTCACGTTACCAACTTCTAATAACAGATTTGGTTTTATAATAAATGAGAAAAATAGAGAGAAAAAAAACGACGATTTATATGTTTGTTTTTGATAAAAGAAACTCCCTTAGAGTAGTGATAGCTTGAGTTGTCGAAATAGAGGGATTGCCTGTAAGCGGCAATCTCTCTAAAGCCTGGTAAGCTGGTTAGTTTGCATTTATTGAAGTTACTAATAAGCTATCTAATATTTCTTGCATTTTGATATTTAATATTGCATTATTCTTTTTGATATTCTCGTGTGAGTAATATCTTGTAAAGATAGGAATTCTTTACTTTCGACTACTCCCATAATAAATAGAGACGGAAAAATTTGTAGAGCACTAAACTTCGTATTATAAATTTGAAGACTCTGTAAATACAATTCCTTTATTAATCATATTATATAAGAAACGAGTCATACACATTTTGTTAGTTCGTGTATTGGATTCAAAACCGTGATACTTTGAGTTACAGGGTGTTCTTCTTCCTACATATAAGGAATAACAGCTTTACTATAGATGAGAATATAGGACAGGACAGTAGCGCCTCCTACAAAAGGAATTTTTTTACTAGCTGATTTGGCAAATCCAAATAGGTGAATAAGAATTCATTAAAAAAAAATTATGTGAGTTAAATATTATAAATGAAAATATTTATATGGGTATTCAATAAAAGATTTATTTATGTTCATCTATAGTAAAAAAAAGCGTGCGAGTAAAACGAGTGGTCACTCCTAATTTAAGTAAAAACTCCTTCTTAGTTATTATATCATAAACATATATACATTTTCTACATATAACTACATAATATATGATACATTTATGGTTTAACATGCCAAGGATATAATGACATTATTAAGTGAAACTTGGAAAAATATCAAACTACATATATACTGATAAATATTTTGCTTAAAAATAGTATATAAGTACCCCCCCCCCTGCCATATATTGTAAAATACATTTTAAGTGTGTATTATGGTCTTAAAAAATATTACATCATATTTTTTTAGCAATCCGTTCTTAAATATATATATTTTTCATGATTATGTTTAAAAAATACAATTTTTTTTTATTACTGAAATTAGTACAAAATATGCATTATGTATAAATTATGTCAATTTTGGTCAATGTATTGGCGCTCTCATGGGAAACAAATATTTTAAAACAAATGTTTTCATTTTATGAAAAAAAAAGCATGAAAAATTGTTTATATAAAAGACTAAAAAAAGCAACAATAACCGTAGATTGAATGTTCAATTTGTTAAAAATAGCTCAAATACTATCCAAGGGGGTCTAACTCAAAAAAGTTTGAGAAGCACTTTGTCAAAACATTACTTTTTTGAATAGTTAATCTCGTTTTGAGACATATTTTTGTACAAAAATGGTTCAGTTGACTCCTAAGTCTATTTCTTTCCTATTGTTTGAATATCTATGTAACTCCATTTTGACTCAGGAGCTAATGATGGTGCGTTTTATTTCCTCCTTCATGATGAATATTTTCTTCAAGTTATACAACGTAATTTCAACACCCTGTTCTTCAACACTTATTTTCTCAGAGTTGTTGAGAGCATCACAGATACACCCATGAATAACATAGTTTCTCTACGCAACTTCATTATCAAGTACGTTCCATCCGTGATTGATCCACCGATATCAAGATCCCGGCTAAAGTTAGATAATCATTTTTATTATAAATTGAAATATTTTTTCATCCCTTAACTCAAATCAATTCATTCAAGTGACAATAAGATTTCAAAGGAATGTCAATTCAAATTCATATAACGACTATTTCTTACAGATGTTGACTCATCAAAGAAGATTGAAAAACAAACACCAAATTCTTGTAGTTTGATGATATTTTTTTTATATAGCAAATTTATAGTTTCCTCAAATTTGTTCATGGAATGATTTTGTAAAAATTGACGGGCTTTTAGGGATGAAGTATCCATTAAAGCCTTGAATACACACACACACACACAATTTAGCTAAAATTAAAGCCCTGTACAGATGCTCCCTGAGCCTTTTGTACTGGCTCCTATAATCTTAATAATAATAGGTAAATAAAATCCATTTTGCTCTTTCCTTAGTTTTATAATACAAATAATAATCCAATAATTCAGATTTGGATAATTTTTTGTACTAAAACTATTCCACTCTTTGATGATAATAAGTTATTAAACACGACATGTATAGAAGAAGAAAGACAATAAATCCTCAAAATGGTACAAACTACACATAGAGGAACAAATCAAGTTGTAAAATGGATTGATATTTCTCCAAGTAGTGAAATATAATTATTATTGGGAGTGACAAGGGCTACACTAATTATATTAACAATGCCTACTCAATTGATTATATACATTAGGTTAACCCTATTCTGGTTATCAAAGAAAAGAAGACACTTAACATGGAAATTTATTGACCAACTACAGTAATAATTAAATAGTTTATTTAATAATGGATAGAGTATGACAAGACGACATTTCTTTTAGGATGAACAGAATAGCTGCTAGCTACCTTATTTATATAAAACAATACAGTATAATTTTGTTTTCATTAGTGTTTAATATTTAACTTACCCGAACTTTTATAGCTATTAATAATTTGTTTTTTTGTTAGCATAAAACTAAAAAAGATATATGTGTTAAGTCAACAAGAATCTTAGTTTATCTGAAATATTTCAAAAATGAGTTACAACTGCCTTCATATTCTTGAAGACATTCTCTTTCGTTTGTATTAATAGTATATTTATATTAATTATATAATGACTCCAATAATTGCAACTGTGATATAGGAAAAAACCAACTGCCACTAAATAAACTACGTGGCTATGAAAAAGATGGACGTCCTTTCAGGAACCATATCGGCTCCATATGCAGTCTGAACATTTATTTGATTGCTTTATTGGATAGACAACAATCTTTGTTTTTTCGATTAAATATGACATTTTTGAAAAAACCGTGCGCGATAGGTCTGTAAATGACTCCGAAATATTTGGCTTTTAAAAAATAAGTGGATTTTCTCCTTTTCAATTTTTGAAAACAAACTCGCTTTCTTGTTGACTTGACTCATATCAGATCACTAACTCAACCCTAATTTTGAGATCTGTCTATAATATAAATCCCTTTATATCTGATTGTTGATTCTTTCGAATCTTCATGTCCTAAAATATATATGAAAAAAATAATTGAACACCTTGGAAAGTCTGGTTATTTATTCTTCAAAAATGGTTTTATTGTCTTTTTGCTTAATTTCTTACTTGCATTTTAATTTTTGTAACTGTTTGAGCTGTCTTCAAAGTCTATTGTCATTGCTACAGGGTCAATTATAACAGTTGAAGGACTACATTTAAACACAAATTGTCAAAAACCATTGACTGTTATAAAATATAAATAGATTTAGCCGATAACTGACAAAGGTTTGCACATAATATGTTGTATTAAATTTTGAAGTGTCTAAGTCAAATCAATTCCCTGTAATTGAGTCAAATTTAAAAAGTACTACAACTATTCCATGTCTCCCCTAGATATATATATATATATATATATACATTTGAAACTTTATGCAAATAACAATCTAATAAAAATGTTTTGACAAACATGACAAATTTAATTAAATCAAAGAACTTCATGTTGTTTTGTGGCGTTGATTAATACATGTAAAAAGGTACCTTGAATGAAAAAAAAAAAAAGAAGATTAATAAAACAACATACAATAGTTAAACATTACCATTCATTGTATTCATTATTGATACAATGCTATTTCATAGCTTGACGTGACAGATTGGTTTAACTTATTTGATAGATAAATAGTGATATTTGTTTCGTAAATTGGTGTCATTTGTTTAAAATAATTAAGCACGGTATTTGTTTACAAATAATTTTTTTTACGTGAGTCAAAGACAAACATGTGTCTTACTCACCAGACTTGGTGCCATCACATTATCACTTGTTCAAATCGATGCATTAAAAGAACAGGTAGTCAATTCTAAAGCAGAAACTAAAAAATGGCTCGATGATTGGTTTGCAGCCGAAGACGTCCATTTTTTGGGGGTTCAACATCCACAATTTGCCCGAGAGATAGGGAAAATGTGTTCCTAGCTAGAACCGTTATTTTGAAGATTATATTTGTATCGATTTTTTCACAACAGACGTTAGAAATGGAAAAATAACGTTTTATTTCATAGGTATAGACCTGGTATAGTTGCAGATTTATGACACTTAAAGTTACAAACACGAGTTCACAGCTCTGCCGCTCATTCAGTAATTATCACTAATATTAGAACTCAATTATAAAAAAAAGATAATTGATTAAGAATGTTTGCGAGGCTCCAGGCTTCTCAAGTCTTATTTAAATTTGAAATTGTTTAACCTTGAGTCCGAGTCGAGTTGCAATTATTTCAATTTTAGCTTTTAAAAATATACTTCTTTTTTTGTGTAGATATCTCCTATTGAAGGGTTACTTTGTTTTTTTCCTCCACTTCTAATGAAAAATTTGATTTTTGGGGAAAAGGATTGATGCAGAGAATGGATAATTAATTAATATCTAAATAGTTTACAAACCGAGTTAATACATAATTTCAATATATGTAAAATTGTTGGGTAACCAAGACATCTACTACTCAAAGGTTTTTGTGTTAAGTGAGAAAAAAGAAACCAAAATCCAAGAGCAATTAGCCAATGTTCTTCAAGTGTGTAATTATTTTATATCTAACATGTTTTAAGGAATTCTTCACAGCTGAACAAAAGCTACATTTAGTACAACTAATTAATGTTCAGAACATTAATGAAGGGGAGTAAAAGGTGAAAAACAGCCAATAGAAGACAAAATACTCTTTAAATTTCTATGTTAGACGACACAACATTATCTATATTGTATCTCGCAACCTTCCTTCTCAAATGAAAGTGAAGGAAAATGGTCCAAACTCATTTAGTGGGTAGGCAATTCTTTCTACGAAATACAAAATTATTCTTTACTTAATAGTAGAAATTGTTTCCAATTGGCATCAGGGTTGGCTGATTTAAGTCAATTTCCTTATTTTGCATTGGATATTGAAATGGTAATAATAACACTAATACACTTAATTTTAACATTAAATTTTATTATAGAATTTAGATATGTACAAAATATATTGAAAAAAAAAAGTTTGAATAAAAAATATTGAAAGTCTTTTTTAAACTCTTTTTTGGGATTATTCGTCAGATTCAACCTCATTCAAAGCCCTGAATGATGCTCATTTTGAAAATTCTATATAATGATCATCTTGTTTTTTGTATGTAGATTTCAATTACTTTTTGTATAGTCTTTTTTGAACTAATATTGCAACTATGGACATAGGATGTAAAAGAAAGTTAAGTGGTTCACATAAAATTACTGCTTTGATTAGTGCCCCAAAACTTATTGAATACATTTTATCAAGAACCGAAGCGTTTAAATGAGATTTCATGCTTCCAAAATGAGCACGGAAGTACGAAAAAAAAAACCCATCAAAGAATTTCAATTTCCATGAAATTTCCTGTAAACATTATCTAAATGCTTTATAATACTTGATGACGACTCCATATCGAGTCGTGGATAATAGTTTTCTGGTGCACTTTGGGTGTTTTTTTTTATTACTAAATAGCATTTGGTGTAGTCATATTGTACGTAGAATCATATTGTATTTTTTACAAGGATGTATGTATAATAACGTACTTAGTGTAAACAAGTAACATGGAATAGAAATAGGGAAGGGATATTAGTATTCAAATGGAATCTATATAAAAATATATAATATCAATGATTATAGTTATTAGATTACATTCTATAATCTCTATAAATGATATTCAATTCGTTTTTATCTTGAGTCTTTTTTTTTTAACTGGTAGTATGTATACATACATATATATATATATATGTATATGTATAAAAATATGTAATATTAAAGTAATGGATGTAATAATGAGTGCACTAATAATAAATTATTTCATTTGTTTAATAATAGTCAGCTAGAAAAAAAAAAAAAAAAAACAGCCAAAAAAAACAAACATAAAGAGTGAACATAATTTTAAGTATAATGTTTGCTCATTAATCAATGTAGTATCTGCATAAACCTCTTCATAAGAATCTATGACTTTGAATGCATTAGTTTATTGTTTTACAGAATAAGATTATAATCAATGCGATTTTTAGTTTTTAGTTTATTTTTTTCATATTCTAATCTTCCTGAAAAATTATGGAAAACAAATTGAACACGATGCTGAATTTATTGTATGGAGATCCAAAAAAAAAAAAAAGGTTTTATGTTCACCAAAGGAAGAAATCTCCTTTATTAAAGTCGGTTAAATAACAATGGTCAACAAATATGAACTTTCAAAAATTGCTCAAAATTGAATGAAAATTTACACATTTACACACCTAGATGAACGATTTCTTCTTAGTTAAGGATTCCTATCGAGCACTTATTTGAAACCTGTGGGTCTCAACTCTTTAATATATTCCTTATTAATACATTTCATGTAATATTCAAAGAGCTATTTAAGTACAAAGGATTTGGTCGACTTTTGAGCCTACTCCTGTACCCTACGTTCCTAGGAGTCCCTTTAGGTCCAAACAGAAATTGGAAATGGAATTTACATACAAAACACTAATATCGGATCATCATTTTTTAATGCACAAAATGAGTAGTATCCTTTTAGGCTTATATTCATGTTGAAGTTGGAAAATGGACCAAAAAAGCTACACAATCAGGGTTCGATTTCTCAAAAACCATCGGACTCTCGAAAAAAAAAAATTTACAGATTTGAAATCAATGTGCAATACTGAACAACTTTTATATTACTTATACTCCTTAGGATTCTTGACTGTTGACCAGTGTAATTGAAAAAGAAAACTAGTGGCTGTGAATAAAAAGTTGCAGACTCTCGTTTGAATTGATGACCTCAAAGTGAGGCTACTAACTACCCTGAGTTAAAGACCACAGTATTTCAAACTCAAAAAAAATAAAAAATATGTCTTAAAAACACTGTGGGGATTTTTTTTTTGAAAATCAGTCCCTAACCGGTTATCTTTTCTTGAATTTTCTTTGCATTGTACTAACCATCGCTGACTATTGATATAATATGAAGAAATGTAAGTCTCAGTTGTGTCAAATTATCTCTAGTCTCAGATGAAACTACGAGACTAATACAAGTTTATATCAAAAAAATAAATAAAAAACAACAGTTCATTTTGATTAAAGAAGCATTTACAAGAAAAACTAATTTTTGGGGTAAGGGTCTTATCTGCAAATTACTATTTCTTTATTATTGACTGCATAGAAAATGTTTTTGCATTATAAAATGAGGGCCAAAGTTGAATTTGATTTCAATACCTCTCCCTAATTATAGTGAATCAAATACAGATTTGTAACTCTTATAAACAGCTAATTGTTATTATGAGAGTACCAATTTGATTTCATATTAAATTTTTCTTTTGTGCATATAATCTCATTAAAATCAAATTAAGTAAATCAATATCAGTATTATTATTATTATTTTTTTTTATTATAGAATTTCTTGGAAGATATGAAATTGCTTTAAATGTATATTATTTTCTTTGTTCATCTTTTAAGCATGTTCTTTTCAAACATTATAACCTGCGCCTTTCCTTCTTTGTATATTCTATCAAAGGAAATTTAAATTTTTACATATACAAATATTTATTGAAAATACTTGCATTCCCTGTCCCCTGCATTGCACAACCTTATTGAATTGAATCTCACAATTTGTTTAATATATAAAGAAGTCATTAAAAGCTCAAGTTTCAGGTGACTCTTCAATTTTAATCATGGTATAAATAATCAAGAAAAACATATTAAAAAAATCAATTAAATCATTATTTTTTTTACTTTCTAATTCTTTGAACAATAATATAATTTATATTTCCTTCAATTCCTATGACTTTCTTCAATTTGTAAAGTAACTTTAAGTTATCCTTTTATGAATGATCACAATGTATGTATAATGTTTTTTATTTGTTTTTACAACTGAGAAAAAAAACATTAGAACATTTCAACACATGTTTACAATAAAGCACACTGACTTTGTGACATGTGATAAGTTCAAATAAGGAAATAAATAATACATAGTAAAGTCAACTATTGACAATGGTTCTAGGAAAATTAAATGTAAAGAAAATTCGTCGTAAGGATTTTATAATAAATTCATGCATTCATTGAATCTTATTATTATTGAGCATTTCCAGATCATATAACTACTGTTTCTGGATTTAAATATCTTCCAGATCTAAGGGAATATTTTCTTATTATGATATCACTTGTAAATAAACAAATTTGTAGATTCTGTTTATTAGATAATAATACAAAATATTAAAAAGTTCCAATAGATTACTAAACTTCCAGGATTTCAAACTTCTGGATTAGAAAATAGATATATGAGTAGCAAATAAAAAAAAAATCAGACCATAAGGATCCATTTGTCATCTTCCAATTTCTTAAACAAAGTCATGTCTACGACAAATTGAAGAGGAGTCCTCAAGAAACCAATCGATTCAAACATGAAGTTTTTAAGAAGAGACTAATGCTGTTGACTGATGAGTAGAAAACGATCCTTACACCGGAGGGATCCATGCCAATTTAGAAGCAGGAATAAAGTAAATAAATCCAGGGCTTTATAGCCTTAAAAAAATGATCCTTCCCTGGTAGAAAAAATATTGAAGATGACATATCAATACATGCAAGTTAAATGAACAAAGGTTTGATTTTCTTAGCAATGGCCTCGTTTTGTCAAGTCATTTGCATTTATTCAAACTCAAGGGATCAATATTTGTCAATTGAAATCAATTTGTCTGACCATGTAAGATTCCCTTTAAAATACATTATTGTGTGTATTTAAAATCTTTTGGTAACAATTGCTTCTAAAAAGATTGAGAATCTATTACCTGTTAATTTTAAGAAGTATTTGAAAAATGGTCCTAAGGAGTGTAACAATAAGTTTAACATTTATACAAAAAAAAACAATGGTCGAACAGAGAATTTAATTGTTTTTTTTTTTCTAGGGGAAGGCATAAATGGTTTTGATAGAAATGCTTAAACTTAATTAAACGTTATTTATGTCATTTGATTAAAATACGATTATCTACATAATTGAAATGACTATCAAAATATACTTACTTTTGAAACATGCATGTATTTAAACTCAAATGAGTGTTGAAATAAATTCATGAATATCCTCTAGAATTAAATCAATTTTTGTCTCATTTAAAATGTATTTATGTTCTTTACTTTTTGTATGTTTGTTATGAAATTTATGTCAATAAATATTATTATTATTATTCAATAAAAAGAGAGGGTTGGAAGCCCCTTTAAGAAGAATATTGAATCATGTTTATCTATTAAATGTCCCCTTCTTTTTTTTTTTTGAAAGGGTCATAATTGTATCTTGACAATTGAAGATCTACTTTTCTGAATAACGTTGAACTTTTTTATTTTTGTATATGCAATCATAGAAATCTCATTCTTGGAATTTATTTAAATGTTTGTTTTCACATTTATAATATATGAAATGTTGAAGAAAATAAGTTTTTAATTTTTCTAGTATGATGAAGCTTTGAATCTTGTAAAACGTTGGGTTTTTTTGTTCGTATCAAATCTGGTATTTGAGCAATTTTTAAATATTAAGAAAGAGAATTTTCACACATCATTTTATAGACTATTTTAGACAATATTTTATTTTATAAGAAAGTAATTAAAAATTACCAAGAGATTAGTTCTTGAGATCCTTTTCGGTTTAAAAACTAGTCCGTCTTGGAGATGTTGATCTCATCTCAATGATTTCAAAGTTTTAGTCTTACTGTCAAAAACCAGACACTAGGAATTATACTAAAAATTTTCTTTTATAAAAAAATTATGAAAAACAATTTTTTCTCTTGACCTCATTCCCTAAAAATTTCAAGTTTCAGGCAAGATGATCTTGACTACTTGAATCTACACATATTTAATGTAATTTCAAAATTGTAGGTGTATAAATCATGTAAGATGTTCCAACTAATAGAAAAAGCAATGTAATGATCAATAAGAACGTCTTTTTTTGTAGGCTTTTATTTAGGAATGAGTCGGTTTATTATTTTTTTAAATAACAAAGAACAAGTGATTCTTTCTTCATTTTCATAAATAAAATAAATGTTTCTACAAGTTACATTTTGAGGGGATAAAAATGGTTCAGAGAGATTCATTTGTTTTAAATGCAGGCTTTTTCCGTCGATTAAGAATTTAGTAGTCTAAAGGAAAATTTAAAAACAAAAAAGGGATTAAGTTATAATTCCTTTCGCGTACTTATAGAAATATATATAATAAAATAAAATATACTCAATAATTTTTTGTAAAAGTATTATCGATAAAAAATGTCTACCCACTTATACATATTTATACACTAAAAAAAATATTTATTTTTAGATCGTTCTTCTCTCTACATGTATGTACATACGTAAGTACATTATGTAAACAAATTTTAAAACTCAATTTATCACGATGAAGTATAAAATAAATTTAAGGGAAGGATCTTTCTAACTTAATAAAAATAAAACATGAATATTCAGATACCAAGGTAGAGTATTTAAAACTTTCTCAACGAAGAACTTCAGGACCTACATAGACAAACATAAAAATTGAAACGTTTGTTTTTGAATAACTTATTACATTTTTAAGCCTTGGAAATAGAGTGTTGTGTCAGTTCTAAATTTCTTGATTAAGTTCAGTTCATATAAAGACTAGCCCTCTCTGTTGTGACTGACTCATAGTTATGAATGATCGAAGATAAATCAGTTTAAATAGCTTAATTCCTTCCTTTCTCTTCAAAGGTCATTTTTGAACTTTTTTTTATTATAAAGTCCCTGTAAAAAGTAACTTTAGCCTTAAAATGTTTCGATAGCTTTATCTCAAATGAATGAAGATTTAAAGCATTTTTGAATGTGGTCTTTATATTAAATTAAAGTTGAAACTAAGTTAAAGTTAGTCATTAAATTTTTTTGTAGTATCTTCTGTGGAGGTATGAGCCTTTAAAGAACAAACATCAACTTTCTACCTAAAAAAAAGATGACTTGAGTCAGAAACATGATAAAAACATTATCAAAATGGTTTTATAATCTTTAAATATGAAGTATTAATCATTCATATTTATTTAGAGCACTGAGTCTCACAAAATGCCACCAAAATCTTAAAAATCCCAAAAAATACAATACAGTTTAGAGCCTTTGCCTGATCAATTTAAGCATGATGGAGAAAATTAAGAACATATTTGGAATAAAGATAGTAAACCAAAGTTTAGCATATTTACATCTCAAAACAATAAAAAAGTTTAATTATTTAACTTTTTTTATTAATATAATTTGTTAGCAATTTATGAAGTACATCACAGTATAAGATTAGATGAAATGTAATTTTAAGCATCTTAATTACTGCAAGAGAGACCTTTTTTCCACTGGAGATAAAGCAATGTTTTGATTATTGAGATTCAGTTAATTAATAATAATTTCTTATACATTGATAAGGATTGGAAAAATGAATTTATTATGATACCAACTCGAGGTCAATTTTTTTATTTATTGAACTGGTTTCTTGGTTCTAATTTATAACAAACACAGCTCTACAAACTCTTGTCTTCATTAGAATGTGCCAGTAATTAGTCTAACGAGAGTTCACTTAGTGATATCACAGAGGAGCCTGACTTGACAGGATCCAAAAGTAAAAAAAAAAATTAATTAATTTTTGTGCTTTTCAGCTCCTATTCTTGATTCCATTTCCAATATCCTCTTTCGTATTTTTGGAAGCTTTTGCCATCTTTTCTGTATGGTAAATACCAACGATGTCTACAGTGATAACAATGCTCAATTTCAATTCTATCAAATAAGCTCACATACTCTATTATTAAAACAGTGTATTCTGTAGTATCTCTGCAGCGTTTTGATCAATACCATTTGATATCACGACAAGACTAATACTTTTAGGAATTCAAATCATAACTGTAAGGAATCAAGAAGTAAACCGTTCTATATGTTTAGGGTCTGGATCTCGAGATCAATATAGAGGCTTTGAAGGTCTCAGAACGAAGAAAAAAACAACAAGGTCTGGAGAGGCTGAGACCAAGAATGATTTAAATAACTCCATCAATACATCCATATGTCTATCAAGTACGTGTCTGGATTGAAACAACTTAGGAATTTCTTCATCCCTTCAACTAAAAATTGAAACATCCAAACATATTTTATTCAAACTTTTCTGTGTTACTTATTATTTTATTTATTTAGAAAAGACAATGCTTATTGATAAATATCATCAATGTGGAAATGATTAAAAAAATACTCTGATACTAAGTTAAGACTTACTTAAAGGTTTATTTTGGTAAGTAAATGTATTAGTAGTGCTCAGAAGGAATATCAAAATCAAAATGTTACTTAAAAAAGAACAACAACAAATATTGGAGGATCTCTTTTAAAAAAAGCAATGTTAAGGCTCCTCTGCTTCATTTTTTTAAAATATAAAGTCTAATACATCCTTGTTACCAATTGGAAAAAGGTGTAAAGATTTTATTTTATTTTATTATAAAATAATTTAAAAAGCCTTCATATATGTATATATATATATATTTTCGACATTTCTCGATAATTTCATTCCTAACATTGATATAACAAATATGTTTATTAGAATTTATATTCATATATTATAAGGTCATAAATTACTTACTCAAAATGAAAATTAATGAATTTTATTAAAACTAAAAAAAGCTATTTCATGAAAGTAAAAGCTAATGACATAAGAACTTTTTTTAAATAGAACTTTTGTTTCCTTCGTTTTCCTCCTTTTGAAGGTATGTAAATTACATTTTATTAAAAACATACAAATCCAATCCACTATTGATTTAGGGATGACTTGCGTTTATTGTCAAAAATGTATTGATTTTTCTACCTTGAAATGTAATATTGTGTCGTTAACGCATTTTGTAATTATACCTCCTGATTTTTTCTTTGTGTAATTGTGAATACTGTTTCCAACACATATAGGATAATCACACTTGGCTTTGTTGCTTTGTCTAAAGAAGTTCTTTTAATTTTGAATAAAAAAAGTCAGAAGAAGCTGAATCTGAAATATATGGGAGAAGAAATGTTTTTCATCGAAATTAATATAGTAAGACCCTTTTTGTACAAGGCCATGACTGGAATTTTTTTTTAAGGGAGTGGAAAGAAAATTCTTATATCCTTTTTTTTTTTGGAATGTAAATTTTTAACTTTTTCACAACAAAAGGTTGAAAAACTCCTTGTCTGATTTTGATCTCCCATCTCCCTCGTCAGTAAAATAAAATAAAATGATGAAACTTTGTGAATTGTTTGCGAACTCCTAACAACGTATTTAAACATTACAATAAATACTCTATATTTTGAAATTATAGTGTTCGTCAATATGACAGACAAAAAAAAAATTAATTCAATCTGAAATATAAATCAAGTTTGTGTCTTTTATGTGTATAAATCGAAATTTTATATTTTAAAACTAACAATCAGCATTTATTTGAAGTCTCATTTCCTATCTAATGGAACAGTTAATAATAATCATGAAATGTCGCAACAATAATGTTTGTAAATTGTCACACTATTTTCATTTTTTTATGTCCATTAATATTATGTTTTAATTGTCTAATGATTATATATGAAATTTGTAATTGATGTAAAGTGAATGAAAGTACTATCTATTAGTTTGTCATATTTGCATATAAATTTATTATTCATTTTAAAATTCTGTGAAAATTCTTCTTCTTAATACACTTAATAATAATTTAATATAATTATCAATTTAAATTATTATTGATACTTTGAATTATTTAGAAAGTTATAAATCAATAAACAAATTGAGAAAAAAATTATTTACAAATTATTTTTTGAATAATATTTATATTTATAGATACAGCATCGGTGTCCGTGCGACCAAATTTGAAATCGAAAAGCCATCGTTTGATGATTGGTTTTGATGAAGCAGAGTCCGGATATCATTTTTCAAGCCAAACTCGGACTTGAACGGTGTTTTTTTCCATCAAAAAGCAATGATAGATCAACATACGAAATTGCTTTGAATCCATCATTTTAAAGAATCACAAAAGTAGAGTCACTTAAACCACTGTAACTTGATAAATAATTAACTAAACGTCATTAAATTTCGACAGTAACCTTTTGAAGGTTGATACTTCCAAAAAAATATGTTGTTAATTTTCTAGTGGCGCCATCTGCTAGTTAGGTCCGGGACTTATTAACCGATGTAACATCCATCTAATTCAACTTTCATTTCATGTATTGACAATGGGTTAATTACGGATCACTGAGTTGTGAATTAATGAATAATTATGTATATGTTACAGGGGTAATGAACCCGTTTTTACATTAGTCATAATGATCCTGACAACTAATCCATGAAACTTTTGTCCTTACATAGATGCTATACACTAAATAAAAAGGCTTAACCTTCTAAAAGATTTATTTAACCATTTATACACAAATTATTTTTTTTAAATTAACTGACATTTTGTATGTCTTCTTGTTTTTAACATAATGAAGTTAAAACAAAATAAATATACACATATGAAAGTTTTTGATAAATGTAATGTCAAATCTTTACTCTCAATACATATTATATTACCTTTTCACAGTAATTTGATTTACATCCAGTGCTCACATAGCAATGGAGATCTAATTCATCGAAAATATTGAACAGTGACACGATGCAAAATAGTTAAATGACTACCAAAATATTAGGTCTAGTAAAAAGAAATCCATTATTTTTGCAATCAATGGCTTTAGTATCTCGTGTTGTATAAGTGCGATTATATTATACTAGATGGCGTTCGAAGGATGAGATTTCGTACTAAAGAAATTTCCAGAGTAGGTTTATGATTGCTTGACTTAGTCGTATTTGAGTTGTCTGTTCCTGTCTATGGCAAATGATTTGAATAGTAAAAACGTCACCTCAAGAGACGCTTGTGAAAATCGACTCTCCCAGTTTTTAGCCAATAGGGACGAGGGCTTCTGTGAAAGAGTCATAATGAAATTACCTTCAAAATGGCAATAAGTTATCCAACAAAACGGTGCATATTTAACCTAAATTGAATTATTCTAACTATGCTAAATAAAGCCTTCAATTTCCTGCAAAAATAATGTATTTCTTGTTACTAGATCTAATATTAATATTATTCAAAATACTACAAATCACTTTTGATTCTCTTTATTAAATAGATATATTTTTGATAATGAGTCTGAATTTTTTTTTTTGATATAGTGATAGTTAATTATTTAAATATATGCCCAAATAACATATATTATGTAAGTTTCAAGACAGTAAATACGTATCAATGTCTTTTTATTTTTATACATGTATATATGTATTTTTTGGATATAAAAACATCGTTATATATATTTAATATTTATGCACATAAAATATATATACCTACATATATTGGTTTAGGCTACACTTTTCAAAAATAAATAAATATTCAAATTATATATTATCTGTATGTATTTACGGATTGAAATAAAATCAAATGCGTGAAGTATATCTAATCTTATAAATATTTTACTTTATGTACATTTCAAAATATTTTCCCATAAATATTATCATGATATATATGTATGCATACTTTTCACTAAATATTTTTATTTTTTAGCACAATGGATTCAGAAAAAAGTAGTGTCGGATAAACAATTTGTTCATTATGAGTAAATCTCTGAATTTTATATAAAAAAAATCATTTTTAAAAATATATAAACGAATATGTTACCAATTAATTTATATATTATCAAATGTTTTATTTAAATGCCTGTATATGTCAATCCACGTTTAGTCAATGAAGGATTCTAAGTATTTGTTAATACTCATTCATATAAAACTTCTTTTTTTTAAATATAACTATTGTTGTACAAAATAAAAAATATGCCTTTAAAAATCTATGAGACAATGTGACTCCCTCTGAATTTTTTTTTAACATGAATCCGTTATAGGTATTTATATCAAAGGAATAATATTTCATATTTCCATAACAAATAAAAAAAATATTCTTCAAAGGTAAGACTTTCATATTTTATACGCAGATATTAATTTATATTTATAACTTTGTGAAGGACATAAAATAGTGCTATGAATCGAAATAAATTCGCTTATTGTGCTAAAATAATGAACAAAATATAGGTCCAATTCATTAGAACCCATTATATATTTCTCATGGCTCTCTACTCACGCAGATTAAACTGGTTTTGAACCACCAACGGTATAACAATATTATTTTTAATTGGTTGATCTAAGATTTATTATATAGAACTTTTTTTTTTTAAATAAAGCACTCATTTTGTTCAAATACTAAATTTAGATGTAGGTTTAATTTTAAATTATTGTAGCGTAATGTGGCGAACAAATTTAGTAAATTTAAGGACGTTGAAGCCTGTGAAAGCAGTGAAAGTTAGAAAATAAAAGAAAAAGAAGCAGTTCATGGCCAAGAAATATTGCTTCATATTTCTTGACCAATAATCAGAAAGACTATAACAAGGTATCTAGGTATTTGGAAGATTTAAAATAAATTATGGAAAGAATAAATAGAGGAAATAAGTGGCTAAAATATTTATGTGTTTAATTATGAAGTGAATAAAGTTTCCTTCTCTCCGACTCATGTTCAAAATATCTTTATCTCTTTTAAAGAGCTCTCTGAAGGGTTTAAGAAGTTGAAATGATAGATATTGCATCTCAAGAGAACATGAGATATGTCAACATAAATGATTTGATGAAATCCAGTTTTTAAATTCAAGTTTAATGCTCTAATATCTACATCAATAAACCATCAAATTTGAATTGGAAAAGGCCTGATTTTCTCAACTATTCTCAGTTCATTCATACCCAATAGAAGATTCATTATTTATTAATGTAGGCATACTTGTTAGACCTTGCAGCTACCTACATATGTGAATATAAATTGTATCTAGATATAAACAAATAATTAAGTCACTTCAAATTATTCTTATTTTATATAAAATTTTGGAAATTTAAAAATGACAGAAGACAAATATATATTTACATAGAAATCCTTCAAAAATACGTTCCTAGAAAAAATAGTTTAGAGAGATAAATTTTCTTTATTCTAAAATTTAATTAATATTCATCTTTATCTAATAGTATTTATGGATTCTACAACAAAACAAAAAACAATGAGGAACAAAAAATAAATAAAAGCAATCCAGTGTTTATACGAAAAAAAAAAAATCTTTATTACATTATATAATCAATCCATTGTTACAAGAGTTCTAAACATTAAATGATTAATTTAGAATATAAATTAAACACAAGCAAAATAATAAATAAAACAAAACATAAACAATAGGAAAAAAATAATAATAATACAAATAATTTTTTATTTTTTATTGTTGCTGTTCTTGTGATTTCCCTTTTAATGGCTTATGTTCCTTTGGAGAGGAACTAAATACTAAATTGTTATTAGTATTATATACAACATTAAATTAAGCACAAGAACATTTAGAATGTATGTAGTTATAAACCTCGAGTTTTTTTTTGAAAATATATTTTTATAAAATATTTCAAGTGATATGAAAAATTTTATTTATATTTTTTTTTAAAAGGAGAAAATAATTTTACAATAAATTAATGTGTTTTTTTAATTGTTTTTGCTTTTGTTTTTTAAAAAAAGTTTGTTATATACATTTGTAAGTATGAATATATACAATAATGGCAAAAAAAAACAAAAAAACAAAAAATTCATATCGATGATGGCCGAAAAAGTTTTTTTTTTAAAGTTATTGTTATTGTTTGTTTTTTTCCATCATCGAATGAGAATAATTAAAAATATGAATATAAGGGATGATGAACCGTGATGTGAGAACTTTTGAACAGAGTTCCCATGTTGCATTGCCGCGGGTCGATTTTCATCTGTAAATAGGAAGAAAAATTAAATTAGTGGATTAATTCTGGTTTTTTTTTTTTTTTTTTTTAGAAACAGTCTTATATTTAAAAGTTGTTTGTTTACTACGTATAGACTCCAAAAACTTCTAATGTTATAAAGCTGATTTTTGGCAAGTAATCCCCCATAGATGTTAAAAATAGTCTATTTTGTTTGTGAATTAAGATTTTGTTCTACTTTACCATTTCTATAAAACACTATTTTATACACAAATCTTAGCTCTAGAACCTTGGGCCCATGCCTAAAGTTTGAGGAATTTAGCCTACAAAAATGGGATTTAAATAAGTCATTACTTAAACCACTTATAGTAATTATGCAACTTTTTGCAGAAGAATCCAAGGTAAAACAGAGTAGTATAGAAAGTTTCATCACGGAACAAAAGTTATTCTGTCTATAGCCAAATATTGCATTGACAACTTTTTTTTTTTTGCCCCAAGCGATTTTTGCTCAAAACATTTTTTGACAAAACGCCAAGAGTATAACATAAAATCGTACAAAAACTGAATTTATAGATACACCCAAATATTATGGCAGTAGAAGTTTATATTTTGCTCATAGTATAAAAAGTTTTTCATTCTGAAAAAAAAAAAAATTGTTCATTTAACATTAGACAAGAGAAGCCCTTGGGTTCAGTTATTATATATATATATATACAAATATATTTACATAATTTGATTCAATTTCTTTTCAGAGTTGAGCTATAAATTGTACTTTAAAAATGATAAAAATATATATAATCTATGTAAAAGTTTTTGAGTTACATAAATGCAGAGATTTGATTTATTACAGTTTTTATAGGGCTAGGTGGGTCATATATTAAATTATATATTTTTTCGTTGTCAATTCACAAAAGAACAACTGGAGAAAATGTGCTTTTTGTTTGGAGAAGCGGGAGGGAGAGGGGACAGAGTTGTGTTCTTTTTGAATAATGAGTTTATTTGTATTGTTACATAAGTACAAAAAAAACTCAACTTTTTAAAAAGATCAAAAACAAAACAATCCATTCTATTATCAAGAGGAAAATCTTTTGAAAAGTTGTGGCATCTAATTATGCCTCATTCTATAGCTACTATAAAACTGTTTTTTCTGCAATAATCTTGAGCCCCACGTATCATAGTTGTATGTGCATTAAAAAAAATGTTCTTCACAATTTTTGAAAATGAAAATATCAAAAAAAAAAAAAAAAAACTCAAAAATAAATTTTGTAAGTTTGAGCAAATATTTAACAATGCTTTTAAATATGAATTTATAGGGTTGTAGCGAAAAAATTAATCTGAATTCACTTTTTTCATGTGTTGTTGTGGGAAGCACTTATACAACCAATATAAAAGTCAGACCTTATATATATATATATAAAATAAAAAATAAAATAAAAAAATTATTTTTTTGGAATTTTAGATAGTTTTTTATCAATTTTTGTTTATTTCAAATGCTTTTTACTAACCTCTTTCATCTTGTAAATATGCTTCTGAACCATACAAAAAAGCCTACAAAAAAACTATTTTACAAAACAGTGTTTGTTGAAGTTTTTAATGGCTATTGTCGTGTTTTGCGAGATACGAAATAATAATGAGTTATATTTGAATGTCGGTGACATAAATGATCTTTCAGAGTATAATTAGTTAGATTAAATAAATTACCTTATAACTACTTTCAACTTCTTAAATGAAACTCTCACTAAGGGAACAAAAAAAACCTTTGATATTTTGTGAAAGAAGTGAGACGAAAAAGTAGGGATTTCTGTTAAAGTTAGCCAAAATCATTTGTTAACTTTATTGAATAAAGTTCAAAATAGTAATACAACTATTCAGAGATATCTCATGTTTTACTTATTATGTATGTCTTTACATATATAGATATATATACTTACTTCTGAATAAATTATTTTTTTTTTTTACTTTTTACGTCTCATCAATTTCGTCAAATGATCTTCGATGTATTTAAATTTTATTAAATATCTGTATTATAGATTTTTACTTAAATAGATTCGTTGAATATTGCAGATACAAAAGTTTTTATTTTTTTTAATTTCAAAGCTATGAACTCATGTGGTGTATGTAAATCCATTTCCATTTTTAGGAGGGACGTCATAGGGTCTATGTTTCTAATCTAGCACTTTATTTTTCTGTAACACCGTGCAGGGAGGGCTTGCGACTGGATATTGCTAGGTAATAAATGAAGATCGATATGATATGAGTATTACTTTATTACGTCACTACGAGTAGTTTTTACTTCTCAGTTGGAATTTATAGCACAGAAGACCTACTTTTGAGGCCTATAGGCCTTTTTTATGAAATTTCTTAAATGCAAATGATACATTTTTCGTATAAAAAAAGGTTTATTTGTAGTTTTTTTTAGCAAAGATATAATTTATTAATATTTATCAAGGAATTCAAAAATGCTTCTGTTATTTTTATATCTGAATCTAAATTCGATCAATTATCAATTAAGTGTGCAAAAAACAAAAATAACACAAACGATAGTCAATATTAATGGTAAAAGAATGGATTTTTCCCCTTTAAAACGAGCCTCTTCTATATATGTGTATTTTTTCATATAACATATTTAAGATTCAGTGGAAAATAGATAATAAATAGACGCATAAACGTAACTTTTCTTTTAAATAAGTATTTGATATATCCTAATTTTGAAAGGTAAAAGTAATTTTTTGAAGAACCAATATTTTTGTAATTTGTAATTGAGTTAATTTCTCAAATCTAAAATACTATTCAGTAATCTATATATTAAATTTCATTATATTTTAATGTGCAAAAAGAAATTAAAAAATATTAATTCAACACTTTGAAGAGAGAAATTGTTCTATAATGTAATTACACGAATTTCTTACTCAAATTATATTGTTTTTAATTGTTAAAATTCAAATAAAATTTGTGAAAAAACCATTGTACGCTATCATTTAAAAAAATTAAATTTACTCAATAAGAAAAAGGACTAGATATAATATGTTAAATTTTGATGCCTCCAACTCAAATCTGCTCCCACTAGTTGAGCCAAATTTTTTGAAAACAATTTACAGATTGAACGCTGAATATTAGGTAAATACAAATTATTACTAAAATATACATATATAAAAATAAATTTGTATGGTAGCCCCTGAATTATTTCCGAACATAGTGCATCTAAACATGAATCAGTTATCATTCATGACTTTTAAACGAAACAAAAACTGTATGAATTTAACTTGATTCAAAACTTTTTATATATAATAGTTCAGAGTAACTTCCTAGCTTTTTGTACAGCAGAGAGTTTTGTTCAACAAAATTTTGGTTAAAATATATATTTTATAGTACTTTATATAAAAAACGTAGTATTTGCTTATAGAGGTACGATTAATACTTTTACTTATTACAATGTATTTAGGATCATATGAGAAGAACAAACATGAATACAGATCTAAACGAAAAAAGAGAAATTGATTTTTATATATCTGTCTTTTTTTTACTTAATAAAAAAAGCAAGAGAGAAATGGGAAATGAATCACTATTAGATCAAATTTCAAAAAAAAAAGCTCAAAGTATAGAGTAAATTAAAGTTTCTACTTGATTTTGAGATCCTTATTGATTCATTTGATTCACTGCGTAGTGCGTAATTGTTCTTTAAACGGAAGAAGAAGTCCCTTTCTTAATTTTGTTTGTTGATATATTTTCAACATGAATAATATAATTGGAGCTCATAATTGGTTACTAGAGAAATGTCTATTATACAAATTAAAGAACATTAGTTGAACTTTAAGGAACTGTGTGACACTCAATTTATTTCGAGCGATTTCTTTATTTACTTATTTTATGTTTATTTCTAAACACATAGACAGTACATTTGAATAAAAAATAGACATTTAAAAATATTTTTATTCTTTCAAATTATGAGTATACTCCAAATGTATATATATATATATTTTTTCCTCAGTTCAAAATATCACTTAATCAATTAAAAAACTCAAGTACACCTATAAAATAATACAAACTGACCATAAAGTTTTTCTTAATAGATAAGATGTATAATAAAAGAAAAAAACACCTCCATCAATTCATTTTCTTTCAATGTCAATATTTGTTGATAAGAAAGTAGAACAACATTGAAAAATAAAGGAAGGAGCTGCATATATCTATGTAATAACTTCTTACAAAAATATTCCTTTCAAAATATGTACGTATATATGTAAATATAATGTATAATATATAAACTATATAGGTAGTTAAAATTAGTAAAATTAGTGATTTAATCCCATTGACGACTTAAAGACAGCAACAATCCTTATACCTAATATAAAAGGTGGGTCAAATATTGAGTACAATTTTGATTGTGTCCTTGAACTATTGTTGAAGATCTGTCCAAAAATGCTTTTTTAAATTTTTTTTGTCTTAAGTAATTTTTTTTAGACTGATTTAAACCAATATTTCGTTCAAGAATTGTGGTTTTAGAAAGTATGTAGGTAAACACAAAAATAATCGTATCTCAAACAATTTTTTGAAAATATATCGATTTATTTTGGAATGTGGATTTGATGCAATAAAGAGACTCTGAATTAAACATCATAAGTCATAATAGTTCAAAATGGTTAAAAAAATTACCAATGTAATATATATTGCCCTGCAATGTACATTACAAATTATTAATCTAAAATAATTAATAATTAATTAAATTCGATTTCAGTTGCTCTTGTTTTGAATTTGAAGGCACAAAAACAGATAAAAATGTTTTTTATTTAATAATAATTACCGATTAATTATCTATTTTGTGCAATTTGAATGTAATTTAGTATTTTCCTTAGTTTGCTGTTTTGAACATTGAAATTGAAGGAACAAAAATATGTTATACTATTCTAATTCATTACAAATAATAATAAAATATTTTTATAAAAATGGTTTTTTTTGTTGGGTTACTATCTGATCTAAAAAAGATTACCAATATTTACGAAATATTCACAAGTTTTAATGTATTTAATATAAAATAAAAGTAAATAAATAGTCACTTGACTAAGTGCTTGATGTCTTACATATATACATATGTATAAAAGTTGGTTTCTTAATATAATTTCCAATCATTTTTAAAGTTTCAAATGAAGTTATTTACATAGAAACTATTGTTATAAACCATGAGTCCACAATAAGTGTGTTTGTGCTGATGAAACTTTACATTCTTACTTACAACTCCCCTTGGAGGAGTGTTCATTTTAGTTTTGAGCAAGACTGGGGGTCAGACGTGCCCTCATATTGCCGATTAATACATCTCAATATTTTCATACAATAAGTCTATTGTTGTTATGAAATAAAAAATGTTGACTGTCTCAAATGAAGGTAATTTTATTAGCCTTTTGAGGGTCAGTCAGCCTCAAGGAGGTCACTAGAGGCCAAAATATAATATATTCAAAAATTAACAACTTTTAACATATATAATATTCATATGAAAGAGCCTATTCTTTTTTTTTAAATAGCTTCAATGTCTTCACTTTGATTTTGTTCACATAGATATCCCAAGAATAAACTTTAAGGTGAAATTATGCTCACCGATATTCTACCTTTTTTCACACCTCAGGGTACAAAATTTTGAAGGAGAAGCCTACTCCAGCACCCTACACCTTAAGGAGTTATTTTAGGTCAAAATAAGGACTGAAAATGGAATTTGCATAAAGAACAATAGCCAGTCAACATTTTTTAATGCCCAAAATGTGTACCCTTCTTGGCTTAAATTGAAGTTGAAGTTGGAAAATGGGCCAAAAATGCTCTAAAAGTGTGATCCAATTTCTCAAAAACTTTAGGACTATCGAAAAAAAAATATTACAAATTTGAAATCAGCGTGCAAAATTGAATAACTTGTATTATACTCATATCCCTTAGGATTTTTGACTGTTGACCAGTGTTATTAAAAATAAAAAGAATTTGACACCCATTAAAAATTGTTCACAGGTTAGAATTTACCTGTATACCAAATGATACCGTCCTCTGGCGTAGATTATAAACTTTAGAATAATTTATCGTCACAAAAAGATTTTTAGTGGCATTATTCGTATTTTGAGATATTATTACATTCACCATCGAAAGGAGAAAATTAAACTCAATTATTGGTAAATTTTGAAAAATAAAGCATGTTAAAACTGGGTTTGTTCGGTATACCGGTACGATAGGTCGTGGTAGGAAAAATAATGGTACCCTGATAACATTGGTCTTAACAATAAAGATTTAATGATTAAAAAAAACTAAAATCCATTTTCTCAAAAAAAAATACAAAGTAAAAAAACAAAAACTTTTGTTAAAACTAGAGAATCAAATACTGTAAGAAAATACTGACATTTTCGTGTTGTTTTAAACTCTTGTTGAGAAGTGTTACACACACATTATACATGTTATATGTAAGCAAAGCCACAAATTACAATTTAATTATAATAAATTATGAAACTTTTTTTAAGTTTAATTTTTTCTCCCTTGTGTATCCCTTTTTTTTTTACTCTTTCCATTTTTTATTTAAAAAGAATCCTCGTTGTTTTCTTAAAAATGATGTATGTATCTTACTGTGCATCTTTTATTTATTTTAGAAGACCCTTATTTATGTCTGATGCGAATGTGTAAATCATCAAAGAAATATGTGTTACAGTATTAATATACAACAAATGTATATATTTCAAATTTTCAACTTGAAAATAACTAAATCATATTTATATATAATGATATTATGTTAAAACATGATTCTTTAAAAAAATTTGCAAGGCTCATGAAACTATTCACATACAAATATAAATTACATAGAGCTGTACATCCATACTTTTTTGTGTCATTGGAAGGGTAGAGATAGTTTACGAGATCATGGTAAAACTCGATTTTAAATTCAATATTCGTGCTTACTAAATATACTCTATGTAGGATTAGAAAAGAATAGATGAAGAGACATTCTCGACTCATGATGCTTCAATAATAATATGATGGCTTTTGTTTTGTCTTTCAATTTATTTTTATTCATAATGTATCATTGTGGAGAACGTCTTGCTAGGACTACATGGTTTATTAAATAAAATGGACAAATGTCCATAAATAGCCTGAAGAAAACTTTATCAAATGACTTTTAATATACATGTAGTGAAAGTTCATATTAAACGGATAGATTTATAGGGTCCAGTTTGTTCGTCATGGATTATGGAATAGAAAAGTAGGATAATTGGAGTAAAATACTCAATTGTTGAAAAAGAAATATTTACGGATGGGAGTTTTGGAGAGCGCGAGGAGAAGGCAGGAGCGAGACTTTTATTGCTATTGAATTGATACATTTGTTAATATCAGCCGCTTTTTTATATAATTTTAGAGGGAGGGGGGCTTCAACGGTTAAGCAGTATTATTTTAGAACTAACTATATTTTTGATAAAATCTACACCTCATTTTGGCAAGAACTTTTAATCATTTCTTTTAGAGGTCGATGCTTCTCCTTTAATAGTCGAACAAAGAATGCACAAAACTTTGAAGAAAGATCAAATACCTAGAGTTTTTTCATTTTTAATCAACAAACTGTATGTTCCTTTATCTTGATGTCCCACCGGGACATTAAAATGTAGCAGTATAATTCACCATTTCCCAGAGATTTTCTGCTGCATTTTGAAGAACAAATAAGGTTTGAAAAGTTTCAGCTTTCAAAAAACAATTTTTTGTGGCTTTTCATGGCAAAAAAAGAAAGAAAGGGGAATCCTGTTTTTTCCTCCGAAATTGAGTATTTTTGAAAGGCTAAAAAGATCTGAATTTAAATGATATGAGACCCAACTTTTTGTTGTGACAGTATTATAATTTCAACTTTTAAATTATTCTACTGATACAATCTAGCTAACATAAAAACAATACCCTTTGATTTAAGATCATACTTCTAAGTGACAATATACCCTTTTACGAGAGTAGTTTTGAGCCAAATACGTATGTATTTATATTTCAAATATTTGTTGACAGATTTTTAAACTTATTTAAAATCAAGTAAAAACTTTATCCAAATTGCATAATTTTTATTTTATAGAAAAGTCTAATCAAACAAGTATTTCTGCTCTTATGTCTACTACATTATTTTTAATATTCTAAAGAACATGATTTTTATTTCGGATATAAAAATTGTTACCTCTCTTTGAAGACACATCTCCAGAAACGCCAGTGCATATATATCCTTCTAACTCTGTCGTTAAAAATATCTGAAACATGTTGTTCATGAACATCTTTTTAATTAACCTTGATCGGCTTTCAAAAAAAAGAAAAGAAAAAAGGTCACCCCAAAAAAGTCAAACCCAAAACACCCATATAAACCATTCAAAACCAACACAATTCGTTCATACCTAGGTGGAATCTTTTAAGGGTTAACTATATTGGTTTTCATGTTACAATTTTGATTTCCCATACCACAATTTGTTTTTTTTTTCCTTTTTCAAATGTTCTAGACCTCTATAAATTTTGTTCTTAATTTGATTTCGCCGTGGGGGTAAAGTTGGGGGGGGGGGAAAGTGTAATTAATTTGAGCCCGACAATGGACGATATATATTATGAAAAATGGTCATAGAAATTATGACAATGATAAATATCGTACTATTTGACATATGATAGATCACACGTGATTTTTTCTACCTACAGTCCTAAAAGGTCTCATTTATGGATGTTTTACAAATATTATAAAACTCTGATATCGGAAATAAATTAGCTAAAAAAAAGCTGATGGATTTATAGAAATATGTAAGGGTGCCCCTGCACATGACCAATCATGGTGGTCCTATCTATGATATATTTCTACATACATATATTAACATATATAATTTTCTAAGTCAATCAAAAGTCTGATCAACTAATACAAACTATTTATAAAAATTTCTCCATACTTTAAAAATGATGGATATAATATTATTCATCATTGGAATTGATGCTCTGAACCTCTCTCTGCTCTAATAGAAAAAAAAAAATGATTCATTTTTTTCTTTTTTTTTGAAAATGTGAAAAATTTAAATTCTCTCTGCCTTCCCGTATTTTTTTTAGATTTAAATATATTTATAAAAGTAGGCCTGAACACTTTACTACGAATTTCGGAACTCTAATCCCTTAGAATTAAGTTTTTTCTTTTTTTGGCAAAAAACAAAAACAAAAAACAAAGCCATTTTCACATAAAAGAAAAAAAAATACTTTAGAAGACATTTCTATCGATGAATAATAGTAATTTAATTTTTTTTTCATATTATATATTTGTAAAAAACTATCTTTAATATATGCAAAAAAAAAAGTGATTTTGGTTAGTTTCAGGTGTTCCATTTTTTTTTTTTTTTTTTGCATATGTACCCTTTTGTATTTTCTAAGGAGATGAAGTGTACAAACCTTCATTCATATATGTCTAATAATAATAATATATTTTTTTTGTATGTTTTCTATAAATGTCCTTGATCATGATAATTTAGGAGGAAAATCATTGTTAGGAAAAGACTTTTGTACGTAAACTTGATTTATTATATATTAAAGATATATTATAGTACATATATATATATATATATATATATATATATATATATATATATAAGTATATAATATCCTGTAAAAAATGATTCGGTTAAAGGTAGCGGAAGTAGATTAATATAGTTTTTTTTATATAAATAAATAATAATAATAAATATTGTTATAAGAAAGTTATGAGTTTTATAGATATAAGCACAGACTTCTTGTTGCCCTGAGATTAAATTGCTTCAAAAAAATCTCCAAATGATATGCATGGATTTGAAATAGTTAGTTTAAGTAGATAATACTTAATTTTTTTATCATTTAAAGTATATTTGTCTTGAGTAAATTGTAAAAATGCCTTCCTTTCCAAATAATTATAAATAGGAATGTACAAAATATGCACTTTCGGCCTGTCAAAAAAATAGAAAAAGAGAAAAACAGCCCTGGCAACTCTGACAATTGGATGAATGGTGAGAAGGAAGCAGCTTGAGCTGTCATGACGTTTTACTAAGCACGAAGCTGCTATTCTCCTTTATATATATATATATATACAAATGAAGACATATTATTATAAATAATAATCTTATGTAGACCATAGATGAGAAAATTAACTCAAATTAATGTCAGAATATTATATATTTTTAGCTAATAAGCCGTAAAATAATATAAATATTATGAAAACTGAGGCCCTTTTTTGTCAACATTGTATTTGCTTTATTAGCCTAATAGCATGTATAGTAGGAAATAAAAGATTTGGAATAGTCTATAGAAGGAAGGTTAAGCTCTTTGACAATGAACAGATAATTGAACTCCTGTCGTATATCCAAAAATATTCAATTCAAGAATAATCGACGATCCACTCTCCAATAGGCATTTTATTGAAATAATTGATTGTTTTTCAACAGAGTAGTACATGTGTAACACAAATCATGCGAGATCTTTACTATTAAGTAGATGTTCTCCCCACAGTAATAAGGGAAAAATTATAACAGCTTTGATCAACAAAAAGTACTGTTCAGACTGCCAAACCAAAAAAATCTCGTACACAAAACTGCATCAAATTTACATTCCTAATTTTAAATAAACTATTTAAAAAAAATAAGATTAAGGAATTAGAAATTCTACTTCATGTACAATAACATTTCGAAAAAAGGTCAAAAAAGGAGGATTTATACATATATATATAGCAGAAAAATAGTATATGTTATATATATATATATATATATATATTTTTGCATATTTTAATGTAATTTAAAATGATATTGTGATAAAATTTGTTTCTACTCTTTTTTATCTTTATTTCTTTAATAAGGAGCTAATGTATGCAAAATGATTCTCTTTTCATATGCATAAGTAAATTAATAAGTGGTCTTTTGTGGAGGTTTATTCTAATTATATGTACATATTAAATTTTGTATGGTAGCATGTCTTTACTACTTTCTGGATAGGCAAGGAAGAAAAGAAGAAAATTATTTATTCCTAAGAATAAAGCGGACTCAAATCTTGATGAAAATCCAAATGTTGTTATTTTTTGAAGTCAGTTATACAGAGCTCTTTGAATCATCTTAAGGGGATAAATAACGAATTTCTTACACACAGAAAAAATGAATTAGAGTCTTTTCATTATTTTGATTTTCTAAAAAAAATATTTGGAGTTGCATGATAAGTTTTTGAATCTCCTGACTTCTTGAACTCATCTTTAGATACTTTAAATATTTTTTATTTAATGTATGAGATTTTATTTTTTGTCATAATGTACATTTGAAAAAATTATTTTAAGCGAATAATTCTAAAATCAAAATTTATAAGCCTGAGGAATAACCATATTAATAACCCTTATATAAACAATGTTTGATGATTTAAGGCCCACATAATGTTGAGAAAATATATTAATTTTTAAAAATTAAAAGTTTTTTAATTAAAATTTTTTCTCAAAAAACTGCATCCGTTAGAATTTGAATCTTTGGAACTATACACGGGAAGTTATTGAAAAGGATTCTTTCTGTTCGGAACTTAGATGCAGTCTAATAAATCTTCAAATCCTTTAAAAAGAAGAATTTTGTGTAATTAGGAAAAAAAATTGAGATTTTTCAGAAATATGAAAAGACATTATTATTACTATTTAAAGTTTAACATTACATTTTTCCATAAAATAAACAAAAAAAAAAGGCAACAATTTAACTGTTGATTTTAACAACTACATAAATCAATTATAAATATATGTACGTATCAAAAACTTTAATGCAAAAATTTGCATAAATATAACAACCTCTCCTTGTAAAAATTATTAATATATAATAATGATAAATGAATTCAATTGTTATTTCTTTTAAAAAAAACTTTCCCAAACTAAATGACAATTAACATTTACTTTTTTAAAATATTTCATTTTTTTTTCCTTTTCCTAAAAACTCTTTTTGAATTGATATTTTTTTACCAAATTATGTAACCTTTGAATTTAATCCACGCAATTATGAATATAAAGGCATTATACGATTTTGCCTTTTAAGGAAATTCAAATTCATTAATCAAATTTTGTGCATTTTCCATTTTTTTAAAAGTAAAAATTATATTACAAATAACGTTATTTCTTATAAATTTACAATCAATATACTGCAATTTGCAATATCTCAAATGTCAGATATAACACTTCTCCACAAAACTAATTATTAGCATACATATTTATCCTATGTAATGAAATTATAATTTCTTTTATAAAAGAAAAAAACCTTCAAGGTATAACCTTGAAAAGTATTTCCTTCGTTTTTTTATATATTAAAAAACCAAAAGATTCATTCGACAATTATGAACTATCGTTCATTTCGCAAGGAATTATTCCATTTGTCTAGTATTTATTTTATTGTATTTTGTTTCCATTGGGTCACAAATTGGAAAATAAACCAAAGTGACGCTATGTTGAGAGCATATGGTTAATGTATATATATATATTAAATAAAAGGCAGAAATTTACTAAAAGAATCTTAAGGAAACTTCATCTAATGACTTTAAAATGAAAAAAAAAAAGCTCAAAAAACTATATAGAATTTAACTTGATGCCAAAGAAAAACAGTGAAACTTGAATAAAATAAAATTATTGGATTATAAAGATCTATGTAAAATGACTAAATTTGAACAATTAATTTTGAGTCAGAAAAAACTAGAGACCAGCAAAATAAGATAATTGGAGAAAAATATTCAATCCTTGCAAAAATAATAGTTAATTTTTGGACTACACTATGGAAATATAAAATGATATTATAACATATTTTTAATATTTACTATTAAGGTCTCAAATATGCTAAAGAGAGCGATATGGTCGATAGACAGTAAATGTTCATGTTGTTTTATTTGAATGTCCCATTGGGACATACAAATAAATCCATTACTCTACATAATTCAATATTTTCTCACATCCTACATAAATAAGAGTTTTTATTGATATAACGTATGGTTGTTTATGTTTCATTCAAAATGGCCGACTTTCACAATGATGACGTCACGTGAAAAATCTTTATTATTTTGACAAGGATATATATATATATATATATACATATATGTAAAAATACATTTGATAAAAATATATATATATATTTGTTCATATTATGTGTCTCACATTACTAATTCTGGGACATACTCCACGAACCCTGGGATGTAGATTTGGGGTGCAGTATAGTGCTTATCTCTTTGAAAGAAGAAGAAGAAAAGAGCTCTTATATAATTCCCCTGAAAACAAGAGTTGTTTCGTTAGAGAGTCCTGTTTGAGGAATTTAATACTATTTTTTGATTTTTCTTCACATAAATTTCTTTATTGTAAAAATTCAATCCTTATTGTATGAGTTAAAAGCGCTACGAAGGAGAAAAAGTAAGTTTTTATTTATCCCTTTGTACTCTTTATTGCCTTTGTAATTTTTAATTGTCCTCTTAAAAAATGGATATATAAGTTTATACACTCAAATACTGTTAGGTGCCAAATTGAAAATATCTTCGACTTGCCTTCTCATCCATCATCTCATACATTAATCATATGCCATTGAGGCATAAAAAATTTGAAATGGGAACATTTATGTAAGATGTTTCATAGAAATAATGATAGGATTTTTTTTTTTTTTGGCAAAATCCAGTTCCTTGCATTTGACCTTTCTTTATTCATTGCTCTACAATTTCTATTACTATTATTTTTCAATCAGTCCTCTGGAAAAGCCGATTTCGAGCAAATCGGTCATGCAAAAAAGTCATGCTAAATATACATCTAGCAACAACACTTGGTACTTATGACGTCATAGATAGAAATGATTAATAAGTGATGATACTTTTGGAGAACATGATGATTTAAAAAAGTAATGGTGCAGATGAGGAGGAAAATGATAAAAAATGAAGATCATCATATCTTATTAACCGGTTAATATCTGTAAAAATTATTATTTCTCTATTTGGCAAAAATTATTCATCACTCTTTAGAAGGCGAAATCGCAAGTTTATATGTATAATGTTTTTAAATAAGGTATGATGCATAAAATATAGACAGTTATCTAAAAGATACCACACTTTTAGTACTTTTGTTTATAAGTAGTGAAATTTAAAATAAGAAAAAAGTCAGTGTCTACTCCTATGAAGTATAAACAGCTACAAAATGAAAAAAGACTGTTTTCTCTTTCTTTTTTTTTTTGTCTAGGATCGTTTCTTTGAAATATCTGATATAAATATGTAATTTAAAATAATAGAGCTATTATTTAATCTATGTGACTTGAACACGAAGCTTTAAATCAATATTTTCTTGGTTGGGATATAATCATTTAATTTTTTTTTCCTATACGAAATAATACGAAAATAAATTTAAATGTAAAAACTTTTTTATAAATATAAAAAATTGTGTATTAAAATAAAAATAAATGTGAGGCATTTATTTTTTAAGCTAAAACTGTAATATGAATTAATTTAGTCTTTTAAAAGAAAAAATATTAAAAAAAATTTTTTTTCCTCTAGAAAATCTCTCAAATTAAAATGAATTATAGTTTTTTTTAATTTAACTTAACCCACATGTAATATAAGTCCATATTTCAAACTAACATAAAAAATTTCAAACTAACAGAGAGAAAAAATACAAAAACAACAACAATAAAACTTAATACGAAAATAAATTACAGATTCGTAATTAATGAGTCAAAAGCTAGTATAATCTGTTATCGATCGTCAAAGCTTTTTGTTTGTTTTGTAATCGTGATTTAATGACTTTTATTCTTTGTTGAAAGGTTTGAAAAAATAAAAAAAAATATCACTATAGGTTAACTGACTCCTTTCTATACAAAATATTATAATAACTCTTGTATAAAAGAAATGTTTTACAATCGATTAAAAGAAGAGATTGATAAATAAAAACAATGCTTAAAAGTCTTTTGTTGTCGACAAATTTGAATATTGGCACCCAATAGAGTTTTTAATATAATAGCTTTGAAAAAAATTCATTTATTTCCCCATGGTAGTAAAGAAAATACCTCCATTTTATGTTAGATTGAGTCTTTTATAAATTAGCATCCGTATTTTCTAAGAAAGTATTTTCCATACTTCTACACATTAACAAACTATTGGAATAAATACTTTGTAAACACTGCAAATTACACTTAAAATCCACAAAAATCCTTGGTTTTTATTCTATTTTAAAAAGCCTCTCAGAGCCAAATTAAATCACATACATCAAACTAACGCTTTAAACAATAAGTATATTTGCTAAATATCTTAAAAGATTATAGAAATTTGAATGTAAAATTCCCTAGCTGATCAAAATGAGTCAATTAAAAGTTATGAAGAAAAAAAAAGAAATTGTTTTTATTTTAACTATTGTACCAAAGTAAAGTTTCACACTATGTCATACATCTGTATACAACTGAACTGGGAAAAGCATGTATGTATATGTTACTATAAACTTGATATGACAACTTGTTTCTCAATTTGATGTATAAAAACTTTTTATCAATAAACGACTAAAAACCCAAATATTACCATTTATTTTTATATCTAAAGCAAATAAAGGCTTTAGAGACATGATTAAAAATAAATAAATGAATCAATCAATTAGTTAAAGGATAAACACCATTGTTATGAAAAATCTTTACCCCCTGTAAATGAACCAATTGATTCTATTTTCAAATTTCAAAGAAGAAAAAATGATTTATGATTATTAAAAAAAAAAAAAAAGTAAAAATATAAAACAATTTTTACTCTCCTTGTATTTATATCCAAAGGTGAGTTGAATGTTCTCATCATGTACCCCATATTTATATCAAAGATTAATCAACAGCTAAAAACACTACTTACCATTCACAATATGAACCATGACTGATGCTGGAGAAGCATTTGAGGGCGAGCAAGAATAATTCCCAGAATGAATGACTGATACATCATCAATTGTCAAGGTTGATATTTCAGTTCCGTTCCCTATTGAGTCCTTAAAGACTTTACTACGAATTTCTACTGATGGAGAGTAATTTAAAACATGTTCATCACGATACCAGTAGACATAGTTGGGGGGAGCGGAGGGTCGTAGAACAGAGCAACTAAGTTGTAACTTGCTTCCGATTTGAACATGAAGATCCGCACTTTTTTGTATAAAGGCTCTGGAATCTGGAAAATACAATTCATATATATATATATATATATATATAAGCATGAGGATACTGAGTCTAATGAAAATTCTTTGAAAAAACCATAAAAAAACCCATACACAAAGTGCTTTGAGCAAGGATAGTTAAAAACCCCTTGCTTTTTAGAAAATTTAAAATAAATGAGAAATAAACATGCACAAAACAACATGGGTTTTTATTTTATGACTTTTTTTACTTAATAAAAAACAATCTAAAAAAATTGAAATACAATATCCAGCTCAAGTTTAGACCGACCAAGTTTCCAAAAAAAAAACCCATGAACTTTTCAAGTTATTAATTTATAATTTGAATGCACCGACCTGTGCATCATTTGATTCTTATGTGACTATGAATAAATTTTTAAATCCCATTAATTTTGGAATAATAATAATAATTACCCTTACCCTAAATAATTAATTAATTATCAAAGGACAAAATAGTATACTTGAAATAATTATTCTATAAAAATATTATATATAAAGTATTAGTTAAAGTATTTGTAGGGCACTCAATTTTAAAGAAAATAGTTTATAAAAAATATTTAATTACAATTAGGTTAGCAAAATTCTGGGAACTTTCAAAGTTAAAAACATATTATGACATTTCTCGAAAATTTAAAGGAATAACATAGAAATTGACAAAGCCTTTTTTTTTTTAAAAAAAACCAACGTGTTATCCTACAAACTTTTACATCTTCTTACCTATACCATATGAATAAGTGTACAAGGTATCTTGCATAAACTTGATGAATAAAGGACTTTTCCAATTAATAAATATAATTAGACTTTGTAAATGTATTCTTTTTCCTGTTGTTCCTTTGATTGAAGTTATCTTTTTACTTATATCATATCCTTTTGTAATACGTATGGACACAATTTATTAGTAATTCCAAGGTAATTTATCTCGCAACTTATAATTGTTTTGCACTCCCTATAAAAAGCATCCGTGGTATCGAGTTATTTTTATATTTATTTATTCAAAAATTATATTTTAACTTAAATTTAATTTAACTAAGCTATTAAAACACATTGAATCTATTTTAGTGTTGTCCGTATTTGGGCCAATGAAATGGTAGATCAAAGTATGTTTGAAAATCTTATTTAAAAAAAAAATTTATCATTGAAATACATTCTTAAGTCATACTCTATGAATAATTGGTAATAATTAATGAATATAAAATACTTAATCATTCGATTCATAGTTAGTTATCATTGAGACTCGAAGACCAGGCTTATAGCATGATAGGGTAATTTCATGATACATAACTTATTGAAATGCTTAGAAAACTATCAAGTCTCACTCATTAGGCATGCAACACACAGATTTTCATCCGCTCAGACGGTTACATTTTGTAAATGAATTTAAAGTAGTTATTGTGATTGATGTTAGGCTAAGCTTTCACTGTTTCGAGACATGGATAATTTTTTTTTTCTTTCAAGTTACAATTTCTCAGAGCGCATTTATTACAATAGATATGGAAACGATGTGTTTATATACGTCTGAATTAATAACACAAATACATTTTTGTAAATAAGAAATCACCAAACCCCTGTCTAGAGACAGAATTGGTAATAGTTGATCATTTTCTCTTTTGTCAATTTTAGTGATGTATTAGATACTCATATCCCCAGTTGCATCTGCGTGTTAATCAAATTTTATAAAATATTTGCGTTCATATCCAATTTTGCAAGACATTTAATATTCGAATCAATAAATATTTAAGTAAGAGACTGAATAATAAAAAAAATATCTACATAAACCATGTCTTTAACTTACTTAAGTTTCCTTAATAGCTAATGGTTGAATAAAATCATATGATTTAAAAAAAAACCAACTGATTTTATAAAATATATGCATATTTTTACTCAATATTTTGACTTGATGCAAAGAATTTTTTAATAAAAAAAGTTGAGTTTTGTACTTCAAAAAGCCATGCTTTGTATCAAATTTTACAAATAGTTTTAAAAGGCCATCAATACTAAAGTGAAAAAAAAAAAAAAAAATGATGTAACTCCCTGCTTTCATTAATTAATTTTTTAAAGACTTTTGTTGATGATTAATCTATGTGCTTATTTTAAAGGATAATTAATTATTTAGAAGCAATGGGCTTTTTTAAAAGCTGTTTGTGCTTAGTAATAGATTATAGTTATTGAACATTTATTTTTGATAATACTTTTAATAATTGATCACATAATTGTATTTTATAAATATATATATTATTAGTTAACTATTAATACATAAAAAAATCTATTATTGTCGTCCTGATCGATGAATAATTATTATTTATGAAATTTCAATCAATAAATTGTTTTTAAAAAATATGTATATATATATATTCGATATCCAATAAAACTGTGAAGAAAAAAAAAACTCTCTATAGTGAATCCAACGCATATTGTCTCGAACCGAATTTACAGACATGTAGCATTTCAATAATCAATCATGTAATTTCTTCATTTAGCTAGATATGGCTCTATAAACCCATTCAGCACATGATAATATTAATCAATCGAATAGGCCAATTATGTATGTACATAAATGTTCCTATTTACGTCATAGACGAATGAAATGTGTAACAAATAATTACACTCTATTTGCATCTATGTATATATTTTTGAAGAAAATAATACATGGAAACAATATGTCATTCCTAACATTATGTAGTACGGATTAAAAGCTGACAGCTCAGAACCCAAAAATGACATCATACTTAATCATTTTATACCATTATATATTTGTATATTTATAGCTTTCGTAATGCTCATTATAGTTCTAATTCAAGCACTATTAAGAAGAAAACATCAATAAAAAAAATCAACTGACAATTTTTTTGAACATTTTCTCAAAAATGTTTTTCTATGATTAACATTTTGATTTCATAAAACATTTATTGAGCTTTCAAAAATACTGCACAATTATGGATATAATACATAATTGTGGTGTATCATCATAAAATCAATCTCGAAATAAAATAAATAAAATTTCTAAAATTTATTTTTAATTATATTAGTTGTAGTCAAAAGAAATCCATTATTTTGACATGAAAATGAAGGCTTCATTGTAATCAGCCTTATATTTAGCTCCTGACCAATCAAAATAGTGCCTACACGCTCAGAGTCGGACTCAACAATTTCCATTAAGTTAATAACATTTTCAACAATTCAATTAGGGGTTTCTTTCTACTACACCTGATATTATAAATATAAATTGCTCATCGTCATATTTATATCTAGTCAATCAATTTCAGTTACTTTTGTATAGTCTAGGATAGGAACTCGAACGTATTTTTAAGACGTTTCTTCACTTATAAAAAAATCGAACAAAAGCTTCTGCTAAGTCATAAGTTGCCTGATCCCTTTGATTTAAAACTTTTGAAAAAGGGGTTGAGAACCCCTGATCTCGTGCTTTTATTTGATTTATGCGACTTTACTTGCTTCCTACATGATCTTTCAAATAAAATATATCAATTTTTTTTTCATTTTGAATAGGAATTTGTAGGGCCTGTTTAGTCGAGTTTGATATCAAAGATTGACTGATAAGTAATTAGTGTTTTTCATAAAAAACAACAACAAAACCGAATAATTTGCTATCTTTACAAAAAGGAAATGCAATAACTGCATTTCTAGTCTGAGCTTTTGCTATAGTGTTCTACTACCTGTAACTTATCAATTATTTTATTTATAAATTTGTTAATATTCAGTTATAGATATCAAAACTAATAGAAGAAAAATATATTTTCGTATATGTTTTTATAAAAAAAAACACAAGGAGAGAAGTCTGGAAATATTGCTTTATATTTATTAAGTCGTGACTTACAATTAACAATATATATTTTGTATTCATACTTAGAGTTAAAATTACATCCCAAAAAGTATTTGAGATAGGAGCAACTTTATAACTAAAGCCAATAAGTTTTTATATAATTTTTTAGTGAATATTATACTTACATATATTTAGACTCAGTGTGTGTACGTATGTATGTATTACCTTTTTATAGAAGCATTTCACTTTTTTCAACCATATATTTCCTAGTATCTCTTATAAAAACTCCTTCATTTACATAAAAACATATGTACATAGCTAAGAACATCATACATAAAAAAACCGATTTAAACATAAAAATTTTATATGAACTTTCTTTTTTTATGAAAACGCAAAAAAATATAATATTTATAACAGATCGACCCAAAAGATGTTAAAAAACGCTCTAATGTTAAACTCACTTATTTATAGATGTCTTTAAATATTATTATTATTATTTTTTTACAAGTAGAAGATTTTTAAGAGTTCATGGAGTGTGTGTGAATTATTTAATTTTTGGATTGCATGCAAAACTTTGTCAAAATGAAAAATATTGTAGCATTTAAAAATATACTTTCTAAATATTATTTTATCCTTTCAAATACAGTGTTGTTTATCTGTGGATGATGTCAGATATGGAAGGAGACATCAATTCTCACTTCTACCGTTATTAATTACCACAACCTTTCCTTCAAAAATAGAGAGAGAGAAAAGATGGGCAAGTAACTAATATTTAGTTGATTGCATGACATTTTAGTCTGTAACTGTATAGTTATTACCCTACTATTAAGTATATCCACAGGCCTATGCCGATGGTATGTTTGTGTATGTTAAAAAAAAGGGGAAGGGGGGGGGGGGGGAGGTTACGCACTCTCATTTTCTTTTGATCAAATGTAAAGATAAGATGTCAAAATTGCACGTTTGACAAACAAATAATATGTCAAAAATAATTTTCTCAAAGAAAGGGCTGTCAAAAATACTTCACATCTCTGAATATTCACACAAAAAGACACAAATAAGAGGGAAATGCTGCCACTTGTAGGGAATTTAATTGATTGTTAAGAATATATCCTATTTATTAAAGGAAAATAATTTCCTACGTTATCCCCACGCTTCTTTAGGCTTTTTAGTATGAGTGTAGGGAAAGCACTGAGGGTAGCCACATTTTAATTCATAGGTTGATATTTTTGAGTAAATGTGTCCCTGGCAGATTGATCAATTTTAGGTTTTTCTTCCTGATCAAAATTAATACATATTATTTTAATAATTTATATCCATTCTTGAACCGATATACAGGGTGTCCGAAAAAGTAACCGAACCACAATCTTTAATAAAAGTAACTAATCAGAAACATCAAATCTAATAGTTGTGAATATTTAGTATATTCAAATCTGTATTAAGTATCAGCAGAGCTGTCCTAGTTGGCCCATTCTTTCTTGAAGGAACTGTTAATGGTCCACGTTACCTTCATATGTTGGTGACTAAAGTGTTTTCCATTATTAGTTCTCTACATTGAGTGATCTTCATTTTCAGCAAGATGAAGCACCTGCACACTACGCCAAAGATGTTTGACACTGGCTTGATAAAACATTTCCTGGACGTTGGATAGGAGGCTCATTGAACCAATTGAGTGGCCTATACGATCTCTGGATCTGATACATCTGATTTTTTTTTCCATGGGGAGTTCTAAAGAAAGCATTTTATTATAATAATTCTAAAACAATTGATGAACTAAAACAAAATATTTGGTGAGAATGGAACCAAATTTCAGAGGACACTTTCCAGAAAGTATTTCATAGTGTAGTCAAAAGATGTCGTGATTATATCAGAGTTGTAAGTGGACATTTTCAACATTAATAGGCAACTAATACACCTATTAAATTTGTTTTTTCTGATGAATAATTTTTATTAAAGTTTGCGGTTCAATTACTTTTGGGACACCTTGCATATATATAGATGTGTAATTTATGCTACTCTATTTTATATTAATTTTTGACCAAAGTTACCTTAATATTCCACAATTTCATTTCATTTATTGTTGTACTATAAAACAAGCAGTGTTTTAAAGGATTTATTTCTTGGTATTTGTAATCAAAATAATATGAACATAGTCTTCGAAAAAGGAAAAAAAGATGAAATAGAATTAAAGAAATTAATTTTTAATATTAAATATTTATACTACAATAAAATTATTTAAAACAATTTATCTCAACCATTTGAAACATTAGACGAATATGTGCATCAAAATAGGAATGAAAAATAACTATTTAATTAAAGTTCAATTGGTTTTTTTTTCGAAACACTTTTAAATATTGATATTTTTTTCTATAAGAATATCAACATTATAATTTTTGAAAAATGAATTAAATAAATTCGATTCAAAGATGTTAAATATAATCATTCATCAATGTTGAAATGAGTTTTTTTTTTTTTTAATTTACTTAAAACATTAAATATTTCTAATATCAAGTTATTTTAAATTATGAATTGAATTTATTTACAAATCATTTGGAAAAAAAAAAGGTTTTTTTAACATAATATATATAATAATTGTAAAAATGAAATAATATTTAATAAAAAGTAAGGTTTATGTAGTTGACCGTTGGGAAATATTGATTAGGTTGAGTTTATTTTAAGTGTAAAAATCACTGAAGGTTTCTATAATAATAAGTATCATTTTTTTTTATAAAAAAATTAACTTATTTAAATTTATATAGAGTACGATACAAATTATATTTTGATCAAGACCATTTGAGAGTAAAGGCCGTAACTTTAATAAATGTCTCTTTTGAAGAAAAAAAATTGATATCAAATAAAGCATTTTAATGAGCTCGAAAATAGTTTTAGAACTTTGTTCTTTTGGTTTACGGACAAAACGTTGAAAAGGAAGGACAAAACATCAAATGAACAAATTGTACATAAAACTTCCTACATTGAATAATATATTTTTGAATTAGAACATGGAAAATAAAAATAATTTTGATTACAAAGTGATGATATTTATTCTATAATTTTCTTGTACAATGTATTAGGCATAACAAAATTATTGCTATTATGACTAAGAGCAATTACATTCTACAAAAACAAATATTTTAAATCTTTGTCTAAATATTTTTCAATTTCAGGGACTTTATCCTGTCAAATATTACTCTTTAATCAAAATTTACTTCTTTTAACAATTTAAAAGGGTAAATATTTGACTTTAAAAGTATTAGCACAATTTTGATATCAGGCTAGTGGTCTTAGAAAAAAAAAGGGTTTTAAAGTATTTTTACGATATTTTTTTCCTTCTGTGTGTTTAGATGATTTTTAAATAGGATATAAATGAAGAACTGTACTTGAAAATAAACTTGTTTCGTTAAAAAAGTATAACTTCATGTGGAAAGATTTGATCCTGAGAGCAGCTAATATTAATTTTGTTTTTGTAAATACATCTAGCTATCATTCACCTCTATTGTTCTCCCCTTGAAATAGTATTGGCTTACTTAGCATGATGATTATAGTTCATCATAAGGGGCTCAGTTTTTAAAGTTCCATAAAAAATGAATGAAATTTTATCAAAAAGCATTAAAAACATGGAAAAATTCATTTTTTTTCAACCTTGGGTGATATTTACATACAAAATATATTTTGTTTTGCATTGATTATTTAGCATTTAGATTGTTTTTTTCGCTAAATTGAATTGCTTTACATACAACATACAAATTTTAAAAGGCAAGATGTCTTTTTTGAGATGACTTCCTGATTTCTTTTGTTATTCAAAAAACATACCTACAATTAAATACTCAAATAAATTGAAAATTTGATTTAATACGAAAAAACTCATCAAATTTAATAAGAATAATATAAGTCGTGGTGGTATTCGTTAATTTAAAATGTATTTTGTTAAAGTCAATATTCACTTGAAAAAAAACTGAGGTATAATTGTCATGTCATTTCTGATTAATAATACAATATTCCAGCAAAATAACTCAAAATGTGAATATCATTTTATTTATTTCTTGGGTGGGTTATTTATAACTTTTAAATTTGCAACCTTGTGAAAGTGTAACTCTAAGTTGGATACAAAAATAATGCAAACATTTCAATTAACATTCAAAATCAATTTATACTTTTGTTTAGTACTATGATTTATATGAAAGTTTCATTAATTTAAAGCATTTGAAAGATTTTAATTTAAATTAAAGGAAATATATCCTTAAAATATATTGTTTTTTTGTCCTTGACACAAAGACAATGTTTAATGTAATTTATTTTATGATAGAATCAAATATTTATTTGAAGTCTAATTACATACTATTTTTAATTAACCATTTAAAAAAATCCCCTCTGGATATTTGAAAAAAAAAAATGATTTCTTTATACATATATATAGATACATTTATGGCTTTAGAATCTAATCTAAAATAAAAAGATTCCTTTCTGGATCTAAATTTGGAATTGAATCAATTCTAATTTTGCTATGAGAAACATATGTTTTTAGATATACTTTTTGATAAATCATGGTTGTAAAAAACAAGGAAAATGTAATTTAAGTGTGTGTAAGATAATTTTATTAAGAAGTTAATTCATTTTCACACACAAAATTTTTCATAATATTGAATAATAGGTCATTTATTCTTTTGATAATATAGTTTATTGATTTCTTTTTTGACATATGAATTTTGATCTTATAATATATATATATATATATTTTCCTTCTTTTTACAATAATTTTTTCATGTATAAAAGTTTGTATGAAGGAAAAATATTTTATAAAATAATTTTTTACTTTCTTTAGAAAATTATTCACGAGGGAAAAAGAAAAAAAAAACTCAATAGAAAGAAAAAATAGATATCTCAAGAGCCTCTTTTGCGTTCGATTAGGTAAACAAAATTTACCTTGTAGTAGACACAATAATAAATCCTTGCCCATAAAAAAAAGAAAAAAAACCGAAGAAGATATTTCAAAGGGTCCAATTTAACAAGTAGTAAATCTATGTAGTTAATTTTTTTTTGTATAAATCTTACCTGTGAAAAAATTAATATATTTCTGATATTTGTATCAAAAACTTTTTACAAATACCTTTTTTTTGTGTTAGAATTTTTATGTATCTGTATTAGGTATATAAAAAGAAATGGTTTTAATATAGCTGTAAATTTGAGACCTACTTTTTGATATGTATGTATTGTAAAAAGTAGAATAAAAATAAATGTAAAGTACAGGATAAGCTTAGAGTGTCTTCATTCTGAAAGCTTTTCATAAAAGACATACAAAAATAAGTTTTATTAGAATACAGTCGTATCCTACTTTAATGCAACAGTCTATATTTTCAATACTAAATGTGGAACGATCGACATTTTGATCGTTTAAATAATGGAAAATACTAAAAATATTTGGTTAAATACAACAATAAATTCATGTTGATCCTTTTGAATGCTTTTTTCTGTAAAATTGTTTGAAAGGCTTCAAAAATGTAATCAGAGTTCCAGACTCTTTAGGATGTTTCAACTTGTTCAACAGTTTCTTTGACTTTTTCAGGCGCCTTTTTTAAGCCTTGGGGCCTAGAAATTGAACCTTCCTCATCTTGTAGGAGGTATACCTAAGGTTGACACATGTACGACATAGAGACTCTGATTTGCCAAGTTTTCTTGCAATTGACTTGATTGATTTCCCTGGATCCTTTTCAACGATCTCTTGCAGGGATTTGATGAGCTCTGGCTTTTTAAGATAGTCGTAGTTTATGCTACGCCCTGTTTTCAGTGACCTCATAATTACCCTCAGAAACTGTTAGTTTTCTCTTCATTTTGCGAAGAAAGGTTTGATCGACCCTCAAGACTTTAGAAATATCATGGTTTTTACTTCCGATACGAATGCCAAGGAGTACACCTGCCCTTTTCCAAATTGATTTCCACAAGCCATTATTGTCATAAAATATACGTAAACAAACAAAGAAAGCGAGGGAAAAAAATAATGCTCTAGATAGCACAGGCCGGTCAGCACACGTGCTCAAAGTAGCGGGTTCTTTACCAAACGTACCCCGTATTCAAGATAACGTATGACTTAGGTTTTTCCCATATTTGGCTTTATTTTACTTTACTCTGAAGGATAAGTTAACAAACTGTCTTGCTTAAATGATAGGATAGTTGAAGACACGAGATTTGCATATCGTTAAGTAATAAAGCAAAGTAGACAAGAACGATATCTAAATGTGTAAGTATAAAAATAACTTGAGAAGGAGATAGATATACTTTGATTGTGCAACAGCGACAATTTAGATGAAAAATTACTGTATGAGAAGGAGAGTTGATACACTTCTTGTTTTTTCTTACATAAGTTTAAAAGTATGCATGAGTTTACCCATTGATCCTTGTAAATTGTCAATTAATATCTGAGGCATAATCAATGTAAAGCATTGTGTAGCGACATATATCAAAGTGTGCAGGATAGAGACCGTTAAATAAAATCGTCAAATGTATCAACTCTCCCTTCTGGTCCTCCCCACATATAGCTAAGTAAAACACTAACTATTTATTCCCTTAATTAAACTATTAAATAAGTAGATATATATTTGGAATCTATATAGCTTGAATACTCTGGCTCAAAATGACCACGTATGGGGCCCTTCTTGTGTTCAAACCGTATGATAAAGTTTTTTAAAACACCTAAACACTGAATGGCGTCGCTTTGGGCCATAAGTAAAAAGGCTCTATAAATTAATTCATGCGGCAAAAGAGGAAAGTTGAAAGAAAACAAAATATCTGCATATATTTAAATTAAATCAATTATTAAATTTTTATATACTAGGATTTAAAATAAAATTACTCTCTAGGTACTTAGTGAAAAGAAAGGGCCTCAAATTACGCTCAAGTTTTATAATTTACCAATAATATACATATTTTTAAGAAATTATAAGTAATATAATTTCTTTTAATAGAAATCTTAAAAAAAGTTTTTTATTTAAATCAAAGCTTTTAAATGTCTTAATAAAAAAAAAAATAGGGATGCTCAGAAAACAGGAAAATATATTTTAAAATTATTTCCGGTTGAATGGTACATTTTTGTACCATCTTAGACCATGTGATTAATAGAGTATGTCTGTTAATAGTCCATGTCTAATTCTAGTATATTGTAGTTGAAGTGAATCAGTAATTTTTTTAAAATTTTTTCATAGCAAATCAATTTTGACAATTCTAAATTTGCATTTTAATTAAATGTTATTAGACTTTTCATAACCTTGAAGCAAAAAAAAAAAAAAAATATAGATAATCTACATGAGACAAAATCTATTTCATTCCGACAAATTCAATATTTATTCCAAATATGGGTTTATATTTGATGTGGAATCAAAGAGATCTGAGAAAATGCAATATCACTATATATAAAAAAACCTATCCATTTGTAAAAGTTTTCTTTTAAGTGTAAATAACGCAATTGTTTTTTTCATTATTTCTAATGCTAAAGGTATTGATTTGAAGTAGTGTAAATAATAGTTATATTATTTACCAAAAAGTATTTACTATCAAATGGTCTAGTTCAGTTCTTAATAGTGATTTGCTTTCAATTTTATTGAGGCACAAAATCCCTTGAGGCTCATATATGTATTAATATAGAAAAAATTCAATTCTTTACTAATTTATATTTGTACATTTCCTTTTTTTTTTTAACACAATATCTTTCATTTCTATCAAGGAATTCTAAAGATTTCAACACTCACATATATATATATAATCGCGTGTTATTTTATCAAACTAAATTTCTCACTTTGACAACCTTCGCACGTCAGAATGTGTTAAGTGAGCCATGTACAAATTAAGTTTCAAAGACTTTTTAATGATATTACGATTACCAGAATCAAATCTCAACAGTTTTTTCTGTTCAAAATAAAAGGATTTGCTTAGTACAAATGATTTTTAATTTCTTTGAGTATAAATACTAAAACAAACACAAAAAAAAAAATGTAAATATATTTTACGATATGAGTACTTTTATATCAAGGCAAGAAGATATTTTAACTTTTATTGCCTGTATGTAAAGGTTCTTATTTCTTTAAACTTATTCAAAGTTATTACAAGTTATACCCACAAAAAAATTAACTGTCTTCAACTTGAAATGTGATTAAAGCATTCAAGACCAAGGAATGCTTCCATTGTAGTATCTCTTACTGGATTTCATACTTGATTGATTGAGGATTTATTTTTTTGGGTGTGTATGTAATGATTAAATTTGCACAATAAACATGGTGCTAAATTTTATGTATGGGTTATTATGAGAGACAATGATATATGAAGATGGAGTTATGTAATGGCTTTGATATGTTGTGGTCTAGTCGTGATGGTTATTTGTTAATATATGTATTATATATACGTATATATTGCACCATATTTACTGGTGTTTTTTCCTCTTAGGGCATGGATAGAGAGGAGTAGTGACAATCAACTTTGAGGGCTATATGTACATATCTACATACATAATTATGGTTCATAGAAGAAGAAGAAGAAGTTCTAATGCATACACCCAACGTACTTTCTTCTTCATAATATATGTTCATAAATTGTAATAATAATAATGTACCTTAAAATGTCATAACAAAAAAAAAATCTTATTTAAATAGTCTTGCAGAAAGAAAAAAAAAATCATATAATATTCATGGTATCTCATTATGTATAATTCGGCTATTTGAAGAGGAAGATGATACAACGTGGATACACGCATATATCACTACTACTCCTTTATCACTATTATCTTTCAGGTTTTATCATTTTTATAGAAAGGGTTTGAAGCGAAGTATAATATATATATATATATATATATATATATATATATATATATCCACACATCCATACTTGCTGTTATACCTAATTAAATCATCAAAGGAGCGTTGATTAGAGAAGCTACCTGCTTTGTTAGAGAGTCTATTTATTATTATTATTATTCCTTGATTCTCTAATATGACTCTTAGTAGTATGTATGTATTTGAATAATCTACGTCAAAAGTTCATTTTGATACACTCTTTAAAAATACACACATAAACACACACAAGGCTCATTTACATTTTTCCTTCTTCATTTTCCTTGAATACAAAACGTATATTAGTCAACTCAAGCCTTGAAACATTCCTTTAAAATGGATAAAAGGAGCACCAAAGGAAGGGTTTTATGTTAGATCATAGCTAAATATGATTAATGTGATATATGTAATCAGATCTAAAATGACTAATAACACAAATGGCTTTCTCTTGTCAAAGTTATATCTACTTTCATTTTCGCAGTTAAACTAAATACATATGGTTTAAAACACAATGTAACAACCCTGAGTGTTTCCCTCAACTTTTCCTTCCTTCAAAAAGAATAGAAATTTAAAGTCAGTGGTGAGTGAGTGAATATCGTCAAACTTCCAAAGTGTTGGACTTTTTTTTTTTAATATATGCATCATTACCTGTAGGGAACTTGAGTCCAACCACTCTCCTAACAAAACATTCATTGGAGTTCTGTATGTTTTTGGGGTGCCATTGTGGCAAAATAAAATTAGGTGTGTATTCGTTTTTTCACAATATTTGATGAAATATAACAACATATACATTCTAAGTACATTCTAGAAACATCTAATCCCCGGACGTTTACCCCATGTTAAACTTAAACATGGTAGATATTGATCTATTAATCTTCATTATACCTATTAACACATTATTTCAACTAAATAGTCTTGGTTTTAAACATAAAGTTTTTATAGGAGACTCTACATATAATGCAGGGTCGTAGCACTCTCTTTGGCGGATCTAAATGTACGCCAAACCCATTCAAACATTTACTAATCAACTCAAATATTATTTTCTAGAGACATACAATCAAACAAGTTAAAGGAAACTGTTCAGTAAGACACACCAAATTATTTTCCTTCTTGACATCCATCAATCGAATAAGTTACTCCACGTAAATGACTTGGTAGTAAATGCTCAAGGGAGTGATTTTCATGAAAATGGAGTACGTATTAAATTGGAAAGTAACAAGTAGAGATGTGGATTTTAGTCTGTAAAGTAGATTGAACAATCATTTCTATTATTTCAGTTGGTATCTCCTTTTTCATGTTTATTTTTTTTTTCTTTTTCCGCTCTAATAAATATTTGATAAAAAGGGCGGATAATTAGTTGATTTACATATTTACCAAATCAATATAACATGTAGATAGCAAGTACAATTTTAATTGTTACATGAATGACCGATCTATGTATGTATTTATACACACAGAGGTAATAAACCAATCAAGAGATCCTTCCTCCTAGAGAAAGTATGAACAAACATCATAGTTTAAGTATGTACTTGTTGGAAATGATGCAACTAGATACATACTAAATGGGAAGGGACTACTCTTTAGAGTTTTAGACTCAAATCGATATCTCCAGGGTTTTTTATCCATAGAACTTATTATATAATAAATATAGGTATATAAAGTATAAATAAAGATTATCTCTTATAGAAATTACATGTGATTACATGATGCATTTATTAAGGATATTAGGGATTTTATATACATAGTATTTGCTGCATCTATTATTAATTTCTACTAAGTGGTTTGGGATGTATCAGAATCAAAAAACTTAAATGTTCCGGTTCTTAGATCTTAATGACGCAAAATCCGTAGTGTGAAACAAACTTTGCTTTGTGTCAGAGAGGTCATTGATCCTCATCATCAATCTATCTTGAACATCTTGGAGGTATAAATATACAAAGATTATAAGGACATTAGTTTTATATATATATATATATATATATATATATATATTAATTAAGCCTGAAATTAAAAGTAATGATAAATTACTAATATCGAGCCTTTGTCTGTCCAAATCGGTATTTAATTGTAGAGCAGAATTACCTTATTGTAGTCTAGGTCCAGGACTCTTTAACTGTCCATACGCTCACAATTCCTCCATTTTACCTTGACCCAATTTATATACTTATAAATCAAGCAAAAGTAAAGTATATCATTTAGAGATTGACCGAATTTTTTTGAAGGCCCTGATATTGGAAATTTTGTATGTTCATCGCTATTTTCATTCAAAATACGTCTTTGTGTATAGAAGATGGATATTCAAGAGTATTTTTATTATTCGTCAACTGACTGCAACTCACCCAAACAATGAATAAACTCCTTAAACTTCATAACAAGATCTTACAAAAAAACAACATTATAATCCAATTTATTAAATATTACATAAATGAATAAATTATGTATCTTTCTTCTTCAGTCCGTTAGTATGCAATGATTCAATTTGAACTCATATTTATTGTTCAGATAGTTATTTTATATACAAAACAAAGTATTTAATTTATAATATCATATTTCTAAATTATTTACTAAGAGCTGTGGAGAGAAAGGAATGTGTTAACAAAGCCAAGTTGTTTCAAGGTATTTACTCAGTTGTTATTCAAGTATACATATGCACATATATCTGTAGAATTTTTATAATCACGTAAATCTTATTTGTCATATTATTGCAATAGTTTGTAAATGTCTTTATTCCCATGTTCAAGGATATGTATTTATGTACAAAAGATATACATGAATATTTTATTTATAATATATGTATCTATCCTATTAATATATATTCAACAATATTTTGGCGAAATTATAATAATAATAATAATAATAAAAAAGCACAAAACAATGAGGCATTATGCAATATTTAAAAAAATTAAAAACATTACAAAAGGCCTAAGTGAAATTGAAAGGCTATTATTTGCTTAATTCAATGAATCTACAAAAATTTATGTCCCATATTTATTTATAAGTTGTAAAGGATTCATAGTTACTACTAAATTTTTGTTACACTTCATCTCATCTCACGATCTGTAATATAATTGGCTTAAACTTAAACTCAGTTTTTATGGATGAACAAAACAATATTGTGCTCAGCAAAATGGAGCTCCAATTCAAACCCGTCTTAGAAATGATTGAAAAAAGAAAGAAGGAACTTTGTTCTGGAACAAATCCTTATGGCCTACATCAAGTCTGGATCTTCATCAATTAGTTTGTGTAAAGTGTTCTGGGGTCGGAAGTTAAAGGTTCATTCCGCACAGAATTGGGAAGCTCTTCATTAAGCAACTGAATCAACATAGGAATAATCAAGCACATTCGTACAGGATACAACCCATTCAAAACTTGTTTATGGAACGTTATAGTGAATAATTAATGAATAAAAAATAAATTTCAAAAAAAAAGAAAAAAAGTCTAGAAGTTTTATTATTACTCAAATTTCTCAAATTAATTCTATCTGTTTAATTATAGTTAATATGAATACCTAGAATAAAAACACTCCATACTCACCCCCTAATATTAATTATAACATATAAAACTTTGAAGAAACAAAAAAAACCGAGAAAATAAAACAAAGAGAACACACGTACGATTTGAATCCTTTCACTTTGAGAATATGAAATGTAAAAATAATTTCTCCGTGAATAATAGCATGTGTAATTTATTTCTTCTAAAAATGTAATTATGCTTATAGATTCCATCCATTAGTTTCTTACTACTTCTCTTAATTTGCATATATATATTTTTTAATTACATATGTAATAGTATATATATATATATATATACATATATATTCACGCTCTGGCTTTAGCAGTATGTTTCCCTTCCATTCATCCCTTAAATTTCTCTCTCATAAAGTATTCTCTTTATGATTGTGGTTGGTGGTGCTTTAGCTCAAAAGCAATTTTGACAGACAAAAAAAAAAAAAAAAAAGCTGAAAAATGGGAGATTTATTGATGATTCATGTGACTTCATAGTTAATAAAACACCTCCATATTTAATGGGTTCACATTTAAGTAATTTTGTAGGGCCTATGATCCAATATATGGAACGGATACTCAGGTTTTATTGCTTTACTTATGACTATTTTTTCATTTTATTAATGTTTGTAAATTAAGCAATGATATGAAGGGCAGATCGAAAATATACAAAACAAGGAAGAATAAAAAGTCAAGGTTGCCAACTGAAATTTGTAGTCTTTTTTTTACATGAGCCTTTATCTAGTTTTTTTTATATCTCTACTATTAAATATAACACATATAAACAAAAATACCTTCCCAACAAACCTGCCTTAAAAAATAGTTCAAACATAATATTTTAATTTCTGATAAAATTTTGTATGAACTTTCCGTTATTTTAAAGAAATTTCGGGTACTAAATAAGTATTCATCAGTTATGATGAGGTTGCGTGTAATATATGAAATAACCGCTTATCCTTCATATACTTCAACACGTACGCCTCACATTGAAGAAAGAAGAATTCTTATTGGACAGGTAATGATCCAAACAAAAGGTATGAAAATGCTTAGAATGGAACAATTAAATTATACTCAATAAAACTTGATAAAAATTGCAAATTAAACGAAGCATTCCTTAAAAAGACATTATCAATATATTAAAAGAGTTCTGTTTCCTCTGTTTAAGAAGCAATCTAAAAAGTCCAAAAAATAAACATATTTTTGGAAAAATTAAGGATAGAGCTTTTTTTTTCTTCAATGATACTAAAGCCACATGTTTTTATATCGAAAATAAAATCCTTTTATATATATATATATATATATAAATTTATTATACTTTTATACAAGGTGCAATTTATTTTTTTAAATAAATTGTACTTGATGCACGGCTCAATAACTAAAAATCTACGAAGTAATCATTTTTTGTACCAAAGAATAATTATAAGATTGTATTAATTTCATCATAATTTTTGATCCAAAGTAGTATAATTGATCTTATTCAGTGTTCATTAATCAAAGAGCTTCATTTCATTTGAATATCTGTCTTTTGAACGAGTAAATACAATATGTTCATAAAAGTTTATAAAAAAAAATTTGATAGCCATTTTTTCTTAACTAAATTTGTTATTTTCATAGAAAATTTTTAGTATATACATAAACGGTATAAGAACAAAATCACCTTTTTTTCCCTTAAAATTTATAAATTTTTAAAAATTTAGACCCATTAAGCTAGCTTATATATATATATGTAACACATGATACTAAATAAACCTCATCTAAAGGCAAAAAAATCTAAGTTATTGTCAAAACTTTCTTCTAAAAAAAAGGGGCCACAAAGAAAATACTTCCATTGCTCATGCTTTGAGTGAAAAAAATAGGAAAAGAGGTAAGGATAATAATATCCTCTTTGCATCATTGAAGAATTACTCAATATCATTTCTTTTAAGAAAACAAATCATACAAATACAATACATATATTTAAGCCCTTGTAAAAAATAAAAAAGATTCTTTGAAAGCTCTTCATATCTTCTTTGTTTCTTTTATCTATTTATGCTTTTGAAAACTCTAAGAGTCAAGTAATCAAATAAAAATACTTTCAATGAACCAATTTAATACTTAATGACCTTTCCTTTAATATATATATATATATATATATGTATGTTATATCTATATCTAAACATTAAGATTACATGTGTTATTGAATCTCATTCAAAAAAAAAAGTGATTATTTTAGATCAAAGAATTTTTTTTTTTGGAATCAAACCTAATTTAAAATTTTTCAAATAAATTTTAAATAGGAAAAAAAGTAAAAAAATAAATAAATTAACTATAAAAATCTCATAGAGTCAGATTTTTATAACCATATGCTCAAACAATTCGTGATGAATCAAATATAAAAAAAATACCTATTTATAAAATGAAAATAATCTACAAATCATAATGCAAGCATTTCATACATCCCTGGTCAATGGGTTTCAGGGTCAGAGTGGTCTTTTTCCACTTTCACTCTTCTCTCTAATGATGACTTTTGTAGTTCATTGTATAATCAAATTGGGACAAAAATATATCCATATTTTTAAATTACAGTTGCAAATGGTGACATTTTTTTCAGTTCCCATGCGGTTGACTGAATTGTGCATTCAAATCTGTATACTGAAAACATCTCTAATACAAACGTTTGAGTCACTACATTTTGTAGTTTTTGAATAAATGCCTCTTCACAGAGCTTTTTTAAGCTAACTTTTTTCATATTGTACAGAGCTGAGTCAATGATATCTTAAATTTTTGAATCTAAAATATTTGAGAAAATAGGTAGTGAATAATCTCTTCTGTTAATTTGGGAATATTTCATTGGCTAAGAGACAACTTTTTTATGTGCAAGTTGCTGCTTTTGAGATAGTATGTAATCCTTTTGCAAAAATTCACTTTGTTTCTGTAGAATTGACAAAATGAATTCATGGAGGTTGTGGAATAAGTTAGGGAGTAATCCATGGTATCCTCAGCACCACTAGCCAACTCAATTTGGACACGACATGTTAGCGTGTTCGTCTTCAATAAATACAATTCATATATATATATATATATGTGTGTGGTCACCAAATCACAAGATTTTTGAGCGCTCAACGCTCGCCGGCAATTTCTTTTTTTTTACACAACTCTAATCATTGCTTGCTCAAATATTGATGGAAAGAAAGCTCAAAGACATCTTCTTAAACTAACAATTGAATAATTTAGATATGATTCATTGCAATGTGTGTTCTTGACATTAGCAAGACTAATGACCCACATTAAGTTTGATGTTCTAAAGAGAAAGGGATGCCAAATGCTCATTTAAGTGATACTTGGGTTATGTGATGTGTCATCATTTCTTTTGCATAAAAATATGAATATTTGTTTTTGTTTTTATCCTACAGCTCATTTATCTCTCTTTTTTTTTTGTTAAATATATGTATACTTTGAGAAAACAATGTTTTATGTACATACATATAAGAAAGAATTTGTTGTTCATAAGAAAATTTAGGTAATTAACAAAAGAACAAAAAGATAATCTTTAAATATTTTTCAAAACTTTTTTACTTTCAATAGCTGACAGAAATAAAAATCATTTGTGTGAATTTGTGTTTTTTTAATATCAACTTCCACTTATTTTCAACTTTAAAAATTTGGAATCAAGTCATACAAGAACGATGTATAAAAGGAACTGTTTTTCAATTTTTATTAAACTACAAAAGATATGGGTTGAAATTAAGGATTTCTGAGAAATAAATAAATTTTCTCTCTCCTGTTTAAATAAAAGTTAAGGTTATAAAAAAGTTTATATATATATATAATTTTTGCTATTATTCATTTATCTAAATTTATTCATTTATCTAAATTGTAATACTAAGTCATGATATAGAAAAGGTTGAAATTTGGTGTTAAGTCTAATTCTGATGGTGATTACAAAAAAATAAATAAATGATGTTATCTAAAAAGTTATGTTCATGAAAAACAAATTTTATAATTGGATATTTTTGCAATTGAATTTTGGCAATTGTTCCACATGCTATTATTTTTATACAAAATAGAAAATGGCGTTTTGTATATGATATAATTCCGCAAGAGATATTTTATTTTCATACCTATATCTTAATAGAAGATAACTTTTACTTATATAATAATATTAATTTCTTACATTAGATGCTTATGAAGATATGTACATCTTGATACCCAAAGGAAGGAAACCTCAAAAAAGTTTGTAATTAGATAATTACAAACTATATTCTATCCAAAGTTATAATATTTTCTTTTTTGGCTATACATTTATGCTCATAGTTTAGCAAAAAAATATTTTATTTGAGCTCAAGATAGTAATAAGCCGTTCTTTAATGAAGATGTAAATTTTCTTTAAAAAAACTAAAAAACATGAGAGAAAAAATCCTTTAAAAAATAATTATTAAATTTTGTAAATTTATAGCCTGAGGGAGTAAATATTTACGCATTTGAGCCGCTTCTTCAAAATTCGAGCTACTTTGGTACTATTAATAATAGTGTAATATAATATACCTTAAAAAAATATCCAAAAAAAAGGGTTGATTTTTAAAAGTACAACGTACGTTATGTAATTTTATACACTGAGCTTACAAATGACTAAATTATGATTTTCAAAACTAAACAATACTTTTTTTTTCAAACTAAAAGGTTTTATGATCCCAACTTTTGATTTTTTGGTAAAAAAAAAAAATAAATAACCACACTTACTGACTGACATGATTATTGTCTTGATATTTCATTGCCTTCTCATAGCAGCAAATTTTTTGGATAAAAAATCAACTTTTGTCCTTGCAAAACTCTTTTATTTTAAAAGGCATAATTATTTTAAGTTTGATGAATGTAGCTTATAATTTATCCTAACAAAGTTATGTCCTTAAAACTACTTATAAAATATGATTAATATTTGATTAATGGCAATGATTCCTTACTGAAGTGTTTCCCAAATTTTTTTAGAAAAACTTCCCCACACTCATATGATTTTTATTACATACATATGTGTCAAGTCAAGAAGAAACCAAGTTTATTTGAAATATTTCAAAAATGAGTTTGAAGTGCACTCATATTCTTGAAGACATTCTCTTTCGTTTGTATTAATAGTATATTTATATTAATTAAATAATGACTCCAATAATTGCAACTTAATTATACCCACCACAATCAAGAATAAAAATCATCTGGTGTTTATGACTATGTTATTACTATTACTGTGGTTCATGGTGAGCATGATAGTTGATTAAATTGATTCTTAATAGTTCTTAAACAGATGAACTAGTTTTAGCCAGCGTCTCCTAAATAAATATCAGGAGCTATGAAAAAGATGAACGTTCTTTCAGGAGCCATATCGGCTCCATGTACAGTCATAACAATTATTGGTTTCTCGATGTAAAGTGATATTTTAGCAAAACCATACTCAATAGGTTTTAAAGAGTCTCCAAAATATTTGGCCGTCATATTTATGAAGACAAAAAACTTAGAAGTGGATTTTCTTCTTTTCAATATTTGAAAACAATAAACTTGCTTTCTTGTTGACTTGACACATATGCTCGTGTTGAAAATATATGTATGTCAATCCACCTTTATGGGCAACTGTTTGTAAAATAATGCCTCATTGAAATGTACAGTTCTGAACAATTTCCATAATTATATATAATAAGTAATTTAATCAATCCTTGCAAAAATACATTGCAATTTAAACTACAACATAAATGATGATATGCTTACAAGACGTTTGCACAAAATTGTATGTTGCTTTTTAATAAACATGAAAAATGTTGAAATTCATTAGTTTGAAATGCTTTAATGAACAATGCATTATGCACTGATTTTTTAAATGTTTAAGTACTCTTTAAGTTAAAGAAAAGTGCATTTTTTTTACATTGCGTTTACTTTCATTGTATGTATATACTTATATATAAATACATTTTCTGTATGCTTTGATTAAAATTCCTTTCACAAGGAGCTGCAATCCATTGTTACTCTTCATATAAGTGTTGTGTAAAGCAAAAAATAAAAAATAAAACTTTAGATATAAAGAAATTACGTTAAGTAGTATTACTCAAAAGAACTTTTAAATCAACTCAATTTGATAATATCAAGAAATAAACAAATGCATATATACATACATTTATGAGTCAATAATTCAAATTTGATGTTCATGAACTAAATTATGAAAAAGACAAAATACTTGTAGTAACAATTTTATGTTTTTTTAAAGAGGATAATCACGGTCTCTGACAGTAGCAATAGAGTAAATGACAGAAAAGTTCACTACCATTGATTCTAAAGTTTGAATAATACAATATGTATCATAATTATTAATTGCACACTTGGGGGTCCCTTAAAAAGGATATTGACTGACTTTAGATCCGTGTCTAGACTAAAAACTAACAAAAAATAATTTTAATTTTACGGAATATTTGAATCCTCAAAATTTTTAGTCCTTTAGACTTCAGATCCCTTAAAATGATAGTCTATTGGTCCCTTTTATCTAAACTAGAGTATAAAAAAAAAAACGTCTTCACTGACGTTACACATTGCATAATAAAATATTAGTGACGTCTCGTTTTTTTTTTCATTGATAGTTTTTGATAGAAGACAATATAATAGTTCTAAAAATGAAAGGAAAAAAAACTCATATATATGAACAGCTGTTATTATTGTTATAAAAAAATAGTCATTATGTCACCAATAGGGGCAATTTTCAGAGCGATGACATCATGTGAAGCCTATTTTAAAATAGTTTTCTATCAATTCTTAAAAGTGTTTTTTTAACTTTTTTAAAACATTCATGAATATATATACATAGCATATAGCTCCTAATATGAAAGACACACATTTCAGAAATGATTGTAACAGTCTTTAGTAATGAGTACGGAACTTTTTCCAACATTAATTTAATGAATAAAATTAAATATGTTTCTGTCTTTTTCTTCTTTTAAATTTGTACGGAATTTGCAATTTTTGAGTGAAAGTTTTTTTTTTACTTTTGATATTTAGTATGAATTCCCTTACTCTTATAAAAAAAACTTTGAACATATGTACATAGAGGTATGCTTGTATAAATATTGCACAGATTTGAGGAATATGTTTTGAACTACAAAAAGTTAAAGAAAAAAAGACCAATGCAATTGATCATATTCTCAGGTATAAGAGATATACATTCATTCTTCTTGGTTCCAGAAAATTGCTATAGGCAATGGCACGAACAGAGTCAGTTTTATAGTAATAGACAAGAAAAGCTATCGACACAGGCCCTCCAATGAAATGTCAAAATCAAAGGTCTCAAATTAAAAAAAATATGCATATGGTAAATATAGAATTGATTTTAAATGCTCAAATTTTCTCAAAAGGAAATTTGAAAATTAACTAATTTATTAGAAGATATTACTCTTTTGGGATTAATTAAAAATTGGTGTAAAAAAAAGTTATTTATTTATCGTTTTTATTCTTCTTACCTTCTTTAATTTTTTTTTTAAATTTCCTTAAGCACCTTTAGGGCTGATTCAAAAAAAAAAAAAAAAAATATGGAATAGAATACATTCATCAGAATCATTATAACAAGAGGGAAGCGTGTAAGGCGAATCAAGGAGGGACCCTCCTTGATTTTTTTTCGAAATCATATTTAAAAAATATTTTGAAATTGCAATGAGAGTTTAGAATTGCTTTCTACGGAAGAAAGTTAATATTATCCATATGCCATAAATAGGTAATAGTAATTTTTTTTTTCAATAGAATAGTAGATGTAGAAACACTTAATTCCAAATACAAACATCAAACCAAAGAATCCGTATAGCAGTTAAATATCTTTACTTATCACGAATAATTAGCGTATCAAGGTTTTTTTTTAAAGGCAAGCACAAGATACAGAACATTCAACTTATAGACGTTCCTTAGTGCTGCGTTGTTGTATCAAGTCATCTACTGTAGTTGAACAAACTGAAGAAAAGTCTTGAAATTAAAAAGGAAAAATACGTTGAAGTCAGATGGAATTCTTAATATTTTTTATAATTAGGTAAATTTCCCAATTTATAAAATAAATATTTGAAAGTACTTGTAGAATATTGAAATTATTAGTTTTTTTAATTTTATATAGTTGTATTGTACAAAATTGACAGGTACGTTAAATTTCATATGCTAAGTCAACTCCAGCACCCTATATCATCATATCAAAATTAAGTGATTTCCACCTCTCAAAAAGTTGAATTGAAATTTATGTATGTATATACAAACAGTAAAACATATATGGAAATCAATACAAAACGTCAATAAAACTTTGGCTCTTTTTGTAAAGAAAATATTTTTTTTTGTTCGGTCAGATGTGTCAAGTTGGCGTTGATTTGTAAATAAATTGCATCATCACACTCCTTTCTGAGGGAACGAGCGTTATGTTTCTGGGTTGTACTTATTATTCTTTCAAAAATTATAGACCAATAATTAATTATTTACATAAATTCTTTAAAAGAGTTGTTTTTTTTCCCTCTAAAAAACAAATGAAAAAGTCAGAAGAATCCATCATTTGTTTGTTTCCGAGTAAAACATTAAATATATATATAATTTGCATGGAATTTGATTGATTTGATAGTAAAGTAAGGGCTTTCTACTATGATTTGTCTAACCTGTAACTTGATATAAATACATATACATATAAACAAAGTCATTAGCAAAACTTTTTTTTTTCTTCTTCGAAATTGAAACATCAATAATCAATTTATAATAAACTTACAATAGATACATTCATACACGCAACTCCCATAAAAGTTCTACTTGTACCAATCTTATACGTATAAGGATAAGCAAATTCTTTTTGAATGAATAATACAGATAGGGAAGAAAAAAATATATATATTCGAAATATTAAATAATGTATACCCATAAGATATGTATATATATACTATATACTTTTATCATCAATCTAAGTCTCTGTAATACACACACACACACACACATAAAAAAAAAAGAGATGAAAATATCACTTTGATATATATGTTCAATAATAGGCACAAACAAATCTCAGTTCAGAATTTACGTTCGTATATTATTTATTTTTTTATTGTAGAATTTTCATAGTAGATAGATAGGTATGTGTCGATTTCCACATTGCTAGACATATTTTGTCAAACCAGTATATAAAGTTGGGTTTTGAGCCTAGAAACATGTTTGTCTTATGGAATATGTACATGGATTAACCAATTATATTTATATTCTATTATATGTCATAAAGAAATTAGATCTGACGGTTTTTGAACAATCGGATTCTACTTTCTGAGCTAATTGAGTCAAACTGAATAACTTTTATTGGTATACTTATAACCCTTAGGATTTTTGACATTTCAAATTTGTTGACTCTGTTATTTAATTACTTTTCACTCAACTATTATTTTTGAGTTGCTTTCATAGAGTGTTTTCACATGACGTCATCATTTTGAATGTTAGCCTTCTTAAAGGAAGGATACACAATCAATTTTTTTTATAAGATACAGGATTTTGTATATATAACTAAATACTCTATTTATTTAAACTATGGATTTGACGATTTTTATTTAGTTTTGGAAAAAACACAACATCTGATTAATATCTGATTTTTTTAATACAATAATGTAACAATTTTCAGATTGTTTTTACATGAAGAAAAAAGAAAAGCAAAAAAAAAATTTTTTTTTTTTAAAAGCAAAAAGTCGATTAACAAGTATTCTCAAAAAGTCAATTATCTACCAACTAATTCATGAAGCTCTAATTTAAATATAATATAGATTGATACTAGGTACATATCTAAAAAAAAGGAGTTTTGAATTTAACAATATTTATATATTTATTTATCATTTCCAACACAATCAATACACTGTCATGTATGATTAATTATAAAAAAACAGTTATAATATTTTCTTAAACGTAAATTAAAACATGAAATGTATATTTTTAGTTCAAGAACTTGATTAATTAATCCTTATAGGTAGATAAATATTTTATGGATTTATTCAATTAAACAACACCAAAACGTGACTGATGCATAGCAGATAAAATTTAATAGATTGAAAAAAGTAGAAATTATAATTAACTGTATTGTAGTTATTTGACCAGGTTTCATTATGAATAATAATATATGAAATGTATTTTTCAATTTAAAGAAAAACCAAAAAATCTGCGTAGACTCTATGTAAGTACATTTGTTATGCAATCAAATGAGTATACATTTTTATAACTTAAACCAAATAACGTATTCCCTGTATCTAAGAGAGAAAGAGTTTCCTTATTTAAACAAATAACTAGATATTGTTAATTTGACATTTTGACACATGTTTGTACATACTTTAGAAGTATACCCTAAAAAGTTCTGTTCACACCTTCTTTGAAATGCATTCATTGCATTTCTAAAAGATGCTGCGGAAATCTTTAACCTTGAATGCATCAAGTATCTTAATTAAATCTCAATGGACGGAAAATTCTTTTACAAATCTAAATTCTAGTTACTAAAATTCTAAGAGTTGCAGAGATATTTAAAATTTATTCTATGAGTAACGAATTATTTTTAGACTTTTCTAAAGTTTTCATTAAAGATTCTACAATGAAAAAATTCCTAGAAATCTCAATAGAAGTGCTTTCATTAATGTATCTATGTAAGTTTTCCTCCACCATCTAAATTTTAAAGTATGGTCCTGAATATTTAATAATAGTAGTTCATTTACAGTTAAGTACAATGTTTCAATATCCATTCAACAAAGGCTGTCATCTTATGTTGGCTGTTCAGACGATTTTAGCATAGTATTTTTTTTTTAGTTATTACCCATATAAAAATTAATGATTGAATCAGAATATAAGATAGTTGGTGATGAATGCTCGCCCGGAAGGGCTCTTTTTTTACATCTCCAGACAGATAATGTCGCTATTTATTTAAATAACAAATTCAATGGGGCGTTTATGATACTCAGTTTTTGAATTCTAATAGAAGGAACCCAACTTTTGGAAGTATATAAAGATGAGAGCTTATCAATTCTCAATAAACAAGGTCTCTGAAACAAATGAGAAAGGAGGAAGCTAGATGCTCAAATGCTAATCAAAGGAGACTCAAATAAAATTGTTGGAGAAGCACTGCCCTGTAGGAAGAAAAAAACATTGAGGGGACAAAGAGTGTAAGAATGGCGTCACATTTGTTTGACTTAGTGATTTCAATTTGAATATATTATATGTTCTACTATGGGTAAAAAATATCGGGAACTGTTTTATCAATCAAAAAATCTTTATTTGATCATCAAAATTATTTTCATCCCTCTGAAAGTAGTTCCTCCTCCTGATGCGATCCACATCTGACAATGTTTTTTTCCCATTTTTCAAAACAGTCTGCATATTGAGTAATATTGCAAAAAAAAAAGTTTTTAAATCTAATCACTGGGTGGGAACTATAGAGGTATCTTATCGCCTTTGAATCTCTAACCATGAACCACCTAATGGACTTGAAACCCTTTATTGTACAATATTACAAACAGTGACGTAATATTTACAACTTTTATTTCACTGAATATTTGCAATTTTAAATCAGACATTTAAAAAAAAAAAGAAAAAGTTCAATTTTATCTGCTCACAAAAGAATGACGCGTATCTCAAACACATATGTAGGTATGAATATTTTGATGTGTTATGAGGCACAAAAAAGTTAAATTAAAATTTCCTGCTCATAGTAGTATATGCTTAGACACAAATCTAGTCCGTTTAGCCCAGGTTTTGCTATGCCACAGTTTTCTTTTTTTACATGCAGAAATAATAACATATTAGACGGTTCAACTCAAAAAAGTACAGAGTATTTGCCGAACCAATTACCCTTTAGCGCATTGCTGCACTTCTTTCTTAGTATTTATTACCCCCTCTTTAAGTGAAATCATAATGTAGACATAAATCTACTTCCTCCCAATGATGTCAATATAAAATTTAAACAGATATGTACATTATTTCTGAATTTTGTATGATCGTAGAAATTAGTAAAATATTATTTTTCCATTAAGAATTAAACTGTAAAATATATAAAAATGTGTTTTGCTGCATAATCCATTTGTGCAAAAAAAAAAAAAAAATTGTATATAACATGGATTGAAGAAAAAAAACCATTTATTTTTAAAAAGATTAATCTGTTTAATTATTTATTTAATGTATATTTAATTAGCTCAAACGTCTTGGGAAAACTATTTTATTTAAAAAAACATACATCCTATAATTAATTTTTTTAAAGTGGCTATATGTATCATTCATCATATTGCCATAAATTAAATATGTGGTTCTATCGATTGAGTTAGAGTCTAATAATATTGACATTACTTATTTACTCAGTTGACAAATTTAAAAAAAAATTAATTATAAATAATAAAAATAAAATTTATTCCAGAGATTTTTAATTAATATAAATAATCTTTTGGAGTCTTTTAAGTTTAATTGCTACTCAAACTTTGTAAAATAAATAATTATAGCTACTTTTAAATATAAATTAATAATGGTTTTTCTTCATACCTACTCGTACATATATATTTTTGCATTTATTTAAAAAAAGTATTTAAAAAAGTAAAAAATAAAGTATGTTTCTTAAGAAACTATGTGAATGCATTTTGATATATGAATGCAACTTCATAATATGTATATACAAACTACATAATATTTGGTGAAACAAATTATAAAAAAAGTTTGAACATAACTTAAGATTTAGCTTTTGTCATATACCATCAAATAGTTTTAATTAAAATAACCATAAGGTTTCATTAGTGGTGATGTAAGATAATGGAGTTTTTATTTTAATTTTAAGTGACGTATTCAATGTGAAAGTCAACCATCTTGGGAGAGCGTATAAAAATCAAATTTTCCTTTATTACTTTATATGTAATTAAGGACAATCGATTTATTGAAGAGCAAATTTGGTGAACGTGCTATTTACAGAAATGGACCAGTCAATTGGCCGCCTACCTCATGCAATTTGACGCCTTTGAACTGTTTTCTATCTGGGTACGTACAGTCATGGGTCTACACGAACAAGCCAGAAAAACAAAAGGAGCTATAAGCAAATATTGAACCACAAATTCCTGCTATTTCTGTCGATTACTGCGAAAAAGTGATATAAAACTGGGCTCAACGGTTGAACTTCTGCAAACATGCCCCTGGTGGTCATGGAAAAGAAATTGAATTCCATACTTAATTGTAATTGAATGACCTTCAACACACTAAAAAAAGAAATTTGTTTATATCTTAAACCCTTTTAATTTTATTTTAAAAAAGAAAATGCGACGCTCTTATTGCCTTAAATCCTTTACATTTACGTTGTGTAGTCCACTTTATGTTCCTTTTGTTTAGAGCTGATTGATTTTTTGAGTAGTAATAGATTATGCTTCTCAAAAAATAAACTACGGATTGAGAGACTTCTCTCAATCGTATTTTAGTCATCATCTTTCAGACATTTAAAAAAAACCGACAAATTCTATTTTAGCTCTTCACAAAAGGACGACGCAATTCTCAAACACACATGAACATTTTGACATGAAGTTTGGTGTCAAAGTAACAGTTCAAATGTCAGTAACAAATGTTGTGACAACTTAAAAAGTAAAAAAAAAGTTATTCCTCTAGGAATATCAAAAAAAAAAAATGAATTCAAATTTCCAGGTATGTTTGCTCATAGTAGTAGATGCATTTGTATGCATTTAATTTATAGCCTCAAAACCCACTTTTAGCATTTATTTTTATCCAATATTAAATGCTTGGACATATAATTGAAGGCAGAGTTTGGCGTAATTTCAATCTCTTTAATGCATAAAGAATTGATTTGTTAGAACATGGATACGTAATTATAAATACATTCCTCAAGGTCAGAAAGTAAGCCAAACTACGTCACACTGATTAAAGAGGAGAAGAATAAACTCATAACTATCTCAATGGTTTTGGGTATTTTTTTGCAATTATATCGCAATTTTATGAATGTAAGATACATAAATTTTGTTCATTTGTTAAATTCCTACATTGATGGAAGTTCCTTGTTTTTTAATGATAATGATTTGTAAAAGATCAACCAATGATAACCAGTGATAATTTTCAATTTGTGTCTTCTTTTTTTTATTCTTATAGGTAGTGATATATATATAAATATATAAATATTTATTTTTTTACTCGAAAGGAACGTTTTATAATAAATGATCATATATATATTTATGAATGTGTATATACTTTAGTTGTGGAAATACATATATATATATATATATATATATATATTCGTGTACATAGCACATACTAGGAACTAAGGAGGGGTGAAATATGAAAAAAAAAAAAGAAGAAAATAAAAGATTTTGAGGCACAAGATCATTTTTCACAAAAAAAAAAAAAAACATTGTCAAGAGACATAAAAGAAGTAAGTTTCTACACATAAATGTGTAGAGGGAAGTGATAGATTGGAAGGAAGAGCAAGATAATATTTAAAAAGTATAAATAAAATACATATGTACAAATGCTATAGTCATTTAGTAATAATAATAAAAGAAGTCCATTTCCCGAAATAATAATTGCAAATAGTTACAATTTACTTTCTCGTTAAAAAAAGAAATAATCAATTTTCTCATAGGGTTCTACAACAAAAGAGAGACTTGAGTATAAAAATGAGTGAGTTGATTGAATAAGAAAGTAAATTCATTATCATATTACAGAGTTTTTTTTAGTTATTTTTTTTAAGTGCTCCATTTTTTTTAAGAAAATCATATCCTTTTTGTAAATAAGTCGATAATGTTTTTTTTTTTTTTTTGAAATGGGATATTTTCAAGGTTCAGGATGAATTAACAATATTGCGGATATTTTTTTTTCAAGTGGCAATAATAATCTAATAATTTGCTTGTATAAACAAGTTTTAAATATAGTATATACATATATGTACAGAAGGAAAAAAGGGAAAACAATTATGTGATTTCGTGATGGTTCGAACATCTAAAAAATTTGTATTTTTAGGGAGGAGGCAGATCCTTTGGTAACTGCTCAGATTCTTTCAGATTCATTGAGTTCCTTTAAAAAAATTCATTAACTAATAAGTTCATGTAATTAGCTAATAATAAATTTGGTACTTGAAAGAAGACAAGAACCGGGATTATATAACTCTCTGGCTATAATTTGTGGGTTTATAAGTACTCAAAATTACTATGAAATGAACCCTTTAAAAACAACTTACCCAAAACCGTTAGAGAAAATGTCATCGTTAACTTTTTTTCATTGTCGTCATGGTAGGCAATTTGGCATTCATACTCTCCCGAGTCCCGAACCTCTGCTCTTCCTACTTTGAGCATCCAAACATCTGATCCATTTTCGTGTATTGGAGCAAATCTCTGATCCTCTGTGTAGAGAATATCCCCGATTGTGAGTATTTTCAAATCACTTTTTCGAATCCAAGAGACCTTAAAAAAATTTAATTGGAAATTCATTTTTAACTTACGTATATTATGCGTATTATCAAGTAAATTTCTAAAATAACTAAAAATCCAAACTTAGAAATGGTTAGAATCATTTAACAAATAAATAATTTCTTGCCGACCAGTTCACTTTGTTGAAAACAAAGAATTATTTATTTATATCTTGAAATAAGCCCATTTTGCCCCCTCCCCCCCAAAAAAAAGTTTTAAAAACGAAGATGTCATTCATTTCTAAAGAAAAGCCTTCACAAAAGAATGATTTTTTGACGTTAATATTATTTTATTTTAAAGTTGACTGATCCCATATTATTTATGTAGTACAAAGAAATCTTTTGTGTTTTATATTTTAATATATTAAATTATATATATTATTATATATTAAAAGGTTGGGTGTTTTTTTTTTTTGTAATTTCTCGAGTATTGCTCAAATAAACTCCAATGGGAACACAAATCCGTGTTTAAAAATTTTCAAAAACACATACTATGCTCTTGCAGATTTATAATTAAGGTTTATACAAAAAAAGTATTGATTGTAGATACTTTAGAAACCAGGTCATAGAAAAACTAATAACTAATAGTTAATAACACCATTTCTTTTAGGAGATGTCGATACGAGCTAATTAGCTAATTAGTTCAAAATACGAACCAACTAAGTTAAAAAATGCCTATCAAATTGGAATAAAATATCTTCAATTGGTTTTTTTTATGAAAATGACTGAACCAATTAGAATTAAATATTGCTTTATGATTCACCCTATACTCTACAGCAGTGGTTCTCAAATAATGAGTCCTAGAGTTTTTACGGGGTGCGCTCCCTAGTATTCATGAAAAAAAAAACACATATGAAGAGTAAATTTGTGTACATATATAAAGTTACTTTTTTTTACAAACCATATTTAAAAAAATATGTCATGATATAAAAAAGTTTAAGAAGGACTGTAAATACAGTATATAGGTGTTAAAATACATACAGGATATAGAATTCAAGGTCTATTTGTTCATATTGATTTTTAGTCATTGTGCATTTTTAAACCTGTGAACCTTTACATTGTAAAGGGATAAACTACGATAAACGTTTAGAATTTGAGCTATAAAGATCTTTGAAGATAGTTTACCTCACCAAAGTACATACGTGTCAACTACTTGTGATGAGAGAAAGGCATCAGAGAGGTCAAAGGTTATGAATCTACGACATTTAAATACTTTGTTAATACATAAACAAACATTTTTAAAGCTTTTATAACTCAAATGTGCGTTTCTTTAAAAGCTAAATAGTTTTAACAAAATTAAAACGAAATATAGAAAATTTTCCAATTGATTTTATTTCCCTTATTAAAATATAATTTCACTGGCTGGGAAACAAGAGTATATGTCAGAAAATGATAACAAACTGGAGACATATTTGCCAAAACGTCAAAAAGTCAAAATATAAACCTTTTCCCCTAAATAATAGTTTCTCATAAGCATTGAAAAGTTAAATATACTGTTAAAAACATATAATTTCTGTTTTACTTTGCTTCCATTTCAATAAAATATAAATTTTGTAAATGATTAGAGAACATGGAAGAAATGCTAATAATAAACTGTTTTATTGGGTTTATATAAATTGGATTCATTTCATTTTCTTATTTATATTTGATAAGAATTTCATGTTACATTAATATTTTTTAAATTGCTTTTATATCTTTTGATTTGAAGGGTTTTTAACTTAGCATCCATTTCCCGGAGCCATATTTTGAACAAATGTAATTAAGTGTAAAGTTTGTCATATACTTTCTAAAGTGATTTAAACTATATATTTTTAATCTTTTTATATGAAATAAATACCGGTTTTGAAGTCATTTTATATCTTTAATATGATCCAAAAATTATTAACAATGTTTGCTCAAGTTATACGAAAAAAAACCTTTCTAGTTATTTTGTAGTCGCATAACTCGAAAATAATGTACAAACATTCAAAAAAAATAAAAACTTTTCTGTATAATTTGATAGTACTTGTGTGACATTAATCAAGTCGTTTGACTCGAGTCACAGGTTGACAAACTTATTAGAAAACTACTTCTCAAAAACTGAAAATACAATCTGAAATAAAACAAGTACAACAGAAAGAGTGTTTTCATGCAACGTCATTATTGTGAAAGTCGACCATTTTGGGGGCATAAGAACCAAATTTTATGAAAATAAGGAAATAATGAACTACAACCAATCATTCGGATATCACAAGAGGAATGACAAATACAAGGAATTATGCCTTTAACGTCTATCAATAATACGTATAATATCTCTTTAGTATAGTCCATACCCTAATACTTTGTGTTAAAAATAGTTTATTACATGATTGTACATTCACATGAGTAGTGAAGTCAATAAATTAATTAATACTTTTCAAAGGATCAGATATCTTTCTTTTCTCCAACTATTCTACCTTTTGTCTCCCTAATTCATCAGGGAACAAACTTAAAACTTAATAGGCAATTCATTTCATGGGAATTTTTAGTAGTTTTTAATTTGATTTTATTCAAATACCACTGCAATTCTTTGGCATCTAGTTGTATTCAAAAGAGTTAATTACTTTCATTTTCATTAATATAGCCATTTGGCGAAGTTTCTTTAAGTTTATTCAATAAATATATAACTCTATAGAGTTCTTTTGATTATTATGCAATCTATGACGTAGTGAAAATACTATATAACCTGAAAAATACGGTTAATAGAGTTCCTACCTCAATAATTATATTAACAAAGTATATATTTGTAGATGACAATTCATACTCATAAATGCATCATAGTATAATATCCCGTATAATTTTTACGTAATTTACCTATTTACAAAATGTGACAGACTCCATTCTTTTCCTTAAATTAATAAAAACCATTGTATACATATATATCTATATATTGGGCTTTTCAATAGGCACTTTTATTTCATTAGGAACGGCAAACTACGTCATATTTTTTATTTTTTTTTACATTTCTACTCAAAAATAGCTTTAGCAACGAAGCTCATTTTTGGCTTAATGGGTTTGTTAATAACCAAAATATGAATTATTGGTCAAGCAAAAAACACAAAACACATGTGCTTCATGAGACACTATTTGCATCCCGAAAAACTTACTGTTTGTTTGGAATTCATGCCAATGGTGGTGTTATTTGGCCATACTTTGTTATTGATTATAATAATTGCTACATTACTGTGAATAGAAATGTATATCGAGCCATTTTAACAGATTATTTTTGGCCCTAATTGAATGGTATGGACTTAAATGACCAAATTCGATGAACGTGCTATTTACAGAAATGGACTAGTCAATTGGCTCATGCGATTTGGACGCCTTTGGACTATTTTCTATGGAGCCACGTACACAAAACCAGCAACACAAAAGGAGCTCTAAGCAAATATTGAACGACAGATTCCTTCAATTTTAGTCGATTTATGCGAAAAAGTGATATAAAACTGGGTACAAAGATTAGACTTCTGCAAACGTGCCTGTAGTGGTCATATAAATAAATTGAATTCCATACTTAATTACAATTGAATGTACTTCAACACTAAAAAAGAAATTCGTTTATATCTCAAACCCTTTTAGTTTATTCAAAAAAGAAATTGCGACGCTCTTATTGAAAAACCCTTTATAATAGATTTCTTTTCTGGGATAAACTGTACAGACTGATGAGTTTAAAATTAGGAAAGTAAGTCTCTGACTGCGTGCTTGATAAATTGGTAAACTAAAATATGTTATTTTTTGTACAATGAAGTCTTGAAGTATCAATTTCTTTATTCTCACCAATAAACAAAACCTTTCATTAGTTATTTATTTGTTTTTGTCAACTACGAGTATAAATAAAATGATATGAACCGATAATTTATTTTTGTTCAGCTTATATAGTGCAAACAAGTTGTTAGTAGGTAAGTTATGAAAATGAAAGATATATATTATGTATGTTTCACATACATAATATATATAAGACAAAAAAATGAACATTTTCCTCCCAGAAAATACGAATAATATCCAGATCTATTGTATATGTATGTATAAATATATAAAAACAAACATTTGAAACTTTCAAAAACTATAAATAATCAAAAATAAATAATAGAAAAATATAAGCAAATACAGGATTTGTTTAAATTTTTTTGTTAACTCTATGAATATTTACAAGTACTTTATCTACTGTTAACTTTAGAAAGACTAAGTGGAAAAAAGCACTTAAAAATGCTCTGCTCACTTTTTAAATAACTGCCTCTTAAATTAATTTTCTATTGCACTGTTATTGCCTTTTTTTTGACGTAATATATATCAGCAAATAATTGACAGTACATTTTATCCTCTGCTGTCGCAATGCCAAAAATAGAGCACGGATTTTTAATGTCGTATTTGTTATTCACTAAAATTGTAGAAACAAAAATGTCGTTACATGCACTTAACAGGGTGTCCACATGATTTTTTAGCTCAAATATTTGGCAACTTTTTTTATTCATATAATAATAATATTTCAATTCTTGTTTTTACGTCATGGGTGGGCCTAATATTTTTATGACATAATAGGTAAAGCTACAATTATCAACTTAATACAGGGGACTGTTTTAAATCCATTGGTTCCCCTCGAGTACCTGTTACCAAACAACACTATTGCCTCATATATTATTTTATTAACAAACTCATATATATCTAATTAATTAGTTAATTATGAAATAATATTAATTTATTGGCTTCTTTATTAATTTTTGCTTCCAAATCTAATAGCTTTTCAAACATTGGAGTAGTCTAAAGTCTACTTTTGCTACCCATATGCATTATATCCAGTCATTTTATGTTTAAATTGTCGACACTAGGATACAGTTTCATGAGCGTATTATAATCTCACCCAAAGCTCGATGCTGATTCTTTCAGAACGAATAAATGTATAAAAACGGTTTAGTCACTTTTCAAATCAATAGCAGCTAAGGAATTGTGACCAAAGAACAAACAGTAGTATTCTCTTTACAAAAGTTCTGTGAGTCCTGTTTAACACTTAAATTTTGTTCAAAGCTTCGAAGCAGAACTGTCTTTACATTTTGTATTCAACTATGAGTTGATAAGTTGATAATTAACTGAGACAATCGTAATCCAGGGCTCTACTGAATATTTTATATGATGTTCGTATACTTATACCCATATATTGTAGTCAAATGGACTTGTTAGTATGTATAATAGATATTTACAAAATATTACCCATCTGACTCTTTTAAAAATATTATTTTTACAAAAATATCTAAATAAGTGTATCAATAGACTTTAAAATAAAAATAAGCATCTATGTTTCAAATATAAATATATATATATATATATATATATATATATATATATATATATATATATATAACACAGCAAAAACAAGTCAACTAATCAACATCGGTACAATGTAGTAAAGAAAAACAGACAAAATGGCAGCTTGGTCAATGGATATATGTTGACTGTTAAATATATATATTTTTCCTACTATTTATTTTTTCTACAGATACCTACATACCTTATTTTCAAGGATCAGTCTTTGACGTTCTTCCCCCCTCATTAATTATAATCTGTTAAGACATATATATATATATGTTTATTCATATAAACAAGGATAGTTTGAACATCTTATGTTATGAATATACATATATAAAAAAACATCCTTCAACATCATAGTTTATTAAGAATAATATTAATAGACGTTGCAGGCATAGTCGTATCATTCATATTTTTTTACCTCCCTCTCCCTCTTCTTCATAGCCATTTATTTTATCATTTTATTATTATAAAACACACGGACTCATAAAAGAAAAAAAAAAAAGCCCTTCGCCGCATAAGTAATACTTAGAAGAATATTCATTTGGAAGAATGGTTTACGGTTAATAAAACTCATAGCGATTTATGAAGAAGGTAAATTAATAGTACATAGACTACTACTACCTAAATGGGAAATAACAGGTGACAAAATTGTGGAGGGTTTTTTTTTATGAGCAATGCTATGGCTTTTATGTGTGTTATTATCCGTGGTTAATGATACAAATAACTCACTGATGATGATCATAGTAATAATAATAATACAGCAACAATACTCTGGACAATATGTGCTCTATTATGGGCATATGTACTCTGGTCTGTTTTAGCTCGGACATTTGCTTTTTTTATTTTGTTTGTTTTGCAATTGATCTAATATTTGAAAACTCGACTCAACTCCTTGGACCAGAGATTCTAAAGTTTTAATAACCTAAAAATATGACTCATTGCCCTGTAGGACTTTACACAGATCACTTTTAGATGAATATTTTCATGAGTAAATCGAGGCATTGATAGATGATTATGTACTTGTCTATAGTATACATACATCATAAGGAGAAGAATAAAATAAAAAGAAGTAGAAATTATCTTAAAAAGACGGATTTTGGGAATCTAAAAGTGAAAAATAACTTGTTAGGATTTCAATGAAATTTTGTATTCTATGTAAAAATACATTGAAAGAACTAAAGCTTCATACAAATACTTTGAATATACGAAATATCTTTGTACACATAACAAATAAACCAATAATGAAGGGAGAGTTGACACAATTAAAAATGGATATTTGATTTATCAAATGTATACCCTACCTCTTATGCAATAAAAACTATTTTTTCTAAGCATGATTGCTACAATTAATATACTTGTTTATATTTACAAAAGATTCCCACTTGTGTACGAGTACAATGACTTTCTACACAAAAGGAGCATGAAGCAAAAGAGACAAAAGCAAAGTCCAAAAACAGAAAGGCCCTTTTTATGTAGAAAATTAAAATAATAAGAACTATATACCTATGTATATTATAAAAAAGTATGATTATATGATCACCTCACTTTGCACAGGAAATGGGAGTTGATACATTCGAAAATTTTTATAAGGGGATCTAAATGGCACATTTAAATATATTTCACAACAAAGTAAATACATCCATTTTGCCGAAGATATTAATTTACAACTTAACAACAATCAAAATATGAAACTGATGCATATTTCTCCACATAAGCAAGAAGAAAAAAAAAAGTGTATCAAATCACCTTCTTCTTCACCACAATCAATTTTCTTTGTATCTTTACCAATATAAATCTTTTGATCAGTTTCATTTTAGTTAATCCCAATTTTTTATCAAAAAAAAACACACTTACAAATATATTTAAACACTTTTTTCACATCATTATGAGCAAATTTGAAATATAAAGGACTTAAGCATTGATTTTTGTATTATCTAGTATTAAAAAAACATATATTTGAATGTTGATGTATTTACAGTCTAGATAAGTGGTTAAAGATATTGTATTACATGTTTATTATCAAAAAGGTTCATTTAGAATTATTTTTGTTCCTTATTATGAGAGACAAATTGATTTTTGTTTTTTTCATATAATTTCTCTCAAAATATTTTCATGGTTGATATAAATATATTCAATATTTATATAAATTTATTTATAATCATGATTTGAATTTAGCAATTGATATAAGATGAAGTGCATGTTCATTCTATACAAAAATCCTGTATAGTTTTTATCCAGAAAAATGCTAAAAAAATTCTTTTTCACTAACAAACAACACATAGTAGTTTACATATAGCAACAATCTTTGGAGCGTTATTTGAAAAAAAATCTCTCCACTTTCACTCCTTCCTTTCAAACATATATGGTTTTATGAGAAAAACAAAAAAAAATACTTTTTTTTAATGAAAATATATGACTACAAGAAAGACATTTTTAGAAACACGTCATGTCATTATTTCAAAAATTTCCTTCTTTTGATAACTTCCTTAGTTAACAATGATTTGTTGTTGTTGTTACTTCCTAAGGTTTTGACGGATCAGGGTCCTGGTGATGAAATGAACTCTCCCCTTCCCTTCCACATGATATAATAATGTTTCAAAAAAGGCAAACCTACTTGACAAGATATGAATTATCTCTTTAATAAAGCAAAGAAAATGAATGAAAAGAATAGTATCTAAATTTTTATTATATTTTTATAAAAATAATTTCCAACTTTGAAATAGATTAAGAGTTCTTGAATAGACTTAGTAATGAAATTTCTAAACGTGCCAGTCAGTCACCTTTCCCTTCCCTGAAAACAAAATTTTAGAAAAGTACCTGACAAAACTTCTTTCATTTTTTAATTACATCTAATTACAACGTTGATGATAGAGATGAATGGAAACATAAATTAGTTTAAGCTTTTTTTCTTTTAATTATTTTTGCAAGAGCAAGCACCTATAAGTACAAATCACTATGAATTTGCATACCAAATATGTATATTGTGTTCAGCTCAATTAAAATAATAAAGTCATAACCCTAATACTTTTTAACTTATTCGTACATGAAAGGTACATTACCTTTTTATAGAATTAATTATATTACTTCAATCAAAAACAACAAGAAGAGTTGAAATGTGTAGTTTCTATTCATACCTAGTGTTTCTAATATATGTATTGAATATATTTTGTATTCTTTTATAATTAATTTTGAGAGAAGCTCAAAACAGCATCAAAAGGTTAAATTAATCTGATTTTATTATATAAAAAATATATATAAATCAATTCGATAAGAATTATTAGTTGTAGATCGTATTATGCTCTAAAAGCACTTTTATATGTTTAAAAAGTTTTGTATTGCATTTGTAAAGTAGGGCACAATGTTGGATAGTATTTTCTTTTTTTTAAAAAAAACCTTAAAGATTAGGGAAAGAGAGAAAAAGATAAATTATGGGTCTTTTAAATTATTCATTTAACAGCTATCTTTTTTTATGAATAATATTGAATTAAAATAAATATTTTAAATTAAAGTCATGTAAAAAGTAAAACATTAACTAAATTAATTTCTTTTCATGTAGGCTGTAAATTGAATTACCAAGGTCACTGCTATTTAAAGATATATTTATATAGTGATAATTTATTTATTTTTTCATTCTAAAAAAATAAAGTTATAGCATTTTAGTTTAAAATTCGAACTCATAACTTTGATTCATGCTCAATTCAAGATCAAATTACGCGAGGGTAAAACAAGATCACTGCTTCTTTCTTTTTTTTTTTTTTTTTTGGGGGGGGGGAGAAGGGCAAGACCAAACTTTTGAGAGATGTGGAGCATTAAAATTAATTCTTTGTCATTAAGCAAAGTTTGAGAGGTTGAAACCATGATTGCATTATATGGCCATAATGAACGAGTCCCTTTAAAAAGCTGAATGCAGGGTTGTTTTTTTTTTTGGTAATTCTCTGATGTAATCTTTTGCTGCCCTTTTTGTAGATATGGGAGCCCAACAAATCTTACACTCAAATTTCAAAACACTTGTACATACACACTTTTAATCACAATTAAAAGTAAAACAATATTTCGTGTGCATAGGTAACAATAACATGTCAAACAAACAAAAACTTTAGATACATTCAATTATACTCTCATGTCATTTTTTAAAATATATCTATGTTACGTGATATTGGACATTATTCACTCTGTTTATGTATTAGTTAAGTGTTAAAAATTATCTCTAAAACCTAGAATTGAATGAAGACTTTTCCTTTTGACGAGTTTTATACTACAAATTCATTTTTTTTTTTTTTGAAACATTAAAAAGTTAGAAAGTATAATTAGATAAAGAAAGTAGTCGACTTTTTAATCTGTAGGTAGAATAAATGTTTTTTTTTTGTTTAAAATTTTTTTTTGTCTAAAATAAAAATTTGTCAACAGATGGCACTAGGAATTTGGTAGAAGCTAGTCAGAAAGAACTAGGTATTTTATATAAACATATGAACTTATTTTATGTATGTTTGTACAATACAATTTAAACACAATAAAGGGTTTTTCTTTTTCAGGGTTTTTAAATTATCAGGATATTTATTAGTGTCCTGAATGATAATCCACAAAGCTGGAATTTTTTTTTTACTCAGATGTAAACATTTACCCATAGGCTTAAATTACAAAAATCACATCATAAAATTACATTACCAAAAAACCTAAAATAAAAAAAAAGATTTTTGTAATTGGCTCCTAAAAAAACAAATACCAATGTATGTATAAACAAGTCTCAAATAAATATTCTAAATATATCGTTTATTTAAAGAAATAAATAATAAGTCTATCAGTAAATAGTTTCAGAGACGTAGGGTTTTAGGTTTTTTTTTAAGTCAATCAAATTTGCTCATTATAAATCCCAAAATAGTTATATATATATATAATATTGTATTTTAAATCCATTTTTTTATTTTAAAAGAGAGTGTTTATAATGATTGACTTCATTTATGGATTGATCATTCCCTACAAAATGTTTGGGCTGTAAATGATTAAATTACAACTTCTTTACAATATGTGTATAAATTTGATTAATAAAATGGAATAATAAAAGGGTTTATATACATATATTTTAGAGTTTTTACAGATTTGTTTATGAACAAAAGGTAGACTTTAGAGAAAGTCAATAATTACATACATTAAAAATACTCAAAATTAAATATTTACACACCTTAATCAAGCTTAAAATACCAGGTGTGTCTACATCAATTCTCTAAAGTTCTTTCCATTTGTATTGCCCCATAAAGCTATTTAAGTAGTCACGCAGAAGGATTAACAAACCAGCTGAAATTCTTCTGCACGCTACCGTGAGTTATTGATTTCTAGCGAATTTTCCATTGAAATAGAATGAAAATTTACACATTTAGACGAACTATTCCTTTTTAATTAAGGATTCCTATCGGGCGCTTGACATCTCGTTTGAAAGCTGTTGATTTGAGCTCTCTAATGCATTCCTTATTAATCAATTTCATGTAATATTCAAGGAATTATTTAAGTACAAACGATTTGGCCAACTTTTGGGCCTACTTCGACACCCTACGCCCCTAGGAGCCCCCTTTAGGTGAAAACAAAGACTGGAAATTGAATTTGAATTAAATACACTAGCGGAAAATTATTTATTCATGTACAAAATGAGTATTTTTCTAGACTTATATTAAAGTTGAAGCAAGGGCAATGGGGCAAATTAGCTCCAAAATTAACGTTCAAATTCTCGAAAAAAAAATGCAGATTTGGATTTTTGACTTTTGACCTCTGGAGTCAAAGTATAAAAGTATTTGATTTATATTTGTTTAGTTTTGTACACCAATCTTGTGGCTAACACAAACCAATCTTGTTTTTTCTACACTATAAATCATAATAACTGTACATTTATTTGTCATTTGCATAATTGAGGAGCCATGAAATGCATTTGAAATCTTTTAAAATTTGTTGCAAAAAAAAAAAAAAAAAGAAAAAAGAAGTATAATGATGAATAATGGTTTTTGTTTTTTTCCCCCCTGTTGTGTTGCTTTTTTTTTCTTCTTCAGCATATTCTATACATGTATGTATGTACATACCCATCTAAGAAACAAACTCTTTAACCATTAATTTTAATTAATCGATGCGAGTCTCCGATAATAAATAACAATATTAACAATCCGGATTGTTTTTTGACATCAAAATATCACGATAATAATACTGTATAAAAAAATATATTTGTCCTACCAATTTAAAGCCAAATTGCCCACTAGGCAGAAAGTTCAGTTTAACCAAAAAAGAAAAAAGTATTTCAAATAGAGCATAGACACCACATATTTATTGAGGGTATAATTTTGAGTGGTTTTTTTTGATGAATTAAATCTAGAAGCCTTAGGAAATTTGAATTTCAAAAATAAAACTTCCATTTTTTTTATAGCTTATTAAGTAAATTCAAGTAATTTTAATTGGATTTAAAAAAAAGTATATATTACGAGATCATCTAATTTTGAGTAAAATATGTATTAGAAAACCAAAATATTTCTTAACAATGAGTTATAAGCCTTAAAACGAATTTTTTTAAAAGGAAATTTGAAAATAAATAATTTTGTTTTATGCGTATTATACGCGATACATTTCGTTTGTTAGAATATTTTTATTTCCATTTTAATGAAGATATATTTATTTTTAAGGACAGTCTATAAATTTTTTTTTTGCAGATATTAATCTATTACACTTTAGTGTAAAACAAAATAATTTGAGTTTATATTTTAGTTTCTTATAAAAAATCTACTTCTTTGACAACACTTTTCAATTTTACCTCGGGGGAAGTCACAAAATTTACTGTCAATTTTTTAATTTTAAATATTTATCTATAAAATTTTAATATTTGATGAGCTGAGATGTGTATCTATCATATTATTTTTAATAAAATAAATTGTAATGTCCCTATTTAATAACATAATTAATCCTTGAACTTTTTCTAAACGTTAGCAAAAAAATAAGATAAAACCCTAATTTTCTCAAAAACTGTACATTAAAAAAAGTTGCCCCTTTAAAAATATAAAATCTAGACTATAGGAAATATGAAAATGGTTTCATTAGTTTTGGGACCTCAAATGAAACCTATATTCCAGTTTTTACCACCGTGTGTATATAAATTATCTTCTTTTTTTTCCCATTTATAATTTCGTTAATGATTGTTCCTCATACATATGTACATAAAATGCAAGAAACTAACCACTCTGTCTTATTTATTTATTTATTTAAAATACATACATGGATATTATATACATACATACTTACATATTGGTTAAATATTTGTATTTACAAAATGACAGAAGAAAAACAAAAAAGTCATAATATAAATCAAGTATTAAAATAATACCAAACTTTTATCATGGTTTACAAAATACAACAAGACACACACACACACAAAAAAAAACAACCCAATATGCATTAGAAATGTCAAACAAAGTTAAATAATGTTTTTCCCTGTCTTTGTAATAGGAAAAACCAGAAAGAAAGAAAAAATGAATAAATTATATATTTATATATATATATATATATATATATACCTATATGTAAACAGAATAATATTTGACTGATGGTTCAATCTTTCTAATAACCGATCTACCCGCGTTTGTTTGTCTATTGCATTGTATGTATATATTTATCTATCTATCCATTTACATATTATTTTTTTTTTACAAATAAAATGGATCTGAGATTTATATAATTTGAAGAGTCTGGAAGTTGTAAATCTTATTTATTTAATATATCATTACTTTTAATTACCCACTATCAGCACCAGAACCAATTCCTGCATCTTAGAGTATATACCTAGTATTAGTTTAATACGCAAAAGCCTCCTCATCAAGAAATATCCCCATGGATGAACAGACTCTTCCAATGTGGGTCAAGAGTCAGTTCCTCATGTTTTGAGAGGCAAATGAAATCCCCTTGACCACCTTTGTATAAGAAAATATGAGTACATTTCCCATGTTTTAGAGCCTCAAGTCCTTTCCTCAAAATGAAGTCACCTTCATTTTCAGTATGTAGAATAATCTTTCAACAAGACGGAGCGCTCCGATACACGATTCAGTGTCAAGGGTCCCTTAAAGCAGTGGTCCCCAAACTTTTTCTAACTGCAGACCGGTCAACGCTTGACAATTTTTCTGCGAACTGGGGGGGTTGAAGTATTAATAATAACAATAAACGTGAATCCACTGTGGACTCATATCGAACTTTATTAGCACATTGCTCCAACAATACAATGCTATTATAACATCAAAAACTGTCCGTAACGCTTAATCAATGATAGCCCTGAGCTTATTTCTTTGCAACGACATGGTCCCATCTGAGGGTAATGGTAGACAAAAACACCGACAGTGTGTTGCTTATGTCCAGTCTACTCCTTTGCTTTGTTTTGATGGCTGTCACAACAGAAAACCCCGTTTCAGACAGATAAAATATTGAAAATGGCAACAGGGTTGCAAATAACAAAAGATCGTGAAGAACATATATTTTCTTGTTCTCCTATAGTCTGTAAATGAAGTATTCTCGTCCCAGACTTAGATAATAAATAAAACAGAAATAACTAATTAATTCTTGTTTGGCTACGTACTGATTGATCCACAGACCGGGGGTTGGAGACCACTGCCTTAAAGTTCGAATTCCATTTTGAAACAAGTCGATGCCCAAATCTTAATCACTTTGACAACATTTTGTAGGTCAAAATCTACTTGAATAAAATTTGGGTATGGCCATTGAGGTATAAAGGGACAAACTATTGAATAAGTTGTAAAATATCAGTTTGTCCTTTGTATATTTTTCTGTGAAAGCTGTTAAATGCACTTTGCCCTTAGATCAATTTATTAGAGTCTAAATTCATAACTTTTACCAAACACATTATTTGGGTCAAATGATGGACTCTTGGACTAATGTGGATGTCTATACAAAATGAGTGTAGTTAATATTATTAAATTAATATTTTTGATCAAAATTTTCATTAAATATTCATTGCTTTAATCATCATTTGATATTAAAAACACTTTAAATCTGTAAAAAAGTTAAATGTAAGGCGTCTGTGAAGATGCACTCTTTTAAGATTAAAGGTGTCTATTTCTTCTTTTATTCGTAGATAAATTTTAATTTTCTTATTGAAAACATTATTAAAAGTGACTTTTTTTTTTTCAAATAAAAAAAAAATATTTATTCAATAATCTTATTTTTTTTCATATATTTTCTTTTCTTTATATTGTAAAATATCTTTGAATCTTAAATGTGTATTAAAAAGTTACAAAAACTATCAGTAGAGCACAAAAGTATTATTTTTATTTTTCATTTCCTTAAAATTACTACTAAAATCTCGTCGCATATATGATATTGCATAGTGTTATGAATAAAAATAATGTAATTCTTATACGTTTTTATATAAAATGCATAAATTAATTTAAAATTCATTCAAAATGATTGATGTCTTTTAAAAATTTTGTAGACTCGTCTTATATAATTAAAATACTTCTTTTATCAGTTGTCATAGAATAAATTATAATACTATTTATTTGAATTGTGATAAGGAATAGTTAATAGAAACTTCATTCCATTTTCATTGTTTGCATCAATTGCAAAAAAATAACAATTTGTCTGGATCCAAACTTTTTTATTTTTGATGTTTTTTTTTTTTTTTTTGGAAGAATGAAGACTTAATACTTTTATTTGCACTAAATTGTATTTGCTTTATTTCAGGTAGTCACTCACATGTTTACCAACGAAAATATCAAAAAGTACTCCGCATAAAAATAATTGATTCCACATTCAATTTCTATTAATTGTTAATATTGTATATATATACATATATATAAACTTTTTTTATTTTAAAGTATAATTATAAACAAAAACTGTTACATTAAATCAATTATTTATTTGCTATAAATATTTATGTATTATTTATAATTTGTCAACGTTTATCTTAATTAATTCATTTAGTTTATTGTGTATATTTAGTTGACATGTATTTATATATATATATATATATATATATATATATATATATATATATATATAAACTGCGTCATTGATATAGTTGAATAAATAGTTTTTATATTACTAAGAATGTCTTGCCTGTGAGTGAATTATTTCTTTTGACTCTACAATGATAATTTATAAGGGCAGGCCTTTTGCAAAAATTTCAAGTCCTTTTTATCATTTTTACCAAAGTTCTGACACTCTAAGAATAAGGAAATGAGCTTTTTTCCATGCTCAAATTGAGCACTTTGAGACATCTGGCATTCAAATTTTAAAGTTTTTATTAAGTATTGTATATTTCTTTAATATATAATTTAATCCACCAAAGAAATAAATGTATTTAAAAAATCTCAATAGAGTAAAAAATTGAAAATATAAAAAAAATTAGGTCTTGGAGCTGAAGTGAAGATATCGACTCTCTCAAGTTATTCAGATAATAAGGATCGTGAAAGTAGATAGGAATATCGTTTAAGGTCTCCAAATCTTACGAAAGTTAAACATTTGTCTCTCACGGTAAAATAGGGGGACTTTAGAGTGGATCCACACATTGTGTAATTCATTGTGACGGATTTGCACGACATATTCCCAAAGATATCCCTAAAAGTAACCATCATTAATGACAGTAGATAGTACAAGAAAGACTTTTGTGTAGATAGGAGAATGAAAGGCTCTTCAATTTGATTCCACGTCCACGGATCCACTCTCAGATATTTCATGAAAATATAATTCTTATAAATCGAAAGGTTGCAATCCCTGAATTTCAATTTTTCAGTTTGAAAAAATAATCACTATGGAGATAGACGACTCTACAAACTTGTCAGCCATATCTGTACGTACATATTGTTTCAATTTGATGTGAAATATAATATTTTTATATATATTTACTTTCTTTATCATGGAATAAGAATTTATTTTACTTCATTCAATCAGAGAGAGAGAGAGAGAGAGAGAGAGAGAGAGAGAGAAAATGACAAGGGTCGAAACTATCTCAGACACCTTAAATTTTAAAGAAATAAAGTGTTTATATGTACATAGTTGTTTTGGTAGTTTAAAAAACCATGAAATACTATGCAGACAATACATAGATGGACACGGTATAAGACGCCTCAAAATGATTAATTCATATTTTTATTCAATACGTGGTATTTATATATATATATATTTTTTTTCACTTAATTCATTGCAAGTAAGACAAAAACTTTTTCGCGGAGAACACTTGTTAGATAGCATAGATTTTTAAAGGGAATCTCCAGTATGCGGAATGGTCAATATATGTATGTACATCCATCCATTGAATATATATATTTACTTTGAAAGAAATTGAATAGTTTTAGTCACTTAACATAGTATGTATGTAACTTCCAATGAATAAAAAGTCATAAAAAACCCAAAATACAGAACTTCTGTGTCTATAAGTAGTTATATGGAGTTATATATATATATATATAGTATATACATATAGGAAGAAAAGAAAAGAAAAACTATAAACCCCAGCACTAAAACCATAAAAACCCTCCACCATACATATGTATCCTTTATCATATTTTATTTTATGATAAAAAAATGTATGAATACATACATACATACATAGGTAGGTAGTAGGTAAGATATATCCATGTCTATATCATACTCTAAATAAGTTATCATATACATAAATACTATGCATATAACAATATATACATATATTTCTTTAGCCTAAGGATCTATTTATTTAGCATACATATAATCATTTCATTAATAATACATATACTATTTTTGTCTGCAAAATTACAAACTATTTTTTGAATATTTATATACATATAATATATATATATATATATATATGACTGCTTTATAATTATCTTCATCTTATCTCTGTAAAATACTAATTTTTTTTTAGGTTTTTTTTTTTTTTTTTGAAAGTACTACATCACATCCAATCAATATCTTAATTTTAGAGAGCATGTTTTGACAGGTAACGACTACTACATAGGTGTAGACTTGATAATATATTATTATTATCAGAATATGTGTGTAAGGATATATATATAAGATTTTTGTCAAAATGATGTATTGGATATCTGTGGATAAAAAAATATTCGTGCCAGGGTAGTAGAATATTCTAATACATATATATTCAGCTATGTAGAAAAATTATGGATATGAATATCAGATACTATAAATATTAGAGTGTAACAACAAATAATATGTAAATATAAATTGTCAAAAAAAATCTTCCTATGTATTATTTCTATCACTCATTTTATGTGTGTACATATACATATATGTATTTTGATGATGATTCATATTAAAATGGATGTGAAGAGCTACAAAGTAATTGTATAATAATAATATTAATCTACTTACAGATCGATCCCCAAGGTTATGGATTTGACAATGTAAATACACGGTTTGTCCGGCGGATATTCGTTCAGTTGTATTCATGTTCCAATTAAACTCTGGTGTTTTGGATGAGGAGTTATTATTTCCTATTCAAAAGGAAATGACTTCATTATATGAACATAAACTACATATATAAATAGCAAATATTAAATAAATATTAATTGAATAATTGTATGATGATCAATAAATCTTCAAACTCAAATTTAATCATGTGAAGCTGTGAGTAATGTAGATACTTGTTAGGCATTTAAGTAAGAATAGTTCATGAGTGAAGAGATGTGAGAATGTTTGGAATCCCGGTGAGCGTAAAATCCACGCCTGAGAAACCATGTTATAAAAAGTATTTTGGGTAAAAGGAAGAGGGGGGGGCACTGTGTATATATTCTCAGCCTACTCAAAACATTTGTATTTTCAAGGTAGGAAAGAATAGTGGATAAAATCACGAGGAATGTATTGGCTTAAATGCTTTAAGAAGGAACTTATGCTCGTTGGGAGTCCAGAAATTGTCACATCTCCAGTTGGAAAACATTCTCTAACTACCAATTAATTTCCAGTCTTCTTTCTCTATTATATACAATGTAGTACCATATTGGAGAAGGAATAAATAACCAAATTCAATAAGATAATAATCCTAGCAAGATTTATGTTATTTTATATTTTAAGCCACTATATAAGTTTACCTTTGTATAAACAAATTTGTCTGTTTTATTTAATAACAAGGTATATCAGTATGTCTCCAGTATAGTATTTTTTAAATTTTTTTTTTGCAATTTGTGTTGTGTTGCAAAACTCTTTTTTTAATAATTATTAGTTACTTCAACCAAATATTTAAGCATTAAAGATAAATAAACTCCATCTAGTATGTTAATATAGTAATTAAATCATAAATAACATTTGATAATAGAATATTTTCCCAGCGGCTTCACAAATACTTATTTAAAGATTTGCAAAAGACATGTTAAATAAAAAACTTAAATTATATATATATATATATATATATATATATATATTTATGAATGTATCTCAATTTTAACCTGTGAATCATTTTGAAAGAAGACTCTGTAAAAATAAGAATTGAAATAAAGTGTTTATCATTGCTTTATTGCTATGGAATATTATTATTTATAAACAAAAAAAATTAGGACTGGAACAATACACTAAACCCACAGTGTGTTACAGTATAATAGTAAGATGTTTTTTTTAAATAGAATTAATGTAATTTTTCAAGTTTTTTCGATTTTTTCGATTCTCTTATAATTTTTTTTCTGTACAAATAAATTTTTCCTAAATATACTTAACTTTTCTAGAGGACAAAGACTGAGATATAATATATAGTAATATTATTCATGAATTCATAAATTTTTTTTGCGAAAAAAAATAAATAAGCTTGTCTACATTTTTCGGTAATAAACAAAACCGATTAGGTGTCACAATATCAACAACTGTCTAAAAAATTATTTGCTTGATACAAATGTACTTGTAGTTGCGAGGTATTCTGTAGCTAACAAAGATAAATTAGGAGGTTTATTTAAATTATCCCTCCACAAAACCATTGGGTTTGTAATTTAATTGCATAAGAGAAAATTCTGTCAACTGGGATGCATTTTAATATTTTTTCTAATTTTTTTGTATAATTTTATCTCTCTTTTGACTCTGTTTCCATTCATGTTGAATAAATTGGGGATGGTTGTTCCGAATATCACTCAAGCAAATTATGAGTAGTATTTTACCGGGTTGGAACATTGATTATTAATTTGTGACGAGGTAGCATTCATGACATCTGTTTATTTTTGAAAATTTGACTTACAGTTGTGCTTCTATGAAAAAAAGTTACAACACTCCTTACCTTTGCCAAGGAGTAGCTAATCACTCTTTAGAGATATCACAGCATTAGAAGAGAGGTTTAATGTGTGTACACAAAGCAGCCAATCTGTGGGCCTAACCCATCTATATCTTTGCTATTGCGTGATTTTATAAAAATATAATTGTATAATATCAAAATATTTAATATGGTATTTTATCTCAGTATACATTCCGTATCGGATCGGATCGAGAGTAAAAACGTATCAAAACGAACTAAAGTACAACCCCGTACCGTACCAGCCCTACTGTTGATATGTCATACGACAATGCACTGAAAAGACTTTAAATCACGTACTTCTTCCTTCATAAATTTTTAAATTTGTCATAATTAAAATGAATCTAAGTATGTACACATAACATACAATATTATTTAATAAAAAGAATGATGATTAAATGATTGACATGAATGCATATTTTTCTTAAATAAACATGCATAGAGTATTTGCCTTGCATATATTAATACGTACTCCGATATATGTATATGCATACAAGGCCTATTTTCAGTTATAGTCTTTGAATACTTATATATATATAAACTAGAAAAGAATAAACATGGATTATCCTAGTTTTTGATAAAAGCAACTTCATTAAACCTGATTAAAAAAATGCAGTTTTTAAATATATTTACATATATATATAATTTTTTTTTGAATCTTGAATATTATAAATGTACAATATGATGAATAATATTGTCTGAAAAGATAACAAAAAATAGATAGTTTCTTGTTGTGTTTGATGTCTTAGAATTTGAGAACAAACTAATAGTTTTTTCCCCTTCATACCAGGTATGTATTTTATGAGACGTACTAATTACAGATGTAAGCAGAATCTGTAAATAACTATATGAGGGTCAACTCATCAAAGTTTTAAATTATAATACAGTGCATAATTATTTTTATCATACCAAGGATTTTTGTAAAAAGAAAACAAAATGACGTCGATCAAGATGACAACAATGATTGTGAGGTCATATGATTGCTAACTGAAAAATTTACTACCATAAAAATTTTGTAAAATCCTTAATTTCAAACATGGATTTTATTTCCATTTGAGAACTATCGATTCTGATCATAGTTTCCTTTCCTCCTTTCTCCTATGAACATTATTTCTAGAGAAGTGAAAATTGATGGACTACAGATGAGTGCAAAAATAACACTCTTGAAAAAAATGTCATAAAAAGGATAATAACACTGAGAGACACCATATATGCACCAATGTTGAAGGACATTTAAATCTTTAAAATAGAGAGGAGACCTTTATAACAGTTTTCCGATTACTAACTAACATGCTACATGAGAAATTTACGTTCGCCGAGATTTCAACAATTTTTAAATATCTACATATCAATATTCGCACGACAAGACTTTTTTTTTTTTAGAAGTAAGGAAGCATAATTTTATTTGCTATAAAAGTTTATTATTTATTTCAAAAGATTGCATAGAAATTTCAAAACACGTCACTCAAAAATTTCTTATTTTTATTTTTTAAAACTATTGCTTTCACAATATCTTTTATTTATTTTTTGAAAGGAACAAAATATAGTGAGTCCCTTAAATTACACTTTTAGGACCATTATAAACATTTAGGAGGGAGAAAAAAGTTACATTATCTTAGACAACATTTCTTAAGGAATGAATACTGTTTGAATTCTTTTTTTATTTTTAGAGGCAAAGGGATTGAATATTATATTTGTTACAAATTGATCTAAGGAGACTTCACTTTTAGGCTAACAATTAACACTTAAATTACCACAATCCTCATTTCAATAGTTTTAAAAAAAAATAATTACTGGATAGTTACTTAGTTAGAATAAATACAATGATGTTTTAGGCGTATAACATTTTCAAAATTATTTTGTAAAAACATAACGTTATTAAAACAGCTGTCTAATTAAAACAAACAATTTGACAAAATTTGTAATTTTTTTTTATTCGTTATTTTATTGAAAATGATATCAAAAGCTGATAGGAGTAATAAAACCAAAATATATATTTGTAATGCAATTTAAAATAATGGTATTGTCACTGCCATTGTGAGATTTTATAAAAAAATAGTTTTATAATATCAAAATACTTAATATGGTATTTTATATTCATTTAGTTTCATTTATTTATTAAGGAGGAATAAATCCATTTTCTTGTCATAAAGGTAAATTAATGAGCATTCTTTGATGGAGTGTTATTTTAATTATATTCATAATAGGATTTTAGCATGTAGTTTGAATCATGTAGCTACTCAAATAACTTTGTGGGTGGAACGGAGAAGAAAAAAATAAAAATCTTGGCCAGAATTGTTTTATGTTATCGTCATTTTTGGATCAATAAAACATCTCTACGTATATTATCTGTAAAGTATTTTCATTACAAGTTGCATTCTGTTGTTTGGCATTTTAATAATATAATGATGTAAATAGCAATTTCTGCAGAAATCTCTGTTGGTGAATAACACAAAAAAACCCTTTCAATAATAATAATGAAAACAAATATTATACAACTTTTTATAAGATTATACTTATTAATACTTATTATTATTTGATTTTTTTCCGTTCATGAGCCGTAATTTTGATTATAAAAATGTTCTCAAAATTACGGCTCATGAACGGAAAAAAATCAAATCTGGTTGATCTATTTTTACTTTTCTAATGAACTAAATTTGCTAATGACAATTACTCACGGTATGTTAAAAGTCTGTACTATCAAAGTAATTCCAATGATTTAGCTTTCTAAGTACATTTTAATTGTGTCTTTATATATATATATATAATTTTGTCATTCCAATCAATGGATACCTTTATTTAGAGCAATGTTTGATCAATAGCTTATGCATGACATATCTGCATACAAACGGATTTAACTACTGATATGGTTAAAAAAAAAAAGAATTTATACATAGATTGATATAACCTAGATCAGCCAATATTTTAGATTCATTCATAATAATAATAATTGCAAAAGTTGCCGATTACTATGGATATTTTATTTATTTAAAAAAAATTAAATCCATTTTTTTGTTTAATATTATATGTGAGAAAACAAAGCTTATGAATTTATAAAAAGTAGAAGATTTTAATTATTTACCTACCCATGAAAAGCTCAAAGTGGCCCCTACTGAAACTTATTTCTTTATTAATAAAATATATTCAATGTAATTATTAAAGTTAATAGAACATTATTACCTTTGACTGTTATTTGTTCATAAAAATCTACAAAATTACATACAAGTCTACAAAATTTCCATAAAAATCTACATTTGCGCACCAACAACACCGGCCATCAAATATATGTATATACATATATATATAAATTCCATGAGCCATTATATAAAATCTTCCTTCGCTTTACTATGTGGATGAGAACAATAATTCAGAGGCCAAAGTGAGGATATTTGTTGTGCTTTTATAAAGGATATTTTCACAATGTGATCTCAAAATTGTATTTCAAAAAAATGAATAATCGATGGATTAATTTAGATTCTCAGCTTTGTACAAAAAAAAACAAAAAACATTCACAAGCCTTAGAGGAGTAGCTTTTAAAAAAAGTGACACATTTACTAATTAACAATGATTAAAATGTGAATGAACTTGTTATACTATGCGAAATAACCCCTGAAACAATAAAAAGAATGATGTTTTTTCATCATCTCTGACCCTCCCATTGTTACATACATAGACACATCTACAGACAGACAGGCAAAAGACATTAGATTTACATATTTACATTCTAGCCATGAATGGATAATATGTATAGGCTCATTCTTTTTATTTTGGCAAAGTAATAGATAAAATAACATTATGATATTTATGTTATACGTAATTATATTAAGACTCTTGGTTTCATTCAAAATTTATTATACCCAGTTCATAAAACTTTGTTCTTGTTGTTTTTTTTTGCTTTTTCTTCTTCTTCCTTTAGCATCCGTATTGTAGAAGAAGTTAGAGTAGACCCGGTTTTGTGTCTTTATAGAATATAGTTAAATGTTTTTCTTGTTATATTATGTTTTTTTTATGTTGAATAAACCTTTAAAAACATTTAAGGAAATGAAGCAAACATAGAAAAGAGATATAACTATTTATATATATATGCTGTAAAAAAAAGGAGAAAAAACCATAAAGCTTTAACTGAAATGTTGTTTTGTTTTTTTGCTTTTCCTCTTCTTCTGTTTAAATGTAATAACAACAATAAGGAAAAATAGATATGTGATAGTTTTCTATAGATAAAAATATACTTTTTTTTCCTTGTATATATATATATATATATAGTATATTAGAAAAGAGACTGACTTGTTCATATTTCAATCGTACCCATAAAAAGTTGTTGAATTCCTATCACATTCACATATGATCATATCAGGGATATGTTCTTTTTGAAAATATACAAATATTGACACTGACTCAGATTCTTCATGCCATTTTTGCAAAAAAAGGTCATATAAAATCTACTTATTGGGGGTCAAAAGTGACGATTTTCAATAGGGGCTTAAATCGCCTCCCTGACAATGATATTTTATCCATATTTTGTTTCCTTTTGTGGTCCCTGTTGTCATTGAAGGTGGCTTGAGGGAGGGGGGGGGGGAGGGAGACTAAATTTATCAACATAGGAAACTTTCAAGTGTAGTTTTTGGGTTGATCAAATCCTTTCCTTCCCCTCTTACAAATAGTGACTGACTCCAAGGGAAGAAAAAACACCGCTAAGTAAATCAGGACGTCATCTTAAACCATCTTCAATTTGAAGCTTTGAGCAAAATATTGGGAGCCTATTTTAGTATATTTAGACTTTAATCTATCAAAAAAAAACATAAAGTACATTACCCATCTTTATTGGTTCATGTAAAAAAACACACAAAAAACCCATGCGAATTAGATGAAAACATCATATTTATCTCGTTTAAAGCAAGATAAATGTACTATGAAAGCTTCTCATTCATCTAAGGTTTCTGAATTCATAAAGAAATTGTATGTTGTTGATGTTGTTTTGTTTTTTGGTTGATTAATAGCTATGCTGATAATGTTTTTTGATACTCTTCACGAGAAAAGACCATAGGGCAGTCAAAGTAAAAAACTTGAACAAAAATAAAATTGACACTTAAATGAACATAGATACTTAACTATGTTATATATATACACATACCATAAATATTTTTGTTAGAATCAGTATCTAATAATGAAAAAGTCAAAATAGTTGCTCTCTATCCAATAAATCCTCTTTTAACAAATAAAATTATTTTTTTCCTTTTATAGTATAAATATTTTTTTAAAATGGTGTTACAAAAAAAGAAAGAAATTTTTTTATAGTTATTCTTTAGTAATTCATTTGCTCAGAGTATTACGTCTAAATATAAGCCACTGTTAGATAGAAAAATACTTGGATATCAATCATATTTTTTCTTTTATATAAAGCTATAGAAGTTACAATTTCTCGAGCATTCTGAAGATAAGTTCTACTAAATCTTAGACTTATAATCTAAAAAAAAGCAAAATTGCTTTGAAGTAGAATAAAATGATTATTTGTCAATTTCTACACAACTGAATCAAAGTGACATCAATGTGGAGTCTTTAGCGTCTTTATCTTTTTTTTGTAGTTGCCTGAAGTTTATATAAGAGAATTTTGAAAATAGTTTGGCTTCAAAAAGTAGATCAGATTAAAAATTAAAAAGTATTTTACTAAATATGTTTCTGTTTCCCTAAGAACAAAGTCATAAAAATTTCAGATAATGCACAATTGTTATTTAATATAACTTTGAAACCTTTTTCTTCAAAGTATGCGTCCACTGATGTTATGAGTTCTTATTTTACTTTAACTTTTATATTCAACTTATTCATATGGAACCAGTTATGGTGTTTTTTGTTATATCTTTATATATGGTATATTCTTGTTGTTTTTTTCTTTTTGTGGAGAGGATTCACCTTTTTCAGTTCATTGTTTCGATCACATTTTTATTTGAAGGGTGTAATAAGGAATCCAATTCTCAACTGCAGTCATCAATTGATGCTAAAATTTAGAATTTATTTCTCCTAAATTTCTTTAACATAGCTTTGTCAGTGCTCAATCCTTTCAACTTTTGATCATGAGTTCCGCTGTTAGTTGTTTTCTCCTTAATTTTTTGGATAATACATAATTATTAAGACGTTCTTTCGATCTCCACAGTCTCTGTTATCCCTCTAAGATCAATTAGAGGTTATATGTCAGAATTTTAGGAACTTTTGCTGATACTATCACTAACAATTGTAGTTTTGGGTCGTTCTGAACGATTATCATCCTTAAGGTTAATACCACCACCATTGAGTTCAATCTTTATAAAATTTCACAGAGGGAAATGATGGTATAGAATAATTGTAAACAGACCATATCTCAAACTTTAATTTCAGTTGATGCATTGCTTTTCAAATTCAAGGATTTTGATAACTACTCGAAAGTAACTTTCTTCCATTTTACATAACAAAAACACAAATATTGACGGACTCAAGCTACTGTCAAAGAACAACTGAGCATCACACATAGTTGAAATTTGTTTAACTATATGTCAATACATGCATAATTGTATTATCAACATACTTTTTTGATTTTTACGCAATCTACCTTTTGAGGTCAAACATTTTTTAAGCTATTCTCTTAGATGGAAAATTTGTTGCAATGAAATTGAATTTGGTGAGAAGAAAATAAAATATCAGTTCATAGCCTGAACTGCAACATTCCCGTCAAGTCAATAATATACAGTAGCAGACCTCTTTGTACACACTAAAATAAATTTATTTACACCAAAATATGACAGTTAATCATTTTTTAATCACGATTGACAAAATTTCTCATTCTACTTACAAAGTTGTTGAAAAAGAGGAATTCTCGGCGAGCTTAAATCATTCTGTGGTCCTTTGGTAAACTCCATTACATTTGTATTTATGAAAAAAAAAATGTATACTACCTTGTGCCTCTTATATTTTATATTTAAGCGTCATCGGCAAACCAAAGCTCTAAAATAAATTAATGTAACGATGGCTCTCTGATCAATTTGTGTACAAATTATCTTAGTAATTGCATTTTGTTACACTATTTGTACACGTTCTATTTTAATCAACTCTACATTACGTATAATTAAAAGTTAGATTTGAAAAAGTAAAAATCTTATTCAGTCTACACCTTTTATATATGGACTAATATTGACATCGTTAGATACTGATAAGTAGTACAAAAAAGGTAAATAGAGTATGTGACGTTGAGAAACTCCATAGAGACTGTGTACTATATGTAGGAATTTAACTATCACTCAAATTTAAGACAGACATATATATATATAATTTAACTACAATATAAGCAAATATTTCCTCTTACACACTTTTCAATCAAAATTAGACTTCAATTGACTTTGCATCAATGACGAAGAGTTACGTAAAAAGCACTCAATCAACAAATACGCTACAATGAATATAGTACATAATAAATGAAATAATTGTAACTTTACAATAACAAATGTTAAAAGAATATTCAAGTATTATATAGAGAGAAAGTGTATGAATATTTTATAAAATGTATTATTTTTCCTTTTAATCCAAATGAATCATGACACACATTTCTTTAATCCTAACACTTACGTATCAATTTAAGAAGGTAGAATTTCTATTTTTATAAGTCAAATTAACATTTACCTTTCATTAGAAGGAATTTACTTTTATTCAATAACAAAGAATAGTTTTTAATGCATTATTAAAAACTGCTTTACATTTTTATTTTCTTTTCTTTTCTTTTCTTTTTTTTAATATACTACACTTTTCATTAAAATTTTATTTATTGAATAAATTTCATTTTGCTTTCTTTAGGAAGGTGTATTTCTGTATTTTCAAAGTCTTTTCACGTATAATTTGATACTTTTGCGCAATTTATATTAAATTTTGCACAAGAGCATCATATTTAAGTTGGTTTTTCCAACCCTAATCCTTCTTTAAAGAGATATACAAAACAGAAAAATATGTGATTTTTCCCAACCAAGGATTATATTTTGAATACTGAACTAATTATTCATTATTTTTATTTATAATCTCTTCTGATTAATGCTTAAGAAGTATTACAAATGTCACAAAAAAAATATATTCATAATTAGAAGCCAAATGAAGTAATATACATTTCTGAGTATCTTAAAATTAGACAATTCTTCCGTCGTAACCCTTCATTAAATAAATGGGTTTTTTCTGGATTACAATTTTTATTAAACACCTTCTAATTACGTTTAATTGCCTCCACTTTTTAGTGTGCTCCTAAAACGTACACTTTTAACAAATGCAATTCCTTTAATGTGGTGATAATGTCATTATTAGAAATTATTCGTATATTTTTTGCATTTTTTAGATTTATATTTAACAACAATAATTTATTTTTTTTCCTTTTAAGTTAATATTCTTTGCTTTCTGTTTTTATCATTCTTCTTCTTTCAATGTGAGGTATGTGCACATTGCTTTAAATGAAAATTAAGTTGAACTATTTGATATATTCAGCACAACTTCACAAAAAAAAGTGATGAAAAATTAGTGTATGTAGGAAATGAATATTTCATTAAAAATACTTATAAAATGTAATAATAACTGTACCAAAATGTAGCAAAGTAAAATTTGAACAAATTTTGTTAAAATTAATTTAAAAAAGAGATGTATTTTTATCTCAATGCCTTAAATTCGTACAAGTTATTTTAGCATTTTAATTGATAGTTTAACAAGTGCAAAATGAATGAAATACTGAAGAAAATGTTACAAAATTTAAATAGTGTAATTATAAGTATTTTTCAACTGTGTATCATTTAATTCAATTTCTTTTTTTTTTTTGGAGGGGTAGCTTTTTACCCAAATTTACTAACCCTCCTAGAAAAATTTGTGCAATTTATTTTATAACTAGGAATGTACCCAACAACTCATCCTGAATAAATCCATATAAAGCTCATAATTGATCAAAATAAGTTTATATTTTTTCATATTTTTTTTTTGTATAGGAAAACTTTTTGAGCTATTATACACTGGAACTAATCAATAGGCTTGTATTTTTTTTCTACAAATATGAAAAAAATCCGTGCATGATACGAAAAAATTAATTGACAATCAATTTGTATTCAGAGTAAATAGTTTTCAAATCACTGAAGATGCAGTAAAGATTTACTGAAGAATACGTCAGTAATTTTCATAGGTCATCAAATAACTTGTAGAAGGGTTCTTAAAAAATTGAATTTGACTTAAGGCGCAATTAATGGAGTTTCCACACGGTCAAACATAATGCATTTTTTCACCAAAAAAAATTGCGATAAGGACTTTAAAATACCATAATATTGATCAAATTCTAGGTCTATCATGTAACTGTTCCTTATTTTAAATACCTTGACACACTAATATTTGTGATCAGATACATGTTTATTTTTTCATATTAAGATAATTGTTGCAACAAATTTGAAATGATTATTCTGCATTTTTTTTCTTCAACAGAATTTGGCAACCAATAGCCCATTAGAGAAGAATCAAAGTAAGCAAATACTCTATAGTTTATCAAATATACTTATGACGTAATATAACCAAGGAGGAAATTTGATGTCAAAAAGACTTAGAATTTGATTTGAAATGCTACAATTTTCCATGGAATGGTTCAGTTTTAACAATTTACCAAAACATGTTCAAAGTGAATATCAAGCAATGAAGGTGTTGAATCGTGCAAATTCTCCTTAACACAATAAGTTGGGTATTAAAAAAAACTTAAAGTTTGATTTTATAAAACCATAAATCGCTGTTTTAGAATGTCATGACTATAAAAGTAGGTCATTTTGGAGAAACTTATAAATAACTAAATGATAGCAAAAATGAAAGCCCTTATTTCTTAATGCAACACACTTTAGTTTTTATTCGTTTTAAAGCCATAAAATGAAGTTTTCTAAGGGTTTTTTTTTAGTTTACTTTGATTAATAACATTGTACCTACATTTATCGACAACAAGGCATCGCGCTTTTCTCTACACACTGTCACAGATATGAATAAAATCCCTTAAATTGAGTTTTGAACAATCTACTAGAACTTGTTCCATATATTATATATTTTGCAATGTAGAAGGAAATCAAATAAAAAACTTATAAGTAAACATGAGCCACTAATTAAAAATATATGTAAAACAATGCAAGTAAGTTATGAATAAAATTGAGATGGTGCATGGAAATTCCAAAGTTTTAAATTTTTTTAAATCCTTTTTAAATAACGTTGAATGCCGAGCAAAGTATAGAAATTTCAATAGAAAGATAAAAGTCCATAATATACAAATATATATATATATATATATTAAGAATGGGACAGTACAGTACCGAACCATGAATGTTACATTGTTCACAGAGTTTGGATTATGCTGAGGCTTTATATTTGTATAAAAATGTCTCTTTATTTAAAAAAAAATATCCAATATTTTATTGTTCATAGGTAATTGTACCAATTTGTATGTGCCAAAGATCAATTTGAACTGTACCGTGGATTTTGCATTCCTGTCTTAATATACTTATGTATATAAATATATTATATATATACATATATATATATATATATGCATACAAAATAAATATTTGCATAAGTAAAGTATATTCATACTTTTTTTTTAATAAAATATTTTAAATTGGTTTATTTATTTTAATGTATAATAATGGTTTACATTTTTATTATTATTTATTGTTCAAATACTCACTTGTATAAATGTATGCTATGTTTTGTGTACAATATAATGGAAAGAATGAAAAAAAAAAAAAAGAATGATTCCAAGTTATGCATATTCATTTCGTAATAAAAAAATTGAATTAGAGCAAAAACTTTATTAATATATAATATTATTTTTGTAAAAAAATTAAGAGACTTTTAGTGTACACATTTAGAGACACAAGTAATATATATATGTATATATATGTAAATGTACTTTTGTAAATGCAAAAAAAAAAAAGTGATGTAGGATACATAATTTAAATTTTGTGTACTCAGTTTTGAGCATTAAATATTTATAATTTGAGAAATAAAGTTCCAGCTATATATTACGGGAACTTTGAAATGCGTGGAAGACTAAGTCTAATTGAATAATTATTTTATTTTATTTCTAAAATGTACATATGTAATCTCCCTCTCTCAAGATTTTTATTCTAACTCTATTCTCTACACCTGAACTCCTTTATCAAAGACCCTATGTGTCTGTATTTTCTGTGGTGCCTCAGCCGTTTGCAGTCCTCTACTTGTGGTCCTTTCTTGTCAAAAAAAAGTTCTAAAATCTTTGCGGAGGAAATTGTGATAGATCCGGACACTAGAGAGAATTGATGAACAATTGTTTGAATAACTTTTTTACCTCATTCCAACAAATTAGAAAGTTAAAAATAGTAATTTCAATAATATGGTTAACATTGATATGAACTCCTTTTCAATCGAATGAGTGTGTTAAATAATTCCTCCAATTTAGTTTCAAATTATAAAATTTATGAGATGTAGCTTTTCATGGATATATTAGATCCCTTCACTTCCCAACTTTAGTAATAACTCTATTGGCAAATAAACTTATTGGTAATCAATCTGATAGAGTTCTTACCCTCCCCCCTCAAACCAGTGCAAATATCACGTAAAGTTTACACTTTAAAAAGTTTAAAAGGCTATGAGTGAGTGCCTTTTGATAGGACTTTATTTTAAAGTGCCATACAAATCTCGAAATTTGATCGTATTTATTAATACTATAAATCGGTCATTAATTGAAAATTGCATCAAATTTGAAATCTAAACTCACATTTATGTTTAGGAATATATGTTCAAGTGCAATTCGAAGTAACTACTTCCTGATAACTAAGGCATAAATATTTTCAAAAATACTTTCAGCTGAAACAAATTATTACAATTTTAATTCTTTTAACAATTGTTTGTTTGATATTTTGCATTTGAAGAAGACTGTTCTATGGTATAAAATGTGTTGTAAAAGAAAATTATTCGATAGGATTTATCTATTTGAATATAAAAATATATATTTTCAAACATTAAACAATTTTTAATATAGTGACGTAGTCAAAAATGTGTAGTATCATAGAAATACAATAATAAAAACATAGTATAAAACATCTGAAATGAACAGTTTTATATTCCTAATCTTCAAAGTAAAAACATAACTCTTCTTAGTATATATTATGTTTCTTAACTATGAGTTATATTTTTGCTTGTGCAAAAACACAATTACAGTTAAGCTTTTTATTTATGTAATAAAAAGTAAAACATACATATGGGAAAAAGGAAATATTTTAATCTAATTTTGCAATATGTTGGTACTTCTTTTTTTTGCATACTTCAAAACATTTCAATAGCATTCATTCAAGGAGCTGCAAACATATTTTTTATTTAAAATAATTTGTTTTGATTGTTTTCAAGCCAGATGGAGGGTTTTAATAAAAGAAAAGACTAATTACTTTTTTTTAATTAGATAAAAGAAAAAGGTCATTTTGAATTAGTCAAGGCATCCAAAAAGTCTTTATACAAAAAATCTAAAACAATCTAATGATGAATATGTTTTTGCTCAAAAAAAATCAAAACAAAAAGCACTTTAAATATTAGAGATTCATGTCGTCAAAATTAATTTGAATATACAAAAGTAAAATTAGCCTAATAAATAGTCTTTTCTCTTCGAAAAATGGTTTTAAATTATATTTGATTTTACTTATAACATCACATCACATGACTCTTAAGAATCATATTTTTGTAAATAACATACAAATAATCTATTTTTGTACATTTTAATTCATGTACAAAATGAATTCAAATGAAGAAAATGTATTAAGCCTTATTTACGTAGTTATTTTTGCAGACCTGAGAGAATAGTTACCGATTCAGATTCTAAGAATGTAGTCTTTTTATATTTTATAAAGGCTTTGAGATCACCAGCTCCTATCTCAACAATTTATCTAAGCCTTTAATATGCATAAATCAAATATACTAAAAGGGATAACAGATGTGTTAAAGGCTACAACTTTCTTCTTTTTTTTTTTGTATATATAAAAAAATCAAAGCTTAGAACAAGGGATGTGGTTCTTTAGACCAATTTTTGGTTGTCTTGATAAATTTTTAGTCTCAACTTCTTGATCTCAGGTGAGGTATTTAGACATTTCGTCATTCTTTTGATAAAATGCCTTTTTTTAAGCTTTTAGTCTATTAAAAAAAAAACTTTTGTTGAGATTTTTTGGCTCTTTTTAAAGTTTGAAATTATTTTGCCTTTGTTAACATTTGAAACCTGTAGAGGGAAGGATGGTTCCGTGTACCATATATATATATATATATATATATTTATATATATATATATATGTAGTGAAGCCAAGATCCCAACCATATGCCCATTACAATAATTATTATGTATTTTGTGTTCTAATGTCTGTTTTCCTTCTTTTTTAAAGTGTTTTGATCATTGATCAGTTGACCTTGAATAAGATCTATATAAAAAATGTCTTTTCCACGAAAATAACAAATGAGTGCAAGCTACTATATGATATCATATGTAAGAGTATGTTTGCTTCATCTTATTTTTAGTGATGCCCATACAGATATAGAAAAAAGATCTAGTCTAGTTCGACCCTTAATTTTCTTATAAACTTTCATACAATTTTCACTTTAAAGTTTTGGCTTTCTATTCATTCTAAGCCATGCCTTTGTATGAAAAATGAAGAGTTTTCCTCATCAAATACTATTTTCCTATCCATGAGTATGTACTTATATGATTTAGTGTAAAGTTTGATCAATATATTAAGTAATGATGGGTTTATTTTTTTATATAATTGTGTTGTAAGTAAAGTTTGACTAAATTTTAAATATAACTATATGTACATATATATAAACATAGTAAGTAAATATATGTTTACAAAAAGCACAAGATGATCTATTTTGTTTAAAAATGTCTTTGTGTATGTTTTTATTCCTAATAATATTATTTTTTATTCAAAGTCAACTTTAGCTGGCTGTCAGTACTTCATTATTGTTGTTGTCATTATTATTTTTGATAAAAAAAAACCTTTTTTCTTGCTCTTTTCCTCAACTAAGACACGTACACATAACTCATAAGGATTAAGATAAAAATACAAAGACTTTTTTTTTTTTGCTCAAATGGAAAAAAATGACATTACAAAAAGGAGATGATTAAAACTTTTTTTTTGTTCCGTACAAAATGGAGGAAAAATGAGTCCACTAATCTTATTCAAGCAAAAAAAAAAAAAAGAAGCTTCACAAATATATATGAAATCACCATGTTTCTCCATTATTCTATATTTGAAGGCCTTAAGTATATTATATCTATGAACATATGCTTCTTCGAACAAACACATAGAAAAAGTGGACAATTTTATGTTATTAGAAAGCATTTTGAAAAATAATGAGTCACATGTTAAAAGGATCTGTTCTTTAAAAGGGCACTAGAGTTTCTACATATTATGAGTCAAAAATTGAAGTATGAACTTATAAATTATAGAGAAGGATATTTGACTATAATTTTATAAATATTTGTTATTCACACACTCACACACACGCACAAATAAAAACCCTAACTTCTTTGTCATAAACTACGAGAAGCAATTTTTTTTTCATTAATTCATCTTCATTTTAACTTGATGAATCATGTTGGAAAGGTACTTAGATACATAACAAGTTCAATATGGGAATAAATAGTAAAAAACAATATTCAGGAAATTTAACGTAATAATAAATTTTATAATTAATGAAAATAAAAAAATTGGATTGAGAATAGGACTACTGTAAGGCCCAAGTCTTTAAATTTTGTGAATTGAAAACTCTTCTTCATTCAAAACATCTTCAATCTGGGAGTGAGCCGGAGCATACTCAATTAAAAGTACTACTGGCCCTCCTCCATATACATCCTTTGCTTTTCTTAAGCATTCACACACCCACTCCATTGCTGTATCCTTTTTGAAACTTCCTCGTTTCACCTCATGATGATCAAGCCCCAAGGGAACAATACATCCAATAACAACAACATTGGCCCCTTTAAAGGCTGCTAATAATGTAGAGCATCTGCTTCTACGAGGTGAACGATCCATTGATCTTGAAATATGGAGATATAAATTAGTATCATCCATAAACAAGATTGGTAAATTTTGAGACTGAGGGGAAGGTAAGAATTCAACAGAAATCTTTACATATATTACCATATTGAACTTGAAAAGGTATAGATGTACCAATTAAATTTTAAATGGTATGAATAATTGAATTTTGATGAAGAGAACATGTAACTAACCATACAAATTTTTATACTTTCCTCTCAAAAAATATTGATGATAAAAAAAACTCCCAATAATTCATAGAAGTGAAAAATTTACGTTCCTAGTACGTCATACAATATTGAATAAGGAAAAAAAAACCAATACTTTTTGTAACAGTTGTACACTTCATTACTTCTCATATACAAATGTAATCAAAGTAAAATATTTGATTTTGACTAATTTTGAACGTATTAATAGTCTGAATCCTTCTTTAAATATTTATCAGCATAGATTTTTGGTACCTATAGATTTGACCACTTATACAACCTCCAAGTCTTGTTTTATTCATCCAACTATCATCAAATTGAGATTAATTGAGAATGTATTTATAGTCTTCAATCTACCATTATATCATCATGTCATTTCATTTATCAAATACATGATTAATAAAAGATGCCTTCCTAGTTTGAACTTGTTTTTGATATTCATCCTGCACATGATTAATTAAGAACCAACAACCTTTATTTTTTACTCATAAATTTATTCAACAATCAAAATAGTATGGCTTTACATATAGTTGAGCGTTTTATGTGATTAAAATCTCTATGTATGTATCTATACAAATTAAATTCCTTGCAAAGGAAAAATCTAAAAATAATAAACAGTTCGTACATGCATTGACATCTCATTGAGTGTTTGTGTTGTTGTTATTGACATTCCCATTGATTTCTAAGAGAGAGAGAGAGATAAAAAAAGTACTCTAATGGATTTGTACAATACATTTCAAACACAAAATCTGTCAAGGTATATGTATGAAACTATTCATGATAGATAATTAGACAGAGAGAGAGAGAGTCGTAACAGGTTGCATCATTAAGTAAGAATCCAGAGTGTAAGGCAAAAAATATGTAAAACACAGCTTGAGTTATGTTATATTAATTTTTTTAGTGTTTTTGTGCTCTATTAAACATATAAAATTCAATGTATGTGTATGTAAACTCCGTGGGTCAGATCACAATTGTCCATAAATTAAAATAAAATATCTTTATTAATTCGGGAAAGATCGTCAACTACTTAAAATTGGATATGGCGCTTACCTAAGGATAAAAATCGGATTTATCTAATATTCCAATTTTCTACATACAAAAATTAAATGGAATATAGGAAAACATTTTGTATGTATTATATAACAAATTTTTGTAAGTGGACTTGAAAGATCCACAATCGGCTTTCGAGGTAATAAGAGTAATTCTGCTATTATTCTTAAATAAACTTATATTAGTTTCTATTATGTATGAAATAAATTGTAAAATTTCTATGGATTTAAATATACTTTTTAAATAGAATATTTTTAAAAAATATCTTCATCAACTCAAACCAGTTTAATTTTAATTGCTTTTCAATTACTTTTTTTATGTACAAATATTCAACTTGAAAAATGTAAACTATGTCATACGTAGAGTTTATCATGATCATGAATGGTTAATGCTATGATCTGAATTTTCATCATTCGTTTTATTACTTGATGAAACATTAATTCAAATTATATGACTATATAATTTATAAAAATTAAAGTTCAAAATATCACAGAAACTAATCATTCATATAATGGATTCTACTTTGAAAGTAAAGGAATTAATATCACAATAGCTAAAATCTTCAATAATACAATATTACCCCCATGATTAACTGAATATTGTATCAAATCCCCCTCAAATTTATTTCCAATTTTTTTATACTTTTCATTGTTCTTCTTTTGAAATTAAATTATATTTTGTTGAGCTTTGAATATATGTTTTTAAACAAACAATAAGAAATAGTTTACAATTTAAAGCTATAATAAATAATTTGATTTGTTACCTTGGATACTTTAAAAAAAAAGTTTTGAGAAATATGTTTATATAATTAATATTTCTTTATATGAAACAAAGGCTTTTTAATTTGATTTTTAAATGCACTTCAGGGCACACAAGATAATGATATTAAATGTGTATGGGACTATTTGTAAATTGTACCTCAAATCCTACTAACTAACTTCCAAAGGTTCAACTTTTCAGCAAGTTGTAAAAAGGGGAGTAATTCATTTAAAATTAATGATCAATATTAGTTCCCATTAATTCACACCCAAATAGAAAAGATTTCAACACCACCCTCTACTCTCATAATAGTCCTTCAAAATCACATAGATGGTCCATCAACACAAAAGGAATATGAAACAAAATTTTAAAGGGTTGAAAAAAGTTCAATATACATATTTTTATTCATAAAAATATTAAGAGCTACACAATTCATATTCTTATTATTTATGGACCTTTTATTCAAATTACTGGCTTAAATTAAGATATATGAGAATATTAGTTACAGTTTAGAGGCTTTTTTTTGATTGATTAGGCTTTGTTTGACTCCGATATGACCTTTCAAATATGTTTAGTATTGAAATGGGTTAATTGAAAAAATTTCTGAAAAGAAGCAAAAATAGTTGATTTAAAAGTATAATCAAAACATATCCAGACTTATGTTTGAACAAACCTTGTCTTGACAGGGCCTCCTCATATGTTTAAAGTGAACGGCTAATAATCCAAAAGGAAAAAGGAATTTTTAAAGTTGATATGTTGTGGCTTTTTATGGCTTGTTTAGATTTTATTACTTGTATTTGAAATAATTAATTAACTCATTTATCTCAACAGCTTCTACAAACGAAAGGAACTTGATATTCATTATACTTATGAATAGATTTTTAATTAAATAGGCAATTTTATGTCTCTTTTTAGAGGTTTTTAATTATTTACTGCAGGAAAATTTATAGTCCATGAAGTTCCTTTTTACATCATCCTGGATTATGATTATATATATATGTATATACATGTTTCTGTTGTCTCTTTTTTCCTACTCTCATAAAAATGTCTTCCAAATAATTAGGCCAAAAAGTAATAATGTTAAATAAATAAAAAAAAGAAATGATACGGCTCAAACATAAACTGACTCATTCGCTTTCCTTTCTAAAGCCTATATGGTTTTTCATTTCATTTTTTTAATTAGAATGTTAGATGTTGTTGTTTTTGTTAAAAAAGAGAGCTTTTTTTACAAATATATATCAATTCAATAAATTATATCATTTCAAAAATAAAATAAACTAAACAGTAGTATATAAAATATTTAATTAAAGAAATAAGTCTTTTGAAGTATACTTAAAAAACCCCTTAATCTGTATTCATACTTCTTCTAAAATATAGAAAACTGTATTAATTAAGTCATGTTATACATATAATTAAGTATTTATCCTTATCAATCATGTTTGTTAGATCATCAAAAGTGAGAATTTTTTCTTTTAAAAAAAATAAATAAATAAAAGTATTTTTTCTTATAAATTTGCAGTTTTTGTGCTAAAATTTCTTCTAAAGATTATTAGCAGTGAGTTTATTGTCTAAATATGATATATACGTATGCGCAAATTGTTTTTCTTCAAAGTATTTTAGCGTGAGTAATGATGTTGAAATGTAGGATGTAAATAAACACTCTTAAAAATTTAATGTTTTTTCTGGTGTGGAGTTAAATTTTTGTTAAGTAAATATTTACAATATTAATGAATTCTGCAAGTTTTACACAATTGTTCTTTTTACCAGAAAAACATTTTATTTACAACTAATTGACATTCGTTGTTCGTCTACAAACAACAAATTGTCTGTTTATATGTTATATTCACATTAGTAGAAATTCAATGACTTAATTTTGAGTATTTTAGTGGGCTTCAATAATCTTAGATGTCATATATTAGAATGAAAAAATAAGTTAATTTGTAACAATTCTTGAAAAAATAGATAGTCTCAATGAAAAATCTCTTTTGAAATTATTCAATGTACAAATTGAAAGGGACGCATTTGATTTATAAAAAGCTAATTTTCCAAATTGATATAAATGATAATTTAATAAGGGAAAAAAATATTTGCTTAAACTAAATTTTCTACATATTTTCTTACGAATGAAAATTAAAAACTTCTTATCTTGTCAAAGTAAAGCTATCAAGTGCTAAGGAACCATTTATAATGTGTGTAACACATCAAAAGAACCAAGAATAAAAACTACAGATAGTCTTTTCTAAATCCTCAAAACATTAAAAATTCCTGTGTATGTATTGTTTTATCAGCCATCACATTATCTACTTTTGCTACAAATCCATGTTCTTAACATTCAATTATTGATCTCGAATTAGTCTTGTTAAGCTGTAAACAATCTTATACGACTAAATAAAGAATAGTTGGAAACGTGTAATAGCTGACTAGTTTCAGATCACTTCAAACCTTTTATAGGAATGGAATTGAATACATGCTCAGGTAAAGTGGACTTCTCTAGCTTCCTTGAGGACGACTAAAGAACATGTATTTTTAAAATGTATTTTTACGTTTTAAATATCTCAAATAAAGAATAACCCAATCTCCAACTAAATACTTACTTATCATTATCATCATGAGAGCATTTGTAAAAAAAATTATAAATATCTAGAGAAAGAACAAATCCGTCAAAGAAAAACGAATGTCTTTATAACCAGGGACTCCTTTTTTTTTGCTTGAAGAATGGTTAGAACATCAAATGGTTACTTGCACCTGTGAGGCAGAGCTAGTTAATCATACACACAAATAAAAAAATTGATAAGTAGACTGTATTTCCAATATGTACACATCCATCTTTCAATAAAAGGAAAAGTAAACAAACGGAGCATTAATAAAGAACACTCAACCTCGAAAGTATTATTTCCTTAGACTCAACCTTTAAAGATAAATAAATGAGGGACAAATTTGAAACAAAAAATATATGCATGGATAAAAGAAAAGTTGCCTTGACCTATATAGATAGATACAGATGAGTAATCCCAAGACATAAGAACTTACAAATATATTAATATGATTAAATGTTTAAGAAACATTTAAGTGTAGAAAGAATTTAGAGAAATAAATATGTTTCCATCAAATTAACCTTAAGGAAATACCTACTTTAAAATTAATTTCTCAGAAAACTTTTGATATCCACCATCATATATATATATATAAACTTTAGATAAAATTACTTATTATGAAAATTGATATTTTTTTCACTATTTTTAAACGTTCGTTTGAATGATGTATGTTTTAACTTGGAAAAGAAAAGTTAATCCATAAGTAATTTTTTTTTTTTTTACTTTTAAAACTTATCAATTACTTCTTTAATATAGGTATATTACTTTTTCCTTTCTTACATAGTTAGCACTTCATATGTATGTAGTCGTTATTTTATCTCCGAAAAAAAAACCAACCAACAACTACTGTATAATTTCTTTAAGAGTGTCGCATAATTAGTTTTTACATGTATCCATTTACAGCTCGAGATATATTTTCAACCCCCTATACAATAAGTATGCTTCTTCTCTTTTTTACAATTATTAGTAGCTAATTGCCACCAAGAACAAAGTCTCCTTATTGAGGCACATAAAATTATACCTACATAAAATAACAAATCGACAGCCTGATATAGGTACAATAAAAGATAATAGATACATATTTGCAGACTTCCATGGATCTGTCTGAGTGAGAAGTAGTCATGACTCCCTTTGGAACACTGGACAGAACATAGTCTGCTCTTTTTCTAGCCATTGTGTACAAAAAAATGTAATTTTGTTCACTTTATGCTTCAATTTTGGTATCTAATATGTAATATGTTAGCTATATATAACTTAGCTTCAAATTTAAGGTGGTTAACGGGGAAAATGATATCTAAGGGTCATGGATATGTAATTACAAAAATTTATCCATTGTAATTTTTTGTACAGAGATTAACACCAAAACAGAGTGAAAAAGGGATTTCAACTTGTGGAAAAAGAGTTATGCAGTCTATGGTCTAATACATTATAGGCTATTTATTTTTCATCCCTAGCGCCAGGGTATATAAATGGGCAAACATTTTATTAGAATAAATTTGTACTGAAACGGAGTAAATATAAAAAAACTCGATTTACAGACGATCCAAAAACACCCTGGTATTTGGAACAGATTAATCAGTAGTAACCAATGCTCATTTTCTTGTTTGATGACAAATGTGTGATTATTTGAGCCTTTATAACATACAGGAAAGCCTTAAATCATCGTAACTCAATGGATAACCAGTGATATTTTGTACATGTAACATGGTTTTTTTGGTCATGGCACCATTCCATGAATATAAAAACACATTACAGTATTAAAAAGCATAACATCAATTAAAATTATTACATATTCTATAGAAAAAGGAAAAGTTATCTAACGAGTTATAATGTTATTTTTTTTTTCAAATTACATTACATTCATTGAATAAAAAATAGTCTAATTTCATTCAATATACTATTTAATAAATAAATTAGACGAAAAAGTTCCTATGTTTTTAAAAGAAAAATTGTACTATTTGTATAGTTACTTTTTTTTTTTTTTTTGATTCACTGCAAGTATGAAAAATGTAATTTTTCTAATCTAAATATCTTCCAAAAATGAATCATTTATTTTTTAAAAACACTTTATATATATATATATATGATCATAATATGAATTTAGAACAAACCAAAAACTGAATTTTGTTTTTATTGATTGCAAATCATACAAATAAAATTAGGACACAAAATTTTTATATGAATAATCGGGGGATTTAGAGGTATAAAGCCCATTGAATAGAATCTACTGGTCTTTTATATGCCTATTTTATAAACTATAGTGATTATGACAACTATCCTGTGAGACTTTCCCCCGATCTCACCAAAATGATAATTCTTCAAATAAAAGACAGAATAAACTTGTTCCTTCTTTGTTTAAAAGTTAATGAATATTAATTTTGTTTTTAATGTAACTTATTATAATCTTCAAATATTTCAAATTTGACATAAGTTCTCCTCAGAATTGCTAAAAACTTTGTACATTCTTGAACCAAGGGACTTGTGACTCGACTTGAACTTGTATTTAAAGACTTGCAGCTTGAATCTACCTTCTTTCTTATGAATAGGCATGGACTTAAGCTCAGAGACGATGGACTTGACTTATATTCGGAAATAATAACACAAGAACAGTTTTTGTCTTTTATAAGTGGATTATTTTTTCTTCCAATAAAATGACTACATAATATGATACTAAAATAATACCTGAGACTCAAATAATCTTAACTATTGGTACAAAGGCATGATTATACTAATAAATGAACTCAATAAACTAAAAAAATACACTTAAAAGTTAAATAATTGAATAAAATTATTGTTAAAATGGACAGAGACATTGATAATAAAATAAATGAAAATACTTCAATGGCTTCATTAGAACCATAATTAAGTTGTTTATTGAATGATTGATGGTTTATTTTTTAAATGGATATTAAAATAGGAACCGGGAAGAGTTGCAACAGGTCCTTTTTCTTTCATAACCAAAAAGATATAGTCATGAAAATCACACAGCCATTATCAAGCATAATTTATAGATTTGACCATAAAAACCAGACATTTTTGTCACCTTTTCATTAAAATAATGGGTAAAATCTGATTTTGATGGGATAAAAGTAATTTTTTTGTAAGAAACCGTCATTTTTATCATTGTTTTCGCTGTAACATCTTATATCAATTGATTTAGTGCTTTTTTTTGCTTTTTGTGGGTATAATCAATACACTTATTGCCAATATATTCTAAATATCATGATGGTCATTTGGAACAATTTCACCCATTTTATCGTCATTTTTTATTCTTCTTTATTTTTCCTTCAAATTTAAAGACAATTGGATATATTTTTAAGTTTGCTTCATTGATTAAAAAATAACTTTTCAAATGTATCCAAAGATTTTAAAAAAATTAACGTAAAACCTAATGTCTATATAAAATGTTCAAGTTTTGAATTAAATTTATCAAGAATCGAAGAATTGATACAGTATTAGTATTATTTATTTGTTATAAATAAATGTTTGAAATTTTTTAATCCTTACTTACTTTTTCCTTAAAATTTTTCATGAGTTATGCTCCTAGGCAAGCTTTACACAGTTAACAAAGTGCAGTTTATACCACATTATCACTGCTTTTTTTTTTTTTTTTTTTAAAAAAAACTTATATTAATAGATTACGTACTTATTTGTGAACATTTTGGTCAATGTTAATCTTAACGACCTTATATATGACTAAAAAAAACTAAATTTTCAGTTTTTATCAAAAAATAAAAAGGATATTTTTTTAAAGATCATTTCCTTTTATCTGTGAGGTTGATTGCGTTGACTCCGTATTCTCATGTCTAAGGTATAATTTTAACTATAAAGTATTACAAAAATAAATAAAATAAGGGATGAATAACGCTAAACATTAAGCAATAATATATGCCAATAGTACACTTGAATATCTAATATATTTTTCTCACTTAACCTCGAAGGAATAAGCAGAATTTTATGATGAAAATTTATAAAAAAAAAGTTAATGAAGTATGACACTTACATAAATTCTAAAAATATGGAATCAAAAATGATACAAAAGCTATTCTATGATGCAGTGGGTAAAATTTACCCATTTAACAAAGTGTTAAGTAGTAAATTTATAAAGTTAAACTATTGAAAAAGTTAATTTCTTCTAAATAAAAAAAACAAAATGAAATCCTAATTCTATGTATGAATTTATGTATATACATAGATAACATCTTTGTATTGATGATGTAACTCTCAATAGATAGTCACAAAGGGAATAAATTTTATTCCTATATAATAGATATGTACTCTATGAACCGAATATTCATAACTGGGTCACTCACATTCTGCTTGCTATACATATATATGTAATAAAACGTTCCTGTCAGATAATGTGTAAAACTAACAAATATTTATGATGTATGTACATTGATATTGACTCAAGACATAAAAAAGTAAAAAAAAAAAGTAAAAATAAATCTACACATCCTCTGAAAGTTTTACAACGTTTATTTATCATATATATATATATATACATACATATATTATATGGTTCCTCACAAAAACTCCTTGATCAACATGAAACTATGTCATGTTATGGGAGACGATCGTTTCTTTATATTTTCTCATATGTCACAAAATAAATGTACATATATTCAATGAAGTTTATTCAACCATTTATTTGAATGTATTTTACAAATCATTTTAATTTTAAAGTGTGCATATTTATGGCTAAAATATGGAAATCAGGATATAGAAGAAGAAAGAAACGACAAAAACAAAACAAGAAATCAAAGTATTCACCTTAGTTAATGCAATACGTCTCGGATCTCAGTAGAGAAGTGCATTTATACATCATTTAAACCCATGATGTAATAATTGAATAATTTCTTTCCCTCTCTGTATGTGGCCCCTAAAATCTAATATCCATTTATATAAACTTAAACACCTGTATAGAGTATAGTGAGTTGATAGGTAATTACTTTAAAATCCTGAGTAACACATCACATGTCAAAATGTTTAATACAATTTCCCGTACTTTTTAATTAATTAAAAGTTTGACTATATCATTTAAAGTTCACCTATAGGTGTGATGTATCTTTTTTAATGATACCTATCATGTATTCTTGATATTTTACATGAACAACTATATCAAATTATTTAAAAAAAAAAAAAAAACTGTCAAAGAGTATGTAATTTAACAATTTATTTCAATTTGTCTCGATATTAGTTTAATAAAGCATTAAAGTTTGCTTTCAAAATAATATGCTCTGTACATATTTAAACAAATTAATATCTATTAGAGTTCATAACCTTTGCTCAAAGGAAAAATGCTGAGTACTACCCAATGGTTGTGCGTTTTTATTGAATGGTTGAGATAATCACGGTTTAACAAAAAATAATTAGAGTTCAACAAAACATCTTTCAGACGGTTCTCGAAAAACTCACCGCACATATAGACGCATGTGGTTTAATAACAAGAGCAAAGCTACACAATAAAGTTTAGAAATGATGAACACGTGATCCATGTTTTCTCGAATTCACTTGTCTATGAGACTTTTTTTTATCCACTAGGAGCGCTGAGGGGGCCATGAACCGCTCTATAACTTACAACGTGACGTCCATGAATTTACCCCAAATAAGGTGGAAGGTAAAACAAATAAATAAATGTATGCATATTCTTCAATCTTCCAGAAAAAACGATATTTCGTAGTCAAGGAAATTTTTTGAAGTAGACTAGCGCGTTGCTAACTTTCTTGGTTTATTGTTTTGAACAGTGAGTTTTCGATGTTTTGAGTTATACTACAAATTAATTTTAAAAGGGGGAAATAATTTATTTTGTGTTTATTTTAATATTGTTTATGTAGAAACCAGAGTATGAAGATAAAATAACATTCATAAACTGACCCAATTCTATTTATGTATATAAAAACGTCTTTCTGAAAAAATAAAGTATAATATTTGAAAAAAATAAAAAAATATTACATAATATAAAGGAGTCTACATCAAACAGAAAAGTTTTTTAAAAAGCTTTTAACAAGTGTATCATAAGAGATACATACATAGAAAGAAAGAGACTATTTGTATATATATATCACACCAAAGCAAAGTGACTGCTAGTGTGAAGATATTTCTTTTGCTACAAAACATTTTTCTATGCAAAATATTGCTTTTAAAATGCATAAATGCATTTGAGTATCTTTTAAAAATCTTTTCTTCACAGAATTCATATTGTTTTAAATTAAAGTAAAAAGGTAAGTTACTGTAAGTTAGTTAGTTAGTTAGTTAAAAGTCTCTAGGCCAAGTAGCTTTAAACAAAAGTTGGTCATGTGGTCGTGATTTTGCCTCAAGGAAAAGTTATAAATAAAAGGGGGGAAAATAGTTTGAGCTAAAGAAAGATTAAACTCGAATTAATTTTTGTCCCAATTGTATAGTATTCAATGAAGAAAATATAGGGATCATGATTCAAGCAAGGTTGGAAAATACAACTTTAGCACTATTTGCCCTCATAAGAAAAAAGTTTCTACGTTAAATTATACGTATAGTTAAACAAATTAATTGAATTGAAGAGTCTGTAATTGACAAGATCATCTTGAATGAATGAGGCCAATTAGGACCCTTGTACTGTGTTTTTTTATTTCAAGTCCGTCTATAGTATTCATTTCACTGAATGTTTAGTGAACTATAAAAAAAATTTTTTTTTTAATCCGTTCATCTTAAACAAAAAGACATAATTAAACAAAAACTGTTCTAGAACATTTAGAATGATTTTTCCAAGCATTTTACAATAATATCAAAAAAAACAAAAAAAACTTAAATGACACCAAAGCTATAAAACAAGTGACTGTTAGCTTGAAAATATTTATTTTACTACGAAACACTGCTTTCAATCTTAGGGTTATTTCGGTAGCATATATATTTATCGACTCTTTAAACAATAAAGAAACACAAAACCAATTTTGTGTTTTTCAATTCCTGTATCAAATTACAAAAATACAAACTGATTATTATTTTTGAAAAGTGTTTTCCGTTTTTTTGGGTTTTTTTGAGGAAAATTCAATCTTAAAGACGGGTTATAATTATCTCACTGAATCATTTTGAACTTCCTCTTCTTACCAATAATATTTAACTAAGAGTCAAAATACCAAAAACAAACAACAACAAAACATGAGACTCAAAGCGAAAGTTTGATAGAGAAAAAAAGAGATTTATTATTTTTTATTTATATGAATACAAAAAATTGAAAAACAAACTTTATTAAAAATGGGAGAAAACACCTTAGATTATACATTTTTAGAGTTAAAGTCGATAATTTTTTAAAAAGATCTACTACTAAGTTAACATTAAATCCCTTAAACTAAATTGATCTGAACAATACATAGTTTTGGTAGGGATAAAAAGCTTTTGTTAATTATTTTTTAAATGTTTCAAAAGAAATACATTTTTTTCCCATTATATGTTCCATATCGTCAAACGTAAAACGTTTTTAAACATGTTTTTGAGGGGATTTAGTACGACATTGAAAACATATTATAGAAACACACACAAATAGGCTTTAAGGGAGTGGTTCCAGTTCATCTGAACTTAGAGTAATTGGTATCAGTCTGTAATAGAAATAATCAATCCTTTACTTTTTTACATACCCATATAACTTAGAATTTACAGCTCCAATTATATTATAGCCTTCTATAATAAACCCCTCCTGGGCCATATATACATTTATAAGCGTTGAAATGTCTGCAGTGATAAAAAGGTTGGGAACCACTGCTTCAACTAGTGTTGTCATGATGACAATATTTTATTACTTGTTTTGGCACAGTAAAACGAAATTTAATCATTTTATTTTTTGAACCCTGCTGGCTCAGAAATCTGAGGTTGCAATGATGATTCTTGTCTTTGTCTGTTATGTTCATGAGGGGTGAAAAGTGTATATCATCTATTTAACAGTGCTCAAGTATTTGCTCAAATGTTAATTTAGTATAGAACCATTTTAGAAGTATCAATTCCCGAGTAACATTATAGTATCGTTATATATGAACAAGATTCATTCACTAATATAATTTTTATAGTTAATAAATACACATTTTGATGCTCTTTTACAGAAAGAGAAATTATTTTTATGTATCAATAATCATTCTACATAAAAGTTAAAAGATTATTACTATATTTAATATCTAATTATAACTAATAGAGACGTTAATACATGCTATAAATTAGAATGCTCTTAATAAATTACAAATTGTGAAGGGGAAAAAAAAAAGAACCAAGCCACGGAAAATATCTTTTGAAGATCCACAATGTATCAACATTCATAATTCAAGCCTCTTATTAAAACAAATCAATTTTTTTTAATTTAAAATAATAAAAAGATTGTTTGATAAACAAACTTTTTTCTTTTCTATAATATATAGACTGTAAACTTTTGATTAGTGTATGAAATATTCCAATAAATAAATTAAAAATACACAAAAAAAATGTGAAAATCTTTTTTAAAATAATAAATGAATTAAAAAAAAATCATTTGAACAATAATCATATTAATTAATTTATTTCTTTTTTTAACACAAAATAATTTAAAACTCCCTATATAAATAATATAAGTCAAAATTATTATAAAAAAATAATATTTTTCAATGATATTCATCTATATATTCATAGGACTATTACAACATTTATTGTCTAGGTATACCTTTTATGGACTATTGTGATTTGAAATATATGTTCGAATATATCCTTTATTTTATATATTTAAGAACAATTTGTAAAAGTTTTGAAGGTATGACAATGGACAATCCATTATAGAATATAATTTTTGTCTCAATTTGAATTATGCAACTTTCACAAAATAATCAAATAAAACAGCTGATAATAATAATAATTTGAATCAATGGCTTAGAACATAAAAAGTTATGGTAATCTATAATGCTATTATTCTATTAAAAAATGAATTCAACTGTCAATTTCTGTTTTCTGAACGTAGATAGATTTGCCAAACTCAAATTAGTTATTATTAAGCTCTGAATTTTCTCAATTTAGAAGGATGATTAAATTACTTTGGCCATGTTTTTGGCTAATAATCTCAGCTTTACTCATAATATATGTAAATTGAAACAAAATTAGATGTTCCATGCATTCGACAAAGGAACACTGAGACGTCGTCTGTTACATTAATTTTTAATATAAAAAACTGCAAGATCATTAATTTATTTTTATTAGCATATGCGTCAAGTCAATAAGAAACCAAGTTTATCCAAAATATTTCAAAAATGAGCTAGAACTGCTCTCATACCCTTGAAGCAATTCTCTTTTGTTTGTATTAATAGTAGTATATTCCGATTAATTAAATGATGACTCCAATAATTGCAACTTAATTAAGGGAAAAAACCAACTGACACTAAATAAATATCTGAGGCTATGAAAAAGATGGACGTTCTTTGTGGGACCAACTCGGCTCCATATGTATTCGTAACATTTATTCAATTGCTCTATTGGATAGACAACAATCCTTGGTTGCTTCTTGATTAAAAGTGACATTTTAGCAAATAGGTCTTAAAATGACTTCTAAATATTTGGCCGTTATATTTATGAAATATAAAAACTTAAAAGAGGATTTTCTCCTTGTCAATATTTGAAAACAAACTTGCTTTCTTGTTGACTTGACATATATATGTTGCTTTATTTCAGTTACTAAGTTAAGTTAGTGATCAAATAACCTTATGTGTGCATTGGATGGTTTTATCTCTACCATTCATTTGATGTTTTTAAGGATATTTATTTATATAAAAAGGAGAAACTTCCCCTGTAAGAATCATCCATTTGAAGTACTTATATCTTATTTATCATTTGATTTGATTTTACATCAAAATCTCTCTCTCTTTCTATATATATAACATATATAGATAAATATGTGATGATTGGAAGGATGGTAAAAAAAAAAAAAAAATGAAAAAAAGAATCTCATGAGAAACAAATTCCCTTCCTCCATTTCCTTCCAAATTTCTTCATAAATGAGCTATTGAACTCTAAAGAATATGATTATCTAATTTATACTAATAATAAATAAGTATATATTTAAAATAAAAAAAATATTTGATTGATAAAGAAAAACCAAATTTATTTACTTATATGATTATACCTCGTTATTTGTATAGTTAAAAAATGATGATAAAATAGTGAAAAAAAAATTATAGTCATTCCTCTGTTTGCGAATAACTTGGTTACCCGCTTATAGAACGATACCATGTATAGGACGCAGTGAATATATGGATAAGATTCACTTGGGTTTTTAAATCAACTTCTTAAGAAAAAAATGCGTCCTATACGCAGGTATTTACGCTAATAATTTGTATTTGCTAAAAAAAATTTGAATAACAAATAATGTTTTGAGTGATTGGTCGGTAGGTTGAGCACTTCAGCTACTCAAGAGAGATCAACCAGTCTAATCTAAGGCCTAGGCAGTGCTTCTCAAACAATGATACTCTCTCAACAAGAGCAGCAATTAGAGCTCAAGAGCAGTGTTTCTCAACTGGAGGGTCAAAGAAAGTTCAAAAAATGAAAATTATTGAAAGGCGTTCATCATTAAAAATCACACTAAATACATTTTGTTACCAATGAACGTAAAAATCTCAAAGGTCAGTCAATCTCGAAATAAAATATTTGACTTTTGCTTGCCTTGAAGAATATTAAAAATGGTTCACAACAAAATGACGATAGGAAAATGTGGATTTGAGTGAAATATCAATTAAGAAGCCCCCTGGTTTAAAACATTATGTTTCGAAAATTGAGTTGCTTTTTTTTTTTTTTGGACACTATCTATTGCATCCAGCAATTTATATTCCCGTTGTTACTATACTGTTTTTGCTATTATTAAGAGAGCCGGTAATTCTACTTTTTTGACAACTAAACAATCATAATATTATATTATTTAAACGTGCATATTACAGAGCATTTCAATACTTATGCAACATTACATATGTCATAACGTGACATTACAAATACCCTTTCAAAACACGCATACTTACTGTACGTACAACATTATAAAACTGAAATATCGGAGCAAGCTTTAAGCCACACATACATACTACACATCACTAGTTTCAACGTATATACTTGCACCAACATTGATTTTTTTATACTCTTATACTATGTATGTAGATATAATTATATTACCCATGTTCTATAAAAACATTTCATTTATGAAAAAACTTTTGAGAAAAAAAAAAGTTAATTGTTCATCTTCTTTTTTTTTTTTGCACGTATACCAACAAAGTATATAGGTATAACTCAAAATTTTTGTTTTTACATAAATTGTTATTAATTATGGTGTATATATAGTTAGTTCTTTTTATTTATTTATTTTTGTGACAAAAACTAATAAAAAGAAAAGTTTTTCTTTTTTTTTTTGGTTTTTCGGGGTGTGAATCATTACTTTTTTATATTATTTTTTTGGTATAATTATACACATATGTAGAATTGTTCTTTTTTTTTTTAAAAAAAAAAAAAAAAACACCAAAAAGCAGTTTTAATAAAGTTATCATTAAAAATATTTCAATACTAATTCAATCAATCAATAAACATATTTAATATGTGAATGAGATATAACATCTGTGTCAGAAAGGTTCTCTTAATCTAAAATGCAAATCAAATATAACTCATATCCGTTGCTTCTTAAAAATAAATTTATTAACTGCCATTGAATGACAATAAAAAACGTTATCACGCAAAGGCTGAATGAAACTATGTCGTCAATACTCTTTACTTTTTAACATTTTAGGTTGCTCCTTTTGAAAGTATTAGAGTATTTGTAACTATTCCTTTCTTATTACTTTTACTATTATTGTAGATTCTTTTATTAGGTTTTTCAGTATAAATCATTTGATGTAGCAGATTTGTTGAAAATCCATTCCAAATCTTCTTAACTGATATTTCACTCACATTTTTGTGAACTATTTTTAGTATTCTTCAAGGCAAGCAAAAGTCAAATATTTTATTTAGAGATCGACTGACCTTTAAAAAAATTTATGTCCAATCGTAACAAAATATATTTAGTGTGATTTTCAATAATAAACACCTTTCTATAACTTTATTTGGCTGGTCTCTCTGGTGTAACAAATAAAAAAAAACACAAATTTTTAGTAGCTTGCCAACAGATTTGCTTTTTAGAGAATTTACGAATACTCAGATTTCAGCAATTTTCTCATATCTTTCCGTGACACTCTGATGCATTTATTTGATCGTATCATTAACAACCACCTCACTATCATGGGAACCTTAGTTGAATTGACATGAGTCAATTTATTTATCTGGAAAAGTCCGAGGTTAACCAAATTCAAATCTCGAATCCCCCCCTCTAAAAAATCGACTACTCATAGGATAATTTATTTCACTTGGTATCATGTATAGTTTCATAAAGTTTGCCATGCTTTGGATTCTCAAAAATAACTCCATGTAAACACAGGCTTTAAATTTTGCTTTTAATCAACTCTAAAGTCTTGATAGCAAACAAGCGAACAAATTCTGCCTTTCTAGAATAATTCGTGAACTTTGATTATTGAGTAGGAGCCAAAACACATGGTCAAAATTAAAACATTTACCTTTTTTGCTTATAAAACCGGGGTTTTTAAAGACCTTATGAAAGTAACGCAGGGTTATACAGGGTGAGTCATGGGAAACGGATGTTTTTAGAACGCCCTTGCTCTTTAAGGATAAGTGATTAAAAAGTGAGGAAGGTAGTTTTTAAATCTGCCTAAGATGCCATTTAGTTTGTTGTTATTTGCTTATCTTTTACGTTAAGTTTTGTACTTGTTAATCATTACTTTTGAATTGCTTTTCTTTTCAGATTTACTTTAAATTTTGACTTTCTTTCCCTCATGATATCGTGGAATCTTGAACACCGTGTATTTGTTTATGACACCTACGTGAAAAATGGTGAATCAGTGACAGAAACCCAACGTCTCTTTAAGCGAAGATTCAACATCGGTCGTCACGGTAATGTACCAAGCCGCAATTCCATTCTTAGATGGGTTAATGCCCTAAGAACAACTGGTTCGTTATTGAAAACCAAACCACCCGGCCCTGCCAGAACCGCCAGAACACCAAGAAATGCGGATCGAGTGAGAGAAGCAATCACCCGAAGCCCTAGTCGCTCTGCTAGGCGACACTCTGCAGAACTGGGAATAAGTTCTTTCCATGTGCGATTTTTATCTGTGGGGATATTTGAAATCTCGCGTTTATGCTGCGAAACCCCGTACACTTGGAGAATTGAAGACTGCGATACGTGAAAATATCCAGGAAATAGGTGAAGAAACTTTAGTGAAAGTGGAAACCAACTTTAGAACGCGACTTCAAATTTGTGCTCGTGAAAATGGCCAACATTTGTCTGACATAGTTTTTCGATCCTAAATATTCCATAATAGCATAGTTTAATGAATGCTTTTATGTATGATAATAAATTTTTTTTATATATATTTGCAGAGTTTTGTCTTCTTTAAAAACATCCGTTTCCCGTGACTCACCCTGTATTAAACTACCTTCATTACTAAAACAACCAAACAGTCATTTTGACTGTTTGTATTAATTATATATTTATTTATAGACTTGAGTTTTGTGTGCTATAGATACTTGTTGACCTATTTACTTATATATGTATTGTTATTTAAATGTTTTTTTTTTAAATATATTTTCTTTAAAATAGTACTTTGAAAGATATACATGGTTATACCTACAATAGCTGAGCAATCATTTTGAGTACAATAAATGCAAATAGGTATGTTATAAAAATAATTGTAGATTGTACCCTTTTATAACTTTGCAAAATCCAGTAAAAAACAATTTGAATGAACTAGCTCGAATATATTCGGTAGTTAACATAAATACAGTAATCATTTATAGCAATGATTATATGTGAATTAATAAATATCATTTCATAATTAATTAATTACAATGGTCAACAGTCTTTGTTTTGACCTAAAGGGACTCTTAGGAGGCATAGGCAGCAATCTATTACTATAGTAGCTCTACCGTGAGACTGAAAATGGAATTTGCATTAAATACACTAGCGGACCCTCACTTTTTAATGCAAAAAAAGGTATTCTTTCTAGGCTTAAACTGAAGTTCAAGTTGAAAAAGAGCACAAATTGGCTCAAAAAATAAACAGGGCTCGATTTATCGAAAGCCATCAGATTCACGGTAATTTTTTTTTACAGATTTGTTGACCTGTATTATTATTGTGAGTATATTAACAAAATTAAAATATTGCAAATTTGATATTTGTATCTACTAAAAGCCATAGCAAAGAAATTCAATTTATTTGACAATCAAAATAACATAATCAATTCATGGCTGTGACCGTTATAGTGTTCATCACTCCATCATTTTAATAATTAGACAGTACATTTAAAAAAAATATGAATATAATTAATTTTTCGTTGATTTGTTCCTTTAATATTAACACATAATATTCAGCTTACATAAACGTAATTATATCATTTTCCCTTACTATTATAATTTTGTTTTTTTTTACACTAAAAAATTTAAGCAACTCTTCCCATGGCATTTAGACTAATTTTTTTGTTAAGAAGTAAATTTCATCCACTTTAAGAAAATATGTAAATAAAATTAAATTACTTGAAAGAACATTTAAAAACACCCATGTTTGTACATGAATACAGACATCGAGTTAATTAAAATATGTAACACCTCTATTCCTAAGAAGAAATGTCCATCGTAAAAATATGCGGCTATATATGTCTTTTTATATTAGTATAATATACAAAGATATCCATATGCATGTCTTCCATCACATCACAACACTTTCCATTCACAATTAATATACATATTTTTATCTCATAATTATATATGTATATGTAATTTGGATAATGGCTCAAAGATATATGATACTCGATTGCATACCTTTGTCTTCATATTATTATTATTATTATTATTAACTTTATTATCATTCCAAGAAGACAAAGCAACCTTTTGTTAGTTGAATGAAGTTGTCTGTACTTTAATATTAATAAAATATAGAACATAAAGTTCTTGAATACGTAAAATTACTTATAATTTATTTTAAATTTCTAAATTATCATTCCCAAGGTATTTGTAATATTCGGGTCGATTATAATGATACTCAATACTAAGTTAGTAAGTAATTTATAATATTACTATCGAAGTTTTGTAAGAAAAGAATAAAGAGTTTGTTAATTTTAAGGCAAATGTTTTGGTTTACTTCAGCTTCAAATTGTTAATTATTGTACTTATTTGATAGTTACTTTAGGTGAAATATTATTATCAAAGGATTATAAAAAAAAATATTCAAAGATTCGGTAGTCATTTGATGAAGACGACACCTCAAACGGAAATATCTGAACACATGAATTGTAAGTTCAAAGGCTTTACTGTACTACGATAATTAATTTGTAGCTAATTAATTAATGTATAGTTAGAGTAAAGTCGTTTACAAAGGTTTTTATTAAGTTAAAAAAGGCTTAAGAGTAAAAATTTTTAGTATGAAGAAAAAAAATTCCCAGCAAAATTCTATGTTTTTTGGTGTAAGAAATTGGACTAATCGTGTTTATAAATTAAAAATGTCAACTTTTACATCATATAGATAATAATGAAGCCTGATGATCAAATATCAGAAGATCAAAGGCATTACTGGAAGGAAAGAGAGAATCCATAGGCAAACAGTACAGGGGCCACTGCCCCCTATCACTTTTTCAAAAGGAAATAACAATAAGAAGTTGTACTAATATCGAGTCATTAATATGTGACGTCATTTGTTTAAAACCTGCTCATGAATTATTTCAGACGTCCCCTAGTGAAGGGCAACACACATCCCTATTCCCCATATACTAAAGCCCCTCTGACCTTCGACCCCTCATACCATCTGATCAATATTTTATTTTGCATCGAAGAATACATTTCGTTTGCAAAATATTTGCATCGAAGCATGCAAATTTCTACATAAAAGTTAATATCCGTATAACCACACTTTTGAAAGTTTGATACATCACTAATATGCATTGTATTGTAAACTTATTTTCTTATATTATTTGTATTTATATATGCACCAAATAATAAATACAAAGAAACATAAACAATCCAATTACTTTTCACACCAACATCGATTTTACATCGAAATTACTGCATGAAAAATTTAATAATTGAGGCAGAATTTCTCTTAGGTTAGTTATTTATCTAACACAGAAAATTGAGATTATCCTTCACAATTTGTCAAATAGCAGAAGATTGAATTTAACAAGCTACTTCTAAAGGAGTGATGAAATTAACAATTAAAGTTTTCATGGTACGTGTTATTAAATTTTAGCTTCCAATCTCAGTGTGTCAAAATGGAAAGAATTAGATTTAAATCATTCATCCTCGACAGAATTGCTCACATCCTGAGTCCTTCACAGTAATTAAATATAGGGATAAATTTTACCACAATTAGGTAATTACAATCCAATAAATCTTAGTTTAACATTAAATCAACAATGAGTAATAACATAATTTTAAAGTTTTCCCAGATTTATTCAACAGATAGAACATATACAAGTTGGAAAACATTTTTTTTTAAATGTTACATCAAAGCTTTTGTACAAAAATGTTTTGACATTCAAGTATTCCAAATTTTTTTAAAAAAAGAAACAAAAAATCGTGTGTAAAAATAAAAAAAAATATTGTTGTTCATTTCTGGAACAAACTTTGGAAAGTTATATTCCTGAATACAAATTATAGACATGATTTCTTGTTACCATATCTCATATTACTATAGCAACTTACATCTATGTTATATACATACAAACCTCTATACATTTTTTATAATAAAGTTCATAGCTGGATCAGAATGCTTAAAACTTTGTTCATAGTATGTATTTTAATTTTACGTAGGGGTAACAGGGGAAAGTTGCAACACTTTTTGCTTTGGTCTTAATTATTTGATTTGAGTACAAGGCATCAAAAAATAACACAACATTTTGATATCTCTCTGTTTCTAATTGAATCTATCTAAAGGTTATACGAGTCAGTAGCTTTATTACAAATTATATTCAAATGGAATGTGTCAAATGTTACAACTGTTCCCACAGCCGGGGATGGTTACTACAGTTTATAAAATCAATTCGATTGAAAAATTAAGAGCATTAAACTAAATGATAGTGTTGAAGGTATCAACTTTTCAAACTTTTGAATTAGATATTATAAGACTTTTATTAAGTATAAGTGTAATGATCTAAAAAATTATCTCCACTTCAATGAGTGCACAAACTCTCACAACTATCTAAATTCAGGATCTAGGATATAAAATAAACAAGAAAAACATCAATTCCAAAATTTGTTGCAACTCACCTCTCTGTGTACCAAATCTTGCTATAATTTTTCATACAACTACTCAATGACTAAACTTTGAACTTTAATAAATTACATTAAATAAATTCATAGTTTGAAAATATGAGTTTCAGGGAATACAATAAAAAGTTGATGCCATTATTATTAGAAAAAAGTGCTTTTCTTTCACAAAATTTAGATTTTATAAAGTGCCCCAAAAAAAGTTGACAAAATGTGTGATCCTTTTTTGTAATTGGCATAAATTTATTACACAAATACATATAGTCTGAATTTTATGGTCATGGGTTTTTAATGTTCAAAAAGGGCTTGTTGCAATTGTTCCCAGTGTGTTACTTATTAAATCGTGTAAAAGCAAAGTATTCTCATATTCAAGCTGTACATGTTATTTAGAGTTACCAAAAAAATCCCTTCTACTATTTTTTTTGGATGAATTTTTACAAATGTTTAAAGGGATATTATACGACTTGCTTTCTATCATTTTTTCCTTTCCTGAAATTATTTATCTTCCCAAAGAGAGTTGAGAATATTGTTTTTTATATATATTTGTTCATGGAGTTCTCGTGTTCTATTTCCACAAAGATATTTGGAATAAGTTAGGTTTAACTTTTTTTTTTTTTTAAAAAAAAAAGAAAAGATTCTCAGAAAAAAATGATTTTCTTTGCTAAAAAATATATCTTATAACTTGCATGAAAGTATTTAAACTCATCCACCCACTATCTTCAAAATATTATTATCAAATCATAAAATTATTATATGTACAAATATTTTGAAATATTTTTCCTCACATGTAATATATATATATATATATAAATAGAACGTTCTGTACACTATTCATTGCCGCCTAACAAAACATCAAATCAAATAGCTTCAAAATACTTTTTTTTTATTCAAGGCTCAGGAGCACCCTTGAATATTTCCGTGTCCCAATATTTTCATTATATAAATATAAACATTTTTAATAGAATATGAGAAATGTTGGCTATTTTAAATGAATAAATGTATTCCCCTATAGGGCCCATTAGCATCGAGGAGGTCATTGCGGACCAAAAAATCTGATATGGGAGTGCCATTAGTTTTTTTACATGAAAAAAAACAAAAAAACTTGGAAGATTGTAAACAACTTTTATAATGACCAATATTTGATTTGAGGCCTTTAGGAACTCCATGAAAGGGCTATTTTTAAGAACAGTAACCACTCACTGGGTTTAAATGGCTATTAAGTATTTTAATAAATATTTTTTTAGTGAAAAACAAAACAGTTTACTGTTTATGTGACCATTTAATTACTCTGTAATTACTATATGTGAGAATATATGTTATGTATATATACTAACTAATTTAATACAAAAGGAATTTTGAATAAAAGTCAACAAAAATTTCCCAATTAACCCTAACTTTATATATATATATATATATATATACAGACCCTAATATTTCAATGATATATTTCGGTCAATTATGACCATTATACGTAATTTTATGTGATATACATGATTGTTAAGTATATTTTCAAGCAGTTGTGTAAGAAATATGTCTCCGGGGGGGGGGGACACTTGAAAGTTCTTTAGAGTCTAGAGTCTTTAATTGATTTATATTACTTTATTTGGTGTAGATATGTTCGTTCAAGTAAAGAGTTTTTTTTTAACTTTAATTATAACCAATAATGTTTGATATACTTATAAAAATGGTACAGTAATCAGAATATATCATTAATTAAAAATGTAAGATAATTATTAATGACCATGATGGAAAAAGCTAATGTAGTCCATACTCATTTTAAACAAAAAAAAATTCAATTTAGCTGGCTTCCGTGTTGACCGGCCTCATGTGTATGTATAATGAAAATAGAATTGCTATGCAAGTAGAACTTACTAAACAAAATTATTACTCTAATCACAGCGAGCAAAGTCTTTGTTAGGAACACACGCAAAAAAAAAAAATAATATATTCTCTGTTAACTATTTTCTAATTTAAAACAACTGACTATCATTTACGTGTATAAAGGACAAGAATATATTTTCAATTGTCCGAAAGTACCTTTGTATTAAAAAGCTATACCTAAATACTATATGTAAGTTTTTGAAATTTGTACATTTCCCCTTTTTTGAATGTGATTGAGGCTTTGAATCCTCATAACATGGATGAATTAGCCCCCAAGTCATGAACATTGAAAGCAAATAGTTAAATAAACATCAATCAAAAATAAAGAAAAAAACATTTAGAATATCATAATTACCTCTTGTATTCGTAATAAGCTCTTCGACTTCATCCTTGTAGGTTGACGGAGTCACGGAGTGTACAAAAAATAGCCATATGAATACATATTCTGCGAGTAGCATGTTCTTTTGTAATAAATCACGAATATTTTCTTCAAGGTCGTAATTTATTTCTCTAGTAAAAGGGTGAATGATTGCTTCTTCGTATTTGAAAAGTTTGGAAAATCGATATTTTTATTTCTTCAGGTCAAAATCATTTCGAGTTGTTTTTCCTGCTATCTTCTTAATTGGTAAAATGTGAGAGAGTTTTTCATCCCTTTGTGGATAATCCTTACAAAATAAAAATAGGAAGAAATCTGAAAATGAAAGAAAGAATGAAAATATATATCTATATATATATGTAATTATACATATATGTAAACAGCTTAAAAGATAAAAATATAGGTATGGATTAATTAAAAGATGGAAGTGTTGAAATAAATATAGAGCCTTTAAAACAGCCATTCAAAAGGAAAATAACATTTGTTCCAATAGGTAAAAATTACTATCGAATAATATATATATATATATATATATATATATAAATACTCGAACCAAAATCTATAATTATACTCACCAAGTGGTCAATTTATTTTATTATAAATTTTTATTATCTTCATATCATAGATACATTCATGTTATGAGTAGTTAGCCTTCAAATGATACATATTTGCTCATGCAATGATTTATTAATACGTATTATTAGAGAAAGGAATTTATTTTTTCACTCGTCTTGTAGTCTCAAACATTTTGAGGATCACATTTCTAGTGCCTATTTGCATTTTTTTTCCCCATGGTAATTTGCTATTTTGAAAAATGAAAAATGGGTAATTTTGAGTTAGAAAGAAACCCATTTACGACATTCCATACTATTATCCCCATTATCTCTTATTTTAAAGTGACTAATTGGTAAATATTGTGATTTTATATCTTCATACATTTATTTTATAAAACAAACAAACAAACAAACAAACAATTACCTACAGTGTAACTAAGACTTAGAGGTCTTGAAAAGTCTTTAAGCATGAAATGTAGCTTTAAATAACGTTAAGTACCATATTTTCACCTCTTTTCCCCGTTTTAAATGTAACATATTTCATCAAATATAAAGCTTTTTTTATTAGAACCAATAAATAAGGGAAACTCTTTGAAAATAACCCATTTCAAACACCACAATTTGTATTGGATAGGTTCACTATAGTGTTTTACATATATATTTAAGGTTTATAAAATAATATGAGGAGAATAATTGACTCATGATTAAAATTAGTTAAGGGAACAAAAGTCAAAAAAGAGTCAACTTTGACGCAAAAGTTCCCTTTTTTTATATTGAATGTGCAGCCAAAATGTCAAATTTGGTTGTGGGGAATTCAAATTTCTTTCAGAACAAATTAAAGCCATAGTATGATTTAAAAAGAACGAGACACTATAATATACATATCTATGCTATATAGGAATGATTTTCCCTTTAAACTGAAACCTATATTTATATAAGCAAATAGAAAATATGCTTAATGCTCCCCTTCTACCCTCTTACTACACTTATTTTCCCCTTTGGACATGCTATACAGGTGGCAGCACTGTCATAAGGCATCAATTAAGATTCCACATACATTAAGTATTTTCTTTGTGTCCATCCACTCTAGTTTTTTTCTTTCCTAGCCTTAGGATTTTACATTTATAACTCCTTACACATATACAAAGATTAACAGTTACATAGAAGGACATTTGAATGTGAATGTTTTTTTTTGTTTTTTTTTCAAAGGACAGAGCAACAGTAAAAACAACACAACCTAATCTTTCCTCATGATAATGAGTTTAAAAACTTTTATATATCAAATATATTATGAGTGACTCTGCATTTTAAATAGCACGAACTTACATACACTGATTCATTGGTTTTTTTTAAAAGGATTTCAGTTGCATGGAATCAAGAATTTTATAGGTACAATAATTAGAAATTTGATATACAATTGATTATTTATCAATATATATATATATATATGTACATTTTATATAAATAAAAAAATCGTTTATAAATGTAGGTATACTCATTTAAATATTCCAGGAATCCATATTTGGAAAATATCATTGTACGTAAATTGATCCTTTAACTTTTAAAACAGTGCAATATGTATATCAAAACAAATAGGTTTTTTGCTACTGATATATGGAAAATAGGAGTTAAATACATACAGATACACATGTTATAAATATATATATATACATAAATAACTACATTTGTATGTATTTGAAAAAAATGTCATTTGAATATTGAATTTTTCGTATTCAACATATAAATATAAATACATTTATATATGGGTGGGTACCTTCGTTTGTTTTGTTTTTTTTAAAAAAAAAACTATTAAATTCATATTGTTTCTATATGTTTATTGTCAAATATGAACATCGTAGGATCATATTTACACGTCAGTTGCATAAAATTAACTATGAAGGGAATTGGACTTATTTGTTAGATTATTATTATTTTTTTAACCCAGACATGATGTCTAAATATATGTTGGTACTTACTTAATTGAAAAAGCCTTTAAAGAAAATAAATTATCCTATAGAATCTTAAAACAGTTTAGCTTAGTTGTCTGTTGTTTTTTTTTTTGCATTTTAAATACCTTTTAATATAAATTTACCTTAGAATTATTATATAAATTGCAAATCAAAAATCGAGTTTCACCCAAAAGTTGCTTCATGACAAATAAAATACTTATAGGTAAATCAATTTTAGATCTCCTCCCTTCCCAGATCCCCTCCCTTAATTAAACAAATTAAAAATTGGCTTTTATGATGACAAACTTAAAAAAATCATCAATAAACTTTGTCTTTACTCATCCAAACATCAAAATATTATTTTAAAACACTTTTAAAAAAATTAAAAAAAAAAAATTCCTGGATTCTATCGAGCGATAAATGTGTTTGTGTCCTCCCTGTCTATTTAATAAAATACTCATGTATGTGTATTGATGTCACAAATTATGTACAAAACTGAAAGTTACGTCTTGTTGAACTCAAGCAGTATTAATTGTACATCTCTAGATTTGTTCTAAATCTGGTATTGATCAAATAATGAACATGGTTTTAAAAAAAACCGGTTTTTCCTTTACTAATAATAAAACTCTTATTTTTCTCTACAAAAGTTTCATCCCTACAACTTGAACTCTACAAAAAGTTCCATACTCAGATATAGTTCAAGATATTGAACAAATTATTAGAATTCTAGTTATCTATTCAGAGTTAAGTACAATTTTTTTATTATTTGATATCACATGTATCAAATATATGTCCCATTGTCGTATTACAACAATAGACGTTTATGAGTACAATTTATCAGTTCAATTAAAAAAAAACATGTTAAAATAAATCATTAACTTTCTTCTATGAGTATAATATTATCAAATTTGTAATCGAATAAAATCACTTTTTTCGCTTTCCATACATCAAAAATTCGGGAAATTTATCTTTTTTCACAATTTCATTATGGTTTTTCTATTATATCAGGTCCATATCTATGAAATGAAACTTTCAGCTATTAGGCAACAGATGTTGCTAGGAGTATTTTAAAACCATTCCAAATGTCTTATTTTCTTTCGTTTCTCATCTGAAAACGCTATTCAGTTCATTGTTTGTGAAGTTTCATACAACAACTCATTTTTGTTCGTCCATAAAAATGTCGAATTTCTTGCCTTCAAACGACGATTTGCGGACTTTGTTGATTTTTTGTTATCGTTTGAAAAAAAACACTTCAAAAGCTCATCAAATGCTTGTATAAGCTTACGGCGGACATGCTCTAAGCAAAGCACACTACCAACGATAATTGACCGATTTGAACAGCACGCCAAAAACGCCAAAATATTCCGACCAGCGTCACCAAGTAATTTTTTTTGATGACAATGCACTGCCACATCGAACACAAGCGATCCAGGAATTGGTGGAGAGGTATGATTAGGAACCGTTGGTACATGTGGCTCACTCACCAGACTTGGCACCATCAGATTATCACTTCTTCGCATGGATGGGCAACGCATCAAGAGATCAGCGATCAATTCTCACGCAGAAGCCAAAAAATGGCTCGATGATTGGTTTACAACCAAAGGCAAGCACATTTTTTTTTGACGTGATATCCACAAATTGCCTGAACGATGGGAAAAGTGTGTCGTTAGCTATGGCTTTCATTTTGAAGATTAAATTTGTCACCATTTTTTCAGAAATAAACGTTAGAAATTGAAAAATAAAGTCTCACTTCATAGGTATACCCTATAGGAAAGGTTTTGTTTACCTTTGTTGCTTATTTTAGAGAATAACTTAGTATTTAATGCTCTTAATATTATTAAATATGAATATTAGAAGTAATTGAATACCATTAGAAACACTCAGTTTGCCTACGGATACATACATACATTTGTATGTCAAAAGTGCACCGTTTTTTATAATAACAATAATGTGAAATAATAGTTTTTTTCTACATATTTTTAAATTTATTATACTCATTTATATATTCTTAAAGTTTATACATAACATATATAAAGAACGTATAACTCATGTTAGGTAAAACACTTTAAATAGCAGGAAAAACGGCTTTACCTTGCATTAAAGAAAACATTGAAAGTATAATTTATTTATACAACTTTAGTTCTAGTTGTGTTAAGAAAAAAGAGTTTTAATGAGAAAGTTGGTTCTGGCTACAAACAAAAATGGTTGTATTTCCCTTCATTTTTAAAAAGGAAGGACAATTGTTCATTATAATTGTGAAAGTGAAGCTTTACACATTATGGAAAGCTCATATGTACATGCATATATGTGGTTCGTTTGTATAAAATTAATATTGAATAAAAATCATTTAGTAAATCAAAAGATATTTCCTATTAAATATTTTTTCATCATAATTCGAAACATCTCAATAATTCATGGGTATATATTTAGTCGGTCTTTATATATTAAAATATCTATTTTACATTTACTGGGACACAATATGGTATTTATATTAAAACCTTTGAAGGGTTGAACATAAACGGAATTAAATTGCTATGCATAAAATATACCACAGAGTCGATGAGTCCAGCTTTTGTTAACAGAAGGTTTTTCATTTCAAAACATTATTAAAATACACGTACAAAAAGAATAAAATGACTTTCATAGCTCTGACAGTTTGAGATATTCCTGTATAAAACAAAAAAGGATCGTTATTTTTTCTCAAGCTTTATTAATGTTAATAAAAATATTATTTTGAGGAGTTATGGGCCAATGGCCCTTATAAAATCATTATGTGAGTTGACCTATGGTCCTCAAATTCCTGGCAGTGACATCTTTGATCTTGAAATATCAATGGAGATTTATGCTAATATATTTGACTCTGATATTTTCTTTCAAAAATAATTAATCAGACTCTTGTAACTATCATTTGTTGTGTTACTTTATATGAGATTACGTATTCTATAAAATCATTCTCGCTTGACAAGCTGAAGGATTCCTTTTAATGGGACGGATTTGATAATACAAAAGTATGAATGTTAATATATAGCTTGTATGTAACTTTTAATTACATAAACCTACTCAAATGTTTCAGTCATCATTAACTAATTAATGAATAATTAATTATTTTGCATGTACAAAAATGAGGCAGACGTTTCATGAAGGAGGGGTAATTCATTATATATTTCAATTAAATACTTAAAAAAATACTTTATAACTACATAAATGAGCATATATCATTGATCACGTCTAATGACCTAGTTACTATCCCTAAATAAACTTTGACATATCTATGTTCTACATATTAATAATCCTCAACTACTCATTTAAATGCTTAATAGAGCGGGTTTTTTTCATGACGTCAATATACTGGAAGTCGGTCATCTTGAAGAATGTATCAACAACCAAATTTTAAATAAATAAAACCCCTTTGCATTTAAACTAAATCAGATTTTTTTTCCTTCATTTTTTTAATGTCATTAATATATTTGTAAATTTGTCAATTTTGTATCATGGCAATATATATATCAAAAACTATGAGTCAATTTTCGTATATCATTCACTAAGGGCTCGAGATAACTATCACATCTTAAAAGATATAATATTAACTTTAAGCCTATCATGCGGGGTTTTTTTCTTTTGTCAATATTGACGATAGAATTATTTTTCTAATGCCTACACAAAATTCTCTGAATTCTTAACTTGAATACAATTCTCATCACTCTCTTTTTCACATCTTTGAAGGCAAGTTTTCTATTATTGGATCTCAATTAAGGAAGCAAATATTGACACTCTTGACAAATCCTTTTTTTATCCAAACGATTTATAAATCAGACCCTGTAAGATTTTATATAATCGAATGATACATTTACGTTTCAAAATAAACGTTTTGCTCATAGTTCTGCTCATTTCTTTATCTGCATCTGCATTTTATAAGTATAATTATAATACCTCAATATCGATTATTACTAATTAGTGATGGATCGATACGTATTAATTACACTCCTGCTAGGTTGTGTTATTTATATTCAAAAAACAAAAAATAAAATGAATAGTATTGACATATTGATTAGATATCTTTAAATAACGCGGTGGCAAGTTTCCACTTTTAGAAGTTTGGCGATGTGGATATAGATTTTTTCTAAATGTGGATATGAATACTAACACTGAGGAAATCAAATATATATATAACCAATATACATATATTTCTAGTGTTGGACTCGAGTTATAACTATCTATTTCAAGTTTTTGGATAAGGAGCATTAGTCAAAGAAAAATCTTACTTTTAAGTTCAATAATTAAATCAGTTTGACTACCTCAATACGACAGTCAATTATTTATCAAATAATGTAGAAGTAACTTAAGAAAATATATATTTGTTTTATAGGAAATTGTTTCAAAAGCTTGTAGTTATAATTACAACAAAGGATTATCTCATATCAGTCACATCACTACCCATTCTATTTCTTCTTTCTTGAAATTATAATATTAGCGTAAATAGTTCATGAACTTTAGATAGAAATATTGATGAAAAGGCGGTTAAAATATTTCAAAACTGAAATTGAAATGTTTTGCCCCACATTGTATCTAGATAAAGACTTGGCACAAAGTATGAATGATACAAGAGTATAAGAAAAAATATTAATTCGGCTGATTTTCTTATGAAATGTTACTTTTTCAAATTTTAAAAAACATTAAACCTATGAAAAAACACAATGAATTAAAAGCAAAACTGGTGATTTGTTAAAATATTAAGATTGTACATATAGCGTACTCAAACAGATTTGAGGGAATACAGCTTAAAAAAGATAGATAGCATATGTTTTACTAACATCCACCCACATATTTATTTAAATACGTAATCAATAAAACATGACATCTGGCTGAAAATATGAAAATATATGCATTAGGAGTGTGAGACTTGTTGCTGGCCTTCTATTATTTAAATAAAAAATGAGATGAACTAAATAGGAAGTCAAGATTACAAATTTAAAGATCAATCTGGATATCTATATCATTGATAATAATTACCCATGAACAGGTAAATGATTTGTAGCTATAAGGGTTAGCCTTATAGAGTCATTAATTACATCAGACCAGACAAAATTGTTTTATTATAAATTACTTCAAAGATACAACTTGTTTATAAAATTCACTTTAATTTTTGACCATTTTTTTGGGGCTATGCTTAGCTATCTAAATATGTCTTGAATCAGCTAACTCTAATTTTGAGCCTTTCTCCTTTTTGAACTTAATGTTGAAAGTAAAAAAGATCACAACTCATTTTTTAAAGAGAACCTAAAGTATATTCTACTTTAAGTATATGCAACAAACCTGATGGTACTTGTGGGGTTCAGTACCTTGCCATTCATCAAAGCCTTTGTTGTGGTAAACTGGAGCTAATGATGTCTAAGCAGACTGTAATTTAACGAATCATACGAGTAGGGTGAACCAAACCACCGAGTCCCTGGGGTTCGATTGAACCCAGGTTAAGCACCACTACGTATGAATCTCTTCCCAAATGTTATCCATCGAAGAAACATAAGCCCTTATGCAAATCAAATTAATATAAGTATTATCTATTAATAGTAAGGTAAATAACTGAATAATATGAAGAAAGTATTTAGAGCATAATAACTAGGGGCCTCTATGTATATGCATATTCCAACTCCTAACTCAATCAATCATATACATAACGTCTAAAATATTTACTTAATGTTCGTAGATATATTTTAAACCCATGTACATATGAGTATAAGATACATACTTTTAATGAAAAGGTGAATCTTTTATAGACGAAAAGTATGAATAGAGTTTGATGAAAAAATACAAACAAAGTGTTGAGTTGGTAGTACATATTAAAAAAAAGATAAAACATGAATTACTTTAGTCATTAATTGGAGGCAATAATGTTTTTTATTCCTATTAATTGTAGTTCTTTAAATATACCATCAAGAGGGGAAAAAACCCATTTATTCTAATAGAAACTAATAAATGAATAAAAATAAAAAACAAATCAAAGTGAGTCCACTACATTTCTACTTATTTATTTCAACCATTAATCAAGTTTTGATCGGTTATTCTACTAAAATATTTAATTCACAAATTAATTATGCGTAAAATGTTCTTTATAAGTCAATTCCCTATCATAAAATGCTCATCTTTTGGATTAAAAAAAGCTACATGCAAAATTTCAAGGCCTTTATATCTTTTTTAAAATGCTTCTACCAGTGCTTTAAAGATGAAAAAAGTACACTTTTTAGTTCAAAATTTGCCATTTTAAAGGTCAAATAATGTAAACGTATTGTTGCATAGGTATTAAAAGAAAAAAAAAGCATTGAATATGTTGCATTTAAAATTTATGATGACAAACATGGGTTCAAACAAATTTATTTGATAAGTTTAAGGGGAAATAGCTACATAAAAACACCTAAGAATATAATATTTAACGAGTATTTTACATACATATTATTGCTTTTCAAACATCTAAAAACTTTTCAAATCAAATGACCTTGAATTGAATAAATCTAAAAAGAAAATGAAAAAGCAAAAATAGTTTTTATTCCTTTAATATTGCTTTGTGTATGTTTCTAAGATGCTAAACATCCAATATGATAACGTCACTTTAAAACCCTCTATATAACATTCAGAAGGAACTGCTTGATGACTTAACTACAAGTCTTTTTATTTATTTTTTTAAAAGAAGAAATGAAACTTTTTTAGGTGTTTTTTTTTTTAGCTTAGGGCTATATGTAAGGTCTAAAGAAATTAAAAAACGGAGATCTAAATATATAACTTTAAATATAACAGATAGCAATAATATTAAATATAATGCAGAGTCAAAAATGCCTTTAGCATTTAGTGCATCATTTTTAACAGGCTCACATGCTATGTTAAATACTATAGATGTATTTAAATATTAAATGAAGTATATATATATGTATATATATACTTGATGTATACGAATATGTTGATGTTAAAACTTAATTTAACTCTCTTGAAAACTTACATTTTAAAGGTAAAGGATATAAGTACACTATTATGGGTCAAAAATCAAAATTTAGGACATCCATGATGTGGGGGGGGGGGGGAGAGAGAGAAGATATGGGGAAATGAATGATACTATGAATCACTATTCCATGCCGAATTTTAAAATGACCTTATCGAGATCCTCAAATTCAGTGGAAAATTTATAGAATAATCGATAAAACACACACATGTAAGAGCGTTTTATTCTATTATGCGTCTCAAGGGTATGTTCTATAGCTGAGAAAGTTATTTCAAAAGTCGTAGAAAGATTAGATCGAGATTTTATTCAATATATCGATGTAATATTTTTTTTGACCAGATATAGTTTCAAAATCACATAAATCCTAGAGGACTAAATCATACAAAATGGGTCACAACTCCAAATAGGGTCGTCCTGCGAATTAAATGTTTCAATCAAAAGAACCAAGTAAAAACCGTAAAACATTGACTCATTTTTTCACAAAAGTCAATCAATGTAGTTTGTGTAATCAAAGTTCTTCAAAGCTATGGATTATGTTCACCTCCATAGACTACGAGGGAACATGCTAAGAACCCCTGATCTGTCTTATTCTTTTATTGTAATTATGATGCGGGTTTTTGCAAACTTTAAATATTACTTGCATCTACCTCGAGGGATTAATCAAATCTAGAATAATTTATGTGTTCCATTGACATACCACATATGGGACTTTTAATACTGATATATCAGCCAATATTTTTGTATAAAAAATAACCATTGTACATATGTGTGCACAAAACAGATAAACCAGTTGGATTCTCTCTCTCTCTCTCAAAATAGATACTAATTAGGACCAATATTCTTTGATTATTACTCAACAATTTCATTTAGAGATATATTTATAATTTAGATTCCTCTTAATATTGGTAATTGAGTTGTTTAATTAGACTGACAACGTTCAGCTACGTAAATATTACATTATAAGGCCATTGTTATATTTGAGAGGACAGTCATTCTTGGCCTAACGGTCATATCCAGTTCCTAGGCAAAAAAATTATGATCTATTAAGCGGGCCCCTGCAATCCTTGACCAGCAGTCAGACAGAATAATGTATAACAACAATACAGATAAACCTACTTCAACATTCACTTTTGTAAGTGATTGAAAGGTCAGATTGGGTATAAATCAGTTTTTTTAGATATATGTATGTATTCAGATGGAATAAATAATGTACATCCATGGATGTTTTTTCCTCACATTTCTTTCTCTCTCTTTCTTTTTGAGAATGAATATGATAACTTTAACAAAGCTAGTGATGCAATATCAAAATTTAAACAGTTTGTAATTCATGGATGAAAAGTTAGTACTCTAAACAATGTTATTTCATTAAAATCAGAGATGACTAATCAATTTGAACAAACGAAAATTTCAGACTGTTTTTTAAGCAATCGATATTGAAAACTACTTAAATATCATAATTAAAGTTAATTTAATTTTAATTTTGTATATATTTAATAATGTTTTAAATACATGCCACTATTTGAAAAAGTTTATTTTGCAGTTCATGCATTATTTTATATCCTATTTTTCAAATCATAGTTTAAAAAAATCAAACTTAGTTTGAGCAGTTACTTGCACTGGAGGGGGTCACTTCATACAGGTTTGACTGTAGTAATAAAGAAGAAAATTAATTGTTTTTGTAATTTAAACTTCTGCTTCAATTACAAGTTACGAGTTGATAGTTTTCTAAATAATAAAAAAATGGCATTTTCGACCATTTTCTTACATAAAATAAATTTCATTTTTAACAAATTTTTTATTGATTTATTTGTCTAAAAGTAAATAATTTTTTTTGTTTAACTTCAATATGATTATAGGTACATGTGGAAACGAACACAGTTATATCACATGCTTTTAATACTTTGTAGATACACAATATTTTAGATAGAAATATCAAATAGAAATATTTAGGCTACAAGGAGGGGGGGGGACAAAAAGGATAAAAGCAAAATGGGAGTAAAGGGTAATGTGTAATAGCACTGCTCTGCATGTTGTGCTTTTTTACTCCGCCCAAGTCATTTATAGAAACCAATAATTTATAATTTACGATCTTTTAGAGCAAGAAAGGATCTATTTATTTCCTTCAAAGCAGTACATATACATATTACATGAAATATAGCGAGGGAGGAACAAAAAATACATCTACAGAGGTCTAGAAAGCCCTATACGTACATAAATATATGGAGAGTGTGAAGGGAAATCAAAAGGAACTACCTATTTTGTTCTTGACAAAGAAAAAATACATTTAAGCAAGATAAGAATATTAATAAATATTTTTGTACGAATTTAAATTATACTAAATAATGTAATAATAATGAAGAATAAGCATAAGAAGGGAAAAGTCCCTTGTAAAACAAGGGCTTTCTTTCTCATTAAGTCATTGTAAGCTCATGAACGTATATATTTCCCATTAGTATTCTTTTTTTATAGAAATATCTTTGGACTTAGATGCTTTCTAAGGGGAGCATTTATCGAAAAAAATACAAAAAAGTGAGGAGTGCTTCATAAGACACCCTCAAAATTATTTTGATCAGGTAGAAAGATCCATATAAATAGTATGTGGAGTCTATACTCTCGATCCATTGCGTTGGGTCACTAAACATGAATGAAATCTTTCTTATACTTTTTCCAATTGCGTACTTCATTGTTTCTTTGTCAATAATATCAGTAGAGTAGAGTCCTTGGAACATATTAAAAAATAAAAAAATAAAAACCACAAGATACAAAATGTGAATTGGTTGAGGTTTAAATTGTTTTCTTGGACTCAATTCAAGTTAGTTATTTAAATTGTTGTAACACTCTATGAATAATGGCTAATATAAAATATCATGAATTTGAAATCAATTGTTCACCTATCACGTAAGTTAAAATATGAATTAGATATAACAGTTTGTAAATTTGGCTGGGTAATCCATGAACTTGAAGAAATAATTCTGTTAAGTAACACACCAAAAAAATTTGACGCCACCCATAAAATTGTAGGCAAACAAATGTAAAAAATCAAGACTTTAGTATGCTTTGATAGCTGATTGAATAGTTTGATAGATTGGTGCAAATATTACAAATTTATTAAGAAACAATATTCTACATCATTTGCTAAAAATTCTCAATCTAAAAAAATAAATGTTCACTGTACAGAATATTGTCGAGAGGATGCAGCTGACCAATTATTTGTCATGTCATGGATGAACTCTGCATTGTCAAGTAAGTCAATCTGCACATTGCTCAGTAAGAAATCAACTCATTTCTTACCACAGACAATAGACAAGTTCTAAAATTTAACAAAGAACCTAAGCTCATAAATATCCTCGTTAACCATTTTTAGAATGACTTTGTTAAAAAGAAAGTATAAATAATAATTATATTGCTTTTTGGATAAGTCGTATGAAAAGGCATAAGAAATCCATTCTTACTCATATTTCAGAAACGCAATGATAACTTTTTTCTATCATTTTGTAAGAATAAATATGTAGAAATATTTATGAACATTATACATATTTCCATGTGAAAGTTATTGTAAAAGAGTTGAAAAGAATTTCATTGCCGATTTGATGTCTTGTTCATATTCATAAATATGGAAACACAAAACCTTTATGTTTCTTTTAAAAAAAAATATCGTTTTTCAATATATGTACATATAGATGAGTAAAATATAAAACAATACGTCTAATTAGTGCATGTAAGGTTGTGTCATTCTGTAAATGTGCAATGTATTTACAATAAATTTGTAATTAAATTATTTTTTTTTTTGGTCAAAAATTTTGTACCCAATAGTTTGTTCTTCAATTTTGCTAATATTTGTAATTTCTGTCAAAATAGTATATTGGGAAATGAGTTTGGACCGGTTTTGGTGGTTTTTTGCTTATAAATCATAACTCATGGGTTTCCAAAGGGTAGAAATTACTTTGATTTTGGAAGCTCTTTGGATATTTATCAAATAATGTTTCCAATTCTTTGCCTTCAATTTTTTTTTTGGCGTTCCAGAGTAAGGCCTATCTTCAACTCTAAGATCCCCATTCTTAAAGCGTTTAAACGATTTATTACATAATTTATTAGAACGAATATTGTCATCATATACTTTTACAAGCATTCAATGAGGTTCAGCTGACTTTTTCTTGCAATTAAAGCAGAAACATAATTTTCTTTGCTTTGTTACCACAAAATTTGACAAACCAAGAAACAGATTTTTTGTTTGAAACTCATAGTGATATCAGCTGTATATTTTTGACAAATGTCGAACACCTTTCTGAAACTACTAAAACTTGCTGTCATTATTAAACATTTATAACAGCCAGAGCCATCTTTTGAAAACAAATCGAACAAATTTGTATATCGTATATAATATTAGGTTTAGTAAAAACAAATCCATGATTTTTGCAATATAAGGCTTTATTGATCTGTATCTCACGTTGTATAGGTGCAATTATATTACGCTAGATAGCATTATAAAGATGAAACTTTGTGCCAAAGAACCATTCAGAGCAGATTTGAGATTGCTTGACTCAGTAGTGTTTGAGTGCGCGTCAAAGATGAACACCAGCAAGGAGAAAATACGCTACACTCTACAATTTTTCTTCGATAAAGACGAAAACGCAAGTCAGGCAGCTGAAAATGTGAATAGTGTTTATGGTCCTTATACTCTAACAACCAATCATGCACAATTTTGGTTTCGTCGATTTCGTTCCGATAATTTTGATGTCAAAGATGCACCACGCTGTGGAAGGCCAATGGTCGAAAATGTCGATAAACTAGAGCCAAACTCTTAATTCGAACCTGTACAGTCAACAATTGGACCGTTTGAAGGAAGCAATCACTCAGAAACACCTGGCTTTGGCCAACAGGAGAGGAACTGTGTTTCATCAGGACAACTCTAGCCCACACACATCAATGGTGTCTCGCCAGAAGCTACGACAGCTTGGTTGGGAGGTTTTTATGCATCCACCATATAGCACGGTCCTCGCAACAAAGTGATTACCACCTGTTCCTGTCTATGGCAAATGATTTGGATGGTAAAAACGTCGCCTCAAGAGAAGCTTGTGAAAATCGACTGTCCCAGTTGCTATTTGCCAATAGGGACGAGGGTTTCTGAGAAAGAGGTATAATGAAATTACCTTCAAAATGGCAACAAGTTATCAAACAAAACGGTGCATATTTAACCTAAATTGAATTATTCTATCTGTGCTAAATAAAGCCTCCAATTTCATGAAAAAATAATGGATTTATTTTTACTAGATCATGGTAATATTTACTAGTACAATAAAGAGTAGACTCTCAAATTTTCAAATGGATGAACTAACTAAAGAAGTTCAAACCTATATATATTGTTGGGATAACAGGAAAGTCAAACTTACAATACCTCAATTAATTAAGCCATTTCAAATCATGAGACATGATACAATTTAATTTGAACATGCGTAGTATAATGTATGTGTTTATTCCATCATGCGATATTACATTTGTTTATAAACTCTCTCCACCCAAGTTTTACTTGATAAAAATACAACTCTAACATGAACAGTCTCTTCATGATGTTATGGTAGGAGTTTTTTTTCTTCTTTTTTTAATGAATAAGTCACGAAAAAGTCTGACACACACACCAAAAAAAGACTCAAATGAAACTATAATAAAAAATATATATGTTTATATAGATATATAAACAGTTTATGTGTAAATTTTAAGCGTTTTTGCAAATATGATTTTTTCCCCCCACATATGTATTATGTACATTTAACATTTCAAAGAAACGAAGAAGAAAAAAAATCAACTTTTACATATATATGTAAAAGCAATGTCACATAACTCAGTAGTTAATTCACAAAATAAAATAAAAATTATACTGAGCTTTCTAAAAGGATTCATTTATTTCAGAAAAAAATATGTTGTATATATATATATATGTATATGCTATTGAAAAGTTCTTAATACTAAGATTTCTTAGTAAACATTCACTCTGAAACTCCATTAAAACTCAATTTTTATTCAATTAAATATTATGTTTTGAATAAGAAAAAATATATGTATTTGTGTACTCTATAAATATAACATTTGTAGCAATACAATATTTCATTTGATTTGCCTATTTATCAAATTCTATACCCACATCTATATACTAATGGAAAAAAACAATATGAAGGGAGGGGGGGGGGGTGAGGGTAAGTATTTGAATTACAAAGTTTACTTAATGTGTAACACTCCACTTCAAAATCCATTATTTTCAAAATTCACCCCTAAAAAAAATATAAATCACAAAGGTTTTTTAAGTTAATATATATGCTCAAAGTCAGACCTTTTGAATGTATGCAATATTTAGTTAATAAATCATTTCTTTATATATCACAGATACACTATTTTGTAAATGTGACACTTACATCATTTTATCGTTCATTTATCGTTCAGCATAACTTGTAAGCGAAACTATTTAATGTTTTCTTTTAAATTGTATTATTTAAAAAATGGACATAATACAACTTGAATATAATATTAAGAGTTATTAAGAGTCTCATCTTTGGATTTAAATCTTAAAATTACTTTATATTATGAAGACAAAGTAAAGACAAAAAAAGTGCCTCATATTTTAAGACCCTGAAAGATGTAAATTATTAAGTATTTTTAAACCCTTGCTTTCATTATTTAAATACATATATATGTGTGTAAATATAAAAATATTGGGCGGCTTTCAAAAAGTGATTTTACATCCTAAATTAAAGACGTATACAATCCCAAATGAAAATACTGGATTTTGAAATAAAGAGTTTAAAATGTACTCCTATTCCAAATTCAAGGGTATTGACCTCATTTCAAGTATTTATCTATACATACACTAGGGAGTAATTGATTACAGTGGACCTATGAGTAAAAATAATGGATTTTCAAGCTACATACTTGAAATTCATGTCTATATCCATGCAATACACTATATTTTCAATTATATAGCTTGTTTATATATATGTATATATATTTTGAGGAACTAGGAGAAAGATCTTTTTTTTCCTACCTGAACAAATATTTACACTGATGTATTTTTATTAAAAGGAAATTAAAAAGTAAAAAAAAAAGAAGACATTTTATATAGATACATAATACAATTTTCTAACATCCTTTCTTCGTAAACTGCTTCCAATTTTATTCCATAATTACTTTTTAAAAATACTTTGAATAAAATTTGAGAATAGCTGTTGACTATACATTTCATTTTTGCTTCTATTTAGTTCATTTTATATATAATTTTTTTTTAAATAATGTTTTTACTATAACACAAAAAACAACGTATGTAAAAAAATTTCAAGAAAAATTCCAAATCTATTTTTTTTACTTTATAAATGTGATACAACATCGTTAAACAAGAGCAATGATAGTTGTTGTTTTTTTATGGAAAAATTATTTTTTTCTATATGAAAGGATGAAATTAAAAAGGCACTAACTTAGATTTTGAATAAATTCCAATTAATGATCAACATTTTGCGCAGTTTCTATTTGAAATAATAAATATATTATTATTACTGAATGTTTCATTGTGTATTAGGAATTTAAAAGGTCCAAAATATTAGTACAATTATTTTACAAATCAAAAGAAGCATTATGTAAAAAAATATAAATATCTTTTAATGATGGGAAAATTTGATTCATCTATGTTATTTAAAAAAAGGTTTAATTTTTTAAAAAAAATATCTATTTTTGTATAGAGTATAAAAAAACTACCATTAAACTCAATCACAGATGTTTCATGATAAATTTAAACGAGTCAATGGCATATTTTGATCAATTAGTGTCTGTATATTTAAATTAATAGAAGGGTTTGGGAGACCCATAAATGTTTATTATAGTTTTTTTTATTTGATTTATGACTTGATTTGGCTATGAAATAGTCTTTCAAATGAAATTTATCATATGCTTTAGTTGTTACAGAGTATTTTGTATAATTTAAAAGTCAACTCTGGCATCTTTAAATAGTAATTTGTCAAAATAATTTAGCAATAACCATGGTACAAGATACATAATTAATTGAAAAATTCAAATTTGTTGTTAATATAATATAAAACGAACCCGTGGGGGGGGGGGGAAAGTTATTGTAGCTAATTTGACAAATGATTGATTCAATTTTTTTTGTACAAATTTTTTTGTACACTAAAGCCCTAATTACTCCCTTTAATATGTACATTACTTATAAACTCTTTCAGCTAGTGTATAATTAATGGTATTCTGCTACATCTTTGCTGAAGTTACATCACATTTAAATATACTTTTTTCACTCTTTGAAAGTATTTTCTTTTTCAACAATATACTTCAAATATCAGTTTGACGCTCTTGGTAGATTACAAAATACATATGTAATCCATGACACATTTTTATATTAACAAAAAAAACAAAAAAAAAAACATCCTTCCTGTTAGTTTTTTTGTCTGATTAGATCTCAAATTTAATCCCAAATAACTTTTATACATTTCTAAACATATTCTTTTTGATAAAAATATCTTTTTGTCAAAATTGAAAGTTGTAATTAAATAATAAGAATTTCTTTGATTTTTTTCGAAAAAAACAAAAACAATTTCAATAAAAGTAGAAAGAATAAACAAAAATTAATTTTCATTTTATTAAATGAAGTTTGTAGAATTTCTGGGTTTTTTTTATTTATTTATTGATGATCCTATTCATTTAATTTTTGAGAAGAAATAAATTTCATTTTTTTTCTCAATTTGATTTCATTCATTACCAATTTCATGCTTTATTGATTATTATATTGTTTGGAATGGATAGAAAAAAATGGAATAGATAGGGCTAAAAAATTTTCTTCTTCTATGAATGACTAAAATTAAAGTGAAAGCCCTAAAAAATAATGTAATGAATTTTATTTACATCCTTTTAAAAATCTTCTTTTTGTTTTTGAAGATTTTAATTAGTTTAAATGCACATATATTTTTTTTGACAGAGTACAAAGCATTTAAACAATTGATAAAGTACTTATTAATAACCAAATTAAAAGTCTTTGTTTTTTTTTCTACGAAACATAAATAAAATTATTTACTTTATTAATTAGAACAATATTTACAAATTAATTTCACAAACAAGGACCAAGGGAACTACTGAGTCAATTTACAATGTGTTGCTCATATAATCTTATAGTTGTTGTTTTTTTGTCATATTAATAAAAGAATTTAGAGCTCCTATCTACAAAAATTATCAAATAATTCAACACTCATTCTAATTTATTTTTATGTTAATTATCAAACTTTTCCTTCTTGTTACTTTGTTCTAAGACCAAAGGTCCATAACATTTTAAATGTACTATTTATCTCTAACTTTTATGGGTGTTCAATCTTGCAGTTACAGCTTTTCTTTAGTGTTAATTACACTTGGGACCAAAGTTACTGAGTCTCTATATAAAAAAAAAATTATATGAAGTTGTACAGAAAATAATTAATATAATTTGTGAATTATTTTAAATTTGCTTTCTATAGTGGACAGAGGTTGCTAAGTCATAGGCTGAAGATTCATGTTCTGTCCTGAAACATTAACAGTCTATATATTTGAGTACAATACAAACTTGGCATTACTTTTGGACAAGGCAAGTATAAAGTTATGTATATGAATAAATTAATACTGAGTATGTCTAGGGATTTTAAAACTGCCATTTATTAACTAAATATATAGAATATTTCCATATTAATGACTGACTAACACATGAAATATGTCATTCTTAAAGATTGTGGAAACGCATTTGTTACTTTTACTAGTATATTAATACAGAAAAAACCCGTTATATCTCAACAAGGTGTACCAGTGTACAATTTATCAACATGAAAACCGATTACCGAATAATTAATTGATTGTTTTTATAAACAAATCCTCTATGGCACAATGCTACATATTTTCCAACAAATTCTGTATGTTCATAATTGTTTTATAATTACCTATGATAATTTCAGTACCTTTTTAAAAACATATCTCATGATCAAGGTATGAAAAGGAGTAGATCAATGTTCCCTTTCATTATTAGAAAAAGGCATAAATTTTGAACAAAATAAATCAACCAAATATTTAGTATAATTTATTGTAAATGAAAAAAAAAAAAACTAATGTTCTAAATATTTGAAAATGTATTCCCAAGATTACAAATGGTTTTATTTATATATATATTGCTTCTAACTTTTATAACTTCAAAATTCTTATTTTATCGATGTAAATGTTAGTCTCCAATAAGTTTTTGATTTTTTTTTTGTGAGTAAAAAAAAAAATTATTAAAAGCAAACCTTGGTGAATTACTAATATGAGACTTAAACTACTCAGCTATTTAATTTGTTGTTAATATATTAGTCGGATTCTAATATGCACATATTTATGTATTCCATATAACTTGAATATTTTCATTAGTTTTCAAAGTGGATCAATTTAGAATAATTAATTTCAACTATCAATTTATTCAACTTTTTAGAACTTTTGTTGTAGTAGATATTTTTATGTTTTAAACAGAAAACTTTATGTTCACAACTCTTCTAAGAGCTTTGGTGAAGAAGAAAAAAAAATCATTTTTTTGTCCTCTTGTAAGGATATACTTATTTCTTTCCATTTCCACATGAATGTGGGTTGTTTTTTTCTCCTTTTTTAAAATTGAAGCTATTAATCTTAATCTTTTTTTTTTCTTCCTCAAACAAATTTTAAAAATATTTATAGATAGTCATTCAAATGATAAAATCATCGTTCTATGATTTATAGCTGTAATTTTTTTTTCCAAATATCTTTAAATGATAAGGGAAGGATAAAGCTTTTATTTTGGTCCATCCACCCATTTTCTGAGTATTAGTCCTTGATTGAAGAAAGATTAGGCTTTTATCAAAGTACCTGTAAAAGACTTTCATATTGCTAAATAAATTGTCACAGGATTTCTTTTTTTTAAAGTCCATAGAAAGGATTAAGGAATACAAATGAAATATTTCTTTGACTTTAGATTTATATTATCATCAGATCAAAGCATTTACATAAGGTATAGGATATGAAATGTGTATAACTGTGTTGACAAGATATGAAATATTTTCATCTGTGCTCGTAATGAATGAAATGTCGGCATTTCCTTCTGGAGTTTGCATGTATAGAACTCGGTTATTTTTCTATCTGAGAACTACAGTTTGATTACACACGCACGTCACAGGCATTTCTACTCTCTCTCTTTGTTATTACTATTTTGATACCAACATAAAATATTAAAGCTTCTACTATTTGGCAAGGACTTTTTTTTTTAAAAAAGATCTTTTCTTTTTATCTAATTTCTTGCATTTTGTTTTGATTTCCTTTCTTTAAGCAATAAGAAAGCATGAAAATTAGAAGAGCAGTCAAGGGGCATTAGAAATTTGAACAGTTTCTGTGTTTGAATGTTCATGACTTACTCACAAGTTCGACTCACCATACAAAGGCAACAGAAAAAGATAAGTGGGATTGAGGGAAGAACATACCCTCTAGTTCTCCATAAATCAAAGGTATTCTGTCCCCTGCCACTACCTGACCATTGATGTACCAACTATGATTTCGCTTTTTCAGATTATCCACTTTTTAGAAATATTCAAAGTCCCATAAAAGTGTATATTTGTATTTGTAGATAATGGATACGACTACTAGAGAGTTAAGCACACTCTTCACACCAAGAAGTTCACAAAGTTCACCGCCAAGAGAATTATTAGTATTTTTTAGTTAACTTTTATCTATTTTGATTCAAATCAAATTTGTAAAAGAATTAAAGGATATAAATTTTAAAAAATTAACTTAATCTGTTGATTTGATTCTTGACAAGATATAGGAACATCAATTCAAATTTTATATAGTGCAATATTCATGCACTTAACTACTTTTAAACCGGGGAAAATAGGCATGGTGAGCCTACTGTGCGCAATGCAAATAGTCATTAAATCAAATGTACATACCTTTTAGACCTTCATACTACTTTTGAGTCACTCAACCCTCAGGGAATTTTCAAAAGTCCTTGTATATGTAGAATAAAACTTTCTTATGGAAAAAATTAATTTATTTTTAGAAGAAAGATTTCTTTGAGAGACATCTTGTGACCCCATTATTTAACAACTATAAATACATACATACATACATCTTGTAGATTATTATGTAAATACTACATTATAAATGAATGTGCACGTATAACATTTACGTATATATACCTTTGTTCTCATTCTTATTCTGTAGCTTGAGAGACATGTTTATTTAAGGAAAATAAAGAAATATAATGTTAATTAAATAATTATTTGAGTGTAATGTAAAAATTACAACTAATTAAATAAACACTAATTATTATTATCTATGTATATTTACTATTATATGATTTATTTAAACAAATTGTTGGGTTTTTTTTTGTATGATAATCATTTTAGTAGGTATGTTGAAAATCTACCTTTTTATTGAAGTAATTTTTTTTAACCAATGTATTATTTTTCACATATCGTACATTTTATAATATTTTAATGTGTTTATAGTCTATCACTATTTATATATATTTTTTCTACATTGTTAGTGCATAACAGTATCCCTACTAGACAATTTCCAAGATATATCATACTACTAGACAAAATCCTATAGCAGGCTACATATGTAGGATAAAATCAGCAGCAGTATAAATACAAAATATAAAGTACACAGTGTAAAAAGCTAAATCCCTTAATACCAAAAACTGTACTTTTCTCCCACAATCAAACAAAAGAACGCCTTTTCATCGCGCTCGACAAATTTCCTATCCTTACTGGATTATATATATAGATAAATGAGAGTTTGTGGAGCGCGAGGAAAAGGGCAGGAGCGAAACATAAAGAAGACACATTGATTTTTGATCGACACCAGCTATCTGTGAGATTGAGGAAGGAGACACTTTTACATTGAGAAGACAGCATGAGTGCCAAAAATATGGTATCTAATTACATATTTTTATATTATATCTTTATTTGACATTTTTAAAACAATTCACAATTTTTATGTATACCCATAGGGGAGTGACGACCTAACAAGGAGGAAACATCATTTAAAAAATAAGAGTATTTCCAAAGGTACCAAGGGTTTTTTCTTGTCTATGTAGTTATCAAATTTTATGTGTTATCTTATGTTACATGATTTTGATGTTACTCACTCAAACCCGATATTTATCGTTACTTTATGAAAGATTTGTATAATTATGTGCCTCTTATTAACATATATATATTAATATGTTGTGGATTGATTGTTATCCAAATATATTTGTTCGACAAAATAAATGACAAGGAATATTATAAATTGTGTGGTTTTGTTTTAAATCACATTGAGGTTAAGTGATTTAAAACAAAACCACACAGTTCCTCATATGTGTGCATGTATGGGCATCGTGTCACATGATAAGAATTTTTGTACATACGTATATAAATATTTGAGACAAAGTGTGTGTGTGTATGGGGGGGGGGCATATTTATTCTTCTCTTGGATGGAAATACATAATAAATATTATTTTGTATATATATAACAGATGTACAATATTTCCTTAGAAGTCTGTTTTCCTTTCTTTTTTAAACATTTTTTTTTTTAAAAAAAGTAAAAGATTTTTACAATATGTTCATACGTAGGTATATTTTAAACATGTATAAAGATTCAATTGGTTTATCATTTGTATGTTTTAAAAAAAAAAGTCCTTTACTGATCATATGTTGATGCTCGACCGTTTAAACAAAATATAATTGTATAATTTAGATACGTCATATATTCTTCATATTGTCAAATTCCTTTGCTTTTTTTGTCTTTTAAAAGTAATTTAATTTTCCTCTTCCTTACTTTGTCATGTACTTCAATCTACTGCATTAAAAACACATTAATGCTTTATTATTATTATTTGTATATATATACATAAGCTCTTTAAAAACTTATTGTAATTGAGTTAAAAAATTCTAAAAACGTTTCAAGGGGGATGGTGCGTGTACATCTTAGCCAGTACCTATGTGTTGTTGGTTTTTTTTTTAATAAACTTTCATTTATTCTATTCTTTTATAACATAAATATATATAAATATGTTTATAACAATATTAAATAAACTGAATATACGTAGAGTTGACAGCAACATACTTCTTTATATATATATTTATGTATAAGTTAAACTCACATGAGTTTGTCTAATATTTATTTATTTTTTTCCCCTATGATCTTTAAAATGTTTTATAACATCATTTTATAAACCTATGCTTTTATTTCCTAAGCAACATTATATGAGTAGAATATACATATGTTCATGTATGACAAGAAGCTATTTTCTTCATGAGCAATCACATAAAGAATTTTCTCTCATAAGTTGTACATATGTATAATGATTGGAGTTTTTTATAAAGACAATTAAGGCGTTAATATTAAAGGGAGTGGCTTTCTAATTTATTTATAGATGAATATTTGTACAACTCGTACAAGTTGGGATGGTTTGTATCTACAAAACATAACTTGTACTCATCGCAATACATAAAATGAGATGAGGTTTTTTAATGAGGAATAATTCATTATCATTCATCATAGTAATAAATATTTACCTGAAAGGTGTATAATTCAATAAAAGAAATTTCATTCAATGGTCAATTTAAGAAAGGCATCATTTTATGTACTATTATGAGCAAAAAATACTGGGAAATTTGAATTTAATTTTTTTGGGATTCATTTGGGGTAACTATTTTTGTTGTTTTTAACTTGACACAACTGTCACTGACATTTGTAATAAATTGAACGTCAAAATGTTCATTATTATTGTAGATACGTGTTCTTTTGTGTAATCAGCTCCAATGAAATTTTTCGTTTTTTTAAATGTCTTAAAATGTAATGTTAGAGAAATGGTCGTCAAACCACAAATATTGAACAAATTTTCGACTGTATTCTTTTCAAATTATCAGAACACCTATTACTCAAAAAACCGATTTTTAATGGGATTTTTAAATTTATCAGCATATATAAACACAGCAGTTATTGTTCCGTATATTTTTTGCCCATTGTAGTATGTTATATATAAATATTATCTAGCACAGTTTATAATTCATAGTTGAATGTTTTATGCGACCTGTAAATTGCTGGTTGTGGGAATTTGTAGATTCATATTTAGGAGTTGAACTTATTATTAGATTCAATGATACAAAACATTCAAATTGCAATCCATATGCCCTGCTTTTACAGAAAAGTTTATATATGCAATAAAATCTCTGAATTGATAAAAGCAATATCTTTAAAGTTATATGCTTAAAAAATATTTAGATTCATTTGAAAAAAATTACAATATCATTTGCTAAATTTGATTTGCTATTTTCCAATTTAAACTTTTATTTATATTCAATATCTTCTTATTTTACTTTGTTATATATCGCAATGGAATTACTTTGTTATGAGTATGCAATCTCAAACGTTTTTTATCTATAAAATATGGTTATACCATACTCTTTATTCTTTCTAATGGCTCACCCTTGCTTATATATAATTATAAAAAAAAATTAGGTCTCACCAGCTGGAAAAACACTTGTTATACAAAAATGAGACTTTTGTTTTTAGTGATCATTTCTTTATTCATTAAAACCATCGGTAGATGGATGGTTCTACAATAAAGAAATAGAGATATTTCAAAGAGTGAAATAAAATGACTACCTGGCTTAGTATTATATGACTTTTGGAAGAAAAAAATACAATTTAAAAAAGCGAATTTTACTTTTGAGCAAAAATCTGAAAAATAAATTAGTTCATCAGAGTGAAAATTAACGGCAAAGAAGTCAAACTTTTGATCCATGTGTTTTTTGATATTTTAGGTCAAAAGGGATTTTCCTATAGATGTAAAATTGATCTTAAATCGATTTCCCTTCTTTGTATATTTTTGTTCTAAGTTCAGTTTTTTTTGTTATTTCACCACATAAATGATTTAATTTAAAGTTATATATTTGAAAGAATAATATAAAAAAAACATGTGAGTCAGATTAACTAATTAATCAGTACGTATGTTTCTTAAATACCCAATTTCTTCTACGTTCTAAAATAGTTGTGACTGTGTCAAAATGCTTTAAAAAGACAAGAAAACCAATTTGTCTCAAGGGATATAAAACGGAGAGAGAAAACAACTTTACCTTATACTAACTGAACCTAAAAGATTTCAAATACTAATATATTGTTAGGTCATTACGTCATTCCACAAATAAAAGGTGATTTATGTACATGCTTTGTGGCCTATTCTCTTTTTCTTTCTTTAAACGAAAATAATAGAAAATTAAAAATAAATATGCAAACATTTGTACGTGGAATACGTACCTTAAATATGTATATATTCACAAGGGTATTTATAGATAAAATTAATTAAATTGAATGGTAAAATTAGATTATACAAATTGTAATAGCCATTGCATATATGTATGTAATGATATTATTACCTTTTATTACTCATAAGGAATAAAAAGTCGTTCCTAATTAATTAATTTCATGATGTATTTTTGATCCTACAGGCATAGATGTACATATATACTTTATAATTATGTAGATATATGAGTGTATGCAGTAGTCATATTATCTTGTAGGTAATATCGTTGTAACTACGACAAAATATGAAATATCAGCTGACTTTATTACTCAAGTTTGACAGAGGACTCGCAATTGACAAAAGAAAAAGCAGGACTTTATATTCTTCAAATAAGTAACAATTTTTCTTTTTTCGTTACTTTTTCTACGGTGAAGAAAATTGTAGTTGAATCTTGCAAAAAAATTCCGAGTCACAACTGAAGAAGAAAGTAGAATCTGATAGATTCTACTTTTGATAGACTAACCCAGAAGTTTTATGTTAATTTAATTCAGTTATTTTTTAATTTGTCTCGTTTTGGTTTCGTCACATTTCGACTTTCTTTCGTCAAGAAAAGTAAATATTTGTTAATTCAAATATTAGCATAAAGTATAAATGTAAATGGAATTATCACTTTCCCTCAAGTACACCCTGGGACACAGCTTTGGGGCACAGGGGTGCTAGTCCCTTCTACTAGAAAAAGTATATAATTAATTACTCTTAGTAAATGGCAAATAAATTGTAGTTCTAGTTCTATAGGATGAAAACAACACAAATCAAACCCAAATAAAACAGTTTTATATTTGAAATAAAGGCTTTAAAACTATGCTGCAGTTTAAACTTTTTATTCCAGAGTGGATTAATTAGATGATAACTAAATCCATGGGACAACTCCATTGAACAAAGTAATATGTATATGCAATTTTTTTAATGCAAAGATAGAGACTACTATAAAAATACACTAAAATGGTTCTAGATCATATGAAGTCAATGATTCGTACTACATTAAATGAAGTGTAAACTTTTATTTCTATCAAAGATAAGATTTTGCAAAAAAAACAAAACAAAAAACAAACAAACAAAAAACACTAATAGCTTTATGAAATGAAGCTGAATTGCATTATTTTTATGGTAATAACTCATTGCTATTAGAACTAAATAATAACTCAATAAAGCAATAATTAATTATCTAATTGGAGCTGCAGATATCTATTTTTATACTTATGTAAATTTCTAGGGAAAAAGTACAAATCAGAGACATAATAAAATTGTCTACATTTAGTACATTAAAGTATATTCATATGTATAGTGAGTGAAAGTTTTTATTAAAAGTCTTGTCAACTAATTACATCCGTTCCATCTCTATGAATAGCTTCATTTTAAAAGTGTACAAAAAAGTATTAATAAAATTACAAAATTTGCATCTTTTGAGAATGAGTTGCAATATGGTTTCAAAAAAAAAAAAAATACTTAATTCCAAGGATACTGTTGCTCTTAGCGATGAAATAAATAAATCAGACTCTGAAAACCGTTTTGACTTCCTACATGATTCTCTAACAATAAGTTTAAAATTGCTGATAATTAGCTAATAGTAACTACATAAGGTATATTTAGTAAAATAAAAACTGCCTTTAGGATGAATGTTGAACAAAAAAAAGCAATTTTAAATGCTCATAATTCTTGTTGATGATTGAATTAAGCCCTTGAATTTTAATCTGAAGCTAATTAAATGCACACACCTAATATAACAATACTTCTTTCAAATTCCTTGTAAATCCGTGACATTGGTTATGTACATTATGCGAAATTCTTATGGAATTACCCATGAGACAGCACATAAAGTATGATTTGAGTGCAGGCTGCGATATTTATTTATCATTTTTTTCATATAAAACCAATGTTTCAAAGTCTATAAACTTACTCTATCCAGAGCTGTGAAAAAAGATGAAATCCCAGTGAGCGTAAATTATTGGCTCAGAGGCAATGGTAAATAGAAGTATTTATAAATTTGCACTTACTGAACTATTTATCATATATGTATATGTGAAGAAGAAACATACATGTAGCTATAAGGTATCGTTTTTTTAATAAAAATAGGCATGATACATGTAGTACATAAATAAATATGAGTCTAATTTGATACACTATCCAGTGCCGAGTTTATTTTTTAGTTATGGTAATGGAGTCCAGAATAGAGTAATTGAAAAGTATATTGAATAAAAATGACAAAGAGTTTGTACAGTGATAGTTAAGAATCTTCTGTTTTAAGGAGGTTAAAAAGCTATAACAAATAGAACTATGAATTTTTATCTTTGACATTTTGTAAAGCATTACTATGTTGACTCAACCTAAATTAATGTTTGTAAATTGTACAGCGTTATAGGCTATAAATTTTCGTCTTGAGAATAATGGTCTTACATAATATATCTACATATATACATGCATATAAAAATGTTCAGTCTCATTTCACAAATAAATGTCGTGTAGAATGAAAGTATGTAGTATATAAATATACATCATAACCCTGAGACTTTTGTTGTATGTTTGTTTGTTTGTTTGTTAAATCACAAATGTGTTTCTTCTACAGCCCTCACTCCAATGTAGACTTTTTTCTTATTTTATTTTTATTTTTTTCAGTTACATATGTATTACATTGTATGTATGTCAAATATATGTACACCCATGTAATAAAGTCCATGTATATGTGTGTATAAATAAATTATGCACATAAATCAAAAAAATCTTTTTTTTTTAACATAAAAAAAACAAAAAATATGCTACCAAATTTTATACTTTTTTTTCGTCACTTTTCATCAGTTATACACACAAGGAATGATCTTGTATTTATTTCTCACTATCAAAGGTTCACCAATATATTTATGAGGCAATTGAATTGGCCAATGTTAGACAATTTTGCTTAATGGGCTGATTGATTAAGTTGCTTATTATGAGTATCAATATTTCGTTTGTCTACAAAAAACAACTCATCAAATCTATTAAATACGTCACTATTGCAACTCCAGACATTAGAGTCAACTGAAAGTTGTTTCACCTCTCATAAATACATATGGTTGACCATAACAAATCATGTATGTTACAAAGGTTAAGTGAAACCACATTTAGCTGTCATTTATTTGCTTAACAAATAAAATTAATAACGTTAATAACCAAATTAAACTAATTCAACAACAACAAAAAAATCAATTTTAGAAACAAAATTTTTCAAATTTGTAGCAGCTGATTCATCTCCTTTGTTTTGGTAATGAGGAAAACTACCTATGCAGTGGCCAAAGGAGCTATTTTTGGGCATTTCTGTTGTTATTTTTAAAGACATTTAAGAAATTAACTTCATTTTTTAGTTTTATTAACCCTTAAAATAGTGCTATTTCCCTCAAACAACCAAATTGATATAACTCTATTTGTAACAATTATATCCATTAATGGTAAAACTCTGTATTAGAGCACCCATGGCCATAATTTTTTTTATTCATCCAAACAATATATCATTGTGATGTCATTATTTATATTTTGCATATTTTTGTTATATTGAGTTAATTATTATTATTATATCTTGTCAAATTCTTTTGGATATAAATTTATTTAATATTTGTTCTTTAAAATATCACAATTATGAATAAAACCTAGAACTGTACAAATTTCTATGGAATTTTTGTCAACAGTTTTGTTCCTAATGAGTGTTCTGATCTATTGAAAAAACTCAAAGTTATGATTTCCTTTATATGATATCAGCTATCTGGTGTATAACTTTGAGGGAGAATATTTTTCTACATTTAAAATACCAATAATTCTGTTAATATTTTATAATTATAATATTAATATGTATTTTTAACAAATTCTACAAAAAAATGTTGGCGGGAATGTTTTCTTTGTTCACTTAGATTAGAGGATAAAGAGCATGAAGAATCTTTTTTTTTAATAAATTTAAATTTAAGTAAAATTTTAAATTTGTCTCTACAAAAATGACATGGCTAATTATGATTAAAGGAGCTCAAAAAGTAAGACCTCAGTTTCCTCAGAGCCCTATTAATAAATCCATATTTTCATACTTCTCTATGTACTTACAATTCAAACTTTGAAACAAAGATGTTACTTAAAGAAATAAAAAGACATAAAAGCCCTTACTGAGAACTCTATTTATGATCTCCTAATCATTTATAATCCCTTTTATTTCACTGTTAAATGAAAATGTTTCAGATATATTGAGAATGAAAATCAATTACTCTGAGCTATTTGACGATTGAAAAATATTTCAGTGAACCAAGTATTTGTTTCAATACTCAAAAGACTCTTGGTTTGCATTCAAACCTTGTTGAAAGTTGTGTACTTTTTAACTAAAATTGACGTACATACTATGAATTATTTATTTATACTCAAATATTTAGACATTCAAATAATATCTTCTACAATAATTTTTAACTGTACAGACAAATCTTTTAATTTTTAAAATACTACAAATTTCAACCAATTACTCAACAACAAAAGTTTTATTTTATAACATTTGTTTTTTTCGATAAGGAAAAGATCAACATAGATAACTAATTATTATGAAAGAAACATTTTTTTTTCTTAAGTAAATTTAATCAATTCTTTGTTAAAAAACTTCAATTATTTTTTTTATTAGAAAATCAGCATTTTTTTGTTTGTTTTATTTTCTTACAGTAATATTTCAAACCATTATGATTTGCAATTTTTTTTCAGTCTACAAAGTGCTATTCCTTGTTGCAACCTATGTATACATTTTCAAAGTGTAATTACATTAATTTGAGCTATTACTCAAATTTTTAGGCAACTCTTAGAGTGATCCATCATTATGTATTTTACGTATTACGTACATGAGTTAAAGTAGACTTTTCAAAGAATTCATTGTTTCTATGTATGTTTGCATAGTTTGTAATTTTTGTAAAAAAACATTATTTTATAACTAATTTATTTTGAGCTACAAGGGTTAATGAGTTATTTATTATTAATTAAAGTATCCCAATACATAAGAATTAAGAAAATATGGATTCATCATTACTGTTAAAGGCAATTTATGACCTTTAAAGTCAATATACATGGAATACACAAGTTAAAGATTCAAAATGGTAATGTATTGTGATATTTTATTTTTGTATTTGAATATTAATTCAAAATTTTATAATAAAATGAAACTCTCGACAAACAAAAAAACAGATATTTTTGTTTATTTTTTATCAGATAATAATATTTGATTTTGAGAGGTAAAAGTAATTTTTATTGGACAAAAGATATATTTGTAAAAAAAAATGGAGTTAATAACTCATTGTTTTATTTATGTATTTTAAAATTAGGTGTTAGGGATAATTAGGTACTTGGGGTTAATTGCGACAAAGTTTGCAATCTTGCACGTACTCTAAATTTTTTGAAATTAATTTATACCTACAAGGGCCTGAATATTGTTATTGTAAGAGTGCGTGCAATGACTGATGTGGAGTGAATTGATCCCATCTATCACAGTAATTATTATTAATCTATCATTTGAAAATGTATTTATAATTTTATGTACAATAATAGTTGAAAATTCATAATTAATTGAATACTCTGAAGGGATAAATTAATTTTATTTACTCCAAAAATATACTTTTGTCTAATTTGTATAAAAATTTCTTATTTTGATTCTATTTTTTTAACCGATACAACATTTTGACACGGATTGAATTCAAATGTAATTTGTGGGGAAACAAAATACTGACAAATTTTATAAAATATCAATTTCCTTAGCATATCACTTTAAAAAGAATTTTTCTACGAGCTGAATCACGATATAAAGAATCTGTAATGATGATTCATCTCCTTATTAAATTATTATTATTATTACTATTATTTTTGCAAAATATCTTGGAAACAAATATAAAGTTTGTATAGGCTACAACATATTTATAGAGTGATGCATTTAAATGGAAAAAAGGAGAAGCTATTCCTTGTTCCTTAGACCAATAAACATTATGCTTTATTTTTACATTTAGTCTACATAGTACATGCAATGTAAAAAGGATTTTGCCTTTCATGCTATAAGAACATCGAAATATGTGCGATGGGGCTCCTTACATGATTAATGGCAATGATAAAAAGAAAAGGGTAATGTCCTTGCTCTCATCTAGTCTTTCTGGTTATTAATCCATTACTTTATTTACTATTTGAAAAGAGTCTAGGTGATTTTTTCCAGGGAAACCTGGGCAAACTTTAGCAATAAGTAGCATAAAAAATACTTTTAACCTTTTGTGCTTCTGTATGTACCTGGTAAACATAAGTAAAATCTTTATATATATGGTATATATATACATTATCGTTCCTTTGTCAATAGCGTGAGAAGTGAATATAGTATCTACAAATGCTAATATAATTATTTTTTTGAAGTCGATGAACCTAATACCCAAATGGGTTAACGTCTGTATTTTTGACTTAATCATTGGTCAAGTTATTAACATAATAAAATATAATAACACGGATCCGTTACGAAAGGAGCGTCAGGAAGGAAGACATGCTATCGAGTTCTGAATCAAGGCATTGTAATTGAATCACCACCTGTATATTTTTTAAAAAAGTCACGTGAGGATTGCAAAGTTGTTTTTTTGGAGCTCAAAAGGAAGGACTTTTTGCAGGATATTTTGAAGCGAGCCCCAAAATAAGTCAAGGGGATCAAGCTCCAGGATTTTATCTGCACATGAATTTCTTACCCACTCTAAAAGGGTCAATATAAAATATTTATACTCATAACATAAATTAGAGCCTATAATTTTTTAAGTTTTTCTATCATTTGGATAGCCCCATTAGGGTGTCTTGCATATAGGGTTTTTTTTACTACACATATGTATACAACCAACTTTCTCATCGAGACAACCATAATAGCTGCATAGACTCACAGACCACTTCGGGCTATATATAACTATTTACATATATATATATATATATATATATAAATACAAAATGCTGACTTATAAAGTTTTCCAATAGTTTTATCCATTTAAAAAAAATTAATAATGAACGGATCGATATCAAATCGCAAAGTTATAGTAAGCAAAATATGTATATTTACCTTCCAACATTATGCATTATTCTAATAGCTTATTAGAAATTTTAATCTTTTAATCATATATTGACTGTTAAAAAAATGTAGCTACGTACTAATCACTTCTTCATTTTATACAAATATCTATTATTTTTGCTTATATAATATATATTTCAAAGAGTTGTAGAAATAGTCATAAATTATTATTTTTCCCTTTCTAAAAAGCTTATATAAAATCTAAGTTTCTCACTATATTCCTCTCAAACAATAAAAATCCTAATTGATTTACTATTATGTTGGTAATTTTGGTCTTTTGACTTAAATTTATTAATTTTTAAAGGTTTTTTTAATACAAATAAAAAAAGTTTACATGGATTTATGTTTGATTATTTTTTTTTTTGCAGTATAGTTTGTTTATTGGGTACAATTTTTTTACAAAAATTGACAAAAAGACTGAATAGTTTTTTTTAATCACTACTAAAATAGGTATATAAAAATTTGAATAAATTTAATTTTAAAAAAATTCTAAAATTGTGTCCTTATATATGCTTAGGAAATCAGGGTTTGACAGTTTAGATCAGATAACTCGATTGTATTTAACAAAAGTAGGATGTGTGTTAATGTCAACCCCTTACTGTGTTTTCAGTGATAAAAATGAGTTCATATTATTAATATTTAAATGATGTTTTTTATTTGTATCTATGTAAGAAAAAACAAAAACTTTAGAGTAAAACAATTCAATTTCAATGGACATTCAACTGACTACTCATTCATTCTATGCATATAGTTTGCGGATAGTTTATGCGTACTAAGGTCATCCTTGTATTAAATCATTGTTGTTGTTTTTTGCACTGAATTAAATAACAAATACATATATGTAATATTTATACTAAGTTAAATGAAGGAAATGCATTATTTTGAATAAATTAAATTATATACATATTTGAGAAGACTAAAGTTTTACTACTTTTATGAAATAATGCTCTCATAGAAATTTTAGAATATTTTTTGATGACAAAACCAATGTACAAATACCGTTTTTTCTAAATTTTTTGAATGCTTTAAAAATATTGAAATTTAATTGTAAGGTAAATTTAATATTAAATATCAGATATGCCGAATTTATAATAGAAGAACAAAGAACTACTTATTAAAACTCATTTAAAATACGATTTCATAGAATTTAAATAAAAAATAAAAAATTGTGAATTATTAGTTATTAGATATTATCGTTCATTAATTATTCAAATATTCAATTTAAGGAGGAAAATGATTTTATATGTTCTTCTCCTCACAAGACTGAGCTTAGATCAGATTAACAAAAAATTCAGCCTATCTCAATTTAAACTAGAGAACATTGAGCCAAAACTTATCTAATTATATTAAGAACTTTTTTTTTCTGAAACTGGATCGGGTCTACTTTATACTCTTGCTAACCAGGTCCGAGTCAACCCGACACACTGAAGCCTGATTCTACCTGATACACTGATTACATTAGCTTGATTTTGAAGAAAAAAATATAGACCAGATCAGGGCCCATAATTATAGATAAAAATAAGTAAGACTAACTTTATAACATAATAAGATCTAATCCAAGTCGTTTTTTAGTCGTACAAGGCTCGTGTAGTGAGTTTAATATCCTTTTCAACATTTTTTTATAAATAATTTTTCTTAATAAATTTCATTTTTGTTGTTGTAAAAATGCTTGAACTATTTTATACATTTAGCTACATATTGTTCTCACTTAATCCCATCCCAATCCGAACAAAAAAAAACTTTGAGCCTAAACTTATTTAGCTATGTAAATGACTTTTTTTCCCCCGGAACTCGATCAGTCCGACTTTATACCCATGATTTAAAAATGTATATAAATCCACTTCGAGAGACCTAATTGAGCATTGGCTCAAATATAAAGACAGAAAAGGAACTAAATGTAACTCAATGCTGATTGTACTTTGTAATATTTATTAATTTTGTGGGAAATTAATATTTTTTGTAAAAAAAAAGGAAAAAGAACTTCATATTATAGTTGAGTGTAATAAAGTACTAAACATTTCAACTAGGCTTGGATTTGAAATATATATCCATACAATAATTGTACAAAAAAGTCTCTAAATCGGGACTCCAAGTCAAATTCAAAATTTTTATATAGTTCACTTTTAGTCCACAGACATTTTTTTGAGCACAACTCAAGTCTATATTATACCTATTTGTGAATATTTAATTCTAGATGATTGTCTGGAAAACGAAGTCAATTGCTCTTAGTTTTACAAGATATTTATAGTCAAGTAAGATTTTATATTATTATATAAGAACCATGTATTCATCAATGTATTCATACATATAGCAGAGGTTTTATCTCCTATTCAAGTGTTAAATCTTTAAATTTGATGATCAAAACTAATCTTCTAAATAAAGACATGAGTCCCTCTTTTGGATATATATATATATATATATATATATATAAACAAGAAAAATATGACTTATTAAAGTACTATATTCTTTTATTTTTGTTTAGTTCAAAAGGATAAATATGTATATTTACAAAGATCATGCGTTAAGCCATTGAAATGTGTATGAATTGAAAATTATAAGTGACATTTTTCATATATTCATACAAAGGAGAAGAAAAAAAGAATAGATCAAATAATGTATCATTGTGTCGTAATGGATGCAGAAAATACATATATGTACATATATATATATATATTATTTATTCAGTCATATTTCTATGATGGATCATGGTAAATATAACACGGCCATCTCCCATATATATATATATATAAATGTACACTGCATTTTTTTGACATCTGTCGATTTCTTTACAACTCTTATCAATACATAAAAGCGCATTGATTGAGCAGAAATCAGCTCTAGTTAGCTAATCTACCTATAAATACGTTAATTCTTTATGAACAGTTAATTTATGCCCCTTAAAACAAATTACAAAAATAATATTTGATACTTTTTCCCTGAGACTCAATATTTATAAAGAGTTGGTAACCTACGAGAAATCTTACATTTGATTACTTATTTCATAAGTACTTCATGTTCTCATTATGTAATTCATTAAATGATATTGATTTGATGAAAATGATTTTTTTATTTGCAAAGGCTGTCTTACAAAGCATCCAAATGTTCCGAATCCTTGAGGGTACTTTTTTAATATTATATAGGAAGCAATTTTGATTTTTGTATTTGGGACATCATTTAGAGTGTTTTTCTGGAAGAGTATGAAATGTTTCATATTTATATAGAAGGAAATACTATTTTTGGATGTGTCTGACGTAATCTAGATAGGTTACATCTATACTTTCATATTTGAACAAATATTCTACGTATACTAACTATTTATTGTAATTCACCTTAAATCCGTAATTGATTATTCTTAGTATATACAAATATTTTTCCAATCAAGTGGGTTTTTGTGTATTTTTTATGAATGTAACTATGGGTACGACTAGCCTGGATTTTATGTTTTCTTCTTAAATTATAAAAATAATTATTAAAATTTCTCGTTATTCATTATTCACAAACTAATTATGGGATTTACCATAATCCTTGGAAATTAGTTTCCTGGGATCTCACCAAAGTACAATTTTTCGGGATATAAAAACCACTGATATACCATATATATATATATATATATATATATATATATGAAGAGAGAGAAAGATAAAAAGACTGAGCATTTGTACTGGGTGAGTGCGCTCTTTGACAACAAACTTCGGGCGCAGTTATTGCACTTAGGCATTAAATTTTTTAAAGTGCCATAAGATTGGATAAGAAAAAGTATGCTTGTTTCGATTCGCGCCGGAAGAGAAAACCAAGAAATTGCTGACTTCCTAAAGTTGGACAGGAGCTTTGTCTAGAAGGTCAGGAAAGAGTTGAAGGAGTCTGGAGGAGACTATGAAGGGATTGGATCAATATCAGCTCAAAAAATGTGTAAAGATTGCTTCAGAATCTCCCATTTTATTGCCAGGGTTGACAAAAGTATCAAACGCTGATCTAGGCAAGTCAATAAGGACCATTCAACACGAAATAGGGGTATCAAACAAGATAATCCGGGACTGTGTGAATGAAAACTTGCGGTACAAGTCTTACAAGATGTGCAAGGGCCATTTGTTGACGGCCAAGACCAAGGAGAAACGGCTGAAGCACTGCAAGATGCTGCTGAACAAATAAAAGCATCTAATGAATCCTCAGATGCTCTAGTTTTTCTACAATTAGAAAAACTTCTGTCAGGATCAAAAGATCAATAAACAGAACAACCGTTGGTTAGCCTACAGTCCCAAGGACGTTCCCATGGTCAAGTAGACCAAGGTCCCGGCAACGGTCATGGTCTTTGGCGTCATCTCCTCCGAGGGCCATATTATACCACCCTACATCTTTCCGACGGGCTTGAGGGTCAACACAGAGGAGTATATGAAGGTCCAGAGGATCTATGTGTTACCCTTGATCAATAAGGTAACTGCCGAGTGTCCATGTGTGTGGCAGCAGGACTCTGTTCCATGCCACACCTCCAGAATTTCCCAAAAGTGATAATTTTTATGATTTTGTGCCACCAAACATCTGGCCCCCTACCTCCCCAGAATTGAGCCCCATGGACTATTTTGTGTGAGGTGCAGTTGAGCGACACACTAACAAGTCTCCATGCAACGCAAAGGAGCTTATCAAAAGGATCAGGAATGAGTTCAAGGCCTTGAAGAAGGACGTTGTCGTCAAGACATGCTTGAGATTCCGGACCAGGATCGAGGCTGTCAAACCAAATTGTATAAGAATAAAAACCCTTGTTCCTATATGTACAATGTACTATAGTGACTTTTATTTTTAAAGCTATTTGATAAATTCATCATTTGTTCCATTTGTCCATTTCACCAAATATGTAGTAACTATGTACTAACATTATGTGCAGTTATGCCTTCAAAATGACGTTGCATTTAATTATTTATGAAATTAGTGACACCAGTGAAAATGTTTCTTGCGTAGAGTAAAGAACATAAGACATTTCATTTTTATAAACTTATTTTCTAAGTTTTATCGCCAATTGATAAATAATAATAATTATTTAAACAATTAGTTATAAGTCTTTTATCCTTTTTGTGAGATACAACATGCAAAAAATTTAGCAATATTAAAGGACCTACAACTGTTGCACAAACTTGTATTTATATTAATTGATTAAAAACATAGCATTTTGACTTAACGAGAAGCAGGTGCTTCCAATATAAGGATAATTAAGAAATGTAATATGCATCACCATGGTGTTTCATAGGCTTTGTAGGCAAATATGAGATAAATGTTCACCCATAAAATAAATTTGCTGCATAATTTTATGAGGGAAAATGCTATATATATATATATATATACCATGCCAAGGTAGTTTATTTAACGAAGAGGGAACAACGTCATACTAGAGTCTAAATCAACCATTGTTGTTGAATTGATTTATTTAACGAATTTATATTTGTACAACAAAATTTTACTTAGTACATAACTAAAAATACACACCTTTCTCTCAAAAACAAGCACCTTTGCAATGCTATGAAGAGATTATATTCTTGAATTTGAAGAAGTACTATGTGCGGTCTACATGCTACTATGAGTAATAAATACAAGGACATTTGAATTTATTTTTTTGGAGATTTCGACTATTAAAACTGTTTTTGATGTTTTAAGTTGGTACTACTGTCACTAATATCTGTGCCAAAATATTCAAGTGTTTGAAATATACGTGTGCTCTTGTGCAGAGCTAAAATTGAATTTTTTGCTTTTAAAATGTCTGAAAGATTATTGTCAAATTGCAATTTAGAGAAATGTTATATAAAACCCTAAAAGTTATAATAGACATCTCAGATTGTGTTCTTATGAAATTTTGAGAGTCTGTGGTTTTTTTCTCATTTAATTCTAATACCATATCGGAACTCGGCAGGTATTGTTCTGTAATTGTGGACTTAATAAAAATTTTGTAACTGTTTTGAAAATTGAAAAAACCTTGGAACATGTACATTGAGGGGGGACTACTTTTGAGAGGAATGAAATGATCGATATTTTTTGCCCATATTAGTACACAGGATGTACATTGTAAGTTCTGTAAAGGAGGAACCAGGGAGAGGGCTCAGAGCCATTGAACAGAGTTGAATCTAACAATACATTTGTACAAACACCGTTAAGCAACTAAATGAGATATTTTGCACTGTTTTTGAACATTAAACGGAACTTCTACATCACTTTTGCTGGGCTTTCAGTATGTCTGGATTTAACTTTTTTGAAATCAGTTTAATGTTTGTTTAGTCATGAAAACTTCTTTTGTAAAAATTGGAAAAAGGGCTCTATCACAGAAGCATAGTCTAATATTAAGTAGGTTAAATTAATTAGCATTATTAAGATCTGCGAATGAGTAGAGATCAGAAAAATTCTTAGAAATTTGAGATTTGTGTATCAATTCTGTTTTTTTCCGATCTTGATGTTAAGGTCTACAAATTTAATAGAGGAATCAAATATTCGGGAAGACATAATGAGAACATATCTTGAAGGTATCTCTGTTGAATCATGTACAACTGTTATGATTAGAAATTCGCAATTGTATGCAGTCAACTTCATTCTTCATTTTTCAAAATAAACAAAAACCTTTTTTTGGCTCTAGTAAAATGACTCCACTTTTATTTATTTTCACAACATTTATGGTGTCCATGGTTTCTATATGGAGACCTAACATACTAACTAAATCTTTTGTAATAAGATATATACATTCTTATATCTGAAAGAGCTCAATTTTTTGAAAGATTGTTCTAGTTTAGGATTCTTGAATATCGATGAGACGATGTGTAGAATGATTAAAATTAATGATGATGAAAAGAATTTGAACTGCCTGGGAATTAATTGACTTGTTAATGGAATGACGGGAATTAGAGCGTGAGTAAGGTATAAGATCATTAATATAAATATAAGCTACAAATTTAATACATGAAATGGAAGGAAATCTCGGCTATACCATTGGCTGTAAATATTTTTGCAAATAATTGAGTTAAATGATTAATAAATAACTAAATATCAATAATATAACAGCCTGTATGAGTTACAAGCACTAAATTACATCTATGTCTAATCACTGCGTTTCTGTATCCGCTTAGTATCCTTTTCCTAACATTACCTCCTCAATGGGGTGAAGTATAGTTTCAAATTTTGCTTGGATAAGTGAATTGAATACAAATTGGATTTAAATAATCGACTCCATCATGTCTAGGATTTTTTAAACTTGAATGAATTCATTTATGATATCCCCAAAACATCAACAGTTCCTATGCATTTATTCGTCAGCTGTTAATTTCATTGTTCATCTCCCTTATTTGTGTTCCAGATGGTTTTTTTGTTCTTTATATCAACATAGGGGCACACACACACAAAAATTTAATAAATTCCCGAGTCATATTTTTTTTTCTTCTTTATATCGGATGAAGGCTTTTGAAGATTGATATTTATATGTAGGTACATTCAAACACAGCTACATGTACAACTTTTTCTAATTGTAGAAATGATACAATATGTATTTTCACACATGTGATTTGATAAATAGTTTATAAGAATTTAAACAAATTCACATGGTTTAGTGTAGGAGGAATTGATTTATTAAGGAGTTATAGCAAAAAGAACCAAAATTATTTAAATATATCATAGACGTTCAGTATCTTTTTTTTATGTTTTTTTTAGTTTTTTGAGTACAAACCCGTAAATAAATTACTTGTCAATATCAAATATTATTGTTGTTTTCATCGATATGGACATGATTCAAGAATAGTATATCCATAAAAATACTTTTGAATTGATTTGTTTGTCAATTTCAACTATTTAAATCGTTATAATACTCATTTAGTAAATAATATTTAGAAATTTTTATTTTTGTATACAATTGTATACAAAGCAATGTTTGTATGAAATCTCTATAGTTAGATCCATTTAAAAAAAAAGATAAAATCACTGAAGAAATACATCAATCGATGCTGTAAAGATTACTGTTATTATGAAAGAGTAACATTCTTAATGACAAGGAATTGAAGTCGACATTTTTTGACGTTCCCCTCAAGTTGTCACATAAATAATCTAGCTTTCTTTCAAAAAAGCAAACCAATGGAGAATTTGTATATTTAAGCACAAGTATTAAATGAAGGAAAGAACATGCATGTAATTTCTTCTCTTTAGAATGACAAAAGATGATGTGAAGTAAATAATGTTACATACATATCCTTCAAAATGAGATCATATTTGTCAACAAAAAAAAACCAAAAAAAAAAAAAAAAATGAAGTTTGAACAAATGAGTTTGTCATACCTCACAAATGAGATATCATTACTTATATAAATTAATGACCATATATTTACATAATTATGATATGAATAAGTTAAATTACTTAGCCGAGTTTGCGTTGTTTTACAATGCATAAAAGAATATAGAAAGCTCTATGTAAACGCAGACGCTTCCAATTGGTGAGTCGTGAATTATGTCATTTTTATGAACTTTTTTTTTGTAATACTTCGTTCCATGTAGAAAATAAAAGGAAACTGCTAATAAATAATTAGCTCATTTGTCGAGGGGGGGGGAGGGTTAGGGCTTAAGACTTTTAGAAAGGGAGTTGAAGGGGAACCGCTGCTGCAGAGAATTCTTTAAGTATTAGCAGGAAACTTGTATGAAATGAAATAATCTTACAGTATATTTATATATGTACAAATTACTACATGCAAAAGAATTCAATCTTAATCATATAATAAAATAAAGAAAGAAAGCTAATGAATTTATTTAATATCATACACTACATAATTAACACTACATGTGAGCTCATAATATGCATTCAATAAAGGAATGGTTTGAAATACTTTGACTTTTTAATAGTATTACATATCAAACATTTCATCTAATCATTATTTTTTTTAATGACTGGGAACGTAAATTGATTGCAAACCAGCAACATACATATGTTTGTTTTTTGTTTTTGTTTGGAAATCATTTGGTTGATTGCTATTAGAGCAATAGCTCAAGGTCGAGTCAAGACTTCAATAGTTCAAGTCAAGGTGCAAGTATTATTTTCACTTTGAGTCCAATTTACATTTTTGATGGGACCTATCTTCAACTTGAATTGCAGTTTTTAGATCTGAGTCGATTTTAAATCATGAAAAGAATAAGTTTTTTGAGTTTCAAGTTGTGCTATTCTTGGAAAAATAATTGTCTGTGCCCACTGGAGACACAATTCTAGAAAATTGTGTACCAGGGGTAAGTTACCTTGCCGGCACATTGATATTTTATAAATGTTGTTTTTTTAAATTTCTGTCCGAATTTGATTCAAAATAATACAAAAAAGTTATTATTTTATACAAAGTACATGAAGAATCCAACATTGTGCTATGTGGGCACAGATATGGATAGTCCAGTGTGTCCGAAAACAAAAACACTGTGACACAGGAATACTTTAAGTCAATGCCTTAGACTTTCCTCAAATGATAATAATTTTTCACAAATATCTTGATACAAAAAAGATCATTTGTGAAAAAAAAGAAGAAAAAATGCGCAAAATCAGCTGGTAGCAGTCAGCAATTTACCTCATTCTTCTAAACTATTAAAACTACATATAAAAAAAATTATAGTTAACCTTTGAAATATTTATAAACGGCCAGAGTAGTAGAAATCTTGACGGCAGACGAATGGGTTGAGTGTACTTTTCATATTAATGGGATAACATCGTGATTTACGATCAAAACTATTTTATATCTATAAGAAATGATGTAATTTATAATTACAGATATTTCATTCATGTTCTTCTAAGAAAATAATTAATTTTAGATACATTGAGGTAGCTTTAGCTGTCTTTTTTTTTTCGATAAATATTTTTGTATTCATTTGACGTACCAAGGCACAAAAACCATAAATTATTTTTCGCCAAATATGATAATACTATTAACATATTTGTTGTGTTTTTGTTTTTTTAGATGTATACGTAAATTCCTTTCTTTATTTATTACTATGGTCATGATCATTGAAAATTTATGGATGGATAAATAAATATATGTATGATAGTGATTGAAAGCTCTAATTATTTTTTTTATGGATGAAACATAAATATACTGTATAAAAAAAATAATTAGTTGTACAAAAAAAAAAAAAAAAAACCCGAAAAACAAACAAATACATATCTGCAAATTTTTGATACGGGCATTTAAAATAAGGATGAATATTAATTTATGGGGGGAAATGTCGATATGTATTTTATCATTGATTCTTTGAATGGTTGTTGATACAGTACCAATATTTAGAACATACTTGTGATAAATTCACTATAATTTTAAAATGTTAGTTAACTTAAAATGACCTACATAATATATATTTCACCTTGCACTTGATATATTCAAAGAATTTTGAGTTTGTTGTATTGAAAAAGTTTAAGAGATCCTGCCAGAAATGGCTACATCGTTCTTTTTTTTTTTTTTTTTTGTATTTATCTCAAAAATATCATTACATCTATGATACGATTTCTTAATCTTAAATGGATTATTGAGGAAGGAAAAGGTGTAATGATAGAGTATTGAAAATATTATCTTCATATGACTATGTTCAAAGGATTGATTTGAAAAGTGATTGACGGCCACTTCTTTATAGCTCAAAAATCCTGAAATGTTAGTTCGCAGCCAATCTTTGGTAATTTTGGCGGTATGATTTAGTGATGTGGTCTTGAAATCAGTTTTAGTTGTGAGATTATCTCAAAATCCATTTTTGAAGATACTCAAATTGTCTAAATCAAAGTCTTCTATGATGTGGTCTTGACACTACTGGCCATTTCTTTACGATCCGCCATAAGCATAGATCATCTGTTTGGTGCAAAACTTTTTTAATAGGATTTTTCTGAATTGGAGGAATCTTACTTCCTTGTTGACCCCGTGTGTTATTCATATTATTGCTAGTACATTGCTGAGGAAAATTGTAACAAAGTAGTAGGAAAAAAAAACACTTAGCGTTATATTTAAGTTAAAAATTTGGATTTGTTGCTGTGTTCAAAAATTCGTACACCACACTACAGTTGAAGCTATTAAGTTTACTATATATATATATATATATATATATATATATAGTACGGTTTTATATCAATTTGATATTAAATATTACAATACAAATTAAAAACTTGCTATACATTAATTATTCTACATAGATATGATATTTAATCGAATAATGAAGTAAAAATGTATATATAAATGTTTTGAATAAAAATACATTTACTTAAAAGATAAGTTATTTAAAAATACTCACAATTCTTGTAAAAAAAAGAAAAAAAGTTTTGTATTCAATATGTTCAACTTATAATATTTTTTAGTAAGTACAACTATGCATGAGAATTAGGGGGGAAAATACACTATTGAAGAAATAATCAAGTAAAAAGTTGTTGCAATTTATTTATCTGCATTACTATTACAATATGTAGAACATTATTGTATTTAATATATCTGTATAATTGGTATTTTAGAAACTGCGAGTCACTCTTGATTAGGTATATATATATATATATATAAATATGTAAAATTAAAGTATTTAAAAGTATTAAAAACGTGTTTTTTAAGTACATCAATATCAAACTTTTTATAAGTACTAGCTAATTTTTGGGAAAGAAAAAAAATCAATTCTTATATGAAAAGTTAATCTATTCTTTGCAAAAAGTAGGGGTTTTATTTTATGATTCAGTCCTTTGTTAAAGATTTTTGTTCGGAATTTTGCAGATATATTGATTTGTTTAGAAGTAATATCTGATTCTCATGAATTATGAATTCGCAAATAATGCTATCGAAGGAGAATTGGGGAAGTAGAAAGCAAGTCAAAAAGTTTGAAAGGCAGTGCGTTCCTTATCATTAAAGAACACTTAAACTGTACAATACCTGACATATAATACGTTCTTACAAGGAATTTCTACATACGTCCAATATTCTTAGAATCAAGAACCGAATCTACAAAATAGAATATAAATTGTATTGAATAAAAACTTTCACAAAACACCACATCTGGTACTGAGACCCATTTTTGAAAGTCTGGATCCTGTCTCAGTATCTACACTTCAATAGTCTTTGTCTAGATACAATATATTTAATTTTTGAAAAAGAGAGATTATTTCTACATATTTCACAAATTTTGACTGGACTCAAAATAAATAGTTTGTAAGTAAGAAATAGTTAGAGCAGTTAGCCCATGGCAACAAAAGTGGGGGAAAAAATATGTAATGATAATGTATGAAAAATGATTTCTCCTCCTAATTGAATAGTCTTTGAATCACCTTTCAATGTATTATTGTGTTGTTATTGTTGTTAAACACCAAGAGCAAAGGAAATGGATTGAACATTTTCTTCATTACAGAAAAGAAAAACACTTTGTTCTAGCTTTGTATGGATGTCGGTTAAAATGATCTTCTATAGACGGCATAGTAGTCTAACTTTTTTGCACTATTGAGTATATCTTTTTTTCTTCTTTTTAAATGGTAAGTTATGTATGTTCAAACATTAAAATATGTTGTTGTTTTCTTAGAATCCATGTTTGTATAATATATTCTATGTTGCACATACATGAGTACCCCTTTTAGTAATGATTAAGCTTAAATAGAGCTAAAAATCTAATGAGAAGAGTAGTTTGAGGCTATGCAATATACATACATACAACTATGCATGTATCCTCATCATCATATTCTTTGCAATCACTTTAACGATAATGTCTACATATGCTCAAATAACAGTCAAGACGTCAACACATTGACTCAAAGCTGACTCTTTTTGTTTGTTTTTATTCTATGTATTTTTAGGTTAAATATTATTCATACAACCATTTATAATGACTCTCATTCCGAATATTTCACATCCTTGAAAGGAAAGTAGAATTTGTAAATATATATTTCTATTCCTTTTTAATAGTTTTTTTTGTTTTAGTTGTTTTTTTGCCAGTTCAACAACTGTAAAAGAAAGTGAAAAAGAAGAAAAAACACGTAAATAAAATAAATGTACTATATTATTTTAAATTACTTTAAATAAAGAAGTATAATTTTATAGACATTGATATTAATGCAAGACTCCTTAGTAAAAGGATAGAAATGGATAAAAAAAAAGGTACGTAATTGAGTATTTAATGGTACATAGAAGAGAGTAGTTCATCATTTCCTCCCCCCCCCCCCTCTTATGATAAGTTCCTCTATATTCTATTTTGGTATGTACGTATATGATCAGCCCCCAAAGGTCCATGCAATAGTAATTTGTGCTAGCAGATTGAATACAAAAAATGCAAAAGCATTTTAAGCTCTACTACTATGGGAAAAGAATATGAGGAATCAAAAAATATTTTACTTAATCATCAAAATTCATTTCATCCCCCCCTCAAAATTAGCCCCCCCCCCCCCCAACCCCTATACAATGTACATGTGCCAACGTTTTTATTTCCCAATCTTCAAAACAGTTACGACAAACAGTTATTAAGTCAATAATTACATAATAATAACTGTGAGTTTAGATATGCTATTAAATTAAAAATTGAATGGTTGTTTTTTTTTTGAGTATTAGGTTATGTTTCTCAAGAAATAAATCATGGATTCTCAAAATTTTAAAAGAATACACTCTCGAATACTCATTGTAACTTTTTTGATTGGCAACAACATTTCTCTAAATGGCATTTTAGTCTTTCTTTTTCAGATATTTTAAAAAAAACGAAAAATTCGATTTTAGCTGTTCACAAAAGGATGCGTTTCTTCATCATTAATGAACATTTTCACGTGAAATTTGGCACAAATGTCAAACATAGTAGTGTTAACTTAAAAATAATAAAAACAGTTATTTTTATCGGAATCCCCCTCAAGAAATTAATTAAAATGCCCTTGCATTTTTTGTTTATAAGTATAAGTTGCAGGGATTGAAGTTAAGGGTATCATTTTTGACTTTAGAGTAAAGTTATGTACTTATTGATAAGTATCAATTTTGTGGCACATTAAATTACTGCAGTGCTCATAGTTTCAATACTCGTATGCATAAACTATATTTATATGTAAATAGATCAAAATGAATTGATGCCATCAATATAGTTTTGATATTTAAGAAAGGAAAGTATTGTTATAATAATTATTTTTAAAAAGTATTTTATGAGATGTTTAAATTCCTACCATACACAATATATTAACAGACTGTCGTTTACTTGAGACTGTTTAACTTAAGTACAAACATATATAAGGTTGCTGTTTTTTTGTTGTATAGAATGGAGTTGTATTTCCTTTCAATTAGGTATATACAACACAAATTATACTTAAATCTAATTTTGTATTAAATCCCACTTTACTCCAGACTTTGAGGGGTTGAGAATATTAGAAAGAACTCTGGATGATTTGAGAAATAAAAAATTATTATGGAATAATTGAACTTTTATTTTTCATAGAAGGACTTCTTGTTTTTTTTTTGTCATTTTGTCCTTTGATATTCATATTGCCTTGGTTTGGGTCTGTAATCAAAACTTTGACAATTGATGTGGTTCTCAAAATCAATTTTGGTCTAAAAACCAATTTTTGAAGGTCTTAGCTTATACTTTAGAAAGTCTACATAGGTCTCGTTGATAAGGACAAGACCAATGCAATTATAAAAATTATAAAGTTTCCTTGTAAAACAAATACAACATTTATCTTGGTCTTGATCCCTCAAAGACTTGGCCTTTTTTGTGATCCCTGATAAAGGAAAAAACCAAGTTGATATAATGGCCATCCAAAACTTTTCAATCGACATTGAGAACTACATCAATATGTTAGAATCGTGTCCTTTGTAGTTACTAGAAGTTCCAATATTTTGTTTGCAGAATAATTAAATTTAATTTTACCTCAAATTGTTGACATAATTTTTATGTCAACATCAATATTGTCCAAATTGAATTGGCCATGAGACAACTTTTCTCTTCACTAGGAGGCACTGAGGAAAGCAGCTATTATGCTTTATAACAAACTATACTATCTACATTAATTACCTTTCTACTTTGAATTAAAACAATGTGAATTCAGAGAAAATATAATTATGTACTTCAAAAGCAACATCTTTCGGTAGAAAAAAAAAGTCTTTTGGACAAATAAATCTCTCGAAAATAAGAGCACTTGTTCAGTCACTTTCTTTTATAGCTAGACTCTCTCTGTGTACAAGAGACATCTTCCTCCTTTGAAAATGATAAATCAACTCCACATACTTTTCTTAATAAGCAAATGAAAAACCCAGGTGTTATTTAAATGCATTGCCGAAGAAAACCCTTTAAAAAAGTTATTGTTTTAACCTTAACATTACATTTTGTCTTCAGATTAAAATTACTGTATCAATTTGTATAAAGATTTAATATAAAAACTATAATTTTAAACATTAAACATCGACAACTTTTCAGCCTAATTAGGCACTCATGCCTATTAATTAAAGTCATAAAGTACATATCTATTCATAGTATGTTTCTATTGTTGACATTCATATCTTTATGTTAACATACATATTTATGTATAAATATGTATAGAAGGATATTTTCGTATTAATAATATTCTGGTCATTCTGTCAAAAAAAAAGTATACAAAACAATATAGAAACTTTACCATAATATATATTAAATATATATATTTTCTTTGTTTGTATATACCATTAGTTATGTATAAATATGTTTGTGTGTAGAAATATATCATTCAAAAATGTCCATTAAAAGAGAGGAAGGCCATTCTCTTAGGTATTGCTTTTTCTTGTTATATATTTCTTACATTGTCCTACTCCTTCTACATACATAGTGTTTAATTCAATCGTCAAAAAAATATTCAATGCATTTAAAAAGTAAATATACTTCAAATATGATTTTACTAAACATTTTACAAATCAATTATTTAAGAGATTTTGATTTAAAAGCATAAAAGAGAACAATAAGTATTATTTTTTGTTTAATATCAAAAGATATATTATTTTTCACATATTTTCATAATAAAAGCATGCCTCTATACCGAAAAAGATGATCAGATAAGACATGGTGTATTTGAAATCTAAACTCAAAAATAATATTTCATAATTAATTGATAAATCTACCCAGAGGATCGACCACAGTCTGTACATCGTAGGATAGGGAATAATTGAGCAAATTTGATGAAAAAGATTTTTTGGAAGTATGCCTAAAAAATCCAGAAAAGGAGCTGCACTTTCCTTCGATGTCATTGGATGATACTCAAATTGAATGAACTACTATAAACCCAGGTTCTATTTAAGAATCCTACAATCTGTCAATCTCGAAAGTTCAATTTCCTGAAGCATTTCTTGAGCAGATTTTGGTGTTTATTTCGATGAATCCGAGTCTGGAACTTTACTCTTTTTGAACACGTTCCCCATTACGAACTAATTAAATATTTGTCCTTAATGATCTTTCCTTATTTATTTGAATATAATAGCACCAATGAAGGTGATTTTAGTTTTTATTCGACACTCTTACTAGGCCTAGTGCCAATTTAAAAAAAAAATTAATTTAATGATGTTTGCGGGCCCAGGACATACAAATGCTTTTTCTTATATTTCGATGATGGACAATTCTTGGAATAAAAAGCGTTTGAACTTACTTTTTTTTACCGAAGACTAAACACTCGGAACGTATCAATACAAATGTATATACAAGACATTAATTCGTATCAAATTTCAAAATATCCGTGTTAAAGAGAACAAAAAATATATGTACAATCGTACATCAGTGCTGGGTCATGATCCGTTACTTAGAATAAAAACAAGTAGATATTTAATTATCTGAACTCAAAGCTTTCCTTCAGTACTCATCTATAAATTACATTTTTAGCTATTGGGCTCATCACGTTATAAGATCTTAAACAGAGAGGAAAGGGAAAGAGAAGTAAAATAATGTAGATATGTTATCTAATTAATCACTTGTATTGTTATTAGTTCAAAAATATATTACAAATAAATGGTAGATTATACAGACATATGAAGTGCTTCGGTAGCTACATTCTCTCCCCCCCCCCCCTCTCTCCATTTATTTTATTTCTGTATTTATATTTGATTAACGCTAAGATAACCTTCAAGAAGTGGAGTTGAAACTCAGAGGAATTAATTAATTAATTTCTTGGATATTTGTTTTAACCTCATATAATCGTATGCCCTATGGAGTAAGTTCTCAATGGTTAATAAACTATAATTACCAAAAGTTAAATATAATAAGCTTTAAGTTAATCAAATTTGTTCATATTATCAAGTAACATAAAAATGGGTTTTTCCCCCTCTTTTTTTTTTTTTTTTTTGAACAGGGCTAGACCCAAAAAGTTTTAATACAGGATCCAAAATTCATTATAATAAATAAAAAACGTTTTTGAACCATATTAAACTCAATATTGCACCATTGAAATTTTTTTTTCTTTTTAAAATTAAAAATATTTAGAATTCGTGCAATCAGAACTTCTTTGACATCTTTAATTATATAAACACTACATTTTTTAATTTTTATCACTACTACTACTTTTTTCATATTACTGTAGCTACAGTACGCAACAAAATTTGTAATTTAAAAATGGTTTTAGAAGCGGTTTTTTTTACTATTAATAAAAATTTTATACATTTATCAAATCTTTTCATTTTACAAAATAGATTAATATCAAATATAAAGTTAAAGGGCAAATAACAATTACTTAACAAAGACATTGTTAATGACTGATAATAGTTATTTGTCATCAGGGATTCTTTAATCTGAGATTGAATGGAAAAAAATCGGATATCAATACAGTTCAACAGAAGTATACCTTTATAAAAAAACCCGTTGATTACTTGTCATTTAATCTTTTCTAACATATTATCTGGGGATCCTTAAAAAATCCCAGTATTTTTTTTACAAAGTGTGTATATTTCCATGTTTATCGTGTGTTTTTCTTATCTTGAACGGTTTTTTATGCGTTTTCTAGAATATTAATTACTTTGGCTATCGAGGTGTGGTTCAAAATAAATACTCTGAGATGAATTTTAATCTACCCTGGATATTGAATTTTTTTTTAAAAAAGAAGTAATAATAATACAGATAAAATTTCTTACTAAATTAAAATCAATTTAATTTGTCACAAATTTTTGATTGACTTATCAAATTTTACTTGAACTTTTTTGCTCAAATTAAAGATTAGTTTCATATTTTAAAAAGTATCAACCTATTTATTTAACTATAAAGACATAGAAATATCAAATTCAAGGCTAGAGTTAAAATGTTTATGTTATGTCAATATTCATAAAATATTTCGTGGAATACCAAGTTGAAACATACTCAAATTCTTCATTAAAACAAATAATTTGATTGCTTTTCATAATATTTTATTATTGAAAAAACTTTTTATAAATGTTCATGTTTCCACGTTTGGATTTGAGGGAGAAGTGAGGTAGAGTTGACACTGAGCTGACAAATTTTGAATGAATTACATAATGTGTAATAGTATCAAAGTATAGTCTCTCAAAAATATTCTTGTTTTCCCAAATATATCACCAAAATATGAAACATGTTTTGTTTTTTCTTCTATATGAAACACATTTTTCAGAGAAGTTTATATATATATATATATACGTAACATTTTCTGACATTGTCAGAAACTAAATATATTTTTGGTCTATGTAACCTTTTCACAAAAATAAAAAAAAGTAGAATTATTCTGCCATTGTTTACCATTTTTATGAGGTTTTACATAGAAACCAACAAAATACCATTGAAAATACCTAGAATGAAGTAGGTTTTTTTTTAACATTTTTCTTTTTAGAAAAGAAAAATTAATTTTGAATGAATGTTCAATAATTTACTTAGAATTAACAACACATAACATATATAATGACAATAATTTTCCAAATATTTTAACATACTTAATCTTTAGTTCTAATTTATAAAAGTCTATAAGAAACATCGTAGTAAAAACTGTATGTCAACATTTATAATAATGATTTTTGCTGATAAACTGACAGACCCTGAGTAAAGACTAAAGTTATCAAATTACTTATTTTTATGTTTTTAAATAGTTATTCCTTATGCAATACATGATTTATGTATTATTCGAATTAAATCAGTGTTTTTGATTTATACAATATGCATATATATATATATATATATATAATTTGAATCTTTTTATTAGACGTATATTAAAAATATAATTCATTTATTAATCGATGGATAAGAAGAAATAAATTTGGGAACCACGAGAAATGTAAAAAATATGAAACAAAATTATCAACTTTACAACATAAGGCCGATAGTAAGTACAATTGCATAGTTTATTAATTGTAAATCAAACATTATTTTTGGTATTCCACCATATTTTTTATATATTTCTAAATCAAAGTTTAACACATGTAAATAGTTAAAACTTAAATGTATTGTCAAAAAATATCATTAAATCTATTATGAATTTGATGAAACAAGGATATTATGTGATCCAATCGTTCAATTCTTGTATAACATTCGGGCTTTTAACGTTTCACACTTAAAAAAGCAAAATATATTTTTTTAAAAGGAAAATTTATTTAATTTGACAAAATTTTAGTTGGTTGTGTATAAATTTGATATATTCAATCATCTCCAAGGAACTCAGTACAAAGTGAAAAGTGCGTCAACATGGTCCTTCCTGTCTTTCTTACTTACTAAATTTCAAGCTAGAATAAGTATCAGCAATATCTAATTATTTTTTACCATAATATATATTTGTTGTCAAAAAGCCGGGATTTTTATTTGTTCTTTTTGTTTAGTTCGATTAGGCGGCCATGAATTTTATCCTTATCAATGAACTCTAACAGTTGTTTGCCAGTTCGAGCTAAAAAACTATCAATGTTCTTGAGTTTGCTGATATAATGAGGGAACTTGTAAAATGTCATAAAAGCTTGAGTTATTTTTTTACAGGCAACTGAATGTACTGATGGATTTTAATCTCAAAAGGAGCCAGCCATGATTCACATAGTTCTCATACCTTGACCTTTTGAGTGCATGTGGAAATTAAAGTTATATTCAAACATCAGAGTGATTCTTTGTGGGTTGATTGGTTAGTAAACACCCCCCATACAATCAAAAATCAGGCAGTTATTGATTAAAATCAAATAAATTAAGCTAAAAAGAAAGGTTATCCATGTTCAGTCATAGTATATAAGAATCTGACTTATAATATAACACATATAAGATATCAGACTTTTATTTCTTTTTTCTATTTCTTTTATCCTAGTACCCAGGATATTTGAACACATTTTACTCACAAATATAACCTAACAAAAAGTTCAAATGAGGGTAGTATCACTATTATATGCATAGTTCTATGTTAGTTAGTACACATTTTAAAGCAAATATTTTTACAATATTTATTAGAAAAAAATAAAAATAATTTCAATTAGACACAGGTGTGCTCAAATCATTTTATGGAGTTATAGAATCTATAATTTTTGCAATATATTTAAAAAGCAATAGAGTATTTTCATTAACGTCACAGATTGTATAATAAAGTCAATGTGACGCCATATTGGAGACATATTTGGATTCGTAAATGATATTTATTCAGAGTCTGAAATATATCATCATTAATTTGAGTCTAAAAATTAAAGGAGCTCTGTTGAGATAGGAGTTTACTCCATCATGGATCCTTAGGAAACAATTTATACCACCATCGATGCTCTCATAATCAGTGTGTATTGTCAATCATTATTGAGTATGAGTCAATTATTTAATAGTCGTACATCATTAAGGATAGCTTCCTATAACTTTGTCTGTAGAAAATCGTACTGACGTAAAAACACAGTACAAAGAGATTGATATAATTACTAATGAGTAAGTTTGCAAAAAATCTTAAAGAAATTGTATCTAATGGTTTTGAAGTAGAATCTTTTTTTCTCCTATATCTGAGAAAGTTATTTTTCTTCTTACAATAAAATTGGGCTATTTATTATGCTTCTAATGAATATGCCTGATTTTCAAAATGTTGGCATTGAGATAAAGTGCTCTAAAATGTTTTTGGTCATTTAAAAATATCCATCATTTTACTTTGAATGTCTTTCTTATCTAACAATTTTTTTTGTCTAAATTAAACTTATTAAAGAATTTAATAGAATAAATGTGTAATTTTTTTTATGTTTTTTAATGGTATTTGGTTAGTTATAAAATTTATGAACCATAAAAAAATATGCCAAAAAAAAAAAAAAAAAAAATTAAAGGACGTTTAATCAAAAGGATTTATTTAATTTTCAGCTATAACCAATTGGGGGTATAAATTTTTTTTATTGTTGGAAAATAAACTTTTTTGTGCTTTGGGTAATAAAAAAAAAATATCAAACTGTCCATATATATATATATATATATATATTCATAAGATAGTTTTAAATTGGTTAAAGCAATAGTTTATAATTGACTGTCAAGATTAAAGAGAATCATACTGTACAGTGTATATTACTTGAAATTTAGTTAGAAGTCATTTAATTAGAATTATTGTCTTTACAAACTATCAGACCCTTACTTTTAAAACTTTGTTTTTTAACATTTGAATAGCTTAATATTGCAAATATTTCATTTTTTTTTCCTATTGCAGTCTTTTCTTAAAAGTAAATACTTTTTGATAAGTATCAATACTACAACATACTCTGCCACTCACCTTACATAGAGACTGTAGCACGGCAATTTTTAACATTTCATTCACTTTGCTTTCACAAACTTTCACTTATGACTTCATAAAGGAAAAATATCAAAAAACGATCTATATGTGTTATTAGCAATAGCAGGGTAAATAGAGAGAATTTGGACCTATTGATATGGTTTATAAATAGTCTGAATTAAAGTAATATTCTTCAAATTATAATTATCTTGGCATTTCTATTCATAAATTACGCTTAAAGAACCTAATACATCCAGATTGCCATTAAGGAATAAGAAAGACCATATCAGAGACAAATATGGCAATGAACAAAATATGTGACACGCCAACAATCACAACAACAAAAAGAAAGCAATTTGAACAAAAAACCAAGAATATTAGAATTTTTGAATTCATTTTATACCTTCATAAATAGTCCATTCACATATATATTTCCGTCAGTTATATAGCTTTATATTCAAACTGAGTTAACCTATGTGATATTGAGATATACAGGAATGTTTTCTATAGTTTTGAGCTTTTTTTTTTTGATTTATGAGACTCAATTTGGCTCAATGAGAATCATTCTCCACATTTCATTTCCTTTTATTGTGGGTAAGAAGGAAGGGTAGATATTACTTTGCAATTTTCTGCGTCGTCATACAGTGAGTTTGAATCATTTTTTAATAGAAAGGATGTTGATAAGGGAAGTTTATTTAGTTAGACTTTAATAAATATGTTGTTGGTATCAAATGGTAATACTTACTATTATTCGTGTTACAAAATATCAATGACTCATTTTTGACGTTGAACACAAACTCTTTTAACATTCTTTTGAGTTGATGGGTCATAATTTACTCATCAGAGTAAAAAAAAAAAAAAAATAACCCAGTCATTAAAAATTACATACAACATGTACAACAAACAACGAAATACTTTCATGATGTACACACACACAAAAAAAAAACATTTGTGGACTTATAAACCTACGTACATATGCTTATATATGTGGAAAAATATATACATGTATGTATCTTTAATTTACATTTTTCAACTGGTCATTATCCTGGTCAAAAAAAAAAATTATATGCTACATACACGTATGAAGCAATGATAATAATAAAAAAAACTATATTTATTTATATTAAATGCAATATTATTTTTTTTCACTAAACATTTTATATTTATATATAGATACATATATGGTACATAGAAGTACCATTAAACATTAAAACTACCTTACTTGTCAAAATTGACTATTCGTCTACCTTCTGCTGCTCGACAACACACACCACACGTAAAAAATCCGCACTATGTATTATAAGTTAATAATTTTTTTTCTGTTTGTTTCATCTAAATGAAGCACAATTACATAATAAGCCATTTGTAGAATGGTTTCTAGGTTAAAAACCGGGAGGTTTATGCAAATAATAACCATTAATGGTAATTGATTAAATCTATGTACATAATTGCAGTAATAGTCGTTTATTACACGGTTTTGTTTTATTGTTAAATCTTAAAATTAATTAGTACGAAGGGAGGGGGGAGATCGTTCTAGTTTGAGAACAAAAACCATAGTAAACAATGCACTTGAATAAATTTAATGGTAGGATTTTTTTTTAAATACATTTTATTATATTTTATATTTGCTAATTTTTTAGAATATTGAATCATAAAAAAAAAATATTTATTAATGTTATCTACTTATTACATATAAATTTGTTGTAGTAAGCAAATTTATTTATATAAATATTATGAGTGTATTAGAACAGCTATCAAATACATTCTGGAAACAAAATATTAATTGAAAACTTAAATTCTCAATTGATTGAAAATATATAAATTATTTTTAATTAGAAGCATTTTTGATAGAGTATTTTAACATTTAATCATTACTTTTTTTTTATCTCAATCCTTTATGCCCAATTGTCCCTGAAGAAGTTAAAGACTATTGTTTATTATCTAATATTTTTTAATTTCTCTTAAGTGTTTCTTAGTACAAAAATCATTACTCAAAATATACGAATTTGTGGTCATTTGTTGTTACTTCATAAATGAGCAAAGTGGTTCCTAAATATGAATAGCTCGTTATAAATGATTTAAATTATATTTATTTTTGACACATTTTTTTTTTAGTTTGGTTTAAAGAAATTTTTGCACTATTGCGTACAAATGTAAATTATTATCTTGAAGTTTCAAAAGGAAGCATTTAGATTTTGTAATGAGTTGATCCTTATCTGTGAAATGAAGTCCTTATTTCTTAAACTATTATAAACACTGATATATATTTATATATTCAGCCTTGTTCTGTTTGTAAGAAAGGTTGTACCTACCTTGTACCTTGATATTTTCTATAACTATAAATGAAATATTGAAAATTGAACTTGAAAACGTGCTATCTGAACATAAATACAGGTTGATTTTTTTAGAATTGACATCTCACTGTAAATGTTTAATTTTTTAAAGACACTTTTACATATGAAGATTATCATTATTTTTGAGTTTGACTATCCTTTTTAATTAGACTCTTCACTAAATTTTGTAAATCTTTTAACAATATATAATAATGAATCGGTTAACTATTGATGTGACATTACTTTAATTCATAGTTATTTATCGAATCGCAAAAGGAAATTGGCCAGATTTTAATAGGACCTCATAATTTTTTTGTCAGATGACCCATAGTTTTTTTTCAAATTAAATATGAAAAAGAAAATTATACTGGGTGCCCACTGGGCACATCGAATAAAACCCAGGTGTGTCCTTAAACAACGTGTTAAAAATATGCAGATACACTGTAATTCCAGGCCTACATACATTGAAATAATTCTACATTTCAAGTCTGTTGTGTTGTGTTAACCCATCTTAAAATGAGGAAACTCTTTTCATTATTTCATGCTAACAATAAAACTGAATTCTTCAACGTTTATATATAACAAACATGATATGCAAAAAACCGTTTTGAGCCAAGGTTAGTTATTTTTGTTAGTTAATTATGTTGTTTGTTCATTATTAAATAATATTATCAAAAGTGAAAGCAAATCATGTAAATAAAGCAATTTACATGATTGTAATGTTCAATGAATTTGTTAGTTAATTTAAACTGATTCTCACAAACACATACTTTGTATTTTGAGCTCCCATAATTATTACATGGACAAATGTTATTAATTCATTATTGAAACTGTTATCTTTATACTACATACATATATATATATATATATATATATAAGTTGCAATATTTTAAATTTACTTATGTCACGTTGAATTTAATTAATTAATAAAAGGAGAGGAGTAAATTGAAAAATTTACTTAATGTTTTGGAAAATATATATTATATATAATAATAAAGATTTATTACAAAGTTGCACATACATATTATGCGAAAAGAAAGGAATTTATAATAACAATAATAAGAGTACCTAGAAGATAAAGTAAAAAAACAAACAAAAAAAAACAACTTTTTAATATGATATTAAAGCATTTAGAATGTTGAGCTTCATTTTTTATCAGCACAGCTTTCTTTTTTGTTTTCTAAATATGCAAAACTAACACTTTATTATTATGGTATTAGTTATGATGAAAAAAAGAAAAAAAAAATATTTGCAAAATGTTCATATAATCAGTTTAAGACAATATGGTGAAATAATTATTATATACATAGATTGATGGATATGTGTAGAGCAGTAAATCTTAAGCGTTTACTTGCGTGTGAAAATGTTACTAATTGCCAATATGAAAAACTTTTTTTTTACATTACAAAGCTGTTATCATTATTCCTTACTTCTTGAGGAGAGGACATGTAATAGTTACCATATATTATAACGTTATATAATATACTGTATACACCTTAATAATGAATCAATAAAACTGCTACTCGAGATAACTTAAAATCCTTGATATAATATTTTTTGATTTATGTAGTTTAATAGAAAGCACATTTTAACTGCTAAAGTAGTTATCCTCCCATATATTCATGAAATTGTCTTTAGAGTTGTAGAAAAAAGAGGGAGTCCCGGCGTGTAAAGAAACAGGAAAAATATTATTTGGGCGAGTTCTACATACACAGTGTCGGTTATACATTTCACATATCAATCTCACACTTCATGTATCTTCAGATTGTCTTCAAACTAAACATATAAAGTCACAACAAAATGATATATGCTCATATCTTGCATAAAAATTGGGCTAAAATTGCAGACAAAAAGGCCAAAAATGCAAATAAATCCATTAAAATTCTGTTAAAAAAAATACCATTGAAGATACACTTTTTGTTTCAAGCAGACCCTTGCTCCACTAAACAATCATCTGGTACCTCAGTTGATCCTCTGTTTCTCTTGGGGAGGTCCTTGAAGATTTTGAAGGCTTTTCCACAGCTCACGGATGTCATAAGAGTGTAATTGAAGCTCCTCCTTCAAGCCAGGTACATTCACCCCAGAGAGCACTAAGCCAATCTTATTAATCTTCTCATAGGCTGGGTTCTTCTTGAGGATTTCATTCAGCTTGTCGGTAAACTTATTTTCTGAATAATGGACGAGGCCCGAATAAAAGACAGTCTTTCCTCGAACTGGGTGATACAGCCCCTCATGATCATGAAGTAGGTTTTGATCAAGATGAAGTCTTGGATCATAGATCAAAAAATGAAAATAATGCAATTAAGGCCTCAAAAAGAAAATAAATCTAATTTACAATATTTGCACATCACTAATCATAACTAGGGGTGAGGGGTTTGATGAGGTGTAATAAGCATATCCGCAAATTCTATCTGGTACTTTTGCATTTTATTAGTTGATTGTTATTTGACAATATTAAATAATACTTAATAACTGATAGAAACTTAGAGGACTGAGCCGAATTTGAATTATCACATATCCATGCAAAGAGACACACTTTCTTTAGTATCATTTCAATTTCCAAGTAAGTGTGACAACCGCACCAGAGATGATGTTATTAAACTATGATAAATTTGAGAGTCAGCATATGTATATGCTAACATAGATCACTTTAGGGAGTAGGCATTACTGATGAAGTCTGAATTTTTAGAATGAGGAATGGTGATAATTAATTAAAGGACAAATATTTTGAAGGATACCCACATATACTTCTTCATTTTTTTTTAAATTTTCTCTTGCAGGGATTTTGACCTTTTAACATAAATAGCTATGGTCATATGGGAATGTCGGGGGTGGGGGGTAAGGAAAATATTAGCTGCTCATCTATTTTCTAAAATATCTTCGTTTAGATAGATTCCTTACATAAAAACTTTACCATACTTAGCTCTAACATTTTGGAAATGAGTCTTCTACTATCCGGATCAAAATATAGAGAGTCATAATTCAAACATTGCCCCAAGGTTATGGTCAAAAATTTATGTTGACACATTGAAATTAATGCATGAAAATGAGTCATGAGGAATGAAATTAAGTTTTAGTTTATTGATTATTTGTTATTATAAAGGAGATGTACAAAAAAAAATAAAAAAATACTCCAATTTCCATAAAGCTTACAATGCCCACACAAAAAATCTTTTGATTTCCATGATTTATGATCAAATTTAGTAACTTTTTTTTTCAGCAATTTTTTCTTATAAAATAAAACAATTACATTAATAATATCAAAAGTTTTATTTTGTGTTTTTTTTTTGCTTTATTTCTAATGTAATTAAAGTCGGGGCTCAATTGTTATGTCTGATATATCAATGTGCATTTGTTTAAATGTAGCAATATTATTTAGGTAGAATCAACATAGGGGGGGGGTTTCTGACTTTCTTTTCTTTGTCTTCTTTTTTTACTATGACAGGGTGAAAATAAAATGTTTTCCATACAAATACTCAATGTTTGAAGAATTTGCTTTCAATTAATATTTTTTGGTTAATGCTTACATGAACATCACACATTTTAGTCAATGCTCAAATAAGTATATATATTTAAAATTATCTAGAATAATACTTAAGTTAGGAAAGAAGGGGTCAAAATATAATATATATAATTAATGTTAGGTAGGGAAATTTTAAAGGTTATATAGAAAGGAAATCAAATGACTAAGGATAACTTGTTTCAATAAATCTAATTGATATTCGTGAAAATAATTATCAAAGTATTGAAAAAATAAGAAAAAAAAGGAAAGAATGGTTCCTTTTTCTTGTTCATTTGAATAAAGATCTGTATTTACTCAAAACTCATAGATTATTTTCATGACCTCTGTAATTAGAATTAAAGTTTCAACATTCTCTAAAAAGTTATTGTGGCAACTTTTTCGCGATAGTTGGTACTCTTTTTTTATACGACAAATCAAATTGTATGTATATACATATGTAAGCTGCAGTAATACAAAATTTAGACCGCGTACCTGTTCAACACTAGAACTATCAGAGTCGTCATTATGACAATTTTTTAGATTTTCGGTTCAATTACTTTTTTCTACTAAAATTTAATGTTGTTGTCGATTTTAAACATTTTCTAAATCATTTATTCATCACTTTTAATTTATCATACTTTATTAGAAAATTCAAAAAACCATTGGATGCTTCTCACTAAATATATTTTAAACCACCAAAAATCATGATTTAAACAGTAATGAATATTACTTTTGTTATAGTATTTAGCATTGCTATGTCTTTTTTTGTATTATTAAGAATTAAGGCATTTCAGTTAAAAAGAAAAAAAATGAAACACAATCATAAACATAGCATGTGTTCTTACAGTAATTATATTATATTATATAGACCAATTACTTTAACAAAATCTATATTTATATAGTATTGAAAGTGATATCAAAGCGTGTTAAAAGTAATAAGAACAGAAATATCCATTGAAAACTTAATAACAATTCAAACATGAAATTGAATCTCCATTTCAGCAGAATAAATATCAAATTGATAGACGTCAAAATGAAAGACTATATATATTAGTTCAAATGAATTTAAAAAAAAAAAATCTGTTGTTAAAGTGTTGACTTTTCTTTTGCATCATACAACTCCAACGTAGTTTTCCTAGCTTAGCACAATTAATTTGAATTATCCATGCAGCATTTTCAAATCCATGGGATACGAAATAATTTGCAACATATTTTTATACTTTGGTCAGTCATTTAAGCACTTTTTTAAAGGAAAAGTATGCAATGAAATAACATTTCCTTCATCAGAGGACTCCTTCTTACCCAAACATGATAATATGTGTCATATTTACAAACCAAGAATCTCTACAGGGTTGAGACTATGTAGAGTTTCATTTCTTTGTAAGATGCCCTCAGCCCACGAGCTAGGAGCCCCCTACTTATATATGTTGATGTATTTATGTTTATATTTTTATTTTCCAATGCTAAATATGTATAAAGTTAATCGAAATACTAAGAGTTATATATAAAAAAAAAAGAAAACACACAAATATAATATATAGAGAGTCTGCAATAAAATAATTGTTCCTTATTTTTCCCTTCAGCAACTTTTTTTATGAATATATATATATATAGAAGCATTTATGTATATTCATTACATAGTATACTGCGGGTTAAGACTCAAATATCAAACAGTTTTCTTATTTATTTATGAATATTTATTTAAGTTGTTAAAACATTTTGCTTAAAGAAGATACTAACCTTCATATTGTTATGTATATATACATATATATATATATAAATATAAAACTATTGTTAAAATTTCAATTGCATGAAATTCATGTATAGACATAAAAACAAAAAAAAAAGACAAAAAAACATCAACATAGAACTTGACACATAATACCTTTCTTTGTTTATAATAGAGACAAACCTTTTTATTTTGTTTTTTGATAAAGGTAGTAAGGTATTTTTCAAAATAAATAGAAAAAATACTAGACACGTGCATTATTTTTTGTTGTTTCTATTAAAATATATATATAAAATATATGTATAAAACAAACACGAATGAGATATTTCTTACTTGACATTGATCAAGAATAAAAGGCAAATTCACAATGATATGCAGACAACCATAAGTGTAAATACTCAAATATATATAAAAGTAGGTTTATATATCATTTAACAAAAAATAAAATATTTATTAAAAAAAAAAAGAAGCAATTTATAATATTATGTGCATACTCTATTTTGTATGTACAAACCAATACTCTTATAAGGGCAAATTTAAGCCAAAAACCATGATGATGAAATATTTTAGAATAGATATATATCAAAAATATGATACATATCTATTAATAAGCTCAAATTCAATGGGAATCCAATGAAGGGAAAAAAAAAAAAATTTAAAAAAAAAATGCGCGTTATACACGGTACATTTATTTATATTTTTCCCTTTTCTTTCTTCTTCCTTTATATTTTGCTAAAAGCACATTTTAAACATTGTTTATTCAATTAAAAAAAGTATCAATTTAATAAATATTTTATATATCAAAGGTGTATTTCTAATTTTTTAAGATGAAAATTACGTGTTGACAGGGTGTTGTTCATAATGCATGAGACATAATAAAAACAAAAATTATTGCATTAATCAACAGTTTGTAATAAAATGACCAACTTGTACAGAACATACATGTATATTAAATAAGTAATTTTAACAAGCTCGAATGGCCCAATGCTTGAACTACCTAAACAAATAGACAGACATTACCATTGTCACTTAAAAAATGATTTTCTTGTCCACCTTTTTTTTGTAGCTAATTGATACTAATAATTTTATTATTTTATTTTTATTACTGTTTACAATATACCAACAATAATTAATTAGGAGCTTAGGTTCATTCATGAGTTTTTCTGTAGTTAAGTTATAATCAAATTCATTTATATTAAATGTAAGACTTTTATATAATCATTTGGAGTTGTTTTGTGCCCTGCTTTTGCTGTATATAATTGATGAACTCGATCAAAATTTTGTAAAATTATAAAATGATTTCAAAAGTCTCAGGAGCCTTTTTGTATGAGTCAGAAAAAGTTTATATTATTTAATACTTTATAATATATTAATATTTTAAAACTGGCGTGTGCCACATTCTTGAAATAAGAAGCTTTGAGATTTAATAATCTCAATAACACAAAGAAGATCATTTGACATGCCAGCATAAATACACTATGTAGGCTAGAATGAAAAAAGAAGATTCTGTTGAAAAAAAGATTTATTTTTTTCCCGAACGACTTTTACTTTACAAGAAACGATCATAGAATTTGTTCTGAGTCATTAAATATTCCCTAATATTAAAAAAAATTTACATTGTTATTAAGTTGTAATTAACATGACTGCTATGTATTTGAGTTTTTAATAAGGTTTTTCATGTAAAAAAAATTTTTTCAAACTTTTTATCTAATTTTATATATTTAAGGTTATCCATCTCTCAATGGAATCATCTAAACTCTTTCTTTTACATCAAGAACCATGTGTTACTACTGAATAGCTAGGTAATTTTTTAAACTTAGGTTTTAAATTAATTAGTTTATTTCGACTAACACTAAATTAATAAAAAAAAATTGTAGATAATATTTAAAAAGCAGAATTTAATTGATCTCGTTGGATAAAAAAAAGAGCTTTTTTTATAAAACTTGCTTTCATGATAAAATGCCAAATTGTGTTAGTAAAAAAATATTGATATATGACATAGTTATCTTCCTTAGATCTTTTAACTGTACCTTCAAGAAGAAATGAGAGAAAAAGAGGTCAAAGTTTTATTATTTAGTTAGTTAATTACGTCAATCACTTCAACCCTTGGATTTTTATTAATCAAATTTGGAGGATATTGTATGAACTCAACATACCAAGGCAAGAGCTGACAATAAAATAATGGATGCACGTGCCTCCTATGGATAAACCACATGTATGTACAATCTATAGCTTTTGTGTATGAAACCTATATTCTCTCATCAAATACATCACTTTTTGAAGTTTTACATATGTTTATAGGGCGTTTGAAACCTACACTTGATCTAAAAATGAGATTATATTTTGTTTTTGATTAGTGCAATAAGGAAGGACTTCCTTATTGCACTAATATATACATATATATATTAATAACGGATGCTGATTAGTATCCGTTATTGAAGTATGTATTATCATTTATAATACGTTAATGAGTTTCAACTTTAATATTGATGTAGGGCTTATGATATTAATTCAATATAGAAAATTTGATTTGTCATTATTGAATAACATTCACTGCTAATAAGCAAGTCTACAACATTCAAAGCTTATTCAATTTTTTAATTTTTTTTTCAAAGACAATATTTCTCCGTCCCTTCCATCCAACAATAATAATAATAATTAAAAAAACAACTCTCATAGTGACAAATGAATTTTTGTATAATTTATTTATTTATGTATTGTTGATTCAAATACGGAATAGAAGTGGAAGACGATGATTAAAGAAATTTAATACTTAAATATATAAATATATATAAAGTTTTTTTGAGAGAGAGAGTTTTCATTGAATACAAATTAAGCTATTATATGGTAAAAGTTTTTTTTTCTGTGTGGAAGGGGAAAAAAAGCACAATGGAAAAGAAAGTAAGGAACGAAAATAGAAAACATGCCTTTTTGAAATAAAAGAAATATAAATAAATATAAAATGCTAGCTCAGATATTTTTATAACTTTCGATACAGGTTATTGTAATTCCAATGGGATAATTTGATGGTAAAGTACCTGTAGTTCTTGTACACATCTTTGTATTGTTGTATGTATGATTACTCTAAATTACATGCGTAGAAGTTGTTCATAGAGTTCCTTGTATGTACATATATCAATTTATAAATATGGATGAATGGGAATAAACTTGAAACTTTGAGTCAATCAAGGAAATATCTCTTTGACTATTTATTGAGTCAATGGATTTGTCAGTGGAATTGTTTACTCAGACAAAATACCTTCCTGATATAAAAATATTTTTATTTTAAAAACGTAGTTTTTTCCCATCGGTTTCGTAGTGTAGTGGTTATCACGTCTGCTTTACACGCAGAAGGTCCCCGGTTCGAGCCCGGGCGGAACCATTAATTTTAGTTTTTTTGGGGTCTTTTTTATAATGGATAAATTAAGTTTATTATCTGCATCTGCTTATAACCAAATTAAAGAGCCAAATATTTATTGTGTAACGTATGAGACTGAGTCATATAAATTGAACAAAGAAACAGTTATTATATTTTATTTTTCTATTACTTACATAGATGTAATGCAGTTTAGTTGCGTAGGAATAGTATAAGAAAAATATATATTGTTTGTTGTTTGTTTTTCATTCATAATGCTCCACAATTTTCTATAATGTATGTACATTCTAAATCTACTAGAATCAATAAACTTTATGTTACTGTAATTATTTTTTGTGTGCCTTAATGCGTAGAAATATCTTATAGAATATGTGTGAATGGATATCATGCTATAAATTACTTTGAGTGCTTATATCCTTAAATTCTTAGTATTGAAAATAATTTTCTTTTCTTTAACAAGTTTCGACACTTTTATTTTTGTTATGATCAGATCTGTAGAACTTTATGGTTTTTCATTGTTGAACACTTCAGTTTAAGTCATCAATATTAAGTTAGTTCTATTCAAAATATTCATATATAAATAATTACAGTAGTGCATACGTTAATTGTAAACTATAACTTAGAGATGAACCTTCAATAGAGTGCCTTTTTGTGGGAAAAATATATTTTGTATAAATTAAACACTGGGAGATATTTATATACAAGTAAGGTAATGTTTTGGTTAGTTTTTGGACGAAATTTCCTTCACTACGAGACATTTTTACCTCTAGATAGTATTTTTGAGGTACATACAATACCTTATTAAGTTCAATATGGGAATGAGCAAGTTCAATATGGGAATAAGCAAGTTCAAGTTCAATGTATTTTTCCCAAATTGAACTTGCTTATTCCTATAATGAATTTGCTTATTCCCATATTGAACTTGAAAAGGACCAATGCTTATTCTTTTTTCAAGATTCACTTTGCTTTAATTGAATGAACCATTTGAGTTCATAGAGGTTCTATTGTTAGTTAAAGAGTAATTCATTAGAAAACATCATTGCCCTCTAGTGAGCACAAAGTAATATCGATGCCAACCAAATTTGGAGAAAAAATGACAATTTCATTGTTGTTTTGCAAATTTGCTTTTAATGGCATGGGTATCAATTGTTTGTTCGAGTAGAAAAAGTTTTTGGGGCCCTGAACATGAATATAAAATATGGATTCTATGCTCTCAAGATTTAGAAAGTTAAAAATTGTATATATTTTATTATCTAAAAACTACTTTGAATTTGGTGTAAGAAAAAAATAAAGCGAAGTTAAATTTACAGTGACTCAACTGCATTGTCACTGGTTGCTTATTTATAAGTGAAGAAAAAAATTGACGAAAATATTTGTTTTAATGTTTAATGACCATTTTTATATATAATCTTTTAGAAAAGCAAACTCGATATAACACAAGGAGTCAATAATGACTCAGCAGAAAAATCTACAAGATCCCTCAAGCATACAAATTCCTAGTTGTAGGTCTTATTTCAAACAATATGAAAATAATGTTACAAATTAGAACCTACCTTTTAATGTCCAAAATATGTTTCCACTGAGAGATGGTATAGTTAAAAGTTTAGCCTAAGGAAAAAAGAAACAAAATTAAAATTAAAAAAATAAATGATTATTTTTTTAAAAATATATTTCATTGACACACACAAAACAAATTTCAACTGAGAAAAATATTAAATTAATATGTGTTTTCTTATTTTTTCATTAATAAATTATACAAATATTTTGCTATTGACTAATTAAATTAATTTGATTAATTGTGCATTTTTAATCACTTTTACAGTCAAGAAAAAAAACATGTGATATTTTTGCTCAGCCTTTTATATTCAATCATTTAATGATGATAAAAACACCATAATTCAAATACAATTTAAAAGTTTTTAATATAAATACATAATAACACAACTAACGTCATACTAAAGTACGTATTTTTTTTTATTTCTTTGCATCTGTTAATTCAATTGAGTGACATAATCTTATGAAGTCATGAATTGATTTATAAATTTGTTCAAAATCCTTTTAAATAGATATTGAATTTACATAAAGTAACAACATACTTAATAATATGTAATTTTTAGTATTAATAGTATGAAGCTTCATCAAAGTGGAAGAAAAAATATTTTTTATTAAATAAAAAAAAAAACATTCCAATCAAAATTGTTGAAGATGTTCTATTGTGAGATCACATAGCTACAAAAATAGAACCCTTTTCGAACATAAAAAACGCTATATCCACATAGTTTAAAATTGTTTAAAAGAATGATAACACTCGTCAACAGTGTCCGATAAGAATCCTTAACTAAAGATTTCTCAAACACCGTCGGACAGTCGAATTTTTTTGTACAGATTTGAAATCAGCGTGCAAAATTGAGTAACTTTTAATAAACTTATACCCCTTAAGATTTTTCAAAGTTCAAATTTATTGATCTGTGTAATTATTGAAAAAAAAAGTCAAAGAATTTGGTCAACTTGTGTTCGAGATGTTGCATAAAAATTATTTTTTTGTAATAATTTTCTTAGTTTTTGATTGTTTTTTTGTTTGTTTTTTGTAACAATCTATAATTTAAATTATAGTCCCTTCATCTAACACTTGACTTAATTTATTAAAATTCAATGCACAATGGTAAATACTTGAGAACATATGTTACAAAGAGACTGGTTGCAACAATTATTGTAGTTGTTCACGTACTGTTAATTGCTTCCTTTTTATTTTGTTGTTAAACTTCATTAAAATATTATATGATGATAGTCAGGACAGGGCCTTGAAGCTAATTGAGAATGAAGAAGAAGGGCAAGTGCATTGTATTGAAGTGCATTTATTTGACTCATAAAATTATGATAATTAATCAGTGACCTATGTATAATATAAATTCTATTAAAATTATAAATTGAAAATTTATTTACTTATTATGTTTATTCAACACGTTGAAAAGTAAAGGTTTTTTTAAACAATACTCTTAATTTATTTCTCAAGCTCAATATTGCAATTGACGATTATTGCAACATTTGACGGATTGCATTCAATGGTATTTGCGGATAAATTACTGAGTTACAAAGTCTTGATACAAATTTAAACAACAAAAAACATATGTAAGTATGTTGTGCTCAATTTTGGCACGTACAAGTCAAACCAATTTCCAGTAATTGAGCAAAAATCAAAAAGATTACACCTCTTCCCGGTCTGCCCTACATAGTTTCGCAACTTTTCAAATTACTACTTGACTGTGAGTATATTGTTCAATTTAGCAGAAGAAGAAAAATTTTTTTTTTCATAAATTCTTATTGGAACTTTCTAGCAATTTTAGATAAAAAATTTTCTACAAAGAGATGTTATGATATTTTCTTCCTTATTTTTGCATCGATTTTTTCCAGCAGAATGCTGATTAGAGTAGCTCTAGGTTATGGGACATATACTACGAATATTTGTATATCATAACTACTAAGCCCCTTAAATATTGTTAAATATCGGTGTGATATACCTAAGAACATCTTTAACCATTTTGATTGATGTATTTTCACTATCAAACAAAAATTTGATTAGAGCTCTTCCTACTAATAATAATACTTATCCAACATAAATCCTTTCACATATTTTAATAAAAAATACATTTGAATGACTCATAGGAATGGATTTTTGTCTCAAAGTCATTCCGTGTATATGTAGTACTTAATATCCCTTGAATCAGTCTTCAATATTTATAAATAGGAATATTAAAACCTGATTTGATACTTTGAACATTTGTTTGTATACATACATCATCTTATATGTAGATCAATATTTTTTTTATTAATATGCATTTATGCAAAAAATGCATTGATATTATGTAAACAGGATTTCCCCTCCTCCCCCCTATAATATGAGTAAATAAATAGTTTTCAAAAATAATACATATTTTATATGTAAAAATTAAATTAATAATATTAGAGATATATCTACGTATATTTACTAAATATATTTATCTATCTACATACTTATTTATGTATTTGTATATGCATGAAATCATTCCTACAGGTCTTAGCACGGCGTGTCACGAGCCGTCGTTTCAATGCTAATTTCATTAGGAATTTAATAATTAGAATTCGTGGGAACAGCAAAGTAGCCTCCCAGAATCTTGTTTGAGACGTCGTTTAACTTCACCCATACTCATGTTATTAGACAGTATCAAATTCGGCCGTCTAAGCCTTTAAATCCATTTAAATCCATTCATATCATAGTTATTCCTATATAAAGAGGAGTAGAAATGTTTGATATATACATATATTGTAATTGAATAAATCAGGTCAGGAGTGAATGGGTAATGTTTATCTAGCCAATGGTGATGCTATTTTTTTGCAAAAACATTTTATCTAAAGTCACTGTATATATGTTATAATGCAAGAAACGAGGGGGTATTATCATAATAAGATTAGCAATGACTTGTATACATCTATGTATGTCCTCATATTAAATAATCAATTTTGACCAGGAATCATAGTGAGAGAAATTACTTTATTAAATGCTAATAGAAGAACTTTTGTATGTTGAATAAAAAAAAATATTAGCTCCTCCTATATGTTTTCATTTGTTGCAAGTATTTGACAAAAAAACAAAGGAACAAAAATTTTGCATCATATCAAACTACACGTCTCTTTTGAATGGTGACAAGGAAGTTGCTATAATCAGGATTCATTGTAAAGAATTGGGAAATTGCTGATATAAAAATGTATACGTTTCTAATATATCCGGATATTGAAGCATGCAAAGTTCAGACTGATTGCTTTCCCCTTTTGTCCATTTAGCCCGGAATTGTAATCCATTTATGTTTGTAAGTGTCATCTAAATCAAATAATTTCATTGAAGAACTTGATAATTTAAAGCATTTGAGATAGAAGAAATTACAAATTGAACGCCAAAAAAAAGTTAACCCTTCAAAACTAAGTCTTTGTGGTCAGTTTTGAGGATAGGAAAGACCTCAAATCAAATATTGGCAAAAGTTGCTTCAAATCTTTCTAGTTTTTTTCTTTTTTTTCTATATATAAATGATGTTTCTTTTAATAAAAGATACATTGAATGATCTCTTTGGGCTTATAAGTATCTACAAAGCAGCATTCATAAGATTCATAACTACATACACCACTCTTTCATTCTGAATTTAACTGCCAATTTTGGTTCATGTGGAAAATAAATAAAAATTTATATCATTATTTAAATATTGTAAAAAAAAATTGGCAAACATTAATTTATCAAGTTATAAAATATAGAGTCAGGTATTATTTACTGGCAAAATTTCAGACTGATCGGTTTGCTCCTTCTCCCGTTTACCCCGAAAAACAAAAATAATGATACATTCATACATGGTTTTATATTAACAAGGAGATGAAATAGAGAAGAATTGATTCGACTTGCTTGGCAGAAATTCACAGAGCTCTAAATGCCCGTAATCCTTTTTTTTTATTTTTATTTCTAAGGAGTGGTAATAAATCATATTTTGGTACCTAAATGAGAAGCATTGAGACACTATGTTTGTTTTTTTCTTTGTGTCAATGTGTTGTTGCTCACGAGTATTGACATGATTTATAGTTTACTTTTTTCTAGCAACACGAAAATACAATAAAAGAATTGATAAGAACATAAATATGTACATAGTCTAAAAATTTGCCATTTAGACCCTTGGAGAGTTCAAAAGTCAATTACATTATTGAATGGGAATATTTAAAAACCTATAAGCCCAAAGGGGAGGTAAATTTGACCCCTTAGAAACTATGTAGTGTGATGTTTACATACATTAAACTTTAGTATAAAATGTTAGAAAAAATTTTGTTTCATCAATCTTTGGAACTTAGATGTAGTGATTAAAGGAAAAGTTAGCACATGACCGAGTCATTGACACTTTTTGATTTTTCTCATTAGGGTAGAAAAGTAATTAATCAAGAAATGTGTTGATAAATCAAATACATTTACTTTAATTTTTCCTCAATTAAAGCTGATAAATAAATGTATTAAATTATGTTGGTTTTCAGGGTAGAAATTCTGGATATAAAGAGTATGGATTTAAAAAAAAAAACCTTATATTCATGTTTGTCTTATTTTAAAAAAAAAAACAAGTAAAATAGCAACAAAAATTGGACTTCATAAGTATGTATTAAATCTATATTTTGTGTTTAATTGATATATGTGACGTTATAATGAACACTATACATATTATAACTTTAAATCTATAAAATATTTAACTATAAGTAATAATAACAGAGGTCAACAAATTTGAAATGTCAAAAATAAGAAAAATAAAAGTTATTCAGCATTGCATGCTGATTTCGAATCCGTAATCTGTGCTCATGTAATATTCAAGGAGTTATTTAAGTACAAACGCTTTAGCCGACTCTGGACCTACTCCCGCCTCCTACGCCCCTAGAAGTCCCTTTAATCCAAAACAAATACAAGAAATGGAATTTGCATTAAATATGTACACTAGCAGATCATCTTTTTTTTAATATACAAAATGAGTAGTTTCCTTCTAGGCTCAAATTGAAGTTGAAGTTGGAAAATGGGCCAAATTAGCTCAAAAAGTAAAGTCCAATTTCTGCAAAACCGTCGGACTCTCGATTTTTTTTCAACAGATTTGAAATCAACGTTCAAAACTGATCAAAAACAACTTGAACAAAAATGAATTAGTGTGTATAAATAAAAAAAACAACATTTATATACTACAACGGCTCAGAATTCAAAAATCTTGATTTAAATTCAACATTCAACAAAAAATTGAATTTATTTCTATTATTTGTATGGGCCCTTGATGTCAAATATGAGTCATACTTTTTATTTTTCTTCATTTAGCAATATTCACATTGTTTTAACTGAATTAACAAGGTAGCATTCTTAGTTTTGCAAGGTATTCACGGAACCTTTTTGCACTCCCTAGTGTTGAAAAAGTTTTAGCTAATTAAATTTGGACAAAAATGGATCACGTTTATTCCCTTTATTTTATTGCTTTGAGTAGCTCTCGTTTGTTACATTTTCTCAAGTACAAAATGACTGTCTTTTTGCTCAAAAGCATTCTATGTACAAATAATTTTAAAAAAATAGTCTACTTTTTTGCAATATTTTACACATAGATACACGTGCATACATTCGAATATATATATATATATATGTAAGTAGACCCTTATTTCTTTTCGTCTACGACCATTAGGGTACAACGATTGAACCTACACTTGACATTTACAAGAGTTATGTGACACTTTTTTAATTCTCTTTAGAGTGAATTTACTTCAGAGTCCTTATTTGTACATTTATTTATATGATTGTATATATATACATACATACATACATATAAAATAATTACTGTTGAATAGTTCACGCCTCGTTGCTAAATTTATACACTACTATTTAACACTCTATAGGAATTTGTGAAATTAAACAACGAACGCTCTACGCCTATTTATTATGCTTCATCACCTTTATATGGGTATGTACACATGTACACAGAGTCCGTCTACATATTCTTTACCCTATGTATGTAAGTAATTGAACATAAAAACATTGTATTTTGATCTTAAAAAGTATACTTTCAACACATTTAAAACTTATAAGAACAGTATTTATTAAGGAAAGTTTTAATCACGTAGCTTTAGTTTCCGTTTTAACAACAAGACAAGGACTTTGAAGGTCCAAGACAAGGAAAAGTTGACATCTGGATGAGATCAAAGTATTCAAAAATGGGTCATGGCAACTATTTACTTCACTTGTGCATAACAATATAAGACAAAGAGTAACATTTTTATTCCGCTGTGTTCAGATGTTTTAACTTTTTAGTGAAATTGATGTAATGATTTTCAAAATTAAAATAATAATTTCTCAAGTTTCAGAGCAGTTATATAAATTTTATTTTTAAATGCATGTTTCTATGCCTAAATATAGAAACACTGAAAATATCTTTTTTTTTTTAAATATTATCCTTTAACTACAAATATTTAAAAAAAATATATTTTTTTTGTTGGTCGTTAATTTTTTTACTCATTCCCCGTTAAGAGTTGTAAAACAACAATGAATTGTGATCAAGTTTTTCAAAAATGGGTCATGGCAACAATTTACTTCACTTGTGCATAACAATATAACGCAAAGAGTAATACTTTTATAAAACTAAATTTTTAGTGAAATTGATGTAACGATTTTCAAAAATAAAATAATAATTTGTCAAGTTTCAGAACAACTAAATTTTAAAAAAAATGCATGTTTCTAAGCTTAAATATACTCGTAGAAACACTACAAATATACTTTTTTAAATTGCTTCCTTTCACAACAAATATTTTTAAGAAATATATAATATATTTTTGTCGATTGTTAATTTTTCTACTCATTCCTTATTTAGAGTTGTGAACACCAATGAATTGCTGATTTCAAATTAGATAACGTGAAGCTGTAAACAATTCCTCATTATTATTTAAATGCAGAATAATATCCAATAGTTATATAAACTGATGTAATATACCAACTACAAACTGATTTCGGTCCTTTTTTTCCCTTTTTTCTAAAAAAAAAGTAAGATTGAGAAAATCATAGACTAAAAGTCACTCTCTGATTCTTTTTCCAAAATTCAATTCAACACAGAACATTTTGTAAAAGTTGTATGATGATAGAGAGAGTGGATGCAAAAGTACAGTTATTCGTATAAGCAGATCAAAAATAGTTTTTTCTACAATGAAGGGTAACGAGGAAGGATTTAATGAAATATACTTTTGTTTATTCAAATGTTTCACTTTGGCAAATACCTGCCTATTATGTAATTGTTAAAACTGATAAACCACATGGCTTCAACGGTGAGTCACAACAATACGTATTGCCTGGGTATTTAGTTGAGGAAAACATTCAATGAAACAAAATTCAGTTGTTCTGTGACTCTAAAGACTAATTTCTACCAACCATAGATACTTAAGTCTATAAATTTAATTCTTCTAAAATCATCTAAAAACCATAAACTTTCTACATTTGAATCCTCGAAATAAGACTTTCTTCCTTCATTAAAAAAAAAAAAGAGCTAGTAAGCTTTGAAATGTTTATCTGCAGAAATTTTTTGAAAAATCAAAATTGTATTTCATGTGTCAAGTTTTTCAGATAACTTTTCTTCTTAAAAGATTTCTCATGTAGATCAAACTATGGCGAGATTCTCAAATTACTATGTATATCAAGTTCCAACAAAAATATAGTTCCACGTTTAACCCTTTCAAACCACTCGTAAGGAGTCAGAAAGTATTTTTAACTGGAAGTTATGTTTTTTGAGGTCAGAATTACATTCATACTTAAAAATACATGGTGTATAAGTACTTTTTTCGTATTTATTATATCCTTAAGGAGATTTACTCTTTATTCTTATATTCTACTTGACAACAAATTTTGAAAAATCTTAAATTAAAAATATATATCATACAGTTATGTACATTTTACAGGTAATATTTTACCAATGCAATTTCTATTGATATATTAATAAAATAACTCCCTTCACACCCAGAGGCACACTTGAGACCCAAAGAATTTAGGCTTGAATAATGTCTAGTGTATTCGTTAGAACTAAAAGATATTTTAAACTTATAATTCTTTAAGTACATATTAACAAATAACTTCCTTGAAAAACTATAAAATTATTTTGGTTTAAACATGATTTTTTTTCCATGTGATAAAATAGTAACTATCAGTACCTTGAAAAATATTCAAATCAATTTTTTTTACGACTAACTATGGAATATGAATAATAACTTGACATTTTAGCTATCAAACAAAAAAAAGAAAACAAAAATCGGTTGACAATGGAGCGCATTAGCGCATTTTGAATTCGTAGAATACCGGTGTCCTCTGGGTTCAAAAGGGTTAAATAGGAGTCTTTTCTTCCAAAGGTGTGCCATAGGAACTCTATCCCTAAGGTCATCCCTTTATACGTTCATACCCGTACATAATATAATTTTTTATTAGATATAATATATATATAAAATATAAGAACCAAAATAAAAATGTAGACATTGAAGATGTAAAGCACAAAAGCTCTCATTATTATGATTATTTTAATAAAAATAAAATCCTGTCAAAAACATGCTTTTGAAAAATGTATTAAAAAATTGGTAATAAATCCATGTACAGTATGTATGTATGAAGGAGAAAAAAATTATTTATTTTTCAATATATATTCATATACACTCCCTAAGTAAATATTATATATGTATCCGGTGTAGAAATGATGCAATAATCATTACTTTACTATGAATGAGAAGTAATGATGGCATGATCCAAATATATAGAGTCTGTCTTTCTTTTTGGTATACACGAATATATATGGACATATATTTGCATAAAAAAAAACAATAGAAAAAAAAATTACAATTCAACTCCGAATAGAGCTACACTAAAAACTTTGGATATCTAAGTAATGAGGCAGTTTTGGTTATAAAAACTAACAAATTATGTTAAATTATGAACTGAGCATTGCAATTATTTAATAAAAAGTTTCCCTGTTATAAAAGTTTTATACAATAGCTTTGTGGTTTCAAGAGCCTACAAATTTGCCTTTTTTGAAGATTTAAAAATGAAACTGAAAACATGAAAATAAGTTAATTTTATGTATTGTATGTATAGAATTGAATATACGTTTAAAAACTATTCATGTCATAGAAATATGAATATCAATGTTAAAGTTCTTATATTAGACTGTGTTTGATTACTAGGAGAACTCATTTGAACAGGCATTTCTTATATCAAATGGAGATCAAATTTTAAATATTATTTACTCTTCACAATTTCTGGTGATTTGTATCTAAAAATAATATTGAGTGAATCGGGGTTTTTGGGGATGTATCTTTTGCAACCAGAAAGAAATGATATATTTGACAATGAATCAGATATATAATACAAAGTATATTAACAATTCTTAAATAAGTAAGAAGTTGAGTCTGTCTTTCTGTAGCGCATCAATAATCCCTGAACTGAGACAGGTTTTCAATTAATACTTCAAAAATAATTAATAAATAAAAAATTAAAGCCAAGAAGTTGAACGAATTGGAGATGTTTGATTAAAGAATTCAACTCAAAAACTAGATAATGTATTTAAACCCTTAAATGTCTTCTATTTTTTTGTTCCTCATTTTTTTTTTTTTAGTTATCAAGGGATTTTGTCTCACTACCAATATTATTCCATTTTCTTAGGGTCAAACAAGTTATTACACAAAATATCATCAAAGATGTTCAACTTATAAACTACATGTCTTGTTGAAATTTAGAGTGAAAAGTGCTCTTTGATCAAATTGCTAATTCATTTTTTTAAAAATTATGCTTACAAAGTATTAGAAGTAAACTCCTGTAAACGATTATTTTCATGTATGAAAAGCATACAAACCCGGAAAAAATATACATACATTGAGTAATGTTTATTTAACTAACATTTTAAAATAAAGGGTAGTAACATACAAATAGACATTTAAAATATCATACGCAAATATACGTATGAAAAGTAATGCCAACGATCCTCTTAATTTAATTCTGTGTAAGTTTTATTTGACTCGGTAATAAATTATTTTGCATATTTCTTCATTGTTAAAAATTACAATTACTTTAAAATTGAACTTTTTAAAGCTTTATATCTTCATATAAGTATCCTTGTGGTCTGGTGAATATATTCAAATTTGTAGCACTGGGGAACATGGGAGGTACCGCTTGGGCTTTCAAACTTGAATAAAATTTATAAAAGTTATACTTTCAAAAGCATTGCTTCTGACTTTTCTAGTTTTATACTAATTCGTGACTAAATATGTTCCAAGTCATTTTTCACTTCAGAGGCAATCAGAAAATTAAGAATATGATGACAAATGAATATTAAGTAAAAATGTGGAACGTTTTTCCATCATATAAACTATGAATTTCTTTTTGACTAGAATGCGTGTAAGGGCTCAAAGTGAAGTGTTGCTTTTCTACATTTTCCACTATAAAAAAGGCAAAAACTTCAGTTGAACACAAAAGACTAAAACAGTAGTCACATTTTTGAAATCAATAAAGACCTTTACTTTAATTTTGTTCAATATTTTTTTAATTTTTTGATTGTTTTAGAGGTAAAAAACAACTTTGAACACTCTGAGTCAATAATTACTATAAACTCAGAATACTCAAAAACTACACCTTTGAGAAAAAAATTATTATCTGTTTTGGATTTTGCTCTTAATTATAAATCCTATTCAGATCTCATCGTTCATGTAACAATCTTTCACCTTGCAATTATTAACTAGTGTCATTTGATCTATACTGAAAACAGACAGGGATAGTCTAGAGCTTGTTAAACAAAAACTATAAAGTAACAATGTCTTCTAGTAGGCTCCATACACTCAATGAAGACGCACTGAAATACAGGTTTTTGTATCAAGGGTCAAACAAACATTTTCTGGTTAATACATACATAGATACTTTGTACCTCGACCTATTTTTCTCCTCAAAAAAAGTTAAATGAATTTAAACTTATTTATTTATATATTAATTTATTGTATTTGGTATACTAAATAATAATAATACATAACTTCTAATCTATATTTTGAAGGAAAAATAAAAGTTTGAAAAAGTTGCAAAGAACAAGTCAATTTATTACCCTTGATGTGTTTCTAACTTTTGAGGTTTATAGATGTTCATAAATATACATATATATATTTACATATTTAAAAACATATATCCGTATTAAACAACAAGCAAGAATCTTCATCTTTTCTTAGGAATATGAGAACCTATTCGGTTCATTTTTATTTAAATATATCTATTGAATATATATATATTTCAACATAATATTTCTGTTAAAAAGTTGTATGTAAAATTAATTTTGTTAATTAAATTATACTTAAAGTCTAGGACTTGGACCATCAGGAAAACATTAAAATCTATTTTAAAGAGTGGAAAAGTTTTTATCCGCATTATTAAAAAACAAAACCAGATTAACTATAGTATTAACTATATTACAATAAAAAAGACAAAAATACTATAAAAACCAAGATTAAATTTTTATTAAAGGTATTACAGAAAATCTTGAATCTAAAAATCTTATAAAAACCGACAAAAGTTAAAGATAAAGAATGAATGAAAGGATGGGATAATGACACAAAAATACTAGCTGAGAGCATTATAAATCAAAAACTTTGCGAAGCACTGAATTTCACCATACTCCAGGACTTTTGAAAGTATGACTACGACATCCATCCTCACACAAGCACCATCACAATTTTAACATTTTTTTTTTGCTTCGTTTTTCGTTGGGATTTTGTTATAAATATTATAAAAAAAGTTTTCCTACGGTTTTTGTTCTGATTACATTTGATGAACGCGTTATATTGTCTACTTAAGTCAATCAATGTGTAGACTCATCAAAGTAGTGTTTATGTCTACAACTTTTTTTCTAATTTGTCGCCCTTCCTCCGAGTTGTTTGAAAATTGCTCTCACGTGTAGTTCTTCTTCTACAATAAATTAAATTTCTAAAGAACCATATTTGTAATTCTAAAACGGTTTATTCAATGGTATATTCATAAAATACAAATGATAAACGTTTCTGAACGAAAAGAAAAGATGTTTGTAAACCAGGAACAAAGTAGAAATTAAAATATGCAAAGTGAATGGGAATCATAAATTCTTAGTTATGTTCTCTGAATCATAATCAAATTTATTCAGTATTTTTTCGAATAAATGCTCTTTGAACTTAACGAGAATTGACCAATTTGTACAGCCTAGTTGGTATTGGATATAAGGGGTCAGTTAAATAAACAAAAATACCCAATATTTTTACCTAACATACTGTAAATAGAGTTTTTTATGGGAGTATACATCGATATAGTTTTCGAAAGTCAGGTTTCTAAAAAAAATTTTTTTTGTGATTTTTAAATTTATTTAAATCAAAATATAACTTTCTCTTGAATATTTTATATATATATACAATTACTAACATATGTATATTAGATCCTTGCTAAACAATGTGCTGAAGACATTTTCGCCAAAGGACATTTCCCCCATATATATTGTCTGTATAAAAATATATGCATATTTTAATAGAATTTAAAATGATATTGTGATGATTATGGTTTGATTTTTATTCTTTTAAATGTATTTATTAATTAAAAAGGAATATATTCTTTTTCTTGTTATATAAGTGAATTAATCAGTGTTCTTATGTGAAGTAAATATACTAATTATTTATGACACAGTAACAAGTAGTTAGTTATGTATCCACGTGGTTTGAATCCTGTTGCTACGTAAGTAATTTTGTGGATAGGTGGGAGAAAAAGTATTTCTTGAGCAGGGGTTTTCATTGTCTTATTTAGACTCCAGACAGGGATCCTGATCAGCAAATAGTTGCTCTTATTTTTGGAACCAAAATGCATATGTTCACACATATAGTATATAAACAATATATTCGTTACAAACAAGACTCTTGAGTTTTGACATTTTAATACTATTACAGTATATATAAGAACCTAGGTATAATGTATTTTTGGAAAGTGAATGAAATTGGATCAAAGATAAGGAAATACTTTGATGTTGAATACAATTCTGATAGGAGTTGGTAGTGGTTAGTAGTCTTTAAGGAAATAAATAATTCAGTGGATTTCCCGTCCATATATGGCAAAATAAGATCACCGATAAACCCACCCTTACAGTATTTAGAGCTTATTTGTTAGCATCTCCAAAACGCTGTTGTTATGTTGGGAGTGCATATACAGAAATAGGAGGCTAGGAGGAGCGTTTGGTGCAATCATGGTGAGGAACATGATGATCCTGTCCATGTAATATCAATTGCTTCAATATGTAATTAAAGGGCTATACCCGCAGTGTTTTTGTGAAAAATGTCTTAAATAATAACCATTTTATTTATAAATATAATTATTCATTTTTCAAAACTTTGTTAACGCAACTACAAAGTTAATTAAAGAGAACTGGAAGCTTTATATTGATTTGATGTTTCTAATAGTTTATAAATAAAACAAAAATTAATTATACAAAGTCATAATAATTTTTTGGTTAAATTTAAATGCTACTCCTGATACAGGGATCCCAGGGGTCGTTGTATGATTTTTCTAACAGTGTACATATATAGAGTTATTTTTAACTCCTTAAACAATAACACAGGTCAAGAAATTCGAACATTAAAAAATCCCTAAGGGGTAAAAGTATAATAAAGTTATTCAGTTTTGCACACTAATTTCAAATCTGTAAAAAAAATTTTCGAGAGTCTAACCGTCTTCGAGAAATTGGATCCTACTATTTTAGCTTTTTTGGTCCATTTTCTAACTTCAACTTCAATTTAAGCTTAGAAGGATACTACTCATTTTGTGCATTAAAAAATGATGATTCGTTAATGTATTGTATGCAAATTTCATTTCGAGTATTTTTGTTTTGTTTTTTTAGAACTACTTAATTCTAAGGATTCAGAAGGATTTCAGCTGGTTTCTTAATAGACTATTGCAAAAAAAAAAAAATATTTGTCAATGTCAATACAATACTTTTTATAAATATATATATTTATATAAAAGCCAAGTATTGAGTTTCGATATAATACAGTATAATTTAATAGAAATAGTTTTTGCTAGTGCGGTTAATAGATGCTTTTATCTAAGTAATATGTATTTGTATGAAATATATATAAGAACAACAATGCAGTTACCTTTTAAGTATATTATAACTTTGTATACCTATTTTTTTTTTTTTTTTTGATATATAACAAGTAACAAAACATCATTTATAAAAAAAATATTCATCCTAATTATAGATATACATGAAATTATTTAGTTTTTGTTTATGAAACTTGTATGAATAATTCAACATGACACTACCTCAAAATAAATTCCACATCTGTGTCAAAAAACAAAATAACAGTTGATGTTCTCCCTTGATATAAACAACATTTACCAATAAGGTAAGTTTAAAAAATGACGAAAGTTAAGTACCTACATAAATAACTTGTGGTTATTTTAAATGCTTATTAACAAAAAATGGAGGCAATGAATCATAAATAATGATGATCAGAGCACATTTGCAAATACTGTGTTGCCAAAAAAAAAAAAAAATGTTATGGTTTTTTACTTTATTTATGCCCTTCAAAAAAATTGAACGAATATTACTTAATTTAGGACCAAATGGACTAAAAAACTGTTAAATATGTGTACATTTAGAGTAGATTTTTTTCATATTTAAAAAAGGAGTATACATCATTTGGTCATAAATTATAAAGAAAATTATAGTTGTAAAAAATCTGAAACCTTTTATAAAGGACATCTTCAAAGAAAATTGGGATAATTTTTTTTTTCTTCAGGATTGGATGTTCTTAGAATTCATCAACAAATAGTAAATTTAATACATGTAGATATGAAAGATGACAGAAGTGAGAATTTGAGTCCGTTTAGAATAATAAAAGTGATGATTTAATATCATTGACTTTGAACATGTGGATATTTGTAACAAATATTCGTTTTCAATATTTAGAAAAATAAGCTACAAATTGTTAGCATGTTTATGGGAAGTTACATGTTTTATAGACTACTTCAGATATAAATAGGTAATTTGTAGTCAGTATCAGTACATATATTGTGCAGTATAAGAGTAACAACAGTAGCACACGTAGCCACAAAAACATATTCTTATTTCCTTGACAAAGTTATTTTTAGAGTCGTTACAACATATTTGAAAAATAAGCAGCTTTTATTATTTGGCATACGGCAAATCATATCTGAAATGAGATTTGACTTGCTACATATTATATAAGTAAAATTTAATCATAACTTAAATAAGTTTTTTTCTCTAATTTTGATTAGGTAGTTTTGGTGACCTTTAAATAAAATTCAGAAGTAAAATTACTCGGAATAACTTATAAATTGATACCTTTTCTGGAATAATGTTAAAAAACGTTTCCCTTGATTTGTTTTTTTGTGTTGAGGGTCAACATTTTTTGAAGCACTATGTGTAAAATATTTATTTATTTTCAATAGTGAAATAAAAAAGTTTTTATAAAAAAGCTATCAAAAAATATATACCTCAAGCAGTCTTATAAAATATTTGTTTTGTTTTTTTCTTCTTATAAAATAAAATTTCAGATAAATTATAAAATAATGATATGAGGGAAACTGTAATTACGATAAACAAACGGGCTTTTAATCCTTTTTTTTCTCTCTCTCTCTCTCTCTACCACTTATTTTGTTTTTTAAAGCTTGTATTTAAATGATAAAAAGATTTATTATTACTTTTAATATAATCCTTGAATTAGTTCTCAAATTATACATATAATATTGAACATAAATCAAGTTATTACTATTCTCAAATACATATTATATTCAAAAAATACTTTAAAGAGTCACAAGATTTATGTAGTTTGATAGTTTTTATGTTTAATTTTCATTATAAAGTCTCCTTCTTTTTTTGAATACAAATCACAATTTAAAATGATTCTTGTAAATGTCTTAATGTTGTATGTATGTATATAATTAATATTTAGATGTAAAAATAATTATAATTTGTAAAGTGAGTGTCTGAAAAGTGAGAGTTTAAGTTTTGTTTCTGTACCTTTTTTAGAATGTCTTTATCTACATTTATAAAAAATTTAACAATCTCTCATTGTAACGATTCCTGTAATAACGTAATGAATATTAATAACTTCTTATTCACTCTAGTATCTTCGAATGAAATCTTACAGATATTATTTTTGTAGGTACTCCGGATCAGAATCTCCCCCACCCCCCACTTAAAATTAAGTTACAAATACGATAAATACACAATGTAAGCGTTGATTTTTTCTTCAATCATGACCAAGACTGTTGATCCCTTCAAGTGAAATTTACAAGACCTGTAAAGTATTATACTATTTATAAATAGAAACGAATTATATATATTAGAAGAATATAAACGTACCATATAATTATTTTAAGAAATGTTATTCTCTGTGATTAAGTCACAGGAAGTGTACAGACCTATTACCTATGTAACACTTTTGACACTAACAAAAAAACAATGGAAAACATTCAACTTTTTACCCCTTAATAATATTTCTCTTTGTTAATTTTCTAATGAAGGTCATATTTATGCGAAACTCTCTTATAGGAGTCCACATATGTACATTATTCTCTTAAGTACTACAAAAACTCAAATAGATAATATATGTACATACATATTGTCTATTAAAAGTAATAAGGATTTAATTTCCTAATGGTTTGAATTAAATGAATTTTTTTTTACTGGTACATAATATTCAAAAGAACTACCGAGGTATCAATGAACAAAATTACTAGTTATATTTGAAAAAAACCTGAATGTTATTGAATTAAATGATAATTTACATAACACTACATGACAAAATTTTATTTGATAAGTGAAAAAAAAGCCCAATAATATTTACATATATATTATTGTTTAAATATCTAATAATGAATCCTTTTTAATAATAATTAAAATATATCTCCATGGAAAATTAAGTACTTTACTTGACGACATAGTATTTGCATCATCTCAAAATTAAGAATAAAAACAAACAAAAAACAATGACTAACACTAAAATTGTAAGTAGTACATATACCAATAAAAATATGGCTGTATCATCGATAGAAATAACTGTGGAGAAAGTTATTTGCTTACCAATGTTGAACCAAGTTTTATATCTTAGATTGTATTTATAGTATGCACATCATTGCTGTATTCAAGATCAATTTATCTGATACTTTAATGTGAGCCAAGAACAAAAGTACAATCAAATTAATTTTTGTCAAAAACGAGATTATTAGTTATATTGTACATATATTAGTTATAAATCGTTTTAATATCTAATTTGACAAATACTTTTGGAAAAGTTTATATAATCCCTTTCTGTCAAATTTACGTACTTAAAATAAAGCATTTGAATTTTGAAAATTTTATAGCTCAAAACAATAGTTTTGAAAAAAATAAAAAAAATATTGACATAAGGCTATAGACCATCAAAGGCAGATCAAGACATTAGGGTCTCAAAATAACACTGTTTCCTTGATTATTTCTAATAGTGGGTAGCTTTTATTTGGAAATAAGAGTAAATTCTATTCTATTTTATTTGTAACCCGAATGTAATGAACAATTTGTATGGATTTTTAACTGATGAAAGACGTCTATGCTTTCAATATGTAAAGAGACAGGAATGAATATTCTGAAGCATAAATTATTTTTAGTCTATTTTTTACTAGAGAATTTAATTCACCTGAAAATATATTGATTTGACGCTAATTTTGTTTGGCAGCTCAGACTATGAAAAGTTAAAAGATGACGTCCCCACAATATTGCAAAAGTATATAAAAACAGATTTAAGTACCTATGTAAAATATATCAAAATTCCTTTGAATCAATTTTACCTTTTAAAAAAATCCTTTGGTATGATGATAGGAAAAATCTACTCAAAAGTTATTGATAATCATAAAGAGGCGTTAAAACTTTTTTTTTTCTTGTTGACCATTTATGAATACTTGCGTTTTCATACAAACAAAATGGCCAATCTCTATACATAATATACATACATAAAAAGTGATTCAATCTTTGAAATATACATATAATATTGTATTTTCTATAATAGGCTTATATGTATGTTATGTCGATAGTCCAATTGCAAAGATAGATATATCTGTATATATTTAGAGTTAACAAAAAATAAATAAACATAATTCCTTAGGGTATAGCCAGTTAGTGATATATAGAAGAGATAAATCAATACATGTGCGTGTATTCGACATTTTCAAAAAATATAAACTACAAAAAAAAAAAAAACATTATTGACAGATTGTAAAATATCAATAGACATTAAAGAAAACATTCATAAATTTAACTACTAACATGTATTAAAATTTCCTTTGGAATAAATATTATGTACATACTATATAAATAATCTTATGCATGTGTTTATGAATATAAATCAGTTAATAAATAATTACATATTAATAAATTTTTTTTTTAAGAAACAGAAAAAAAAAAATTATAACTTTCTTGTCTGTGAACACTGTGTCAACAAATTAATCTATGTATCATTTATTTAAAAGTAAAGTAATTAAGAGTAAATAACTACATAACTACATTAACAATTCATATTTTTATTAACATTTAACACATTTGCGAAAATATGAGACGTTACATCACTATTTTTAAGATAACCTAAGTATTTTATATTCAACTCTAACAAAAATATTTTGTTTGTTTTTTCGATGCACTTGAATTTGATAGCATGAAACGCACTTTGAATAAGACAATACCTCACTAGTCTAGATTTGATACTAAAATAACCCTTTCTGGGATAGCTTTTGACTATAAAATTGTCTTAGTTGACAAGTTATATTATGTATTGTTATTATTATTTACTTTTTTAAAGCTACTAATATCATTTCTTTTTTTTGTAGAGAACTCTCATCTATTGAAATAAATTAGTTTTGACATAACAAATAAGTTAATAATTCTTTAATCATGGATATTTTTTGCATTGAGAAAATGCCGCAAAATGCACATTTTATGACAAAAATAGTGACTTCTTTCCCCGTTTTCGTTGCACTCTGCTCAAATGGATTATATAAAAGCTAATTTGTGATAGACTGATAGTTTCTATGTACATTCCCTTCCTTACTGACAAGTAAACATCATTAGGAATGTAAATAAAATGCAAATCGGGCTTGTAAGAATCAAAGAAAGAGAAAATCAACAACCTGGTAACTCTGACAATTGATGAATGTTGAGAGGGAAGCAGCTTGAGCTGTCATGACGTTTTACTGAGCTACAGGCTTCCCTTCTCCATTATATACATATACAAATGAAGACATCAATAATAAATAATAACATTATGTATGTATACCAAAGATGAGAGGCAGAAAATTAACTGAAATTAATGTCAGGAAATTATATATTTTTAATTAATAACTATACGAGGAGTTGAACCCTTTTTTGTTTACATTTTATTTGCTTTATTAACCTTAATGCATGTATTTCTTCATGCAAGATTTTTACTATCAGGTAGATGTTCTCCCCTCAGTAATAAAAGAAAAATGATAACAGCTTTGTTACTGTTGAAAGTGTCAACTCCCCAAAGTCACGCACGCGGCATTTTGCATATTATTTACATTCCTAGACATTATCTACGTTGACATGATGTCTCTCAGTGTTACTCCATGTTTTTGATACATAATCTCAGGCGTGATTTTTACGCTAACTGAAAAGAACTCTTTTTTCACATCTACAAGTATTACAATACACTCTTTTCTGAACATTCGAAGATTACTCTAATTACAATATTTTAATAAGTTGACTCTTTTTTTTGTCTTTAAAACAGCTGATTTTACGTATTTAAAGACTCAAAGAGGCATTTCTTTGCTTATTTAAAGAAATTGAAAGGTACTTTAGCATGATAAAACCATGCACAGTAACCATTTTATTTGTTTCTTTGCAGATTTAATATTTAGTTTTGATATTTTTTTTAAAGAAAATAAGGTTATTATCAAAAAAATACAAATTCTATTATTACCTGTATAAAAAAAAAATACAGGAAAAGTTTATTTGTCGTGAACGCTATGTTTTCCTTTATGTAGATTGAGTTTTTTGTTATGAAATTAAAAATTGTTTATGATAACTTTTTTTGTCACCAACATTATATTGAATTCACTTTTATTTTTAAATAGAAAAACGCATGCAGTATCATCATTCAGAGCAGTACATTCCAGTTGTTGTAGCACCATTTCAACTCAATGATCCGATGGCTTTTGCCCCGGTAAATCTGGACATATTAACACTAGAAAAACTAAACCTCTAAGTATATCCTATAAGACTCATTTCTGACACTTTTAATTAATATTTTATTATAGTATGTACTATATTTAAGATTCATTTATTGCTTAGTAATCGATTAATGAGACAAATTAACCTCTGAGTAATAAATATACATGTCATTGTTTATAAAATATACACAAAAATTTTGACATTTTAAAATTGTACAAAGAACGGTAATCGTGCTTTATACTGTTTCCATTTCTATCAAAAAAAAAAGCGTACTCGCTCTAAAAGCAAATAATAAAGATTCAAACTTCATTAAAATGATTTTGAAACATCTATGGAATACATAAGGAATGCTTTAATAAAGAGAAAATAAAATCCAAGGCTCATCTATTTCATGATTTTGACATGTCCAATGAACTTTGTTAATAGTTTGTTTTGAGTCATTCTCAGTTTTTATAGACTATTTTCTTTGAAATCTTGCTTTAGCTGCGTTATTGTAAACTGTTACATTTGCATGATTGAATTAAACCTGCAATGAGCTGGTGAATAAGCTATTTTTTTAATGGTGTCTATTTGAAAATAGGTCAAGTGATTGTAGCATTGATATCACGGATTTTTTTTTTTTTTTTTTTTTTGGGGGGGCGGGGGGGAGGAGATAATGGGAAGAATTCCATCCTCATGTAACACAACGAGTGTTAAACATCCAAAATATTTGACCAAAAACATCAAAGCATTACTTAAAGTTGTTTATTTTTGCATCCATGAAAAATTGCAGATTTGAGAATGTAAAATCTTTTCTTTTATTTTTCATTAGATGAAATATATACTCAATTTCAAGTTGTAAACAGAACTTGAACTAAAATGTTTGTTCATGCTTATTAATCTTTATATTCCCACTTAAGTAGGCCTACTTCAAAAAAACATATATATATATATATATATCAAGTTTTTAAAACAATAATGCATGTTGAAGGGTATTAATTTTCATCATTTTTATATTAAATAAAGGTACATGTGTGTCAAAAATGACACCAAACTCACTTTAAATAAAACTTCAAAAAAGCTCTAAAAAGTTATAGTTATATATTCATTTTTGTTATTTTTCATTATGGGATAATATGATGTAATTTATTGTCAATGAATAATAGCACCCAGTTTATAAAAGTGACGAAAAAAAAAAGTCATTTAAACTTTTAGCCATGTCAAAAATGCCATGAAAAAAGTATTTAACACATTTCTTCAGAATTATTCTATTCTAAACTCATAAGGAAGAAAAATATCATGGCATTTCAATGTTTCACCACTAAAAATATGCCTTTCATCTTGTGGTTATTCATATAAGTACAATTGGCCAATTTTATATTAGTCTATCTTGGGATCACACATCAATAAGCATATTTTTGCCTCCTATGTAGTTTAAATGAATATACTCAACATTTGCTTGAGTAAACCTTTAATGTATTGATAATAAATGGAGCCATTTCCTTTTGTTATGACTCAGATATAATGCAACTCGTTTTGTGAATGGACTCAAAATTAACGTTCCTGAAAAAGTGGAACTTTTATCGTCTATGATTTTTTGGTTTTTTGTTTTTTTTTCATTTATCCAAAGGTTATGCTTCAACGACTTTGCACATCGTTTATAACATTTATAATATATTCTCAACATATATGTATATAAAAGATTGAGAACTATAATTATATTGATTCTTATGCTGCTCTGTAGAAACTTTGTTGTGCATGATCTCCTTTCTTTTTGAGCATTTTGATAGTTATAAGTCATTTAGAATGATTCAGTTATTGACATATGTTCAAAAACTGAAATGGTCTTGTCATTTAAGAAAAAAAAAACGTACAAAAAGAGTTGACAAAGCATTATTGATGTAGAAAAGAGACTTCAATCGTTAAAAACCAGATACGATTGCAAAATTATCTTAACCAGAACGAGTTAGTTCCATTCACAACATTGTACAACAAGAATTAGAAGCAGAGTGGAAGCCAACAGCATTTACATTATAATTAGCTTATAAAACTTTTTTAAACATTGGCGAATTTGAGATATTCATAGTACTATGAAGAATTCAAACATAAATGATGATACATTGAACGATTCTGAAAAAATTTTTCTTGGTTCACTAAAAAATGTTTGATTTTAATAATATCATCAGATTGATGAATAATATTTAGTTAGTATGATGCAACGATTTTTATAAATATGTGAAGAGGAGTTGGAACTTGAAGATGCTTATGAAGTTCAGATTCATATTATGTAGAATATCTTATTCTACAAGCAAAGAGATTGAACAACTCTCTATTCAATATGATAATTGTGTTTGTTACTTTGTGAATTAAAATAACATATGATAGTACATATAAATGCATCTGTGTCTATCAATATTGTCACACACACACACACATTGCATTCAAAAACATAAATACCATATCAATATTAATGTTTATAATTTTGCATCATTTCCAAGATTAATCTACATTTTGCTTATAATTAATTATAAAAATTGGTTAATTAATCAAACAGTCCCAACTGAGGCTTTCATATTTGTTTTCAGTAAAAATAAATTAATTTTTTGAATTGTTTTCAGCTGCTCTAAATATTTGCAGACTTTAATGAATTAAATGAGTCTAAAATGAAAAGAAACTTCGTCTCCCCTTTCTGTTATTTCAATGCTACATTGGTAATTTTAAAGCATACAATTACTACAAGATTATCTTTGAATAAAATGGTCCATACTTAAGTATTTTGGCATAGAGTCTAAATATAAACATAAAAAGAAAACTCACGGATTTTAAAAGTAACAAATTGACAAAGCAAAACAAAGACACAAACGGATCTAAATAACTCAGTTAAACAAAAATACAAGCCCTAGAAAAATTTGTAGTCATTCACTCTACCAATTTATTATTCAGTCTGTCAAATTTTAGTGTACCTATACGTCTCAAAAATCTAATATAAAAAAAGGCTACTCAACAACTATTCAACAGCTCATACAATGATTTGAGCATCGTATACCACTTCAAAAAATGTTGTTTGATGCTTTGTTGAAAAGCTTATGTTTTCACACAAATATCCATTTTTAATCGAGTATGATATTTACATGTAAGACGTAATTTTTGAGTTAAAAAGTTGTTTGTAGATATAAAATATAGATACTCCGGCGTATAAAAAAAATATAATACTACTTGACAGTATCACTTTACAGAGTTATTGCCTCCATTTTTATAGAAGGCAATCAATACAACAACCTTGGTTTTCATTAAGATGTATCCTCATTATTTAAAAAAAAGAAAAAGAAAGTGCACACTTTGTTTATTGTTTTTTGGTAAAAATGACATTTGGTATTTATGTATTTACTATGATGTTGATTATGTTTCTCTTTCAAAGTACAAGTAATAATATTTTCTTGGCATGATACATATTTCTTTCAAGAAAAAAGAAAGAAAGAAAAGACAGAATGTTGATATGTAAAAATATGGTTATGTGTATTTTTTATGTTTCGTTCTATGTTATTTTCTCTTTTTAACTCAAAAAAAAAAGTTCATGCAATCTATAAAGAATGGAATTTCACGTCTGTAGAGCATGAAAAGACTGTTTTCAGTCCTATTTATTTTTAAATAAGAACGTTAGAGTTTTCCAATAAGAAGTAAAACTATGAAATAAATCGATCCATTGCCTTTTTATGTAAACTATCAGTGAAGCAGATTCTGTTAATAACTCCAAATATTTTTAATTGACGTCATAAATAAATAATAAAATTCAAATATATACTCATGATGTTATATTTTAAAGAAATGTTTTAACAGGCTTTCGTATTGTATAGTAAATCAAAATGGGCGCCATGTTCAAGATATGACTGTTGTTATGTTGATGAATTACTTAGTTATTAAGGTAAATGCACAAACTTGTATAAAGCCTAAAGGAAACTTTATTTAATGGCTTTAAGAATAAATAAAAAATAAAAAAACTAAGCTTTTGTTAGAGGACAATATTTTTATAAAATGAAAATGCCACATGAAAATGTTCTACATACATTAGGGTTTTTCAAACGGGTGGAGAGCATGAGAGTTCTTTAAGAGAGGAAAATGAGACTGGGTGACAAGCAGAGTAAAATTCAAGTAAGTATGAACACCGAAAAACATTAAAAAATGTCGTTAAAACTAACTTTTCAACAAAACTATTTAAAAATAATTGCATCAGATTCATCTCAGTTTGTATCGTATTTCATAGAGTTCATCATTAGTACTCTGCTTTGTTCTATAAATAAAACAACTATTAATTTATGGTAGTTTAAATTAGAAAGCTCCAGATTCATATTATTTTTTTTGTTTCACTTTTTGTTATTTTTAGAGAAAAGTACGATAGCACTTGTTAAAGTAACGTTGATTTAAAAAGGGACCAACTACTTTGTCTCTTGAGCAACGGTTTTATATTTTGGACCAAGGGACTAGTAACTATATAGTACTTTATTCTATTTTCCAAATCTACAAAGGATGAAAAAATGATATTGAAATTGTGATTGTGTGTGGATAGCACAACTATTCATTCAGAAGGTGCATTCTTTACCAAACATTGAAAGTCCTGAGTCTATAAAAATGTTTGTCAAAATATTAATATCCTTTCTTAAAAGGACTCCTAGGGGCGTAGGGTGCAGGAGTAGGCCCAAAAGTCGAAGCGAGCAGAAGGATTTCAGCTGGTTTCTTAATTCTTCTGCGCTCTACTGTTTAAGTAGTGAGTCATTGACTTCTAGCGAATTTTTGATTTCTTTTTAATTAAGGACTCTTATCGGGCACTTGACATCTCTTTTGAAAGCTGTGGCTCTCAGCTCTTGTATGCATTCCTTATTAATCCATTTTATGTAATATTCATAGAGTTATTTTAGTACAAACGTTTTAGCCGACTTTTGGGTCTACTCCCGTCCCCTACGCCCCCAGAAGTCCCTTTAGGTCAAAACAAAGATTGGAAATTAAATTTGCATAAAAAACAATAGCCAATAACTATATTTTAATGCTCAAAATTTGTATACTTCTCGACTTAAATTGAAGTTGAAGTTGGAAAATGGTAAAACCGTCGGACTCTCGAGATAAAAAATTACAGATTTGAAATCAGCGTGCAAAACTGAAATACTTTTATTATACTTTTACCCCTTAGGATTTTTGAAAGTTCAAATTTGTTGACCAGTGTAATTATAAGCTTTTTGATAGATTCTAAAAATTTTTTACCATTTGACACCATTGACGAATCAACTATGGCGTACATGGAAGAACAAGGAAGATTTCATTGATATTCGATTAGTTTAAAAAGTAGTATCAACAAAAATGATCAAATTTATTTTATCTAAGTGAGAATAATTCATATTACATATATATGGTAATTGCCATAGATTACAATAAAGTATACCTACATATAGTGCTTGGCACACAAACACAGAAATTCGTTTACTATAACAAAGACAAAAATATTTATATTTTAAAGTTTTTGATTTTAATCTTTCTCTTCCCCCCCCCCCTCCCTTTTTATATTTGTAACAACCAGACCATTATTTAAAATTTATGACTTCTCAATAATACTGAAAATATTTTCTTCTTATATATAACTTTAATGGCCGATTAATATATCTATATACAATCCTCTTTCAATATAAGGATGTATTAAAAGTCATTAAATGGCCGAGATAACCATTCTCTCTCCTCTTATCTTAAACAACATGGGATAAATGTCATAGTAAATTAAAAAAAGCCCTTGTTTAATCTTTGTATAAAAAAAAGAAAAAAGAAAAGAAAAGGTGAAGAAACATCTTAATCATTCTTACGTGTGCATACAAGGGAAATGAATGAACAAGCGTACAAAACATAGATAGTCTGTGCATTGCTGGTCATAATTTATACAGGAAGACACTGCCTTGTACCGATTTTTCATCGATGACTGTTTTAATACTAAAGGATAATAATAGATGTTTAATTTCCTACTACTAATACAAAGGAATCGACTGCGTGTGTGGGCATTTACTTTCATAGGTTCTAAAATAATTTTAGAAGGTAAATAAATTATCTAAATAAATAAAAAGGTTGGGGGGGATCATCGTTTGTGCATTGTGGTAGAAAGAATTTAACTCGGTTATTTCCAAAAAATATATAACCTCACACTAATCCGGGAATATTGTAACATAATACAAGGCAATGATAAAAAACATTTATGAACTCAATCTTTCTCGACCTGACACTCTTAGTTCTCAAGCCCCAGTAGTTTACCTCACATGTGCCCAATTAATCTTTATTTTGGAAGGAAAAAAGTATTGATCGATCCAAGGAACTATGTTTCCAATTAATTTTTCTTAATAGAGAGGAGCTAAAAAGAGGGGGAAAAGCATTAGTAATTTATCAACTCCCCCCCCCCCCCACCGTAAACTATCATATAGGTAAAGATCTAAATGTACCATTTGACTCATGGACAGTGTAGGGAAAAGTAAGTCGTCGTTTGAAAAGACTCGAGTCTTACAACATTTTGAAGGATAAGCCTTTATTGAGAATTAATCATATGAATCCTTCCTCAAGTTATGTACATTTTAGAATGTATCTTCCTCTATGAATACAACTTACTCAAATACAGAGTACAATAGAGATATTTAGGTAATGAAGAAACATGTTCTCAACACCCTTCAGTTAATAATACAATCTTTATCACAAAAGAGTCCTCTCAATTGATTAATAATCTTTCTTCTGACATTGTAATAATTTATTGATTTGCCTCTTCCACCAAATAAATAATGGATCCTTAATGGAAAATATCAGTTATTTCAAAATGATAATTCCTATTTGTTAAGTAAGAGAGGTAAGATCCAATATATATGTATATATATATAAAGAAAAACATAGATATACAATATCAAAAGGAAATTATATATATATATATATATATATATATATATATATATATATATATATATATATATAGTGAATAGGAAGCTGGAAATGAGAAGGAAAATAATACTCAGAGTTAATCTTGTAACCCAAGAAAATGATTTTTTTATTCGTATGTATGTATGTATAACAAGATTATGTTGCTTGGAGGAGATTCTCTGTACAGATGAAGAGTAGTAATAGCTACATTAGATATTGTGTGTACAATTCTATGTATAGCATATGAGTCCATGATAGATAAATCATTGCTGTACATATATGTATAAATATACATTATTAAAATAACTGTATATATATATATATATAAGTATGTACAACTTGTTGGCAAAGATTACACTAAATGATGATGATTATTATTATTATACACTATAGTGAAGGAAGAGCCGTCTCAATACTTGAATAGAGAACAATTATTAATTTGAACAAATATACTTATGTTTGTATGTTCAATACATACAAATGTAAAGTGAATAAATACAGAAGCTACATATTTGATTGACAAAATGATGTTTTACAAGGACTATAACGGGCATTTTTCTAGGGTTCGACTAATTAAGAGTTGGATGAGTCAAAAATACATTGAAAGGTAGTTGAATATTTGTATTCTTATATATTTATAAAAAAATATGTTTCACGGAAAGAAAACGTTTAGTGAAAAGTTATTAAAAAAGAAGGGTCTTTTGTTTTTGAAAACGTGTTTTTAGGCAGTTCATAACAGAGGAAACTTTAAAAAAATAAGTCAAAAATATAAATTTTACAAAGGAGAATGACCTTAAGAGTTTTCTTTAAATGATCTACGAAACTTTAGTAAGTTTTTATTTAAAATTTAATTCAAAAGATAAGAGAATGCCTGACATAATACCTTATATTTCCATACCCTTTCAACTATATATTATCTACATTAGTTAGTGATGCTTTGAAGCATACGGAGATCAAACTTCAAGAATAACAAATGAGACATGTAACTATGTGAGTTTTTTTTTTTTATGTGTAAGGTTGTGTGCTTATAGCCGATTCCGAAAAAAAGGGTCAACATAAAATGATTTGGTACAGATTTTGTATATCCAAAAGAACCTCATTTGAACTTTTAAGAAAAGAAAAAAATGTTTTAAAAGATATTTGAACATCAAGTATGAGCATTTATCCGGATCTATTAATGAAAATCACTGCTATCACAAGGTCCTGTAATGATTTTGACACTTTTAAAAAGAGGAAAGTAGTAAAGCAATTTCCTTCATGTAGTAACTGAAATCTTGTTAAGTTAGATCTAACCAATATTAATATATTATTTTTTGATTGGAGAGTTAAGAACAGATTTTTACTCACAATTTTATGGACTAAAATGAACTGATGGACTTTGCACATTCTATTCAAACTCTTACAAATCCTTTTTTTAATATAGAGAAGCTTAGTGATCACAAATGTAGATTGTTTGTAGTAGGTGACTGACAGTTTCAAAATTTTGATTTTTACATATTTAGTTTATCTAATTTCGTTCTTCTAGGAATTCCCTTCCCCTAAACAAGAAACATTTGAGGTCTCAAAACTGTACATACTATTTTGGTAACATGAATGGTCAAGACCATACGCTGTGTTCTAAACAAATTCAGCCCATAAAATTGTGGTGCTCTATTTGGAAATTCCCCATAAGTCAATCGGATTACCCAACGTATTTTTTCCAATTCATCTAATATGTGAAGGATTAAATACTGACAAATATATATATATATTAGAGCAATTTCTCTTCTCCATATCCTCAAAATTAAATGGTTGCTAGCTAATGTTGTCATTTTCCATAGATGTTGATCTATTCTTTATGAAATAGTGGATATATATTTACAGCACAACAAGACATAATTAAAATTAAACAAATCAATAATTTCACAAATCGTCCGCTCACAAAAAAATGTATAAAAATGTAGTGATATCATATTGACCATCCACTGTATATATGTACATCCATTTATTATTAAAATAAGATAATTCTTATGGCATGGCAATATATTTCAGCCATAAGGATTAGATAGAATATCTAATTTTTTAAAAATTATTTCGATATAAGTAGTTATAGCACTCGAAAAGGGAATTTGTACATAAAAAAAACAAGGATAAGGTCTATCAAGTCCATCAAAAAATGACACTATTTGACCCTATTTTGAACTTTTAAAAAGTGCTTGAGAAGTCTAAAAAATAGATCCAAAGACTTTTTATTTTTGTTACAATCTATTTTTGCATTCATGGGTACCAGATCTGAGTCATGACCCTGAAAATGGGACAGTTTAATATACATACATATATACTTTTATAGATTTTCTATATAAATACATCCTACATTTAGATTTGAGTTCTGTAAACTATGAATCTTTATAATCTAAATAATAATGAAGCAAACTATATATATATATATAAATATATATTAACTTAGTAACACCATTAAAACAACATGGCTTCACTTTACACACTGAACATAGTTTTGATTATTAAATCATCCTTGATTCTTATTTAATTTTTATGTTCAATGACTCATAGCAGAATGAAAATATTGATTTTTGCGTGTGAAAAATATTTACTATAATTCTATCTTTGAGAAATATATTACATATATATATGTATATTATTTTGTCACATATGATTGTGTGATTATATAAAGAAATATTTTTACAATGTTCTACATAGTTGAATATAACACAAAACGTTCATTTGTCTTTTTTTTTTTTTACAAAAAGTAATAAATTGTTTCATTCAGACAATACTCAATTCATTGAGTCAAGTATTTCATTCTACAAAATACAATATATATATATATATATATATAAAAGCTTTGGGGAAAAAGAATTATCAAGAGTGGACATTTTTTGCTAGATATGAAGAAAGGCGTATTCAAAATAATTTACTCTTTTATTTAATATTATGGCTGATATAATAACTTGGAAAATTTAAGACGAGCATTCGAGAGTGTTGAAAATATATGTTTAGAAACAAAAGGTGTAGAGTTTTTATATTATGTAGAGCTTTTACTTGACATATTTTTAGCAGTTTTACATTAATTAGTTGTCGATGGAAGTTGCCAATTAATGTCAATATTTCATTTCCTTTTTCTAACAAAAAAATTAAATTCTATTAACTAAAAACACAAAATAAATTCCTTTCAATATTAAACCATTGAAAACCAATACAGGCTTTTTCTGACAGTTTTTCACTCTGAATCAATATTTTTGACCCTGATACTCAAGATATTTGTAGGATTCCGACATCACTTTAAATTGTTATGCATTTATTATTAAAAAAAAACTAAAAACTTGCATCAAGTCCTATTTGTAACAATGAATAAAATAAAATTTAATTTAACCATTTTAGAAAGAAACATTTAAGGATTTAATTCTCTAAAAAAACTTGGCAATTACAAAAAAACCAGAAAATTTATCCGTCGAGTTTATAGATTCAACTTATGTGAAATAAATCGATTTCTTCCCTTTGATAATAATAACAATTACCTCTTTTAAGTATTCATTTTCAATTAATAAAAGACGTCACTTATAAATAAAATATAAATTACCATTGATATCTTACCTAAAAACAAACAAAAAAAGATAAAAAAAATTAATTAATTTATCTTATAATTAGTTGGCTCTCATTAAGACAATTTTTGATGATGTCATGACTAATGTTTTTTTTTCTTTTTCTTCATCAAAGTAAACAAAATCATTTGTATAAATAGATTTTATTCATTAATATATGATTTTTTAAAGTTATTTTTGTGTATTTTTAAGGTGAAACAATACGTCAAAAGTTGTTCCCTTTAGCATTTATATACATGTGTTAATAACATTGGGGTAGCCTAAAAGAAACAAAATTGAGTTTATGTGCCATTAATTAGTATCTATAAAGATACTAATTACTTTGTTTGATAATATTGTTTTTAAAAAGAATTGAAATCAAATCAATATTACTGCAGATACACAACTTTTGAAAAAATAAATTACTCAAATTAAATGAGTTCCTTTTTCAACTAAAGATACAATGAACAGAGTTATTCTTCATTTCTAAACAAATAATATTTTTTCACCTTTTACACTGCTATTTCCTTAAATTGGATCTTTTAACAAAAAAACAACAACATAACAGTGTTAAATGTTAAAGAAAGTAAATTGCTTTCATGTGAATTTATGACTGATTTTCCTCCTCAAAAGTTGAGTCGAACCTAAAAAAAAGAAATATAAAAACTCATATGAAATATAAAGTTGGTTAAAAATCCGATTATATATATATATATATATATATATAGAACCATTTACAGATTTGTGGTTAGCACATGAAGTATTTCTGAAATTAAATGTGTTTAGAATTATAAGAAATTTATGAAATCTCAATTGATTCAGTCTTAATTCCTAAGAATAAAGTTGTTTCATTATTTATAGGCTTTTAACATTGTAGGCATAGATACAAATGTAAGTGTAATTTTATCAAATGAATTGCAAAACCACTAGTTCAAAAAAAAAATTGAGTTATTTGTGATATTTGCAGTTATTCATTTTTATTTTTTTTCCAAATCAAAATTAATAATGAACATTATTTTACGACTGAACTTTAAATACCTATATTTTAAGACATTGTATTTCGGAAAATATGAAAAACAAAACAATTTGAATGTAAATAAACAGTGAATTTGTAACTTTCTATTAATATAATTACACCATTCAATATTTGTTTGTACATTACTCTACTGCAATTCATGGAAATTGGTTACGTGTTTCAATGGACAATAAGTAATAAGCAAATGAAATTTAAAGAAGACAATGACACGACAAAAGTTTTTTATTTTTGCTCTTGAATAGAATCAACACTGTGGTAAGATGGTTGAATTGTTTTTTTTTCTTAAGAGGTGCTCTATTGTTGAGATAATTATTTTTATAAAACGGTTTTAAAAAAATACAAATCAAATTGTAAAGATAGTTATTGATCAAGGCCAATAAATTAGTATAAAAATAAGCTTACAAAATGTACAAACGGGGTTTTTTGACAGATAATTTGGTGAGAACATTAAAACAGACAATTTGAGGTAATTTTGAATTAATTTATCGTTGGCAGAATTTGCTGATTATTACATTATAATATTATTTTTCATTTCATCATAAAAACAAATCAAATTGTTTAAAATAAAAACGAAATACAAAAAAATAAGACTTATATGCATAATATGTACATCAGGATTGGAAGGCCAAACTTGGCTATTGCAGCCCTTTCTAAAGGATATTTGACCATAATAACAAACAGTGTAATTTAATGTGTTAAACATCCAAAAAATTTATATAAAGTTATATATATATATGTATATATACGATCATTGATGTAAATTATCATAAATAATTGTTTGCAATTTATCAAAATCTTGGCAGATGATCCTTGATAATAAAAATTCTGCAGAGACTGACTCTTGATCTTTTGTGAAATTATTTTTACAGGTTCATTAGTTAACAATTTCTTAACTCCCCCAAATATTCGCATGGTCGAGGTTTATTTTATACAAACTTATATAAGCCCATAATTAGGAGTTCAATATTTGACTTGACTGATCCTACTTGCTTTTTTCTAAAATAGGAAAATTTAGCCGCACAATAATGATTTAACATATTTTTTGCAAGTATATTAAACCTAAACTCCCATAAAAGATTGGTGTTACATGGATAAAAAAACCAGAGTTATTGGTTCGTGTGCGTAAGTAGTGAATTTATATTTGAAGAATAGTTTGTTCTTTTTTATGTCAAATCATCATAAAATCATTATAACAACTTCATAAATATATTCCATTCTGTCAAATCTCACTGAAAGAATTAGCAACTCAGTATTGAGCCTTATAACTTGACACTTACACAATACAAACATATATGAATGAAAATGTGCACAACAATTGAAAAATACAAGCATGAGACATCAAATACAATCTTGTGTTTTGATATTATGGAGAAAACTATTATTGTAAAATTCAGACGTATCTAATAACATAAAACATATAATAATGAAAGACTAACAGAAGTTAGTCACTAATACATATGACAGTCAGTATGTATAAAGTTTGTAGGGGCATGAATGAAAAATCAATATAATATTCATATTATTAATTTGTTAGTTTTAAATTATAGTAAAAATGTTTGCTAAGCTTTTGAAATTGAGTGTGCATTCAAATTGTACAGTAACAGAGAATACTTTCAACAAATTAAAAGTATATTAAAATATTCAATATTAACCCTAAAAAAAATACAATGCATATTTAATTTGCACGTTTATTATGGAATAATAACGGATGATAAAGTTTAGAAACAATATCAAATTTAAAAACATATTTACATATATATTTTTTTAATATATTTATGTGTGGAACAAACTAAAAATTAAATACTTTGTATTGAATAAATATAAAAAAAATCCCCATTTTAATGATCAAATAAATAAGTCCTTCATGAAACACAATCAAACTTAACCATTGAACTATGAAATTCTTAATATTCGATGCAAAGCCTTCAAATATTAATTATTTTTAAGTAAAACATTGAAAATGACAGTTAAAGTATCGTATAAATGTATAAGCAAATGTCGATATATATTTGGCTCAAAGTTCTAAGGCATCTCTTTTCTTGACACAAAGTTTTTCTATGCCTTCCAATAAATGTTACATAGGCTATGTGTGAACAAAATATAACAGGATATTATAAGTTTATATTTTGTCTCTGAATAATAACAGTAATCGTACATATTGAGCACTGGAAGGGGTAAAATAGTTATTTTGAAACTTATAAAACAACTTGGTTAAATGCAGAAATGAAATAAATTCATAATACTGTTCCTGGTCCTTTCTTTAAAGTTCATTTACTTTACGATTCAAATGCTTTTTGAGTCAAATCCAAAAATATCATCATTTTTACATATTTAGATCAAAACTGGTCAATTTGACTCAAATGCCTTATTGTTGTTTTAAATTATATTTTTAATAAGGATAAGATCTAAATTGAGTATTTTCAATATTTTGTTTGTTTGTTTTTTTACTTCAGATGATTAACTATATTGTAATTATCTTGTTAAAATAATAGAGGAAAGGAACTTATCAATAGATAATACAGTATAATAGAGGAAAATCATAGTTGAAAGTCTGAGGAGAAAAATAATTTAAGAAGGACTTAGTAGAACATAGATTTAAGAGTAGGAACAATTTAGATAAAGAGGTATTCTCCAAAGGAATTATTCCTTTATGAAGCATTTAAATATATATACATATAGTAAGTTGTCCTGTTTACGTTATTTTGTCATCACTAAAAAAATATTTTTTTAGCCCCATTGCTTTCAATTTCAGACCTCTCATGCTCTTTGAAAAACAGCTAATTTTTGTTCAAAAAAGGCAAACATCAAATGGCATGAAAGGTCATGAAAATGGCATTTTGAAGCTCTCCAACTCTCTTTTTTCATCAATAGGCAGCAGAAATTTTTTGGGTGCAGATAAAATAACGGATATTGACGAATTATCTATCTTAGGTTTTATATATCAAAATGACCACATGTGTAGCTTGTATTATGAAATATCTGATGTTCATTAAATAACATGCCCATTTCTGCACAAATTAAGATATTATCTAAGTCAAAACAGTTCAAAATATGTATGTTTAAGAGGTAAATATCATAAAAGACAACAAAATTAATCTTCAGGAATTTATTTGATGGAATGATGTCATATGTTTGGTTCATTCATATTCAGAACTTTTCAATTGACATTTGATATCAAATAATTATTTTATTATGTCCATATTTGTAGTTTATTGTATATGTACTATGTTTTTTTGAGGATAAACAAACCATCATGTAGGTACTTTTAGTTTTAACATGCATGAAAATATATTTAAATATATATATGTATGTACATATAAATATAACCTTGTTACATATAATTTTTTGTTTTGCTTAATGAGTCTGTTTTCATTTTGGCATTTCATTAAGAAATGTTTATTAAGTATTTTTATAAAATATCTGCATTGTGAATAATACATAATATATTAAATATTTTATATAACAAAAAAATAATTAAGTTTCAAGTTTTTTTTTCTATAAATGTATTCATATACATATATGTACAAACATATATTCATGAATATGCAGACAAAAAATATAAAACCCTCATCATTTATCATTCTATTTCAGACTTTTCTAACTTTGTGAATTGATTAATAAGAGAAAAATAATTATTCTGATGAAATACCTATATTTTTTTATTTAAAACAGTAGTATTATTTAGATTTTATAAAGATTTTCATTTAATATAAAAATATTGTTGTTTTATGTGCATATCATAAAATTTTAAATTAATTAAAAATAAGTCATACATATTTTATATATATATATATGTCAAGTCAACAAGAAAGCAAATTTGTTTTCAAATATTGAAAAGAAAAAAATCCACTTTTTTACTTCATAAATATAACGGTTAAATATTTAGGAGTCACCTATCGTGTACGGTTTTTGCTTAAAATGTCACTTTATATCGAGAAAACAGGGGTTGTTGTCATTCCAATAGAGAAATTAAATACATGTTATCACGGCATATGGAGCCGATATGATTCCTGAAAGAACGTCCATCTTTTTCATAGCCCCAGAGATTTATTTAGTTGCATTTGTCTAAAACCAGTTCATTTGTATAAGAACTATTAAGAATCAATTTAATCAACTATCATTCTCCCCATTAATCATAGTAATAGTAACCACAACATAGTCGGAAATACCAGATGTTTTTTATTCTTGATTGTGGCCGGTATTTGTTTCCTATAATACAGTTGCAATTATTGGAGTCATTATTTAATTAATCGAAATATACTATTGATACAAACGAAAGAGAGTGTCTTCAAGAATATGAGTGCAGTTCACACTCATTTTGACAATGATATATTAAGTTGAAATTATAAAGACAATTTTTCTTAATTGATGATTTTCCTCTTTATCTAATGTAAGAATAATAGTTCTTTGGTTTTAATCAACAACTTACTCAATAACCTATTAAATAAATCTATATTGTTGATTTTTGCTCTTTTCTTCTTCTTTGGTTTCATAGTTGACATTAAAAAAAAGTTGCAAACATGTAATTAAATGAAAATATTTTTATTTTATGTTCAATATAGAATTTATACATTCTTAGAATTCATTGATTTAAGAACAGATAAATAAATATTTTAAATGTTTTTGGTATCCTTAATGATTAAAAAAAATAATTGAGGTTAAATTAAATTTTGTCAACAAGTCAAATCTTTTTATTTTGATTCTATAAAAAAATATTTATAATCCTTATTTTTTTTTTTTTGCATGCATATGTACAGTGAGGAGAGGAAGTTGAATTTTTTATTAATTTAATGCTTCAATTGCATGGGAAAAACTCATTAAACATAATATCTTATATATATATAGAGAGAGAGAGATAGAGAAAATGTCACACATGATCAATTAAGAGTGGAAAGCCTTGATTACCCAATATATACTAGTAATCGCTTCAAACTTATCATTCATCACATCAAAGCAAGGACACATATGGTAATGGAAACATAACGTATCTTCAGTACATTTATATTTTCAGAATGTATCTCAATGCATCTCCCTATCTCAATGCATTACGTCAAAGAATCAAAACACGAATATCACAAAATGTCCAATTAAATGAGTGTATTCTGAGATTTGATCATCAATTGAAGGGAAGGCATGTTCTGGGTAAGGGATTGACATATTTGTTCAATACTATCTTCTTCTAATCAAATAAGAAAGCTTTCTTACTCTTTACTCACTTGACTACACTAAGAGATACAATTACGATAATGCAACAGATTTTATAAATCGAAAATAAGGTCGAAGGAATCAAAAAGATTGAAAAAAAAAAGGATTGAATGAAGAATACATAAATAGGGAATTTCCATTTTGCAAAATATCATTAATGTTCTAAATTGTATATGATTTTATAAACAATGAACACTAAGTAATTGTATTATTGTTTTGTCAAAAATTCATAGTAAATTCTGCAACACTGTTATCATAAACGTTTGTTGTAATTAATAACTAATAAATTAATCTGTGTAGAGATCCTTAGGAGGGTAATTTTCGATTATGATGACAAGCAATCCTGTAGTTTTAATTTAATGACATTCATACTTTAAAGTTAGAGCCTCTTTATTTTCTTTCTTTCTTTCTTTTATCACATAATCACAGGGAAATGGTTCTTGATAAATATCTATGCATTGAATAACAGTGTAAAATATGTTTCACGGCTTTTCAGATGAAAATAACAAGAAAAGGGGGCGGTCACTCTAATTTTAGAAAGCCTAGAAATTTTGTGCTTTTTCTTTTCAATGACAGTAGAGACTCGCAGGTATTAAAGGAATTGAAAATAAGGGTTGGAGTGTCAAGGATGAATTATTGTACAAACAGACCGTACAACGAAAACTCAGCCTTTTAAATGGAATTGATATCAGTCTAATAGTGCTTGATTTTTTAAATAGATGAAGAACACAATAGAACTACCATCAATGGAAAAGTTTTCTTTGAGAAGGGTATGAAGTGGAGTTGACCTTAGGAGGAATCGACTTAAATAAAGGTTTCAATGAAGAAGCAGTGGATGGAAAATGAGAAATATATGTGTCCTTTCTTGGACCTCATATAAAAATTAGTCTTTCTTTATCAAACTCTTCTCAATTTGTATAGGATTATACATTGATTTCATAAAAAATAGTAACAACTAATGTATTCTTGAGCCCATAGGCTATGATAGACGTGTTCTGAACATCTGCACAATGAATTTTCCTTCCACTAAAAGAGACACAGTTACTTCGACCTTTGACGCCAGCCTGCATCTGTTGCCTCAAAATTACGTCTTACCGTGTCCCAAAATTCGAGCAATTCTATGTTGTTGCTCCCATCGTGAATTCCCAATATGCCAAACATTTGGGAAAACGAATTCATCAATAAATTTAATATTTTTTTCCAAATGGTGCAAGTTTGAGCAAGCTATGTAACAAATAATGTTTGCTCAAGAGCGCACGCCAAAGTGAGGACATTGAAAGCATGCGCGACCTGCATTGTCTTGTCATCTACCCTCAGACAAAAGAAGCAGTATTCATGTCCTTATAAATTCATAATACGTATAGTCAGCTCCTTTAAACCAGTCAAGAGTCAAATGATGTATTCAGTTGATAATGGAATAGGTTATATATTTGTTTATCCCAATTAGTTAATCGAGTTTCTGTTGATTAAATGTATCTTCTAGGATATTTACACTCATTCTTTCTAGAATTAGCTTAGTATAAAGAGTTTTATTCTTATAAAATGTGGTTACTTATGCTCTGAATATGTAGGACTTGTCCAATGATGACGTCATGTGAAAGCCCTCTTGCTTAATAGTAGGAATATTCACTACTGCTTACTATAAGAAATTTGATTCGAAGTCAGAAGATTAACACTCAGGCACAAATATGAGGGAAAAGAAGAGAGATCAACAACTGAGGAAAAATAAAAAATAATATACAAAGTAATTGTTGATGTTGTGATGATAGATACCATTGATAGACATATATTTAATCTCATATGTTATATGAGGAGTGATGATACATAAAAAAATAGAAATAAACAGACCAAGAATAAAAAATGGGAGTCAATCATTGTTGAAATTAAAATCCAAAAAAAGTACTTTACAGATTATTTTAAAGGCTCAAATTTGTACGATCAACAGTTAAGTAAAGGATAAGTTTCCATTGAAAGTGGCTATGATTCAAACTTTTTGAAAGTAACACTACAAAATTTGACAAAGCGTACGTACAAAAACTCTATCTTAATAATCCAGTCCCTTGAAAACAGAGTTTAAAAGGCAGTCTTTGATAAAAACAACTTGAGAAGTTAGAATGCCTTTTCAAAGTTTTTTCTCGTTTTGACACAATGGCATGCCTAACTAAGTATTCTTTAGTTTTTTGTGGCTTGACTTATATACTCATAAACCTTATGATAACTCCAAATCTTGTCCATGCAATTAAAAAGAAAAGATATACTCAAACCAAGCACATCATTAAAATACATTACTGCTCTTTATCAGCTTTTGATTTTTACCAACTACTCTTTCCCTCTTGAGTGTTCTAACCATTGATTTGTTAGACTCAAAAGAATGAACGTATTCTAGCTATTAAATAGAAAATAAGTCAATTGTTGAATATTATGGTAGAATCAGTCATGTATCAGTTAATTTCGAGGTCCATCTTTTTGTAGGAAAAATTGAATTATATTTACAAAGATGGGCAATAGAATCAGGGAATTTTTTTTTTTTTTTGTGAATGTCATTTCCTTTTCAATGATTGTGCCTATGCAAATAAATACTAGACAGACAACATTCTATCTTATCTTTCCCCCCATGTCTAGCCTTTTCAAGATAAGGACATATACATATTTATGCATAGTTATACAAATGAATAATATGCATTTTAGAGTGTCCTGTTTTTAGGGATAAATGTTCCTTTAGCTACACTGTAATCTTTTCCGCTGGAAGTCATTGAGAAAAAACTCTGTACAAAATTTTAGGTCCTTCATAAATACAATTTTTGATATACATTAAATATGAATAAAATAGAAAAATGAGCATTTTTAGATTCAAATGTGGTATGATTATTTTTTCCATAGATTTTTCTTACACACGTACTGTACCTTCACATAAAAATCTAACTTGTCTTAGATGAGTTCAACCAAAGAGTCAGATAGTTGGTGATTTATGTAATACAAAAAAATTCTAATAATTGAATTAAAACTTTGAGCCTCATCTGAGAATTTTTTGATTTTTAAAGTCAAGATTTATTTTTTCCTTGTGCTAGATGAAAAATCTATTTGTATTCAATAGGTGAAAAATTTTAGCTCAAAATTCCATGTCATGAGGAAACTAAAATTTTACAAATAGGGTTTTTCTTAATCCCTTTCAAGAGAAAAGACTATACTAGAGTCAAAAATAAAAAAATTTACTCCAAAAATGCGAGACTCTAATGTACATACCATATATATATATATATATTTGTAATATATACTATAGAAGTATATATATATGTATAGAAGTATAGTCACTTGTAAAATGCTCATAAATCTATTTACGAGTTCTGTTTTCATGCTACAAGCATTGTGTGTTTTCTGTTCATTTGTTAGCTATTTTTGTTCTTCCTCCCTCTTTCTTATTTACTTGAAAGTTGTCTGTTTCATGTTTTATAAGTATTTATGCTTTGAAATACATATATGTTAGAAAAGAGAATAACTTATACATATATTTACTTAGACGAAAAAACCAAATCGGATAAATAATTAACTTAAAGATAATCGACGCGTACAGTTTTTTTATAGATTTGTTATGTATGTATATACAAGTTCCAGATGTTTTGACAAACTAATTAATGTTTAAATTTGGATATATTAAATAATTTTTTTTTGTTAGTTTGCTAAATTTAGTAACCATATATGTATCAGCTTCACCTCTATCAATGATATTATACTTATATTTTTATTGTTGTTTTAACATATAACTAAATATAATCTACTTATTATGCTTATAAAAAAAGCTAGAGGTAAGTGGATTGTGTTACTATTAAAATTATAAATGTGTTATTTGATATATCTCAACTATCACGAGTAGCTTTTTTTGCCCACTCGCAACCTCGAGTCACAAAAGGGAAAGAAAAAATTTGGAAAAACAACTGGTTAGCTACCTTTCTGTATTTTCCTTGTTGCCAACTTTTTAACATTTGACAGAGTTATTGTTTCGATATAATATACATATATTGATAAATTTCTACGAATATACAAATCAATCGTTAATACTGTTTAATATTCACAAATTCAAAGAAAAGGGGCACAATCCTTAATTTAATATATTTTTAAGTATATCAAAATCATAAATAATAATAATAATACCCCTTTTTGAGTTCATAAAACGTAGTGTCAACTGCTTTAAATCAGAAGAACCAACTGATGAAAAACAGCTGAAAGGAGAATACAGTGCATTTTTGTTTATCCCAAAAAGCTCGTCGTGTATACAGCTGTTATATATACGTTGAAATATTTAGACAGATATAAAATGTCTAGAGTTGAAGATATGTAAGGTATAACTCACGAATAAATATCGTATTCATATTAAAAATTAGTATTATTCTAATATTTTACTCAAAAATTCCTAGATTTCAATAATACTAAAATTATTATCGGGTGTTCCAATTTAAGTATTGAAGTTTGTACAATAAATTAAATTTCTACGAGACCACTCCACGCCCACGTGACGTGTATTTTTTTATTTTTTTTCATTTAAGATAACGTGTATGCAATTATTATATAATAACCAGCTGAATTGTATCAGCTGAATTTTATTTGAGAATATTGAATAATACACAATAGCTACTTATATTTGTAGCAGGCTCTAAACTAAATGATACAAAAAAAACTAAAATCAAATTAATTCTCAAGGTAATGGAGCCTACTGATATTTATTTCTCTTTCCTCTCTTAAATTCATTGCTATCTCAACATTTTTATCATGTCAAAGGCCTAAAAAATACAAATATTGATCCATCTCTACTTATTCTCAATACGTTCTTAATTTCAAAAAGTATTCATTATTTAAAAAATTTAAAGGACACATTTCCATTTTGATTCATTTTGTAAAAGGAAAAATATTTTTTTCATTGAATACAATAATTAATAATCAAAAAATAGAGTTAATTAAACTTATGATTTTATTTTTTTCTTAAAAATGTACCAAATAACTTTTTCACACTTTACTCCCTTCCTATCAAATCATTTTTTCAGTAAGTTTTAATTCAATTATAACTGAAATTGAAAAAAATTGTTTAATAACTCACTTTTGAAAAAAAGAAAAAGAAAAAAAGTCGATTCAAGGTACTCAATAGGAAGAAAAAAAAGAATCATCATTTTAATTAGAAAATGGATTTAGTTTAACTATATTAAAAGAAATTAATTACTTTTGACATTGATTTATCTAATCAAATAATTGTCTAAGCATTAATTTTGAATGATGTAGTTTCACAATTATCAGTATATGTCTAAATTGTATAAAAAAGCTAAATTGTCTACAACTTGTAATTTGAAACTACGAAATGTTCACTACAAAAACTTTCAATGTTTTTATTATTTAAATCAAGTTGGTTGAAGGCTTCAATATTTTAATGTCTTTTATGAAAAATAAATACAGGAAAGCACAAAACAACATTGTCCCTACAAAATGTGACTACCCATCAATGATGTTCCATTACAATAAGTTTAGATTAAAAAGATAAAACACATTTATATTATAGGAACTTTACGCTAATTATTTAGCATAATTTTACATTATATATTCTCTAAAAAGAGAACAAAAAAAAACAAAAAAAACACGCTAAATCAACTCTTAAGTCATTTTCTCAATTCATGAGTTATTCTTCATTTAATAAGCAAAGATACATTTATTGTTTCACAAGTTTTAAATCAATCAAATTAATAGAACATTCATCAGAACACTAACACACACAAAGGTATCTTCATTACATCTCAAAACCTTAACTCCAAAAAGAAAAAAAAGGCTAAAAATACATGATATTTAGCTAATTAAATTATCTGTATATTTAATAGGACAGGTATATATACACGACTTAAGAACACTAGTATCAAAAATACAAATCTAAAATTGATTAAAAAAATACCTGGAAAAGGATTGTTAAGTTTTTGAATTTTTTATAATATACAAAACAAAACACTCTTAAATTAATAAAAAACCTGCTTTTTTTATTAATTTTGTAAATAATAGCCAATAAATAGTTAAAATTTATTTAAGTAGCATTTAGTTGAGAAAGGATATAATATGTTTATTAATATATTAAGGTACTACTATGGACAAAAGTAGTTTGCATGCGTTGCACATGTGCCAACGTTTTTTTCCAATTTTCAAAAAGGTTACAAAATGTGTATTAAGTCAATAATAATAATTACAGAACAATAACTGCTGAGTTTATATATGCCATTAAAATTAAAAAAAATCGTATGATAGGTTACTTGAGTAATAGGTGCTGTATCCCGAGAAATAAATTCACAAAACTACAAAAGAATACAGTGTCTTGAATAATCATTTAAACTTTTTTGGTTGACAACACCATTTCTGTAAATTGCATTTATGTCATCACCTTTCAGACATTTTAAAAAACCAAAAATTTTATTTAAGTTTTTCACAAAGGAACGCGATTCTCAAACATTAATATATATTTTGACGATTATTTTGGCACAGTTGTGTGCAAACTTTTAAAAACAAAAACGTTTATCCCTATCGGAATCCCAAAAATACAGGGAAATTCAATTTCCCCCGGTACTTTTTGCTCATAGTAGTATATATAACATATTAAATTGGAATCGGATTATGTTTAGACTCTAATATATATAAAATATTAGGTTAATTTGATGGTAATTAACCTGCCTTTAAAGTTTAATAATAATCTTCATGCTCTACCTTTCTTCAATAAGCCTATTTTTTTCTTTAATTCCTATGTTGTATAAAAGCTTACTAATGAAAAACCATTTCAAATATTTTAAAAAAAGTAATAGAAATCTTGTCAAATCATGTTTGAAGCGTTTTGCATATTCTGGTATATATATGCATAAATTATTTAAATATTAATTATTAATTTCTGATATGATATTCCATAATGAAACAAACTAATTCTTTTAAATATATTTTAGATGTATCCAGGAAAAAGAAGTTTATAAAACTATATACGCACGTATATAGACTAAGCAAATTTTATGATATATTTTGCTTAGTCTATTGAGAGGAATATAAAATTGAGTATCAGTTGAGAATGTTGACGTTTGAGAACACAATTATTATCATATTGTATATTTTCTTCTTTTTTTTTTTCATATGAGAAATTGTTACATTGCTTTTTTTGACCCGTTTAAGTGTTGTGGCTGATTTTTTCTTTCTTCTTTAGAAAATGTATGCTAGAGAAATATATGTAAGGACTTGTCATATTTTGATCCAAAAGATTAGAAATACTTTCCCCTCAAATAAAAAATGAATGAAAAATTGAGAATGAAAGGGAAGTATCGAAATGTTTTAAAATGATATACATTTTTGGAGCCAATTTTTTTTTTTTTTTTTGTAAAAGATAAATAATTAATTTCTTTTCATTTCCCATTGTATATTATATTTTTGAAAGGAAGGGATGTCAAGCTTTTTAGTTGTCGTTTTTATTTAATTCAAATACAGAGAGTACTTCAAAATATACCCCAAAGATATGTATTTAGTTCCAAATAACTTTAACACGATACTTTTAAATGGGTGGAAAAACATCAAAGTAAACAAAATGAATTGTTCACTTTATAATTTTCTTCCTCGAAAAATTACCCTTGTCTCAAAAAAAAAGAAAAAAAGACAGCTGATATTAAATAAATAGCTATAAATGGGCTGAAATTTCATATGCTTTTGTATCATCTTATGAAAAATGTATAAATAATTTAGTTCTATCTTTTCCCTAACAATAGTGCAAAGGACTACGTTTTGAAGATGCAGATAAAGAAATTGTTACATGTTTACATGCCTTATGTTAGACGTTTTATTCTATAGAATAGTTATAAATTATCTAAAAAATAAGAAAAATATTTGTATGGGATTTTTTTTACATTACTTTTATCATAAGTGCAAGCAATTATAGATGTGATAAATTGCAAAACTCTTACATATTTGTTAATTTTCTACTACTAAAGAAACAAAATCTCTCTGTACCCACAGTAAAACTATAATATTTATTATCCAAATTTTAATAAAAGTAACTTTTAATTTCCAGGCGAAGAGACATTTGACTGGTATAGGAAACTAAAGTTTGATAGATATTTGGATACTTCCAGTTTAGAAACTGGGAGCAAATAGACTTTAAATTTAGCTATTATTCCATTAATTTGACAATTTTAATTTTACTTTCAACTCATTACAAATAGATAAATCTTCTTAAATAAATAATTAGTAGAAAAAAATTGTAGACGAATTCAAATTTAATTTTAAGTCATGGGTCATGTACATGTCTGTCTTTTTAAAAGAAAAACACACGAAATGATTCTAGCTTATGTACATATGTTCATATATTCAGATATTATTCATTTCACGTCATTATATGAATGTAAATATATCCTTTTCATACAACTACGGATCACCTCATTGTAAATTCATGAAATTTAAATATATAAAATATTTATATATATGAATGTGTAGACTATCTTTTCCCTCACAAGAAGCATACCAATAAATATATATATATATAAATTCATTTTTTTTCTCGTGATTATGAAGATAAAAAATATATATTTATGCGTATTCCAATTGCTTTTTCTTTCTTTTTTTCATATGCATATATGTATGTACTTATTTTTGAAGGAACTCAAGTTTTAGATATGAAACTTAGTCGTGACATTTGAAGGAGACTTAAGTAATGAAATATATAAATAAACCATTTAAAATAAAGGGTTCTTTATTGTATCTAATCATAATTTGTCAAATGGTGAATGTTTTTCAATCAAGAAAAAGCCTTAAAGACACAAATACGTATATATATATTGTGCAATACTAAAAATGTGTGTATCCATTAATAAATGATAATTAAATTGGTACAAAGTATACTTTAAGTTACATTAAATGATATTTTGTTCAATAATCAAAATTACTTTATGTGATTATGTGAGAAGCAAAATTACATTGGAAGGCGATCGAACCACAAAATAAGTATATTTTATCCTTTTCAAGCAATAATTGGTTGATTTGACTATTTATTGACCGATTTGATGCCAAATAAATATATAACAAAGCCTTTTATTCGTTTTATTTGTAGAAGTGTACAATTGTAGTTATACATGATCAAAGTTTGAACATTAATATATTTATCCATACTCTGACCGTTTCAACAATTAAAAAAGACAACAAAATAATTATATAGTATACAGCTTTAGAGCAAAAACAAAGACCTTTTTTTTTTTATTTTGTACAAAAGCAATTGCTTTTATATGGATTCTGTTGGTCCTTTTTAAAAAGAAATTGAGTGATTCATGACTACATGCCCACAAATTATGATTATTTGCTTGAGAATCCATGCAATGTGACAAAGAGCAAATATTCATAAACATAAATTCTTGGAAAATTATATTTTCTTTGTGAAGAAGCTGAAAATGTCAAAGACATATATTTTTTGATATTTCTTTTGAACTATGGTAAGTGTCCATTAGGAAATTTCAATTTTATTCAATATTTTTTTTTTTTTACATCAATAATAATGAAATTGTTTTTTGTTTTGTTTTTCAAAATTGCACGTGAAGGCCAGAAGTCTGCAATTATGTTCTATTCAAAAAAATCAACTTAAAGGAATTATAAAATGTGTAATAATAAGATTGGGAGTTAATTTTTGTTCCATTTTGAACAAAATGTTTTGGGCCAATCAGTTTACTGATTCAGCTAATTTACAACAATATAAACAACAACAATAAGTAGAATTAATGATGAAGAGTTCAAACTTGTTCTTTAAGTCAAGTAGATCCCTACTCTTTTTAATCAAATGTAACCCTTTGTTTATTTTATGACTATTTATATAGACGTTTGCATCACAATGCCAAACTGTCATCTAAATAATATTTCTTTCCAAATGGGTAAAACTATGAATTTTCTATATACATATTTTAAACAAAATATACAATAAATTACCTGTTTTAGTAATGATATTAATAATTGAATGATTTAGAGCACATAAACACCCTTCTGAAATAAATTAAGTTCGAGTGTTGAGACTTCACAGGGTCCCTATTCTCTTTTCCTCCATCTACAAAAGTTATAGCTTTATATGACCTTGTAACTAAAATGAAAAAAAAGACTTGTAAGTATGTATGTATGTCAAGGTTATTAGTTAAAATGAATATTTTTAGGGACTGACAGCGAAAAAAAACTCTCTATAAATATTATATATGTTATATATAATCAGGCTACGAACATTTATCCCTTTTTTTATACTGCATTAAATAAAAATTGAAAAATTATATCAGTCAAAACTTGATAACAAATTGAGTGATTGAGTAATTTTTTAAGGTTATGGAAGGGTGGGTGAGTCGAAACGGTTGTAGAATTAAAACATCTCCTTTTAATCCTTTATAGATAATTATTTTTACAAGGGGCTTAATCCATCGATAAATAAATATTTAGTTCTTTATCAGAGGCTGCAAAAAGAAAGAGAAAATCAAAGAAGTACGATTTTTTTTGATTTTTTACAAAAAGACCGATTTCCCCGAATTAAAATGAAATACTCAAAACTAATTTTGGACTTCCCAGTAATCATTCATTCTACCTATGTAAAAGCACAAAAAAAGTACTAATTTAGTTGTATGCAAATATTGTTTATCATAAAAAAATAAAAAAAAAATACGACAAGTCAAATAAGGGAGAGTTGATACATAGTAATCCAGCAGCCAAATTGAATTTGAAGTAGACTTAGCAACTTTGTAAGTAATTTTTAATTTATTATAGATACATTTTGAGTGTTTTTCTATAATCAAATCTAATGCCTGGTACTATTTTTTTGAATGTTTTAGAACCATCATTCCTGAGTAAAATAAAAATCAGAAAATCATTTGAGCAATAAATAATATCTAACTTGAAAAAACATATTAATATTAAATATGGGTTTATTTTTTCCATTAAAATCTGCAAATCTTGATAAGCATGGATGTAAAAGGTATAAAATAGTATATTTTTTTCCTCATACTTGAATAGCGCCTTAATTATTCAATATTTTATGAGCATGGCTGATGTTTATTTGTCAAAATGTATTTAAAAAAACTATTTATTCAAAAGTCAGTGTCAACATATATCCATATAGAAATAATGACAAAACAATGAAAGTAATATTTCATTCAAAAATAAATTAATTGGAGAGTGCATTATTCAATCAAAAGTATGTAATCTTATATATATATATATATACATGTTTATAATCCCAGTTCACAATTCCTTTATTGATTTGAAAAGACAATAATATGTGTGAATTTAGTATGAACTATACCAAATTATTACTCATGGAAATATGTATATACATATATTATCACAGCACTTAATCAAGCAAATACTTTTTTTTATTGCTCAACAGCCTCAAGAATATTAAATTATAAGCAAACTTATTCAACATCATAATATTTTTTTCTGTTATAATACAAACGAAAGAAAAATGATTTTTGTATCAATAGAATCAGGCCATTTGATGTAGTGTGTATGAATATTTAACATATATATATATATGTTTATACAAAAATTCCTTGAGGCCAGTAAACATACTTGTATTTTATTGCCTTATAAGGCTTTCATATTTGATTTATCAACAATGATATTTGATCATTTTTTTTATACATACATATTAACACTATGTATAAATGATAGAAATGTGTTGGAATGAAAATGTGTTCATATATGACTAAATTTACATATAAAAAAACCATAATAATTGTATTCTTTTACATAGAGATGTTCGGCGTCAATGACCTTATTTGCCTTAAGGAATCCTCACAGGTTTTTTTAGATAATACTTCAATTTGAAGACAGCAATGCCTAAACAGTTTAACTGATGAATTCCCTAGATATACAGGAATCTTTAAATATAGACTATTTGGGAATGTCAGATCTATAAATTAACATGAACGTTAACAAAGTAACATGAAATGTGAATCCTTATGTGAATTTTTTTTTCTTCAGTTTTTCTCCAACGCCATGATATAAAGTCATGGTACGAGATTTTTAAAGAATGTCTCCTACATGTGGTCACATGTATTTCGTATAGAAACTGAAATCAAAACTACATACATGAAGTCATTAGTGTTTAAAATATGAATATATAATTAATTATGAGGTTTTGTCGTCATTACTTCTTTTTCCTCTATTCTTCGGCACTCATCCAGAAGACGAGTCCCATTATTTCGAATACAAAAAAGTTATGCTTTTCATAGAGGGAGTAATGAGCACTCGGGTAAGAAGATATAAAGAGTAACATCTCTTCAGGGGTGAAGGGAAAATAAGTCTTGGGATCCAACTCTATGATTCTGACTCAGGAAGGAAATGAATGTAAACAGTGACGTGAGATAACGCAACTAATCCCATGGGTTTCTTCAATATCGGATTCACGATCCTAAGTTCCTCTCTCTGGATTCTAACCCAAGCCAAGGGATCCTTCGTTGTCTCTCCGAGTCCGAGAGGCTCCAACTCATCGTGTTGGAGAATCATCAACTATCCAAAGATGTGATATTACTCTCTGGAGTTATTTGCTCCTATTGTCTATTTCGGACCCGTGATCTTCACCACTTCCAATGGGACCCCATGCAAAATTAATATAACAAGAATCATGACATTTGGGACTCTTATATATCAAGATCTAAACATATTATCGTGGTGTTATGATACATGAAATTATAGAGTATTGGATCAGAACAATTTGCCAATTCAAGCTCAATACATACAATGGTTTCATTTGCTTGTCACATTAGCTCAGATAGCAAGATTCAGACTGACTATATTCATAATTATTTTGTCACTTCTTTTAATTAGCTAAAATTAGCAAAAAAAAAACACATAATTTTGTTCGCTCTCCAAATTGTGCACATATATAAATGGATATGTAAGTAGACTCTGACTAAATTGTAATTAAAAAGAGCATTTCAAATTGAAAGGGACTTTTTTTTATAGGGAAGACATGTGTTATATATATATATATATATACATCTATAAGATGAAAGAATCTATTGTAAAATATATCCCTTAGAAATCATTATGTATGTAAATTTAAAATTAAAGCCTTTAAAGACTTAAATGTATTTATTTTTTAATAAGCTAAAGTTAGATTAATTTGTGGTTGTGAAAACCACACGCCTTACCTTTAAAAAAGTATTTAAAAGAAAGAAAGAACTATGCAACGGTATGGATGAATTGCATTTAAGATAATTTGTTGTTGTTGTTGTTGTTGTTGTTGGGCATGTAGAACCAAGTTGAACTACTGCATCTTATGTTTGTATGTACATAAATAACATATAGATGTATAAAGTCAATAAAGAAATGAAAATAAATACCTGAGGAGCTACTAGAAACTTCAAAACAATGTTATAACATTTATCTTTATTATACATATATCACTCAACCTGACCAAAATCCGTTGGTAGGAGAGTTCAAAAAACTATACTTGAATGATGTGTAGCTGCAAAAGTGTACACGTTGTCACAATAATTTCTTTTTTGCTCAATTAATCAACGTTCAGATCAATTATAAAGGGCTGAGTAGAGAGTAGAAGAAAGCTTCACAGCGGACAAAAAATATATTGTAAGTAAATTTCTATGTTGGATGAATTAAAGATTGACAAAGATTAAAGATACATCTTTTGATTGTGTATATATTTATTTAGTTAGTATAGCATGTCAATTATTCAAGAGCTAAAAAGGTAAAATATCTCAGCAATCATCATAGAATTTGGGATTCATACGAAATGAATGTGTGTCAAACTTTATTTTCATAAAATTAGCGGTCCACGTTTTTGGACACTTTGATAAGGTTATTTTAAATTACAAATTTTTTCCATAATTTGAATTGACCGCTGTTACTTTTTTCTCTATAATTTAAAATTTTTTTAAATTTTCTACGTCAAAAAAAAAAAAAAGAGAGCTTCAAAATTGATCATATATTGCATATAAAGAGGATATTTGTTGATTTCTGGATTGACATAAAGGATAATTATTTTGTTAATATAAACGTATACTAACTTCTGCTTTGTTAATACATATAGAGATCTCACAAGGAAAAATAATAAGTGAATAATCATTGATAAGGATCAAAATTACCTTATATCAAGAATGGAACATTTTCTGCGCAAATTTATATTTATTTAAAGTAGACATTTTTACTTCTAAAAAGTTGTAAGTAAAGAGAAAACATAGCTAATAAAAAAAAATGGTCAAAGTTCGTTAACAAAAATCTTCTTTTTTTCCCTCATAAAATTGGCTTAAAGGCATTAGGCCAAATGTTTTGTGTTTTATGGTAACGTAGTTACCCATTCAGATAATTCATGGTCATATAATAACTCCTAGATTGTGATCCAATTATATTCAACTTCCATGAAAATGATTTACAAAGTCCTTGAAAAGAGATGTATGTAACTTGGATCAGAGCCACGTGATGTTTACATTCTCTGAATTGTGTAAAAAAAAAGTTCCTTTGGGACACCCACAATTATATAGCTATATACATACTCGTGCGTATGTTCATAAATCTTTGAGAGGAAATATAGTTTAGATCTAAATAAGAGTACCTATAGGGAATTTTCTAACATATGTCAATCTTCTTATATTAAAAAAGTCTTGGATTCCTATTTGCCAGAAACTAAAAAGGAACTTTACTTTTATATCAAAGTTACATAAGTGTACAAAAGATATTGAAACATTAGAAGGATAGTTCACATTTCTACAAAACTCTGGATGAAGACTATTGGGCTTTATTAGCTATTAGCATACTTGATGGCTTGTAGATAGATTTTTGGTTTATATTCGTCAATCCCAATTTGTATCTTACAATACCTCAAAGTCTTCTACTGATTGTCGTCTATACAATTCAAGTGCTAGAAAAACTTAAACAGTATATTAAATATTTAATTACATAATTCATACTTTTGCAGTGACAAATAGCAACAGGCAGTGATCAACAGAATAACAAATGAAAATTATTTGTTTAAAATATAATTTCCTTAATCTAGTTTTGACTCAAAGACTTTGTCTAGCCAATAGAGAAAGTAGACATGGACATTCAAAAATTATTTTCAGTGTCCAATTGACTACTGAGAGATCTGGAAAATGACTGTCGTCTATCCAAATATCTAAATCAGGGGTGTCAAACCTACGACTCATGGGCCAGAACTGGCCCACATGGAGGTTCAATCAGGCCTGCAGGATAATTTGAAAGTGGAAAAAATACACAAAAGACATTGATCAAATTTTTTAATTATATGTAATTCATGAGTTATCCGCTAGGGGCGCATGTGAATCTTTCTTTATAAGTATCATGTTGTAATCTCATGTAAAGTTCATATTTATAATTTTCGATTTTCTAATTACTTAAAGCTTGTGCAATTTTGTGAAATGTTTAGTAAAAGTGTTGATCAATAAATTTTTGACTAAATTTAACTATGTCCTTGTTCTTCTTTAAATCAAAACAAGGGAAAGAGATGATATTTTGGTTATTTATAGCTAAGTATCCTATAACTTTAATGTTCCGGCCCACGACGTCTACATAGGGATCGTATGTGGCCCACGATAAGAATTGAGTTTGACACCTCTGATCTAAATATATAATGAGATAGTTTTTCATTTTCAACGTACTCCATGAGAATTGATTGAGACTCAATTGATTAAGGTATTTCCTTGATCACAATCCAGATTATTAATAATATAATCATATATTTTATTCCATTCTACAATAACCATTATTAAATACCATGAATTGGATTTTTATTATATGTAGATATAATTAGAACATGAACATGATAAGTTAATACTTGTTTACTAACTAATGTTGACTAAATAATTGCCAGAGATTGAATAAATTAGTTTTTTTATCATTTACCATTTTTTGCTAGTGATTAAAAATTTTTATATTATATTATATATTCTCTAAATAGTGTCTTCAATGTTGATTGGTTAAACTGTAGTTACTTCTTTCGAAGCGGTTGTGAATAATTATCTACTATCCAATGAAGAACAATTACACAGTTGGGAAGAATTGATTTAGCTCTCATCAACTGATTTTGGGTCTTTTTCTCTCTCTTTTTTTTTTGGAAAAAAAGTTATTAAGTCGAAAGAGGTATTTTTCTTATATTTTGCTATAAATATAATGGTGTTTATATACGACTAATAACATAACAAAATTACTTGACAGATTATTACTCTTAATATGAATATTTTGCAGACAATAAAGCAAAAAAAAGAGTATTATTATTTTGCACTTTTAAAAAGTAATGTTACAACTTTTTATTTGTGTATATGTATATTTACGGATATTTGTAAACAGCATGACAGTAAACTCTCTATAGTGGTATAATAACTAAATTGTATAAATAAAGTGACAAGTAACATTGAAACTTGTGTAACATTAATTAAATATGTACAAATGTCGTGAATATTGAAGTTTCTAACTAATTAACTTTTATAATTGAATTAATTATCAACTCTACCTAATGTATGTAGGTAAGCCTTTTAACCTTTAAGCTCTTTCATTGACAAAACTTACATGGAATATTAATTAAGTAAGTACAATTCATAAAATTGTATTCATCTCATTATTCAAAAATTTGAGAATACATTTTGTAAAGTTACAATTGAGCAGAGTACAAAAGAAGCTTTTTTTCTTTATCCTTTCAAATACGTTATGGAAATGTGACCTTCAAACCTATAGCTTTGAGATAGCTTGTAAGTAAGGATTGTTTAGCTTCAATTCAATTAAGTAATAGACTCATTTTAGCATACAAATAAAAGATTGGACAAGACTAGAAACGAAAGCACACATGGAATTTTCAAATTTTATTCCTATTTTTTATTTTTTATTAGGAAGTGTCTCTCTGGAATGAAAAACACTCTCAAATATACCTTTTTACATGCAAATTTGTACGACAAACTATATGTACTTTTTTAATTTAGAATAACTATTAATTGTTAGAAACATAAAATCTAAAGATACACCATAGGGGAGGCCTAGTTGTATAACTATGTACTACATGGATAGTTATTAAACAAAAATGAGCAAAGGAAACTTTATCAATATTAAATAAACAAAAGAAAAATTAAATCTATACGCTTATTGATTTTGAGGGTATGTATAGGTCGAGTTCATCCCCATTTTCATTTTGGGTTTGATGAGATTGCAGTGCTCTATCCCTCCTTCAGTTTAAAAATTGCTTCATTAGACATGCTTTGAACAAAATGAATGACATTCAGACAGATGACGTCACTCTTTAAATGCTTTAGAGCTATCTTCTCTAGAGCCTTTTATATGTACTTAAATGATAATTAAATTACGTTGCAGTAGAAAAAGTGAGGGTTGCATGACTTATTTAATTGTGAATTACAAAATTGCTCATATTTTAAACCTTTTGCTCAAAGGTAAACTCAAGGTAAAAAACAGCATCATTAGAAAGTAAAATAGAAAAAAAAACTATATTTTACTTATGTAATTTATTTTTGAGGGGTTGTTGTCATAGGTATATAATAAAAGAACATGAATATGCTTTTAAGGTGTATGTACACACACACTAAGATTAAAGTAGGGGTAAGGAGTTTTTACTTTTTAGAAATACTTTACTTGACTTTAACAAACTCTTTAATTGTATAAGTAAAGGAATATATATGAAGCAAGGCAGGCACATAGTATATTCTTTAAAAGAAAATGAGTAAGTGTAATTAATATTGACTTTAATGAAGCTATTAAAGACCAGTAAAATGATGGGAGGGGGGGGGGAAGAAATACCTAATTAGATAATTAAGTAAATGCAATGTTTAATTCCAACATAGCCATGTTCATCTTTTTATCCCTTTCCATTCTACCAAACACACTTTGATCACGTGTTTATGGTTCAAAATGCTGAATGTTCTTGTAGCAGACAGGAGCAATCAAATAGAACAAAATAAAAGTCAAAAGTTTAGAAGGAAAAGAGAATGTACTCAAAATAAAACTCAAAACCTTACTTTCTATGAAAAATCCTTGGGTTATTATATATGTTTTTGACATCAGTACAAGCCAAATTTAGTCAATTAATCTCCGACCTCAAATATATATATATAAGTATGCAGTCATTAGGCTCAAAGCATGATTTAAAACTAAATAACTATCTCACTATACTTACCATATATTACATCATACTAAAGAGCTTTATGCCATTTATGTGTTGAATTCCTATCATATCTTATACATTACTTGTTCCTATCTCAAGACTCTAAACACTCATACCCTCATAATTTCTGAACATGATGACTTGAAGCCCCTCAGAGAGGTTTCCACATGATTCCTTGGATAGAATCTAGTGTTTATGTGGATATCAATCAACTCTTATAAATTTGGTGATGTTTCTTTTGAATGCAAATAATATGCAAATGATAATAAGACTACTCCACGCAAAGTAATTCAAAGGGCCCTTTTTAGTAGATGAATGAGAGTGAAGGTGCTTCTATCCCTCTCTCTTCTCATATGTATGTATTCAAAATTAAATTCAAATATTATACATCAAATAAATCCAAGCCAGCGCTTCTCAAACTAATTTATCCCAAGATGCATTAATGGGTTTTAATATTGAATCAAGTTTTGACTAATAGAAATGATATAATTTAATCATTTAGTAGATATAGATAAGTTGATGTCTCAAGATCTCTGTTGTTTTGTGTGTGTTTTTCAGAAAAGCTAGAAAGTGCACTTAAAAAAAGCTCTGGGGCACATTGTTTGAGAGTCAGGGATGTACATATGATCAAAGTTATAATAACCAAATTACCAATGTAGTAATAATAATAATAAAAATAAAAACAATAAAAAGAAGTTTTTGAGTGCATTTAATTGGATTAAAGATGAATTTTCATATATTTCTTCACTAATGGTAAAACTTTATAGAAATATTATATATATATATATATATATATTATAATTTTTAGTTTTTGTAAAAGGAATTATATTCCTTTTAAATATATATATATATATATTAAAAATAGTATAAAGTTTTTATCTTTTTTTTTCAGGTCAGATTCAATTTACATATCTTCTATGCATACATAGTAAATATATGAATTTTGCATTTTTACCCCCTTCTTCATACGTGTGTCACATTTCAATGCGATTATTTAAAAAAATAAATAATAATGGATTATCATAAAAACCATCGGCTAGATAACTTTTAACTATTAATGGGGGACAGTGCATCTTGATATGCAACTCATACCAATCATAATCAAAGTATCCACTTATGAAAGCTAGACGAATAATATTAATATTTTTGGTAGAAAAAAAACCACCTAACAAACTGATGAATCAGTTGTTGTTGTTGTCGTTGATTTTTCTCTTGATATTGACCCTTACAGTCCTATTACAAATCATCAATCAAAGTCTTTCCAGCATGAACACTCCAATCGCTCCATTTTTTCCCCCTCGTATTCTCATTAAAAAAGCTCAAAATCTAAGTATTGTTAAAGTACGGTTAGACAGAATAGTACAACCTGGTTGAACCATCTGTAAGGAATCTGTACATATAAATGGATTTAAGTTTCAAAAATATACTTGAAAGGTGAAAGATGAAAGGTTAGTTGAAGATAGTTCAGCAAGTGTGTGCACAACTACTTTAAGCAAACAAACAATTGTTGATACTTGAAAACTTCAAAGACATTTGAAACATGTGAATGAACTTAAGGTATTCAAAGGTTTTTTTTTCCTTCTTTCTATTGATTATATCAAAGGGGTTAAATACATAAGTACACGTATGGAGATCCTCTATATACATATTTAGTTTATTCTTATGAATTGTGAGGGCTTTTATATTAATGTATTTGAGATTGATATGTTTACAATGCTCTTCAAAAGAAACAAGCATCTGTAGTATTGTAAAGTTGATTTCAGTACAAAAACCTTAATTGAGCCCTATTGATTACTCAAAATAACAGTGAGATTTTTGTTTTTTTTGTTTGAATATTTTATGAAGGTAGAAGTTAATTAGGAATTTGTATGTAATTAACCTTTTTTTTTTTCGTAAAGACTATTCTCATTCAATTTCTACAGGTTTCAAGGTCATTGTAAAGAGTGAAAAAGTATATTCTGCAAATGAGTTCAAAGTTTAGTTGTCCATTTCGAACCTTCTTAGATTAGATCCCTCTCCACTTTTGAAAAAACTAGAACAGTAAAAAATTGCGTTACTTTAATGTTATCAATATATGATATATTTTTTATAGAAATACCCCCCCCCCCCTTCACCTCTAATTATAACTTGGTTCTGGCACCTCTGACATATTGATATTAATCAAAAAACATATATCAGTAAATTAAATGTTCAAAAATAACTATTTTTTTCTAATGATAATCTTTAGGAGCTAGTAAAGTCCAAGGTAATACTTTGAGCATCATGTTCCAGTTATAATATAAAGTTTAGAGTATATTACTAACAACATCATGACAACATATATTTTTGTAAGACTTTCGGTTTCTTCTTGCTGTATTTCAGGGAATTTTATGCATGAATTACATTCCTAAAGTGTATTTTATTGAAAAATAATATTACACTCATAGACCAGCACTATTTAATTATTTTATTCATCAGAAAGGATCAAACGTACATTTGAAATCTTGGTAATCCAAATGGTTATCACCAAAGTGTATGAATACAGTGGTATGAATTAGCCGTGATCCTGAGGCAATTTTAAGAGCCTCATCCTTTAAAGAATTCATACAACACACCAATGTTTACTGCCAAAACTGATGTCTCAATATTCGTTAAGTTAAACGAGAAAAGTGGCAAATCTATTTCAAAAACTATCTAAAGATAGTTACAACAAGTGTTTTAAAACACTATAGTCTAGCATAAAATAATTAATTAGTAATGCAGAACAGGTCGAGTACCGGTTTAAGGAGCCACACTACTATCAAGAGGAAATTATGTTTGCATTATATACATTCATCATAAATTGGGTATCCCTGGTTCAGTGGCTATTTTACATACTTTTTAAGAAACTCATTGAATATCTGAAGAGCAGATCCAAACCATGTTATCAAAATAGTAAATTGATAAGAGCTGTAGGCAACTATATTGTGTATAAAATGTTATTGATGTTAAACATTTTCGTAATAAATAATAAATTCAAGTTGACATGTATCAGGTCCATACCTATAAAGTGAGTCTTTATTTTCCAATTTCTAACGTTTATTGTGAATAAATGGTCAAAATAATATATATATAGCTAGCTAAACATTTTTCCCATCTCTCTGACAATTTGTGGATGCCGCGCCAAAAAAGTTGGCTGTCTTTTGCCGCAAACCAATCCTCGAGTCATTTGTTGGCGTCTGGATGAGAATTGAATACCTGTTCTTTTAATGTGTGATCCATCGATGCGAACAAGTGCTAAACTGATGGCACCAAGTCTGGTGAGTAAGCCACATGTACCAACGGTTTCCAATCGTACGTCTTCATTAACTCCTGGGTCGCTTTTCTTCGATGTGGCAGTGCATTGTCATCAAGAAAAAATTATTTGATCACGCATGTTCATTTGTTTCACCGGGTTTTAACGACTCATACCAGATCATACCACGCTGCTCCCAGAAAACACACAGCATCGCCTTGCAGTCGAAGCGATCTGGTTTGCCAATGTTTTTGGTTGTGGCTATGTGAACTATACGATCGTATACTTAGAGTCTGCCCACCGTAAGTTTTTACAGGCATTTGATGTGCTTCAGAAGCGTTTTAATTCAAATGATAACAGAAAATCAAGAAAGTCCGCAGATCGGTATTTGAAGGCGCACGAAATTCGACATTTTTATGAACGAACAAAAATGCGTTGCTGGTTGAAACTTCACAAACAATGAACTGAATACTGTTTCTAGATGACATACATACATTTGTTGCCAAATAGCTAAAAGTATCATTTCATAGGTATAGATATAATATTTATGTAACATATATAGTTACAAGGAATAATTAATTTCCATTGACTGTGTAAAAAACTATTTTGACCATTCATATACAGTAGTACCATTAATGAAGTAATCATAAATAAATTGATTTCTTTTTCTTTTCATTTAGGATTGGGAATAAAAGTACAGTGTACCCATGTTGTTGCTATTTTCAAATTCGTACTTTTTGAATTTGTTTTTTCTTTTTACTATTTTTTTTATTATAAAAATAAAGCTACAAAGTTAGAAATACGAAGTTGGAGGGGGGGAGGGGGGAAGTTTATAACTCTTTGAAAGTATTTTCAAAAAGGAAACAAACTCCATGGAGACATAATTTTAAATAAATATGAAACTTAAAATCTTTCTTGAAAGCTTTTAGAGTCCATTAAATTTATATAGGCATTAAAAACATGAGCTCTGAGCAAGGGTAACATGCTCAAAATAAAATAAAATAAAATAACCAACTCAAGAGTAATGATTGTGAGTGTGAGACGTTGATGATTTGAAGGTACAGAAGGTATCCAGGGCCAAAGCTGTGATGTGAATTGAAATATACATTACATTTTTTATTAATGTTGATGTATGTACTAAGAAAAACAAAAGCAAAGGAGAGAGAGAAAAAAAAAATCTCTGGAATTTTATTTGTTTCTGCTTTTTTTAAGCCTTGTGTGTGAGTATATATATATATATATATAAATTTATAATTTATCAAATGGAATATATTTGCTTTCATAAATATAGAAGTGTGCAATACGTGTGTGTGTGTACGGTTCTACAAAAAAAACATATACATATATGTATAAACACATATGAAAATGATAAAAATATACGTATTTTTATCATGGAGTGAAATTTTACTTCTAAATACATATATTAAATAATTATAATTTGAACTTAAAAACGATATAAAAAAAGATTTGCTATAATTCAAATTGAAACATTTTTGAAATCAAAGTACTGAATAAATAATGTCATTTCATATACTTATACAAAGAGCAGTATTATGTATAATTTATTTTTAAGCAACAAAGACAAAAATAAAGCATCATTATATTATTTAGTACTTACAGATCTACAAAGTATTTTTGTACATTCTTTGATAGTATAAATACAAAACATTTATATCCTTTTTAAAAGAGTTTCTCTCTGTACTTTAACTCCCCTGAACTTACTAGAGGATAGGCAATTGCAAGCTAAATGCTTTATCTAATCAACTTATAATAGAGCACTCATAAAACGAAATATTTACTTTTTTGAGAAGTTGATTCATTTGAAACTCTTAAAGATAATTAAATAGTTAATATACAGAATAGCATGAGGACAGGCTATCAAAGTACTGGAAAAGAAGATATGAAGGTCTTTCATAGGCTGGAGGTAGAAAAGAAATATCTTGAAGAGAAAACGTAGTTACTTTTAGTTTGTAACGTGAATCAATGCCAATATCTGTATACCCACAATGTACAGTCGATTTTCGTACGAACAAAGTTCCTATCAATGAAGCATATATAAAGTCCCAAGCATAGTTTTACGACTATACGTATTATTTTATTATCCTAGTTATCGTGAAACAAGAGGAGAATTGAAGAGCAAGGGAAGTTAAGTAACGAGTCAATGCTTATAGCAAATAAAAAAAGCTAAATCCTTGTAAAATTTAAGTGTACTTTTAACGAGATTTAAGATATATAATATAAATATTAATTTGGGTAAATATTTGTGACCCATCCTTGTTTGTGCCATTAAATATTTTTCATCATATTCTCATTAAGGCAGTATTTTTATTTTCTTTAAATTGACTCTATACAACACCTTATTGACAAAAAAAGTAGTGCTTAAAAGGTACATATAAATTTGAACAAAAAGCTCATTAGAAAGAAAAGTGACTGAGTTTATGTTTTAAAATACTATAATACGTTATTTTGATACACAGAAAAATAAATAAATTACTTTTATTTAATAGAATACTTTTAAACTTATTTAAAATTTCTGAAGTATCCTGAAATTTCATTTTATGTACGTATTTATATTTATCAACTCTTACCATTATAATAAATATCATTTATCAATCCAATACACTATTCATAATAATAATTTATTCATACCTTTAAATGGATATAAAATGTCATCATAATATATTACACTCTTAGACTCATGATTTTTGAGAAACTTTTGAAATGTTGAATTTTTTAGTTTTCTAATGGATATTAAAAGTACGCTATGAAGAGTTTTACTGAGAAAGAATCAATCTAATTTGTCAAAATATCTGAGAGTCAAAGTTTACCTCTTTAAACTAATTAATTAATGAATACGTACTTATGAATTTTTCTTAAATAAGGAGTAACTTTTAATATCTTGAGTTGTAGAAAAAAAATGAAAGGAAACAATTGATAAAAATAATGAAAATTTGATTATTAGTGTTTTGTTGATTTTGAGGAAAATATTCTGTATAAGTTCAAAACCTGATATATTTGAAACATTGGATTTGTCATTGATATATTATTCAAAGTCCATACAAAGAAACTTTTAAAAAAGTAATAGTATGATAATGATTTAGAAATGAAGAAAAATCAAGATCCTCTTTATTTTTATATAAGGATTAAAGTTGTTTCATTAATTTTGTATATTATTGACGTCAAATCTATCAATTAATGTGTAGATTAGAAGTATGATTTTGTAAGCTTAAAAAATGATAAGGATTGATTACTTTATTGGTGTGGTAAATATTTACATAGTTTCAAAAAAACTTCATTAAATTGACGGATTAGGCATTCAAAATATTGAGTACAATATTGAATTAACTTCACTCTCTTTTATTTATTCTTCATTCAACGATTACTTCATACTAAAAAATAAAGTAATATAAAAACCTTTAAAGAACCCTTGTATTTGTTTATTTGAGTACAATGACAAACATTTGATCCCTTTTTGTAAATACATACAGCTTTTATTCCATCAAAGCTTTAGGGAAATCAATTTAACCTCCAAGAAATGCCTAAATAATTTTTTTTTTTAATATAGTTTAAAAATGATGGAATATAGTGTATTTTCTCCTTGCTGGTGTCATTCTTTGACGCACACTCAAACATACCTGAGTCAAGCAATCACAAACCTGCTCCAGAAGTTTCTTTAGTACAAAATCTCATCTTTATAACGCCATCTAGCGTAATATAATCGTACTTATACAACGCGAGATACAGATCACTACAGCCATCTACTGCAAAAATAATGGATTTCTTTTTACTAGACCGAATATATCCACAAAATTTCTATCATTACCATTTTAAGGATTTATTTAAAGATAGACTCTATAATACACTTTTATGTAGTATTCAAACTAAATACATAATAAGAGGCGTAAATATTTTTGTTTTTGTTTTATAACAAGATTCTACTATATATATTCATATTATAACTGTAGTCAAACATAAAACTTTTTGTGTGCATATATATATATATATATATATATATATATATATATATATATATATATATATATATATATATAAGAAACATTTATTGTGACTTTAAAATAAAAAGTTACATTGTAAAAACACAATAAAAACGAGATAAATGTACATGTAACTATTTCTATATATGTACATAGACCAAACTTTGTTTTAGAGCCAAAAATATACACTTTTTCAATAAGCTTTATGTTTTTCTTTATGGAAAAGAATGTAAGTACTTTGCAAGTACTTGTAAATAATGAGATAATTACATATATACCTCTAGTATGATTCAAATATCAAATGAAAAATAATATCCTAACGTTACTTCAAGATTTATGTATATAACGTTAAATATGTATTAGTTCTATAAATATTCGTTAAATAATGTAGCAATATCGAATTTATGAATAAACAAAGTCTCAAAAAAAAAACTTTTCTGAGACTTTAAATCGCTCAAAAAATGTATTAAAATATGAATTATTCATACTACACATTTGAAAAGGTTGAAAGCAGAGGGTGGAGCTCAGAGTCACAACTTGTACTCAAGTTAAAGAAAATGCTCAAATCAAATTATGACTTGCGACTCTCAAATATTCTTTATTTCAATTTATTATGAACAATGTTTTAAGTTTCTTTTTATCTCTTTATTCGTATGAATTATTGATTTTATTTTTTTAGTCTAAAAATCAAAACTCAAATCCAAAGTAGATTCGCAACTACACTTGGACTTAATAAGACTTGACTCATACAGGTAAAAAATGACTCAACAAAAGTTAAATATTAATTATTTCAATTTATTATTAACTATGTTTTAAGTTTCTGTCATTCCTTTCGAACAAAGCTAAACTCTAACTTGAATGTCCATCTAAACTTGAACTTTTAAGGCTTGACTTGTGAAAAATGACTCGAGAAAAGTTCTGGATAAATAATTAAGTTTTAATCAGTTGTGTTCCTTGAGATCAAAGGTCAAATCATGAGTCATTAATGGAACATTATTTGGAAAAAAGATATTTAATTAAATGAAAACTTCAAGACATTTTTTTTGCATAGATAAGTTTACAAAGTCTTACTGGTTCAGAAGAAATGACTCAGGGGTGTCGACCCATGCTTTGACAAAATTTAAAAAAAAACAAAGTATGTTTTTTATTTTTTTTTTTTTATCGAATTCTAAGGTAATTAAGTTGAAAATTATTTATATATATTTTATTGAAATTTGATGACAAATGCTTTCATTTGAATAAATTTTCCCATAGTATTTATTTAAGCTCTTAATTTAAAAAAGATACATATTTCATCTGGCTGTCTTTAGTCATTTACTACAATTCTAAAGCTAATTAGAGTCGACTATTGAGACATTAAATATAAATGAATATTCATATCATAAAAATTTGAATTATTTAAAAAAACAATTTTAAATAATATTGTATGTATATTAAACTTTATGACCAAAAATAATCGTTAACTAAGCTCTTATAATGAAAAAAAAAACTTTTGTACATATTTGTATTCCTTGATGATATTTTTCGAAAAAAAAAAAAGCATTCTAAACATATAAAAGTTGGTATAAGCTGGAAGTTTTGTTTTTCTAATGCTTTTAAATTATCCCTTGAATGGAAAATGATTTGAATTTTGAAGAAAAATGAATCTGTAAAATTTACTATTCCAAAGTTTAAAGATTCTTGTGAGGATGAATATATTTGATTTTTTTTTGTCCAATATACATTTTGTTTTTAAAACTTTACTCTAGCAGAAAGTTGAAACAAGAAAAAATTAACAACTTTTTTTTCTTCAAAAAAAATATTCATAAAAACTATATTTATTTGTGTTGCAACACAAAAGTTCAGTTTAAAGTATTCAATCATTATTAATGGTAACACTCAAATCAATTCAAATTAAATATTATTATAACTTATTCCATCATTGAATTATTTATTTGACACATTTGATAACTTCACCTCTTGAGCCATTCGAATTTCAAATAAGTTACATAAATCATTTTCCTAATAAATTACTTTTTAATAACATTTCATGTAATCAAGTTTTATTTATAAAAAAAGCTATTGAATACATATTGAACAGTCAATATGACTTTTGACTCTTCAACGGTAACTTTTAATTAATATATTTGCTTTCATTTCCAGACCGAGTTTATAATTACATAAGGTAAAGAAATAAGTAACTAGTTAATTAGGTTGTCTTAATTACACAATTTATAACCCCCTCAATTACAAAATAAATAATATTATATTCATTATAAATCTGTCTTTATATCAACTTACATATAATTTAGTTAAAAGCTAATAGTTAATTATTCATTTAATTTAGAGTTGTATTGAAGATAATTTATTTTACACGAGAAGAGCAAAACTTTGAAGAATCCATAGAAAGAAAAAATGATACTGTTTATTAGAAAAGAAAAATTTTGTTGATTTAATTATTCTCATTGAGACTAAAAATTGAATTAGACGAGACTAAGACAGACTTATAACTTTGAGGAGACATACTTCCAAAAAATGGGTCTCAAAACTTGTTTTCATACCAAAAATTGAAAGGATTGAGATCTAAACAAAACATTTTTTTCGAATCCAAGATAATTTTAAAGAACTATATATATATATATATATTAAACTTAGATCAGAAAGGATTTTCTGGGGAGTTTAAGCCGATTAATCTCATTAACCTTTAAAATAACATTACAAAAGTATAATTTGTCTTCTCGTAATTTTTTGATCACACTTTGTGATTTCAGTATTTTTTGACATAAAATTCTTGAACTCGTTTAAGTTTATTTTTTATTAAATGAATCTTGTTTTTTAATATGAAATAAAATGTCATTAATAATAAGGATTAATAATTAACCTAAAACTACTAACAATCGGTCGATTTAATCGGCTCATTGATATATAAAGGGATTCCCACTTCATATGACAACACTATCTGTTATAACAAATAAATAGAACACTATGAAGCATCTTATAAATAAAGCAACGCTACAAACAAAAAAACCATTTGCAATAACCCTTTGGTAGTTAAATAATCGGGAATTTTATCTCATAGTTTCAAACTGATCCTTTATTACGTTAAAACACTTGTTCCTTCATTTAATAAGGAATAAAGTTTGGTTTCATAGATTTTATGACGATTTATACCTCAATATGTTATATTATTACTTTCTTCTACCAAATAATATTATTTTAAAAAGAAAACGTGTACTTTTAAGGTATTGAAATAAGGTTTATAAGGTGTGACACTCAAAAGAACATGATATTCAAAAAAAAAAAAAAAAAAAAAAGATAAAACTTTATAATCCTAATAAATGAAAATTTCTTTTTTTTTTATTCGGTAGAAGTGGCTATTATTTTTTCATTTATACGTATATATGTATATAAAAGATTTAAACATATATTAAAAAAGATTTTTTTCCCTTATTTATTGAAAATTGGTTCAATGGTTTCCATTCATCATACAAAATATTCACATTTAAATTTTTCTTACTTTTCTATTCGAGATAAAACGACTTTTTTTCTTTTTTGACATATATTCAATAAATATTAGCATTTTATCTATTTTAATGAATGGCTGGATATTACACTAGTCGTTTAATGTATATTTTTTTTTAAAAACATATGGTACCTTCCAAAAAAAAACTATTTTGCATTGAATTAAAAAGTTAAATGATGCTATTTTCTTTTTATCATTTACTATAAAATATTTGAAAAAAAAAATCATTTGAAAAAAGGTATTAGTCATATAAGGCGGTTAAATTATAGCCTATTGGCAACTTGGAGCCAACAAATCATTTAATATATTCTTGTTGATTGTAGAAAGCTCTAGAGATGTGGATTTTTTGCAATCACATCAAAATAATTTGGAAGTTTCATTTTCTTTTTTAAATTAATATTTTAGAATCAATGTAAAAATTACCACACCAAGAATGGCCACTTTAATTTTTCTCATCACTATAACAGAGCAGACGATTCATGTCTAAGAATAAAGGAACATAACATCATATAATTTGAAATTGTGGATTCAATTATTATTATTGATGGTTGGTGTGATAATGGCTGCCCTGGCTCCGTGCGGATTTTGAAGGGTGACGTAATTAAAAAATGTATATCTCTGTCATTTTTAGTTTTTTTCAAAAAAATTGTAGATTTTTTTACTTATTACAAAATATTAGGATTTCATTTGTGAGATAAATAAAATATGGAATTAATTGACAACGTTTACCAATGAATTTAAAACTATCTAAAATCAGCTCACCAATATATTGCTCGAATCCTTTGTTAATAGTCATTCAAAATGGATTTTTTATATAAAAAGAAAAACCATTTTTTTAATTAAAATTCTTTGATATTTAAAAAAAAAGACAAAAAACCATTTTTTTATTGGTTTAAATAATTGATGAACTATGTTATATGGCAGTGTCTTTTGTCTTTAATAGTGTCTAATTATTTTTTCTATTCTTGGTTTATATATATATATAAAGTTCAATTTATTTTCAGATTGATAGAGAAACTTTGTTAATGGTTAAATTTTTATTTTAAGAGTTGGCTTGTGAATACTTCCTTATCTTTAACATATGCCAATGAACTTTGATCTAGAAAGTAATTGAAACATAGTTATATCAAAATCAATATTTATAGTAAATATATTTACTTAAATTTTTCTTTTTGCAAAAGAGAACAGATTCAGATTCGGTATTTTCTTAATGACAATCCATGTCATTAAATTTATGAATACAATTATTATCTGTTAATGTACCCATATTCTACGTACAAATTCTAAAAAAAACTAGATAGACAACATAATGAACTACTCTTTTATTAACTTATGACCAAATTTGATTTGTTTATTCCATCTATCACGGATCTAGTTACAATACTGTTCAATAAACAAAACAAAAATGAATGCTACTATAACCAAAAAATACCAGAGAAATTGAATTTCTCAGTTTTTCGGGGGATTCCGATAGGTATAACTGCTTTTGTTTATGTTGTCACACCTGTCACTGACAATTGTGCCAAAACTCACGTCAAAATATCATTCGTGTTTGCGATACAGTCCTTTCAAATGTCTGAAAGATGATGACTCAAATACAGTTTAGAGAAATGTTGTTGCCAACCAAATAGTGTTTAAATGAATATTTCAGAATATATTCATTGTAAATTTATAGAATCTGTGGTTTATTTCTCGAGATACATAGCCCATAGCCTATTACTAAAAAAAACGATCCTCCAATTTAGCAGATCTAAACTCAGCAGTTATTGTTCTGTAATTGTTATTATTGACTTAATACAAATTTTGTAACTGCTTTGAATATTGGAAAAAAAAACGTTGGCACTTTTGAGGGGCATTTTTGGTTCTTGATATTTTTTGCTCATAGTAGTACACTTATTAACACCTTTATTCTGATACGTTTGACAAAGTTTTGCAATCGGTTACAAAACCCTAAAAATATATTTACATAAAAGAAGAATAAAAAACAAATACTTTTTTATCTTTGACAAGACAGTTCAACAGTTTTCAAAAAAAAAATATATATTTTTATAATCGTTTTCTAAGAACAAGTAAAATATAATAGAAACATTTTGGAATGTGTCTAACAAATTTTTTCTTGAGTGCTTTAGGATATGTCTAAATATTTATAGGTGCTAGAAGTATTACATATCTAAATGGATTCCTAAGACTTTTTTCCTTTTTGAAAATAAATGCAAGATGCATTATCCTTTTCTAAGGATAAAAAAAAACGAAGAGAAAAATGCACTCCAAAAGTATTAAACAGCTCTTATGTAATATTACATAATCTGCAACAATAATTTTGAAGCACAGAAACTTATTGTATGTGTTTCATTATAGGTAAGTTTTTGAGAAAAAATAATATGAAGTCTGATGAATGCATTTTTGTTCATTAAACATGTATATATTTACATGTTTGTAGGTAAATGTCTATCTGTCTACACACATGAGAGTTGAAAATAACATTATTGAGATTTTTTTTTTTTTGCAAGAATGTAATTTAATGTATAAATAAGGTATTTATCTAATGAAATCAATTCAATATAAAAGTTATATGTAAGTAAAAAAAAAAACCTACAAAAAAGTGGGAGCTTATATATTTTATTATTTTTTTTTTCCATAAACATTTGTTAGTTAGACATTACAGGGGTGCCATTTTATAGATATAAAAAATTAATTGAAACAATTTAAAAAAGAGTATCGAATATACAGAAACCATGCAGAGTATGACAATGAATTCTCTTCAATCGTTGGTATATTCACTAAATTTAATTGCAAGAGTATGGTCACAGAATTAGTGTTCAACAGTTCAACGTTCAGATTACATAAAGCATATAAAGGAGATGACGAATCATGAAAGAACCAAAGAAGCTAGTATTGATGTTCAGAAAACGACAAGGTATCATGATTTTATGATTATGAACTTGTCTTCTGATCAAATACTCTACCAAAAAGGTTATATGAAGTAGATACTAAAGACATGATGATCCCTTACTGGCCAACTGGTCAAGAAACTAGATTTTTTTTAATACTTTTATTTTATTTTTTATTTAAAAACATTAAAATTAATGAGCACTTTATATAACTAATGAAATCATTCAACGGGACGTGATTGATTATAAGTACAATTATTCACGAAGCAAAGGGAAATGAAATGACTTGCTATTTGGGTTTGACTGCGTGTTAACTCACTAGAAAAGTCTAGTTATACATGTATTGAAATTTTTTGAAATCAAATATAAAATATACATAATAATAAAGTTTATTAGTAACAAAATGACTTTTAATCGTTATTTTTTATAATAACGAAAATTCATTTATTGAATGCTGGTGAAATGACATTATATTATTTTCTTTTTTTTAAATAAATAAATTTCTGCAAAAACATTTAATTCGATATCACACAAAAAACAGTGTGATTATTTAGATTTTAAACTCATATATACACAAAAATAGATTTTTGTTTAAATTTATTATCAAAATTTAACAATATTTGCAACATTAGTACATACATTTTCTGAAAAACTAATTTCCTGTTTGCAAATAATAAAAAACTTATTATATATGTATTTGTTTTTTTTAAAATATCTCAATAAACATATGTTATGTATTCATTCTCTTCAAAATCTTCATTTTTACTATTTACCCAATTTTTTTATGCATTATTTTTCATATTTGGATTATTTAGATTCATATTGTATGCTTTTTATATTAAAAAAAACAACTTGATTCACTAGAGAGTATATACCAAAATCATACGTGTTGTCGAAAATAATTTTTTATTTAATGTAACTACTTATGAAATGAGACTTTATTTTTCAATTTCTAACGTTTATGGTGAAAAAATGGGCACAAATTTAATCTTCAAAATTATAGCCAATACCAACGACATATTTTTCCCATCTCTCAGGCAATTTGTGGATGCTGATCTAAAAAAATTGACTGGTCTTTGACTGAAAACCAATCATTGAGCTATTTGTTGGCATCTGCATGATAATTGAATGTGATACTCTGATGGTGCCGCCAAGTCTAGTGAGTAAGCCGCATGCACCAATAGTTCCCAATTGTATGTATTCACCAACTCCTTTTGTTTGATGTGACGAAAAAAATAAGACATTTGGGATGGTTTAAAAAATTTCCTAGCGACATCTATTGCCTAATAGCTGAAAGTCTCATTTTGTCATCGAATCATTTACGAATTTTTGGTGATATAATAAAAAAATTCTTTAAGTACAAATTTTCATAAACATCAACAAAGAATAGTTTCAATCAAAGGGTTTGTTTTAAAAAGAGGTCATAAGAAAAAAAGTAAATGTCGATTCTATAAAATATTTAGTAGTCTCATCAAAACTTTTCTTTTCGACAAAATAAAAAGTTTAATTGTCAAAATTTAGGTCATACATACTTTGTTTTTGTTTTTTTAATACAAAACAATAACAAAAAAATTATGAAGCAGTCATTTTGTGCTGAATTTATTAAAAATACGTTTTGAAAAAGTTTGTTTTTTTAGAATCTATTTGATACAACTATATTTTCATACCAAGGCTCAAAAAAAGTCAGTTCTCCCATTTAATTTGGCTGAAAAGAACTTTTAAACGTTTATTACTAGCTCTTTAGACAAATTACATTCTCTAAGCTTTACAATAATAAAAATTAAATATCTTTTAATTGGATCACAAAATACTCAATAATACCCAATCATATTATTGAGCAACGTTTATCTTTGAGACTATAAAATGATGTGCTAACATTTGTTTTAATTTGACGATAAGGATATCCTTATTTGTTCTCTCAATAAGTCACATAATAGAAAGAGCATTTATGTTTCAATATAGCATAGGGTATAAATTTAAAAATGAAAAGTTGGATAGCATCTATTTATGGTTTGTAATTAGATAATTTAAAAATTATTTATATTCAAAGATTTTGATAATTTTCATTATGATCATAGATAAAAGAACGTAGATAGAGATAAATTTTAAATTTATTATGCCTTGCAAGCATATTTTGTTTAGAATGCATGTTGTTAATTTTTGAAATCTTATATAATATTGTTAATATGATAATGGAACTTAATATTTTCCTTTTTAACAAAAGAAAAAATTTATGTACAGGGTGGACTATAAGTATTATAACACATATTTAAACGTATATATCTCAAAGAGGCTTAAAGACAACGTTGTAAAAACTTCCAACGTAAATCATTGACCCATTGTCAACAAAGTATTTTTTTTCTTTTCTTTATTGAGATCCTTCATTTATGACAATGAAAGTCATGGTTTTTGTAGTTCTAAAGCTTGACTGCTTAGGGAAGAGTAACTTGAAGATTTTGAAGACCCCTAAGGTGATAAAGATCAATAGAACAGTCGTACAACGGACTGTAGATAGTTACCAAGAGAAGATTTAACCAAATCCATAGAGGATCCTCTAGTAAATGGTCGAGAACTTTGTTACTAGCCCTACCGCTATAAATATGCCTCAAAGTCAAAACCAAGTCAAAATCTATGTACATTACATAGATGAATGACTCCTGAGGGATACTAATGCGTATAAGTCAAATCTAATACGCCGCATTCCCTTTTTTCTAAGTGAAATCTTTGTATTATATACTTTCAAACATTTTTGACGAATAGTTTGATAGTAATATGATTGACATTTCCTTATACACACATGTATAAGTGATTTTTCTTATATATTCAAATTGTGTGAGTAATAATAAAGTTGAATTATTTTGCATACCTTTGTATATGCTCTATTCCTGCTGCTAAAAAAGCTTTTGACGTAAAGAGCATAAGAAAATGTTTGATAAATTACCCCATACTTATATTAGGCTGTTATAAGAAAGGATTTTCATTTTGGTGTAAATGTGATATGAAATATTCATATTTCAACACAAAAGTACATACTTTTACACAGGGAAAAAAAAACTTCTAATTAAACATTTTGAGCGGTTGTATAAAATATAAAAAGTCATTATACCTAACATAATTTTTTCTTTCGCTTGTGATTTAATAATTAATTCATACCATGATTACTATTCTGAACTAAACAAAGGTTTTACATCTACCATGTTTTCATTCCTGGTAACAAGATACTTACTTTAAAGTTTATGTCCCTTTTGAATATTTTTTTGTCCACTAATTTAAAATACACCTCATTTATTTAATTATAAAATCTAGACTCAAAAGCGGATTTGTATGAAAAAAAAAAGGTTTGTATTATGTAAATTGATTTACAAAAAAAAAATTATTTTCCCGCTTTCAAAAATGCTTTATTTGTTCAAATTGAAGAACTGGGTCTGAAGGAATGGACATGAAAACAAGTTTAAACAAAAATACACACAACACTTTAATTTATTCATTTTTATAGTTATATTAAAATAATAAAAAAAGACAGTTTTCATTCTTGTATTTGATTTCTGGTTTAGTATGAGATGTCTCATATGCTTCACTACTATAGGAGTTAAAAATATCAGGAATGAAAAAATATTTATTTAATCATCAAAATTCATTTCATTCCCTTCAAAATAATCAAAAAATGCACATTTGCCAACGGGGTTTTTTTCTTCCAATTTTCAATAGAGCTTTTATATGCTATTAAATTTAAAATCAACTGATCAGTGTCTTGAACAACAGGCTATGTATCTTGAGAAATAAACCATAGATTCTATAAATTTTTAAAGAAACGAGTCTTGAACAGCATTTCTCTAAACTGCGTTTGAGGCATCACCTTTCAAACATTACAAAAAGTGAAAAATTCGATTTTAGTTGCTTACAAAAGTACGTGTATCATAAAACACTAATGAATATTTTGACATGTAATTTGGCACTGATATCAGTGACGGATGTGTCAACTTAAACACAAAAATATTTATCCCTATCAGAATTCCCAAAAAAATCTGGGAAATTCAAATTTCCCGGTATTTTATTTGTTCGTGGTAGTAGTTCAAGTATTGATGAGCTCAGATATCTTTTCACTAAAGTGACTTTTTATTAATATATATATTTTATGACTGTACCTAGCTATGAGTCAGATCAAAGCTATCAAACAAACTACGCACCTATTAAATATGTATATAGTAAAGTACTTAAGTTGAACAATAGTTAGTATTCATTATCTGTATCCTGAATTTCCCGGAATCCCCAAACTTTATAAATTAGTTCCCACAATGACTCACTCAAAACCCTTTTTCCAGGAACTGAAAAACCCTTTTAGGAACATAATGCAACAATACATATATCTTATAAACACACACAAAACAAAACCATAGCTCAATTAAAAGCCCAGAAAGATCTGATTAAGTCAGTGTATGTACATGTTACATGTTTTTCAATCATTTATGATTGAAAAAATGTAGGGTAAAAGAGACTTGCAAAGTGAGGGGCTCCATTTACATCTTTCTACTATTATCTATTAATCAATCAACATTATTATTATTTTTTTTATTTTTTTTACATTGAGTAATGTATGTTTATACATATCCTACATAATGGAACATGTTATAAATAAGCATTCACTCATTGCCTTTCACTTCATGCATGTACATATATTCTATTAACATGAATGTATTACAACGACATTATATAATAAAGAGCTATAAATATCCTGACAGGATAATTTGCCTTAGGAAAAATCGCCACAAGGATTTTAAAAATTAATAAAGGCATGTATACTAAGATTGAAGTGGATACATTCCAGGTAGAATACAAGTAGACTACACGAGACCAGCGTTATAAAGTAAAATAACAGCCTATACTGGCTTATATATTCGAAAAAGTTTTTGGTTTTTTTTTTAAAAGTAGTATCAAACAAGCATCATAATAGATCTAATACAGGAAATGATTCAACGTCGTTTCCAATAGTCTGCATATTGAGTAATTTTGCAACAAAAAAGAAAAGGCCGTATTTGATTGCCTTCGAACTTATTATTGAATGATTTTAAAAACTTTTTTATCAATGACATAATAACTTTTTATTATTTTAATGATTTTTGCTAGGTTTAATATTTGAAATTTTTAATCAGATATTGCAAAAAACGAAAAAATTTCATTTGAGCTGTTTACAAAAGAACCCGTATCTTATATACGAAAGAATATTTTGACGTGTAATTTGACATAAATATCAGTGACATATGTGCCAACATAAATACAAAAACTTTTATTCCTATCCGTATCTTTAAAAAAATTAAATTCAAATTTCTTTTATTTTTTGCTCAAAGTTGTACATTTATTTTGATTGGATGTTTTAGGAGAGTATTCAAAAGTGCAGGTGATGAAATGTAACTAAAATGGAGATAAAAGCCTCTAATCAAATTGGGAGCACAGAAAATTCCTGTTTAGTGTCAAGGGGTTAAAATATTTCTTTCTTTCTTTTGTACTATGTCCAAAAATAGTAAGGTTTTAAAAAAAAAAATGTTATCCAAATGTTTACATAACATTAAAAAAGCTGGAAGTACTTTTCTAAAGTAAATATTTATAAGAAAAAGTAGTTTATAAAAATAGTTACATTATTACTTTAGAGACACAAAAAGGTAAAAAAAAAAAAAAAACTCTAGGTATTTTGTGATGTTAATTTTGTTTTAATTTTATAAATATTTGAAATGAAAATCCAAGATTTATTTGTTTTAGCATCTCCTATAAACACATAAATCACAAGACCAATTTTAAAAATCCATATAAAATTATATATATTTTTAGAGTACAGTCAATTCAAATCAAATTTTTCTTAGGTTTTAACCTCAATCACTTTGATTATATGGTCACATTGTACATGCATTGGTAAATGCATTGTATTTGCAAATTTTAAATCAATTTTTTTTATTTGTTTTTTGTAACCAAACCACTGATTTTTCAAGTCGTTTTTTTACAACTTTAGAAACAGATTTGTTTCTAAGTCTCAATTTTTAATTCAAATCATAATATCTAAGAAACACAAAAAATTTATTAAATCAAAAATTATATATCTCTAAAGTGACATTCTGAACAAAAAAAAAAGGTTCGATTTGACCAAAATAAAATAAGAACTATGAATTTAAAAATACGGTCAAAGGTCATATAAAAATAGAATGGCTCCAAAACATGTTTTAAATAAAAAAAATTTCACATTAGTTTTTTTTATAAATAGAGTCATAGGTCAGAAGATTTTGCTATAATTGAAATAATTAAAGAGCTTCATTTCTCAAAAATCAATTTACCGATTCTATGAAAAAATAAGACTTAGAGTTTGAAGGTAAAAATCTTCATACATAACAAATTTTTTTTTAAAACTTTGATATGGTTGAGTAAAAAATTACCTTCTTTTTTTTTTTTTTTTTTTTTTTGAAAGGACCCAGTAGACGTAATTTAGTGTAGTAAAAACTAGTGTGATAGAATTATTATTCTTAATTTAAAGACATTTTCTCTATTTGATACAAAATTTACCCAAAAAAATAATGTTTTTTTTAATTTTAAATGATTTGATATGACATGGGTTATCCAGACTAGAAACTTAGCTATATAAATATTATCTTTCAAATAAATGAAAGTAGTCATTGAATCAAAACTATAAACATCATCGATTAAATAAGTTATTTACTTTAATTGTTCTGGCTTTTCATTACCAATTTTCATTTGAAACATTCATTTAGAGTAAAAAATATTTTTAAAATTCACATGAATTTCAACCAAAAAAAAACATTCAACTTTTGAGGATAGCCCTGGTTTTAAAAGGAAAATAAGTAGCTACAGTTTCTCAAAGACTAATAATACCTCAATATGGGTATGAAGACATAAATCCAAATTTTATAAACTTATAATATTGTCACCCATCTGATTTGAATACTATATCCAAAAAATAAAATAAATATCTATGAAAAAGTAACACTTGCAAATATTTTGACTCTGTTTTCTTATTTACTACCCTTACAAATTGAGTTTATTTTCAATTGTTTATAAATAACTGCTAGAAATGGCAGTCAAGATAAATTACAAGGATGTGTCGACATTTGAATTGAAATATTAAACTAATATAGTGTCCCTCTAACAATGGGCAATTATTTAAGAGTTAAAAATTAACATGAGTGTTCTTTTGTAACAAACTTTTTAATTATTTTTTCACATTTAAATACTTCTATATGTTGAATTTTGGTCATATACTGATCTTAGATGATTAGGCATGGAATGAATGACGACTTTTTACAAGCAAAATAATCAAACTATAAAAGTAAGAACCATTAGCCTTCATAACTCATATGAGAATATTGTATGAAAAAAAAATCCCAAAAAATGAATAATATAAATTGTACATTGGTATATGGGAAACTGATAGTGTGATTGATGAAAAAATTTATACATAGAAACCAAGAACCATGGGTATATAAAACGTTATTTATCTAACGCGTATACATATATTACCAAATCGTGATATTATTATTATTTTGTCACATAGTTAAATATTGAATCGTACAAATAAAAACTGAGACGCAATTTCTATACTACTCTTATAAATACAGACACATTTTTTTCTATTGAAAGTCATAGAATAAAGATTTGGAATGAAGAGATCAATTAATATATTATTATTTACACACATAGAAATGTTCCCTTTTCAGCATATTTAAGTCTATTCATTGTGTGTTATTTAAATTGAATATTTTGTAATCATTTTTTTGTATCTTAAGAGTATAAGATTCTGTATTTTCATCTAATAAGATTGAGTAAAGGTATACCCACATAGGTAACTAAATTTTAAAATAATTGAATAAAACTTTTTTTTTTGTGTTCTCTACACACAATATCATAAATTATACAAAGAGAACAAAAGTTATTTAACGTTAAAACTTTTTAATTTTTGTGGATTAAAAAGCACATTAATTAATTATATAATTTATATGTGCATATATATATATATATATATATAATGAAACTAAAACAATTTTATTTAAATTATTAAATCAAAGCATTTTTATAAATCCCCCCCTTCTCTCTCTCTCTCTTTCTCAAAAAAGGAAAGGTTGATTAATAGGTAAACAAAATATATTTTTTTTAATTTATCCTTTGATTGGAATCTTTAATATTCCCATCATTACTGCATTTTGTAGAAGACTACATTGTGATCCTCAAGGTTCATGATCGCTCAAAACATGAGGATTAAAAATATATTTGCCCTCAATCTGACTCGTGTAACGTTATTTTATGTGATTTGTTATTTTATCTGTGTAGAGAGGTTGTTGACTGCGTTTTAATGAAAGAAAAAAAATTATTTAAAAAGTTGTAGCCTTAGAAAGTCATTTTTAACCCAAAATTGAAAGGATTTCTACTGGCAAAAGATGAGAGTCTATAGAATCAAGCAATACCTTTGAGAGACAAAAGTGTAATACTATTAAATTATAGTATTATTTTCTGAAATTGTATACAACCCAAGTGTCAATTGTCAATTGCTTTCGGATAATAGAATCATTGTTCATCTGGAAGTCAAAGAGAAAAGACTACAAATCGAGGGATCAATTTAATATTGCTAGACTTATGTATAATATAAATGGACCAAGGCTTTGTCCTATTCAAAAAAATTGATGTATTAAAGTGATATACATGAAGCTTTTTAAGTCTCTTTAAAATGGAAACTACAGGTTTTACTTGAGTTCCTTTCCTCTGATGTCGTGTTTTTTGATTACATATTTTTATTCGAGGATGAAGTAATTGAAGTTATTGACAATTCAAGTCTTTAAAAAATTTATAAAACTTCTAAATTTATATATATTTAAATAATTTTAAGTTAATATTTTAATAATGGTACTATCATTAGGACGAAAATGAGTTTCATTGATATGTTAAGTCACGTATTTATTAAAAATAAAATATTAATGTAACATACATACATTCGATGTTAATAATGTATTCAAAAACTATATTTTTTTGATGATATATGAAACTAAAATGATTTAGACAGCTATTAATAATATATATATATATGTAGTATAAAATAAGCATTAATTATCAAAAAAAACAAAAAATGAAATTTTATCCCATCAGCACCCATTGAGTCAATTAAAAAGCCATCAACTTTGAATGATCAATTCGTATTTACAGCAGGGAAAACCAACCAGGTAGTCAAGAGGATATCTGAAAATTTTCACGTCAAAACTAAATGAATGAATTTGTTGTCTTTCTTTTATGATCAAATTTGACAGTCCCATACTTTTAATAGACTTTTATGCTTTCTTTCCCCTAGGATATGTATAGTATCTATGGGCCTATTTATAAATACCCATAAACGTACATAAATATATACTAAAAATTACAAAATATACAATATTAGTCATAAAAAGTCTTTGATACACAAATATAAATTTTATGCAATTCCATGCTCTGTTGAACATTTTGTCATTAGTTTTTCCTCATTCTTATTCAAGTTCAGAGGATCTTGAAATTGTATTTTTGTTTTGCTATTTAAGGATATTGAGTTAGTAACATAATAATAATATTAATAATAGTAATAATATTCTTTAAAGAGCTCATATTTGATATGTTTCTTGTGAAATATGTAGATGATATATTTGAATGAATAATTATTAAAATAACTTCATAGTTTAATTCCTTTGATTATTGTATGTAAAAGTCGTCATTATTTTACTATTTGAAAAAAAAAAATGTATTTCAATTTTAAGGAATAAAAAAATATAATCACTTCGTCATTTGGTATCCACATTCTTTTTTTAGAAAAATTAATTAGTGCTTATTTTTAAAATCAATAAATACTTAGAAACGAAAAAAATTAACTTATATTTTCTAATTAGTATTAGATCATTCAAAATTACATGTAAAAAATCATCATTACTGTCATCTCAAAGCACTGTACTTTCATTTTCTTCAACGTCAAAAATTTGACCATATTTTTTATTTGTGATACTTTGTAAACCGTTGTCTACATACAAAATAACAGTTTGTACTAAATTTTAGTCAAATTTATACTATGAATTGTGTTGAGCTGTGTCAATTATTTTATTTCAATGTAACTTTTAGTTAAAAAATTATTCCAAAAATTGACAATTTCCAATTTTATTTAAACCATTTCCTTAGTAAAACTTTTTTATAAAAGCTTGTAATAATCAGATAATCCAGGGAAATGAAGTCATTTACCTATTTGTTCAAAAACACACTTCACATAGTTATATAAAAAAGTCAGAACTATTTAGAATAACTAAACTCCAAATACACAACATGTTTATCACGAATATAAACTCTCCTTTTTATTTTATACTGTCATAGAGAAATCAAATTAGTAGTCTGTGCATAGTTAGAAAATGTATTTAGAAAGTGTTGGCTCTTACCTATCACATACAAAAATATCAAACAAGTTCTCTTTTCAGTTATATATGTTCATACCTATAGATATTTTACCTCTTAAGACTAGTCAAAAAGTGTCTTCATTATACAATAAATATCAAGGTAGTTTTTTTTGACAAAATAGTTGAGGCAATAAATAACGTTTAAAAAGTTATTTTATTCATTTTAGACATCAACTAATTAACACATTTAAACAAATGTGTTAATAGTTTCAAAAAAAGAGTTATTGAACTTTGTGATAATACATAAAGTTTAAGTATTATCTATTTATTGCTTTATTATTTCCATACTTTAAGTAGGTTTGTGAAGGCATTTTTTTTAAATGAATAGGAGACTGGAAATATTATATGTTTAGTATTGGTTGTTGGGTTGAAGTCATTCAATTCAAGAAAAAAGTAACAATTAGGTTAAAACAAATCCTTTCTTGTTTAGAATTCCATTTTATTTTTCATGATGCAAAAAGCAGTGCTTCCATTAGTCCTGATCTTTGAACGGTAAAATCTGCTGAGTCCGGTATTTTGTACCCTCTCCGATCACAGTGCTCAGTGAAAATATCATTTTAAGCATAATTTAAATTTCATTATAATAAGCTACTTTCATGGGTCATTTCAGCTTATTAACCCATTAAAGGTTAATAGAATAACCTATTCCTGCAAATTTATTTCACAGCAGCAAAAAGGCACAGAATGTAGGCTAAAATGATCAATACAAAACATTATACTGTGCATTGACATGCCTTCATATCATTCTTATATACCCTGCAAAACATTTCATTAATAATTTAAGCTTATTCAATTCAAACAATATGTGACTGTAAATTGAAACATTTGTCCGAAAAATTGAAGAACTGCCGGCCACGTTGTCTGGCGCCAATTTTTTTAAGGAAAACCCTGGCATAAAAACATGATAATTATTCATTTAAATCAAGAGTAAATATTTTGAATCGTAAATAGGAGTTTAAAGTTTAATTGAATCATATCAATTTGATTACAATTGATTTTTCAGCATTCATTATTCGAAATTGGTGTCACAATATGGGAAGGTCTATAAATTCCCTTCCTTTCTTGTTTTGAGTTGTATTAACCATTGTTTATTTTGTCGTGATGTGATGTCATTCATCGAAATTATAATAACTTACCAAAAAAATAATTAATTGCAGCCCAATCAATGTTATTAGTCACTCCAGAGTCCAATTTTTTTATTTTGAATATACTTATAATTTTAAAAAAATATCCAATTAATTACTTAAAAGGATGATAAACTGAGATGTTAATAGTTATTCATACTAAATTTCCTTAGGATGAAATAATCTCCAATGTAGTAAATATATTTAGTATTTGTCAATCCCTATTATTATTATTTTTTGACAAAAAGAAACGTTAAATAAGTACAAATATTTTTTTTTTTGATTCATGAACTCTTCTTTCTAACATATGTATATATATGTGAATAAATTATTTAACTAAAAACTGAATTGTTTTTTTTTTAAATAAAAATGTAAACTAATTTGTGTCATTAATTTTGAACGTCAAGGATACTATACAGTTCAAGCTTTTTTGTACACTCACAACCTCGACTCTCAAAAGGGGTAAGCAAATATTTGAAGAAGAAAAACAACAACAACAACCGGTAGCAGCTACCCTTTTGTATTTTCTTTATTGCCAACTGTTTAGTATTGGGCAGAGCTATTAATTAGATATATGTACTATATATTGACAAATTCTACCAATCGTTAATACTTGTTTATTATTCAAAAATTCAAAAAAGGGCACGCGAACCTATATTTAATATATTTTTCAAAGACATAAATAATGATAATACCCTTTTTGAGTTCATAACACGTGTAGTTAGCTGTTTTAAATAAGAAAAGTCAACTGATGAGGAAAAAGAGCTAAAAGGAAAATACGATGTGTTTTTGTTTATACCAAAAAGGTCGTTGTGATACAATTTACCACGTCATTGTTTATTTACAACAGATGACAAATTAGAAGGTATTTATCTAACAATATTTTCTGTCTTTGTTTCTTATAATAGCAATACAAATTATTGCTATTATTATTCAGTCTATTATAATTGAAGTAAAATACCATCAAAATATTTGAGTTATATAATATATTACAAATTCAATTAGAGCATAAACTTGATTAGTTAATTCGATTAAGCAAGGGCAAAACATAATTTAAATATTTATATTTATTTATGTTTGATAAACAAAAGATATTATGTATGTACATCAAAAAAAGTGGTACTTGAATGATATTTTAATTTACTTTCCGATCAAGTTTTGCAAACGAATCAAATTTCATAGAGACTTTAGCATTTATAGAGTGGAAGAAAGTTATTATAAATGAGCTGTTGATGGTTGTAGATTATATATATTTCCTATTCTACCCTGGCATGGATGATATTTAAATGTAGGAGTATTTAACATTTTAAATATTTATTATATTTCTAAACAATTTCTCAAATTACTTCGGTTCGTTTTCAAACGATGGCTCTGACTGTTGAATTTGTACGTCAATGACAACATATTTCGGTAGTTTTAGAGAAGTTATACATTTCTTAATAATATTCTGTTGATATTGCCTTGATTTTCAATCAAAAACTCTATTCTTTGTCGAATGTGTCAAAATTTGTGGTAACTAAGCAGCATTTGGTGGCGGTTTAATTTTTCTAATTTAATTGGAAGAAAAGTGCAGCTAAAGTGCATTGAATGATTCCAAAAGCTTATGTTCACAAGGTTCACACATATAAATTATGTAAAAATTGGTTTAGAGGTCAAGAATGGTTGGTTTGAGCGTTGAAGACAAGCCTTCCCCAGAACAGCCAAAAAAATTCCAAGACAAAGAATTGTAGGCATTACTCAATGAACATTCAAGTCAAACGCATAAAGAGCTTGCAGAGTTATTAGGAGTGCCACAAAAAACTACAAAAAACGAACCGAATTAATTTGTACACTCTTTAGGTACTTGGCACAAAATCATTTCTTTATTTAAGATTTTTTTTTTGATCCATAAATTCCTTAAATCAAGTGTAGGAATGAGGCGTTACAAAGGATAGCATTATTTTTATTTTTTTAAATCCATAAATGCAACAATATCTACTCATCACGAAATGTGTTATTTCTATTCAAAATTCAATATTTCTTCAATAATAATAATAATGTAATTTCTCAAGAATTCGAATTTTATTTTTAAAAAAACTAATAGGGAAAGTATTAGTTGCCCAAAGGAAGAAGAACAATTCTAAAACTTTTCCATCGAACAAACAAGGGAAATAAGGAAGAAAGAAAGAAAAAAAGAAAGAGAGGTAAAGACTGGAATGGCTAGAATTTGTTTACATACAATTCGATTTTTATCCTATTTATTTATCTTTGTAATAAGTAAATGCATTAGGTGTGTGTGTGGGGGGGGGGGCATACTCAATATTATATACAAGGCACACGGTATCTACACGTGTACATTTATTAAGAATGCATAATTATTTTTTTTCTTAGTATCGGCATACAAAAAAAACCACTAGCAAAGTAAAAAAAAAAACAATTAATTTTAACATTCATGTATGTACATATAACAAACTCCCCCTTATAGATTATTAGCTTTTAGCATTTACCACAAAATACATAAATATATATACATACTGCACATATACTCACAAAAATAAGAATCTAACACATGTGGTTCTAATTACCAAAGTCATTAAGTAGTCGGAGCGACTACCAACTACAATTGATGGTTTGAAGAGTCTATTAAGGAATGGATTTAAAGTTAATTTAAATAAGGGAAGGAACGTAATAAATATATCATTATGAATGTATTTTATAATTGAATGAGGAATTTGTCACTTTTTAATAATTATTATGATTATATATTTAAAAAAGAACTTTAATTTTGAATAAAAAAATAAAAAAATCTCCCCCCCCCCTCCCTACCTAGAAGTAAATATAAATTACATAATATCTACTTAGAAAAAAATATCAAAATAGAACGTCATTACATTCCACAAGCATATGTTGACATATTTTACAAATTAGTAGCGTTCTTACAAGTCTCAAATCTGATTTTGAGGTTCCTTATTTTTTCTTCTTTCTTTGTATAGGAAGGTTGTGAGATACAATCAATATTGTGATGAAGGATACTTTTTTAGGCTAAGAAAAAAAAAGTTGATCATTTTGCATGAAGACTTAAAAAACTTAGTTTGAATAGAATAAAAGCCCTTGCTTCTAGACCTGTGTGGAAAGTTTCCATGTACTTTTCGCTCCTGGAGAGTTCAACATGAAAAAAAAAATAATGTTTCGAAAATTTTTTTTTAAACAAATTAATTTGGATTTAGTAATTTTTTTATATTTTTTTCCTCAAATTGCTCGTTCCTAGGTGTAAAAAAATAAGTTTAGTCCTTTTCATTTTTAAAGTCTAAATAGTCGAGTAGTTTCCTTAAAACTTTCTAAAACAAAAATTTGTCAATATCCACAACTAACTGTTTCTAACATGGTGTCGAGTTTGGTATTCGATGCAATCGGATACTTTAGTGAAATCTCAATACAATGTAGTACAATAATTAAGTCAATGTGACGACCATCATTTTGTCCACAAAAAAATAAATATTAACTTAGAGAAAATTCATTAAGAAGGATTATTGATTAAGCATTGAGTTAGCATATGGGACATAAAAGTTAATTATATAATATCATTTGGAATTTGTCAGATGAAAGACTTTAAATAAAGTATAAGCATGTCATGCCCTAACTCATCAATTAAAGAATCACAGAAATATCTATGTGTTATCAAATAACTTGAGGCTCTCTCCTAGTATTTGGAAACAAATTTTTACCAAATTTCATAAAAAGGGATTTTTGTCTAAGAGAGAATTGTATGTAGTAAATGAATCCTTATTTAAATTATAACTTTTTACTAAAGTATACATAGAGACTTTAAATTATTAGTAGGTTTTTTAGTTATCATTGCATCATAAGCAAGATACATCTTGATGAAGTCTGACTATTGATCTCTTTATCAAACATATTTATGTATCAAAATTAAGAAATATTTTTTTAGTTAAAAGAATTTTTCAAAAAAGAAAAGTCATTTAACAAAATGTTCAATGAATATATTTATAAAAAAATTCTTCAGGAAATCGAAGCTTTTGAAAGGACTTTATAATACATAATGCTTAAATGCCCATATCTAAAAAGATTACTTCAAAAAAAAATATTTAAGTAAATACACCTTATAGATAGATAGGGACATACAACCATATATTTTCTAAGAGTAAATTGGTTCACTTAATTCCACTTTGAAGTACAGAATAGAGAAGTAGAGAAAAAAAAAACTCATTTTACTCCAAAGTTAGTCGCATATATTTCCTTTTAGGAACTGCCTTACTCTACATATGTAAATCATGTCATGTTTGAATAATAAAAATAAAAAAAAATTAGGTTCCTTAGAGAAGAGGTAGAAACTATCATTATTCAAACTCAGATCAGAAATTCTATGGATTGTGATCATATCAAAAAAAGTGAATCTCTGATCTTGTACAGGGAACAAATGCAGGAAACTAATCCAAATTAATAAAATCCAAGCCATTCACAATTCAAATTAAAGCTACATTGTACATATTATAAGAATATAAATGAAATGAGGGCAGTAGGAGTGTAGTTAGAAAGTATTTGGTAAGTATGCTTCCATCTATCTCAGATATGATTATATTCCTACAGAACATAATATCAAGTTCATATCATATTTAATTAATTCATACTCTACAATATTAAAAGGAAGATTATACATACATTCATTCCTATTGTATGAATGGTTATATCTGATGCTGTGTTGTGAGTGAGTGAGTGAGAGAGAAAGTTTTTAAGTCTATCTTGCCAGGACTCTCTGGAAGCACCCTCATGCTCTTTGTACCCCATCAGTCATCACAAAAGTACATTATATGTACTATAGTTATAAGGAAATGGGTCGCTCTTAAGAACGTGTATTTTAGTCGTCAAATCAGTATTTTTAATAATGTTATAGTTGAGATATATTGTGAAACATGAGTTTGTCATATCTGGTCGACAGTATTTTAGTTATTGACGTACGTAATAACGGATATTTCATCTACCCAACAATACAAAGTAATTGATCAATGGTTTTTGGTATAATTATATATTACGTGGAATAGTCTTTAAAATATTGATAGTATTGTTTCTGTTAGTATTATTATCTGTTTCCCTTATCAAACGTCAACTCCAGAAATTAGCTTTTAATTAGGATTGAAAAAGAACAGTTCAACTGATAAAAATACCTTTCAAGTCTATTTTTAAGCTAAAATCCACATTTAAAATCTAAAAATAATCATAGTGACATCAACGACTCATTTATGAATATTACTAATATAATTAATGATTAGTATTCATTCAAATACACGTATTTAGGGCCAGAAGCAAAATATGTATTTCACAGTTTTCACCTTGTGAAAATAAGTTTACACACTTAAGGACGAGAGTATTTAATTTGTAGTGACATCTATTTGAAAAAAATATAAGTCAATTCTACATAAATAAGCAGTGTATTTAATTCAAAGGTTTGACTGATCCGCTGTGGATTGACCATGCTTACTTTAGGTAAACTAATATTACCTCTCTCTCTCTTTCTTTTTGTGCCTATTAGGAAAAACACATGTCCATGTTTGAGAATCGTAGAACATGAGATTTTTTTTTTATAGGCAATCTAAATTTTACATATTAAATTCCTTCCCCCCAAAAATGCAAATTAAAAAAAATTAAGCTAGATTTTTCATCCAATAAAATCAATATTTCAATTAGTTTTTCAAACAACTATGATTAGAGGAGAATAGACTCAGAACGAATGAAGAAGATCCGAATAATGTGGATCAATATATGACAAATACAATGGAGTCAATTTAAATAAATAAATGTATTGTAAATATACATATAACAATGCTCAAATTTTCACAAATAAAAGCTCACAAAACTCGAGCGTTATCGTCGTCGTCATCATCAAATTAAAAATGATGATGACATTTTGTTTATTTTTTTCGTTTGTCATCTGGCAACAATGTTTAGTTCATTGTTTGTGAAGTTTATTAGAACAACGCCTTTTTTTTTTCTTCTTCTTAAAAATGTGGAATTTCCTGCCTTCAAACACCAATTTGCGGACTTCCTTGACTTTCTGTTATCATTTTGAAGAAAAACTCTACTAAAGCACATCAAATGCTTGTAGAAGCTTACGGTGGGCATGCTCTAAGCAGAGCACCCGGCTACAGCCCAAAAAATGGCCTGATGATTGGTTTCCGGCCAAAGACATGGAATTTTTTGGGTGGTGCATCCACAAATTGTCAGTGAGATGGGGAAAATGTGTTGCTCTAACTCTGGCTACTATTTTGAAGATTAATTTTGTATGCACTTTTTTATCAATAAACATGGAACATTGACAAATAAAGTCTCACACTTCATTGATATAGACTTGGTACAGATTATAATGTGTACATGTTTATTCATTTCTAAGAGATTGATGATGTATTAGAGGGTAATGACATTAGGTATTTACTTGGAGAGATTCTACGCCACCCTGTCCCTTTGTTATATGAAAGAAAACAAAAATAAAAGTTTATTTTTGGGTTTTTTTGGGAGTAGATAATTCTTTAAATTTCAAAGATTTATACACAAAGAAAATGTACAGAGTACCTACAGAAAAGAGACTCTATAAACACATTTCTTTAGCAACAGACATGGAAAATAAAGTTGGTTTTTAGAAAGATCTACGTACCTAAAGGTACAATGAGTCAAGATAGAAGGTATTATTTATCTCTTCTTCATCATCAAAGAAAGAAGTCGCCTTTACAAAAGAGAGAAAAAAACTACAGCAAGGATCCTCTATCCTCTAAATAGCCCTATATGTATAACCACAATCCTTACTTAACATTTATTACTTTTCAAAAAAAAAAAAAAATCTAAACAAAAGTATATTTACCTCTTTGTTTTTTGGTGCAAGGAATGAAAAGGGAAATAAATTCCAGGGAAAAAAAAATTTCCTTTCTGTTCCAATCATACACGTATCTATCCTTTTTAGAAAATGTTTATTTTCCACACTACAAAATGTTATATATAGATTAAAGGCATAAAAATGCTAATAGCTACTTAATGAGGCAATTTATGCATATGAAAAGATCATAATATTTATATAATGCTCTTATATATTGTATTTATGATTTATCGATACACATGTTGGCAAAATACACTCTAAAAGACTCTAAAAATAACTTTAAGAAATAATTTAGTGTACGGGTTATGGGGATGCTTGAAGAAACCTTTTGGCTATAGGAATGTTTCATGAAAATATGTTCTCTAAATTCCTTTTATGTTAGCATCTGAAACATAAAATGAATTACCTTTATTTACTGATAATATGGAGCAGTTGTCTCCAACCTTTTTCTAACTTGACAATTTTATTTTAGAATATTGATAATAACAATAAACGTGAATCCACTGTGACCTCATATGGAACTTGATTTGCAAATTGCTCGCATTACAATGATACTATAACATTAGGAAGTAATAACTTTACTAACACATTGCTTCAACAATATAACATATTATAACATCAATAACTGTCCGTAACGCTAAATCAATGAAAAAAGAAACAAGATTAGAGCTCCTCTAATCTTGTTTCTTTACAACGAGATGGTCCCATCTGAAGGTAGTGGCAGACAAAGACACTTGTAGTGTGTTACTTATGTCCAGTCTACTCCTTTGCCTTGCTTTGTTGTCTGTCATTCCAGAAAACCCCACTTCATTCAGATAAGATGTTGGAAATGGCAACAGGGTTTTTAGCGCTGTGTTAGCGATCTCTGGGTATTTTGCCATGACTTTAATTCAAAACACTGGCAGAGTTATTGTCTCAAACACTGTTTTAAGGCTCCCCGTCATTTGCAATATCTAGCAGTTGGTCTTCTTCTTGCACAAACATGCCGGAATCAGCTTGTTTGTTGACAAATGGGTCACGTATCCATTCCTTGGCCGCTAGTGGGTCCGTTGAGGTTGGGAAGTAGAAAAGAGAAATAACTAATTAATTGTTGTGCAGCCCAGTACTGATTGATCCACGGACCGTTCCTCGGCTCGGGAATTGGGGAGTGCTGATATAGAGGATAGATAGAGAATAGCGCTATGGTAAAGATCACCTCATCTGAGACCAAAATGATAGCAAAATTTTGATACATGGAGTCTAAGAGAAAAGAAATTGATGTAGTCTTTGCTTTTTCAAAAAAAGAAAAAAGAAAATGTATTCTAGACTTTGAAGATGTCATGACTGTGATCTTTAAATATTGGTATCCCGACCAAAATGGATCTCCAGAAACACATCATTAGATAGAGATATCCATCAAAATGTTAGCTATGATTTGAAGCCTTCTTTTAATTTCTGAGATTTTATTTGGCTATAGAATAAATTTCGTTTTTAAATAAACAGTGTAATGTTAAAGTGAATATTTGTCACTTTTAAGTTTAGTTTGGAGTGTGTATTCAAAGGATAAATCAGAATAATTAACTTAAATATTCTTCTACAAATTGATTAGATAATCAATTTGTAGAAGAATACTCACTCATTCAAAAAACAAAAACAAAAAAATAATAGAATCAATGTGATTGATAAAAAGTAAAACTAATGTATCCTTTTCTTTATTATATCGGCATAATATTAGGTCTAGTAAAAAGAAATCCATTATATTTGCATAAAATTGAAGGCTTCACCGTTTTGTTCGATAACTTGTTGCCATTTTGAATTATGCCTCTTTCATAGAAGCCCTCGTCCCTATTGACAAAAAACTTGGACAGTTGGTTTTCACAAGCTTATCTCGAGTCGACGTTTTTATCATCCAAATCATTTGCCATAGACAGGAACAGGTGGTAATCACTTGATGCGAGGTCTGGACTATAAGGTGGATGCATAAAAACCTCCCAACCAAGCTCTCGTAGCTTCTGGCGAGTCACCATCGATGCGTGTGGCCAGGCGTTGCTCTGATGAAGTACAATTCCTCTCCTGTTGGCCAAAGCTGGGCGCTTCTGGGTGATTGCTTCCTTCAGACGGTTCAGTACAGGTTCGAATTAAAAGTTTGGCAGTAGTTTATTGACATTTTCGACCATTGGCCTTCCACAGCGTGGTGCATTTTTGATATCAAAATTACCAGAACGAAATAGATGTAACCGAAATTGTGCATGATTAGCTGTTACAGTATAAGGACCATAAACACTATTCACATTTTTAGCTGCCTGACTTGCGCTTGCGTCTTTATCGAAGAAAAATTGTAGAATACAGCGTATTTTATCCTTGCTGATCTCCATCTTTGACGCACACTCAAACACTACTGAATCAAGCAATGACAAATCTGCTCTGAAAGTTTCTTTGGTGCAAAATTTCATCTTTCTAACGCCATCTAGCATAATATAAACGCACTTATACAACACGAGATACAGATCACTAAAGCCATCTACTGCAAAATAATGGATTTTTTTTACAAGACCAAATATGTACAAATATTGCCTTTTCCAATTAGAACACGACCGATTTTGATTTTTTGGGACCGTTACCAATCACTTGCACCTTTATTTTCCTTGATATTTGCTCATTATGCCACACATATGTTCATACGGACATAACCAGGCATAAAGTCCAGTTCAAGAGAGGTAAAAAAGAGCTTATGTCTATATCACAATATCTTTTTAACTCCTTCTCAAGAATGTATAAAAATAAATACAGAAGTTATATGTATGAAACGGTGAGGGAAAAAAAAGTTGATTCCCCCAGGCATTTGTCTTCTTCTTTTTTTTATGATGGTGTTTAAAAATAAACAGCCGCTTCTAAAGTAATAATAACTATATTATTACTTTATATGTACATAAGTGTTGTGATAACTCTGAGACCGGTTATACGCAATTTAAGTATAAAGTTATCTAAGTATACTAGAAATTATTAGTTTGTTTGATATTTATATTAAAGCATCAACAGTTGTTTGTTGAATAATGGACATATTAATAGTAGCCTTTCCTTTTATTCCATTCTAAGTCATCATTTGTAAATAATTATAAACTGCATTAAACCTCTCTATCAAATTGAAATTTGAGACAGGATTATGTAAAATATACATAATTATGCATACTTCAACTCAAAAGCAAGTCAGGATGATGACTTTTTCATTAAAAATAAGTCAAGGTTCAATTAGTTTGTCTTCAAATAAATATCATCCAGTTCTCTCAATAAAAAGTGCTAATAAATTCTTTGATAGCGCAACTACAAATTCTATTGAAAGGTCTCAAAAATTACCAGTCTAAAAAGAGGGAAAGAAAAAATGGTGATAAAGTCTAGAAAGATGCAAATTTGAAGAAAGATATCAGAGACAAATTAAGTATCATAAATCTTCAATGAAGGCACTAAACCAACATTTCCCTGCCTGCATTAAACATCGAATTGAAATCTCTTTTCTAAAGGTTTGAACTCCTAGACACCCCTTTCTTCAGAAATGATTTATTATTAACTATTCTTTTTATTGTATTTTCAATCGGGGTCACGACCCGTATGGTTTGAAACGCCTGTAGCTGGACTAAAGTTAAAGTTCCTGTATGCTACAAATTTTAATATAAGGCTTATAATTGACAAAAATAGGCATTAACCTATTTATGAATTTAAAAAAAAATAGTTTGGAAATTTGTCATATTCATAGTTTTTTGTTCAAGATTGCTGTAGTGATGACATATGTTGCAATTTGTACGTCTAACAATGTAGTATTAAATTTGTATAATACCATCTATCAGTAACTATTATTATTTGATGCTATCCAGAGATGTGATTTTGAGTCAGTAGACTCGAGCTGAATTAACAATTCATGACTTAAGCCAAAAAAATAGATTCAATTTATTTCTATTCAAATAAAAAAGTAGCCTTTTACCCATTTTTAAAGTCACATATCTCGATGACTTGATATTAGCTTTCTTAATGTGAATCAAGTGTGTGACTTATGCTATTTTTATCAAATCATTAGACTCCAATTTTGTATTTCATCTATAATAGAATTATAATAATAATATAATTCATCATAATATAAATTAAAATGACTTTATATAGCACCATAGAACATTACCAATGTATTAGGTCATTTACTTATTTTTGAAATGAATTATTCTTTTGACAAGTGCCTACTCTGTAAATTATTCATTGAAAATGTTTCAGCTCATTTTTGGGTTGCAACTTATATAATTTGTTCATATGTAGTAGGTAGTAGAAACTACGAGTTCCTAGAGTGCAATCCTAAATTATACTCTAATATAACTGCATCAGGAAAAATCGTAAATAATCTTAAACTAATTTTAGTAATATAATTAAATACATATTTCACTTAGAAAAAAGTCAGATACAAAAGAAAATTATGTTAGTATATTTTTAAATTTGATATATCTACATATCCAAATTCAATTATTTTGCATAAATCAAGAGTAAAATGAAACTTTAATCATGGTACACATTGTTAAACAAACAAACAAACAAACGTATACTGTTTCATCAGTTAATAGAATATAAATAATAAAAGATGCCTCGACAACCTAAAAAAATGTTGTTTTTTTACGTATACATATTTGAATACGGTTATTTTAGATGTGAAGAACAACCTGTCTAATCTTGATATGATTAATAATAGTGATACCTTGTGTAGGGGATATATTGTACAAATCTTTTGCAATGAATTACACAATGAGAGTTCACATAGACAAGGATACTTCAGAAAACAATAAGGAAATAAGACTATAAAATACTTAATTGTAAATAAATATTCATAATGTACTACCCATCAATTAACTCTTAAATAAAACATATTTTGTAATTATTTAACAAAATACTTGAGGAAATAAATTATGGAATGAGGAATTTTTACTAATAAACTATAAATACTCGTGTTTATATTATTCTTTTAATGTAGATATGTTTGATAAAATAGTGTTTCCCAACTTTTCAGACCGGGCAAAATGTTTTCATCTGGTTCTTCCACAACCAATTGTTTACTCCTTATTCAGTCTTTCAAATTACTTATAGAGAGGTGATTTTTTTTTGACAAAGCTGCATGATTTTATGAAAAATTATTTATTCTTTTATTCAAACACTTAAATGACTCCTTAATAACGACTACACATTTTATTTGATCTTTTCGTTTTGAATGATGACCGACTCCTGACTTAAGGTTTTATGTTCCCAAGTGAAAAAATATGTTTGTATACAACAATAAAATACGAACAAAGATATTATTAATTATTATGTACTTAAATACATATGTACCTAGGTTATAAATAAATACCTATCAAGTAATTTATAAATAGACAATGACGTCATTTAAGTAAATAAAGGCTTCAAAGAAGTTTCTAAGCAAAAAAATACTACTTTATGTTTAATAGATATTTAGTCAAGGATTAAAAGCAATTGGAAAATTCTAAAATATAATGATTATTGCCTTCAAAATAATACACCAATAAATAAATATGAATAAATATATATTTATTTATTCAATCAATTTATCAATCAATGCATATGAATACAGTTCATTATTGATTCATTTCAATAGTTATATTATATATATATAAACATTTAAAAAACAAATTGAATATTTTTTTTGTTAATAAATTAAAAACCTATTGGAATGATTAGGTACATTTAATTACATTCACAATTACATAGAAACAAACAAAAAGGCTAGAATACTTTTTAATATTTCCATACGTAGTATGTAGACTTTCAAGTTTAATGCATTTCATGCTTGATTAATATGATAATAGAGTCAAGTTAAAGGTAAAAAAAAAAAAAAGAACTTGAAAAAAAATATAGATGACATGCAATTTTGTTTTTTTAAATTGTGCTTTTTAATAATACAAAAGTAGGCTTTTATACAGATATACGGTGTTTTATAAATTAATTTGGATTAAAATTCGTTTTTAGTGTTTTTCATATTAAGTGAATGATAATAATAATTAATTAGAGATACTCATTACTCTTGAAGAATGAAACGTATTGAACCAGTTTTAAATTGTGGGTATAAAAATTCATTCCCTTAAAATTGGTCAACATAATCAAAAAATTACATCAGAAGGTAATATCTAATTTGGAGAATCCTTTTATTAAGTTAAATAAAATTTGTGAACACACTTAGACTCTCACTCTTTAACAACGGGGTTCTTTTTGGTTAAAGACTTTAATTACATATATGTTTTATATATATATATATATTATTAGTTAGTACTTTTAATCCTGTCATAAAAACACACCACACATGGTGTTTTTTTCAGCTTTTTTTCATTTCAAAGAACTAATTTGCTTATACCATTCGAGAAAAATAAAATTAATTGTATGGCTGATGAACTGTTTGTCATATATTATATATATATGTATACTTATACATAAAGAAGTGTTGACAACAATCACTAATATATAAAATGAGAAATTTTATTTCTTATTTGATGTAAGAAGTATCACAATTTGGTCAAAAAAATAAATAATGATGGAGTTAATGACTCTAGTCTACTCATTATTTTTCATTCATTCATTCATTCATTTTCTTTCTTTTTTTTTTTTTTTTTTTTTTTTACTTTGAACGCCAAATGAAAAATACACATTAATATAAAGATCTACGTATGGTTTTTTATATTTTTTTAATTATGACTGTTACGTGTAAAATATGCAAATTTTAAACTTGAAAAAGATAACTTTAGAAATGAAAGATAAACATATTTTTCATTATATTAGTAAGCATTTCAAAGAAGAACTGCATTGCAGACTTTATCTTCTTCTAATTCTATAAATATCTATCTATCTATCTTTGGTATATATTTCTAATGTATCTTTAGTTGTTTTGGTTTTTTTTTTTTCAAAAATAGATAAACAAATACATATATAGCTATTATTTTATTTTATGATCAAAAGGATTAGATAAAAAGACTACCGAGCTTAACTATTCCAGTTATAGATTTATATATGTATACATTGGATGATGTTGGGTTTTTTTAACTTTTTTTTTAATAATAAATAAAAAACTTTATTAATCAGATAAAGTGATTTCTCAGTGAAAATGTTTTAGAAAAAATAATCAAATTTCAATATATTAATTTATGCATATAAAATTATGGATTCTTTGTATTTGACTGACTCATTCCCCTCAAAAAAAAACTATATTTTGATCCATTTTTGATGACCATTATTTTGAACAAGGTCAAATTCAAGAATATATGTATGTACATGTAAAAATAGGGCTGACTAGGTATGAATCTTAATGCTTTCTAATCTAAGACTTTTTTTTAAATTTTTTTTTAATCAACATTAAATCACATTTCTTTTTTACTTATGTTTCAAGTTGAAAAACAATTTATTAATAGTCTAACTTAGAATAACTTAGTTTTTTTGAGAAATTCAATGGTTGTTCTAAAGGGACTACTTATGTACGAATATTGACAATTGTGTAGGCAAAAATGACTTAATTTTATGCTTTAAAATAACACTAATAAATAGGATGCAAATTATATTAGATAAAAAGAAATATATTTTAACAAAAATAGACAGACTATGATTTTTTTTTTCATAAAAAAACTCAAAGTAATCTTACTATTTTCATTATTAGTTTCTAACTATGAAAATTATTACAAATTTGTAAAAAAAAAAATCAAATTAAGTTTCTTGTAGAATATTTCTGTAGTCATGCCTTTAATATTATTGGACTATGTATTATTATGTGGCTTCCTTAAGGCAAAAAAACTAATACTAATCATTGTTAGAGTGTAAAAGATAAACATTTTTGAGTTCTTCTTCTCTAATTAGAACCTTTCTTTATTAGAATGTAAATGCTCTAAAAGAAAAATTATCTTCAAAATAACTTGAGTTAAATGCAAAAAAAACAAAAAAACAAACATATTTTTTATCTTGGGGCGGGGTTTGTAAATAATACCTTACATATAAAAAAATATTTATAAATATACTTTAAATCTCAAATTGGATTAAGGTAAAAAAAATTTAATTATGTGATCCACCTCCATTTTACCTTTATTTTCAAGAAATATGGTACGAGATAACAGTGTGTGTTGAAAAAGAATCGAAAATGGCCACGTTTTAAAAATCATAACAAAAAACACACAATGCCCCTGGATGTCATTTGGAACAGCCCCTAAAATTAAAACCTATATTTATGTACATATACAGTCAAATCTGCATTAAGCGGCCAGGCAAGGATGACCGGGATTAGAACTTTTGCATTTATCAATCAGTAAATGCTAAAGAAAAAGTGACAGTTAAAGCAGGTCCATCTGTGTTGGTACCCAGAAATTGCAGAAACACGCTTAATACATTGCATTTATGCTATAAATTTCTTGTCCAGGAACTAGATATGACTGCTTAGAGCAGTGACACGCTTAAATCAGGTGACCGTTAAACCAGGTTTGACTATATATATATTCGTCATTTAACTAAATACCCCACAAAGCTTGAAACACTTTGTTCTAAAGTAGATAAACCACAGAGACTCAAAATTTCAAAAAATTACAGTCTGGAATATTCATTCAAAGTTTTTGGATTTAAACAAGTTTTCTCTAAATTACATTTTAGTCGGTATCTTTGAGACATTTCAAGAAAAAAAACGAAAAATTCGATTTGAGCTCTTCCCAAAAGGACGGGATTCTCAAACACTAACGAAAACTTTGACGTGTAATTTAGCACAGATGTCAGTGACTTATAAACAAAAACATTTGTCTCTAACATAAAAAAAAAGAAAAATTCAACTTCCTGGTATTTTTGGCTCATATTAGCAGAAATGTGGTTGGCTTCATTATAGAAAATTGATTGTTCCAGAAAATCAATTTATTTTTTATTTTTTCTGTGAGGTTATCTTAGTTTTTACCTACAAAATCTTTAAAATTGGCTTATTTTTTGATGATTGGTCGTTTTCCACAGATACTAAATCTTATTTTTTGTTGTTTTTTTGCAACTTTGGTTATAATCAGGAAGTCCACACCAAATTTCAAAAATCCATGTCCTCTAAAGCCGTATTTATTGAGAGTAAATGTACACTTCTTTTTTTTAACTCAATGTACGTTTGTCATTGTAACTATATTTGAGTTGTGTATGTTTTGACCTTTGAACTTGTAATAAAATATATATCCTGCTCAAGAAGGACTTAAAATGTACCTCAATATAGGAAAATACATATAAAAATATGTATAAGAAGTGTATTTGGGTTTTTGAATGTTAACATACGCAGTTTAAGTTGCAATTTTTTTTCAAGGCTCTTCTTTACTTGTTTTGAACACTATAAATAGCTAATTTTAATAAAATTGTTTAGAGCAGGGGTGTCAAACTCGTTTCAAATTGAGGGCCACATACGACCCCTAGGTAGACTTCGTGGGCCGGACCAATAAAATTATAGCTTACTCAGCTATAAATAACCAAAATATCATGTCTTCCCTTTGTTTCGATTTAAAGAAGAACAAGGACATTGTTAAATTTAACTAAAAAGTTATTGTACAAAACTTGTACAAAACATTTCAGAAAATCGCACAAACTTTAAGTAACTAGAAAATCGAAAATTATAATAATGAGCTATAAATGAGACTTTTAAAGAAAGTCTAATGTTGTGCCCCCTAGCGCATAATTTATGAATTACATTTAATTAAAAAATTTAATCCATGTCGATTATGTATTTTTTCCACTTTCAAATAATTCTGCAGGCCTGATTGAATCTCCATGCAGGCCAGTTTTGGCCCACGGGCCGTATGTTTGACACCCCTGGTTTAGAACGTCAATGAACGAGTTCTATGTATTACTTTAAATAAGTATTTTAAAATGAATTTTGATGTAGCATTCAATCTGTGTGTGTTTTTTTTTATTCTTACTGATATAGAAATGCAGAGTATGAATTAGCATGATTATTCATGAATCTATCAATTAAATTGATAGTTCCAACTTTTACCAATCTTCTTTATTCAGAACTGTCTGCTCCTGATGCACAGTAGAAATAAATAAAGTTTGATAATTTAATTTAAAATAAAATATTAAGTTTTTTTTTTTTTTCATCTTCAATACATATATTTGTATTAATGTATATAAAAAGTTGAGGGCAGAAAAAGGATTTGAAGAAATGATAGAAAGGAAAGGAAACTAACTTTCCAATCATGTCAATATAGAAAATCATTCGATTCGTTTCTTTTACTATCATCATGATAATCATTTTATATACATAAATCATCATTTAAAAGAATTTATGTGTACATATAATGGTATATACATAGTTGTTGCTCTGATTTCCCCTTTAAATTATAGTACAAACAAAGTACGATTGCCTCAATATTTGGTGTGTGGGGAAAGACGCAAAATGCAGAAACAAAAAAAAAAAAAATATTATAATTCATACAAATAGCAATAATGATATTATTTTTTTTCCGCATCTTTTGGGATAAATTTTATCTCGTCGTGTACATAAATATATTAGCATTCATCTCTCATATTTAAATATTTCTATAATATGTATGAACATATATAATACATAAATATTTTATTATCATATTTCTTTATTTTTAAAGGGTTAGTCGACCTAGTTGTTGTTGTTGTTGTTTGTTCGTTTGGATGTACATATACACATATTATTTATGGTCGAGAAAAGGCAAATAAATGAATATATATATATATATATATATATATATGTTTATTATTCAACGTGGAAATTTTCATTCATCTTTCAGTATGAAAGAATTTTTTTTTCTTCCAAAAAAATTCATAATGACAGAAAATTCACTTAAATAATTTTCTTTTAAAAAAATTATAAATAAAGAATAGGACTTTTAGAATTTTTTTTTTTTCTTTTTGAAAGGTAAAAATGATTAAATGCACACCACGTATATAAACACAAAACAAAAATGAAATTATATATTTATTTGTATCAATTTGCTGCATTAAAATATAGGCAGATATACATTCAAATCAAATTAATTGCGTATATGAGGCTTAAAACAAATCAAAAGTAACTATGTAATTTAAACTATATTTAGACTGGGTAATTTTGTTGTGGAATTCATTTATTTTAACGGGTGTATTTTTAGTCATTTTGAAGTCATTTAAATTGTAATCATAATTCGTGGTTGAAAAAAAAAAAAATTCAAACACTTTAATATACATACAGATATCTATTAAATATTTAAAAGCTACATACAATGACTGACCAAGGATGTTATATAATTCTTCATTTGGTATTTTTTATATAAGTTTGAGAGTATTATTTCCCTTTACTTCCTCTTCTAATAATAATATTAAAAAAAGGGAATTTCCGGAGTTGGTAGTCCATAAAGAGAATAGATAATTCAATTAGTATATATATTTTTTTAGTTCGACATTATATCTATTTATATAAGCTACATGGACTCAAAAATTGCATGATGAACTACAATTAATATTAGCGGTTCATAAATTTAGATATTATGACGTCATTCCATTCACAAAAAAGTTGAAGAATATAAATCAAGAAATTCTAAAATAAAAATGAAATAAAAATAATTTTGACCTTTGACGGACGGAATTGAGGTTTCTATATAATAACAATATACGACTTACACTTTTATGTACCGGACTTTGTGGTATATATAACATATCGGTCAATAAGTCCTGGGCCTAGATATGAAATCAACATTTTTTTGCCAAAATTCATTTTTATTTATTCATCAATATAATCTCCTTTTAGAACGATAATATAGTGTTTAAGAATCACAAAAGTGATTTTTTTAAGAAAATACACCTTGGAGATAATACACTTTTAATAATTGACCAGTAGCTTAAAATTGCCTTTGATGAAAACGTTTGAAAATGAGATATTTTGGCTCAAAAAACGAAGGGATAAAAATGGAGTTTTTAAATATGTAAATATTTTTAAGCCTTTGAGCAGAAAAAGTCATGATTAACTATTAAAAAAAATATTTAAGTTAAGTAGTGTTACTTAAACCACTGTAACCCGATAAATGATACACCAAACGTCATGAAATTTTGCCAGTATTTTTTTGAAGGTTGGTACTTCTGAAAAATATTTTTATTATTTTGTTAATGGCGCCATCTGGTAGTTAGGACTTATTGATCGATGTGTTATATAGATAACTTTAGTTTCATAAGTATTATTTGCTTGAAATGACAGTTGTTGTTGTTGTTTTGGTTTTTCAACCAATAAACCAAGGGATAAGGGATTTACATTAAAATTTATCACGAAGACCTTAAATTTTTGAAAAAAATGTGGTTTTTTTGTAGATTAATTATGCAATAATATTTATATATTTAAAAAATCGAAATACTACAAGGTGTCCATCTGAATATGGCAATTTTCGTAAAAAAATTTGCAAAAAAAAGCTCTAAAAAGTTTGACATAGCAAATTTTATACACCATATTTTTAAAATACTACTATAAATGAAAAAAAATAATTAATAGTAAATGTCTCTTGTTAAGCAATTACCTACATGATTTAATTTTATTTAATTGTATTCATACATTCTTTCCAGGTTTCTTCCCTTCCCCCTAAGACACGAGTGCTCTATTGAATTTCATATATTATGACAAAAATTTTAAAGTAATAATATATAAAAAGTATTTAATTTATTTTTAGTGGATGGCCAGAAGTGAGGAGTGTTATTTTGTTACATTTTGTAAGTAATCATACGTTAGGAAAACTTGCTGCATGCACATTTAAATAAAAATGTACATTTACATGTATGTATTTTTAAAAAACAAAATGATTGATTGAGCATTTTGAGATGGTGTTACTTTTCCTTGATTGAAGTATTTGAGATGCAATTGTCATAGACAATTAACTACAAGAATAATATGATCCTGCTGGACATTTATTTTCTTCTAGGCTATTGAAAATTGATAGCCAGTCCATCCTAGCCTTTATTTTTGAGATAGTTAACTTTTGTTATTAGTTGTTTTTGTGATGTTGTTTCTAATATAGGAACACATTCTCTCAGATCCAAAATAACAACATATGAAGAAAGAGTAATCAGATCTCAAAATACACTTTAATAATAAGGCTCTTTAAATAAATCAAAATCCTTGAAGGTAATTTTAATTTTCGCCCAACTGTTTCTAGTATGTGTACTTTACAAATTTAGTAAACATACATTCTTGCCAAAAAAAAAAACCTATACTGTGAGGCATATTTTCAAAAGAATAATATCTAGACTTCATAATAAATTAGTTTGAGCAAACCAATAAAGTATACCAAATACTCTATTGTATTATAAACTTTAATATAAGTAGACTTATGTACCTACATATACATATAACATTTACCTAATGAAAATATTCTTATATTGGTTTTTTTTCTATGAAAAAATCGATTGGAATGGGCAGCACAATTTATATATGTACATTGTGAAAACTAAACTGAATAAGTTAAGCATTTATTTTGTATCGTTTTAGGAGATAACTTTAAATAAAGAGTAATTTAGGTTAAATTTCTGAGCCAAAAAAATAAAAGAAAAAAAGATAACCATACATTAATATGTCTAAAACAAAATATGGTAAAAGGAAAGTAATCCTCGAAATTTAATTATCTCATTAAAATAAAACTTTTATTATATTAATTCAATTCATGCTTTAATAATTGTTTATCTACGTGTAATATATACCTACAAATAAGGTTCTCTATTTGATATTCTAATACATGTTTATACACTTTCTTTCTTGTGTTTTGTATACTTCAACTATCTTCTGAAAAGTTTATTTAATTCAGTTTTGAAAGTTCTGGTAAATGTATACGTAAGTAATGCGTATTTAAATGATATTGAGACGTACAATTTACATATCATGCATAGGGTTATTCTACTAAATTCAATCTTGTAAGGCTTGTGGGTCAATATATTTTAATAGGAGGCTCCTCAACACAAAAGGAGGTTACAAAAATGAGTTTGAATACAACGAGGATTGAGGATATTTGTGCTCTTCAAATAAATAGCTTCGAATTCCATCATTAAACTTTGAAGGCGCTAGAAATTACCGTCGCAAAACGTTCTAAAAACAATTAAAGAATATGATATACTCTACATAATTAAAAGGCAATAATACAGACACAATAAAAGTGTTAAAAAATCTCCAATCTAGGCTCAAAGCCAGTGATTTTACAGCCTTTTTACACTCAATGCCAATGATCATTAGCTTTATTTTCATTTTCTTTTCTGGGAATAAGAGCAAAATAAATATATTAAAAGCCCTGTAATTATTTGCTAAGTGACCCACAAAACAAGTACTCTCGCAAAGGAGTTGCAATTTAACAACTGGGAGCTTTTGCTCTAAACTATAGCTTTGCAATACTGGAACTCTAAACCCATTGATAAATTTCCATGTAAATTACAAATTTGTACATTAAATAATAGAGAAACAAAATTTTACAAATATTGAAGGACCATGACCACAAGTATTTGACTTCATGGATCAAGTTTTATCTTCATCAAATTGAATTTATTTATTAGATATTGATCGCACGTTAATGATTAGTAAACCAACGTAATTGATCGAAATTGTTGTACTTGTTTTTTAATTTAACACTTTCGAAACCAGAGAACACCTGTGTCCCATAAATACAAAATGCGATACTCCATTGTCAACCGATTTTTGTTTTCTTTTTTTTTTTTGTTTGATAGATAAGATGTCAAGTTATTATTCATATTTCATAGTTAGTCGTAAAAAAATTTGATTTTTCAAGGTACTGAAAGTTACGATTTTTACACATGCAAAAAAACCATGTTTAAACCAAAATTACTTTTTCGTTTTTCAAGGACATTATTTGTTAATATATACTAAAGAATTGTAAATTTAAATTATCTTTTGCGTACATTAGAAGTTATTAAAGTCTAAGTTCTTTGGGTCACAGGTGACCCTCTGGGTGTGAAGGGAGTTATTTTATTAATGTATCAACAGAAATTGCCTCATAAAATATCATCTGTAAAATGTACATACCATGTGATATATATTTTTTATTTAAAATTTTTCAATTTTTTTGTCAAGTAGAGTATAAGAGTAAAGAATAAATGTACCTAAAGATCTAATAAGTTCGAAAAAAGTATTGATAAACCGTGTATTTTTAAGGATAAAAAAATTCCCTTCACACCCAGAGGGATACCAGTGTCCCATAATTTCTAAGAGAAACGGGTTGAATTAAATTTTTTTATAAAATTAAATGAGGTTAGTATTGTCATTTTGATCTCAAAAAACATAACTTCCAGTTAAAAATACTTTCTGACACCTTACGAATTCGAAAGGTTTAATACACCTATTGACAAAGTTTATCTTGCAATAAGAAAATCCTTTATAATTAGTTTATATACATTTAAAAAAATCTTTACAAATTCAAGAAGATTATAAATTTGAATTGAAAAACTTGTGAGGTAATAAAAGAAGAAAAATGATTTACTATTAGACTCTTATTACTTTAAACCTATAAATAGTGTTAAAGGTTAAAATGAATTGGACCAATTGCTTTCACTTCTTCTTTTTTTCTTACACATGATCCCCTTCATTACAAACAAATCATTACATGGCACTAAATGAACTATTGGATCAGACATTCAAGAAAAACTACGAAATAGATTTGTGATTATGCAATTTCATGAAAGTTATTAGAGAAACCCTCTTTAGACTACGTATCAATAATCGGTTTAATTACCTATATAGTAAGGCTATAGGCTATATTGAATATAGAAAAATGTATTGAAGATTAAAAAAAAAAGAAGATTACTTTAATGCACAAATGGAATAAATAACAAATAACATTAAATAAATAAAAATGATTGAAATTCAATAAGAAATGTAAAAATATAAACGTTTTAAAAAAAGATCAACTTCAGACACATACAAATAAAAAAATAAAAAATTATTATTCAATGTTTATTTCCATTGTCAATACATAGTATGTCAATTTTCATTTAGACAGTAATTTAAATATTGTAAAAGCTATGTATTTGTTTTTTTGCTTTTTTTCATTAGAGTCATGACAACAATAACATATTATGACAATATATATTTTACAAGAAGTCTTTCGTGCCATAGATTAATAGTAAATTATTCATTTTCAAGGTTCATATCTAGTTAGTGTGTTTATAGATAGTTTTTTTTTTTCATTCTATGTATGTATTTTATAAATTTGGTCATTGAAAGAATAATTTTTTTATAACCATACATGTTTGTCTCATATTAAAGTACTTTGGTATTTAGTATGTATGTAGACAAAGAACAACACAGGTTTCTGCGATATTATTTTATTTCAACTTATTGTATTTCTCTACCTTTTATTTATTAAAACAAACAGACATATGCTCAATATATGTTTAATTGTATCTTAATAGGAAGATTATTCGATTTCAATTCATCAACGTACAAACATAGTATGTTTGGTCAAAAAATGGTATATTTTTATTTTTTTTCATTAAACTTAAGCCTTGGAGATAATACACTTTTAATAATTGACCAGTAGCTTTAAATTGCCTTTGATGAAAACGTTTGAAAATGGGATATTTTGGCTCAAAAAATGAAGGAATAAAAATGGAATTTTTAAATATGTAAATATTTTTAAGCCTTTGAGCAGAAAAAACCATGATTAACTATTAAAACAAAATACTCTAAAAAAAAAAAAAAGCAAATTATTTTTGTATATTAAATTGTTAGTTTTTCTATAATTTTTAATTTAATTTATTTGACACTACTACTAACCTTTTTGGCATACATGAGGCATTTTTCGAGGGAAAAAAAAATCCTACATACATAAAATATCCCCCCCTTTCCGAAAAAAACAACAACTTAAAAAGTACATATATTTCCTCACGTTTCAAAAGTAACAAATCAATTAATACTCAAAAAAAAAAATGTTTCAAAGAAAAAGAAAAAATAATTTTTTACAAAGAATTAATCATAACCCTCAAGAGAATTTTTACTTTCTGTGTATATAAGTGTAACATTTTCTTCAGTCTCAAGAGAAAACAGAACAAAAGAGAAAAAAGAAGAAGAAGATATCTACAAAAAAAAAAAACAACGAAAAGCTGCAAAACACACTCAGAACAGAATATCATCATCATCCAATATCTATGTGATATGTTTTTGTTTTTGTTTTTTTATGATATATAAATAAAAAAAATTTAATAGTTGAAAGACAAATTCATCATTCCTTACTAAAGAATGATAAGCTTGTTAAACAAATAAGGTCAAAGAACATATTCTCTGGAGCAAGAGAGTTGCAGCTTCAATAATATGATGTAAAAATATCATCAATCAGTTATTCAAGTTTTTACAATTAAGATATTTATTACTATCAAATGAATAGAAGCGGATAACAACATCAACAGATATAATTCATTTTAATTTTAATATATCATTTTTGGGACATTTTGAAGATGAAAAATAATCATCTTTGAGTCAAAATTGATCATATACATATGCGTCAGACCAAATATTTAAAAGGTTCAAAAAGTCGTTCAAGACACGTGTTCCTTCCTCAATCCACACTACATATAATTCTATTGTCAGCTGTTTTTCTCTCTTTTATATTTTTTATCAAATTACTGAGTTGTTGTTTTTTTTTTAACTTGAACCCATCAAAGTGAATAAATTATTTTTTTCTACTGATCATATATCAAATACCTTAAATTTTTGCCAAAAAAAGAAAGAAAAGATATCTCCCATTTTTATTTTTTTTCACTAGATATAAGCCTTGGAAACAATACACTTTTCATAATTGACCACCAATAGCTTGAAATTGTCTTTGATGAAAACGTTTGAAAATGAGAAATTTTGACTCAAAAAGTGAATTGGTAAAAATGGAATTTTCAAATATGCAAATATTTTATAAGCCTTTGAGCAGAAAAAGCCATGACTAACCATTAAAAAAATACTCTTAAAAAAGAAGAAAGTAAATTATTCTTTTATATTGAAATTAATTGTACATTTGACTAGATAAACCTATTGCCAAAAAAAAAAAAAAAATGACCCTCTAAACACTTAATTAAATAAAACAACTTTTCTTTGTAAAAAAATATCATCAAGAATATGTTTCTTTTATGAAATAGTCGCTTATTATATTAATTCTATTATTATATATTAAATGATTTATTAATCTTATACAATCTTATATATGTACTATTGTTAAGAAAATAATTGATTTTTTTTGTCCCATTGTGCTGCATTCTTAATCACAATATACTCTAAGTATTAAGAAACAATATGTTTTAAATATATATATATGTACATATATATATATATATATATATAATATACATTGAATAAGTGAGAAAATTACCATGGATTTAAATCTTTTTGAATAATGAGTTGAAATGAAGAGTACATCTTTTAATTTTCTTATAAAATGTGAGTGTATATGAAGTAGGATTTTTATACTTTATTTCGTATATGGTGACAAGTTTATAAATTATAATAGAATAGGACTGAGACGATTTCATAAAAATGTGGTAACACTATTAACAATTCCTTTTTTTTTGAAAAAAAAATCATAGTAGAGAAAAATCCATTTGAGAGTAAAATAAAGATTTTATGTTGTTTAAAACTCATTGTCAAATTTCCATTCCAGAGATAGATAAAAGTAATTATGTGTAGAGTTAAGTAGTTTTTGTGATGTATGCCACTTGGTCAGCATACATTCAAAAGAATTTTTGTTCATTCCATACTTGTTATTGTTGTATAAGCAAATGGGCTTAAAGTAGCCGTGAAATCCATTGCTCTAATATTGGAAGGGATTTTTAGGTCTTGTTTTTTAAAATTTACTCAATATCTGAGTATTGATATCAATTCACAACTTCTTCTAATCATGAATATCATTATCTGTATATTACATAACTTTGGTATGTATCATGGTAATTAAAAAAAAACACACACACCAAGCTACTTTCTAAAATACACTTTTAGCAATAAAACTACTATGTGCAAAAAGTACGGGAAAATCTGAATTTAATTTTTGTAAAAACTTTTTGTTATTAAAACATTGACATCTGTGCCAAATTTCACGTTAAAATATTTACTAGTGTTTGAGATACACGTCCGTTTGTGGAGAGCTCAAATGAAATTATTCGTTTTTTAAAATGTTTGAAAGACGATGACTAAAATGCAATTGTGTGAAATGCTGTATGAATCAAAAAAGGTTTAAATAAATATTCCAGACTGGTTTCTTTTGAAATTTTGAGAATTCATGGTTTATTTTTCGAGATACATATTCTTTTACTACTCAAAAAAACGAACATCCGATTTTTAATTTTAATAGCATGTCTATGTAAACTCAGCAGTTATTGTTCTGTAATTAATATTAACTTAAATAAAATGTTGTAAATGTTTTGAAAATAGGAAAAAAAATAAAAAAAAAAATCGTTGCTACATGTGCATTGCATCATGAGAGAGGGGAGACCCCTTTGAGGAGAATGAAATGAGTTTGGATGATTCAATAAAGATTTTTTGATTCCTGATATTTTTGCCCACATTAGTACATATTAGACGCAATACTTTATCAAACAATTTATTAATAAATGTAGAAAAAAAATACTTGACTCAATAAGAAGGAATCAATATCAAGGACTCCTATAGAATTTGTGTATTGATAAAAAAAGTTGTATAAAGATAAACCAAAAATAATTCATTTAAGAGTTTAAATTTGAAATGTTATATTTTTTTATATTGTAGAAAAGCATATTTTATTTAAGAATTAAACATCCTTTATATATGGCACTCTACCATAAAACTGACCAAAAGAGTATATTTAAAAATAATAAAAACTGTTTAGCAAATAAAAGTAAATGACTCGTTTAATACTAAAAATAATGCTACATTTTGCAAAAACACAAACCTAAACAGGAATTGCACTTCATATTCATAACTAAAACAAATAATATTCATAAGTATTTACTTAGAGCACATTTGCATTTTTTGCCAATACTAAAAAATAGTAAAAATTGATTACCTATTTTATAGACATTCATTTTTAATAAGTGGATTTTTCCCTTCTTCTTTTTTTTTGTCCCATAAGTCAATTATATGTTTGAGTATCACATTTTTTATTTTATAAAACTCATATATCTTACCTAGTCTTTAGGCTATAACTCAAGAAAAACTACGTTTTTCGCCAAAAAAAAAAAGTATTATAAATTCACTGCTATTTTAATGATTATTTGAAGAAAAAAAAACACACAATAATAAAAAAAAATCACTCCAACAATATTTTAAAGACTCTACGCTCCAACGCAAAAATCAAACTGAGAAACGAGTTGAAGAACTTCACACGACGAGCAGAAAAGAAGAAAAGGGAAACTCCGCTTTTTTTTTTTTCGTCTTCGTCTTAGTACTTTTAAGAAAAGGATATTATTATAACGTTATTGTGTTTGTATAGTGAGTATATACACCAATTTTTTTTCTTGTAAAGAGAATAAATCAAACTCCTATGATGAAGAAAATTTTTTAAGAAAAGTGCTCTTTGGGTTTTTTATCTATTATAGTATTTCCGAAATACTATTGGAGTATTAAAAAAAAATCTTACATACAATTTTACAAAATAGTTTGATAAAGTGTTTTCAATTGATGTCATCATAGTGGAAGTTGGTCATGTTGAGAAGTATAAAAAATCAAATTTTATAGGAATAAAAACACTAAAAAGTTCATTTTTACCTATTGCAAGGATAAAATATTTTGGTCCAATTATCCTTTTTTTCTAATCTCCAATCGATCCAAACCTAACTTGTAATTTGTAAAAATCTAGCTATTTCATAATCTAGATTATCATTACATACTACTAATTTAATTTGATTCAAATATCACTGCTTCTCAAAGGCTTCAAGTCTTATTCAATGGAAGTGGTTTGAGTTCCTCTTATTGTTGTAGCTTTCATTTTTAAAGTTATAAAAGGATGTTTTCTACAGGTTTGCTTAGAAATTTTTCCTTTTATTTAACACAATTATCAATTTTATGCTCCCAACTCGACGTTGTGTCAATTTATTCTTCAATCTGTGACGTCAACAAAAGCACTCTATACAGCTTTAATATTTAATTCATTCCTTTCTGGAATTAATATTTAACTAGGTAGGATAAAATTTTGGATTTTATTTTGGATTTTTGTTGGTTTTTTACCTCAAAAAATTGACTCAAACCTTTAGAAAACCCTGAAAAATTACTCACATAATTTAAATTAAAAAAAGATGATTGACACCAGATTTGATACCTAAAAAACTATTTAGATATTCGTAATTGCAATGTATATCCCTACTAGAATTTGATTTTGAACCTTAATGATTTTTGAAGAACAAACTTTTATTTGTCTAATGACATGTATATAACCATTTAACTCCTTCTAATAAAGAGTTCACTCACTGAAAAACTCAATGGCTGTTATATGTGAGCTTTTTAATGATAATTATACATTTGAAACAGATTCGAAAAAAAAAAATTTCATTCTGAGCCCCCACTTATAGAAAATTTTCTCTAAATAAACTTTTCGAGTTATTTGAAGACACTGGTTCTGAGTCATGCTGAAGAAGTCATAATTTCTTTTTCGAGAAAATAAAAATGAAATAAATGCAATTACTCATTTTTTTTATATTTTAAGTATACCTATGAAATGAGACTTTCAACTATTAGACAAGAAATATTGCTAGGAGTATTTTTAAATCATTTCAAATGTCTTATTTTTTGTGTCTGTCATCTGGCAAAAATATTCAGATTATTTGTGAAGTTTCAATCAACAGGTATTATAGGATTTGTATTACAAGGTTACGTGTATCTTATATAATTCATTTTTTTATTTTATTATTTTTTTTAAGATTAAAAAAATTTAAAAAACAAGATTTAATTTTTGCCTCCACAGTTCAACAAAAAAAAAACAAATTTTTAAACACATTTTATTCCATATACCGTATTTTCCGGACTATAAGCCGCACTTAAAAACTTGAAATGTGTTTTAATTCAAGGGGTGCGGCTTTTAGTCTGGTGCGGCTTATACGTTAACGTTTAAAACCTGTTGATTATTCTAACTTTGTTTAGGAGATAGTCAGCCTGTAATAAATTATAATATTTGACATTTACTTAAAGATATAATACATTTTCCAGTATATTTTTAGGCAAATCCACGTTGTAATAATTGTTTTTAAGTTTTTGCCATGAAAAGATCTTCATACACCACAGAGTGGAAATTAAGAGCGATTGAATTAGCTAAAGCAAATGGAAACCGGAAAGCTGCAAAGGAACTCAATATCGACGAGTCAATGGTTAGAAGATGGAGAAAGCAAGAAGATGAGCTGAGGCAAAACAAAAAGACCTGTAAAAGCTTACGTGGAAACACTCCACGATGGCCAAAACTTGAAGATAATCTTAAGCATTGGGTTCTTGAAATGCAATCAGTTGGTAGAAGCATCTCAACGGTCTCTATACGGCTCAAAGCCAAGGCATTAGCCAAAGAAATGGGCATTAGGAACTTCACAGGAGCTCAATCTTGGTGCACTAGATTTATGAAACGAAATTATCTTTCCATTCGGTGCAAAACTACATTATCCCAACGGCTTCCTTCTGACTTTGAGGAAAAAGCCAGTACATTCCGTCAATTCTGTTTAATGAAAATCGAAGAGAAAAATATAGATCATAATTGCATCGTCAATATGGACGCTATGCCAGCTTTGATATGCCAGCTGATCGAACCATTGAACAGGTCGGTGCCAATTCGGTTCCAATTATAACAACGGGAAACAAAAAACATCATGTACTGTTGTTTTAGCATGTTCTTCAAGTGGATTAAAATTGCCACCAATTGTAATTTTCAAAAGGAAAACATTGCCTAAAGGTAATTTTCCTGATGGAGTTGTGGTGAAGGCTAATGAAAAAGGTGAAGCAGAAGAAGAAAATCAAGTATCAATTGTAGATTCAGATGAATTGACTGATATTACTAGTAATTCTGAATGTGATGAAAACTAATAAAATAATTTGGTGAATATACTATTTGGTGTTGTCAGTAGATTCTTTAAACTGATTTATTTACGATAAAATGGGGCTAAACTCCTTACATTTAGTGTTTTAAAAATGCGGCTTATAGTCCGGTGCGGCTTATACGTTACTGTTTTTTTCTTGGAAAAATTGGTGAGGTGCGGCTTATAATCCGGTGCGGCTTATAGTCCGGCAAATACGGTATTTTTTTGTGAGATCAGATATATCGACAAAAAATTGAGGCACAAAGACGGAAAATTGGATATTTAATTTTGAGTATCTGAAAATTTCAAAAATGTATACTAATGGTAGGTTTATTTGTGAAAGTTAAAAGGAGATGCGTGTGGAAGTTTTTAGTCTATAGTATTTTAATATACATAAAATACTTTAAATTATCATTTATTGTACACATATGTATGTAGGATATGAACTTAGACAGGTTTAAGATGTGTTTTTTATTAATTAAGACTTTGTACAAGTTTCAATTTGACCATATCATAAAAAAGGTAGAAACTACACCTTTGGTATTACACATATTTGCATATACCATGGATTTTGAATCATTGTATTATCTTCATTACAAGTATCTTATCTTCAGTATTTAAAATGCTTATTCTTGTATTTTGATTACAACTTGTACAAACTGCTGAATATACAAGTTACAACTTGTACAAAGTCACCATTTTTTACTTACTTATGAATCATACATATTGTATAAGTAAGTAAAAAAAAAGGAATGGATATTGGAGAATATTCTGCGACAGGTGGGGTTAAAGACATAGAACTTTTCCCGTATGTATATTTTCTTTTCTTTGCTCGAAGGGGATAATTGGAAAATTAGCAGGGGAAAGCTCAACACTAAGAAGAGGATTAGTGTAAATACTAGAAAAGATTATGAATTAATAACTGAAAAACTCATATGACTAATTAGTTATAAAGCCAGAGGCAATGGTTCATTAACTAAACATTCAAATATATATAATAAAAAAAACCACTTTGCAAACCATAGGAAATGCAGAACTAAGTAAAAAATATATATTAAGGTACATTTAAAAATAAAAATAACCTCTGAAAAAAAAAACTTGATTGACTCTCATTTTAGTAAATATGATGGTACAAATCAAATAAGAGAAAAACTCGAGTTCATAAATCTTTAAATGTCTCACAAAACAAATTTGAGAAAACTATGATATTTTTTAAGAAATTTCAAGAAGGGTTTTGGGATTTACTAGATGAAGAAGGAAAGTTTCTTTGTGAGTACTCAAGAAGTTTTTTAAATGAAAAAGATTGGTTGACTTTGAGAAACATTTGATTCCACATAGTTTATCCTTGGTGAATTTAAACATGAGTTTCTGCATGTTACAGATGTATTAGTATTTTTATCAATTATTATTTTGTAAATATCTGCAAATATATTACAATTTTGTGCATGGATTCAATGTCATATTTCAACAAACAATAAGAGAAGGAATTTTGTGAAACAGATGGACAGGATAATTTATATAGAAAGTTTTTAGTATTGCAAATAATAGTAATAAAAAAAGTAGTGTTTTGGGTAATGGACAACGAGAAAGCAATTGATTCGATATATAACCAATTTATCCTGCGTAAATTCAAAGAATATTATGTCTTATAAGTACACAAACGTTAATATACTTTGAATGGTTCCTGGAGGTTCATTTACTAAAGTGCAAGTGTTACATTAGGATTTTATTAGCTTTATAGAGAGCACTGTACAATTTTATCTTATTTAATTAGCCCACACAACTTGAAATCAAAAAATTAAAATACGTCAATAAATCGACAAAGTATCAAAAAGGGACTTAATTTCAAGTTTTGGAGCACGGGAATGATGCTCAATGGAGCAACCTCAATCATAAATTTTGATTTTGTTTTATTGTAGATGAATATCATTTTGATCAATAGGCCTCTGCAAGGTATAATTTAATCATATCATCTGACAAAGTCTGATTGATCAAATCATAAAGATAGCGAGTGTGATCGACTGGCTGAGTGCCATTGATGTATGTTCATGAATTAAAGATTTCTTTGTTTAGTAGCCCATGAGAGGGGGGGGGGGTATGTTGAAAATGTATGTTTTCTCAGCTTGGTCAATGGGAATGGTATTGTTTTTATTTTGATGATGGCTACAACAAACAAAAAACAATTTTTATATACTGTATATTTCGGGGTATAAGGCAACCGTCAGATAAGACGAAGAACCAAATTTGAGCAAACTTTTATGAATTTATCATTTATTATATAAAGTCTGACTTTTATATTGGTTTTATGTATAAGACGACTCACAATTTTAATTTTTTGACTTTAAGGGTATACGGTACACATATAATTGTCACAGTTGTACAAGAAATCTGAATAAAAAAATAATTTGATATGGATCCAAGGAATGAATTATTTGGAGCTAGAAGCTTGAAGGAAGTGTCTTTAATAATAAATTTTAAAAAAAGAAACGTCAAATATATGTAGGTTTTTATTTCCTTAAATATATGCATGTTATCAAATCAATAAATCGATTGAAAATGTCAAAAAACTCTTCTTGTGTGGGTCAATGCTTGGTTAATACATATCTAGTGATCAACTTGTCTTCTACATAAGAAGACACGAAATAGGGAGTAATCCCAGGGGAATCAGTGCGGGTTCAATAATATTCAGAGCTATACCATATAACGATATGAGACTTGCTGGGTTTTTTTTTTCAGAAGATATATTTTTTTAGTCAATAATTTTTATAAAAAGAACACTAAAAAGAATAAAAGTTATTAAAAATTCATTAAACCAAAAATGTATAAAAAAATGATATTTACTACGAAAAATATTATATACAGTATACAATAATTCAAACATACAACACTGTAATCCTTTATTAAATACGACTACATACATTTACCAAAGGTGTATGTCTTATGTAAAAAAAAAAGGTCTTAAATAACAAAAAAAGAAGAAAAAAAGAGAACATATTACACACTGAAAAAATAATAAATAAATAAAAGTAAAACCATGGTATATTAAGTAAGGGCTACCAAGGCAGGTCAATTCAAAGCTATATTAAATAATATATTGGTGAAACCACGATGATGCGATTGATTTGTATTTAAATATAGTTGAATACAAATTAGCTTATTATTCAGCTAATGGGGGAGGGGTGGATGTTGTCATGAATTAGTTTATAACTAACCACACAACCTCATTGAGTTCACTTTGTTGATTCAATCAAAACAAGAAAACTTCTACGAAGGGAGGAAAAAATAAAGTTCATACCTTAAGAGTGACATCTTGTGGGGAAAAAGTTGTCTTGCAGCCAAAGAAATCTCCCTAAGCTAATAAGCACGTTTCTTCACTTTGTTTTATACTATTTGGATTAATCAAAGAGTATGAACATAAATATTTTATTTTTAATCCATTCAAATAACGATTTGAACTTCATTATATTTTTATTTTACTTTCATTTACTTCAAAAAATGTGGAGTCAGACGAAATATTGTCTGTGAAGTCCAGCTTGAAAGTGATTATTCGTGGGGGGGGGGGGGGGGGAGAGACATGGTTATAAAGTTACTTCCATCCCCCCCCCCCAAGATTTTGGCTTATGTATGGGCATAAAAGAAGACCAAAAAATATTTAGTTCTTTAACGGCTCTTCAAAAATTATTTAATTCATATCAAAGAAAATTCAATATCGTTGTTCAAAGCAATATTAATGACCGAATGGGTCATTAATATATCTTTATTTATCTTTTTAATACATCATATATCTTTGTATTTCATGTTTTTAAAGAATAACTTCTCTTTAATAAATTTGACATGATTATTATTTTATTAATGTCAAACTCAAAAATGTGTTGAAGAGTTTTAAAAATGGTTTTCCATCCTTTCTAAAATTTGGAGAAAAAAAACATCAATCAATAAAGCAAACAATATGTGACTGGAAAGCACTTAAAATCATAAAATATGATTGTCAAAATAAATCAATTCTAAGGTTTGTCGGCGACAAGTTTTAGTTTGCATATAGATACACCATTTTTTTTTTTAGATCAATTTCCTTGCTCAATTAATCTTTTGTAATTGAAATGTTAATTAATTAAGTCATGAGCACTAAGTCAGTTGTCTATTTTTGCATTGAAGTCCATTGCTTTACCTTTTTTTGGAGCAACGTTTACCGTACTAGCACCAACTGTTACTTTTCCTTCAAAACTTTTTTGGGGCTCTCCAACTCGCAACAAAAAAGTCTTAAAATGACCATTTTGAAGAGAATTTTTTCTAAGAAAATGTTTCAAGCCCATCTAGGTATGTATCGATGAACAATTTGAACATTTTTTCAATTTTTATCCCTTGTATTTCTTGGTAAAAATATGGGTTTTTTGTTTTGTTTTGTTTTCTAGATTCGAGTCCATAGCAAAAATGAGCATCAAGGCCTTCAATTTAATATTTTTGTGTCTTTCTCATTGAACCAATTGATTTCATTTGATCAAAAATATCTTTCTCTATTAACTTTGATGGATAAAAAACAAGCAAAATCTGATGAACTAAAAAATATTTTTTCAATTGATTGGGAGGTTTCGTGGTATTCATTACTGTTTTTGTTTACATTATTTTCCTTTCCTTTTTAGCTCCTTCATTTTTTAAATTTTATCAGACAAGGACAATCATAATCCAATACTCTCAACTTATTTTCTTATAAAACCATGATCAGAAAGAGTCAAAACAATAAATATCCAATAATAACTGCTAGAATATTGGATAACACATTATAAAGATATGGAATAATGAGAATATTAAACTAGAAATTTACGTGAGGAGAATAGGAGCAGCAAGACACAATGAACAAGAAGAGAATAGATGTTTTAAAATGGGGTTTCAGAAGACCCCAGAATAGAAACAAAGGCCCTGCTTGAGTTTTCAAACAATCCAGCGAGTACAAAACACGAAGGAAAGATGAGATTTTTCTTTTGTTTCATTCTGCTGTATTGCATTGTAAAATAACAATAAAAAATAAAGCTGACTACTTCGCGGATTTCACCTATCGCGGGTTATCTTTGGAACGTTTCCCCCGCGATAAACGAGGGTTCACTATATACATAAGTGTACCCTTATAAACTAAACTAAAAATAAAGAACTACGAACTCTCAACGTTCTATATCTCATTAGTACTCCCTGCATGAATAATTCTTGTTGTTAAGAAAATGAGGAACACTAAAAAGAAGGAATTTTCATTTTATTAATAAATATATTCAGGTTAGAAATAATGAAAATAAAAAACCCGCAAAAATGTCATGCTCCCAAAGGTAGTAAAAAAAAAAAAAGGAGAAGGAATGAAAGGATATCGATATCAAGATTGTCCAAACACACAAAATATGATCAGAACTTCTATAATTCATATAAATATGTATGATATTGAAGTTTTACCGAAAGCACCGACAACTTTTAGGAGAATGAACCGGGGATATAAAACTACGAAATGACAGCTCATTGATATGAAATATGTTACTTACATAAAGTCCAGTTTCATTTTCTAAGATTTATTCAACGTGAGTCAGAACTGTATTATTTAAAAAGATAAGTCATGTAAAAACCCTTTGATGAAATTACATCCACTCACAAATGTATTTACACTTAAAAAAGTGTCATTTTCAATTATTATTATTCATGCAATCAGTCAAAAAAATACATTTGTACATTTAAAATTCAAAAGAGAAATCCTGGATTGAAACGGCAATTTTAAATTAAGGAGTGCATGGGGGCTTAATACATTGAATGTTGTCTCAGCTCACAGAGAAAAATTTGAAGGCGTTAATAGATCTCAATGCCTACTACTTTTGGACTTTGCTACCTAGTGGATAATGGAAAAGGAAGAAGTCAATTATTCACCTAGAGAAGATCCACGAGAAATTGAAAAAAGTCATCAAAGGTCTTGACAATTATTTAAACTTTTAATTCGGAATTGACTGAGAACTCTACGCTAGTTGATATCATTATTAACATTACTTTGTCAGAAGGATGTAGTGTCTAATTCAGCGTAGAGGAAGGGGAACGTAAAGGAGATCAGATTCTTCAATGATATGTAGTTGAGGTTTGAATATAATTACTTTGACAGATTACAAATTAGAAAGCAATCGAATGCTACGCCTTCGACAACAACAATGAGAGACATACCCTTGGAACATTTTGTTGTCATTGTATCCGGCATTATTGGCTTTTGGAAGAGTATTTAACAAGGAATCCACGGTGTATTTTTATATGACTGGCGTATTGAAAAGAAAATCAAGTGACACTATAATATTATTATAACTACCCAAACACCAAGGATAGGGATCCTTGGTGTTGCATAAAGAGTGATTCTGGAGGGTAATGTAGGATAAGAAATGTCGTGAATTGATATGGTTTTACAACATGAGGCAAGGAGAGGTCACATTTTGCAAAAAACTTTCTCAAGATAAGGAGTCATCTTACAATTTACACACCTACAGAAGAGGTTTATTAAATTTAAATTATTGTATTGAAAACAATTGGCAGCTTAGGTCAAAGTATGTACAAATCATTGTGTACGGAAATGAACAGGGAAAAGTATTATGAACTTACACACACTTGACCTTCATCCCTGCAAGGTTAATACCACTTGTACAAAAAGGAAGACGCATTTTATTTGAGGCCCCATAGTGGACGTAGAAAACGACGTAAGAAAGTGAATCTAAAAACATCGGATGAATCCTTGCAGCACAAATCCTTTCCTTAACTACGTTTGAGTCTAAATCACTTCTAAAGCCTCAAATATAATGCGTTTTTGTGGAACAGACATGTCATTGTAGAGATTAAGTGAGGATATAAGTATAGGTAAGTATTTATTCATTAATACTTATTAAGACTAAAGGAGTACATATATATAGGATATTTGATTGTGAAAAATTAAAGACCATAAAAATCCCTAGAGACTGCCATATTGTAGTGTGTGTTTTTTTTTTTAATATATGCATAATTAGTTGATTATGTGCATACCAAATAGGTAGATAGGGATATATAATAATATTGTGAGATAATACTACATTTCTATGAGTGAATTTGAAAGAGTCACCCTGTACCTACCTAACATATATGTAAACATATACTTTCGATGTTGTTAAGAAGAAGAAGAAGAAGAAGAAAAAAAGAAATTATGTTAAGAGAATATCTTATCTTATGTTATTGTTGAAGAATTGTGTATATTTTTTTAAACATCAAATTCAATTGGGAATCATTGTATATATATATATATATATTAGCTTAGGGATTGATGAATGCTTTTTTGTAAGTGAAGAAAAAAATATATAAAGTACTGCATAATTTCTGCTGAAACAATGTTCTTTATTTTGTATGTTTTGATATTCAATACTATTGCATTGACTGTAATACTTATCATATAGGTGTGTATTTAAAATAATAATTTAATCTATAGTTAAATGCTTCTAAGTAAACATACATATTATTTTGTCACATCTTAAAAGTGATCCTCAAAAAGCAGTAGAATATTTTTATATATTTTTTTTTGTTAAAACGTTGAACCCGTCGTTAGTACACGTTAATTTTATTTAAATACCTTCTCATTCCATTTCATCCCCCTTTACTTTATATTAAACTCTTAACAACTCATTTTGGCATTTGATTGGACCCATCAAAGACAATTTGTGTTCCACAAAAAATACCTAGTAAATTGGATTAATAATTCATGAACGCATTGATTTCTCTCAAATGCTCTTGTCGACTAATCAAAGGCATGACGGTGATTGAATGATTAGTCAACTTTGTCAACAAAGATGTGATATTTTTAATTATTTTACCCTCATTCAATGAATATTTTAACTGAACTATCCCATAAATAAACTCTATCTATACGTCAAACAATTTTCAAATTAGAAATGAACTTTTTGTTTATGAAGAAAATATAGATATTTTTGAATGTCAAATCATTATGTCCCCTATGTACATTGATCAAAGATGCTGTCAAAAAACATCAAATCAAGGGATGGAAAAGGAAAGCTAAGTTTATTGGCCTGGGTATATCTACATTTATCGAACATCAAAAACAACAACTATCAGGAATCATGTATCCAAAGCACACTAGTATTATAAATACTTACCTCTGTTTATACCATAGGTTCTCCCTGTTAAAGGGAGATGGAATCTTTAGGTCCAGAAGACTCCCTTCCTTACAGAGTCATCTTTTTAGTCCTTTATTTTATTCTTATTTATATCAGTCTTTGACTTTTAAAAAGTGCATTCATTTTTATTCAAAGTTAAATTCCTCAAAAAAAAATATCTTTTTTTACTTTTTTTGGGCAAGATTGATTATTTTGAGTCAAATATCTTTGAACCTACCTAAATTATAATTTGTGAGTGATTAGAATATAAATTTATGTACTCCGAAGATGATAAAGTATAGAAAGGCATGAGGTTGATGAGGTTGAAAAAAAAAACAATAAATGAAATATTGTCGTAAAAAAAAAAAAAAAGAAGGAATTGCTTAAGAACTAAAGAACAATTATTTATATAGATGAAGAGCTTTGCCCTTAGATGGAATTGTTTTCACGTAATAATTATTATACTGCTATGAACACAAAAAAAAATACCAGGAAATTTGAATTTAATTTTTGGGGGATTTCGATGAGGATAAATGTTTTTGTTTTTAAGTTGGTACTACTGTTAGGGACATTTATGCCTAATTAAACATCAAAATATTCGTTCGTTTTTTGCAATGTCTGAAAGATGATGACTAACTTACAGCTTAGAGAAATGTTGTTGCCAATTACAATGATCATTTCAGACTCTATTTCTTTAAAACATTGAGAATCCATGGTTTATTTCTCGAGATAAATAACCTATTACTATTAAAAAAACCGACCATTCGATTTTAAATTTTATTGGCATATCTAAAGTCAGCAGTTCAGCAAATTATTGACTTAATAAAACTTTTGTACTTGTATTACGTTGAGATAGGGGGGGGGGGGGCGGACTTCTTTTGAGGGGAATGAGATGAATTTTGATCATTCAATAATTATTTTTTGATTCCCCATATTTTATAGTCGTATATTATAAGCAATTACTTTGTTTATATTTTTGAATCAAAATGACAACCAAGGACCGTTCTAGTATCATGAATAGTCCAGTAGATAGACACATTGACAGCAATTCAGGGTCTTGGATAAAAGTTCTTTGGTTTTTAAAGTTAGCATTAGAAAGGGATAAACCAGAGGTTTTCAATGAGCTGCACCCCCCTCCACACATTCTCTTTTCTTTGTCTTTAGTTTTTTAATGATGTTTGATGTAAATATTTACAAATTTTTTTTTTCTGATTCCCCCTACCCCTCCTCCCGGTTTGAAAATCCTTGATTTGATACAAGTCCTAGCGTGTATCATTCAGATCCTTTAGATACATGTATCCACATGCAATAAATAAAATATGTTATGGACGTACATCAATAGTTGTTTTTCCCCAAATTTCTCTCTCTCTCTCTCTCTCTATCTATCTGAGAATAAATAGAACAATTTTAAAAAAGCTAGTGATACATTATCAAAATTTAAACAGTTTGTAATCGATAAAAGAAATATTAGTATGCTAAATTAGAAAAACTGAGGATCCATATTAACATGGCTAATCATTTTGAACAAACGAATTTATCAGACTTTGGGATGTAAAATCTGCTAATGCCCGAGTATTTTGTATCCCCTACAGTTTGACTGAGGAAATAATTGAATTGTATTTCAGACTATTAGAGGTGATTGTCCAATATAAATTTACCACCCTAAAAAGGCACCTAAAATCTAAAACCGAGTGGGTATAACTAGTTAAGATAGCTTTTGGTATACTTGTCTCTTGTGTGCTAGCAGAGAGAGGATTCCCTCTCCAGAAACGAATCAAAACAGTGTAGCTCAGTCACTTCGGAGAGAACAAAGTAACAAGATTGATGAACATTGGAACTTGCAGAGAAACACCTTTGACTTTAAATCAGCTGCTGCAGCATAAAGGCCTCGAAAGTAGGCTAAAATTATCAATAAAAGAACATTATACTATACATTTACATGTCTTCATATCATTCTTATTTGGCCTCTTTATCATTTCATTATCATTTTAAATTTATAAAATTCAGATAATATTTGACCAGAATTCCAAACATTTGTCCGGTAAATGGAAACATGGCCCTAGATTTTAGTCCAAAGAGTACATACATAAATATATACATTAAGACTTTTTCTTCTTCTCCAATTACTATTCAAAGTTGACTTTTTTTCAAGAGTAGGAAGTTGATAAAGATAATTGATTTTAACTCATATTTATAAATACATATTTTACAATATAAAATTTATTTATCATTAGTGTATGAACAAACTTCCATACGATTCATAGTCACAAGATAGTACAGAAATCAGGACTCATAGTCAACAAATAACTAAGGAAACAACATTCACACTCTATTTAATTGCATTATTGAGTGACTGAGACATCAAATATTTCAGCGAAGGAATAAAATGGTCTGGATTTAGAGCTTGTCTTTGACACGGGATTTTGCATCAGATTCTTGAATTCTCTTGATGTCTGTTACCTATAGCAACTCAAACAATAAATGATTTTCAATATCATTTGTGATAAAATAGTATGAGTATTTTAAATTCACAAACTGCTTTGGACTCAAGATGGACAGTTTAACACTGACTTATACGACTTAAAATTTGACTTGTAATTCAGCTCAGCCGTTGAAGACTGATGCCAAATATTTACTGCATGAAATGACGTTTTTCTAACAGAATTTAGTACAGTCAATGGGGACTTACTATTATTAAAATGATTGTTAATTAAAAAAATAATGTTTAAAAATCTAAACTAACTTTTGATATTAAATATTGTTTTATATATTAATTATATTTATAAATCTTTAGTAAATCTTGGCAAAATACTTTCCATGATATAAATTATTTTTTGATTATTTTTTTTTATGGAACATGAAGGGGTTTTTTCCATTCTTAATCTCGTCTTTATTTCATCTAAAGGTATAATATGTTTACTTTATCTTTTCAAAAACATTTTTCAAAAACATAGTTTTTCATATAGTTTATGGACTGCTTCGGGGAAATGGTCACTGTAAGTTTCAATAAAAAAAAATTTTTTAAAAGCCAAAATAATATAAAACTCTTTTACTCAAAAGCAATGAATTTTTTTGAGTGTAAAGCTTTGTGGATATGATTCGAAAAAGTGTTTTTATAGCTTTCTTTGTGTGTTAATATTAAGTTTTTAAAATAGATAGTTGAAACATATATTGGTTAGTAATGTAAAATTCATTGCAAATTGATATATTTTATATTTTCAATTATTTCTCGATTAAGTCATTCCCTTGTGGCTGTTATGTATGTATTGATTAGATTATATATATGTAATTATAAATACAGTGCAATAATGTAATTAATTAATTAAATAAGCCCTAAAAGTTTAACTTCTAGGAAATTTTTTTAGATTTGATATTTTATTACTCCAAATTAAGGGCTCAAATTTTCAAAATTCTGTAATTCCGTAAAATATATATCTTTTCATGCAATTATTATATCAAACTATGGTTATTTTTTTGCCCAACAAATATGAAAAAAAAATTAGTACAACTACAAAACATAGCTATATGAAAATATTTTTTTTCCAAATTATATAACTGTTATTTGCAAATCCAATATACTCCTTTGGCTTTTATTTAACTCCTAACAAAATTCTTAAAAAAAAGATAACTTTTTCATATTTCTATTACATTTTCTCAAAACTGAATTATTCCAAATGAAATATATACCCCTAATAGTAATTAAAATGAAATTTTACAAAAAATATATCTTCTTTCATGTGGATTTTTGATTTTTTTTGTTTGCTAAACAGTTGACCCAAAGATTAAAAAAATTGTACAAAACACTCAATTGTTTAAAAATCAATATTCAATTTTGATATTTGAAAAAAACGAATTAAAGATTCGTAGTGAGCATGTCATTCACTATTTAAAACTACACCCAATTAAGTTTTGTGTGCGGTGATACTGATATCTGAGCCGACCGAAAGTAAGTTGATACCAAAATGAGATACTTTTATTTGGTATGATGACCTTTAAAAATGAGATGCAGTCATGACACCTAGGGTAATGTGGGTCTCAATGGAATATCTGTTAAGAACCTTTGTTTTTGAAATTCTTATTCGTTGCATAAAGACTAAGCATTTCATATTTAAAAATCGGAGCAAATTAGAAAAGAATAGAAAATTAATTGTAATTTGTCATGAATCATAATCAAATGAAGATTGATGAAAAGGGTATTCCTGGAACGTAGGGATTATTTGTGCTCTGAACATTGATTTGTGGAACTCAATTTATTTATAGTTAAGTGATATATATTTCTGGTTTTCTTTGAAAGGGATTAGTTGAACAATTGGAGAGAATGACGTCATTGGCTAAGTATCAATTAATTATGGGTCTTTTACTTTCTATTTTTAGAGGAAAGTTTGTAATAGAGTAGTTATATATATATATATTAGAAAATTGTCCATACATGGATAAAATTAGAGTTCAATCAATAAAAAGAAGATTATATCCCTTTTTACAGTAAGAGGCTGCTTGCCTAAACAAACGGAAAAATAAGGTTGTATCAGGGTTTTTTTTTTTTAAATACCTATTAGATACTTCCACCCCAAAGTAAATATATATTCTAGAGAAATGTTTCGATGAAGTTTCATTTAGAACTCTGTTATATCTAATTGGAGATGTTGATCTATTGGAATTTTTAATTGAGTCAGAATGAATTAATGGAAAGGTACATATATTTCCATCAAAACTGAATATATTATTCTCTTTCACAGCTATATGATCATATAATGTACTATTATGGTCATTGCGAAAGTTGATCTGTCTAGAGTGTTATATCAACTGAAATTGGTTTTTCCCCCTCATATTTTTTATTGGTTGCATTGTGTAAATCTTTGAAAAAAAAAAAATTTTATATTTACTTGTCGTAGTCTTTTTCTTCTTTTGTGAAGGCCAATGTCTAAAATAAGGAGAGTCTGGTTAGGGTAAATGGGATCATGAAACCTCATTCTTGTCAAAATAATTATTATTTTTTCTGTTAGAAAATTACATCTAAATTTCGATCCCAAATGTATCTAAATGACCAATATTTTCCTACAAATGTAGGAAGATTTGTGCTTTGGGATAGTTATTACATAATCCAAACCCTTATTCGTTGTATGTAAAATGAATGATAAGACTCAAAGTCTTAGAATTATCTAGATGAATGGAGAAAATTTTTTGTGAGAGACTCATACAAGGTATACTAAAAGGTTAACCAATGTTATTAAATTTGTGTGAATAAAATAATTATTTGGCCAATTTAGATTTTTTAAATACACGTACAAGATCTTACTAAATATATTTATATTTATAGTTTTCCTAATTTCCACGAAAAACTAATGAGAAAGTTGACTCTCAAGTGTACTGTATCGGTTACATAATTTACTTTCTACTCCATCATCTGGATAAAGATGCACAATTATAAAGTAATTACACAAATATGTATGTGTACATGTGTACAATAGTCCCAAACTGTGTCATGATAGATGTATCAAATATAGAGTTATATTACAATTGTAATCAAATAATCATTACAAATGGATTGATGTGATTAAAAAAAAATCTATATTTAAAGGTGCTCACTTTGAAGGCAACAATAATATCATTATTGTTTTTAATTGTAAAATGAAGTCACATGTGATGTAATGAGTCTACATATGATTATATCGATTTTAAGGGCTTCTTAGTGGAGAAATATTTACCTACTTATTTCATTGTAGCATTAAAAAAGTTGAAAGCTAAATAAATAAACAAGAAATTACACACAAATAAAAACTGTTAAAACTATTTTATAGCCACATAAAAGTTAGTTTATGTACATTCAAGTGCTATCTATTGAAAGAAAGTTAAGCCCCTCATATTTTGTTTAGGAATGAATGTAAAAGGAAACAAAGAAAAGAAAAAGTGTTACATGAGTTATCAATTATAGATGATTTAGATAGCAAATTACAACATTGATGTATTTTTTTTTTTGGTATAAACAAACCTAATTTCCTATCAAATAACATCCTTTTTGGATATTTTCAACGTCAATGCTGATTTTGAAGCTTCAGGGTGTATCAAAAATATTTTTGTTTTCCTGCAGGCTGATATTACTTGCATATTGAACAATACGATTTGTTTGAAAAAATGAATAGACTCTATAAAAGAAATATCTTAAACATGGATAAACATACAGTCAAACCTGATTTAACGGTCACCTGTTTTTCTGCTTCTGCACAAAGCAGTCAAATCCAGTTTCCTTGCAGTAAATTTAATAAATAAATGCACTGTATTAAGTGCGTGCCCCAGCAACCACTGACCAGCGGTCACACAAAATAATGCATACCAATATAAATAAACCTGCTTCAACGGTCACTTTTTCCAGCGTTTACTAATTGTTAAATAGAAAACTTCAGAAGCTGTGCCATTACTATCTTCCAAATAGAAGAATTAACTATTCCACATAATAAGTTCTAATCTTGCTCACTCGGAGATGGTACTCAGATGAGTACTTACTATTCATTTTTCTATACAAGTCCTACCGTGTATCATTCAGATCCTTTAGATACATGTATCCACATGCAATAAATAAAATATGTTATGGACGTACATCAATAGTTGTTTTTCCCCAAATTTCTCTCTCTCTCTCTCTCTCTATCTATCTGAGAATAAATAGAACAATTTTAAAAAAGCTAGTGATACATTATCAAAATTTAAACAGTTTGTAATTGATAAAAGAAATATTAGTATGCTAAATTAGAAAAACTGAGGATCCATATTAACATGGCTAATCATTTTGAACAAGCAAAAATCTCAGATTTTTTAAAGTTATGTTATTGAAAGTTATTTTTCATTTTAGTTTAAATGTATATTTATATTATAATTAAAGTTAATTTTATTCTAATTTTGTATATATTTTATAAAGCAAGTTTTAAATATATTTGATACAGATTATTTTGCTGTTCATACATTCTTTGATGCCCAATTTTCCAGATCATAATAAAAAAAAAAGCTTGGTTTAAGAAATTACTTGTACTAAACAGTCACTTTTTCAGTTTTCCTTGCCTGCCCGCTTAATACAGGTTTGATTTCATAATATATATAAGTTCATAGTTTTAACACATTTTGAAAGAATGAAAACTTTTAATCATTCTGGAGCTAGAAAAAAATATGTACAAAAAAAATGCCTAAACATTTTCTAATACCTTAAAAGGCACTACTTACTCTTCTGACTTGATAATCATTAATAAAAATGTCTTATTTAAATACAAAAAACCACTGGAGTGTTTTTTTTTTTCCAAATCCATTTAGTAAATTTATACTTATGCTGAAAAGAAAATTAGACATAATGATATTAGACTGCTGCTCTGTGAAGTCGTTTTGAGACATTATGTTTATATTTTAGAGGAAACTAAAGAGTAAAATATACATTTTATGTTTAAAATATGTCATTTATCATACAAATTCTCAAATTGTCAACAGATAGAATAAAAGTGTTGCTGAGTTTTCCATCAAACTCATTGAATATACATAATAATTTTGAAATCTACTATTTTTTAAAGAATTATATAGTTCTTGGTTTTTGAAGCTATCTTTAGTTGTTTAACTTTATGACTTTGTCCTTGATATTGATGGAAAAACCATTAAATTTTAGTTGATTTTTTGTATATATTACATACATCAAAATGGATTTAATTTGAAATGAAGAGAAAATGGATGCATTTACATAAATTGCAATCCTTTCGTTAGTGAATGGAGATTATTGTTACCCCAATTTATGAAATTGTTTTTAAATCCATTTAAGCTACACTTTTTTTTGACAGTACTTTTGAGAATACCATTGAAGCGTTCAATCAGAATAAATACAATTTTTGTTATTACTGTTATAATGTCTTTTTTATTAATTATTCGTATATTTTGAAATTTCAATAAAGGTTTAATAAACTTTATTAATTGACTCCTTTATAAGTTATTATTTATTATTATCTTCTTTTTTTTCAATGTTGCGACCAATTTATATAGATGCCGAACTATTTAAAATATGGCACGCAACCACACCAAGACTTCATAATCATAATTCATGGAAAATAATACATATTTAGAAGTTTTTTTCAAAAATATAAACTCCATATATATTATCTCCATGCCTAGAAACTTTGATGAGTGTTTAGAGCATTTCGATGGAGTAGTTTTAGTATGAGTCCATGTCGACTATCTATCTATGTAACGTTTTACCTCACTTCACTATTCACGTTCTCAAAAAAAGATGTTCACTAAAAGAGGGCTAAGTTGCATTTTTAATATATATATACATACAAAAGTATCCACAGATGTTGACTTTTCATTCCTTCAGAGCACACAGTTTATTTCAATTGTACATCATATGGTCGACCTCAAAGTTGAAATGAACTTTGTTTGTTTTTTCAATATCAATAAATTAAAATATGCAGCAAGAATTTTAATTCTACGAACCTATATATATATTTACAGACAGAGGTACAAAAATACATAGAGGGAATATTTAATAGCACTGTCAACGTGTCAAAACAATGATTTTTAAAAAAGTCATATTCATACATAAAGTATTTTTGTTTTTGTATTTTGAAAATTGTGTTGTTTGATTTGACCCACACTACATGTACCTACATATATGTATATCAATCGAAGGACACATTCTTAAACTGCATTTGATAAAGGTTTGAATAATTATCAACCACTATGAAAGTATATTTTAATTGATATCAAAAATTAAATCATTAATAAGAAAAAAGATTTACTCTTGGCAGAGGAGGGGGGGGGGACTTTTTATTATTCAAATAACGACTTCTTTTTTTTTAAACCCCATAAATCTTCTTAATTAAACCAATAATCATCAAACATTATAACTTTAAATAATATCATTCTAATTACTTTTAATTAAATACTTCTTCATAAACTACACATAAAAGTTTAAATTTTCTGTTAAATCTCATGCGGTCAAGTAGCTAATTGTTTTTTTTTAAATTCATTCCCTATGTAATTTGTTATAAAAACACAGTAAAATTGAAGTTTTTCAATTACTCTTTACAGGGTTACAAGACAACTTCGGTGTCAAATTGTCTATTAAATAACATAAAAATGTTGACAAATTTCTAGGGGTCTAGCATTTTTGCAAGTTTTGACTTTCTATTGTAACCAACCAAAAAAAAAAGTAAAAAAAATAATATTATTATTGTCTATCTACTCTCGGTACAGATTCAAACAAAAAACGGAAGTAGCCAGTACACGCCTTACCAAAGAGGAGAGTCAACTTCTGAAACTGTTATAACTCTTAAATATTTAAATATACATCGTGTTTTGATTTGGACAACAATTAAACGTCATCAAGAAATAGGCGAAAAGTGATGATCGACCCTAATATGGCCGATCAAAGATTCAAAAGACACAGACCAAATGATTGAGTCAATAGTGAAGTCAAATTGTACAGAATCAGAACGCTGTCAAAAGAATTTGAGCCAAAAATATGATGATCCTCATTTCTGGATATCGAAAATCAGCCAAAAATGATCTTAAGACGTCTTTTTATCATTAACAGACACGTAATTACTTACATGAAATTGCTAAAGCAATAAATATTGTTACAAAAATACAAACTTTTTCTTGAAGATATCAGTCATGACACACTCTCCAATCTCATTTTCCTTAATAATAAATATTTTGCCACACAGACTACCTTTAATCCTCAAAATGGCCGTGTGGTTGGAATAGATATTCCTTCAATAACCACAACAGCCAAAACACGTTTTCAGCGTCCAAAGCCAGCATGAATCCTGATTTAGACTCCTATATGTGTGGAAGCAAAGTCTCCTCACATTTTTACCCTTCAACGAAACAAAGTCAATTGAGAGCAATGCCAGTAGCTCATGCTGGAACAAGGATCCTTGCCTTGGGTTCAAATGACTTTTCCAGATACAAAATTGTATATTTTACTGGAGGACCATCGAATTCATAAATGTCTACCCAGGCTTAGTGTAAAAATAAGCATGACTTGCTTGTAGTTTTGTTAATTATGGCACATATTAAAAAAAAAAAGAAAAGGCCCGTCGTATGAATTATCAAAATATGAGCTCATTAAAGGCTACATAAATGCCGTTCCAATAAGTCTATGAAAGATCATTGGTGTGCTCAAATTGAGTAAAAATCTTCATTATTATTTGTTATAAATACTTTAAAAATTATTAGCAAAGAGTATGTTCAAATAAGTTGTTCTCATTTTACCTCATTTAAGTATGTTACAGATCATAAGTTATACACCTGTTGATAAACTTTTTACATACTTTAGCTATTCAAAGTAATTTAGGTGCATAATTTGTTTCAAATATATATATTAAAAATTAGAAGTTAATGTGAATAACGCGGAAAACATTGATCCAACAGCAAAAAAAATTGTTCAATGTATGAACAAACTGATTATTTTACTCATTTATTGTTATTGAATATGGATCCCTAAGCAAGAATACTAAGGACTTCTTGACATAAAGCAATTTACATATAACTTAATCATTGATATCACATTATGTCTTAATGTTATGAATGTTGCAAATGTTCACACTCCTGAAATATTTGTCTCTTATATTCCCCTCAAGAATGGATAAAATTCAAAGTCTAAAATATAAGAAACTGGAAGGAAGTGAAATAGGTAAGTAAAATTACACGGGTTAACAAATTTGAAAGGTCAAAAATCCTAAGGGGTATAAGTATGATAAAAGTTATTATGTTTTTCACGCTGATCCATATGTGTAAATTTTCATCAATGTCGACTAAAAATTTGTTAGAAATAAAAGACTCACGGTAGAGCTACAGTGGTAGTAGTGCGCAGAGGGATTCAGAAATCAGCTGATCTCTACAGTGAGTTTTTGATTTATAGCGAATTTTTGCTGGAAATTTAATGAAATTTTACATATTTAAATAAACCATTTCTTCTTAGTTGAGGATTCTTATCAGGCACTCGTTAGAAAGCTGTGGGTCTCAGCTCTTGAATGCATTCCTTATTAATCCATTTCATGTAATATTCAAGGAGTTATTTAAGCACAAAAGGTGTGGCTGACTTTTGGATCTACTCCTGATTCCTACGCCCCTGGGAGTCCCTTTAGGTTAAAAAAAATACTGGAAATAGAATTTGCATTAAATATTCTAGCCAATCATTATTTTGTAATGCACAAAATGAGTATCCTTCTAGACTTAAATTGAAGTTGAAGTTAGAAAATAGGCCAAAAAAAGCTCAAAAATTAGGGTTCGATTTTTTAAAAACCATCGGACTCTCGAAAAAAAAGAAAAAATTACAGATTTGAAATCAATTTGCAAAATTAAATAACTTTTATTATACTTATACCCCTTCGGATTTTTGACTGTTGACCATTGTAATTAGTGACACGAAAATGAAAAGTACTCCTTGTTAGTTATGTTTTTATTTTATTTAATATCCTTATTTTATTATCCAATTCACACAGAGTCACTTTTAATAGTCATCATATTAAACAAAAAAACAAACTAGTGAACTTTTTTCATAGTGAAAATAGTGTTCTGAAATTTTTTATAGTAAATAAAAAGACGATATTGCAACTTTTCAATTTGTTCAATATCTTAGATTTTCATTAGTTTATACTAAAATTTCGATAAATAAAACTGCATACCAATAGCGTTATTGTATTTATCAAGTAAAACAACTCCAGCAGGGCTGAGTAATACATCAAACAATTAATAATAATCAAAGGTTTATTGAATAATAGATTTATACCCAAGTTAAATATACATAAAACAACGAGTAAAAAATAAAACAGATACATGCAAATAAAAGAAAAATAATATTTACAAACGAACAAGAGATAAATTAATGGCCTAGAAAGGACCCTAAACACGCGGAGTAATTAACAAATATAGTGTTAATTAGAGTGATAAAGTGACTTGTGATGAATATATTATATAAGGATTCTGATTAGAATTCAGTTTATTACATATAAGTTATCAAGGAGTAAATAATACGAGAAAGATTGATTCCCCGTGGCAAAAAATCTTTTTTTCTCTTGTCCCATCTACCCACAAAGTTACTCAAAGATATTCAAACTACAAATAACAGGGTACGAATGAATAGATATGTAATTAAAATATTATCCCACAAAAGAACACTAATTAATACACCTATATCTATAAAGGAAAAAATATATTATATTTCTCTATAATTAATTAAATAAACTGAATTGAATAAAGATACTATTCATCACGATATCAATTTAAATTGTACTAAAATATGCATTAATATATATATATGAAGGTATAGCATTTTTTTTTGGGGGGGGGGGGGGATATGGTTTTTTATTCTGCAAATTGTCTTACTCGATTATTTTTATTCCCTTTAGAGAAAGAAATGAGACAGTTGTTTATAAAAAATACATACAGAAATAATAATTAAATCAATTTGTACAAAATGCAATGCATTGAACATTTATGTAACCAAAGGAGCATAAGTGTTGCAACACTATAAAACCAACCCAAGGAGCAGATTTTTTATTATATACTTGTATAGAAAATGATTGGAAATTACACGTTTCACAGTATTTTTAACAAAAAAAAACAACCTATAAATACAAACTGATTTTCATAACTAAAGCAAATCATAAATGGAATTCATGCCTACAAATTAAACAGAGAAGTCCTAAATTTGTAGCAAAAACTCGGGAAAAAAAATCTATGACTGTTAATATTAACTTGAATGAAGGATGAGTTCCATTAGTATCAAAATGCTTACTCTCATAAATGATCATAGATCAAAAATGTGCTATGATTATTATTAAAAAGTGAAATTTATATATATAAAACAAATTATCTGTCTAAGTTTTTTTTCCCTGAGGGATCAACTTTATGTGTAACAAAATCAAATCAAAATTATAGATGCAATTATATATATTTAGTGTCTATTAAAGTGTTTATGTGAAATAAGCAAATAATTTTTTTTCCATCAATGAATTTATTTAATTACATGTGAACCAAGAATGGTTTAAATTTAAACAGTTTACCTTTAATTTGCAATAAATTAATTGCATTTTCCCCCTTTTATTAGTTACAATGAATTCCTAACAAATTCCAAAGGAAAAAAAAACCTTATTTCTTATAATAAGAATAAAAACTCATTAGCCCAATAATTACTTTGCCAACATTTTACGCACTTCAAATTAAAAGTAAAACTAAAAATGAAGTCCTATTTCATGATTTTTTTTTTTTTTTGCAATTTCTTGAATCATTTCACATACCCGCTTCAAAAATAACTTTTTTCTAGCTTGAAGTTGAAGTTAATTCAATTAAATGTTTCCACACAAACATAAAACTCGTGAGTACATTAATGGACGTTTTAGTTTTATTAAAAAAATGCAAAATTAAGTCAAACTGTAAAGTTTTTTTCCTTTTACAAAAATTATTACAATTTCTATATTTAAACCATATATGAATTTTCACATCAGAGAGCTGTCACACGTTGAATTTATTTCTAAAGGCTCTACAGATGAATGAAGAGGTTATGCAAAAGTAATCCTTTCTTATTTTTTTAGAAGGGAAAATGTCTCAAAAGGCTTGTAATTCGCTGTATAGTTATTTAAAAATAAATTTTGAGAACACATTAATGCAATCTCCCACCAAGAAACAAAAAACGTTAGTATTCATAGGGCTTTTAGCTTAAAAAAGGGATGCAAGAAGTCAGCTCATTGGTTCAAATGTTCCTAACTTAACCGGTTTCAAAATATAAATAATTAACTGCATGGTTTTCAAATCGGTTAACCGTGAAATATAAAGCTTATGATGATGACGTCAGAGTAAAGTCATAATTGTAACACATAGCAGATTTTTATTATGGTGTAACCAAGTCAGGAGTAGCCCAAAAAAACCATCAATGTAGAAATATACTTTGTTTATCAAGAAAAGAAAGTTTAATACTCCATTACCGTATATAATCGCCACTGAAAGAAATAAAACGGTTAAGTTTAAACATTAACATAAAAATCGATTCAATTGGTTGACTTTAACCAACTTATAGTTACCAGGTTGATAATGAATATTATCTCAAATACAATGAGAAAAGATCAAAGTATAGTGTTTTATGCCAGACTTTACAAAAATTGCTAACTCAACTGTCGTTTGAAGTTACATGTAGTGTTACTCAAATTTTCCCTTTGTACCAAAATTATCATAAAAAGTAACAGATATGATAATACAGCAAAAAAACAGTGAGTCCTGAATTTATAATTCATGGCAAAATAAATATTTTTTTCAGTTTTTTTCGAAATTTTTTTATTTTTGGGAATCTTGTTTATCTCAGCGGATGTATATTTAATGTACGCTTAAACTGCAATGACCAATCTATTTATTTCCTCCATATTTAATAATTGTATAAAAATGCAAAACTTTCATTGTTCAGTAACAAATAAGGAGTTGAATTTAACATTTTTTTTCAATATTCAAAAAGATCTTAGAATCAACTTCAATTCAGACAAAAAATAATTATTCTCACTTCACCGTTTAAACCCTGTAAATTATTATTTTTATTTATATATCAGACTATTATTTGTCCTTCAAAAGAGAGTGCAAATAAATAGGACTCCAGAACTAAAAACTTTTGAAGCCTCTTTTTGAAAATGAAAAATCAATTACTCACATTTGGACCTATATTCATCTTTGAATAAAACCTTTTAAAAAAATAATGGTTTTTTGACTTAACATACAAATAGAGTTTTAAATTGAACATTACACTTTTAAAAAAAATTAATTTTCTTTTTCTTCATCATCCAAAATTGGCTCATGTCCATTTAAAGTTTTAAAATTCTTTCGAAAAGCTTATTTGCAAAATTATCATGTACCTTTTTTTAATACAAAAAGTAATATTATAAAATTCTTGAATACTACTATAAATATAAATAAATGGTAATCAAAAAGTTTCTTTGTCATGACCTGTGTTATTACAAACAGAAGAAGTTTAAAAACAATGCCATAAACCTATAATTTCTAAGACTTTTTTTCAATAGGATATTAGAGTTGGTTCTTACTGATACTAAATTTCTCTGCACCATCTTGCTACTATGACTTTTCTTTTAGTTTGTTCATGTCCTAATATATTCTCTTTCTGTACAAAAAATTCAGAAATAAAAAACAATGAAATTATTAAAAAAAATAATTCGAGCAATATTTACATTAAATAACATTTTTAAGTAGTTTTTTATTTTAGAAATATTTCTCACACCTAATACTATAAGTATAAACAAATTAACAGCTATTAAATTAACATTGAACTTATTTATAATTGGATCATTTTGTATACAAATAGAATTTTGAATAAAACATCTACAGGTAAAATAACTAAAAAAATGACTGGCAGATATGAAAAACTTATTTTAAAAAAAAACCAATAATGGGACTTTTTGATATATTTTCGTAACTTCAAATAATCATAACTTTTAAATAAAAAAGTTTTATGAATCTAATTTTATTTTTTTACATACTAATTGCAATTTATTTAAAATTTAAAGCAAATAAATATATTTGTTATAAGAACAATTTTATTTTTATCGAATGGAGAAGTAAGAACCCCCTGTTTTGATGTATATACAATGTACATTTCCATATTTAAACTACACTCTTAGATAGTAAAATTATTACATTTATCGTTGTACAAAAGACATAGCTTGCTTGTGTATCATTTTTTAGAAATTGAATTTAAAACTACAAATAATTGAAGAACATAAACGAAATTAAAGGTTTGGTAGAATAAAGAAAATGTTGAGACTTTTTATAAATATATGTTTCAGACATATGCAGTTTAAACAATATCTTTCTAAAAAAACAATTTGTAGGCATGTTACAATCATGGTGAACAACACTTGATTACTTTTGATATAAGAAAATAAGACTGTATGAATTTAAACTTTTTTTGGGGGGATCTTTTCAATCATTTTAAAGAAAGTTTATTTATGTTTCTGAAAGAGTTTATAAAACTCACTCAATGTATACTTTTTTTCAGATTTTATTTATTTGCAAAATAAGAAGCAACTCCGTGTGACCACTCTGTTCTTAAAAAGAAAAACATTTGATCATCTGTTTAAAATGATGATATCCCTCTCATTTTTTTTACTTTCTCTGCAAATGCATATCGTTAAGAATTACACATGTCAACAAATTTTTTGCAAAACTTAATGTTAATTCCATGTATAGGGTTATATTTCATGTGGGATCACTTAATCCTGAGAAAATGCAATGCAATGCAAAGGTCAAAAAGTTATCTTTTTTTAAGGATTTGTTTGGGGTTGAATAAGACCTTGATTTTTCAATTCAAAATAGTTGTTAAGTTAATGTAGTTTTGCTCTTATATTGATATGTTTTCAACTTTGTTCAGACAAAAAATTATTTGTTTCTCAAGTGCTTCATGTTTTTACATGAAACAAGGACACATATTTGTAATATACCGTATTTTCCGGACTATAAGCCGCACTTATAAACTTGAAATGTGTTTTAATTCAAGGGGTGTGGCTTTTAGTCTGGTGCGGCTTATACGTTAACGTTTAAAACCTGTTGATTATTCTAACTTTGTTTAGGAGGTAGTCAGCCTGTAATAAATTATAATATTTGACATTTACTTAAAGATACAATACATTTTCCAGTATATTTTTAGGCAAATCCACGTTGTAATAATTTTTTTTAAGTTTTTGCCATGAAAAGATCTTCATACACCACAGAGTGGAAATTAAGAGCGATTGAATTAGCTAAAGCAAATGGAAACCGGAAAGCTGCAAAGGAACTCAATATCGACGAGTCAATGGTTAGAAGATGGAGAAAGCAAGAAGATGAGCTGAGGCAAAACAAAAAGACCTGTAAAAGCTTACGTGGAAACACTCCACGATGGCCAGAACTTGAAGATAATCTTAAGCATTGGGTTCTTGAAATGCGATCAGTTGGTAGAAGCATCTCAACGGTCTCTATACGGCTCAAAGCCAAGGCATTAGCCAAAGAAATGGGCATTAGGAACTTCACAGGAGCTCAATCTTGGTGCACTAGATTTATGAAACGAAATTATCTTTCCATTCGGTGCAAAACTACATTATCCCAACGGCTTCCTTCTGACCTTGAAGAAAAAGCCAGTACATTCCGTCAATTCTGTTTAATGAAAATCGAAGAGAAAAATATAGATCATAATTGCATCGTCAATATGGACGCTATGCCAGCTTTGATATGCCAGCTAATCGAACCATTGAACAGGTCGGTGCCAATTCGGTTCCAATTATAACAACGGGAAACGAAAAAACATCATGTACTGTTATTTTAGCATGTTCTTCAAGTGGATTAAAATTGCCACCAATGGTAATTTTCAAAAGGAAAACATTGCCTAAAGGTAATTTTCCTGATGGAGTTGTGGTGAAGGCTAATGAAAAAGGTGAAGCAGAAGAAGAAAATCAAGTATCAATTGTAGATTCAGATGAATTGACTGATATTACTAGTAATTCTGAATGTGATGAAAACTAATAAAATAATTTGGTGAATATACTATTTGGTGTTGTCAGTAGATTTTTTAAACTGATTTATTTACGATAAAATGGGGCTAAACTCCTTACATTTAGTGTTTTAAAAATGCGGCTTATAGTCCGGTGCGGCTTATACGTTACTGTTTTTTTCTTGGAAAAATTGGTGAGGTGCGGCTTATAATCCGGTGCGGCTTATAGTCCGGCAAATACGGTAAATTAAATATTGCAAAGAATATATTTTTTTGTATGTGAATTATCAATTTTTTTCTAACTTAAAAATTGGCTCAAACTTATGAAAAATGTAAAAATCATCAAAAATTCCTTTAAATCAGATTTGGTATAAAAAAACTAATTACAGGTTTGTGATCCACACGTCAAGTAATACTATAGTTAGATATGAAACCAAAAATATTTTGAAAAAAGTAAACTTTTTTTGACTTGTGTTATTGGTCATCGACCTGAAAAAAACTTTCAAACTTTATCAATTGATATCAGGGACAATCAGTATTTTACCGACATTTAATGAAATCTATATTAGTATTGATGCAGAAGAGGCAGTTAAATCAATTATCTTTGAAATAATTAGTAAAATACACTGCAAATTTCAGGATAATGATCATTTCATTCTTTTTATCTCCTTCTAAATTTAGACTCAAAACTATATCAAACTTAATGTAACAAAGATATGAAAAGGGATTTTTTTAATAACATAACAAGAGCCTTATTGGAAAGTGAGAGAAAAGCTAAATATGATCATTTACAAACAAAACTTTAGTAAAACATAAATGAACTACAGTCAATTCGATTAAAACCGGAATTTTCTGCAATTTGAGAGCTAAATCTTAACATTTCAGAGGTTTGAAGTAAAATTTAAATGAATCCTATATATTGACAAGTTCCACAATTATTTACATTCTATGAAGTTCACAAGTTTAGAATCTGAAAGGATTTTCTCAGCAGTAAGCTCACAGAATTGAAAAGTCATTTATCAGAAAATTCCTTGTAGAGTGTTTTTTCTTCTTCTTCTAACGGCTGAATTACTACTCCCATTATCACTTTTATTTTAATAAAAAAAAAAGATATCAATTTTATATGAGTTAAGTATTGAATTCCCTTTCAATAAAATACTATTTTGTTAAAATATCAAATTTATTGTATCAAATTTAATACCCATTTTCAAACTCTCCAACACATTTTTAAGCTTGAATAATGTTCCAATGGAAATTTTATTTTAACTCCCTTGAAATATATTCAACTACTCTTTTATTTGTCAATCTGAAAATTCTTTTTCATTTTTTTGTTTGTTTTTATAAATTTGTTGTAATTTTTTGAAAAAGTGTTTTTATTTTTAACCAGTGAAGGTTATTTATTAGAAAGTATTTATAATTTTTCTCAATATCAATAATAAGATAATGATTGATCAGTATTCATATCTATTCAAAAACTTCAATTTCATAAAATCCCTATTAGATATACAGCCAACCCTGTATTAAGCAGCCAATCAAGGAAAACTGAAAAAAGTGACTACTTAGAGCAGGTGACCGCTTCAACCAAGTTTTCTTTTTTTTAAAGTATAATATGGAAACTACACACGAAATATTTACATTCTATCCTAACTAGAGATGTATAAATGAATATGTATGTAAATAATATGCAAATGGGGTGTGTAAACTAAAAAGAAAGAGAAAATCAACAACCTGGTAACTCTGACAATTTGATGAATGTTGAGAGGGAAGCAGCCTGAGCTGTCATGACGTTTTACTGAGCCTCAAGCTGCTACTCTCCATTTTATATATATACAAATGAAGATATCAATAATAAATAATAACATTATGTATACCATAGATGAGAGGCACAAAATTAACTCAAATTAATGTCAGGAAATGATATATTTTTAACTAATAATTATACGAGGACTTGAGCCCTTTTTGTTTACATTTTATTTGCTTTATTAACCTTAATGCATGTATTTCTTCATGCGAGATCTTTACTATCAAGTAGATGTTCTCCCCTCAGTAATAAAGGAAAAATGATAACAGCTTTGGAAAACAAAAAGTACTGTTCGAAGAGCCAACTCCACAAAATATCGCACGCGGCATTTTGCATATTATTTACATTCCTAGAAATGAGGACGCCTGGTGTGTGAAAATAGGCCCCTCCCCTTGATGACTTGAAAAATGATATGGAAGCCAGCTATTTTGCTGTTGAGGTAAATCTATGAATGTAGCTGTGACAACTTTGCCCCAGGCTCAAGACAGCTCTTCTTAGACTTATAGTAATTAATAAAATTAAATAATTGATGTTTTATAAAAATACTATTGAAATCAAAGTTGTAGATATGACTTTAAATTAACAGAGGATTTTCCAAATTTTAAAATCGTTTCGTTAGTTTTGGATTTATTGTTAAAGTAAATAAATACTAAACTTTGTTGTGAGTATATAATATATTCAAGTTTTAAGTTTGATAATAATGGAAAGAAAGGTTGTGTAGATAATGTATACATATAATAAGAATTCTTATGTCAAAAGAAAGAGGAAAACAGCTTGAAAATGTATGAATGGTGAAAGAATAATCTACAAAAGGACTTGCATTTTGAATACTACTCACACGTTTTAAAGAGCGAAGCATTTCTACATTTATAAACTCCTAACTATTAAACTGGCAGTTAGAATGTCAGGCTGCTTATTCCTTCCACTTTTTTTTCCATGAAGGAAAGAAAAAAAATGAATGGATTCATTCATCCAAATGGATTGGATTCAAATCCGTTCAGTTCCATTCATATTTTTTTACTAATTATCCTTCTTAAACAATATCATTTTGATTTAAAAAGGGCCTGAAGATCCAATTCTACATGAGATAATTTATAACCTTGTTGTTCTAATCTGATTCGCCATCATAAAATTTATATTTGAGATATAATTAAATAGTACCTAGATTTATGCAGGCTTTATTAAACAAAAATGAACCGATACAGAGTCTTTAATAGTATAAATCCTACTGGTTATGTAAATATATATACAACTATAATTCGAACATTCTCGATCAGTAGTAATCACGATGTACATTTCTTAAGGTAGTTAATAAGGTATATTTATTTTATTATCCCTCCTTGGGGATCGTGACTGTAGAATCTAGGACCCCGATGGATAGCACGGCGTGTCGGAGAGAAAAATACCTGAGGGAACATTACTTATATATATATATATATATGTTCACCAAACTTTACTGATCCCTTCTTTGAATTGAATAATCTGAGCACGTTGGTATGCAAACAAACAAAAACAAAAACAATAATAAAAATGGTACATCACACTAACTATGTCACAGCGGATTTTATTTTAATATCGGTTCAATGAATTTAATAAATCATTGAGTTTGATAAGCAGAAGTCATACAAAGGTACATGAGTATATTTTAGAGAGACTACAGCAACATAAATTTAGGACAATATCTATAATGACCCGGAAATAGAAGCAATGAATGAAGACAAAGAGATAAATATTCTCCTCAGTGTCATATATTAGGAGAAACTTTCAATTGGTATTTAACCACCAAAGATATGATAAAGGACATCCACGATTACTCCATAGACCATTGACCTTGCAACGGCAACTGCTACAGCAGCCTGACTATCTAAGCCTGTGACGCTCAGTATAGGAGCAGCAATTGCAGCTCCAATTCCAATAGTTAGTGATAGAAAACTTCCTACTTATTAATGTATAATAATTATATAAAAGGCAGATAAATGTTGAACCAAGTTTATTAGAAGTGAGATTACTCAAGAAATCACTTACCCATTTTGAAAAGTAGATCACAATTTAGGTACGACGCAGTTTAGTTTCTTTACATTAATTAAGTGTAATGAATGGAAGTACAATAAATAAATAAGTAACTCAAACAAGAATTATATTTAGATATGTAAAAATGTGTACATTTTAAAGCGTGCGAGTAGTTCTCAAAATGCATGTTAGTTGAAACCCTAGAAAATTACCAGAGATGTAAAAATGTGTGCATCCAGCATATAAAAATAAGCCCTTTCCCTTAATGACGTGTTAAATGACATGTTGATCATGGAAACCAGCTTATTTGCTGTCGAGATAATACTATGAATGTAGCTGTGGCATCTTTGCCCCAGGCTCAAGACAGCTCTACTTAGACTTATAGTAATTAATTAAATTAAATTAATGTTTTATAAAAATACTATTGAAATCAAAGTTGTAGATATTACTTTAAATAAACAGGAAATTTCCTAAATTTCAATATCGGTTCGTTAGTTTTGGGTTCATTGCTATTTCTTGTCAAAATTTCATTATTTGTATTAACTTTTTAAAAAAATAAGTACAGATATACTAAACTCTGCACTGAATATATAATAATATTCAAGCTTTTAGTTTGTTAATCATGATTATTTACTCATTAACCAAATAAAGTTTTAGGTTTTTAGATATTTGATTTTTTTAAAAACAATGATTGAAGATTTGATAATGATATTATAATTATTCTACCTTTTATCTAGCTCGAGAAAATGGCTGAAAACATATTAAAAATGTCAACAAATGAAACATTTCATAAGATAGGAGTATAAATATTTTACTTCCAACTAATTTTTTTCATAAAGTCACTTTTTCAAGAGATACAGTCAAACTAATGTCACGTGGCTAGGTAAGGAAAACTGAAAAAGTGACTGTTTAGTACAAATAATTGCTTAAACCAAGCTTGTTTTTTTATTGATTATGATCTGGAAAATTGGGCATCAAAGAATGCATGAACTACAAAATAATCTGTATCAAATATATTTAAAACTTGCTTTATAAAATATATACAAAATTAGAATAAAATTAACTTAAATTATAATATAAATATACATTTAAACTAAAATGAAAAATAACTTTCAATAACATAACTTTAAAAAATCTGAGATTTTTGTTTGTTCAAAATGATTAGCCATGTTAATATGGATCCTCAGTTTTTCTAATTTAGCATACTAATATTTCTTTTATCAATTACAAACTGTTTAAATTTTGATAATGTATCACTAGCTTTTTTAAAATTGTTCTATTTATTCTCAGATAGAGAGAGAGAGAGAGAGAAATGTGGGGAAAAACATCTATTGATGTACGTCCATAACATATTTTATTTATTGCATGTGGATACATGTATCTAAAGGATCTGAATGATACACGGTAGGACTTGTATAGAAAAATGAATAGTAAGTACTCATCTGAGTACCATCTCCGAGTGAGCAGGATTAGAACTTATTATGTGGAATAGTTAATTCTTCTATTTGGAAGATAGTAATGGCACAGCTTCTGAAGTTTTCTATTTAACAATTAGTAAACGCTGGAAAAAGTGACCGTTGAAGCAGGTTTATTTATATTGGTATGCATTATTTTTCGTGACCGCTGGTCAGGGGTTGCTGGGGTACGCACTTAATACAGTGCATTTATTTATTAAATTTACTGCAAGGAAACTGGATTTGACTGCTTTGTGCAGAAGCAGAAAAACAGGTGACCGTTAAATCAGGTTTGACTGTATGTTTATCCATGTCTAAGTTATTTCTTTTATAGAGTCGATTCATTTTTTCAAACAAATCGTATTGTTCAATATGCAAGTAATATCAGCCTGCAGGAAAACAAAAATATTTTTGATACATCCTGAAGCTTTAAAATCAGCATTGACGTTGAAAATATCCAAAAAGGATGTTATTTGATAGGAAATTAGGTTTGTTTATACCAAAAAAAAAAAAAAAATACATCAATGTTGTAATTTGCTATCTAAATCATCTATAATTGATAACTCATGTAACACTTTTTCTTTTCTTTGTTTCCTTTTACATTCATTCCTAAACAAAATATGAGGGGCTTAACTTTCTTTCAATAGATAGCATTTGAATGTACATAAATTAACTTTTATGTGGCTATAAAATAGTTTTAACAGTTTTTATTTAAGTGTAATTTCTTGTTTATTTATTTAGCTTTCAACTTTTTTAATGCTACAATGAAATAAGTATGTAAACATTTCTCCACTAAGAAGCCCTTAAAATCGATATAATCATATGTAGACTCATTACATCACATGTGACTTCATTTTACAATTAAAAACAATAATGATATTATTGTTGCCTTCAAAGTGAGCACCTTTAAATATAGATTTTTTTAATCACATCAATCCATTTGTAATGATTATTTGATTACAATTGTAATGTAACTCTATATTTGATACATCTATCATGACACAGTTTGGGACTATTGTACACATGTACACATACATATTTGTGTAATTACTTTATAATTGTGCATCTTTATCCAGATGATGGAGTAGAAAGTAAATTATGTAACCGATACAGTACACTTGAGAGTCAACTTTCTCATTAGTTTTTCGTGGAAATTAGGAAAACTATAAATATAAATATATTTAGTAAGATCTTGTACGTGTATTTAAAAAATCTAAATTGGCCAAATAATTATTTTATTCACACAAATTTAATAACATTGGTTAACCTTTTAGTATACCTTGTATGAGTCTCTCACAAAAAATTTTCTCCATTCATCTAGATAATTTTAAGACTTTGAGTCTTATCATTCATTTTACATACAACGAATAAAGGTTTGGATTATGTAATAACTATCCCAAAGCACAAATCTTCCTACATTTGTAGGAAAATATTGGTCATTTAGATACATTTGGGATCGAAATTTAGATGTAATTTTCTAACAGAAAAAATAATAATTCTTTTGACAAGAATGAGGTTTCATGATCCCATTTATCCTAACCAGACTCTCCTTATTTTAGACATTGGCATTCACAAAAGAAGAAAAAGTCTATGACAAGTAAATATAAAATATTTTTTTTTCAAAGATTTACACAATGCAACCAATAAAAAATATGAGGGGGAAAAACCAATTTCAGTTGATATAACACTCTAGACAGATCAACTTTCGCAATGACCATAATAGTACATTATATGATCATATAGCTGTGAAAGAGAATAATATATTCAGTCTTGATGGAAATATATGTACCTTTCCATTAACTCATTCTGACTCAATTAAAAATTACAATAGATCAACATCTCCAATTATATATAAAAGAGTTCTAAATGAAACTTCATCGAAACATTTCTCTAGAATATATATTTACTTTGGGGTGGAAGTATCTAATAGGTATTTAAAAAAAAACCCTGATACAACCTTATTTTTCCGTTTGTTTAGGCAAGCAGCCTCTTATTGTAAAAAGGGATATAATCTTCTTTTTATTGATTGAACTCTAACTTTATCCATGTATGGACAATTTTCTAATATATATATACTAAATATAACTACTCTATTACACACTTTCCTCTAAAAATAGAAAGTAAAAGACCCATAATTAATTGATACTTAGCCAATGACGTCATTCTCTCCAATTGTTCAACTAATCCCTTTCAAAGAAAACCAGAAATATACATCACTTAACTATAAATAAATTGAGTTCCACAAATCAATGTTCAGAGCACAAATAATCTCTACGTTCCAGGAATACCCTTTTCATCAATCTTCATTTGATTATTATTCATGACAAATTATCATTAATTTTCTATTCTTTTCTAATTTGCTCCGATTTTTAAATATGAAATGCTTAGTCTTTATGCAACGAATAAGAATTTCAAAAACAAAGGTTCTTAACAGATATTCCATTGAGACCCACATTACCCTAGGTATCATGACTGCATCTCATTTTTAAAGGTCATTATACCAAATAAAAGTATCTCATTTTGGTATCAACTTACTTTCGGTCGGCTCAGATATCAGTATCACCGCACACAAAACTTAATTGGGTGTAATTTTAAATAGTGAATGACACGCTCACTACGAATCTTTAATTCGTTTTTTTCAAATATCAAAATTGAATATTGATTTTTAAACAATTGAGTGTTTGGTACAATTTTTTTAATCTTTGGGTCAACTGTTTAGCAAACCAAAAAAATCAAAAATCCACATGAAAGAAGATATATTTTTTGTAAAATTTCATTTTAATTACTATTAGGGGTATATATTTCATTTGGAATAATTCAGTTTTGAGAAAATGCAATAGAAATATGAAAAAGTTATCTTTTTTTTAAGAATTTTGTTAGGAGTTAAATAAAAGCCAAAGGAGTATATTGGATTTGCAAATAACAGTTATATAATTTGGAAAAAAAAATATTTTCATATAGCCATGTTTTGTAGTTGTACTAATTTTTTTTTCATATTTGTTGGGCAAAAAAATAACCATAGTTTGATATAATAATTGCATGAAAAGATATATATTTTACGGAATTACAGAATTTTGAAAATTTGAGCCATTAACTTGGAGTAATAAGATATCGAATCTAAAAAAATTTCCTAGAAGTTAAACTTTTAGGGCTTATTTAATTACTTAATTACATTATTGCACTGTATATATAATTACATATATATAACCTAATCAATACATACATAACAGCCACAAGGGAATGACTTAATCGAGAAATAATTGAAAATATAAAATATATCAATTTGCAATGAATTTTACATTACTAACCAATATATGTTTCAACTATCTATTTTAAAAACTCAATATTAACACACAAAGAAAGCAATAAAAACACTTTTTCGAATCATATCCACAAAGCTTTACACTCAAAAAAATTCATTGCTTTTGAGTAAAAGAGTTTTATATTATTTTGGCTTTTAAAAAAATTTTTTTTATTGAAACTTACAGTGACAATTTCCCCGAAGCAGTCTATAAACTATATGAAAAACTATGTTTTTGAAAAATGTTTTTGAAAAGATAAAGTAAACATATTATACCTTTAGATGAAATAAAGACGAGATTAAGAATGGAAAAATCCCCTTCATGTTCCATAAAAAAAAATAATCAAAAAATGATTTATATCATGGAAAGTATTTTGCCAAGATTTACTAAAGATTTATAAATATAATTAATATATAAAACAATATTTAATATCAAAAGTTAGTTTGGATTTTTAAACATTATTTTTTTAATTAATAATCATTTTAATAATAGTAAGTCCCCATTGACTGTACTAAATTCTGTTAGAAAAACGTCATTTCATGCAGTAAATATTTGACAACAGTCTTCAACGGCTGAGCTGAATTACAAGTCAAATTTTAAGTCGTATAAGTCAGTGTTAAACTGTCCATCTTGAGTCCAAAGCAGTTTGTGAATTTAAAATACTCATACTATTTTATCACAAATGATATTGAAAATCATTTATTGTTTGAGTTGCTATAGGTAACAGACATCAAGAGAATTCAAGAATCTGATGCAAAATCCCGTGTCAAAGACAAGCTCTAAATCCAGACCATTTTATTCCTTCGCTGAAATAATTGATGTCTCAGTCACTCAATAATGCAATTAAATAGAGTGTGAATGTTGTTTCCTTAGTTATTTATTGACTATGAGTCCTGATTTCTGTACTATCTTGTGACTATGAATCGTATGGAAGTTTGTTCATACACTAATGATAAATAAATTTTATATTGTAAAATATGTATTTATAAATATGAGTTATAATCAATTATCTTTATCAACTTCCTACTCTTGAAAAAAAGTCAACTTTGAATAGTAATTGGAGAAGAAGAAAAAGTCTTAATGTATATATTTATGTATGTACTCTTTAGACTAAAATCTAGGGCAGGGTTTCCATTTACCGGACAAATGTTTGGAATTCTGGTCAAATATTATCTGAATTTTATAAATTTAAAATGATAATGAAATGATAAAGAGGCCAAATAAGAATGATATGAAGACATGTAAATGTATAGTATAATGTTCTTTTATTGATAATTTTAGCCTACTTTCGAGGCCTTTATGCTGCAGCAGCTGATTTAAAGTCAAAGGTGTTTCTCTGCAAGTTCCAATGTTCATCAATCTTGTTACTTTGTTCTCTCCGAAGTGACTGAGCTACACTGTTTTGATTCGTTTCTGGAGAGGGAATCCTCTCTCTGCTAGCACACAAGAGACAAGTATACCAAAAGCTATCTTAACTAGTTATACCCACTCGGTTTTAGATTTTAGGTGCCTTTTTAGGGTGGTAAATTTATATTGGACAATCACCTCTAATAGTCTGAAATACAATTCAATTATTTCCTCAGTCAAACTGTAGGGGATACAAAATACTCGGGCATTAGCAGATTTTACTTCCCAAAGTCTGATAAATTTCGACTAACGGTAACTTCTACAAATGAGTAATGTATCTATATATTTTTTTTATTCTTAAGATCAGGGTGGGCTGCTTTGAAACAGAAGACAATGAGAGGGGATTTATAATTTTTGTAAGTAATAAATATCCTTCTTTTTTTTCACACACAAGCCATTTACAAAATCATTTTCTTAATGGATACACGTGTATCAAAATATATGTCTGTATGTACGTATAGGGGATGAACATTTTATCAGATTGAGACTCATTTATTTGACTGCATACATAATGATAAGTAGATAAATGAGTTAATGTCATTTTGGCACGACTTTATTCTACTTTGTGCATTTGGGGGGGGGGGGGGGGGTTATTTTATCTTATACGTTATTTTGTTTTGTTTTTTCTATATATAAATATATATATATATATATTTTTTTTTTTGTTAAATTACATGGGTCATCATCATTTATAGAGAAACTCATTTTCACAAAATCAACTCAATGTAGTTTGAATGAAATTGATAAAGTATTTCAAAGCATTGAGAAATGCAATTTTTCAACTATGTTCTTAGCCACTTTTTTGTCCTTTGTATTATTACTATTATTGTTATAATTTTGAAAAATAAAATATTCAATATTTTTTGTTTTATACCTAGTTATCAAAATTTAAAAGTTTGTAGCAAAACACTCTTTTTGGAACATCAAGTTCATTCTGCTCAAAGAGCTTTCTAAAATTATCTCTAGCTGAAGGAAAAGGATTTTAAAGTAATTATTTATTATGAACATAGAAAATGTCTTCCATGAGGTGTTTTTTTTTTTTTGAAAGTCAAAAAATCTATGAACTTATACAATAGCTAGGATCTTTTGCAGCTCAACGTTCAATTGTAGCCACATATTTACTCATTCATACTACATTGATCCATGAAAGTTTGACTAACATAGTTTTTACACCATATTTGCAAAATAATTAAATATATAAATATATTAATTATGTACTTTCAAAGTTATATTCTTACACTAAATATATGTATATATTGGAGTCCATCAGAGCCCCAATTTAAAGTACGTATCAAAGGACCAATCTGCTTCTCTACCCTCCGAAAATATTTCAATCTTTACTCATTGTGTATCAAAGACTACCCCGTATTGATACCTTGAAAAAAGTAGTGTGAATACATAGTCATAAATGTAAAAAGAGATTACATTTTTGTAAGTGATGGAGCCACTTAAGAAAAAACAAAAACAAAAAACGAAAGTTAAAGAGATGAAAAAGCCAAATGTGCTCACGTACAATACATGATAAAAAGTCAAAAACAAAACAAAAGAATGTGTAAATTGTTATAAATATATGTATGTATGTGTTTGTTTGTTTGTAAGAAGCATTTTGAATTTTATGTAACAATATTTGTTCGAATCAATAAATGAAATAAATAACACACAAGGGTGGAGTGAAAATGAGACTAATTTTTTTTAATGTAAGTACATTTTTCTTTGAGTATGTATGTACAAGTGTTCAAGAAAGAAACATTACTAAATTGAAAAATATACATATGTACAAACTTATTTAAATATGTTTTTTCTAAATGTGGTTCTTGTTTTCTTTTGTTTGTTTTTTCGTTTAGATTAATTACTCTGCAATTTGTTTAGAAGATGTGCTCCTTTGAAACTTTCTAAGCACACTAATTAAAAAAAAGGCAATAGTGTATTTATAAACAGAAAATTGTTTATCTCATGAATTAAATATTGATTTAAAATTTTGTTAAACTTTGATGGGATAAAGATAATTCAATAAATAGTTATAACTATTTATATGGGGTTTTTTTTTTGGAAAAGAAAGGTGAAATATGGTTAACAGAAATGTTCATCTCACTCTTTGATCAGTGGAAAGTTCACTGTTGCCAATTCAGCCCGAGGGAAGCTCACATTGAGGAAATTGAGGAAAAGATATACTTGGAAAATGCAGTATACGTAATTTCATGTGTTTGACAGTATATACATATATGCTCATATATATGAATAATATATTTTCGATTAGGCTCCATATATTGATTATAATGCTATCTTGAGAGTATTTTTCAAGCTTTTCTTGAAAAAAATAAAGAAATAAAGTCAAAAATTAGTTGATAGGTCAGACAACTCTTGGAGTGAATAGTGCACAAGAGTTAATTTGATTTTAACCAATTAATATTTGGAACTTTAAAAAAGAAGAAACATCGACAGCTGATTAAAAAATGTAGTGTGGATTTGTGAGGTAATGCTGTTGTATGAAAGATTATTTTGATAGTTCCTCCTGGGCCAAGATGATCCCATTTGAAGCAAACTGCCAGGACTTGTGATTTCTTGTGCAGGGCATGTTTAGAAAAACGCCATAACATTCATCAATTACTTAAAAGAGTTAGAAATAATAATTTTCTTTAAAAGTGTTATTAAAAAGTACACCAATATAATATTTCGTTAAATAGAGCCTATAAATTTCTATTTTCAAAAAATTTAAGGAAGTGTTCATTTGTACAGCAGCTCTGTTCTTAAGTGATAGCTCAATTGGAAAAAATATGTGTGTGTATAATCACAAGACATGAAACAATTAATATATGTCTTTAAAATTGATTTGTTCAGTGATCAATTCCAGTTTACAAAAAGAGAACTTAAACTAATATATTATACTATAGTATATCATTGTATAAGTTGCATCTAAGAAAGTTAATAAATAAATACCCGATTCTACAATTAACTTTTTCAATGTTTGTGGTACTTTCTTGCAAATAATGTTGGAATTTATTTTTTTTAATAATGAAATACTATCTGAAACAAGAGTGAAGAGTACAAATCTCAAGTACTCAAATGATTTTGTGACATATATATATATATATATATATTTAGTGGCAATTCTGATTTAATTGCAAGCAATACAATGGTGCAACGTACGTCATGGAAAAACAGGGAAAAATGACTATTACACCGGGACTAAAAAAAAAAGACTTAATTTTCAATCATCCACAAATTCCCATACCATGCTTTGTTTGTTGAGTCACTTAATCAATCTTTTAACTTAGCCGTATGTTAAATTATATATAAAGGTTTATAGTCAAATGTTTAACTTTCTGTTTAACTTTGTTTTTCATTGAGTAAAAAATAAAAGGTTACATCTCTTAATGAGCCGTTACTTTTACGAGTCAATAATTACATATGAAAGTCGTTACACGTAGCCCTTTACTAAGTAATGTGCTCAACACTAAACATAAAAGAGTTTATGCACTCACTTTATATGTGAAAAATGAATGCTCCTTCCCTCATTTCAATACGTCAAAAACATACCATTTAATTATATAAAATATTTTTTTTTCTTTCATGTAGCATTTATAGTATAATACAGTTATGGGCTCTCCAAAGTGTTATTAAGTTGAAGTCATAAATCATTTATTAACGGACCCCGAGTTAATTATTATTATTATCGTTTATTGAAAAAAGAAAGGAAAAATAAAGGAGGCAAAGCAATTCACCACACTATGAATCTGAGATTATCCCTATGTATGGTTGTAATTTATTTTTCATTAGAAATATTTTGTCCATCAACTTTACTCCAACCTACAGATGTATACGTATGTAGGTAAAGTACAGTCAAGCACTTTTTTTTTAGTTTCTACGTTGTCAATCTCAGTAGCAAAATACTGGAAAATGAGGTCAAATAAATCAAAGAGCAGTAATGTTCTTTATTCTCTCTACTTTCCAGTAATATAACAATACATGCATAAATATGTATATTTTCCTTTTGTTTATGATAATGAATGTAAAAGGTTTAAACCACACTCTGCTTGTTTATTCGGAGCTGTTCATTGAGGGAACAAATTGAGCCATAAATTACAACCATAATAATAATAATCAAACCAGAGATGCATTTAGACATAAAAAGCTTTTAAAAACAATTCGTTGTTAAATACTTCTCATCATGCCATTAGACATTGTATAAAGTACATATCTGACCATGTCCTTTTAATACTATATACTACTACATATTATATGTAAATGGACGAATGGTTCACGTGGAGCAGTTCTAAAGTACAAAAAATAAATGTATGACTTATTGGCTCAAGGTGTTTATATGTTTTCAAGTAGTGTACATATGATTCAAGTCAACAAGAAACCAAGTTGTTCTGAAATATTTCAAAAATGAGTGTGAACTGCACTCATATTATTCTTGAAGACATTCTCTTTCTCTTTTTGTATTAATAGTATATTTCGATTAATGAAATAATGACTCCAATAATTGCAACTTATTTATAAGGAAAAAATACCGGCCACAATCAAGAATAAAAAACACCTGGTATTTCTGACTATGTAGAAGCTACTATTACTATGATTCATGGGCAGCATGATAGCGGGTTAAGTTAAACAGATGAACTGGTTTTAGCCTACTGTAACTAAATGAATCTCTGGGGCTATGAAAAGGATGGACGTTCTTTCAGGGACCAACTCGGCTCCATATGCAGTCGTAACATTTATCCAATTTCTCTATTGGATAGACAACAGTCCTACCTTCTTTTTTTTTTATTAAAAGTGATATTTTAGCTAAAACTGTGCGCAATAGGTCTTACGATGACTCCTAAATATTTGGCCGTTATATTTATGAAGTAAAAATACACTTCAAAGTAGATTTTCTCCTTTTCAATATTTGAAAACAAACTTGCTTTCTTGTTGGCTTGACACATATGTACGGACAAAACCTGAATCAAGCGACCAGGCAAGGAAAACTATAATGGAGGGGCACGTTTAATACAGTGTTACCTATGTTATAGATAGGAATGTAAATCATATGCAAATCGGGCATGTAATAAAAAAGTGGAGTAGGCTCTTCAAACAAGTCTTTTTGTTTTCCGAAGCTGTTATCATTTTTTTTTTCCCTTAAGAAGGTAACATCAACTTTACCTCAACATAATGTTTTACAAGAAAAGAACAGTCTGCAAAGATTATATCATGGAGAGGAACAAAGGAAAAATTAAAAAATGGATATCATTCATTGAGGAGAATGGAGTTAACGATATTTGTGAATATAATAATGAATCTGGAGTAACGTATTGTAATGTTTGTGGTTTGATGTTTTCATTTGTATACATATATCAAGGAAAATAGCAGCTTGTAGCTGCGTAAAACGTCATGACAGCTCAAGCTGCTTCCCCCCTCAACATTCATTAAATTGTCAGGGTTGCCAGGTTGATTTTCTCTTTCTTTTTTTAATACAAGTCCGATTTGCATATAATTTACATTCCTAGTTATAGATTTCCTGCGTGGAAACAAGACTTGATCGCTTAGTGACGTGACACGCTTAAAGCAGGTGGCCTTTAGACCAGGTTTGACTGTATTTCTAATTTTTATTTTTTTACTGCATAAATATAAACTCATATTATGTAACTATTCAAACCCTGAGGTGAGCTGAGATATGCAGAAGCGCTCATTTATTAACCCTAGCATGGTCTTTTCTACATACGTGAAAGCATTGTTACCGCGTTTTCCTGTTACATTTAAATGCAATTACTCGTGTATCCAAGGAACTGTTTTAAAATAACTTATTAATAGGAACGGAAAATAATAATTAATAAGTTAAATAATCATAATTGAGTTCAGATACATTACTCATGGGAATAATCATTTTTGCTTGCTTTTGTGTGAATGAGCCCCGTAGGTATAAATAATTAGAACTTGAAATTGACCCGTGAGAAAAATATAGATAAGAAAAAAAAACAACATATTTTTAATTATGTAAAGTAGTTATAAGTACTAATAATGTAAAACAACTAATATGGTAATCATGGGAATCTGAACTGCAGGAGATGATATCCTAAATAAATAAATAGTTGCAGGTTACCAAATGAAACTTTTTTTAGTGATCCGTGCTCTCAGGGAAGCCCTTTTTTTATGATTCATAATATATTTTTAAGATATAAAATTTGAAAAATAAATTATCTAAGCACCGGTAACAAAGAAATTCATTTTTCATTGCCTTCACTTTGAGTGACTAATGACTCTTTGAAAATTTACCTAAAAAAGTCATAATTATATAAGAATAGAAATATCCTCCTATTTGAATCAAATTTGATGAGTTAGGGTTGTAGGAAGAATGTGCTCTTTCATTTCAACACCATCATTTGCATACGAAAAGATTAAAATGTTAGTCTACATAAACAGCGTCACTCACCTTGTGTATCATGTGAAAACACTTCGAACGCAAAAATTACAATATGTGTAAACGAAAACCTAGTTAATCAATGTGGTTGTATTTGCTATGTCCTTAATTATTATTATAACAAGTCAATAATTACAGCAATAGTTTGAAAAAAAATATAAGTACACATATATCGTGTACTTTGATTCAAAATAGGATTAAATAATCCTTAGAGACTTTTCATTTATTATTTTACTTGATAATTATAGCAAATAAAAATCATAGTTTAGTCACTATATACCTTTGCAAGTTCAATATATGTTAAAATAAATGTTTTACGTTAATGACTGGTATGAAGAAAAAAGAAGATCAGGCGCAAAAGAGAAGGCGGCTTTTAGCTGCCAAAGGCCGCAAATGGTGATTGGAAGTTTCTTGCTCAGACTCTTGGTATCTCTAAGACAACTGCCTATATATAGGTAGATTTCAGAGAATGAGAGACTTGATGAAAGAGGAGGCAAACGTTATTACTCTAAGATTAATGAAATTCATAAAAATTTGATTATTCAAGAAATTGAATAATCAAATTTTTATTACAAGGAGTAGATGATAATACTTTTGAAAAGTTTCAGCTAAGGATTTCAATGCAGGTGATTTCTAACCACATTGATGCCATGCTTATTTCTTTAGGAAATATTAGATATGAACCCGAAAGATCAAATTCAGACATTAATAAACAATTTATTATTATGTTGAATTCCCTGAATATTGTTTATTATCATCTATTTCCATAAAATTTGATATAATGTTCAACAAGTAATTTTTTCAGTTGTTGAGAGAGCTTCCTTCCTTCCTTTAAAGAAATATCTTAGATATTAGTATCACATATTGTTATATATCGAGAAAGAGAGCTGTAAATCCTTACTCGTGTACGATATTTTTTAAGTGGTTGGCAATTTGTAGAAAATATTTTATTTTCCAAAGCATTATTTCTTAATTATAGAAATGTAGCATTAACCACAAGTGGTATGGAAATACACAGCGTTCACATATACATAATTGACCATAAAAGGTGTAATAAAGTAATCTTAGAATCCTTGATGGTTTTACTTTTATGATAGATGGATATGAATTCGTGTTTATTTCCTTCCCCCCCCCCCCTCCTTTTCACACATAGAATGACTATATCTTCTACTTGCAGCTAATGAAGTAAACGTAATGACAACTAAAACTGCTCACCCTTCAAATATTCATTAAATTGGGAACGTCTTTTAATGCTTATGAAAGGTCGTTATTTTTGTAGAGTTTTCTTTATTCATTTGCATTTATATTTTAAAGAAACCAAATGGGAGCTACGCATCTGTTGGGACAGTAAAATTCTTCTTGTGGAACCGAAATTTTATTTCAAATAAATAAAATTCATATATTTTTTCCTCCAAAAAAAAATGAGTAGGCCTTATTTTTTTATTAGAGTAGAATTTGATTCATCTCTCCTATGTATTTAAAAACCATATGTTCAGATTCTAAAGGGTTTTTTTTTATTTTTTAAATGAATATATTATACGTTATATTAATCCATTACCACTTTATATCAATTCAAACGATATTAAAAATCAGTTTTTGTATCCAATGCATCAAATTTTATATCTGAGAACCTTCATCAAGAACTCAGACTCTTAGTTATCATATAGATCAGTGATCCTTAACTGATTGACTATAAAGAGCTGATTTATACATCTATTTCAAATCACACAAAATGAATTTTGTTAGCGGATAATACCGAGAGTTGTAAAAATTATAAATGTCATGGTCGACTGAAACTCTAAATGAAATTTCCATGGATTGGAAGCCAATAAAAATGGGTCGTGGCAAGATAATCATGGTTACATGTGGTTCTCACTGCAGGACCATTTGCGAATCCCTTATATAAACAATCAAATTAATATTATTTTTTGAATATATGTAAGGATAATAGAATAATAAACTATCAAAAATCCTTTAATTATTTCTATTGAAATGAAAATATTTATTTAAAAAAAGAAAATTCTTTATTTTTTTAAATTTTTTCTTTGTCATCTTGGACAGCTTTTATATTAGTAAAATTGTAAAATATATCCGTCAATAATAAGATGAAAATATACTTTAACAGCTCTTGTAGGACTAAATTATCAAATGAACAAGACCTCCAATTCTTCAAAGTTGAATAAATTGAGTTGTGTAAGTCATAAGCAGTGGGAAAGTTTAATAAATGTATTAGTAAATTTTATTTATAATATTGAATACATTTCAAAGATAAAAATTATTTTAGAAAATATATAAAGTGCCATATTCATATTTTGTTTAACAAGGAAAACTCTTTCGAAAGTTTCAATAGTCAAAAAAAATAAAATAAAGTCATGATGTGACATTTATATCATTATTTCAAATTGTAAAAAGTTTTATAAATATATTCAAACTTTATCTTAAAGTATCATAGGGGTAAATAAATCGATACATTGACACAATCTAGATCATACAATTCAATATCCAATTTGACACGTTAAAAATGGGCTACCACCGATGCTCACCATTCTCCTCATTTTAATCTAAAAAAAAGTTGTCTCTTTTCAATTAGTATTTTTAATGACGTCACAAATGTTACATTCTGGAGTCTATATATATGAAATGAGACTTTCAGCTATTAGGCAACAGATGTCGCCAGAAGTATTTTAAATCATCCCAAATGTCTCATTTTATTTATTTGTCATCTGGCAACAATATTCCGTTCATTGTTTGTGAAGTTTCATACATCAACGCATTTTTGTTCGTTCTTAAAAATGTGGAATTTCGTGCCTTCAAACTACGATTTGCGGACTTTGTTGATTTTTTGCTATCATCTGAAGAAAACCGCTTCTGAAGCACATCAAATGCTTGTAGAAACTTGCGATGGACATGCTCTAAGCAGAGCACAGTGGGATCCGCCTGGCCACCATCCAAAACGAATTATTAAAACACGGTAAAACAGTCGATGGTGCTTGCTAGCAACGACAAATGGCCGATTTGAACTGTTCTATACGCCAAAAACACCCAGAATGTTCCGTAACTTTTCTTGATGACAATGCACAGCTTAATCAAACAAGAGCGACCCAGGAATTGATAGGATACGAACGATTGGGAACCGTTGGTGCATACAATTTACTCATCAGACTATCATTTGTTCGCATCGATGGGTCGAGAATTAAAAGAACAGGTCTTCAATTCTCACGCAGAAGCCAAAAAAGAGCTCGATGATTGGTTTGCGGCCAAAGACGGGCAATTTTTTGGCGTGGCATCTACGAATTGCCTAAGTGATGGAAAAATGTGTCGCTAGAAGACTAAATTTGTCACTATTTTTTCACAATTAACGGTAGAAATTGAAAATAAAATCTCATTTCATATGTATAGATCTGAAAGGTAATTTATTTTTTTAATAAAATGGACAAATTTCTACAAATTTCACGTGGTCAACAAGGGTGACGTCATGTGAAGAAATTCCATATGTGACGAAGATATAAAATAATAAATACAAAATTCATATCCCTTTGTCTTGGAGGAAGAATAAACTTTTGCTAATAATAATAATAATAATTAATAATCCTTCATGTCAATTTGTAAATTTTAAACTAAATAAGTCTTCAATCAAGTTGTAATCTTAAAAAGTAAATAGAGAATAGAAAGAGAAAGGAGATACTACATGTACAAAATAAAAAATACTAGGGTCTCAAAATACTTTTTAGACCTCAATTGACGACTTTCCTTCCCATCACTCTAAAAATAGAAACATAAAAACAAAATACATTTTAATAAAATATTATTTAAATCCGTTAATCTTATATATAGAGACATTGAAGCATTATACCATATATACACAATTTAAAATATTTTGTCCACTGAAGATTAATGAAACTATCGTCAACAATGTGGGTTTTGTATCTATAATATTATTTTTTTATTTTTTTGTATATTTGCCAAAAAAAAAAATTAAAAATACAGTAATAATAGTTTTGAAAGAGGAGTTTATAACTATAAAAAAATAAGAAGAGAAATAAAACTTTTTAAGTTTATAATTCCATTTTGTTTTTGTTTTTTGTAGTTTTTCGGCTTCTAAATTTTGATGTTTACATCATTTTTTTGTGGTGCAGGGGTAGGGAGATTTGTTCCAGATTGTTGTGTTATAGAGCAGTAATGATACCAGTTGAAAAAGTTTGTAGATTCTAAAATGTATGTATTAAAACTTTCTGGAAAAAAAAGCTACTTAAAATTAAGAATAGCATGATAAAGAAACGAAACAAATAAAGTTCTATTAATGAAAGTCATGTAGAGTAGAAAAGGATGTAAGTAATTGTGTTTACTTAACTATAAATTCATTCTTAAATTATATGAGTACTTACTAATTTCTTTAGCAAAAGGTTGAAAACTTTGAAAGGATATTACTATGGGGACATTTATAACTAGGAATGTAAATGATATGCAAATCGGACTTGTAATAAAAAAGTGGAGTTGGCTCTTCAAACAGGTCTTTTTGTTTTCTGAAGCTGCTATCATTTTTCCTTTATTACTGAGGGGAGAACATCTACCTGATAGTGAAGATCTCGCATGAAGGAATACATGCATTAAGATTAATAAAGCAAATAAAATGTAAACAAAAAGGGCTCAAGTCCTCGTATAATGATTATTATTAGTTAAAAATATATAATTTCCTGACATTAATTTCAGTTAATTTTCTTCCTCTCATCTATGTTATTATTTATTGTTGTATATATAATGGAGAATAGCAGCTTGTAGCTCAGTAAAACGTCATGACAGCTCAAGCTGCTTCCCTCTCAACATTCATTAAATTGTCAGGGTCGCCAGGTTGATTTTCTCTTTCTTTTTTTAATACAAGTCCGATTTGCATATAATTTACATTCCTATTTATAACATGAGGTTTTACATATAGTTAAAACTTTAAAAGAGAGCATTATTGGAGGAGCAAATGCCCTCACCTTATATATTGGACCCTGTATAGTTAGGAAGGTTGGTTCTAATTTAAGTCCGAGGACTGCTGTTTAGTTTAGTTTCAAATGATAGGAAGTATCTATCATTTGTTTGCTGTCACAAATAGGTTTTTTTTCTTCAAAAAAAATTGATCAAATTCTCATTTTAGATTATGTGTTATTTAAATGCTGGAGACAAAATAAAACATGTTTGAAAGATTGTACTTTTTTTACATTAATTAGATTTCTATACTCTTGATAAACTTTATTCAAATAGAAACAATAAAGTAACTCTTGACTTAACTTTATAAGTGTGTATCGAACTCTTTGTAAATGATATTTACATACATACCTTAATGTTAAATTTTGCGCTTGCATTTATTTGCCTTCATCCTTGAAGTCAATCATGACCTTAAAGGATACTCGTTCATTTTGTTTAATGACTATGTACTATGTTTATTTGTATCTGTACAGATTCCAATATATTAATTGCATACAATTTCTGTCAAGTCAAGACTTCAAACTCGAATTTAAAGTGGAAAAACTCGGACTGAACTCGAACAAAAAGTAAATACAAACAAAATTCAAATTCGACCAAGGTTCGAAGTGAACATTGCAACTTCACTAGAACTTACTATTAAAAGAATCAAATTTTGAAAATCACAAACATTTTTAATTTCAAAATAATTAATTATTTTTATTTTAGTATCTTTTATCGTTTGATTTATGGAATATTGAATTTCAATACTCGTGATGAACACATTAAAAATCTCATGAACGTCAAGGAGGTAAAAAATATTTAACTCTTAGTATGTAGAACAAATTTACTAAACAGCTATTTTCAGTCAGCTTTCTTTAAAATAAAAGGTTCTAATTTTATGAATAATAAAATAACAAGGTTCATTCATTTCCCTAAGTTTAGAATTTAATACTTCCCCAATAGTAGCCTCATAGAAACGTTTAACAACCTTCTCACCTCTATGCAGTTGTTGTTGCTAAGATAACTGCAGGGACTCAAAGACTTCATTTGGACTACACACATTGTTCACTGACTTGCAATTTGAATTGAGCTCGTATTAGAGATAAGAGACTTGACTCCATCTTGTCTCTCAGAATTTGGAACTCGAATTGGTCTGAAGCTCACAGATCGAACCTTAACTTTGAGATGTAAAAAAATGTCTAATGAACAGATTTTAGTATATGTGATTACAAAAGTAGTTCACCAGACTTTTTTTATAGGTTGGAATATCCACCTTAAATAATTAATTTATAGGTAAAAATCTCCTGATTCAAAGACGTTTCACATAAAAAAAAAGAGTGTACTCACTCTGTAAAGAAGATGTAGGAACTTCCTTCCATTTCTTATACTGTTGCTCCAATATATAATGGTAGTGGTTGAAGGTGAAATAGAGGATATATATATATATATATATATATTTATATACAATCAAAACAATGAAGAAAATGACGAAATAATGATCACGTGATCATTTTTTGCCCAAATTTACTTCACTAACCTCCATTAAATTTTCTCCACACTCACTCCAATTATAAGAAAGTGAATTATATACAGAGAAAACAAATATATTTATCAATGCAGATATTTTAAAAGCGACATCTAGTGGGGGGGGGGAATGTTGTCTCGTAGACAAGTAAATCTCTCTAAGCCAACATGCACGTTTCTCCCCTTTGAGTAGTATATGTATTTGCACATTGTCTATGTTCGATATTCCAGATTATACTAACGGACTTTAGTGTTTCTTCTATTTTTACTTGATTTTTTCCTTCTGCATATTGTCCCCATCTGTCTAATGACTTTTTTTTGTTTTGTTTATAATGCATACCTAATTGTCTTCCTTATCTCAATAACTTTTAATTTGCTAATTTATGTTGCCATCTGTTGTATTTTTGCCGTCTATGAAGTACACCATAGTTAATTTTGTTAGACAGAGCTAAACGAAATGTATTCGTCTCCGTAGATTTTTTTTTTTTCCATAACGAGACGAAACAATTTTTTTGGTTATTACGTCTGACTAAAAAAACTTTTCTCTTCTTTATGTTACAAAAAAAAATGGTAGAAAATATGACCAAAAGAAATGTTCCGTTCTGTATTTGTCTTGTCTTATGCAGACAGGAATATAGTTAAATTTATATTTTGTACTAATAACACTGGTCAACAGTCAAAAATCCTAAGGGGTACAAGTATAAGAAAGTTATTCAGTTTTGTACATTAATTTCAAATCTGTAATTTTTTTTTCGAGAGTCCTAAGGTTTTTTGAGAAATTGGATTCTACTTTTTTAGTTTTTTTGGCCCATTTTCTAACTTCAACTTCAATTTAAGTCTAGAAGGATACTCATTTTGTGCATTAAAAAATGTTGATTCTCTAGTGTATTTAATGCAAGTCCAGTCTTTGTTTTGATCAAAAGGGACTCTTTTGGGGCGTAGGGTGCCTTAAAAGGCCCCAAAATCGACCAAATACTTAAATAACACCTTGAATATTACATGAAATGGATGGACAAGGAATGAATTAAAGAGCATAGAATCGCAGCATTCAAACAAGATGTCAAGCGCTCAATAGGAATCCTTAAGTAAGAAGAAATCGTCCATTTATGTAAGTGTATAAATTTTCATCCAATTTCGAGCAAAAATTTGCAAGAAATCAAGACTTAAGGTGTAGCGAGCAGAAGGATTTCAATTCTGCGCGCCACTACACAGACTTTTGCTAATTTTTCTCCATCATCAATGTATTGATTTTTGCCTAAGGTTCAGTATGAGTCATACTTTTGTCAACAATAGGATAGAAATGTCATTAGTTAGCTAACTCATAAAAGAATCTTAGTTGTACATAGAGGATGACTTTTTATACTTACTCGTGTTGTGTTCAAGACCAGATACCTGAGTCCAGATTTGATTTCTAGTGGATTTTTGCCTGAAATTGGATGAAAATTTGCACATTTAAATGGAGGATTTCTTCTTAGTTAAGGATTCTTATCGGGCGCTTGACATCTTGTTTGAAAGCTGTGGGTCTGGGCTCTTGAATGCATTCCTTATTAATCCATTTCATGTAATATTCAAGGAATTATTTAAGTACAAACGTTTTAGTTGACTCCCACCTCCTAGAAGGATACCCATTTTGTGAGTTAAAAAATATTGATTCGCTAGTGTATTTAATGTAAATTCCATTTCCTGCTCTTTAATGCATTCCTTATTAATTCATTTCATGTAATATTCAAAGATTTATTAATGTACAAAGGATTTGGCCGACTTTTGGATCTACTCCAATTGCCTAGACACACAGGAGTACCTTCAGGTTAAAACAAAGACTAAAATTGGAATCTACATTAAATACACTGGGGGATAATTATTTTTTAATGCACAAAATGAGTATCCTTCCAAGCTTACATTGAAGTTGAAGTTGGAAAATTGGCCCAAAAAAACATAAAAGTAGGGTCCGATTTCTCGAAAACTGTCGGACTCTTGGGGGAAAAAAATTACAGATTTGAAATCAATGTGAAATACTGAATAACTTTTTTATACTTATATCCCTTAGGATTATTGACATTTCAAATTTGTTGACCTGTATTATTAATCAACTAAATAAGATGTTGCGTGCCTTGACGAAAATATAACTGGGAAAAAACAAGGGCAAACTACTCATAAAAATTTACTAGATTATAATGAGATAAATATTAGAATAATTCTAAAATTGTCATTCTTTTACCTGTATTGTTTTTTTTCTAGTCTTCTTGAAAAGATTTCAAATTGAGGTGTCATTTACTATCCCACAAGCAATACAATTATTTAGTTACAGTCGTTTTTCGTTTTTAAAGACATTTAATGAAGTCTTTTTAAAAAAATTAAACAAAATGTATTTATTTTACTTAATAAAAATATTATTGCTTCGATTTTAATCGATGATGTCTGTAAAAAAAAACTCTTTTCCAAAAAAATTTTATATATATTATATATAACTTTGATATAATTTATAAGTACAATTTTTCAAAAGAAAACCAATCACGTTGCAAAGGGACTGTGTGTGATTTAATTTCCTATTTTAAAATAAAAATTTCCGCTTTTTGAAGCATTGCTTTACTATCAAAGTCATCACTTATGAGTTGATAAATAAATAATGCATATTTTAATACTGATCATCAGTTAGAAAAATTAATTGCAGAGGAAACACTTGAATATGTGTGTCAAGTCAACAAAAAACCAAGTTTATCCAAAATATTTTAAAAATGAGTTAGAACTGCACTCATATTCTTGAAAACATTCTCTTTCCTTTGTATTAATAGTATATTTCGATTAATTAAATAATGACGCCGAAATTCGCGCTATTTTAAAGTTTTTCTTCGTTAAAGGCAAATCTGCTAGAAAAACGTTCCGTGAGATTAATGATGTTTTGGGGGATGGTACTCTATCAATTCGAACCGTGGAGTAATGGTTTCGACCATTCAGAGCCGGTGAAAACGACACCATGGATAAGCAGCCATATCCATGGCTCCCATATAACCAGACGCTTAATTTTACCATCTATTGCGGACAACTGGATCACTGGAAGCAGGCGAACGACCAGAAGTGTCCAGAATTGGCCAACAGGAAGGGTGCAGTGTTTCACCAGGACAACGCCAGACCACACACTTTGTTGATGACTCGGCAGAAGTTACGGGAGCTCGGATGGGAGGTTTTATCACATCCACCATATAGCCCGGACATAGCGCCAAGTGATTATCACCTGTTCCTGTCCATGGCGAACGCCCTTGGTGGTGTTAAGTTGAACTCAAAAGAGGCTTGTGAAAAGTGGCTGTCCGAGTTCTTCGCAAATAAGGAGGGGGGCTTCTACGAGGGGGGGTATTATGAAGTTGCTGTCTAGAAGGAAACAGATAATCGAACAAAACGGCGCATATTTGAACTAAATCCGATCCCTGTAACACTTTTTATAAAGCATTGAATAAAGAGCAAAAAAGCGGAAGGGAGATATTTGACAACCTATGCACTTTAATGAAAATTGGAACATCTTTAAAATATTGCTTTTGTAGAAGTTGATGGTAATATCATCTGAGTATATTTTCAAACCGCAGATGCAAATGAAAGGATATTTATTTATATATTATGAAGGTACTCAACTACCAACGTGGATAATTAGTTATTTGTGGATACACATCCGAGTATGTGAGGCATTACTAATATGTACATAGATAGATAGATAAAACAATTTATTATTCGGTACATATGTACCTCAATTACTATTAGGAAATCTTTTAGCTTCAGTCATGTTGTTTTTTATTTAGATATCCTTTTTTCTTGTTCCTTTTTTAACCATCCATGAATCTTTTCCATCTATGTACATGTCAACTATAAAAAGACCCTTTACGAATGAATTTATCAATAATAATAATAGAAAAACCTGCAGAAAAAAAAGAAAAAGTCATTCTATGAAGAGTTGAATGTACATATGTTTATACTCAACGTTAAATATGTACATTTATATTTATATTCCTAACTATGTATGTATGTAACTTATATCCCAAGAATAGGGATCATTCTTCTTCTTATTGTTATTGTTATTATTATTATTATTTTTGTAGGAATCAATGAACCAAAAAACACTATGTACGTTTCACAAATATATATGTACTTTCGACTATATATACACACTAACATTTGAAAGAGTTAGTCAAGTACATCCATAGCTATCAAATGAAAAAGAGACAACTTTTTTAATGGGAGAAAAATATGGTACAAACCCCTCCTCCCTCCCTCCCTCTCTCCACATGTTTATCAAATGTAAAATCCATTAAAGTATCATCAATATCTACAACATATATATAGACTCTTTAGCAATTATTGTTGCTATGTATGTATAGGTCCAAAATGAGTGATAGTATCCAAGGAACTTCCATTACACAATCCTCTGCAACAAACAAACAACGACGTAATCATTTTTTGTACAAATTCACTCGTTCAAGAGTTGACTTTATTTGTTTTTTTTACCATATTGCGCGCGCATTTTACATTTTACGCCCCTACGACCAAACTCTTAATTAGAACTTGTACTGTCAACAATGGAACCGTCTAAAGGAAGCAATCACCCAGAAGCGGCCAGCTTTGGCAAACAGGAGAGGAATGGTGCTTTATCAGGACAACGCCAGGCCACACGCATCGATGGTGACTCGCCAGAAGCTACGAAACCTTGGTTGGGAAGTTCTTATGCATCCACCTTATAGTCCAGACCTAGCACCAAGTGATTATTATCTATTTCTGTTTATGGCAAATGATTTGGATGGTAAAAACTTTGCCTCAAGAGAAGCTTGTGAAAATCGACTGTCCCAGTTTTTTGCCAATAGGGACGAGGGTTTCTATGAAAGAGGCAAAATGAAATTACCTTCAAAATGCAACAAGTTATCGAACAAAACGGTACATATTTAACATAAATTGAATTATTCTAACTATGCTAAATAAAGCCTTCAATTTCATGTAAAAATAATGGATGTCTTTTTACTAGACCTAATATATTCAACTTGTCAATTTATCGATGAGACTTTAATGTATCTTTGCACTTATTTGTTTGACTTTTCTTTTTTGTTTGTTTTTAATTTCATATGAGATAAAAAATACAAATACAATTAAATATAGAATGGTAAAAAGTTGGTTCTTTCAAAAGTAAATTAGAAAAAACAGGGTTTCATTTCTTCAGGAATTTTTATTGTTCTTTAAAATCTTCTTGTAATTAATTTTGCTTCCCAATTTTTTTTTTTTACAACATACAAAGTTTGTAAAGGATATCTGCATTATTTAAATAATATATTGTCTCAGAATAATACATTTGCAAATTGAGTAAATTTTTGAACATTCTCACATCAAGGTTATACATAATAAAACTAGTAATGAGTAGCTAATTACAAATTAATAATTTAGGTGTCAAATGCTCCCACTCAAATGGTCAAAATATCTTTTGATAATTCATTATCTATTCTTCATTGTATGAGAAGAATTGATCAAATATATTACATTTCGTCTCTATTTCGTACTTTATTATGTTGGTTTAATAGGTCTAGAGAGTAGTTATTGTTATTTAATAGAACTCTTCAAAACAAAAACAAAAAGGTTTAATGTATATTTTTGCTTGTCATTTTCTACTTTAATTATTAATTAAGATGGTGTTTGTATGTTTTTTGCTCCTTCCCACGAAGTAGTTCTGTAAAGAGATGAAGATTAATCAAAATTGTTATTGTATTCATTGGTATATTTATATAATACAATTAAGGGAGATTAACACTTTTTAGATTACATGATTAAGTATGTATATTTTTATGGGTTTTAGGTATATTTACCGCTTCGTTAAACCTTCTTATCATTAATAAAGTACCTTCAGATGTGCTTGAAATTTGATAGAAAAATATTATTATATAAATAGAGTATAGCAAGGAAAAATTATGTTTATGTATGGATAGAATATATGGTCCGTACTAACAGTATAAATATGTGTATACTTACTCACCTTGAGCTAAAGTCTGCCTTTTTAAGATTCTCAGATAACACAGGTCAACAAATTTAAACTTTCAAAAATCCTAAGGGGTATAAGCATAATAAAAGTTATTCAACTTTGCAAGCTGATTTCAAATCTGTAAAATAGATTTCGAGAGTCCGACGGTTTTCGAGAAATCGGATCCTACTTTGTTAGCTTTTTTGACCCATTTTCCAACTTCAGCATCAATTTAAGCCTAGAAGGATACTACTCATTTTGTGCATTAAAAAATAATGATCCCCCAGTGTATTTAATGTAGATTCCAATTTTAGTCTTTGTTTTAACCTGAAGGTACTCCTGTGTGTCTAGGCAATTGGAGTAGATCCAAAAGTCGGCCACATCTTTTGTGCTTAAATAACTCCTTGAATATTACATAAAATGGATTAATAAGGAATACATTCAAAAGATGAGACCCACAGCTTTCAAACGAGATGTCAAGCGCTCGATAAGAAACCTTAATGATGAAGAAATTGTCCATCTAAATGTGTAAATTTTCATTCAATTTAGAGCAAAAATTTGCTAGAAATCAAAGACTCACGGTAGAGCTACTTAAGTAATAGCTTGCAGAAAGATTTCAGTTGGTTTTTTAATCCTTCTGGGTAGTGACTTTAACACATCATTTCATATTTTAGGAGTGACAAAGGGATTCTGGTAGATATATATATCTTCTCGTTTCTTCGTTCGATATTGCTTACATAACTTGAATAAATATGGAGTAAATCAAATTTTCGGAGATATTTATGACTCTGAAATTTTAACCGGTAAAATACAGGTGTGTAGAGGGCACTTTTCTCGTTTCAACCCTTTTTTTTTATTTCTTATATTTTGACTTAATTACATATAATCTAAACTAGTTTGCCCTCTAAACAGTCGGAGTAGTCCTTTTACGGTATAGCTGTCAAAACCCTCTCCGATTCGGTTTTTATCTCCTCATTCGTGTGAAAACAGTATCCCTGCATTGGATTGATTAGTGGTTTTAGGGTTGTATGCGTAAATCCAAGTCTCGTCTCCAGTAAGGATACATTTCAAGTGGTTCTGATAGTTGGACAGCAATGTTTCACACGCATCAACGCGAACCTTTTTTTTTTAACAAATTGAGAGATTTTGGCTCGCGTTTGAGACACAAAACATCATTCAAAATGGTATGAGCTGAGCCAAATGATACTCCAACACTATCAGCGAGATTTTTAATTGTCAATCGACGATTTTTAAGCGCCAAATCTTTGATTTTTTGGACGTGGCCCTCATCAGTAGACGTTGATGGTCGTCCATAGCGCGATTCATCTTCAACGCGTTCTTGGCCCACTTTGAACTCATTGTACCACTTCTAAACATTTTTTTTTGAGACATAGTTTGATCATAAAAGGCTTTTCGCAACATTTTCAATGTGTCTGCACAAGAATATTCGTTCCGCAAACAAAATTTGATGCAAGTTCTTTGCTCAACAAAGTTACCCTTTGTAAAAATCGAAAAAATCACTTTTGGGTTTTTACAAAAACAATTATCACTCGGAGATAATTATAATTTTTGACAAGCAGATACCCGGCAATTATTTTAGACAGTCCTACCTACCTAGAAAAAAAATTTAATACCTGCCTTTTAATACCCAGGAGTTTTAAATGACAAATTCACCTTACTTTTGATCACAGTAGGATTAAGGAAAGTAACCATCTACTTGAGAATAGTAGAATCAGTAGCATATTACATATTATCTACCATCAAAACCAAAATGGGGAATAGAAAATGTCATCACCATCACTCGGAGAAATATTTTGAAGCGCCCTCTATATTTGCAACATACCTAATTAATACTCTCTACCCTCTAAAATCATAATAAAATAGGCAGCTGATTTTAGTATAGAATCTTAACAACAATAATACCATCTGAATAAACACTATCAACAACATAGAAACCTTTTGAGGTGAAGAACATCCTTTTTTATGGTAAATTATCTAAATAGAACTGGTTGTTGTTTCTAACCGATAGTCATTAATATTATATTTTTAAGCTGTAGACATATATAAAATTATAAATGACAAATGATATGAAATTGTTAAAAGAAATGGCGTAATATTAGCATAAATAAACATTTTAATTTAAAATTAGATTTTCTCGCCAAATAAAATAAAAATTATTTAACATTAACAAAGAAAAAACTAGCAAAAAAAAAAAAAACGAAATTAAATGAAATCAACCAAATGTTGGTAAACTGGCAATTAGTTTTTTATCTTTCTCGAATAAAGGATTGTCGACGTAGGTATAAGGATAAGCCAAGGAAGAGGGTTGAGTTCACACTAGTAATATTTTTCCCCTTTACATGAAGAGTGATTAATTCTTTAAAAAATAAAAAAAAAAACAGGGGGTACTCGACAAAAGTATACAAAATACTTTTACAAATCACTCCAAAATCCTTAGAGGGATCACAGACAAAAAATAGAGTCTGTCGAAATCTGGAATTAAGCAGTAAAATTCCTTGTTTCAACACTACCAAACAAGGAGTTCATTAGTGTGACATCCTAAGCTATCGGATGCTCTGATTTTGTTTTTACACCTTGCTGGATACATCAAAATACAAGAGTGAAATCCATATTTTCAAAGACCAAGACTCTGTCCGATTTCCTAAGTGGATATTTTCCATGATATAACGAGAAATATCTATGTAAGGGTTCAGGTCATGAAGAGTAATATTATCATTTACTGCTTAAGCATTTACATTTAAGCCCATGGAAAATGATTCGTTTGATACATTTTGTCTTATAATTTCCATTGTTGATGTAAAATTAAAGACCAGGCCACTCCAACAAATAATTCTTTGGACCCCATTTTGAGTGAGATATTCTATAAAAGACAGTTCGCAATATTGTCAGAGCTGACCATGATATAAAATTATATACTCGAATTGTAGGTCATCAATTTCCATTCAATTTTCAGTTGTTAGATATATGAACTAAAATTTTAATGTATAGTTAAGTCAATGCTCTGCTCAGGAGCAGCATCCAATAGGTATTCAGGGTTTTTAGAGAGGTAGGATATAGGTCTTTGTGAAATAGGCATAAATGCCATTTGCTCTCCTCTTTGATAGCCAAATCTTCAAATGACAGTAGAGCTGATGTCTTATAAGAGACTCAAGAGATAATAAAAGTGCTGTAGAAGTCAACTTGTTGTACATACACGTTCACTGTTTTACGTCCATAGTTATGTGATTTTAACTATAAAAACAACCTGTAAATAGAAATTTAAAACGTTGAATTGGATTGAATTTTAATGAAATTTCATAAAGAAAAAAACCAGGCTGTTTTTATGTAGACATGTCACATATACATTTCATTGTATTAGTAAACTCTTTATAACAAAAGCTTCCCCCAATAAATCAATGTATTTGTGGTGCGTAAAAGGGGTTAGAAACTTATCAGTTGGTATTAATGTAATCAACTTTTCAAAAACTGGGGAGAGAGGAAATATAAGAAACAAAACAAAAACGTATCAATCAGGGTTTTTTTCCCCGTAAATAAAGTGTGTGTGAGGGGAAGGGGGATAATGGCCTCCCACCTCAACCCACTGGTCGATAAGAGTATATACATATATAATTCTATGAAACTGATAAAATTTAGATAATGTTTTATCATGAGGTATGTCCAAGATCCGTAAAAAAAAAAACTTCCCATCCGTCTTTTCCTCTCTCTTTCTTTATCTTCCCTCCCTTTTTCTTGACAATATTGGCATATCAATTTTTGAATACTGTATGAACCTATTGATACATAGGTTTATATCAGTTCTAGGACATTAAATCGGTTTAATTTTATATAATTTAAAAGTTTATATATATATATATAATTTAGTTTTTTATGTTCATAATAACTTTTAAATTGATGACTTTATGCGAAAACGTTCTATACAAAAAATTCGTATTGAAGTCTCCAAGTTTGATTAATATCATGAAGGAGTGTATATAACAATCAAGACACAACAAAACAATTGAACAAAAATGACATGATCAAGAGATAAATATAAATAAAGTATTTTCCATGATAGAAACGTTTGATGAACTTTGACTGCCACGAAGAAAAAATTATATTACTTTTATATTTAGTACTGTAGCATATTCATGGAACATGATTTCCATGGATACTTAAAATATGTCTTCAATTGATGCATTTCACATATTTTGTCAAAGTACTACTTGATTTTTTATAAAAAATCAAGGAAATTCCACATTTGAATTAAGCTCATTTTGCAATGTTGATGAAAGATTTCAACTTTAAAATGATGACCATATATTTAGTCTAGAACTTTCAATCCGTTATATGTATTTTATTTTTTTCAAAAAAAATTAGATTTCTGTTAATTCCTTTACGTTTTTAATAATTGGCTGCTTGTAAAGTATTTTTATTTTTTTTAAAGAATGAAAGATTACATATTGAACATTGAATATTTATTGTGTATCCATAAAGTTTTTAGAGCCTTCTTTAAAACACTAATGAAGGCACAAGAATCATGGATCATAGATATGCTTGAAGAATAGTCTTAAGTTAATAAGCATCACAGAGCAAAGTAGGCCCATTAAGCATGAGCCTATTATATAAGTACATCTAACATAATTAGCTTCATTCAGGATTTCAATACGGAGTCCAAGTAAGGCATATATTTTTTTTTGAGTTCTAGGGCAAGATTCAAATAACTTATTTGATAATTTTCCCTTTTGTTATAATTTCTTATACAAAAAAAATAAAAATAAAAACTGTTACCCCGACTCTAAAATAAAAACTTTACTTTAAATAATTCCATGAGTCCCATTTGTCATTGTCCCATATGTCGTCATAAGGTCATTATTACTACCTTTCTTATTATAAATAATTGTAAAACTTTTAAATTAGCTTGAAGGGTTCGGATTCAAATTTATTTTTCTGCTTAATCATGTAATAAAGTAAAGGGCCTGTTACTTTGTGAAGTAACTAATTATTTTTGCTACTGTGTATATAATGTGTTAATAATGGTTGTACTTTTTTTTAGGCAAAGTAACTATTAATGGAGTAATCAAGTACTTTTTTTCAAAAAAAAAAAAAAAAGCATGCCCTACATTGGTTGTTGTTGTTGATATATAAGTACTTTTATGTACATATAAATTGTTATTTATTCGGATTGCACAAACTATACATTGACTCAAGTATAAATAATATAATTTCCTAATTTTTAATATTGTTTCGTTTGATGAACGAAAACATTTCTTTGATTGGTAGTTACCTGAGTAATAAATTCCAGGTAAATTTGTAGCTTCCCTCTAATATAAACATAATATATTTTTCTATTTGTTATTGCAAAATACATAAAACGCAATTCATACAATTTAATATCGAGCTTCTTTACCTGACGTTGCATATTGTATAATAAACCAAAGGATTTGTTATATTCGAGGAGACATGTTGGTTTAAATTGTTGCTAAATATAAAATACATTTCGGATAATTAAAATATATTTATAATGTTTATATGTACAACGTACATTGGGGAGAGCCTTCTTAATTTTGTTCAAAAAAGTTTTAGTCTTTTTGTTAGAGTGTAAGGACCCTATGGAATTTTATTAAAATACCATTGATATTTTTAATCTGAGCACATAAACAAAGGCGCTTATTTTTTTATTTATTTTTTGAAAAAGTTACAAATAACAATCAAAAACCCATTTTTGGTGTATTGAATGAGTCTTTTATTTATTTATTTTTTAAAATAGAAGATATAATGGTTATAAAATATGATTATCATTCTTTCGAAAAATCACCGCTTCTTAGTACAAAAAAGTTTCACACAAAATAAATTATATTTGCAACATTTCACAAGTGAAACAAACATGTTGGGATAATGTTTCTTTACGGACATTTATGGGTCATTCCTAGTGTTATAGGTATGTTGTAGAAACCTATGCTACAAGGACTTTATGATAAGGAAATAAAATCATCTGAAATTCACACTTATTTACACACATGGACTCCAAAAACGTTGAAAAATATGCTATTTTTCAGTTTAGTGTATCTAAAGTTTCTTAGAAGTAGAAGAAACTTAGATTTAGCTCCATTACTCTAAACTAGGGGTGTCAAACCTACAGCCCATGGGCAGGAACTGGCCCGCAAGGAGGTTCAATCAGGCCTGCAGGAAAATTTGAAAGTGAAAAAATTACATAAAAGACATGGCTTAAATTTTTGAATTAAATGTAATTCATTAATTATCCGCTAGGGGCGCATGTGAGTCTTTCTTTAAATTGTTTCATGTTGTAATCTCATGTAAAGTTCATTACTATAATTTTCGATACCAGTGCCTTAAAGTTTGTACAATTTTCTGAAATGTTTGGTACAAGTGTTGTGCAATAAGTTTTTAGTTAAATTTAACAATTTTGGTTATTTAATGCTAAGTATGCTATAATTTTAATAGTTCGGCCCACGACGTCTACTTAGGAACTGCATGTGACCCGTGATGTGGAATGAGTTTGACACCCCTGCTCTCAACCATTACATTTATGCCATTAAATTAGATACAATTACCAATAAAATAAAATATTTTTTGTGAAGTTATATGACACACCCATATCACAGATATTGAAGAAAAACAAATCTTTTGGCACACAATGTGTGCAAAATATCCTACATATTTTGTCAAAAACATCAAAGCATATCTTATTTTATAATGTAAATTAATAAAAATGCAATACGATCACTCATCCGTTATGTACACATTAAAACTTGCAAAAAAAAATTTAACCGTTATATTGGTATTTATTTCGAAACAATTTATCATTGCAAATTGTAAAAAGAATTTAGACAAAACTTGTATCTTCCTCACTCCTAAAAGACGTATATGTTAATATAAATATTTTATATTTTATAAGTTTTTAAAACAATTACATTTGCTCAAGGTAATTAATTTTGATTATTTGCATATTAAATAAAGATAGGTATCAAAAATGAGTCCTCACACATTTTAGGTAAAACTTATTTAAACACCTTATCTCTATATCTTTGTTCTTATTAGAAAAAATTATATTATAATGAATTATCAATGAAGAAAAAAATCCAGTCTGTTAAAATGAAGAGTCATTTGAATTTTTAGCGGTGTCAAAAATGACATTTCTTAATAATACTAAATAATACAGAAAAATGAATTTGAATCTGGAATTTTGTGATTTAGCAGACGCTAAATTAAAAGTTTTATTATTATTCACAGAGGAAAGTACTGTAATTAATTTATGAAAATTTGAGATTGGATATAATTGATGAAATCATTAAATTTAAAGTTTTCTTTTATGAATAAGTTCCTTCGTTACATAAAAAAAGTAATAGGATTACTAACACCTTTTTTTCTATCTCTGCCCATGGAATAGAAAAAGTATGTAGATATAGGTATTTGCTTTAAATTTGTTGTAATTATAGGAAAAAAAATTATACATTATTTTAATTCTCTTAAGGCCGCATTAACATAAATAAACAAAATGATGTTAAAATTCCAAGAGTTTGTTTTGAATGTGAATGTAAAAATATTTTAGCATATAAATCCATTTATACTTTTAATTTATATATACATCTGTTGTTACTGTGTCTAGCATGGTATAAGGGGGAATCAAGTTGACAACAGGATTTCTATTGTATTTATAACATTCCTACCCAGTACAAGTAAGAAAATGCAATTTTATTTCATGTGCTTCCTTAATTCAGATCTATGTATTTGTTTAGTTTAAATGATGAAGGTAGCTTCGAGTAATTTTATAATTTCTAACATGGAGTCAAATAGATTTTTGAGTCTCAAAGAAATCAATTCACTGCTGAAGAATAACGTTAAGAATGAAGTAATTTCTCCGTCTGGTAATGAATGTATTGATATATGTAATTGCCTTGCCTCTAGATTCTATTGTTACTATTTTTGGCAATGAATGTTTTGGGAGGAAAAAAGTAGATATTGATATTTAACTTTTTATTAAAGGTTTTTCAAAACATGTTTTGGACGAAAATAAGAATGAATTCAATAGGGTATTGGATAAAACGTACCATGGTTGAGAAAAAAAGGAAATATGTTGTGTGTCAAAAAAAAAAAATGTCCGACAAGAATGCATGAAATGCAATATAAGAATTTCAGTTGATTGCTTTAAAAAAGGGCATTTAACTTCTTAAAATTAATTTAGAAAATATTTTATTTACATATTATAATATATATTTTATATCGAAATAGTTTTTTTGTGCTGTAATATGATTTTATACTAAGAAAAATTTAATATGTATAGTAAGTTTCTTTGTACCGTCATCTGTAAATACAGTCCATTCCAGATACGAATTCTTTGTCTAAAAATAACTTGATGCTTAAAATATACCAATAAGGGCAATCTCATTGATAAACAGGCATAGCAAAATCCAAATAATATTATAGTTTGTTAGTTTCCCGAAACTTTTTGAGAAATAAATTCACGCAACCTCAATGTTCATAGTATGTTAATATATATTTATTCAATGTCGAGGTTTATAGTAACATGTATTATTGATATTCATTAGTGTTTAAAAAGTTTTTTTTTAAATTAAAAGTTTTTCTGGAACGAGGGAAGGAAATATAAATTTAGGAGTGAAGTCATGGTATTGTACAGTAACTAAATACAAAATTGGAAGGATCAATGGAAGAAGAAATTCTATAAATATAATAATGTATAGAAGACGAACATCTACAAATAAAAGTAAGGAGTAAAGTGTAATACTCAGACAATTATGAATTAAATACATCAAAATAGCTCTGTCCATGATAGTGGGTGTATGCTCCAGTGTCCATTTCTTGAGTTTCATATAAAGCAGAGCAAAAACTATACAACTCCCGAGAAGTATGAAGGCAAAGTGAATAGTTTTAATAAGGACTATGATATCGCTTTGAACCAAGTGAACTGTACACGTATAAGGGACCTGATAGGCCAAAACATAAATAAAAAACAAAACTTTTCTCTTCGACTCATTTAAAATGTTTTCAATCTCAAATATTCGATTACATCCAAGAGCTAAAATGTATCCAATCGGTAGACCATTAAAGAAAAGTGCAACTGGTATAAAAGCCCCTCTATAATTAAAGTAATAATTGGTTCGATACCAATTGAGTGTATTTGAGACACTTAATAGTATGAAGAATCCGAATTGAAGTCTGTAGGTCCAGTTATTGTCATCCTTTTTGAATCGCATATAGGAGTGCATATAACAAGCAAGGAACGAAGTTAAAAGCACTGATATATATAGTAGAGGCAGTATACTGAAAGTATTATATATATAAAACCACATCTTTGATGATCAACAGAATTATATCCCTGCCCTTTGATTTCATTAACTTCAACGACTGAGAGGTGAAGCCTGTTTTTATTCATTTTGGTAGTCAGTTGAAATATATTAATTATATTAGGAATGAAAATCATATGCAATTCGGGCGTGTGATAAAAAAGTGGAGTTGGCTCTTTAAACAGGTCTTTTTGTTTTCCGAAGCTGTTATCATTTTTCCTCTATTACTGAAAAGAGAACATCTACCTGATAGTAAAGATCTCACATGAAGGAATACATGCATTAAGGTTAATAAAGCAAATAAAATGTAAACAAAAAGGGCTCAAGTCCTCGTATAATTATTATTAGTTAAAAATATATAATTTCCTGACATTAATTTCAGTTAATTTTCTACCTCTCATCTATGTTATTATTTATTGATGTATATATAATGGAGAATAGCAGCTTGTAGCTCAGTAAAACGTCATGACAGCTCAAGCTGCTTCCCCTCTCGACATTCATTAAATTGTCAGGGTTGCCAGGTTGATTTTCTCTTTTTTTTTTTCTATTACATGCCCGAATTGCATATGATTTAAATTCCTAATAATTATTTAATGCCAATAAAGGATGTGGAAAAATAAGTAAATCAGCGCGACGCAAAAAACAATTGTTGATAATCTGGAAACACTTTTATTATCAAGTTTTCTTCTTTTTTTTTGTACTCAAGTACAACTAATTTATTCTGTATAAACATTATTTGATTAAAACATTATTATTTAATTAATTTGTTTTTTATATTTATGATATGACTTTATTTTTTTACTGTGTTTTATATTCCCTACATCAGAGGTGTCAACAGTCAAACATACAGCCTGCAGGCCTGAACCAGCCCGTAATAAGGTTCAATAAGGCTCGCAGGATAACTAGAAAGTGGAAAAAATACACAAAAGAGATGGATTAAATTTTTTAATTAAATGGAATTTATGAATTATCCGCTAGGGTGCATATTAGTCTTTCTTTATAAGTCTCATTTAATCTTTCATTATTATAATTTTCGATACCAGTTGCTTAAGGTTTATACAATTTTATGAAATGTTGGGTAAAATTGTTGTTCAATAAATTTTTAGTTAAATTTAACAACGTCCTTGTACTTCTTTATATCAAAATGAAGGGAAGGCATGATATTTTGATAATTTAATGCAAAGTATGCTATAACTTTAATGGTTCGGCCCACGACGTCTACTTAGGGGCCTTATGTGGCCAGCGAAGTGAAATAAGCTTTACACCTCTGCCCCATAAAGTCAAATAGAGCATATAAGTTCCTATCTGCTCACAGGAAAAATGCGAAGGACTTCCAATTGAAGTTGGACGGTTTACTTAGTGATCAATCCCCATTTATTCGGACCATCACTGCTGAAGCTGTTAATAACTTTAGAATGGCTGAAGTCGCTGAAGTGGAGATGTCTGAAAGAGTGGAATTGGAATTTAACCCAAATAGAAGGTTAAAATCACTTCTTCAAAAAGATTATTACTCCGCTGGATCCATTTCGCAAATTGTGGACAATGGCCATAAGTTAACAAAAGCAAAGGATATTTTGCATTATTTCTACTCCAAATTTCAGAGCTTGGTTGGAACAGATAGAATAAATTTTCCTAGGAGAAAGAGCCACTCACAAATCAAATTATTTACCATGGATGATATCACCACCTACATAAAGAAAAAGTTTAAAGATAAGAAGGCTTCTGGGGTAGATGGTATTTCCGGGGATATCTACTCATTACTTCCCGAAGAAACTGCGCCCTTTCTTCAAAGGTTTGGTGAATCAATGGAAAAGAGAGGTCGGCTCCCGAGGAACCTCACGAAGGGCAGAGTGGTACTCATTCCTAAAAAGGGAAATGGCACCGATTTTAATCATTGGCGACCTATCACCGTTTTAAATCACTCCTATAGGATTCTTTCTGGAATTTTGGCCCAAAAAATGGAACCGGAGCTTAATAAAAGAATAAGTACCCCTCAAAAGGGTTTTCTTAAAAATAGAAAGATTTCTGATGTATCGCGTAATATTCAATCAGCTATTGAATCGGTGAGAGAGAGAGGAAAATATGGGGCTGTGATTGGTATAGACTTTAGTAAAGCATTTGACTCCATAAAACATGACCAAATCCTTCGAGCGGTAAAAAAGATGCTCCCAAAATACTTTTTCAACCCTGTTAGAGCTCTTTTATTTAATGGGTCATCTGTCATTTCGATGGGTGGTCAGGAGAGCAAGCCTATAATTCTCAAAAAGGGTTGTAGACAAGGTTGTCCTACATCGCCTCTACTTTTTATAGCCGCTGTAGAGGAACTAGTGTGCTTTATTACTAGAAAGTATGGTGGTTTTGGTGTCCTGTTCCAAGGACATCGGCATTTGGTGGACTTATACGCAGACGACGTGACGTTAACGGTTGAGGCGAACTCAGAACCTCAGTTGATCAAAAGAATAGGAATTCTTCTTAAAGCCTTTGAAAAATTCAAGGTTCGTTCTGGATTGGAATTGAATAGAGAAAAAACTTTCATTTTGCCATTAGGTGCCTGGAACTCAGGGGAGGGTTCAGTGGTGGAGAACTGTGTCGTAAAGAGAAAGGTGTCAATTCTGGGTGTCGATTGGAGTCCGGAAGGAATTCATTCTTCAAACTGGGAAAATATCTCAGTAAATACCAATAGGCGCTTATCCTCTTGGAGGGGATTTAATCTTCAGAGGAGAATTGATTTGTACAATACTCAGATCGTGCCAGTAGTCCTTTATAAGGCGACAGCCTCACCGGTGATTGCTGAGAGGGCGATAATTGAAGAAGAAAAGTGGCTCCTCAAATTGTTCCACAAAAGATATCTACCAGCGATCAAAAGAACCAGAAAACTTATGGGTGGTGGAATAACTCTTCTCTCGAAAGTAATTCCTAAAATATACACAAAGGTCCTAAATGATGTAATGGAGTTTCCAGACAAAGAATGGAGGACAAGGATCACGAGTGGGGAGCTATTGTGGAGGCTCTTATTTGGAACGATAAACACCAATAAACAAACTGAGGCGGTATCGGGTGTTTGGGCTGCGGTACAACGAATTATATGGAGGGGAGTTCCAATTTTTTCAGGAGACTCTATAGTGGACATTATAGGTCAAAATTTATCAAAGAGATTCTTCTTTAGAAATCTGGAAGACCCGTCAACAATAGAAGAAATAGCTATTTTTAAAAGAGCTTTATCTATCCACAACACCATCGGAGTATATCCTCTAAATGATGGACGGTTTAGATATCCTCTCATAAAGGCAGCAAATCTTCATCTGATGCCCTGCCCTTGGCACCTAAAAATGGGTTGTCCGAATGGTCAGGAAGAGGTCACTATTTTGGCTGATTTTTATTTGAACCACCTCAAGCTACCGGAGAACTGGAGAATAAGGATCGAGTGTTCTTTAGTAGGGATACACGATGGGAAAAAATTTACAGCGCAACTACAGATTTCCTCAAATTGTATACAGTTTACGAGGCACTGCCTTAATTGTGGTAAGTTGTACAACTCAACGCTTCACGCATTTGTGGACTGCCCAAAAGTGGGAATACTGAAAAGACTGGTCATGCTGAATATTAAGGGGACTGATCAGGGAGAGGAGAAATACGTAAAAGCCCTAGTTCTATTTGGGTTTTCTAATAGAAACAAAGTCCGGGACCCTAATATGAAAGCTATTGACGCAGCCCTTTTGAACGCCAAGGCCCGGATAGCTCAATGCTTGACAAGTGCGGAACCTCTACGTCCTGGGGACCTATATGGAGTAATTTTACACGCAGCGGCTAGATATACAGCTCTAACGCTGAAAATACCAACGGCTTCAGATGACTCATGGACACAGGCCAGTAAAATCATTAGATATTATCCGACAAGTTCAGTTAATTATTTTAATTTGACTAAGAGAATAATTAAGTTTTTAAAATAGTCTATGCATTTATAATTATATGTTTAGTGTTGTAATATTTAATGTGTTATTAATTTGTTAAAAATGTTTTAGATCGATTTATAATTGCTTTTAATTTGTAATAGTTCCTCAGCCAAAGTTAAAATTTTAGACTAAAATGTCTATTTATGTATTTTTATACGTATTTACTTTGTGCATTATTTTATGTAGTTGGAACTGAAATGAATAAAAAAAAAAAAAAAAAAAATAGAGTTCATGCACCAAATCATTTGCGGTCAATACTTTACAACTTGACAATTATTACAAAATTTGATGAAAAATGTTTTATTTTCTAAGAGGGATTAGTTATAGTTCAAATAAAACTTCTCGGATAAGACTTAAAATGCTTAAGATGCAATTTTAATGCAAAAGATCTTAAAGCTACAATGTAATGTGCATCAAAGGGGAAAAAATCAATACAGATTTAAGGATCAAAAGTAATAAAAGAAGAAGGTTTTAGTTTAGTTTTTAAACTGGATGAAGGTCTAGTAATGAGTGAAATATGTTGTTTCGTAAGTATGTTTATGTAGAAGGCCAATGATAGAGTGGATTTACATTTAAAGAATGTAGAAATCTGTCCATTGGAGTCAGTGAGTAAGTAGATGTTTAAAGCTCTAATCTGTCTTTATATACATTCAATTTGTAAAATAAAGAGAAGTTGCTTTTAAGCTCAATGAAAATTACATTCTTCTTCGTACAGTGACAATAATTTAGAGTATAACTGTCTTCCCTTGTTCAAATGAACTTGAATTCAATGCTAAATTTGCCTTAACATTGGGACATGAAATGACTGTTTCTTCAAATATCTTTATCAAAAATACAGTCATTCTTAAGAAATTCGAGTTTCATCATATACAATATTATTTATTTTTTTGTTAATACATTGATTTGATATTTGATGAATTCAAATTCATGGATTGAAGCAACTGAAAAAATATCCGGTTATTTCACAATGTGTAGATCAAAAGATAAACTAAACATATTGTGTGGTAAAAATCGACTTTTAAGAAAAGTAGTAGTAATCAAAGTAATATCAATTGACTTGGCAGTCAATTGAGAAATTGGATATATTTTGATTAATTTGAATCTGGAAGTTTTTTCCCCACTTTCAATCATTATTTTTTAAAAATAAATTTTGATTTATTCCTTATTTATTGAAACATGAGTGTCTTTGAGTTCAAATGAAGGTTTTATACCAGTAAAAGTTTCATAAATGCTTGTAGTGTACACTTATAAAATTAATAATAATAATTTGTTTCTATACATATCAAATGCATATGAATATTTATTATGTTATTCATAACTTTGTCAAATCAAAATCGTTTTTAGTCAAATTGATCAATACTACTCCTGATAATAACACTAGCAACTGAGACATGAAAACTAATCTATTATGCACGGAATATAATACATATTCTTATGAAAGAAAGTTTAATAGCGTGCCACTTAAATTGGGTTATCAATAGTTTGGTGAAAAGACATAATTATTAAGAAATTTGATACTTTAAATTGCGAATTAATATACAATAATTTTATTAATTGTAATATTTGAAATAATGGGGTCTGTTACTTTAAATTTGAAGGTTGGTTAAATCATGGAAAGGTTATGGGTTTGGTTATCAGAAGATGAAGTTTATTACAAATGGGCAATTTAAACATTTGATCAATGAAGAAACGATATCGAGTTATGTGGTCATTTAATTTCTATACATTTTATTTAAGAATTGAAGACGATTATATCGAAATTCTTGTTTGTACTAAATTAGCAACAGCAGATATGTACATTCAACTTTTTTTAAATTAAAATACTCAGAAATGGATTAGAATATTGAACGGCAATGTCGTGTGATCAAACAAGAGCTCTTATCTTTGATCCACATGTGTTTTAGAATATTGAATCATCATTAAAATCTTTGATATTTCAATTACTTCACAAAGTTATATCGGGAAGAAAGCTATGTAAACGCAAAGCAGTTTGTAGTATCACAAATGATGGATAAAATTTGTATGTAAATATATTTTTTTTAATTTTATATTCAATCACAGTGCATATATCTCGAATTAAATTTTACTTTCATTAGATTAAAAATATATGCTGCCATCTATGAGTATTTGAAAGAAATACTATTGAAAAATTCCAATCTAATAAAGGATTTCAATTGGAGTATAGTAAAATTACGAATTAGTATGTATATTTTACATTTTCTAACTGTCTTTTTATTTCTTCCTTATTAAGAATGTATTTGAGCATTGTTGATACCACATCACAGATCCCAAGATAGCCAATGGATTCATAATTTTGATTTAAGAGCCATTATAGAACACGTACAAAAAAAAGTAAGAGTCAATCCATAGAGACAAAAATTTCAAAAATATAATCAGGAGTAATGTTAAATATATAAAGAAAGGTTGTGGAAAGTTTTAGCAGTTCTAATGAAAAAACTGTAAATACAGTCCATTCCGGATACGAATTCTTTTGTTTAAAAACAACATGATGCTAAAAAATACGAATAAGTGCAACTTCATTGATAAACAGGCATAGCAAAATCCACATAATATTATAGTTCGTTAGTTTCCCAAAACTTTTTGAGAAATAAATTCACGCAACCTCAATGTTCATAGTATGTTAATATATATTTTTTCAAAGTGGAGGTTTATAGTAACATGTATTATTGATATTCATTAGTGTTTAAAAAGTTTTTTTTTAAATTAAAAGTTCATCTTTTTCTGGAACGAGGGAAGGAAATATAAATTTAGGAGTGAAGTCATGGTATTGTACAGAAACTAAATACAAAATTGGAAGGATCAATGGAAGAAGAAATTCAATATATACTTCAATGTATTTAAGAGGAACATCTACAAATAAAAGTAAGGAGTAAAGTGTAATACTCAGACAATTATGAATTAAATACATCAAAATAGCTCTGTCCATGATAGTGGGTGTATGCTCCAGTGTCCATTTCTTGAGTTTCATATAAAGCAGAGCAAAAACTATACAACTCCCGAGAAGGATGAAGGCAAAGTGAATAGTTTTGATAAGGACTTTGATATCGCTTTGAACCAAGTGAATTGTACACGTATAAGGGACCTGATAGGCCAAAACATAAATAAAAAACAAAACTTTTCTCTTCGACTCATTTAAAATGTTTTCAATCTCAAATATTCGATTACATCCAAGAGCTAAAATGTATCCAATCGGTAGACCATTAAAGAAAAGTGCTACTGGTACAAAAGCCCCTTCGTAGATAGTTGAATAATTGGCTCGATACCAATTGAGTGTATTTGAGACACTTAATAGTATAAAAAATCCGAATTGAAGTCTGTAGGTCCAGTTATTGTCATCCTTTTTGAATTGCATATAGGAGTGCATATAACAAGCAAGGAACGAAGTTAAAAGCACTGATAGATTTAATAGAGGCATTATACTGAAAGTATTATATATAAAAAACCACATCTTTGATGATCAACAGAATTATATCCCTGCCTTTTGATTTCATTAACTTCAACGACTGAGAGGTGAGGCTTGTTTTTTTTTTTTTTTTTTTTTGGTAGTCAGTTGAAATATATTAATTATTATTATTATAATACATGTGTTACAGAGGAGAGCAATGAGTTTTTATTTTCTAAGAAGGCTCCTCTACTACGTATATGAATAGATAATTAATTAATGCCAATAAAGGATTTGGAAAAATAAGTAAATCAGCGTGCCCGCAAAAAACAATTGTTGATAATCTGGAAACACTTTTATTATCAAGTTTTCATCTTCTTTTTTTTTTTTTTTTTATCAAGTACAACTAATTTATTCTGTATAAACATTATTTGATTAAAACATTATTTTACATTAAGTTTACTTGCCACGCAGCGAAACTAAATTTTTGTCAACCAAATGAAAAATACTTTATTCAAAAAATGTTTTTTAAGTTAGTAAATATTTTATTGAGGGTGTATATAAGTTTAATTCATCGTAAAATTATGTTGCAATTTAATGAAAGAGACGAACAATGGCGAATGACTGGAAATACAAATTGTAAAATATATATTTTTGTCTGTATTTATTGTAGAAAATTTTGATATTATGTTAATTAATCATACTGAGAAGTAATTGAATACAAGTTTTATTTTAAATTGCCACTCCGCAATAAAATCATGGAATGCTTCATGCTAGAATGTTTTTGAATGTAAATGTTTAAATGTCAACTGTCAAAAATCCTAAGTGGCATAAATATAATAAAAGTTATTCCGTTTTGCACGATGATTTCAAATCTATGAAAAAAAATTCTCGAGAGTTGTACGGTTTTTGAGATATGAGACTTTATTTTTTGAGCTAATTTGGCCCATTTTCCAACTTCAACTTCGATTTAGGCATAATTTTTAATATCATCTAAGCATAGGATAAGCTCTTCCAACTATTAAGACCATTGTGTCTACTAAAGTGAAAACACAGTTTAATAACAAATGTCAGTTATGATTTTTACTCTATGGAGAGGACATAATAATGAATCGACCCAAAAACGAGACTGACTACGGTGCATACTCTCCATACTTGGTATCATGGATGCAGAAAAAATAGCAGTAGCAATGATGCCGAGGTTATTTAAAAAATAGATATTAAATATTTAAAAATAACTAATAATAATTTATTTAACTTAGGCATCAATTTATGTCGAATGCCTCTACGCCAATATTAATAACCATTTATTAAATATGGTTTAACAAAAAAATATAATACTGACATTCTATTAATCACAAAAAGATTTCTTCCCATAATGTACGTCTATAATATAATCAATAAATACTTTGACTCTTTAGTATTCTTGGACAAAAAGCCCAGCCCCGACTCAATCCTAAATTTATTATCAACTATAATATAAATTTAAGGTGATTATTTTTGACTGAATTGAGTAGCAAAGTCCAACCTGCAAAAATGATGGTAATAAGTTGTTACATTTAGTAATTAATTAATTATGGTAATCAATGATTGGAATACTAGAAATTGCACAATCATAAAAAACATGGGCTAACTATCAGTAGCTAAATGATATGTATACTGTTTAGTTAAATGCTGTTAAAATTTGCTAAGTATTAGTAAAATTCGATCCATCTGGCAAAACTAAGCGACATATCCAAAAAAACAAAACAAGTAAATTGTGAAAATCAAGAAATCTAATCAGGAATAACAGTTAGAAATATCTATAAATCGACTGGTATTTTCCCTTGGACATGCCAACCATATTAGAATGGACTCCTTAGTCGCATTCAATTAACTTTTGTTTAAAAATATTATCTATCCCAAGAGATCAATGACTCATTATAATTTGATTTGAATTAATAACGTTTGAGAACCCACAGTAAGGGAGAGTTGATACATTCAAATATCATAATAAAAAACAAAGTAAAATATTTATAAAATCGTACCTTTTTATAATAGATATATAAATATTTATTACTTTACTTTTCTAATACATAAAAATGATCTTTCTCCTTCTTGAATTTAGCTTCCGTCTCTTTTGTCTCTGCTCCTTTTGTGTTACAAGTTAGTATAAATATTGAGTACTGTTTCACAAAACTTTATATTTCTACTTTTTTATGGTAGCAAATTAGAGCAAAATACAAAACTTTTCTACATGCGACAAGATTTTTGCTATATGTATGTTCATACAAAAAAAATTGTCTAACGGTTGTTCCCTTTTATGAACTTTAATTAATTAATGTGTATTCAATATATCATGTGCACTCAATTCTGACTATATTGATGGTAACTCTTTCCAGAGTTGATAATTATATGTGGAAACGAAAATCAATCTCCCCTTAAAAGTTTTAAATGAATGTTTATCATATATATATTTTTTCTAAGCTAGGCCCCCTTGAAATTAATTTACTCGATTGCTTTCAATAAGTTTTTTTAGTACATTCTTAGGAAAACGATAGAAGATAAAGAAATAAAATCTTTTAATTAAATATATATATGTATTATACATTGATTGATTTTGTGAGCAAATTAAATCTAGATTGAAATTTGAGCCCTGTTTTGTCTCAAGTGCCCTCCGTATATGGATATAATTTGAATTATGTATTGCTTTTGTTTTTATCCTTCTCAATTATCTAAATAACCGTAAAAATACTATGGAAAAAAAGAAAAAAATATATATTTCAGAGGAGAGGGAACATGGTGCACAGTCTCTCAAATCCGGATAAATAAGTTCGGTCCAGATGGATATCAATTTGAAAAGTGATGCGGTTTTATTCTTTTTATTCTATGTAAAATACATATATTGAAATAATTAAAATTATAAAAAAATACTTTAAATCATAAAATAACATATATTTTTATTAACAAATAAAATAAAATAAAAAGTAAAGTAGGGAGAATTTATCCAGTTGAAAAGGGAGATTTGATACAGGTGCATTCCCCTCTCCCTTTATGCAATAAAAACGATTTTTAAAGATGATGAGTTAAATTTAAATATTTTTTGTGCTCCCAGTAGTAAGCCGCTAGTGTTCAAACGTATTGTCCTTGCTGATAAAAATGGAGCAGGGACAAAAGAGTTGAAACATGTTGAAATTCAAAAACGAAAGGGGCCCTTTTTATGTTGACATGATAAATAATAAACATTATTTTATAAATTATAAAAAGGTATAATTATATGAGCCTTTCACTTTAATTTTTATTTTGTAATGGAGCACTTTTTGGAATGTATCAACTTGCCCACACTCTATCTCGAACACCATGGCTTATATTACAATAAAATATCGATTGTGCCCAAGATATTGATTTACAATTTGCAATATTATACAGAAGAAACGGATGCATATGTTTTGGGAATATTTTTGTCATGATTATAAATTTAATGGCCACAAATTTGACAAGTTCAACAAACTATAGAGCGCCTTCCATTTTACGTATATTTTTAACATATCATGAAATAAAGCTTATGTAAGATATATATGTCAAGTCAACAAGAAAGCAAGTTTGTTTTCAAATTTTAAAAAGAAGAAAGTCCACTTTTAAGTGTATTTTTACTTAATAAATATAACGGCCAAATATTTAGGAGTCATTTTAAGACATATTACGCACGGTTTTTGCTAAAATGCCTCTTTTAATCAAGAAAGCAAGGATTGTTGTCTATCCAGTAGAGCAATCGGATAAATGTTACGACTACACATGGAGCCCTTGAAACAACGTCCATCTTTTTTATAGCCTCAGAGGTTTATTTAGTTCCAGTTGGCTAAAACCATCTGTTCATCTATTTAAGAACTATATAGAATCAACTTAATCAACTATCATGCTCACCATGAATCATAGTAATAGTAACTACATAGTCATAATTACCAGATGTTTTTTATTCTTGATTGTGGCCGGTATTTTTTTCCTATAATACAGTTGCAACTATTGGAGTCATTATTTAATTAATCGAAAGATACTATTTATACAAAGGAAAGAGAATGCCTTCAAGAATATTATAGCTGTTCTAACTCATTTTTGAAATGTTTCGGATAAACTTCGTTTCTTGTTGATTTGACACATATTTAATTATTATGTATAGTCAAAGGTAAGAGTACAAAAAATGTTTATTAATCAATTACTACGTACTTCATTCTACTATATTAAAAAAAATATTTCAATAACATATTTTTAATACTTTTTCATGTACGTCAAGGATTATAATTCTGTCTTTTTTAATTTATATATTTTTATGAATATCAAATGATCCATTATATTATATGATTATATGATCATAAATCAATGTTTATTGCATAAAATTATAAACCAACCCTAGTTCATTAATTACACCTGTTAATATTTCATTATAATGCATATTAATGGGAAAAAATTGAAAATTTAATATACTTATATTTGATAAATGAATATTTAGCCATATTTCTATTTATTTCCATGGATCGTAAGATTTCTAGAGTTTGAGGTAACAGCTTGCACACAAACGAATTCCTTATTTGAATATTGTAAATAACACAAACAAAGGCACGTGTGTGTAGCATGTATAGATTTGGTCTATTGAAACAAAATGACCTTTATATAACTATTTAATAAAATAAATATCCACGTGGGAACAAAGAATTTCATTCCTTCTAAATGTACATAGATAGGTATAATTTGCACGTTTCGATTCAAAACGAGACTTCAAACCATTGCATTTAAGTATAATGTTCATTTATTAATTGATAGTTTAAAAGCTTTCATTTTGCAGTTATTAATAGCATACATAATTTTATTTTTTTATTTATTTATTTTTTGAAGGGGGGGGGGGGAAGCATTGACATTCACAAAATAGTGAGATCAACGTAATATCATACACTGGTAATTAAAAAGAGATTTATTAATATGATACACATTTGAAGATCCAACTCTTAAGATCAGGGGTCGGGAACCTATGACTTTTGATGACTGCATCTGGCTCGCAAACGAACTTGATCCGACATTTTTTAACTCGTTAAGTAGGCTAATAAATAATTTCACTGTGTCGTTTTAAAGAAAACATTTTACACAAATTACAGTTTTACAAATAAAGTTCAAAATATACACATTCTTATCCACTTTAATCTGTCTATATCTAAACTCAATTTTCATTGGATAACGCAGTAGTCTACGACACGGGTCGTTGTTAGGGCAACAAATAAACATTCCTCTTTTTAGTCAGATAGCTAGTTTATCTGCAACAAACCCTCATTACAAAGAAAATGGCTAAAAAAAAAAAGATGAGGATTACCGTAGGTTTCAGGCCGAATGAACAGAAGAGTTTCCCTTTGCGGAGAGAGCAGGTTCGGCGGTGTGTCTAATATACAATGATATAATTTCATCGATGAAATGGTCAAATTTAAAGCGGCACTTCGACACACGCCATGATTCATTTGCATCGAAATATCCAGCGAGGGACAGCAGGAAAAAGGCATGCCATGATATACTGCAGAGAGTGCAAGCCAGTCAGCAGCAACTCCGTGTATAGACCAGTCAAGATAACTTGAATTCGTCTAGCTTTTCTGGTTCTGTAGCAATCGTAAGGAATGGGGAACCATTCACTGATGGTGATTATATCAAAACATTCATGCTTAATGTAGCCAATGAACTTTTTGATGACTTTTTAGATAAAGACAGGATAATCAAATGAATAAAGGACATGCCTCTGTCAGCAAACACTGTTCACGATCGATTCATCTTGATGGCAAATCAGGTCGAGGAAACACAAGTCAAGGACATAAATGCAGCAACATACTTTTCACTCGCTTTAGATGAGTCAACAGACATTAGCTATTTATCTCAATTTAGTGTAATTGCGAGGTATGCTGCCGGTGACACACTGCGTGTTGAAAGTTTTGCTGTTTTGCCAATGAAAGGGTGCTGATGGTGCTCCCTGTATGTTAGGGAAAACAAAGGATTTGTATTGCTTCATTGTGAACATGAAAGTAGACCCATCCTAAGTTGCATTCTACACCAGGAGGCGCTCTGTGCTCAAACGTGTGGCGAGAAGCTTGGTGAGCTGGTTCACAAAACTTGAAACGAGCTTCCTGTCACATACCACATAATGCAGCGTGTGAGTATTGCCGTATTGACCATGTTTGGCATATGAGCAGTCTTTCTCACATCTGAAAAACAATAAGAACAATCTACGCTCACGTTTAACGGACGGAAGCCTCAATGTCTGCATGAAGCCTAACCTCATCACGTATGAACCAGACTATAAGGCTATCAGCAAAACCATGCAGCACCAGAAGTCGCATTAATTGCATGAAGTATTTAATTTATTATTGGTTATTTATTTATTACTGGTTAGCAACAGTAAAACAATCATTATTAAGAAGAATAAATATGAATGTATTATAAATAATATAGAACTGAAAGTATTTAGAGACGTATTACACTTTAAAAATGTTGGTCTTACTTAATAAAATATATAAATATTATTTCCCTACATACGACTCACGAGTATTATTTTGTTACAAATAAAAAGACTTATTTAAAGTGAAGCAATGACGTACACAATTTCACTCGAAAAATTTATTAAATAACAATGTTTTTTGTTGTAATCAAGTGTACAATTTACGTATTTTATCATTTGGGGTCAATACTCTTAACTCGAAATATATATATATATATATATATATATATATCTCATTATCACCAGTTGCGTTACGAATATAATTTATTCAGTTGTTATTTCTAAAAGAATACAAAAAATAATGGAACGTGAATTAAATGGAATACGTCATGTCTCTCAAAATATTAATAGTTACGAACAGGAAATGAAAACTACATTGAAATCAAATGAGAAAATGCATAAAGAGAGGCAACTTGAACTAAGTTGCAGGTTATTCCAATTAAGAAGTATGGAGTCAAGAAATACTTTGAGTTAAATATTTGCTAAGTGTTTCATATATTATGTATTTGGGAAATCAAATTAGTTTTGTTTTGTGATTTTTTTCTTGTGAATAATACCCTTAGATTTGGATCATGAGGTAACAGCTTGTTGTGTAACTCCCAATGATTCTGAAAGCTCCTCCAATTCTTTGTGTTTGATTTTTTTTTTTTTTTTTGGCTGTCAAGAGTGAAACTTGTCTTCAACGCTGAAATCCCCATTCTTCAAACGTCAAAATCATATCTTAAATAATTTATCAGTTGAAGCATTGAGATTACAAACTTCTACAAGCGATTCAGCTGCACTTTTCTTCCAGTTAAAGCGGAAACATAAAACAAACTCTGCTTAGATACCACAAAATTAAGTTGTATTCAGTGTCAATAAATATTAAATGGCTCTCAAGGAAAAACTGTGAAAATATTTGTATTGTATGGCTCACCCAGCCAAAAAGGTTCCCGACCCCTGTTTTAAACAATAAGAAATTGATTTAGTGATTATACGTACATGGTATGTACTAGAATTTCTCATTTCCCAGGAAATTGTTTCTTATTGAGATTCCAGGGAACCAATTGTTTAATTTCAGGTTACAGGTAAATTCCAGATAAAGGGATAGCAAATATAAATATTATGAAATGTAAGTAAGTTATTATATATATATATATATATTTTAAGAGGAAAACATAAATTAGCTAATTTTAACATTTCACTTGATTTCAAAGATATTTCTACTTTAATTGGATAATTATAGCTATATGGTTAATTACAATACATAGTTGGCTTATGCTTTTTGAAATAAGTAAGTATATATATACTAGTAAGAAATCTAAGTAATACCAACCTAAGGCCCTTCTAGGAATGATAAGGAATAACAACTTCTTTTTACCAAAATAGGAGACATCTTAAACTGCTTCAAAAATATAAATAAAGTCCCAATACAAAAATTCAAGTAAAAAAAAAAACCGTCCTCTAGAAGAAAAAAGCGACTATGAAGAAGAAGGTGGGATTGAAAAAAATCGTTTGTAAAGTCTTATCATTTTGAAACATTTTAGTGCTTCATTTAGCATCATTTTTTATTGATGTGAAGGGTGCATAAAGAGCTTAGAACTTTATCTCAATAATTTGTTTACAACTTTTCATTTACGAAATGAATTAATTACATAAAGAAAGCTCAGATTATTATAAAATGAAATGTGAGCTTTCCTGGAAAAAGGGTAGCAATTTATTTGTAGTAAATTAGTATATAAATTGAAAAAGGTTTTCATTTAAGGGTCACTCTGCCTATGTCTTCAAAGGTCAAAAAATTGATAATTATTGTGAAAATTTCATATTCTTTTTTTAAAATTATGATCAATTATTTGAAAACTTTATTTAGTAGTTAAATAACCAATCTTTAAAATTTATTTCCATTAAATTCCTTTAAAATGTATTTTTAGTGACGTAAAGGAAGAAGAAAGAAAGGGAAAAGCAATGAATGTACCATGTATAGCACGCATATTTTTGTCCCTCTTATTTCTTTTATTTGAAATAATCAAACCAGGATTAATTGCAGCGAAACGTTGTACAATCTCATTAGAACAATTTTGATCCTTCATTTTAGACTTGCTTTGTTACTTTATTTCGGAGTCATTTTAAGATCTATACCGCACGGTTTTTGCTAAAATTTCAATTTTAATCGAGAAATCAAGGATTATTGTCTATCCAATAGATCAATCGGATAAATATTACTACTGCATATGGAGCCAATATGATCCCTGAAAGAACGTCCATCTTTGTCATAACCCCAGAGATATATTTAGTGGCAGTTGGTTTTTTCCTGTAATTAAGTTGCTATTATTGAAGTCATTATTTAATTCATCGAAATATACTATAAATACAAACGAAAGAAAATGTCATCAAGAATATGATAGCAGGGCTAACTCATTTTTCAAATATTTCAGGTAAACTTTGTTTCTTGTTGACTTGACATATATTTGGGACACTTTTGAATGGTATATTTTGATCTAAATTAATATGTTGACATAATAAATTAATGACAAATAATTTATTATTGTATTGATTTCGTATGTCGAAAATTCTACCATTTCTCTTCATTTTTTTTTGTTTTTCAAAAATTAAATATTTAATAATCTTAAACAGAAGGCGTCGTCTTTGAAGGGACATTTTTGTTTAATTTAATGTTAGATTATAATTGTTATCGAAAAAAACAAAAAACAACTTATATGCTCTATAAAAATACTTTTACATGTAAACAATTTTCTTCAGCTTGAAATGTTAAAAACATTTCTTTTTTAAACTGGAGGCCTATGTATATATTTTTTTATGTTTTCTTCAAGTAGAAAAAAGTGTATACATCTTTCATATATGTATGTACACTAAAATATCCTAAATTAACCTGTTGATTACAAAAGAAAATTACAAATTTATACTTTCGTGGTATTTGACGTAAAAGCAAAAATAAATTTAAAACCATACAATGAAGAAGCCTTTGTTTCAATAAAAATGTTATTCCTATCTATATATACTTTGCTCTTGAGAAAAGTATATCCAAAACTTGATTTTTGGATAATTTCTTGCTACGTATAAATAGCAAAATTATAGTTGAAAAGTTTCTGGCTTAAAAAGGATGTTTTTAGGATCACTCAACCTATTTAAAATATTATCTTTTTTTCGTCTTAAATTAACTATTTTTAAAGGACTTGAAAGGGTTGATTTTTAATTATGTGAAGTCCAAATTCTGTATGTGACTGGTTTAGGGTTTCAACTTTATGAAGAAAAAAAATTGATGGAAATCTAGCAAAAAATAACTTCATTTATTTACCACTGAGAGACAAAAATACTGTGGTACAATTAATTATATTGGGACTGTATAGAGAACAATACAAATTTACTCAGATTTCCTTTATTTGTTGACTGATAATTAAAAATTAAGATTGAGTAAAAAGTAATATTCTAATTAAATAATTGTTATTTTAGAGAAAAAAACTTAATCTTATATTAGGTATTTCGACAACTCAAATGGCCATAAACTTCAGAACTGTCAGTATATCCCCTATAGAAATGTCCAATAAAAAACTTGATATTGCATTGTTTTTGCACCAATATAGATGTTTTTTGAGTTTTTAAATAATACTAATAATAATTGTTAAATGACATGATAAGGAGATAAATTGACGATAGGATTAAAATCAAAACTCATTTGAATAATATCTTATGATGAGTTTATCATTAAAAATACATACCTTATATAAATATATTAATGGAGTGTTTTTACAGATGTCACGGATTGCAAAATAAATCAAATAGGAGGACATATTGTTTGAAGCATAGTGGCTTAAATGCATAGCTATTAAACAAAAAGGGATTCATTCCCTCCAAAAAATCTGAGGAAACTTTATGTAATGTCTTTCAAAATTAAATAAAAACCAAAGTAAGCTCTGTATTAGGAGAAAGCTTACAAAAAGGGTCCAAGATGGCTGACTTCCAAAATGATGACGTAACCACTTTTTTCTAGCTAAAAATCTGCATGAAATGTATTTATACGAGAAAAACAAGCAACTATTACTAGTTACAAAACAATTTGGGTCATTTCCCAGATGGCGTTGTGAAGATTCTCTGTATTTTTGTGAACAATGGAGAGGCTGAGAATTTGAATTGGAGCACAGAAGGTGAGCGGAAACTTCTCAAAGTTTGATTCGTCTCGAATTTAATTGTAAATACAATAGCTCAATTTATATATTTATAATAATAGTATCACTTAAGTTCTATTTCGCTTTTTCTCTCTCTATTTTTGCCACTCAAAGGGAGATTGAGAGGTTGTGTTTGTAACGTCACGTACATACCCTCCATTTTACTTCTTGAGGGGGGGGGGTAGTGTTGTCCCTAGTCTAAGTAGATATGGAATATGTAAATTGTTTATTTAGCCTTAGCATAAAATTATTTTTGCTTAGCTCATGGCTTATCCCAACCATTTGGCATAACACAGAACGAATGATGTACTTTGAAATAAATTCCTGCAGATATATACATATAATAAATATACCTGTTTTATGTGCAGTAAAAAAAAATACGAATGATGAGAAGACATATTTTTTTATGCAAGCAGAGGATGTCATTTTTTTTTTCAAGTATGATTTAATAGAGTGTAGAATGACATACACAAAAATCCCAAGAAAGTAAGTATTAATTAATCAATTCTAGAATTAAATCGTAAAAAAATAAGACATGAAGAATACTTCTGTTATTAATATTAATCCTCTGTTTCTTAGAGGGAAACAAATCCCGAATTTATACAAGAGACAATAGACTCTGGTTTACTTATGTATTTTCATGTTCTCTCTCAATTTTTTTATAAAAAGAAAAAAAAATCGAAATTAACGAATAGTTTGTTAATTACGTCATCCTCAACTGTTATTATTTTAACCTTAATATTAAGTATAAATTATTCACTGGTTAGAAAGAAAGAAATAATTTAATTTTGCTAATAACACTGGTCAATAGTCAAAAATCCTAAGGGGTAAAAGTATAATAAAAGTTATTTAGTTTTGCACGCTGATTTTAAATCTGTAATTTTTTTTTTTTCGAGAGTCCTAAAGTTTTTGAGAAATCGGACCTTAGTTTTTTAGCTGTTTTGGCCAATTTTCCAACTTCAACTGTAGCCTAAAAGATACTCATTTTGTACATTAAAAAATAGTGATACGCTGGTGTTTTTAATACAAATTCAGTTTTCAGTCTTTGTTTTGACCTAAAGGGGGCTCCTAGGAGCATAGGCTGCGGAAATAGGCTAAATTCTCTGTACTTAAATAACTCCTCATATATTACATAAAATGGATTAATAAGGAATGTATTAAAGAGCCCAGACCCACAGCTTTTAAATGAGATGTCAAGCGCCCGATAAGACACCTTAATTAAGGACAAATCCTCCATCTAAATGTGCAAATTTTCATCCAATTTCGGGCAAAACTCCACTAAAAATCAAATCTGGGCTCAGGTATCTGGTCTTGAACACAACACGAGTAAGTATAAAAAATCTATTGAAAGTCATCCTTAATGACATTTCTATCCTATTATTGACAAAAGTATGATTCATACTGTTCCTAAGGCAAAAATCAATACATTGATGCTGGGGAAAAATAATGCAAAAATCTGAGTGCTTTCATAATATTTTTTATAATACTCGTAATTGGAAATTATATTATTGAACTATTGATTGAAATAATTTTACCTCAAGTAATGTTCTATAGAAATAGGGAAATATTATTCCCATAAAGCTAATAAGTAGTTCCAAAGGTTTTAATGGATATTCTCTTAAGCATTCCCTTATTTATGTCAGTTTGATCTGATTATAAATAAATCAAGTACAAAGCATATGGATAAGTTTATGACATTTTTCGTCCTTCCCTCCTCCATGTTTGTTTATAGAAGAAATTGGTATTCTCTCGTCCGAATAAAAACCATTTTTTTCGTTGTTAACTCCTTTGGAAATTTCTTCAAGAGGTTCCATATCATTTTTATTTTTTATTTTATAATATATTTAGCTCATATTTTACATTTGGTTAATTTATTTTACATTGATGGGTAGTACAATTCAAATGGAGGACGTTGCTTCATTTAATAGCTTATTTATTAAAAGACTCTTAGGAAATTATCACGACTAGCAAAATGAGTGTCACTAGATCTAAAGAGTATTTAACAGACTTCACAGCATGGAGTCCTTATTGACCTAATTCATGTACATAATACTGGAGCTGGACGGAATTTTGAAGGGAATACTCTGTTTCAATTAGTTACAAAAGACTCACAACAATTGAAATCTAGACATTTAAGGATCTGAAGACTATGTCTAGACTGTTCTATATTTTTTACAGGCCACTCAGGCCCAGATTCAAGTAGTGCTAACTCACTTCCTGGCTTAACACTTTTTCAAAAGAGCATTAATGAGAGTGGAAGACGAGGCATCACTCAAAACTAACTTTTGCTGCAGCAAATAATTTCCTCTCTTTCAAGTATATTTTATTCTTATTGAATATTATTAAAATATCAGGGTTTCTGCTCGATAAAAATGGCACTGGGCAACGTGACCGGTATGTCTTCTATTTACCGGACAAATGTTTGGAATTCTGGTCAAAAATTATCTGAATTTTATAAACTTAAAATGATAATGAAATGATAAAGAGGCCAAATAAGAATGGTATTAAGACATGTAAACGTATAGTAAATATAATGTTCCTTTATTGATAATTTTAGCCTACTTTCGAGGCCTTTATGCTGCTGCAGCATCTAATTTAAAGTCAAAGGTGTTTCTCTGCAAGTTCCAATATTCATCAATCTTGTTACTTTGTTCTCTCCGAAGTGACTGAGCTACACTGTTTTGATTCGTTTCTGGAGAGGGAATCCTCTCCCTGTTGGCACACAAGAGACAGGTTACCAAAAGCTATCTTAGCTATTTAAGAATGATATCAAGGCATGTAAATGTACAGCATATTGTTATTTTATTGACCATTTTAGTTCATGTACTTTCTACACCTTTTTGCTGCGATTTGAAATCAAAGGTCAAGAGTGTTTCTCTGCAACTTGCAATGTGAATCCATCTTGTTACTTTTTTTCCCTCCAGGGCGACCGGGCTGCACACTTTTGATTCAGTTCTGCAGAGAGAAATCTCTCTCTGGCTGTCACTCAAGAGATGGGAATACTAAAAGCTATCTTTAACCAGTTTAAACCAGTCGGTTGTAGATTTTTAAGTGCTTTTTTAGGGTGGTTAATACATATATGTATATTAACCTATCACCTCTAATGGGTTAATAGCCTGAAATGACACGTGAAAATTGGTTATTTTAATGCAAATCAATTATTTCCACCGGAAAGACTGAAGGACTTACAAAATACCCAAACATTAGCAGATTTTACTGGTCAAAGTCTGGTAAACTTCGGCTAACGGAAACACTGGTATGTATGTACATACTTTTTTGCTCGTGTTTGCTATTTCAAAACTCCTTTTACCTACGACCATACATACCTTGTACAAGGCTGTATAAGAAAGGAAAGGGATTTTCAGACAAGTTACATGGGTGGGTGGTTGGTATCATATACCTAATATGATTAAATCAACTCAAAAACATTAAGCAAATAAGCATATAATATATATGTATATATTTAAAAGTCTATTGCAACTTCTAGAATAGCTTTCACAAGACTATGTACGTATACATAATATGATAATTATAATTAAACAGTATATGTATGTACATACCTATTCCCATCTAACTATTTGAAGATAAACGAATGTAAAGAAATATTATGGATACATGTACATATTTAAGTAACATGGGAGATTATAATAATGCATACATATGCTTGTGTACAAAAATATTCCAATAAGATCTTTATTGTATCTTGCAATCTTTTTTTTAAAAAAAGAGAGAAGAAATAATAGCAAAAGTAACTGGTTATTGGTCCATTACGTCATTACCACAAACTAATGAAAGAGTTTTCTTTTTCGATGCAACTAGTAGGTACATATATGTTGATCAATATGTACACTATAACGTACAATTCGAGTTCAACGAATCAACGTACAGAACAGTAGTAAGGAGAAAAAGTAGTACATACACAATTCGAAAGCTCCCAAAATTTCCTCCAAAAAGACATGTTTGAAAAAAAAAAGAGCCAAAGATCAAATGAAATTTTCTTTCTAAATGTGGGACGTTTAACTCTAAGGCAAATTTGGTTCACAACTTAGCAAGAGCTAATTTTTGGTTTAAACCAGGGGTGTCAAACATACGGCACACGGGCCGGAAACTGCCCACAAGGAGGTTCAATAATGCCCCCAAGGTAATTTGAAAGTGGAAAAAATATATGAAAGACATGGATTAAACTTTTTAATTAAATGTGATTCATGAATTATCCGCTAGGGGAGCATGTTAGTCCTTCTTTATAAGTCTCATGTTGTAATCTCATGTTAAGTTCAGTACTATAATTTTACTTAGAAGCTCGTGCGATTTTGTGAAACGTTTTGTAAAAGTATTGTTCAATAAATTTTTAGTTAAATTTAACAATGTCCTTGTTCTTCTTTAAATCAAAAGAAAGGGAAGACATGATGATATTTTGGTTATTTATAGTAAGTATACTATAATTTTAATGGTCCGGCCCATGACGTCTACCTAGGGGTCGTATGTGGCCCGCGATGTGAAATGAGTTTGACACCCCTGGTTTAATCAATCAATGTGCAACAATTCACAATTCTAATACTATAGGTAAGAGAAATAGAAAAGTCTACAGCTGACAATAGGATACAGTGTTAATTTTCATGTTATTAATATAATGCTCTAAACGCGATGTGATCTTGATTGTACATATCTCTCAACCTTTTTTCTAAAAAGGAAGACCCAAAAAAGGCACAAAATCGTTTGGAAATGTGTCAATTCTTCCCAAGTGTGAAACATTCAATTTTCCAGAATTGTTCACAACTTTAAAAGATCTAATTTTGGTATCAATCAATTAACGTTAAGTAATTCTCAATCCTAAGAGTAATAGAAAAATCTGCGGCTAATAAAGTGTTAATTTTGATGTTTGTTGGAAAGGGGTAATGTTCTGATAGATTGACATCATACTTTGATTGAACACAAAAGAATTTAATGAAGATAGTGTATCATTTAAGTACATTTTTGCAAGTAATCTAGTATAAATAAGTGCTAGTGTAACGTAATTAATAGAATTCATGAAAGGTTAGCTAGTTTACATATATCTAGGTACAAAGTTCTTGTTCGTATCAGATATATATGTATAACGACAGGTCTATAAAACAGGGAGAAGGATTTCTTATTTGCTACTCAATTTAGGTATTTATAAATTTATTTTTTTCTAATATTATATAGATTGTACGATTAGGAATGAATGTTAATTATTTAATTTTGGTTTACTGCATAACACAATGAACATAATTAATTACATTTATGTATATAAATGAATCAGGTGTTGCAAAACTAAATTGTAAGTTTTATCTATCTTAATATCGACGTATTATAATTGTAATTTTTTTTTTAAAATCGATACAAATGATACCTTTTATTTATAAATATTAATTTATTTTATTTGTTATTTATATTAAACAAAATTACTTTATTTAACACAGGAGTAAAAAACATACATTTTTTTATAAATACTTAAAATGAAGATAATTCAAAATAAAATAAGTTTATTTCAAGTCACATTCAAATTATTATTATTTGAACAAAGCATTAATAAAGGGCAAGAGTATTAGAAGAAGAAGAAACAGCGAACAAAAAACACACCAAAAATATTTTTTGAGCAAATTTTGAGAGGAGGGGGTGGGGGAAACAAACCCTTATTGTGCTATAAAAGAGGGGATTAGTCCTAGAATAACTGTTTTTAGAAACAGAATATAAATATTTTTCAGTTAGTAAAAATTTATATTAGTAACATTTTTCGTTAACTAGAAATGAAAAAAAAAGTATTCAATACAGTAATTTTTTAAGAAATCAAATCCTATATTTGAGCTCATTTGGCCCACTTTCCAGTCTTTGTTTTAACTTAAAGGGAGTCCTTGGGGCATAGTCGGTGATAGTAGGCCCAAAAGTCTAATTTTGTAATCTTTCCGCGTGCTACTACTTTTGTAGTTGTACCATGAGTTATTTAAGTACAAAAGATTTGGCCAACTTTTAGCTAAAAAAGCAGAGTCCGATTTTTCGAAAACCGTAGGACTCTAAAAAAAATAAAAATACAGATTTGAAGTCAATGCGCAAAACTTAATAACTTTTATTATAGATATTATGATATTCGGCTGTTGACTAGTGCAATTAGTTAATAGTTTTTTCGCAACAGTTTAACCCAATATCCCAAAGGGCCTAACATCAACTCAATTTCTACATTAGAGTATATGTGTAGTAGATAAGACAGGTGACAGTCTAGAGGAACTACTCCCAGAGAAAAAAAAATCAAAAGTCTAATTTGAACTCAAAAACTTTATAGAAAACCTCAACTCAAATTACCAGCATTTTTAAAAACTTGAGCTCAAGTAAATATTTTGATATTCATGCCTCTCTTTTTCTTCAATCTTTGTGTTGAATCTCATATATACGGAATATCTCTTAGTTCTTTCAAAGGAGAACTTTTTACACATATTTGATGTGATAAGAAATATTATATAGGTATATAAGAAAATATAAGCGAACTTTAAGTTTATTTATGTTTTTATTTTCTATTATGATGAAAATGATAAAAAAACAAAAAAAACAAAAAAAACAAAAAAGACCTCTGTTATCATTTTCTCCCATTAACTTGAATTCAATATAAGAGTTTATGTTAAATATATTTTAACTGATTTGAGTCAAATATTAATAAATAATATGCACCTTGATTTCTATCTGAATACATTAGGTAATATTATGCAAATGTACATAATTTGCAACAAACATAATGACTTTAAAGCCATAGTCAATAAATTGGGGTGTTAGGTTTTTTTAGAGGGGGGGGAACTAATTTTTTGGCTAATGGTAAAAAGTTTATACGTACTGTTGAAACAAGACCAAATTTCAGCTTTAAAAAAATATTTTTTTTTCCACCCTACACTCGATTGTATTTTCCTATTAAAACTTTTTTATTAAAAGGTTATCTTTTCTTCTATTTAGTAATATTCTTATGGTGATCGATAACACGGGACAACAAATTTGAAATGTTGAAAATCCTAAGGGGTATAAGTATAATAAAAGTTATTCAATTTTACACGCTGATTTCATATCTGTAATTTTTTTTCGAGAGTCCAACGGTTTTTGAGAAATCGAACCCTACTTTTTGAGCTAATTTGGCCCATTTTCCAACTTCATCTTCAATTTAAGCCTAGAAGGAATCTCATTTTCTGTATGAAAAAATGATGATTTGCTCAAAAGGCTCAAAAGTCAACCAAATCGTTCGTACATAAATAACTCCTTGAATATTACATAAAATAGATTAATAAGGAATGTATTCAAGAGCCCATACCCACAGCTTTCAAACAAGATGTCAAGCATTCGATAATAGTCCTTAATTTAGAAGAAATTTGTAATCTAAACTTGTAAATTTTCATCCAATTTCGAGCAAAAATTCGCTAGAAATGAATGAATCACGGTAGAGCTACTAAAGTAGTAGCGCGCAGAAGGATTACGAAATCAGCTGAAATCCTTCTGCGTGCTCCTACTTTAGAACCCCTTAGGATTTTCGACTGTTTATTCACCAAACATAGTTAGATTCCAATAAAATATTATTTATTGGAAATACAAATAGTTAGGTTAAAGAAATATTATGGTTTTTAAGCGAGCGAAATCAATTATAATAACAAAATCCTACAAATTTTGTAAAACTATTTGACTTCATATAGTTATACTCTTGGGATCCTGAACCTATATAAAAACCTTAAAGATATTGCAGCATTTTTAAAATATTTTCCTACTTTTTTTTATTTGGCTTTTGAGTTGAAATGGAATACATTTTATCAATTTTATTGATACTATGAACCCTGAGTCCTTATTGATCAGCAATATCTTTCATTTTCATTCAGAATCAGGATTCCAGGAGTATTTTGTAAATGAAGAGAGTATTTTTTTTTTTTTGGTTTTTGGAATTACTCATTCAAAAAACTTTCTTTTTTTGGTACTCGATTCACCCTTATGTATGCACGTTCAATCTATTTAGTAATGTAATTTACGAGAAATAAATCATTTTTCATCTAAATTTTTCAAGATCACAAAGTTTTAAATAGAATGGATGATGTTAAAAATGAACTGAAAGATCTTAGTATGACATATAAGTTATAGAAATTTGATGAAGAAAAAAGTATTACCTCAATTTCTTTTTTCTTTTTCTTTTTCAAAAGAAATCGATCACAATTACATATTATGAATAATTTGTACATATGATTATTACCTTGAAAAGTTATGACAACTCGCTCTACCTAGGACTTTTTTACAAAAAAACTAATTCATTCAAATAAAATATAAGTTTTGGTTTTTTTTTTTTATTTGGTCATTCCTTGATGGTTTTGCCCATGTGAGTGATTTGTTGTAATCGAATTACATACATATAACTTGGTAAGCTGTAAACTTATCCTCATTACAAAATAAAAAATATCCAAGTGAGAGAGACGTACATAATTGGCTAACTAGGAGTAAATTTTGGGCCTTTTTTCTGTCTATTTTTTGGAGGAAAAGGTAGAGCAGAGGAACAATAATAATGTTATTGTGAATTATAGAAGTTTAAAAAAAAATAAGCTGTGAATGCCTATGATTCTTTATAACTCAAGCACCATCTGGAAATCAATTCAGACTCAGGTTAGAATAAGAAAAGGTAGTACATCGTGGATTTGAGAGAGGATAAATCGAAAATGATGAAGAGAAATGACAAGAGTTAAAATGTTTTGAACTGAGGCACAATTATTGTGTTGGAAATTTAGTTGTTTTGGGTTTTGTTGCATATAATTAATTATAAGGAAATCTTCCGATCTTTCAAACGGATTCAGAGTGTCATTTATTATATATTTGCAACATAACATAACATCGATATACTCATTTTTACTAAAACTATCTACGGATCGATCCGGGCTTAATATAGTCAAATCAGGTAGAGCTTTTAGATTTATCTTCAAACAATTCTTGCGTCTGTACTTTTGTCCAAAATCAAAAGTACGTGATTAATATGAACAGTTAAATCAGGTTCTTGATGTGTCAAGATCCAATTTGATGTACAAAAATGCTTTAAATCAGGTTTAAACTCCATGTCTAATTTTCAGTTAGTCATAGCTCAAAAACTAAGAAAAATCAGGGATTCAACATTTAAAAAGTTAAAATTGAAAAGTAAGCAGAGTTGAAGTCAAATTGCCAGTATATCTCCGGTCATTGATCTCAATTCTGGATGGAGTCTTAAGTCAATAAATGATACAGCCCTATTTTATGTATTTACCTATAATTCTGAGTCAATCATTTAATTATCTAAAATATTTAAATTTCAAAAATATTGTCGAATAACTTGAGCTCATGACAATTTGAGCATGGATAGCTCAGAAGACAATATCAATGTATGTATCTATGTAGAATCAAATTATAATAGACATTTCTATCTTCACAATACTTTACTGTGTTAGCCTAAAGAGATAGAAAATACCATTTTGAGATCATTTGAATTGATCAAAAGTTCTTGAAGAGGTCAAGTACCTTCTTCATCCTGAAAGGAGAAATTGGATTTACTCTACCTTTAAGTAATTTACGAACTTGTAAAAAAAAATTTTTAAATCATCCCTTAATTTAAAATAATTAAACTTTGTGACTTTAATATTTTTATTGTTTAGTCAAAGTTGAATTTCAATTATTTTTTTTGTCTATTTCAAAACTAAGCTAAGAAAAGCCACTATCCATCAATTAATGACTCAATTCCAGTGTTCTGATGATCATAAATAAGTACATGAAGTATAAACTCAGCTTTGGAAGTAACATTAAATTTTGCAGTAAAAAAATTATTTGAAGTAGAAAATTTCTGCATTTTTTTTCCTACTCAATTTATTTATTTAAATTTAAATTAAATTAAGTAGAAATAAGAAACATAAAATTAAAAAATTCTCAAGAACCTGATTCTACATAGAAAAAAACTAGCTGACTGTACATAGATTCATAATTAATTATCAACACGTTAATTACTTCTAATATGAGGTAATAAACTTACAAATTGTTTTAATGTAAAATTTTGTTGACTTATGATATTTTAGAGTTATTCAATATCAAAGAGAATTAATTGAGTTATTTGGCATAGTTATAAAACAAACTTTATGACACTAATATAATAAAAACTGATTATTACATAAATATTTAACTATGTGTATTCATAATGCAGCCAAAATTTTCATTTAAATATATATATATATATATATTTATTAATTAATTTTATATAACATATTGATTTGAGGTCTCTATAAAACATTTGTGAAATGTAGCCAATTTGTACATATATATGAATGTAACTTTTATAAAATTCATCTTTTTTATTAATTATGTTTGAAAACAAAATTAACTAATCCCACAATTTCATTTTATAATGCATTTCAGCTTTCTTTTTCATTGCTTTTTACGATTTTCATTTGCTTTAAATGTTGGCTTTCATATTTTGAAATATGTAGAATCAAGGTGCAGCGTCAGCAATATATGAAAATAAAAAATGAAAAGTCTCTAAGACAAAAACGAAATCTTCAAGAAGGGAAATCAAAAAATTATTTATATCAAATGTTTAAATAAAAACAAGTACCAAACAGCATTCATACCCCTAAAAATGCCTTATTTAACTCATGCTCAATCTCAATTAGTTTTTGGTCTTGAAAATGGTACAAAAAGGCTCTAAAAAGGGCTTTAACCATATGGACAGTTTTGTTTTTGTTTTTTGAACGATGTGAGGGGCTGTGTAGCAAAGAAAAACACATGTTTCTCTCCTTTGTTTAGAGTTTATATGATATTTGAAATTATTTAATTTTAGTTTATTACGTAGAATATGTTTTGTTTTTTTATCTTCATGGGTCATTCTAGAAGAATCTTTTTAGTTACTAGCTACCCTAGTAACTAAAAATGGATTTCAGCCCCTGGATTAATAGATTGATTTTTTTATGCAATATATGTAGTTTTATTTCTGTATACATTTTAAGTTATCTATGTGTCCAGTCAACAAGAAAGAAAGTTTATTTTCAAATATTCAAAAGAAAAAAATCCACTTTTATGTGTATTTTTACTTCATAAATATAACGGTCACATATTTTGGAGTCATTTATAGACCTATTGCCCACGGTTTTTGCTGAAATGTATCTTTATATCGAGAAACAACCAAGGATTGTTGTCTATACAATAGAGCAATCAGATAAATATTACGACTGCACATGGAGTCGAATTGGTCTCTAAAAGAACGTCCATCTTTTTTATATTTAGTTGACGTTGGCTAAAACCATCTGTTCATCTATTTAAGAACTATTAAGAACCATCCACTATCATGCTGCTTATGAATCATAGTAATAGTAACTACATAGTCATAAATACCAGATGTTTTTTATTCTTGATTGTGGCCGGTATTTATTTCCTATAATACAGCTGCAATTATTGGAGTCATTATTTAATTAATCGAAATAATCTATTAATACAAACGAAAGAGAATGTCTTCAGGAACATGAGTGCAGTTCAACTCACTTTTAAAATATTTTAGAATAAATTGGTTTCTTGCTGACTTGACACATATTTGCTAAATTTGGGAGAGGGATGGGCGCACGATACTTTCTTACTCAATATCTAGTTGACACACACCTAGTAAATAAATAAAAATTATAATCAAAAATCCGATTTGATACAAATAAAGTAATTACATATTTGTAATTACTAGGTCAAGTGCTACTAGCCCATTAAAAAGATAAGGGCCCTCAAACTTAAAAAGGAATTGAAGTGAAAAGACTTGCTCCCATTGACACCATGACTCTTTTCACTTGGTCCATCAAAAATAACTTGTCAACTTCTTTCCTTAGTTCAGTATTAAAGTATCAAATTTATTAATAAATCTCATTACAGATACTATTAAAAGTATAAAGAAGTATTGTACATTCTTCTTCTTTTTTTTAAAAAACATATGTATATTTACAAAAAATTATAATCTATGGTAATTTTTGTAGACCTCTATATGTAATTAATTAATAAAATTACTTAATTTTCCATTCCATATTATGCATACTACACTCATATATCATAATCTCAATAATTAATTGTATCTCTTGTACTAATTTATGAGTAGTTAGTGAAAGATCAAAGATTAGAATTTACATATTTTATACTGCTATATAGTATAAAAATCTCATTTTTTAAGACTTTTGGTTAATGAAAAAAAAATCAACTTTTAAATTGGAATTCAAAGAAATAATGATCCGTATATCCGTAATATTGCCCCGCTTTTGGGGTCACTCTTGGTCTAAAAACAATTTTTGAAGGTCATGGTCTCGACCTAAGTCAAGATTAAGACTGTCTTTCCAAAGGTATTCATAATCAAGGTTTTAAGTAAGTGATCGCTAGGCAATAATACATCTATGTTATAGAATATTTAAAAAAGTCTTATGTACCTTAATTTTATCCAAAGATATACAAAGGTATATAGAGTCAAATTTGTACAAGAACAAACTAATTTGCATTAAGACACAATGTTTCTTAAGAAATATGAATGAGTGTAACTTTTTGACGTAATTATTACGTGGAACATTTTCAAAAATTCACAACTAGAAAGGTAGCAATATTTTAATTAGTATATTGTTGTAACTTCTAAGAAAGATTTGTGCAGCATAATATGTTAGACTTGACAATCCCACTGTTGATGAAAAAAAAATATTTAATCAATTTTCTCTAGTAAAAAAAAAAACCAGAGAAAATAACAGACTTTCGTTACTTAATTACATCAAATCAAAAAAACCTTAAAAAAAATATTTGACTAATAACATATTTACACATAAACAAAAAGTTTTATTTTAGAAACATTTATGATTTTATTTTGCATGTAAAGGCTGGCTCAAGTATTCTATCCAAGGTGTAACAAATAATTTTTTTTTTAAAATACTTGACAATCTAAACTCCAATGAGCAAAAAATACCGGGGGATAAAATGAATTTTGATAATGAAACAAAGATTTTTTCCCTCAATGTAGTTTTACAAATTCGTTATTATTGCGTCAACTATCATTAGAATTAGATATAAACGATAGAATAAATGTAACCATCTTTTTTTTTTGCATGTATAACTAATTAATAAAACTTTTGAAGAAATTTTTTGGTTCTAAATATATTCTTTAATAAAATAGTGAATCTGCAAATTAGCCATGAACAGGCTCGATTTTAGATAAAGTACGGTAGAATAAGTAAATACTATTTATAATTTTTATCCAAAAAAAAAAAAAAAAAAAGAAAAGAAATCAATTTGATTCTGCAATTATCTGCAGAGGTCATGATATTTAAAAAAACAACAACACTAGATAAATTACATTATAACATGATGATTGCACTTTTCAAATGAATAAAATCTTTTAATTAGAGGTTGTCTACCTAATAAAAACAAAAAAAGAAGCCTCTTAATCAATATTTTCTTGACTATTCGTTGTTTATTTACAAGAAAGTAAGTAAGAAAGTTGATGGATAATAATAATTGACTTACCATTATTGTAGATGGATAGACAATAACACATTACATATGTATATATGTATATATATATCAATTACAGGTTATATGTATCCACAGGAGTAGATGGTTAGAGAGGCCTTAATTATTTTATTAACCCTATTAGTCATAATGCTTCAATCAAGATTCCATCATTTTCATTTCAAGTACATAATATCTATCAATGTGTTATCCTACGCTTCTCTGATTATATTATATTATGTAACTAATAGACAAGACCATTAAACAGTCCATGTATTTGTACTTATGTAGATTGTTCTGAAAAATAGGTGTAAAAGTAATGAATTGGTTGTCAAAATATTGTCTATCCACGACGTCAGATTCAATTACAGAATAAATATATTTTTATTTATTTTTCAATAAACACATTACCAAGAAAATTATTTAAATAAATTAGTATGTCAAATGGTGGTGATGGGGAGGAGAAGAGCTGTTATCGAATCTAAATCAAGTCTTTGAGTTTGAGTTTGATTCAAGCTGCAAGTTGACAAGCTCGACTTGTGTACAAATTGATTTTTTAGTCTTTGAACGCGAGTCATAGTCGAGTCGGAAGTCACAGATTATGCGTATACCGATAGACATAAAAGTAATGGATGTCAGGGGATCTCTTAACGAACAACTTGTCCTGTGATTGGCTTGAAAGCTAATAAAAATGGGTTGCAGCATAATGATTATGATTAGAGATGTAAAAAACGGCGCATCTTAAAGCGTCAAAGTAGTTCTCAAAATGCATGTTAGTTGAAACCCTACATAATAATAATCTTTCATCATTCACAAATCATCAAGCTGTTTTCCTTTTGCTTTTTTATAATATTATCTATAATAAAAGCTACGATAATATCACACAACCTTTCCTTCAATTTTGGTTGAAAACTTTCTTGATGCTAATACCTCTGAAAAAGTGACTTTATCGAAAAATATTTATAGTTCTATCCTATAAAATGTTTCATTTTTTGACATTTTTAATATGTTTTCTGCCAATTTCTTGAGTTATATAAAAGGTAGAATAATTATAAATATCATTATTAAATCTTCAATCACTGTTTTTAAAATATGCAAATATCTAAAAACCTAAAGCTTTATTTTGTTAATGAATGAATAACCACTATTATCAAACTAATTATAAAGATAATTATATATTCAGAGCAAAAGACTAGTATTTATGTACTCATTTTTCTTAAAACTTAACACAAATAATGAAACTTTAACAAAAATAGCAATAAATTTAAAACTAATAAACTGATTTTGAAATTTGGAAAATTTCCTATTTTTTTAAAGTAATATCTACAACTTTGATTTGAATAATATCTTTCTAAAACATCAATTTGATTTAATTAATTACTATAAGTCTAAGAAGAGATGTCTTGAGTCTGGGGCAAAGCTGTCACAGCTACATTTATAGTGTTATATTGGCAGCAAATAAGCTAGATTTCATTGTTACCCTATCATTTTTCATGTCATCAAGGGGAGGGGCATATTTTTACACGCCGGATGCGCCTTTTTTCACATCTCTAAATTTATGATTCATTACAGTTTCAGAAACAATACATGCCCTATATCCTTTTGACCTAAACATGTTGCCAATAGGCATCATTAGGAATGTAAAAAATATGCAAAATGCCGCGTGCGAGATTTTGTGGAGTTGACACTTTCAACAGTAACAAAGCTGTTATCATTTTTCTTTTATTACTGAGGGGAGAACATCTACCTGATAGTAAAAATCTTGCTTGAAGTAATACATGCATTAAGGTTAATAAAGCAAATAAAATGTAAACAAAAAGGACTCAAGTCCTCATATACTTAATTATTAGTAAAAAATATATAATTTCCTGACATTAATTTCAGTTAATTTTCTGCCTCTCATCTATGATATATGTACATAATGTTATTATTCATTATTGATGTCTTCATTTGTATATGTATATAATGGAGAAGGGAAGCCTGTAGCTCAGTAAAACGTCATGACAGCTCAAGCTGCTTCCCTCTCTTTTACAGAGTGTGAGATACGTGTGTTACTCTATCTTAAAAAATAACCAAAAGCTAAAAAAAAACGTGTTATGAAAAGAAATACGTATGTCTACATGGTTGAATATGTTATTAATTCAACCATGTAGACATAGTAGCTGTAATAAAAATCCAACATTCTAAGGTCGATAAGAACTATGTATATAGCACATTAAACCGATATAATTTTAATAATATGCAATTGAAAAATATATGATGAACAGAATGAATTATGACGTTTGCATGCAAACAAATGCAATTATAATTGGTGGTTTCACACACTGAAGGAGAAAACTTACTGCAAAAGTCTTGCTAAATATAGCATGCATAAAACAGGTTTCCATTCATGGAACATTCCTTCTACATATGTACATGGATAGGTATTTGTTTGAGGTCTTAAGTAACAACAGTATAAGTCATTTTCTGCTATTAGGGTTAGCTCTGGTTCTGAAAAACCTTTTTTAAGCTGTCAGCTTAACTTTTCCTAACTGCTAACTGGTCAACGCTTGATAATTTTGGGGTTGAAATATTAATAATAACAATAAACGTGAATCACTGTGTACTCATATGGAACTTTATTAGCACATTGATCCAATATTACAATTACAACATTAGGAAGTAATAACTTTATTAACACATTGCTCCAACCGTATATATAACATCAAATACTGGGAGTATTGGCATACATAGACACCCAAAGAGTGTTATTTATGTTCAATATACTCCCTTAACTTGTTTTGTTGGCTGTCACTGCAGAAAACTCCACTTCACACAGATAGGATGTTGGATATGGCAACAAGATTGCAAATAACAAAAGAGCGTGGCGAACATGTAGTATGATTTGTGGCTTGTTGCCCGTGAAATCGGATGATTCAATTAAGAATTACCAACCCAAAAATAATGAACAACTACCCCACACAATTAATTATTTTTTATAATTTGCATTTATACTTAATATTTTCTTGTTATCCTACAGACTATAGACGAAGTATTATCGTCCCAGACTTGTTATTGTTCTCTAGGGCCTGTCTCTTTTTCACTGAAGCATAACTAATTATTCTTGTGCAGCCCGGTACTGATTGATTCACAGATCTGGCCGTTGTTATGCCTGATTTGAAAATTACGTTCTGTTCACAATATTATATCTTTTTTATGATCATAGCGTGAAATTCCTCTATTTAAAATGAATAAATTACGTTGATCAAGGGGTATAATGGAATTTATAAATGTACATATATCTTTAAAATATCTTAAATTATAGGTTTACCTACATATTTTGAATATATTAAATAATTGTACAGGGAAATTTTATGAATACAAAATGTTTTATAAAGTTGGCTTGATGATTTTTTTCTTTTTTTTTTTTTTTGCTGGTTCAGCAAAATTTCAAGTAAGCTTTCACTTGATTAAAAGAATTTGATCTTTTTCTACCGCTTGTCCATCAGACATATTTTCCCTAGTATTTTTAAAAAGGAAAAAAACAGATCAAACTCTAAGTTTCTTATACGTTTAATGCTCCATACTAATAATGACTTACATAGCCGACCCTTCAAGAAAAAAAAATACAACTATTTTAATCTATGAAAAATTATTAATTTCTTCACGTTCAATAGCATCACATTGAGTCTGTCAGACAGTTCAGTTGACCATCACTTCTAATTGAAACTCGATCAACTCAAGATGGACTCAATTAAGAGTAAAATGTTTTCTTTGGCTCAAGCCACAGAAGAGGCTTCCTCCCGAACATCCCTATATGAAGAAGAAATTAGAAGAGTAAATGAAATTGCGGATAAGTTCGAAGAACAGGTAAGAATGTTCCATGATCTCCGGGAGGAATTACCTACAAATGTTCTTTTGCTTTTAAGGTTCGTAATATTCAAAAGAAAATGCAAACAATGGAGGGTCAATTCGACTCATGTACAGAGCAATTATTTGAGGCAACAGTCAAGTTAGAAGTGAAGGAAAAGGCACTGAGCAATGCTGAGGGGGATGTTGGGGCACTAAGTCGTCGAGTTCTCTTATTAGAGGAGGAGGTTGAGCGCTCGGAAGAAAGACTGGCAAAAGCTGTCACGGATTTGGCACGTCAGTCCCAAAGAGCTGATGCTGCAGTGAAAAAGAGACAGGCTCTAGAGAACAATAACTCATCAAATGAAGAACAAGGGGATAAATTAGAGAATCAACTCAAGGAAGATAAGTTTACAATGGCCGAGTCAGAGAGGAAGTATGAGGACATTGCAAGAAAATTGGCCACAATGGAAGGTTAGAGCATATCTTTTTCTTCTGTTTTTTTCATTAAAATAACTTGAGCATGAATATGGTTACAATACAATGTATCAACTTACATAGCTTAAAAAATAACTCCATAATCTACTTAAAGCTACAAGGGTAGTTATTTAGTATTCAAAGAACAAAACTATTTCTTTTGAAATGAATTACAAATAAGGACAAGAAAATTTATTGCTATATCATCATCACTGGATAAAAATAAAAATCAAGCAGGTAAACAAGCTACGGTTTGTTTGCATTAAAGAATGACTACGTAATTTTCAAATTAGTTATAAAACTATTTTATACTTTGCAAAATATTGATACATTATGAAAAAACAATCTAACCGAGATAGAGGACGGATTTCACTTCGTCCTCCTCCAATAATGATAATAATTTGCACTTTTTTCATGGTCAAAAGTTAAAACTTTATACTATATGTAAGTAACAGAGGTCACCCACTGGTTTTTTTCATGTGGGTTACCCAGTAATTAGAGAGAGGCATCTAGGATGACCCATAGAGCTGTACAAAAATGATCCCTGTATACATGGCACTTTACTAATGACATTCGTCCCTCATTCCCAAATTTATAAACCTTTCAATTGTTCTTTTTGTAGAGATAATAATAATTAATTAATTTAAACCCTTACCATCTATGTACAAGCATAATCTGATCTCATATAAACCAATCTGTGCTTTCCTGTTGTGGACTTTTTTGTATTCAAGTCTTTTTGTTTTATTTAAGCAGATAGAAAGATTTCATACAATGAAATATAATTGAACGTGGTCCAACATATTGCCTAAAGGACCATTTGCAAAAAAAAAAAAAAAGAAAAAAAATACCTACTCTAATATAAAAATAATATATGTTTATTTTAATTCAATTTAAAATTAGATACAGGTGATGAATCTATACATTATATACATACAATTTAGGTCTTTATTTTATGGATTTATTGGAGCCAATTCCGAATATTTACAGGTTAAATATCTGATAGCCAACTAATCAACTGATTTTTGATTTTTTTTTCAAATTAACCTTTCAGTTTTTGGTAAAAATAACAATAAAAAAAAAGGCCAAACATGGTCACTTTGACCTTTGCAACATTCTTATCATCACTAAGGTAAAGCAAATTAATCAACTGCCAAGATTTCGAGAAATGACATGCTAAAATTTCTCTTCCGAGAATTTTCTGAAAAACTGGCCACATTTGTGTTTTCATTGGTAAAACAATTTTGATTTTTTTTTTTTAAATTTGAAGTTGTTGTTTTTTTGATGTTTTTTAGGGGAATAAAATACAAGTAATAATCAACAGTTGATTCATCTAAAACTGCCTAAGATTGGATTACCCATATACCAGTTGAGCCCGAATACGTATGCATCTTGAATCCGAAAATAAATTTAATCAAAACATGCAGTTCACTAAAGCCTAATGAGTAAATAAGGCAATAAAGGCTGACATCCCCTTAGTTACTTTAGTAGCCAACACGATTCGAACTACATATGTACATACTACTGTTTCATAATGAATAGAGTAGAAAACATTACTCCACTAAAGTACACTCATTAATTTATCTACATAATATATGACAAGGAAATATTACATTGCACTTTGATAAATCAAAGTATGAATAAAATTCATCACAATATTATTTTAAATTGCATTAAAGTATAAGCATATTTTGTGGCAAATATTCTTAGAATTAAATATCATGTTTGAGGGTTTTTTGTTTTTTTGTTTTTTTTACTTTATTACTATCTTTTCAGGCATCAAGAAAATGTTATTTTTAAAATTCCAGATCCCCTACGTCATTTTTGGGCCATTCTATTGGAGTCATTGAGTTGAAAAAAATGAATATCTGAAATGTGCCCTTTTTAAACGTCCTGTACTCTTTCAATTTCAATGGGCCTCATAATATAACTTTATTGTTGCATAGGTTTTAATCTAACAAAAAAATACCGACCCTGACATCAAAAATTTAAGATGTTTATGTTTGATTTTTCGCTACTCAAGGCAAAAATAGCATGAGCGACCTAAAGTTTCGTGGATAGTCTCTTCTTCTTGATGCCTTTTAGCAGAAAGGATAATTGTGCTCATAAAAAAACTCTCCCCCCCCCCTAAATGGACACACAGACCTAATCCATTAAAGTTATTTATTTATAAATAATATTTGAATCGAAAATATATTCTAAGAAATTTTATTTTAAATTTAAAAAAATATTTTTAGTTAAAATATGTTTTATTCGTCGTTTTAAAAAGGTGAACTGGAGAGATCTGAGGATAGATGCACGCTCTGTGAAAAGAAAATTTTAGATTTGGAGGAAGAACTAAGAGTTGTGGGACAGAATCTTCAACAGCTAGAAGTATCTGAAGAAAAGGCTCTTGCACGCGAAGAGAATTATCAAAATCAAATAAAGAATTTAACTGACAATTTGAAAGCAGCAGAGAATCGAGAGGAAAATGCTACAATGAATATTCAAAGAATGAACATTAGAATTGATCAAATTGAGGAAGATCTTTTAAATGAGAAACTTAAGATCAAAAAGATATCTGATGACCTTGACTCGACCTTTGATGACATGCTTCGTATAACTGCATAAGGTGTAAAAAATGTATTTTATTGAGGAATGAATTGACTAAATATATTATACAATGCATGATAGTCAAAGTGACTCTGAATAAAGAATCAGGGTTTTTTTTCTTTGACTTTGCAGATACGACAACTTTAATTGACAAAATGTAATAAATATATATATAAAACATGTTATAAGCAATTTAGTAAATAAATCATCAAATTGCAAATGAATTGCTAAAATTAAAAAAAAAAATATTTGAAGAATGATATAAATATAAGTATGTTGTATACAAGTTGCAACCAAAAAATGGCATGAATCATTTTGAACTAAAAATTTATAGCCCTAGTGATGAATCTAATACAAAAAACAGGAATTCTTTTAAATAGTAGCAGATATATCAAGAGTCTGACTTGTCTAGTGAAAATTACTAATTGATAAATAATATATTGAACATTATTTAATCCAAGGATCTATGGTTCTTTCAACCCTAAATAATAATTAATAAATAAATGAGTGAGTATAATAAATTTGAGTAGTTGGGAGTTCAAATGCCTGGACTCATTATAGAGCGTTTTCAATGACATCACATATATAATAATTTACAGAGAGGGGCATCATGTTTTATATATTTATTAGATTAAATGGACAAATTATCAAAAAATCTTGTGGAATCATCAAGTAGCTTTTAAAATGAACAAGAAAAAGAAAAAAAGAACTCAAGAATTGTATTGATGCGAAAGAAAAACGATGTTTTTTAATCAAATTTAATTGATTATCGATACTGAAAATTCCAATGAAACCGCTTTTACTATTAAGTTTGTTTTGGATCTATTAGTGAGCAAAAAAAAAGGATAATTGAGGGAAAATATCTGATTTATGCAAAAATAATAGCTAATTTATTTCTCATTACTCTGCAAATAGAAATCCACTTAACGTGCTTTAATATTTTTGTCAAGGTCTGAAATATAATAAAAGAAAATATTTTGTTGGATAGACGGTACAAGTCTTTATAGTGATACTCTAAGACACGGGAGTCATTCAACATTTTTCACCTTATTTTTAAAGCAATTAAAAATTGTATTCTTCTAAAATTTAGTTGTTTACGTCTCCTTCAATAGGATCAACTTTCACAGAATATATGATGATGTCACGTGAAAAAGCACTCCTTTTTTATGGAATCTAGAAATTGCAACTTGTAAGACAACATATGTGTACATAGGCTAAAACCTATCAATAATACCTAAATCAAAGCACATAAGCTTATTGCTCTATGCTTTTAAGGGCCCACTCTCTAGTCGACACTTCATTTTTCAAATGTGTATACGTTTCCAATACTGTAAAAAACCGTGGATCCACGTCGGCATACTGCTTCAACAACAATGAAACTTCTTCTTTGGATGATTTTAATTCACTAAGAGAGTCTTGTAGATATTTGTGAATAGTTGTTAGAGCTTTGACGGATTGGGGATCATATATATCACGTAGAATTCGGTAATACATCATTTTAACCTTGGCATGAATGCCCTGACACTTGAGTGTATTAAATTCGACTTCATTTCTTTGATGAGATGTAGCGGACTGGGAGTGTTTTATGAGAGTAGAGAAGGTGGAAATGGCTTGTTTGATATCTTTATTGGATAAATCATAGTTTAAATAAAGTTGAGGAGAGAGCGTTAGAGGTAAATGGGCCCCCCCTTCCTTTAAAAGGTGCTCATGGGAACTCAGAATGGGAAAGGATTTTTGAGATGAATAAAAGCTACGAGTCATGAATGGATCTGGTCTCTTAATAAAATGACTTTTCCCTCCTCCACCAAACAAAAGAAAAAGACTTAAATCCTTGTATGTACTTTCCTCTTTCGAGAAGAAAAGCATTTCTTCAAGAGAATTCAAATACAACTTGGCCTCAAGATACTTTCGTCGTGCCTCTCGTACACGCATCTCTACAGCATTTAACTCATTCAGTTTCTTTAGAGATGCTCCAGATTTGGGACACAATTTGAGTAAAATTTCTGTTGAGGCGTTTTCTAATTCTGAAACAGAGGACAAACGCTGCTTGAGGGGTGCAAAAGGATCATTCATCGATGACATGATGAGGAGTTAATCAATGAGTGTAGGTTTCGCAAAAAGAAGTCTAATCCCTAGAGTTGGATTAATGAGATCTCTTCATAAAATTTAAGTGTAATATTATAATATACATACTTACATTTAATATCAATGCAGTGCAGTGTCCAAGTTTTGAATTTTGACGTATTTAATAATTTATTTATTAGGGAAGAATGGGATCATGGTTACCAAATGAAATATTAAAAATCGGCCTTGGTTGAATTTAAAACGGCCAAAAATATATGAAGAAGGAAGAAGAATTATGAGCTATTAATTTGTTATTTGGTTCATACGAGCCATAGAGATCCATGAATCCTAATCAATTGAGTTTCGTTAACATATACATATTATTTATAAACTAGAACAAGGACAAGTTACTCAATCTTCCTACAGGGGGGATTTTTATTTTTTTTGTATTAAAACCTAAATAGAAAGAACTAATAGATGATTGTACAAGATTACAATGCAGTTCTCAATTATTCATCAGTCTGTTTTAATGTTTTTTGAATTAAAAAATGTAATTTTTAGACCAGTAGGTTCTAAACATATATTCTGTTACAACTCAATTACAAAAAAAAAATATTAAAAAAATGGGATATTGTAGCCGATAAAGTTAGGGGTCATGTTTTTTTTGGTAAAAGTTGTATAATGTAATGTAATTAAAGACTGAATTTATGTATGTTTCTTTTTAAATGTCCTGCAATTAGGTAAGTCTCTGGCCTCTCTTGTTGTGCAGCCCCTGCAGATTATTTTAAAAATCTTCTCGTGGTTAAAATACAAAGGAGTAAGATAGTTTTTGGCCGTAATTATCCATTCATATATTAGGGAAGGTTTTTTCAATGTCAATGTTCTTAGCTGTGAAGTCTGAATTGGCTCATATGATACTATCTTCTTGCAATTAAAGCCTTAGCACTTATGATGCATTTGTGCTCCAAGAAGCACTATTTCTTCCTAGTCCGAATACAATTATTTCCGTGTAGTATTTTGTCTTTTACATTAATTTTAGTCTTACGAAGTACATCAAAATATTGACAACATGGCATTCAACAAAAGCATGAATAGTGGCATTGGAAATTTTGTCTCAATCTTTACATGGTCTTGTGGTGATTGAAATCTAAAATGGAAGTAACATAGAATATCATCTGATATGATTAGGTCTACTTTTGCTTCCAACTCTGCTTCTGCTATTTCCGTTATTCTAAAGGAATTAATTGAATCAGCCAAAGGCAAAGAATGAATTTATTATAAATGTATTTCTGGTTGTTCAATGATTACTTTCTCTTTGTAGGTATGAATTGAAAGTTTTAGTAGGATGGTTTTGTTAGATTATTCACAAACTGATTTGACGAATAACTATTATTATATATTTTATATTACATTCTTTTTAATTAGTCATCGAACTTTTTATCTTCTCAAATCCGTCTTGGAACTTTGACATGGTTGTATTGAGAACAATTCTTTAGCTTCAAGTCAATTAAATTATATTTTCAAGAGGACTAAGGTAGATATCAAAAGCAAACTTGACTTAACTTCTATGTAAGATCAATAAATGTCATTATCAAAAATGGTAAAATTAGAATAGTCACTTGGGAATTATTCTAGATCAACATGTGGGTATCTATTAAACAATAATGTTACAGAATTCTTCTGTCAATAATTATAAATATCTGCAATTAGGTAAGTCAATATCCATTTGGCTTCAATAAAATTATATAACACATTTATGTTAATATGATATTCGAGTTAGGTGAGAGATTATTACACCTATTATGGATTACAATCTAATAATATTTAAATGAAAAATCATCATTTCATGATTTTTGAAATATTTCAAAATGTATTTATTCATTTCTTTCTAAAAGCAATGCATTACGTAAACGAATATATTAACTTTTAATTCATAAATTATATTAATTTGGTCATGGAATATTCATAATAAAAATTGATTTTTGAATATTAAGAGCAACCCATATACATATGTATTTATATGTATAAAAAAACACATTCATCAGTGTGTGAAGACAATAAATTATAATTATAATTGACGTCAACAGTAAGCCCAGTCTTTATAATTCTCTGGACGACAGGCATGAGGGCATTCATTCCTTTCTGTAAATGCTATTGTATTGTTTAAATCCGCAACTGCTCCAACGAAATTTAAAATCCCATTCGGCCGCTGCGTTGGAAAGGGATTGGATCCTTTAAACTTTTGGCAAAAGAAGCTGTCATGAGATAGTCCAAGATCTTGTGTCAGTGGCCTACAGATTATAATTAATTATTATTATCATACAAAAAATTTATATTTTGTTTTCTCATTTTAAATAATTAAAATAAGTACTATTAATTTTACCATAAGTATCTTTGGAGTAGAGTTTGGTCATGTTGCGACTCTGTTCGTGAAGAGAATGCTATTGGATCTTTGAGCATTTTGAACAATCCTTCTTTTATCCTTTCACGTGAGTTCTTATTTTCTAAATTAACACCCCACATTCCGCCCAACATGGGAATACCATGATTCATGTGATCCCTCATAATGTGTAAGGACTATTTGAGGGAAAAAAGCCAAGATATTTTGCTCCAATTCATATATGTAAAAAAAAAAGGATCACCTTTTTTGAGTTAATAAAATCATGTATAGCATTGACCTCGCGAGAAGTGATACGAGAGTCTAAATCTCTTGAGAACAAATAGTCCACATTTGCATCTCCTATAGGAAAGAATCTCCAGAGCATAGGAAACAATTTGTTGGAATATTTTATTTCACAGACATCCAGAAGGGGTTCAGTACAAGCTATTTTACAAAGTGTGTCCTTATTCCTAGGTTATAATACCTGTTATTAGAAATAGTTTGCTAAAAGTAAATTTGAGATGAAGCTACAAAAGTCTTATTATATATAGTCATTCACAGTTTATTTCCTAATATTAATTCAAAAATATGTTCAGAGAGAGAAGGAATTACTTTGATGAAGGATATAGTTGAAAATAAAGTCTCATTGTGAAAGGTACATGATTATGACTCATATGTGGAAGTAAATCTTTGTTATAGAGCTGCTTAACTCCCTCTAAATTTTCTTTGATTCCTCTTAAAAAGTTTCGATTAAAGAGGTCTGATGTGTTGGGATCATCATAGAACGAATAGGAAATGACTTTTTGATGAGGTCCTCTTAAGGCTCCCATTGAGCATGATGATTCTGCTACGTTATCCTTATTAATATGAACGGCTAGTGGTGTAAATAAATGAATGGATTAATATTGTAATTTAGGCATGTGCCTTGCAAACTGAACAATATCTACCTGAAATTTTTTTAAAGCAATCACAATATGAATGCTTCATCTCGACCTCACTTTGAAATTTATATCCAAACATATATACAAGTCCAAGAACAGATATTATAAGTGTGAACACACCAAAGCCAGAAGATGTTTTCCACCATCTTACCTTGTTATTTAGCAGTATGGCCATCAATTGTCTGAAAGAAAAAAAATCATACATATCAACTTAAAGTATGATTACCTAAATATTATTATTATTTGAGTACTTCATATTTTCTTGATTATTTCTAATTATAGTGCTTTCTAATGAAAGATGTCATTGTTATTATTTCTTTTAAAAGATGCCTTATCACTTGGGAAGAGGAGACATATCGACTCTTAAACTTGTCCTTAGGTATTGATTTGAAATTTGAGGTTAAAAAACTTGAGACTTGATTCGGAATCGAGGATCAAAAACATGAAATTATCCTAAATTTGAGTGAATTTGTTACATCTCTGTCATACAAACACAATTGAGCTATAAAAGATGAATTTAAATTATCAAAAACACTGATATCAGAAGTAAACATCCAGGATATTTTGTTTTGTTTTTTTCAAGATTGTTGGATACGGATACGACAGTAATGATGAGAGTAGGTTTAGTTTACATCGGACTTTATTATTCTCCCTCTTGGACTTTATATAGTTACAATATCTATGCAGTACGTAGTTACAAATGGTTACGAGTACATGTATAAAGTCTAATTTTCTTATTAAATAATTGAGAGTGATTTGATTATAGATATGATGATGGTTCTTTATTTCATAACATTTCGATAAATTAATTAATTAATTATTAATCTTTTCTTATAGAGAAAACGAATTAGGAAAACTATCAAAAATGGAAAATCTAGCAAATTAACATTTAAAAATAAGACTCAACATTTTTATTAATTTCAAATTGTATTTAATTTTGATTAATAATAATGTTTTTTACATAGCTGATTTATTAGAAATAAATTTTCCCGCTTTAATAAAGTATTATAAAGAAGATAATATTTAAATACTAATAATCTTTAACTGATTTAACAATAAAATTTAAAGATTTTAAAATACTTTAAATGTTATAACATCTTACCTTCTTAGAGTTACAAGGTAATAATAAATTCATACTCTAATGGGAGCCATTGTGTGTGTATGTTTGTAGGTAAATTCCATTTAAACGAGAGGCTTATTTCATAAAAAAAATTGTATTGTTACTAATAACTTTCTCAAGGACGTTTATTTCAACTTTGGTTAGGAATGAGGCTCAGGGCTCTCTTAAATAGCCGAGCTATGGATCACAATATTTTCATTCAATATATATATATTGAGTTAAAATAAAAAATGTTGGCCGTCTTATATGAAGATATAGTAAATACTAAGCGTACTTTAGAAATATAATTTAAATAAATATTCTTACGTAAGACATAAGTAATTGCGTACAGTTATGTGAAATTTCACTTACCAAATGACTGTTGAGGTTAACAGGTAAAAATCTGAGAGAAATTTTTTTTTGATTGCATTTTTTTTTACATAAAAAGCTTCGTCGACTTTTTTTGTGTGTGAAGAGTCATTGTATAATGAATGATTTGAAGATTTAGCAAGAGGCATAATAAATAATAATTATCTATCAAGTCTAGTAAGTAATAGAGTAGATTGATACCATTCTGGACTTTATTACCTCTATGGACATTTCTAATATTACATAAAAATATTTTGTAATATACATATATATTAATAATATTTGATTTCATAATAGTACGCATTTAATACTTATTTACGAGTAAACTAACCATGGACACTTATATTTTAAAATGAGTCACAGATGATTTTTCAATTAGTAATTTCCATCAAAAAATAAAATAGAGAAATCAAATCTATGCTGTACTATTAAATATCCCATGAAATTTCAATAACTAACTCCATTCTCTCTCTCTCAAACACCTTAAATTCGGCATTTAAAGTGCTTAATCCCATTTTTTAAATTCAATTTGTATAAAATTGATATATATCGTATCCCAGATATTATTTAAGATCCCTTAATTGAATTTATAGATTTTATTCACAGATCTCAATCAATTTAATTCAATTTCAATGTCAATATCATTCATCAATAACGACAAAGTTGTCGTCATTAATATATAAATATATTCCTACATCATATTTTAAGCTTTTGAATGAAGAATAAATAGGAGACGTGCGAGGTTGCGTTGTATATGACGTCATCTACAAATAAATTTACTACAATCTGTAGGTAAAAAAGTAAATAAAGACTCTCAGATAGATTCATTTCCACGTGTGTGACAATCGTATGACATGATGAACGAAAAAGAGGAGTTTGTCGGAGAAAAGACATCCGTAAAGATGGAAAAGTCGGAGAGGGAAGAGGACATTGAAAGACAAGCCATTCGTCTATCCGGAATGAAAAACAAGTTCCGTCGAATTGAGGCGTATAAAAAACTAAAGCGACTTAAAAAAGCGGTGCGATGATTGAATTTATCATTAAAATATTATCTCATATTAAATATTTTTCTTCTTAAAGGACAGAAAGAAACGACAGGATGAGAGAAAGAAGGAGACGGAAGCTCTCGGAGAAGAGGCTCCTCCAAAGCTTGTACCCCGCACGATTGAAAATACCCGCGAATATGACGAAACGACAGTTAAGGATATCCCAATGGAGGAGGGGGAAGAACAAGAAACTCCTTCAAATGATAATGATGAAGAAAATGCTGAAGTTCAATGGGACATACTGAATGATGAGTTCAAGACCTACTTTGATAAGAGCTATGTTCCTAAGGTGATCATCACGTCGGGGGATAATCCTCACAGTCGAACTATAACATTTATGAAGGAACTCTCTCGAATGATTCCCAATTCTGAGCTGTTTTGGCGTAATAGAAGCTCTTTTAAAAAGATAATCGAGGGTGGAGCGGAGAGAGGATTCACAGATGTAGTTGTAATTAATGAAAACAATCGAAAGCCGAATGGTATGGTTGTTTCACATTTCCCTGAAGGCCCCACCGCTCACTTCAAACTCTCCAATGTCAAGGCTACTCGTGAAATGAAGGTACAAATTTTTAAATACTACTTATACTCAGCCGCTAATGGACTTGTTATTTTACAGAAAAACTGGCGAAACATAACTTCACATCGCCCTGAAGTTATTTTAAATAATTTTACAACTCGTCTTGGACATTCTATCGGTCGAATGCTTGCCTCATTATTTCATTATGAGCCAGAGTTTCGTGGTCAAAGATCTGTAACATTTCATAATCAAAGAGACTATATATTTTTTAGACATCATCGCTATGAGTTTAAAAATAGTGAAAAAGTTAAATTAAAAGAATTGGGCCCACGATTTACGCTTAAGCTTCGCTCTCTTCAAAAGGGTACTTTTGACTCAAAATTGGGAGAATATGAATGGATGATTACTGGAAGGAGACATGAAATGGAGACATCAAGGAGACGATTTTTCCTATAATTTTTTTGTTTTTTTTGTAAAGAAACTATTAAAAACGATTGTTACAAATATCTACTCATTTGTATTATTTAACCACATTTTGCTTCGTTGATATGGTTCGTATCAAAGGGGTTCATACATTTATACATAGTTGTGTATCTGAACATGATAAAAAAATAAGTGGATTTGTAGACATAATGTACTTACTCGTCTCAATATCTTAATTGATTGTACAACGTATATATATATATATATATGTAAGAAGATTTTGGATCTTATTTTTGCTATGGCCCATCCAGTACTCTCGCCAATGCTTGGAAGTACGTACAGTTATTTCATAACTTGATTTTTATTGCTTTGGATAGCTCATTCTGGTTTTAACAGCTGTGAAAATTAATACTTTAAAAACGAGTAGAGGTTAGTTGTTAACTAGTAAGTTTGGTAACTAGATAAGAAATTTGGGTAGACATGTATATTTCGACTAAATTGGGTAAGTAAGGGTATTATTATGTGAGCATAAAGGTATTCTAAATAGGATAAAAAAATAGGCTTTTCCAAAGTTAGTTAGCTTAACCATGGTAACGATATGACTGTCCATTTGTGTTAATGATCCGAAACAATGTAACATAGTAATAATACTCAACAAAAAGGAGTATTATTTGAAAATGGGCTAATTAATAATTTATTCAGCTGAACTCCGAACTATATAATCAATATTATCCTCAGAGATATTAATGAACGCCTGAAAGCAATGAACAAACATATGATTATTGAATTCCAACTCCGTTATAACAAACATATGCTACTTACATTTTCATTTTTTAAAAAGTAATGAACATCACCCGTAGTTAAACAGAGCCAAAGACCATGAACAAAGGATTCCCGATCATCTATTCGCTTTTTCATAAAGTCATAGGAGTAGATATTTTCCATTTGAACGAGGGTATTGATCTTAAATTGTCATAAATATGTTGCAATTACACTATTAATGTATATTAGAAAATTACTATACCTGAGACACTTGATCCGCCTCATCAAGTTGACTGTCAATACGTGCTTCAAATTCATGTTTTGTATTTTTCATAAATATAAGTGAATTCTTTCCCATTTTTTTCATTTCGCAAAACCTTCAGAGATTCAAAAACTCTATAAATCATCATTCGAAATAAGGCTCGATCATCGTTTTTAATTAATTACCTTTTTAATGAGTCCATGCCATGTCTTTGAAGCCATGCTTTGAGAGGTGACTGCGTCACATCATTTTCGCTCCAACCCTTTGAATTACTACATGAATGTACTGCTATCATCGCCTTACAATCAGAATGACCACACACAACCTTGAAAACGAAGTGAATCAGGAATATAGAATCAAATACGTTATTATTATAATACAACAACAATACTCACAACATTTTTTATGGAGTTAAGAACACATCCCAATTCTAAACCAGCTGGCTCAGGAGCTGGAGTTCGTGAGTTATCAACACAACTGGCATTGGGTACGATATTACCTGCATTACGAACTATACAAAGAAACATTCATGATCCTTGGATTAAAAAAAAATCAAATCTTCACCTGTAAACACATCTCCAACATTTGAGTTCATTACGACATTTGGGTGAATCCTAGCATCCATGCACGTAAATAATACTGTGGAAGGTGTAGATCCGGATTCCTTAATCTAATTGAAGTGTTGTGTAACAAATACATTGTATAATAATATAAGTGTGATACTACCTTGGATAACTTCGTAAAGACATCCTCCTTATATGCATTCCTATAGCGAATTATCCCTCTAAATACTTTTTCCATTTTTTAAATCCTCTCCACAAACAAATTGCTGCTGTTATTAGAGTCATGTGATGCAGCACTAATAAAATAATATTGGGTCCATATTTATACCTGCTCCAGAACTTGGAATCCTCAATCATATACACGATTTTTAATTCAAGTACTATTATTTAATAAGGATTAAATTGACTTAAAAACATGAGCTTCAATGTAAGAATGTTCACATATGTTCATTTTCATTCTAATAAAATGCTCAAGATCTAAATAGGTTTTCTCAAGAACTGTCTATTTATACGAGAACACATGTACGCATAATTACGAACTTCTTTTATTTTTTCAAAGAATAGGTTGTGTGAATTTTAAAATTATATTTCTTGCGTATATTTTATTCCTGTCTTCAATTTGTTGGATGACTATTTTTTCTACTTTTAAGATTTATTTATTAATTAATTATTATTATCTAACATAAAACATTCGTTATAATTAAATGAATTGTTTTTATATGCACCACTTGGTGTATGCCCCTCTTAACTTTAATAAGTTTAGTGGGAATTGAATTAGATCAGTGCTTCTCAAATAGTGGGGCGCGCCCCCCTGGTGGGGCGCAGTGCTATGCCTGGGGGGGGGGCGTGTGACCCTGGGGAACATGCTTTTTTTTTGACAGGTGCTTCTATTTTAACACAGGCACAGTTTTAATAGTGTAATAGCAGCCGATCACAAAACGCAGACCAATTGACCAAGATTACAATGTTATGCAGAGGTGTATTCATAACAATTTTATAGGCAAATGATAGGAGTATTATTTATAGTCGCCGCGAAGAGTGGGGGGGCGCGAATTGTTTTCTTCTTGCTAGGGGGGGCATACCAGAAAATAATTGAGAAGCACTGAATTAGATAGAATTAGCGGTCTTTGGATATGGAGGCATCATTAACTTAAAGGAAACATTTTTTTTTTTTTGATAATTGACTAATTTGTATAAATTTCTTGTAAGTTTTAGAAAAAGTGGGAGTCTCTGGCCTCTCTTGTTGTGCAGCCCCTGCAGATTATTTTAAAAATCTTCTCGTGGTTAAAATACAAAGGAGTAAGATAGTTTTTGGCTGCAATTATCCATAAATCACATATTAGGGAAGGTTTTTCAATGTCAATGTTCTTAGCTGTGAAGTTTGAATTGGCTCATATGATACTATCTTCTTGCAATTAAAGCCTTAGCACTTATAATGCATTTGTGCTCCAAGAAGCACTATTTCTTCCAAGTCTGAATACAATTATTTCCTTGTAGTATTTTGTCTTTTACATTAATTTTAGTCTTACGAAGTACATCAAAATATTGACAACATGGCATTCAACAAAAGCATGAATAGTGGCATTGGAAATTTTGTCTCAATCTTCACATGGTCTTGTGGTGATTGAAATCTAAAATGGAAGTAACATAGAATATCATCTGATATGATTAGGTCTACTTTTGCTTCTAACTCTGCTTCTGCAATTTCAGTTATTCTAAAGGAATTAATTGAATCAGCCAAAGGCAAAGAATGAATTTATTATAAATGTATTTCTGGTTGTTCAATGATTACTTTCTCTTTGTAGGTATGAATTGAAAGTTTTAGTAGGATGGTTTTTGTTAGATTATTCACAAACTGATTTGACGAATAACTATTATTATATATTTTATATTACATTCTTTTTAATTAGTCATCGAACTTTTTATCTTCTCAAATCCGTCTTGGACCTTTGACATGGTTGTATTGAGAACAATTCTTTAGCTTCAAGTCAATTAAATTATATTTTCAAGAGGACTAAGGTAGATATCAAAAGCAAACTTGACTTAACTTCTATGTAAGATCAATAAATGTCATTATCAAAAATGGTAAAATTAGAATAGTCACTTGGGAATTATTCTAGATCAACATGTGGGTATCTATTAAACAATAATGTTACAGAATTCTTCTGTAACTTTATTGTTTAATTTAAAAAAAATGAAGATTTTTCATTGGGACCATAACTGTATATTACATATTATGAAGAACACTGTTCCATTGTTTGATATAGAAAGTTTGAGTCAGTCCCTATTCTTTCACCCCATCGAGTTTTGGAAGATTAAAATTTTTTATTCGTTGTTTTGTATTTAGATTTTTAAAAAAGGACTAAAACGGAGCTTGTTTTAAAGTATATGTTTTCCCCAGAATAATGCTGTTGATAGTTACAAACTTCCGAAAGAATCAATATAAAAGCTGAAAATATTATACTAAATTTTAAGCATTTTTAGTTTGTTTTGACTCCTTCTCAGACGAAAGCTATGGTTTATTTCTCTGACTGAGATCGAGTTCTATCTTCTACAGTTCGCCCATGATTTACTCGGTCTCTTCGGTTAGTTATCTTTTGAATTTACTTCTTTATTTGAACCTTTTTCAGATTCCAGTGTAAATCCATAACTTTAAGGAGCCTTGACGCCGATAAGGTGGTTAAAATATGCAAACCTAGATTCATATTAAGCATTCATTTTTAATAGCGTAAGTCTATGTATCAATATAGATTACTTTTCATATCATAGTACAATATTTCTTAACTTCAATTGAGGGTCGACGAAAGTTAAGAAGTTGAATATGTTATATTATATTATTATTTAGCAATTCTACTGTATATAAACCACAATAGCATGTGTGAAGGGTCCTGTATTTTTGAAATTTGATACCCATGCACATATGCAATATTAATATATATTCGGACAAATTCAACTTTGTTTCTATATTTAGTCATTCATAACTTGAAGATCAGTACTGAATTAGCCGTTATGGACTTTGGAAATGTGTTTCACCCTGAGATGCAACCCTTGGTTCCTCAACTCTATAAAGCAACTTGGAAGGAGATGTACGTCATTTTTATGGACAAGTCTGTTAATTACAAATGCAAAGTTGGAACAGCTCTTCTGAATCTTTACCCATATGTATCAACGTACATGGAACAGAAATTCAAATTAACCCATTATGGTGACTATTTAAAAGGTAGTAATGTTGAAACAACGAGTGTTAATGAAGATAAAGCAATCGCAGTGGTCATTATGATTGTGTTTTCTTATGCCTACTCCCAGAAAGATCTGCGTAGAACAAACTTAATGGAGAGATACAAATCTGTAATGATGGCTCTAAAAAGGAATGTCTTAACGAAAGTTGAATTTGATGGAGAAATGGCGAAAATTGACTTTCCTGTGGATAAGACAATGGGTAGTTTGACTGCTGCAGTTGGAAAGGTCCTTGTGGGTACATCTGTTGATGCTAGTTTGTTTATCAAACATGCAGAGCTCCCTAATTATGATGATATTCTGAATGGAACTCCGCCTTGTCCCGTTTCTAGAGCCGTCAGGATTAATTTAGCTGAGATGTTTAAGGACTTTCAACAGAAATCCCTCAAACATGGCTTACAAATCATTAATAAATTGGAAAAGTATGTAAATGGTATGGATTACAAATACAAGAGTGAATATCAAGCACTAAAGAAGTATTCCTGTACTTATAACGATGCAGATTATGCAGGGTTGGTGGAAAATTTGAGTCCGACACAACGGATTAGTGCGTATCCTAGGATTATACTAACTGGCTATTGGTATGTTTCGGATTCTATCGATGAACAGTCTTCATATGTAAGAAATAGGATTGAAAAGCATATTAATTTGTGTCATGATAAACAGATCTGTAAATTATTGGGTGGAGAACTAAAACGTTCATGTTAATTTTTATTCCTGAAGTATGTATATATTCTTTGTCTAATTATCCATGAGTCATGAATAGGAAATATTGTCTCCAATATGTTAAACTGTGTATTTGTTAAGAAATAAATATCGGGAAAATAATTGGCAGTTGTTACGTTATTCAATATGTGCAATTGTTGTACCTTTTTGGTTGTGTTACAAATGTTTCTAATGATATGTATGTATGTATTGTTTAGTATTAGAGTTTCCTCATTTCCCAGGAAGTTAACTCGATGGAATCCTGTTTTTTAAATTTGGGATACTGGTAGTAAACAATAAATACAGTATAATTGCATATGATTTACATTCCTATTCATATTCATAATGTTATATTGACATTAAATAAGCAGAGTTCCATGGTTACCATATCATTTTTCACGTTATCAAGGAAAGGGACTTATTTTCTTCTCGTTCCTCCACAAGTTCTCCAAAATGGCAATTAAACATTTGAATAGCAGCTTGTAGCTCAGTAAAACGTCATGACAGCTCAAGCTGCTTCCCCCCTCGACAATCATTAAATTGTCAGGGTTGCCAGGTTGATTTTCTCTTTCTTTTTTTATTACAAGCCCGAATTGCATATGATTTACATTCCTAAATATATTGTACCAATATACGAATCAATCGTTAATACTTGTATAATATTAAACAATTCAAAAAAGGGCGCGTAATCCTTGATTTAATATTATATATCAAAATCATAAAAAATAATAATGTCCTTTTTGCGTTCATAGGACGTGAAGTAATCTGCTTATAATAAGAAGATAGGACTGAAGGAAGGAAGCTTACAGGGAGTATTTTTGATTATTCCAAAAAGACCCCCATCACACTTTTTATTGTTTCAAGAATACTGCTTTGAGTGTTACTGCAGGATAAGTAGGAATGTAAATCATATGCAATTCGGGCGTGTTATAAAAAAAAAAAGAGAAAATCAACTTGGCAACCCTGACAATTCAATGAATGTCGAGGGGGGAAGCAGCTTGAGCTGTCATGACGTTTTACTGAGCTACAAGCTGCTATTTTCCTTTATATATGTATACAAATGAAAACATCAAACCACAAACATTACAATACGTTACTCCAGATTCATTATTATATTCACAAATATCATTAACTCCATTCTCCTCAATGAATGATATCCATTTTTTAATTTTTCCTTTGTTCCTCACCATGATATAATCTTTGCAGACTGTTCTTTACTTGTAAAATATTATGTTGAGGTAAAGTTGATGTTACCTTCTTAAGGGAAAAAAAAAATGATAACAGCTTCGGAAAACAAAAAGACCTGTTTGAAGAGCCAACTCCACTTTTTTATCACACGCCCGAATTGCATATGATTTACATTGCTAAATATATTTATCAATATATAGTATATCTACATAATATTGAAAAGTTGGCAAGAGGAAAAATACAGAAGGGCAGCTACCAGTTGTTGTTTCAGATTTTTTATTTCCCTATATTCGGACAAAATTCAATTTGTTTCTATATTCATCATTTCCTACACGTCAAATTTTGTGTGTGCACTTGCAACCTCGACTCTTAAGGGAAAGAAAAAATCTGAAAAAATTAACTGGTAGCTGCCCTTCTGTATTTTTCCTCTTGCCAACTTTTTAATATAACTCCTGATTTATTAGAAAATTACTTTGCACAGATTCAGAGATACAAAACCAAGTTGACTCGATTAAATGTGAGGTCAACTCGTTATTTTTATAAAAAATCGATTATTTGAGTCACCCCATATTGATTTATAATTTTTCGAGTCGAAACAACACCACTTTAAATTCTATTAAACTATGTATGTATCTTTATATGGTTTTATACACCCACAAGGCCGACTATTTTGATCACAAATATTTATTAAAAGATTATTTACCTTTAATTATTTATTACCTTTTTAACAGCTTTCACAAAATATTAATGCGTTTTTATACAATATTTTACACTATGCTCTACTATGCATCTCTTTATGCTTGATGCTTGTGTATGTAACTAATATATAATCATGTGCATATGTATAAATATACATACACAAGGGATCACTTCTTGCTAAATGCAAACAAATCACTATAAAATCCTCATAAAATATTTTCTCAAAAACATATAAGTACATAAATAAGTACTTGTGTGTATTACCTAATGTAAAGTTCATTGTAATAAAAATAGGCAGTAATATGCACATATAATGTATGTATATGCACATTTTAAAGGGAAAATAATGATGTTATCTTCTTTTACGTGGAGGGTACTACAAAGTATATTCGGCCTTTGTAATATCCTCATTTCACATATTATGGTTTACTCAACAATTTTTTTTTTAGAATATTACGATTGTGCTTTAGTCAAAGATATTTTTTTGCCCAAAAGTTAACATGAGGTTCCAAAGGTGTAGATACTTTGAAAGTAGATTTATCATTTTCATTCTTTAAATACATACCTTGGGCCTATCAAGAAAAAAAAAAACAAATAGGAGTATGTCTTTTTTTAATATATATATGTAGCCAAACCTGGTCTAACGCTCATCTGCTCTGAGCGGGTCACTGCACTAAGCGGTCATATCCAATTCCCATATATGGAATTTGTAAAATAAATGTTCTGTATTAAGCATGCCCCTTCAATCCCCGGCCAGCGGTCATCCAAAAGGATGCATGCCAATACAGATGCACCTGCTTCAACGGTCACCTTTGTACAATACAAAACTTCAGAGGCTGTGCGCTTGAAATAGAAGAATTAATTATTCCACCACATAATTAGGAATGTAAATCATATGCAATTCGGGCGTGTGATAAAAAAGTGGAGTTGTCTCTTCGAACAGTACTTTTTGTTTTTCAAAGCTGTTATCATTTTTCCTTTATTACAGAGAGGAGAACATCTACCTGATATTAAAGATGTCGCATGAAAGAATACATGCATTAAGTTTCATAAACCAAATAAAATGTAAACAAAAAGGGCTCAAGTCCTCGTATAATAATTATTATTAATTAAAAATATATAATTTCCTGACATTAATTTCAGTTAATTTTCTTCCTCTCATCTATGTTATTATTTATTGTTGTATATATAATGGAGAATAGCAGTTTGTAGCTCAGTAAAACGTCATGACAGCTCAAGTTGCTTCACTCTCAACATTCATCAATTAGTCAGAGTTACATGGTTGATTTTCTCTTTCTTTTTTTATTACAAGCCCGATTTGCATATTATTTAGATTCCTACACATAATAAGTTCTAATCCTGGACACTCGGAGATGGTACTTAGATGAGTACTTAATATTCATATTCCAATCGTGTTTAATTCAATTTAAACAAAGCTAGTGATGCATTATTAAAATTTAAACAGCTATTAATTGATGGAAGAAGTATGTTATTAGTATGCTAAATTAGAAAAGCAGAGGTTGTCTGAACAAACGGAAATTTCAGATTTTTTTAATTAATGTTATAGAAAGTTATATTCATTTTGTTATATAAAGGTATAATGATCCATATTATAATTAGAGTTAATTTTATTCTAATTTTGGTTATATTGTATCCAAAAGTTTTAACTACATGTATATTATTTGATACAGTTAATTTTGCAGTTCATGCATTCTTTGATACCCAATTTTCCAGATCATAGCTTAAAAAAACATACCTCACAACTAGCGCTTAATACAGGTTTGATTATATATACATACAACTAAGTCAGCGTTACATTTGCATTCTTCAACAAAGTACCTTCCATTCCATTAATAAAATACGATTCTATTTAATCCTTCTGAGACACTGCAAATTACACTTTAAAGTTTACAAAAAATTATCCATTACAATTAAAGTCAAATGTATACATATTTATTATTAAGGATGTTAAAGGCCAAATATGAGGCAAATATTGTTTCATGGATATTCAGTGAAGGCTATAAGATACTACGATTTGTGACCAAAAAATTATATCTCTTTACTGAGAGGTCTACGAGTTCAAAAAAAACTTAGGAACCATTCCTGGGTACGCTATCCAGCCCAGAATTTTGAATATAAACTTCCAAGTTTTTATGTACATATTTTGTTATGGGAATATTACAAAGTATTATTTCAAGTATATATGTATGTGTCAAGTCAACAAAAAATCAAAAATGAGTGTGAACTGCACTCATATTCTTGAAGACATTCTCTTTCGTTTGTATTAATAGTATATTTATATTAATTAAATAATGACTCCAACAATTGCAACTTTATTATAGGAGTAAAAAAATACCGGCCACAGTCAAAAATTAAAAATATCTGGTATTTCTGACTATGTAGTTACTATTACTATGATTCATGGTGAGCATGATAGCAGATGTAGTTGGTTCTTAATAGTTCTTAAACAGATGAACAGATGGTTTTAGCCAACTGCAACTAAATAAATATCTGAGGCTGAGCTCAATTAAAAGTGCCATTTTAGCAAAAACCCTGCAATATAGGTCTTAAAATGACTCCGAAATATTTGGCCGTTATATTTATGAAGTAAAAATACACTTAAAAGTGGATTTTCTCCTTTTCAATATTAAAAACAAACTTGCTTTCTTGTTGACTTAACTTACATATATATATATATAAAATACAAACACATTATGTCTGGTCCATTAATACTTGGCAGAGGTTTTACAGTTTACATATATATATATAGCTAAACTTTCCTTCTTATTGATTTGGCTAGCTATTTTACTCACTCTTATAAATATTTTATTTATTATATAGAATAGTGGCCATAAGCAAAAAATAATGATGCGAAAAATATATTTATTTCCATTACACATCGTCACTAATGTGAAAGTTAATGTACTTTGTGTCTACACTAAAATAAAGGAAATAATTGTAGAAATCAACTGCTCAGTATAAAAGATATACATATATATATCCAAGAGTTATTGATGTTGTGAGGATCTACAAATTTGATTTGTTCTTGATGAAGAGAATTCCTTTCATTTTGTTTATATGCATGTCAATTATAGGTAGAAAACATCATTCATATGTGACTTCTAAATTATATTCCATTGTGGTTAATTCAACATATTTCTTCTATTATTTTTAGTTGCAAAAGAGACTCTAAAGGTTCAACTCCTCAATTGAATCTCCATAAAAGAAAGAAGATAAAACAGAAGAAAAAAAGTCACTTTTATGTAATGAGAAAAAGACAAGTTCCCCAGGCCTCGCTTTTACTTCTTAAAACCGTGACCTAAATTGCACATTTTCAAGCCTGAATATTTCCATGTATAAAATCAAAAATAATAATAATTCTGAACCAAGTGCATTGTAAAACCGTAAAAACAAAAACAAATAATGAATAATCAACTTACGGATAAACTTCGTAGTAAAGGTCGATATCTTATATCAATAATATCAAGTTGAAAGTGTGACACTCTTTATATCTGTGGTTCTTAACCTGGGTTTTAGGAAACCCCAGGGATTGGGTGCACACCACTCGTATGATTGTTGAAATCACACTCAGCTTGTCTTTGGAAAAAAAACCACATTTTATTTTTCCAACTACGAAGGATTCAAAAAATACATTTATGGAACTTGTTGGGGTCAGTACCTTCAAAAAGGTCAAGAACCACTGCCTTATATTCATATTTGATTATGTTTTTAAATATTTGGTTGAGTGATGTGATTCTCTTAATCTTTCAAAATCGTGTCTTTATCCCTTTAAAAACTTGCTATTGTCTTATTTTCAAATCATGAACACTCGTGGTATCAATTACTCAAAGTCTTTATCTGGAATAATGTGATCCTGGCCATAACACTAATATGTATTGACTCAATTGAAGCGTACTGTCAATATCCGTAAGAAAGGCGAGGGACAATATTTATATAAAAAAGGCCTGCACGCATCTCTTAATATCATAAACCAAATATATAATGTAAATATTTCAATTGCTTCACCACTAAGGACAAAAATAAAATGTTCTTGAATTTTCTATTTATTTGATTTAAAAATATAAATCACAGATAGATAAAAGAATGCTGCAAAATACACACTTACCATAAATGTAATTCAATTTAAGAAATGGAAAAAACTTTTATTAATTCGATCGCGTTATTCTGCAATGTACATATATATATATGTATATAAGGCTATATATGCGAATTAAAAATATTTTCATACATGCATGACAAAATGAGCCCTTTTAACAAACAAATATACAAATCTATATCTGTAACCCCACTATAGAGGGTTACATTTGTACACTTTGTATAAATTATTTGGTTATTTTCCTTTTGTAAATCTTTCAAATGACTCAATAACTCATGTATAGACAATAATAAATAGTCACGTACTGCAAAATAAAGGAAGATCTAATTCTTTCAATTGAGTGACCGACTTCAATTTTGTATCAAGTATATTAATGATGCCTTAGGCATCAAATTTCTCGAATTTATATAAATGAAATTAAAAACAAAAAAGATAGATTCTAAAAAACTTTTCTCAATTTTTTTTTATTTTAAATTCCAGGATCATATTTTGCTCCCACTACATATATATATATATATATATATATGAACAGCAGTCTCCAATTTAATAAAAAAATAACCGATTAATAATTGAGATTTAATTACATAATGATTCTTTTGACATTGATGATGATGATGACAATAGCATTTATAAAGAACAATAGTATTTGGAACATTAATTTATTGAAATCGAATTAGTTCTTGTTGAGCTGTAAATTCTTTTTAAATGAAGAATAGTCAAACAGCTGCTCATGGTTGTGTCAGTTGTTAATATAATATTAATTGAGAATTAGTTTAATTTCCATTACTTTGATGAAAATGAGGAAAATAAAATCCTTCATGACGCCATCTAGAACCTATTTTACTTGTTCATTTGGACACATGGCAATCTTCATTGCATTTCTCTGCTTTTTCCTTTTTTTAAAGAAAGCAAAAGGACTTAAAACTATGTTATAAAACATTAAAAACTATTAAACAATTACATTTAAAAGTAGAAATATTCACAATTTAGCATTTAGTTAACCATTCATTTACCTATTTTTTTTGAAAACTAATTTTTTTAATTTTAGGATTTAAATGGAGAAAAATATTATTGTCTATTGGAGACAGCAATGAGAACAGTAACTCAGTAGCTTTGATAAAAAAATAAATTATAAATCCTTCCAACTCTTCATAGACATTGAAGATCCTAGAACTTTTTTTTTCCTGTTGCTCTTTGAAACTGAACTACTCTAATTTCATTAAAAAAAAAAAAAAATATTGACTAATATAATATTTCAATGGGTGAAGTATGGGCTCAGTGAAAAAAAAAAGAAAGAAGAATTATAATTAAAATACTCTTAAATATGATGTCAATAATTAATTATTTGTTTATATTTTTGTGATGAATATTACAAATTTTCAAGCATTTCATAATGACAAATGAGTAAACTCGAGGGTTTGCAGTTTAACCAAATAAAAAAATGTAATGAAAGTAATGTTTATAAGTTGAAATCAAATGATATGAATATATAATTGAAATTTCAACTAATTTTATTACTTTTGAAACTCTAACGGCCAAAAGATTTCCATTCTCTTATTTTTTTTTAAAAGGAAAGAAAAAAAGTCCAAATATGTGCTCAAAAAGTAGGGTCCGATTTCTCCCTTCTTTTTGAGCACATATTTGGACTAATTTGGCCCATTTTCCAACTTCAACTTCAATTTAAGCCTAGAAGGATACTCATTTTGTGTACTAAAAAATAATGATTGCTTGTGTATTTACTGAAAATTTCATTTTCAGTCTTTGTTTTGACCTATAGGGATTCTTGGGGGTGTAGTCGGAGAGAGTAGGCCTAAAAGTTGGCTTGAATATTACATGAAATGGGTTAAAAAGGAATGAAAATGTATGAAAATCAAAAAAAAAAAAAACTTCAATTGTAAAGGAAGACTTAAGCTACACATTATCAAATTTGACTTGTTTCAAATCATTTTTTCTTTCTTGTCAATACCTTTCTATAAATATCTCTAACAGAATTAATTAATAATGTTTATATGAGAAAAAAAAACCCCCGTTTTTTTCGTCAAAGAATTTGACCATTTTTTTGCAACTTGAACTAAACACGCATAAATTGTAGTGTTTGTTGCTATTTATTTTCATAATCCAATCTGTCAAATTATATTTTTAAGATAAGTCAATATGTAATAATTTTACACACAACTAAAAAAGTCGTAAAAAAAAAACAACAACAAAAAAACAATTAGAAAACTATGTCTAAATTGCCATACACATTTGTATGAATTTCTTTGATTACCTCACTACCAAAAAAATGTATGGAAGACCATTTTTGTAAACTGAATAAAAAATTTATGAAAGCCACATGCAAAACAATTAGGAAAATGTATTTTTAGTATCAGAGTTAATTTTTAATACATATCTGCAATGTGTCAAGAATGACCTTCAGCAATAGTTTTTTTTTTTTTTTTTTTTTTTTTTTTGGGGGGGGGGAGGAGGGAGTGCTTTCTTTTTTTACTATATGCAGTAAATATTCTTATATATCGATACATTGATATTAGATTGTTTCCCCTCAATGCTGTTTCAATGAACGTAATGATTTTTTAGCATTTCATATGTATATTGCACGAAATAATAACAATATCTAAGAGGGAATGGAACATATTTCTGCACAATCCTCTTAAAAAACTAGGTCAAATTCGTCAGTTCAAAAAAAAAAAAATCAGTGTTGTTATAAATTAAAGGATCCTTTTGATTTTGCTCTTATGATTCATTTACTGCCTAAGAAGTACTTTTGTGATAGTGCTTCTTATCATTTATATTTTTAAACATCAAAAAGAGCAAGACTTAAATCAGAATACCAAACACTTTAGCCACTAACAGATCCTTGAGAATGCTTAAGTAGCTTATATAAGGCCCTTCAACAGAAAAATCAATTTGTGTCTCAGAAGTAATTCTCCAAATTAGACTCCAAGCTCAGAAAAAGTTCCAATTTGATAAATATCAAAGGCAAATAAAGTCTCAATAACCAAATAAAAGCTCCATTGAGAGTAGATTCACATCTCTGATCCCCTACCAGAAATTGGGAAAATAAAACCTACCTGTGACTTTCAATACGTCTATAAAACTACATGTGAGTTTTTAAAAAAGTCTTTGAGATTTGTATTAATTTTCTTGATGTTTTGATGAGTATTAATTTTATTTTGGGGTACTGCATATGAATGTATCTATTCACTTTTTATGTCTGTTTTATGTGCTACTCTAATTGAATTAATGAGTCAGATATGTTTTTTTATTTTATTAAAGCAAGTAATGGATTAGTTGCAAACGTTATATTTACCAAAACTTACTCACAAAGTTAATAGTTTTTATATCTATTTTTTGTCTTCTTAAAAAGTCGTGATGGACTTGCGATGAACCTACATAAAAAAATGACTTTAAGCCAATGCTTAAGGTGTAAAATTATATCAAACATATATATTGAGAGAGAGATTTAAGGTATTAAGTCAGCTGAGATAATTTAATTACTAAATTAATACATTCTATAATTGGTTAGAAGTACAAAGTACCAGAGTTATTGCTTTTGGTTTATTAGTAACAAATGGTTGCTACCACCAGGAACTTGATGACTTGTTTTGGAAAACACTGCTGTATAATTACCAGTTTTCCGTCATAAAAAAATATGTGATCAATTGGTTTAAATATATGTCGAGTTTTTTCGGTGGATACTTGAAGAAGGAGGTGAATTAAAGCCGCATATAAGTACCAAAAAGTCAATCAAGTGCACTCATTTACTGAACTTAATGTAACTACCCACGTCTTGACATTACTTATTCGAATTAGCTAAACAAAATCATGGATTAAGTGATCAAATTCATATTTATAAGACAAATAATTAATAAAATTCAAATTTCTGACCCATCACTCATTATATTTTACGTTAGTTCAAAATTGATGATAATAATTTATTAAAAACTTAGAAGAATGATGGCAAAACTATACCATGCGTGACAGGCAGTGAAATTCTGTGTGACACACTGGTGAAAAGCTGATAGTAAATTCATAAACCCTTTATTCAGCTTCATTTATATATGAAGCTAGAGACGAAAATAAATTTGACACGCGACGAGATAAATACAAGAAATGGAAAGTGTCATCACTGACTTAGACCCTTCACTTCAAATAAAGTCTTTATATTTAGAAAATACCAATAAAAACCATCTCTGTCCTCTCTAACTATGTAATACACAGTACCTTCTACATTTGACGTCATTGGCGTATCATTGTTTAACATTCACAGAAAGAAAGACGGAAAAGCCTTTAAGAAAAGAGAAATAATAGCTTGTTTATAAGCTGGTCACCCCTATAATTTTCTCAAAATCATTTAAAAAGTGAAATTCAATATGTTTTTATAAGTATATGCATGTAATGTTGATATAATATGCCTTTCTGAGACTTACGTAAGCTACAAACAAAAGTAATAAGATAAAGGGCCTTATATACATACTTGCATATGTCATCATCAAACATCTGTAATCATCGATTGAGGAATGTAACACAACTGTGAAGGAGCATTTGTTATTTAAAGTAAATGTTTATTTATTTTATTTGAATGTAGGGTTCTATAAGTTGTACATATAGACTAATAAAGACTAATTCAATAGAAAAGTGTGTAAAAAATGCAGAAATAACATGCAATAAAAATTCCTTTGTGCATTATTATATCTTTAATATTTAGAACCTATTGTAGGCTAAGAACAAATGATTATTCCATTTCAAAGAGAAATTAAATGGGTTATTCGAATGGAAGATATTCGATGTTTGTTAAAGTTAATTTCTAAATAATATATAAATGTGTACATGTATAACGTGAAAATAATTGGAATCTATGCAAGCGTTAATTTTTCATGTCACATGTTAAATGGCAACCCCTAAATTGCTTTGATTTTTATTAATTACCTTTAAAGATATAAAATAAATGTGACATCTGTTAAGACTGCAAAACAACTTTTTGCTGGAAGATGTCGCTTCTAAGATTGATCAAATTATATTTTTCTTCCCATTGCAGCATTCAACTTGTTTTAATTAAGTTAACAAGGTTAAAGACTCCATTTTAGTTATACAGAGCCTCAATGTATTCTCAGCCCCCCCCCCCCCCCACCTAGGGGTCAAAATAGTAACTATGCGACCTGATCGTCGATTCACCACTTTATTTTGTTACTTTGATACTTCCTTCCTACTTCAAAAATTCCAATGTTCTTGATAGGCTCGGCAGATAGGGTGTATATCAGTATTACATTTTATTGTATCATTTCAAGGCGTGATTTTTACGCTCACCGGGATTCCAGCAACTTTCACATCTCTATTTATGTACATATATATGTAGAAATTTTAAAATAATTTTCAAAACAGAAATAACTGCACTGTATTTTTTGATCTGCCGCTGACTTATCCACTCTTGAGTGTCCTGAATGTCGAACTAGGTGTTCAAACTCAAACTATTTCATGCTAAGTACCTATGCATCAAACACATCCACACTACTAAGGAAATAATAGTTTAAAGCGTAGGAAAGGGTGCAATGTACTTGGAACACTACCAGTTTGGAGAGAAGGTAGTGAGAACTTTGAGCGTTCATCTTCTAAACTCAAATGATTTCTTGTCATGTGAATGTGACGTAATAGGTCTTATGTCATTTTTCCTTTTTTTTTTCCTAAAGGAAAGTTTTTAGAGAGACAATCAAAATACTAATGCGTTCAACTATAAATGAGAGAATAATCCAATTTTTGGAATGTAACTAGCCAAAGATATGTTGTTATTTTGACTACTTTTCCCCTCTTCTCTTATTTGAAGAAAGGTTGGAAGATTCGATGAAGAGATCATGGAGTGAGTGAGTGTTCTTTATTAAAAAGAGAAGAAAAAGCTCAGAAAAACATGGATTTGTATAGCAAAAAAGCTATAAAAACACGTAGATCCTTAACTCAATATACATATATGTATGTACATCAACATTATGCATTCTAAAAAGTCGTCGGCATGACTCATATAAACTTTTTATGATCAAATATATATTTATTAAAAGAAGAGGAAGGAAGGAAGAAATGACTTGTATGACTATGCAGAGGGGCTCTTATTCCATCTCCATTTCTGTTCATTTCTTTCCCTCAATGTATATATATGTAGTTTGTCTAGGAAAATAAATGTATTAATATGTTCTTTTGTGTATAACAAAGGTATCATGTTGGAAAGGGAAGGAGGATCAAGGTACGCTAAGGAAATCTTCCAAATATCATCTTCGATCGTCCCGGGGACCTCTTCAGGGAGCGTAACGCCTGCCCAACAAGAATTATGAAGAAGATACCCACCTCACTATATATATATATATATACTATAAACTCCTACATAAAAAAGCTTTTTCTTGTATGTATTCTCTCTATTCCCTTTCTCTCTTCCACAGCCTCAAAAAGAAAAAAAGGAGACATAATTTGGAATACAGCGCACACTCTTTACCGCATTTTCATAAAATATAACTCGAGGAATATAAAGTAGTTGTGTTGAACTTTTCAGTAGAAAAAATTTAATTCCTTATATACAAAGAGCAGAACTGAAAAAAAAAAAAAAAAAAAAAAAAGAAGGAAAGAACCATACAAAAAAAACCGAAAAAAAAATTAAACAAAAAAACCATCATCAAAGGATTTAGCCGCATCATTTCATCATCAGCAGCAAGTGATATAATGTTTTAAAAGTCAACCAGTAAAAAAATGGCAAAAGAGGTATGTCATTGCATTTTTTCTGGAGATTTCTTTTCTTTTTTTTTGTTTCCTTAGATAATCATTTGCAAATGTTTTTTTTTTGTAAATAATTTTTTTAAAAAAAAAGAGATTCTATTGGATTGTATCTTCATATTTTTCACAATACGTGCTACAATTAAATAACAATTTCACTATAGGGTATTTCTTGTATGAAAGAAACAAAAGAGTCTTAACATGCAAGTATATCTTTCAATACTTTTTTTTTTTTTTTTGTTGGAGTATATAGTATATATATATATATATATATATATTTATATATATAAGGCCCCATTGACCATATCAAATCTTTTTTTTCCATATAATATGGGACTCAACAGGTTATTTGTTTGTGTATAGTTTTGTGTTTATTTTGGAGGCAAAACATATGGAGCAAAAAAAAAAAAAAAGCAAAAAAAAACTCTCCAGAAAATGAAAGGAGAAATAAAAGTCATTTATGTAATACGTAATTTCATTGTATTTTAGTACCTAATAAATACCTTTGTAAGCCCATGTGCTTTGAAGTCAGGCAACATATAAAATTGATTAAATGATCAATTCACTTCAATTCCTTTTCATATTTGGTGCGTCATTTCACAAATTTAAAAAAAATTATAATAAATAGGAATTCATATTCGTATTGTTTTAGAGTCTTTATGAATTTAAAGAGGCTAATGCTTCGTTGACATACTTTGCTCAATTATCAGTCTTATTGGTTATTTAAATTTAGTTCATAGTCGTGAAAGTTAATTCCTCGTCCGTAAAAGATGCTTACACAGAGTACAGTCAAACTTTTTAATGGAGTCTAGAACAATTTCATTTTCTATTTATTTGAGCTTTCAAAATATTCCCGGTTTTGATATTTGTATTTATTATTTTTGACAAAAGAGTGTGAGGAATGCATTTATTTTATTTCATAAATCAAACTACGCACTTGATTTGACCCTCTCACTCTGAAAAGAAGGATGCTAATGGCTTTCATATGAGTATTTTTTGTAAAAATTCCCTTGTACATACTATTATTAATTTTAAATTGTGCCCCTTCCGACCACAATGTGCTACCTATTTGAGGGTCCTTTCCAAATATTGATAAATTAATAATCTATTAATAAAATATATATATGAAATGGAAAAAACAAAGTACATAGGTAGTTAAATCATAGATTCTTTTTTTTTAAAGGAAAAATAATCAAATTTACATTATTAAAAGTACCTACAAAATATTCATATTTAACTTTTGGTAAAAAAAAATATCAGTAATTCGAAAATTGATATCTACATAAAATATATGTGTATAGATATGTAATTATTAATTTGTTCTACTTATATTTGTTTATTCTTAGAAAAATCATCAATGAGAAAGATTAATGCAGCATAAGTAATTTTTTTATTATTTTTTTTTTTGCAACATTTTCACAACATTCTACAACTTTATTAATTAATGCTTTAAAACATATTTATTACTATTATTGTTAAGGTCATAAAAAAATATCAGAGTAATTTATATTCTCTGTAGGAGTTTTAAAGGAAGAATCATAATTTTTTTGGGGTAGTTATAGCATGAAGTGTTTTCATAAAACAGCTCCATAGAGGACCCATTGTATGTATCTCAGGCTCTAGGTAAATTAATAGTGTATGTAGTTAGTATTCGATTTATTATGAATATACAAAAGTCTTTATCTACATTCAAAATATTATGAAATATGACATACATATATTGATGAAACGTTGCTGAATTTTGAATAACTATTTTCTGGGTCAGAGTTCATATATGTATTACTATTACCTTACGACAATGAATTCCCATTTTAGAAGCCATATAAAAAACCATGCAAATTCATTTATGAATTGGACTTGTAAGCATTTGTTTATTTCTTTATTTATTTACTATGGTCCAATGCCTCAGTGGCAAGAGCTGAAACCATTTTACATCATAAAAGATCGACTGTTGTACATCTCCACATTCATTACTTCCTCACTAGACGTCACTGTAACTGAGTTGACTCTCCAAATACTCTCAGGCACTCCTGTAGACAAGTGTATCTGCACCATTTTGGGATTATAAATTGCTACTCTTAAGTAGGTTTGACAATACGAGTGTTGTTTACCTTCCTGGTTTGCTATAATAATAAACTGCACCATCTTGCGGCTATACATATATGTTTTGTTAGTTTGCTCTATTGAATTAGGTATGTAGATAATTCTAAATAGCGAGGGTAAGATACAATTGATAAAATTAATGGCCTATCAAATATTTTTATATAAATTCATTAAATTTTAACTTTAATATTCCCGATACCTATTTGATAATGTTTTTTCTTAAAGTTTAAGAAAAAGGAAGATAGTTACATGTAGTTATTATGTCAATGGATTCGATTTTTTTGTTTTATTAAAGTCATTTTGGATCCTGCATTACGTAGAAATAAAAACAGGATGTGTTTAGTTCCTTATAAAGTTTGTTAGACTATTATGCATACAAGACATTAGATGGATTGCTACATTTATCTTTGAGGAAAATGATACATGAATGATGGAGGGAAATGGATGGATGTACAAATGATTCAAGAACATTTCAAATATAAACTTCTTTGACTCTATTGTCTCTGTATAAGTCAAAGGAAAGAGTTGGGATAATTGTACGGGCTACTGCACAATCTGAATTAGTCTCTTTTAAAAAAAAAAAAAAAAAATGACTGAATAAAAAGCTAATTAAAAGCGATGAAACGTCTTAAATGTAAATGAAAATTTTGAGACAGATGGTATTAGACACAAACTTTGAATTCAAGAATGAAATATGAGCTCTCTCTCTCTCTCTTTTTCTCCCCAAAGAAGAGTTCTTTAACGTTACAATTAATTCTATGTCAATTGTCGTAAAAGCTAATTCTGTGTACTTATAATTTGTCAAAAATCATTTGTTAACCATTTGTTCATTTGAGTATATATATATATATATATATATATATGAATTAACTAACAGATATGGATATATCTGTATGTAGGTACTAAAAATGTAGAAATCAGAATCTTCGAAATTTGAATGGTCTTCTCAATTTTATTTGTGATATGAAAAACAAAAACAAAAAAACTATCAATTTGCAAAGTGCATTTTTAATTGTTCTAAATATTTTTGTTGATTAATTTTAAACATAAATCGGAAGATTTATTCAGAAAAGTGCTGACTTGTTTCAATGCATTATTTCTTCTCGATATTTTTCCATACTTTTCTTCAATTTGTTCAATAATTTCTTGTAATACTTTGATAGTTTTATTTCTCTGAAGAATCTTATGAATTTGTTACAGCATAAAAAGGAAATTTGCAACATGTATTTGCAACAAAACAATATTTTCTTCCTTGAATTTAGCATAAATAAGAGTTATTAAATTAAAAATTAGATTCTTAGCTGCTCAAGATATCTGAATTTGAGTTACTCGATTGCTACCGTATGTTATCCTTTCATCCTAATCGATAAATACATATATACTAATTAATTTTTTTTTTTTGTTAATTGTTGATTTGTTGACCTTTGCTCCTGAGTAGAGTTCTGAACTCAAATTAAATATGATTGAACAGTGAAATGTAATACTCAAAAGTTGGCTATTTTTTTTTGAATACCAATTGATCAATAGTTATGCATAGATGTATAGATGTAAAATAACTATATAAGTTATTTAAAATACTTTTTTTTTTGTTAACAAAATGTAGCTAAATAATTATAACTTGCTGAACATAGTTGAGCAAAATCATAAATTTAATAAGTTAAAGGAATTAAAACGGTCGTTTCGACTATTTATAAATGTGAACATAGGTACAACAATGACTAGATAAATAGGGAAATAAATTCACTTCCCTTGGTCCTTGACTTTTCCTTAAATGCTTTTTCAGTAAAATTGAAGAAAAAGTATGCAAAACATTATGAGTCTTACCTACATATCCTCAGTGAAGACAAAATTGATGAGATCAAAATGCCTTATAACTACTGTCAAATTAATAAGGATAAGAAATTTACAGAGAGTTTCTTATCATTTAACTCTATTTTGTCTTACTCTCGAAGATTAACTATGCCTATCTAAAAGGATAAAAAAGAGGAAGGAATAAGTTTTACATATTTTTTAAATCATAAAGCAGGAATGAGAGAAACAATAGCTAAAAGTCTACAGATAAAAAACACATTATTAGTGGAACTTTTGCTTATGAACCATGACAATTAAGATAAAAAAATATTTTCTGAAATGATTTTTCCTTCATTAAACTTTCAAATAGTAAATATATATTTTGACCAAAATATCAAGCTTAGATACTTGAGGTTAAAAATTACCATCTATGGTCGTTTTATTATGATAAAAAATCCGACCCTTCATGTGTTAATGCGACCATAGTTTAATAAATAGCTATGCATAATTTAAATATATTCACAAAACTTATTTTTTTTTTTACATATATCCATTGCATTGCAAATCCGCATTTGACATTTCTTATTCCCCCATCTTTCTCTTTTTTTTATATATATACCTACAAAAAAAAAGGCTTTCCCTAATGAGAACTATTGTAGCCATGCTCTCGAATATGTTAATAAATTATAAATAAATTCCCATCAAGTATTTTCAACATTAAAAATCTATCTACATACAATGTTTGCCTTCTTTTTTCCCCCCTGTTTCTCCCCCCTCCCCCCAAAAAAGGCGTTTAATCTAAATAAAAAATTAATCGACCTTAAAAAAGTACGTTTAAATATGTGTACATATATGCAGAAAGATATATATGAATAAAAAACCTTCATAAAAGTCTTTTTTATACGTCTATATATGAATGCACACTCTTCAAAGCTAAATTGCTCTCTCTCTATATATATATAAATGTACACATAGGAATATTCTTTCTACAACGTAATTACATAGTAAATTATGTACTTATAACATATAAAGACCCATAAGAGTCATAAAATATATATTTTATATCACTACTTCTTGATGATTTGAAAGTTTTCAAATTTTCTGTGTATATACGTACATATATTTGTGTTGATGAAACATTGAAGCTAAAAACCTCTCTACAATTTTTTTGAAGAATTCTTTGAGAGCAGAAATTTTAAAAAGATTTCTCCCTCATTTGTATATGAGACAAAAAGAAACTTTATGTAGATCATAATTTAAAAAAAATTAGTGATGACGAAATGTCACTCTACAATGTGATTATTAATAGAAAAAACCAATTTTCTATAGTAAAAAAAATATTTTTTAATATATTTTGGATTTTGCTCCATTCGTATTAACTTATCAATACTGTTAAATAGGTTTAATGATGTTACAGGATGAACAATTATAAAATAAATTAGAAATTCCTCTGTCTCTCCCCCCCCCCTCCTGCCTGCACACACACACACACAAAAAAATAAAAGCTCCCTACAGATTCATCCTAAAGGTTGACTGAGTGATGAGAACAAAAAACCATTTCTGTGAGTATTTCTGCTCTTTTTTTATTGATATTAATCTTTTTATGGCCTTTTTGTAAAACTAACAAAAGAAGATAGTTAAAAGACTTTTCTACCTTTAATCTTCAACTAATGTTCTTTAATTTTTATCATTCAATTTATTCATTTAATCTATTTAAGGATCATTAGGATTTTTATTTATCATGAAAATGTTTGAGTAAATAATTTTTTTTTTTTTTTTGGTTTTCTTTTCATTTAGAGCAAAATTTCAGAGTAGACAGTGTATCAAATTAGTAAGTTGAGATGAACTGAATTTTATGATTAAATAGTCACACTTTTACAAGTCAAAGGCAATTTTTTTCTATTTTAATCAAATGACATTGAATTTGAGTCAAATTTAACTTCTAAAGTAGCAAATCTAGAAAATACCATAGCATAATAATATATTTAATTTTTTACTCTCTAATCATTAAGATATATTTACTATTTTAAATCAGCAGCTCCATGTGGCTATGTAGACATTGGAAAAATAATTTTAAATTTAACTTTCAAATGTAATCAAAGAAATTGATTAAAAAAATTGTTAAAATTATCAAAAAAGCAGAATTTGACCCTTCAAATACCAGTGGGTCAATCGCACCCATTTTTGAAGAATAAAATATTTGTGACTCTTGTTTTTTCCTATGGATTTAAACAAGTCAAGATTTCTTGACTTTTATTGTTCTTTGAAGCATTTAACTTTGAATTATAGAATTTAAACAACATTGTTTTGATTATTCTATTATACAATTCACCCACTTAATCAGATAGAATAATACGTTACATGAAAGAAAATACTTTTGTGAGAAATATTGACCAAATTTATCACATTAAAGTAGAAAAGTATTTATAGGTCCATTGAACCCATATGATGTTAAGTGTGTTGTAAATATTGTAGTATTTTAAGGGTTAATCGATCTTTTTAACATCTTGGTGGATTTTTTTTGATTTTTTGCTGACATGTCATATAAAGACTCTCCTTAAAAATAGTCAAGTGCTTTCTTTTTTCATTCCTTTTTTGAAGTTTGATATATTAGTGCTGATATATTAGATATATTTCGTGGTCTTTGATGAAGTAAAAAGGAATGGAAGTGTATTAAAACTCCATTTTTAAATCTTTTCTTCCTTTTTGTTTATAATTTTTTTTATGTTTGTTTCCTCTCATATACTTATTCATTCATTCATTCATCCATCCATTACAACTTTATAGTCCCCTTTGAAATGAAAAAAAAAAGAAGAAAGAATTTTCTTACAAAGTTCCTATAAGAAAGTCATATTATATGTATATATAAGTAATTTCTATTACTTTATTTGTTGTAACAGTATTATTTGTTACGCTCCAAGAGTAGTTAAATGTATAAAATAAATAATACATTATCAATTTTTTTCTTCGTATCTATTCATTAATTATATAATTACGTATAACAACCATCAATTACATCCATCTGTTAGAATAATATATATATATATATATATATATTGATGATAACGTTCGCTAATAGAATAAATGTACCCTACAAAATAAGAAAAGTAGAACTTCTTTTTTGAAATACTCAGCTGTATTTGCACTTTTTGCAAATAGTTAATTAACCTAATTAATTGATCAGTTTCAAGATAAAAAATATGTAAATAGTACTGCCTTGACAGAAAACTATACCTGGTGTTCCTTTTTACAACCATCATATCTCATAATTTATTCAGTAATTTTCTCCATTTTGATATTTAAAGATGAAGTAACTGAAATCAGAAATAAATTCATGATGATCCTTAATTAATTTGAATTATTCAGACTAAGACGAGTAGATTCGACTCAAGTATATATTAGCTAACTTCATTTTCCATTAGATAAGATATAAATTGAGTATTTTCCCCCCCATATTGAACTTCATTTTGTCTAACTCTGGAGGATTAATTATAAAACTATTTTGCTAAAATAAAGGAGCAGAGGGAAGTAGAAGAAGATGATTAACTTATCATTAGATAATAAAACATAATGAAAGCAAACAATATCTGAAAGAATGAGGGTAAAAATAACATACTATAAAGGGGTGAGTAGTGCCTTAGTTTAAGAACAGGGGTAATGAAGATAAAGAAGTACTATTTCAAGGAGTTCTACCTTGAACATTTTGACCAATTTCCGATCTTAGACACTTTAGTGTTCAAATGGACATCTACCTCTGTTCAAGTATATATATGATGAAAAATCTCTAGTGTTAAGGGTAGAAGCTATAAAGCCCACAAAAAACTAACGGAAAGCCCACAAATAACTTAAATGGAACAAAAAAAATAATTCGTTGAAAGTTTAAAATACTTTTTTAATTATTTGTACATAATAAAATATTTATGAGAAAAGTACATGTTTTGTATTTAGTGCCTGAACTGAAAATAACTTTTTTTTTTTTTTGCCTTTATATAAAGTCATAATTTCTTATATATTTTTTTTACTTTCTTATCGTTGGCTTTTAGAAATGAAGGAGCTTCAGATTCTTTTTATAGCATGACTTCTTATCAAAGTTCTTAAAAACGAGTTTTTTTTTGTGTGTAATTTTCCCAGGACAATTTATAATATAAGAATGTCAATTTAAACTTCTCAATTTTTTTATATTCTTTTTCGCATATTTAGATATATGGTACCTTAAGCACATTCCATTTATTTATTTGTTATCAATTATCAATCCCACAACTATTGATTGAGTCCTACATAACTTATTTATAATATCCATTAAAGTTCTTGTGCTAGCCTCTTTGGGACTTATCACAATGACTCTCTTTTAAATTCGGTCAAATTGAAGTTGAAGTGAAGAAATAGGCCAAATTAGCTCAAAAGTAGGATCCAACATCTCGAAAACCGTTGGACTATCAAAAAAAATAATTATAGGTTTGAAATCAGCGTGTAAAACTAAATAACTTTTATTATACTTGTACCCCTTAGGATTTTTGAAAGTTCAAATTTGTTGACCTGTGTTGCTAATCAATAAAATGCCTTCTTAAATGAACTTAGAACCCTTTATTTAAAATAATCTTTTGATATGTATGAACTTGTGTTGATTTTCTTCCACTCTCTTTCAACGCAAATGTGTTGACAACTGACTTTGCTCTCTTCCTACATATTTATCAAATTATTTATGTTGAAAAAAATATGTAAAAAAGATTTTACATGCCGGCATATCTGCTACTTGTATGTGTATATTACTTGTAGTTTTGCTATAATGAAAAAAAGACTTCCTCATTTAAACAATATTATTTGAATAAGAAAATTATAATTACATATTATATTTCTATATATTCAATACAGATTACAAATAATGTTGGCGATAATATTTTTATTCTTTCCTAAGAGGTCGATTCTTCTTCTTCAACAGTCTAACAAAAAATGAACATACTTATAAAAAAAGCAAGAGTACCCAGCCTTTTTCCCTTTTATAATCACAAAACAGTTATTTTTTCTCTACAAGGGTCGAATACTAATCATGCAATATCTATTTATGTGTTCAAGAATACTATTCTTCTAAAATGTATTTATGAATGGCCTTTTGATGAACTTTCATTGGTTTGACGGCTTCGATGTTATATTAATAACATTTTTGAAAACTAAAGACTTTTACTTTATCATAACTTTCATTTACTTCCTTTCTAATAAAAAAGTCAATCTTTAGAACACTAAAGCAACATTTTTCAGTTAAAATTTTCATCTTTATGTTAATTGGAATTTAAAGGAAATATGAAATATCCATTACATCTTCCTCGAGTACAAAAATGTTGTTGCATGATCCAATTATTGTGATCTAGGTATATGAACTGCTCTTTTTATCTTTCAAAGAGGTTTTGGTCCATAGTAATTTTAAATATCAAGCTAGACATAAACAATAGGTGTGTGTGTGTGGCACACGAATTTTCTTTGGTTCACACATGACAAAGGTAATTTATTTCTTCTGTTTTAGTTACGGATTTAAATATCGAAGGGTTAATGGGCTGATATTAACAATACTTTTATTGCTCCAAGATAGGGATTTTCAAAGTGTAGGAGGGTGATCTACATGGTCAACCTTCAAATAATAAATGTATAATTAACGGGCTTTATGGTTGCAATTATTATTTTGGGATCTGTATCCCTCCTCCAAAGGACACTCACGCCTCCCTCTTTGAAAACAGCTAGTGTAAGACCCCCCTTTGAAAGCCATTCTGTATCCATTTTAACACATTTTATTTCGAAAAAAAGTGATGGAATATTCTGTAAGATTTAATTCAAGTTTTAACAAATAAAAAAGCAAATAAGTGGAAAAAAGACACAAGAACTGTTGTTGATGTAGAAATACCAGCGTGAAGATCCCTACAAAACCCTGTTTCTTAATAATCGTCATTAACATTTATATTGAGCGTAGTGAAAGGACTCTTCTCAATTCATATTAATGAACCAGTAAAAGTTCCAGACATTTTTATCTTCATAATGATAACATAATATGTACATACATGAAAGAATGAGAAGATTCACTCATCATTAAATACGCCAAAAATTAATGAATAACATGTCTGGTTTGTCTTTATTGAATGATAAAGACTCAGAAAATGTTCTTTTGTCATGTTTCATTCATGGAGTCAAAAAACAACAATAATCCCTTCATTTAAATAAAAATACTAAATTGAGTCTTATTTAATCAATTTTTTGTTGTTGTTCAACTTATTACGTATCTACTCTGTCTCCTAATTAAGCAAACGGAAATAACTGTAAAAATACAGAAGTTAGGGGAAAGCTCTCAAACTTATGCTCAAACTTACATCCATATTAAATATAAAATGTAAATAACCATTTTCATAATTATTTGTTCAGTATTCAAAAGTGAATAATTAGTAGTTTTTGCTAATAGCACATTTTAAATGTAGATTTAGTTTTGTAAAGTAAATAACCAAAATAACGGAGGGAAAAAGAAGATTCATAATTTTTGACTGAATGTCTTTATTGAAATCCATCAAACAAAAATGAGTTTAACAAGGCAGCATTTGATTGTAATTTTGAATTTTTATTTAAGCACCTAATTATAGTTTAAATCTTCAGATGTGCCACAATCTTGATTTTTTTTTTTTTTCATAGCATGGTTTTGTTTTACTAAACTAAAGCACAAAGTTTCTTCAATGGTGTGTCTAATTAGTTGAGCTATGAATACACCCTGAAATAAAAAACTGTTTGAGAAACACGGGTTCTCTAGAGCAAAGGTTTTTAACCTGTGTCTCTTGAATATGTTTGCTTCAATCTACATTAAAAATTGATAATGCAGCCCTTACATGGAAATAGATTTAGGATTCTTGGTGTAGGTAATATTATGAAAGCTGAAAAAAAAACAAGACATCCAAAAAGTAATCAATTTGCAAAATAAGAACTTTTATTGGGTCAATAAATCTACTCCTTTTTTGACCAAAAATGTTTCTGTATGAATAATTACTGTTTTTATGAAGTAAAGTAAAAAAAATAAGTATACATTTTTAAAAAAAAAAAGAAGAAGTATAAGCGTTGGATTCCCCTCCCAGATTATGAAAGAAAACTACCTTAAAAATTACTAATTAAAAGCTTAATGAATGTTATACATAGTAAGAAATTTTCTGCTCATCTAACTCAAACCTTCTCCCTGTAATTGAGCCAAAAATAAAATATAAATTATTGCAACTCTTCTTGATATTCCCTATCAGAAGTTGTTATAAATAAAGTATGAGGAGGTAGCTCTTATAGTGGACCCTTCTCCTCCCCCCCCCCCTAATTTGTGATATTTTTTTTTTGGTTCCAGTATCCCTTTGAGGGGCTTTCACTTTCTTGGAACCATCACAAGGAGAAAAGGTTAGAGTAAAAAAATCAAACAAACACTGCAGTATCATTTACAAATGAAAATGTTCTGACAACGTTTTTTTAGATTTCTCCCTGAAGACATGGCTTCTTTTTGAATTTATACTTTTTAATGCATAGAGTACTTACCAAAATAAGGTAGAGATTTTGCTCATATATGTACTTGTGTATGTACAAATATATATTTTACTGTCGTCCCTAAAAGCTTTCACAAAAATAATAATAATAAAAAAAAAAAGCAAAAAAAAAAATATACTCTAATAAGCAAGAACTTTGTATTCATTTCTACATATTTAATGGTGTGTGAAAAAAGGGACATTTATAATAGTAAACCACTTTTTTTTTGTATATGCATATTCTGTAGATCTACATTGTTCACAGTTATTTTATATAAATGTATGTTAGTTATAAAAAAATTCCCTAACTACCACATGAATAAAAGTATTCAAGGACTGAAAAGCTTTTTTTATATCTATTTTCTAACTTGAACACATATTTAAATACGTAGTGAGTCTTGTGTCATGAGAAAGTAAATATAACTAAATGTCTCGGGACAAAAAAAAACAAAACAAAAAACGAAACACTTTGAAATAAATATTTGAGATTTACAGCTGGAGGAATAATATATTTTCATCTCTTCTAAGTCATACAACATTTCAATAGATTCATAAATGCCCCATTATTCTCATACTCTACTAAAATATTGTAGCCTTAATTCTGTGAATCAAAGTAGCCAAAGGTCGACCACATGATCAATTTTTGTACAAGATCACATGTCTATGAGTTGTCTTTTTTGTTCGCTAGGGAAGCTGAATATATAGCTAAGAATGTAAAAAATATGCAAACGGGGTGTGTAATAAAAAAAGAAAGGGAAAATCAGCCTGGTAACTATGACAATTTGATGAATGTTGAGAGGGAAGGTGCTTGAGCTGTCATGACATTTTACTGAGCTACAAGCTGCTATTCTCCTTTATATATACAAATGAAGACATCAATAATAAATAATAACATTATGTATACCATAGATGAGAGGGAGAAAATTAACTGAAATAAATGTCAGGAAATTATATATTTTTAACTAATAATAATTATACGAGGACTTGAGCCCTTTTTTATTTGCTTTATTAACCTTAATGCATGTATTCCTTCATACAAGATCTTGACTCTCAAGTAGATGTTCTCCCCTCAGTAGTAATAAAGGAAAAATGATAACAGCTTTGGAAAACAAAAAGTACTGTTCGAAGAGCCAGCTCCACAAAATCTCGGACGCGGTGTTTTGCATATTATTTACATTCCTATATATAGCTAACTACGCAACCTTCGTAAGTTTACTTTGTCACTTGAAATAAAACAAGATGAACTCTGTAAAGAGAAGACAAATACATAAATATCTATGTGTTGTTATATTATGGCAGAAAGTTACATCTGATGATTAGAAATTATCTCCCAGCTGATAGCGCGTTTTGGTGAATAATATTTTGTTTTCTGTACCGTGACTCCTATAATCTGCTAAAATAACTAGACTTTATGTCATTTAATGCCGTCAAAAACTGAGACTTACAAATATGGAATCTTACCTTTGAATTATTTTAATACAATTTAATCTACATATGCATATGTCTTTATATAATTAATGTTTAAACTATTGCATATGTTTAAAGCTCATGAATGGACAAATAATTCTCTTCATTTTTATCTAATATTAATTTTGAAAAGTTAACTTGCTCTACAAAAATGACACGAGCCTATAGTTTAATTTGCGATTATCAAATCCAAAGAGCTGTAGAAAAAAGTGATAAATTGTGGCAGATAGCTTAGCAAGATATACTTGAACATGAAAATGGTTGGCTCTTCACAAAAGGATGCACATATCAAACACTGATGAATATTTTGAGGTATAATGTGGCACAGATGTCAGTGACAATAGTACCAACTTAAAAGCAAAAACATTTATTCCTACCGGAATCCCCAAAAAGTTAATTATTCCCTGGTATTTTTTGCCCATTGTAGTATGCTGCAAGCAAATGCAATTTAATAATATTCAACTAAACTAAGGCTGTATTTTGAGGTCATGTAAAAAAAATGAAAAGAAAAGAAGGAAATGAGTGACTAGAATTGGACTAGAAATTAAGCACTGAAACTTGTGAGCAAAGCCTTGAGACTTTACTTTCTCTCTCACTTCTTCTAATAGACAATTAGAGTATCATTACTTGTATAGATTTAAATTAATTGATGCTTTGAATAAAAATGATTTACTCCAAAAAAAAAAATTAAAAAAAAAAAATTCCTAGAGCCTTTAATAAAATATGGAAGATACAATACAAATTAAATGCTTAATTTTATGTTATATTATTAATGTATAGTTAAAAGATTACTTCAATGAAAATAATTTGTGAATAATATGTATGTTTTTTTTCTTTCTAAAAGTATTTCAGCTGAGAATAAACGCACAATACTCTTTAATTGTACAGTTTAAATAAATGTCACTAAAATAAATATATTGTATTAAGAATTCAGGACACGATTAACTGCTTATAATTTAATGCAAAGAAACAAAACATCAATAACTTCAACGCTGGCACCTTCTTCTTCTTCTTCAATAATTAAATTTTCAAGGAAACATTAATTAATAAATAATAATTTGGAATTCATGGCGAAGGTAATAAAATTAATTATTTATTTCGTTTTAAATATGAACGTATGTGTTTTATTGGGTCTTTCACAATAAGGAAACTAAAAGCAAATAATTACATAAATACACATAATCCACTTTAAATTTATTCAAAGAATTCCTTGATAAAGTTGTATTATACTAATTAATTAATAATTGCTTGTAGCTAAAAAAATATATATATTTAATTTAATTAGAATAGTTTCTTTTTTCTTCTTAAAATCTTGATGAATCATTCCACAAGAAAAAAATACTTACTTATATAGCTTTAAACTATGTTTTTCGATAACATATACATATATGTTTAATTATATAAATTCAAAACATAATAAACCTGGTCAACAGTCAAAAATCTTAAGGTGTATAAGTATAATAAAGGTTATTTACTTCTTTTAAAGGCTGATTTCAATATTTGAAAGCTCAAATTTGTTGACCTGTGTAATTAATGACCCTACATTTTTCTTTTTTTTAAAAAAAACCATTTTTTAATGAACAAATAATTAATATTATTTTAAATTGAATTCTAGGATGTTAAAAAATTCTAGGTTAAATGTTAGGTCATGCCTTATTTAAAAAATCAATCTGACACAAAGATGGTTTTTACAAAAATAAAAAAACAATAGCCAATTTTTGATTTTACTATGTAACATACTTTCTGATAATATTTCAATTGAAACATTAATTCTTAACATTTTATGCTCTTTTAAAATTTAATAATACAGACTATGAATTTGCAATAGTTTGTCAAAAACAAATTAGATGAGAGATTTGGCGAATAAGGTATACTAAAGTATGTGTTATTTAAATTTCTTTAGAAACTAAGTGTAATTTGTTGTAGAATGACTCTAATACAATTGAACTTTATTGTATAAATTAAATAAAACTTGATAGATCATGTTAAATATATAAAGTGTTATTTAACATTTAATATGTTAAAATATTACAGAAATTACAGAAAAAAGACTCTTATTTATATATCTATAATGTTAATTATTTTATAAAACATAATCATTTATTTAAATTATTAAGATAGCAAAAATATCTAAGTTATCCCCATACTTAGATTACAAAAAAACCAAACATTTATCTTCTAATAAAACTGGGAGAAATAATGATGGAAAAGCAATATGGAATAAATTGTTCCAAAAATTAATACTTATGTTGATGATAAAAATTGAATGTATCTATGTATATTGAATCAGTTTAATTCATTTTTTCCAAAAAAAAAGTCATACTTCAAATAGTTGAACTCCCAAGTTTTGAATAATACCCTAGAGTATTTTCTATATGTTTTTTTTTCTTTTTGCGGTGTATATCAACAAATCAATTAAAAAAATTGAAAAACTTTGGTATTCACTCCACGTCTGCAAAATTAAAAAAATTGACATTTAAAATTTTTAGTTGAAGAAATAATCTTTAAAAAAATATTTATGCTAAGATTTTCTCAAAATATATTTTGAGCAACATAGAGGAAGGATGAATAAAGGAGAAAAAATAAATGTATGTACTCTGTATAGTGCGCAATGTTTTCTTCTTATTTCTTTCATTTGATATTATGAATTCAAAACAAAATCTTATACAATGTCTTTAGAACGATTTTGATCTTTTATTTAAGACTTGTTTTGTTGCTTTATAGTCAACAATTAATGTTCAGTAAATATGGGTTGACACCCTTATAACATACATGTATGTATATATATATCAACCTTAAAATTGCGGTCAGTGGTATATTATTTTAAGGTTAGCTCCTTCCGGACGCCCAAATTTAAGCCTCAATGAATAGATATACATGAATAAAGCATTGCGAAATGATTGAGGGAGGGAACATCAAAACAATCTCCAGTGACATTTGATCTCACTTGATCCCTCTAAATTGATCATTTTCTGTAACTTTTGATTCCATGGCCAAACTCAAATTCGGCCTCCTTCAAAACGTATTTGAGTCTAGCCAACATCAGTTACGAGTGAAGATCGGCATTTAAGGTTTAATAAAATTATTATTCCTATTAAAGTAGAATCAAATTGAATCGTGGTAGAATGACCGTGGGGAATTATGGGTCTTTTTAGTAGACACGTTGACTAGTCCTTCTAATATAAATATTTATTTCTATCCAACAGCAATTATTCATTGCTGTAAAAATGACTCAAAAATACTAAAGCGTAACCAATATTGATTTTTCAAGTCCAATGTTGATTATTTTAGTAAAAAAAATCGATTACCGATATATTGACCTATTTTATTTAAATAAATATATGAACCCGTTATTACATATATTTGCAACAAATGTTTTATTAGGTCATACCTTGTTCTTTTTTGTACTGAAATCATTGGGTTTTTTTATGCTCATCTTAAATAAGCATGTGTGCGAATAAAAAAATCAATTTGAAAGTTATTTCATTTGTTTGTTAAAATCCTCATCAAATTAAAAAACAAAATGAGTTTTCTTAAAATAATTTCACACCCATGTGCGAGTCAATAGAGAGTAAGCTGATTTAGAAGGCCTCAACGAATATGAATAAATTCATGATCAGTACTTGCTACAAATATTACTGCTACATTTCAAAATTAATCTTTTCACCTAGAGAAAATGTACAACCTCCCTAAAAATATGCATTGAAAATCGATTGTGATCCAAAAACACAATCACTTCATCTGAGTCCTCGATAAAAATCAAATAAAAACCATTCAACATAAAACAAATGTCGAGCCGAACACCTTTTGTTGTTGTTGTTGTTGTTGGTTCGTCTAAATTGTAGAAATTATTTCTTAATTTGTAATAATTATATAAGAATATATCAAGAATTATGTTTCTTGCTTTTGAAAACTGCTTAAAATTTCACTGTCCCTACAGGGAAATAAAGAGATATTTTCCAAAAAAACAAAAAAAAATCCAGAAAAACCAGAAAGCTCTTTACACTCTAAAGCCTTTATATTTAGTCTCATTCCCTGACCCCCTTCTACATATACCTTGAATCTATTTATTGTTCCATTCATTTTCTATTGATTGGAAGAGTATGTACGTATATATGGTATCTGTACATTCAGCCCCCCCCCCCTCCCTCCTTTCAATAAATCAATAGTAATCAATGAACAAAACATTCTCACATAACCAGACAATATACATTTACATATATATATATATATATATATATATATATATATGAATCCTTGGTTAGCTATTGAAATCCCTACTGCTTTAATATTTATAGAAGTCTATTATATATTTTCAATCCTCAAATATATATACATATATTTGTATGAAAATAGTAAAATAAATCATGGAAATCATATTTCAACTTCAATAATACAAAGTTTTCAATAAAATGCACACAAATAGTATATATATATATATATATATATATATATATATATATATATATATGTTACATAGAGAAATAAACATAAAATAGAGGAAATCAAAATATATGCTCAATGTATATATATATATATGTTATAGAAAATAACCAAAATCAAAATGAAAAAAATAAAAATATTTATAGAAATTTATGAGCCGTAAATATTATCATCGTTATTATTAACATGGAGTTATCTCATTTGTTCGCACCATCGAAATATATTATATATGTACATATATAAGATAAAGTACCATTATGAGTCCTTTTAGGGAAATTTTTTGCTTTTATGCATTCTATATGATCGTACTAAATTATTTGTAGTCGTATAGTTTAAAATACGAGACAAGTAGTGGTGTAGTCCCTCCCGAATGACATTCCCTTTATGCTGTCTTAACCCTCCTTTACTTTCATGGGGTCTTTGAAAATCTGAGTGTTTTTTTAAATCGTCACGTGTATTTCATTGCTCACCCTGTTCTTTTTCATCCTTTTTGACGTAAATTCCTAATTTATATTTATGAGATTATTGTGTTTTTTTGGTGGCTTTTTCCAAAAGTTATTTTCCTTTGTTCATTGTCTTGGCTCTTTCTGTGTAGAAGATTTGGGTAAAATAATTATTAAGTGATGTATTATAATTGACCTTTGATTGATATTTATTTTTTAAATTTCTCAAATTTTACAGAGTTAAAGGATCCATCCTTTTATTTTATTCGAAAGTCATAAAAATATAAATCTAACCAAGTTGTTTTAAAAAATTATGTTTATCCTTGCGGGATAGTACCTTATAAAAGAGCAAACATAAATATTGGCCTAAAATTGGAAAAGGTACAAAGTTAAAAAGTCTCAAATTATTCATCATTTGGAATATCTTGAGCAAAAAAATGGTCTTCATATGGGTTGACAAAGAAAAAACCCTAAGAAAGTTTTTACGTTAGGATTTGAAAATATTGTAAGGGAGAGTTAAAAAGGTAACATGAACTTGTTCACAGTATAGAAGCTGATCCATTCATTAGCAAGCAGAATAAATTGGCACAGATAAGCGGCAGTTCTATACAGAATAATAATCAGTTATACTTGTTCAAAATTTCCTTTTTTTATTTCTTAGTGGTAAACTGCTGAAACACGGAGAAGCCATTTTTGAAAGTTTCCATTCTAAACCTCATAACCAGAGACGTCAATTTTAGTTTAAAAAGTAAACTTTATTATATCTTTAATATTCAGTTGATATCTCCTTTTTCTAGGCTTCACTTTTCTTTCTGATAAAAACTTTTGAATACAAATTTATTTTGAAAGTATGTAGATAGTTAAAAAAAGAGCTGATTGTTATTCATTATTAAACACACAATTACAAAAATTGCTTACTTACCAGTACAAGGTAATAAGTATTGTTTAGAGCAGGGGTGTTGAAAGTAGATAAAATACTTTAAAGACATGGACTTAATTTATTAATTAAATGTAATTCGTGAATTATCCACTAGTGTGCATGTTAGTCCTTTCTTTATAAGTCTCATGTTGTAATGTCATGTAAAGTTCATTATTATAATTTTCGATACCAGTTGCTTAAAGTTTATGCAATTTAGATGAAATGTTTTGTACAAGTGATGTGCAGTAAATTTTTAGTGAAATTTAACAATGTCTTCCCTTTGTTTTGATTTAAAGAACAAAGGGAAGACATGATGATATTTTGATTATTTATAGAGCTAAGTATGCTATAATTTTAATGGTCCGGCCCACAACGTCTACTTAAGGCTCGTATGCGGCCCGGTATGTGAAATGAGTTTGACACCCCTGATTTAGAGAATGAAACATCTATTAGTGTATAGTTTGTTTATAGTAACAGGCTTGGAATGGAGTAAAAAAGTCAATGTTAGAGAGTCTCTCTAAAAACATATCCAGGGTTTTCATATGCAATTAATTTTTTTGTAACCATATTGCTGTACCTATTTGTCAGCTGATTGATGAGGAATGACATAAACAACAAACAAAATCTAGGTAGCTATTTGAATATAAAAAATAAATTATTTACTAGTTCCCTTCATTCTCTGAACTTTAAAGTTCAGAAAGTTCGTTTTGCAAATGCTAGGAAGGAAAATTTTATATTTATCATCTTTCTAAAAAAAAAATTGTCACATTTTCTAGGTTTGACGTTACATTAAGCGCAGGATTTGTAATTTTTTGTCAAGATGGCCAACTTCCAAAATATTGACGTCATGTAAAAAGATATTTGTTTATATCCCTTATATGGTTATACCCACGATGAGTATCTTGTAATAATTTATAAAATGAAGTACATATATATGTATGTATGTATATATTTAATTTATGTAAATTGAAGACTAATTTAAAAGAAATTCCAAATTTAGATTATTTGAAAGTTGAGTTATAAATCGTTCCCTTTTTTGTTATAATAATAAAAAGTATATGGATATATACCTATAAACTAGAGTTTGAATTAAATAGATTCCTTGGAGATTCAAGCTAACTACATGTGCCAAACATTTTCTTATTAAGTTAAACAAAGTTTAACTATTTTCATGCTTAGTTTGAATACAATAGAGTATTTTTACGGACATCACATATTACATGATACATAGAAGATATATAGAGGTCAATATTATATTTAAATAATAATATACAAAATGAACAACTTTCCAAAAAAAAAAAGAAGAATATTTAGAAAACGAAACTGTTCTTGAAGAAATAGTTTTTATATTCTCATAAAATTAAGTTGTTTAGGCCTCATACAAAATGCCCGACTTTCATAATAGTAAAGTAACATGTCAACGTTCTATTCTTAAAAAATAATTAATTTAATTATTTATAATTATAAAATAGTATTATTTTTTATCAACTAAGTTATCAAATTATTCCTAATTTTATTAAGAATAATTAATTATTCATGATTTATGTATAATTCAAATTATTGTTTATTTACGGAGGAATTATTCCTTAGGATTTACATACATTCTTAGAATAAATGTATTTTTCTTGTACTCTTTTATAAGTCATTCAAATCATGGAAGGGGCGTTTCAAAAGCCCCTGCAGTAAAAGAAACAACAAAAACGTTTAGTTAGTCTGTTCAAACTTTTGTCAGTTGGACGTTTTATAATTTGATTTTTTTTGGCAGATTTTAGTAAGTTATTGACTTTTTTCTCTTCGTATATGCCTTGGTATCCAAGTCATTGACTAGACAACGATAAGTTTTACTCTTTGAATACTCATAGTCTTTTTCAATCAGAATATTGGACAGACTTTATTATAAATTCCCTTTTTTGGCTATAAATTTTTACAACATATTCTTAGGAACTTTTCTTTTCTATGTTTTTGTCGCCTGAGTTCCTTTAAGTTGAGAAACTTTCATTACGATCCTGCTTCTCCAATATATAAAAAATGATTCTTACAGAAAATGTTATAGCCTGCACTATCTATATATTATACGATAAGGTTCCCAGAGGTCTTCATTCTAACATTGATTTGTGTAACTTATATTAAAACTTAATTATTCCACATTTATGTTTTTTGTTCTTGCTAAATACCCTTGTTTTAGCATCCAAAGTTTTCCTGCTAAGACTTTTAAAACATCCAATATTTAGTAATACTATATCCATCAGAAAATGTAGGCATTATTTATAATGTTTTAATACTTTTAACATCAATTCCCTTAAACGAATTGCAGATATTGAGAAAAAAAATCTACAACGTTCCTTCTGGTTATATGTATCTTTTGTAAAAAAACTTTTAGTGGGATTTTTGATATGTAGCACTCAAATTAGTTGATACATTGAGGGAAGAAACCGAGTTGGACTATTGATTTCCTAAATATTTTCTCTCCTTTCAATTGGGGTAAGTTATATGTAATACATACATTACATTCTATGTAAGTAATTTAAAAATCAATTCCATGAAGAACAACATCAAGGTTTTTTTTTTGTTCATGGCACTTATGATAATTAATTGAAAAGAGCAGTGTTCACAGATAACGCTACTTGTATTCTATGTAAACATTTGATTAGGCTTTGTAGACTTGCGCTAACATTCTAGCATTAAGTTGCTTGAAATGAACTTATATATACAAAACTTTTGTTTTGTCGAGGACTCTTAATCGTGCTCATATAAGCAGTATAGGAGTCTAGTTTAAAAGATGGGACGGGAATCCATGATTTAGACTCTTTACACATATATATTACAACTTAGTTTGTTCATTGAGTGCTTTCCTTTGGTTATGAAGAAAATTTAGTCACATATTTCTTATGGGCTCTTGCATTAAAAAATGAGACTGTCTGGATGTTCTATTCTCTCATAATTCATTAAATTTAGACTTTTAGAATGGAAATTACAAGTTTGTAAAAAAAAAAAGAAGCCCTGTTAGCGTGACTATATTTTAACTTGAAAAACAACAAACAAACAAAACAAAAAAACAAGTAGATCCATCACTGTCGGTTAATATTTTAAAATTAATGAAGTTAATTATAAAATATCTATAAATTTTTATTTGTACTTTAGATAAAATAATTTGGATCTTGGTTGTTTTTTTGTGAAAATACATTTTCACAAGTATTGTTCTTTTATAAATAGGCTCATCACACTTTGATTTTCAAAAAAAAAAAAAATAATAAAAATATATGAGTGTTCATATTTTGAAACTAATAACTTTTTGTCTTCTCTTGGAAAAGATATTCAAAATCTTATTATTTTGTATAAAAAAAAATAAGTTGGATATTGTTTTTAAGTCCAGATATCTCATTAATTTATAAAAAAGTCCCTGAAGAGGATAAAAAATAAGGACACGAGGTACATTCAGTGGATGTTTAATTACTCTAAGCTATGTTTACTGATATTACATTCTGTGAATTCGAAGACACTACCTCTCAAGCAATGAGGTATAAATACCAAGGTGTCACAATATGAAATTTTTAATGTAGGATATGAAGAAATATAATTACATTATATTTTTGAACATGTTTTAATTTAAAGACAACTTTTTTTACACAGTACCAAACTTTGTAATGGACAGCAATCAATACAATTAAAGAACTTTGAAGTATGAAATGGATTTTATAAGGGGAAGGGGGGAACGATCAACTTTAAGGTGTCTTTTTTCGATATTTCTATATTTTCGAAATTACACACCAGTTAATCTTAAGATCTATTCCTAATTCTTCATAGAAGGATCATTCATTAATTATATATGTTGAACCTGGTATACGCTACAGTGCAAATATAATGTATACATAACCATTTAATTGCTGTATATTTTTAACCCAAAGTATCTAATATTATAGTCAAAATATAATTACCGATTTGAAAGCTTAATCAAGAAAAAATCACCTCATAAAATATTTCTTTATCTAAATTGACATTGTTCATAAGCCAAAGTTCCACTAATAATGTGTTTTTTATCTGTAGACTTTTAGCTATTGTTTCTCTCATTCCTGCTTTATGATTTAAAAAATATGTAAAACTTATTCCTCCCTTTTTCCTATCCTTTTAGATAGGTATAGTTAATCTTCCAGAGTAGAACAAAAGTGGAGTTAAATGATAAGAAACTCTCTGTAAATTTCTTATCCTTATTAATTTGACAATAGTTATAAGGCATTTTGATCTCATCAATTTTGTCTTCACTGAGGATATGTAGGTAAGACTCATAATGTTTTGCCTACTTTTTCTTCAATTTTACTGAAAAAGCATTTAAGGAAAAGTCAAGGAACAAGGGAAGTGAATTTATTTCCCTATTTCCCTACACAGTTAACGTGTTGCATTTTCATATTGGAAAATTGTCAAAGTGAGACTCTTCTGTAATGTCAGCTAATTGATTAAAGTGATTAAAATTCATATTTATATAATATTTGAATATGCAAAAGTGTTATGCATTGTAACAATTCTAAATAAACGTGCCTACATCCTAGATATTTCATTTCACCATATATGTATATATATACATATACAAGGGGCCCAAATCGAAAACTTTCATTCCTTTGCTTCTTCTTCCCTTTACAAAATCTCCTTTAAATTTATGCTCAAATTGTGAAAGGATTTTCTACTATTATTTTTATTATTGTATTTTTTTTCTACTTCTTCAGAGTAATGGACCACATACAACTCATATATGGTAAAAGCAAAAGTACATACGTATTTCATGATATATATATATATATGTTACATATGATTTGAAGATATATATTTTTCCTTCATTTTCCACATTCGTAGAAATAATAATAAATACATATGTTTCCTTTTTTTTTGTGTGTGTTTCTCGACAATACATCGAGGGATAGAATGAAAAATTCTTATTATTATTTGACCATTAAATCTATGACTCTGGTATATTAAAAGAAAGATAAGGCATAAAGGAGGATGTGATAAAAAATAGTATGTTATTTATTACTAGGTTTGTTTTTTTCCTTCGTAGGGATACACTATTAAATGTTGGTCATATATATAGGAAAAATATACAGATACATATATGTAATTAACATTCAAATGTATATTTTATTTTGATAAATAACTATTGAATACAAATGATTGTCAGAATTAATTTTTCTTAAATAGTATGTAGACGGAATAACTTAACTCTATCTAATGATGTCAACATATATATATATATATATATAAATGTATACTTCTTTAGTTGTATATTGTTTTTATAACAATATAACTATAAAAAAAAGCAAGGAGAAAGCAATGCTTTTATATATTTTTACAGAGTGCTTTTTATAGTATGTAATATAATATATTCACTGCGATTGCTTGTAAAATTAATATTCTAAATACATATGCATACGTATGCAAACAAAACATGGAACTATTTATTTAATATCTTTTATGGCTTTTACTTCCATGATTCAAAATCTTACAAGTTCTATATATATACATACATACAAAGGAGTAGAACTTTTTTCCAACAATTTTTGAAAAAATAAATTTATTTACATAATATTTGTAACAAACAAACAAAAAGAGGAAAGGAAGTTTTTTTTTTCTAAAAAATATATAAAATGTTTCACTGTCTCACATAAACAGGAATTGCCTCTCTACATATTTGACAATTTCAAAACGGAACTAAAACAAAAGTTGAATATCATACATAATATTACAATTCCTGTTTCAATGCCTTTTCCATTTGGAATTCAAGGGCTTTTATTTATATTTACTTATGTACACATATATGTACATATGCAGTAGTCAAGTAACATATTTACTTCATTTGTTTGCTCAGTACTCAAACAAGGTCGTCATTCGTATAGGAAATATAATATATCTTCAAATATGGCCTACTTAGTAAGTTAATTAATTATGGAGTATAAATATAATCACTCTACCTTCATTGGAAGGTAAAAATAATTTGGAACAGGTTTCTAGGTGTGTGTTTCATGACCTAAATATATGTACTAGACTTTAATATAACTTCATCACCTTTCAAGAGCTAGGGATTGTAGTTTTTTAGAGTTACTCAAACATTTTTTTGAACTGTATAAAGAGTACCCCTCCTAGTCAGGAGTTTTAATTTCATTTGTTAATACATACTTGTAAGGGCATCAGGTCATCTGCTGAAGTTTCAAACATATGAAAGTCCACAATATATGTACATAAATAAATAAGATATCAGGTCTATACCTGATATCTTAAGGTAGAAATAATACTTTTTTTTTCAATTTCTAACGTTTATTGATAAAAAATGGTGACAAATTTACTCTTCAAAATAATAGCCATAGCTAGCGACACATTTTTACCATCTCTCAGGCAATTTGTAGATGCCGACCTACAAAAATTGGCTGTCTTTGGCCTCAAACCAATTTTTTGGATTCTGCATGAGAACTGAAGACTTTTTTTTTAATGTGTAACCCATCGATGCGAACAAGTGATGATCTGATGGCGCCAAGTCTGGTGAGTAAGCTACATGCACTAAGGCTACCTAATCGTACGTCTTCACCAATTCCTGGGTCGCTCTTGTTCGATGTGGCGGTGAATTGTCATCAAGAAAAATTACTTGGTGACGTCGATCAGAATATTCTGGGGTATAGCGCTGTTCAAATCGGCCAAATGTCGTTAGAAGCGTGGACTGTTCACTGTTTCACCGGGTTTTATCAGCTTGTACCAAGTCATACCGCGCTAATTCCAGAAAACAGACCGTATTGCCTTGTCCACTGTATGTTTCAACAAGCATTTGATGTGCTTCGGAATTCTTTTTTTTTAAATTATAATACAAAATCAACAAGGGCCCACAAATCGTAGTTTGAAGCCACGAAATGAGTTGTTGTATAAAACTTCACATACAATGAACTGATGGTAGACAAAAAAAGGAAATTTGAGGTGGTTTCCATGTAACATCTGTTGCCTAATAGCTGAAAGTCTCATTTCGTAGGTATAGACCTAGTATGTACATATATGTATGTAAGGCTTGAAAATAGGAATAATAATTATGTTATTATTACTCTGCTTTATAAATTATGCATTACTGCTTCATCACTCTCAAAGAGTAGAGCACAACAATTTGATTAAAACTAATCTCATTAAGGGAACTGCAGTTTCCTTTGGTATGTTCATACATTATTCATTATATGTATAGTATTATTCATACATAACATTTGCATATACTATTAATACTGACAGTATATGTATAAAATATAAACGTATTCTATGAGCATATTCATTGTGGAAGGCAAATAATAACGGCATGATAATGTTTATTTTTGTACTTTTTATGTGAAAATATGTTCCAACATAGGAGTTTGCATAAATTAAATATTATGTAAATACAAAAACAAAACAAAAGAAAAAAAGGCCACTTGAAAAAAGAAGGACACAGATTCAGATTCCAGGGGGAAATATAATTAATTATGTATTTGGTACACTTAGTTAAAGCAGATCTTTTTTCTGATATGGACTATAGTCCTAAGGGGTTCTGATTGAGGTCTTTATAGTAAATAGTTGATCTCTCATTTTGCTGGGACTGCGTAGAACCATTGAATCTGTTAATGTTGTATTGTACCAGACTGATTTACTTTCAACCCTGATAATAACCCCCTCCCCTCCCTTCCTTCCTTAACACATTACCCTTAGATTCTAAAGTAAAATAAAAAACCTTTTCATCTCTTTATGATAAATATTAAAAAAAAAACAGATTTGAAAGTAACCGAATGAAAAGTTCACTTGATCTAAAGTTTAAATTTAGAAAATCCAAACTTCTTACATAAAGAGAACCGACAAAATCCAGTTTAATGATTTTGTAATGCTGAATACATACAACTTATGAGGGGTCAAATCAAATCAAAACTACTCAACCTGCAGGGCAACTTCAGGGGTAATATGCTGAGGAGGGCTTTCAAAAAATCCCTAAATAATACAAAAATGAGACTTATTTTTTTTTTTTTGAAAGAATGAGGGCTCAAGTGATATCTAAAAGGAGTAAAAATTTGTATAATAAATAATAAAACGGACTTGATTATGCATGCAAGGTGTGTTGGGTTGATTCTTTATCAGTCCCCCCCATCAGTACTCGTTTATATGTACATAAATCGGTCCTGTCCTTTTATCCTTATTCAACACTCCTTAGAATATCTGAAAAGTACAGCAATAATTTGCAAATGATGAAAAGAAAAAGAGAATAGTTTTTGTAAAATTACATTTATCTGAATTAATCAAAATACTGATGCTTTTCATTTAATTTTAAACAGTTGAAACTTGTATTCATGTGACTCTAAAGATCTCTCTTTCAACAGACTACTTTATATAAATTACATTGAGTGAAATTACCGTTTTTATTCCTGCTTTTAGATCGATCCAACACAACTCGTAATCTATAGTCTTTAGACCGGAGCAACACTCTGCAGATTTTCAAATTTTATAGAATTAATTTTTATTATATATTTTTTTTATATTAAATAAATTTTCCACTAATAACATGAATACTCCGACTTACATATGTTAAAAGAAAGAGCTTCCCCCCCCCCTGAAAGTGAAGGTCACATTTTTTTTAATGTAACAGCTAAAACTGAAAGTAAATTACTTAATCGCAATATTATTTTTAGAGCAATTTAGCATGTGAAGGCGTGTTAAAAACATTTTAGAACTATTAATATAAAGATTATATGGAACATAATAATGGTATGTTCTTTTAGTCCAAGTATTTGCGCCTGCCTATATGCACTGTATATTAAACCATTATCTTTCGAGTATGAAATATTTGTCATGCAAATTTCTACTTTAGTTTATTCTTTATATCTACTTAATTAGTACATTTTTTTTATAAAGTCTTTTTGTAAAGATTTGCTTACAACTTTTATGAATACATTTATTCTGAAAAAAATAAAAATATTATATTTTTTCTAGCCGTTTGAATATAGACAAAATATTTGCATACAAAAATGTTATAATCAGTCCTAATGAGTATCATGTAACTCTCATTCATTAAAATACATAATTATTTTGGCTTATTTTTAAACTTCAATTTATTGAAGTTTAAATTTAATACTAATGAATAATGATTACTTATATTTAGTACCATTAAATATAATTAGAACCATTTCTTTCCGTCATTACATATGTGTTACACTGGGAAGAATTCTGTACATTTTTAGATTATTTCTTTGGACAACATTTTCAATAATTCATTCAATATTTTCTTCGATACTTACTCTTAAATAAAATTTATACACCTTAGAGAAAGATAATTTTTTTAGTGGTCTACATAGATCAGCGGTTGGGAACTCATGATCCATAGGCCACTTGTATATCATGTGAAACTTTTGAAATTGAAGTAACTTATTATATGAGATCTGCTAAAGAAATTATTGTTAAACTTATTCTATTTTGTAAAATGTAATTTCAATTCTACTTTTTTGTACAAAAACAATGTTCAGATAACTTTATCGTTGACTTTCATTGTATGCCACAATATCATTGAAAAGTACTGCTTCAGAAGCAATATTTTCGGTTCGTAAAATGATGAATATTTATCTTAGATCGTTCATGTACTACAGAGACTTATTGGTTAGGAGCACATGTAAGATTTTTTAAACGAGAAATATATATTATATATAAAGGGTTTTTCAATAAGAGCGACACATTTTTCAATAAATCGATTGTATTGTTTGCTGTGTGGCAAGTTGCACCGCCGTGTTGAAATTACATTTCATTTAAGTTCATATCATCCAACTGGGGCCAAAATAATCCATTTTCATGGCTGTATATCGATTTCCATTCACAGTAGTGTGGCAATTATTATCATCAACAAAAAAGTAGGGCCCAAGTACACCACTGGCATGAGATCCACACCAAACAACAAGTTTTTCGGGATGCAAATGGTGTCTTTTGAAGCAATTGTGTGTTTTTTGCCTCACCTATAACGCATTTTTTGCTTATTAACAAACCTTTTGAGTCAAAAATGAGCTTTGCAAACCCTGCTCAAGGTTGATCTGCTCCATGTTGATTTGTAAGTCATTTGTGAGTTGAAATTTAAACAAAATAAGGCAAAATATGACGTAGTTCATCGTCCCTAATGAAAAAAAAAAAAAATACAACATCATCCTTATTGAAAAACCCTTTAGTTAATTTGTGAGGGGAACCTGCCCCACGTCCATTCTATTCATGTTAATCATCGACAAGAAATAAGTTGCTGATAACTTGATTTTAAAATATCGGGGTTTTACTTTCATTATCTACTAATCGAAGTCAAAAAAAAATAAATAAATAAAGAATAAGAAATTATTTGTTTTTTAATTTTATATTAATTTGATGAATTGGCTGAGTATTTAGATTATGTTTTTAATTATGAATTTTGAAAATAATGTACATATGATGCTATACAGATATTGTATGTATATATTTTTAGGATGTATTAAATTAAATTTAGCGTCGTTTATTTCTTTAAACTATCTCAAAAATAAGTAATTATTATTTTTGTCACATGTACAGTTTTACAAGAAATAATTATAATAAAAAACTTGGTAGGATCGTGAATAAAATAAAAATATAAGTTGGGAAATTTTATAGGAACAAAGATAAATAAAACATGGACAATTAAATAGACATTTTCTTAGCTGTATATGTATATGTTACGATTCTTCCCCCTTTTCCAGAAACATAAAATGGTGCTTTATAAATCATTTTGAGTCAAATATGTATAAATCCATGTTAAATACAATAACGTTAAAATAAAATGAAATAACCTCTGCACTAAAAGGAAATGAAACACATTAATGTAAATGAGTATAAAATCCGTCTTTAGTCATTAGGTTCTATTTCAACATTTTGTTCATTGAAAAGGATTAGATCAGAGTTATATTTACTACATGGTTCTTCAAAATCTATATATGTTGAGTTATTTCTATAAAATGACTTGAATATTTATGATATATACTAATAATGTCTCTGTACAACTCCTTTCAGCTAACAAAATCCACTTCTAATTTGAATGACGTCATACACACTGGAAGACCTCGAAATGAAGAGCCTCATGTAAAACGAACAACTAAAAAGAAATCCGATAAAATTGAATACATCGTGAGAGTGAATCTGGTAAACAAAAAAGAAAAAAAAAAAGATTTGATAAAGACCTACTATGGGCACAAAATATCGGGAATATAAAAATCTTTATTAAATGATCAAAATTCATTTCATTCCTCTCAAAAGTGCCAATTTTAAACCGCTGAGTTTAGATAAGATATTCAATTTAAAATTTTGAGTAATTGGTCATGTATCTCGAAAAATAAACCAGGGGCTCTCAAAAACTTAAAAGGAACGAGTCTGGAATGTTCATTTGGACTTTTTTAGCTTCAACAATACTTTTCTAAATTGCATTTTAGTCTTCCTTTTTCAGACATTTTAAAAGACGAAAAATCTCATTTAAGCTGTTTACAAAAGGACGCGATTCCCTAACACGAATAATGAATATTTTGACTTGTAATTTGGCACAAATATCAGTGATCGGTGAGCCAACTTCAAAACGACAAAAACAATTATCCCCATCGAAATCTCCCCAAAAAAGTTATTTCAAATTTCCCGTTATTTTTAAGCTCATAGTAGTCTATTCAAATATATCATACATATATGTGAGACAAGCTTTACATAAATACATTCCCTAAATCCCTTCATTCTAGGACGAGCTTAAGATTGATGATGATGAATTTGATGATTTACAAAGCCTGTACATGCTTTTTGATCTAGATCGAGATGGATGTTTGAGCTTTAAAGAGTACGAAAAGCTTCTTCGATGTCTTGGATACCGCTGTTCAGGTACACGCATATAATATAACTTACATATACATATATTCATGTAAATTGTAATGTATACATATATATCATTCATATTTTATACGTGTTTGAGCACGCATGAACAAATGTACATAGTCTTTTGGTATAACCTGCATTGCTATAAATAGTTATAAAAAACTTGGCCGCCTCTTTTGGAAGTTCATATTATTATTATTATTCTTGTAATTTATAGGACTTTGTATACATTATGTAGGCCTCTCCGTGTATGTACTTATATGTGTATATTATAAATATTATGTAGACATCTTGAAAGGTACTCTAACATTTCTATTTGCTCTACAAATAATAGTAGAACTCTTCGTATAAAAAGTAATTTGCAATGTTCAACATACATTACTTTTCTTGCTCTTTCATGTTGATCCTCGTTGTACTTTGAATGAAAATCCAATATCAAAGTACTACTTAATGTGTATAAAAATAAATAAATAAATATTTTTTTAGAGGAACAGGCACAAGAGATGGCTACCACAGTCTCTGTGGACAAAACAAACTTTAGCGTCTCCTTCAACGAATTCCTCACATTCATGTCCAAGCAACAAGAGTGTGAACCAGATGAAGAGACTCTCATCGATATTTTCACGTAAACTTTTTCTCTACTACCACCACCACCACCACTCGAGTAATCAAATATTATATCTAAATACTTTTTCCCTCTCTGTACGTATAGATCCTTTGACAAGGAGAACACTGGGAAAATATCCGAGACTTCCTTTCGACAAATCATGAAAGGGAAGGATGACTGCAGTGAGGAGGATATTGATGATATGCTCAAGGAGTTCTACCGTCTTTTGGAGCTGAAAGGCTTGACAGACACAATGAGTGCTCCTCCAACTCCTGCCAAGTCCCTCATACAAGAAGAAGAAGAGGAAGAGCCCAAAACACCATCTAAAAAGAAGAAAGGTGCCAAACATCCGTTAACACCTGAACCAGAGCCAGAAATTGATGTGAATGAACGGTGGATAGACTACAGAGGTGTGTTTTATCATTAAACTACGTCATGTTCATAAAATTTACTCTCTTACATTTCAGAATTTGCCGCTATGCTACAAAATTAATTTGTGCTACCCCCTCAAATGGTAAATTTTTAATTAAAGTGTTTATATATTATGAGATATTTTTACATTTTGTACACTTTCAACTCCAAATTTATACTTTATATTGGGCAAATGATTATAACGTATGATCTCTAGTCCTAATCATAACAAACGATTAGGTTAGTCAACAATTTTTTACCGAATATTAATTATAAGTGATGCTTTCCTTACTTTTTTAGATCGTCATTCTTACAGTTTGCAACATTACAAATATCGTCACCTCGATAAATTATTATTTTTTAAAAAAAAGTATTTGTATATGCACAAATCCTGTATATCATTAAAAATAATGGCTTTCTTAAAAAGGTTATAGTTGTAATGGAAGAACTATGCGTATATTTTATAGCAAACTATAGATTTTTATCATTCTGATCATTTAAAATGATAAAATAAAAAGGTTTTCTACACACTTGATAAGCATTTTATCAAATTCAGGAAGGAAAACACACAAAAAAAAAAGTTTGTTCCCTTACATTTAAAAACAGTTAAATTTAAAACCATTACAGTTCTTTACTTTGTTCTTCTAATGTGAAAGTAATTCTTTCTTTTTTTCTATGTTTATTTAAATAGTCGAAGTTATGAAGGCCATTTTCGGGTAATTAGATGTGAAAGCAAGTATGGATCTTAATTTATAAAGAAACTAGTATTAAATAACTCTTTTTAGATTCAATAACTGTTTTTTTAAAGTACATGTTTTACGTAATATTGTAATATGAGGCCGGGTATCAATAGAATAAGTTATTGATTATACTTAATTATATAACTAATTAGCAAAATACAAGTTTTAAATATTATTTTTTTCATACCAAGCTAAAAGATATAGCTCAATTATATAATATAATATATAGCCTGTAACTATCTAGTCCTTGCAAACACAACTTTTATTTCTAATATTCTATCGCTTCTTTCCACGGAATAAATTATATTATTATCCACACATAACCTCGATTCCTTTCTGTCTGATATATTTAAAATAAAATCAATATTTCTTATAAAGTATCAGGTTTAATTTCATCTTTTGACAGAGAAAAAATATCAATAATTATTATTATTCATTTGGTCTCCTTACTTCTGAAGAGTTTAAAACATGGATGTTATTCATTTTCGAATAAAATCATTAGAGTAAAATGATTTTTTTAACAAAACAGGGGCTTTTCACAACGATCTCACATAATATATATTATATATACATATACCTGGCTCATATCAAAATTAAACATTCAAATTTATTTTCACATAAATAAACTATTAATATTTATATTTATGAGGTTATTTACTCTTGAAAACTATTAAAAAACCATTCAAATTGTATACGTAATTGGGGGGGAAAAAGTTTAAATCAAAACACAACGACAGAGCATGGACCTCTAATACATTATAACTAATGGTCAATTCATAATTAAAATGTCAAATATCAGTAAAATCAAGTATTGAATTCTAAAACTTTTCAAAAAAGTAAAAATTTGTACTATCCATGAATTATTTTCTAAGGAGTTTCGTGTACATACTTTCAAATTCGGATTAGTGTAAACTTCAATTGAATTAATATCCGTTTTTGAACTGATATTCATGAAAGTAAACTTTGAATATTATTATTATTTAATTTGGCATCAATTTAAATAAACAACAATGTAATTGATTCCATAAATATTTTATAAAATAAAACGCTATATATGGAAATTATTTGCTCTCATATGCTACTTTATTTGAGGGTTTGACGTTTTCTGATTGTTCAAGATTGAAAAACTCTATATTTTACTTATTTATGACTTGAAATTTTACAAACTGCTCCTGAAGTGTCTCCAAAGTATTAATTAGAATAAAAATTTAGGAATAGAAGGTTATCATTTCATTATTAATAAAAAAAATGATTCTTCTATGCTTTAATATTGATTTGCGTACAAATTTAAAAATAATCTCGAGAGAACATTGATGTGTCCTCCACTCCAAAATAATTATCCTACTCTTATTCAAATTTTATCCAGTACCTGACAATATTTAATGCAATAATATTTATTCTATCTTTTTTAGATTCTACATTTCATCGACAACCCATTTTTCAACATGTATGAAAATACTTTTTGAAGCGAAAAAACCCACAAAAACCCACAAAAAAAACCAAAAAAACAAACAAAAAACCTTCACAAAATGCCTTTTACATATTATTACTATAATTATACTTTCATCAAAATTTATTAAAACTCCATTTCTCAAATATTACTATCCTACTACTCTAAAAACTAATACTTCAAAAAGATTATTTATTACTTTATTATTATCATACCTATTCATTAATTACTTTTGAGAGCTCATTGTCCGTTTTCCTCCAAGATTGTATTTACTCAATATATTCCTGGATTTGTATATTATATATTTTTAAATTCACTTCTTATATCTTTTGTTTGAAAAAACTGAATATTTATATTTACATAAATTGCTACATATCTTATAACATGAAATACACATATTTCTTAATAAATTGACTCAAATATAAAGTTAATTAGTATATATTTTCACACCATCAACCCTTTCGGAAGCCAGTTGTTCAAAAGCCTGTTTAACAAACTATTCCACGTGTTCTTAATCTCTAAATTCATATTCAGGAAGATATCTCACAGGTTTCAATAGTATAAAATAAGGGCTAATACGTTTTCCGGACTCAATTGCCCTTTTCATTCATTTAACTCATAATACTAGTAAGTCCTCAGCTGTTTGGAGATGAAGTACTCAATTCTAATTCGTTTTATATGAAAGATAGATGGACAAATATTCAATTTTTTACTCATTCGTTGCTCAAGTGTCTATTATAAGTACCTGGGGATGGGCATATTGCTAAGGTGAGTGTGTGTGCCCGTAATTACTCCCTATTATTCGTTTATCTGAAGTATTTGTCTGCCTCAACAATTCACAAATAGCTTCCAAATCAATGGGTGAACATCGATATTTGTTGTTCAAAGTACAACCAAAACTTCAAAAAGCCGAACTTCGTTTCTAGAAGGACTTATGTGACAATGATGGACAACTAAATTGAATTTTCTTAGACATAGCGCAGCTGCCCAAGGAATTTTTTCATTGAATGATCGAGTTCAAGTCTTATTGAATCTTTTCTATTTCAAAATATTGAAAGGAGCTTCAAGCATTTCTGGGTAAGGTTAAATATTATTCAAGATTTGTTTCTAATCTTGCCAAGTAAAGAAGCGAGCTCCACCATCTATTACGGAAGCATTAAAGATTTCATTGGGACACTGATCATGAGAATGCTTTAAAAAAAATTAAGATCGTCCAATTTAAGTAGGATTTTACTTGCATTTTGTGCCAAAAGTAATAATTTAGCGCTTACAACGTGTCTTCGAAGGATATGATTGCATTGCTCAAGTAATGGATTGGGGGGGGGGGTGACTGGACCCCATTTGGTTGTTAGTACCAGCACAGAAAAGTTATTAAGCATTTGAAGTGTACCCAATTGGTGATTTCGAAGCTAACAGGCGTATTTTGCTAACTTTTATGCTTTATATCTTTGGATTTCCTTAAAGTAATCAATGAAAATGAATGATCAATGAAGTTTTCAACAACTGAGAAACCAACAATTTCATAAATAGTAGAGAAAAAATAGGCTCCTCTTTTAACTTAAGCATAAATTACTAATTGTTAGGGATGTAAAAAAAGAACCAACTCTAGAAACACGCCCAAGATGATGTCACGAAAAATATGGCAACCTTGAATAAAGACAGATCATTTTTTTGCATTAACTCAGACTTGACTCGAAAAAAGACGAATTTGAATACTGTTCTGCAAATTGTTGAACAAAACTACTTATTATTTGATCAGTATAAATAGAGTTTAAATCTTAATATGTCTTGGTTGGTATTGCACCTCAAAACTAATTATTATATATTTTATAATTCCCTAATTAAAGGGCTATTTTAGCTTCAGATGTTGCTAAACCCAGTTCACCGGATTAATTTCTATAAAATTTTCAACATCTGATCAAGTGTTTACTTTTTGAATTCAACATATTCAATAATTTAATCATCGAAATAGGATAAATACATTCCATTATGATTATCTTAATGATATACAATGTTATAACAAAAGAACTTAACATTGATTCGAAAAGTAATATTTGTTAAGGAATCAATTACATTAAAATCGATATATTTGCTACAATGACAAATTACGGAACTGATTACATATATTCTAAAAAAATAAAAGCATTAATAACAAATAATTTAAAAATATGACGTAACAATAGAATAATAAACTTAATTAAGACCAACCATACAAGAGATGAGCTAAACTTTAATTTCAATCATATAGAAAGTTATATTCCTACCACATAAATCCCTCTCAGAATCACAAATTACAATTGGTGCATTTTTGTCAGTACAAAAATTATTGTAGTCAATATTTATGCCAGCAACAATATTTTCCGACAGGGTATTTATTTGAATGATTCAATTGGAAGATTTTTTTCAACTGTTGTTACATAAATAAGTAGAGGCATTCATTTTCTAAGGATTGCATTGATTAAAAAGTTTGATAAATCAACGATCATTCAATGAATATGGACTAGCTATTTAAATTATTATTCACCCTTGATAAAGCAGAACTTGAAATTGTCTACATTAAGACCGCTTTTATTCAAGTTCCCTAACGTATAATAATAGGTTTATATGTTATAGAAATTAATTAGACAAAACCGACCATCCAGAGGACCAATCAACACTGCAATCATATATCGACCTTTGCTGTCCTCAGTATCATCCATTGTCACACGTTTAAGCTTTTCGTCAATTTTCTGTTTTATCTAGGAAATTACAACTCGACTTTTGAGCTCCAATGATTGGGTTAGTACAACTAAAGGGTTTTGAATAAGAGCAACACATTTTCTTTTTTAAATAAAAAATCTTTTTTAGAGATTGCTCAAGGTTGTACTGCTCCATGATGATTTGTAAGTCGATTGTGAGTTGAAATTTAAACAAAATATGACGAAGTTCGCCGTTTCTAATGAAATAAAAATCTGTCATGCCTTTTGAAAAATCCTTTATATGAACGTCCTATGAAAAATTTGAATCAAATTATTTACTTATGACGTAATTTGGAACAATAATTTGACTGTTTATTTGAACAAATAACGTCGAAACACGATTGGCTAATGTATTGTAAGCAAACGCTATTCATCCATTATATAACATATGAGAGGTTTCTACATCATTAATTGGCTGATAATAGGAATGGAATCATCCCATATTAAGGACGGATACAACCCTGTATCTAGATAGTTAAGAACCTTGAGATGGTAAATAAACAATCATTTGGTTAAAGATCAAGGTTATTCACCTAGACCAGCGTTTCTCAACCTTTTTCCCCTTTCGGAACCCTCAAAATATATCCCATGTCTCACGGAACCCTTGCAAACAAAATTCTGGTGACAAAATTTTACCACACTGTAGAAAAAGACTGAAAAGTGTAATAGCTTATATAATCTCATTTTTCTCGCGGAATCCTTAAAGACCGTCTGCAGAACCCTAGGGTTCCGCGGAACCCCGGTTGAGAAACGCTGACCTAGACTATGATGGCATACGACAACAATCCTGGGGCAATTATTACATACAATAAATAATTTATTCTCTTTAATGGTTCATAGAGAGATAATCCTTCTTAATGGTTTTTTGCTTCTTTGTGCATTTAAACCATGAGTTAAATCAATTAGATACATTGGAGAAGGTATTTACATACATGTACAGTGTGTCTCACCGAATATTGAACGAATTTTACCGAGCACGACTTTATCAAGATTCTCAAAAAGTACAAGTAGTAGGAAAATGATACCTCATATATTTATTATACAATATATAAACAATTAAACCTCAAAGTAGGCCCTCTCAGCTTCGATCATGACCTCAATCCTAGGCCTGTAGGCCTTGCAGGTCCTCATTACGAAGTCCTCCGACATTTCAGTCCACTCCTTCTCCTCGGCGTCATTTAGGGTAACCATATTTGCATGAGGGGTGGCACAGGCCTTCCTCTCAATAGCACACCATATCCCATAGTCAAGAAGATTTCAGTCTGGTGATGATGGAGGCCACATTGATCAAGGCCAAAAATCCGCCAAATTATCCTCGCACCACTTTTGAGTTTTCTTGGCCTTGTGACCAGGGGCAGAGTCTTCTTGGAAGACATAATTGCCCTTGAGGTAATTGGCCTTCAGCCAGGGCAAGATCACTGTCTCCATGACTTCCAGGTATACCAAGGTATACCTTCGGAAACCAATATGGTGGCATCCTTTGCTGTCCTCTTCCTGTTTTGCCCACCACTTCCTGGCTTCCTCTCAAGGCTGTTATTATTGTCCTTGAGGTTTTTAACCTTTGAAATAATGCCTTTGAAACAGGGCGGGAGATCTTGCTATAACTCATTCCCGCGTCAAGAAGCGCTGACACGCGATTTCTCTTGGCTTCCATATCGGTTGTCTTTGATCCAACAAAAAAATTTGCTTAACAAAAGTTGTTTGTTTTTGTTGATTCTCCAGTTGATATTTGCAAAAAAAAAAACCCAAAAAAATATAAAATAAGCCAACAAAATCTTTCCAAAGTATCGTTCACGATTTGCTAGGACACACTGTATATATATTTACTTATTAGAAGAAATACATATTAAATAAAATCAGAAATATAGACCAAAAAAACAACAACAATTTTTAAAAGCAAAAAAATGAAATCACAATTTATAATAGATTTTTGTAAATATCCATCAACAGAAGAAAAAAAATCAAACTTTTCCTTTTTGAAAATCCTCACAATTTTTATTTTATATAATGGCTTTTATAATTACCTATTCATATACAACTATTAATTATTCAAAGTTTTTGAAATATCACTTTATATGATAATGTTTAAAATCAGACTTTAGCTATTTATTAAAACCTAATTTAAAGCAAAACAAATTACGTAAAAAATGATTAAAATACCATCAAAAATTCCCAATTTATATTCAGAAAAATACTTTTTTTCAATAGTTGTTGATTGGTTTTTTATGAGGTTTTTTTTAAGTAATCACGATTTTAATGTTAAAATTTAAAATAAAAAGCAATTAGTAAGAATATTAAAATACCCAAGTTTCTAAAAGTAGTAATGGTTAAAAGTAGAGAAATCTATTTTTAGCTTAAAAGTAGACTAAAACATTTTTGTAGTAGCATCTTCCGAATTGCATTAGAAATGTAGTGAGACTGATTTTGTACTAACTGAAGTTTTTTTATAAACAACAACGTTATCCCCGTCAAAGGAACTCCCTTGGGCAGCTAATTACCGACAAAATTGTTGTTTTAACTCTAGTTAGCTGCGATGAAAGTTTTAAATTGGTATGTCTTTCAACTGATCGGTCAGAGTTACTTAAATGTTCACTAAAGTTCCAAAATGATGTCCTTTTAGGACATGGTTTGATTTTAAGAAAAGAAAAAAAATCACAAGGGCTCAAATCCGGGGAATAAATGCGGGATAAGGAACAAGAGAAATTCATTTATTGGGGTCAAAAAATTACCGAAGCATTATCATGATGAAGTATAATTCTGAAATTTTAGGAGCACCATTACCAAATATCCACAACTTTTTCCTCATTTTTGTGACGGACCAGTTATAAGCCATACATATTGAAGACTTCCATCACAGCGATCAATAGTTTGAACAGCAACTCCGCTGGTTTATAGTTGCCCAGGGGAACTACATTGTTGTTTAAAAGAAATAAAAAATTCAGTTTGTTGACATATATTAGAAAGTATAAACTTCATACATTATATATTATATAAACTTCAGTCTTCCTTATTTTTTTCTTTACTTTGAGGGAGGAGTTCTTAATTAATAATCTCTGAGTGAATAATAAAATGACGTAATACTAGATGTTCAAGCCAACATTTTAATTTGTCAAGGCATTTTTGTAAGGATGCAAATTGTAAAATAGTTAATTTTTATTATATTAGTTTTTTCACATTTATCACTTTTAATCGGAAGTATAGGAGAGAGTTAGTAAGACCTGACAAAGTAAATATCTACGATAATAGATAGTTTTGCAAGACTATGATTTATATTAGTTTTTAAAACTAGGAACCCTTTCTAATACAGTTATAGAATGAGGGGAATGATCAGTTATGTGTAAATTGTCAATGTCTGTCGTAGTAACATAACTCAGGATTATAACATCTCCACATAATATATCCTACATCAGCTCTAATTTAATTATAAAACCAGTCCATCCATTGAATTATCTACTATTAATTAATGCTGACAATTCATTATTATATATTCAAATTAACTTATTAATTACGTAGGTATTTGAGAGAACTGTGAGCCCATGAATTATAGCAAATGTGCTATAGATTACTCTGCAATACAACATTTCAGTTAATGACTTCAAAAATTACACCATCGAGAATGTAATTTTTGTATCATTCCAATTTACCTCGTCACAAAATCCTTAATTTTTTATTTATTTTTATTTTGGTAGCAATTACTACAATTTTTTGAAGATTGTAGTAATTTCTTATAATTTATACATAATATGTAAAATATTCATGATCACACATGATATATTTAAACTTACACAATACATATATGATGACAAATTAAATTCTGAATAAATATTAAGGTGTTTTAAAGGCAAGGGTTTAAAAATCAGGAGCAAATTTATAAAATAGTTGTGTTAAAATTGAAATTGTAGAGCCATTATACTATTAAAAAATAAAAAGTCATCAATTTATGCGTGTATTTTACGCTGTTTTTTTGTTAGTAGTATGAGAAAGCACTTGACTTTTCCCTCATTGAATGAACTTAAAAAATAACATATTAGAATAGCTTTTAGTATAGTTTCAACATTGGCCATGATCATAACTACATACAAGAGCCTCATTCTTTATTTTTCATTATTTTTCAAAATCTGTTCGAGTGGAACAATTTTTAAAAAGGACATTTTATGTGTCTCCAGATTTGCAAATCAAAATGGATTTTCTTATATAAGTATTTTGATGGAAGAGGATGTAACTCAGGCCCAATCAAGAGTCATTCGTAATGCCATCATAAACACAATATGAAATTATATATGTACAATAAATTATGTATTTTTTTTTAGTAAGGATTTTGGCGAAGAGCAACATGGTCGTGACTGTTTTAAAGAGTATTGAGGCCCAAACGATCAAAGAGTCACAATTAAGTAGGATTCTCTATGTATATGACAGACTATCAAATCATCTCTCTCTTTTATTGTCCAATTTGAATGAAGGGAAACTTATCACCTTCTCACTCTCAGACACTTTTCCATCCACGGATTTGATGGGCGCTTATACATTTTTCAACTTTAGAGCTAAATCAAATATTTTTGAGCAGGTGGGAAAGACTTCAACTCAAAACAAAATTCTAAGGAATCCAATTCATGAGAGAAAGGGGCAATATAGAGAGACAATGTTTAATTTCAATGCCTTACGCTTGAAAATGATTACAAAGACCTTTGAGCCCTTTTTAAAGCTACAAAGTTCAAAAAGTGGGGAAAAGAAGCAAGGATGTAAAGGCTACATTTGTGATTATATGGACTTCATGCAAGAGGTACTCAATTTTACTATTGATTATGAGATAGGAAGTAAATATGAATGGGGTACATCACCTTTACCAAATGGTTCCTGGGTTGGCATTATGGGAACTGTTGCAAACGGTGTTGCTGATTTAAATTCTGGAGGTTGGACTCGATCCATAAAGAGAAGTCGGAATTTTGCATTTAGTCCTGTAAGTATAATTGTAATGCTACATAACTAAATCAATTCCTACGTGTGTGTGTTTGAGGGGATAGTTTTTTAAAATGACGTCAGATATTGATCAAACTATACATTGGGAGGTATCATATTTCGAAATTCCGATTTACCCAATACTTTTTTGTTCCTTTTGAAGGAGATATGGCTTTATGAAATAAACAAAAATAAAATGTATTCAGCTGTTTTCATCAGTTGATTATTTTCCGACTAGTGCTTCCATACTTGCACTTTTGTGAATGCATTTGCGCTATTAATTTTCCTCTTGCGCTTTTATGTAAATTATTGCCCTTTTTAGATTATCCGTCATTTTTAGTTTGCTTATGAAGTAAACCACTTTTTTGTAGCTAAAAGTCTGCATTAAATGTTTTTAGATGAGAAGAACAAGCAGCTATTACTTGTTACAAAACACTTTGGGCCATTTCCCAAAGGGTGTTTTGAAGATTCTCTGCATTTTTGTGAACAATGGCGAGGCTGATAAAGTTTTTCCTCATGTTGGGATATTGAAAGATATAAAAAGGAAAAAGAAAAGCCATGAAGGCAGAGCTGTTAGAAGAATTTGAATTGGAGCATAGAAGGTGAGAGGAAACTTCTCAAAGTTTGATTCCTCCCGAATTTTAATTGTAAATACAATAGTTCAATTTATATATTTAACTTAATAATAGTATCACTTAAGTTCTATTTCGCTTTTTGTATTGCCACTCAAAGGGCGGTTGAGAGGTTGCATTAGTGCATTATTTTACTTGCACTTTTATACTCTTTTATTGTACTTTTGTGTTCGATAAATCTGGAGGCACTGTTTCCGAGTCAGGGGATGAGCAGCACTTGTTCATACAGAATTCTGAGTTTGAGGCATATGACATATTTTTTTATTTTTTTGCAAAGTTTAAAACAATATGCAACTTTATACACTAATTCCATATCATAGGTATTATAGATGTGATATGAATTTTAGATTTGACTATTTTTTATATTAATTATCTACATTGATTGGGCAAGTTGATACAAAAGCCATTACTGACAATTAATACAATAATTTAATAGTATTTATAGGTACGATTGAAACAATATTTCATATAGCAAAAGATATATAAGGTAATGAAATACACATACATATATGAGTCAAGTCAACTAGAAAGGAAGTTTGTTTTGGTCCCTGAAAGAAGGTCCATTTATTTCAAAGCCTCAGAGATTTATTTAGTTGCTGTTGGCTAAAAGCAGTTCATCTGTTGTAGAACTATTAAGAATCAATTTAATCCGCTATCATACTCACCATGAATCATAGTGATAGTAACAACATAGTCATAAATACCAGATGTTTTTTATTCTATAAATAAGTTGCAATTATTGGAGTCATTATTTAATCTCATTTTTGATATATTTCAGAACAACTTGGTTTCTTGTGAACTTGACACATATGTAATTACCAAGATATATTTAAAATTCATCATACTTTAAAGTATTACAAATTCCTACAAAAGATTCTTCATCATAATTTCAACTTTCAGGGTCTATCTATAAAGTAAATATTATTCCTTTTTTTTAATTATCAATTTGCCTCAATTAGTGTGTATGTAAACTCTTTGACTTCAAACAATAATATCTGACAAAATACTTTTCATTACCCCTTCTGAACCCCTTTGATTGTACAAAACTGCATAATGATAATAATTATAACTTAATAATGCGATTCCTAATTCAATCAATCATACAACCAAAGTGACGTAGCAAAATAACAACAAAACCCATATCCATAAAATATCTAGTAAAGTATTTAACCCTTAAATTGACCACAAATATTCAAATATCTTCATAGAAACAAAGGGATTTCAAAATGTAAGCTAGAACTTGAAATTCCGAAGAAAATGAATAAACATGAAAAAAAAAAGAAAAAAACATGTGTAAATTCAGAAAATGGGTCCCAGCTCAGGATGAGTGCACTCATCCTCCTCAATGAACAGTCGCTAATGCTATACTAATGGGTAGTTATTCTACAATTTGTGTATCAACTAACAGACTTTTTCGCTTGCTCGAAGGGGCTTTATCATGACAAAACTATATATAAGTTATAACTACCCCAATAACTGAGAGAACCAAATTTTATTTTCCTAAGAAACATAGTCAGAGATGAAGTATGTATATCTCTAAATTGAACTTTTTATTAATGTAAAATGTATTGGGAACCACGTCAAAATAAAAATTTGCTAAAAGAGCACTGTGATTGGCCTATATGTATCCTCATTATTAGGAATGTAAATAATATGCAAATCGGGATTGTAAGATAAAAAGAAAGAGAAAATCAACCTGGTAACTCTGACAATTTGATGAATGTCGAGGGGGAAAGCAGCTTGAGCTGTCATGACGTTTTACTGAGCTACAAGCTGCGATTCTCCATTATATATACAACAATAAATAATAACATAGATGAGAGGAAGAAAATTAACTGAAATTAATGTCAGGAAATTATATATTTTTAACTAATAATAATTATTATACGAGGACTTGAGCCCTTTTTGTTTACATTCAATTTGCTTTATTAACCTTAATGCATGTATTCTTTCTTGATGTGAGATCTTTACTATCAGGTAGATGTTCTCCCCTCAGTAATATTGGAAAAATGATAACAGCTTTGGAAAACAAAAAGACCTGTTTGAAGAGCCAACTCCACAAAGTCTCGCACTCGGCATTTTGCATATTATTTACATTCCTACTCATTATGGTATGAACAATTATGTGATTATTTTTATCGCCTATCTTACATTGAGACAAGGAGTGGAGAGGCAGTAATTTCCCTTTTGACTCTAAAACAGTCAGTTTAATGGGTTCAGCGGTTAGGTTTACTCCACGTGTTCGATTCGTGACGTCACGCTCTGCTTGGCTTTTAAAAAAAAGAAGCACATTTTATTCTTCAAAGTACGAAAGGTTCGATGAATGCGCATGTTTGGAACTTGTGGGGTTCAGTACTATCTCCTACAAGGTTAAGATCCATTGCTCTAAAACCTGAAACAAGCATTCATCTGTACTTTTTCAATTAGTGATCTACAAACCTTTAATTACTGATGGGGATGTGATGCACTTATGACTCTACCCTGACGTCACCATCAGATGTTATATTTAATTCCACCATTTTAGGCTGTTAATCGATTTGAAAACCCTGAAGTTTATATGTAAACCGTGTATATTTTTAAGCCGGTTATTCTGGGAACACTACCAATAACCACCCATGTTGGTGTCAAATTTTTCCTTTTTTTTTGAAATTCGAGGTTTAAGTGTTAGACAAAAAAGCTTGACGTCATTGCTGCATGTAAAGTCACGCAACTTTTTATTATTATGAGCTCCCCTCCCCGGATTCCCTTGCCATTCTTGACTAATTTACCTAATGTTTATTCAAACATTCTTCAGATAGGCTATAACCTTTATGGCGGAATGATTATGAATACAAAGAGTGATGATGACTTTGGTCTCTTCTTACGAGTTTTCTCTGAGAAAACATGGATATCCATATTGGTCCTCGTAATTAGTGTGAGTTTTATATTTGGCCTTTTGAACCTGAGTATCAAAAGTTACGATTCATCAACTGGAAAAAGAATGATGATTTTATCCATTTCCTTTTATTTTGTTATTGGCTACGCCTACTACAACGGAGCACTAACAATGTTTTTGTCGAGTGCAAACAACATTCCTTTCGAGACAGGTAAAACAATTTATCCATGCTGCTATATGTTTGTAAATAATATTTTTTATATGAAATAGTTAGAGAGGCAATTCATGATCCAATGTGGGACTTCAAATTTTTTGCACATGACTTCTCTAATGTTAAAAACCTTTATCACGCAAAAAATCATAAGAAATCGACTTCTATATTCAACAAAGTTGAAGAAAATGTACGAAAATATGAAATCAATGATGACTACAGTGCACTCATGGAACTCAAACAAAGGAAACTAATATTAATCAGTGATATTGATCGAATAAAATATTTCATATCAAAGTCAATTTTTTACCAACAGCAGTTCCATGGTTTAATTTTGATCGAACCCAAGAAAATAATGTACTATACATTATTGCCCAAAAATTCTCCTCTACATAAAAGTTTTAATCTTTGTTCAATCTTTTTAAAGGAATTAGGGATTTCGTCAAGGATCAAGGGTAAATGGTTCCGACAAACTTCTCATATTTCTGAAAATGAAACCATAAAAATTTCACCTAAACAAGTATTTATTTTGTTCATTTTTCTGGGTGGTTCCATGATACTGTCTTTTCTATTACTCATCCTCGAAATGAAATTTAAAAATGCTATATCTAAATTAGTTAAATATACTTAATATGTATGTTATATAGGTATGTAAGTGTTAGAAAGTCAGGCTGATGATCCTTATACTTGTTTCAAAAGGTTTTTTTTCTAATGTCGATGAACCCTTTTAAACTATATTATATATCTATACGATTTAACGATTACAAATACAGACTATACTTATGAATATTTTAATTCGAGCACACAGCCGATGAATTTTTTTTAAAAAATGACAAAAAAATATATATGTATAAAATTGCAATCTTTGATTTTTGAAATGAGTTAAAAAACTTTTTGAATAACTAATAACATTTTTTTAGATTCTGTGTCCAATCGCAATCTCAACTCACTTCTGTATTTTCCTTTTTACCAACTTTTTAATATTGGGCAGAGTGATTACTATTTTGATATAGTATACATTGATAAATTCTCCCAATATACAAATCAATCGTTAATACTTGTCTATTATTCAATAATTCAAAAAAAAGGGCGTACAATCCTTGATTTAATATACTTTTTATATAGTAAAATCATAAATAATATTAATAATACCCTTTTTGAGTTCATAACACGATAAGTCAATTGATGAAAATCAGTTGAAGGGAGAATTCATAGTATTTTTGTCTATCCCAAAAAGCTCGTCGTTCATATAATGATTGCTTTTATTCATCCTTTCTAAATCTATTCAAAAATTTCAAGTCTCACACAATGAACGTGTTATAAATAGGGTGTCAAGTATAAATTATTTGAAACATAATCATACTATATTTTATTTGGTCTATCTAAAATTCTAATTCTCAAATCTCATTTTCCCTATCTTAATCTAAAATATACATGTATTTAACAAAAAAAAAAAGAAGAAGAAATATTGGGAGCCATTCAAAAATTTAGAAATGGTTCTTTTATAGTTTTTGTTACTTTTTCAAAAAAATTCATTGGCTTTGTGCCCAGAATAAATATTAATACATTTATTACAATAAAATTGTACAAATACATGGGTTTATAGGGTCAAATACGGTACTCAAAAAAAGACAAGTGTTATTTGTTCAAATTAAAAAAAAAATGTTTTTTTTTTCATCAGCCTCAGTCTACTACCTAGTAAACACCGTTAGACTAAGGATAAGCAAATTTTTCACTGCAAGGACCACATTAAAGATAATAATAATAATAATGATAATATTGAGAGAATAAAAATTAGTTATTGATATTCAAATGTAAAAGTTTTCATCAACTGAATCATTCGATCCGATGTATTTTTTCAAATTATTCTATTACTAAATATATTCTATCTAATAAGATTTAATAAACATAATTTAGTGACCATTCTTTTATTTCTTGAGTATTAATGAGTATTTGTATGAATAATAATAAAAAAACAAACTCTTCTAATGAATTAGATTTCCGGATATTCGGTTTAAAAATATTTTACAACTTGAATATCGTGTCATCCCACAAATATAAAAATCGAGACCTTATTTATTTGAGAGCAGTTAGTTTTTCTACTAACCATGTTCCATAGTAGACGATTGGTCTTAATAGCCAACTATTTCTTGGTAGTCTGCGAGCAAATTCCTTAAAATTAAGGATGAATAGTTTCACAATTGAGAAGAGCTAATTAATTATATACATACCACTGATTTTTATTTTTAGGCAAGGGACAAGAGATACACTCTATACAGTATATAATTTACTACATATATAGAAGTTAAATTGTAACTTGTGTCCCATATATAATTAATTATTCATAAGACAAATCCATTAGATCAAAACTTTAGTCAACATTCATAAGAGAGGACTTATTAAATGAAGTCCAGTACATGTAAATTATGTGACTAGCAGCCAGAACATGATAACACGGATACAATTATTGAAATTCTAATTTGCAATAGCAATTCAAGGATCCTCTTCTTCTTCTAAATTTTCATATTCATAGTCAATATGGTTCAAAGACTTTGAAAAGGCAGTTCCCATATCCTTTAAATGTATTGTTGATATTTGTATTCCCTGAAAAAACAAAAGCACCCATATTACTATATGTTCTTGAAATAGTCTCTACAGACTTAAATAACGATGTAAAAATGAATCCATATAGGTACAAAAGTTTTTGACCAATCGCTTTTTTTTATACAGTAAACATTGATGTAACCAGTTCGAAATGCATTAACTTATCAACTTCATGTTTTAATTTATGTCATAGGTAAAAAATAAAAATTCAAATTTTTAGCTTTATATCATGAAATTCTGGGATCAAAAAGGTCTCTAAACTCATATATATCATAGTCTGTATTTGTTCTACATATATAAATCACCTTATGTGTTCCTTTATTACAGCCACAAAATGTGCTTTCCATTGTATATGATCTATTCACACCAAATTCTCTCCAAACCACTACTCTAGCTGTTGTTTCACGACACTTTTCAACATTATATTTACAGGACTTTGGGTCAAAGTAGGGTGCCATTTTTCCTAGAACCTTTTCCAATTCCTAGTACAAAGTATCAATATCATTATTCAATGCTATAAACCTATTAATGAAAATTGAATATTTCAACTTTGACTTACAAGGAAGTCTTCATAGACTTCCTCTTCCTTTTCCTCGTTACTTTGAGCCATGCTCTCTAATATCACCTTTGGATGATAGGGCGAGCAGCCATAGAGAAAGACATTTTTCTTTCTGGAATGTCCATGATAATCACAAAATAAGTATAAAGGTTTGTCTAATGCGCGGTGGCAGAAATCAATGAGTCCCTTGGAATGAAATATGGATGGATGTCTTTGCAATGAAGGATTCATCCATTGGCGGTTCAAATCCTCTCCTGTTAGACCACATCGGTGCCTAGGTAACATAAGTGAAAGGAGTAATACATCCCTCATCATTTGAGTATCAACTACAGTACTCACGATCCATGAATCACTCCTTCCACATTTAACATTGGAATAATCTTGAAAATGTAGTTATTTCTCAATTCAATAGCCTCTGGGTGAGAACTGAGTATAAAGTCAAGAGTTCCTTCCATGATCCATGATGCATTAGTTTCTCCAGGATGAACCCGTGCAGTTAAAAAAATAATTTCTTTTTCTTCTGGTAAAATAGTTGAGGATGTTATTGTCAGGACAGGGACTTCATTATAACAAAGAGAATGACAAAGCACGTCCTCTCTATAGTATATAGAAGAGTCCTTTTCTTGTTTCCATTTGAGCTTATCTAAGATGACCTAAAAAATATATGAAATATTAGTACATTACCAATGTACTAGGTACTTATAAAAATTCTTTCGGGGGAAACGAATGAGGTAAACTAAAGCAAGGAGAATGATAGAAGGAAGATTATTCTTTACATAGGATCTAAAGTTTCTACGGAAACAAAAAGGAAGGTACAAAATAACAAAAGAAGCTCATGGCTTGAAATCATAAATTAATCAACTATTATTATTCAAACTCATAAAATATCATTTTTTTAATAGTATGTATGTACATATTATATGTCTTTGTAAAGTTGCTCAAAATTGTATATAATTTGGAACTTTATCATTAATCCACGTCATTCTTTTTTTCATAACAAAGCTAATAAGCAGATTATTGTCCATAAAACCATATTAATATTGGTTTTTATAGGGTCGTTTGTCCGAACCAAATTCATTGATCAATTTATTCATTATACAAAATATTTGTGACTTCTTTGTCGATTCTTTTAACTTCAAACGAAACACAAGATGATCGAACGCATCAAGTTCGTGCAAGAGGACATTTTTTAATCAACAGTCAATCTTTGATCATGTTGTAGATACCATTTCTTATTCAGTTACTTTTTACACCTATTGATGAATAATTTTTGGGTATAATAAAATGACTTTAAGTTTGTTGCAAAAGTTCCATATCAATTTGTTTTTATAAATTGCTGTTTACACAGTAGGTTGATAGAAACGATAGAGATTGTGAGGATCAAAACTGCAATCCCACCTTAACTCGTAAAAATATGTTAATATGAAAAAATAATTAAATACATTAGATAATTCTAATTTTGAGTTTTAAAAATTTCTATAAGTGTGAATTTCAAGTTTTGTCCATGAATTGAACTCTCCTACCTAGAATAGATAACTTTTCTCTATGCTCAAATGATTTATATGTATAAAGATAACAATATTATATTGCACGACGAGCTTTTTGGGATAAACAAAAGCACACTGTATTCTCCCTTTTGCTGATTTTCATCAGTTGACTCTTTTGATTTAATGCAACTGACTCATTGTGTTATAAACACAAAAAGGGTATTATTATTATTATGTATGATTTTGATGTATAAAAAATATATTTAATCAAGGATTGCGCGCCCTTTTTTGAATTTTTGAATTTTATACGATATGTATTAACTATTGATTTGTATATTGGTAGAATTTATCAATGTATGTATAGTATATACATATAAATCTTAACTCTGCCCAATATTAAAAAGTACACAACAAGGAAAATAAAGAAGGGTAGCAGCAGGTACCAGTTGTTGTTTTTCCAAATTTTTGCTTTCCTTTTTGTGAGCTAAGGTTGCGAGTGCACAAAAAAGCTCGTCGAGACGTGAAAACCTCTTCTTATTTTTACCACTGTAGTTTTAAACTGCAGTAACTCCATCATTATTCTTTGTTTACCGTTGTAAAAAATATTATTTTTTTTTCAAGTATACTTTAGGGATTAATAGTACATTTTCATTTCTGTAGCCATGCGTTTTGATTTATAGATGTGACAGCAAATAGGTGGTTTGAATATTCACAATCATTCTTCCTTCTCCCTGTCACAACTTCTAGATCTTAATCATCGGATTTTGAGGGATATGTATCATTTAATTGACTATAGAATCACATTAATGAAGAAAAAAACCCCAGAAAAACGCGGGATAAGTTTCAAAAGTATGTATGTATATAATGTCAATGCAAATCATAGGTAGAACAATTTTACTAAATTATCCTCTACCTAATAAATATTATTCTTATGTAATTCACTTTAATCAAAGGGGACAGAGAGGGAAAGTGTATACATGAACATAGGTATAAACGTAAATTCGAAATGTGTGCAATCATTTTGCTACCCATTTCTTACCCTGAGCCTAGTATAAGTATATGGATAATGGTATGCCAAGTAGACCACATCATTATCATACGGAAATTCAATTGTAAATGAAGCTGTCATGTAAACATCTTTTCCGTTGTCATCAGAATTCGGAGATGATACAGTATATTGGTTCTTTCCATAACCAACATCCGTGCCGATTCTGCGCCAAAATGGGGATCCATAATGAAGGGCAGCAATTGAAGAAAAAAATACAGGCTGCATGCCTGTTTAGCAATATAGCAAATAAGTGTGTAGAAGAATTAGTAAAAAATAAATAAAAAATTAATAAAGCGATTTTGAAGTAAATTCATCATGCAAAGATTTGACTATGTATGTACGTATGTAGGTTAATTGGCTTTAGTTTTTCAAGTCATTTATTAGAATGACTATAATCATGAGTAATAAAAACCATTTCTCTAGTTTTATAAGCAATAAAATAATAAATAATGTCATTTATTACAAAGATTTTGATATTGAAAACATATAAAATTAAAAATATATAATATATCTGTAGACTCTACTTAATTAAAATAATAAGTTACTGAAACAAATTGAACAGATTCAAATATCTAGGCTCTGCATAATATGTTATGTAGATATTATTTGCTTTAAAGGGGTTACAATTTTATTGTTTTAATGGATCAAAACTACAAGTTGCAAGTAAAAAAATTTGATGATTCTTTTTCACACTACATACATTGGTTGAACCATTTATGATTTAATGGGATATGTTCTATTTCTTAAGCTACAGTTTGTTAGCTTTTATTTTTTTCGATTTGGAGTAAAGTTCATATTGAGTTGTTTTTAAAATTGGATTGTACCTTCAACAACGTGTCAATCAGTCACTTATGATACGCTGAGAGTTAAGTGCTCAATGAAATTTAAGACAGAAATAACGTTTTTAATAATAATATAACTAATGTTTAATGTATGCAATACAATTTGAAAAATATTGTCATAAGACTGAATGAGTACAAACGAAAGGAAGATAATTAAATTTTGCTTCCAAGTGCCGTGTCAAAGTTATGACAGGTACTTAAAAATAAAAATATATTCAGTAGATTAAATGGTATTGAATAAGTATAACCATATCTATATTTATTATAATGAATCAGTTAAAATGGTTGAATATACAAAATATAACGGGTATCTCTGCAGAATGGATATTCACAACAATTCAAGGAGAGTAAATATGTATTTCCCGTAGTTCTAGTGTTGAACAAATAATTTAGTGATGATATAAACAAGCCAGTTTTTTACCGATTTCCAAGTCATCGATAATGTCTAAATCCAAGTTTTTTTCAATTAAGAAATTAAGTTTAAGCTCATGAAGGTTTTCATCAATTTTTAAATAAACCAAGCTGAACTCAAGTCCAAATTTAAGTTTGATTACATCATTGACTTTTTTAATGGGAATCACAAATTTTGAAGAATTCAAGATCCAAAATACTCTTTCTTGTAAATTTAAAAAGTTGAAGGATTGGCTCAATTTAAGTATAAGTAGATGATAACTTCCAAATGTGAACTCAATTGGTTTATTTATAATCTATAGTCTAAACTTTGTTCTATTCTATGGCATATTAGAATATCAAAGGATCATTAATTTTAAATATATATGTATAAATACTATCAGCAAGTCAGAATAAAACGATGGATTGAATTGATACTAAGCAATTAAAATCACAGACCAATTACATAAGGTATAACTAAATGTGTCGTATGGTTTAAACTTTTGAACTTTTGACCAACAAGTTACAACTTGTACAAAATCTCAACTTATACCAGGAGCTCGTGTATTAAAAAGCATTGAAAAAACATGGATTTATGAACATACCATCTGCATCTATGAAAAGATACTTTTCTACTATGAAAGTCCCTTATATCTACATAAATATGAAGAAAAAAAACACCCAAAACTCCATTTTTACTTTAGAAAAAATTATGAACTGAGCTTGATAAATGTTAAATTTAGTATCTATAAACTTGGATAAGTTAAAAATGAGATTAAACAAGTTTATTCCCAGGAAAGTCAATTTAAGTTTGTAAAATTCAACATCATATTCTGTTACTTTTATCTTTTAACATTAACAGCATAAACCACCTACATACATACATACATTACTTCCATACAAGAGTCAATAAATACTAAGTTCCTCAATGTTAGTTTAAAAATAATGAAGCACTACTTACCAAAATTAAATTGAGAATTTTTTTTCTCATAATTGATTATATTGAAAACGTAAGGAAGTCCTGCTTTGGTGTTTGAAACAGAGAAATAAAACCATTGGCAATGATTATTTGTGTTCAAGTCTGGAGTAATAATGAGGTTATACTCAAGGAAATTGACTTGAGTTACTCGTCGTAGATTCCCAGACTCAAATCGTGACTCAAATACTAAAGCATCCTCCTCATTTCCATCATCCATTCTCCTTCCATGGATTGGAAGGCATTCATCGGAGGGGAGTTCTTCCTTGTAGGGTGAAGGAGAGTTGATAAGGTCATCGAGATCATAAATTACTCTTGGAAAACCGGGACAGACTTCCTCATTAAGCATGTTTTTGACACATTTCATAAGCCTAGATCTATTAAGAATATTTTATATGTAAATCAATGACATCCCATTAGGCGTTTAACTCCTATAAATCTTTCTTTGACTCTATGTGATTAATTACTTTTAAATATATACATCGACAATGAAGAGAACTTGACATTAACAAGATACTACATACATGAAATTGAATGACCATGAAAAAGACAGATATGGGAAGAACATAAATTCCTTTTTAAAACTTGTTCTATAAAACAATTTATTTGAACATTTTGAGGGCTTTGACATTATTTAAGCTACTTATTTTAATACGATGAAGCATAAATAAATATTACCTTTGAGATTTGCGATTTTTTTGGAGAAGTGGTTCAGAAAAATCCTTGGGACTCTCTGCTAAGAGCAAATCAGGCAGTGCAATCTTTTCAAATGAATAGACACTCTCTATTGATTCGGATCTCTCTTTGAAGTGAAAAGTTGTCGAGGTTTTGGGTAGAGAGTAAAGTCCATTCGTCTAAAAAAAAAAGGTTAAATTAAGTTATACCTATGATGATGTAATTTTTTAATGAAAAATTGTACATACTATACAGTTCATAAGCACTGATTTGATTTGATTTTAGAAGTTGTCAATTGTTATATATATTTCATTAGCCCGCAAAGAACAATATCAAATTTTGAAAGTAAAAAAAAACCAAGATTAATAATATTTGTTTCCAAAAAATAAAATAGAATAAAATGTGTCTATAACTCAACCATTGAAAACTCAAACGTAGCGAGTGAGGTCGTTTTTATAAACTATTTCACTCTTAATGAATATTATTGACCCTGACAATGAATGTAATTTAAGATATGTGACAGCAGTTTCAAACCTCATAATTTCTATGATTTCTGAAAAATGTTTAAAAATCATTTAAAAAATTATAAATAAAATTTTATGTCTTAATACGTTAGCCATGAATAAAACAGAATTGAATACACAATTCAAAAATTTATGGAGGTAATTTCTCAAAATTACGACCTGCTTCTCTCGGGGTATTGCCGTCATGGCCATATTTGGGAGTTTGTTTTATTATTTTTTTTATTTTTTCTTATATATCAAATGCTAATTTAATGAAAAAGCGTGCCAATCAGTTTTTAACAACTTTCAAATAATGGGTATTCCCTCAACAATAAAACAACAAAAAAATAACCTCAATTTTCAGATCGATTCGAGTCTATCTCACCTCTTTTAGAAAACCCTTCGAATCATGAAATTGAGACCCCTTGAATTCCTTGAAAATGTGTCCATAGTAATTTTGAAGTTCCTCAACCGATTTATTAGATTTACGAGAGAAGGATCCTGGGTTTTGATAGGAAGATTCGTTATTTGTATCATGATTGTCTTGCTCTTGATTATCTTCAGAGTCAGAATCATCCGATTCAGAGTCAGAATCATCATCCGACTCTGGAGTGGAACCTCTTGAACTATCTATTAATGATATTATATAGTCTCATTATATTTATTGTAGAATTGTTGTTTGTAGGTATATTACTTGGCATCGTATTAAATTTCTGTCCAGGGACTCTAAACACCAATGGACAGAAAGTTTCATCTTGTGACATTAAAACTTTCTTGTGACAACAATGACTTATAATATCGGATGCCTTGAGAATACATTTATTCCAACGGCGCTCTTCATTAGATTCTATTTTGAATATAAATTCCTTTACAGCCTCTAATCCCTTTCGCTCAAGAAAATGCAGTCGTCCAAGCTCTATAAGTATATTCATTATTATAGCCTCTCACGGTTTTAAAACTAATTTAAAAAAATAATGTCTTCAATTTCTTTATTTTTTATTTAATTTCGCTATTTAGTTATATTAGACCCTAATAGATTGATTGACTTTCTAGATGAATCTTTTTTTATTTATTTTGCATTAAAAGGAGTTGATGAAAAAAAAAATTAAATATTTTTTTATTTAATTACGACGTAAAGGAAATGAAACTTGTAGACGGGTTTTTTGATTTAACCTGTCCCAATAGATAAAAATGTACTACCAATGATTGAGAAATATCTGTAATTATTGATATCTATTGATTTTCCTTACTGATTGAAACCAAATTGAGTAAAATACTCAAAATAGTATGTAGAAACTTTGCTTTTGTGCTTTCCATGCTCTTGACTTTGAATATTTCTAGAACTTTGGCTACAACATTCACACCTCCGAAAGTAAGTCCATACTTTGTCATTAAAAGTAAATTCGACTCTGGAATAAGAGAACACATATTTTATAAAATGATTGATAAGTTTGTCATCTTAAAGGAACTCTACATAGATCCATTTGAACAAATATTTAAATTGACTTATAAAGTCTAACGTACTGGCTTTAGTCAAATGATGTAAGCATTCAAGAGATGATTTTAACTTTGGAAAGTGTTTTTTGGCAGATTCATCATTAACAAAATTATCATCGATGATGCAAACAACCATTGGAATAACGCCATCCTTTCCAAGAGCGCCTCCTGTGACGATATTTCGTGAAAGGGATTTGATTACCTGAGGAGTATATAATTAATATTGACCATGAATGAAGATAATTATCAACTATTTAAGATTAAAAAACTTACTTGAATAATCGGGTAAATGAGCTTGTGTTTATTTAGAGTAAAGCGAAGAATGGAGGAAATTGGTTTGACCGCATCACATAAACGTATCTTAATGCTAAATTTTGTATCTGATTGGAAAAGTATGAAAGATATTGGATGTTTCATGTCACAAAGTTTACTTTTTTCTTACCCTTTGTTGCCAGAGCAGATAGTACCCAAAAAATACAGCCAATAGAATGATCATTTAACTCTTGATTTTTGTAGAGATTTATGAAGGATTTTATAATGGAAATAGATAGATTCATGGACACCAACTGCGGGAGTACAGTAGTTCTTAGACTGGTTTTAACGGACAAAAGCTCTCTAAGAAGACAAATCACATTTTTGATGACTTTGTAATCCTCATTTGTCTGTTATTTTATATGTGGAATGGACAAATATTTATAAGAATCAAATTTTGATTTAATTCTACATTTACTTACTTCTAAGAGATGTATAAATCCCTGAAGGACAGCTTTGTTCTTTGATATTGCATTTAGTAGATCCTTGCGTTCGGCTTCAATTGTATGTTAGGAATTGTAAACAAATCAACAATATAAATACAATTAATTGCTATCATAAACACGAATATCATTTGTTATAAATTATAACATATCCATAAATTATATTTAGCAGATACTCTATACTTTGTATATTGGATAAATAATAGAAGGTTGTTCAATGAGGAACTCAACCCTTTGACTTATTCGTTAAATCCGTAGAAACAATCTATATCATCTTATCAATCAGTCATTCTTCAATGTTGAGTATTTTGAAATTTCAAAAATCACGCAAAAAAATCATCGCTTACATACATTGAATAATGACATATTAAACAAACATATATCTCGACGAGGTTACAATATAAGATATGAATGTACATTTAAAGGGGAGTCAGTGACCGAAGGAAACGCCATCTACAAACAGATAAAAAGTACTCGAAGGATAAAAGGGTAAAACAAAAAGGAGAGAGGGGCAGGAGATCCTCAGCTTGATACTACTCCTAAGTAGGCTGATTTCGTCATCTCTCAAATATCTCATCCACCATTTATTCAAAAAGTATGTCTTTTATGTATTTACGATAAGCATTTATATTTAAATTATTTACTTATGACGTAAATGGTAAATCAGTTCCATTGATTAATTAACAACAGGACATAACGGCAAATCAACTTAATAGGGCAAGAGCATTATCATAGTATACTATATATAAATATGTAAAATACTCCACAACGTTATTAACTTATTTTTTTCTTTACCTAGATAGTAATCTGTGGGATCTTGGAGCTATGAATATTTTGTATGTTTGCTGTTGCTCCATACATTGTACGTACTGTAAATAAATTGGATTCGTGATATGGAGTTAGGGCATGACAATAATAATAAGCGTCACTAGTTTATAAAAAAAGTACGTACGTATAAGAACAAGGATTCAAATAAAATAACGATTGTACTCACAATGTCTATAAAAATAATGTTTAGGAACCTTTTGTTGACTTATGAGTTTTGACGTAAGAATAACTTAATAGCCTTGTCATAAGCCTGTATGTATGTTTAAGACAGTATTTACTTTATGTATCAACAAAACTAATAAATCATAATTTGAAAGCTTAAAGTCAATATTTACATAACCTTGAAGGAATGGCCTTTCAAGGAACGATTGAAGCAAAATGGGACACTACACATATTGTGTAAATATGAGTAGGTAGGGAGACATGGAACAGTTTCAAAAACTTTTTAGTTTTTGGCTTCAATATTCGGAGTAGGTTTGAGTATTGTAGATGTATCAAAATGTACATATAACATTTATTGATGGAATCTACATATACTTAAATTGTAACAATCAGTAGTTTTTTGACTAATAATGGTATTTGAATGCGATTCGTCAACTCTTGCAACTGTTTCCATAGCTGGGGATGGTTACTACATTTAAGCAAATTCCATTTGATTAAGAAATTAAATCAAATTAGACTAAAGAATATTTTTTGACTGATAAATGACTAAAGTTTTAAAAAGTTTCACTTTAGGATATTGTTTGATTTTTACTATAGACCACTGATTAGTTTTATAAATCAGAGAAAATTTCTGTGAGTGATGACTAATTAATCCTGTACAAGTTATAAATAGGTATAAAATAATCCAGAAGACACTAATTGCAACTGATCCTGTTGTATTGATCGCTACACTTTCTCAAATACCTTCTCAACGAGTGAGCATTGAATATTAATAAATTACGACCAGTAATCTGATTTCATAGTCAATGGTTTTCATTATAATATTTAGAGTACAATTGTGGCGTGAATTTCATGGCTATAACTCCTTAATGATGCTATTGAAAAGGGTCATGTAGCAACTGTTCTCCCCTAGAACCGTACAAAATATGATTAAGATTGAATCCTACCTGACTTTTTATCCTTGTTGATATGAGTGTGTAGAACGAGTTTTCCTATGGCTACTTTTAAGCCCTCTGATATTCTCAAAGAAGGAACAAAGTCCGATATATCTTGTAAATGAAAGCCCCATGGCTGGATTGAAATAGACGGTGGCGTGGACATATGACAAGCAGTTTTGATTTTAGTCCTTATATTTCAAGGTTTATTCTGGAAAAAAAAAGAAAAAAAAGAAGTATCCTGAGAGTCTAATTAATAATATTTAAAGTGCATACATACCTATTTTGAGGAATCCATGTATTGTGTGTGTCTTTGAAAAATGGACCGTTCAAATTCTAGTGGATGTAAATATTTATTATTTTGAATGTTACGAAACTATAGATATTTGAAACTATGTAATAATAACTATTATTAACTAACCATTGAAGTTCATAATCAGTAATAATATATTTTTTACAAATCAATTCACAATAAAGTAATTTAATTAATTATTTAAATTATTTAAAGTTGCAGTTAAAGGGTTATTTAATTTATTAATAGAACAACATTGAAAGTTAATGGATCAATAATATCTTTAATCCTTTAAATGATATATTTTTATTTAGTTTTTTTTATATGGAAATTTCAATTAACGTCCTCATTGTCAGCCATCATGGGGACATAAACAATACAAATTTTTATTTCTTTAAAATTTAGGAAAATAGGGAATTACTTCTCTGAGTTTGGATATCACAATAGGATCAGCAAATTAAAGAACCTTTACCATATATCAAAAATCTTTCTACCTTTAATATATTTCAAGCTATTTGATCAAGTTTCCTTGAGATTATTTGGAAATGTGTTCATTTTATTTAATAACTATATCAACTAAATATATATGCCCCAAACACGGCGTTGCTTTCTGATTAACATGCTTTATCATCATCGTTTTAACTCAAGCTACGAATAGCATAACCAATCGAAAGTGATGCCGTTTGGAGGCATGGTTATATGGTTCAAAATAATGCAGTAAGTATCCAATTGCCTCACTCTTACCAACGGTTTAACTCTTTTTTATTCGCAACTTGTAACCTTCAAAGGGACAGGAAATATTTGGAAAAACAACAACTGGTAGCTGCTACCCTACTGTATTTTCCTTGTTGCCAACTTTTTCATATTGGGTAGAGTTATTACTTAGATATACTATACAATTATAAATTTTACCTACATACAAATCAATCGTGAATACTAGTATAATATTCACCAATTCAAAAAAAAAAAGGGTTCACAATCCTTGATATAATATATTTTTTATACATCCAAATCATAGATAATAATAATAATAATAATACCCTTTTTGTGTTTATAACACAATGAGTCAGCTGCTTTAAATCAGAAGAGCCAACTGATGAAAATCAGCAAAAGGGAGAATACAGTCTGTTTTGTTTATTTCAAAATGAGTAATATGAGACTTGAATTGAGTGATTAATAGTTGACATAGAAATATGTTGAATAAGAAGAAAAAGTATTGATGTACAAAATGGAGATTTGACAAAATATATACATAATATATTATTTAAACGCGAAAGAGCTTTAAATGCTACAAAGAAACATTTACGGCTGTATTACAAACAAATCAGTCATATAAACCCCTGCTAATATCAGGGTACACAAATAACACAATATGTTTGCACATACCTACATGCGTATAACTTCTTAATAAATATCTCATTTTTTAATGACTCAAAACATAATTAAAGTCTCAATATGTATTGACTCCTCCTTGAAGAAACGCTGTTCCAATTAGATTGAACAATAAAGACCCTATACGTATACTACAAAAAATAAAAATCATAACGTAACAAATAGTTTTTACAATGCAAATTATATATAATATATGATCAACTGTCAAAGTAACTCAGTCACTAACTTGTCAGCACATTTAAATATGTTTCACATAAATATAATATGTTATGTATGTTTCATGCGAATATTTGTCATTTGATACTTTAAGATAAGTCGATACACTTTTGTTTGAAAGGGAAATTATAACTTGTTACTCCAGTTTGAATACAACTTAGTTATATACGTAACTTGTATACGTATATATAGACCAATTATAATATAATTAATACTTATTCACAATTTGCCTACAAATTTGTTTAATCAACATCTTTGATACTAATTTGACATAATAATACATATACATATATATGTACATAACCTGAGTAGGTCCGACGGATGCGGATTTTATGAGAGACGAAAAATACAGATATTGAGAGACGATTTTATTCATAATAATTAATTATATTATCACACAAAAGTTCAAATATGATCACTTTGACCACATTGTTACTCTTGTCATTCTCATTGTAGGAAAGGCAGGAGGATCGTCCAAGATTTTGCAACTATGGACTCATGAGTAAATTCAGTACAAAGACATTTATTTTACAAAGGTCTTAAATTGTAATTCACAATTTTGAGGCTTTGTGTAAATTGTAACTTGTACAAGTTGTTATTTCTACATGCTATAATGACTTTTTTAGCTTATAGGTACATATAAACCTAAACTTAAAATAAAACTTAAACAGAAAACTTATCAATGACTAATTTTCTTCTTCAAAAAAAAAAAAAAATCAAGTAGACAATTAAAAGAAGTTAATTTATAAATAAAAAAAACATTACAGCAAGTAAAAATTCCAACTTGTACAAGTTACAACTTACACAAAGCCTCAAAGTTGTACATAAATTAAAATATAAGAAATTCGTAAAATAAATGTTTTTTGTAGTTTACATCTAGAATCTTGTGTAAGTTTTTTTTTGTCTCAGAACAATAAAAGATCAAATAACTATTAAAAAAAATCATGAAAATTATGGCAGTTAAAATATTTTAAATTGCCTACATTGACCGGGTCAAAGATATTAAAAAAAAAAAAAAATGAAAAAAAGAAGCTATCAAAATTGGCTGCTTTCTGTCACGTCTAGATTTTGAGTATCAATCTGATTTTTTTATTTGAAATAATTGATACTAGTTTATAGTATCAATATAATGGATTAATTATAAATTTATTTGTCAATTATTTATCTTACTATAAATTGAATGTTAAATGGACTCATTGTTTATCTATTTAAATATCTATACAAATTCTATCAACAGCACAAAAGTAGTTACACAATACAAAAAATGTGACAAATTGTTATTGTTTATAAAAAGTAATTTGAGATGAGGTACAATTTTTCTCCTTAATTAAATGTTATAACATATGTATATATATATATATATATATATTGTACTTTTGTTTGTTTGTTTTTTTGCAATTTCATATTTGAATAAATGTCTGTCACAATATGTACAAAATTATTTTTTTTCCACAATGATATATATTTTCTAGTACAATACATATATATACATATGTAACAAACTTTTCCTACGAAAGTTCAGACCAAAAAGAGAAAGAACAAAAATCAACAAGGGTAATTGATGAGAACTTTTCAGTTTTTTGAAAGTTATATTTTAGTAGGATGAGATTCTAAGTATGTACGTTATTTAAATCAACTTTTATTCAAATGCAGGTCTTTATGCGTCAAATAACAATTATATATATATATATATATATGGACTAAAAATGTACATTTGTGTTTATTATACTAAGTTATTCAAGGGAATTCAATACAATTAATTAAAAAAAAAGAAGAAGAAGATTTATGCCTTTCTCTTCCAAGTTGAGCTTTTGAAATAGTTGTCTTTAATTTTTTTATTTGTTATATTTAGGGTTCAAAGCACTTAAATACAATAAATGTTGTTGTACTACTATGTACAAAAAATATTCGGAATTAAAAAATCATCATTTATTCATCAAAATTCATTTCAACCCCCTCAAATGTGCCTACATTTTTTTTTCCAATTTTAAAAGCAGTTACTTAAATTTTTATTAAGTCAATATTTTGAAAACAATAACTACTGTGTTTAGATATGCTATTAAAATTAAAAATCGGAGGGTCAGTTTCTTGAGTAATATGCTATGTATCTCGAGAAATAAACTACACGTTCTCAAATACAGTCTGAAATATTTATTTAAACTTTTTTTGGTTCCAGCAACATTTCTTTAAATTGTTTTTGAGTCATCATCTTTCAGACATTTTAAAAAACAAAAATCTTATGTTATCTGCTATCAAAAGGACGCGTATCTCAAACATTAATGAATATTTTGACGTATAATTTGGCACAAATGTCAATGACAGATGTGTTAACTCAAAAACACAAACATTTATCGCATTTATTTTTCAAATTTCCCGCCATTTATTGTCAATAGTATATTATACTATATAATAAATACCTTATCTTCATTCTCAATAGATATGGTTAAAGACACAAGAAACTTGTGTACTTATAGATATTTGGAGGCCCTCTTGAAATAGAAAGAACTGTGAGGTGACTGACATTAAAACAAGGAAATAAATAAATTTAACGTATTAAAACTTGTAGAAATATTTGCTTATTCCGATGGAATTCAAAAAATTACTCTACAAAATATTTAATTTCCTCGAGCTATCAAATGAAATATTTGCTTATCTAACTTTATATGAACTAAATATCAATTTGTAACTTGGAGTGAAGTCCAGAAGTTGGATTAGCCTATTAGAACTTTTGCTTTCAAAATAGTTTATTTTCTTTCAAAAGTATTATCTAACAACAACACGTCAAAGTGTAAAAATTTGTACTAATTGAATAGTGTTAGACCAGTATATACAGGAGCAGTAACATGATCTAGACATACTAGGGTTTATTAAAATACATATTTAAGTATTTGGGCAAAAAAGAAATGCACGATGTCGTAATTTGATCTCATAGAATTTAAATACAAACTTTTTTGGTAACTGTAGGTACTACTGTAGATATTGTACAAGTTACAACTTGTACCAGCCGAGTGTATAAACTCCAATCCAAAAAGAGATGAACCATTTGCAAAGTAAAAATTACAGTGCAAGGGATCTTGATAATACAATGAGTACATTACTGGTTGGAAAGGATGATACACTGATAGTAATTTTTGAGTTTTCTCTTAAAAATAACTACATATATGTAAATATTCTATAATACATTCAATAATCCAAGGGTTTCCTTGTTTTTTTATCCATAAATAAGTATTCAATGAAAAACATTAATTCATTAAAATGACTAATTGTATAATTATATCAAATGTATTGTATTTTGTACAATTTAAAAAACTTACTTTGTATTATTTTCTATTGCACTTAGTAAACATTTTTTTTAAATAAAAAAAATGATGTCTTAAGTTAATAATTATATTTTGATTTGTTATCAAGTACACAAATAGTAATAACATTTTGATATAACAAACAGTTCATACGATAAACGTGTTTTAAAAAAAAATAATATTAGTAATATTAAAAATCACAAGGATTGTCCAACACAAACTTCCCCCTCAAAAAGGTTTACTAGATATTTGAAATAAGTTGACAGTTATTAATTGAATAAAAAGTTGACCATGAATTTTTTTAAGTCAATTATTCTTAAGATGTATCCTTCATCATTTAAATAGTTTGATAAATAAAAACAAAAAAGTCATTTAGCCTCATAGAAAGTAATTAGCATATTATTGTTTTAAAGTAGGTGAAATCCTTCAGAGTTGACATTTCAAGTCTAAATTGTTTGAATTATGTCTGTATGCTTGTTGTTTGTGTCGAGTTAATAAATAAAATGCATTTATTTAGGTAAATAAATGCAATATGACAAAAATAAACAAAAGTATACATATTTATTTCTTGACTTTGGCATGGAAACATATCTTTCTTCTTCTTTTTTTTTTTTTGAAGAATTAATTATTACGCAAAAAGTGAAAAAAAAAAAAAAACGAGGTTTACCCTATCTTTTATATAATTTGTGTACAAATTGTAACTTGTATAAACAGCAGATTGTACAAGTTACAATACAAAAAATAAATCATTTTAAATACCGAATTTAAGTTAAATACATGTGGATTGAAATCCCTTGGGATTTTTAATTTAATTTCTCATTTTCTTAATAAAAATTACATATATGTATGTTGATATGACGTATTTTGTGCCTCAGTATACAATATAAGTGTCCACTGCTCTTTCAACCCTAAATAAGTTACATTAATAAAGAATATTAGATCAAAATGAATATATAGCATCAATTAATAGCTCCTAATTAAAATGGCTGATTGTATAATTATAATTCAATAAAACGATAAAAAACGGTCAAATGATACATACAAGTTACAACTTGTACAAAATTCTATCTTGTACACGTCATATACATTTATGTATATTTCTTGTGATATCTACAAATATGTATGTAAATTTTTTGTCCGTGATTCAATGACGTTTCTTTCTTCACATCTTTCGACTATAAGTAAAATAAAATAAAATAGACTACTTTAAGAAAGTTGATTTTTTTAAAAAAATTTAGATGTCAAAAAGGAGCTTAGCTGAATTTTGACTGGTTAGAACATACATCAATTTGCTACAGAAATCCTATTTACTTAGAATGTTTTTGTTTTAGTCTTTTTTTTTTTAATTATCATCATGATAATGTTCTGTCTACATATTTTAGATAATTACAATGCCAATGCTGTAATAACTTTATATGTATTTATTACTTATTTGTTCGCAAGTCATTAATGAATGTTAGGAGAGGAGGGAAATGGGGGATATATTTGATAGGTTAGAAGTGATGAAAAATTTGAAAATGCATATACGAAAAAGAAAAAAAGGAGAATTTTTTTTTTTTTTTTTTTTTTTGGCGAGAAAACGAATATGTAAATACAAAATTCATCTCTATTAAATAGACTTTTTTTTAAAAAAGTTCTCAATACACAATAAATAAGAGTCAAAACTTTATTTTGAATCCCTTAATTACTAATTTCCTATACTCTAATTTAGCACGTAATTTAGCTTTAATTCAAAGGAAAAAAACAACAACTTTCAAATCCGAATGGGCACCATTTAAATTTTTTTAATTTTCTATGAAACTTTTACTTTTTAAATCGAAACAGAGAGAAATCACTAAAGGTACTTTGAGTTAAATTTTTTGAAAAGTTGTAAGAATTCTCAAATGATATTTGAACAAATGTCACTCTATAAAATGTTTAAGCTGTTCAAAGTTTTGCAGTTACAAATATGAAAAGTGGAAAATGATACATATGTATTAGATTTGCATATCCTCGGACATTTTCTACTCCTGTGGACGGGGATTTTGCTACATGCAATACTTTATTTCGTTTCTTGAAAATGTTAATTAAGAAATACTAATTTATCAATTATAATACCACCTAAACGACTTCAAATATGTGTAACAAAATTGTGTAAAGAACTAAAAGTACGTTCTGCTAGTACGCGTGAACAGGGAATTATCATCTAGGCTTGAGGCTGGGTTTTTCTCTCTTCAAAAAAACAAAAAAAAAACAATTTCATTACGAATGAGCCTGGTTCATTCTTTTTAGTTGATTCTTTAAGAAAATCATTTAGTTTTTCAGTTACAGAAGTAGACCTCTGAGCTTGTTGCTCTTTGGTTTCTTATTTAGGATGATTTTTATCCGATTCAATTATATTTTGATCACAAAGTCTGAAGTACAATTCTACGGTTGTTACGTATAACTTTTGATCCAAAAAATTTCCTAATTACTGCTCTATCTGTCAGAGTGGCTACAATATCTTTAAAAAAACTAATATTAAAGTAATGAAGTCTTTTTGCTATCAATTTCTATAGCATCAGAAGCAAAAAATTCAAACTACTCCCAAGGTCTTTTTGATGGAATGAAGGTTTATATTCATGTATTTTCCCACTTATTGGGAACAATAATTCAAAATTATCTGTGCCCATGGAAAATGAAGCCATATCTCAGAGGAAGAGAGCAAAAATTATCTACAAGTACTTTATTTAGCCTGTTAAGAAGCTCAAGGAGTCAAATATTTTATGAGCTTCATTGAAAATACACGGAACATTGCTTTGCTATAAAATCAGATTGAAAACTTTTTAAAATACCCTGGATCCTCGGAAGTTTTTCCCGAGGGACGGTAATTTTTAATGCGGTTAAACCCTAATGTGTATATCTGAAATACTCAAATTACTTAACTCTCTAGCTATCACACTAGAAATATGAGTCCCTAATTGACCTATTAGAATGCTTTAATTAAACAGGGAGCAAGTTAAATATTTTGCTCTAATTTATGTACAATTTGATACTAATGACATTCTCTTGAATTTACAATAATTAGTAATTTTTGGGCAAAAATTCATTTAGTTTAAAATGCTTGTAATTTTAATTCAAAAGTGTTTGGAATGACAAAATTCAAACGAAATATGCTACTTTCTTTAAATGCTACATTCCACTAAATTACTTCTTGACCATACAAAAATTGGTGTTTTCATATCTAAAAGAAAATTTCAATTTGCTCTCCTCTAAAAAATAACTATTTTGTGGCTCATCAATTATTTTAAACAGGTAAAAAAAAAAAAAAAAGAAGTTAAAAATTATTTTTGAAGAAAAAAAATGACACCTTAGCTCCTTTTCTTAAAGGTTGGACTCTTCCATGGTTAGGGGAGAGAAACCATACTATCATCTCCTATATCATAAACTATAATTACATATTTACATTTTTTACTTTATCAATTAACATACTAAGTCATTTGCAGCTTCAAAACTGATGAATTGTGTCTCTTTCAATTTCTATAGCCCTGTTAACTATGAAATTAAAATTAAAATTAAATCATAAATAAGATTCTGTTGATGACTTTTGGCTAAGTAAATTTATTATTTTAAATATGAATGAAATATCACTCTCATAGTCAATATCTAAGATCTAAAATATAATTTCATTAATTTAAATATTATCATGTTCCCACATGAGTCTCTATTATTTTTCTGTATACTATTTTCAATATCAAATTTTTTACTCATGGATTGCCAGGGGCCAGAACTACCTATTTTTTATTTATTTTTTAAATTTAGCAACAAATGATGACGGATAAACAAAAATACTTTTAAAAAAATACAGCATTGCTAAAACTTAGTTAAAAAACTAAATAGCTCAATAAATTGCTAGTAACATAACGCACAACAAACAATTAACTTGTTTGACAAGACTCACCTCTAAGCCTTGATGGGTTTAAAGAAATCAAGTAGTGACCATTTAAAAAAAATAAACATTATTTCATTCTCCCAAAAACGATCTTTTTTTAAAAAATCTTAATCGCAAAGTAAGTTGTGTAAGACTCATTTATTTCATATTCGTGGTCCGTCTGTCAAATATTACATACATCAAGTAAAAAATATTGAAACCTACTTGAAGGAGGAACTGTCATTGTTGAAGATAAGAAGAAATTATACTATAAATTAAGGACTTTTTGATTTCTAATTTTCACACTAATTATATGGTATTAGTAAAGAAACATATTTTTGAGATTTTTTATTTTATTTCATGTCTTTTTTATTTTATCTGTTTTTTAATTATTTTATGCAAGGAATAATTGGACAATGGTAATATAATAATATTTATTGGCCATATACATATATATATACGTACATATAAAAATAATTAGTCAATAAATATTTAACATCTACAGACAAGGTATTTGAACTGATCTTAAATTTTGTCAATTCAAGTATCATCAAATTTCGCTAAACAAATATTCATTTTTATTTGTCAAAACTTTGTTTATTTATTTAGAAACTTTGATTATTGAGAGCTGCTTTTCTGATGCAACATACTCTAAATAAAATAGTCAACCGTAACTAGGTAACTTTCTTTTCAATTTATTTTTAATGTAGTTTCTTTTTTGTTTAACTCAAGGGCAAATAGATATTTAATACATACATTTTAAACACTCTTAAGAATATGTCATTTAAAATCCCTTAATTAAATATATATATATATATATTCAATTGACTAGACAAATGTTTCAAATTCCGATCAAACATTATCTGAATTAAATAATCCTAAAATGATAATGATATGCAGACAATATAAAAAGGATATCAAGACATCAAAATGCTTTTTATTGGTCGTTTTAGCCTACTTTCTGCGCCTTTTGCTGCAGGAAAATCTGGAGCAGCTGATTTATTAAAGTCTTTCTTTCAATGTGCAACAGTTTTGTTACTTTGTTTTCTTCCAGGACACTGCACTGCACTTTTTTGATTCAGTTCTGCGGAGAGAAATTTCTCTCAGCTGGCACAAGTGAGACGGGGATCACTCAGGCTATTCTAGCCAATAGAAATTCTTTATTTTAATGCAATTCAAATCGTGTTTAGATGGATATTTTCACCGGACACTGTGACCGGAAGGGTTACAAAATACCAGACATAAGCAGATTTTTACCGGTCAAAGTCCTGTTAATTTCGGCCTACAGTGATATATATATATATATCAATTATTACAAGAGAAAGAGTTTGAATTATAGGTTAATTGTGGACAAATCCCAAACTTAGTCAAGACTATTTATTTATTCCCCACATTTTAATGTGTTGACCTTTCTCGATTTTTTTAATGATATGATACATCTATTTTACATGTACATAAATCCTTGAAAATAAAAAAGCAAAATAGATTATAATATTTTGTTTATAGTCATTACGTTTTTGATGCATGCTTCTTTCGATTTTTTTACACCGTTTTTTTTTTTAGGGAAAAAAAACAACAGTATGAATAACTAAATATCACTTTTATGCTTATGCGTTTACACAATCTTGTAATATATATATGTATATATATATTATGATCAAAAACAAAGAATTTGGATTGATTTGTATATAATTTTCCTTGAACTAGATACGTATAATATAACTACCATAGGCAAAAAATATCGGGAATCAAAAAATCTTTTAGAAATCATTTAAATTCATTTTCTTTTAATTTTTGTATTAAGTCAATAATAATAATAATAATAACAATTAGAGAACAATAACTGCTGAGTTCATATATGCCATTAAATTTAAATTATTGGGTAATAGATGTTGTATCATGTAAAATAAACCAAAAATTTTAAAAGAATACAGTTTGAAACATTTTAGTCTTCCTTTTTCAGACATTTTAAAGTACGAAAAATTCGCAATTTTAGCTCTTATCAAAAGGATGTGAATCTCAAACACTAATGAATGTATTGACATGTAATTTGGCACAGATGTGAGGAAGTGTAATGCCAACTTCAAAAGAACAAAAGCAATTATCCCTATCAAAATCCTCCCCCCCCCCCTTAAAAAAATCAGATTTCCCGCTATTTTTTGCACATAGTAGTATATACAATTTCCACCTATCGATGTAAAACTTTAGAGCTTCATATATCAATTTGATTGATATCCATCTCTAAACCTTTCCTTCCTCCCAAAATATCCTTTAAAAAATTCAATCAAAATAGGGTCTGAACTTCATTTTTCCTCCATTTGTTAAACTACTTAATAATAGATAGAATATAGGTTCATATCCCCACAAGAAATAGTTTGAGCTCTACACATTAGTGCACTAATCAGTGTAATAAATATATAGTATGCACATACATGTAAGAAATGTAAGTGCTAAATAATAAATCAAATTGTGTTTTTGTTTTAAAGTGGGGGACGGGGGGTTCAGAGCAGGGTGTTCCGCATAGTCTTAATGTACTTTGATTTATCTAGACTTTTTTTCCTAATTTGCAAATCATGTAAATTATTTTCTATCTATTTTAATTAGGTAAACATAAGTTTGTTTATTTGTTTTTAAATTTGATTTTGCCTAATTTATTTATTAAACTGCTAAATTCATCTGTTGTAAAAAAAAAAAAAAAAAAAAAATTCAAACAAACAAACATAAATCAGAGTAAATACTTATATTTGAAACACTACACTTTAAAACCGATTATGTGTACTTTTTACCCACAATTGCGTATATACATTTATATTTATAACACCAGAGAAATGGACTCATTTTGTTTTGCTTTTTGTACAATTTAATATTTTAAACAATAAGCCTACTTTTTTTTTTTTTTTTTTTTTTTTTTTTGTTAGAATGGGCAAGTCTGGAAATAAATGGATTTGTAAAGTGAGTTGTGTGTGTGTGAATTTAAATACTGTTCAAAAGTCAAATATATTTGCCCTCAAAGTATGATAGATTACTACTACCCCCTTAACTTAATTATGTGAAAATAAGAAAATAACCGAAAAGTATTTAAACTACAAGATACTAGAACAATTACTATGAAGCATTCGTAATTATTTTTTTTGTGTATGTATGTGTAAATCTCTCAATCAATTTTGGATAGTCTCCTAGATAAACAAACTATGTCAAAAAACAAAAACAAAAAGACTTTTTTTTTTATATGTTGAACAAAAATGACCTGGTCTTCCCTTAAGTTTAAACTATCTAATTTGTACTGATTATTTAGGTATATATGTATATAACTATAATATACCTGAAACATACATCTATACACTTGAAGGAATAATTTTCCAATTTATTTAACATGTAGAATGTCAAATTCACATTCAAATCCTCTCATTTAAATTTGCAATACAATCTTTTAAATATCAAAATTTGTTATAAGCTAAAATATTTATCCTTTAAAAACTATGAGAAAACATGGATATATACAACTTCTAATTAACGGTACATTCAGTTAAATATGTATCAATATACACAGGTATGGGTCATGACTATCCCAATATATACACAAATATATGTAAACAATAACACAAAACCGATTATTCTCCTTTGAAATACATTTTCTCACTCTGACAAATATGTAAACAGATCAGTCTTTGCATCCTAGTAACATAATAATAACATTTAAAATGTTCGATATGTAGAATTTGATTCCTGCCTTACAATGTGTCAGGTACATATCATAATTAATAAAAAATATCAAAAATTATTCTGCATTTTTTGATTTATGAAGTGGTGTATAATTTGAAAAAAAAGGCAAACAAAAAAAGAGACTAAATGACACTTGTGAAGAGAGAGAGAGAGAGTAAAAAAAAAAAAAAGAACTTTTAATTCATAAAACACTTTGTGAGTAAACAATAATAAAATCAAAAAACATGTAGACATGAAAAATATTATTTTTTTTTTTGCACAACTTAAATTATAAGCATAATAATTGTAAACATGCATACATATAAAATAATTTTGTAAAGGCATGTTATTGAGCCAGTGGATTAAGACTCGATATTCATATATGCTATTTATGATTATTACTCTATTTTGATATTCAACTTTTTTTTATTGTATTGTTGTTGCAACTACGTATAGCAAAAATTATATGTAATTTAATTTCCATTTAAGGTCAACAATCTCTTAAAAACATTTTGTATGACTCATTATTACTATAATTACATGGGATTATTTAAAATTCCCTGCTTTTTTTTTCTATCAATTCACTTTATTATACATCAATATTAAATAAACCCCATAGGAATATAGGACTTTTCTCTTGAAATTTGGCACATATTTTCAGATGATTGCATGCACGGATCTTCACTTACATATAAAGCTATATAAATTTTAATTATTGCTTGCATGTACGTATACTAAGAAACAACAATACAAATACATTTACTCAAATACATGGAAATCATGAAATACTTATTACTATGTATAGTAATTTATGTTTGTTTTTTTAATATAACAAAGGAAATTTCATTATGTTCCTTTCCTTCAATATTATAGAGAATAATTATATATATATATGTAACCATTTTTTTATATGAATTCTGTATACAAATTAACTACAAAAAAGGTAGAGTCAAAAGAGAATCTCATTAATCATAGAAAATATCTCTAATTCGTAATTTAAAAAAAAAAACCATAAGTGTACAAATCTTTGTCCAAACTTTCATCAACAAAAAAGAATGCATTTTACCGATATTGCATAATGATGTTCAGATATATTTATGCACTTACAATGCGGGAGCATATTTTATAACATCATTTTGTAGCTTTGATATTTTCCTTGTTATAAAATCCTTTATTTAAATAGAATGACGTAGTCAAATTGGGCCAAGATCAACTTTTTCTCAAAAAAATAAATTTTTTTTTTGTTTTGTTTTATTACTCCATCAACAACTTTGCATAAGAGATAAAATTAATGATTTCTCTGGAATATGTGAATAATTTTTAATTATACAACAAATAGATTTCAAAAGTATCTACATACATCGATTCAAGGAAACTCATTTAGAACAAATTTAGTGTGAAGAAAATTCGCCAGAAGGATTTTAAAATATATTCATGTATGTTAAAAAACTTATTATTATTAATGTACATTGGTAGATAATGGTTTTAATATCTTTATATACTAATATTCGTAATCTGAGGAAGTGTCTTTAAATTGGACTGATAAAAGTATGTTAAAAAAATATTTTTTTTTTAGACCCTTGTTATTAAAAAAAATTTCTTATTTTCAAAAAATGAACTATCTCAAATAGGCTTAGAGGTTTTCAACATATATGCTTAAAAAAAATTGCATCCTTTCTGAAGATGGGTAAAAATGGGTTGCTACTATATACCCTTATATCTCAAATGTTAGTATATTAAGATTCTAATCAAGGGTCATACTTCCTTATAACATAAAATATAATAATTAGATTTTCAAAATATATTTAAAAATCCTTGCGGTAAATATTTTTTTGATATGATATAATTTATCATCAAATTCGTAAATATATCAAAATTCAAAAATTATAATTTTAAAAACATATTAAATATCAATAGTAACCACAAATATGGAGCCCATAAATGTAAAACCTTAATTATTAAACTTTAGAAGCAAAAAAAAAAAAAAAATGACAGATTTTATAGATTAAATATGTCTAAAATTTAATTATATGTATATATATTTTTATAAATTTAATTAAGTATGATCTCCAGATGAGAACACTATCCGAAAAAAAAACACCATGTTTTTTTTTACAATCAAGATGTGTTGCTTTTGTCCGGATTTAATTTTTTTTTTCAAAAGTCAGACCAAAAAAAATTCCTTTTGTTTCAAAAGTGATACGCATTTGACATATAACTGATGTAAAACTATTTCATTTTAAAAGTCGAAAGCATTGTCTAAACTCAATTCATTTGGATGCAAATATAAAAATAAGCATAGGATTTAATTGAATATATATGATAAAGTAAATTTTATTTATACATACACATTTTTACATAATCAATGATAAATTATCTTTCGATAAAATTCTACTAATGATCTTTCATTAAAAGTAATAAAAAAACTAATGAACATCAATTTAAATAACTCCTGGTCAACGATTTTTAAATTACATATTCATAAATCTTTAAAAAAAATAATGACGATGTGAGAAGCATAGTTGTTATGAAATTTTTTTTTAAAAAAAACATCCAATAAAGAAATATAATGTATCTAAAGGTGATCAAATTCTTCAAAAAAAAATTATTTTTAAGACACCTAAAGTCAATAAAAAGTTTAGCATGTTAACAAAAAAATAAACTCAAAATCTTTCATAATTTACGTATTAACAACCTTTAAAAGTTTGATGAAAGAGTCAAATGACTTCATTTTTAAAATTGATACAGGGATAGTTAAACCATTTCTTTGAATTTATTTAATCTTTTATTAAATAATAATTAATATGTAAATATGATCTCAAAAAGTTACGTATTTGAAATAATTCATTTATTTATTTTTATTTTTTTTGCAGAAATTTGCTTTTCATCAAATTTCATTAAATCATTTGTCGTTTATTTTTATCCCATAATAATTCTGGGATTTGATCAGTTCAGGGTTTTCATATAGTACGGTTTTTCATTTCAAGGCCCTATTAATAAACAAATCTATTCATATAATAATAAATAATAAAAGAGCCGCTAGCTCCTAGCACTAATGATCATTCCATTCATTCTATAAAAACCAATTACCCGTACTTTTTGAGGTATTCAATATCAAATGAGACTCTACTTTTATTCATGTGCTTTAAAGAAATTTTGATTCATGTATTCTGCAATGTTAAAAAAGGTACATTAACTCTGTTAATTTAATATACAGAGATTAAACATCCGTAGAGAAAGGTGGATTTGAAAATGTTACAGTTTATAAATGTGCATCAAAAACATTAGTGAAAGGACAATTTGGCGGGAAATATTTATTAAAAAAAAACAGCTGTCAACTACATATTAGGATACATTACCTTAGATATGAAAAATATAGTATTTAATACGAAGTGAATGGATTGTTTTTGATTCTTAACTCAGTTGCTAGTGGAGACGGAAAAAAAGAGTACAAATTACACTTTTAATCTTTGATAAGCTTTTTATATTTTGCTTTCTATGTATGCTTCAAAAATGCTTAATAATAATTGAGAAGGCTAGTTGCAAAGGGTCACAGAGAAAGAAACAAACGGCTTTCTTCCCTTCGTCTTAACGTCTTGACTACTTGCGAGTAACTGTCTACTTCGTTTTTTTTTTTTTTACATACAAAAGAGATTACGAAAAAAAAAATCGTATTTTCTCTTAATATCATTTTGTACATTCCTGTACATATGTACATACTTTTTAATTTACAAATATGTATATCCTGACTCTTTAACAACTAACATAATTCAAATACTTACATATATTATATATCAAGTATATTTGATATTACAATCAATTCAATTTATCTACTTTAAATCCTACAAAAATTATGTTGCAAACTCTTCTTATTCTTAAAAAAAAATATAAATACCTAAAAAATTTTTTTTATATTTACTCAAAAGTTAATGAACCATCAGGGACACTTACTCAAATTCATTTTTTTTAGAGGTGTACAATAGTGAGAACTTTGATGATGATTTAGTCTTAAATTATTATTATTATTATTATCTGAAAATGTATCAAGTTAAACATTCCTCTCATTTTGTAAAAGTTTAATAAAAATAAACGGAATTTTATCTAAGTGAATCTAAATAACTATTTTTTGTATGATTTGTTGTTTGTACATAATTATTTCTGAATATATATCCCAATGAGTAATGATTTTATTTTTATTTTTTCATATTTAAAGTGGAAAAAATTGAATGAGGGATTTGAAACTTTCCAGATTTCTTTTTCTACTCTTTTATAAGAGGAAAATATAGACAATTACTGTCCATATGAAGAGTCATTATTCTGACTATCGGTCATCTTGTTAGAGACGGAAATAAATGGATTATATTCGAATAATTTGGTCCTACACCAAATTTAAGGCATTAGATAAATTTTTCCTTGATTTTAATTTTGGAAACTTGTTTATTTATTAAGAAATTATATTCATGACTCTGTCTTTATCATGGCGTTCCTTTCAATTTATAATAAAATCTGTGATGTCATTTGAAATTCTCTGATTATGGAGACATTAACTTCTAAATTTCATGAAAATTCGTCAATAAAAAAACATCTGAATATGTATATTGCATAAAAGTACTCCGTAATAAAAGTCATAAAAACTGTTTTGATAACTTTTGTGTTTTAAATAACAGACACAGAAAAAGTTTAGTATATCATACAATTGAAATACTAAAAATGACCATTTTCTATATTTTTTTTCCAAAACGTTTGTTTTTATGGTTGAGAAGAGTAGTTTATTGATGAACTGTTATCTTCTATACAATTAATAGGAGTATAAATATCTAATAGTGTTATTATTTTAATAAAAGTAATTATTTCTATACATACATTAGATAGAATTAAAATATTTGCATATATGTATAAAAAAATGTACGTTGATTTGATGATCTTTTTCTAAATTTCACCCTTTGTAAAAAAATAGTTCTTCAAAACCAGAAACACTCTTTATAGGAAAAAAATATCTTTATACAGAAATTTAGAAACATTGTTAGTTATAACTTAGGAGTATTATTTGCTCTGATCAAGAGCTAAATTACTATTTTCATAAAAAAAGTAAAAAAGTAAATTGAAGCTTCTAGATAGTTAAATTCATTACAACCTTTCTTTTCATTAATAGTTTTGCTAAAAACCATTACGAAAATTTGAAATTAATATCTTAAACAAATTATTATTCTGAAGGAATTGTTACTATAAGCATTTAATTATAGTAACTAAGAATTTGAGATGTACACTTAATTTCATATTTTTTTTTTTTTTGAATAAAACTTTTCTGCAATAATTATTCATTTATGGATACAAATAAAATATAAATATTTTTATTGTATTTAGAGTCAAATTTGGATTAAAAAAACCATCTTTGTCTTTATATTTGGATATTGTATTTATTCAAAATGCTTCTTAAAGCAAGAAAAAATAATTTTTCTCATTTTGTTTGCTTTGGAAGTGTTTTGAATTAGAACAGTGGGTCTGGATTAAATTTGTATATTTCAAATAGTTTTCTTTCATTTCCATTAATTATCTAATTTGATGAACCCTCCAGAGGCAATAAAAATTGCATCTAATAATAATTGCAAAAAATCCTAGATCAAAATTAATAAAAAAAGAAATTGATGAATAAATTATGTTCAAAACGTCATACTAAAATCAAATAAGGTCTCATAACTCCAATTTTTAGTTACCATTTCTGAATATCTCAAAAAATTGAATATAATGTCTATAATTGACTGGAAAAAAAGCTAAAAAACAACAACTTGGAAATACTAAGTTGTTTCTACTGATGATGTGTAAATGAATAAATTGAGAATGTCTCAAATTCTTAAATTTTGTTCAAGTTTACTTTATTTTTTTGTTATATATACTGTTGAATAGCCCTAACTATAAAACCATTCATACTATATTTTGTAAGAGCTGAATGGTTAATATGGGCACTACATGGGCCAATTATTTTTGGAAAAAAAATGTAATGAATTGTATACATACGTATAAAAAATTAAAAGTTGCACTAATTTGTAGAATTTATAGTAAAATATTGCTCCAATATGAAGTCATTTATGGATTTAAAAAACATTTTTTTCCAAGAAAGAGTTTCTTTGAAAAGAATTTTCCTTTTTTATTCCGTTTTAAACATGTAACATAATTTTTCTTGTTTGACTATCACGTTATTATTGTCTTGCTTCCTTTAAATATTTCCCTTCAATTCATTTTGTTGCTAAGGTCCTATGAAATAAATTTGTATTACATGGATACACAAATTAATGAAGTTTCTAGTTGGTATTTATTAATTTATTTTTATACAAGGGTATTTATTGTGGTTACATTTTTATTAAAGAAAATGAAACTATATTTTTTAATCTACTTACAAAATAATGAGTTCATTATGAAGGGAAATTCATTCATTTTGGTTTAAAAAAGTTATTCAGAAAAAAAAATGTTATTATTTATTTTAGATTTGTTTTAGAGTAACTTCTATTATATGCCAAATATAAAATTCTATTTTAATTAATTAGTAGTAATTTTAATATTCATATTGGTTTATATTATAAAAATATTAATTGTATACTCCCCTGAATGTCAAATATAATCCAATCCATGGAGTTGTATCTAACTTCTTAGCTTCAATTAGTATTGGGTTTGAGTAGTAACTCAACTCTAAATATACTCTCAACTTTACTAAAGTTAATAATTGTCTAAAAAATTATATCAACTAGACCCAAATTTTTTTATTTCTTTAAAATTTTTTAATTTGAAATCAAATGATCAAAAGTCGACAATTTCGAGTAAACATTTATGAAATGTCTAATAAATAGTGCCACTCGCAAAAATCGATGTAAAATATAAAAAATATAGTCAACAGACCAATTACAAATTGCCTCTTTTTTGTAATTGATAATACCTAAAATCGACTCGAAATAAAATTTACCCTGTCTCGAACTCAACTTTACTTAGTGTTCGAAAAATTGATCACGACTCAAGTTAAGAATTTTTTTATTCGAATCCAACACTAAATGACCATACATAGTTAATTACTGAATTTCTGCTAATTAAAGTTTAAGCAGATTTGACATTTTTCTTTGTATTTTGCAATGAAGTTATATATAATACATATGCATAATTGATACAGGGATCCATATGGGTTACTATTAGAAATAAATTTTGAAATTGTCACAAAGTTATTTCGATAAAATAATGGAAATTTCAATTTTGACCGTTATTTAAGCACTGTTTTGATTGCCCAGAAGCTAAATATTGCACTAAAAACCCTTTGCAACCACTTAAACATAGTTGGATGCAATAAAACCTTCAGTTTTATGCAAAAATAAATATTATTTCAGAATATATGTACAGTCAAACCTGAATTAATTATGTTTTTTTAAAACTATGATCCGAAAAATTGGGCATCAATGAATGCATGAACTGCAAAATTAACTGTATCAAATCATATACATGTATTTAAAACTTTTTGATACAAATAATTCTAATTAGAATAAAAATAACTGTAATTATAATATGCATCAATATACATTTATGTAACGAAATGAAAAATAATTTTCAATAACATTAATAAAAAAAATCTGAAAATTCCGTTTGCTCTAACAACCTCTGTTTTTTTAATTTAGCATACTAGTAACATACTTCTTCCATCAATTAATAGCTGTTTAAATTTTAATAATGCATCACTAGCTTTGTATAAATTGTCATATTGATTCTCAGATAGAGAGAAAGAGAAATAAATTTGGAGAAAAAGCATCCACTTATGTACTTATTGCATATTAATACATGTACCCAAATTATACACGATCAGACTTGTATAGAAATATATATAAGTACTCATCTGAGTCACATCTCCGAGGGACCATGATTATAACCTATTTTATGGAATAATTAATTCTTCTATTTCAAGTGCACAGCCTCTGAAGAAGTTTTGTAATGAACAATTAATCAATGCTGGAAGAAGTGACCGTTGAAGCAGGTTCATCTGTATTGGTATGTACTATTTTTGGTGACCGCTGGTCAGGGATTGAAGGAACAGGCTTAATACAGTACATTTTTGTTATAAATTTCCTGTGTGGGAACTGGATATGACCGCTTAGTGCAGATGGCCGTTATACCAGGTTTGACTGTATATCTACACATAATTTTAATGAATTTTTTATGTAGCTATATTTCAAGTGAATGTATGTATATACTCATCCGGATAATAATAAAAAAAATGATTTTTTTCCTTTGTATGCAAAGCTATTCATGGGGCAAAAAAAATATTATTTCCAAGAAAGAGTTGCTCTTTAACGTAATTTGCAAATTTCCCCAAATTGATTAAATATGAAGTGATGACGGTTTGAAAGTACTTTTTTGAAGTACCTATGTAATAAAAATATTATATGGAATGATATTTAAATGTTTTATACAGCTAAATTAAGTATAATTATGCTTGTATATACTTATAATGTGCTACTATAATTTTTCAGAATTAACTACATAGTAATACATATTATATAATCTGATATATATATACTATATTAACTACGCAACATTTAAATACAGCAAACTCTCTAAACCTTAGTTTCCAACTCCTTTCTCTTCAATTAATTTTTTTATTTTCTTATTTATTTGACTTTAATTTTTTTTTTTTTTTTTTGTATGAAACATAATTTTGACACTCCTTGAAGATTAATTTTAAGGTCTACTAATTATTTTTTAAATTACACTTCTTGAAGAGAATTTTTAAGGTTCAATACAGTATTATAGAAGTATCATACATAACGTTCACAAATATTCTACTTATTTATTTTTTGTGTATAAGTCAGATGCTCACAAAAATATTCAATGTATATTTATTCGCTATTTTCAAAAAGTATTAATATTTCATGTGGAGTTATTCAATTCTGAGTAAAAGACAATTTTGAGATTAAAAAAATCATTTAGGCGCAAGACAAAATTAGAGATGCTACAAAAAGAGAAAGAAAGTTATTATCATTTATAAATATTTACTACAAATAATATTGATTCTAGAATTATATTGAAGTGATCTATTATGAACAGATTGTTTACAGGGATAATCGTAGTAGGGTAGCTGTGAAGGATTGTTTTATAATATGCCTGGATTCAAACAAGGAGCCCCCCCCCCCTAATAATTCATAAGAATAATATTATTAAAATATATTTAGTTTCTATTCCTAATGGTATAAAATATATGATTGAGGAGCACCCATTGGGATCATCCCTCTGAGAGTACAAAAATATAGCTAAGCCCTACTTATTTTTCTTTATGAAAGTGAGTTAATTTGCTCAGAAAGACTCATTTGCAATAAACAGCACCCTTTCACAAAGACTCCTCATGGTGTTAAAATACTCTTTTAATTTCATTGTACTTTTGGAAGGAAATTGTATAAAATGAGTTCAAATATCTCAGAAATAATGAAATAAATTAATTCAATATACTTAATACCAATGGGAGTGCATTGCAACTCTAAGAAATTTGGTGTCGGGGAAGGGAGTGAATCATGTGTATGTATCTCTTAAATGACTGATATTTGCAAAATGAAATTTGACACACGGTATTTTCCTAATATTATGCGAAAAAGTACCCAATTTAAAAAAAAATTATTCCATATACATCCATAAAATGTATTTAAGTCCTTTCTTTATTATTAATAAATACAAATTCCCAAGACTTCTTGTATATGTACATCTTAATTGACAAATATGAAAGCTATAACGGAAGAATATTTAATTTAACCACTTAAGTTTCTAATGGAGAAAACATGAACTAATTTTGTATCTTTCAATAATGCAGGGGTGTCAAACATACGGCCCGAGGGCTGGAACCGGCCACAAGTAGGTTCAATCAGGCCCGCAGGATAATTAGAAAGTAGAAAAATGCATAAAAGACATGGATTAAATTTAAATTAAATGAAATTCGTGAATTATTCGCTAGGGGGCGCAAATTAGTCTTTCTTTATAAGTATCATGTATAGCTCATTATTATAATTTTTGAGACCAGTTACTTAAAGTTTTTGCAATTTCGTGAAATGTTATGCAAAAGTGTTGCTCAATAAATTTTTAGTTAAATTGAACAATGACCTTCTTCTTCTTTAAATCAAAACAAAGGGAAGACATGATGATAATTTGGTTAGAAATAGCTGAGTATGCTATAATTTTAAATGGTCTGGCCCACGATGTGAAATGAGTTTGGCACCCCTGCAATAATGTATTATAGGAAATTATTATTTCTTTTTAAATTATATAAATAAATACTTAGATGTTACAGTATTTGTCTACTAACAAATTTTCTGAGATCCCGAAATTAAAAAATTGATTTTCCGGGATCTTGCTGAGAGTCATGTTTATGAGAGAAAATGGGCTACTCTAGTACATAAATAATGTTCATTGAATATGTTAATTGAAAAAAAATAGTTGTCTAAATCCAACTTAAGAGTCTGTCGTCCTCTAAATTTTGTTTATAATTTTTAACATATACTTTCCCATAAACTTGAATCTATCTTTTATATTTTATAATTTAATCATTTAATTTATTGATTTAGTCCTAAGAATTTTAGCACAAAATGCTTTTTACATGTCAATTTAAAAAGTACAATTACGTAAGAATTACTTGTTGAAGAAGTAATTAAAGTAAAAAAAAGCAATTAAGTCAAACGAAGAAAATTTAATTAGGAAAAGCAAGAAACTTTGACTTTGTTAGACCCTCATGGAAATTTAAAAAAAAAAAAAAAAATAAACATTTGAAAGAAAATAATTGATATGTAAGTTTGTTAAAAAATAATTTTAAGGACAACTTAAGAAATAATGTTTTAACATAAGAAAATACTACTTCTCAATGATTGAAAATCAATTAAAAATACAAATAAACATAAGGTCAGGTAAAAAGCCACCTCTAGGTACCTTATCAACAACAAAGAAATCCCACTAATCTACTTATATAGTTGTAAGCATGTGCACAAAAAAGTTTTATTGGCTAGTTTTATGTTTAATTTGCACAACTGACGTCAAAACGTATCTTTATATATGTTTAAAAAACCTCTATATAATATGACCGTCGAACCTTTATGTTGAAATTGTACATCTCGGGACCGTGTACGCAGCAAAACGTCTTTGGAAATGAACAATGCGAATTATCTTAAACAATTTTCCCTTTTAAAATAAAGAGGTTTTGTGAACACGAACGTTTCTTTGAAATATCTATACTAAATGTGTTTTATTGAAAAAATAAAGTCAATTTCAGGAGGTTCAAGAGTTTGGTTAAATCTGACTTGCCTATCTAGGACAACATGTGGCCTGTAGATGAATTTCTTACCACCTGCATTGTCTTTGTTGTATAAAAAATATGTCATTCTCTAATATCTTTACAATATATTATATATTGTTCTCCTACGAAATGAGTAGGTGTAAATTGGATATTTAATAAGGAATAGCAACTAAAAAGTGTTTCGTGCCTACTCAATAAACTCTAATTACTGGCCTACCGAATCAATGTCTCTTATAAATTTTCCTACAATTACAAACTGTTGAAAACCCCTTTATATAAAGACTAACAGGAAACAAAGGTTAGGTATTTCTAATTTTATATTTATTTTTTATTAATTTCACTTCGAATCATCGTTGTTAGTAATTAAAACTTCATTTCAAGGTTCAGCATCAATTATTATTTGAAAATAATAATTTTATTGTTTGCTTCCAACAAATCTTTGGTTGTTCGTTGCAGGTTGTCTGGAAATGATAATATTGTTAGGATAAGTTGAAGTCATTATGTAGTTTGTTATAATATCAGTAAAAGTAATCCTTGTGACGTTTTTGGAGGATTTATCATTTAATTTTTGTGTACTATGGGAGTATTAGGCCTTTATTTGTAACAGTAAAGTCCAAAAAACCTTGTGATCATTTTTGCTATGGAGACAATAGTATCTTCTTTAGGAAATTGTTTTTCTTAGGAAAATATCAAATTACAATTTACAAAAATAATAATCTGCAGACCGATAAAATTTATGCGTCGATTGTTCATTTTGTGAGACTCTTATCTCCTTAAAGGGTATCTAATCTTGGTATCAATACGTTTAACTGCACACAACTCTTCTTTCAAAAAATAAAATAGTTTGAATTTTCATTAATAATGAAAATAAGAGGAGGAAGTTTGTCCTCAATGGAACATTAATCTCAATTTTAGTAGAGATTAAGCAGTAATATTCCATATTTAACTCTATTATAGAAAACTTATATCATATACAAAGAGAGATAAGAAATATTGTGTTGCTAATAGATAAACTGATGGTATGTTAAATTAAGTTTTGTTAGATAATAGTTATAATATCTAAATTATATCAACAAAATGTTAAATCTAAAAACTGATCGAATTAAACTACGCAACTTTTGAATAGAACATACTCTCTAAACCTTTATTTTCTTACAACAATATGTATAGATATAAAAATATCATTTAGCCGTTATCCAGAATAGAAAGGAGACATAACCAGTGATGTATTAAAAGGGTCCAGCTGACATGTACGCAAAGGACGGTTGTTGGCAACTTTTGTCTTTTCAAACTTCTTCTTTATTCTTCTTCTTTTATGACTCAGTTCTATTCAGTTCAAAAACAACAAGTGCCATTTTTAAATTAAGTTAAAAAATGCCTCAGGATTTGATTCAGGAACTTGGGTCGCCGACAATGGAGGTAGCAACGTTTGAAAATTTGTCAAGGATATAAGGCTGATGACACTCTGTCCATGCTATTTCTCGACTTCTATAATGAAGGAATTTCTTATCATGAGACTTTCAAATCGCTGATGCCACAAGAGAAATCCGGATCCATTCAATAAACATGGTATTAGTAAAGATTCAGGTACATTTGATTTTACATCTGACCTATCGTAATTCATTTCTTCATGTATTATCCCACTTTCAGTCGGAGGACATCAAAATTGCATCCAATTTATGGAGATATACGAGATAGTATATCTTGATACACTTGAAACATTCAAAAGTGGATAGTATAAAGGATGCCTGATACATCCAGTTGAAGAATATTGTTGCCGTGATAAGCATTAACTTGAAGAATTTTTGCTTGTACTAAAGTGCTCCAATCGTGAATTATGATTCTGAGAGGGGCATGTGGGGATGAGGGGATGTGCTTTTATCTTTTGTCATAATTAAAATTCTCTCATCTTGTGTATATTGATCTTCATGAATTTATTTGTTTTTGATGTTTCTAGTTTTTTTTAGAACATATGCAATCGATTCAATGACTTGTTATAGTAGTCGATTTCAATGTAATTAATTCACTGACAGTTATTACTTTTTTTCTTTTAAATTATATTTGAAAACTTTAAAATTGTAATTATAACGTACATTTTCATCGTATTATCAATTTAATTAATTTTTTTTGTGTTTACTTATGAAAACTTAAATTGGAATTACATTTCCTTGTCGAATCAATGTTCAGTTTTTCTGATATAACTATATATATATATATTTGAGATAATCATTATGAAATTTCATCCTATTTCATTTTTTTATGGAAAAATTTAAGTGATTACTGTGTTACTTTTGACAGTTTGAAGTTTTTATAATAGTTTTAAATGATAATTAAATTGTTGAATAAAAAAAAGTAGCCACTAGATGGTTAAATAAAATCATTTTATTTAATTGTATGTGTTTCTTAAATATGTAATATGAATTATAGGATTCACTTATGTGTAAAAGTGTAGTAATTTTGAGGTGTAATTCCGACAAAGACATATTGATGTTTATACTATATTAGTATTGATTAAATAATAATTAATTTTGAGTCAAGTCCGAGTCCATTCCAAAATGACTCAGGTCTCATGCTATGGCATTAGTTGCTATAAATTTAGTGTTCTATCCTTTACAAATTTTTAATGCCACTCAATAATAATAATAATATATTCCTAAGTAGAACATCAAAATAATAAGTTACATTCCGCCTCTTCAAATGTAATCGGCTGAAATTCTGCCTTACTTCAAAGGTACCATATTTATTTATGACATCATCTCGGGCGTGCGTGTCAACTGGACCCTTTTTATACATCACTGGACATAACAAATAAATTAAATTTCAGGCAACAATCAATAATTGACTCAATTTTGTTTTCTCCTTAGTTCCTTGAGTATCAAATCCAAGTCTTTCATTCCTTTGAAAATAACAAATGGTTCTTAAGGCTTTAGTTCAAAAAGGTAACCGATCCTTGAGGAACAAATGTGTATATTCTATGAGTTTTAAGAGATTCCTTCATAGTTCCATTTGTAATTAGAGCAATTAGAACAATTTTCAGACATTGATAGTTGTGTGTTGATTACACAATTCAACAAAATTTTACTCTCTGTTGAAAACTTTTTAAGGTAGATATCAAATTTTTGATGAGGGTGTGAATCTATGTATGTATAGTTAGTTTTGTCGTATAAATATCTGGTGTTCGACCATTTTCAATTTGAATTTTGATTTTAGTTTGAGCCAAAGTTTTAAGCGAGAGAAAGTCGATAATCTACCAGCATACAAACGAAATTTAAATACTAAAATTTTATACCAATTCCAAACATGAGTTTATATTTGATAGAAAAACATTTAATCCAACAAAAATTTCCATTTATAAGTGAAAAAATCATCCCATTTTAAGGATTTTGCATCAAATAAATTGAAAACAGATCAATATAGCTATTGAATTAGACAATTTAAAAGCAAATACTTTTTTGCAAATGATGAATCAACTACTCACCCTTTAAATAAATGCTCTTGAAAATATTAAAAAATTGAGCTGTTATTTCCTCACAAACCAAATTCTTCAAAATGAGGATTTCTTTTTTGTTTTTTTGTAAATAAACTGACTTTTTGAATTGTTACAAAATTGGCCAAGACTTATAAAAAGTGTAAAATTACACAAAACATTTAATTCAAAAATTCTTAAATTTTTAATTGATACTAAGAAAATAACTACAACCAATTTGTGATGAGTAAACCCATTGCAACTAGAATTAAATATAGATTATAAAATATTCGTTTATCGTTGACTTATGCAAGTGAGACATAAATCAAATCAAATAAACTTTAGAGTTCTTAAACTAAAGCCCTCCTGTTATTTTTTATAGTCACTTATTTTCTTCTTTTTTTTAAGCACACTCAAGTAGATTTTTATTCTGCAATAGTGTGACATGGAAAACAAGTTTAAAAACAATTTTATTGTATCTTTCATTGATTTAGAAATGTAAAATCAGTCAATGTGTTCCATTTCCCGAAAAGAATGCCAAATTAAACAATTTCATTTGTAAGTTATTGTTTGCATACTTAATATGCCACGTGGAGAGATAAATGAAAACTGACAGGCACGGTCAAATGATGACAGAGACTGCTTTAAGAGAGGAAATAGTGATATTTACACAATAATAGCTACGTAACATCATACTCACGACGAGCTTTTTGCGATAAACAAAAATACTACATATGTATTCTCCCTTTAGCTGTTTTTCATCAGCTGACTCTACGTGCCATGAACTCAAAAAGAGTATAATTATTTTTTATGATTATGATATATATATATATATAATATATATTAAATCAAGGAGGACGCGCCCTTTTTTTGAATTATTGAATAATAAACAAATATTAACGATTGATTTGTATATACGTAGAATTTATAAATGTATAGTATATCTAAATAATAACTCTGACACATATTAAAAAGTTGGCAACAAGGAAAGGACAGAAGGGTAGGAGCTACCAGTTGTTATTTTTTCAGACTTTTCCTTTCCCTTTTGAAAGTTGAGGTTGTGAGTGAAGAGCAAAGCTCGTCGTGATTCTGACAATTAAAAGCTGATTTTATGATATTAAATATATCAAAACAGCACATATTCAAAGGTTTAGACGATATGTTATCCTAAAAAAATCCATACGTGATATAATATATCTTTATTCATAGTGTAGTAGACAAACGTCATAAAAGTCCCTTATGACCTAATTATTCTACATTTCATAATTTGAAAAAATCTCTCTGCAATTTTATTTAATTTTTAATCAACTTATACAATCAAAGAAATTGAAATTTATGGAATAACAGTTTAATCTACGTTGTTGTTTTGTTTTAATACAAACTAATAATATTAAATATAATAATCAACATTGTCCATTGACAAGGAGGATCAATTACCTACTGATTAATAACTATTATTAAGGTGATATATTATGTATGTTTGTATATAAAGACATACATACATATACCTAGATACGATCAACTCACGTCAACTCATAAGAAAAAAGCTATTTATGCTCTTACCCTCCAAAAAACAAATAATAATAATATTAATAACAAGATAATTGCTTGTACGTATGTAGTTATTGATATAATATGCTTATTTCTCAAACTACAGAACCATTCATTAATACATGCTCATTAATTAAAAGTAATTAAATTACTTATTCATAGGGATCATTACATGTACATATATTAAATATACCCATGTATTCATAGTTACGAAGTGAGAACATGAATGTCACAATTGAGTAGTTGGTAGTCTTGAATGTTGATAATGCTATTAAAGTTATAAAAAGACCTGGGTTACTAGCAATCAACCAGAGATTGAGTTCATTTGAGGTACATATGTATGGCATTTCTTATTCATTATTTTACAAGAATATTTTTAATAAGGCCAGAGCTTTTCATTTACCGATAAATCAATTTTTAAATTTCAGGAACCTGGAAATTAAGGATCCCGGGTGTCAACATTAAATATTGTAAAATATATAAATAAAAAAAACCTAGAATATATCTATTATTGAAAAATCCAAAATTAGCTTATGTCAACTCCAATAGAAAGTTAAATAACAATTAACTATTTGTTCATTATAGTTTTGATATTTGTCAATTAAGATGTCAACAAAAAGTCTTGGGGATTTTTATTAATTAATTCACTTACGAATAAAATGCACATCAGACACATACAAAAAAAAAAAAAAGAATTGTAGTCATATATATATACAAAATCAATTAAATAATTAGGAAAACAAATATAATTTTCCCATCATAAATTTTATTAACAAGATTTATTTAAAAAAAGATAAATATTTTGATCGCTTAAACGTTTTACTAATTTGACATTTTTTACAAATATTTGCAGCTGAAAATGAAATGGGTGATTTTAGTTTTCAAATTGGAAAAAAAACCTGGTTTTAAAGACTCAAATGAAAGGATTTAAATTAGATTATTGATCAAGTTTTTGAAAAGACTTTGAAGATGTGAAGTTCCAATTCAGTGAATTAAGAGATTGTGAATGAGTTTCTTACAGTAATACACACATTGTTGTAGTCAAAATCCCCTTATTTGAGACCAAGACTTTCAAAAATCAAAACCAAAAGCGAACTCAAGAACCACATTACTGGAACCGACTGTAGATAACTTGGTTTATGAGTATTTATGACATAGATTGCCCATTTGAAATTTAGAAACTGAGTGGATTACGTGCAAGTTCCCTCACCTACAGCATTCAAAAAATGCTTACTCATGTCACTATTGACTAGAACATTGATATAGGAATAGTTCAACTTCTTGTAACTCAACAATTTATTGATAAGTAATTGTCACTGAGTTGTAAAAAATATTTATAGAGAGCAAACTCTCTGTTTCTTGTTTATTAGTTTTGGTTAACGAGCATTTTTGAGCTATGTTGTAACCCAAGTTATTGATTTTGAGAGTGTTTTTATACTTTTTTGAGTATATGAGCATCTCCCTCCTTCATTTTAAGACAAGCAATGCTTTTCAAATTTAAATTATTGCTGAAAATGTTTTGCCGCCTCAGTGGAGTTGCCTATGGAACACTAATGTAATTATTTTACCAATTTAAATCTTGTTTTAAGAGTTACAATTTAATAATAAAAACGAGAAAGACCTCAACCTAAGAGTTGAAAGAGACCCATAGCTTTCAAACAGAATGTCAAGCGCCCGATAAGACTCCTTAACCAAGAAGAAATCGTCAGTCTCAATGTGTAAATTTTCATCCAATTTCGAGCAAAAATTCGCTAAAAATCAACGACTCACGGTAGAGCTAATAAAGTAGTAGCATGCAGAAGGATTACCAAATCAGCAGAAATCTTTCTGCACGCTACTATTTCAGTCTATTGCAGGTTTTTTAGTAACTCTACCGTGAGTCTTCTCTAGGCCCTTACACGATAATATTCTTGCAGGACTTTTCATGATCTGGCGAACATAGCTCCCTAGAAATATCCCTGCGAACAGATCTTGGAATGTCTTCACACACTCCTTGGTAGCCTTGAAACCACAAGACTTATTGAGAAAACATAGAGCATTTCCGAACACGTATACGATCGTAGCAGCTTTCCTCCTGAGTTTCTGGACAGACGGTCCTCGATTTGAAAGTTCAAACAGACGTATAATCATCATTTCTCAAGGTGGAAACAGAGGCATCACCATCATCATGTTCCTTTGACTTCTTGTTGTAATTGCTACAAAGTCCGATGCCTTTGATATCCGTCTTCCTTTCAATGAAGACTTGTATAGTAAGGAACTTTTTAAATACCTTTGAAAGGAGCTTTAGCAGAATGTTTCTTCAATCGTGTATCTGTAGTGGAGTCTTGACTCAGAGTCAGGCCTTGGAGTTTCATACTCGTCTGAATATTTCTCCTCCTCATTGTACTCATAAATTGGGATCCTAGAAATGACAAGTTAAGTTTCAATAATTTCAATTGACTGTGGTGGTTAATTGACTTCTTCCGCATATTTTCTTTGGAATTACAAATTATTTTTGTATTTCAAAGATCTTTAAATCAATATCTTATTATGGAACAAAGGAGTGATACTTTTTCACTCATCTTGAACCATGAGCACTTGATCTTTCATAAAACACTCCCAATATAATTAATTACAAATTGCTCGTCCTTTCTTGAAAGCTCTAATTAGCAATGTCAATTACCATTTTTGTAATTGAAGTAGATACACACTAACATGTAATAAACCCAGGGATAATTACTTACCGTTTATTTCTATCATTAGTTGGTTTTTTGTTTTGTTTTTCGAACACCATCAATTATTCAAACTCCTCTCAATATCATGGTGTAAAAGAAAAACAACACCATTAACTTAGCATAGAATGTCAGTTCGTTCCATCTCTCAACAGAGTAAAGAATGACGACAAATAAAATTGTGAGTGGAACTATGTTCCGAGCTAAAATCAAAGAAAGGAAGCGGAACTCCAAAATTAAGCGAAGGGATCAACCAGGTCAGCTCATTTTTAAATTCTTGAATAATTTTTGTTGTTATTACTTCTTTTTTTTTTTATTGTCGAATCAGGTCCAAAGAATCCTATTTTTAAGTTTATGTCCGACTATGCTGGAGTTTCTACTGGTCATGGTATACACTACATTTTTGAGCCAGAAGGAAATGTATTTTCAAGAATACTATGGACTATAATTGTTCTAACTTCAATTGTGTTTAGTTCAATTATGTCTAGAAATGCATACCAGGCATGGCAGGATGATCCCATCCTTACAACTGTTGCAACCACAGGCTTACCCATCAGAAAAATCAAATTTCCTGCAATTACGATATGTAATCAAGTAAGTGAGAGTCCTTTTCTTAAGAGTATTTTTGAGTTCATATTTGTAAGATTTCCTCCTTAAATATCCAGTTGGCCAAAAGAAAAAAAAATATGTCAAATGTTATTTAATATACATAAATATAATTTGATTGGAAAAGAAAGATCTATATATATGTATTCAAATGTGTCACTCTGAGTTGTTACAGAAATAGCTAATAGTTAGATAATTCTTGAAATTCAAATCATTTATGAAAAAGGGAGATATCTTATTTCACGTATTTTGACTTTATAAATGTAGTTAAAACACATCTAGTCCATCATATGGGCAGCAAAGCTGTGAATAGTAATATACTTTTTATACTTTGACAATGCTTGGACTCCATTTCTCATTAGATATTACAGTTGAGTGGGTAAAAAGGATGTAGAGACGAAAAGTTCCAAAAGATTGAAAATAATTTTATTCATTAATGTGTGCACTATCCTCTTGTTATCTTTGTAATCAAAGAGACACTAAAGACTTCAAGATGACTAACTACTCAACTGTCTTTACTCGACCTCAAACCAAGCTGGTGAGATCTTGACGTCAAACAAACCTACGGCACTTTCCAGGTATAATCACAAAAACAATATGTTTTGTTCTTGATAAGGTGTGAAGTTAAGATAACGTGTTTTCAGCAAAGAAATCCCAGCCTACATGTTACTGAGTCATGTTTTTAGGTATTTTAAAGAAGATTTAAGACTCAACAATAGTGTTTCCATGTGTACGAGACTCTGAATGTATCTTTAGATTTTGCCTCTGCTATCATTAACTGTATTTAAAATATGTACAATGTCCTGAGAATGTCTTATTTATTGCCTAAATTTTTAAGGGCAATCTTTGAAATATTCATTATGGTTGTTAGCACTGATGAGTATATCAAACGATAAATAATAAGAATGATCTGGAGAGAAAGTTCGAGTTCCAGACTCGAAATTGAAGCAACTTGAATTGATACATTTTTTGAAATTTTGTAGCAATTTGTTTAAAAAGATCAACAAATGGTTGGAGACACATTTGGATTTTTGGCCTTCTTCGATCCCAGATTTGAATCCCCACCATTATTTTGTTTAGGAACATTTGTAGTCAATGGTGGAAAAAGTCGTGATAAGAACATCGATTCTCTCAAACCCAGCATTCTCTGAATAAGCACTTCCAGAATAAATTAATATGTGAATCATTCAAGGCATTTGCAAAGAAACTCCAGGCTGTAGCTAATTGTAGCTAATAAACAAGGCAGACATGTGGAATAGCTATTAAACAACTACTTGTTTGTCATTTGTATAGCTAATTAAAATATTTATACAAAATTTTAATGCTAACCTTATTTAAGGTTACTCTTTATCAAGGAAAAGAGTTGACCCCGTAGATCAAAGTAGAGTCAGTAAAATCAATGAGCGGTCGTTAACAATAAATATAACATGTACAAACTACTGATATACATACATCTATACATGAGACCATGGACACAACAATCACATCGTTTTGCTCTATCTGGAGACTTTTAATGCAATCTGTGTTGTCATGAAATACAAGGCAGAGTAAGGTATTTAAACTTTCTCCTAAGTCAAAGGAAATTATTTACATGATTCTTTTTTTCCCTTGATCCAAACCTAATCTCTAAAATGACCATAAATACATAAATATATAGAAGCCTAATTTAACACTTATATCTACAAAATAATAGATTTTTCATAATTCATTAACTCCCCTTCTGTTTGTGAATGTCCTGTTTTTTATACTTGGTTAGTAAACTTGTGTGAAAAAGTCCCCTCAAAAATAAAGCAAATTTATTTAAACTTTGTACTATTTTTTTAAAGTACATAATTCGTCCATTTTGTATTCGTAAATATGAATTAAAATGCTATAAATAATTGTATGAAGTCAAGGCATCTTGATTGCGAGGAAATATAATACACTAAATCTTCTCGGTAATTTGCTTTTTATAATTGTAAATTATTTACTTAGTAAATGTTATGCTGAGTGTAATAATATACGTACATACATCCTATAAGTATGGTAATAATCAAAGGAGAAAATAGCCTCTTTCATTTTCTAGCTATTTATACTTCATTGGAGTAGACACTGACTTTTTTATTATTCTGAATTTTGTTACTTTTAAACAAAAGTTCTAAAAGTGTGATAAACATATCTTTTAGATATCTGTCTATATTTTATGCATCATACTTTATTTAAAAACATTATGCATGTTAACGTGCAATTTATCCTTCTAAAGAGTTAGGAATAATTTTTGCCAAATAGAGGAATAATAATTAATTTATACTGGTGCGATTACCGTATTAATCGGTTGATAAGATATGATGATCTTCATTTTTTCATTTTTCTCCTCATCTGCGCCATTACTTTTTTATATCATCAATGATGATTCATCATGCTCTCCAAAAGTATCATCATTTATTAGTCATTACTAGGAATGTAAAAAATATGCAAAATGCCGTGTGCGAGATTTTGTGGAGTTGGCATTTTTAATAGTACTTTTTGTTTTCTAAAGCTGTTATCATTTTTCCTTTATTACTGAGGGGAGAACATCTACAATAGCAAATACAATGTTAGAAAAGGGCTCATGTTCGCGTAATAATTGTTTGTTTATGACTAATATGCTAAAGATATATAATTTTCTGACATTAATTTGAGTTAATTTTTTGCTTCTCATCTATGGTCTACATAATGTTATTATTTATTATTGATTTATTCATTTGTATATATAAAGGAGAATAGCAGCTTGTAGCTCAGTAAAACGTCATGACAGCTCAAGCTGTTTCCCTCTCAACATTCATCAAAATGTCAGAGTGGCCAGGTTGATTTTCTCTTTCTTTTTATTTTACACACCTCATTTGCATATTTTTTACATTCCTAGTCATCATTACTCATTCCTATCTATGTCGTCATAAGTACATAGTGTGGCTGCTAGATGACATATTTAGCATGACTTTTTAAGCATCATTATTCGCTCCGAATCACACCTTCTAGAGGAATAATTGAAAAATAATAATAATAGAAATTGTAAGGCAATTAATAAAGAATCGTCATTTGCAAGGAACTGCATTTCGCCAAAAAAATCCTAGCATTGTTTTTATAAAACATCTCACATATATTGTACATACAATAGATATAGTGATACATCTTCATTAACTTCTTAGGGTAATATCAAGGATGTAACAGAGAAAGTTATAAAAATACGTTTTGAGGTGTATCTTCAAGACATTCGGAATACAAATTCCAGCAATATCCAAGGAAAAGAGATCGAGTACTTTCGAGGTGAGTACTATGATAATCCTAAAATTGACAACACATCAGCAAGATGTCTACAGATTGATTTGTTTATTCACCTTACATAGATTACTTAAAATATCATTTCAATTCGAGTGACATTTATCTTCGGGACATTATTCGACTCATGAAATCCATTAATCCTCAAGCCACCGCTCGTTCAACCATAGCAACAAATGAACTAAATCCTTGTGGTATGAAGAATATACGACAATTTAACTACACTTTAAATGAAAATGATGATACTGAGAGGGGTTTTCATGACTCTGATGGTAAACATATTAGTATACACTATTTATAATAATGATGGAATGAATTCATTTTCCCCAATAGATGATGGCCTCTGCCCAACTGGTTTTTTCTTAGTTGACGATTTATCTGTTTGTATCTATCTTACATCAAACCTTGCTTTTAAAGACCAGTATGCCTATTGGTGTAGCTACTTTGGAGGCTCGACACTTCAAATCAAAACAAAAGAAGATTTAGAGATCCTCAATTTCGTTGTAGATTTGGGTAATTCAACAAACAATATTCCAGGAACATTTTATGTTGATGCTGGAACATCTGAATTTGAAATAAAGAACTTGAAGGATCTTGTGGGTGCGAGCGAAAGCATTATGGTCAATGATACTTTTGAAACGGGAAAGTGTATGTCTGTTTTTATCAGCTATACAGGAGAAATAACATTTCAATTAGTGGATTGTACTGATACCTTCAGAATGATTTGTGTTAAATACGTTTCCATTTGCTCAAATGAAGCATGTGGAGAAGATATGGTAGTAGTTGCATTTATTATCCATTCTGTATTGAAATTTAATTGATTTTGAGCTATTTGTAGAGCCCCGTAGAACGACTTCTTTCTCCAACTGCATCACAGAAAATAGAGAAATATCAAGGAATTATTCGATCCACAATGGATGAGTTCTTTCACAATTTAGATAAAAATAAGTCGTATGATGAATTATTTGAGTTACTCTGGTTTGATAAATTACCTTGCTTTGACATCACTCTAACAAAAGGTAAGTGGGCTCAGAATACATATTTTCGTTGGGGGTTCTATGAAATTAAGAAATACTGTAAATACTTTAACTGATTTCAATTGCTCTGTGAGTGCATTTGTTTTTTATCTTTCCATATATATATATTTTTTTTTTTTCAGCATCATTTTTGCGGAAATGCTGGTGGAAGAAGAGACCCGTTCCTTGTGCAGCTCTTTTTCAACCCATTCCAACAGATGGAGGGATTTGTTGCTCTTTCAATTTGGAAAATGTTGACAATATTTTTAGAAATGGGAAATTTTCATATAAACTTGCTGAACTTCATGAGAAAGAGAGGAAAATGTCAAAATTTTCCTCGAAACTCCCCTCATTTTGGGAAGAAAGAAGTAGGTTGTACATACATCAGTTGAGTCAAATGAAGTGATACACTGTCCTTTTCTTTTTATCAACAAAACATCAGATGAGCCTTATCCAAGTGATGGAAAGCAAGATGGTCTTATGGTTATTTTGGATGCCAATTCTCATTTGATAGATGCTTCAACAGTGACTTCGGATGAAATTGGATTTTATGCATACGTCGATGGAGGTGGACAATTCCCTATTTTATCTCGCAAATCCATTCCAATCAATGCTGGGCGAAATAACTATGTTGCACTCTCTGCAATTGACATTGCCACAAACGTGGAAGTTAAAGTATGTATCCTTAGTTTCCTATAGTTCCTCAAAGGAAACACAATCGGCCTTACAAACCATAGACGGAATTCATCCGAGAGAGGGGGAGGGGGAACCCCAGAGCTGAATGGGCTTTGAACATAACTTGAGCTCACCCTCAAAGACATAACTCGAAGATTCGTAAAAAGTGACACATGAACAGAACATAGCAGGAAACATGGAGTCGAAAGTAACTAGGAATCATGTTCTAGCTCAAAGACTATAAACTGACTCCACTCAGAATCATACAAAGTAACCCGTGAATCAGCTCTGGGGTTTAATAATTTGAGTATCATTAGGATAGCGATAATTTTAACTAAGGGTATTGGAATATGGAATGGTCTCAGGTTTAATTTAGTTGTAGCCTATTTTCCGCAAACACCTGCTTGAGTTATTTTAATAAGAGAGTAAGGAAATGAAAAGCCGAGTTAATTTTTTCCCCGACAAATGTATGTATGCATATGTTTATATACATTCAATGTCACTATATCAAAAAGTTGAAACTTTAAACTCCACTGTTACCCTTTTATAATTTATTTACAATAATTATATTAAAGGCTTTAGGAGTGGGAGTTTGCGAGGGTCTGAAGTTTCTTAAAAAAAAAACAATAGAAAAACTGCATTTAAGAGAACTAAATAGATAATTAATTGCCATCCTTACAGATTTGAAAATCAAACCACACACATGAGTATCATTATAAATAAACATATGATATGATAGCAGGAAAGTATCTTAGAGAGAGAGAGAGAGAGCAGCTGTTTATATATTTTTTTATATTTTTTTGGAGTTACTAATCAAATTCTTTTTCCTTAGGACATCCCACCTATAAAACGGAATTGCTATTTCTACTATGAAAAGAAACTCAAATACTTTAAACGCTACTCAAGAAATAATTGCCTTTTCGAATGTCAGCTTATCCATGCTCGAAAAAATGTATCCTGTACTCCCTGGTATTATCCTATGACAAATGATGAGCTTGAAATTTGTAGTCCATGGAAAGCGAATCAATTTTTGAGGTTCCTTCATTTTATAGCAATATTTGTGGCGGTTTAAACTGATTTTGTGAATGTGAGGAATTATCTTGAAGATTTTTTTTTTTTGACAACTAAAAGAAAAAGACTTGTTTTACATTTTGTAGGCCTTCATTTTTGCAGAAAATCTATTCAGTTTCTGAATTTTACCTTTTATTTTCTTAGCTAAATTGACTTGAATCAATTTCTTGCTTACTCCTATTTTACTATTTAGAGCTTCTTTTGTAGTGCTTCCATAGCTGTGGGAGCAGATGGTCAATATTTTAAGATAGCGTTAAGTTTTAGGGAGGAAAAAAAATATCTGTTGGGCCCACTAATTTCATACTCCATTTTCATTCAATCATCTCTGTATCATTGAGCCCCAGAGCATGATACAAATATAAGTAACTATTCTGTATTATTATTTAATATTATCAAATAACAATCAGCAGATAAAATGCAGAGGTACCAGATAGCAATAGCAGTCATGCTTTTTTAACCTCGACAAAATACCCATCCCTAAGCAGTCATTGAGAACGCATAATGATATTATTTTCAGTGTCTTCATTTCTATTGAAACGAGGGACTTTGAAGCCAAATTTCGTGAATTTTAATAAGCCAATCATATTAGAGTAATGAAATGAAAGATGGTGAATTTAATTACTATGAAAAAGTTTTACTCCTATACATATATGGAGCTCTGTTAATAAATTTTCCAATCAAAATAAAGGTATTTTTCTCCCTTTTTATACTTGACTTTCATATTCAAAATCATTTTGAACTGCCACATATTTGAATCGTTTTCAACTATGAACATTTATTCTTTTTTTCTAAGAGCTTCAAAAAATGTTTCAGACGGTGAATGTGATTGCAAACCAGATTGCATCGTCACAATTTATTCCTCTTCTGTTGCTACTCTTCCCTTCAGAGAATGTAATTTGAAGAACTTGGATCTGTCTTACTTCTGTACCTTTCATGTCAATGATTTACCAGAACCTCAAATATTTGGTGAGGTAAGTTATACGTCATTCAATTTGTATGTACATGCTTACATTACATATGAATCAATCTATATTATTATTGATACACTACAGGAAATCCTGAATCGAAACTATGATGACCAACAGACAAAGAAATATGTAAGAAATAAATACAAATCCCAATTCCGTCGAGAGGATACCAACTATAAACTCGATGCCTCAAGTTTTCAAATCATGTATCCAGAAAATAGAGGCTACAATTCTTTTGATTCTGATATAGCCGTTGTCAACTTTTACTTTGATACTTCAGCAGTGCTTCAGTATTCAAGGCGGAAAAAATTAACGACAATCGAGTTTATGGGGCAAATCGGAGGTCTACTGGGTCTATGTATTGGATTTAGTATCATTTCCTTTATTGAGCTCATTTACTGGTTCATTTATAAAGTATTTTTTATCATTCTTCGACGAAGAAATCAATGAAAAAACTTATCACATGTGACTACTTTATTTCAATCAATAAAATTATAAATCAGAGTTATACTTTATATTTTCGTAAGTGTATAAGCATGACGAGATTTTTGGAATAAACAAAAACACTATGTATTCTCCCTTTAGCTGATTTTCATCATTTGACTCTTTTGATTTAAAGCAACTGACTCTACGTGTTATAAACTCAAAAGAGGTATTCTTATTATTTATGATTTTGATGCATAAAAAATATATTAAATCAAGGATTGCGCGCCCTTTTTTTAATTTTTGAATATATTAAAAGTACTAACGATTGGTTTGTGAGTGGTAAAATTTATAAATATTTAGTATATTTAAATAATAAATTATGCCAAATATTAACAAGTTGGCAACAAGGAAAATACAGAAGAGTAGCTACCAGTTGTTTTTCCAAATTTTTCCTTTCCCTTTTGTCAGTCGAGGTTGCGAGTGGACAAAAAATCTCGACGTGAAGAGCAAGAATATTATTTCTTTGTACAAATTTGTGTCCAGGGCCATTTTAGAAGGAAAAAGGAAAAGGGAAAGAAAGTATTCACGACGAGCTCCCTTCACCTCATTATCAGTTATCCAGGATAAGTTATCCTCATTGGCCCTTATGATTTAAAAGCATCTGACTTTACGTATTATGAACTCAAAGAGGGTATTATTATTATTTATAATTGTAAAACATTTATAAAAAAAATATATTACATCAAGGATTGCGCGCCCTTTTTTTTGAATTTTTGAATATTATACTTATTGAATATATTATAGTGGTAGAATTTATCAATGTACATATAATAACACTGGTCAACAAATTTGAGCCTTCAAAAACCCTAAGGGTTATAAGTATAATAAAAGTTATTCAGTTTTGCACGTTGATTTCAAATCTGTATTTTTTTTTTTTTTTTCGAGAGTCCTAAAGTTTTCGAGAAATCGGACCCTACTTTTTTTAGCTTTTTTGGCCCAACTTCAACTTCAATATAAGCCTAATAGGATGCTACTCATTTTGTGCATAGGAAAATAATGATTCGCTAATGTATTTAATGCAAATTTTATTTCCAGTCTTTGTTTTGACCTAAGGGGGATCCTAGGGAACTAGGCGGCGGGAGTAGGCTCAAAAGTCAACCAAATCGTTGGTACTTAAACAACTCATTGAATATTACAAAAAATTGATTAATAAGGAATGCATTCAAAAGCTGAGACTCATAGCATTCAAACGAGATGTCAAGCGCCCGATAAGACTCCTTAATTAAGAAGAAATCGTTCATCTTAATATGTAAATTTTCATCCATTTTCGAGCAAAAATTTGCTAAAAATCTATGACTCTTGGTAGAGCTACTTTAGTAGTAGCGTGCTGAAGAATTAAGAAATCAGCTGAAATTCTTCTTATCGGTTATTTGACATCTTGTTTGAAAACTGTAGGTCTAAGCTCTTGAATACATTATAGCGTGTTTTTACAAACAGAAATTGCATATTCTATTGCTTTATTTGAGTGGCATTTGGTAGGCCTTTTTGATAGTGATTTATTAATTTAGAGAGATAGCTTTTATAATACTTCTAAAAAAATATTACCCTCATCTTTAAGAGCACTACTTTTCTATATAGAAAAAGTTATAAATTAAGAGAATTAGACTAAAACATGTTTTTATGTTATCAATGTATTACCGCGTATAAAGATATTATCCGATTTTTAATATATATATAGATCACTGATCCGTATTATTGATGGTAAAAATTCATATTACCTGACCCAGTGAATGACCTAACCATCTTTCGAGCCCTATCGATATAAAATGGCATGCAGGTGAATAAACAATACGTGGAAAACAGCAGTCAAATATCTAATAAAAATTAGTTGATTACTTAATTATTATATATTATTCAATTATGTTTGAAAAAAATAGCTTGTTGCAATCGTCACTCTTTTTTTTTCTTGATAAAATTAAGTTTTGATTGTATATGAAATTTACTTTATTCCCTACATGTTCCTTGTTTACTGTTTACGTCATAAAACTTATTTTATATCTATTTTATATCAAGAGTTAAGGCTTCCAATATTGATTTTAAAATGTTCTTCAAAAGTGACAACAACAACAATGATCCTTTCAATTATTTTTTGTTCTATATCATAAAAAAAATTGATACTTACTTGGAGGCAAAGCTATGAAACAATGATAGACAAAACAACGACCTCAAGATCAATTTTACTCTATACTCTACTTTATATTTTAATCATGCTACTTAGTAAAAATATCATGTGATGCCCATTGCAAAAATTACATATTAGAATGTTTATTTAGGTATGTATTAATCCTACACACTCACTTATTTACTTCTATGTAAACACACATATGTTTGTTGCTTATTCATCAATGCTCAAGTTCCATATGAGGCTTACATAAAGGGGTTTTAAGTAAAATATGTAATTAAATTGTCCCTTTTTTGAGAAGGTCCATATAAAGGACGACTGGATATGAATTTATTTCATATTTAATAATAATAAAATAAGGTTTATGGGTTCAGATATGCCTCACATGCTGTCGAAAAAATACTTCTTTGTGGCCTTCAAAGAGATAATAAATGGTTCTAATTAACACTATACATATATTATTATTTTTTTTAATAATTTTACTTAATACATTTCAATAATATTTTATAACATAATAATATAACTCAGGTGTATTACCGTTATTATTATTATTTATTTTTTCACAAATGGTAACTTTTCATGAAAGTGTTATAAATAACCATTATTTCGAAGAAAGTGTCATGATAGTTTGAACAAAAGTCCAATTAAACCATTGAATTATGTATATAATAATAATTTGTGTCAAAGATGTGTACATCATTCAAAAATGAATAATAACATTACTTAAAACAACCACAAAGCGTTAATTACAAACCGAGACATTACTGTAAGTGGAAGATGTATCGTTATACATATATTCATGATTGATTGTATCTGTTAATTACTCATTTATTAAAGCTCAGAGAACCAATCATTTCCTTAGTTTCTTTTGAGCCGTGAGATATGCCATTGATGTAATAATAATTGCATTCATATACATTGAGTCAAATACAATGATGTCAATTCATACTTGAGGTCTGCTTTGTCTGGGTTGCTCTCTTTATAGGAAAATAATACGCATATCCAATTGCTGTGTTTGAAATGCTTTTCCCTTAGTTTTCCGTGCATGAATATGTAATTACATTACATATATCTAGAACTCAAATTATTTTTTCTTCATAGTATTAAAAATAGAAAAGTTAAAGGAAAAGGTTGACAGGCATAAGTCTACTACATAAGTTGTTGGACTTCCAATTTACCTACTATGTCATCTCCAAATTAGTTACAGCATCCATTGATGAGTGTAAGGATAAATTTCACAACTATGGGGGATTATATGATTGTAGGATAAAGAATATTCTGAGTGCATCTTTGAATGAATCCAAGAAATTTGACTATTGCTCAAAATCCAATGCTTTTATGCAATGGGTTTTAAATAGTGATCAGTATGACATAAGCAAATTGTTGAGGTTTCTTAGAGACGACTAAGATATATCTCTTGTCTTATTTTGGTTATTTTAAAGTTGAAATATGGTCGAGTAGTTTTTTAAAGTTATTCTGTCTTAGAATGCATCAAATGTTAAGGATCACTAAGCTTGATTCAAGCTTTACATTAATTAATCGTCTGTAAAAAAATACATTATATAAAAAAAATGTTGGTTAAATGTTTTAAATCTTTACCTCATTACACTGAATGTACATTATGTAATTATAAAATTATAATTATCCTTAATTGCACCGATTTAAATGGAAATTTGTATCTTGTACAAACTATCATGCATATTTACTTTTAGATTATTTTTGATCAGATATCATGTATAAGACAGGGGTGATAAATTTGTTTACTTTTGGGCATTTTTCTCAAAAATACTAACATTTATTTCCTTTTAGCTTTAATTACACCTTTTTTGAATCAGTTTAATTAAATTTTTCAATAAATTGCTTTTGCGAAAAAATTTGATTTTAAAATTACTTAATGTATGATTTTAAGCTGTTTTAAAAAAACTATATATAGTAAGCATATGGGACCCCAAGTCCAACAATGCAATGTTGGAACAACATTATCCTAAAGTCCTGAAAAATTGAATTGGTTTGATGTAAAAGAGGTATATAGAAGTATTCTTAAATAGTTCAATTTATCAATTAAATGTGTTCTGTAGAAGGATGTTTTAATTTACGAACACATTTTGAATTTAGATTTGGAAAGGTACAGTAAGTTAGGTTTAGCTCGAGCTTTATATTGGTATAAGGAACTTATTTTTTCAATTGTACGTGTACTGAACCGAACTGTAAATCCCCAGAACCCAACCTTAGTTCGCAGCGTACCATATCAGTTCATGTGCAATTATTCTTAATTTAGTCTAATTGAAATGTTTTATATTTTTATCAAGATTGAATGTTTATACCAGCGTTTCTCAACCGGGGTTCCGCGGAACCCTAGGGTTCCGCGAGAAAAATGAGATTACATAAGCTATTACACTTTTCAGTCTTTTTCTACAGTGTGGTAAAATTTTGTCACCAGAATTTTGACTTTTTTTATAGTTTAGGGTTCCGTGAGACATGGGATATATTTTGAGGGTTCCGAAAGGGAAAAAAGGTTGAGAAACGCTGGTTTATACCTACATGAAAGCGGAGGTCGGTTCATGATGACGTCATTGGATGATATCATCATATCAAAGATTGTTCAATGTGACAACTTTTGTGTCTATTTCAAACGCGTTTTTATGACTTAGGAGATTACATCAAAGTTTTGAGATTGATACACCCCTAATCACATCTATACAATTTTCTATGTTATTATTTCTTTTTGAGACACCTGAAGTCATTTTACAAGTTTAGCTGTTCCCTTATATTGTCTAGAAATATATAGATGGAGCTAGAATGAAAGTGATAGTACATATGTGCTCTTGAATAACATGAGTATAACTTTAAATCTACATAGTGTTTTAGCCAACGTCAAAATGTTCAAAAGTCAAGGATTTTATGATACACACATGTATACTTTTATGAATATTTTGTATTATTCTAGCTATTTCTAATGGCAAATATTTTGAATATTTGTACATACATACATATATAGGTAATCTATGGATCTAATGAAGCCATTTAATATTGATACAAGGAGCATATGGAAATTCTTTCAATTAGAAGGCTTCAACTACGTTTTTTTTTTTTTTTTTTTGCTTTAATTATCATTTATTAATATTTTACGAAAAGAAACCCTGGAGTGTGACTATATATACCTTGCTAATATCAGGTTTCTTACTCTAATTTTAAAATATCATGCAAGGTAATTTGCACTTTTCAATGAAAAAATGTAAACGATGATAATTAAAGATTCACATGACATTATAATTTTGATATGGAAACATATATGATGTAATAATCACTCAACCTATAAAGAAAGGGATAGAAGACCGTCCCTCAGCTAATCCTTTATCTAGGAATGTGCATATTGTTGAGGTGAAAAAACATGCCTGCAATTACTATCTGATGGCTCTACATTTTATCTGCTAATTGTTATTTGACAGTATTATATAATACACAATAGGTACCGTATTTTCCCATGTATAAGAGATCCTTTTTTTGCTCAAAACTTTCTCTTATATATGGGAAAATATGATACATAGAATTTTAGCTAGTTCTCACCTCTCACGATACAGAGAAAACTGAATTCAGATGAATCGTCAAGGTAGTGAACCAACTGATATTTTTCTTTTCTTCCTTAAACTTAACTTATTCCCAACATTTTGCCATCGCCTAACAATACCTTGAGATGAGAAAAATGTCGAAATCCCGGCGAGCGTAAATTTACAAAAAAAAAAAAAGAGAGAGAGAAAATTCTTTTTCCCTATCTTAAAATTCAAATCTAATGATGAGACAGGGTATGTACCATTAGGAGTACGTCTGTTGTTAAGAAAAATTATAATACAATATATACAAGATAAAAAAATAGTTGGTATTCTTGTTTTTTTTTTAGTTTCTGTTAATTCTTTATTTGATTTAAATGGAGGAAACATCTGTTACTAAAAGAAGAATTTAAAAATGAAATCCAAGCTATATTTGTTGTACGCATATAATAACATTATTATAAAGTGTATAATTATAATATTCTCCCTGCACTAATGCTAGAGCAGTCATTTCCCCCCCCCCTTCCTATATCATTACAGGCAGCTGATGAGATTTCTACGTTTTTTACATCTCTAAAGGGTTTTTTTAAAACAAGAATCCAGGATGGAGTTAGAATTAACAATCAGCAAATAAAATGTAACGGTACCAGGTGGTAATTAATTATTATAAATGAAACAACTTAATCGGACACGAGAGCTGTCCCATAGAGCAATCTTTTGTAAATGACGTTATCATCGATCCCTCTCAACTATCATGTATGTAGGTGAATAATAACTTATTTACTCTTCATACAAATTATACGCACTTTAATCAAACTTTAATAAAGAATAATAGTGAACCATTATCGTGCCTTTGTCAAAGGGTATAAAAATAAGAGATACTTCAAGTTTCATTAAATGAATTCAATTGGCAAACTGACAAAAGTACTTTACTCTAGTCGAAATAAAAATGATGCATTATAGAGTGCACTTTACTTTTGATACTAATCTTTTCAGGGATCAATAATAGGGATGGAACGCGGTGGGACAGTACTACTTTTCTGTTTCATATTAAGGACACGCATAACCCTAGGACACAAGAGTCATTCCTAAATTCCATTCCATAGATTCATATTCATTTTTGTACCCAAAAAATAGCAACTAACTCAATTTATTTTTGTGGTGAAGGTCTTTCACATTGAGTACTGCCATAAGTGAAATGACAAGGTAGGTTTATTTGAATTAATTCTTCTTTCATCTAAAATTATACAACGGCAGTAAAGAAGTTTTATATTATATTTCATTCGTCTATAAACATCTTTTAATTTTGTATAAAATAAATTAGAGGATCCTTATCAAATTAAATACCTTTTAAAGAAATCTTTTTTTTTTTAAATAAAAATAATTTAGGCTCTTTAGAGTTTCTACCTTTAATACAAAGAGAAAATTAAAAGGAAAAAGTAATTGGAGGTAAAAGAGAAGATGGTAAATTCATTTATCTAATGTTTTTTCTTCCTCTTCTTCTTCCATTCTTGAAGATCCCTCTTAATAAAGAAAATCATCTTATTATTTTTATTATTATTATTTTACTTTTATTGAAATGATTAGTGTAAAATTCCTTCTATTTATAACTTTTCTGTTTCAAATAATTTGATATATCAATGATTTAGGGCCCGAGTACTTGTCCACTCGTAACTTTGACTCACAAAAGGGAAAGGAAAAACTTGGAAAAACAACTGTTAGCTGCTGTCCTTCTGTATTCTCCTTGTTGCCAACTTTTTAATATTGGGCAGAGTTATTTCTATTTAGATATACTATACATTGATTGATTAATTCTACACATATACAAATCAATCGTTAATACTCGTATAATATTCACAAATTCAAAAAAAGGGCGCGCAATTTAATATATTTTTTTATATATCAAAATCATAAATAATAATAATACCCTTTACGAGTTCATAAAACGTAGAGTCAGCTGCTTTAAACCAGAAGAGTCAACTGATGAAAAACAGCTGAAGGTAGAATACATATAGTGTTTTTGTTTATACCAAAAAGTTCGTCGTGAGTATGCATGTCCTACTACTCAAAAAGTGATCATAAACATGCACAAATACATTGCTAATAAATACAGAAAATGCACAACCAAAATTTTTTCTACCATTGCATTGAGACCTCCTCTACTCCAGCACTCCTATGCGACGCATATAGTGAGCATTTTGCATATAGAAATCTGCTGATGAACTGCTTTGCAAATTTCTTTAACTTTATAAGTAAATTTTGAGCAATTCCCTAGATCTAAATAGTTATAAAGTTTCATTTTTTAAAGCAAAAAGAATTGTTGAAAGTATTCACTTAATGGTGTGTGCCCCACAGTTTGATTACAATTAATCAAAGGTGTTATATGAGCTATAAATCCGCTATCCATTTCAGGGGCTATATAGCTTGTGTTGATACACACCAAAGTGAGTTTAAAAAAATACATAAGCAAACGTTTGTAGATACTTGTTAACATATATGTATTGAGCTGATAAATATGAACAGTTAAAACAGTTAAAAGATTTTGTTGGAGTGAGAGAGCATGCAGTCAATTACTATATGGTACCTCTGCATTTTATTTGCTGATTGTTATTTGACACTATTCAATAATACAAAATAGCTACTTATAATTGTAGCAAGTTCCGACCTCAACAATTCTGAGAAGACTGAGTTCAAGTATTTAGTATCAAGGTAAGTGGACCCAATTGATACTTTTCTTACCTTCCTTAAACTCACCGCAACCTCAGCATTAATCCCATGTCTATATGTATGTATTTACAATCCAAACTTATAACTTATTATCCCTCAGAGAGATTTGATACTTGATTTGAATTTTTATCAGAGATAAGAAGCTTGACCTAGGCCTCTCAATTAATTTAACCTCGTAATAAAATCTAATGGTGTATTAACATTAACTTTTGAGTCAAAAACATACAAAGTGGCATTTGAGTCCAAAAAACCATGCTCTAAAATTAAAGTCGTTTTATTTTGATATTTCAGTCACACTCCTGAGAGATGAGACCCTCATGGTGGTCAGGAGGCTTGCAAGCCTCAACAATCGTTTATACCAATTTATACCAATATAGGGTAAAATTGGTTCAATATGTGGTACGACATCCTAAATTTAGGGTAGAGTAACTAACATACTGGAATCCACTTGAACCGGTTTCAGAGCTTGACACACATAATTACATATATGTAGTAACTAGAAATGTAAATCATATGCAATTCGGGCTTGTAATAAAAAAAGAAAGAGAAAATCAACTTGGCAACCCTGACAATTTAATGAATGTCGAGGGGGAAAGCAGCTTGAGCTGTCATGACGTTTTACTGAGCTACAACCTGCTATTTTCCTTCATATGTAGATGTATACAAATGAAAACATCAAACCACAAACATAACAATACGTTACTCCAGATTCATTATTATATTCACAAATATCATTAACTCCATTCTCCTCAATGAATGATATCCATTTTTTAATTTTTCCTTTGTTCCTCACCATGATATAATCTTCTTTGCAGACTGTTCTTTTCTTGTAAAACATTATGTAGAGGTAAAGTTGATGTTACCTTCTTAAGGGAGAAAAAAAAATGATAACAGCTTCGGAAAACAAAAAGACCTGTTTGAAGAGCCAACTCCACTTTTTTATCACACGCCCGAATTGCATATGATTTACATTGCTAGTAATAACTAGGAATGTAAATCATATGCAATTCGGGCGTGTTATAAAAAAAGAAAGAGAAAATCAACCTGGCAACCCTGACAATTCAATGAATGTCAAGGGGGGAAGCAGCTTGAGCTGTCATGACGTTTTACTGAGCTACAAGCTGCTATTCTCCATTATATATACATACAACAATAAATAATAACCAGTGATGTAAAAAACGGCGATTTTTAAGCGTGCGAGTAGCTCCTCCCCTTGATGACGTCAAAAATGTTATGGTAACTATGAAAGCCAGCTTATTTGTTGTCGATAGAATACTATGACTGTAGCTGTGACAGCCTTGCTCCAGGCTCAAGACAGCTTTTCTTGGACTTAAAGTAATTAATTTAATTAAATTGATGTTTTAGAAATATATTATTCAAATCAAAGTTGTAGATATTACTTTAGTTAAACAGGAAATTTTCCAAATTTCAAAATCGGTACATTAGTTTTGGATTTATTGCTATTTTTGTTAAAATTTCATTATTTGAATTAATTTTTAAGAAAAATAAGTACACAAATAGTAATCTCTGCCCTATATATAAACTAATCTTCAAGTTTTTAGTTTAATGATAATGATTATTCATTCATTAACAAAATAAAGCTTTAAGTTTATAGATATTTGCATATTTTAAAAACAATGATTGAGGATTTAATAATGATATTTATAATTATTCTGCCTTTTCTACAAATCAAAAAAATGGCTGAAAATATATTTAAAATGTCAACAAATGATACATTTTATAGGATAGAAGTGTAAATATTTGACTCCATAAAGTCATTTCGTGAGATATTAACATTAAGAAAGTTTTCAACCAAAATTGAAGGAAAGGTTGTGTTATATTATAGTAACTTTTATAATAGATAATATAATATACATATAATAAGAATTATTATGTCAAAAGGAAAAGGAAAACAGCTTGATGATTTATGAATGATGAAAGAATATTATGAAGGGTTTCAACTAACAGGCATTTTGAGAACTGCTCGCACGCTTAAAAATCGCCGTTTTTTACATCACTGATAATAACATAGATGAGAGGAAGAAAATTAACTCAAATTAATGTCAGGAAATTATATGTTTTTAACTAATGATAATTATACGAGGACTTGAGCCCTTTTTGTTTACATTTTATTTGCTTTATTAACCTTAATGCATGTATTCCTTCATGCGACATCTTAACTATCAGGTAGATGTTCTCCCCTCAGTAATATTGGAAAAATGATAACAGCTTCGGAAAACAAAAAGACATGTTTGAAGAGACAACTCCACTTTTTTATCACACGCCCGAATTGCATATGATTTTCATTCCTAGTAATAACCCCCTACCGAGAAGAAAACAAGTGCGAGTGTTTTTTAAATGACAATTCACACTTCATAACTACCCCTTCAATATTATGCCTCTCTATAATCCACCTCTGTAAGAAATATTAACTTTTGAAAATTCAAGGCTATACTTTTTATTAGCACTGTAGATATGAATGTCCAAATTTAAAAAATAAAATAATTACCAACTTGTCTTTCAAACATATAGACACATTAAACAACAGGGTATTTAGTATGACTCCATATTGTTTAAAAAGTCATAATATTAATAAATATATTAAAGGAACTCCTTTTGGTATATAACTCTACCAATTCAACACTTCATAATCTAATTATATTCCTATCTCACGACTTTCTCGGAGAGAATAGTTCAAACTCATTCATTCTTTAAAGTGCTTTTTCATAATTATTGTCTCATATAGCATTTCTTTTTAACTCTTCACCACTATATGTACATGGATAGTCCCACACTTAATAATTAATTATGTTATTATTGTATATATAATTATAGATACAAATGCTTTATTCAATATATGTCTATGACTCCTCCATTTGTTCAATTTCCAGCAAATCATTTATCTTCTATTTTGAGCCTGTAAGCTTTTTTATAATATCCTGGGTTTTTTTTTTGTATCGGATAAGCCTCTTTTCATATGTGCTGAACATTTTTATGACTGTAAACTCCAATGCAGGAATATCTCATATATTATATATATTTCAAATTCTTGATTTCTATCGGATTTTATCTCCCTTATCTTCACACCGGTAAATTTTAATTACTTCCGCAAGTGATATCTTCAGGTGAATTTAGTAATAATAATTTGTATAATCAATTACAAATGATTTATATAATATCAATATATTTTTACAGATGACTTGTAGAGTGGTAATATCTTATTAGCAATGTACACAAATGTAGACTATGTCAACAGGAGGTTCATTCATTTCCTAGGACTTTGTCAATAGTTTTTTTTTTTTTTTCAAACTTATTACTATATATTTCGCGTGTAGATAATAATTATTCGTCTAAGATGCTCCTTAAAAAACTTCTTTTCTAAAATTGTCTTTACACTTCCACTCTACGATTTCATATTTCTATGTAGTATCACTCTGTCTATATAGTGTGACTGACGTCATTCAACTTAATTTAAAAATAAAAGAAAATGAGTCTATCGATCGGTATCTGCATAATTGTAGTATAAATGTTGTTGAAGACAAACTCTTTGAGGGGATAAAAAAAATGACTACTTAAACTGCATTCTCATTGAACCTTTAATAATAATTTTTAATTAGATTTGTGTTCAAATAGGCCCAAAATGTGTTGAAGCATCTCAATTTCAAAAGGTTCTTCCATCATAATGGACTATAAGCACATCCAATAATTAATTATAATAATAAATATATTTCTTAGAGTCTAATGGAGTATGCCCATAAATTTATGTTCTAATTGGATCCTATTAACCTTTTTATGATATCCTATAATATATCCAAACAATACGACTTAATTTATTCGACCTCTTGAATGTGAAAAAATCAGATCTGGAATCAATTTTGCTGTTTATTTTATTCAAATCTTATCTCATAGAGTAACACTCATCCCACCAGCAAATGCCAATAATATGGTTTTCACTCGCCTAAAAGTAGAAATATAACGTAATCGACTGGCTAATTAACGAATAATTAATTTGACCATTTAATTTGCATATCTAAAGAAAATGACTTTTTTTCTTTGTCAATCTAAATATCTACACATACATTGATTTATAGTATATATTCAATTTATTTAATTATTATTTTAAAAATAATAATTCGTAAAATAAAATTCGAAAATACATTTTTTATAAAAATCAATTCATTGATTTAGTTTATAACGGCACGTTGAGAAGCTCTATATTTTTAAAAATGAAGATATGGATAATTTTATAGACTAGAAGCCATGAAATCCGAGTCATTCCGAACTAGTATCAGTGGTATTTATGAATAATTCTAATAACTGTACTACAGGTAGAACACGAGTAGAGTCCAAGTGCTAATTAGTTCCACGAATATGTCGACAAATATTGTATTTTCCAGTACATGTATGTATGTATTAATTAATATTATTATCCAATTGACGTACGATCCCCGAAGGATTGTTGTATATTATTTCAGACACACTGCTATGTTATAGAAGAATGGATTTATCTACCATGGATATGGACTCGAGTCCTTAATTTGATGATTTGTGACTCGACTGTTTGAATTTTGAAGGGATTTGTAACTTGATCATTAACTTGATACTTCACATGAAAAAGCTTAGAAGAAAAGTCTTCAAAGTAATCAAGTTTTTAAAGGCCCATTTAAGCTTGTTTCCAATGTCCTTTTTGGCAATTGATTTTTTAAAATTTGCAAGTTTCTGAACATTTAGAAATTTTTTTAATATCCAATTTCACTTATTCAATATTGATTTGATTCAACACACTTTTATCTGATAAAATTGTCTCAAAACATTGGCAAAAATGCATTTACTTCGAAGATTAATCCTAAATTTCTTTGAGCCTTGATTTGATACTATATGTATAACATAAATTGACTAAAGACTTGATTCAGACTTGTGATTTTGTCACACCTTTGCTCTTTAATCATAAAAACATATTTATCATGCCTACAGCATTTGGTACAAGTATGACGTGTGCAATTGACTAGTTAATTATGGGTCTTTCTCTTTTTGAAAAATGAAGGAGCTTAAATTGATTGAAACTCTCAGCCTTTTCTTTTCAAGAAAAGAGAAAGTTGAAAGACTCAAAATTAACTTGTAGTGGCTTGCCAATTATTTTTTGTCATTTATTAGTATATAGTTTGTTAATCAAAAGAGCTGGTTCGAGTTCAACCAACAATCGTTCCGAGCATCGCTTATAAGGGTGTTGAAAAATTGCGAGCTGACAAAGAAATATAATGTATGTTCATTTTTATATTAGTGGTATAGAAGCGTGATAAAGAAATGGATCTACAGCATAGAAGTCCTTCTCCTCCTCCTCCTCCTCCTCAGCGCTCAGAAATATCTGCAAATAAAGGTAATAAAATAATTAATATAATTATCTTTGAGACCAATTTGATTCATTCTCGTTTTACATATCTACTACATGGATTCCCCTATATACATACTTGTTACAAACATGTTGCTTCTAATATTCAAAGGTACTTACTCACACTTCCTTCTTTTATATTTTATTTTCTTACTTTTGAATTCACATAAAATAAAATAAATTTTTCTATAATATTCAAAACATAACATAGAGAATAATGCCTATATTCATCATCATCATTTGTATTCTTCAATAATGTGAATGCTATTTTTTTTTTTTTTTTAAATTCTTTTTAAGTATGGGGAGGAAAGCTCACTCACTCACTCACTCACTCACTATACACACGGGCAAAAACTTACACAAGGACATACCTCTCACTCTGCTTCTTCTCCCTCACAGAATATTATAAAATATATAAATATAATAATAATAATAACGTGAACAACAAAGTCAAAAAATTTCTTCTTTTTACCCGAAAAAGGCGCTCAGAATAGTACATACTAGTACCACCATCATTGCCGTCTTCTTCTCCCCCCCCCCCCCTTTTCTATAGATTCTTACCTCAGTTTTTCCCTCACCCAATGTATCTCTATCCTTTTGGGTCTCAAAAGATATATGTGGCCTTTGCTAACTTGTATATGTATAACCTATGAATGTAGAGATTCCATATACTGATGTAAATACCTATATATATATATATACATTATACAGATACGTCACGAGCTTGAAATATAAGGGGGGAAACTCAATTATGATAATGCAATTGTTGGTGCATTTGCCAAGGGGCCGTCTTTTTATTACTCCTCTAGAAGATTTTTTTATTTTAGCCCTAGCCATATTTTTTTTTTCCTTTTTTCAAATTTTGTGCGGCATCTTCCCTCCTGTATCTTAGTGAGAAGAAAAAAAAAAGAGTTTGGGGAGGAGGGGGGGGGGGAATCTCCTTTTTCCATCCTTCCTTCCTTCCCCACCTCCCTCCCCTCTTCTCTCTTCTACTCCTTTTTTCTCTCACTTACTTCATTCTCTTTCAAATTTTGCGCGTTTCTTTTTCTTTTCTTATTTTACCCTTGAAAAGAGATAAAGAGGGCATTCGTGAGAAGAGAGTGGTCGGGGAAGGAAGTGTGTCTTGGTTATCTCTCATTTTTTTCCTTTCAATAGATTAGTATGGGAGAGGGAATCTTCATCTTGTTCCTCTTCTACACATCGTTTTAAGTTATCTCCCTTTATTTGTCACAATTCCTGTTGATTGTGCTTGAATTAGTTTGCCATCTTTGAGGATTTGAAGTTAAATTTCTTTTTTGTTACTGTATGGATTTTCGCAAAGGATGTAAGGACGGATTCGTCAAGTCTTCGAGATCCATTCGAAGACTTAGTTGGTCCGTCGACCCCGATATGGGATTCATATGTGAGAATTGCTAATTCCGCTAAAGAAGTCAAATCACCATTTTTATATCTACTACTACTACTACTAACTCTACACCATACTTTCCCCTTACTCATATTCCCTTCACCAATTTTGACTCGTCCCTCAGTCCTCATCTTCTTGTGAAATCCATTTTTATCAATATTTTAAACGGGTATTTTTAAAACAGAAATTAAATATGCGCAACATTGATCTCAATTGCGCCTCCTGCTTACTCTTCTTCTTACTCTCAACAATACTTCCAATAAGTAAGTCATATCCATCTACATACATACAATTCTAGTTGTCTATCTACCATTAACCCTATAATACTCTATGTGCATCGTTTAAATCTACACTAATATTTTAAATCATTAAAATCACTTTTTATTTTTATTTTGCATATTTAAAAATCAATGGGAAAAGTGGGTATATAAGAAGGGTAGTAGTCAATTCTACTGTAAGGGGAAAAGAGACAAAGGACCTGCTTGCTTTTCTGTGAAAGCACTTTTACCGTCTTGTGAAATATGTCGTGTAAATTAGTTTACAAAAATGTCGAAATATATTTGCATATCTTTATCAGCATGCGCTGATGGAATGAATCATAATCCTCATTCTGGATTGTAAAAATAATTTAGGCTACCTTGATGCATTTATTACTGCTCCTTGAAATATCACTAAAAGTAGACTTTAATTATTATATACCTCATTTTTTAAACAAAATTTGCAGTATAAAACACAATTTTTTTGCATAAATCCCAAGTCTGGGGAATAGTTTCACAAGTATTTATATACGGTGACAGTTTTAACTTTTTCCCGATTAAATAGGTGTTTATGGAGGCCCTCATGAACGTAGATTGCTCAATGATCTTCTAGCCAAATATAATAACCTTGAACGTCCTGTATTCAATGAGTCAGAACCTCTAAAACTTTCATTTGGGCTGACTCTCCAGCAAATCATTGATGTGGTAAGTCGTTTTTATTTTTTCATTTAAATTATTAAAAAAAAATAATGTTACATTTTTTATTTTTTTTTCTTAATATTATAAAGAACTTTTAGCGTTTAGGCTATACATAGATGCTAAGATAATGGATCAAAATATTTTTGAACTAAATCTCAACTTTTTCTTTTCAATGTTATAAAATATATCTTTGAGTCATCTTAGCGAATTGTAACAGTTTGAAATATAATAATAGATTAACTAATCTTATTATATTGAAAGATTTCATTGGTAGAGCTCAGTTATTGAAGAAGTACTTCAATATCATACGATAATGCGTACCAATATATTTTATAACAAAGCACAAAGGGGTGCTCCTGAAATCTTCCTTACTGGGGACATAATAAATCTTTAGCATAGCGTCAGTAATAGTGATATATGTATGTGTAGTTAAATATTAGGATATAAGTATAAAAACTACTTGAATTGATTAATGACTGGTATTGTTACTATAAATTATATCATATGATTATCTATTATTTATGGGTCAATAGCATTTGCTGTTTCTTTTTTCTTCTTTTTTTCCAACATGATAATCAAACCATGTAGACCTGGATAAATCACCAAATATCATCCTTATTTACGAGTGGGCTTTCAAATGTTATATACATATATTATATCAATTTTTTTAATAAATAAATATTTAGATATGAGCTCGACAGATTCATCTACTTTTTGAGAATAATCGGTAATAGTTTGCCAATGATTGCCGATATATTTGGAAGTACATTCATTTGTTAGTATAAGATTTGCCTTTTACTTTGAAATTATTGTTTCCCTTTTGTAATATGTACTATGTATATAATGATATTAATAATGAGGAAATTCAGTTTTAATTTGCTAATATGATTTTTATTTTTCATTGCTGTATTTTGTTAATATTAAAAAGTAATTGTTCCTTGATATATGAATGTTTTAATATTATTATACTGATTGACTCAGTAATAATAAAAAGTTAAAATTAAAATTTTTTTTGCCTTTAATTCTTTGAAAAATGTGTAAAATCCCTCAAAAGTAGTCAATAAAAAAATAGTTACGTACATTGTTAAAAAAAGCAACAAATTTTATTGTATTTAAAAAATCGACTAATTGATCCGTTATTGGATTTGCTTCGGTTTTAAAAAATTCACATCGGTCGAGTTCTAATCTAGATTAGCATATTTTCATAGCTATTAGTGAAGTAATTTTTTTCTCCTCTTTATTTTTGTAAAATGGTTTTTTTTACGCTTATTTTACCTATACACCTAAAACATAGGTACCCATAATGTAATTATTAATACTTACTTATGTAGCTATTTCGTTCTCTCTTTCTTACATTAAACATGAAAATCAAGAGTGAAAAACATTTGAAATAGACCCCTGTTTTTTATTTCTTTACCAATTCTTAATAGGATGAGAAAAACCAAATCCTGACAACAAATATTTGGTTGAATTTGGTAAGTGTGTCAATTAGAGGAGTATTTGAATTCTTAAAATAAGGAGCTTGAAATCTGGATTGACGTTTTCTTTATATATTCATCTTTTGTTTATCATTATTATTTTTTTGTTTGTTTGTTATTTTGTAGTCAAAAATGAAAAATTTAAATAAAAATTAATTAAAAAAATTAACATTGTTTAATGATAAAAACAATACTAATACTACTACTAAAAATAATCCTCTGCCTAAAATTTCAAATTTGCATGACACTACTTTTTTTTATACTCCCTCAAAAATTTTCTATACTATTATTCATTGTTGAACTCTAAATGAATCTTTAAAAATACTTAATCATTTACTTTTTAAAAAAATCAGATTTAATCGTATGTTTCAATGGATTTATTTTGAGGCATGCTCTTTTTTGTTTTAGTTTAATTGATGAGTACGTTGCTGTACGTTTATATAAAATACATTCATACCTACATATTTTATTATTTATTACATATTATTTCATAATTATCTGTAAATTGATAGTGAGGGCAAAATAAAGAGTAAAAAATATCTAAAGAGAAAAAAAAAGCAAGCATAAGCACATGTATATGTAGATTCGATTGGATTTTCACATGTAATGTGAAAATAAAGATAAAATGATGTTTAATATGTAATTTTAAATTCTGTGCAGAAAAAAACATTGGCTCATTTCGCCACAGCATATTTAATATGAGTAGGAGAACAATACTTGAAAGTTTTTTACTTTTTTTATATTAAGAACAATTGTTTAATCCATTGTAACATGCGAAGAACCCAGATCGTAATTCAAATTTTTCTGATTACAAAAGACAACCATTGCCATTTATTATTAACTACACACACACACACCTTTAAAATCTTGTTGAAATGAAATCTTTGGATTATATATTATACATATTTTACTTACAAAGAACGCGTCTTCAAACAATTTAACTAACATACATCACATATTATATATGTACATTCATATCCTCTTACGGCTTTTCAACTGCCTGTACATTGTATAATATGTAGGTAGTTAAAAAAAAAAGAGAAATAAACTACAATAATAATAATAATGATGCTAGCTAGCACGAATTTTTAAATTTAAGTTGTGAAGAAGTGCTCATACATTCATACATGCTTTAAATCTCATACATACCACATACATGCTCAAGTATGAGGGTAATCTCTCAAACAAGAGTGATCCAAAATACCAATAATAAAAGTAATAGTAGTAATATTAACGCATATTCATAATAAATATTACATACGTACTTGTCAAATAATAGATTTTGTGGCTCTTCTTTGTATGATGTGTGTGAGCCTTTGTGAAATTTCATAGATTCTTTTCAAAAAAAAAAAAAAAATCAAAAAAAGTCAGAGTTATACATACAATCATAGTCATGCCATCAATTTGCATCGATCTTTGTAGAGTTAGGATTTCTTTTATTACATATACATATGTATACACTTAAATATGTACATAAACTGATACTGATCATAATTATGTCCTCTTGAATCTGCATTGTTTATGCTTTTCACATACCTATATTATACATATATATTCATATAAATATAACTACTCTTAATATGGAATTTCTCTAAATGCTTGTTTCTATTTGTAGCAATGTTACATGTGTTTTCAGTCATATATATATATATACATATATATTATATTATATTATTAATCATTTAAGATATAAATGTACATATGCATACATATATTGTGTATTTTTTTAGTTTTTAAATACATACATATGTATATTTGTATCCCACTACAAATCTTACTAACAAATTTGTTAACAAAATAAAAATGGGTAAATAATGATGCTGCACTCAGTAAGTACTCAAAAATGACGACTTATATTTACTTCCATTTAACTACATACATACATTGTAGCTCATACACATACACTAAGTGGAGTGAGTGTCATGATGAAACAATTGTGTGTGCAATAAATTAATTATTTTACTCAAACTACTCACCAAATTTGAGAGAAATGTCATTTTCTTTTTACTTATTGGGTTGCTGCATTTCAGAAAAGGAAATGAGAAATAAATGATAGTACAGTTTAATAATACAAAAGTAAAAAAAAACAAAAAAAAAAAAAAAAACCAAACACAATATATTTTAAATTGCTTGGCTTGTTTATTATTTTTGGGTTTCTTCGGTTTTTTTCTTTTATCAATTAACACGTAACATAGGATGAAAAAAATCAGCTCTTAACTACTAATGTGTGGTTAAATTTGGTAAGTACATAGATTTGGAGTTGATGTTTTCCTTTTTATGTAAATAATAATGTCACTGTCTTGCCTTTGCATGTTTTTAATTTATTTGAGTTTTGTATTTATTTATTTATTTAATTATAAAGTTACATTACATTACCTTTTTTTGTAATTGTTGTTATTTTTGGTGAAGTATAACAATATATTTATCTTTCTCTCTACATATTATTATATTCCTACATATAAGTAAATTATTATTTAATTTCAATCAAGGATATATATACACACCTATTATATGTATACACTTAAGTGTAACTTAAAAGAAAATCCCCATTCTAGTTGCATTTTCATACATATATATTATCACGCATTTAAATTTAGATTCACTTCTTGCAAAAATTATTACCTAGAGTTGTTGGCTACTTACAGCTGATTTTTTTTTCTCAAAGGCTCAAAAATCAAAAATTTATGTAATTTAACATAAAAAACATAACCTTACTGATCATTTCTTTTAAATTTGTAGTATTACTTGGCTTGCGTGGCACTAGAGTCTATATAAATATCATACATTCTGCAACATGTTTTTTTTTCTCCTCTTTAAAATTCATTAGAAGACAATAATTCAAAAAAAAAAAAAATAATATCATTTAAATAAATGCTGAAGAGTATTAGTTTATTTTTTTAAATACATTTATTCATCATCATAATTTCTTTTCTTTCTAAAATTATATCTATTGCACACAGTTATTTTAATTCACTGGACAAAGCCTAATTTATGTTTTTTTTTTCTTTTTTTAAATAACAATTAATTAAGAGCCAGGACTCTTCATGTTGACTTTGAATTTTTTACATACATACATACATACAAGACATGTTATTTAACTTCATTTTTTTGAGGGGTTTTGTAATTCTACAGGTTTACATACATAGTTAATCTCAAGACAATTTCTATCTTTTATACATACACACATAGATAGATGAAACATTTTTATAATTTATTATTTTACAAATTAAGACTCTTGAATTATTGTTCTCTAATATTTATATACTTATTGAAAAATAATATCATTGGTAATATGATGGAGCTCATTATTGTCTCGACAAATTTACCAAGCTTTTTTTTTTCTCCCCATATCAATTAGATGTGCATATTTATTACATATATTCACCTCTTATTCTTATCATTTACAATCATTACCCTAATTTCCATATGTATATCTATACCTATATATTTATATATATCAAATGATTTTTTTTCTCCTTCTTCTATCCCATGTATTGTTTTATGGATGGTGGTTGTGTAGCAATGGGAGGATGTAAATATGAAATGGAACAAATCCGAGTATGGAGGAGTTGAAGACATTCGAATACCTCCTGCAAAGCTTTGGAAACCAGACGTACTCATGTACAACAGTGCTGATGAAGCTTTTGATGGTACTTACCCAACAAATGTTGTTGTATCCCACACAGGGAGCTGTACCTACATTCCTCCTGGGATCTTTAAGTCTACTTGTAAAATCGATATTACTTGGTTTCCATTTGATGATCAGGATTGCGAAATGAAGTTTGGTAGTTGGACGTATAACGGGTTTAAGGTATGTGTTGATACTAGACCTACACGCCCCCCATCCCCTCTTTTGTTTTGGAACCTATCATGCAACTAGCCATTTCCCTTGTTTCCAGTTGGATCTGCAAACTCAGAGTGATGAAGGGGTTACTTCCACCTATGTTCTTAATGGTGAATGGGCTCTTTTAGGTATGTTTCTGAGAGTGATCTCATTCTCAAAATTTTTTCTCGTTTGACCACCCAGATGAATGCGTCCTTAATTCATTCGCTTTTAATGATTTTTAATTATTATTTTTAAAAACTTGATCATAATAAACTCATATTAATGTGAGTAAATGCGAAACTTTGTTTTCTTTTGTTAGATATATGTATGTATGTACATATATGACCGGCATGCTAGCATTTTTATATTTATATATATTTATGTTAATAATATTATGTTATGTTGTTAATATACTAACTAACTACTATGTAATTACTCACAAATTAAGTTTGCTTTGAAAGTCCAAAGAAGGCGGAATGAAAATATGTACCTTCTTATGTATTTGAATTTTTCTCAAGTTAAAAACAAAGAAAAACTTTTGGCTGGTTGCATTTCTCAGTAGCCTTCAAAGATCCTTTCTTAAAATCCTTTTTATTTTATTCATCAGATAAGCTTAGGCCTCATTAAGGCTGAAGGAGAAACAAACACATTTATACCCAATGGCGAATGGCTACTTCTAGGTAAAATCTTGATGAATCAAACACTAAAATTATTAAATTTGAACAGTAGAATACATATATCATTTACCACCCCTGTAAGACAATTTCTTTATACTTAGTTCATTACCACATTCTTTTATCCCCTTGATATGGAGAGTTTGTATGATGGTGTGAGAGTTTGAAGTTTGATTTCATTTTTTTTTTTTTTTCATTTCTACTTAACATATGTAGTCTTTTTTTTTTTTTTTGTTTTCATCACAATTATCTATATTTTCTTTTTATTTATTCATTATTTTCTATCTAAAGGAATTTCTTATCCAAAGTTTTTTTTTTTTTTCTTTTATGTAGAGCTAAATTCTGCTATCTCTCTCTATAGTTACATATATATAATTTCTTTCCTTTTCATTTTCAATGAGGACTTTTCGTTATACATATTATATTGATATATTCAAATGTATGTACATATGTATTACCTATACTCACATAGTGTCCCTTTTTTGTACTTAAGGTTATTTACATACATAATAATAATAATAATAATAATATGTAAGTTCCTAGCTGACTCAAAGCCTTTTGATGAAGCTCACTTTTCAATTGATGAATTTTTTTTATATATAATTGTGCATTTTATTCAAACTTCTTTGGATTTTTCTATCAATATTTCACCTATTATCTTGTACATCCATGATGTATGCCTGACAAAAAAAATGCACTATTTCAATATAGCTACATATTTCAAACTCCTTCATGTCATTTACGTACTACAAATGTACATAGGACAATTAAAGCAGTTACACGAATGAATGGTGTATAGCATTTAAAATAATATATTCCCAAACCATTTATCACGTCTATTATTTACTTATTTTATATACATTTATGTTGCATATATATCCATATATTTAATAGAAATGAGTCGAATTGACACTTTTAATACCATATTTAACATACAATTTAGAGAAGAATGCATATTTATATACATATGCACGTAAATATGTATTTATTAGATAATCTTTTGAAGAGATGAGGAGGAAGCGAGCTCAAACTACTCTCTAGTCGGAGTTTCTGAGATTGTAGCAAATTTTATACTCATTATCAAGGTGGATTTTTGTGATTAGCTTTTTCTACATACTGATATGAATGATAAGGAGGTAAAAGACACTGTTGTATAAGATTTAACTTGTTAAATTAAGGAACAAAACCTGAATGTTTTAATATACATATATTCATTGAGAAATAATTATTTATTTTTAAATACATACATACATACAAAAGTAGTTATCTTTTTTATGCCGTCAGTACATATATATTATTCAAATAATCGGTGTAATTAAATCACTTCAAATATACATCACAAATACCTGCATGCTCATCACGTTTTTCAAACATACTTTTTGAAATAAAAGTGATATTTGATTTCATTTTTATATCATCCCTCTCCTTCCGTGTGTCATTACCAGTTGTGTAAAAAACGGCGATTTTTAAGCGTGCGAGTAATGATGACCTCCCCTTGATGACGTCAAAAATGATATGGTAACTATGAAAGCCAGATCATTTGCTGTCGATATAATATTATGACTGTAGCTGTGACAGCCTTGCTCCAGGCTTAAGACAGCTTTTCTTGGACTTATAGTAATTAATTAAATTAAATTGATGTTTTAGAAAGATATTATACAAATCAAAGTTGTAGATATTACTTTGAATAAACAGGAAATTTTTCAAAATTTAAAATCGGTTCGTTAGTTTTGGATTTATTGCTATTTTTGTTAAAGTTTCATTATTTGTACTAATTTTTAAGAAAAATAACTACATAAATGGTAATCTCTGCTCTATATATATATTAATCTTCAAGTTTTTAGTTTGATAATAATGATCATTTATTCATTACAAAAAAATAAAGCTTAAAGTTTATAGATATTTGCATATTTTAAAAACAATGATTGAAGATTTAATAATGATATTTATCGTTATTCTACCTTTTCTATAACTCAAGAATATGGCTGAAAACATATTAAAAATGTCAACAGATGAAATATTTTATAGAATAAAAGTATAAATATTTTTCGATTAAGTCACTTTTTCAGAGATATTAACATTAAGAAAGTTTTCAACCAAAATTGAAGGAAAGGTTTTGTGATATTATCGTAGCTTTTATAATAGATAATATTATAAAAGAAGCAAAAGGAAAACAGCTTGATGATTTATGAATGATGAAAGAATATTATCTAGGGTTTCAACTAACAGGCATTTTGAGAACTACTAGCACGCTTAAAAATCATCGTTTTTTGATCACTGGTCATTACTCACTATTCTAAAAAAATCAATTTTAAAATGAATTAAAGTAACATACATACGCATTTAATTACCTAATCCCACATGATATTTATACATACATATGATGTACCCATGGATATATGTATGTATGTAGCTTTGTTAAACAACCACCTTACATACATACATACATACATACATATATGTATAACCTATTTTTATTTAGTAAAATCAACCGAGAAAAAGTTTTTTATTTATTTATAAGTAGATTCCCACACTTTTTACTCAGCCTGCTTCATAGCTAATACCTTTTTCTTTCATACTGTTAATAGGTGTTCCTGGGAAAAGGAATGAAGTGTTCTATGATTGCTGCCCAGAGCCTTACCTGGACGTGACCTTTGTGATCAAAATTCGCCGGCGAACTTTGTATTATTTTTTTAATCTGATAGTACCCTGCGTGTTGATCGCGTCTATGGCTGTACTCGGGTTTACATTGCCCCCGGACTCGGGAGAAAAGCTTTCATTAGGTAAGGCCTGAATTTGATTTTTGATTTTCACTTTTATTTTATTTTTATAATCATTTCTTCTTTTGAGGGACAAAATAGTTTAGTTTGTGGGGATTTACTTCCACTTGTCTAGGTATACATATTTATATTGCTTTATGGATGGTTTTTAATTAAGGCAGACCATCATCTCTATTGTTATTCCAGAAAGAAGGGGGTGGGAAATTTAGTGAATTAAAAAAAAGTAATATCACCAAAATCCTTTATATTATGTTCTTACTTAACCAATTGTAATTATTTCTCTAAAAACCTCCTTCATTATTATTTATAATAATACTTTCACTCAATTGGCTCAACTCTATCTATGTAATATCACCTTTACATAGTAGGTATATTGTTTGAGAAGAGAGTCAGTCATACATACTTAGATACAAGATCTTAGAATTTACATAAATGACTCTAAGAAATACTAAAATATCTAGATCTAAAGGATTTAATTCATCTAAAAGATACTCTGGAAAGCGCTACCTGTGACAAAAACACTCTGTATGTTTATAGTGGTTGTAGTGTTTATTTGTATAGGTGTAGCTACTACTCACTATCTAATTTAATTATACTTAAAATAACTAATGCATGTCCAATATATATATATATATATATAGCATACATTTTTAATTACTGTATAAAATATTTCATGAGTCAGATTCTTTTTTTAAAATTTGCGATAAACATATAATTTAATTAATTATACGTTGTTTTGTACACAATACCACTTATGACTCGTGAATTCTTTTTCTTTATAAATTATTGCATAATATTTAATTTACATTATTCTTATTTACTACTTACTACATACTTTAGGAACTTCTTTTTAATTTGTTATTCGTAATTCCAGTCTTTTATTCTCTAAAATTATTATTTTTTTTATTTTAAACTCTAAGTTTTTTCAAGAGTGACTGGCGTCTATTCTAACTTTCATATTCATATGTATTAATTTTTTTTTTTTAAATTGCAATTTGCAAATTATTTTCAAAAGTATCCATTTGAACAACTTTTGGAATTTTATTTGATGATGGAATGAAAAAATAAAATTATTGGCATTTTTTTTCTCTGCGTAGTCTTCTTTTTTTCATTCTATACCTGAAATAAATTTAACACTGGAAGACTTCTAAAGTGCTACTATTAACTTTTTTCCTTGAATAACAATAAATAAATACATTTATTGTTGTTGTTATTAATATCATTACTACTGTTATACTAATAATAATTTAGCCCTTAACAGGTTCTGGTACACTTGAACCAATCCATCAAATGAACTTTTTAGGCTTGTTTTTGTAATTATAATTATATATCACACCACTAACTTCTTATATGCACTTTGTAATAGTACTCAAGTCATGTGTTCATCACTTGAAATATTGCTTTAAAAGAGAACCTGCATTTTTGAAGTACATATATATTATAAGTAGAGCATAAAGGCTAACACATCAGGAATTCACAGCCTTTACATACATACGTATCAGGATGGGTGTGTGATCTTTGAAAGGTTGTTTGTCAAACCCATCCCTAGTACCTATACCCTTCCTCTTCTGCTAGCACACGCAGCCATTGGTGTTGTGCTTCAAATTAGGGTCTAATACGCTCATCATTATGAACATATATACATAAGATATCACTATTTAATGATGATGGTCATTATCAAATGACAGTTATAGACATGGAAAAAATAAAAAAAGAACCAAACCTATGTGTGTGGTTTCATTAAAAAATTGATCTGAATCAAACATATTTGTATATGTTCATACTTCCTCGTCTTTTTACATCTCATTTATGTTATATTTCTTATTTTCCCGTAGTCATTGATTTTTTGATTAGTGTATGGTTTTTTCGTTTGAAACAAACAGATAATGAAACAATAAAAAAAAAAATATTATATATCATATCCTTATACATATTTATTAATAACATTTACTAGGACAATATCTTACTTTTATAAAATTATTTAATTATTTTAAAATACGACTTGAAAAGACCATATAACCTTATACATATTATGTGATCAGCATCCAATTTCAACGTCATCATCTACTATGCTACTAACCTACTTCTTATTCATACAATGACATCATGTTTTTCATGAAATTCTCGAATGTTTTGAACATATGTAATTGACAAAAGAATCAATTATCATATGTATATATATATATATTTCAATTTTTCACACATATTTAACACGGGAGCATGCGACATCATTCATATGTATATATATATATATATATATATATATAAAGAATTTACATTGAACATATTTATATACTTGCATACACTTATTTTTTAATCGAACGAGAACCTGGAATTTTTAATTTTTTTGTTTAGTTTTCCTATTCGTCAAAAAAGTATCATCTACCACCTTTTCAGGACACTTACTTAATTTTTGTCTGTGGCGTTATATTTCTTCTTCCATAATTTAAGTTGACAGTATGTACCACCACTACCACTACTACCATTATCATCATCATCATAACAATATTATCACATACTCAATATTTCATTCATACATACATAATTTGTTTTAAAGAATCCTATACACGTGATGAGCTTTGTTTTACTCTTTTAAATTTATCTACCTACTACATAATATAAATGTTCGCAGAATTGTCTGTATTTTTAAGTCATATATGTATATATAGGTATATATAATACCCATATATATATATATCTATTCATTGCTCATCACAGTTTTTTTTTTTCTTGCCTACATATTTTTTGAAAAAAATGTATTTTTTTAAAGAAAAAAAATCACTAATAGATATTAATATGATTTGGGTCTTTTGTTTTTACATCTACAAACATATTTACATACTTAGCGTATTACACACTCTTACATACACTTTGTTGCTTCATAATTTTTATAAACCAATAAATAAAACATCTTTCAGGTGTCACCGTCTTGCTTTCATTAACAGTATTTCAACAAAATGTGAGCGAGGCGATGCCTGTCACATCACTACAAGTGCCATTGTTAGGTAATTTTCATTAGTACCAACGTAATATGAACTCAATTATATTATCTTTTAATCATTCTTTTATATATTCATACATACATATTATACATTTTCATTTTTTTTTTTTTTCTGAAGGCAGCAATTCATACAACCATTTGAAATTACAGTTATATACAAACATACATTTACATATTATAGTCATACATATGAGTATATGAGCAGTGGTCATATTATTTCCTTATTAGTGCATACCTAGGTAAGATTATCTGTTTGCTAAGAACCTTGAGTCTTCCCTCTTTTACCTTGGCTCTTCACTCCCTCAATCAAGTTTATTATTATTTTAAAAATAAACATTGATTTTTTATTTATTTTTTTTTTGCTATACCAACACATGGGTACACTTTCCCAGAGCCTGACTACTTCCCTTCCACATTTAAGAGTATTAAGAGTGAGGAGGAGGAGGTGGGCATTACTTACAATGTACATAGTTCACATAGGTAGTTGATGCATATCTTGGGAGGTAGGACATCCATCATACACTTTTTTTCAGGACCTACATACTTATTTTAAGGTGAAAAGGATCCATGCGGCATTTTTATCCCCTTCGAACGGGGTGGACTTTTCATCATCATCATCATCATCATGATGATGATGACGACGACAACGACGACGACTTGCTTTCTATTACATTTTTTTATGACGTGCTGAGCAAGTCGTCGTCCTTAGCTTTAAGAATATTCATTACCTACATATATACATACATAAAATAACATAACATACCTAGGTACATACTGTATAGAGTGTATACAAATAAAAAGTAATTTGAAAGCAAATTAAATAATCCATGTTTTTAGAGTCATTCGTTTCTTCCTCACCCTTTTTATATATATATTTTTTGATAAATAGAATATTATTATTGTTATTATTAATGGATTCCTTTTATTTTGGAAAAATTGATAGCAGCACTTTAAAGTCTGACTTTTTTTTTGTATAAAAATATAGCCCCTCTTGATGTAACTTGAAGCAAATAAATAAAAAATACAGCATACCTACTACTACTGCTACTACTACTTTCAGGTGTAACAATTCTACTGTCATTGACGGTGTTTCTTAATATGGTGTCTGCCACTATGCCAGTGACCTCAGATAATCCTCTACTAGGTAACACTTGCTGATGATTATGTTGTTGTTGAGTTTTTCGATCATTTGTTTTATTCTCACACAAACATTTTCATTGCAACCATTTGAAATTGGGGTTTTGGAAAAACAAAAAAAAATAAAATAAAAATAATACTAATACTATTAAAGTGTTATATTAGATGCTAAATAGATAATTATTTTTTCTCATATTTAGTTTGAGTGTGCTTCACTAATGAATCAATCTAATGGTTATTAATATTACATATAGTTATACTATGTAAAGTTTGGTTGTTGTTTTTTTACATGTGCACCGTATTTGAGTGCGAATCCTGTTCGTTCTATACATACATATATATGTATATATATATATATATACATATATATATATATATATATATATATATATATATATATATATATATATATATATATATATGTATGTAAATACATACAATCATAGGTACCAAACTACTAACCAACATGCATACCTACATATAAGCTTAAGCTAGATTTCTCTCTGTATCTTTTCATTCATTCATTCACTCACTCACTTATTCATTCATAGTATGAATTTAATAAGGGTCCCATTCTTCTAGGTTTTACCATTCTCTTATCATTGACTGTTTTTTCACAAGTGGTATCTGAAACAATGCCTGCTACGTCAGATGCACTGCCACTTTTAGGTAATAGAACCGGTTCCCCAAACTCTTGCACTCAAACAAAAGTATCATTAATTATATCATAAATATATATTCTCTACCAATTCCAACTCTCATTTAATTATTATTATTATTATTATTAATACTAATAACACTCTAAAACGTTTTGCTCTATATTACGCATACATAATAATACATATTATATTCAGTTCGATGTTGTATTTTAAATAGTAACTATTTGTTTATTTATTTATAAATAATATAATATATATATTTATTTATTTATTTATTTTTTAAAAAAAAGGCATAAATAGCTGCACTTGATCGTCCTCTTAACTAAAAAAAATATATATTATTATTATTATTTTTATTATTTTTATTTGTCTATTAATCTAAAAATAATCATATTTCTTTTCATCATCGTTCTTATTTATTATTATTTATTTCGATTAAATAGAATTAAAGTATATTTTGGGGCTTAGGTATTCTTAGTATTACATACATACATACATACATATTATTCATTCTCTTCTTAATTATAAGTTGAATGCATTTACATACATTCTTATACATACCTAACGAACCAACTAAATAGCTGGGTACATACATACGTATTTAGAGTGTGTTGCTTCTATCTACATAAATAAATACCTAGAGCCAGGGTTACCGATTGCAAAAGCACGCAGTTAATGCCATGTTGTACATTATACATACATACACACACACACACACACACATGAATGCATACTGTACATACATACATGGGGGATATCCTTTGCCATAGGTTCATGTGTCCATTCCTATTATTATTATTATTATTATTATCATTATCGTCCTCATCACTGCTTTGATATACATAATTGCACGAACAAAAAACTTTACATTTCAGGAGTGACAGTATTGTTGTCCCTAACTGTATTCAGTATTATGGTAAATGAGATGTTGCCAAAGGTATCAGACGCAGTCCCTATACTAGGTGTGTTAGCTAATAATAATAATTAATCAATACATACATATGTAAAGAAGGATGATTCAATAACCAAATACGTACATATTGTACGTATGTAAATCTGAGGCTAGCATCAAAACCGCTTAAGAAACAAAATTGGGAATTGAATTGAAATGACATATACATACATACATACTATATAAAATAATGATTGACTGCGCTTTAGCATTGTATGAGCACTGTTTGTAATGAATCCCTTTGCCTCATAGTAATAATAATGATATGTAATAATACAACACTTCCTATCCCTACATACATTAGTGGGGTGGCTCTGCATTATTTCGTCATGCTCTTATTTGTATTCATCATTATACATACATAGTATTATTACATACTATGATCTGCTACATCATATCAATATATTACTTTATGCAATATTTGAGTGTTCAACATCCATCGATCCTCATAGAAAAAAAAAATACATGCCTACCTTTCTAATTATGTATATACAAAACATTCATACATAGTATGTAAATGGAATGTGTATTTTTTTGATTTTTTTTTTACTTATCTTGCATTTGTTTGTTTATTTTATCTCATCAGATTTTGAAGTTATGAAATGATTCATTTTGCTTCATATTTTATTTTAGTTTTTACCCACTTCTACTTTTTATTTTTATTTTTACTTTATTTTATCATTTGTTAAAGGAAAGTGAGCATCTATCACGTGCAAAGGGTCTTCATGATGTTTTTGTTTTTCGTTTTGCCTTATGCTATAACTTATTTTGGGCCTTAAATTAATGACATATTATACAAACAAACATGAAACAAAAGATATAATATTAAATATGCTCTCTCTCTCTCATCCCCATATGATCTTTGCCATCTTTAATTTTTTAAGTTTATTATTTAAACTTAATTGAACTCCTTTATTTATTCATATATTTTTTTATTACACAACTTCAGGATCATTTTTCAGGGACTTTTAATAACTTTTTACATACATAATAGTCATTTAACTCAGAATCACCCCAATTTCTTCCAGGTGTTACAATTATGTTGTCTATAACAATATTTGCAACTATAGTTGGGGAAATGCTTCCTGTATCGGACGCTACTCCACTCATAGGTTAGCTAACAAGAAATTTGAAAAAAAAAAAAAAAAATTATATATATATATATTCTTTTAATTTTTATTATTCCTAAAAATCCTATATTATTATTATTATTATTATATTTTATTCATTAACTTATTTTTTTTAATAGAAACAAGTATTTTTTTAGTTTCTTTTTTTTTTCTTAATAAATACATTATGCCAACAATAAAGCTTGTCTCTCCTAGCATTATATATATCACTGTGTTGTAAATTTTTCATTCCTTTTTTTTATTACAACATCTATAAAATAAATTAATCTATTATTTTTTGTATTAATTATCATCATTACTATTATTTAAAGAAAACAAAACCAAATGAGACTTCTTTTTCATTGTCGCATAGTGTAAAGTTTTGTAGGCGTTTAAATAGATATTTTCTAAAATAAGTTGTCATACTATCATTGCGCTAAATTCTTTTCTTTCTTTTTTATTCTTAACAAAATCACTTTTGAAGATAGCTCTCATAGTTCTTGAATGTTTCTTTATTCTTTGTCTGTCTCCATCCCCATACTATTCATTCACCCAAAAAATAAAAAATAGCAAAGACATGAAGCAAAAGTATTTTGAGTTGAAATCTCTTGTATGACAAGGAAAAACTTTATTTCTTCTTCTAACAATCATCATCATCATTATCTCTACTAAGTCATTTTAGTATTACCTAATTACTTTCTTCTTTCTAAAATAGTCTCTCTTATTCTGTTTCTTTGTTCATGTTTCTTCTCAAATCAATCAATTCTATTACCTATGATACGAAGAAAGCACCAACTTTTTTAAACAAAATAAAATATTCATTCTTTACAAATTCTTGCAACTTTCACCAAAACAGTCATTCAAATCAATTTAAGTCTATACTTTTTGTCTTCCCATACACTTATATACTCATAATTTCTATCTATCAATACCTACATACATGAGACATTGTTTTTTATCTTCTTCTTCTTCTTCTTGATATAGACAAATTCCCTTGTATCCTGTATTCGACAACTCTGTTTTGATTATATATATAGATATAGGTATATGTACATATATACAATATATCTGATTGGAAATATTTGTCTTTAATTTACCTACTCTAGAGAATAATACACATGTACCACATACAAATTATATATAATATCCAAGGATTAGCTATAAGATAGTATTATTGGTTTTCTTTCTTTCTTTTTTTCATTTTATTTTAGGGTAATTTTTGTCATTCACTCCAAAGAGTTTAATCGTAGTTTTTCTTTTAAGTCATTCTCCTATTGAAAAAAAACAAACAAAAAATCCCCCATAAACGCCGTTAGTCATATTTTTTGTATTTTTTTTTATGCCAATAAAAAAAATAGTTAATTGCATGGATCATACTCTCTCTCACACACACATACATTCACACACACACACACACATTTACAAAAACAAACAATTCTTTCTTAGATGGAAAAACAATGACATTAAAAAACTTTTTATTTCTTTTTAAGTTTTTCTATTTTTATTTTATTTTAAGTTTTTTCTTTAATTAAGTTATATGTTCTTCTTTATCAATTGTCGTCAAAAATGTATTCATATATATTTTTTTTACAACTACTCATAATGATATTAAAAAACCTCTTAATAATTATTTTAAAAAATTATTGAACCTTGTTGGTTATTTGCGATATTTACTGTAATTTTATTATACATACATACATACATACATACATACATACATACATACATGCATTGACTTCCAGTGTTAGGTGAAAGGAATATCTGTATTAATTCATACATACATATCATATTGGCCCTAATAATTGTTACAATTGATTTACAGGTGTAGCCATTATGTTGTCCATAACAATTTTTGCAACAATTGTTGGGGAAATGCTACCAGTCTCAGATGCAACTCCTCTTATAGGTTAGATATAAGAAATATCAATATCTACATACATACACATTTAAATTTATATTTATATATACATATATATTTATTCATTTTTCCTCTATTTGTTGTTCTTTCTTTTTACTTTTGTTGAAGATCAAAAAATCCCAGAAAAAAAAACAGAAAAAAAAATTAAATTCATGAAAATTAAAATCACGAAAACCATTGTCGTTATTATTTAAACTCATTATTTAAAAAAAATGGCTGATTAACTAACCTCCTCACATATCTATCTCCTCCCATTCCTCTCATGCGACGCATCATACACGAGACGTCACCTGAGACCAATTAAATATTGTTTTTTTAAGTCTTTAAATATGGTCTTAACTAAAATTATAAACACAATATCCAAATACTCTTCAAAATATTAGTTTCTATATTATATTTATGTAGATGTTGAGATACATACTATTATGAGCTGCTGCGCGTCGTGTGTGGTTAAATAAAGAAAAAAAATATAATTTATAACACAAACAAACAACAACTAATGATAACTTGAAATCATTCTTGGAATGATGAATAATAATATATAATAATTAACTCAATGTAAATTTTTTTTGTAAGTGTATCAAATACTCCTGATTTAAATATGCTTTTCAAAAAAGAAAAAGTATTTTGTTTCAGGTTTTCACTTTTTTTCCCTACTTTATTTTCATTACGAGTATACTCTTATAAAATATTTTGAGAGATAGGATGATAGAAAATTTGTTCATGCCATAACAAATTAACTGCTTAAAATTAGGACTCGACCGATATGGATCTTTTTTAAGAGCTGATGCCGATTATTTGGGGGCTAAAAAATAGTTTTTTTCTTTAAATTAGCAATGTATAAATAACCAAAGGAAAACCTTAATATGATCAATTTAATCACACTTTAAATGTCATTTTATAATTTTATAAGCACTGATAACTTAAAATTGTGACCCTTGTGGCCACACATATTAAATATTTGATTCTAGTTTTTATATTTAGATTTTATAGGCCACGACGTTTGGATTTTCAATGGTTAAGTATTAAATTATAAACTTTGAAAAACTCGTTATTATCTTTTAAATTGTTGATTTCTTTTTTTTAGGGAAATAAAATATAATTGATACTAATAATTGATCAATTTCAGCCAATTATTGATGATTCTAAAACTATCTCAAATCCGCTAATTTAATCGGTTCACAGATATATCGGTCGTGTCCTCCTTAAAATATATTTGTAATCTACTTATATATATTGGTTCACAAAGATCAGATGGGGACATCCCAAAGTCAAATAATTTTATAATAACTAAAGGAATAAGATAAATCAAATCCACCACCAAAGTCACCCATCTTTTTATTTCATTATGTTATTGCTATTCATTTACTTAAGTTTGGTTTTTATTTTTAATTTACATATTCGTAGTATGATTATGATTTCTTTTATCTAAGAATCTTGAGAAAGCAATCAATTATTTACATCTTATGTAAATAGCATGGACATGCTTGAAATTTTTTCATTTTCTTTTGTATTTTTTTCTGTTTGTTCCTTATTTCGTCACTTTTACCGCCAGTAAAGCAAGTCGTTTGGATTTTTTTATTGCGTCTGTAACTAAAGGAAACCGAGAATTTATAATTTTTTTTTTTTTAAAGGAAAGCATTTACCTACAACACTAAATGAAAGTTATAATATCCTACATAAAACAATATTTAATCAAAATAAGAGCAATGACTTTTGCTGTACATATTATAAATTATCTTTAAAAATAATAATCTTCGGAAATCATTGCTCAAATAAAATATATTAATATAAATAAAAAAACCGCAGTTTTTTTTCGAACTTTCCATCAAATAGCGCAGTTTTTTTATGTATTATTTTTTACTCATTTTAACTTTAACATACATAAAGAAAGTAAATAAATAAATGCCTATTTCCTGGTTTGTACTCGAAATGTAACTATTTAAAGCATTTCAATGATAAACAAAATGTATATTTTTTAATGATGAAAATTAAACAAGTCACTAATATATTTTTATATTTCAGATAATAATAATAATAATTCCAACACATATTTGTAGCTCTTCTTCTTCTTCTTCTTCTGCTCCTCCGATATAGTACATACATGTGTATATCTTTATAAATTCATTATTTTAAAAGGTTATTAAAAAATAGGAGCCCCTTTGCTCCACAAAAAAAAACCTTAATAAATTCTGATTATTAAACAGTGTTCATTTTTTAATTCATAATAACAGGTGTGATCCTCGTTTCCTTATTTAAAGCAAGCTGAAGCTTTGTTTTTTTGTTACTACCATTCATATTCCTTCCAAAGAGTTTCAGATATTACAAACATAGATTTCTTGTAGTAAAATTTGTAGGATGATTAACTTTGTTTTTTGGATGAGTTGCCCGATATTATTAGTACCTTCTATCTTTACTTTTTTTCATTTTTTTGTTTTGCTATTGATTGAAATAGTAAATATGGTTTTGTTTGAGTACATACGATTACTACTACTATCACATCTGCTAACACACATACTCTCTACTATCACAACCAACTCTTGTTCTTTGAAGTGTGAATGTTGACTGAGTACTCTCCCCCCCACCCAACCCCTCTCGTTATTCTCCTCTTGCACATTTAATAAAACAGTTTGATATACTAAGATTGTATTTTATTTAGCTAACAAAGTAATCTATACAAACAAAAAAAAATAATAATAATAATTAAAAAGCCTACCAAATTAATTAAAACATAATTAAAGTTACTTTAAAAAAATGTGAAGAAAAGTGTTGTATCTATTTGAATTAAAAAAACACAAACAAAAATATAGCTAAGACCACTAAAATATACTAAAATTACATTCATTAACTTTTTTTTTAAAAAAACTAACGTCAAAAATTAAACAAAAAACTAATATGAAGAAAAAAATATAATTAACAACAAGGTTCAAATGGTTGTAGTCTGCTAATATAAATACCTAAAAAATAATCATAAATAAATCAAATCCCTTGCCATTAGATTTTGGAATACACCTGCCAATATATTTGCATTTGAATGATAACAGAGTATTCCAGGACTTAATCCAAGGGATTCTAAATAAAAACTCAATTAAATAAAATATACAATGCCAAAAGGATTTACTAAATTAAAAAAAAAAAAAAAAAAAAAAAAAAAACTAAATCTTCAAACTATATCCTAGTTGAATTATTAATATAAAAAAACACAACAAATTAAATTAAATTTACATATAAAATACATAACTAAAAATCTTAAATACACTCTCTAATAAATACATGTTCTTAATCGTCGTTTAACATAGTAGTTTTTTAATTCATTATCATATTATAGTCGTATTATTATTTTTTCCCTTCTATTTTTTATGATCCATTTAACAGTACCTTAAATATATGGTATGTTGCATGCCTATTTGTACATATATTAAATATTATTCATTCCTTCCACTCTGTATTTCCACTTAATTTTGTTTTCAACAACATTTTTACATATTTAAACATATTTACCTCTATCTATCTATGTACTACCTTGTTCCTTATGTTTCCTTCATAAATATAGATATATCAAATACTATATTGTGTGTGTTTGCTATGAAAAAAAAAACAAAAAAAACAAAAAAAAAAGCATACCCATATTCTCTGAATTATCATTATTTCCTTATGGCATTGACAACTAAGTTAATGTAAGGATGTATAATTGTGAGGAGATGAGACGTTGCCGCAGAGTCCCCTACAAGTACATACTAGTAACAGAGTGCCTCTTCAATTTGAACTACTTTCTATAAATAATTTGTATGATTTTTCAGGGTCATTTTGAATATTCTCATCAATGGAGGGAGAGTATCATAGACAGGGCTTTCCTTACATACTTTTTTGGTATTACATACAATGTTTTTTTCCATACTGCTTTTAAGCTAAAAACTAACTATCTCAATACATTCAAGAAAATGATGATAATAATTTATATTAAAATCCAGATCACAGGTGCAATATCTCTCTTCAAAAGAAATCTTCCATCTGTTCAATCTGCTGAACAGCGGACATCCCTCTCTTTTATTCAATACTTGTTTGACATTTATCACTTTCTTTTGCATTTGTAGTAAATGCTTCTTAAAATAGGGAGGCATATGTATGTATATGTTCATACCCTAGTCTTATATCGGCCTTATGTTACAAAAGTATATGCATCTACAGTTTACTTTTCTTCCTGCCATATACAACCTACTCACTATATAATTCACTCAATTGCCTGCCCTCCATTTTGTTTTCCCCCTTTATGAGTCAATCAAACTTTTTAAAAGTCGTTTGTAGCCAGTCCAAAATTATTGTGCTAAAAATGTTATATTATATCTTAATATAAAGTTTTCAAAAAAATTAAAATACCTATTATCAACTACTTATGAATGTGATAACTTTAGATTTAATGGCTCTTGAATATTTTGTCATTTTTGTCAAATATGGATAATTATTACTATTCGTCATTATTTTAGTGAGCTGCACAATTTAATTGAACTGTATTTTCCTCTTGATTCTTCGTCTTTCTATTATTTTTGATGATACACGTAATATATGTACATACATTCATTCATTCATTCATGTTTGTAGGTAATTAATATATAATTAGACGTATACCTACTTACATAGTACGTACAATATGAAACGAGGAAGGACAATGTTAATTAATATCTGATTTGAGTACATTTTATTTTGGAGGGGATTTCCACATACATACATACCATCAAAGTGTGTAGATTTATTAATTTGTTTAATGACTCATATTAATCATGGAGTTTTGTTTGTTGCTGTAATATAATGGATTTCATTGTATAAAAAAGAAAAGTAACGTAGTTGAGAAATATCTTCTTTTGTACAAGAGTATGTATGTACATATACATATTCCTTTGATTTATTGATTTTTCTTTGCTCCTTAACTAAGTATTTTGGTAGTCGGATAGTATGTATAGGTAAACATTTATGTAGGAGGAAGCCCTGGCTATAATGCTATTTTTTATATTTATTTATTGAATATAAATATATTAATTTTTTCCCCTCTTTTTTTAAAAAATCATCCATCATAAAAATCAATAAATATTGTTAGAGGTAAACCCATTTTTCATATTTCATATTTCTCTCTCCCCTTCCTTTAAGTAAAGTTAAGAGGAGAAAAATATAATAATAATAATATCAGATATTGTATTTCTTCCACTCCTACCTACCTACATACTTGGTCTACTTGCCTACAAGGCTCTTCACTCACTCACTCACTTGTATACATACATATTTTTATGACCAACTAATTACAGAAGTAGACAATCAGTAAGTAGAAACTTTATTTCATCATTTTTTCTGCGTCTCATCACATTCACTGGTAAAAAAATAATTGAAAAACAATGAAAATAATCCTTCCTTTATTTTCTTTTAATTTACTTTTAATGATTTCCTAATTGGTCATTTATATTTTATTTGACCATGCTACTCTTACTTCTTTTCTTTCTTTTTTTTTTACATCATTATCATCCTTACATCATCAAAAAAAGACACATGAGCAATTAAACTATAATGTTTAAATCTTTTCGCCATTTAGCTTATTTGGCCATGTGTAAAAACTTATATACATACATTAATAAATGAGTAAAGTGTTGCTTGTCCTCAGTTTTTTACAAAGTGATTGTTTTAAAAAAGAATAAACTTGAGAGGCAATGGACATTTCATTCAGTTAACATATTTATTTTCTTGATTTTTTTTTGTGTGTGTATTCGATCTAATATGTTAAATTTTTCTTTTTCTAAACAATTAAAGGAACCTATTTCAACTGCATCATGTTTATGGTAGCCTCATCCGTGGTGACAACCATTATGATATTAAATTATCATCATCGCCTTGCTGACACTCATGAAATGCCAAACTGGGTAAATACTACATAGGAAATTTTGTGTTTTTTTTTTGTTTTGTTTGAACGATTTATATATGATCCAAGGTACGTTGTGTGTTTTTACAATGGATCCCTTGGGTGCTCCGAATGGGTCGACCAGGTGAGAAGATCACTCGAAAAACGATTTTAATGCAAAATAAAATGAAGGAGTTGGACTTGAAAGAGAGGTCTTCCAAGAGTCTTTTGGCAAATGTCCTTGACATGGATGATGATTTTCGTCCAGCTTCTACTCTGCCACACATCCACTCTCATCATCCGTCTCATTCTCTTGCGGGTGGTAGTGTCACAGGCTCTACTGCTAATTCATCGACAAAAAGTGGGTTTCGGGTCACGCCAGGGTTGCATCCACCACCGCCTCCACCACCACCACCGCCTTTAGGGAATTCAACAGGTGATGTTACGTCGGGTGATGGAATTGCGTCGGGTATTCCTCCTGGGATTCATCGAGAACTCAGTTTAATTCTCAAGGAAATACGAGTCATCACAGATAAAATACGGGAAGACGAAGATACTGCTGCAATCGAAAATGATTGGAAGTTTGCCGCCATGGTGCTAGATAGACTCTGTTTAATTACATTCACTATGTTTACAATAATAGCCACTGTTGCGGTGTTGTTCTCGGCCCCTCATATTATTGTCACATAATTACATACAACAGCACGGGAAGAAAAATAATACTAATTACAATACTCATAATTTCCACCTTTTTTCTTTTGTTTTGTTTTTGTACTTCTATGATAATAATTTGAGAAGAAAGACAGACAGACAGACAAACAAACAAACAAAGAAACATAAATAAAAAAAAGCACCACATCATCAAAGAAAGAAAGAAAGAAAGAAAGATACAAATAAATAAATTTGTATAAACCTTTTATCCCTTGACTCTCTCATACTACTAAAGTTTATATGTTGTATTTTCATCAATGTACTTACATACAATCGCTATTTGTATTTGAATACACATTCATACATACTTACATACATCAATTCTATCCCTTTTCATTTCATAAATACATATATCATGTACCTTTGTACTGAATGGAGAATGAACTCAAAGCAAATGTGAGCAGTTAAGATTTCATATTTCTATCAATAAGTATAACTATTTCAACATACATACTACATATGAGTTCAATTTTTGATATGTATGAGCAAAATATGTAAGAGTGTAATAAAGAAAGAGAAAAGAAAGAAAGAAATAAATAAATAAAATCTAAATTGGAGAGAGAGAGGCGGGAGTTTTTCACATGATATTCTAATGGTTTTTTTTACGTTCTATGTAGCTCAAGACAAGGTTTACCTATCCTCCCACTTCTACTACCATATTATATATACATATATTATAGGTAATAATAATTCCTCTCATTCATTTTTTAAAAAAAATACATACCTGTAATTGTTGCTCAAAAAGTATCTATTTTTTTTACAACAAAAGTAGGGTTAAGAGAAACGTGTGAAAAACAAGGGTTTCTTTGATTTTTTTTTGTAATTTTTCTTAATATTTTTTTTTTTTTTGATTTTACGAAGGGATTTACAATCCAAAGAAGAAAAAGAAGAAGAACAGATTTCATTGTATAACGACCTACAAACAAATTTTCACAAATTTACATAATACATACATACATAGTGTACACACCTAAACATGTCTTAACATAACATAATGTAACTTTTTTTGAATTGTTCTTCATTGCTATTTTACCTACTACTACTACTACTACTTCTGTAAAGTTCTCCTTCTATTCATGAGACAAAAAATGGAGCTGAAACGGAGAAATACGTTAATATAAAAAGCATGAAAAATAAATACTTAAATATCGCTCAATGTTTTTTTTTTTTTTTTTACAAATCACACAACTCTAGGCTGATACCTCTTACTACTTGTATTTATACAAAATAATAATAATAATATTATTATTATTAATTATCAGATACACGCATTAATTTTTGAAAAAAGAAAAAAAAATCCAGATTAGCTTTTTTGTAATATTTCTCTATTTCATCATCAATATATATATTCATACATATATGTATGTATATTGTTAAGCAACGCATGAAAAGTCGTAGATTTTTAATAACATATTCATACAAAGTAATTTTTAATAACACATACATATATATATATAATAACGAAAAATAATAAATAATAATTCAGCTCGGAGTTGAACAAACAAGTCCCCAAAAAAGAAAAGAAAAGAAAAGCATACTGAAATAATTCATCTCTATACGTATACATAATAATTATAATATTATCATTATTATTATTACTTTGGATTGATGATTTTTTTTTATATTTATCTATCTATCTATATATATATATATATATATATATATATTGACAAGAAAACCCACACAAAAAAACAACAAAAAAACAAAACAAAAAACTAATAATAATATGTTGTTAATTTATATACTTACATACATACATACATACACAGTAAAAATATTTACAATAAATAAAATGTATTTTCTAAAGACAGAATATAAATAATAATAATAATAATAATAACTCATAATAATAATTCATATTAATAATAATCTATTATATACACACTTAAATGTAAACTTTTTTTTATTAAACAATATTACATACATATATCTAAAATCATGATGATACTAAATAAATTTTGTAAAAAAAGAAACAAGAAACAACTAAACAAGTCAGTCATATACATATTAATTATCCCTTAATAAACTCTACTTTTTCTTTTAAAGGAATAATAATTATAATCATAATTATGTGTGAGTGTGTGGTGAATAGGGGTCAATAATTACTATTAATAAATAAATAAATAAATACAGTTAGTACTAAATCACACACTATTAACATCATAATAATATTAATATAATGTAAACAACAAACTCGTTTCATTTAATAAATACATTTTATTATTATTATTATTTTTTTTTTTTTTGAGAGAGAGAGAGAAACAAGATGATGAAGGAGGGGGTAGAAAGAAAAAGAGAGAGAGAGTGAGAGTGAGTGAGATGGAAGAGAAGTGAGAAAGCCATATATGTATTATAGCTAACTCACCTCCTCCTCCTTCTGTGCCTCCTCTCCCACACTTTTTCTATCGATTAGTCAAAGATTAACATTTTGGAGAAGCAATATTTTTTTTATTTTTTTTTTCATTTTTATTTATTTAAAAAGAAGAAAATATATACTTACGAGAAACAACCGTTACACAAAATAAGTGATCCTTACTCAATTAATGTTTTTTTTGTTGCTTTTTTTAATGTACATACATATATCAGAGATGTTAATTTGAAGAACTGCTCATTCTTCTTAGATGAGAATTAGATGTAAGTGTCACAAAAAAAAATATGCCAACAATTATACACATACATGCATAGATAGCTTATTCATCGTCGCATTGAATAACAAAATATTTGCTTCAAATGATGACTGACTATATAGAAGGTCGTTGTTTTTATACAAGTTCCATCTGAATTTTGCATATTTTTTTTTACTTATTAAAGTAAAAACAAAAAAAAAACTCAAAAGCTTCTTTTATCTGTTGGAACTACTTTTGTGTTTATTTGTTTTGGACAAATTGGTAATTGATTTAAAACAAACAAACAAACAAACAGTATTTGCCCCCCTTCTCATCAATTTAAATGTTCATTGCGTACTATAATTACTCAAAGAAATAAATTACTTAGTAGTGCTAAACTACACACATCATAACTCTAATAATACGTTATAATCGTCATTCAACACTAAAACAAAACAATAAACAGTATGCCTCTTTTGACACATACTTTTCGCAAACACGTCATCAGAATAATTATACTCGTTCATAATAGAGTATTATCTGAAAGAGACAAATTTTTAGCACAAAAGGAGATATATAAATAAAGGCTTTTGGGTTCAATGCGTCCACAATTTGATAATTTAAGATTTCAACAAGATGGCCAACGATGGATAATTACTCTGGGTCCACAAAATTGATGGTTATTAGTATTATTATTACTGTCTGGTCTCTCTGAGTATATGAGTGCAAATAGACTGATGACGTCATGCTTTTCCCAGTGGAGCATCATATTTATAATTCCAAGGGTCAGCATCCCTACCAAACTAATTGCTAGATGAACCTTTTTATATATATATATATATATATTATTTTATAGTAAGTAGTTAAAACATAAAAAGTCAAAAAAATAATGAGGAAGAAGAAGAAAAAAACCCCGGATAACTGTTTTCTTATTAGAAAGTATTTTTCTCTCTTCTGCCAAGATAGGTAGGGATAAAACTTTAATTAATTATGCGTAGAAATATATATATATATATATATGATCAAACGTGGTGTCTGGCTGTTGGAGCAACAAATGAATGAATGAATTGAACAACCCACCCGGCTTTGTTCCTATTAAAATCACATTGAAGAGGTTAAAGTTTTCCTCTAATATTATGGTTGTTTTTTATTTTACAATCATTGCAATTGAATTATTTATTTATGTCTACAGGGAATAAATATATGGTCTATATAAGGGATGGAATAACTTATCTATAAATAAATACAAAGATATGGATGTAGAATGGAAGAAAAAAGACAACAACTATCAAACTATGGAAAAAACAAACAACGAACTAAATATAGATTTAACCGTCCGACCTCTTTATACATATGTATATGTTACATACCAATATAATTAAGTAATTATTTGTAAATACACTTAATTCAACCCAACACTCACTTGTAGTCATTACTTTATATAAACAAGGATATTTTGTTGATGAACATAGTTCTCAGCTAGGGATGCTTGCTAGTGGTATATGTAGGCTTGATAATTAATTAATTATCTAAAAATGGGGATGTGAATACTATTCTCTAAGCTAATTGTACCCATTTTCCAACTTCAACTTCAATATAAGCCTAGAAAGATACTACTCATTTTGTGAATAAAAAAATAATGATTCGCTAATGTATTGTATGCAAATTCCATTTCCAGTCTTTGTTTTGACCTAAGGGGGATCCTAGGGACATTGGCGGCGTGAGTAGGACCAAATTTGGACAAAACGTTTGTCCCTAAATAACTCCTTTAATATTACATGGAATAGGATTTCAGCTGGTTTCTTAAACCTTTTGCGAGCTACTACTTAAGTAGCTCTACCGTGAGTCTTTGATTTCTAGTGGATTTTTGATAGAAATTGTATGAAAATTTGCACATTTAAATGGAGGATTTCTTCTTAGTTAAGGATTCTTATCGGGCGCTTGATATACTTATTAAAAGCTGTGGGTCTGGGCTCTTTAATGTATTCCTTATATTAATTCATTTCACGAAATATTCAAGGGATTATTTAAGTACAAACAAACGTGTTAGCCGACTTTTGAGCTTACTCCCGCGTCCCCTACGCCCCCAGGAGTCCTTTTAGGTCAAAGTAAAGACTGGAAATGGAATCTGCATGAAATACATTAGCGAATTAACAATTTTTTAGCACAAAATGTGTATTCTTCTAGGCTTATATTCATGTTGAAGTTTGAAAATGGGCTATATTAGCTCAAAAACCGTTGGACTCTAGAAAAAAAATTCACCGATTTGAAATCAACATGCAAAATTAAATAACTTTTATTATACTCTTACTCCTTAGGATTTTTGACTGCTGACGAGTGTTATTAAAATAGCCGTATATTTGTTTGTGATCCTTCATATCTATCACTATTGAGAGGCAATTACAATTAAATGTAACTATGAGCCCTTACTATGAGAACTATGAGGTCCTTGAGTGCAAGGACGGAGTCTTGATAGAACATAAAATTATCAGTCCCATTCGTGACTTTCATCATCTAATAGATGACTGCATTAGCAAGTGTGTTAGTGTCAACTATATTCTGGTGTCAAGACGACTCTATCATTGGAGCAGAAAAACATCCATTTCTGGCCCTCAACCATTTGGAGCCTTTGGAGTCTATCTAAAAAAGAAGAGAAAAAAATGAAAAGACCTGTCTGCAATGAAGCCCATAATTTCCTTCATGGATAGAAAATAGAACAAAACATATCTTGCAGATGTGATGAAAGTTTGCAAAGCATTTAGTAGGCCTCGTTTGGAGATTATGCTTAATGCGAATGGATGACACTTTAATATAGGTACTATTTATCTTTAGTATATTGAAGCAATGAAATCTCTTCATTTAATAAATATTCCCCCTCTAGTTTAGGCTCAGGAACAACATAAAAAACAATATGTTATTCCATTTACAGTTTACTATTTCAAGAGTTGTTTATTTAATAGTCAAAATTGGAAATTTGGTTCGAACATATAAAACACAGAAATAGAAAATAAGAATGGATCTTTTATGATATTTTATGTACAATACATTTTAAAAATAAATAAATTTTTGAATTAAATAGTAGAATAAAATACTCACATCATAGTTGATTTTTTTCACTTAACATATGTTCCAAAAGTTATTTATGTATGTATTATTAGAGGTAAGAACTTTCGGCAGGGGAGAAGAGCAGGATAAACATTCTGTACAGGAGATTTATAAACCTTCATAATTGTAGTACTTATGTATTCCGGATATTTTCAAATGGAATTAATAACTCGAGTAAAAACCCGATTATGTCCATGGCCAAAGTTCAATACCTCCTTGTTTCACTACGAGGGATATAATTCGGGATTCATTCAAAAGAGCAAAAGACACAGATCCTGATCCTCCAAAAAAACAAAAAAAAACAACAACAACATGTCATTATTCTCGGTGAATAATATATTATTAAACCCAGAATATTTGAGAGGTAAAAACCGATTCTCCCTTCAAATTATTCTTTCGACATCCCAATAAAAATGATCTTACAAAGGGTTAAAATATGGCAATTACATCATTTTCCTCTTAACTCTAGCAAAGCAAATATATTTTGTGGGATTTTATTCAATAATCTATAAAAATTGTGGGTTCAGTTTTAATCAAATTGATGAATACAGAGTGGTAATTTGATGCAAGTTTTTAGTTTTTAGTTGCTTTTTTTAACAGTAAATGACTGTAATAGGACGTGATATCACATAGCGTACCTTAAATTATATAAAGTACGCTCAGGGTCAACCAACCATAATATATTTGAGAAATGGCCGACATTTCTTGAGAGACTTTCAATGATAGTGAATGTAAGTCTTTTAGTCTATTCGTTTAAGTTGGAGTTGGGTCGTATTTATCATGGAAATAAAAAGATATCAGATATTTAAACCCGTTTTATTTAAAATCCCCAATTTAATTACACTCTAATGACAAAGTTTAGGTTGTAGCGGGGGTGTTTTCATGGATGATATTTAGGATTATTTACATACATTATTTGACAGTTTTGGTTGTGTGGTTTTTTTCTGTAGGAAATGAATCAAAATTAGCTTATTTTTCCATGTACCTTACACAACACAACAACAACAACAAAATATTCTCTTTTTCTTCATCGTCACCATCATCATATCATTTCCCTATATATATATATATATAGATTTTAAGGCATGTGTTTTTTTCTGTTTCCTATTAATGAAAAAGAAGAAGAGGGAACTTTTTATTGCTTCTTGTATCACAGAATCATAATAATAATGATACGTTGTTTGTCATTATTGTGTTTTATGATGTGTTCAAAAAATTTAATATTATATTAATTTTTTCCAGTCTATTATGCTAAAATATTTGGGCACAATAGACAACTATGTGTGTGTGTGCGTGATTGAGAGAGAGAGAGAGAGAGGAAAAAAAAAAGATAGAGAAAGAAGAGGAGGAAGAAAGAGCTTTTCTTCTTCTTCTTTTTTTTTATCTATTAAAGTGAAAGCCGAACACGAACTCACACAGAAAAAGGCATAAGAAAAAATCTCATATATATAGTATATATGAGAAGACAAAATATATGCTCAAGACTTAAGCTGCTCAGACTTGTTGATATTATAAGGGAACTTTTTTTTTTTTATAATAATGTGAGAATTTTTTTTTTTTGTTGCCTTTATGAGTCTAATGCTGATTTTTATACATGTATATATATATATATATATTTAGTAATATATGCTCATGCCTTGTAAAAGTAGGGTAAATTACACTTATTTGTCAAGATAAAAACAAAACAAAAAGCAAGGAGAGGAGAGGGGGGAAATAACACCACACATTTCTCTACAACTGTACACGGAAAAGACAGAAAAAATGTATAAATTCTACTCCAAAGGCAAAAATAACAATATTGCAATAGTTTACAAAAACAAAACAAAACAAAGAACTTAATGTTTTGAAAGTTCAGAGTTAGATGATATGAAGACTTTATTAAGTCTTTTGACCATACCAGGACATTGTTAATTGTTAATATATACTCTTAGATGAGTAGAAATTAATTAATATTTACAAAAAAAAAAAAAAAAAAAGGGAAAAAATCAAACTCATTTGTAAATAAACAAGAAGAAAAAAACTTATTGTTTACAAATGTTTTTTGCTTACAAAAATAGATAAACTACAAAAAAAAACCAACCCACGTTTGACCCACTGATGAGTGAGCAATTTGTGTCTCTCTTTCTCTATGCATGTTTAAGAGCTCTGTAAACTAAGCAATTCACAAAGGTTTAAAGGGAAAACCTTTTAGGGGGACAAAAAAGCCACCTTGTAAACAGAAACCGGATGGAGCCCGCATTACTCTGACTCTAAACATTTGTCTTGAACCTTTTCATTAAATTCTTCTCAAGATAAGAAAATTAAAAAAAATTATTTAAAAAATTCTTTTTTTTAGTTATTTTTAATATACATAATTAGTTTATGCTTTGATGAAGCTCTTTAGAGTCATACTCACGTATATGGAAAAATGAGTTGAAGATATAATATATCAAAAAATTTGTTTTAATTAATTAAAATCAAATTAATAATACACATTTTTGGCAAATTAGGCTCTGTAAGAGTACAAATGCTGCTTTAAGAATCTTTTGTAATCACTATTTTTTCTCTAAATTGAATATTTAAAGTTAAATTCAAACAAAAAAAAATCCATATTTCATTTGGATTTCTGATTATTTTTTTCTCTCTTTAAATATTGTGTCTAATCCATAAAGTGTGTCCGAATACTATATATTTAAAAAATTTAAAAAAAAAATGTTTAAAAACTCTACTCAAGTCGAAAAAACTAATTAGTGATTCAATTACTACATACTAGGAAGTATTTATAGATAGATAGATACAATCATTAGAAGTAATTTGTGTTATTTACGAACTCAGTTGGTAGATATCTATTTTTAGACTAATTTTATATATTCCATAGGATGTAGATTATTATAAAATGTTTGCATTCTATGTACAAATCATAGAATGTGTGTGGATTCGAAATTTAATCTTATATGTAGGTAGAATATGGAAAAGTATTCAACTAGAAAATGATTATTATTAGGAATAAAAAATATTATGGTAGGGAGTAAAAAAAAACACCCTACAAATCCAGTTAAATAATATGTAGACACATTATACTATAATAATGTTGTTATTATACATAAACGTTACTTACTCTGCCCACGTGCAGATTTAGATCTGTTGCAACTATTCGAATCGAATTTGGTAACAGATCGACATTCAATACTGTTTTTGGATATTTGAATTGCATTGCATTGCAGGCAAGCAAACAAAAATAAAAGTGATTCATCTCTCTCGATTGAGATGTATAAATAACAGTTGAACCTACTGAAGGCAGGAAGAGCAAAAAATTGGGACTAAGTTTAGAACTGTGGACAACTCGAATTGCTGCTAAGCAATTCACGTAAAATTAGAACTCAAATTCAGATTCTACGTGAAGAATTAAGTTAAGATATCTCAATTTTATTGTTGGCTGTTCATATTAAAATTGATCTGTTTGACTTTGAAGTAATATCAAGAGATTTGATTTTTTTTGATCATTTTCTTCTTTAAGTGTCTTTTCCATATTCTATAGCAGTGGTCCCCAACCTTTTTTTAACTACAGACCCGGGAGGGGTTCAAATATTAATCATAAGAATAAACGTGAATTCACAGTGTACCCATATGTCACTTTATACGCACATTGCTCCAACATACCAATGCTATTATAACACTCATTAGGAAGTAGGTAGTAACTTTATTAACACATATATAACATATTATAACATCGAAAACTGTCTGTTCGATCACTAAATCAATGGTAGCCCTGAGCTTGTTTCTTTGCAACGAGATGGGTATCATCTAGGGGAAACGACAGACCAAGACACCCAAAGAGTGTTGCTTATGCCCAACCTATTCCTCTACCTTGTTTTGGCGGCTGTCACTGCAGAAAGCCCAACATTACACATATAGGATGTGGGAAATGGCAACAGGGTTGAAATTAACATAAGAGCGTGGAGAACATGTAGTAGGTATCGTAGCTTGTCGCCCGTGAAATCCGATGAGTCAATTAAGAACTATTAACCTGAAAATAATTAACAACTACCCCCCACAATCAGTTATCTTTTGTAACTTGCATTTATGCTTAATATTTTCTTCTTGTTCTCCTACAGTCTGTACATAGAGGAAGTAGCAAGTCCCCCTTTATTATCGTTTATCATACTTAGATAATAAATAAAACAGAAATAACTAATTAATTCTTGTAGGGACCACTGTTCTATAGGATCAAATTTCGAATGTACGCATTCTATGATTTAGCCACATTCTATACATAAGACATATACATACATATATACATATAAATGTATATAAATAGACTTTAAGAAAAAGAAAATTTGTTGTCTGTATGTAAAGGATCTTATATTTAAAAAAAAATATAAGATGCGGGTCAGAGATGAAAGGTGGTTATCAGTATATTATTCTATCATGTCCATGATAATATTATGTCCTCGTAAAAGTGCCATACAGAGAAATTTTTTACGGTATGCTGGATACAGAGTATTATTATTATTATTATTATTACACTTATCGCCACTATAAATCATAATTTTCTTTGGCACTCCTGGATTTTCTTTTTCTTCCTCCTTCCCTTCCTATTTTTTCTTTCTTTATTTCCTATAAGGACACACTCACAAGACCTAAATATGTACATACATATAATATATCTAGATATATGTATATATGTAGAAATATACTATACTAATGCATAAAACCCATTTCTGGAATGTTCTTAATGGAATCTTATAGATATAAAGCGTTATTTATGAAATGTATAAATTACAGAGGTCAACAACAAATTTGTAATAACTAAAAGTTACTCAGTTTTGGAGTAGAGCTACTAAAAAATAAGTGCAATAAACAGAAGTAGTAGTGTGCAGAAGGATTTCAGCTGGTTTTTTAAACCTTTTGCGAGCTACCACTTAGCTAGCTCTACCGTGAGTCTTACATTTCTATCGAATTTTTGCCTGAAATTGGATGAAAATTTGCACATCTAAATGGAGGATTTCTTTTTAGTTAAGGATTCTTATCGGGCGCCTGACATCTCGTTTGAATGCTGTGAGTCTCAGCTCTTTAATGCATTCCTTATTAATCCATTTCATGTAATATTCAAGGGATTATTTAAGTACAAAGGATTTCATCGACTTTTGGGCCTACTCCGGCACCCTACGCCCCTAGGAGTCCATTTAGGTCTAATCAAAGACTCGGAATGACTAGGACACTAGCAAATTATTATTTTTTAATGAACACAAAATGAGTATCCTTTTAGGCTTAATGTGAAGTTGTAGTTAGGAAATGGGTCAAAGAAGCTCAAAAAGTAGGGTTCAAATTCGATTATACTTATACTCCTTAGGATTTTTGATTGTTGACCAGTGTTATTTAATTATATTTTGACATTGATATTATTTTGTATGTCGTTACTTATAAAAACCTAAGTTGTGGATTTGTAATCTTTTTCTGAAAGTTAGACATAGTACAGCACTGTTTTGAATTCCCAAGAGCTCAACATTGCACAAAAAACTGCTTTGAGTCATCACTCAGGCTGGATATATACAATAAAGGTTTCAATTTCACACATAAAAAAAATGAATTCTTTTTTGCTAAACCTATTTTATACAATATAAAGACAATTAAATCCTCCTTCATCCACCCATTTGAGACATGATTATAAAACTTTTTTTTAAGAAAAAAAAAAAAAAAATTTAATAGAATGGGGGTGTTAAACTATCTAATAACTTTCTTATCTTTTTTTTTTTTTTTTGTTAAATATACTACAAAGAACAGTAATTTGTTATAAGTAGTGGATTTTAAGTGCAAGGGAATACAGCAAATGTACAGGCTCCTCCAATAAAGAGAAAAATGAAATGATAAAGCTCAATTATCTGTGATTCATTTCAATGTTTGCATGTTCAATGAGAAACAATAACCAAGAGAACATTGCATGCTTTAAAAAGAAAAGAAAAGAAAAAAAATAATAGAAGCTATGAAATAATTTGCGTGTCCTTTGTCCATTAGATTTTATTTATCCATCCATTTACATGCCTATATATATATATATATTTGTGAAAAATTGAGACAAGTAAGGATAAGAAAAACAACAATAACACAAGGATTTTGAATGACTAATCTCATGTTCCAGGAAGTTGTTCTTAATTTACAAACGATTTTCTAAATTTCGACGTCCAGGGAAACTTGTAAATGTATTAGTAAATAATTATAAAAACTGTGAAATTGACGTCATTTATTATATATTTATATATCTATATACATATATTAAAAAGAAGACATAAATTGTAAGCTAGTCTTACCCAAATTTACATTCATGAAAGATCAACCCTACAAAATCCCTTACTAAAAAAAGATATTTGACCTAAGAATAATCAAAATACGTAGTACATGACGAATTACAATTGCTAATATATACGTATATTTATATGTATACAAGGGCCATATATACATACATAGGACTTATCTAGGTCTAACACCTAACTATTTTTATAAAATAAGAATTCTTCTCTAGAAACATGAATAAAGTCACTAATACAATAATGAAAATTGTATTTTTAATAGTTAAGAGTAATGTCGTCAAGAATTCAAATCAGATTTGTAATAGTGATGCCTTGTTGGGCGACTTCATTCTTTGTCAATGTCGATAGTGCATCATTTAGGTAGCATAAATCGTTAAAACCTATTTTTTCAATGAATACTCACAAGGAAGCGGTCATTATTATAAAATAATTAAATATAAGATTTTTGAGTTTTTCCTATGGTAAACGTAAAAAGTTTTAGAGCCACAAATCAACAAGTAAACACCTCTTCAACAAAATGAAAAATAGAGAGATCACATACAATATTACATAATATCTATTGCTCTGTTAGTTCTTTGTAATTTAGGAAAGCCTCAAAATCTCGAAAAGAACACTACTTAATGTATATTCTATGTTCTCAATAAATGAAACAAATGAATGTATGTTACTCTGACATATAGGCAGTATGTTTCCCTTTCAAGTCAATATTTCCTCATCAACATTGTTTTTTTTTTTTTTTTTTTTTCATATTAACTGAATATACATAAGTATGAAGGAAATATACTTAGGAATTTATTCCAATAATTTTTGAAGGCATCTTGCCTAATTTTAAATCTTATTATTGAATGTAGGTTTTTCCCCTCTGCATATTAGGTATTTAGATTATTTATAGTTATGTATGTGAAAGAAAAGCCAGTTTTCAAGGCACGCCCGGTATGATGTCATAAGCAATATGTTACCAATGCATAAAGGGGTATAATTTCTGAAGATTACATTTGAAGAGGAAGAATGTAGCTATCATTATTTTCCTGTTTTCTGTACTTATTATTAATAATTTATGTAGATGTATTTAAAATTGGTTGAGCATAAATCTACAGCTAAGAATGCCAGAGGATTTGCATAGACTTGACCCAAAAAAAGGGGAATTTGAATACTGCTCTGCCTCTCAGTGAACAAAATTACTTAATCCATACAAATAGAGTATAATAAACCTTACAATGCCTTTGTTGGCATTGCATATCAAAATTCATACATTTGATGATTTTCTAATTCTCATAATGTTGCCAAACCCAGTTCACCGGATTAATTATTATGAAGTTTTCAACATCTTAGAAATTAAACAAATAAATCATTGTATTAATTCATATTACGCATTAAAAAAATAGATATTTGAAATATTTTATTTAACTATCATCTAATCTAGTGTCTATTTATTTAATTCAACATATTCAACAATTAAACCATCATTTACAATTATTATAAAAACTTCTAACAGTCAAAAGAAATTGATTTTATAATCATTGAAATTTTTCCATCAAAAAAAAAAAAAAAAAAAAAAAAAATAGGCCAATATTTCATAATGATTGTCTCAATTATATATTTAGTCATATCTCAAAAACTAAATATTGATTCAGAAAGGAAATGAAATTCCATAATAAATTTTCATAAACAACCCCAAAAATCAAATGAAATTGATCATACTAGAAAAAAATATCCATTCAAATGGTTATATTTACAATTCTATATATTTCAGATATAATTTTAAAGGGAAAAAGTAATGTTTGTCAGAGAATCTATTTCATTAAAATCGATAGAAAAATAGCTACTATAATAACGAGTCACTGAATCGATTGCATAAAAAATATAAACATCAAAAACAAATAAATGAAAAATGATACTTTATTAAAAGTTTATGAAGACTTATATACACGAGATGACTTAAACTATGTTCACCGAATGGATCCAGATTTCTCTTGTGACATCGACGGTATAGAAATCTTATGATCACAATCATCTTTATTATAAAAGTAAAGAAATGTACATCATCAAACTCGTATCCCTGTCAAATTTTCAAACATTAATACCACCATGGATACAAGATCTTAAGGCCTTTTTAAAATTAATTAAAAATGGCGCTTATTCTTTTTGAAATGAAAACAACTGAGTACATACGACAAGAAAAAAAGGAAGAAGAAAGGAAAAAGCTTGAAAAGGAAAATGTTTCTAGATTGCCAACAATCGACTTTTGTGGGCACGCTGTATTGGCTCTTTTTTCACATCCTTAGTTATAATTTCCTATAGTAAATTTCCTGGGATTTTTTTGCATGTATTTTTTTTTTTTTTTTGGGGGGGGGGGAAGGTAAATGGAATAAAAAATTAAAGAATGAAATAATAATAATAATAATTCTATTTTAAAGTCATTTAAAGGGATTAGAAAGCCTTAAATGGTATGAGAAGAAGAGGAAGAAAAAGACGTTTGGGGAAGATATATGTAGTTATATGTAATAAATACCCTGTATACCTTGGTTATTAAAACCAAGGTAAATCAATACCAAAAACTATCTACCATCCAAATGTATTTTTATTTATTCCTCCTTCTCTAAAAAGAATAATAAAAAAAATATCAAATGCTGTCTAATATATGTAACTACATCTAAGTGACAAATATTGACATTGATCCATTCTACGTAAGTAAGTCAGAAAGAAAGAAAGAAAAGAAACAGCTTCTTCCATTGTTCCATACGATATAATATGATAAAATAATCTAAGAAAACATACACATAAGGAAAGAGAATGACTTCTTCACTTCGTCTTGGACTGTTTATCTTTAGGAGTGAGCAAATAATGTATTGATATTATAATTATTATTCGTCTTTCTGACAAAATGGTTTTAAAATCATTTAGATGTCACCATTGGAACTATATATATATATATATATATATATATATATATGATTATAAACAAAAAAGCTATCACACCTGCTCAGGTAAAAACAAAACGAAACAAAAGAAAAGAAAAGCATTTGAAACGTACATTTTCTTATAACGAGGAAATATTTATATGACTTATATTAAAAGTATGTCGAAAAATCTTTATTTTTCTTTTATGAAACCAGAGAAAAATTATTTGAAATAAAATTACAAATTGCTGAGTATGTAGACTGTACATATATTATACACATACCATCAAAAATTGGTTCTATGACTCTTAAATACATACTGTGGTAAATGAAATGGAGCATTTTGAAGCCTAAAGTGCACAAAGCAGTCATTTTGACCAGAGATTTTATTCAATATAAATACCGTTTCATAGTTATTTTATTTGACTCTCCCATACAGTTTTTCTATATTTTTATAATCGATTCATACTCTTGTTTTTTAGATGATTTCTATATGTGTACATAGTACTCTTAAAAATAGGGTTTGTATGAATACAGAACATTATGTTCAGGATGTGGAAATAATATTTTACGAAATTATAAATTATACAACGTCTCTATACTTGCACTTTTCTCGCAAATCTTGCGCTTTTGTGGATATAAAATCTAGAATATACACAATTTCTCAAAATCATGGCAAATGATTCTTGGTGATGACAAAAATTATGATTCGTCAAAGAGGTCATATTTGATCATTTCTGTAGTTATTTTGACAAGGATGCCAGTTGTAAATAAAATTGCTGGATCAATCAGTTATCGCTATTAGTTAAAAAAATCCACAAGAGTTCAGGCATAGGTTGAACTGTCCAACGTCTTTAAATCGTCTTTAGCAAAGCTATAAAACAAAGTAACGAAAGATTTCCTGCGGGTAGGAGGCAACTCTTTTCCCCCACAAAATTGTTATAATAAGACTTTTTGCGTCTAATTTGTTAAATTTATGATTCTTCTCCTTTCAAGAACTTGTTTATAAAATGTCTGAGTACATTTCCTCCGATCTGATGTCAATCATTTTGTAATGATTTGATTCTTTTCTCAAATTTGATACTTCCTCCCTGTTTTTCAATTCAGCTCAAACACATAAGAAGTAGATTTGAACCTTTAAAACTGACTCGATGGTTTGACATGTATGTATATAAGAAGAGCAAATGTCTTGAATTTTATTCTCTGAGAAAACTTTTTCCCAAAGAAAACTGCTTGACAAGAAGACATTCAAAAGCACCGAGTCTAAAATATTCTGTCAAAAACAACAAAGGAAAAAGTTGGTGTCCACATATGTATTTCTATTCATATTTCTGATCACTTGATGTCCATTTGAGAGTTTCTTTGGAAACTCAAAAAAACCAGTGGTCACGCAACGAAGAATGGAGAGTAAAGTTTTTCTTATTCATTTACTCTAATGGTTTACTACCTCAAAAACAGTACCTTAGAAACAATTGCACACAAGGACTCATCATAAATAATTTACCAGAGTCCTTGCAATAATGCCAATTGAATAAAATACAATCTGCTAAAATCTCCAGCTGGGCCGTGAATTCCTTCCCATCATGGATTCCTAAAAGGGAAGTAGACATTCTCAGACTTTAATTTTTAGGTAGTTACGTCAGACCATTTTACCGATTTTACGTGCCAGAACTGAATAATAATAATAATAGTAATAATAATAAAATTAGCGGTCTCTCTAACTAAATTTATAAAGAAGTCAATTGGTTTTTGTTTTTCAGCACTCAATGACTTTCTCTCTCTCTCTCTCTCTCTCGAAGAATAATTTCATTATTTTTTAAAAAGACACAATTTACCATTGAATAATAAGGAAGATCATTTCGTTGATAATGCTGTACATTTATATAAATGGCTCTTTTTTACAACATTCATATATATATATACGATACAAGATCTTCTTCAACTCTACAAGAACACACACACACATTCTAGATGTCTGTTCTTAAGAGAGGAAATTACTTTTACATGTGGAAGAGGAGATGGGATTTATAGATAATGATGATGTAGTGGTACTCTGTATGTAGAAAGAAAATAATAAGAATATAAGATGATGAATTTCCATATGTATGTATGTATGTATGTACATATATGTACAAAGTGTCGCAGTGTCCGAGTATGTATGTACTATACTAGATATTGTAGATTGACGAGTCGAAGCTACAGATCATATTATATAGTATATAAGGACATACACTTATAATTCTTTTTGTATATATATATATATATATATATATATATATATAATCATATACATATAAAAAGCATTTTCTGTCTTTTCTAAGATCAAAAAGTGATTCCTCATTTTGTCAACAACAAGTACTGATCAATTCAATGTATTAACAGGGTTTTTAATAAAGAGTCGTCTCATTCTCTAATGTGTAGTGACTGTGTAGATACAGTGGTATAGCTATAAAGGGGGGGAACATATTTGATAGCCCTCCCCCCCAGGGCATATGTGGAGATTAAGCACCGTTCATATTATTTTTGTTTCCTCTGTTAATTCTTATTTTTGGCTTCAAACATTTAACCAGAGACAAACAATCCAATAGATTGAACATTTCTAAAATGACAACAACAAGTTACTCCAGTACGAGTCTTTTCCCTCCAAGGCCAAACTGAGGCTTTGTCAAACCAAGCAGTATTTTTTTTTTTTTTTTTTTTTGAGAAAAAAACATTTTGTGCGCCGGCTAAATGCCAATGGTTGCACTTGTCACAACTACTCATTATAATTGATGGGATATGTTGATCATAACTCTAAATTTTTTAGTGATGATTTTATTTTTTTTTGTTGTTTTTAAAAAGAACAAAAACATACACAAAATTTATGATTGAGAAAAAGGGGGTTCCATTCGACATTGGGTCACCAAAAATCATCAAACTACTCCCCTTCCCCCTGGCTCAATGCCTCAATTAAAGTAAATATAAATAAATACAATCTAAAGTGTTACAGTATCTATGTATAAAACATAATCCTTCCAAATACATTAATACGTCATTTTTATTTGTCAAGTGAGTTTTTAAAAGATTTATTAAGAAATAAATAATAATAATAGTTTATACTCTAATATATTTTGTAATTGGATAGTCCATGCGTCGAATGAGAATCCCTTTTTTCCTTGATCACAGCCCCAGTAATTGTTACTTATAGCTTAATCGATTTACATATCTTGAATTCTAATATTCATTTATGACTCCGTAAATTAGAATATGGATTTGATTTTTGTGAACTCGTGAGTTTGATAAATTAATAGCATATTAAATTTGATATGCATCGTCGAGACGTGATGTGTCTAATAAGCAGATGCAATTGATCGAAAATATTTTTATTTACCACCGTATATATGTATATGTATATATATATAACTTCCTTATTTTACGTATTTGACAAAGTCTCATGAGTGATCTTTAAATCCTTAGACTAAAACAAATTCCATTGAAGAAAAGAATATGTTGTTTTTCAGGATCAAACAGAATTTAGGTCACATATACGCTCATAGATGATGTGATGGATGTAATACAATCCCAAATGAATAATCAAATTCAATGACAATAATGTTTTCATTTGATCTTGATGGATGTAATATCTACGACTTTTAAATAAGCTGACTGTCAATATGTCTGCATACAATGCCTAATGAAGCTAATGAATACAAAAACTTAAGTTATCAATCATTATGCTTAATAATAATAAAAAAAGTAGGGTTTCCTGGATTATAAGATCGGAAGATGGAGCAAAAATTTATTCAGAGGATATCCTCAAAATAAAATTGAAAATTAAATTCTGTTTTTTGTGACCATTTTTTTCATTGTTCAAATACTTTTTATTTGTATGTAAATTAACTAAATTACACCCAAAGTAAAGGTTGTACAGGATATTGACCTATTTTTCAAACTCTTTATTCTAAGGAAAAAATGCTTAGAATATTTAATAATTAAAAAAATTAAAAAAAGAGAGGAATCAGCAATCGGTATTGTTGCTAATTCAGTAAAAAAAATATTCTTATTATTATAATTCTAAATTAAAGAAAAGAAATTGATTGAAGGATACAGAACATTTTGGAAAAAAAATATTAAAAATAATAATAATATCAATGTATTTTTATGGTGTGTAGTAAATTGGTTTCAAGAACTGAGATGAAACATTTAAAATAACAAAAGCTTAAGATACTTCTGATGCGCATACAATTGTAGATAATGGAATAATTGATATAATTACGAATTGATATATCTCATTTTGTGGTTCATTCTACAATATATGTACATATCATGTACATAAGTGCCCACGTTTCTGTTACTCCCAAAATACCAAAATGAAATGGTAGCATCAAAGTATTGTTGTTAATTAAAATGAAACATGGTATTATGAGTAAATAAGGGCTGTTGAAACGGTCAAATTGCAACTTGTACAGAACATACATTGATATACATATATGGCACAGTGCATCCAGAGATGCCTCTAGTACAACATGTTAAGAAAAAATGTATAAAAGAGCAAGAAAGAGCGCGAGTAAAATGGAGGGCATGAAACGTCACAAATGTAATCTCTCAACCTCCCTTTGAGTGGGAAAAAGACTCAATAGGAGCTAATTTTAGAGCATAAAAGAAAATGTGAAATAGAAATAACTAAGTCAGTATAATCTTCATAAGATATGGTTATCAAGACCTATTTTTGAAAGTCTTGATCTCGGCCCTTGAAAGTCTCGCTGTTTATAACAAGACCTAAGGAACTTTGCTTATAATAATTTTTTTTTGTTTAAGAAAACAAAAAAATTTATTTCTCTTGGTCCTAAATTTCTCTACACCTTGGTATTATCTTAGAATCATCTTTTCAAAGTCTTTGTCTCAGGGTAAGATGACCTTGACCAAAAAAATAAACCTAAGAACTATGTAGATTAATTTGCATTCACATTTAAATTCCTGCTATTATATAATTATAAAGACGACCAATGAATTATAGTTTGAATAGTTATATTTTTATTTTTTTTGAGCTAAAAGTGTTTCAACTCTTCTTGGTCTTCCTCTTCTTCACTCCTTTTTACAAACATTTTATCCATTCAAAAACATCTAAAGAGAAAATAAATATGAAATGAAATTTTGGAAAAATGAAAAAACAACTTTTTTTTTTTACTTATGTATAAAAATAATAATAATAATAATTTTTTGTACATACATATAAATATAGAATAGAGGCACAGAACTATTCTGATAATATATATATATATATATATATATATATATATTTATAAGAAAGCAGAAGAAAGAAAAATATATAAAGTTATGTAGCTATATAAAAAGTCGGGCAATTTATTTAAGTATATGAAAACTTTTTTTAACAAAAAATAAAATAAAACATCTCTCTCTGTATTTATTCATATGATTACTTATTCCCTTTAAAAAGTACATACTGACGTTAAATTAAATAAAAAATGCGAAATGTAAAGAAAGGAAAAAAAAATAATTTTTTTTTCCTCTTTTTATAAATCTTCGTGTAAAAGTTTTATAAATTTAATATGATGACAATTATGTAACTACATATATTCGTATGTAATAGGTAATGAAATCCACTATAAAAGTGTGAATACATACATAAATAATGTACTTATTGAGGAACTTTCAAATGAAAAATCGTCATCTTGGGGAAGGCAATCTAGACAATCAAATTGTCTTCTACTAGATTTATAGGGGCTTTTTTTTTGTTTTGTTTTTTCAATTTTTAATCGAATCCCGACTAACAAAGTAGAGAAAAATAATTGATTCTTGCAAAAGATATATGTAGATAATTTATATATTGGCTAGAGTATATGTGAATATATAATGACGTCATAACATATATGGGTCTGAAATATTATATAATAAAGATAGGTCGATTTTTGATAGGGGCTAAATGTTCAGTCAAATTTATTTTGATATTGATCATTTTCCTTAATTTTAAAGAAGAAGTAAAAGTTTTTATTTAGATTCAATTAAGATTTTTATACTCCAAAAGGGCCGACTTTGATAAAATGCTATATGTATAGCTATATTTTAATTGTTTCTTTTGGTTAGCGATTTTGTACGTCAGAAACATACGGAACCTAGTTGTTATATATGTAGAATAAAACCCTTGTTCTTAGTTAGACAATAGTTTTTGTTTATTTATTTTTCATTTTGAAACCGTTAAATGAAGGTTGTTTCTTATCTTTTTCTTATGTTGGAAATTATTTAAACACTGCGACATCCATCAACAAAAGAGCCTTCAACAATATGAAGTTTGCTTGTAGCTGATTAAGCAATTTGTATTGTCAGTGAATAGGTTCTATTCGAGTCATTTGATACACGTGTTGATCATTGTAATTATGTAGGTAATTGATCATTTTTATTTGTGTACCAGCAGGAGACCTTTCAAATAATACAAAATAAACAAGGATGTAACTCTTCATAAATAAATATGTGGCTCAAATTAGCACTCAAGTTAATTATTGTGTGAATATAAGAGTTTATTCAAGAGATTGGAGTCATTACAACTACTGAGTATGTTCCTATTTTCAATGCAATTTCGAGCCTCTCTTAGTAACACATTTTATTGAAATCATTTAGAATTTCTAAAAATATTCATAAAAAAAAGACGATAGGTATTTTGTCTTTTAGATTGTAGTTCCTTAGATTGAGAATCAATGTTCATGTAGAATAATCTATTGTCCGATTTGGATGTACTTTTAATTTGCAGTTCTGATATAACTTTTCAGTCTGATTCCAAATAAAAAAAAATGTTACTTATTAATATCACAGAAGCCATTGAAATAACAGTTGTGATGTACGGGCTTAGTCAACGATGAGCATAGAACTATGCAATGGAGAAACTAAGAATTCAAGGTTCCATCATGGACCCTACAAGGAGCCCTCTCCCCTTTGCTTCATTTTCACATACTAGGTACTTCACTCCCCATTAATAAAATTAATTATCCTTCTCATGACAACATATTAAATTTATATTCTAAGAGTATATGCTTTTTCTTCATCCTCTCTTAAATACCCATTCATTTCAATTTAATTAATATGTATATATACATTTAGGACACAAGGTAGGTAGCTTCTTTCACTGGTTGACAAGCTGCAAAGCAACATTTAGAATACAGAGCAAAGGGCTCTTTAAGTAGCTGATATTTCGTTGATTGCGTTTTTCTTTGTGAAGTATTGTAGTATATAGCTAAATAATTATGAGCCCTGCACTTGACAAGCTCATCGATCAACACTATCTGGCAGCCAACGTATTTTTCACTATATATGACTGGGCCAGAGGTAAGAAGGAGAGTTGGACAAAAGGAGAGACATAAGTTTTTTTTATGCCAAGGTGCTTTGTAACACCTGGTGTCTGAGATTAAACTAGCTTTAGTTGTTATAATAATTGGATTGGCAATATTACTGTAATGATGATTGGTTGTTTGTAATTTACTTAAGATTTATTTGTAGTGAATACCTATTATTTTTTTTCAAAATATTTATGCAGTGAAAGCTCTCTGTGAAACAAGAATTTCATAAATTCTTCATTCATTTAAAGAAATCCTTACTTTCACTCCAAATCAATATATCTCTCATTGAACGAATACCTAACGAATAAAGGATCATTATAATAATATCTTCGTAGTCATATATAGTATATAAATGAAAGGTTAGTTATTAATCACCCCCAGAAAAAGATGGGAGTACAATTCCCCAAAGGATCCTATGGGGGATTCCTTCTAATCACTTATGATGATGAATCAATTTTTCTTTCACTACTATGGAGTCCCTCTGAGACATCGGGGGAATGAACTTGTATAGTACATATATCTATCTGTATATACTTCTGCCTTGAGTTGTGTCAATTAGTGAAATAGGCATTAAATTATTACATATATGGGTTGGGGCAGGTAAAGTTGACTTGTTGACCAAAGGGCTTTCTCCTTTGCATACTTCAACATACTTCTATATACCTACATATGTAGATACATATTATATGTACATAAAAGGCAAGACAGGAGGAGGAGGGGGAATCACAACAAGTTGCCAAGATATAATCATTGTATATTTGGGTCTATATATGTACATATACATATATATACTATATGTCAAAATTACGCCTTTTTCTTCTTCTTTCTCTTCCTCCCCCCCCCCCCTTCTCCTTTTCTATTTGATTGTTGATTATATAATAAGGTCTAAAATGTTGTTTACATATTATGTGTTTAGTTGTGTAGGAACAAGCAGAGATTTTGTTCAAATTGTAACATATTTATCAAGTAACAATCATACTAAATGCTCCTGGAAGGCATAAGGAACTCCCTATTAGAAAAATTTCAGGTTCTGCATCCCATTTGTGCCGTGGTACACTTTAAAATTTATATCCTTTCACTTTATAGGTATTCATCTATAAAAAAACGACAAAGAAATATGAAACATGGGCACATTTTCATATGTCTTTAGACGACAGCCTTCGTATTTTTACTGATCCTACTAATTCTATAGTATATTTTTGGGGGTTATTTTTTACATCACACAAACTATTCAATCTTAAAATAAATAAACAACAAATGTTTTGATGGCAAAATAAATAAAGATACACATATGTAGAAAATGAAAGAACTTGCAAAAATAAGACACATACATATGCTATGCGACAGAAACGGAAATGGAATAATATAAATAATTCAAAGTCTGTTTTGGTGAAGCGCTCTGATGAAATGGTACAATTAAATGAGAAGTTGTATGGCCAAAGCGTTTTAATTTAATTTGTACTGTACCAAAGAAAAAAGTGTGTTTCCATAATTTCAATGGTACATTATTTTAAAAACAGTTTAATGACAAGATATATGACAAATTGAAATTTTTATACATGTTGCAACTTGTGCAAGCAGCTGACTTTATCATTTGTTACGTTCATCCATAAATAAAAAGAATAAAAATTTAATTTTAATAATTTGATAATCATAAATTCGTTCATATCCTTTACTTTGTGACTAAATAAAACTTTTGATTTAGTATATAAGTCAAATCGACAAATGAATGTCCTCCAATCACATATCATAATTAAATGGTTTTTGGTATAAAGGTGCCTAATAAAATATTTACCAGAAAATACTGATAAAAATCAGCCTTTCAATGAATATATGAACACATATGATTCAAGCTCTACTCCAGCCCAAATTTCTTAGCCTCATAATCTACTCACCATTTCAACTATAGTTTTAAACCTTTGAAAATTTAATTTTGAAAATGTGTATCAAGTCATTTTATACATAGGGTGAGAAGAAGTACAAAAGTTAAGTCAAAAGCATGCGGATACTAGGTTGGCAAAAAAAAAAATGTCCAAATTCTTACAACCTCAAAATGTTGTAATAAATTAATGTTTATATATATTATATATACATTTATCGATAGATTGCGTGGATAGTTGTTAAGTAATTCAGCAAAAATTAACTTTTTTTTCTTCATTACTTCCTCATAAGCAGAGGAGTTATTGGTTTTTACCGATTGACTAGTAACGAACAATAACTTATAAATCACGTATCCAACACAAGGCTTAATTATTTTGATATTACTTTATTTCATTTTTTAATGTCACTTAAGTAATCATCTTGCTGCTGAATCAAATTGCAACATGTTCAGTCTGGGTTTTAGAGCATGTCCCTGACATGGTGTTACGTTTAGTCACATTATGACTTTGATGCGTTCTCGACTCAAAAGCGATCCCTAAGTATGGGGATTTTGTTGTTGGAGCGTGAAAGCAAGTCTTCAACTACTCTCTGGAACCTCTTTATTTTATCTACTAATTGTTAATTGACTATACTAAACACTACTCAGTAAGTACATAACATTGTAGCAAGTTCTCACCTCAACAATACTCAGAAGAATGAATTTAAGTTCTTGATTATTATCAAGGTATCAACTGACTTTCTTCCTTTTACTCATCTTTATCTCAACATTACTCAATCAATATTGTAACTAATCATGATACTCACTTACCGGACACCATGGATCATTCCTCCTCAAATACACAATATTACACATATAATTTTGTTCCTCAAGGGCCAACATAATATACATATTTTCTAAGGACCTATGTTGTTGAATCATTATATATATATATATATATATATATATATAGACACATTTTCCTACGCATAATTTCCTTCTTTCCCCATTAAAAAAAAAAAAAAAACCAACCAAACAAACAAACCAAGGAACTCCTAACAAAGTCTGTAATATGCCCATAGGCTTACATATTGTTGAGTCCTATCAACAATATATACATATATGTACGTACAAGCATAGAAAATGTTAGAACAATGTATACATATATTTGCTTCCTTGTCTAAGATGTCCTAAAGTAAATATACATATAAAACACATAAGGACATCTTCTTGGCTTTCTATGTACATATACATATACAACAGTATAAGCAACTACTTAATAGCATTCTATGTATATACTTTTTTGGATATTAATTCATATTTTTATTGTTCTTTATTTGAGACCAGCCATTAAACCCCCCCCCCCCCTCAAAAAAAAAAAAGAGTAAAAATTGGAGACTCTCAAGAACAAAGTATGTACATGCATATAAAAAATATCTCATAAAAATATTAATTTATGAGTCGTAATATTTCATTTACCACGAATAATTATACATTATTATTTTATTATAATCTTATATGTGTAATGTTACCAAGAAGTTTTATGTGTGCAACCTTTTTTTGAATGAAAGAGTGCATAGAATTATTTATGGTGGAAACTCCAAATACGTATTTAAAGTGTGTATGTAATAGGTGAAATAAAAAGTACTGAGTGGCTTTTCTTTGCTTTATTTTGAATATATAATTAACATAGTTATTAGGATGATACGGATTTAGATCAAATATGCGCCTTGGATTAGTTTTTGAAGACGATTTTTGAAGGCAATTTCATGATTGAAATAGAAGGAGTCTTTGTCCCTATTGGGGAAAAAACTTGAGGAGCTCATTTTCACAAGCCTCTCTTGAGGCAAATTTTGTATCATGAAGAAAATTTTGCAAATGTTTGGAAAAGCAATAATAATTGCTTGATGTCAGGTCTGGATTCTATACGGCTGGGGGGACGATAAAACCTCCCATCCAAGCTCTTGGAGCTAGTAATATGTCAAAAAAATTTAATCTAGGGTGGTTAAGGACCATTTCCGCAAAGGAGGGCTTCGATTCAATCAGTTTGTATGAGGGAGTTAATGTTTTGAAACGAAGAGTAATAAATACATTTTGAATGTTGAGACAAGATAATTTCGATCGTGTTTTTGGTCTTTCATAGAAAATATGCTTCTTTGAGACAACGAAGAAAATAGTTGATTCATTTTTATTTTGGTTATGAAAAAATTTGTTTTAATGGCTTTTAAAAAAAATAAATAATCAGATACATTTAGTGTTCCTTGATTTAAATATCTTAATATTCAGGATCTGAGAGAGTTATTTTATATGGATATGACACTTGTAAGCAAATTTTTGGCACCCTCGTCCTTAAATATTACTTTTTAAAACTATCTCGAAAATGAAAGTTCAAGTAGGCTACAGGTTTCAAACTTTTGGGTTAAAAAATAGATGTCCATGTATGTATGTATGTATGCTTCGGGATATATTATTTAGTATTTCTAAGCTAATAAGATATAATTTCCTTATATCCCAAAAATTAGCATATCAAAATGTTGAAATCAATGAAACAATTATTTTATTTTATTTGGAATTATGTTATTTCTTTTGATAGATCGTCGAGGTGGAAACTCTTTTTATTTCTATTAATAGAAAAAACTAAATAATTCCCACCTACGTTTCTAATATTTATTTTATTTAAATGCAAAATAAAATGATAGTTAAATATAATTATAATATTTTCCCAGCACTATTTTATACATATTTAAAAGGCTACATTTCCCCTAGAGGGCTAATGCATTTTCTCTCCCAAAATCATGCTACAGACAGAAAAATGGATATTCATTCATTTGCTTCATAAGTTTCACTACTACCATCTCTTATACGTTAAGGGGTCCTGTAGATGAGCATTTATATATGTATAAAAATAACATATTTTTCTAAATAGACATGTTTTCATATTTTGATCTTTTTGAAAAAAAAAGCAAAAAAAACAAAAAAATAATGAAGGAAGGAAAGTTGATTTGTCAAGAGGGAACCTGATGTGTCATTCATTCTCAGTATGTTTAAACTAAGGGATTATATATTCATTTCAAGGAAAAGTCAAATGGAAATTGCCTAAAATATAACCATACATACATATATATATATATGTATATAACCTTTGTGTTTTGTTTTATTTTTGAAGAAATGCTGAATCGTCTCAAAAAAACAAATACATATCAAATATATGTATTTAAAAACATAGAAAAATTATGGATCTACATATATGTATATAAGACATTAATACAAAATTGAGCTTGTTTTCATCATAAATAGTTGATTTATTTATTTTTAAAACATAGTCTGGGGAGAAAATTAAATGTACAGCTTAATTTTTTTATATAAAAAAGTATTCGGATACCAAAGGATTTTCTTAGAAATTGTAGCTCCTTTAAAAGGGAGTATCTATTAGAAAAAAAAGTACTCTACACATGAAGACAATCTAACTCTTAATTAAAAGTCCTCCTGCATTTAGAATAATCATGCATACGTTTATATATATATATATACTAACACTGAGGATATGAAGGAAAATAATAGTAATACAATCAATAGATGTGTGATATGCATTGAGAAGCGTAAAAAAGTTGATTAGTTTTATATATATATATATATATATTATTTGACGGTATGTTGATCAGAGTTATTGTAAGGAGTTGTATCTTTTTCCCTAGCATTACATCTTTCTTAAATTATTTGTAAGATATCATGTGAGTAGAATTTATATGGTTTAAAATTAGGTTTTTGTCACTACCGGTCACATAATTCCTGGTTGTTGTTTTTTGGTTTTTTTTACGAAAAATGTCTAGATGACATACAAAAATCTCAGGTGAAGCTCATCTGTAGGAGTTCCGGGTCTCAGACTTTGAAAACATTTGTTAAATGCAGATATATCACATTTAAAAACTCTCAGAAATGGTATATAAAGCCATTATGTCCTCTATTCAGAGTCTGAAGCTGCTACATCCCATGCTGACAAATTTATCACATGGATACCTACTCCCCATTCTTGCTAGACATGTGGGCATCAAGACTCCGACTCCTATCAGGGACATGACAGGCTTTCTTCTCACCATGCCAAGGCTAAGAAGGGAATACTCTGAGATTATCTATTTAGTAATGCAATCTATGCATTCTCTTAGATCCCAAATATTAGCATACCAATAATTCCATTTACTTTAAATTCCTTCCAATAGCAAACATACAGAAACTGATTAATATTATTTTGCAGATGTAAAATGATCAATAAAAAACATATGCATCAAAAGTCATTTTTCATCCTGTTTATATGTTGATATAGCACATATGTATTCCATGATAGTTTCTATACCACAATGAATCTAATAATATATGTACTACAAAATAAATTAATAGACTTTTTTTTAAATTGGCTTGACAAAAGGTATTCATTCCTTTGACTTAAATAATATGTCGTCTCATTTCCTGGCAAGAATTTCCTTTATTTTTCATAGCAATTATTGTATTTTAAAAGTGTTAGTAAGGGAAAAGGATAATCATATGTTGGCTCAAGGCAACAAGGTATCTCTTTGATCAAATAACTTACTAAAAAGGTTATGAGCAACCTTTCATAGATCTAACTTATAATTAATAGATATAGGTAATCATTATTTACAAAATTCTTCTTTTTTTTTTTAGTTTGTAAAAACATTCAAAATTTATAAAACAATCCCTAGATTTTTCCTCCCTCAAATTAACCGTTTACACCAGCGTTTCTCAACCGGGGTTCCGCGGAACCCTAGGGTTCCGCAGACGGTCTTTAAGGGTTCCGTGAGAAAAATGAGATTATATAAGCTATTACACTTTTCAGTCTTTTTCTACAGTGTGGTAAAATTTTGTCACCAGAATTTTGACTTTTTTTATAGTGACCTATTGCGCAAGGGTTCCGTGAGACATGGGATATATTTTGAGGGTTCCGAAAGGGAAAAAAGGTTGAGAAATGCTGGTTTACACTCTAGCTAAAAATAGCAAATACAAACCCAAATATGGTCACTACGCAGACTCAATAAAAAATTTTCATCATCATAGCAAAACTGACAAGATCTTGAAAAAGGATTTCCTTTAATTTTTCTTCTGATAACATTGGTCAAGAGTCAAAAATCCTACGGGGTATACGTATAATAAAAGTTATTCAGCCTTTCTGTAATGTTTTTTTCTTCGAGAAATTAAGCCCTTTCTATTCCAGCTTTTTTGACCCATTTTCCAACTTCAACATCAATATAAGCCTAGAAGGATACTACTCATTTTTGCATTAAAAAAATGATGATTTACATATGTATTTAATAAAGATTCCATTTTCAGTCTTTGTTTTGATCGTAAGGGACTCCTGGAAGCATAAGAGGTGAAATCCTTTGTATTTGAATTACTCCTTGAATATTACATCAAATGGATGCATTAAAGAGCTGAGACTCACAGGTTTCAAATGAGATGTCAAACGCTCGATAAGAATCCTTAACTAAGAAGAAATCCTTCATCTGAATGTGTAAATTTTTATCCATTTTCTTTCCAAAAATTCACTAGAAATCAAAGACTCACGGTAGAGCTATTTATATACTTATACCCCTTAGGATTTTTATCATTTCAAATTTGTTAATCTGTGCAATTATTAAATTGTGGATTCGGTTTTATTCTTTTCATGACGTGTATGACCATACATAGTATAATATTATGCAATGCTTTCAGATTTTAATGCCTTAAACCACAACATTGACCAGAGTGAGTTTCCATGGTGATGTTATACTTTGAAGTCAAGACTTTGTTGCTAAAATAATACTATTTAGCTCTAAGAAATACGTTTCAAATGAGTACAAATGAGTCGCCCTCTGCATTGGCTAAAGAAAAGTAATCGACTCTATTGCTTTGACTTTGGTCAAATTACTTAAATACATATATTTGTAATGCAATGGGCCTTTTAAATAGGGAATCAATCTTAGTTTAAGGAGCCTCTCTGTCTTCCCCCTCTTTCTTTATGTAGACTAAAAATAATAGTCAATAATAGCCAACGTGTTGTTGATAATGGAAGCCCATCAGTCTTCCAACATCATGTCTTGTCTCTTTTGATGTGCCTCATTCATATACTACATACATATATGTATGATAATTATTTGTATTAAACACTCTTCTTCTTTTTTTTAGGCGGGCGGGGGGGGGGGCCTAATGATCCATTAAAAAGCTTAATCAAATCCATTCCCACAAATGGGAACTCTTTAAAAAGTAATTTAATCAATATCTCTTTATTGTTTTGTTTGTTTTTTTGTTCTTCCTCTTCCTTTAATTTGATCGGGGTGACATTTCCATCATATCCAACAAATGAGTCTCGTTTGTTATTATAACTCACACATCATTTGATCCATAATCTCATTTACGAATGCTATGTAATATGTATGTACATAAGGGGAAAGATAAACCTCTAATAGGGTGATAAGTTACTATTTGTGTACATACATAGGAAGACCTGGTCATAGAGGCTTCATTTATCTACAGCTGTAAAACAACTTTTTTTTTTTTAATGTTCAAATGTTAAGTTATTCTATGGCTGTTGATGGGTCAGCAAATCATTCAAATTGATCCAAAAAGGAATATTTCTTGAAGGAGATTTGTCCACTTTTCAGTAGGCAGGTTGCCAATAATTTTATTAGTAATAAAATAATAACCTCCTTGAAGAATATATTAACATTTTCAAACCTTTGTGGATGACACTGACCTCATCTTTCACTATGGGATAGATTTAAATATTGGGGTTGCCAGAAAGTATACAATATTTCTCAAATACTATTTTGTAACTAATATTACTATGTGATACGCATCAAAAGTCCGATTCCTCATTGACTAAAGTAACATAGTTTAAGACTAACGGGGCTCTACAAAGAAGTATTGTAGAAAAATCGTAAGAAAATTGCTTACGATCAAAGGGTATAAACCCTACACATCATTCAATAAAGACTTAATTAAAGTTTCTTGTTTGTTTGTCTACACTGAAATATCGAGAGTGCCGATGGAGTATGGGCATGGTTCCTGTCAAAAAAAAAAAAAAAAGAAGAAAAATCTATGAGGTATCCTTATTTCTGGAATTTGTAATTTTTAATCCTCTGAATCTTAATGGTACGGGTTTTTATTAAAGTATATAGTAAGATCGCTGTATATGGAACCTACATAAAGAAAAATCGAACTAAACTTGGAGGTAAATCACTCGAGAAAAAACAAACAATTTCTTTAAAAAAAAGAAATAAGTAATAGTTATGCATGATCTGGCACGTGCCACAATCATCTGTTTTGTATTATTTGTAATTTCAACATATACATACATATATGTGTCGAGTCAACAAGAAACCAAGTTGTTCTGAAATATCTTAAAAATGAGTGTGAACTGCACTCATATTCTTGAAGACATTCTCTTTCCTTTGTACTAATAGTAGTATATTTCGATTAATTAAATAATGACTCCAATAATTGCAATTTAATTATACAAAAAAAATAGGGCCACAATCAAGAATAGAAAACATCTGGTGTTTCTGACTATGTTTTTTACAATTACAATGATTCATGGTGAGCATGATAGCGGATGTAGTTGATTCTTAATAGTTCTTAAACAGATGAACAGATGGTTTTAGCTATCGTCAGCTAAATAAATCTCTGAGGCTATGAAAAAGATGGACATTCTTTCAGGGACTAAATTAGCTCCATACGCAGTTGTAACATTTATCCAATTGCTCTATTGGAGTGACAACAATCCTTGATTTCTCGATTAAGATTGACATTTGAGCAAAAACCGTGCGGTATAGGTCTTAAAATGACTCCTAAATATTTGAGCGTTATATTTATGAAGTAAAAATACACTTCAAAGTGGATAATCTCCTTTTCAATAATATCTGAAAATAAACTTGCTTTCTTGTTGACTTGGATCTCTAAGTTCCAGAATGATGACATCACGTGAAAAGCCTTAAAATAAATATACCTAATTAAAACACTCTTTATTCAAAATTAATTTATTGTACATTTACCACACTCTAAAACTTTCCTGCACTTTTCCAACTTTTGTAACTACATAAAAAATAAATTATTGGACAATTTCTCTCATTTTAAGTGGGATTAAAGCACATTAAAAGGCTTTAATACCCTCTCAGGTAATTAAATATCTATTACAGAAAAGGATTAAAGATGGATATATTTGTCTTTTCTTTTCTTTGTTATTAAATCAGTCGTTTGTTTATTTGTGTTGAGTGTAGACTTTAGACTTAATAATCGTAATTTCATTAAAAATCTGTTTAGATTACATATTTATATAAATGTTTTGTTTTATTATAATAATATAATTCCATTATTTATTCAAGTAAGAAAGAAAGGAACAATATATATATATATATATATATTTCGTAACTCTCTGCGAATTTAAAATATACATACATTGATTAATCGAGTAGAAAATTGTTTCATTTTTCTTGTTTTTATTTATTTAACTTGGAGCTATATAGAGATATACATATATGTTATAGATGCATTTGAATGTGTACAATAAGAAGAAAAAGTATCTATCTCTTCTTTACAATTCCCTTTCTCTATGCTCCATACAACCTCAGATTACAAAAAAAAAACTACATTTGTAGTTTTTTTCTTTGATTAAATATTTGTATTTTTCTTTTCCGTACGTATTTTTGATGGTCTTATCTCAATAATCATTCAATTTCTTTCTTCCAGTACCTTTATGTATGTATATAAACCTAATAATCATCGAATCAATCAGACAAGAAAGAAAACCAGTGTAAATAATGGTCCAAGATAAGAAAAGAAAGAAAGAACGATAAGGAATGCCCTTTAAAGGGATTGCACTGTTTCCAAGTCTGCATCAGGTAATGGATTCATTGTTCTACATATTTTGTACTAGTTAATAAAAAAACACCCATTTGCTCTGATTTTCAATAGCTACCCAAAATATAAAGTAAGTTGTAGGCATGAACCAATGGTATATACACATTTTTTTATAGAATGATGTAAGGAAAATGGGGAAATATATATCTTGAAATGAATTTGTCATTTTAATTTGAAAAATAATTACACTCGTCAACAAATTTGAACTTTCGAAAAAATAAGTATAAAATAAAAGTTTCACACGCTGATTTTAATTCTGTAATCTTTTTTTCGAGAGTCCAAAAGTTTTAGAGAAATTGGACGAGCCCATAGGAGTCCCTTTAGGTCGTCAAAACAAAGACTTGAAATGGGATTTGCATTAAATACACTAGCGGATCATTATTTTTTAATGAACATAAAATAAGTATCCTTCTCATTGGCTTAAATTGAAGTTGAAGATGAAAAATGGGCCAAAAAAGCACACAAAGTAGGGTCCAATCTCTCGAAAACTTTAGGATTCTGTGTAAAAAAAAAAATTACTGATTTGAAATCTAAGTGCAAAATTAAACAACTTTTACTATACTTATACCCCTAAAGGTTTTTTGACTGTAGATCAGTGCAGGTTAAGTTTTTTTTTTTAAATCAAATTTTTTATTATAAACCATTTGAAAAGACGTAGAAGGGAGATTTTGATTGAGTAATTGTTAAAGCAAGTTAATTAAAATATTTGATTCACTTGCAAAGAACGAGTATTAGGCAAACAACAAGAGTAAATACTTGAATGTAAACCACTTCAATTTAAATTCGATAATCAAGAGGATTTACCTGGCACATTGGCAAATAATTTGGGCTTGAGTATGTACAATCTAAATGATCAAAGTTCTTTTTTATGGTTAATACGTATGTAGATTCTATAGAAATAATTGATCTGGATGTAAAGTTCTCAAAATGCAGGTATGTGCCAAACTCAGACAAAAAAAATATAGCATGCAAATTTTTTGATCTTTTTTTTACTTCGTTTTGACAATTTTTATTTTTATACATAGATAGTAGCTAGATTTCAAACTTTTCAAATCACAATTCTACTTGTGTATGTACATAATGGGACGGTTCCAAATGGAGTCATGTGCCTTGTCGAGAGACTAACAAAAATACTCAATAATGTGTAGTAAAACAATGTAATTGTTGACTACACACGCCATGAAAAACTTACTAGTAAAGTCTCAAGTAAAGCCTAAGTGACTGCCCTCGAGGCCCGCACGCCTTCGCAGCCCGTTTGCCTACTACCCCTTACTGACTCTTCTATATAGTCCTATTAATTTACTGAGTAACCATTTTGTGTTTATGTACTCTTTTTGGTGAGTTTCCCTGTTTTACGATAATTAAGATATTTATGATTTTATCAGTTCGTGTTAGCCCCTCTTACATTGTCACAATTTTAAGGACTTGATAATAAATTTTAGTAGTTACCTAGAGCGGCGATACTACTCAAAGTTAAGAGCCCAAAGTCAATCAATTACTCAATGAATTCATGAGAACATTTTCATGTATGTATGTATGTACATATATATTCAATATGAAAACCCAATTTTTTTTGGCAATCCTCACAATCAAATATTAGGTTTTATTATTATTATTATTATTATAAATATAAATATGGATGTAGATGTAGATGTCTATTTTGACAAAGATGGATAAGAGCCTCATAAAATAATAAAATTAATAAAGTAGAGCAAACAATATGGAGTATCACATCATCAAAACACTTGAATCAATTCCTGAATACAGACATTTTGTATACATGTATGTACATATGTATATTTTTAGCTTCTAAAGTTATACTTGAGAACAGTTTACAACCACTTTTTTATGTCTATTCTGCTATTGCCTCTGAACAACGTTGAATTTTGAGTCAAGAAAAGTGAAGTTTGAGGATCAAAACCTTATCAAAAAAAAATAAGGAAAAATCGAATGAATTAGGAATTCAATTCTTTAGGGAGTTAAATGGATAATTAGGTCAGGGAAGGATAGTGAAGGTACATAGATACAAATGTTGTTGAAGGTCTCATTATCTCCTTGAAGAAGGTGTGCATTTCCTTTTTATCAAGGGTTCATCACGGAGAAGGATCCCTTCCCACTATTATATTTACACTGACGCTGTCTCCTCTGTCTCATTCTTGGGTATTAATGGAATTGCAGGATATACAATGTATCTCCCATACAGAATAAATATAGATTTCTAATCTTAGTCAAGTCCATCTTTTTTGTGCATTCACGACCTAGCTCGACTCTCCAAAGGGAAAGGGAAAATTTGAAGAAAAAAAAACATATCCTTTTGCCAAGTTTTTTAACTTTGAGCAGAGTCATAGTTTAGATATACATATATATATATATATTGATAAATTTAACCAATATAAAAATCAATATTAATACTTGTATAATATTCAAAAATTCAAAAAAAAAGCGTGCAATTCTTCAATATAAATAATAATAATAATAATATTATCTTTGAGTTCATAATGCGTAGAGTCAGCTGCTATGAATCAAAATAGTCCATCGAGGAAAAAAAAATACTGAAGGGAAAATACACTGTATTTTTGTTTATCCCAAAAAGCTTGTCGTGAGTAAGTTGATGACAATCAAAGTTCATGTGATGTCATATTTATTGATGATGAACCTCTTAGATAAATAAATGCTTTTTAAAAATGGCAGCTCCATGAATATTCCAATCAGATTTAACATTTTCAACAATGAAATATCGTTCATGTCGAGGCTTTAATAATAGGGATAAAAACACTTTGATGTTTGATGTACATCAAATCAATAGTACATAGGTGGTAAAAATTGGCATAAATTGAAGTATCCTTTGCTTTTCAAGAGGGGAAAAAGAAGCACCTTTACCTTATATAATAAGTAATTCCATCTCTTATTGCCTCATATGTCTCAAATTGCTCTGTGAATAATAATACTTTTAATTTAGCGAATGTTACTTTTTCTCGTTTACTTAATGTCTTTTACTCAGTAAAAAAAATAAAGGATAAACCGTTAATTTGATGAGTAACTAATTACATTTTCTCTACGGCAACGACATTATTAATGTCGTTACTTTTTGACTACATATCTAGTTACAAGTAATTTAGAGCCTTTTCATTGTATTGTATTTTCCTTTCACACATAATGAGCTTTCCAGTCTTTTAGTGACCATCTCTTTCCAATGAAGGCCATTTGAAGAAAGGGACCTAATTCTAAAGAAGGCTTCCTAGGATAGAACTCTTGATTAAAAAAAAATGTTTGAAAAGGTAGACAAAATGAGTAACAAAATAAAAAGTTTTAAAAAATTATTAGGAACAAAGGTAAATTGACTCTTTTTACCTCTTATTTTTTATATATTCATTGAATAATTAATCAGTCAACAACATAATACCACTGTGCAACTGAGTGTAACATCAATGGAACGCCTTTTATTCATTTATTTTTCCGCTTTTGTAAGAGCAAATTTGCCTTCTGTTACCATGTAGACAGATTGTACTTTCTAACTTGAGAAATAATAATAAATCGTTTTTTTGTGGATTAATGTATACATACTTATACATATATATATATATATATATATATGTATATATATATTTCATTTTTCACCATTGAAAAAAAAAAAGACCAACATTATTTAGACATGAATATAATTTCTGAAAATCAACGACAGAGGGAAAGTTTTTAAAAAGAAAGATTTCGATCTACTATCTAGATAGGTATGAGTAGATCTTTGTAAAAGTTCAAACTAGTAAATGACTCACTCTACTAGTTACTGTTGAGGTAGCCCAAAAAGTAACCTCATTAATAAATCCATTCCTGTAGAACAAAAGTAATTATAGTCTGAGTCGTATAACCAAGGAGTCTTGTGACTTAAATCAATTTTTTTAAATATATTTTTACAGTTCATAAGAAAGAAAGTAAAACGGAAAAATTAATTTGAATTGGGTCTTTCCTCATTGAACATGCGTCAAATTAAAAGTTTGTATACATAGAACCAAGCAGGGACATAGATGATACTCAGTGAATATAGAGAATATATTACTTGTGTTACTGCCCCAGGATCGGAAAGCTTTTATAATTAAAAAATTCCACTAGATGAAGGGATAAGTGTGGAATAACTTTTAAAGGCTAATTATAGTATGCTTTTTGAACAAAATCCACAATAATAATAATAATACATTCGCAACGTTCTAACAAAGAATGAATATAATTTTTTTAAAAGAAAATAAATCAACCGTTTTTTCTTCTCTTTTAGTTAATAAATTTTTTTCTCTACAAAAGTCGTGTCTCTATTCTAAATAAATATTTCCTTGTAAGCTATCTCCAAACTAGTGTTTTAATTTCCATGGATCAATTTTAGAGATTTGTCAAAGAACCAATTAATAATCAAAACATATTTTGAAGTAAAAAATTGAGTCTAATTGAACATATTAGGGATCCAAAATAGCGCCCTCCGCTGAGAGTAGAATTCTGTTGACATTCATTTCAATTAACTTATCATGTTGTATAAATTGGGACACTTTCAATTTATGGTAATTAATTAATTTCCTCTCTCAAACCCATTCCGGATCATTATTTTGAATTTTTAAAACTGCATGTGTATTGGGGGATTGATTTCTGTTCCTACATGGATCTATTGATATTTCACCTTCAAATATCAAATTTTTAACTCTCCTATTTCTATTTTTTGACATAGCTAATCTATGTTATTCCTAACTTGATTCTGACATTTAGAGCACTCTCATTCTCTATTTATTTTTATTCACAACTGAGTAGGTGTTCTTATATAAAATACATATGTCATTTAACTTCTCAACAAGAAGGAACATGGTAGTTTGGCTATCAAAAGCTTTGTGCACACTTTTTGCTTAAAATGTGTCGCTTTAAGTAGGCAATTTGTTTGTGGTGAGTAATTTTGGAACCAAACGAATGAGTTATTAAATAGAGCGCTTTCATGTGACGTCACAAGGAACAGGCAGTGCTCTCAAACTAGAGAAAATATACTACATTTGAGGGTTATCGTTAAAAGATCATAGAAGTTTCGATGGGGGTCCTATTTTTGACATCGCTCTTACTCAAATACATACATTGATTCTTGGGTTTAATAAAAAAAAATTATACAGCTATTTGCTCTATTATACACAAGTTGGAACACTGTACCTTATTTTTACTTTTGAAGAACCTGCAAACTATGTCACTTTCAAATTATATTTTACTCTGACTCAGTGTTAAAATACCTGCATACGTTAGTGATGAGAAAATCCTCCTTGTTTGCCAATGTTTGCAAATTCAAAAAATAATTGATTAAATGACATTAGATTGTCTTTTTCTATCTAATATTCCATTCTATGACCCTTCACAATACCTTAAACAGCTTCTAAACTATGTACAATTTGTAAATTGTGCTAAGATAAATTAATTATTACAATTTATGTCTGAATCTTCAATTCAATTTTGAAAAATCGTATATCTACGTTCGTGATGTATTATATATATAATAAAAAATTACCTATCATCTGACTTATGATACTCACAAAAATGACAACAACGAAGCACAAGCTCATAAAATAATTATGTGAATGCTATGACTACAAACATAAAGGCAATTTACATCTTTTATAGTGAATGAATGAATGAAAAATGTTTAAATGGTAGCAAATCCTCCTCAAAATGATATACCATGATTCATCATAATTTCTGAGACGGTCTGAGGTCATCAGATTATATTGTTATTATTGTTTTTATGTCAAACAAGGATTTGGAAGGCTTAGAGGGTATATCATTAGAGAAGAGACGGGGGGGGGGTGTCATGTTTTAGGAATGATTCAAAAGATTAACACATGACTTTATGTCCAGATCCGTACCTCTGACCCTGTGTAGTCAGCAACCTATTCTTAATAATACAAATATATGTATGGCTTATACATACATAGGGGTGAAAGTGTACAGGTTATGAAAGCACTGTAGGAGCTAGTCGACTCGACTTGACTCAACTCAAATTATGTGTCGATTTTGAAATTTAAAAAACTCAGAGTGAGCTCATTATTTTATTTTTTTAATACGTCAGTTCGATTTTTACTGCCTCCATCTCAACTAATTATAATTTTGACTATTTATAAGTATAATTCCTACAATTTTTGTTATTAAAATCCAATCAATAATCCGACCTTATCTATTCTTTCAAAAAATTGATAATATTTACAGTTATTTAGTCATCAAAATTGATTTTTCTCTCCCTCAAAGTATCTAGTTCTCCTTCTGATGTGCTCAAGGTTTGTTTCCAATTTTCAAAACAATCTTTGAATCTTCTAAATATCTCTCATACATGAAGTATCTTTATAATATTGTTGTGTCAACTTGAGTTGAGATTGACTAAATTAGAAACTTTTTAGTGCGTATATACATTCATTCTAAATAGGAATAAATAAAAATGAGATCCATAAATTAGTAGCTTTGGCCATAAAACTTGCCAGGGTTATGATGCCAAATAGTCTCTCTGAACTGTCCCAATGATATAGTCTCTACATATTATCCTATACTTCATTAAATATGTACTACTATGAACAAAAAATAACTGAAAATTTAAATTTAATTTTTTGGGGGATTCCGATGGGAATAAATGTGTCTACTTGTAAGTGTTGTAAGCCTGTCACTAACAACGGTTCCAAATTACAATTAGACTTTGAGATATTCATACTTTTTTGAACAACTCTAATGAAATTTTTCGTTTTTTTTCAATGTCTGAAAGTTGGAAATTTAGAGAAATGTTGTGTAACTCAAACAAGTTTTAATGGAAGTTTCAAACTGAATTATTTTGAAACCTTGAGAGTCTGTGATTTATTTCTCGATAATCAGCGCTTATTACTCAAGAAACGGATCATACGATCTTTGATTTTAATAGCATATTTAAAACTCAGCAGTTATTGTTTTGTAATTATTTACTTAATAAAAATTGGAAAAAACCTTGGCACATGTGCTTGCATCGAGGGTAGGTAGACTACTTTTGAGGGGAATAAAATGAATTTTGGTAATCAAATAGCCATTTTCTGATTTCCAATTTGTTTTGCTCCATAGTTGTATGTATAAAAATCAACTTTACTCATGTTGGATTTTTTTTTATTTATTGAATTTGAAATCCAAACGCTAATTTTGAGCATTTCCTACTTTGAAAGTGAACAAATTGTGAGTAAAAGTTAAAGTATTGACTTTTATTTGGAGATTACATATATTATTACATTGACTGTTTGACAAATTTAAGTTCTATTTACTAATTAAGAGCTTTCTAATATTATTCCCTATATATAATAATATAAATAAACTTGATTCATTTTGTATGTTTGTTTGCTTTTACTGCAGAAACATTTTCTTATATGTTGGTAAGTAGGTTTATCTATCTATATATATATATATATATATATATATATATATATAGAGAGACTCCATCAATTTCTTGATTTTCCTTACCCCACATACACAAAAAATAAATATCCATGATCCAGGTTTTTCTATAGGACACTTGTAAAGAATAAAAAAAAGTAAAATAATAGTAGTAATTGCGTGTACCTTTTCAATGGGTTTACATATAATATATATAGAGGCATAAAATTCTTACTCCTTTATTCCATGTACATACATATTTCTTGTTCTTCTCTTTTTTTTTTTTTTTTTTAGCTACTGCGGTAAAATCTTCCTTTTCTTAACCATTCTTTTGGTCTCATTATATAATGAAAAACTTAAAGAGTTTGAAATTTAATGCGGCATTTTTTTTTATTCTCATCATTTCTCTTTTTTTTAAAAGGGGGTTTATGTTGCTTATGTTATTTTTATGTACATACATATGGTTGTATATTTAGTTGAAAAAGATTTTTGTCAGACAAAAAATCGTGGAATTCATTTTGAGAAGGAAAAATGTTATTTCCTTTAGGAAAATAGTTATATTTTTGCTTTCAAAAAAACACAACAAAGATTTTTTTTTTAAATTGAGGACAAACACTTATTGGTTCTTTAATAAATTAGAAGTTGGATAACTCATATGTAAAGGAAGCAGAAATGAATTTGATATACCAGGTCTATATCTATGAAATGAGACTTTATTTTGAAAAAATGGACACAAATTTAGTCTTCAAAATGATAGCCATAGCTATTGACACATTTTTACTATCTCTCAGGCAATTTGTAGATGCCGTCCCTAAAAAATTGGCAGCATTTTGCCGCAAACTAATGATCGAGCCATTGAAAATTGAAGCAAAAAATTGATAATCTGATGGATCCCAATCATACGTTTCAACCAATTCCGAGGTCGTTATTGTTCGATGTGACAGTGTATTGTCATCAAGAAAAGTTACTTAGTGACGCTGATTGGAATATTGTGGGCGTTCTTGGCGTATAGCACTCTTCAAATCGGTCAATTGTCGTGGGTAGCGTGCACCGTCAACTATTTCACCAAGTTTTAACAACTCCTACCAAATCAGTCCACGTTTATCCCAGAAAACTGACAGGATTGCCTTGCGGCCAAAGCAATCTCTGCTCTGCTTAGAGCATGTCCATTGCAAGTTTCTGCAAGCATTTGATGTGCTTCAGAAGTGTTTTTCTTCAAATGACAATAGAAAATCAAAAAAGTCTGCAAATCGTATTTTGAAGGCACAAAGTTCCACATTTTTAAGAACGAACAAAAATGAGTTGTTGAATGAAACTTCAAAAACAATGAACGGAATATTGTTACCAGATGACAGACAAAAAAAATAAAACATTTGTGAGGCTTTATAAATACTCCTAGCGACATTTGTTGCCTAAAAGCTGAAAGACTCATTTCATAAGTATAAACTAATATATATATATATATGCACAATTTGAAATGATTTAAAAATTCAAAGAACTGTACATTTCTATTAATTCTTATACTTCCATGTACTTTAATTACTAATTGATTTTGTATAAATGCTGTCTAGTATCATGGGTAAAGCTTTTCTTTTAATTTTAACGTATATTTAATGTAAAAAAATAGTTTATAGCATTTAATTGCCTTAAAGCCTTCGTTTTTTTTCCATTGAAAAGCTCACAGCTAGTATTTTCTTGTTGTTTTAGATAAATTCCTAATTTATCTTCATTATTTCATATCTATATAGTTTTTACATAACCTTTTTCTAAAATATTCCAGGCCTCATTCTCGATTTTTAAGTATTTAAACTCGCAAAAATATTAAATTCAATGCTTTTTTAAAATAATGCTCCTATTTGCTCAGTAATATTATCGGCAAATGAGTAAGATACAAAGTTGAAAAGTGTTAAAATTGTTCATTGTAAATTTTCTGAAAGTAACTATCATTTTAAAATCATTTATTTTATCCGTTGGAGTCACAAAAAGATCCAAATTAAAGATTTCTTGTTAGGGGTTTAAGGGAAAGTACACGAGGGCTAAATTAGTGAATAATTTTAAAGTCAAGGTGAATTCAAATTAAAAAAATATATATATTTTATTACTATGTAGAAAGAAAATGAATTTTAGGATAGAGATATCCCTGATTTGCGTTATCTGACTTTTAGAGTATGAAAAACGTCATACCATTAATAAAGCAATTCTATTTTTAGAGCCAATCACCAATGGTTTCACTCCAATACATTTCAACCCAAAATGTCATATTCAAAATAGATGCTAGTTGTACCTTTCTTGTTAACTAAAATCAGGGTGACCTAGAGGGGGAGAGGGGGAGGGGGAATGAAGACCTTTAATATTTTTTAAAGAGTGACAAATAGTTTGGGAGAGTCAAGGAGTTTTTATTCTCTCTCTCTCTCTCTCAAACAAAAAAAGGTCGTCTTATTAAAAAAAAAAAGTTAAATTGTGAATGGGGCAACAAGTTTTGTAAATCACTTTTTTAAATTTTTAGCACGACTACCACTGCCAATAATAATAGGTACAAATTTTGCGAACTTGACACTGTTTGTTTGTAAACAAAATATTTTTAATCTTATAAAGAGTTCAATGCATTGTTTCTATTCATATTTAAAGCTGTTTTCAACCAATACAGTTATGCTCAAATAAGTAGTATTTTTGCAATTTTTTGATAGTGTTTGAACAGGGATTCACTCAACTGTTACCAATTCCTTTGAATTATACTTTGTAATAAATTATCTCCATGAAACAGAAAGAAATTATAATAGCTCAAAAAAATAAAAAAAATAAATATGAATCATTAAACTTTTCATTGCGCTAAGTTAAAAAAAGAAAAAGACAAACTAAGCTAATGCAATGAATATAATTCATTTAAAAACTTTTTCTTTTTCAAGCTATATATTTATAAAAAATACAAAAATGAAAGCTTGTTATACTTTAAAAACAATAACTATGAATAAATAAGAGAGTATATGACGTCATGGAAGGAAAAGGGATATAAAACAATAGTTCCCACTACATAGTACATATATATTTATGTATGTACAATATTTTCATAACAAGAAGAAAAAAAATTAGAAGGAAATAAATAGCATCAACTTTAACATTCTTTGATAAATTCCGTTCATTCCCCATGTTTTTTTTTTAGTTTTTTTTTTATGATAAATGATCATTAATGATAGAAGACATGGATCTTGATAGTTTTTTATTTCCTATGAAAAATAGACAAGATAAAAACATGTTATGTGCCTATATATACATGACTTTAAAAAAGGCATGACGAGCCCTAATATATTTATTTATATTTGGATAACCTAAAATTTCATTTTAGGTTAGTTTCTACATTTATGGGATTCACACAACTTCCCAAGGTTTTTGGGGATTTTTTTTATGGGCATGACAAGAAATATTAATGGGGATATTTTTAGCGCAGTTTTTAGACATTAGTTTTTTTTTTTTAATTTCTTACACACCATGAAATAAACTTCACCAAAACTGACGCATTGCTGATGTAACATTTTTTTTTCTGTTTAGAAAAATGTATGGTTATATGTTTGTATATAGATAATTATTATCTATTATATATTGGAACAGAATTCTGACAATGAGTAAACATAATTTTTTTTTATCTATAGTAATTTTTGTTTGTTTGTTTCTTTTAAATTTGTCAAAAAAATTCGATTTGTTTTATTAAGAGCAATAAAGTATGTCTCTATCTAATGTTAGACTCAATATATATATATATATATATATATATATATATATATATATATATATATATATATATATATATATGTCAACAAGAAAGCAAATTTTGTTTTCAAATATTGAAAAGGAAAAAATCAACTTTTAAATGTATTTTTACTTCATAAATATAACGGCCAAATATTTAAGAGTCCTTTTAAGACCTACACCGCACGGTTTTTGCTAAAGTGTCACTGTATGTTAAAAAAAACCAAGGATTGTTGTCTATCTAATAGAGCAAATGTTACGACTGCGCATGGAGCCGAGATGGTCTCTGAAAGAACCATGTTTTTCATAGCCCCAGAGATTTATTTAGTTGCGTTTGGTTTTTCCTATAGTAGAGTTGCAATTATTGAAGTTATTATTCAATCTATCGAAATAACCTATTAGTACAGACGACAGAGAATGCTTTCAAGAATATGATATTAGCTCCTACTCATTTTTGAAATATTTTAAAACAAGTTGGTTTCTTGTTGACTCGACACATATGTAGTTAGTGAGTTGACATATAAGCAAACTTGAACAATAATCAAGAAAAAAGGAACATTGACAATATCATTTTTGACTTCATTAAATAGGAAATAAATGCTCCAACATTTCAGAGACATATTAAAGTCAACATTGGACATTATATTTAAACTTTTGGAATGGATTGGCTCCAATATGACCTCTTAAATTTAATTTGTCATATATTTTTTTTGTTTAATTTGACTTTGGACTTTTTGTAACTTATATTATGTTATTTACGGTTTTGACTCCGAATAATAAATCCAAATAATGTATGAAATTCAAACTCTTTTTTGAAAAAAATAATAACTGCTTGTTTTTATGTTGATGAACTATAAAATATATATAGTATGCACATGTTATGTTCATTTTGTCAAAATTTGATATACAAAAAAAAATTTCAGAGAGTTTATGAGCCATTCAATGCCTTTTTAACCTGAGTAACTCTGATTTTTAAAATAATTTTATCTCCTTTAACAAAATAAGTGAGATAACATTATTTTTGTTAAGATAGTCTTTAAAAAATAATATTTTTTTATACTATCTTTAAAATATAGATTTGAATAAAACACGTATGCAAACTAACAAAGCATTTATAGTCACCAGATGGCGTAGCTATACAAAGTTGTATAAACAAAATAAATGAGTAAACAGCCACCATTACTGTCATTTTAGACGGTGAGTAAATTAACAAAACATTCATAGCTGTAAGATGGTGCAGAAATTCTAAGTTTTGGTAACAAAATTAAAAAAAGATGGGACTTTTGTTGAGTGCAAAGAGAAGCAGAAGCCAGACGTATAATTCTATTGAATTAAACAAATTACGGAAAGATGTCTTTTGATAAAAAAAAAAAGAAGAAAGCTACTGAGAGATGATTTAGTATCCCCTCATTCTGCAATTGAACAAACTGAGTTTTGATAAATACCGATGCAATTATGGAGTTTATTTGTTTTTATTTAAAAAAAACATAAACAAATATGGGTCAAGCCTAAGTTAATTACAAAATAAAAGGCTGTAATATCCTTCTTTAATTTCATGATATCATTTTTGATTAAAAATAATATTTGATACGGTATTATTATAATAAATCATTTTAATCATATTTTAAAAAAAAATTATTTAGCATCTGCGAACAAAATATGAATGAATGTATAAATCGTGAGAAAGAAGTTGTGAGTCTACATTGTTGCTGACAAAAAATCATCCAATTGAGGTTTACTCTAGTTGAGAAACAATAAAATGACTTTCTTTCATATATTTCATATATTATATATATATATTATAATTTCGACTGTATTTTTTTTTTTTTTTTTTTTTGCATTACTAATTCAGATCTCTCTTTAAGATCAAATTGAATGCCTGCCTTGACGAGTCATACGCTTGATACAAAAGTCAAAACAACTTTGATCATTGAACTAAATGAATTAGTTCGTCCATATGACTTTTCTTTGGGAGATAAGATAAGTTTATTTATATGTATATAGCTAGAATTAGATTGAGATTCTTTATGTTCCATAAAAATGATGAAATCTAAAGTTTTCCAGTCATTTACAAATGTAATGAAATCTTAGAGAAATACGACTTTCCTAACTTATCCTCACCAATCCCCCAACTCAAGTCTCTTTTTATAAAACTTATTTGCTTAAGAATCAAACATATGGTTAGATACATAGATATGTTCATTCATCTATTTCAAAGTAGATTTGAATAATATCTTATATTCAAATTAAAATGATAATCATTTCTATCACTGGGATAGTTAAACTTTCAAATTTGGAAGAAAGGTCATTATGTGTGACCTTCTCCTTCTGCCTCCAAACTTGCAATAACCTTTAATATAACATAAATACTCAAAGGAAAAAAATAAAAATATTCTTGTTATGAGGTAGTAGCATTAACAAATATTAAAATACGTTTTGTCACACTTTTAGTCCAATAACTCAACAATTTGTAAGTTTGAGTACTTTTCACCAAAAATTTTACTCAAGTCAAATTTGTTCATAGCTAAAAAAAAACACTGAAATTTGATGTTATTGCCTTAAATTATAGCATTATGTGAAATCGTTCTAAAATAACTAGAAATATCCGCTATGTACTACGTCCATCATTCCTATGTCAACGAATCACTAAAGATTTTAAAAAGGGAACTCCTTTCTTTTAGAGGAGTTTAAAATGCTGCAATGAACTATTTGCGAGAGGCAAAGATACCCACATCATAAAATAAAATTATATGGGGCTTTTTTTGTTTAAATTTGTAGTGTATGGTTTTATTACATAAATGATTCATAAATTGATGTACTTTAAAAGTAAGTTAACTCTTTTAACACCTAAAAAGCCAATAAGAAAAAAACAGAAACAAAAAACAAAGGAGGGATAATTCGAATAACGTCATATTTCTTTATAGGCTCACTGCTTTTACTTTAGAATATTCAACCCTGGAAATATTTCTCCAATAATTCCAAATAGGGTGATAAATATGAATGAGAGTCGTCCTGTAATAAATTTATAGGCATTCCAGGTATTTATAGGTTCTTTCATTTACTTAATAGGAACGAACCCCGAATAAAAATAAGGATTATTTGAATGAATGATTTAAGAGATAATGACGTATATATAATAGATGTATAACTTAACCCTTCCTTTTACTGCCCCTTTAAAATAGCGGATATTTATTTGAAGATCCTCACCTCTGATTTCATTTATCATCAAAGTGTCGTCAAATAGAACATTAACTCCAACAGCTAAAGTTTCATTCTATGTGCGATAGGTTGCGTTGACTCTCTGTTTTCATGTCAAATAGTATAGAGCACTATGCAATAGTCTATGTCAATTTATACTCTTTGAGACTTTGTATATATATTTTTGTCATCTAACCTTGAAAGAAAAAAGTAGAATTAGGTAAGAAAAATAATAATTGAATAATCTAATGAATAAGGACTCAAAATTAAAAACTTTGTTTTTATGGACAGTAAGGTAATAATAATAATAATAATAATGAGGTAGAAACAAAAAAGTAATTAGAGGCTATGATATGATTTACTGAGTAAAATCGCTTACACTCTCATTCCGAAAAATTGACCTACTGGAGACTACAACAACAGAAAATTTCATTTTTTATGAGATTTCCTTAGAATTTAATTTGAAGTTTGTTCATTTTGTCTCCAACATATTGTTCCTTTTGCTTGGTTTACTAATCCATGTATGACGTCAGTGAAAACGTGCTACGTATATCAGAAAACAAAAACAAAAGAAACACCATGTAAAAAATTGAGATGAATAAAAAGTTAATTAAATGGATTTCTTTGTAAACAAATAAATAAATTTTCTTCACATCATTTTATATTGATTTTTGTATATGGGACAAATCACTAAATGTAATTAGCAAATATTGATTATATTTTCGTTGTGGATTTGGATATGATTGTAACCTTGATAGAAACAGTAAAACCCTCATTTTAACAACGCTGTTTCATAGCTCTAAATTAGGTTCATTAAATTTATAAAAAGTTGCTTCCATTAGGTTTAAAATTTTTTTATTGATCAATTATTTTATGTTTGACTCTGTACAATACAATATTAGCACACCCCTTTAATGAATATGCACATTTAAAACCTTTGTAAAAAAAAATATTAATTATTTTGTTTTTTAATAGAAAAAGGATATCAAAATATAATTTTTAATATGTATGAGAAGTACAAATTAGTTCGTTACGTTTTAGTAGTTTTATGCATGTGAATAATATCCACGGATTTCAATCGTACAAAAACGGATTGTTTCATAATTTCCAATGCTTTTACACACTCTTCTCGCCCTTGACTTGGATATTACTCGAGGTATGTCTTCAATTCTTTATCTTTGAATTTTTTTATCCTATCCAGAGCGAGGCTTGTCTTCAACGCTCAAACCGCCATTCTTGAAGCATCGAAACAACTACGTACAATATTTATCAGCAAAAACATTGTCACGTTAAACTTCTAGAAGCATTTGATGCAATTTGGCTCCACTTTTCTTCCAATTAAAGAAACATTAACATATAACCTCCTGCAAATGTTCCTTAATTATCACAAAATTTGACATATTCAAAGTATAAACAGGGCTTTTTGTTTGAATCTTAAAGCAATATCACCTGAATATGATTGACAAATATCTCTTAAGCCACCAAAAAACAGTTGTCACTATGAAGTTCTCATAATAATTAGAGCCATCTTTTGAAAACGAACCGAACTAATTTGTATTCCCTATACAAATCCACAAACTTTTCATACATCATGATAAAATCTATTAAAACAGGAAACAATAGGTTGAAAACCTATGGATGAATAGGTGTCAAATATAATGCTATGGTAGAGGGATTTCTCCCCCCCTCCCCTCTTTATTAAGGGAAAAGTTCTGGTACTAATTTGAGTAATAAGCAACAATTTGACTGAGGGATAAAATAAGCTTCATATAATTTGATTATGATACATATGGCAAGGTAGGTAGGAGATAATTAAGACGTAATATATGTATGTATGTATGGATATATACCACACATGTATATATATATATATATGTAATATGATAAGAGACTCATTAATGACTATATTCAACAATTTATACATACATAGATATATAATAGTACATACATTGGATTTATTTAGTAGTGCACTATTTAATCTAATTATATGCATATATGTTATGAACATAAAGGAAATGAACCTCAGTCCATCATCGTCATCATCATCATCACATCACCAACTAATTTGAGATGTACATACATTGTCGTACTAAGACCTCATGCGGGTCCACCTCCATGTTTTGGCTACTACTCCCTTTCCCTCTCTCACACACATAATTGTCAAGTCAACAAGAAACCAAGTTGCTCTGAAATATTTAAAAAATGAGTGTGAACTGCACTCATATTCTTGAAGACATTCTCTTTTGTTTGTATTAATAGTATGTTTCGATTAATTAAATAATGACTCCAATAATTGCAACTCTACCATAGGAAAAACCAAACGCAACTAAATAAAACTTGTAAAATAAGACTTCAATTTTTGATTATTATTAAGAAATTATGCAAAAAAAGTATCCTTTTCCCTGGATGTCTGACAATTCAAATTCTCCCCTTCATTACGTTTAGTTTCTATCAGTTATTGAGCATTATTGAATCTTGTAAAATAACAATTAGCCGATGAAACAGATGTATAAATATTGGGAACACACTCACTTTCCTCAATAAAATGTCCATCACTACTTAATGTTACAGATATGAAATGTTTTGAGCTCAATTATAAGGTGTCAACAGATATTCTTCTCTTAATTAAACTCCACACTCTCTCTCTCTACAAATGTATGTATCATCTCTAGTTATTGCCAAAAGTATCTAAAAGTAATACCTTGGCTACACCGAACAACTTTTAAATAGTTTTGCTGGAGTGGATTTTGAGACTCTCTGGTATTCATTATGTAGAAAAAAATATATATAAATATCAAAGAGGCCAAAATTTGTTTTTAAGCCACGCTCTTCACTCAAATCATGTATGAATTTTGAGGGGTACATAATATTTCAATTAACTTTTTTAACTATAAAATAATATCAGAGTATTAGGTCATTCATTCATTCTACCTATTTTGTTTTGTTTATTTGCTATTAAAACCGTTCTTTAGATATGTGTTTGACTTTAAACTTTTCAATATTTTCAATTTATATAAGTAGATAGGTAACATTGTGCTCCGTGTGAATGAGAGGTTGCGTATCCCTTTATCAAACCATGGGAGATCACCTCCAAAATTTCTACCTACCTATATAAATAAATTAAATAATAATTGTTAATCAGTTCAGCTTTGATGTAAAATAGTAAGGTGTCAAGTCTATTGAGTCCAAAGGGGTGATAAAACTGTTGTTGCTGAGTTGTTGTTAATTTTTTTTCAAATTAGTTAGTCTGGACGTAGCATTTTTGAATCTGCACAATACTATATTATGGAAATGGGTTCAAAGTACTCCTTGATAAGTTAATTTACCACATGAGCAATAAAATGCTTTCAAAATGCATTCCAGAGAATCATCAATTCTGCAAGTCAGTTTCACTTCTATAACATTTTTTCCATTATTTATGTGGTAGAAAAATTGGGGCAAAGTTTTCCTTTATTTAGTGTCTGGATTTGCTTCTTAATAACAAATAGTTATTTTCTTTGCAACGTATTCATTCTTTCATTTTGCAAAAATTAATTAACAATATAAAAATACCATTGAGTAAAGGGGGGAAAAAAAGACATAAAAATTAATTCCTACACATATAAAAAGAACAGAAATAATTTTTTTTTTCTTTTTAAGGAAAATATATTTATATATGTACATATGTATATAAAATTGAATTCAAACTAATTTGCAATTTCCCTCCCTCCCCCCCCCCCCCTTCCTGTGTTTTCCTTTCTATCTCTTTGTTATTATTATTTTATTATTTTCTCATGGGAAACATAGAAATATATAGAGGAGATATATTTAGATATATTTTGCATGCATGGAATTTGCAAATTATTGAACTATTTTAATTGAGGCATGCACAATATATATGTAATATAGCAGTATTTTTCCTTTTCTTTGTTAGATTTCCTCCTATTTAAATCAAATGTGACTCAACAAATGATTTTTTTCCAATCTTCAAAGAATAAATTATACAAAACAGAGAGCATTGTGTAATTTGAAAAAAAAAAAGATTTCTTTTTTCTAAATTGAGGTCGAATCCACATGCAATATTGTATTAGGTCTATACCTATGAAATAATACTTTCAGCTATTAGGCAACAAATGTCGCTAGGAGTATTTTTAAACCAACTCAAGTGTCTTATTTTTTTTTTTTTGTTTGTCATCTAGCAACAATATACCGTTCATTGTTTTTGAAGTTTCATTCAACAACTCATTTTTGTTCGTTTTTAAAAATGTGGAACTTTGTGCCTTCAAAATACGATTTGCAGACTTTTTTGATTTTCTATTGTCATTTGAAGAAAAACACTTCTGAAGCACGTTAAATGCTTGTAGAAACTTGCAATGGACATGCTCTTAGCAGAGCACACATTGCTTTGGCCGCAAGGCAATCCTGTCAATTTTCTGGGGTAAGCGTGGACTGATTTGTTACGATTTAATAAAACCGGGTGAAACAGTTGACAGTGCACGTTATCAACGAAGTGTCACCAAGTAATTTTTCTTGATGACAATGCACTGCCACATCGAACAAGATCGACCTCGGAATTGGTGGAAACGTACGATTGAGAACTGTTGGTACATACGGCTTACTCACCAGATTTGGTGCCATCAGATTGTCACTTGTTAGCATTGATGGGCCACGCATTAAAAGAACAGTGCTTCAATTACGACGCAGAAGCCAAAAAATGGCTCGATAATTTGTTTGTGGCCAAAGAGGGCCAATTTTTTTGGTGCGGCATCCACAAATTGTTTGAGAGATGGGAAAAATATGTCACTAGCTATGACTATTATTTTAAAGATTAAATTTGTGTCCAATTTTTTCACAATAAACGTTAGAAATTGAAAAATAAAGTTTCATTTCATAGATATAGACTTTGTACTTGAAAAACCTTGAAATTGAAGTTTATTTTTAGATAAGTGAATACAAAGCAATACATGGTTTAAAAGATAATTATATGTACTGGGTCAAAGTTGATATATTGACATCAAAGGGATGGTTATGTAGCATGTTAATGGATTGGGAGACGAGAAAAGGTTGCAACAGTTTGATTTAAATCGATTACACCATACCTATGTCTGTTTGTTCTTAGTTGAACTTGTTTGTGGGTTATATCATTCAGTAGTTTTTTTTTGTCCACATGGTATTTAAATGCAATCCGTCAAATGATGCAATCATTTGATGGTTACCATGGTTCCAAGTAAGAAATTAAGAAAATTAGACTATAAAATATTTTTGGAGTTATAAAAAGCTAAGCTTTTCATTGTGTTAAATTAATTATTATATATTTCAATTTAATATAGCTATTAATATTTTTATTATAGATACCTGATCAATATTTGGGCACGGAGAAATTCAATCCACTTGAATCAGTATCTCACATTGAACCCTTTATATAGTTACAAAATAGTTCAAAAGAATTAAAAATACAAATACTTAGCATTAAATACAATATTGGCATTTTGTTTAGGTAAGTGACCGTGTCCCCATTATCTATTCGGTGCCTTTGTTTCTTTTATCGACTGATTCTTATTTGACGATATTAAATAATACTCAATAGTTGGAAGAAAAAAAGCTTAGAGGACGAAAGTAAGTTTGAACTGTAAGAAATCAATTTTTTTTTCAACTTAATTTCTTAATTACACTGGTCAACAGTCAAAAATCCTAAGCGGTATGTGCATAATAAAAGTTATTCAGTTTTGCACGCAAATTTCAAATCTGTAATTTTTTTTTTCGACAGTCCTAAAGTTTTCGAGAAGTTGAACCCTACTTTTTGAGCTTATTTGACTCATTTTCCAACTTCAATTTCAATTTAGGCCTAAAAGGATACTCCTTTTGTGAATTAAAAAATGTTGATTCGCTAGTGTATTTAATGCAAATTCTACTTCTAGTCTTTGTTTTGACTTAAAGGGACTCCTGGGGGCATATGCATCAGGAATCGATCTAAAAGTCGGCTTGAATATTACATGAAATGAATTGATAAGAAATACATGAAAGAGTTGAGACTCGCAGCTTTCAAATTAGATGTCAAGCGCCCGTTAAGAATTCTCTAACTAAGAACAAGTCGTCCATTTATATATGTAAATTTGCATCCAATTTTGAGCAAAAATTAGCTAGAAATTGAAGACTCACCGTAGAGCTACTTAAAAATAAGTGTAATAGACTGAAGTAGTAGCGTGCAGAAGTAATTCAGCTGATTTCTCAATCCTTCTTCTCGCTACTACTTAAGTAGCTCTAGCGTGAGTCTTTGATTTCTAATGAATTTTTGCTAAAAATTGAATGAAAATTTACACATTTAGATAGATGTTATGTAATCCTCTTTAGTTAAGGATTTTTATCGTGCGCTTGACATCATAAATTAAACTCAAGTTTTTCTTTCAACAATCCAGAGAAATTCTTCTTTCCTTAGACTCAAAACTATCTCAACATTCTACCCATGTCTAATTAAAGAGCAATTGTAGTGTACATTTTGTGACCACATCTTTTTGAATGCTCAAGAAAAAAAAAACGGTCATCGTTTGAACAACACTCCGTTCCTCGCCTGAACATTCCTTAAATATTAAAATGATTTTTGCTGAATCATGAGCACTTCATAAATACATAAATACAACTTGATTTATGTATGTATACTGATATCATTTAGTAAGAGCAGACAATCTGTTCCCGATAAATTACACACATACTGTATGTACTTTTTAAAAAAATCAAGTAAATTGAATTTTACTTTCATACAGAAGCTCTTTAGATGCTTTCACTTCTCTCTCTCTCTCCCAATATCATGATTAAATACCCCCTATAGTATATATATCTAACAAATAAGTGCTCTATAGTTATATTATATTATTACTTTATTTCATAAGTATAAGGAATTTTTTTTACAAAAAATATATTTAAAATGTGATATCATCTCTTCTGTTTCTTATTATTGTTATTATCTATATTTTCCCTATATATATATATAGGTCTTTTACCTTGCAACAAGTTCCCCCCCCCCCTCCTCGTTACTTTTGATTCCATCTTCTATTACTTATTATCATTCCATTTCTTACTTTGTATTTACTCCTAATTACCTACAATTTTGTATATTCATACATTGTAAAGGAAAAATGAAATCTTAAGGAGAAATGTAATTAAGAATCCATTTAGCTAAACATAATGATAGTATAAACCCATTATTATGTGTGAAACGTATAATTCATTATAAAAATGACTATTTCCCCTGATTGAGCATTCATGCAAAATCCACCACTCTTGAAATGGTTGTATATATGTTTGTAGAAAAACATATGGCCGGATACTTATTCATTTTGTGCCATTTTCTCTAGTAGTACTACATATGTAGGTAGTACTAATATCAGAAGAGATTCCATTATGCCTTGATACTATTAATGTATTAAGAAAGCTCTACTTTGACTCAAAATCCCTTCTTTTTTTTCCTTTTTTTTTTTTAATTACAACCCTACATATGTTCCTTCACTGTGTATGTACATACTATAATATATAAAGAAAGAAAGAAAGAAAGTTTATCATAATTTAAGAGATACATATTTTTATAAAGAGGAAGAGGGAAAGGAAGAAAGAAAGAAAGAATTCTCGTGACTTATGTATGTTTGCGTCTGCTTCAAGCATGTTGAGAAATAATAATAATAATAATAATAATAGTAATAACTTATTCCAACCCTTATTTCTTCTTCTTCTTCTTCATATGTATGAACAATTTAAAGATCTAATTGTGTTAAAGAGTATTATAACTTTTGCTCTTTTTGTAATAATATTAATATTAATTTTGTTTGTTTGAGCAATATGTCGTATGTTTTATACATTTATATTTGTAATTAAATGGACTATCTACATACGTTAATATATAGGGAGATAGGGAAAGCAAGGAAATTATTACTATCCCTTCATCCAATGAGCAAGGTATGTTTATATACATATATGCACATATATGAAATATATCCGATTTGACTACTCGATGATGAATCCATACCAAGTGCAAAGGAGACAGTGCTGTACTATGCTCTCTATGATTAGGGATGTGCATGATTTTGTTGAGGTGAGAGTGCGTGTTCGTAATTATGTGCCGTTGGTGCTTTTGTATTTATCTTCTGACAAAATATTTTGATAATCTTAAATAGCTACTTATATTTATTGGAAGCTCTACTAAACTCAATGAGAAAAAAGAAAAAACTGAATTTCAATTATAATTATTAACTGTGTAACCAATGGGACAAGGCTGGTGATATGTAAACAATGGGTTGTGCTATAATTGGGGGGACCTCTGAACTACACTCATACTTGGCCTCAAGCACTTGTGACGAGTGACACATGAACAGCTAGGACCCCTGCTATGTACTTGTTATGTGTTGAATGTTGGGTACTCAACTTCAAAGAAGTAATAAATTACTTATTACTTTGGTAGCAAAAAAAAAAAGAAAAGTAATGTCGTTAATAAGAGAAAAACAAAGCAACAAATAATGAGTTACTTGGAAAAGTAATAGATCTGTTACTCAAATAAATGTTATTTCACTTGTTACTCAATAAATAAAAAAAAATTAAAAGTGAAGAAAAATTTAAATATTTTTAGATAAACATTTAGAATTAATTAAAAGTTACATATGTCATTCAAAGAGCAGGAAAGGAATAAAAGTTGATGTTATACACAAAATAATAGTGAATTACACTAATTGCTAAATCCTTTTTTTTTTTTTTTTTTTAAAAAAAAGTAACGTTGTCACTAATTCTCTTCTGAAGAAAAAAAAAATATTTTAAAAATACATATAAATATGAGTCTTTTATAATAATCTTTTCACTCACATAAAAACATTCTGATATTGGAGTAACTGATTTTTCGAGGGGAAAAATTCAATTTTAAAAGTCTTGAATGTACTTATGTATATATGAAAAAAGTTTAATCCGAGGGGAGCTTCGGTCACTTCTAGACTATAATCAGTAAATATCTATAAAATAGATCCAGCGCTACAAGGTATTTACCTTGTTGTTTTGAGATTAGAAAACATAAAGATATGATCAGAGTGACCACAGTGATTTTATATTTACATATAATATAAAGTTAGAAATTATTTTTTTATTCACCTACATATTGAGTAAGAAAGATTCACCAATGGCCTGATGATGCATTTTTATAATAAATATTTAAGTCCCCATTATGTTTCGGATATAACATTTTACATTGAGCTGAGAAACTTTTTTTTTTTTCTTTCTTTTTTTTTTTGATATTGAACCCTTTCAATGTTAACATCAACGCATTTTAAAAAATAAAGCAACTTTGCAATTGTTAAAGGATAATTGATTGTGTATAATTGATAAAACCATCTGGTGAAGAGTAAATTCCAGATGGTAGCAACAAATTCCATGGTTTTTTGTTTTTTTTTCTTACTCCATCGACCTTCTCAGTCGATGGCACATTTATATAAAATATCTAAATAAGACAGACTTTTATTAGCAATTTTCAAATATACATACATACCAAAAATCCATTAAATTCACAAATATATATTTAAAATATTATTTGAAACTTATTCTTGTCATGAATGTGTTTATTGTACTGCCCATAGTTACCATGAATATGGATGACTTCTTAGATTAGATACAAGTTTCAGATAAGTATGATAGTTTTGGTGAAAATCTGAGGGATTGTTCTTATGCGGGATTCAACGACTGTATATTGTAGATTATATGACCTGTTAACACAAAAACAAACAGGCTAATATGTGTATCTTCCATTCCTATTGCTCAATTATTCTGATTAATCTACAAAATGTCTCTACAAATATGACTTATAAGTCATATTTGTAATTATCGACCAGTATTATAGAGTATTTTAAAAGGCCATAAAGGAGGCAGGCAAATAAAGCTTCATACATCAAATGAACTCTCATCACACTAGTTAAAAACCCATCCCATTCTTTTGAATATAAGATCTATAATTGACTCTAGTAGGTCGCTGTTATTGTTCAAGATTGGTTTGGTGTTTGTGCAATATATGGTTCATATATGGTAAATATTTATTTTAATGATGCATGAAATATCTAAAAAAATAAATAAATGCAGTTATGTGAATTGTACAAGTTTGTAAATGTAAATATTTATAAATATTCGGATATTCTTTAGATACAAATCCAAGGTTTGTATACATCACTATATATATATATTACACCATTAGTGGGAAAACCATTAATAAATAATACAGCAAAAATACTTTAGAAACTGCCCTAATTGATAAACTTACTCAAATCAGTTACATAGAAAGAAGCATAGGTACTTCTCTCTCTCTCTCTCTCTCTCCCCCTCTATATAGATATATATATATGTAATATATGTGTGTGTAAAGAAAATCCATTCATTTTTCATGATATCTTTGTTCGTAATGAAATGGTTATTTGCTCAATTAGTTAATGTAAAACTTGGCAAAAGACATTATTATACACAATGAATGTATAAAAGGGTTGTCTTGATTTATAACCAATAACTAATGGATTTAAAAGTCTTTTTATTTATTTTTTTGGCCTCAATGCTATGAGTATAATTTTAAATTATTGTTATTTTTCTATTCAATGACTTGCAATTTGTTGCTCTTTTTTTCTTTTCTTTTTTTGCATGCTCTAAAGACATTTTATATTTTAGTTTTTTACATATGTATATATTTTATGGTTTGACTGGTTAGAGCTGCTGGAAATTTGAGACTTAATATGTACACATTCACTCAAAACTTTTATTTATTTTCCATTGACCCAGAATGATTCTGCATTAATTCTCTTCTCTTACCTACCTCCATTTGAAAAAAATGGTGGGTAGACGTAGAGAAGTGAGATCATCAAGTTAAATAAAGTACAACTAAAAACAAAATGAAATAATTCGTGAACCTTTGTTTTAGGTCTCAAAATCTCAGTTCTAAACTTGATATTAAGTACATATGTAGATCATCATTTCTCAGTCTGTGCTTCTAACACTTTAGGTTTTAAGACTTTTTGCATCTGTACAGAATTGTTGATGAGGAAGTGAGATGAAGAGAAAATGATTGATGTTTTGTATTTGTTTTTGATTTTTTGGGCGAAAAGAAATTTGTTAATCTATTTGTTTTGATCTTGGTGAGGGGTTGAGACAAAGAACAAGGCTTTCAAAAGGGGATTTTGAGACCAAGATGAATCTCAAAAGAACCACATCACATCCTCTGCAATTACTCTTCTCTTTCAACTTGTCTAATAATATATTTGTAGATAATCTTTTCACGCACTCTCCTAAAGTACTCCTTTTATGGGGCACAATCCAAAGTTAAAAAGTCTGGGTCTAACTGATAATAATTCAAACTTAGTTCATACAATATTTCCTTTCAAAAAAAATAGAAGCAATTTGATAAGGGGAAAATGTATTAATTTGTTAATAGAAAAAGATTGATTATATAAGGGTAGGCATATGCTTTAGGATACTTAAACTAAAGGTCAATATTTCTTATGTTTAAATTTACGAGCTTCTATAAATGCACTTGCATCGGAGTGGTCAATTAATTTTTGCTTTGTTTTGTTCGAAAGTTATTTTCTAACGTAAACAACAATGCTGCAATATGAAAAAAAAAAAAAAATGTGAGGCCTTTATTAGGCTTTGGAAGCAGAGAGTGAGTGAGAGGGGTAACACCCTTTCGTGCACCTTCAAAAGGTACAAAATATTACAAGGTTCTAAATACATATTCTTTTTAGTGAGGCTAAAACCAAGAACAGGGTTGAAGTATGACAAGCAATCGAGAAATGACTCGTAGCAAGCATGAAGTGCAGCAGCTTCTGGACTTATTTAAAACTATGCACAACCATCAAAATGATCGGATATTCTCTAAACAATTCAATGATGTTCTTATAGCAAAAAAAAAGTATGTGCTTAAGAAGCAGTAGCGGCCTTAACCATGGTCTGACGTCTTGTGACAAGAAAACCACTCTGACCTTCATCCCAGAGGGCATCAAGCTATATTTGACCATAAACAAGAAGAACAAGTGCTATTTGGGATCAACTTTAACTCCCTTAAGGGCTCATATTGCTTTCAAAAGAACAAGGCACTCTCCCATATCAGCAATTTAACACAAATTTAGTGCAAAAGTAACTTTTCTGCCTTTTGGCTCAATGACATTTGGCTCCAGATCTCAATGTTATGGACTTTGCAATATAGTATATTCTAGAGAAAAGGGATGAGCAAAAACGTCAATAGCCTCAAGCAAGCTCTTGAGGCTGCGTGGGCCAACCAAAAAGCCAAAAAGTGGTTGACTAAGATAATCAAGGCCAGAGGTGGTCATTGCAAATAAAATGCTACATGTAATCTAATTTGGGGTCCCTCGATCACTTTTTACTTAATTACATTTTTTGTGAAATCAGAGGCAGTACGGTTATTAATGATAGAAAGTGCCCTCTACTACTTTTTTAATTACTTAATTATGGAAACACGTCCTCCAATTACTAAAATGTTATTCCTTCAACATTCACCTATTACTCTCGCACAATCTTTATTTATTTATTGTTTTTAAAGGAAGGATTTTATTGAATCAAAAACAGAGAGCTCTTTAAGCTCCTGGAACCGTTTCAAAAACGCTTCAAATGCCAGAAATGAGTTCTAAAATAATTGTACATATTTATAGCTTATCTTGTCTATTAAAAACATTTCCCCAATTAGATATGTACATAGAAAATAACTCATCAATACCTCAATCCTTCTAAGATCAACATAATATTTCTTCCTTAAAGGTATGTACATACAGAAGTATAAAAGTGAAAATAGTGTTAAGTATGTGTGTAATTTTTTTTTTTTTTTCATATCCTTTTACACATTTTAGAACAATGAGTTATGTTATTTTAAAAAAAAAAAAAAAAAAAAAAAAACGAGAGAAAATCTTACAAAACATGGAGTAATACTTTTTTTCTTTCTTTTAGGGGGGAGAGGAGAGGAAGAAATCGAATATTATGATACACATAACTCCTTCAAAAATAAAAACCTTGAATTTCTCACTTGAATCAACCTTTCACATTCAATCTTTTATTATTTATTTGTTGTTATAATAAATGTTTTGGAAAATCTTTTTGGCTCAAAATAGAGTCACTACTAAATAAAGAAGGGAGGAAGTTGAGAATGATTTATTATTGTGTTTTATTTATTTATTTATTTATTCTGGGGTTGCAAAACAAAGATTTCTACAATCATGGGTATAAGGAAATATGTATACATACATATATACTTGTACTTAGAAATGAAACACAAGAGATTTCATCAAAAGAATGTAGAACATTGTTAAAAGTATGTATTTCTGCAGTTTTTACAAGGACAAATAAAAAAATACACTCCATCAAAATCTGGAGCAGTGTTGTAAATTTTTTTTTTTGCTTGAAATTGACTAGATCAGGCTTGTCCAAGATAACGGGAATTTTGAAATGCTATAATTTGATTGATCCTTCGGTGTATAAAAGACTCACATTCATCGTCAGATCGTCAGGGATTTAAATGAAGATGTTGTCTATTGGATTTCATTAGAGGGAAATAGACCTTTCCTTGATTTAAGGAAAGGATTTGATGCTGGAGTTTTGATTATTTATCCTAAGAAAATATTATTATCTTTTACTTACCAATCGAAATTGCTAAATTTGCCACCAAGGATAAAGGTGGTGATAGTAGCTTACACGAAAAGGTTCTTAACCTTGTTGGAGATGTTGAAACCCCACATGTTCATCGAACCCTTCGTAGTTGGAAAAATAAAATGTGCTTGGCCAAGCAGAGTGTGACGTCACAAATCATACAAGTGGGGCGAACCGAATCCAAGTTAAGAACCATTGTCTTTTACTTATAAAACTAAAATGATAATAAAAGTGCTATAAATGACAATGTGTATTTGTAGATTGAAACTTCGCCATAAATGTATCTTTATATGGACTAAACACCTAGGATTGCCCCAATTTCTCTTGCCACTCCTTGTATATTTAATACCCAATATAGCTGTATTAGTTATTACCTGACAACTTAATTAATTTCTTATGAGAATCATCTTCAATCATCTATTAGTAGAGTAAATACTTTATTTTCATTGATATCTAATCCAGACCTTTGTTTAAAATCCTTGTAGAAAAATAAACTAGACTCAATACTCTTGATGAGTAAAGGCCACATTTTTGTTTGGTTTGTCAATTAAACAAAAAAGAAAGCCAGTCGAGAAAAGGGTAATGCATTTAGGTCAAAGTTCTTACGACTCAAAAGTTAAAATCTGAAGATTTTAATTTAAGGGAATAACGTAGGAGCGATAATTTTGTCTTTACCTACAAGATATGCTCCATTATTATTGACGTTAGATACATGTTTAGTTTGAGGACAATTGTTCGGAGATATAAACACTTTTTGGAGAAAAGTCCAGTCTTAATTTTAAAAGTTATATATATATGCTAGTATCGTTTTTTGTCTTAGTTTCTATTTCATTATGTTTATTAATTTGAGTTAAGTCTTGTCAAGGATGTCTCAACACAAGGTAAAATGTTTTGTATATGTTTTTAAAACGAAATTCCTTCTAACAGTATTTTATATATAGATTTATTATGCTCTAAATTTTTGTAAAAAAAACAAAACAATCTCATATATGTATTGTTCAAAGGTCGCAGAAAGAGTATACATATAATGAAAATCCCATACATATGTACATAGAAGTAAAAGAATAAATAGAAAAACAAAAGACTCCTGACCTTATTTTGAAGATATGGTTTGACAATTTATATATATATATATATATATTACTTTATTTGTAGTTTTCTTCTCATCATCCATCAAGATGTATGTGGGACAGGGTAGGGCAGGGGCAGTAGTATTACTACTTACCCAATAAGTAGCATATATTTGAAGAGTGTATTTCACTCATATTTAACATACATATATAGGGTCATAAAAGTGGTTTGACAATAGAAGATGAAAAAGGTTCAAAAGATATTATTGTCAAATCGTCTTGGTAGAGACTATTGACTAACAAATAATAATGATAATAATAATTGAAAAGACATGTTTTCTTTTCTCACTCTTCTTTCCTTCCTTGTGAGTCAGTTCCTTTCTTCTCCTTCCTTGATTGATGGTTTCAAGTTTCTTCTCTGTGTTGCTTGTTTATGAGTTACTATTTATCAACTTGTTAGGTCTTTTCCATTATAACTCCACGTATGTATGTGTGTAAACACACTTGTTACTTTTATTTACACACACAACAAGAAAAGTCATTGTTTTCAATCCCTTACGATGGTATAAGTACCTGCATATATTGGCAAGGGGCTCTCATGTTTCCCATACAATTACGCTCCTTAAATTCAGAGTCATCATAGGGCTCAATCGTCTTGAAATACTGACAAGGATACGCTTTCAGTACTAAATAATCTGTGGCTCAGTAGTTGAAAAATACAACAATACAATTTGAAAGGCTCGTACTTTTTAGATTTAAATGACATCTCTAATCATTTTTTGAAATGTTGTAAAGTCTTAATATATAGTATGGCATATATATATATTGGTGCTAGAATCCAGCTCTGCAACGGAGAAAAGAAAGTGGTATGATATTAAGATCATATGTACAATCAAACAGTGCAGCATAAACCGTCAAGACTACAATTAATAAAAAGAGAAAGTCTTCAAAACTGTTGACTAATGAAGGGATATCTCCACCGAGGTACTGAGTAGGTAGCTATCTAATAGGAATAGGATCTATTATCCTAAACCCTGACAGCAAAAAAGAACTAACCTTTTTTATATAATATATCAAATCAGTACCCTTTGGATTTAGTGTGGGAGAAGAATAACGTTTTTTTTTTGTTTTTTTTTTTGGCTAAACAAAGATTATAGGAGTATTTTTTTTTTTACATTAGTCAATATTATTTAGCAACATGATTGAGTACTTTGTATTTTGTCTTTATACTGATTTAAGCAGCTTTCTATAGAACTTTGCCCAGTACATATTTATGATATAATCTGCAACTTGTCTGAACTGGGTATTGAGACACCAGAAAGAACTATCTCCTCTCTTAGTTTAATATCTTGAGTTACTATGTATTCTTTCGTCAGTTACTGAAGAAGCTCATGACTTAAGCTTTATTAGAACTGTCTTTTTCATCATGATTTCTTACCCCCTAAAATGCCTGGAAAATCGACAAATTCCAATATCTGAGATATTTTTATTAAAAAAACTCAAGAAAATACTTTGATTTGGATAAAGAAAACATATTTTGGAGTCAGGGAACAAAAAAAATATAAAATAAAAAACTCAAGGTGTGTGATTTTTTATATTGTCTTTTATTAGATACAATCTGCGAATCTATGCTTTATCTATGTGGAAATCATCAATTCATTGATGGATGGATTGAGTAAAAGTATGGTTATTCATCATTTAGTAACTCGGTGAGGATATTTGAATATATAGATCAAGTCGAACAAAGAACTTGTGAAAGCAGATAAATTTTCTTGAAATTATATTTCCCTCATCCATTACGTGGAATGTAACATTTTACGTATTCCAATGTATTTTGTAGTTTTTATCCCATTAGCAAACCCAGCAACACTCAATAAAAGAAATAGATAAAGGAATATAAAATTGCATACTCTTGGTCCTCATATATGTATACATAAATATGAGCTTAAAAGGACAAATGACCCTGAACAAAAAATACCGGGAAATATGAATTTAATTTTTTTGGGGGATTTCGATAGGGATGAATGGTTATGTTTTATAGTTGAAACTACTGTCATTGATATTTGTACCAAATTACATTAGTCAAAATATTCTTGAAACTCTGGGATACACGTTCTTTTGTGAACAGCTAAAATGGAGTTGTTTTTTTTTTTTAAATGTCTGAAAGATGATGACTAAAATGTAATTTAGAAAAATGTTGAGTAAACTAAAGATGTTTAAATGAATATTTTTTAGACTGTATTCTTTTTTAATTTTGAGAATTTGCTGTTTGTTTCTCGAGATACATAATCTATTTCTCAAGGTTTTAATTTTGATAGCATATCTAAACTCTAGTTCTGTAATTATTGAATTGATAAAAAATTTTCTAATTGTTTTTAAAATTGGAAAAAAGACATGGGCACACGTGCATTGCATTCGGGAACTACTTTTAAGGGAGGAATAAATGAAATTTGATGAAGAAATAAATATTTTTCGATTACTTATAGTCGCTGAACACCTTCAAAGTACAGAAAATTCAGAATTCTTTAAAAAAAATTTTGTTCTCTTCTTTCTTATAATTTTTTTTAGTAGATCAAAGAATCTTTAAAATGTATTTACTACTCAATTTCTCTAAAATGTAACTTGATCAACATACAGAACGAATAGCCCAAGAAGAAAAAATAAATGTACCGCACATACTGCGCATTCCTTTTATTTGATATAATAAATAATTCAGCATTAATTGAAACTGAATATATGCTATACAACATTTTTATATACATAGTGTTCCAATAAGATTACTCCAAAAAAAATAAAAAATATGAAGGCTTCATATTTTGTTTTCCTTCCTTCTTCTTTCTTCAGAGCTCTCTATTCATTTATTCAAATTAACAACATTTCTATTTATGAACGTACAAACTTCCAAAGTGAAGCATATCTTAAATTTACACAACATACATATGTGTATACTATACATATTCCTTCAAAAGAAGCAGTCTCAAAAGGTTTGAGTCTCAGAAGACAATTATAAATAGTAGAAATAAACTTCCTCACCATGTAATTTCTTCCTTTTTCTTTTCCTTTTCTTCTTCTGAGTTTTGTTTTTTCTATTTCTTATTTTTTTCTTCTTTTCTTTGAACGAAACAAAACAAAGCAAAATAAATAAATAAAAAAATAACACAAACAGAAATATGAACAAGGAAAGAAAAAAAGTGTGTTTGTAGAGGGTATTTGTAGTTATTCTTTTAAAAGTAGGGTTGAAATGAGAGAAAAAAAGTGTGTTTGTAGAGGGTATTTGTAGTTATTCTTTTAAAAGTAGGGTTGAAATGAGAGAAAAAAAGAGAGAGAGAGAGCGAGAAAGTTTTAATTAATGTTTTAAATAATATGCCAGATTTAAAGACACTTCAAACCCATTTCTCAATAGGTTAATTAATTTGTATGTTGACTCTCTTATTACTTGATGTACGGTACGTAGCGAAGCAACTCCTTAATTGAGGGTAATTTTGTGATGATGGGTGTCGATAGTAATTACTATTTAATATATGTAAACATTGAGAGAAAGAAACTGATTACATCAACATTACATTTGATATATACTCCATAATTAGCATATATTATTCATCGGTATAAAAGCAATTTTGAAAAAATGAAAAGAAAAATGTAAAAACTCCAGTTCATTTTTTGATAATACCACACTTTTATGTGCATAAAAAGCAACTCTGGGCTTGATAATCAAAAACCTGAGATAATTTGAGTATAAAAAAGTACTTATTTTTCTGTACATAGCGAATAGTAGTGTTTTGGCTTGAGACTACATCACTCAAGAGTAAGTCAAGGCCAAGACTTTAATAGATAAAAAATGTTTATTTTTTTTATTTTTTTTTATAAGTAGAAATTTTAAAACCATATTATGTCTTTAATCTTGATTTTAACTGCAGAATCAATACTTTGGAAGGGTCAAGGCCAACACATCAGCCAAGAGCAAGCCAAAGCCAAGACTTTAAGAAATAAAAAATGTCTAGTTTTTTTGGGTTTTTTTTTAAATATAAATTTTAAAACCATGTTGTTCCTTTAATCATGGTTTTGACAGCAGGATCAATACATGCTCACCCATGCCAAGTATGCCAAGGCCAAATTTTGATTTAAAAAGAATAATATTTTTATCAGTAGAAATTTTAAAACCATGTTGTGTCTTTAATCTTGGTTTTAACTGCGGAATCAATACTTTGGAAGGGTTAACATCAATACTCTAAGGAGTCAAGACAAATAAGACACACACACAGTCCTCGAAAAGGGATCCCAAGATCGATGTTCAGAGGCATCTCCCTGGTTTAAAGCCTTGGTTGGATGATAAGAATGAGACTTAATTTGATTCCTACCTTGATTTCCAAATGTATGTATATGTATATTCCTTTATTGAGACGTCACGTCGACCTTTAAATATATATATTTTGTGGCACCCCTCATGGGTGATTCGGAATAATGCCTTGTCACCTAGAAGAATTGGTATGTCATTTGACTAAATCATTCTTGCTTGCTTTTTTATTGACTTGTATGTATATATTTATATAAAGGGATTTCCTTTATATATATTGATGTAAGTCAATAAAAAGGGTCAAAATCTACCTTTTGTTTGGGTGAGGGGAAACAAGAAATATTGAGATAAATAGAGAGAAAGAGAGAATTTGACATTTTATATGAACTCTAAACATATTATTATGGACTCATAAAGATGAAAAAGCACAAAAAAAAAAAAAAGTAGAAGAAAAGAACGAAATATAGAAGGAAAAAAAAAAAACCTTTCCATATGATTGACCATTTAATCGGTCGTAAAAATGTTAAGAGGTTCTTAAGAAAAGGAAGGACATAGTGAGTAAAAAGAATATGTATTATGTATGTATGACCATATGAGTATCTAACGTAGAGATATGAACACCTAACTTATGTACATGTATGTTACAATATACATACATGTATGCATAAATTTTGGTCTCTAATATATATATATATATATTTAAATAGCTATGTAAATATTTACGTGTACACACTGTTATCTGTTAAATAAAACAAACCCTGTGAATAAAAGTTTTTCCTCAATAATAATTATTAGTAGTAGTAGTATTCTACCCTTTTTCTAGCAATCTACCTAGGTATGTATATCTCAAAATACATACATACATTCATAGATATACTTTTTTTAGGCCGTAGTCACATCCCTTCTAAGATAATCTTGCCAAAGTTTTTTTTATTTTTTATTTTATTCATTGTTACTTTCCTGCATACAGAGGATTGGAGTATGCATAATTTGCAATTTAATCATAAGAGACTACGTGCATAAAATATTTTTGTACTTATTATGATCGGATCTACATACATACATGGGTCCTCGTGAGTCACGTAGGCCCTTTTGTTTTCCTTCTCTCTCTCTCTCTCTCTGTGAGTGTGTGCCTTTAAGTTGGGAATTACGAAGCCTTTTAGTGAGAGTTGATTCTACATATGTATATACATGTAGAAAAAATCAGGTGTGCCATGGAAATACCTAACTATATAACGAGAAAAGAAGCCAAATCAAGTACAAGGGGATACCCCTCAAGTCCCTCAATTATGCTCCTTGAATATGTATGATGTAGTATCAGTCGTTCTTTCAGATTCTCTGAGTTAAAGAAAAAATATATTTTGTGATAGTACATTTTGTAGTCAATAGTAGACATTGTAGTTACTTTGAGCGCGGTGGTAGTGAATGATTAAACATGACTAAATATTTCGAATTAGATTGGAAGCGGCCCGTTCCACAGGAGCTACTGGATGGCCTTAAAGCGGATCGATGGACAGAGGTACCCACTAGAAAATATATATTCAAACTCTCAGAACATTCTTCTTCTTCACACACACACACACAGAGAAGCTTAATATTAATACTTATTTAATTCTTTCCTGATTTTGGATCGAATCCCCCCCCCCCCAAATGATGACTTTATTGCTACTGTAAAAAATGACTTTTCCATTTTTGAAAGAGAGAGAGAGAGGGAGGGGTAATTTGACTCCGATTATTATTATTATTATTTGAGACATCAAATCAGATATCTCATACATTTTTCATCTACTTAAAAGCCTTCTGCTCCAACTGAGACCGGTAACCAGTTAACTGTGGACTCAACTCCCCTGACTATAATTGATTATCCATAATATTATTACCTCAAATACTTATAAATATTAAGCATATCCGTCGTACATGTATTAGGTATATATTCCTAATATAAACACGTTCAGAAGAAGATATTGGATATAATCTGAAGTAGGAATTTATTAATGGTTGAACACATATGTATGTCTAACTATGACCAAATTTATATATGTACATATATAGCTCTTTTCTATGGGTATTTGATTGCAACCCAAATACTTTAAACCTTCTGTTAGTGAACATCCCTTTTTTAATGTGGTTCGTGAGCTAAGAGGAATTTTTTTACCCAAAAAAACATTAAACGAATTTAATTATACATATAAATGATAAAATGACATTAGATTAGTTTCAAAACACTAAATTTTTATTTCTGGTAGCAGTTGGACGAGGTCGTGTGTACTGTATAATAAAATAAGAGTCTATATTGCATTGAATTTAACGCATACGTCTCACTCAATTAAGGGGGCAAAAAGGAGAAAAATTCAAGGAGTGATGGTACAAACAAGGAAAATACATATATTACATATATATTCAACAAAACTTCGATACAGTAAATCCTATCTACATTAAAAGACGTATCAGGAGCATTCAAAAGAAAGTAGTCCGAGATATGAAATGCAAATAGAATAAGAGTTAAAACCTGTTTAAATCACAATTTGGGGTTACAAAAGTCCCAGTTCACTAAAAAAAAAGAAAGGACAATATGTTTGTAGAATCTCCTTCTCAATCCTTCCTCTCTCACCTTGTATGCTGTTGCGAAATAAATTAAAAGAGCAGTAATAATTGATAACAGCAATCATATAGTATAAAAAAAAGTGTTTTTTTTTTCTTTTCGCATTTCATTTAAAGATTAAGAAATAGAAAGGAAGTAAGTAAGTGAGACCATGAACAACATACTGCAGTAGACATACACATTTTTTATGAAGATATAAAAAGGATATATATCCATGTATGTAGTTAGAGCCGTATATGGGCTTTTTCTTAATGTAAAGAAACAAAGTGCTTATGTATGTACATACATAGAGTTCATAAGAAGAGAAAGAAAAGAAACAAAAATTATATATCTAATGCGCAGAATGAACTTGCCTATTTTGACTCACAAAATCACGTAGTAATGTGCATATATATATATATATATATATATTTGAAAGTGAAGACTTATGGCTTTTAAAAGCTCTCTCTCTCTTTATATGTATGTTTTATATTCATAGTGTAAAAAAAATGTACATACATTTCTATACATGAACATATTGGGTTGTATTAACAGGAAATATCTTTAAACAGCCATATTTCCACAAAGTTATTTTTTGAAAAAAAAAAAAAAACTGCTTTCATCTTTTTATTATTTCCTTCTCTCTCTCAAAAAAAGAAGAAGATTCACAGTACCTATTTAATTGGAACTGTGAATATAGTTAAGATGCAAGAACCAATTATTCTACAACATACATACTATTTAACTAATAGACAAATTATTTGTTTATTTCAAAATGTAATTTTATATCTACCCGTCAGACAATTGACACTTTGACGGCTTTTACTACTATTTTTTCACTGGATTCCCCCTTTTCAATACTGAGAAAGATTTGTCAATTATTAGGAGAGAGAAAGAGAGAGATTCTAAATGAACCCCCCAAAAAATCCGTCGAATTAAGGCCTAAAGACTTTGTTCTCCTCAATACTTTGATAATGACCTAACAATTTTGCAATAGATGAGTGGATGTTGATTGTAAAAATCTACGCCAGAGGGACACTTATTTATTTATTAGCTTTTCAGTAGGTGGACCACAGTTCACAGCCATCTATTTGTGGGAAAACAACAAGCAATAAAACAATAACAAAAATTTGGACAGAAATTTAACATCCTACAAATATGTAGGGAGTGGATTTTCGACCTTCTCAAAATTTATTATCGTTTGTATCTTTTATATTTTTTTTAATAGAAGGCCCCTGATTTAATATATACTCCTTAAGTGTATGTAAATACAAGTTATATATGTAAGTTATACCAATTGAAACCTGGATTGGTATTGAATGCTAGCCAGGCTGGTTTTTTTAGGAGCAGAAACCTGTTTGAATGTCGAGTCTTTTTTATTATATAATATTTAAAACCCCAATTAATAATAGTTTAAATTGGCATATACCGATATAACATACAATGACCAACAATTTACTATTTCCACAAATATGAAACCACCAACAGGTTTTTGAATTAAAAAAAAAATAAGTAAATGAGTTTATGAAACCTTTTCAATAATAATAAATCATATGATTAAATCAGTGCAAAAATTTGCACTGATTTAAATATAATTTTGATTTTTCTGTCAAAATCCACGTATTTAATTTTAACATAGATCCCTCTAAAATCGAAATTTTTTCATGATGTTCCAACAACCATTGGAACTACTTTTAAAATGATGGCTCCTTAAATTAAATACATTAAGAAAGTCAAAAAATAAACCATTCATGAAGTATGTACACATAATGGAGTTATTTAGCTGAAATCCCTTTATTCTAGTTCTAAAGCATATATAGCATCAATATTACAATGGATAAGGGTCAATAGTTTTGTGAACGAATTGTGAAAAATATGCACACAAAAAAAAGGTATATTTAAGCTAAATTTCCCCTTTTTGTATTTTACCAGTGCAAAATAATAAAAAATTCCACCTGAGTGGGATTTTTTTAATGAGCTAAACTGTAAGACATACTACTGCAAATTGTACCAGTCCTTTTCTTTTGACTTGATATTCTCATAAGTAGCAGAATCAATGCAATCAAATATCACAAGTAGTATTGTTATACAATTATATATCAAAATTAGAGTTCTACAATGCATCATCACTATTTGTTTATAAAGGTGTCTATATTAGATTTATGTATGTACATAGCGTGACACTAAAATTATTATCATCTCATGTCAAAAGGTCTTTATAGCTTTAATGTAAAGAAAACCTCCTCTCAAATTTTGATATAAAAAAAAAAGATATAAATACTGTTACTGATCCAATGGTGTTTACATATGAAAGTAAAAATCTTTGCTTTTGCTATTAGCCCTGTATCAATATTGTCATAGACAATGAAACTGTTTATAAACCTATAATATGTATGTATGTATGTGTCCACCATTAATATCTTCATACTTGTGTACATACACACATTTGTACAGTCCTTAGGAGTGATTATATATCTAAAAGTATATCCAATTACACAATATGATGTAAGGTGAATAGATATGTACATATATATATGTATAAGAGAAACAAACATAAAAACAGTTATAATAATTTTCCTTCTCTCAAAATTGAGTGTTCTATAGATGATTCCTACTCTTGCATTAATGCTCAATCAACTCCTTTTGGAGCGAATTCATCATGACAATACCCCAAGAATAAATAGGAATTTTTTTTTTTTTTTTTTTTTTGAAATTCCATCAAATAGAAGTTGGTGTTTTTATATGATATTTCAAAATTCCTCTTGTCATTTTACCTACATAGATTTAAGACACTTATCACTTATCCTCTGTTTCATATATATATATATATATATATAATTTTGTTCACGTTGTTTCTTGTACACATATGTATGTTCTTATTTATAAATAATTTGAAGGCTTTCTCTCTGGTGTCCTTCTTTTTTTTAAAAGAAAAAAAAAATCAAATCTTTGATATAATCTTGGATTGTGGAGAATATTACAATATATTATATGTACATATATGTATATATATATACAAACACATAGCTTTATGCTTATGAATGAAAGGATTCCTCGGATTTTTTTATTCATAAAAGAAATAATAATAATAATAAGTATGGCAATAATAAAGAATCGATGGCTCACCAGAAAGCTTTAAGAATAATAATAAATTCTGTATACATTTTTTTTTTTTTTTTGGTTTTTTTTTGGTGAGGAAATATATTGCCAGTACAGAAAATGAGATACAATAAGCTTTCTAAATGAATACTATGATAAAGGAATGTCTTATGAATGTATTAGATATGTAAAAAAAATAAAATACATATTTATGAATGTGTTTTCAAGTATTTCCATTGCTTTTGGGTAAAAGGCTTTCTAAATATTTATTATTTATTTTACAGACTAAAGAGGACTATGATTTTGAGCAGGAGTGCACGTTTAAAGTGGATGATAATGGGTTTTTTATCTACTGGAAAAGTGCTTCTAAGGTATTTATATAAATGTATATATATATATATAAATTGACTTTCTAATTTCATTTTATAAATATATATATATAAGTAACATGTACATATATGAGTGTTGTTTTTATTTATTAATATAAAATATTGTATTTATTAGGAAGGGGATGTGTTGGAGCTCTCGACAGTAAATGATGTTCGTATTGGATGCTCACCACAAGTAAAAAAACCATTTTTTCTAATCAGTGGCGCGTCAATTGGATATGGGAGCTTTGATATAAAATTAATTTGATGGAAAACATATTTTAGCTACGCCATAATTTGCTATACTTTATATATATTAATTGACACCACTGCTTTGAACAAATTGCAAAAGAGTGTGAGACCTTAGTACTCGTACATAAAAAAAACATAATTGCTTTAAGCTCCTTAAACTCTCTCTCTCTCTCTCTCTCTGAACTCAAAAAAGTTTTTCATTTGCATTATTCAAGTCATGTAAAAAAAAAAATTCAGAGAGGATTTTCATTAATATTTACAAACCAATCAGTTCTACCATAAGCATTAAATCTGAAAATTTAAACTATGAGGATATATCGAGTACTGGGGCTCCCCTCTGTATAACAGAGTCTGTAATGCTAATTAATTTCTCTGCCGATATATTCTATAGGATCCGAAATTAGATTCAGCCCTTAAAAAGAAGTTTGGTGATAAATACACGGAGCAGGCTTTTATTATTTGCTCTGGTATGGATATGGTGAATGTGAATCTATGTCATGTCGTCTGTGATAGCAAAGAGAAAGTTGAGGTATCTGAACTAATTTACATATTCAATATTTATAATATTTAAAAAGTTGGTAAATATTTTTATTTTAAATAAATTGGTATCCTGATGTCTCTATAAGAAAAAATTGAATTTCCATTCAAATATGTACATACTTAGTTATATATATATATATGGTATATACATATTTTATGTACATATATAAGAATAGCAAATGGACTTTTCCTCTTATTCTTCATTAATTAGAGATCTTAAAGATAAATAATCAATAGAACTAATAAAAGCACTGTCCTTGAACAAACTTTTTCTTTTTCTTTTCTTCATCTTCCTTAAAGAAGGTTGTGAAATAAGTAAATTGAATTGCTTATATATATATATAGTCAAGCAACTTTGGAGGACTTGCTTTAAAAATAAAGCTAATAACCAAATACGGAAAACTCAAAACTCTAAGAAAAAACAACAACTCAGAGTTATTTTATCATTACTTTTTTTTTCTTTAGTCATAGTTGGTTGTTTTATATATATATATATATACATACATACAGTTAAACATGGATATCTCAAGGGATAAAAATAACTATATTATCATTACTACATGAATGAACTCTCAAATTCATGCTTTTTAAACATTTTGAGTAAGTCAATATTATTTATACTCAAAAGTGTATAGATGAAAAATCATTTTTTTTTGCTTTGCTTTGCTTTTCTGCTAAAGTATGATTAATTAAAAAAATGAAATATAAAGTTGCTGCGTATAAAATATTTGTATTTTTTTTGTATCATTTTTCAAATAAATATATTAGAGGAAAACTAATCTTATTAAAGGACTTTAAAGTTCAAATATTAGAGTAGATATAAATATATATATATATAATGAAGATTTGCGTATTTATGTACATAATCAAAAGTAGATAACTTTTCCTTTTTTTTTTTTTTTTTTTTAATTTTCTTTTTTGTATCATACTTTGAATTTCGTTTAACAAAACTCTGAGGTTGTCTTGTCTCTTCATTATTTCTTTCTTTCTTTTGATCTCATATAAGGAGAAGAAGAAAAAATAGATGTTAAAACTAACAGATAGAGACATCATAATATTTATTTAATTTTGTTAGTTGAAAAACGATTCCATCTCATATATATATATATATATATATAAAGTGGCTTCGTTTTCTGTCACGGAGTAGCAGATATTTTTTTTTCCTTTTTCGTTTTGAAAAAGGTACCCATGTTTTATACATATGTACATCTCTGTATATATCTATCTATTATACAAGTTTTTAACATGTAGAAAATACTTTAGTCGTGAATGCAACTGACATTGAATAATTTCATTCAATAATAATAAAAAGGGAAAAAAAAAGACCTTTTTTTATTTTATTCTTGAGTGGAACGTTTTGAGATATAAAATATCCCTGGTCAAAACGTTTATTTTAATATAGCTTTTCTGTTATCTTCTCATTACATTTTCCACATTTTGTGTGTGTTTTTTTTAATCTATCTCTAAGCTGTAAATAAATAAATTAAATTTTAAATGTATTTGATTTTGAAGGAAAATATCTCATAATTTTTGGTTTATAAATTTTTATAATTTCAATCATAAATGCCTCTAGTTTTTTGTTGGTTTTCTTTTTAATTAATAAAATTCTCAAACTATATTTGTAGCAAAGTTCTGAGCTTTCTACTAGCACTGACCCAATATGTATTTTCTGGGACAGCTTTTAATTACAAGGGTCCACATATTTGAACATTCAAAAATCCAATGGGGAATAAGTATGGATAATAAAGGTTATTCAGTTGTGCACGTTAATTTCAAGTCTATAATCTTTTTTCGAGAAGTCTACGGCTTTCGAGAAAGAGGAAGCAACTAATTGAGTTAATTTGACCCATTTTCCAATTTCAACTTCAATTTAAGTCTAGAAGCATTTTGTATATTAAAAAATTATGATCCGCTATTGTTTTTAATGCAACTTCCAATTTCAGACTTTGTTTCGACCTAAAGGGACTCTTAGGGGCATAGGCAGCGGGAGTTGACCCAAAAGTCGGCAAAATCCTTTGTACTTCAATAACTTCTTGAACATTACATAAAATGGATTAATAAGGAATGCATTCAAGAGCCCAGACCCACAGCTTTTAAAGGGGATGTCAAGCGCCTATTAAGAATCCTTTACGAAGAAGAATTCGTTCATTTAAAATTGTAAATATTCGTAGTAGTAGCGCGCAGAAAGATTTCAACTGGTTTTTTAATCCTTTAGGTGCTAAACTAATTAAGTAGCTCCTATACCGTGAGTCTTAAATTTCTAGCAAATTTTTGCCTGAAATTGAATTAAAATTTACACAATTAGATGGACGATTAAAGTTGAAGTTGGAAAATGGGCCCAAAAAGCTAAAAAAGTAGGGTTCGATTTCTCGAAAACCGTCGGACTCTCAAAAAAAAATTACAAATTTGAAATCAACGTGCAAAACTCAATAATTTTAATTATACTTATACCCCATAGGATTTTTTTTTTCACAGGACTGTCGACCTGTGTTATTTGAGCTTAAAAACTGAGAGCACATGAAAAGGACTTTTTATATATATATTAAATTAAGAAACATTGAGATTCCATTCAAAATAACGAAGCAAAGGGCAAAATATGAGCACTTTTACAAGTTTATAACTTTTTTCACTACTATAGTAAAGTAAAAAAAAAAATCATTTTCTTAGATTTTGATGTACATTACATTACACAATTTTTATGTCTTGAATTCAGATTTTGATTTAAGCAAACATAGGATTTTATGCAAGAGTTTATTTTTATTTTCAAATAAATAATTGATTAGTGTTAAAAGAAATAGGATAAACCTTGCATTATACATTGTCAAAGTCATAAATATTAAATAAGGGTGAATGGCTTTGTATCTTTCAATAATTATTAAGAAATTAAAAGCTGAATTTAATTATTTTATTATGAAATAGTTAAATACAAAATTTATTCTGGATTGTCTTAGTTGTAATTATTATATTTCATTAAACAATCAAGAAAAACCATTGGTTTAATATATAAAATTATGATTACATTTGTACTACTTTGGGCAAAAAATATCGGGAATCAAAAAATATTTATTTCATCATGAAAGTTCATTTCATCCCTCTCAAAAGTAGTCTCCGAATTTTTCAATTTTCAAAACAGTTGCAACATTTTTATTAGGTCAATAATAATAACAACAGAGTAATAACTCCTGCGTTTAGATATGCAATTAAATTTAAAAATCCGATGCTCTCTCTTTTTTTTTTTTTTTGAATAATAAGTGTTGTATCTCGAGATATAAACGAACAGACTCTCAAAATTACAAAAGAAACCAGTCTGGAATTTTCATTTAAACTTTTTTAATTTACACTCTTTTTTCTCTAATTTGCATTTAAACCATCATCTGTCAGAATTTCTAAAAAGAAAAAAAATCCATTTACCTGTTCAAAAGAGAACGTGTATATTGAAACACTAATGAATATTTAGACTACTTAGTTTGGAACAGATATCATTGGCAGGTGTGTCAACATAAAAGCAAAATATTTATATTCTTCGATAAATCCCCCCGAAAAAATAATCTTTTTTTTTTTTTTTAACTTATAAAAAGTTTCACTCTTACTTTAGCATTATGTTCTGCCCATGTGCCTACTTCTCAGAATCAATTATTGACAAGTAGAAATCCGTAATATATTTTTGGACTACTTATTTACAAAGTTTCTATATAGTCTCAAGGTACTCATTACCTAATGTATGTTCATTTGTAAAATACACACAGGTTTAATGTGTTTGGACAATAATAATAGTAATAATAATGATAATAATAATGGCTATATTAATTCCTGGAAGTTTAAATGAGATGAAATAAAGGCTCCTCTTGCCATGCTATATTTAATTATTTGTTGTATTTATATGTGTTTAATGAGTTAAAAATACATGTTTTTTCCTGGAAAAAAAATATACTTTTTACATTAAAATTTTCATATTCATGCAAGTTGTATAATTATTTGCATGAATCAAGTACTTTTCTTTCTAATTATATGTTTTTTAATTTTGTATCATGCAGAAATGGATAGCAGGAATTCGCTCACTTACCAACAATATCAAAATTAATAACGTTTGCCCCACAACAAATATTCGAAAGCAGTTAAGTATACACTCATTTCCTTGCTTCTTTAATATAACCTCATTTTTTCTTAAAGTATTTGAAAAAAAAGAAACTTAGTTCAAATCAAACATTATTTGAGTTGAAAGCTTGACAATGTTTGTCAATTGATGTCATATTTTTTGTTTCAGTTTTTTTGAAATAATTTAATTGCTTGTTCATATTATTAATTGCTAATATTCAATATATTGACTTATTAATCCTTAACAAAATATCTCAAAATAAGTTTTTGAAGGTTTTGGAAATATCCAGCTCAAAAGCTTGCATTTGCACATTTGCATTTGGAATCAAAATACCAAGAGCAGAGCAACAAAATTAAAAATTTCCTTTTTTTATAAAACTTTTTTTTCTCTCACTTGGTTTTTATACCTTAAAGTCTTGGTAAAGCCTTTGTCTGCATCTCTCAAAGTCTTTTCTTGTTTTCCATCAAATATTATGTCTGCTGATTAAGAAAATGAACTACGTATATAATTTATTAAAGAAACACACAAAAATATTTTTTTATCTAATTCTGTAATTCAAATTGTAAATAGCAAATCTAAATCAGAGACATCTTTATTTCAAGAATGGGTGGTGGTGTAACAGAGTCATTGATATCTGTAGAATTAATCGAAATATATACATATTTGTCGATATTTTTGGTAGAAAAGTAATGAGATGTCATTTTATATGGACATTGAGGAAAAAATCTATCATACCTTTAATCATAGATTTAAACTTTGAAATGATTCAGCTTGAAGAAAACAGATCATTTCGTCTTTTATAAGAACATAAAATATACCCTTCTAACTTTTACCTTTTTAAAAGCTGAATTTTCTTTTTTTTTTTTTTTTTTTTTTTGTAAGAAGGCAAATACTCATTACTTACGCTCTAAAAACCTGTGTGCCCGACTCTATCTATCTTGAAACTAATTTATGGTCTTGCTCACTCTCAAAAATGTATGTATTGAATTTTATAATCAATTGACTTTCATTATTCAAATACATATACATATTAGGTTACGTGGGGTACGTACTATTTAAAGAGTACTCTCATGTTTTGGGATTGTGTTTAATCAAATGCTGATGAATCAATTGTAAAGAAGTTAGTCTCAAAGTTACTTGAATTAAAAATAAAAATATTTCAAATTTGTATTTGATTTGTGGAACTTCAAAATGATGGATGTTTTATATGACTTGGTTGAGCAATTTATGAGCACATTCCTGTACATATGTACTTATGTTTGAGAGTTGTTGTTTTTTTGTTTTTTTTTGTTTTTTGTATACTCATGTATGTATAATTATTTGTAGCTTTTAAGGTATAAACACCATCTGATACCATTTAAAGAAAGAAAAAAAGAGAGAAATAACAGACTGACAAAAATAAAAAATCATGCTAAATATAAAGTTTATTATTCATAAAATTAATTTTTATGATTCAAAAAAGTGTTCTTTATAAAAATTTGAAGAAAAAAAAATGAATTTGAACAATGTAAGTACTTTTTTTATAATATATAGTTGTTACTACTTTTTAAATTACTTTTCTTTTCCCATAATTACAATATATACTCATAAATATGATGTGTGTTTTTGCTTCTTTTTTTTTTTTTGTTCCTTTTTGTGTGGTGCATCAGTTGGACTCGTCTTCTTCTCTCAACCACAGTGGACAACAAAGTCTCAGTCAAACAAATTGCCAAGACTTTTGCTTCAGGAAAAACGGAGAAACTTGTGTATCAAACCCTTTCAGAGCTTGGATTACCTTCAGAGAAAGTAAGGACGACTTCTTGGATGGTGAAACCCATCACCACACCCTCTTTCCCTCCATTGTACATAAAGTATAATAGTAATAATAACATGTGTAGTAGATGTTTGTAAAAGAAGAAGAGGAGAGGAAGAAGAAGGACCTTAGGGGAGAGAAATAGAGGAGAAAAAGAAGAAGAAGAAGAAGAAATAGCAATATTATTTAAGCTTTCTAAAAATTAATTTATTTTCTTTCTTAGACAAAAAAAAAAAAAAAAAAAAAAGCAAGAAGGGGGATTCACATGTTTATAGGGAAATTTTTTTATCATATATATATATATATATATTATAAATGTATTTATGTACAATTTAGGGATGTGACGGTGTTGAATAATAGGGGGAGAAAGAGAGAAAAAGAGTGAGAGATTCGAGCTTTTATATATATATATATATATTTAAACACACATAAAAAGACGCATGTTTAGAATGTTTGATTTAATATTTTTTTGTATGTAAATTGAAGAAGCTTTCCTTTTGATTTATTACTCTGCAAAAAAAAAAAATCGACATTTTTAGAGCAACAACAACAATGAAATAATTTTGATGATGCCCAATGCATCATCATCATCATCATTGCTCTTCAACACAACCAAATATATATATATATATATATAATGTACAAATATGAAAGGTTTTGTAAACTTTTAATCGACTAAGTCTTTTTTTTCTTTGTTTCTCTGGAATATATATATATATATATTTTACTTTAAGAACAATAATAATGAAAACAAAAAGGGAAACCCTTTTTGTAAAAGACCTTAAGGGCCTCTAGGGGGGAAGGGAGAGGGAGAAAGTAGTTAGTTTTAAGAAAAGGCTAAGAACCCCATTTGCCTTCAATTTAAATTATATACATATATTGCCTTTTTTATAGTAACCTAACCTCCCCTCCTCCCAATCTAATTAGTTTTTTTTTTTTGCTTGTGTTTAATAAAAGTAATTATCGTACTTTTTACAGAATGCATCCATGAGTCAAGATGAATTAACCTTTGAAAAGTTTTTGACGATCTACAAAACCATTTGTCCACGAACGGATATTGATAAATTATTCGATTCCATGTGAGTGTTTTTTTTTTTTTAATAAATTTTCTCTTTTATTAATCCATATTATAAGGCTTTTGGATCCTTAACGATGCAACTAGTTAGGTTAGTTTAATTAGGTGAATTTAAGTTCTGCCCTTAATATAAATTAACTGTGACCTAAAGAGAAAAAAAGTTACAAAATATTGCATTTTACAGTATTTGTGTGATTGGCAGGCACAGATATGATGAATGGATAACATAGACATGCTCAAAGCATAGCGCAAGTACAAAAAATTCTGATCCACCTGCAATATTTATTTAAGCAACATGAATGTAACCCAAAGAAATGAAAGAAAGTTGCGAAACGACAACTATGTGATTCCTTTTTATCCAAATTTAGTTGTCTATGAGATGACTGTTTTTTTCGCTAGGGGGCGCCTAGGGTATTATCATGAACGTTTCTATAATAAAAAAAACACTCTCCATGAATTCACTTTGTTTATTTAATTAAAACAAAATGAATTCCCATGGGGTATAAGGGATCCTTTTTTGCTTAAAATTTTCACTTTAATGGGACTAAGTGTTGTTGTTTTTTTTCCACCAGTATGGACTTTTTTACAGAATTTTTGTTTGAAATTCGACGGGGTTTCTTATACACGGGAAATACGGTAATATACGTTTATGTGCTTCCAAAAATGCATCTTGTGAGGAAAAAAGTTGTTTTGATTTAACGCCATTTTGTACCTTTGTTTTATAGCTGCTACGTCATCAATCCACGTTTGCTAATTACAAATTTGAAATGTCAAAAACCCAAAGGGGTATAAGTATAATAAAATTTATTCATTTTACCACGCTGATTTCAAATCTGTAAATATTTTATCCAAAATTCGGCGGTTTTCGAGACATCGAACTCTACTTTTTGAGCTAATTTGGTCCATTGTCCAACTTAAACATCAATTTAATCCTAGAGTGATACTCATTTTGTGTATTACAAAATGATGCTGTCAGCTAGTGTATTTAATGATGCAAATTCCATTTCCAGTCTTTGTTTTGACCTAAAGGGACTCCGGGGGACTTAGGTGGCGGACTATCAATTTTTTTTTTTTACGTATTTGAAATCAGTGTGCAAAACTGAATGACTTTTATTAAACTTGTACCCCTTAGGATTTCTAACTGATAGTTATTATTTGAATTAACTAATCAAATCCATGTTTAAATGTACGTCATAAGTAAATATGTATTAAAATTAAAATGTTAGACAAGTTTTTAAAATTATATACATAATTTAATATCAGTACAAAAATTTCACAAAAATTATAATATTTAGTTTAATACTATAATATAGGAATAAAATAAAATTACTTTTGAGTTCCAAATTAATAATTTACCAATAATGAATGTAAAGTATGACATATGAACGTATTAATAAATCGAAAAAAGATGATATTTATATGCAACTTTATTTGATTTAATTTGTTAATGTATCGTTAGCGATCATTAAAAGTTTCTATATATATATATATTCATTTCTGTAATTTCTATTTATTCTTGAATATATGTATATGTCAATATAGATAGCTATTATGTATTATTCGGCTTTAGGAAATTGCTATAAGATACATAACATACATACATATGTATATGTAAAGCCGACGACCCATTTATACAGAAATATATAACAAAAGAAGCAATTTTCTTTTGTTCAAAAATTCCTTCCTTGTTTTGACAAAATTGTATATTTATTTATTAATAATCCATTTGTGTTTTTTCTTTGAACCAATGAGAGATTGTTGAGCAATAAGGATTTATGTAGCTACGTACAAACATATATTACATAAAAGAAAATGAGAGGGTATATTAACAAATTTTTATTTGAATTAAATAACATATGCTTAAGGATTCCGAAAAAGAGTACAATTTGGTTATGAAGGAACTATTTCTGTGTGGAATCTTTGTGGATGATTGACTCAAAACTCCACCTTTATCGATAGTCATAGCTTCTTCTTTGATTGTGAAAAACGTAGTCTTCTATTAGAAAATTCAAGCTATTATTTTTATATGAATAAGATGATGCGTCATTCATTTGACTCGTATAACGCACAAGTTCATTTATAAGTGGGGCTAAAGTAGGTGAATATCACATAGCGTAAAAAAATATGACTTATAAGAGCAACATATATGTAAATATTCTACATTTTTAAAACTACAGTCCATTAACTCCAATAGCAATATCTATTTATATAGAAAATTTGCTGGTCAAATTTACAAAAACACAATATGTATTGAAAAAAAAACAACCAACTCAACTAGGGTCTAAAATAACCTTTCAGCTCATTTACAAAGATGAGTTCTACCATTGGCTGCCTGTTGAATAAGATTGTATTAACTTTGTCAACCAAAAATAGAGGAAATGATTTTGATTTTATACACAAAATACGCATACAAATTTGATTATGAACTAAGTAATTCAATTAATTATAACTTCTGCTCCCTTAAGTAGGCATTTGAGCCCTTGTGTTGATCTTCTCTGAGAAAGTTTGATCAATGTATACATCGGCCTAGTTCTTAGAAAAATAATTGACTTTGCATAGGGTGTTGAAAAAAGAGACCGCTCAGTGAGCATTTATCAAACCAAAATCATCATTTCAGTGGTGAGCTGCCATCATTTTTTAGTTAATTCTTGTGTGTAGATACCGGATAAAATATTCACAAATACACACACACACAAAAAAAAAAAAAAAGGGTGGGTATATTTTTCATTTTTCCTTTTCACTCGTCACATTTGACAAGTTCTTTATTTATTTATTTATTTATACCTAATATTTATCAAATCAAAAAATAAAAGACATAGAAGAAAACTAGTAGCCCTTCACTCTTACTAGTCTTTTCTTCCATCCAACAAACACACACACACCAAAAAAACAAAAACAAAAAAAAAAACAGGAAAGAAGGAGAGGGGGAAGAATATATATATGTATGTACATATATAAAACACTACATATAGAATGAGACACTGTTACAGTGATGGACATTTTTTATGTCAAATTTCTCAAGCTTTTTTTAATGTTTTTTTTTTTTTTTTTTCTTTTTCCTAAGAAAAAGGAGCAAAGAAATAAATATAGAAGCATTCATCATGCTGTCAAACATATGTACTCTGTTTCAAATAAAATTAATTGAGTCTTTTGACAAAAAAAAAAAAAAAAAAAAAGAGTATAAGATACACAGTAAGGGACTTCATCTCTCAGAGGAAAATACTTATGTACATACTGTATATATTGTATACCAAAGCCGGCGTCAGAGTAAAATCCCTGAGGAGACATATAAAAATTCAAGGGGATACTTGCTCACCTTGGATAATTGTGATTCTAGTTGAAATATAATAATAATAAAATGATGCAATATGAGGGGGCCAAAAGTTAAAGTGATGGGTAACTACATCCTCTAACCCCTTTCAGTGACGCGGGGCCTGTTGTATACAAATATATACAAATAAGTAATAATAAAAACAAGATTTCGAACTTGATTTTAAAGAGTTGTTGATGGAAATATTAAATGGGACCATACCATGGGTACCAGGTCTATACCTAATAAATGAGACTTTATTTTTCAATTTCTAACATTTATTGATAAAAAATGGACACAAATTTAATCTTCAAAATAATAGCCAAAGCTAGCAACTGTCAATTTTCCTCATCTGTCAAGCAATTTGTGGATGCTACACAAAAAAAAAAATAGTCGTCCTTGGCTGCAAATAAATCATTGAACCATTTTTTTGGCTTCTGCATGAGAATTGAAGACCTGTTCCTTTAATGCGTGACCCATCCATGCGAATAAGTGATAATATAATGGCATCAAGTCTGGTGAGTAAGCCGCATGCACCAAAAGTTCCCAATAGTACATTTCTACCAATTCCTGGGTCGCTCATCTTCGATGTGGTGTTGCATCGTCATCAAGAAAAATTACTCGGTTACGCCGATTAGAATATTTTGGGCGTTTTTTGGCGAATAGTACTGTTCAAATACGTCACTTGTCATTGGTAGCGTGCACCATCAACTGTTTCACTGGGTTTTAACAAATCTTACCAAATCAGTACACACTGATCCCAGAAAATACACAGCATTGCCTTGTGGCCAAGACGATCTGTACTATTCTTAGAGCATGTCCATCATAAGTTTCTTAAAGCATTAAATGTTCTTCAGAAGCGTTTCTCTTCAAATGATAACAGAAAATCAAGGAAGTCCGTAAAGTTCGAAGGCACAAAATTCCACATTTATTAGAAAGAACAAAAATGCGTTGTTCTATGAAACTTTACAAACAATGAACTGAATATTGTTGAATAAGACATTTGGGATGGTTTTAAAATACTCCTAGCGACATCTGTTGCCTATTATTTGAAAGTCTCATTGAACTGATAATTATATAAAGTAGAAAATATTGGTTTGGACTGCAATTTTCATGAATTTTAATTAATGAAATCATAGGCAGTAATTCCAAAGAAAAGAATGACCATATTCACTAAATTGGGTCGACTAAACACCAAAAAGTTAAAAAATTATATCCCGTTTTCATGTGTATAACTAAGCCCTACACATCAAATGTCTAATAGATTGAAAGGCGTTTTTTTTAGAGCCTGACATTGAATTGAAATTTTAATGTTGTATATCCTCGTATTTTATCACATTTTTCAACATTCAATCCATGATATCGTGGTTTAACTTTTAATAAATTGATAGGATGAACTGTTAGCTTGATCTAAAATAGGGTTTTCAAAGGAATGTACCTATAACAACTTTTTTTGTTTTGTTTTGTTTTGTAAAGTGAAGTAAGTTTTTAAAAAAATTGGAAAAAAAATAGAAGGTGTTTTCTAATTCTGTTTAATTTTGAATTTCAGAAACTGAAAAAACTATATATTTCGTTATGTTAGTTGCTTCTGAAATAAAAATAAATATGGTGTATATATGTGGTATACTTGTATAAAAATGACTCTTATAAGAAAAGTCAATATTTTTAGCCCAATTCAAAAATAGTAAACTACAGTCCACTGTGTAGACAGCTAAAAATAATAAGTTTTTTATCAAACTTACTAGAACTTTGATAAATATTAGATGAAAACCCAGACATCTGTATTGTGTGTATTTTCATGATTGTAATCAAGAATTGAAGGATATTTCCTCATTTCTTATCAAACCTCATTCTTTTGTCTTTGGAGACATGTAGCATGTATCTTGATGATAGAGCAATACATATTTTGAAGACGCACAAAATAATTAAAGTTTTCATTCTATGTCAGAAAGATGACTAATTCATCCATAACAACAAAGACCACCTTGTCCACTCAACGATAAGAAAAGATTGCTTATAAAAAGTTTAGTTAAATCTATTAACAACAAAGTCATTCTTGATCTTATTTTATAACCCTCATTACCTTATTAAAAAAATTGCTTAAATGAGACTCACTCAAAATAAATTACTGAAATGAATGCACACTAAGCAGTCCCATCTACGGATCAATCCGTTATTTTGTCCGCATCCAAGGATTTTCTGCTTCTTATTAATAATAAAATATGCGAGTTCCAACCTTTAAAGGCCATTTAAAGGTTTAATGACCTTTTTTGTACAGAGATTAGCTATTTTCAAAGAGCTTAAGAGATCCAAAATTTAAAGCAGTTAGGTTCAAAGGCATTTTGAACCTATTTTGAGATTTCATTTTTCAAAAAAATCTTTTTAGTGCAAGTTGGCAAATGACATCTTCATATGGTTGGTTTTGCCCTACAAGTTGAGCTATGAGGGGTACAAATTGGTTTTTGCATTTTTTTTCTTATAAAACTACCCTACAATTTTTAATTTATTTGGATGTATTTCACCTACATATAGACTCCTGGTAAATTAAGTCAATATTTGCATTGGTTGCAATTTTAAGGCACATTTTCCTGTTAGTTTTATACATTTAAATTCAAAAAAGTATTTTTTCACAACATTACAGAGCTTAGTATCAACTCTTAATTAAAATAAATATTTTTAGTTTAGTAATATTTTACAAAAACATTACTAACAATTAAAGCTAAAGTGATTCAGTGCTGCCACACAAAGAGAAGCACAAAATGTTCTTAGATAACTATACCTATAATTTTCTTGTTATACGCTAAATATTTAGTATAAATATCTTTTGGAATAGTGCAATAGTATATTAATTAAATTAACATTTTAGAGAAACCAAACGACTCCCGGGATCCAGATTATTAATCAAAACTTTAAACTTTTGCAGCCTTTTAAAAATACTTTCCTACTTTTATTTGACTTTTGAGTTGAAATCGAATACATTTTATTCATCTCTTCGATACAAACAATCCTAAGACCTCATAAATCAGAAATATATTTCATTTTCGTGAAAAATCTGAGTTAATTTTGTTAATGGCAGTTATTAATCTGAAACTTTTAATCTGTACTTCCCTATTATCTAAAAAAAACCGATAGTTGTTTGAATTATAAATATTAATTCGTGATTAATTAGGAAATAATTTGAAATAAAGACTCAAAACTCATCTTTTTTCATTATGAATGATGTCATATTTGATTTAATTTTAATTCCTTTTTTGATAACCCTTTTTGTCTACTATTCACCTTCATAAGTACCTATGTACATAGGTGTGTAAAGTGTACCTACATATTTGTGAATCAATGTAATTGTTGACTGCGTTCAAGCAAAGGAATTAAAAGTGATATTTACGGTTAGCTATAGCATTTAATGTACCTATGGTCATATATAGATGTGAGTGTGTGTATCGTAGAAGCCTCTAGGGAAGATAATACAAGAAAAAATAGACAGAGGGTTGATTTTTTTGTTTGCTTTCTTATTTCTTGCTTGTTTCACTTTATTAAATTAATGACGAGTAGACACACAAAATAAAGTGAAAAAGGATCCACTTGTCACAACTTTATCCTATTCTTTGACCTGAAGTGAATGTTTGAATGACATAGCCGATAGATAAATGAACACTTTTGTTCAAGAGAGGCGCTCCAAGTAAAAATTAATTTAAATGAATACATTTTTAAAAAGTCTATGATTGAAGATTTATCAAACGATGAAAAGGACTCCAAATAAAAAATAATAAATTATTTTGGTTGACAAATTAGTTCAAAAAAGAAAATATTTATTTAGTATTTCCACAGTGTGCTCACTCTAAACCCCTACTATAAAAGGGGGGGGGGGAATTTTTTTTAAAGGACGATATCTGTAAGGTATATCGCAACCTTTCTTTGTAATAGAGAAATCGATAAAAAAAGTTCAAAATCATTTTGCAGGAGTTAGCCATTTCTTCATTTATTAATAGCAGAGACTTGTTCAGAGCTTAGCTAAAAGTTAATTCAAACTCAATCAATCAATGTTCAGAACACTGATAATGAAAAAAGAAATTATGGAAAATTGAAACATTGACAACACAATATAGTGTATACAAATATTTATATAATATGCGGTCAGCGTCATGATCTCTGTATAGTTTTGCCTTGAGAGGATGTTTCGAATTAATAATAAATAGAGTCAGCTGTTTTGAATCTGTAAATAGCTAAAAAGAAAATACGTTCTATTTTTGATTATCTTTTTCTTTATTTTTTTTATACTCGTCTTGCTCTTAAAAACACCATTTAGTGAAAGGGGAAAATTATAAGTTAGATAATTAATTAATCAATGGAATTTAGTTTCTAAATAGTATAATTATTACATATGAGATAAATCTATTCAGAGACATCAACAGTTGACACTTGAACTCCCTTATATAAGCGTCACGTAGTAATTATTTTGAGCTACCCTCAAAACATGTTCCTCTTAATTCGCTATATTTTGAAAAGCCTTCCCTTTAAATATATATTGTTACATTATGGCCTTACATACTTTAATTTCAAAAAATGACAGCAGGAATCTTACATATAGGGAATTTCTTTTTGGAATGAATACTATGAAGATGTGCCTCTGACTCATTTAATGATATAAATAGCATGACTTCAGATTTTTTTATTTTTTTTTTATAAAAAAAGAAGGAACAAAATGAAAACATGTTTTTAACAAGATTTTAATTTAATTCGACTAAAAATAATACTGTTGAGCACACAGCATGAGTTTATAGCTATTAAATGTATAACCAAACGACATTATTTGTGAGTATATTTTTTGTTTTTATCAATTCAGATAGAGAGTGTTCCAGTCCCTACAAACCTAAAGACAGCACCTTTAGGTGTAAATAACCTAAATAAATAATATTCTTTTTTCTAACTACTCAATTATTATTTTGATAAAATGTTCTTATTAACATTTAATCTTGAGTCAATCAACCTTTGGCCTATAGCCCTCCTATCAAAATAAAAAATAAAAAAAATGTAAAAAATAAGATTGTAATCAAAGCATAATTTATGAACATGTCAGGAATCATTTGTCTCCATCTAATCTACGAATATATATATTTATATACATATATACATCCTTGATTTTTTCCCTTGCCCACACTTTGTCATAGTGTAATGGTAGCAAAGTTATGATATGAGATTTCTCAAATATTTACATTTATTCCTCTTCGTTTGACTCCATTTCTTGAGCAAAAAATTAGTTCAAAAAAATTAAATTCTAATAAAATGCCATAAATGATAATTATTATTTAAATATTCAATGCAACTTTATGGCTCTGAGTAAAATTGTAAGTCAGGCCCATCGGTTATATCATAATGATCATACCAAATTCATAGTATACCAAAATTAATTGTTGCTTACTTTGCTATTTGAGTTTGTTCTTAATTCTTATGAACAAAACTTTTTGATACTCTATTAGATAAATAGGTAAAAGCCAGATAACTTTAACTTGAGATAGATCAAAATCATAGTTTCAATTGTATTATTATAATTATAAAAATTATTTTTTGAAATAGAAAGATTTATACTACAAAACATAAAGCTACGCTTATTTGCTTTCCAGATTCATTCCCCTTAATTCATTGCATTGCTCTATAATTCACATTTTTGTTAATGTTTTTTAATTGTTATTTCTCACAAAAGAAATTATGTACAAACGCAAAAAAATAACTATTTTCTTTGGCAAGAGAATCTTATTTTTCTATTATTATTTTTTGTTTTTTTGTTCAATTTCTTATTCTGTTGTAGATTTTTCCACGTTACACCAGACAGTTTATAACGACAGACTATGATTCCGTAGAACACTAATTAAAAACATAGAAAACATAAACAATACCTACTTTGTGTGGTTTTTTTTTTTTTTAATTTAATACATCTTAAAGTAGAGTTAAAGATTATTTGAGTGGATCATGAGTGGTATAGGCAAATTATACAATCAAATAATGTAATCACTTTCACTGTGAATAAATATTTTTATCAAAATCATTTCCACTTTTTTTTATAAAAAAATACAAATATTTTATTTATGTTATAAAAGCATTTATAACTCCATTAGAATCAATTATATTATTTCCTTGAGAATAGGAATTTTTCTATTTGTAAAACATACGTAGTTACTTTATTTATTTATTTATTTATTTTCAAATATATAATTTAAAACACGTATCTTGAAAATTTCAATTGGTCGGAGAAGTTTAATGGAATATAAATACTTACTTATAAATAAATAATTTTTTCTCAATTTCACAGAAAAAATATATATTATTTTTCTGTCCAGTTTGAAACTAACAAAAAGTAAGAAAGAAACAAAATTTCAAAAAGGAATTCCAGGAAAACAAAATTCCAAGGATCTACAAATTCATATAATATCCTTTCAAAATATATTTACTCAAAAGGGAGTTGAACCCCTTTTCACAAAAAATCTAAAAATTTTGATATAAATTAATCAACTGTACAAAAAACTTTGAAAAACTTATAAAATCAATATAAATATGAATTTTTTGTAACGTCTTCTGAACCCTATAAAAAGTCGATTTTTAAAAATCAAACAAAAAACCCAGTAGTCAAAGCCCCTACCAACATTAGTTGGCTGTAAACCATGGCTAGTACCCTACCCAGAAAACAACAAATACAGCTGTAAAAAAACAGCGACATTATCAATGAGTCTTGTACCTACACTTGTGAGTATTAAAAGTAGTAGTGGATTTTTGCTCGAAATTGAATCAAAGTTTACACATTTAGATGGACGATTTGTTCTTGATAAAGTATTCGGATCGGGCGCTTGACATCTCAAATGGAAGCTGTGGGTTTCAGCTTTTGAATGCATTCCTCTTTAATACATTTCATGTAATATTACGAAGGATTTTGCCGTATTTTGGGCCTACTTCTGTCCCCTACGCCCCCAAGAGATCCTTTAGGTCAAAACAAAGACTGGAAATGAAATTTGCATTGAATACACAAGTGGATCATTATTTTTTTAGCGCACAAAATGAGTGTCATTTGAAGCTTAAATTCAAGTTGAAGTTGTAAAATGGGCCCAAGAAGCTCTCAAAGTAGGGCTCGATTTCTTGAAATCTCCTCGGAAAAAAATAATAATAGTAGATTTGAAATCAGTTTGCAAAACTAAATAACTTTTATTATTCTTATATCTCTTAGTATTTTTGACTGTACTGTACAGTGTAATTAAGTCTTCCATGGAAAAATGTATTGGGGATTTTGTACTGTACTCAAACCAATTTCCATTAATAAGTTTTTTGCATGACATTCAATGCTAAAAAAATAAATATGAAAGACAGAGTCTTCTGTTGACTTATAGCTTAATTGCCTATAAATTAATCCCTTTTCCCTCAAACTAAAATAAAAATTATTAAAAAAAAAATTTGTGCAAATTAAAATAAAAAAAAAACTTTATATCATCTTAATTTATTCCCTCATTTTTATTTTTTATTTGAAAAGTTTTATGTCTTTATAGCAACGCATTTTCTCTTCTTCTCTCTTTCTCCTGCTTTTTGTATTTAAGAACTTTTCAGATATAGATAACTTTTAAATAAAGAATTATATTTTTTTATGAAATGTAAGTGACACATAACTTTAAAAAAAAGAAAGATAAATGCAATTCAATAACAAATATTTTGTTGATGATAAATCCTCTCATATATGTTTATGCATACTTTATTATCTACTGTCATAGAGGGTGCGTCAGGTAATTGTACAATATTGTATAAGGTTTGAAATTGCTATGAAAGTTACACTTTTTTTTTTACGTACAAGAATGTAATGATGAGCATGAAGGAGTGGGAATCAAATTGGGACAACATTCAAGGTCGCAAGATGGTCTTGAAATCCTGAGCCTTAATAAACAAACTACAAAGTAAACAAATACCATCTTATTTTGCCGAAATTGCTCATAGTCCATCTGCAAACTCAGAAAGAATTTATATTCACGTGATGCATATAAATCTCAATTATTACTCACTAGAGATTATACAAAATTGGCAAATGTTTTTAGATATGGATTAAGAGTTAATTTTATGCAAATAGGCCACAATTGATGTTTTGAATAGCATTGCCCTATACTCAAAAATCTAGTCGGATTTGAATTGCATACTTGATTCTGGGTATCGAAGCTTTCCTATTAATTCTGCAATAATGTTTTTGATTCTTTGAATCAAAAGGCTACAAAGTAAACAAAATGTTTAAGGAACATTTGGTCGATTTTATATTTATTAATAGGGATGACTTAGTTCTAAGCATTAGATATACATATGATAATACATATTCCTAGACTATGATAGGAAGCCTTAAAATACTTCATTAACTTTCATTTGGATATTTATGGTTAAATAAATGTCTTGGATAATCCATGAGTTTATACTGTGTCTCAGAGGAACCTTTATTTCATACTGTAGAGCAGTGGTTCTGAACCTGGGTTTGATGGTTTGACTCACCCCACTCGTAGGATTTGTGACGTCATCCTCTGCTTGACCATTATTTTTCCAACTACGAAGGGTTCTATGACTTGTGTGTTTCAGTACCTTCAATTAGGTTAAGAACCACTGCTAGTAGAGTATCTTTTTAATGGATTCAACATTTAATTATGATGACAAAGTATCATGGGGAAAAGAAGATAAAAAAATCATTTAAACAACAATGCTGCCAAATGACTTTTCCATTCCAAATACAAAAAGGAAATTATTCATGATTTAATTTTTGTCACTAATGATCTGTGTTTGTCACGGTTCTGTGAGTTAACTATTCCTATCCTCTTCTCCGTTAAAATACAAGACAGAGTGACGAGGTCCAATCTGCCTAAATAAATATTATGCTAATCGTTTGTTGAGATATCCATAGTAGATATACTTGTGCTCTTAGGTTAAATCCTTTAGGACTGGATTATGCTGGTAATATACATATATGTATATATAAACGATTGTATTTATACAATGAAATCAAATAATTAAATCTATTTGTGTAGAATGAAACTTCGAATATTTGATTTTATCCTAATACATAGATTTAGAAAGATCACGAGCATAATCATGTAATGCCTATCTATGTATATATTTAAGCTATAGTCTAGAGGCACATAATGCTCTATGTATGTGAATCGTTAGAAATCAGGATTGTCTTAATGTTTTTCCTACATTAAGTCTTTAAACATGTATACCTTGACATTTATCATTAACTTTTGGACTAAATGATCTAAGGGAGACAAAAACCATTGACATACATTGACATATAGAAAATATTGATTAGGGAAAAATTAAAAAAGGTTGCAATATCGAATATCATAGTAACTTTAGTTACAAAATTTACATCACAATATATTATATAAAAAAATTAACACATTTTTGTCCAATTTTCTTTGAGATATTGAAAAAAAACTGATTTTGAGAAGTAAAAGTAATTTTTAGAAGAAGCAAATTTTTGTAATACTGTAATCCGTTTGAATTGATTTTGCTTTTATTTAGAATAAAACTAATTGTTGATTCCTTTGCGATCAGATAATATTTTTTATTAAAATCCAAAATTTACTCACTAAGGAAACATTTGAGTGATTGTTACAATTGCCTCAAAATTGTTTTTACTTCTCTATAATTATGCGAGTACTAAATTAAAGGTAAATTATAATACTTATCTAAAATAAAAAATCATAATTTATCTTAGTCAAGAAGTTCTACATTTGTACATGTAAAATTGAAAGTACTAATTCAAAACATTGAAATCTGTAATTATAAATTCTTCAAAAAAATATTATTCACTTTATTTAATATCTCAATTTTTTCACTGTTCCAACTTTCCCTGTTGCCAAAGACAAGATGTAACATAAGGGATATTTAGAATTTGCAATAAGGAATGATAAAATTAACAAAACATATATTGTCGTAAGATGGTTCAGAGTAAAATAAAAAAATAAACAATATAATAATGATTACACTCTATTACGTCATTCATTCAATTAGCCAGTAAATTAACATAAAACCAATGGAGGGGAGGGGATACAGTTGAAAAGAGAGATTTGATACGGGTATACTCTACTTGCTATCTATTTGTAGATAAAACAGTTTTTAAAGATGATAGATTACGTTAAAAAATTTATTTGTGTTTACAGTGATAATTTGCTAGTCTACAAACGCAATGAATTGGATATAGAAACGAAGCAGAGACAGAAGCAAAATCCAAAAACCCTTTTTATAAAAGCCCTTTTAATATAATTTGCAGAAAATTAAAATAATTAATATTATACTTATTGCATTATAGTTTAATTATGTGAACACTTCACTATGCTTTTTATTTTGAAATGGTGTATATTGGAATGTATCAACACTCCCTAACAGAAAGGAGAATGTATACATTGAGCAAATTATATTTAACGACCTCCATCTTGCAAAAAGTATATATTGTATATTGATTGTGCCTAGGGCATTAATGAACAATTTACAACAATTCATCGTGAAACTCATGCATATTTTTGTGTATCAACTTTCCCTTCCCATAAAAACCATGTAAAATACATACATCGATATAAATTTGTAAATAAAAAAAAATATAGGTGACGTCATGTTTTATAAAGAGATCCGTATTTTCATTTTTTTTTTAAATAGTGTTGACGAAAAATTAAAGGATTTTTCCTTCACTTCATTCAAAGCAAAAAATATACTGAGATTCAACTGTATGTTATTATATGAAAGTTGTTGCAAACAATTCTACGTCATAACTAATAGCCACTCACCTTATAGTATCTATCATCTCTTCATTATATCGAAAATCAAATACTTTAATTAAAAATTTGCAAAAACAAAAATAAACAATTACTGATAACCATTTGAATGAAGCCTTCATTTCCTTCTACTTTTCTCTCTCCCAATCTCTGTCATTCAACAGATGGATTTGACAGACTCTTGATTTGATTTATTTTTTTACTTTTATTTATTATTATTATGATTTGTTGATTGAAGAACTGTCAAGAAATGATGCTTTCTTTTTTTTTTTTTTTGATATGGGAATAATTACAAATGAAAGAAAAGGAACATGTACTTGAGATATGATAAAGTCATGCTTATAATATGACTACAGAGTAGACGGCTTAAAAATTGTACATAGTATAGTCAACAATGAATGTTAAATGGAGTACAACTCAGGATTTTGAGATAAAGAACATGAAAAATCTTACTTTATTTATGTCTGAGATATTGACAGAGTATCTGAGAGTGAAATTATATTAAGTGTATACTGAGAACTAACTCATTTCGAGCTTTGGCTGAAAAAATACTAAATTTTAAATCAAGCATAAAATAAGGAAGGAATAATGAAAAGACTTGCAACAATAAGTAAAAAATGCGATAGAAACGAATGTGGATGAAGTCAGAGTGTTTGCTTCTTTCCAAATATTTTACATTCTAAACTGTTCTAATTTTTCCCCCTATTCAATTTTTATAAAATTATTTCCTCTTCAAACAAGTAAAAAGGGAAACGCCTTCAATTTGAACGCATCTCAGAAATTTTTAAACTTGAAAAAACAAATTTAAAAAAATGTTTGTCATATTTTTTTATTGTTCATAAAAGTTCATTGAACTTTGAGACTCTTAGCTTAAAATTGAGACTCTACAAGAAAGGAGGTCAAGGAGTCTTCCCAAGCTAAAGATCTTGCTTCTTGTTTAATTTTATACTTGAGTATAAAAACTCATTTTCATCTAAAGTTTCATAGAAAGCATCTTTATAATCAAAGTAGGGTCACGTTTCTCAAACAATGATATTTTAACATCATATTTGATAAGGGCTTCAGGCCTATAATAGACTTTGTAGTTTTAATTCAAATACAAGAAACGTATACGATATGAGATCATAAGCAGAGGTTCTATTGTACATATCTGTGCACAAAATAAAGGAAGGACTGAAAAAAGTCAAGCTTCCTTCGATGAATTGCCCTTATTATTATTATTATTATTATTCATTCAATTATTTTTGCACAAAGAACTTTTATCTATGCTAATATTTGCAGTAGAAAGCTCGATACAATGGTTTATATATATACTTTTAATATTATGATAATAATGTTATATAGAATGACGTCAGTTGTTTACAAAGTTGTGTTGGTTTTTTTTTTTCTTCTTCTTATATAAGTCAAAAATTACATCATTCAAGGAAATGAACATCTGGGCTTCTGTATAGTCCTAAGTGTATGCTCACTTATGAAGACAAAATTTCATTAGTGAGCATTATGTATGTACATACATATACCTGACCAGGATCGTGTAACTTTATATGACGTCATAAATGTGATATTTTTCTTATTTTTTCCTTTGTCCTTAATTAGTTATTTATGGTGCATAGATATGTATGTATTTTGAATGGCAACATATTTAATTTTTGAAGGGATTGTTACAAATGTGAGTCATGTGTGAGAAAAGATATTAAAATCCTAATTTAATGGACTCTGTTCATAAAAATAAAAATTAAATACAAATATCCCGTCATTTTTTGCTTGTAGTATTTGAACATGTAGAGTTACTTTAAATATCCTTAGTTTATACATCCATTAAATCTGATCCTTGTAGACACTGAGGATCAAGTTCTTAGCAGTCACCATTTTAAGGTGAAAAAAGTGTAGACTTATATTAAATTAAATACCCGTACACACGTGTTCCCTAAGTCATGCTCATTACCTTTTTCTCTTTCTGTTAGTACAATCATTGAATCTTTATCAGAGTGTATTACGTATGTTCAAAAATATTCCTATTGTACATACATAGAAATATGTTCTCCCCCCCCCCCTCCCCCCTTCTGCAAATACCACCAATGATGGTGCTGCTATAAACGAAAAATGACAATTTTTTTAGTCATTTTATGTATCACTTTTTCCCCATATCATGCAGTATAAGTAAAAAAAAAAAAAGAAGAGGTTTGTTCCTCCTTGGAAAGAGGCAAGAAAAAAAAAAGCAATTTTCCTTCTTCTTCCTCGTTTTTTTTTTTTCCTCCCATATACTCAGTTATACATTTATCTTAAAACTATTTATAGACGAAGAGATGAGTAACACATAAAATACACACACACACACACACGTTGGAGCATCAAATTAATGCAATTCACGTTTCTATTACTTTCTCCTTATTTTTATATGGGGAGGGGGGGGGGGGAAGGAGTGGAAGTAAATCCTAATGAAAGAGGTAAAGAAGAAGAAAAAGAAACAAAATGAGAGAACGAGAGAGAAAGAGAGAGAGAGAGAGTAAAAGCACCATTGAATTCCAAATCAAAAAGTGATTTTGGTAATGGTGGATAAATGATTAAATAAATTTCCCAAAATGGGATCCCACATACATATATACATACAAATATATGTATAAAGCAAAAAAATAATAATTATTATTATTTAAACAAACACGCTTCTACATATTAATAGATGTTATTAAAACAATAGATCCTCTTTTTATTTTTTCTCAATTAAGAATGTTCAAAGAGAGGAAAACTTCTCTTTGTAACATTAATCATTCATACATCACATATGAACATTTATATATAATATCTCTGGAGAAATGAGGAAAAAAAAAGTTAGTGAGAGATAAGAGAGGAAAATAAAGTTTGATTGAAAACGTAGGGTTTTTCAAATACAATTACAAACAACGTCTTTATGCATAGTAGTAGTATGTATGTATGTATACTTTGTACATTTTACAGAACTGGTGGAAAGACTGACACTATTTCCATGAGCAAATTCATAGAGTTTATGAACGAAAGACAGCGTGATCCCCGTCTCAATGAAATGCTCTTCCCTTCGTATAACGAAAAACGATCCAAAGAGATCTTTGGAATGTACGAACCGGATAAGGAAAACATTGAAAAAAGTAAGGGATATGTAATTTAATGTAAAGGGCCCTTCAAGACCAATTCATAATTCCTTGGGTTTTTTTGACAGATCAATTCAGTAAAAAGGGTTTTACAGAGTATCTCATGTCAGATGAGAATGCTCCTGTACTTTTGGACCGATTGGACATATACCAAGACATGGATCAGCCTCTCAGCCATTACTATATCAACTCAAGTCATAATACATATTTGATTGGTCGTCAATTTGGAGGTAAATCCAGTGTGGAGATTTATCGACAAGTTCTTCTTGCGGGATGTCGATGTGTGGAGTTGGATTGTTGGGATGGGAAGGATAAGGATGAGGGAGAGGTCATCATTACTCACGGAAAGGCCATGTGTACAAATGTGTATTTTAAGGACTGTATTAAGGCCATTGCAGACTGTGCCTTTGTGACGTCCGACTATCCAGTCATTCTATCCTTTGAGAATCATTGTAATAGAAGTAATCAGTATAAGATGGCCAAGTATTGCAATGATGCGTTTGGAGATTTATTGCTCAAGGAGCCCATTGAGGGCTATCCTGTAAGTAATAAAGTTTTTCCTTATTTTCGTTTCATTTTATTTGACAAATCATTCATGTTTTTATTTATTTTTTTGTATTGAATGAATGCTCAAAAAGGAATCAACATATTGAAGACGCATCACAAATTATACTCAATAGGCCTGTCTTTAAAATCATTATTCATACTAAAAAAACAGCACAAATACAAAATGGTCATCAACATTATTTATAATGTGTTTTGGCAATATAATCGTGCATTTGCAAATGTTTTTTTCGTTTTGTTGAGCTTTTGTTATTGTTATTATTATTATTACTATTATTATTTGCAAAGACATGCTTTGCAATACTGTAATTGATAATATCTATTTTAATATTTGTATATACTATCTAAAAACTCCAATGGGCCCCAATCAGGGATTAGGAGAGCCTGAAAAAGTTTGTGTTATCTGATATGGAGACATTTAATAAGGACACTCAAAACTTTTAATTCCTTTGAATTGGTCTTAATCTAGCCAAAAAAAAAAACTCTAATCCTATTTCATAGTTTGTTTGCAGATGGATAATAAACAGTACATTTTGCAGCAATTAAATTCAGATCAGTTTTTTAAATTGATTCGAATTGTATTTTGGAACAAGTTTTTGATGATTGGATCTTTTTTTTAATCAAATTTTGGCTTCTTTTTTTTTTGAACATATTAAGACAGTGCTTGTCTGGATATGCCCCAAATCCACTCACGCTTAAAATCGGCAATAGAGGGGGGCAAGTTTGCGAAGTTGCAGTTTTTCTATTGAATAATTGTTTAATATTATATTCTGAGGTATTATCTACTTCCTTAATTTAGTCCCTGTTCTGTCTCTAAATCGTTCTATGCAATGTTTCCATTCTTCAAAATAATGTTGGAATTTTTTTTCCATGAGCTCTGTCATCATGGGTGTCTCTTTTTACTTCAAAAATTTAACAAATTAAAATTTTGTCAATTCTAATTCATATTTAGAGTAGGTAAATATGAATTAAAATCGCATGGGGAATTGGATAGAAAGTTTAGTACTGCAATTTGGTATTTGATCAGAAATATCTTGAAGAACAGTCTAGAATAAGCCGACCCGTTATTTAAATGACAAATCCATGACTTGTTCTTCTGCAATTCATCGAGATTATTCTTATAATGTTGATTTATAGTTTAACCTTTCAAATTAATTTGTTAATATGCATAAGAGATACTTCATTGGAACTAACAGGTTTCAAGCTAGACACTGCCCCCTCATTTATTTTAGATCCATGCATATATTTTACATGAAATCATATCCCATGTTACCTTATAGTAAAACCTCATATTGGCTAAACAACAAAAAATAGCTGACTGTGGTTAAGTTCCCCATATTACAGCTATACAGATATACAACTTATGACTCATCATGTTCCGACCCCTTGGCCAATGCAAGTTGTGTTTATCATTGATAGTTCATTTCAATAAACTATGACCATTAATTTTAGGTTTAAATAAAAGGCTTTGGTTTGTTGTCACAGCGGGTTACCACAGTATGTTTTAATGTTTATTAGTTATGATATTAGACTAAAAAGTAGACTTCTATTTTTTTTTTTAAGTTGCCACTTACAAACGCATTTTTTAATAGAGAGAAAGCACTTTTTGATCTATTATAAACTTTGAGTGTCAAAACTGACGTAATACGTAATGGATGTCTCACTAACCCAAAAATTCATTGTAATTATAATTAATCTAGCAATATTAATTCAGCCGATTTGTAAAATAATTAATTAATTCTATTTCTATCAGCTACTACTCCAGACATCAGCTTTTGGGTAGAAATGAAGGAGATTTGCATCACCTGGAAAAAATAAATGCCTAGTATGTTTATTTCAATATATATTTACAAGTTTATTTGACTGACATGTGTATATTGGGTTTACATGTAATATCAATCAAATTATTTCAACGAAGTAGATAAGTACAAATTAAACCATTCATTTTTTAAAGGATAGATTTAGTTGCCTTGAAATTATTCCAAATTATACTGCCTAAAGATGAATAAACGTCTACCGTGTTTTTCTAAATATGACAACTTACTTCTCATAATTTACTAAGAATACCATAAATATTAAATTAGCTATAAAAAAGAGTTCAATTCATTACAAAATTAAAATAAAGAAAAATAATAATGTTTAGACGGAATTAGGAGAACAAAACATAATAAAATTGGTGATTATGAGAAAACATTATAAAATATAATGAAATTGAGATTATTATGTGCTAGTTGATAAAAGAGTTGAGACCCACTTGAGAGTCATCTCGGTGATATTTTCTTATTATACACTCTTGTTCTTCTTCTTCTTCTTCTTGAGAAGTGCACACTCATTTGAGTAGTTAAGTCCTTTTCAAGTTATTAAAAAAAAAAAGAAGAGTAGATTCAGGTAAACAATTCCGTCTTAATAGGAAGTGTCAACATTTGACTTACTAATTGAAAAAGTAAACATCCATTGAGACTTTAAATAAACAATCATTCTCTTTTTTCTTTCTTTTCTTTTTCTTTTTCAGCTAGTTAAGAACCAGCCCGTTCCCCCTCCAAGCAAACTTAAACGCAAAATCCTTATTAAGAACAAACGCCTCAAACCTGATGTGGAGAAAGTGGAGCTGGAGGCTTTTTTGAAGGGAGAGTTTACGATCGGAGATGAAGAGTCAGAGGACACGTCCGCTGGACCTGGAGAAAAGAAAGAGGAGGAAACTGATAAGCCCGTAGCTCCCAATTACTCTGGCTCCACCGTGAATGTTCATCCTTGGCTCAGCTCCATGGTGAATTACACACATCCTACAAAGTTTCAAGGATTTGATGCAGCTGAGACGAATGATGAACACTTTAAAATGTCTTCATTTGCTGAGCCTGCAGCTCTGGGATATCTAAAGTCACAGGCCATTGAGTTTGTCAATTATAATAAAAGACAATTTAGCAGATTGTATCCAAAGGGTGCAAGAGTGGATTCATCTAATTATATGCCACAGGTTTGTGAAAGCTTTTCGTTATTAGATTCTACGCCCTTAATCACACCTCATTATATACGTACATATATCTCTGATTAATGAAGCATAGAGAGAATGGAACGCAAAAAAAAAAAAAAAAATTGAATCTCTTTATTGGTTTAATGAGTCTCAATTAAAGGGCACTTAAACTTAATGAGACGTCATTAACCTAAGGTTTATAGTTAAATCTTTGTTTTTATGTACATACATCCATCCATCCTATAGGTAGTTCATTGACTTTTTTCATCTTTCAACCATAGATTTTCTGGAACTCTGGATGTCAGCTTGTCGCCCTTAATTTCCAAACCCCAGACCTACCCATGCAACTAAACCAAGGAAAGTTTGAGTACAATGGAAACTCTGGCTACCTTCTCAAACCTGATTTCATGCGTAGATCTGACAAAACCTTTGACCCCTTCGCAGAGACACCCGTAGATGGTGTCATTGCGGCTCAATGTAACGTGGAGGTGATTGCAGGACAGTTTTTATCTGAAAAACGAGTGGGTACATATGTTGAAGTGGACATGTATGGACTTCCTACAGATACCATTCGTAAGGAGTTCCGAACCAAGGCCGTTCCTCAAAACGGTCTCAATCCCATGTATGAGGAAGAGGCTTTTAGATTCCGTAAAGTCGTTCTTCCTGAGCTTGCCGTACTCCGATTTGCTGTGTATAACGATGAAGGTAAACTTCTGGGTCAGAGAATTCTTCCCTTCAATGATCTTCAAGCAGGCTATCGGCACATTTCCCTCAAAACGGAGGGAAATTTCCCAATGTCTCTTCCCATGCTGTTTTGTAACATTGAGTTGAAGATTTATGTGCCGGATGGTCTTGGGGATTTTATGGATGCACTCTGTGATCCGCGAGCCTTCTTGTCTGCTCAAGAAAAACGTGCAGAGCAAATGAAGGCTTTAGGTATCGAGGAGTCTGATATTAGTGCAGATGTGATTGAAAGTACAGGGGATAAGAAGAAAAAACCTGGGGAGAAGGGTGGAGCAGGAAAGAAGGATGAGAAAAAAGAAGGTACATTCGTTACATTTGTAGATGTATCTAATTACATCTGTTTTAATCTCTCTCTCTCTCTCTCTCTCTCTGCTTATTACAGATGAGCTGATCCTTATACCCATTACCGTCGAGACTCTCCGAACAGAAAAGGCATTCATCAAACAAACCAAGAAATACCAAAAGGAGTTGGATGGTCTGGCTAAAAAACATAAAAAGGAGAGGGACTCTCTCATCAGCTCTCAAATCAAGTCCATTGAGAAAATTGCCAAGTCTAAAAAGTAAATTGAGCCTATATTTTAACCATAATTTATGTTATTATACATATATCCCTACAGAGATGGTGCCGAGTCGGATCCAGCAGTGATAGAGGCCGTTCAATCCCAAACGGAAAAATGGACCGAAATACGAAACCGTCAGCGTAAAGAGGAGTGGGAAATGCTCAAAACCCATCTTGGAACACAGGAGTCCGTCTATAAAAAAATATTTGAAACAGTGAGGGCTGCACAATGTAAAAGCATGGACGTCTTCTTTGAAAAGTAAGTGACTATTTCTATTTTGGAACTTTGATCCAATCACTTAGCCCCTAGCTCCTATATAAACAAGCCTTAAATAAACTGTATGTATTTGGGTTTTTCAAAGAAAATGAGATAGACATATATTTGTACTAAGTGTGCTTTAGTGACTATTAAAAGCAAGGACGGGGGAAAATAAACTATAACAAGATATATATATATATAAATAGAGGGAAATAAAGTGATGGGAAAAGAAGGGGGAATTCCTCTCTTTAAATGTAGAATCATTTCAAATACATCTTTAAATAAAAAATAAAAAAACCCAAATAAACGAAAGTACATGTGTAGATAAATTTCTTAAGAGGCCATTTGATTCGACCTCAACTATGTAGATACATACATTTCCCTGGAAATACCTTAGTCTATGTAAGCAAAGGCTCAAGAATTTGATTTGCGTTCATTTTTATTTGTTTTTGAAGGATTGTTTTGTATAATGTATTATTTGTCAATAGTTTTTAATGCAACGTTAAATATGTATTTTATTATACATATATATCATTGCTCTTCTAACAATTATTTCCTTGAAGAGGAAGAAAAAAAAAAAAAGACTATGGATGTAATAATAACAAATTATTATTATTATTATTATTGAATTTTCATCAATATATGTGCAATTGACGGGTTTTTTTTTTTTTGTAGAATAAACATATATTTATAAAATATATTGATATGGACAATTTATACCTTTATATTATCAAATATATACTAATGTATTCTGTCAAAAATGTACATACGTTAAGTAAATAAATATACATGTATACACCTTTTTGTACGCAAAGAATGAGCGCATTCAACTCTATTACTCATCCACAAATCAACAGAATATACATACATGATATGTGCTCTTATGCAAACCTATTGTAGGTTTTAGGAATCCCATCCAGACATGGTGAGATTTTACATAAGTATGCAAGCTAGTCGTACAGATCAGGATTAGTTTTATACATACATTGTATATGTAAGTTAAAAATTAATAAATATCTACCAAAACCTTGGAAGCATGGGCCGAGCGTCTAGCGAGATGTGCCACTGGGTACGTGGATTCTAAAGGAGTGAATAAAAAGCAATTCAATATGATTCAAAAGCCTTTTTAAAGTTGAATAGTTGTACTAAGGATCTGAAGACAAGAAGCATATAATCGTAGTTATACTTTCATTTGATATATGACGTCTTTGAAATTCAAACGACTTTTATGAATAAGTTTATTCGTGATGACATTTTTTTATTTCTATTAACTTCACCTTATGCTTTATCTCTATTAGTTTTGACTAAATTACTTATTTCATAGTTGAGTCTCATCTTCTTATATTTTTTTTTGTCATATATGGTTACAACTGCTAGAGTTACAAATCATTGTGAAGATGTCTCTCAACAGATTGTTTATTTCCTGAATAGGAATGAATTTCTATGTTATCTATAGTACGGTAATATTTAGACAATACACTCATACTCTGATGGTGGGCCAAATAAGTTGTAGTGTCTCTGTATGCTAGTGTTGAGATTTAAAGATATTTTTTTTGTGTGTTATTTCAAAATGTATCCCTTGCACATTACTGAGGGTTAGATATTTTGATATTTTATATTCATGTTAGAGAGTTAATAAAAAAAAAGTGGGATATTGTTTTGTCCTGCAATTCCTTTTACTATTTCCAAGTGTTTCCATGTTTATGTCTCTTAAAGCTATGAAACAAAGTAAGAAAACGACGACTACAGGATCTACTTCTCCGAGAGTATATCTTTTTTGTTCGATAGGAGTTTTGAGTTATTCTGAAACGGAACCTCCTTGAATTTAATGCAAGGTAAATTTTGTGAAGGGAAGACAAAATTTCTTCTTGACTCACTATTGAATGATGATTAGTTAGAGAAGAGGGTTTTTGCAGTTGGAGGAATGAAATTGAATATATTTATATAAGATATTATATTATTTGTTTTAAATTTTCATCAAGTTCTGAGAGTTCCACAAAAAAAAATTCTTATATACGTGTACCAAAGCTAACAAACAACGGTTCTGCTTCGTGGTTTTGCTTCCTTCCTGGATAGCCCTAATACATGAATCTATGAGTAACAAGCTGATTTTCTCAGATATTATTTGTATGGCTGTTATTTTGTACTTACGCATGATCAAATTTTTTATTAATCAAAAAAATTGATTCAATTAAAAATGGAACTAAATATCGTATCCATATCTAATGAACAGCTGATTTTAGCAAACTAAAATTGACACATTAGGGGCAAAGAGTCTTCCATGTCTAGGTAAAAGACATTTTGAGCAAAAAGTTTTTAATAGGAATAATGGAATTGCAACAACTTGAAACATTATCCAATGGGTATCAATAGTTACATACATACATATGGGTAGGAATGAAACTTTTGTAGGGAAACATAGAGTACTAGTGAATTAAGGCCCTTTACTCACCATCAGCTGCCTTTTTGTATAGAATTAACACCCTTGTTAAAATCAAATCTCTGTTAAAAGCAAATCTACGACGCTATCTATATAATTTATTTTCCCTTCAGCTGTTTTATTTATTTGACTCTTCTTGGATTTAAGGCAGCTGACTCTAGGAGTATTATGAATTCAAAAAAACATTATCTATAAATACATATACACCTTTTTGTGTTTTGATGTCGAGTTTTGAAGTACATACATAGACAAAAAAGCTTGTCGTGCTAAGGAAGAGAACCCTCCTTATTTAAAAATGGCATTGTTGCAGAGAAAATATTATAATTAAAAGTTTTCATATTTATAATTTTATTATGTCTTTTTAACAATACAGTTAAAGGAGAATTTTTTTAATTTTTCTTAACTTTTTCCTATAGAGAAACGTCTCACCTTTATAAGAATTTAATGGTCAGAATAAATTTAAAACAACAAAGCAAAACAAAACAAATGCACTTACAAATCATTTTCCCTTTTATAAACATCCAATTTTTCGACTACAAAAGTTTAATGGCCTAAATTTATATGTATATATGCGTCAAGTCAACAAGAAAGCAAGTTTATTTTCAAATATTATTGAAAAGTAGAAAATCCACTTTGCAGTTTGTTTTTACTTCATAAGTATAACGGTCAAATATTTAAGAGCCATTTTAAGATCCATACCGCACGGTTTTTGCTAAAATGTCACTTTATATCGAGAAACAACCAAGGAGTGTTGTCCATCCAATAAAGCCATCGGATTAAGGTTATAACTGTACATGGAGCTGATATGGCCCCTGAAAGAACGTCCATCTTTTTCATAGCTTCAGAGATTTATTTAGTAACAGTTGGCTAAAACCATCTGTTTAAGAACTATTAAGAATCAACTAGATCCGCTATCATGCTCACCATGAATCATAGTAATTGAAAGTACATAGTCAGAAATACCAGATGTATTTTATTCTTGATTGTGGCCGGTATTTTTTTACTCCTATAATACAGTTGCAATAAGTGGAGTCATTATTTAATTAATATAAATATACTATTAGGTTGTCAGATAAGTTCGTGCGGTTTTTATAAATTTTTTTAATCAACACAAAACGTTTATTCGCCTTAATGCTAAAAGTTTTTAAAGTGTACTTAAATTAGTTTCCTGTATTACGTTTGAATTTGTTTGTTTGAATTACGTCAGAATTTGTTTGAATCAGTATTGTGGCCATGGAAATGGAGTGCCAAGTCGACAAAAACGACTTTATCAAAGATTCAAAGTTTCCAAAGCTGCTCGAGAAATTTGTGCAGTATACGGTGAACCTACAGCATCTTGCACCTACAGATTTTCATCTGTTCCGATCTCTTTCCAACAATCTTCGAGGTGTTTCCTTCGACGACAACGAGGAGCTAAAGGTGTGGCTGGATAATTTTTTTGGCTCCAAGTCCAGTGATTTTTACCGACGCGGTATTGAAAAACTTGTAGAACGAGGGGATAAAGTTGTACAAAGTGAAGGAGGGAGAATACATCATCATTGATTAATAAAGATCTTTTTTTATTACCTAATGTGTTTTAATGTCCATTTCAATAAAGTGCTGTAAAAACCACCGTACGAACTTATCTGACGACCTAATATTAACACAAACGAAAGAGAATGTCTTCAAGAATATGAGTGCAGTTCACATTCATATTCTTGAAATATTTCAGAACAACTTGCTTTCTTGTTGACTTGAACCATATGTATAAAAGAATGGCTTGTATAGAAGAAAAAAGCAATTAGATAAAGGAGTCAATAGAGCCTTCAGTAACTCTGATAATAATAATTATATCAAGTATGCAGAATTATTAATAGAAATGTGCCAAGTTATTGCACGTTAGGGCTTTTTTGCTTCTTTTTTTTTTAATTTTTTTTTTATTATTATTATTTCAAAGTCATCAACCTATTTTTAAACTCTCTTCTCTCTATTTTCTCTCTCTCTCTCTTACTATTTTACCTCTTCATTCATTCAGTTCATTGTATCCTAAAATAAATGAAGTTAGATTAAAACAAAAATCTGCAATGCGAGAAAGCTCATTATGTATGTATGGAAGAAGAAAAGGAAGAAAAGAGAAAGAAGGAAAGAAAGAAGCCTCTACTCTCTCTTTCTCATTCTCTCTTCCTTTTTTTTTATCACACGAGATTCTTCTTCTCTCTCCCTTTTCTCCTCTTTCATTTTTTCTCTCTAACCCCGACTTTTCAAATAATATATACATATGTTTCTATATATAACATAACATAGCATAACTGCATCACCCTGATACCTACCTATGTAAGCATTGCAACAGAATAAAACACATAAATATATATATTTAAAATAAAGTACCATTATTTATAAGTTGCTGTTTTTTGTATATATGTATATATATATAATATAAACAATTCGACTACATATTCACAGAAAAATATTTGATATTTTTTTTTACCACTACACAAAAAGATTAATCTTTTTTTTATTATTATTATTAATAATAATAATATTTATGCACATATTTATGATTGTATCCATGCCCTATATATGCCTAAATATGTACATACATATATGTGTAACATTACATACATTCAAAGGGAATTTAAACCTCATACATTTACGTATATAAAAAGATAATTTGAATTTACAAGTCAAAATATTATTATTCCAATTTAGCTCTCATTTTAGCCTTTCAAATTAGTTTGCTCTTGTGGGCAAGACCAAAGCAACTTTTTAAATGTAGATAAAAAATATTCTTTTCACGAAAAAAACAAAAACAAAAAAAGGCATCAATTCTGTTTCTCTTGGTCTAATCATCTTGCTCTGAATTCCTTCAAAGAGTTGATTTCAACTGTTCAAAGTCTTGTTGTTGTTTTTTGGGTAATGTGGTTTTGATCAACATATATTAAGAAATCTCGTGGAGAATCAAGAGTGACGTCAATTTGACTATGACAAGGCATGGCAACAAATCTACTACTGCCTTCAAAAAACATTTTATTATATTATAGCATATAAACTACGTCCCTGGAGTTTGCAATGCCTTAACTTTGGCTGGAACTAAATACATAGCCTAACAAAACAAGACGCTCATATTGACGTCTCGTAACTTGTAACATGACAAAATATTGACACAATATTTCATACAAGCCAAGGATATGAAAGCAGAAATATATGCATTTTATGCATTTATTTGAAAGAATGATGCCAAGCAATGTTTTTTTTTTATTCGTATCAGTTGCAAAGTCATTCATTGAAAAGAATTCAATGAGAAAATAGAGAGAAGATAAAAAAAAAAAAAAGTACAAATAAATTCCCGGAAACCGCGATTTTATTCAAAAGTTTTTTGTTTTTTTAGGGGGGAGAGAGAGAGAGAGAAAAAAATTGAATTAATTAAAAACTGTGCATATTATATGTATAAAAAATTTATTTCATTTCATAAAGTTAAATAAATTCCAAAGTTCCTATTATTTTTTTTATTTTCTTTTATTTCAAAGACATATGTATTTACATACATAACTGGGGTAAAAAAAAAGTCCTAAGAAAAATATGTTAAATAAGAAAGAGAAAAGAAGAAGAAGAACAGATATTTGAATTTATTCCTAAACAAAAAATATCTTCTGACAACTTTGTAAAAAATTTTAACAAAATATTGTTTCAATTTTATTTTCATTTTATTGTATTTGTTTTTTTTATTAAACGCCCTGTTTCTTGAACACATTTTGTACACTCTCAAATATATATATGTATCAATATATTTTGTTCAACTTTTCAATTAAATATATATATATATAAAAGAGTGGCTTAAACCAAATGGTATTAAATGGTGCATTGACTGTAAGTTGGTTTTTTTTTAAAAATATTATAACTCTACGTGCCTTACTTATTATAAAAAGGCTTCTTCCGATATATGTATGTACATACTTTGAGCACAAACTAATTTATATCTTTTTTTTTTTTTTTTTTTTTGTAAGAAGAAGAAAAAAAATCCCTATTTATAAATTCAATAATATAATCATATAAATAAATATTTGATATATAATATAAAAAAGTGTCATCTGCCTTTTTTATTATTATTCTTAATATTAATATATATTTTTTAATTATATATATATAAATAAAATCTGTGGAGAAACTTGAATAAAATTGATTTATGAGGAGAGGGTTTTTTTTTTTTTTTTTTTTTCTTCATCTTCAATTGATGATGAACAAAATAGTAAATAAATAAATAAATAGACACAATTGCTCCTTTTGAAAGACATACATATTTGATTATTTTTTTTAAATATAGCCTCTCTTCCTACTCTGATTGTTTGACTCGGCCCTGAGGCATTTTAAATTGAGTGAGATTTATTTCTTGCTCTTTTTGTTGTATCTTGAAGGCAAAATATGAGACAAATTCCGTTTTTTTATACCATATATGTATTTTTATGTACATATAGTTATAAATCTGTGAGGTGGATTTGCATGTGTACAGATGTATGCTTTTAGATAGATGGAGTAAATTAGGTTCTTTATGAAAGCACTGAAGAGAGAGAGAGAGAGATTTGAATTTATGTTATGTACATTATTGTATGTAGATATTTTTCAAATGTTCTTTGAATGAGATTGGTTTATCCTTTTTTCTTTCTTTCTTTCTTTCTTTCTTTTTTCATATTAAAATATCGTACACTTTGATATTTGAATTACATCTCTCAACCTTCACCCCCCCCCCATCTACCTTCTTCAAAAAGAGAAAGAAACAAGATCGAGAATTAATTGGTAAATAGTTTAACAATGATGTTATTATAATCATCTTAACAATCATCTATATATATATATTAAATTAGCATGCGACTTTTGTAGAGTGCAAGGAGGGAGCAAAACCTTGGGCTCTATTGAATGAAGCTCCTTGATTTAGCATCAACTGCCCTTTTTGTCTTCAAAAGTGGGAAGGGAAAAGTATTAACGCTCTAGGGAAGAGGAAAACTGTATTTTATTAATTTGTATTTTAAACTAAATCTGCAACAAAAGTAGATGTGAATTTTTTAATTCTTTTTTTTTTTTTTAATGTGTCCTTCTCAACGGTCTTATAAAAAACGAACATAAATTCAAAAAAGATCAAAAGTACCAATTGTTTTCCCTTTTGGAATCTTTTGGAATCAAAGATTATTAGCATTTTATCATAATCTTTGAGTTATTGAATAATTATTTGATTATCCCTTTACTTACAACAATGAGGGATAGTCTTTACATCGATTAAATATAAAGAGTGAAAGGAATTCTACAAAAAAATTATAAATAGTAGGGCCAATATTCTGAATAATGTACTATATTTGGGTTTAACTTGAAGGTTTATAGAGAACGGTCTGAGCAAAATTAAACCTGGATCTCAGTGAAATATTAATTCAGAGCCTACTGCGTTATATTAGAGCTGTTTTTATGCAACAGGCAATGGATGCAAAATGACTCCTCCGAAAAAAGAAAGCAAAAAAAAAAAAACCACAAAATTAATTGGTAGTTTGCAAATTATGTCATTCTCTCAAATTACTGAACCATTCTTTATATTTAAAAGAATTCTTATAATATCCTGAGTACTTGACATCAAATAATAATTTCATTTCCATCAATCAACATTCTGCCACAGAAATACACAACTATTGATGCTTGGAAGTTATTACTATGTGTGCCTATAATTTATTGATCGAGTGGAATACTTTGTCAAAATTTGATGAGTACTTTAAATTTTTTCAATCCATATGTAGGATTTGTTACATACATCAAGCGTTTAATTCTACATCAAATCCACTTGTATCAAGGCCCCGTAAAAACACCTCACCTCTCATAGAAATATGCAACATAGTATATGTACATTTGGAAAGGATATGGATGATAGAAAATATCTTCAATTAAATGTTTTAGGTGTCAAAAACCTGTCTTATTTTGTAAAAAAAAAAAAAAAAAAATTCTAGATACTGTTGAAGGAACAAATGAAGCCCCCTTCCTTTAGTACAACTCTGAATTTTCAACCATGTACATGTACATGTATATATAACCCATCTCAAATTACTCTTTAATTAAAAGTGACATCTTACTTTTGTAATATAATTTTCATTATTTGACCTTACATAGTGTCATAAAAAAAAAGTATAAAAGAATAAAGTTGAGCTGCCCAATGACCCCCTAGTACTTCCTTATTACCTTCTTCCTACTTTTGGCACTATATTCCATCCTTCTCATAAAAAACAAGAAGAAGAAGAAGAAGTCCCAATTAAATCCTTATTATTGGGTGAGAATGAAATGAAAAGATGGAATCACCAGTATTTTATTTATTTTTTTCCCTCCTCTTTTGAATGAGTAATTAAAAGGGCAAAAAAAAAACTAAATAAAAAAGAGGGAAAGACAAGTCTGTAGAGGTTGTGTGTCATTAAATAGACAAAGACTGAGTTTGTCACATGACCTATATTATATATATATATATATATATATATATGTTAGTAGTTTCATTTTTTTTTGTTCTTCTCTTTGGATAAGGAAGAAGAAGAAGATGAAGAGTTTTTTGTTTTGTTTTGTTTTATTTTATTCTTTTTTTGTTTTCTGACTTGACAAACGACATCTAAACTTTCTATACCTATGTATGTATGTATTTGATTATATTCTATCGATTTGTCTTTTCACACTAAAGTTGCCTTTATATTAAATAGTTGAAATTACGGATTTTAAGGGGTTGAAGGGTTAGCTCTCCTTCTTTCTCTCCTCTGCATCAACCCCCCTTGATGCAGAATAATAAGAGAATAGATATTTTGATGTAGGTATTTTGAGATCTATGTTGATTTATGTATAAGTGATTGTGGAATGAGTTGGATGTGCCTAAATGGTTGTAGTGTGAGACGTGAGTCAGTGAGGCCCTCTCCTGTACTCCATTTTTTCCCCTTCTTTCTCTCTCTCTCTCTCTCTCCCTCCCTCCCTATCTCTCACTCTTTTTTTGGGGGGGCTTTCTCTTTTTATTAGAGCAGTTATTATTACATACATATATGGAATATCATATCGATCTTTAAATATGCAACACATGTTTTGGGTAGTAGTAAGTATGTATATACATACTTAAATTGGTATGTATATATGTATTCACATCAATAACTAGAGTTTTATACGTTACAAAATGTATATACTATATAAAACAGCAGAGAAATGAAGTAAAAGTGAGTCTCTCTGTTGGGCGAAGGAAAAGTTGGACTAGAAACAGACTAGAGAATCTTCTAGGAGATGATCCACGAGAAGGAAAGGGCTCAGAATCAGATGTTGGTGAATAACATGCATGCAGTCAATTAATTTGTCTACCCATTTCTACAAAAGTATTTCATATACATATATATATATATATATATATATGTAATATTTGAGAGTAGAGACTGACGTCAAAGATTACATGATAAACTCTCAAAGTGGAGCCTGTTTTGGAGTCATATACATACTTTTGTAGTGGGTATATATTTGGGTATTAAATAAAATGAACAAATTCTATTAAAACTTTATTTAATGGTTTTAAAAATGTAAAATAAAAAAATGACAAAGAGACAAATAATGATGGGGAAAATCCCTACAAATAAGTTTTGTTTTATATCGATTGGGAGCACGAAGAGCAGAATCATTGGAGCAAGGATCTCTGATCCTTGCAAAATTAATATTTAATTGTATTAACTATACTCTATAAATGCCATACTACAGTCGGAGATATAACTTACTAAAAGGAAAAGGGCACTTTTATTTGTCAATCTCATTGTAATGTCCAAATATAGGGCAGTAATTCATCATTTTTTTTTTATTTTTTTTTATATAAAAAAGAAAATACATAATTTGATTCTCTTTCAAAATGGACGACACAGCGGTGACGTCATATGAAAATGAAAATCCTTTATAGGTAAGAGCTAGAAAGAGCTCTCTCGTGCTCACAGTCTTTTCATTTTTAGGCCAGCAAATTTGTCTAAAAAGAAAAAAACAATTGACAAATATACCCAGACTCATATTTGTTGAATAAGGCTGATTACTTGTCGTGTATCCGTGTGGTTTAAAATAAGTGAGGAGTTACGTGACTTTTCTCTTTAATAAGTACTTGTTACTATCATGACTAATTATACCGTATGTTCATAACTTTTACACTACAAATGTGCATAGAATTGATATAAATTCTTACAATATATATTTTCAATATATCACAAGGTATTAAACTACTGTAAAGGCTCTATATTCGCTAGTAATTAGAGTTTTTATATTTTGTTCTCTCGCTCGCTCGCTCTCTTGGTTTTGTTCTTCTCGCTCGCTCTTTTTTTCATATACATACATACACATTACTCAGTATTTCATTCTTTCTTTCTTTAAAATATATGTATATATTAGATAAAAAAGTATAAAAAAACTCATTCTACTTACAAAGATAAGTTGTAGAATTTGCTTCTATCTCTTCCCTTCTTCTTATTTCCTTTATATTATATATATATATTTTCAAGCAAAATGGTATTTTTCTTCGACATTTTTGATCTTTATTCAATTTGTGTGTGAGAAGAGAGCAAGAGGGGGGGGGGGGAAGTAAAAGAAGGAGCGACATTTTTTTTTCCACCGTTTTTTATTGTTGTATTTTCACAAATTTTATTTTACAATAATAATAATAATAATTTATTGTTTGAATGTTTCTCAATATATCTTTTGTTTTGAAATTCTGTTTATATGGATAAATGAGTAATGGAGAATTGCCTTACTTAGAGTCATCCATTTTTATTTTTTTTGACTTTTCATATATGAAAATTTAACTCAAAAATAATAATAATAAGAAGAAGAAACACAACAAAAACATACAAACATGAATACAAAATAGGGCTATTTATTCCCCTTATTTTCATATATATATATGTACATACAATATTCATGTAAAAAGAACATTACATGAATGCATAACACTAACTTGTAAACAAGATCAAATATGAACTTTTATAAAACTAATAATAAATGACTCAGAGGGGAAAGAAATATAAATAAACTTATAAATAAAATTTGCTTTTTTATGTATAAAAAATATACCTACACACACCCAAATACAAATACAAAATGTGGATATTATCCGCAATTAAGAGAAAAACTCTTCCTCACACCACAATTATAACCATTGCCCACCTGACACCAAAAATAGACATCAATATCATCCTAGTTGTAAATATCTCGCAACCTTTCTAACATAAAGAGATTTGTAACATTCAATTATTTACTCACTCGCAACCTCGACTCACAAGAGGGACAGGAATAATTTGGAAAAACAACAACTGGTAGCTGCTACCCTTCTGTATTTTCCTTGTAGCCAACTTTTTTAATAATATGAAGACTTTATTACTATTTAAATATAATATACATGTATAAGCTCTACCAATATGCAAATCTATCCATCTTAATACTTGTGTATTACTCAATAATTCAAAAAAAGGGCCCCCAATCCTTGATTTGATATTTTTTTAATACATCACAGTCATAAATAATAATAATAATAATACCCATTTTGAGTTTATAGCACGTAGAGTCAGCTGCTTCGAATCAAAAGAGTCAAATCAGCTGAAGGGAGAAGTACAATATCTAAAGGAACAAATCATTTCCTCACCCATTTCATTTTAGGGGAAAATACTGACACAATCCCTGACATGGACTTTAAACTCTCGCCACGATATATAGATTTGCTATAAAAATGGCTCATAACCAACTTATAAGAGGCAAAAGAAGTAAAAAGGAATTAAAAAATTCCAAAGCTGTTGACATATGTACAATTCCATAAGTTTGTGGGGGGTAGCAAAGTTCAATACTGTATATTTTGAATAAATAGTATGAGGTTCCGTGAGAGAGTTACATTCTCAATAAAGTTCCGTTTTATTTTCGTAGACTGTTTTTTATTTACTAATACTATGTAATTACATAGTATTCTTTTCAATCTCGTCAAACACTGTTCCTTTTAATATTTTAAGTGCTTTGATACTGCTTTATATATATATATATATATATATATATATACATATATGTATACACTTACATTTGGTTTTTATATATATTTTTTTTCCACTCTCAATATATATATAAATATATTTACTTGAGAAACGAAGAAATGAATCTGTAAAAAAAAAAAAAAATACGCAGAGATTTTATGGGGTTTTAAATATAAGACACTTAATTCTTTTAGATGGATGGTTCCTTCGTTGGTTGGTTGGTTGGTTGTTTGGGCGTAGGAAATGTCAGGAGTAGTATGTAGTTATGTATATGTTTTTTATCTATTTTTTGTGTCTTATTATTTATTCATCACTTTCACGCATTGAAGGAGAAATAATATTATGTGAAAAAGGAGAAAAATATCGAATACTCTTAGAGAGAGAAAGAGAGAGAGAGTCCAATTTGAGACAGATTTATTTTTAGAAAAAAGAGAATCCTAAATGCTTTTAAATAAAAGGGATTATGAAGAAAGTTTGAGGGTCAGTTGAAAGGAAATGTCTACTGTAAGTATGTAAGTACATTTTGAATTTAAAAGAGTTTCAAATACTCTACAATGTCCAGGAGGACCTCTCTCACATTCAAGGCCAGAGCGTATCCAAACTAACTAACTAACTACATACATATGTATGTAGTTAGACAACTAACATGCTATCTCTACATATATTTATCATTTTTACATGTACTTAGTGGGGACGAGAGAGAGAGAGAGAGAGCAGTTCTATGAAATATTAGACTCATGTTATGTTTGTAAATGAGATGTACTTAGCTCTAATGGTCCTCGTTTTTTGAGCAATGAAAAATAAGAAAGAAAGAAAGAACCCGGGAGTTAATATTTTATATACATACATATAATATTTTGCATATATGTATATATCTCAGTATGTTTTAGAATGTTTTTATACATAAGTAGTATATGACACCCATTTAGCGCAGAGAGAAGGAAGGTTAGAGATAAGGCGTGGTCATTATTGAGAGGCCTTAGTAGAGATGGAAAAGATCCAAGATGGTGGAGAGGAAATTGAACTATGAATCATTATGCGACTCCTCACTCTAAACTACAACTCCATATTATTATTTATTTATTTTTACTTTCTTTACTTTCATATATGTATTTCCCTCATCAAATCCCCCCTTTCTCTCTCTCTCTCTCTCTCTCTGAAATCGTTTCATATTATGGCTCAAGTAAAATTAATGAACAGAGTATTTTATTTCCCTTTCTAAAAAAGCTAATTAGGTAATATAAATGTATTCTTCAAATGACTTCATCCATTTCTTAATACAGGAATTAGGTATACGGCTTGTATTATACGACGCTTTTCTAAGAAAAAAAAATATCACAAATAGGTAAACCATTAACCAATGGAATCTAAATTTCCTAAAAAATTGTTTGTTCGAGCCATTTTGAAGGAGATGTTGATTTGAGGCTCAACGTATTTCCTGAGAGCATACTTTTTCATCATCAGAAGAATAAAAACCTCCAGTTTTCTAGGACTTTTCTAATAATTATCTCGGAAGAAGAGTTCTGAATTCTTGTGTAATTCGCTTTAAACCCTCTCTGGAACGCCTTAATTTTGTGATTACATAAATTTGATCACAAGGGTCAATAGACATGATTTAGTGTGTATTGTAGTTTCTCCTGTATCAATGTTGGATACCTCATCGTAAAGAGTTTGTTGAGGACTGACAATGCCATGGCATACTTATTAGCTCAAGTACTTTATTAAATGTAAACAACAATCATAGTGGAAAAAGAAATCAGAATGAATAGGATACTCTGTTAGGAAGAAGTAGAATAAACTTGATTAAATGACTATTTCACATTATAAAATTGTCTGTTAAAAATAATATATTTTGAAAAGTTGCTTTAATGAGCTACGAGAAGGGAAGCTTTGTAAAACATAAATCCCAGCCTTAATCAATGTATAAAGACAGCACAGATATCCTGCTCATTAAGACAAATTTGAACCATGGATCCAGTATATTATTAAATATACTTCAAATTCGTTTAACCAGGTTGTCTAAATGAATGTCGTCTATCTATCTATATATATCTATCTATATATATATATATATATATACTCACAAGATTGTAAAAAAAAACACCTCTTTTCATTATTTAAATGTTCATATTCCATGTACATTCTCAAAGAAAACTCTACCTATGCACCATAAAAAAAGACCCTGTATATATATTCAAATGTATTAGCATATTAATCACACTTTAGATTAAATCCATTTTGGGCTCAATAACAAATCTTTACATATATAAAATCAATGTGTGTATATTTGTCCTCTATAGGCTCAGAATCGACATTTATAAAAAATGATGATATTGAGCCAAATAATCTCGTAGATTACATAAAAAATAATTTGGTGATCAATTGAGGCAAATAAATCTGTTTATGTTATGTTACATATGTACACACAATATACTTTATGTTTTCTGGAACAAATCCCTAGGTGTCTCAAAAAGTCCGGCTCTCAATTTAATATGAAATTATTCATAAATAAAATTGTATTAACCTTTATTATTTATAGAATAAATTGTGAAATTACAGTAAATTGAAACTTTTTTAATTCCTTTTTTACTAATTTTATTACAACTGCCTGCTTTCAAGTATACAAGGGAACAACTCATATTTATAATTTTTTTTTTTTGCCAGAGTGTGTATAGAGTAATTTCCTTATATTTTAAAGAAGATTTGAAGAAAAATGTAAAACTACCTATTTACATATCTATTAAGTCTATATCACAAATGTCTTGTTGTTTTTGTTTGTCATCTGGCAACAATATTCAGTACGTTCTTTGTTTCAACCAATAACAATGCATTTTTGTTTGTTCTTAAAAATGTCGAATTTCGTGCGCCTTCAAACACCGATTAGAGGACTTTTTTTTGATTTTCTGAACTATCATTTGAAGAAAAACGCTTCTGAAGCACATCAAATGCTTGTAGAAACTTACGGTGGACAAGACAATGCTGTGTGTTTTCTGGGATCAGCGTGTTATGATGATTTGGTAGGAGTTGTTATAACCCGGTGAAACAGTTGACGGTGCACGCTACCAACGACAATTGACCGATTTGAATAGCGCTATATCCCAAAAATGCCCAGGATATTCTGATCAGCGTCACCAAGTAATTTTTCTTGATGACAATGCATCACTACATCGAACAAGAGCGACCCGGGAACTATTGGTACATGCGGCTTACTCACCAGACTTAGTGCCATCAGATTATGACTTGTTCATATCGATGGGTCACGTATTAAAAGGACACCACTTCAATTCTCACGCAGAAGTCAAAAAATGACTCAACAATTGATTTGCGGCCAAAGACGGCCAATTTTTTTCGTGTGGCATCCACAAATTGCCTGAGAGATGGGGATAATGTGTTGCAAGCTATTGCTATTATTTTGAAGATTGAATTTGTCACAACTTTTTCAGAATAAACTTTAGAAATATAAAAATAAAGTTTCATTTCATAGATATAGACCCGGTATATTTATCAATACATTTCTATACAATTTTCACACTGTACAAAAAAAAAAAAAAAATCCTAGGTACGAGGGTATTTTGTACCTTGTTATTATGGTTTAATGTAACTTATTTGTATGTCACAATGGTATCCCCCCAACACTAATCATTTTTATATTCCCCTGTATATGTATTTGTTAGCAGTTGAGTTTCTTCTCTTATTAGTGTCAAGTTCTACTGAATTTGAATTAAATCTTGTTAAATTGTGATCATACCCTACAAATAGTTTAGAAGAATGACGTAATTGGCTACTCATTTAAAACCTTTTTCTTTTTGATCAAAAAAGCCTTCATTATCCGACTCTGATTAAAGGTTATTACTTATTAATTGAACAAAATAAATGTGTTATTTACTAAGAGACAATATTACATATTAAAAATGAAATAAATATATTCAAATAGTCCTTTAAAGCGTATTTTTTGTTTTTGTTTTTAGAAAAACAATGATAAATATGGATTTGATTAGGATAAATTGAAAAAAGAAAAAAAAAGTCGGACACGACATTGTTAAAAGATGCAATTTACTTGTACAATAAGAGCCCATATCACCATCAAAAATAATGAAAAACGAAGGAGAGTCACTCAATTGTGTACAAAATCATTGAAAAAACAGAGAGGATTATTTGCCCCATTGAAGGATTTAAAGTGAATTTATAAAACCTTATTAAGAGGATTTTACATTCATTTTTAGAAAGACATGGCTTTTTTTCTGTCTCAAAAATTAACAATAACACATAAAAAGTGTAAAAATACATTAAAAATCAGCCTTTGCATATAAAAAATCTAATTTCAATGGTTTAACTCATGGCTACACACAGAAATATTTAAATAGATGAAATCTAAAAGATACTTTAAAAGGTAAAATTTTGCTCATGTGTGAGTAATAATCTATTATGAATGGATATATTTTAGCAATGGAATTTGGGATCTATTCATTCCTTAATTGAAATCCAGGAAAAGAGGCTTCAATAGATATAATAATACTAAAAAAATGTACAAATCCATTCAAATGCTTAAAAGGCTCAAAAGATTTATCATTATTATTTATGATTTTGAGATAAGCCTACATACATAAAGATATATGTAAACTCGAAATACATGATATATCAAAATCTCTCTGACACATTTAAGCATTTTTTATGCATAGTTAACTTTAGGAATAAGTATATATGTGTCTAGTCAACAAGAAAGCAAGTTTATTTTAAGATATTATAGAAAAGTAGAAAATCCACTCTGCAGTTTTTTTTTATTTCATAAATATAACGGTCAAATATTTAATAGCCATTTTAAGACCTATACTGCAGGGTTTTTGCTAAAATGTCACTTTATATCGAGAAACAACCAAGGAGTGTTGTCACTCCAATAGAGCAATCGGATAAAGATTATAACTGCGCATGGAGCTGATATAATCCCTGAAAGAACGTTCACTTTTTTCATAGCCCCAGAGATTTATTTAGTTGCAGTTGGCTAAAACCATCTGTTCATTTGTTTAAGAACTTTTAAGAATCAATTTAATTCGCTATTAGGCTCACCATGAACCACTACATAGTCAGAAATACCAGATGTATTTTATTCTTGATATTGGCCGGTATTTTTTTACTCCTATAAATAAGTTGCAATTATTGGAGTCATTATTTATTTCATTAATATAAATAACCTATTAATACAAAGGAAAGAGAATGTCTTCAAGAATATGAGTGCAGTTCACACTCATTTTTGAAATATTTCAGAATAACTTGCTTTCTTGTTGACTTGACACGTATGTATGTATATAAAAGAAGAAATTTAATTCGTTATTGTGTGCCTGTTGTATGCAATGGACAAGTGAAATAAAAAAAAATTTAATTAGAGGATACAAAAAAACTTATCCACAAAAAATTATCGATATTTTTTTTCTTTTTTTTTGTCAAGACAAAGCAGCAACAAAAACGTGGGATTTCTTTCTTTGCATGCATCCATCAATCTATTGCCTTTCTTATCCAAAAATAGATTTATTTTTTTCATACATTCATACCTCATTGCGTATACTTTTTTAATGTTTTTTTTTTTGTGGTTGTAGTGCCTTTGTTATTGCAAAGGAAAACACAAAGGCATAAAACAAAATAAGCAATAAGTGGTTTGTATTATTTAGTCTACCACCTATGTACATAGAATTGAAAAGAATAGAGAATCTCTTGGAATCAAAATGAAATAAGGAATAAATTTATGGCTGCAAAAATGGTGGTATGTTTGGAAATAAAACGTTTTTAGAATAGGGAAATAAATACATAGCATACATAGTTGAAATAATGAATGCGAAGGAGGGTCGTGAAAGGTTTCTTTCCTATTCCCGAAAGAAACTAATTCAAATTCAAGGAATAACTCGTTATTTCCTCCCAACAATTTTATGTTTTGTGTACAATATAAGCAGAATTGTGTATGAATTATATAATCAACATACATGCCAAGGTAGATAGGTATTTTTGGTATGAGAGGAAAGATTGGAAGCAAATAAAGTACAGTAGAAAGGATCCATGGTAAAATAATAGTTATAATCAAAGACATATGAAAGATTGAGAGAGATAACTTATTTCCTAAGCACTTTTTAAATACATAATTTAAATGGAGATGAGATGAATTTTCTATTCGATATTTAGGCCAATTCAGAGCAAGGAACTCAGTCTCGAGACACACTCTAGATATGCAGTCTCCTTCAACTCCAACTTAAAAGCTTTTTTACTCGAGTTATTCAGCCCCATTCAACTTAAAATACTTCTGGAAAATCATTTTATCTCTCTTTGGAATTGCAATACGAAGAGATGAGGAAATTAATGGAATCCACACCCAAGATGATGATGATGATGATACCATATAAAAAATGATAACTCTGAAAAATAGCAAAATTACTCTCAAAGATCACTTATATGGTACTCTTTGTCTCTTAATTAACATTTGATTCATCAAAATTTGGAGGAAAAATTAATAAAAGCAAAAAAAATCTTGCAGAACACTTTTTATGCTCAAAGAGATTCCATTAATTTTACTATATATGCCAAGAGGGATAAAGTGAGGTAGAGTGTATTTATACACAACTTATCAGGCATATAATTTAAAATTCTACAAATGTTAATCACATGCTACATCATAGCCATTAACCACGTTTAATTCGTCCATGAAGGCCGTTGACACAATTAATATATATCAAATCCCTTCATCTTACTCACTAAAACAGAGTCAAAAACAGAAATCAAATTCATTCAATTTCCATTTAAAGACTTTGATTTTAGGCATGCTTTAACAAATATCATAAACAAAGTTGAGATACAATTAGATAAAATAGGAAACTCGTGCGTAAAATCGCAAACATTCCTTGCAAAAGAGAAGAAACAAGAAAACACGCAAAAGCTAGACAAGAACACCTTCACTAACTAAAAAACTCTAAGACATTACCAAGATAAAAAGAAAATGGGTTTGTGGAATTTAAAAACACTTTTTTGACATTGTCAGAAGTAAAAGAAAGTTTGTCAATTAAATTAACTCTGCTAAAGAATAGTATAATTACAAGGGGAGTAATACAGGGAATTGACAAAGGAGTTCAAAAGTTCTCTAACTTGAATATAAAAACTTCTCTGAGATATGTATTCTTTTATAATGATGTACGATCTCCCTCATCTTTTAAAAAGACTCAACAATAGTTAAATGTACACAAAACTACTTCTTATAGCATTTCTGAATGGTAACTTATTAACGTTGAAGCAAGGGCCTCTACAATATCCACTCTTGACACATACTCCTTCATACCAAGATAGACAATGAGGGGATATTGTTTTTTCTTGGGAAAGAGATCTTACAAAGGATGTATTTCTTTAGATTAAGAGATTATTCTCGAAGCGGATAGTGGACAAATACCCTTTTAAACTCCAAACAAGGATTGATCCCGCTAGGAGAAGATACACTAAGGTTTTTAGATAGAAGTATTGCTTTCTTAGACTCACTTCAACTCTTCTATAGAATGGTACTATCCATAACTAAAGATGTGAAAATAGATAGAATCCCGGTGAGCGTACAAATATCCCCTGAGTCATAATTGTGTCAAAGTACAGACTAAGCAATAAATGTACGCTCGCCGGGATCCATCAATTTTCACATATCTAGAAGCATTGACGTACTTAGATTCTACTTCAACAAAACCAATTTTTTTTTCCTTTATATTATTTAATCCATAAAGAAGTTCATATTTATGCCTTGTATATGTATATCTTAAGGTTTATATATATACATTGATATTTTGAATTGATGATATTTGAGACTTTTACACAAAGACATATTTGTCATATGTATAACCTATTATTATTGAAGTATAGAGTTCCATGGAAGTAAAAAAAAAGAAAAGTTTTATTTCTTTAGTCACTCTACTAAAGTCAAGTCAAGTCATCTTCCCATTGACTATGACAGAGTTATAAATTTGTGTCAAGATACATTTAAATCTTTTTAAATAAATATATTTACATTGAAATAGAAGTCAAGTTTTTTTTTTTCCTCTTAAATATATGTAATACTATACATAAAGTGAAATCCAGATATGAACAACTCCTCAGTTCCAGTAAAAATGTAATTTTTTCAATAGTAATAATAGTACATTGATAACCTCTTCATTGAAACAATACAATTTCCTATTATTTTCAAGGCATATTTATTTCATACAATCAGTTATTTTTTGTTTTGTTCTTACAAAGGAAGAATGATTATTTTTCCAATTTCATCAATAGTACAATTGTAAGGCCCATTCCATCATACGGATCCTCTTAAAGGCTTGAACATTATATAAATTAAAATATTTTTATTTGTTCACTATTGTCACGTTGCTTGCTGTTGATAGAGTAACGATTTTTGCTTGTATACATTTGCTTTTGTTTTTTTTTCTTCAAAATATCGTCATACTTGAAAAGTTGGTCTTTTCTGAATTCAATTTTTAAAAAAATTGCACTTTTTTGATTGTGGTTCTACACTGAAAAGCTTACCTCTCCTTGCTTTATGACCGTTTTAACATAGACCGTCTAGATGACTAAATATGTCGTCATTTACTATATGTCTCATGGTAATTTTTCAGAAAGGCAGACGTCTTAATTACATTCTCTTGAACATTTTGGTTAGCAAATCTTCATTACACAGATGCTCATTATAGTCTGAGTTGTCCGTTTTTTTAACTACATATATGTATCAACAACTAATTACATATATCTTATTGAGACCCCAAACTTTTTTTTTTCTTAGAAAAAAAAATTCATTTCTTGTCCAAATATTTTTAGTTTCTTAATTGATATTCACGATTGCAAAATGAAATGAAATAAAGAGGAAGATTTTACGAATACTTATAATGTCATTATAAGTTTCTATATATATCATGTAATATTATAAAATTCGTTTTATTTTACATGTAACGTTTTACTGCAGTTCACTAACTACGGTTTTTTTTAAAAAAAAAGAGTTTAGCAAACAAAGGGTTAAAAAACAAATGTGGTGTAATTACAATCTAAATGAGGAGTACTTAATCTAGAATAAATTCTATAGGATAAATGTTGACATATATACAATTATATATAAGTAAATAAATAACTATGACGGTTAATTATATTAAATTTATGTTACTAGAGAAAATCATTAAAAAGGTAGATTACACAAAATATCAGATTTTGGAGTCTAAATAAGTATTAGATATTTGATTATACAATATATATTCTTAGTCATTAAAAGCTATTAAATTATTATTTAAAAAAACATCAATTTAAAAAATATAACCTAAAAATCTTTTAAGTTATCATATCCGACCTCAAAAGACCATAATAATTTGTAATGTTTTTGCTGAGGTACAATAATTAATTAGTAGCCCTCTTAGACTGTTATATACAAAACAACCTTAGATTGATTGTATTTAGATTCAAAAAAATGATTGCATTTTTTATTTGTAAACTACCTACGTCATTTTTATATTTCATTCAAGTTTTCATTTGAGACTGATAAGACCTTCCTTCTTTCTTTATTTAACTTATCTTGAGTAAAGCGTTATATTTTATGCTTGTATGTATGTATTTATGTATGTAATATCTTAAAAGACTGTTTGTTTGCTTTTCTTTCTTTTTTTAATCTATTTATGTGTCTACCTATAAATAGATATCTTTGTCAAAGAAACAACAACAACAACAACAACAGCAACTCTAAAAAGAGATAAATAAAGCTCTAATCAGGAGTATAATAAAATAAAATATATCTAAGCATATGTATGTATTTTTGTATATTCTCATAAATTCTAATAAGCACAAGAGTTAAACAAAAAACAGCAAAAAATTCCTAGTATAGTATGGATAGGAAGAAAAATACAGTCAGCCCATAGATACAAAAAGAACTCTCACTCATATAACTATTGAATGAGGCTTTTTTTGTTTTTTTAAAGTAATCAGTGGAGGTTTTTTGTTTTTTTTTTTTGATTTTTATGAGGGGAGATTTAGTTGACAAAGATTAAAAAAAACAAAACATTTCTCCTTAGTATAGATGTGTCAAGTCATCAAAAAAAAGCAAGTTTGTTTTCAAATAATGAACCTATACTGCAGGGTTTTTGCTAAAATGTCACTTTATATCGAGAAACAACCAAGGAGTGTTATTCATCCAATAGAGCAATCGGATAAAGGTTATAACTGCGCATGGAGCTGATATAATCCCTGAAAGAACGTCCATCTTTTTCATAGCCCCCTACATATATTTAGTTGCAGTTGGCTAAAACCATCTGTTCATTTGTTTAAGAACTTTTAAGAATCAATTTAATTCGCTATCATGTTCACCATGAACCACTACATAGTCAGAAATACCAGATGTTTTTAATTATTGATTGTGGCCGGTATTTTTGACTCCTATAATACAGTTGCAATTATTGGAGTCATTATTTAATTAATCGAAATATACTTTCTATTAATACAAACGAAAGAGAATATGTATATGTATTTGTAGGGTAAGGGTGTGTAAAGAGGATGAGAGACGTTAAATATTGTAGAAATCTGGATCATTTTTGTAGATTTGTATGTTGAACTCTGATCATATTTGGCTCAGAGAGTTATACCAAGCAACCCATGAACACTTATCCTCTTTTTTTCGTTTTTTTCTTTTTTGTCAACTTTCGATTTTTCTTTTAAACACCCTCACAGTCTAATACATCACCTAATTACAGCTGTGGATTTTTCTACATACTTCTGTCTCTCTTATTAGAGAGCTGTTCTAAACGTTGAGGGTTTGAACTACTGTTAGCTCTTGTTAAGGTTATAACATTTATCCTCTAATAAAGACACTGTTGCGAAGATTATTGGACTGTCTCCTGGCAACTGATTTGATTCTGGGTCTTGTTTTCTCTCTGTCTTTATGGAAAAAACGTTTTTTGAATTTTCCCCCAACACTCGAGTAATTTATATATATATATATATATATATATATATATATATATATATATATATATATTTCAAATGCCATTTTAGTTAAACCATCTTATTATCGTAATGAGCTTTCTAATTTTGTACATTTTCTTATTTAAGTGCATGCTAGATATGACTCTTTTCTTATAGGACTACCCTTTTTCATTATTTATAGATCTGTATAACATAAAGTATATGTCACTATATTTAGGAATGTAAATCATATGCAATTCGGGCGTGTTATAAAAAAAGAAAGAGAAAATCAACTTGGCAACCCTGACAATTTAATGAATGTCGAGGGGAAGAGCAGCTTGAGCTGTCATGACGTTTTACTGAGCTACAAGCTGCTATTCTCCATTATATATACAACAATAAATAATAACATAGATGAGAGGCAGAAAATTAACGGAAATTAATGTCAGGAAATTATATATTTTTAACTAATAATAGTTATACGAAGACTTGAGCCCTTTTTGTTTACATTTTAGTTGCTTTATTAAACTTAATGCATGTATTCCTTCATGCGACATCTTTACTATCAGGTAGATGTTCTCCCCTCAGAAATAAAGGAAAAATGATAACAGCTTCGGAAAACAAAAATACCTGTTTGAAGAGCCAACTCCACTTTTTTATCACACGCCCGAATTGCATATGATTTACATTCCTAACTATATTATCCCTAAGTAAACGAGTGTTTTGATATCAATTTAGGTATATAACATGATATATATATTTGAAAAGAAGCAAATTCCTTTACCTTGATCACATTGCATTCCCATATCATCATCATACGATGACTATTTGTATCTGGCAACTAGACACATTGATACTTGCCATCATCAACTTTATGTAGAGTCTTTCTCATTTACTTTTGTAGAATGAGGACTCCTCTGAGAGGATATATATATATATATATATATATATTTACCTTAGAATAGAGTGTTAATCAGTATAACGTATTGATTAACCAATGATTGAAATTGTATATGTACTCTCATAGACACTGAACTCTTACATCAACCCAATAAAAGGTCACAAAATATTTCTCTCCTCGTTTCTCCAAATGTTTAGGTAGATTATTCGAAAGTTGGATTATAATTTATTGGTAAACATTTTTTTACTTTTTGTATATTTCCCCTAGAAAAACTTTTTCAAATATTACCAAAATTTTATTTTTATATGTATACATAAACTATATAATCTACATAGTAGGTACTCTCAGCGTGCATTTATATTTAAACATCAATTTATTTTTCAAAGGACCCTCTCTCTATATATTGTATATTAATATAAGTAGAGTCGTTATAAAGTTTTAATTAATTTCTGGTTTTCGGTGAACTTTTTTAAATAATATTATGTATAATAATAATTTTATCCATCTCATAGCTTGAATGATGAAAAAGGGTCTACATACTTCTAAATATCTTTAAACAAAAAAAAAAAAAAATCAAAATCAAAAGACTTCTATAATTAACTATGCATATAAAAAAATATATTATACATACTAGCTATACTGGAAAATAAGAAAGCATTGATCCTCGAATCCAATGCTCATCGATATTCGATCTGGGGCAAACTAAAAAACATTCGTATTTGCAAAATTTGTGCAAAATTTACTAAATTATTATAAAGAAACAACTAACAAATAAACAGACAAAATCATAGCCCCAAAATGGTGACACTTTATAGTAAACAACGATCAGATCCTATTATATATATATATATATATGTTATTTTAACTCTATAAATATCTGTTGAGCATCTGGAATTCCAGAGTTGTGAAGAGTTTCCATGTTTTTACCCAGAGTTGCATTATTTTTTACGATTGGAAATATACATGTACATAAGTTGGTTTTTTTTAGAGACAATAGCGTTCACTCAATATTCTTCTTCTTCTTCTTCTTTATTTTCAGATAGTTTGAGACTTGAAAGCTCAAAAAGTGATCGCCTTTTTTGAAATATACAAATTTCATTTTAAAACATGTTGGTTCATATGCATTTTTTTTTTAATGTAGAGCCGTCATCATTAATCCTTTTACATATGTATATCCCAACTTTATTTTTACCAAACCATTCACTATCACTAAAATTCCTCACTAAAGCAAGGCTAAAAGACCAAGGCTTCTCCATGCCACAGTGCTTGAGTTTTCTTTCTTTTTAAAGCCATGATAGACTTATATTTTACTTTAATGTAATCATGATTAAATGTTGTCATATTTTTCTTTAGAAAAAACCCCGATAAATCTTTACTTGCATTGCATAATCTTCATCCAATTCTACATAGGTACATTACATAGAATAGAGGTATCAGAATACAATGAAATATTAAAGGAAAACATTTTTTAAACATCTTTTTTATTATTATTATTTGTGCAAAAAATACATAATAGATTACTCCAAATACACACACACACGCATCGTGGATTACCATCAAATTTTGACATTGCGAATTTTTTTTTTTTTTTTTGAGTCTAAAATAAATTTAAATCAAATCCTTATCCGACTCCTGCTTATCACTTTTCCGATATACAAACCCTCTGTGACATAAGTTTAGTGGAACTTAATTTAGGTACATACTCTATATATACTTTTAGCCCAATCATTTTTGATCATTGGACAAATGTGTCAACTCAACAAGAAACCAAGTTGTTCTGAAATATTTCAAAAATGAGTGTGAACTGCCCTCATACTCTTGAAGACATTCTCTTTCCTTTGTATTAACTAGTGTATTTCGATTAATTAAATAATGACTCCAATAATTGCAACTGTATTATAGGAGTCAAAAATACCAGCCAATATCAAGAATAAAATACATCTGGTATTTCTGACTATGTAGTGGTTCATGGTGAGCATGATAGCGAATTAAATTGATTCTTAAATGTTCTTAAACAAATGAACAGGTTCTAGTAAATTGCAACTAAATATATGTAGGGGGCTATGAAAAAGATGGACGTTCTTTCAGGGGCCATTTCGGCTTTATGTGCGTCCTAACATTTATCCGATTACTCTATTGGAATGACAACACTCCTTGGTTGTTTCTCGATATAAAGTGACATTTTAGCAAAAACCCTGCAGTATAGGTCTTAAAATGGCTATTAAATATTTGACCGTTATATTTATGAAGTAAAAAAAAACTGCAGAGTGGATTTTCTACTTTTCAATAATATCTTAAAATAAACTTGCTTTCTTGTTGACTAGACACATATATACTTATTCCTAAAGTTAACTATGCATAAAAAATGCTTAAATGTATAATAACTCCAATAATTGCAACTGTACTATAGGAAAAACCAAATGCAACTAAATAAACCTCTGGGGCTATGAAAAAGATTGGTTTCTTGATATAAAGTTGCATTTTAGCAAAAACCCTGCAGTATAGGTCTTAAAATGACTTTGAAATATTTTGCAGTTTGAAGTAAAAAAACTTAAAAGTGGATTTTCTTCTTTTCAATATTTGAAAACAAACTTGCTTAAATTGTTGTTGACTTGACACAAATATTGATAAACAATGTACGAATTAAAACTGAACAAGGTTTAAATTCTATTTTTAAAAACTGCTTTTGCCAAAAATAACTAGTCGCCTATTTATATATATTTATATCCTTGGATTATGATGAAATTTCCAAAATATCATGCCGACTTAACAACCTTCTATAGACAACGTTATTTTACTATAAGAAAATATTACAAAACCTTATGTAGCGTTAGCGTTCATACATATATGTGAGAACTTGAGTTTTGGTTTGTTTTAAAAAGAGTAAAGACTTTCATAAATTATAATTATACATTTATGAAGATGACACCTTTATTTCTATATATGTTCTCCATTTGGCTTTCATTGTTTGGAAATGATTTCGGGAGCTCTTGCTATCTCCCCTGTTACAAACATACAGGTTATGTAAAGGAAAAATAGTAATAAAAAAATCCTTATTCGAGTTAATTAACAATATACATATATATATATAGTTTATTCACAATGTAACATTCTGTGTGTTAACTATGTACACAAGTCAACAACAGAGAGATATAAGATTTTGATCTATGCTATTTGAAAAAATGCCCTTTTCCCTTGTCAAAACATTGATACAACTCAAAATTATTTGATAAAATTCAAGAGTCAAAAAATATATATTACTATGAAATCCCATATGGCCACATCGTATCTCCACTAAATAAAGGCCCTTTCTTCTCTATGTATGTACAGGAATTGTAATGTATAAATCAAACATGTGACAAAGTTCTTAGGGGTAGAAATTCTAAAATGAATCTGGGCAGATGAGCTCCTTTGGCTCCTAGAGGTATTGGAAAAAAAATCATGGATTTGTCATCAATTCATTGGATTAAGCGATTATATACCAAGACATTTGACAGAGTTTTATAAGGTTGATTTGAATATGACAAAAAACCAAAAATTGACTGGTTATTGGTTTTTTTTTTTTTTTTTTTTTTATTAATGTTATGGTAAAAATAAATAATCGATATCGACCTCAGTATCTACTATCTACAGAGAATAAACAAGCAGTCTTTGGCACCCTTTTACTCAACTAATAAGTTCAACTAGAACCAGAGGAATTGAAAAAGATACTTATAAGATCCATTTAACAATCAATTCCTTTTCTTCCTTTCTTTCTTCTTTTTTTTTTTTTTTGGCAACCTCGACTTTCACACTTCCTCCCTCCCTCTATAACAAAAATTCTCTAGATATTTTTCATCATTCTTTTAAAATGATTATTTTCACAGAAATAAAATAAAATAAAATAAAAAAACATTAAGATTTATTTATAAGTATGTAAATAAAACACAATAACGTTATGAAAATTGTATCTATTCTGAGAACACAATATAAAAAAAATATTTTTATATGAGCGTAAATGTATTTTGTATATATATATATATATATATTGTTTGCTTTGTTTACTAAAGAACAAGAACATATTATTATTTTTATTATTATTCCATCTATATAGGCCTTTTATGTGTTTATATAGCACATAGTCACACGGAGGGAGAGAGGGAAGGGAATTATCATAATTGTTATATCATATTTTGTTATAGGTAAAAATAACAAGCAGGAAGTATTTTTCCCTATCTAAATTAAATGCTTCTCCTTTGTAAAATAACCAAAATACGGCCTACTCATCTAATGAAAATATATAAAAATAGACACAAGTGGCCTAAAAATAATACATATATAATATGTTGAAGGCTACGTCAGTCCTATGAAAAGTAGCAACCATATACTGGGTGGAACTGCTGAGCAAATTAAAATTAAGTGGTTGATTTTGACTTTTAAATGAAAGATAATTCGATAAAACGGTTTAAACTAAATCTATGCATGTGTTTAGGAAAAAAAATTAAACCTTTTATTTGATGGCTCTTAATCAAAGGTCATAATTAAGTCTATTATTTAACTATCTTAGAGATGAATAGCATTGAATACAAGGTCCATAGAACAATAATTATACTAATCATATTGAGAGCCAAGTTTTGACAGAATCTGTATTTTTTATACAGATTTTGATATTAAAATTGTGATATTAAAACATCTTTTGAAAATTTGAATCATTATAATAACCATTCAAATATGAAAATGAAATCCAATAGTCTATTCAATTTGAATACAATGGATACCCAATCATTGGAAATACATATGACAACTAGAGTACATAGTTCCAGGGTTAGTTGGTTAGTTCAATATAATTATCATGTTTTAGGTTGAGGGGTACAGACTTTCCTTGTTAAAAAAAATACTTTTTATATTGTTTGATCAAATAAAAAAAAGAAAATATGTGACTGTCATATTTGTAAAGAAAAGGAATTTTACTTTATACATATGTCTTGATGAACCCTGTTATTGTTCATTGCTACACAAGATTTAATACAGAGCAATATTACACAAATCAATTGATAACAAAATGAATGTAAATGGTTTATATTGTAGTCATAGCTTTTTTGTTTGCAAAAGAAGCCTAGCCTAGCCACCTGCCTTCAACTTGTAAAGGCACCAATAAAAGATAGAAAAAGATGTGTTAGGGAAACGGCATCTGCTTGGATCTATTCAGCCTCACAGAGGATCCTTATAAGCTCAATAGTGGTAGTTGTGGGGTGGCAAATTGTTCATGGGCCCTTTCAATGAATATTTTATAAGGCCAAAGACTGCTAAGCTTTTAAACCCCAGCTCTAAATACTTTGAAACAGTGCGTAGAATCACAATTCAAATATGAAACGTAAGCATTGATTCTAGAACAGTCATTTAAAATTTGATTTGTCTACCCATGGAGACTAAAAACAGACAAAAACTCGTTTTTCTATATTGTGAGATGAGTAAAATATTTTCAACTATAAAAAAAATGTATAATCTACATTCAAAATACCTTGAGTTTTATATATATATATATATATATATATATATAAACACCGTCTAGGAGGCTCTAAAAGAAAAAAAAATCAGCTCTCAAGTTACTAATAATTTGAAAGTTATTGTAAAAATTAATATAAATGAAATTATATAATTTCATTTATTATTCATAATAAAAAATTGTACAAATACCGGTAGTTTGATTACTCTGAAGTTTAGACATAAAGATTACATCTTATCCCAGTAATCTTTTATTATGATAACTTTTCATCTTTTTTGAATAATTTATTTCTCTATATCTGCTTTCAAATGACTTTCTTTTCGTGGCATATCCTCCTTGGGAATTACATCTCCAGTCCTAAGTTGAGTTTATCAAAACTCTGCATTAATTAGAAGTCAAATTATTTAAATTTGTATCATCCATTCTTACGTTTGATGAAAATTTGACTCACGTGATATGAAGTGATTTAACATAAGAAAAAAAAACTAATGCTACGTGTGACTCTCAGAAAAACCTTGTTCATATGATTGGAACATTTTCATTTTAATGTTTTAAAACAAAGAAAATGCATATTAAAAGCATTTAATTACTTTGTAGTTTACGAATATTAGAAGGGGAATGCAAAAAAAAAAAATAATCATAGAAATGACCATTTACGTCATTACGCCGATTAACTAAAAGTTGTGAAAATTCCATTTCAAATCTATTTTCTAAATGTTTTCTATTCTTGTCTTTCTGACTCCTTCTTCATTGAAATTTAATTATATATTATTGAGTTTTGTATATATGCTGACTGAATAAATTAAGGATATGTTCAAATGAAGTGATTCTATGACTTTTATTCAAAACATTTCTTTTAGTGCTTTTTAGCTTTGTTATATACGAAAATAATAATTAATTATTCAAAGTAGTTTTTAATACCCAATATTCAAAATAGTTGTAGAGATGAATTTGATCAAATTTTCTGAAGAAGCAGCTTTCTTTGTAAAATTGAATATAATATTTTGGTTCTCAAGCTTTCAAAGACGTTCGAATTGAAGATCAACTAAAAAACAAAACAAAATATAGTACTGTGATTTTCAAATTAAGGGAGAAGGAGGTGTGATAATTATTCAGGGGGCCCAACAAAGCAACAAAAAAAATTGCAACCTGCCTTCTTTTCATTGCGTCTCAAATAATTCTGCCTATAAATGAGCCCTAAGAAAAATGAGTCGATGATTTAACTTACTTTTTCGAAAAAAAACTTTAATTATTATTGTTAAAAAATAATTATTATTCGTAATATTATGAAAGTTAATAAAGTTGTTTAGGTAGGAGAAAAAGTAATTACATTAGATCAATTATCATGCTCTAAATTTGAAATCTAATTACCTTGCTATAATTTCTCCACAAAAACACAATTAACTTTTATACGTAATTGCAACATGTTTGATGCTCCCTCACAATTTATGATTAAATAAATGAGTTATTTTAACATTTTTCCATGTTAGGAGAGATATGTTGATGCATATATGTATGAAGGCATTTCAAGCCCATTCATATATCACACACACAATAAATTAGTTTAATTTATTACAATTTAAAATAAATTAAAATGCATTTAGATCTAATCAAAAGAAATGAATAGTAACTCAGCATGCATTTACATATATTCTAGAGAAACAAGTGATATGAAGAATAATCAAGCCAAAGTCTCTGTAGAAACTGCTAAAGAGGTTCAAGGTGATGCTACACTCAAGAGTAAAGCAGACAAGGATCGTCGACTCCGCGAGAAAAATCAGGCCAACACAAAACGCTTCATGGACGAACGCAAGAACATTGCAATTAAACAGAATAAGAAGAAGGAGAAGCAGAAGAGACTCCATGATGCACAGATGGAGGAGATTTCCAAGGATATCAAATTGTGGATTGAAGCCTATACCAATGAGGATAAGGAGCAAACCATGGCTGGACGACGAGAGGCCTATGTTTAAGAGGTTTCGTGATATTAATTATTGTTGCGTGAATATAAATATATATATATATATATACATATAGGGGAAAACACATATTATTTATTTGGAAATTGTAATAATTATTTATAACAATAAAAATAATAGTGATAATAATAAGCTTAAGATAAATTGTTTAAAAAATATTTGGAAGTTGAGAAGTTATAAAAAAGTTATAATTCATAATAAATAATTTATGATAAATGAGATGATTCATCATACTTTATGAATAAAAAATAATAGTGTACAATTAATTCCATAAAATAGGGAAACAATAACATACATAAAAGTGAGATAAAAATGATTTTTCGATGAATGATCTTTTTTTTTCATTAAAAATTATTTTTTTTTTTTACAAAAGTTATATACATACATAATATGTAATATTATAAAAATGTCTTTAAATAGAAGAGAAGGAAATCACACTAAAGATGATGTTTACCATTGGCATTCAATTCATCGGATATCTTTGTAACGGTACTTAAAACCTCAATCCATCTGAAACAGAAAAGAAATGAATAATAAATGAATGGATATGTGCTGAAGCTCAGGTGAGAACGTACCTATCATAGGTGTACTGACTCTCTGCACGGAAAAAATACACATGATTCTTAAATTGAAGTTTAAAAACAAAGTCTTTTTGAATATTGTCCACTTCATCCGGCTTTTCAACGGCATAACCAAGGAGTGGAAGGGACGCTAAGGGAAAGTCATCCTGATAGGTCTTGAAAAAGTAGAGACAGGAGCTAGTGAAGACGACCCAGAGTTTTTGCCAACCGTTTGAGTTTTTAAATTTACGAAGTAAATAGCCAGAGAGTCCATTTCGAAGAGAGTTTCTTACTTCATCTGCAGAGACAGTCGTACTCCGGTGCCAACAGACGTGGACGGAGGAATTGGTGCGCTGCTGTTGTCCAGAGGGCACAGGTAAGTCTCCATTGTTGTTGTTATTGACTCCACCCCGATCCAGACCATCTTCTGAGCCAGACATGGACTTGAGACTCAGGAATTTGTTGGAAGAGTTTGACAACTCCTTGAGGAGTCCATTCTCTTGACAAATCTATTTGCATATTATCAATAAATGAAATAATATTCGTAGTGTATGCCACATCATAACCTACCTGAGCCGCTTCCTTGATGTCACTTATCCATGCGTCTTTCTCCGCCTCATTCACAGCTGAAACAAGAAGAGCTTTCTTTCCTTCACAAATGTTGAAACAATGGTCAGCTCCCATTCGTGGCTCTGAATCGATAATGGATAGATCCTTTAGGCTGAGTTGATTATGAATTCGGAAATACAGATTTGGAGAGGTCGCTCGATTGGCATAGACGAGCATGTCCGAAAACTAAAAAAATTGTGTATAGTCATAACATTGTCATTGAATCTTAAAGACATACTAAGAAAAACATTCTCTGTTGATAGCCTTTACGAGATAGCTTCTGTAGAGATCCCTCACGTATAAACTTCCTTTCACTTTGCAGAAAGGATACGCCCGAGGGATTGTTCGGTGGACCACCTACGTCCCGCTGTAGCTCAGATAATTTCACAAAGTTTTCCTATTCAAAAATGGAAGCAAATTTTACCATTATTGCATCATGAAGAAAGGCCTTTCATAACTTACTGATTCCTCCAGTCTAAGAGCCATCTTTGACAAGATGCCTTCAACTCGAGATAAAGCCAAATTAGTATCATTGTAGTCGTGATGATTAGAATTATAGTGATTGATCAAACCTATTGTATAAAAATATATAAAAGAGATATTCATATTTATTTCTATTAAACTACATTTTTTCTCGGTTGAAAGTAAGCAAAAAAAAAAAAAAAATTAAATAATTCAAATCTTTTCAGAATAAATAATAATCAATAAATTGAAAGAAAATGAAAATAAATTGCTCAAAAATATATAAGAGTTTATTCAGCTATTTTTATTAACATGAAAAAGCTTTCAATTCGAAGAAGGATTATATATTTATATATATATATATTTATATAAAGGGACATAATGGAATTAATTCCAACCCTTACGTTTGAGTAGGAGTTCGTAGTGTAGTATGCGATGAAGAGGCTTAAGTAGAAGGACGCTAATGGGGAGATAGCAGACTTTTTGAGATTCAAAGTCCTTAAAGACCTGTTGAAACTTTGCATCTGATGGAGAAGGATTGTTCACAGAGGCAAGGGAGGACTCTATCTTTTGGAGTATGCTTAAATGAGATTCAACAAAGCGTAGGTAATGCTCCACCGTTGAGGAATCAAAGTAACGAAGGAGAATATCCCCTATTTTTTTGTGGTCTCCAACGAATCGAGCGGCATTTCCACGGCCTTCCCTAAAGGAAAATGAGATTCATGTTCAATTAAGGATGTCCTTATTAATTCAATTCTAGCTTTTTTTTTCCCTCCTTTGCTCTTTATAACAACGCATATACATTTTAATTTCTTTTTTCTTTTTTTTTTTATCCTTAGCTTTCTTAAATACATGATGTATAGGAAGAAAATTGAGAGTACATTTTCCATATCATGGATAGTTAGAGTTTCTATCTATATTTTCATCTATTAAACTTTTTATTACTAAAGAAATATATATATATTTTTGTACTACACTATGAATGAATGTACAATGTTCGTTGTTGAAGATAAAACAACAGAAAGAAAACAAAACAAAAAAAAGCAGTTGTTTATGAATGTGAAAGCACAATGTGTAATTATTCTACCACTAAAAATATATACTATTAAAAATGATTCAACTGTCAACCCACCAAGGAAAGAACTGGGTTCTTTTAAGAGTATGAAAAAAAAAGAAGAAGAAAGTATTGTGCTTTTGATGTTTGTATTATAATTTCTTCTTCTTCTTCACATTTCAGATTCTTAAAAAAAAAAAAAAATTGAAAAGCTAGACTCTTATATTAGAACAGTATTTCCACATCTCATTAAATAATGAGCGTAAGTATTTGTATGTATACATTTTTATATAGTAGGCTGAAAGGAAATGTTTCCAATGCGAAAGAGAGAAGAAGTACTTAGGAGGTGTGTATTCAACTTACCATGTGGCCATTCGCTGCTCTACGTCTTTGAGAAGATTACAATGTAGTTCATAAATGGGATCCAAATGAGAGAAAAGAAGGGAAACGATTTCCTCCGGAACCATGTCTTCCTTATTGACTTCATCTCGAAACCACTGAAATGATGAAATAGATCTATGGATCTAGCTTTTCATGTATATAAAAAATAAATGATCATCATGATCAAAAAGAGAGGGAACACATTTCGACACACTCTAGTGTCATTATTATATATATATATATATATATATATATATATATATATATATATATATATGTAGACATAATGACTGGACACAACTTGTTTTGTCAGAAATATGAATGAATAACATATATGCATGTATGTGTATTTACATATCATTAGGTTCTTTGAGACTCAATATTTCTTTGACAAGCGCATTGTCGATGAATGAACATAAAAGCACTCTTTCCATTCTACCATTTTAAGAAAAATTAAACTAAATACTCATTACCATCTAACATACATAATTAAGGTAGAACAAAATAGAAAGTAAATAAATTATAAATGATTCCAGCAATTCTGTGAGGAATCCATTTTTCATTAAAATAGTAAAAGAGAGAGAGAGAGAGAGCATCATTTTCCTCTGACTAATTGAATGAACTCTACTCCATTATGCATGTAAGTGTATATAATATGTATAATCCACACACGCCCCCAACTAAAAACTTACTAAGTTAATTATCTCTAGATCCTTTTTGTAGGTCCTTTCTGTCATTAATATCTCTTTAGCGATGAAATAAGCCTTGTCTGTTGGATATCTCTGCAATAAAAGAAGGGAGAGAGTAGAGACAAATTGAATTAGTTAATGAATCCCATAATGATGATGTAATGATTTAACTGAGAAGTACCTTTCTCCGTGTCTCAGTATCTGTTGTGGACGTTCGAGCTCCCAGAGGAGTAAGACTCGCATCTACAGAGTCTTCTCTGGACAGTGAAGCTTGGCGGTGCGAGGACATGATGATAGGAGAGTCTGGTGGATTCGAGAGAAGGGACGTGGAGTTGTATATACTTGAATTATTATTATTATTGTTGTTGTTGTTGTTAGGATTGTTAGGATAATTATTGTTATTATTATTATTATTAATATTATTAGAGTGTGTGCTATTGATGGTGTTGTGATTTATGGCTTTATAGTGTGTTGTATTCGAGCTGCTGCTACCGCCGTTATTGTTCAGTTTGTCAGTCCTAATAAGGGAAGGAAAATATAGGATTAATATAGGGTTTTGTTTGTCGTACGTATTACAGAAAAATAAATAAATAAAATAATTGTCAAACTAGGCAAATATTATTTCTTCTCTCCTCTATGAGCATTACGAATGATAATGATAATAATTGAATGAAGGTATTTAGTAGCAATTAGTAGTGTACATACATTTGAGTCAAGTACATCTTTTCATACGCTACTATGTTTATTATAAATATCTATATATAAAAATCGGGGTTTTTTATATCAAACAAATGGGCATACATGCATATGTAAGCTTTTTATTATGAGCATACATACATACATCTATGCAAAAAGTACTTTTTCCATATTTCTTTATTTCCCTTGCATAAATTTCCCATTAACTTTTTTACCTATAGAAAATTTTCATCAGTCCATTAAATCTGCTCTTTAACACTCGGAAAAAAAAGGAGGAGGAGCAGGAATGATGATGTCCACTCATCATTCCAAACCTAGAATTTTATTTTAAAAGTAAGTACTTACGGCAAGGGTGGAAGATTAAGTATTTTGTTATTATTGTCTAAAGGACTCCCAGGAAATAAACTCGAATAAATAGGAGGATCCGCACTTGGAGAGGGACTACTCAAAAGTGTTATGCTATTCGAAGTGGTGTCGGAATAAGGGGACTGAACCAATGGAGTTGAGTTGTGGAGAGGAGGATAGCCTTGAAGAACACGAGTTGAAGGAGCAAAGCCTTGATTATTCGGGTGTCGTAAACTCTTTTCATCTGTAAAATATATAAATAAATAAATAGTATATTATAAAAACATAAATAACTGTATAATAAAAGAATTTGCAAAAAAAAAAAAAAAAAAATAATGCGTCCCCCCCACAAAACCCTTCTCTTTTTATTTTTCTTCTTCCTTGCCTCACCACCACCACCACTCACTTGTTGCATACACGTTGTATATATATATATATATATATATATAAATGATTAAATAAATATTTTAGAAAGCAATAGATGGTACAACACACACACACACACCTCAGAGTTGAGGAAGTCTCCTACACCTTAACTAGTTAAAAAAAAAATTTTTTTTTTTGGGGTGTGCAATAATACGGAAATTCCGTTGTACTTTGCTGCTCTTATTGTTATTATTTTGATTATTATTTTGTGTACCTTAGTCCCAATTGACCTTCATGGGATGAATGATGGAGAGAGTTAGAGAGGGTGGGTAGTACTAATTCAATATGGTGATAGTGACAATCGCAGCAACGACAAAGTGTGGTGAAGAAAGTTTTCCTTCTATTTTTTTTTTTAATCTAAAGAGTTACTACAACAATAATAACCATATATGTATTATGTAAAATAAAAGTTCCCTTCAACTGTCTTATATTTTCACCAAAACTCAACTGAGTATTTTTCTTTATTCAATTCATTCCCCTTCCCCCTTTTGGTACTTTTTTTTTTTTTTTTTTTTTTGTGAGTGTGTAAGGAGGAGAAGGAAGGGAGGGAAGTAAGGAGAGCCTTTCCGTGAGGATGCTTTCGAAAGGCGAGCCTTTCACTTTTGTAAAGCATATAATACATATTTAGTTAGAATTTACACACACACCCGTACTCTACACATTTCTTCCGCCTCTGCTATTTAATTTGATAATCATACTTTTTTTTTTCAAAGAAAAAAAACAACAACTAAAAACGGGTATTGCGTTTCTCGTCAAATGAAGGAGAGACCTTGAAGGGTTGGCTTTTTATTATTTTTGGGAGGTAAAAGAAAAAAAAAGAAGCCTCATTGATAAAATTAATAAAAAAAAAATCAATTCCAAACGAGCTATCAAAGTAATAATTATCCTTCATTATCCGTGGACACAAAAAAGAAGATTGTATAATATCTACATCATCAACATAAAAAGAGAATTTCTCTCCCCCTCCTCCTGGCACAGGTGCAAAAAAGGAGGGACGAAGCAAAAAATAAAATAAATAAATGATTGTTGTTGTTGTTGTTGTTGTTTCATGTTGTTATATTATGTAAGTAAGTTTTTTGGATTGCTCAAGAGAAGGGAGAAGGGAAAGACCCCCCCCCCCCTCCCCAACCAAAAACAAAAACCACCGTTCCAAATACACCCTTTTTTTTTCTCCTTTCTGTTGCAAGTCCCCATTTATTTTAGGGTCAAGTACCATCAGATCCATCCAAACAGTAAAAAACGGTTAACATACTACTGAAATTGTTGGCTTTTTAAATTAACTTTAGCAAATTTAAAATGTCAAAAATTCTAATGAGTCCTACTTAGCTAGAAATCAAAGACTCACGACGTTTAACAGAGTCTCTTAAAAAACAATTTCAATAGACTGATGTAGTAGCGCGCAGATGAATTTCAGTTGGCTTCTTAATCCCTTCTGCACACAACTAATTAAGTAGTCTTGGATTTCAAGCGAACTTTTGTTCGAAATTGGTTCAAAATTCCCAGTTAAGGAGTTTTATCGGGTGCTTGACATCTCGTTTGAAACCTGTGGGTCTGGGCTCCTGAATGTATTTCTTAACCATTCATTTTATGTAATATGCATGGAATTATTTTAGTACAAACAAACGTATTTGCCGACTTTGGGCCTACTCCCGCGTCCCCTACGCCCCCAGGAGTCCTTTTAGGTCAAGACAAAAATTGGAAATGAAATTTACATTAAATACACTAGCGAACCAACATTTTTTAATGCACAAAATGAGTAGTATCCTTCTAGCCTTAAATTGATGCTGAAGTTGGAAAATGGGTAAAAAAAAAAAAAGCTAAAAAAGAAAGGGCTCGACTTCACGAAAAAAACATTACAGAAAAGAATATATATATACCCCTTAGGATTTTTGACTGTTGACCAGAGTGCAATTATTACCAACAACAACTCATTCAAGTCATAGTGATAGTATGTATATTTTAGTTCTTGTCATTATACATATATGTATTTCATAATAATGTACTATGCATATGTAAATTCATTTTATATATTAATGAAATTGAGTCATTTTTCCATGGGCAAGAAAAAAAAAAAAATCATCAAAAAGACATTCAATGTACGCAGTTGTTAGTTTTTTTAGTTTTTTTTTTGTTAAAAGATAATAGAGGTTCATAATCATAATATTATTATTAATAAAAATAATGAATCAGTCATAGAGTTAACAAATCATTGAGACAAAAAAAACAAAAAACAAAATTGGATATTATATGTAAGTATGTAGACATGAGCAACCTGTTGAGTTGAAGGTAGAAAAACAAAAACAAAAAAAATAACAGTTGGTACCTCCAATAACTGCACCGTTGAGACAAGGATTTGCAATAATTATTATTAATAAGATATTAATATGCTGAATACAAAAATGCCCGGGGTCTTCTGGATTTCTGACAATTCAAATTCAGTTTTTTTTTTTTTTTTCAAATCAGATATTTATTACTTATCTCATCAAATAACAATCAAATGAAACAGAGGTACAACAACGAGCAGCAAATAGAAACATCCTCAATCCCTCAACAAAAAGCCCATTCCTAAATATATGTACATCAATCATTATAAGGGAAGTATGTAGTTGAGTTGTGGGGGTGGTTGTTTATTTGCAGTTCCTTTGGCAGTTCTTCAGTTCTTTGTAAATACAATCAACGTCAGAATGAGACAGAGTTAGATAGATTAATAATAATAATAATAATTAATTAATTAATTAATAATAAATAATAGGTAAATACTTGCTCTAACATACATATATGTATTTATGTAAATATATTTTGAATATTGATGATCAGAGGTATAAACAAGTAAGTAAAAAATAGAAATAAATGTGTGTAATTCAAAACGGTTTTTTTTTTTTTTCACAGAAGGGGTGGGGAGGAGGAGTGTGGCTCGAACTTTCTTATACTTGGAAAAAGAAAGTAAGTGAGTGAGTTAGGGGTGGTTGGTTTGTAGTAGTAGTAGTAGAAGAATTGAATAATAAATACATATACTTGTATATTAAATAAATAAATAAATGAATAAATGTTTAACAGAGCCCATGCAGAACTAAAACAAACACAAATATGATTTATTTTTCCTTCTTGTTTTTTTTTTTTTAAATAATTTTTTTGTTGTGGGGGGGGGGGGAAGGGGGGTCAATTTGTTGTGGGGTATACATATGTATGTAGTAGAAATATATAAATAATATGTAGTCGTCATAATAGTATGTATTATATTTATTTATAAGAATGAATTATTAGTACGTATGTGGAATGAATGGGTGGGTATTATGCTGGGGTGGGTGGGTTATTTGAGAGAGGTTATGTGTATGTAATAGGAAATAAATAACGAATGTAATCACCAGAGTCTTCACAAAAAGTAACGAGACTATACTAATAATAATAATATTAATTATAGTAATATGTACGTACGATTTAACAACCATTTTTTTTTTTTGCATATTTATTCCTTATTGATTGTACATAGTATGTGGGTTACTTATATGTAACACACGTAAGTAAGTAATACACAAAATGTAATAATAATAATATGTACTAAATCAAGTTCCTGCATCAAAATGAGTGAGTCTTTTATTCTTTTTCCTGAGGCGGCAGAAGTGGCGGAGGCGGTGGTGAAGGACTTGATTTCTCTTCCTCTTCGTCGTCCTCATGACGAAGCTCCTCAAAATGATCATCTGTCGTCACATCTTCCAGGATTTCCATGGAATGATGCAAGGAGTCTTCCTCCTCATTGTTATCCTCCTCTCGCTCCCTCCTCTCCACCTCTTCCCGTAGGGAAGAGGAGTTATCATCATCTCCTTCAAGACCCCCCATGATGATGACGTTGCTGGAGAGAGAGAGATCATAGGGTATTATCATTTTATCCATCATCATCATCATGTCTTCTTCTTCCCCTTCTTCATCTGAGAGAATGCTTTTGTCAAAGTCGGGTGGAGTGATTTCTAGGAAAAGGGAGTCGGCGGCGGCCTCCATTTGGGGATTATATTCCTCTCCCTCTTCCTCCTTGGAAGACGAAGGAACGGCAAGAGGTGGGAGATGGATCTCGAGAGATGAGGGAGGGGAGGGAAAGCCAGGAGAGTCATCTTTGGGTAGGGAGATACCATCTCCTACACCACAGTGAGAGTCTTCTTCTTCTTCTTCCAGGAGCTCTTCATCATCTTTATTGATGGCGGGTGGGAGATCCGAACTAAGGCTTTTATTGGCATCATCACTCATACTATAGTTTTGATCTGAAAGGGTCGTATGGTTGTTGTTGCTGTTGTTATTGTTGATTCTGTTCCTGTCATCCTCTATTTTGGGTGTGAGATCCCCGTCTTCCTCCTCCTCTTTTTCGAATGAACTCCTTTCAGAAATGCGGGAAAGAGCCCGAGGTTGATAGGGCGAAAAAGAGCCACATCCTCCCATATCCATGATGTATGAATTAATTGGCTCATCTGGAGGAGGGGGTATAACAGATAAATCAATCTCAGAGGTTGTGGGGGAGGATCGCTCTACCACCGTGGTCACAGCCTCTGTTGTAACTTCATCATCATCAAAGCTCAGTTGAGGTGGTGGAGGATGAGACGAGGCAATGATGATTGTGGCTGAGGGAGCAAGAGGAGGAGATGGAAGATCCATGATTTCTGAATCGATAAAAACAGTCTGAGGATGTTCTTTCGAAGGGAAAACCAGGGCAGTCGTCGTCGTGTTGAGGGATTTGTCTCTTTCCTTTGCCACTGGCCCCTCCTCATCCTCCTTCAACATTTCTAGAGGCTTCTCAACTTCTTCACTAACGACTTCATCTTCTATATTTGGAATGACACTGCTATCATCATTGTCAGTGGATCCGTTTCCAAGGCGTACATACATTTCTGCCATTTTGAGAGCAGAATCTGAGGTACCATCATCCTTGGTCGTCGTGGAAGAGGAACTATCCCCCGAATGAGCCACTTTTTTCTCTCTTACAATAACAGGGGGAGCACTCAGTGTCTGAGAAGGAATCTCCTCATCTTTATTCACTTCCACTCGAACCACTTCCTTCAATAGCATCTCTGAATTCGTCGCATCCATAATTTCCAATTCAATGTCTCCATCTAGGGCAACCTCATAGATTTCATCCTCTTCCATGATACCCTCTAGAATAGCATTGTCCTGATGAATGATGGGAGGGGGCTCCTCCACTAAAACAGAGGCAACCCCCGTTTTCATAGAGAAAATAAGCCCTTCCTCATCATCGACATCCGTATCTTCAGGACCCGTGGTCGGTTTAGAGGGATTATCTCTACTGTCTATGGAAGCAAATTCTGGAGGTGCGGGTACACTTTCAGAGTCAAGCACTGTCAATGAAGATTCAGACTCTTCAGGAGGACTAGGTAAAAGCCTGTTCTTTGAGCCAACTGCAAGGGGGGTGGGAGCTGACCGTGCAGAGATAGACTCACTCTCGGTAGACGACATGGGTAATAAATTTCTATTCGTTGGGGTAGCAATGATTGGGGGTGGTTTCTCAGTTGAGATTTCGGGTCTAAGTCCGGGTTTGACGACACTCAGTTGTGTTCTTAGCTTTGGATATGGAGCACCATGTACATCGTTTCGGGGAGGGGGAATGGGATGTTGGATCTTGTGATATTTATTCAGGGGAGCGAATGAGACAACCCGACTGGGCTTGGACTGTCTTCTATGAGCAATGATGGGCTTGTCGATACCCTCAATCCCTTCTGGAACATCGTATATCCTCTCCTCTTCCATTGACAGATACTCTCCTCTCAATCCATCCAAATCATCCACATAGTCTCTCCTAAAAGGGTTAGCACCCTCAGGTGTTTGCGGAACATCTGAAGAGGAGGCGTAATTATATTCGAGGATGTTAGGGTGACGGTGATGAGTGGGTGGGAGATTGGAGACTGGGCAGATTCCACTCACAGCAGAGCTCGAGTCTTCATCGATATTATTTCTCAAGAAGGCTGACTCGTTTTTAGCTGAGGCAAAGTCCAAACTCTGAGGTCGTGTTACTCTGGGAGAGGCATGGGAGGAGGAAGATCCAGATGAGCATTCCTTGATTCCAATGTTATTCGTACTGTTTGCATTGTTTTCCTTGGAGGTGGAGTTGATATTTGATTTAAGGGATTGAGACAGGAGATTATTTGAGATGTCATTTAGGTTTTTAGGGAGAGCATTGCCAGTACACAATGTTGTAGATGAATCTGGAGGAGCATTTCGACTCCGAGGTAGAGTTCGAGAATGATACGCATTTTCGTTCACAAAATATCGGTTTAAAGCGGGATTAATGGGCTGTTGAACAAAGTAGGTATCGTAATTGTTTCTAGGAAGAGAGAAATACTGAACTTTGTATTTCTTTATGTCCTCATTATTCTCTTTGGCAGAAAGAGTATGATGAGGGGGAGTGGAATAGACTTCACTCTCTCCGAAATCGTCATATATGACAATGCCCTCTGGACTTGACCTCTCTTTTTTATCACTTCTATAATGGTGAGGCAGAGTCCGATGCACTTGGCGATAAAACTCTTTTTCAAAGTGATTTTTATCCTTTCGTAGAAGAGTGTTTGGCAGTGAGGCAACGGAGGTGGGTAGTCGATTCCTGGAGGCAAAACGTTTTTTGCCTTCTTCCTCTTTATCAATGAGATCATAGGAATCATGACTCAAGTTATCCTCAGAGGAAATGCAGCGGTCCACTTCCTCTTCCTCCTCCTCAGCCTCGTCATCTGAAGCCTCGTCCTCTTCATCAATGTCATCATCATCCACATTGAGGTGATAGAGAGGTGTTTGGGGAGTCTGTTGAGCTGACGACTGTTGGAGAGAGCTCTCTCCGGGTCGCAAATCACCACTAGAGGAAGAGAGCCCCCCTGCACCTGCCGCCTTTCCTCCTCTCTCATTATACAAATTACCTACAACACTATAAACAGGCTGTGTGGCTACAACTCCAGATGCACCATAGTCTGGATGTACAATCCCTGAGCCAACAATGCCTCTTCTGAGCAAATCCTCATCTTCATCATCGTTTTCCTCCTCTTTGAAATCAAAGTTGAGAGGATCGAGCCGGAGCTCACTCACATGTGGGACAAGGACAGGCGGAGGGACTAATGAGCCTCCACGACCTCTTTGAGGAGGAAGGAGGCGGGAACCCGTATTAGAATGAAGATTCTCTTCGGATGCTAGGATCCGATTATAGGTAGGTAGGTAGATGTTGAATTAGCAGATGGGATTAGTGAAAGCAGCATGAAATGATAGGCAGAAAGAAAAAAAAAGAGAGAGAAAAAGAAAAGAAAAAGAGAGAGAGAGAAAAAAGAGAAGATTATTAGTAAATGTGTTAATGTTAATACATGGATGATTCAATGAAATACATTTATATATATAGCTAGGATTCTATTAAAGTATGATACATATATGTATGTATAGTACATAACTAAACTTGTTTTTGTGTATGAGTAAAAGGTCTCATCACTACTACTATTACTATGCATAATGTCTGCGTAGTATTTCTCTCCACATCCCATACCTTTTGATATCATATAATTAATAAGAATAATAAAAGTTCTTGTCACAGCTATTGACTTTACTTTACTGCGAAAAGCAAATTAAATAAAGAAAAAAGAAAGAAAGAAAAAGTTTTTGACATGAAAGGACGAAGAAAAGTTCCTCACTTTGTATGTATAAATTCACATACAAAAAAAAATCAATCAATCATACTCTCATCAAACTATCTACCCATAGATTTTGATATCATATATCATAAAAAACAAGATATTTATGTGCATATATGAATTTAATTCAAATTAATATGTATAATAGCAACCAACATATAATGATTTCCCCCCCCCCCCATGAATAGTGTTGTAGTCGAACAAATACTTTGAGGTATCGAGACAAAGTCGAGACCAAAGGGAAATGATTGTTTTAAATTATAATTAGAAATAAAAAAACAAATTAAATAGAGCTGCTTTGGCATTGACTACAACGAGACCCAAACTCTTAAGGGCTAACCTGAATCAGCAGTAGAGTCTGCACTCTTAAAATCAAGTAAGGATCTTTTTGTACATAAAAAATAATATGGATCTCGAAACGACAGTAATTTACTCATTTGAACTATCGAGAGTTATTATGAGAAATAATACTTTGAGCATCGTGTGTTGAACAGAGCGTAACTTTCCAAATCTGGAATATCAACGGTAATGCAAATTATATGTTGGAAAAATATGTTCGTTGGAACAAGGCAAAGTGTTTCTGCTCTGTAAAGGAAAAAGCAGAAACATTAGACTTAGATTTCTGTCTAAATTTACTTCATAAATTACAAAATATGCAAAAACCATAAATACGACACTTTACATACTAATTTGGCTTTAAATGGTAGGGTGAATCCATATTTTCTTAATTTCTCTTTACTTGGATACTTTCATCATTCATAACTCCCTAATTATAGTCAGAGTCAGAAGATTGCTAATCGAAAAATAGGTCTTTATAGAAATAAAAGAGTTAATATCCCTATGAAATCTTTTATAAACTTCTTGTAAACATGTTCCTCATATTTGATGACTTTTATATGGTATATTTAAATTTCCTTTAATTGATAATTGATAGATATGCCCGTTTAGTAGTGGTAACATCCTTAAAGCAGGTGACCGTTGTTAGACCAGATTTGACTATGAGGCTACAAGGTTTCTGCAATGCCGATATAATTAGTAAGGGTCCGCTTTATATGGGCTAGTACCCTTTATGTGTACAAAATATGTACCGGTATACAGAGCACCACAGCATTGGCCCATAAATACAATTGGACAGATAGGGAATATAATTCAGAACAATGATTCATGGCAAGACATTCCTTAGTCCCTATTTATAAGATCCAAATTATCTAATAGTTGATGTATGTAAAATGTTTTATTGAAACAGGGAATTCAATGCATGTTTTGTTCTACACTTTTGGTTGATTTGTTAATTTAGCTTCTTCTTCTTCTTCCTTTCAATTAACCATAATGAAAGGAAGCAACATTGCACAAAGTAGAAATGCAATAATTATAATAATAATAATAATAATAATAATCGTAACCAAAAAACAAAAACAAAATGAAAACAAGAGAGTTAGCGCAGCTAACAACGAATAAAAACCCAAAGCAAAATAATAACAAATTATATGTATATACTTTGTAAGTAGAGAAATAAGAGAAAGTTACATTGCAGAAGCTCACCTAGTATGTATGTATTTAAATAAAGATATATATGTGTGTTTCTACATAATAATGTTAATAATTATGAGTTGGAGGGAAAAAAACACACACAAAAGTTTTTTTTTTTTTTTTTAACATTTTGGCTATATGTACATGTATATATATATATGTACATACATATGGTATGACAAGGCACAAACGTACCCATGTATGTAATTTCTCTAGAGTATATCATAATAATCATATATGATGAGAAGCCACAACTAAAAGAAACTCCCTTATAACTCTCATATAAAATAACAAATTAGATAATACACTTCTTTGCATCAATTACAATGTATCAGCGTACCGAACCACCGTGATCGTCAAATGATATCAATAAATAAAAAAAAAAGAAACATGAGTGTCTTACCAGCAAGAGCATCTCCTAAAGGAAGAAGGGGTTGAGCAGAGAAGCTTTGACTCACATTACCCATGCTTGAATGCAAGTTCCTCACATGTCTAGTTGAAAAGAAACAAAAAGAGACAAATAATTAATAACTCCATTTGGTGATGTACTCATGTTGTAAGTAACTATGTAGGCCTTGACCGAATTATAGACTAAATGGCCAAAGTATGCAGATCATTATCGCGTTTTTTATTTCACCCCCCCCCCAAATTAAAAACAGGATCTCCAATGAAAATAAATAAATAAATAATTAGTAGTTTAATCCTTGAACACTCAAAGAAGAGCATTTATGAAGCTTCTACTGCCCTAAATTAATATTTTTGACCTAAAAAATCACTTTTAAAAATGTCTTAAATTGCATTGGTCAACAGTCAAAAATCCTAAGGGGTATAAGTATAATAAAAGTTATTCATTCTTGCACGCTAATTTCAAATAGGTAATTTTTTTTTTTTTTGAGAAATCCAACTCTACTTTTGAGAGCTTTTTTGGCCCATTTTCCCACTTCAGCATCAATTTAAGCCTAGAAGGATACTACTCATTTTGTGCATTAAAAAATGTTGAGTGTATTTAATGCAAATTTCATTTCCAGTCTTTGTTTTGATTTAAAGGGAGTTCCTGGGGGCGTATACGTTTGTTTGTACTTAAATAACTCCTTGAATATTACAAAAAATGGATGAATAAGGAATACATTCAAGAGCCCAGACCCACAGGTTTCAAATGAGATGTCAAGCATCCGTAAAAAATCCTTAATTAAGAAGAAATCATCCATCTAAATGTGGAAATTTTCAACCAATTTCGAGCAAAAATTCGCTTGAAATCAAAGACTCACGGTAGATCTACTTAATTAGTTGCGTAGAGAAGGATTTAAAAACCAGCTGAAATCCTTCTTCAGTCTATTGTTCTTGTTTTTTAGTAGCTCTACCATGAGATTTGAAAAAAAAGTGATTTTTTGAACACCCTATTGTGACCAATAATAAACTAAACTAGAATATTTACTAATTAATATCACCAGAAAAATTCCAGGATAATAGTGATGAAAAAAGTTATGAAGAGGTCATATAGATTTTGGTACAGTTAATTTTGCTGGGATCTCAAAAGTTCATTTGAAAAAAAAAAGTAATTGAAGAAATTGCTTTTTAACCCGGGCGGTAATAATCGGTATAAGTTCCCTATAAAATCCAAATTGGTCAAGCCCTAGATAGTTTTAAACTAATAATACCTATGAAATGATTGCCGCTTCACAAAGTTCTCCCTAACAAATTCCTGCATCTCCTTTTGAGTTTTACCCGAGTATCGAAAGGAAGATCCTCGAGGAATGATACGACGTTTTTCTCGTTCTTTGGCTCGTATCCCTGAGGATGTACAACGAAAGAATCCATGATGTTCAACACACTTCTTCCAAAAGTTTTTACACTGATTCCTATCCTCGAAATAGAACTCCACAGTGTCTCTATAGTAACCCTGCTAAGTAAGAGTAAAAAAACAAACAAAATAAATATACATTTCATTCAATGTAGACTAATGATGATGTCAAGGCATTCCATATATTTTTAGAAACTAGACTTACATAGCCCTCTGGATGTAATTTGATGATGTATCTCTTGCGTTTAAAGCTCAGTTTGCGAATTTTGGCCCAGGAAAAAGTATTGATTTTCGTATAGTTTTGGAAAACAACAACGCCCATATGAGCTACGGCCAAGTTCAGAGGCATTCCATCATGATCCTACAATAAAATAAAGCATATATTCATAAAATATAATCACTTTGCATTTGTAGATAATTTATTTTCATTCTTTATGTGTATGTACCTTCTACCCTTAGCCAGGTAGAGTCATCATGCCTATAATTAATGACTTTATATAATTAATAATGGTACATTAGTTGGTGTGAAATATTTTTGTTTTTCTAGTATATATATATATATACATATATATATATTATTGTGGTGAAGCCAAAAAGAGGTGTGGTGTATAAAATGAGTTTAAAATGTGAATTTAACGGACTTGATAGCTACCCATAAATAATAATGACGACGATTATAGTAATTACAATACTGGATATAACTATGTGTGTAGATATGCATATAACTACACCATTATAGACCCATCTCATTTTACTACTCCATTTAAATCCAATTTGGCATGCTTAACCATCCGTCCATCTCTCAACTCCCATATCTTATGTACGTATGCAAAAAGAAAAACATTCTAACGGCTCTAACAAAATGATCTATCCACATACAAATTAGCCATCTAATTTGTATACCCAAAGTCAGTTGAGCGTTTTATTTTCTTGTAGGAAAAGATCTCATTACTACATACATAGTAGAATGGTCAGATTTTTCATCAAACTATCTAACTATATAGAATGGACACAAGTGGCTATTTTATTATCAAATGATGAGTCAATCTTATTTTAACAAGAGAGTCATGTAATCAATACTCCAGAGTCTGACAAAAAAGAATGCTGAAAATGAGAAGCACTCAATTTTATATCTTACTCTTTTAAGAACAATTCAGGACAGTAATCAAGTATTTGGATCAAATTAACCAGTCTTGGCCAACATATAAATGTAAGTAAAACTGATACTACTTTTGTAAATCGTCAAAATGACCTTCCTTACTGGCTTCTATATGTTAAATTGAAGTTTAAAAAAGCTTGGCTCCACAACGACAAGTTTTTGTGTACATTTAGCGCGATTTTTTAAATTAAGAAAGAGAAGAAAATAAGTGGAATAAATAATTACACTATTCATGACCGCACAAGGCACACTCTGAATGTTTTTCATTTCATTTGTATTCAATGAAGATATGTTTCGAAGGAGATAAAAATCATTCCCCTTCACTCTCGTTAGAAGCGAAAACCACACTATTATAGAAAAAGGGTCTGTTGATTTTATCCAGTGGAGTGAATTAAGAAGCATGAACATTGTACCCCCCCCTCCCCCCACATTTCCTCACAAAAAAAAAAAAAAAAAAAAAAAAAGCTGATATATTTATATAAAAGTATAAAACAACATATATATTTCCTCGATGAGCAATTACTCAACGAATGACTGAATTTAGCATAATGCGTAGCGACGAAAGAGGAGGAGGAGGCATTTATGATTGTAGAATCTTAAAGAAAAAACTAGAACATAGTAGGGTATCTAAACATGAATGAAGACATTTATATCGGGGATTAGGAGCAACATTCATGTGAGAGAAGTCCTCTTAAATCAAACCTGACCCAGAGCACAGTAATAATTGCAAAACAGGTACATTTCAAGAGAATAATCAACGTGTTTATGGGTGTACCCCATAGGTGCATTTTGGAATAACTCCAAAGGGAACAGGAAATGAATTTCAAGCATCTTTATTGAAAAAAAAAAAAAATATATATACTTGAGTCCAAAATTAGTTTCAAAAAAAAAAAAAAAAGAAGGATTTTTCAATCTCTTTTTTTCGAAAAAAGGAGGAGGTAGAGCAAATATAAAAGGATTAGGCCATTTGTAGTAACTTAAGCCTCCACCTATTAAACTGTCGAGCTGCTATTTATTTAAGCTAACTATCTTTGAGAGATGTGTACATAATTTGAAGAAGGACACCTACCTCTTTACATATATTTGGATACATGTTTACATAAGAAATTGTTAAAAGAAGAGCATTTTAGAAACAATCCGTGGTTGACCATTTCCTGAAACTAAATATTTGTTCAACAAACTCACAAATCCTTTGACGAACAAAAAAAAAAAAAGAAGTTTCATTCATTTAGAAGATCAAAACTTGAAGAATCTTTGTCTCTCAATATTGTCTCTAGAATAGTTTCAAAAAATTATAAAAAACAACTTTAAATACCTAGGTAGAGAGGAGCCGCCGTAAGGCAAGGAAACTTGGGGAAGGAATCCCAAAGTAATGAATGACTCGTAGGTATTTTTAACTGAAAAAGATTAGGTGTGGAATAATACCCTCACAATCCGAGGTGTGACCACAGAAAACAATATTTAATTTCAAAATGGAGATCCCTCCTGCCCTCCCCTCTTCCACTTTTTATCAACAACACACATAGATAGTTTTAATAAGAAAAAAAAGCCAACTATACAACTAACAGTCTTTTATTATTTTATTTTCCTTACCTAAAAGAGTTTGTGCTAGAAAAAGAAATTGCACTAGCACAAACTGTGAGTGTACATAGGCATATATGTATAAAAATGTACAAAGTGATTACACGGCAGTATATATATGATATGTACATACATATGTATGTATATTAATAAAATCATGATACCTGATCACCCACAATTCAATAATCAATCAATCAATCCCTCCATCATACAGATAATAATAATAAGTACTTTTATGAATATAATATGTAAAACAACAGTGAAACCCCGCGTCAACTGCATTTGTACCCATGTATTTGAAGTCAATGTATGCACAGACTATCAACACTGAAATGTATACTATGGGGGGGGGGGCTATTTATAGTATAAATTAATATTCTGTCAATTATAAATACTGTAAAAATTCATTTTAAAAAAGAAATATGTAATAACTTCCTAGAATGTAGTATTGAAGGACCCAAAATTAATTCATGTACCCTCCACTAGAGTGTTAGGTAGCAATTCAATATAATATGTACATCCTGTATGTATAGTTTTGACATTACTCAATATATGTAGATGTATGTACACAAAGACGAGTCTTGGGAACTTGTATTGTTTATTAAATAAAGTAAGGAATAAAATAATACATTGATCAAAATAGTATAAAAAATCATTTACTCGACACTCACAATAATGTGTGAGCTTTTTAAGTCGATTTCCAATCCCTCATTTTAATTGCATATGTAAACTATAAAGGGACAAGGAACAAAGCATTTCCTATATCCGTCATCATTTGCAAAGGATATATCGGTAAAGCGACTATTTGATATCATGAAATAATAAAACGGAGAATATTTCGGGGATTGACCGTAAGACGTGTAAAACTCCAGGAAAACGGGATATAAAGTCATGACAAGTGTGTAGATATTTAGAACATCATGGTGGATATAATCTTAGAAGACACTGGGTTAGGTAACTAACCCGACCGTTGAACACAAACATGGGACATACTTGGAGCAAAAATGTACATATATACAAATTGACGCTTATCAAAAATTTTAACTCTAGATCCAGAGTATATAAAGTAAGTAGATTTTGTAAGGGCAACATGGATCTTGACACATTCACCCCCTTATGACTTCCAATATAACACGCAGTACATATATCATATGTTATTTGATTAATACTTGAGTTTTGGAATCCTTGTTTTCAACAATTTGAGAAACACATCAAAGATACAATGAGAAATGACTTTAGAGAGTCTTGCAAACTTATTGTGGCCTTGTCAAAAGAAAAAGAGAGGTAAAATCCAGGGTTTCTCAGAAAATTATATTAAATATTCAATAGAGAAAAACCAATCATTGTTTTTAAACGCTTACAGGAATAATTAATTAAACTCAGTTGCTTTGAATAATAATAATAATAATTCCTAATAAACCACAAAACAACCTCGTCAATTTTGTATGGATTTTCAAAAGAAAAATACATTTCTTGTTCTTAGAAATGTACAAGGACTGAAATAATAATAATAATATGAATATAAGTAGAACATTCAGATCACCACCTACCTATGTACAGATACTGAAATACTCAAGAGTATTTAATTGATTATTATTTATCTATCTCTTCCATATGAAAATATAAATTATTATTATTCATTTATGTAAATAATTCAAGCAAACAAAGAAATAACATCAAAAATATGTATATACATCCTTACATAGTATGTAGTGAGAATATTTAAAGAAAAAACTAAAGAGTTATAACAAAGTTTGTTTTCTTTTGAATATATACATACATATATATATAAAATATGAATAAAACCAACACAAATATTTTAAAAAAATAGTCAAGGAAAATAAAAGGTTTTTCTTTCAATCCATGAGGGAAAATAAAATTCTGAGGTAAATTTAATCATGTTCTGTTCTAAACCAGCGTTTCTCAATTGTTGGATAACAGAGAGTTGATTAAAAAAATATAAATATCTAAGATTTGTATCCTCTGCACAATAAAAGGTATAAATAGTTATTGGGCTATGAAGGCAAAAATTCAAAAGCCCATCTCAGAATGAGATGAGTGAAATGTGCAAGAGCGGTTGAGAACCCCTGCTTGTAATAATAATAATAATAACAAATTACATAGGCTTTGAAATCAAGCTGACAAAACCTTTGGAGTCAGCCTTAGAATAACCAAAGTGACAATTTTAATATCCGCAATCCGAAGAAATGTCCCAGGGGTCATTTTTTGAGATGTAATAAGCAATAACTCAAATTTTGAAGAAAGTGCTCAAATTTATAAGAGTTTCTTGTGCTGTATAATTACTAAATGATATTTAATAATTTAATTGAGAAATTGTAAAAGTGTACATTTAATTAAGTATTTTTAAGGTTTCCTCTCTTGAAAAAATTAGTTACTCTTGTCAAAAAGTATTATGTATATATATATATATATATATATGAAGCCTGATTTACTTATTGAATAAAAAATCATTGCAAATTGACACAGTACCTTTCACATACATTAATTCTGCTATCCCCACACTAAAATGGATCCTTCCTATTGAAAAAAAAAGATACAAACTATCCACTTTTATTGAGTGCATTTTTCTCTGTTTAGGTTTAACGACATCATTTTCGAATTATAGCAAAATTATACAAATGAATTTTGTTTTTTAATATATGCACAAACTACTTTGTGTATGTATTTTTAAAACAGCTTCTTCATTGGAAATATATTATCTAAAGTAAAAAAAAAAAAACCACGAAATTTCCTTTTACATAAAATATGACTCAAAGAACAGTTTTTTAAATTGATGAATGAAAAAAAAATTTTTTTTTTCTTTAAATCGATTTTCTATACATAAGGGATAATTAATGGATAAAGATGATGCCTTCCCCTTCCTTCTAGAATAAATATTACCTAAAGTCATAAATGATACTTTCCTAGACAATCTCAGAAATTTACATACAAATATGATTTAAAAAAGAACAGTGTACAATTAAAAAAACTTTTTTGAAAAATATCCATTCTTTCTTGAGAGTAGGGAGGAGAAAAAGTATTTATTTATCTTCTCTCTCCATAGGAAAATTCAAATTGAAGAAGAAATGGAAAAACAAAAGTAAAAAAAAAACCTCCCCCATATGTCAATATCTTTATATATATTTGTTAATAAACATTTTCTTATCTTGATATTATTTAGTAAACAAAATAGATTCTGAAAAGAGTTGAAGGTTGACGACCCCTTGTCCTAAATATTCTACTTTTGAGGAGGAGCAAAAACTTACTGAATGGAACAAAATGCTCTTAAAAATAAAGTCAATTCATAATTTGTATCTACAGATTGCGGAACAACAGATCTTGTATGACTGAAGGTGTCAATCTTAAGCATTTACTCCTGCGTTCACTATTTTTAGTGGTTGGCAATCTGTACAATTTTTTTTTCTTCCCCCGAATATATTATTATTATTATTTCTACATCCTTTAGTAGAGAAGAACATGTAGCATTAATCATATGTCCTGAAGTAATACAAATAATAATAATAATAATAATTAAATCAATAAAATGTCTAATCGAGTGAATCTTAATGTCTTTCCCTTGTAGCTAATATAGTAAAGTGTCATGACAGCTAATGCATGGTTACCAGCGGTCAACTTTCGCTTTCTTAACATAACAATAGGGCGCACATTACCTACAGCTCTACGTATACCTCTCACAACTTTCAGAATATGATTATTTGACTCTACAAAACTGGTATTTAAATCCTCTTTAAAGTATTTACTTGAACCCTTAAATAAATAATTGGAAATCATTTTAAGTACTATTCCACTACCATTTTGATACGAATAATCACTTTCAAGTAAAGGACCTCATAAGTTCAAATATACATTTCAACTAAAAATTAACGGCAGGTCAACTTTGAAAAAAAGGAGCAAAAAAAGAAAAAAAAAAAAACTTCCAAAACTATCTACGCTTGAGGAACTTATATTTACCTTTTATAATTTTAGTTGAAAGTCAAGGGCCTTATTCCATATGAGCAATATACATACACCATGTATGAATTACAAAAACACATATTGTATTAATTCGTTCAATATGACCTAATTACAGAAACCAATGGTCATTGCAGTCTTCATTATTGCATGAATCACAGCTTTTAAAAATATATATTTATAAAAAACCCAAGTTTTTTTTATTATATATATTGCTACAAAGGTATTATTACTATTATTATTATTGGAGCATGGTATAATAAAGAAATATGTAGTTAATTCAAAGGACTTAATAAAAATCTTCTAATAGTATGTAGCATAACTCTTTTCTCATTCAGCAGGTACGCAGTCAAATTTGCTTTTTTTATTACATACATATTGTGTATTAAATACACATACATACATTTATATGTGAATGAACTAAGTTAGCTATTAAATAAAGCAAGGCATGACATAACAAGCAGTACTCTTATACTGCAAAAAGAAAAAAAAATTCACATCAATATTTAAAGAATATTTTTTATAAATGGCCACAAGTTAACAAATAAAAAGAAAAACAACAACAACATACAAACGCTACACTGATTACAAATCTGCAAAGCCTTTTTATCACGTCAAGCTATATATATATTAAAAAATGGTTTGAAGCATGATATTATTTTGAGCTTTTATTCTCTTTTGTACGAAAAAAAAAATGTGTGTACTCTATAAAATATTTATAGATAGGCAGTTAAAATATGTAATTTTCAAATAAATAATCTTATACTAAGTTTGAGTTATTTTTGATTGTTTAGAAAAAATAAAAAATGAAATCAAGTCTCTATCGCTACACAAACAACAGATCCTTAGAGAACAGATTCTCTAGAATTCCAAGTTCCCAATCTTCATACACACACAAAGTCAGTCCCTTTTGCTTGAGAAAATCGTAGTCACATCCCTCTACACAAGTTGATAAAAGTTCCTTTTGCTTGCAACACTCAAATACCTCCCAGTTTGGGGCCTCTTGCACACTAAAAGCATATGCTCATTCGAAAATAAAGAATGAAAATGCATCCATTAATATCATTTAACTTCAAAACAGCTTTAAAAAACCAAGATGCTTCTCATTCCCAAAGAAAGTCCTTAATAAATTAATTTTTTTAAATTAAACATTGCCTTTTTGTTTTTCGAAATTGAATCAATGCATATGAAATATGGATTCATATTTAGAAATTATATTTTAATTTTGAAAGAAAAATATATCACTTTTCCCCCAATTAAAAACCGATTCACAAACTTACAAAAAGAGTAAAAATAACGAAAACGATCAAATCAAAAATACTCGACAGCAAGAGAATGGATTTCCCTAAACATGGTATAAATAAATAAACACTGCTGACTCTTAATTAACACGTCAAATACAATGTATTAGAATCAAAGATCTAATTTCCTTTATTGACCCATGTTATTGATTAAAAACAAAATGTCGTTCGCTTTTTCAAAGAACTATGTATGTATGAAAGATCTAATCATTTAGTCATTAGAAAGCCATAATCATAAAATTATTTTTTATATACATACATATATACATAGAACGATTTAATTATAGGCATACAAAGTTATTAAAGAAACTGCAATTTCTAAAACCCTGTACATACATACATAGAGTTGTTGTAACCGAAACTATTACCACCGTAGTTTATTTCTCACTCAATCCTAACACTTTCATTCTAGCCTCAAGAAATGGCTCTAACAAAAATGTTATTATTTCATTTTGTTTTTCCGTCATGATTGATGAATATACAAACCAATTAATATCTTACTAGTTCCTTTTAGTTTATTTATATCATTGATACTTTGATGGATTACATATTTAGTACATGCATTTAAAGTTGGAATAACTTTTACCCATATCAATAAATTATTTATGTGTGAAATATACTCTAAAAAATGTTTGCGATTGACTTTGTGAAAATGAACGAAAGAGAGAGTAATAACACAATCAAGTTCGGAATTAAATGCATTATCAATATGAAATTCTAAATGAAGAGCTTCAATGCTTTTACATGTCATTAAATATCTTATTAAGGCTTGAGCCAGAGGTTGAATATAAAAGGAAAATGCAGTGTAGGTACTTTAAAACACAAATGTAATAGGCTATGAAATATCCTTTATGACAAATACATGACGGGTCTACATATTATATAATCAGGTTGGAATGAAAAAAAATGACTTTTTTTTTCTTTCAAGTATTTTACATATACTTCATAATAAACGATTGCAAGATTTTTATGGATCATTATGCAGACTCATATCCCCTAAATATAATTCATTAAGTTCTCTTATTATGTAAAATTTAATACTTTATAATTTTCTCTTTCTCTCTCTCTCCATGCAACCATTCTAGATTTATGTGACTAAACAATAATAGCTATGCAATTTTGAATTACATTTTCAAACAGAACAACAAAAACCCTGAATCCAATTTAATACATTATTTCAGCATCCTGATGGATTTTCATAGCAGAAGAAATGTGTTCTACTTTTATGTGAAGATGTCAAATGTGTAATAATTAGGAATGTAAATCATATGCAATTCGGGCGTCTTATAAAAAAAGAAAGAGAAAATCAACCTGGCAACCCTGACAATTTAATGAATGTCGAGGGGGGAAACAGCTTGAGCTGTCATGACTTTTTACTGAGCTACAAGCTGCTATTCTCCATTATATATACAACAATAAATAATAACATAGATGAGAGGCAGAAAATTAACTGAAATTAATGTCAGGAAATTATATATTTTTAACTAATAATAGTTATACGAGGACTTGAGCCCTTTTTGTTTACATTTTATTTGCTTTATTAACCTTAATGCATGTATTCTTCCTTGATGCGAGATCTTAACTATCTGGTAGATGTTCTCTCCTCAGTAATATTGGAAAAATGATAACAGCTTTGGAAAACAAAAAGACCTGTTTGAAGAGCCAACTCCACTTTTTTATCACACGCCCGAATTGCATATTATTTACATTGCTAGTAATAATCAGTGACGTAAAAAACGACGATTTTGATGACGTCAAAAATGATATGGTAACAATGAGAGCCAACTTCTTTGCTGTCGATATAATATTATAACTGTAGCTGTAACAGCCTTGCTCCAGTCTCAAGACAGCTCTTCTTGGACTTATAGTAATTAATTAAATTAAATTGATGTTTTAGAAAGATATTTTTCAAATCAAAGTTGTAGATATGACTTTGAATAAACAGGAAATTTTTCAAATTTCAAAATCGGTAGATTAGTTTTGGATTAATTGCTATTTTTGTTAAAATATCATTATTTGTATTCATTTTTAAGAAAAATAACTACATAAATGGTAATCTCTGCTCTATATATATATTAATCTTTAAGTTTTTAGTTTGATAATAATGATCATTTATTCATTAACAAAATAAAGCTTAAAGTTTTTAGATATTTGCATATTTTAAAAACAATGATTGAAGATTTAATAATGATAATTATAGTTATTCTACCTTTTCTATAACTCAAAAAAATGGCTGAAAACATACAAAAAATGTCAGCAAATGAAACATTTTAAAAATAGAAGTATAAATATTTAAGTTGGAGCAATTTTTTTTCCATAAAGTCACTTTTTAGAGAAATATTAACGTTAAGAAAGTTTTCAACTTAAATTGAAGAAAAAGTTGTGTGATATTATCGTAACTTTTATAATAGATAATATAATATACATATAAGTAATAAGAATTATTATGTCAAAAGGAAAAGGGAAAACAGCTTGATGATTTATGAATGATGAAAGAATATTAATATGTAGGGTTTCAACAAACAGGCATTTTGAGAACTACTTAAAAACGCTTAAAAATCGCCTTTTTTTACATCTCTAGTAATAATTTAACTTATGGCATTTTACCTTCGCTGCGTGCATTTTGGTTCCATAGAGTTCACAACGTCGTGCCGTTTCGAGAAGATTCAAATCCGCTTCCGCCGGAGATTGTCCACTACATTGAAAAAAAAAGAAAAATAAGATATAAGAAGTAAATGAATAGAATATTATTAAATTCATTTTCATCTAAATGACTTACACATGTTTCTTATGATTCTCCATAATCCGCCTTTCAAGATCCGCATCTTGTTGAGGAACGAATTTGAATGATGATAAGTATGTATGATCCGGATAGTCTTCAACTACATAGTCTCCACACTCCGCTAAAAAAAAAATTATCAATAGGCATTACTCCATGGGAACTATTACTATATAAACGAACAAAATAATTGCATGGCACTCAAATTATTGACTTTATTAACCCTGATGGGTCAAACTAAAGCCTTCTAACAAGCAGAGACTCTGAACAAATAATTGATTATTATGTGTCCGGCAGCACATTTATAATTTTGTTAATTTCAATTCAAAAAATAATTAAATGATCTATAACACTAAGTAGTAACACATTTGTAACATTTGTTTGTGCCTGAGTTCTGACCCCAATAGCCACGAAGAGAGGGGGGTATGTTTAATAAAAAGTACGTTTATGCAAATATTTATGAAAGGGACCCCACTCCAGCTACTAGAGCCCTATATTGGACCTTTTAACAGATTTTTATTAGATATATTATAGATATGCAGCAGTAAAAAAATGAAAAAAAAAACTGTGATAGGAATTTGGTATCCTACACTGCTGATCCCTGCACACTGTGTGAATCACTAATATTTATCTTATACTTGGAATAATTATATAAAATAATTTATTAATTTATTTCTACATCATTAGAGTTACCACATGTTCATTCCTATAGCAGCTATTCATCACTAATTTTCAAATACTAAAATAACAACAAAAAAAACAAAAAACATTTAGTCAATTATGTATAATGCATAGTATAAACAATGAAAACCATATAAAAATTCTAGGTATTCTAGGAATAAAACAGACAGCAAGAGTTTTTTTAAGTATATTTAAACATATTTTCCAAGTCTTTTTATTATGTATGCATATATTTATATTCTTAAAAAAGGCTTCAAAACATTAATTTAAAAAGGTTTTTAAAAAGTCAATAACCTCTTGCTTCAAAGTGTTGTGTTCAAAAATAAATTGATAAATTAGTATTTGTGCTAGATTCAAAACCAATTTAATATTATTATAAACTGTAACATCGTTTGAGCTTTGAAGACAAATGAGCAGTGGCAGTTTTCGTGGATAAAAATAGTAGAAAAAGAAGAAATAGAAGAAAAAGTTGGAAAATTTTTCAAATTTTCAAAATTTGAAAAAAACAACAACCCGTAAATGTTTTCACGTATCAGAGATACGTGGGTGGCGTATAAGGCCTTTATAACTGCCTATAGTGGCTAAATCTTTTCGAAAATTATCCATATAGTTATATTTTTTGCTGATTTCTTCTCTCTAGCCCCTCACACTCTATGAAATTGAGCAACAAAAACTGGCTCTGGATCCAGACAGATATGTTCCAAGATATGGAACAACACTGATTGTTGACTAGGCAATTAAGATATTAAAAAAAACACACCGAAAATATGCCTCAACTACCCTCAAATAGAATAATAAAGTAACTTGAATGTTAAATTTTATAAAAGTTGTACAAAGTAAGAGGTACACCCATGTTATTCCTTAAGCATGCAAACTTATTATATCTGTACAAAAAAAAAATGCAGTAGGATGTATGTACCAAATAATACATAATAAGTACATATAAATATATATATCTACAAAAAAAAATGACTTGATAAACGTTTCAAGGAAGGCACAAACAGACGCATTACCTTAGAATTGATGTTCAACTTGATGGGAACTCATACTAAATAGATACCTAAGGTAGGTGTACTCTATAAATACATCATTGTAAAAAAAAAGGTTTGCTTTTTTTTCTCCTCGAGTACACAAATACCCCATTAATATTTTAAGAAATTTGAATATTTTAAACCAGCAGTTTATCAAACTGGGGCCGCCAAAAGAGGCAAAAGACTTGTGACCATAAACCCCCTTAGCCCAACAAAAGAGCTATTTGTTTATTACATGAGAGGGGACAATGTCTCACTCTCCCTTACCTTTAAAAGCCCCTGCATTATACACAATACTATGAAAAGTCATGTACTAACCTCCTTGGAACAATGGGCCGAACAAATGTCTACTTTTATTTCCCCACCATGGCTTGTATAAATTCAGTTTTTGTTGATCGTTATATTAAACTTCTATTGGCTTTTCTGTAAAAACAACTTTTTATAAACAAAAATGATATATTGTCAAGTCTGAAAAATGAGGTTCTCTCTAGGCCTTCATAAGCAATCAGTAAAATCATTTATAGTATGTATATATGTATTTATATGATTTTTTGAACAGATATTCTTGTAAAAAGCGAGCAAGATAAAGGGGTCCATCATGGAGTAACTTGATTTTCTGTTTCAAAGGCACCAGGGTCCTTATAACCCCAAAATATTTTTTTTTAAATAGAAATGCCAAGAATATAACATAAAGTGGAACAGAAACTGAATTTATAAATACTCTCCTCCTTCCTGACCTATAAGGTATATAAAAGTTTTTTGAAAATGTAATTTATCCATCAAACATTATACGAATTCAGTTAGTTATTTTATAAACTATTCCCTCATTCACCCTCTGAAATAACATATATAGAGACACGTAGACCCTTATTATTTGATTACAAAAATCAAGTAGGCATCTATGTACCTAAAAAAACATGACCCTGTAGATGTGTACATGAATACGCCAATTAAAAAGCTACTTATGGAAACTCATAAAGATCTTAAAGGCTATCTTCTTTATTACTCTTGAAGTCTTCTACTCCCCCTCAACACTCAACACATGATATAGATAGGCATATAATGTACAAAATGTACCTACGTGTTAACAAGGAGATGCGATAAGAAGACCTGAAACAACTTTATGTTAATGAGGCAGGAAGGCCGATTGCCATAATTCTATTGAAATCCGCCCCTTGAGGAGTCAAATCAAAAGTATGCAAGATTGTGTTCAAATTGAAGGTTAAATATTATTATTATTATTATTTAATAAGAAAAATAAGTTGAATTTTACGAGAGTTGAAAAGAAAGGGTTATTTCTTGCTACACCTGTCAAGGTTTTTATAATGAAGAATAATATAATTATAATGTAGGTGAAATGCACAGGATTTGATCAAAGGAATGAAGGATCCTTACTATTCCCTTATCCCTTAATAAATATATATATATATATATATAAATTGATTCAATTTATATTTTTTTCCATTTGATTAAATATTTAGCTAATTTTTCTCAACCAAAAAGAACCATTAGAATTCAACTCTCATAAATTAATTAGTACGTATTCTTTAAAAGCAATGACAAGTGCAAATTCCGAGTCACAATTAAAGAAAAAGAAGAATTGAAAGGTAGAAGTACTGAGGAGTCTTAATACACAGTCAAATGAAGAGGCTCTTCCTTGATCAGGGATTAACAACCCCTTTCTGAGTTGTTTCTCGCATTGGTATATGTATTATGTTGTGTACAAGTTGCAGCTTGTATAAGGAGGTATATTGTACAAGTTGCAATTTAAAAATGAAGGGTTTTAAATGTCAAATATCTAAAGTAGGCACATCACTTGTGATGGAGATAAAAAAAAAGCAGTGATAGACTTTAACTGGAATGTTCACTATAATATGATCAAGGATGTAATATCTCATTTTCTTCATGAAAATTAATAATTAATAATACGTATTTTGAGGTTCATTATCAAATAAAAGTACATAGTGTTCGGAGTTCTTTCACCCCTAAAAATAACTAAAGCAAAACAAAATGATAGCATCAATGTTACAACTTGTACCAAATCACAACAACTACGCAACAAATAACAAACATACACTTTATTGAACTCAATTTTCAAGAAAGGCAAAACAAATACAAACAAACTATACTTATTTTGAAGAGATAGGGAAAGAGGAGGAACAAACAAATGTATGTTTATATAATATAAAAAAGTTTCCATTGTGGAAAGAACAGATCTAACATACACACACACAAACACACACGGACTGCCTACCCCTGCCCCCTTCTATATTTTAATATACCCCAACTGACAAAAAAAAAAAAAAATATGTCAATTCAATATTGGATCCTTAAATCTCATACATATATTTTTGGAGTTAAGAAATAATATGTAGTTTTCCTTGAATTTTGTTCAAATTACTTTAGCACATAATATAAGACCCCCCATAAAATCATGGCTCATACAAAAATAAAGGGATCAATCATGGGGGGAAATTACGATCAAATAACTTTTTTCTTTATGTAAAATGATAATTGTAATACTTTAGTCAAGACTTTAGGCATCAATTAGCACAGGTGTGTGTGTTTAGTTTTTTTTTCTTTTTCTCGATTCTTTTTAATAAATGATTACCTATTTTGCATTTCGATAATAATGGGGAATAGATTCTTCCCTTCTTCTCCCTAATGATGTTGAAAGTAGGTAGTAAAAAGGTGCATCATTCATCTACCAAGGATATAATATTGTAGGGTCATTAAGATTACTACTACGACACTAAAACGTACACGCATAACTAGTCAAATATCGAATGGGCAAATAAATAAATTAGAATTCATCTCATGAATATATATATATATATATACATCATAAGATATCATTAGAATGGGTTATTGAAACCCCCCCCCCTCCTCATCATTATCCATATTTGCAATGAAAAATACACGTTTCTTCATTTACAAGAAATCATGATTGTGGCCATGACGACATATTATATGATATCTAGCATCGATAATTAAAGGAATTCAACACCGATTTATACTAGGAAAGGACGACAGTAACAACTCACTCTTACTTTTTTTTTTTTACTTATTAAAAATATGTTTCTTCAGCTCAATAAATACCTAAAAGAAGGAGAGGCATGAATCCAATTTCCCAATCACTCAAAAATGTTTATAAGTATTTTATGTTTTATTTTGGGGTTTTTTTTTTGTCTACAAAAATGAGGAGAAAATCCTTTTTTAAATTTGCACAAATAAAAAAAGAATTTCCATGAGCAAATTACTAGTAAACAACGACATAATCAGAGTCTTAATGCATCATCCTTTATTTAAAATAAATAAAAAATGCACAAAATATGGATAATGAATTAGGTTCTCTCAAAATTGTACGCAATTGTAGAGCCTTGATATAAAAACCCCGGGTAAAAATGATGAAAAGTTTGTTTAAACCTCTTTCTTTTTCGCATATTTAACCCCATAGCTTGAGTCTTGAATTACTTAATATCCAACCTCATTTGGAGCATTGTAGGTGCTATTATTTATCCCATGAATACCACGCATGAACGTCACATCAATAAGAGCTGTTGTTATGTGTCACAGTTCTTTAGTGACCCAAGATATTATTTGAAGTGCATCCCAATACATTGTCATGACTCATGAAAGACAATAAAATATGAAAAAAAAGTACTGAAAGTGATTCTAAAAAAAAAAAAACAAATAAATAAACCATCTTACAAATATGTAGTTACATGTAATTTTTATAACTATGTATTCTAATGTTTGTAGTTTTTACATTCTCTAAGTACATTTCTACAAATATAATTTAGTACCGTCAATGGTAAAAAAAAAAAATACAAAAGACTAGGTACGTACCGCTCTATGCATGAATATAAATATTTGTAGACTGCGCATTTGTGTGGTTTACCCTAGACATATTATATATATAGATATTTCTATTTGTAGAAATCTACATATATGAGGAATGTTGCATTTAGCTCAAATATCTGAGTGTAAAGTCCATGCATATTATTAAATAGCCTCTCCCTCCTCCTATGTATAAGAAGTTTCCATCAAATATATGTATGTATGTATGAAATAATACTTTGTAGGTCGGAACGTGAAGGTAATAAATAATGATATTAGTCTACATAAAATGCGATTATGTTGTATGTAAGCTAATAAGGATTCCTTCTCTAAGTACCTATATGTATAGACACATACATACATGTATATATTTACATATAAAATAACACACACAGAAAAAGAAGTTATATTTCAAGTATTGCATGTTGTATCATAAATTTAATTTATGCTTACATGTCATATGTAGCACGATACAGTGTACATATATGTATATTATTAACAGTATACTTATATATTATGTGTAATATTTTTTATTTTATTATTTTCTTATAATGACATCAACTGATGGGGAGGAGTTGTAATTTGAGAATAAGATTAAATGAAATAATTAAATATATATGTAATTATGTGATTAGTAGTCAGTAGTAGTAGTGGCGGCGGCGGAAAAGAGTTGCACTGAATAATTTTAGGGGGGGGGGGGGAGTAGGACAAATTTTAGGCTCATAACAGAAGATGAAAACATCCAAAATTTCCTTTTAAGAAAGATGGATAAAAATACTTAGGTTCGAAATATTATCGTTATATTTGTATTTATTATATAAATGCAAATTCAGTGTCCGGTAAATTCATAGACTTTTTCCTCCCAATGAATACTTTCAACAGCTTAGAGCAAATTTGTTTGGCAGGGTTTTTCACATGAACACCGACCAGATAAAGATTATACAAAGAAATTTTGTGCATAAAATAGCAAAAATTATTATTTTAATTTCATATTTAGAACTTGTAGGGATTTCCAAAAATGTACGACAACCAAATTTGAAACTCTTACTAAAAATCGTAAATTATATTCATTTTTAGATTTTGAAGGGTGTTTTTTTGTTATACCAAGTTGTTAACAAAGGATCCTCCTTTTACTTAATAAATCCCTCTCTTTGCAAATTGAACAAAGTATAAACGATGGTTTAGAATAAGGTTTATTTCTATCAAAGTTAATTAGATCTAAAATAATTACCGAGTGATGTGAACTTGACGAATGTAAAGAAACACTCAAATAGGAGACGACAAATAATAATTATAAGCGAGTTAATCAAATGGTTAACAATCTAACTAGAGGCACCAATAGGTGTACACGAATTTACTCTTGACTGTTGACAGTATTCATTGGGAAAAAAAAGTCGATGAATTTTTCTAGATCCTACAAATTCATATGTCACTCTGACATTGGTACTTAAGTCCGACTGGTTTTTTTCATATCAATTATTTTGTGGCTAAATAATTAACCAATAACAGATGAATCATCTTAGTAATTTACCCTTGAGATCCCAGTAAAGATAACCATTTTGAAACAAAATCCAAGCATAGCCATAAAGGTTGATAATTGTACATAATAATTGCCCTGTTTTTTCCTCATTATCGTGGCTAAGCAATCATAATCATCCACTATGATTTTGAAAAATCCTATCCTTGAATATTCAAATTGTGGACAGCGTTTTATTTCATTGATGGCCAGTATGGACACAATTAGATTTCTATGTCAGCTTTTTGACATTAAATGAGCAATACTTTTCACAAATAATAATAATAATAATAATGAATAGAAGTGATGTCACAATTGAATTGATTATACTAAGAGTATTAATAGAATGTGGAAGAACAACTCTTAAAAACGGTTAGAATGGTATATGTATAATCATAGTTTATAAGTCTATAAAGCCATGGGAGCCTATAAACTATTGCAGGTCTTTGAATGATTGAGTAACTCAGAACTTTTAATTGTCTTAGAACTTTTAATCCTTTTTAATATACCCACAACTCTACCCCAGAAGGTGATAAATACAAAGAAACAACAGAGTCTTCTTACCTTGAACAATATATGAAGCCATTAGTGCCGCAGTATTGTCATTACATTGAAGGAGACCCGTCGCGAGATCCCTTTTAATTTGAAGGCTAAAGAGATATCTCGTGTACTCCTCTTCAATCTGTGCTGGATCCGGAGTATAGAATTTGACACAGAAAAGAAATGAGGGCTCCGTTGAAGTTAATGCGATTTGATGATTCATTTGCTTCTCAACATCCACCCAGTACTGCAGCAGAGAAAATAAAAAGAGAGAAAATTAAATATGATATATGCATATATATATATCTAGTAATTATACACTCTATTATTGAAGCAATTACATTTTAATTATAAAAATAAAGAAGACTATAGTATAGTCGTATTATAATACATTTTTTTTCTTTTTTTGATGAATACGGAAAAATAAAGGAAAAGAAGAACAATAATAATAAAAAAATATTAAAGCATCTGGAATATGAATTCATCAAACACATAATTAATGATGTAATAATTGCGTTGAGATATTAATGACATCTATTTTGTAGGGTGTATATATATATATGTAATATATCACACATTTGTATACTATAATGGGAATATGTACACAATCAGGAGTAGTTTCAATCAACTCCTGATTTGATGGAGATATGTCTATAAAAGAAACTTTAATGAGCTTTGGAAGAAAAAAAGAAATAGATGTGTATTCTTTCTTAGCGATTCAAAAACTATCTGAATTTTTATACATAGATATAAATTGGGAAAAAAGGCTCATTAGAAACTTTATCTTAGCTCTCGTTTACTTTTACTTTTTTTACCCTTAACAAGAGAATTGTTACAAATATATCCATGGATAAAAAAAAAAAAAAAATTGGAATCCCTCTATTAGAAATCATTAATTATATTGATAGACTGATGATAAAATCCATAAATCAATTAATGGATCATTCTTTATTAAAAAGGGGGTAAATATTTACTCATTTTAAATTATGTATTTATTCGATTCAGTGATGATAGAACACTTTTATAAATATATATATATATATATATATGTTGTGCGCCAGCAGAGAAGCAATCTTGAACAAAGATATTTATTATCTATTTTCATCTATACAGACCCAATATTTTCCATGGAATATTGAGATTAATATTCAAATCTCAGGAAGTAATTGAAATAGCATGAACTGTTAGCTCTAGTCTAGGACAGGGACGACATCCAACTTGAGGTCCAAAGTTCACTCAAGTTAAAATTTATCCTACTTTTATTTACCTTAACAAACTATTACTGGGCTGTTTGAGACTGTCATTGTCCTACAAACTAGCCTTGTATTCTTTCTGTAAAAGGATACTGATATGAAAAACCTTACAATAGGGAAAGACGGACTCATTGAATCTGAACTTAATGGGCTATTGATGGGTATTTGCTATTAAAACTTAATTCACTTTATTTTGAGCTTTTCAAAAGTTTCAATTCAAGTACCGTTGTGCCTCAGTGAGTCTACTTATATTTCAAATTTGGTCCAATAGGAAAAAAGGTTGGGGGTGTCTAACAGACTTCATTTGATTTAGTCTCTTTTAAATATATTATAACATATTAGCTAGCTATAACCGGAAACTTTTTAAGACATTTTGAGTAATATTAGCAGTGGCGCGTCTGCTAAAGATTAATCAGAATGGTTTATGAATAGAAATGATGGATATGTACCAGTTAGTTAATTATAAGAATGATATTAAAAGAAAGAAATCTTACCGTAACACCAAATTGATCCTGATATTCTAAGCCAAAATAGTCTACTTCCAAGAGATTCAACTGTTTACAGACTTGATCGAAAAGGATTTTACCCGGAGCTTTTACCTAAAAGATAATTTATTGATTATTTTAAGTAGTGTAGACGAGGTCTACGACCAGGGCACTCACTTGAACTTGAAAGAGCGTGATAGAATCATCTAACATCTTGACCTTAACAGCCATCATTTTACCCGCTCGCATTCGGGGTGGAGGCGTTCGACCTCCACCCACACTACCGCCTCCTCCACCACCTAATTCATCCCCTCCAGAGGCACATCCCGAAATGGTTCCGCAGTCTTCATCACCGCCACTCCGTCGACGATGATATTGACGGTTTAAAGTCCCTTCGCGGCTAATGGACATGACACGGCGTTATAATGGAATGGATGCAATCTTTAAGAGGATTCTAATATTGTGAAGAGGATTAACAGTAGAATATTTGTAGGAGAGGCGTAAAATCAAAAAGAAGGGGGGAAGAAGACTCCTAGTGACGATGACTCCACTTCCCTTCTTCTTGAGGAAGAAAAATTGATGAAAAGGAGCTACTAAAGAGGACAGAATGAAATGCCAACGTTGGATCCCTTTTTCAAGAGCTCCTTTGTACTTTATTTGCATGGTGAAGATTCAGATTTGATAGAGTCAGGTGCCTAGAAAGAAAATAATACACATTAGTAAAATAAATGACTTTGCATTTAATTAATTTTTAAATCATATAAATATGCTTTTATTGGGTGATAGTTGTTGAAAAATGTACTTATCTCTCTCTCTTAACCAAATTAAACCATTTGTTTTAAAAAACATTATACTACTATTTTCCCCATCTCCAAAGAATGTCAAGAGATATCATATACCATTATCGCTTTCTGAAATAAGGGATTGTGTCCCCAAATAAGCCATGAATATTTAAATGTCATGTAATACATGCTCCATGTGATCAGTTTTTGAAAGCAGAGTTTAAGCAAGTTCAAACTCAATGAAAAGATTAGGTGATTCGTGCAAGTCATTTTCAAGGAGGCTCGCTCTAAGCTGCTTTGAGTGCAAAAAGAATGTCATTTTAAATAAAATTTCGTTTTTACCGTTTTATGCTGATATTATATAAGACGCTGAAACATTGCCCTCTCTCTCTCTGTCTTTCGGCGCCCTTGATGCTGATGTAACAATTAAATATACCTATCATTAAGCCTCAATGCAAACGCTTTGATAATTATAGATAAAAATATAGGTAGAATGACATTTATGGGGAGAGGGAGAGAGAGAAGGAAAAAAAGGTATTGTAATCTATCCACACAGAAGGCAAAAAGATAAATAACACAAGGTATACAGATATGTAACACTCAAATAAACAAACACAAGTTTCACCCCCCCCCTCTCGCATTAATGAGGGATTAAAGTTCTCAAGTCATGGAAACTACTTACCTAAATACATTTGTAAGAAGTTCCCGAAAATAATATACATATATATATATTAATGTCATATTAATACTTAAGTTAAAATAGTGTAAACAAATAGAGTGAAGGGAGGAGGGGGAAGAAGACTCATTTTGCAAGAAACGAGAGGAAGTAGACAGAATTATGATGAAAAAAAAAATAAAAAAAAAATATAATTATCAAATACATAAATCAACATTTCATCCGACATCCTTTCTCTTAAGCAGAAATACCAGGAGTGCAGTGACCCTCCTACCTCTCTCTTTAAAGGAAGGATAACCTGCATTTAGCCAATAATAGTAATATAATAATAATAATAAGTATTATGTATAATAGTTAATGAAAAAAAAAATCTATATCCAGTTTGCTTGTTTTTTCTTCTTCTTGTTTTGAAACATTTTTATCAAGCACTTTCAATCAGGTAAAAAGTATGCTGCCCCTTCTTTTAACATAAATGAAAAAAAAAAAAAACATTTTCTTGCAATCATGAAGGGAAGAAAGATTTTACTTCTACATATATATGAATGTTCCTCCTCTATTATGTTTGCTTATTGTTTTACCAATTTAAATATGTATTACGTCAGAGTACAAGAGAGGAGTATTTGATTCTATATAATAATAATAATATGTACTTTAAATGTGTTTATTTCACGAAATAATGTATGTATTATTTTACATTCAAACGTTTATGAAAATTGAAGAAAAAAAAATCTACAGATGAAGCAAGGAGATATCTCCCAAAAACACTGTACATATATATATATTTATGTCATCTGTTCATTTTCAACGCTTGATTACAAAGTGTTCTGTAGGGTGGTATTCGGTGATTCCAAGATTTTGAAGTTCTAAATCTTATAAGCGTGTCCGAATCGAACACAAATCCGGGTGCAGTTGATGGAACAATAACTGATTCTACGTCCCATATATGTACTATAAGTAGGAATGGACATTTTGTTGAGGTGAGTGAGCATGCCCCCCCCCCCCAATTACCCATCTGGTACCTCTGCATTCTATCGATTGATAGTTATTTGAGAGTATTAAATAATACTCAATGACCCTTGGAAGAGGATGGATTGGAGTGAGTTTGAATCGTCAGAAATCCATGACAAGGGGCACACACTTTCTCCACCATGATGTAATAATGAGTGTTGATTGGTGTAACTCGAATTGCCCTCTACTATATGAAGAATAGTTCAAAAATGGCTAAGAATTGGACAACTTTCAAATCTATGAGTCTATTAATACTCAATGTACCTACGTAAAAACAACAACAACAACAACAACAATCCAACTCATATCTCCATTGTTGATTCTATTCTACTCCTATCATGAGGGGGGCTCCCTCCCTCCCCCCTCCCTAATTGTTCTTCTCTTTGTTTTTATATTATTTGTTTTTAATTAGTTTTGCTTATTGATAATGAGAGAACGGGGGAAATGTTGCATGAGATTGCTTTTAAAGGTCATCATCCAATTTCTTCTTTTCCTTGAGATATACTGATTTAATTATGTAGGTAGCATTATAATTATTATTATTTTCCAGTCATTTGCTTCAAAATATGAAGTAAACATGAAACAATATTTACCTCTCCATGTACACGATTAAACATTATACATTTTAAAGTAGTGCTTTATAAAACGTCACATATTGCATAAATCACATAAAAAGCAATCCACCCATTTTAGAGCCATATTTACTGAGCTAAGCTAAGCGCATAAATAAATAAATGTTCCACACAAAAATCTAGAGAAAACTTCCTTTTGTTGCTTTTAATAATGCCTTTGTAAAGTTGGAAAAAACAAAACCCCTAAATGGTTAAATAGTTTCTGACTTGATGCAGCATATAACAGCGTTATTTGACTCAAATCAAATTAAAAAGTGTAAAGTTCCCAATGTGTTTTACATGGAGTCGAATTAATTACTATTCTGTTTCTTTTAAGTTTCCCTATCTGCTCTGCTCTACTCATTATGAATATTTTGTAACCTTTGTCTCATAGTAAATATGTACATTATTTAATACTCGTGTACGAGTAATATGACTTTAAAAGTCACACACATACTTATATACAGACAACTAATTTGTCCTTTCAAAGAGCCTGCTGCTGCTGACTTTAAGTAGGGGTATTCGATCCTTGCAAAATATATACACTAAATAAAAGTGAATGTAATAATATATATCATTAGGCTCTGGAATATAATGAAGATATATAGTTTTTTTAGTCGATGGTAAAGGTTAGGACCCCCTTCTTTTTTGTACTAGTACATACATGGCAGTAATAATTCTTTTTTTTCCTTCTAAATCTTAAAGAGCAGGGTTTTATATTTTTTTTTATAAAATTGCCAGTTTCTGCTTCCCTTCTCAAAAGTGCCCAGTGGCGTCCCTTACAAATTCCCTTTATGGAAGTACATACATTCCAGACCATAGAAATGCCAGGAGAAAGTTACTTCCTTTTCTTAAAACAAATGGATATACATAATAACTATTCATAGGGCTTTGAATCATGTATGCATTCATAAAAAAAGGATAAATAAATCAAGTGATTTATTCCTTTTAATTATATATTATTTTATATAATAGTCTAACTGTGTGCTGTGCATAAATCAAAATTGTTTATTGTGTCATTTATTTTAACAGCTCCTCTATCATCACTGCATTCTCATTTTATATTCTTTCTTTTTTGCAACAACTAATGGCAACCATGGCTTGAGAGACGAGTATTCATCTTCTATGCACTGTTGTTACTTGAAGTTATACATAATATGAATTAGGTAGCAATAATATTTGTAGGCCTTACAATAATCGCTCTATCTACTTCATTTATTTCTGTGCAATCCTCCTAACTTTGATTCAATCGGATTAAAACATGGAATAAAGGAAAAAAAGAAGAAAGGAAAAAAAAACCTTTCAAGTTATTTTTAGTCATTTTCCCATTTAAATGACTGATATTTTAAAGAAGAAAAAAAAATTAAGTATACACAATATTTTTTATTTGTCACAATATGTAGGGAAAGAGAGAGAGAGAGAGAGAGAGTAAATCTGTATTTTATAAAAATAATAAAAAATGTGTTGATTGATTTGCATTCCTTTCCCCTATCTTCTCATCAATTGTCACGTTAACGAATCTGCATGACTTTTTCTTGTATGATGATTATAGTACAGCCATAGATTATGTCAACTCTGCATAATTTTGAGGAACAGAAAAGTATGTACTGTCCATATAGGAATATCCTTACTTTTCAATTAGTGTTCGTTATTTTGTACTTGAGACCATTTTCTATAAACTTATTCTGAGCTTTGGTGATTAGGGGATGCCCAAATATATGTAAATGAAGAAATATTGCAATCATAGACGCACACATCATCTAAAACCAAACTAAGGGCAGTCAATTAGTTAATAAGGGACTCTTTTTATTTATATGTTTTGGTCTTTTAATAAAGCAGTGCTTCTCAAGCATTTTTTTTATTTCTTACCAATATTAAAATACTGGATAATGATTACAATTGTTTAAAAAAAACACTCTCAGAGAGCATTTTACACTCCAAAAGAATACATACACACAGCGAATAAATTTAAAATGTACAAATCAATGCACATTTGATGGGGGGGGGGGGATTAAGACACCTTTCCCCGTTTTTGTAAGGATCCCCTCAAATAAATTAAGTGAAAGCTGCTTTAGTAATTAGATGAGCAACTTCATGTATTCTCTTGTACAAGAGTTGACAGCATATTAACTGATATGATGCCTCTTATAGTGTGTTACACTTTATTTCAATAAGTCCTCTCAGAGGGCACTGTTTGTACACATTTCCAGGAATGGCTCTAATGAAAATTTAAAAGAGTCAATTTTGATGACTTTTTTTTAAGAATATACATTTATAAAAGAAAACTTTCAGACATTTTAATGGCGTAGAGAGTCACACAGTGTTGGAGCTAAATTTAGTATAAAGTAAAAAATAAAAAGATTATGCAAAGACATCTTTCTTCTTTTTCATTCATAGTTATAAATACATGTTAATTCCTCACATACGTTAAACTTGCTTCAAAATGACGCTAAGAGGAGTGAGGGATAACCTCCCCCCCCCCCCTTTATCTTGGCAAAATTTCTTACTACTAAACGCTTTAAATAAATATATAAATATATATATAAGTTTACATTCTATGTAGATAGTTATAAAATGTATACATTCCAGTGGCTAAATCATATAATATGTACCTTCAAAATTAGATCCTATAGAATATGAAAAAGACGTAAAGAAGAAAATGATCAAAAAAAATCAAATCTTTTGATATTACTTCAAAGTCAAATGGATTAATTTTAATATGAACAGCCAACAATAAGATTGAGATATCTTAACTTAATTCTTCACGTAGAATCTGAATTTGAGTTCTAATTTTACGTGAGTTGCTTAGCAGCAATTCGAGTCGTCCACAGTTCTAGACTTAGTCCCAATTTTTTGCTCTTCCTGCCTTCAGTAGGTTCAATTGTTATTTATACATCTCAATCGAGAGAGATGAATCATTTTTATTTTTGTTTGCTTGCCTGCAATGCAATGCAATTCAATTCAAATATCCAAAAACAGTATTGAACGTCGCGGAGTTACCGTATTCGATTCGAATAGTTGCAACAGATCTACATCTGCACGTGGGCAGAGTAAGTAACGTTTATGTATAATAACAACATTATTATAGTATAATGTGTCTACATATTATTTAACTGGATTTGTAGGGTGTTTTTTTTTACTCCCTACCATAAAATTTTTTATTCCTAATAATAATCATTTTCTAGTTGAATACTTTTCCATATTCTACCTATAAAATTAAATTTCGAATCTACACACATTCTATGATTTGTACATAGAATGCAAACATCTTATAATAATCTACATTCTAATCTGAATGAATGAATGAATGCCTGAAAAAAGCCAATAAGTACAGAGATTGAATGTTTTTTTTTTGTTTTTTTTTAAAAAAAAAAAGATACTTTTCAACAGCAACAAAATAATGATGTGTTGTCGCAGTTTTTCCATTCCCTTTCCTTTTAAATATATATGTATATCTATTAAAGGTGTTGAAATTTAAACTCATGCTTCAAAGTAAAAATCTATTTTATTATACATATTTTTGAACCGCATTTTCTCCTTTCCATGTATGTATGTATGTAGACATCAATTATAAAGAACTATGCAATTTTTCTCTCTTATTTCTCATATCTTCATTGACATTCTTCCCCCTTTACAATTGCCTCAAGGATCAAAATTCCTTTTGGTTGTATGTATATATATATACATATACATATAAGTAGTCGTTAAATGGGTATAAATTAATAATATTATAATTTTTATTATTATTGGGCACATACATATTAAAAAGGGCTCTCTTCTCAAGATATTTAATAAACTATTTACTCAATTTTCCCTTTAAATATATGCAAGGACCAGTATTAGATATTAGTGATGTACATGTATTCAATTTCTGAAGGATCATTTAGAAAATTGTAAATGTGGATACAAATAGGGTGATGAATAGAGTGGTATTGAATATACGTCATCACTAACTCTGTATATTTTACACGTACCTACCACCACCTTTTATTATTTATTATTTATTTTTTTCAATAAAAAAAGCTTCAACTTTTCAAAACTGACTTAACTAATTTAATCTGACGTATATTATTTTTATTTTATACTTATGTGGTATGAGGAGCTTACACATATGTACATAGTGATGTGTTGGGAGTCAAATTGTATAATCAAAAATATATAAATAGTTCCTTTCCTAGCCCTTAAAAACTTGTCAATGCAAATCGATCTTTTCAGAGTCGAATATTTCTCAAAATGCTAGAAATCCGAGTGAGTACTTTACATTTACCATTGTACATATTTACAATAATGTAGAACCCCGAAAATCCATCACCTGAGTACTCAACATAAACCGAGTTTGACGCATATAACTTTAACTTTGTAATGGATCGAGGCAACTCGCAAGACTTCTAAAGAGAACAAAAACTGGCCTTCATGCTTTGGCCCACATGGCGTTGATTTCGAGCTTGACTGCCTCATGTTCCTTCCGTTCTAAGATTCTACCGTATTTTGAGGTCAAAAACTTAGAAATAGATAAAGGAAGGAAAGGAGGAATTTCAAAGGGAAGACAGAGAGGTAATAATTCAACGTAACATATAATGAATAGAACAAATTGACGTCTCGGGTTGTCCAATACACATAGATTGAACAAACAATGGATTGTTAAGATGATAATGAATCTATTATTTATGTGCCTACATATGTTTATGCATGTATGTATGTAGCGAGACTCGTTCCAATCATATACTTGAGCAAGATTGATCGAAAAAAAAATGTATATATCTATATATATATATATAATGCACTGCTAATGAGAAAATAATGTCTTCTAATAGCAGACATACAGGTTTTATACATATATATATACATATAGGTATGTATATAATTTTCTATTAATTTACTAGAATAAACCCTTTCAAACGACATTTTGGAATCTTCTTTTATAAAAGAAAATAAATATAATTCTATCTATCAAGGTATATATATATATATGTATATATAAGGAAAGCACATTAGCATTTCAGGCAGCATTTATGATTAAAAGCTTCGATGCATCATTTTCTTTATACCATTAGATGGGTATATGGGCTATTTTTTATTTAGGAAGACGGCGTTACTTGCCCTAAATGCCCTTTTACACAGTAGTTTAATTCCGTCCAGAAATTCAAAACGAATATAAAAACGCTAATATTTGTGTTTTTTTAAAGTGACTCAATTCGTGATCATCCACAAAATCAGTTTTGACTCCAGTCATCATCATAGCAGGGACGATATTTCATGACGTCACATGAAGTTTAGGAGTGACTTATTTCACTTTAAGAAATAAGTCAATCAAACATTGGGGGCTCTACTACATCCATGGCTGTATTGGCTCGCTCATTGGACATTAATGTCTATGTACCACATTAATTAAGCGTGTGGTTTTTCTCCTTACGGCGAAGAATAACACCGGATATCCACAAGGTATATCAATAATCCATAGGTACAACTATAAGACATTACAGGAATCACACTTAAGACCTCACCGGATTTATAAATATATTGATGCTACAAAGAGCTTAGTATTAAGTGATCAAGAAATAGCTTAACTCTACACAAGGACAATGAACATTGACTCTCTCTCTCTCTCTCTCTCTCTCCCCACATCTTTTCCAGCTTTTAATAAATTAAACAACAATGGCAGTCAAAGAATTGAAAGATGTGATATCAATTTCATATATAATAATATAATTTGTAATAATAATGGATATTAACAAACAATGGTCATATTGTGTGGGGTGTGAGGAGGAGATTCAATTTATTTATTTATCCATCTATTTTGATAGAACGAGAAGTAGTTGTTAGTTCATAATTATCATGAAAGATTTTGACCATAGCATACTAAACCGATCATAAATGTCTTTGATGAATGACTCAAAAAGAGACATTGTCCAAGCAAACTTTAAAGAGTCTTCCTATAAACAAAACTAACTTCTTTCTTTTTCTTTTTTTCTTCTTCAAAGGGAATCCGAGGGTGTCTCAATCATCGGACTCATTATTTCTATCAAAAATTATCCTTTAGTTTTTTAATGTTGAAGGATTTGTGTGCCTTCACTGTTTATTTATTAATGTTGAAAGAGCGGATAATATTTATATATTAAACAAATGTTAGAGGATTTCTGACTCCTCAATATTGAATAGCCCTTAACATACACTCTATGCCTTTCTTTATTCACGCCAAGGACTGGAAATCCCCTTGTATGTAAATATATATACCCCAATAAAAAGGCAAAATAAAACCCAGGAACTTTCTGCATATTGACAAATACGTATAATAATAGTTCGTCAAATATTTTCACAAAGCAAAATTGAATAAAAATGAGATAAATAATTGTGTTAATGTGATATATGAACTAAAGACCTGCCACTTACAACCTCCCTCCCTCCCTTCTTTCTTTTAGCTGAATCCAGGAAAAAAAATTATATACAATATAATAGACATCAAGTACAATTGTACATAAAGTAGGACAAAAAATAATTCTACTTTCATGAAAGTAAAATAAATAAAGTTTACATTCAGAAAAATCCAATGGAAATATTAGGAGTCATGACACATCAATTAAAGTAAAATCATTTTATCACATAGATTTTTAAATACATAAATAAATAGGAAAAAAAAATAACTATTGTGACTCTCTCAATTTTATTTTAAACACTTTTGTAGATATTTTTTTTATATATATATTTTGAATATTGTAAAATACATAATTTAAAAAGAAAGAAAGAAAGAAAGAAAAAAACATTTTGAGAGATAAATACTTTTTTCATATTTAGGTATTTAAAAAATAGATATTTTGATTCCCAATATTAAAATGTTGATTTAATTTAATTCTCAATCACTTGAACCAAAAATCTCCCACATTTTATGGATAGGGCTATGTTGATTTTTTTTTTTTTTTTGTTCACTCTATGTGAAGAGGGGTGAAGTAGTTTAATGAGAGGAAGTTCAAATTTATTATTACAACAGTCATAATAGGTAATAGAGGAAGTGATTTCACCTACTTGCAATAATGTTGTTTGTAATGAAATGGTGGGGAAGCTTCTTTTTAAAATATACATATTAACAAGTTGTAACTGACTTAAGTTGAAAATTACTCATATATAAGACGACGCACTCTGTGACTTATTAACACAAATATGTATATGTCAATTGTTGGATCACATATAAATATAAATAATCAAAGTTTGTACGTAAAATAATAGTCCGCGTGTTATAATTAAAAACACGTACTTAAGAAAGGGGGGGGGGTCAATTTGTAACTTGTACAAAATTCTGGACTTGAACACAAGTTACTAAATGTAAGTAGGTATTTATGTGTATTTTAGAAAAATACGGAATCAGGGGGGGTACACATAGAGAAAAGAAAATGGCGGTCAAGTACCACTAAGGAAATATGTATAAATATATGTACATAGAATTAACATTAAGTTAATGTTAACCTGTCACTTCTTCTTCTTCTTCTTCTTCTTCTCCTTAGTATAAATGTACATATACAAACACTCTTTAGGATTATACATATACATACATAATAATATGGAAGTTCATTTTCAAGTGGACTGACTATCAAATACATAATTCCCCCTCCCTCCCTCCTCTCCCTAGCACACACACACACACACACACTATGTATAACGAAGAACCACCATTTCAGACTAAATGTACATATAATACACCAAGGAGACTTGAAGAATATTAAGTGTGAACCCCCCCCCCCCCTTATACATCATCATCATCATCATCATTCGAAGAAGGAGTATAGCATCTTTATGATCCCCATTACTAAATGCATATAAATGTACAACAGTCTAACTAAGTAACTAACAAAAGCAGAAGGAAATTAATTCATTTTCGTGCCGTTAGAAAACACTAAGAACACTATGTATTGAAACTCGGTCCGGAACCGATTTTGAATCATATTTCGGAGACACAACTGCAGTCTCAGACAGGTAACTGAATTGTAATCGTTTTTAAAGGAGTCTGGCATCAAAAAAATTGCAAAATTGTAGTACAGTTTGAGAGCCACTTCAAAATTTTTATGACGTCATAATTTGTTCACAATTTGGAAATAGACATGACTTGTCATGAATAGCTCATTTTTCAAAGAATTATATTTTGCTTCAACAAAAATTATAAATGCGCTGGTCCGATCCATGATTACAAAAAAGAAACTCAATGGAAGGTAAGAAATCACCTTATTATTCTTACTTTGGCATTTATCTCTGAATGCTGTTAACTTCTATGAGTTTTTTTTTTTCAAAATAACTGCTTCTCGAATCAAAATGAAATGAAAATTGATTGGTCTACTGATCCAATATTTAACCATTCATCTCCTTTCATATAAAATATCATTCAAAGTACATCAAAAATGGTCGTGGGATCGCTGGAAACATTTGTCTCATTACTCAACTTGCATTGCTCCTCAGCAAATTTCATTAGGACTCACTCACGTACATACAAATCATAGTCTGTGGATGGCTTCACATAATATTGTGCTATCTGTAGAGACACACAAAAGGAAATCAAGCACACATACATACATACAAAGAGATGTGTTATTTATAAAAAAAAAAAGAAATCACAATGGATAACTAACCCTTAGCCAAAAAACATGAGTCATGCTCCTCCTTGTACAAGAATGTGATACTTGTTTCTTTAAGGTAGTAGTAGTAGTAGTAGAATTATTATTTGAAACAACGCGGGGATTTATGCCTGAATATTGAGTAAATAGACTCTAATATATTTACATAGATACATACATATATAAATGAATTGGACATGGAATGTCTGCACAGGGCATATATGTATATACATACATACACATTAGGGGTATCACGTTTCAAGTCTACATATATAGTATTTTTTTGTATCTATACATATAACATGTTGTTGTTGTCGTCGTGTCTTAAACATGCGCTGTTTTGGCTACTAGATATATATATCTAGTAGATATATATATATCATGGGGTTAATTGAGTAGGTGCTACTGTTACTAGGGACTTGAAAAATACACAGAGCTTATTTTAAAGTAGAAAAGAGGAGAGGATAAAAAAGTTATCATCCTTTTTTATATGTATATCTCCACGATTGGCTTTATTTTAAATATTATTTTGAAAAGTATTTGAAAGGAATTTTATTTTAAATACAAATAAAATTAATTAATTAATTAATAGTTAATATACATATATATATATATATAAATATATCTTTGACCATTGAGCTGTAATTTGTAAATAAATAAAAACTTTTTTTCTTTCTTTTCTCGAAAGAATAGAATAAAAAAGTTTTTTAAATCTCTCTCTCTGCATAGGGTTCAACTTTGTTTTGAGAAATACCAAAGCATACGACTGCTGCATAAAGATATAAAGATATTTTCTCTAAATAAATAAAAAGAAAATATCATCATCATCATCATCATACAACTGTCATCACCTCTTATAGAAGGTAAATATTGTACAATACTTAATAAAGGTGTTTCAACATGAAGCTTATGGGCCACAGGGCAGCTTCTTCCCCTTCCTTTACTTTGGAGAAGCTCCAGTCGACTATGACGAATGTGTAGACAACACAAGAGATAGGTGCACACCTCTGAGAAAGAAGTACACAGAGAGAGAGAGAGCAAAAGGAAACATGTAATCATCATAGTATCACTCTATGTATGTAAGTAGTCGCAAGTGAGGAGCCATTAGTAAGTCAAGATGACGGATATTTCTCATAAAGAACAGTGGAAAATAATATTTATTCACGGACTCTCAATGTATATATATATATATATATATATATATATATATGTACATAGAATGGAATTGTCATACTAATTGAACAACATGAAACACTCAGGAAATGATTTATTCAATGTCTGCAAAGTGTATGCATGTATGTATGTATACCGCAGTTTCCTGGCATTGCCTTCTGTACAATTGAACTTTTCTTCTGAATAGGTGTAAAAAAAGACCCATTTAATACATATTTTCGCAGGCTCATAAAGTGAGCATGATTAGTACATTTGCATATTTTTATTATAGATAAATATAAATGACTTTAAAGTGAATCATCAAAAAAACCCTTTGCTCTTGGCTAAAAGTAGGATATTTGAAGGGAATCGATTTTGTACATGTGTATTTGTAATTTGAACACTCCTGAAATATGTACACAAAAGTATTTTCCCCATATTTCAAATTTCTACTTATTATTATTATTATTATTACTTTTAAAGGTAAGGAACGTAAATACCACAAATGTCTACTACCTCCACTGCTTTTGTTGACTTAGCAAACAAACCAGGGGGTGGCCCGTATAAAAGGTAGAACACTATTTGAAAAACTAAACCAACACAACACTATTACAAAAAAAAAACAGAAAAAACAAATTTCGATTAATGCTACTACCAATGTAGATATTATAAAACATATGTACACAGTATGTAATTCCTTTTTTTTTTCTTTTTTTTTTTTTGGGAAAGTAACGACCTCTTACATAAATCAAGTGTAAACAAATATATATATGAAGAAGAAGAAATAACTTTGATTCATTCTAGACTATTTTACACACACACACACGAACAAAGATAATTATTACATGTATGTATAATCATATTATTATTATTATATTTTTTAAATGTCATTTTATGCATTCAAATCTCTAAACAGACAACAAAGACTTGTCACCCCATCTCATCATCACTTCCCTTCTTACTCATTCTTCTTCGTCTCCTCCTTGATTAACACTTCAGACAGCCGTTCATTCTTAGAGAGAGAGAAAGAGGCCTTTATGAGTTGACTCTACATATTATGAGCATAATGGTGGTACATATGTACATACATATCACGATCGTATATTTTTGAATAATAGTTGTATTCATAGACAAGTGAATGACGAGAAGATATTTTCTATTCTCCTTTGAACATGACAAATACAGTATATACATAGTATATTTGTATTTAAGTTGTACATACATATTTTTGAAGAGTGATCACCTATGTATGTATGTATGGTTGTATGTAAGAACATATCTTCTCCCAAAGGAACAACGTTTATGTCATATCACAACAACATTTTTTGTACAAACAAAGAAAAAAAAGACTCATTCATTTAATTCACAGATTGTACAATAGCCATGAATTGAGTTCAACCAATATATATATATATATATATGTACGTTCAAAACAATTTTGTAATGACATGCTCAACAACTGACAAATATACATACAATATACAAGTATAATAATCTAAAGAGATCATCATTTTGAAGATGTTTCTCTTCTTTTTTTTTTTTTTTTTTGTATGATGTTCTGGGAGAGGCTTTAAAAAAACAAAAAACAAACAATGATAGGGGATTGCACTTCTCCTCCTTATCATTTTTATTAAGATGTTTAGAGGCTATTTGCAAGTCATAAGCGGATTATTTATCAAGTGGAGCCCTCCCACACTACTGCTCCACTGTCTTTTTAATTAGATAAATAAATGATTCAAGTAATGCCTTGGCATTACAAGTTATATCTACACATGTGTTATATGTGTACATCAACAAATGTCATTGAAATATAAATGAATAAACTCAAATTCTAAGAATGTATGTATTTAAATAATATGTACTAAATCAAAAGATGGATCTCATTTACATATTTGGCAAGATCCTTCCATCTCCTTAAGATCCACGTCTTTGATTGCGTGAGAAACAGAGATCCACCAATAAGAGAGGAGGGATCCATTCATTCCTTGGATGGGCCTCATATTATTTCTACTATAAAATATAGCTAAGGCAGTAATCCCCGATAAGAAAGTAATGGAGACAAATATGTAGGTATATATAAATGTACATAATAAGTATTAATATATGTACATTAGTATGTACTTTGTACTTCTCTCTCCCTCCCTTCAACATTTCTCAAACAAACTCCAGGTTTAATTTAATTTTTGTATTAAACATTTTCACAGAAAAGTAAATTCAATTTAATTCTCGGAAATAAGACGAACAATTAATGTGTGTATGTATATAATACTGGGATATATGTACATACATATACATATAAAGTGAAAGAGAGGAAAAAAGAATTGAAAATGCTGCAGAGCAGACGTAGTGTACTATATACATAATATATGTATAGTATGTGTATCAAAAAATGAGAAAAATTACCTACATACTGTTTTTATTTTAGTCACTCTGTGTTGCTCTTTCTCCATTCTTTAAAAAAAAAAAAAAAAAAAATATTTAGGCCTATATATTTATTACAATCATTATTATGATGATTATGACTTCAAGTTGTTACATTTATAAATAGGTAGCTATATAAATGTGTGAAGTCAACAAGAAAGCAAGTTTTTTTTTCAAATATTGAAAAGGAGAAAATCCACTTTACAGTAGTTTTTTTTACTTCATAAATATCACGGCCAAATATTTCGAAGTCATTTTAAGACCTATACTGCACATGGTTTTTGCTAAAATGCAACTTTATATCAAGAAACCAATCTTTTTCATAGCCCCAGAGATTTATTTAGTTGCATTTGGTTTTTCCTATAGTACAGTTGCAATTATTGGAGTTATTATTCAATCTATCGAAATAACCTATTAATACAAACGAAAGAGAATGCCTTCAAGAAAATGAGTGCAGTTCTCACTCATTTTTTAAATATTTCAGAATAACTTGATTTCTTATTGAGTTGACATATATATATATAAGGATATTTTTTTTGGCTGAACAACCTTGTCTGGGCGGCTCCAAGGATTAATTATGAAAATATTTCAAAAAAATATAAGAAATGTTGATTCATTGTGAGGTGGAAAGGGAAATTGCGCGGACTAGGCAATTTGTAATTAAATGGGTAAATAAGAAAGGAATTCAAAATAAAGAGTATAGAGGAGTTTTTAATAGTTAATATAGCATGCCTACAGCTTTTATTGAAGTTTGATTTGAAGTAGAGTTTTTCTTTTTATCCCTTGTAAAATATTATGTAGATAAAATATTTATAAATCGTTAGTAGTTTCCTTTTTACATAACTACATATGTATGCACAGAGGCATGGAATCACTCGCTATCATAGAAGATACAAATCACTAGGGATTCCTACAATTTTGACACTCTCAACCTGAAGGAAAAATCTTTACTATGTACATCAAGCCTGTGACTTTATCATTAATCTACATATATATTAGGTATCCATTATTTATAAGAATAATAAATGGGTAGTGAGTTCAAAAGTGAGTCGAATAACCTCTATTTGAGGTGGATAATCAAAACCCAGTAAGACCTACAAATTCCATATCAATGATCAGAGAAAAGTTCGTATATCTAATATAAATGAAATGACTGTATGTACTTGAAGGGCACTAAAAATGGGTCGTGGTACAATGACTACTATGGGTCACAGGTCAGGACAAGTATGTATAGAGCCCCTGATGAGGAAAACGACGTCCAAAAACTAACAACAGAGAGGTTTTGAAGTCTCATATGAAGGACCCCAATAAAACTGTATCAAGCCACCTTCATTCCTGTCACCATATAATATACACATAATGATGCTGCTACAGAAACATGGTTCCTCTCCATGGATGTAAGTAACATGAAGGAGTAATTATACATAGACTTTAAAAATTATAATAACAGCAATAATAATAACAACATAAAAAACAACCTACACAATATCATTTAGAATGTACCTACATATGTATATGAGAGAGTATTATTTAAGCAAAAAACAATAGGAAACCCCCATGGAATTATAATATACATTATTATCTTTGCAATATACATACATAGGTAGAGTAGGGTCTTCGTTTGACGTAAAATAATTAGTAGTATTTAAAATAAAATAAAAAAGAAGAGCATTATAGTGAGTATTTGTGTATGTATGGAGAGGTAATAGTCACTACTATAAGGGGGTATGGGGAAGGAGGGGGGCACTACCGTAGACCTATATATATATATGTAGATAAAGTAGAGAAGAATGTCAATCTATGTACTCTTTCTTCTACCTATTTACATAATATTTTGCAATGGTTAAAAAAGATTCAATTTGTCAGGACAAGAACAACAAAATCCTGTCAGTCACAATACACACAAAAGGAAAAGTAGAGAAAAAGATATTATAAAGGATTCAAAAACTACATACTACTACCACCACCCAACATACAAAAAATAAATTGAGTAATATTTGTTCCTACAAAAAAACAAACAAACCAGGGAGACCCTCCTTGTTAGTAGAACAGAAGGGTCAAAGGTAAATTATGTAACTTAATTCCTCATTGATGATAGATACACAACAACAACAACGACGACAACAACAGATCCGCAAATTCACATTTGCGAAGAAAACTTAGCAAACAAAAAACAATGTGTATATGACTTAGAGCTTTTTAGTGTATAAGACAAGAGTTGTCGTTTGTTAGTTTGTCAGGCATTCATTCAGTTTGTCTCAAAGAGATAGAGAGAGAGAGAGAGAGAGGGAGAAAAAAAAACACATAAATCAAATTGATTTATTGTTGTTCTTTTAGTACAAAAAAATAATATTATTTTTAGCTACATGTTGTGAGCAAGTTGGGAATAAATTTCTAGGTACAAGTTGCAATTTGTTTGTCGCATAAAAACTTATATATCTACTTATTTACATACAAACATCATTATAAGGCCAAACTAACTAATTACATACATTATTATCGACTACTTAATTGATCCTCTCATATTTTCATTATTATCTATTATTAATTTTTACCTGAGTGATGATGATAGAAATAATGAGACTTCTTTAATTGTCATGGAGTGCTCATTCATGGATTATTTTTATTAAAATAAAAATAAAAACATCATAAATAAATAGAGTATATAAATTGACCATACAATTAATGAAAGTTTAATTATATTAGAGTCTGTACAAATCAGAAGAAGATTCTAAATAAATTATTCCGCATTTAAAATAATTTCATCTCATTTCATGATTGCAACATATTTTGTATGTAGCTATATGTAGATAAATGCTTCAAAGCTTTCTTTAAATCATGAATTTTATATATATATATATATATATATATATACCTATGTGTCAACATAATTTATCAGGCATAGTGCAAACATGAAATACCATGAACATCTTCTTCCACTTCAATGGGTGTTATTTAAAAAACAAAAACAAAAAAACAACGATGGGATATATCGATACTATCATACATGGATAATGATTTGATGAACAAAGAAGACAGGTGTGTGTATCTAACTACGAGACACAATAACTCAACTCCTCTAAAACAGGTACACAAACTCTCTACAGAGTACATACATATAATCATTCATAGCAAATCAATACTTGATTGATTGAAGGAAACTATTTCTAAGAACATTCAATACTAGGTAACTGAGAAGAAGAAAAAAAGAAAAAGATTTGTATCCATTTCTGAGTGCCTCAATTGGAGAACATAATGGAATACGCGTTTCTTCTTTTTTTCACTGCCAAAAAGGACCTCAAGTTTTTTTTTGAGTCTTTTGTCTAAGGTTAAAATAATATTTCACTCCCATCAGACAGTGGATTTCAAATGAATTTTTCAATATCAATGGTTGGCTTATTTAAGTAGAACTGGGAAGGCCGCCTCAAACACGGTTAGTCAGCACTTTTATTTCTTGGACTTCATGATACCAAAATGTGGGTTTATATATATATATATATATATATATATATTTTTCTCTTCGTCCCAAAAAGATGTCGAAGTGAGTATTCAATAAGAAACAGTAGAGAAATAATTAATAAATAAATAAATTGAATGGCCCTGTTTTAGATGTCTAAAAATCCGAGTTCCACTTCGTTTACAGAAACACTCAAAAAATGAATGATGAAGTGTCTGAATATAAATACAAGGATACACGGAAAAAGTGAAAACAGGTTCAAGACTACTCCATCCATTTTATTATGTTTCACATTTTCTGGGAAATTGTCCTTCAGCAAGATCCTCGGAAATTTAAGTAATTTATTATACCTTCACATGCATATCCGAAGACGAAAACATAGATTACTAAACATTCGTAAAAAGATATTTAAAAAAATCTCATTATTGGAAATAACTGAATACTAAGAATAATTAATCATAAGTATATATGATTATGCTCTTAATTACGATTGTTAGATTTTATGTGCTTGTTCAAATAAACATACTCTTGTACAGATTCTATGTAATATCATCCATCAGGGAATAGTAGTAAAAAAAATATGAGACATCTAATGATCTACTACTTAAGAAACATGAATGACTTTTTGTCCAAATGCAAAATTGAAAGCTGTCTTGTATAAATTTTAAAGAAAGCGCGTCATCAAGAATTTGAAACATTTTGGTGTTTCTTCATTAGGCATCATTTTTTTTTCTTTTTTTGTGAATGCTCAGTGTGGCATCATTTGCACAGCATCATAAATCGTTAAAAATCTTATTTCAAGTGAATCATCAGTTTGAATTCAATTCAGCAAACTCTCATTGAATGATTAGAAGAATAGAAGAGGAAGTTTCCATTATTATGATTTTCCACGGGTGTAAACCCCCCCCCCCCAAGAAAGCAGTATACCAGAAGAGTGCCTACATAAATCTAGCAATATGTTGACAGAAATTATGTACAAATCTGATTTCTATATAATATATATTTTTTACATATTTCTTTAAATATGAATAACTAAGTAAATCATTCATTAAGGTTAATTAAGTAGACAGACAACGTGTAATGTTTAATTACACTATACTGTGTATGTACCTAGAGCAACACTTCAAAATCCATCTTCGTCATTCTCATGCATTAAATAACTTTGTTAAACTATTTATTTTAAAAAAAAACATTTTAAAATAGAAATGAAACAAATAAATGCTTTGTCTTGAAGTATTTTTAATCTTTGCAATGACAAATATTTGCAACTAATGAAATTAATGACGACCCTGCCCTTATCTCTAGTTATATATATATATATATATCCACATACCTATAGTAGAATCGACTAGAGTGACACCATGTTTTGATTTCCAAGAAAGAAAGAGGAGCACATAGTCCACTGAGTGTGAGTTTTATGGGAGGATGAGGGTCTTACTATTTTGAAATTATGGCATTTAAAAATACTAAAATGAATGCGACTGCGTCGTCTCTCTTTTGTAACAATTCTTCTGAGGATTCAAAAATGTGGAGGCTACAGGAACGTCAAGTCACCATCTATTATACATACTATTGCTAACCTTGTAAGGAGAGTCATGTCATACATGATGATTTTGGAACTGACCTCACAAAGAGAGTAGTCTGGCTGTGTGATGGGGGGTTTGTATATCTCATCAATAATGGAAATAGAGGCTATGATTTCCAAGGTGCAATGCATAGTTCCTACAAGCATCCAGTATTACATCAAGACATGGGTAAAATGTTGAGAGATATGTGGAGTTTAGTTTAATGAATGAAAGAAAGAAAGAAAAACATGAGTCGATACCACAGCTTGAAAAGTCATTATGGATTCAGTCTTCTTTGTATTCTTGACTTTCTACAATTATAAGTAGTTCAATATCTGATTATTAATGTTGAATCATGCTAGAGAAAATGTTCCCATTCTCTTGGATTTCTAACAATTCAAATCCACTCCGGTCCTTTGAGTTTCTATCAGTTATTGAGTACTACTTAATATTGTCAAATGACAATCAGCCGGTACACATAAACAGGGGTACCAGATAGTAATTGTAGGCACGACGCCTTTAGATATGTATCAATGTAAAAAAAGATACAAAAAATCCTGATATTCCTCTGAAATATATATTTTTAGAATCTGCAACGTCAATTTCCTTTAAAACAATTACATTGTTGATGAGAGCAAAAATGTTCTAAATGAAAATAGGCGGAAATTAGAATTTGAACCCTTAATTCCAAATATGGCCTTAGTTTTTCAGGTAAAGGTCATATTATTTTTATTTGTTTGCATTTTTCGAGTTTTTAAAGATTTGAGGCTGTTTTCGGCACTTAAAAGTTTGAAATTAGCGATAAATGATGGATATATGAATCAAAGCCTAGTGTTCAAAGATTTTAAAAACATTTTGATAATATTTGTATAATGATTCTAATTTGAGTGATCTTTGTTTAAGTAGGAAAATTAATGTTTTTTTCTTCAGAGGCGGCTCTTAGCTCCACGGAGAATATTCTCAAGAAAATAAAAATGATTTTGTATGATAGCTGAGAATTTAAGATTTTATTTTTATGTAAAGACTCTTTCCAAAAACGTATTTCATTTGTACATTTGAGATAAGATCATATCATAACTATTTTAAGGCTAAAGCTCCTTTTTGGATAACTTTAATAAGAAAATTCCATGTATGTATTAGATGTCTATTGGAAGGAAAGAGAAATATAATATAATAGCTTGTATATGTATGTGTTCATATAAAATTACAATAATCCATTTTTTTATATCTTTATTTATATGTATGTCTTGTACATATATGTTTTAGTTATTTTATGTGAGTTTGTATCAAAAAGTTTACTTCACTGGACATTTAGTTTGTGTTTGTTTAATCTATCAAATCTTATCAACTAATCAAAATAATTTTGATTCGAAGTAGTGATACTTTGGAACAATAAAATAAAAAGAATCAAATATGAAATTAATCTTTGGGCTCCTCTTGTAGTGTCCTTAATATGAAGCTTTCAGACACTTTCCATCATTATCACTTACTTTAAAGTAAAGCTCTTTAACTTATCAATAGAGTTTCTTCAAACTTTCTTTAAACTTGTAAAAAATATCTTTCACACCATAGCGGAATAATTTGCAATTAGGATCTCATTAAAGTATGTACTATTCTAAGTAACATACAATGGTTATACTATCTACTCCCCCACAAATAGCCAAGACAGATGGATCATGACGTCACTTACGTCATTTAGTAAAAAAATCCATAAAATTTTAGGATGGGATATCAAAGACCCTCTTCATAGATTATATTTTGTTGTAAGTGTTGAACACATACCGGGCATTTATAAATAGGATATAAAAAGAGATCAACTATGAACAAAAAGGGTGGACAACAGAGTTGATCACTCTAATTATAATTTACATAATGCTTGTACATGAGTCGAATGGAAAAGCAATTTCATGACGTCATCACTATGTATTTACATATAAAACCATAATGACAAATATGATTCAAGTTAGAACAAGATACTTTGTTCGTCTTGCATGCTATTAGGAAAGTGAGTGTAGGTGGCTCATATATACCACAAGAGAGACTAAAAACAAGCATATATGTATATAATATGCCTTAATATCATTTGAAGTGGTTAGAGTGACCAAATCCTGCACTGCATACGATAATCATTTGTGAAAAAGGGGGGAAAAAACACATTAATTTCCATATTAAAGACGTATTCAAGCTGTGCTCAAGAACTAACTTATGATTAAAGAGAGAGAGAGAGAGAAAGAAAGAGCTGCGTGGGCCTCTCTCTCTCAAGTAGGTGCAATAGAAGGAGGGGGGGGGGAAGAAGGGGGAGAATCATTTAATAAGTTTAAGCATTAATTAGGAAACTAGTCAGAGTCTCGAACATAGTCAATCTTGCATATTAACAAAGTACAAGACCCTAAAGCTATGATTATAATGAATAACTAAACTTCTGTTATTAATTAATGACATTCATTCTACAAAAAGAAAAAGAAAGATGTCAAGTCACTATTATTATTATTATTATTGAATACTATGTACATATTTGAATCATCCATTCACATGCAAATTATATACATATATATATATATACATGCTTGCAATCTTTTGTTATAATTTCTTCCTTCTGTATCCTATGTGTGTGTATTAAGATATTTAATCCATGTATTGATAGTCTCTGACAGTACCCAGACAGAACATGCCAACACATTCTCATAAATAATAATAATAATACATCAATAGATTAAAGGAAAAAAAGGATGGGTCATAAGAAATATTCATATGTCAGTTTACTCTACATAAACAAAGACATCTTTTACAAGTCACGGAGAAATTGTTCATCAAAGTGAAAGGTTCCGTGAATTTATTAGAGAAATATATTTACATTCATAATTTTTTTTTCAAACTTCGAAGTGATTTCAATAAACAAGAAAGGGCTTCAAAAATAGAAGAAAGGGAGATCCGAATGAGTATGTAAATGAACGAATAAATGAAGCTACCTAATGAACGCAGAAGTTTGTCTGGTTTTTTTTAAGGGTCACGCAATGTAAGCGTTGGGTCAGAATAAATAAGAAGGAAAATAAAAAGTTTGAAAAACATTTTAGGACTTTACAGTAAAGATGACAGTATAAATTCATTCACGCTAGAGAATTGTTGTTCTCATTATTCTGAACGTGAATGACGTTATTTACATATGTAACTAATGAAATAAAAAATAATTTCACAATCCCATTTAAAATTATATTATGAATATCATAAATTTTTATATCCTGCGCAATAAATAGTGATAAACAACATACATACATACATTTGAGTTTTATATTTTGTTGATAGGTATGTACTATTCAAAGCAATTAAGTATTTCTAATGGGATTTCCAAACACATTTTGAAGGGCGCATTTCATACTGCGACTGATGATATTGTTCGTTCAGTGGGGGGGAAAAAATATTGTAGTTGTATATTTTTAATGCAAATTGAATTTTCCCTTTTTAATTGAAGACGTTTAGATGAGGGGTTCGTCGTTCCGTATAGTTTGTCATTGGGGTCATTGTCTAATATGTCAGAGTACTTTATCCAAGGGGGCAGATACAATTCTAATAAGAGAGCAGACGTGGTCGTCCAAGGACCTTTTCATTTTCAAGGGATGCCCAGAATGAACATTTATATTTTTGGTAGCGATCGTTTTGAGGGGTCAATACAAATTCACAGGTCAAATGTGGACCGTTGCTTCAGAATTCCCGAATTGAGAGTCAGAAAAGTGCTCAGCTAAATTTACTAGCCATGAGTCAAAACTTTAAAAATAGAATGACTGTAAAGGAATGGAAATAAATGATACTGCATCATGGTCAAGTATCAAAAAGCTGATGGAATTTCAACATGACTCATATACCTAAGGCATATCAAGTAACATGCATATTTTATAAAGGTGAGTTTGTATTTACATACATACATACATACATATGTACATACTTATTAGCACAAAGATACTTTCCTCCTCCCTCTTCCAACGTTTGATTAAAAGTATCTCTTATACAATTCCTTCATTCAAACTTAATTCAACTGTCAGCAAAAAAGAAGTTTATTTATTGTTTAGCTTTTATCTTTCAAACTCATTTCTATAATCATTTTACTACCAAAAAACAAAAACAAAATCATTATAAAATTGAGACCTTTCCAAATCGATGAAGGTACTTTGTTGTACATAATATTAGAGTAGCATATATAATAATACTAATTTTTTTTCAAACAAATGGGTAGTGCCATCATTAAAACAAACAAACAAATAAAACGCATCGTAATTGCAAATTGATGGGATCAATATATAAATGTGTGTGTTAAGGTATCTATGTTATTTTGTTAACAACAAAATGGATGCAGCAAGTTTATTATTACATTTGCTAATCTAACATAATTAGATACTAATTAATGGAAATATGATGGTGAAGCAAATGCTATCAAGGGGATAGCCATTGACTTTCAACTAATAAAAAGGCTGACAAGGCCGTGTTTAGAGGGGGTATATAGGTATATTATTTTAACCTCTGGATAAAATAACATATTCTGTTGAATCAACTCATATCCCTTCATAAGTACAAGCTTCATTGTCAACTAGTGAATACAAAACAAGAGCGACATTTGTCATTTATAAATAAAAGAAATATGAACTAATTGTCTTAAATGTAAAAGAAAAAAACAGAATATGAATTGTGTCTCTTAACTTTTTTGGATATACTATTCAACAATTTCTGAGTTACTTTATAAGTAAAAAAATATACAGTGAAACACTTTCGAGAGATTTTTAAAATTGTAAGTTTTGCTTTATTTATATACATGCATATTTAAGTCTATACATCAAAAATCAAAATGGGGAACGACTTCAATGACCATCTCTTAAATAAATCGATAATTGTGAACCTCACAAAAACAAACAAACATGAGAATTGCGTGACTCCTCCAAAAAAAAAACCCAAATAAATGACAACATTTGAATCAATTGCCACCATTGAAAATGATATGGTTAAGCCCATGGGGCTATACCATAAATGTATGATTGTATGTAGTTAGGTACAGTTGTTATTTCTGACACGTATTTCTCATTTTTCATCTCTTCTGTTATATTTTATTTTATTTTCAAAAAAAAAAAAAAAAAAAAACAGCAGGCAACATCGAATTTAGTTTGAATGCTCTTGCACTTTCTTATAACATATATATATAATGCAGAGTCATGGAAAAATTATTATAATCTTTTACTCTCTGCGCCCTCCCTCCCTCTTCTTCCTTATCTAAAACTTGATCAAATACATACATAGTATAAATAATTACCTTGCATCATACAATCATACCTTGTTGTTACTTGAGGTAGGTATCTATGTATATGCACAATAGGAGGGCATATACAACAAAATTTATACTCTTGGCTAGTAGATAGTGTTGTTATGTAGTACCAAAATTTTGGTACTACATAGTTCCAATACCAAAAAAAAAAAAAGGTATTGCATTTCACTAAAATTCAAAAAATTTCAATTGTATTTATAAATAAATCATTTATGTTGCTTTAGAGTAAACATGAGTATAAGGAAATACAGTTTTCCGGTCAGCTACGCACGTATTATAACTTCAACGTAAAGAATTCTATTTACAAAATCAATTATTTTTTGTCATCCCTTCCTTTAAAAATAGCCTTAAGGAATCTATTAGTTAATTAATTAATCATTCATCAGAATCAAATGAGTCACAATTAAACAAACTTGAAATAATATATTATGCACTTAATATATAAAAAGAGACAAGAAAAAAAAGCACAAGAAATTATAAAGACATAAAAATTTCAATCTCATGTCGAGAGCTAAAAACCTTTTCCAATCTATTAGAAATTTGATATGACTGCTTAGTTTGCTATGCATATCAATCAAATCTAACAACTACCTATGTACATAATATGTACGAACCAACTACAATTTTTTGGATAATTTTTTGGTCGTCCACCCTAATAAGTAGTAAGTAAGTAGTACATACCGAGTTATATGTACTAATCATTGCCATGCTTATACCTTCTCTCTCTCTCTCTCTCCCCCTTATTACATACATTGCAAATAAGTCAATAAAAAAATTGTAATAGAACAAATGGTAGTTAAAATATATGAGAGTAGAAGGTTTTTTTTTTATTATTATTATCATTGCTTCTCTGGTATATATATTTTGTTACAAGTAGTGGTGGTGAATGGTAAGTATCAAACCCCGTTTACTCACTAGTACTTAATTAGACAGGGCTATGGTCGTAGGAAAGTATGTACACATACAACAATGTACTTTCACTCTCTTTAAATAACTTTGCTTTCATGTTTGCTGTAATTACCTATATACATAGATGTACACATTAGATATATAGTTACATTGTGTAAAAGTAGGGATTACCGGGCTGACTGTTAGAAGTTGTTGCAAACAAATAATGGTATGAGGCATATACAAATATGCACATAAATTTAATAAACTATCACTGTATCTAGAAACTGCAAAATGTTATTCATTATTCAAATACCATATGTATGATGTTCCAAAATTACTTATATGAGTGAGTCACTTTGAACATTTCAAATGGAAATTAGAATTTGAAATCCCTGGATAGATTCATTCGTTTTGATAGTTATTTGAATCAATCTGCAATACTCAACTTCACTCGTAGTTAAGTCATACATGAATGATTTTCAGAGGAAAGGAGAGATAGGAAAGGGCTAAAGATATACAATCTGTATACCCTTGAGGTTTCAGAGTTAAAAAGAATCAAAATAATCTGATAAGAAATTGATTTGGCTCTCTTGAAAATAACTATGATGATTTCATCAATACTAAATGTATTAAGATACGTAGGGTCCTTAATCAAACCTTGACATTTGATAATGTGAAATTAAGGCACTATAAATAATTGTTTTCAGGAAAGGTATGTTGTGGAAAGAGATAATGGCCCAGGTCAGCCTTTTTTATTGTCTCATAAGAGTTTAAAACGGATTGAATTATTAATTATTTGAAACCAAAAAAGTAAATAAGTGCTCAAGTGAAGAAGTTCTAGGCTTTGTACTTAAATACTAACCTTTTAGCAAGTAGTTTTTGTTTATGTGTACATATACTAGACAAAGAACAAATTGGGTCAAAGGTCCTCTTAAAAATATGGAATCTGAATAGGTAATAATAATGAACCCTCCCCTATCCTCCGGGGCTGTTAACTTAGCAAACACTTAAATGGATCCTGTTAAAATGAGAGGAGGAGGAATCAATAGTTGGTAAAAATTAAAAAATCTGGACTTGAACCCAAACGTTAGGGAGACATACATACAAATTGCAAACTTGTTACATCTCCTTAGAGCAAGGGTTACAACATACTTAAGAAGGTATTTTATTGAATATGAAAGGCATACATATGTTTGTAGTAGTAAGAGGGGGACAGAGAATAAAATGTCCATTAATTTTTACTCATTTACTATAATAAAAACCCTACATTCACAGTTATGTCCTTCCAACACAATAATAAAGACATCCCAAAATTCATTCCTACTATTGACAAATTACCGAGATAGGTAAAATAAAAATAAAATAACTCCCTTCCTCCTATCATTGCAGCAGCATGTACCTTAAGATACAAATCCACAAAACGAGTTATTATTATAAGCCTTTAGGCCTTTCTCCCCCCCCCCCCATCTTCTTTTTCTTCTTCCCCTTCTCTCCAACAAGTGACCACCACCATCACCATCATCAGGATCATGCATTAAAATATGTACGTACATAAAAGATACAATAAATGTTATGTAGTATACATATCAACCTCCAAAATGACTTGACTAATCATATCTTTTTATTCCTGAATTCAAATGACTTATCTCTCTCTCTCTCATATCCTATAAGACAGGCAATTAAGTAGTTAAGTATGTGAGACACAAATATTGACACGTGTGATTCATGTTATTTCTTTAACTCCTTTGATCTTCTTATTCTGCTGAGTGAAATATATATATATATATGTACATATTTGAATAATCATCAATTATAGGGGGCTTATGTATGTACTACAGAGGTATTTATTTATGTAGGTATACCCGATCATTACGGAACTTGACTTTGATATTATAATTGTTATTATTATAATATATGTAGAGTAATGCTCATACGAGGCAGAAAGATAAATGCTTCTATATATATTTATCTAGCTACGTACTCAAACGAAAAAAGTGGTGCTCAATCCATCATTTCAACAATATAATATATATATATATATGTCAAGTCAACAAGAAAGGCAGTTTGTTTTCAAATATTGAAAAGGAGAAAATCTACGTATATGTGTATTTTTACTTCATAAATATAACGGTCAAATATTTAGGAGTCATTTATAGACCTATAGCGCACGGTTTTAAACACTTAATAAATACAAAATTGTTCCGATAGAAATGGAAATCACTCATCATCCATAGATTACACACATATTTATCTTTTCCATTCCATAATTAATTCATGAATTTTAATTTATTTGACTCTGACATGGTCAACATAAAGGCGATACATAAAAAAGGTTCGAAATAAGTTGGTATGACTTCGTCAACCAACTAAGTAATTCTTAATACCAGCTTAAATAGAGCTAATTTAATCAAACTACCTTGACTGTAAGGTCTCGAAACCTTTCCTTCTCCAAAAGGAAATAGGTAGACGACCAATTAGCCAATTATTCATCACTATTATGTACATACAAATACAGACTCCTCACCCTTACTTCCACAATTTATACATTTTTAGCAAAACAACATTTACTCATCCTCACATTTAAAGCACAAGGTGGGCACTAGACATAGTATTCCATTAAATAGTAGTAAGTAAGTAAGGGATTCAAAATAGAGCATTCCTTAGTCTTTAGTTTTTTGATTTTTTTTAAATTCAATCAAATACCTAGGAGGAGTTGAATTTTGCATGTATTTTTGTATAAAGTAAAAAAAAAAAAAACGGAAATACTGCACATACAAATCCATTTGTCTTTCTTTCTTTTTCATTCAATATTTCATTTATGTTTACTCTTCAAATAATATTTGTTAAATAAATAATTTCAATATTCCTTTTGTTTGTTTTTTAAAAAATGTAAAAAAAAAAAAAAAAAAATGACAGATACACAAATTCATTTTCCCCCTTATGTAGTATGACTAACGAGCCTATCCTTTTCTTTCTCAACAATCCTCTCTCCCTCCCTCCCTCCTTGTATCACAGGACTTCCATATACGGACAAATCATATTGTTGTAATTATTTTTGGAAGAAATACAATTTACAGACTGCTTTAATAAATGGAAGGTACATACAAGTATGTACCTAGATAGATCCCCCCCCCCCTTTCCTTTTGAGTTTCAAAATACGTTTGTTCTAATCAGATGAATAAGGAGAGAGAGAGAGAGAGGAAAAAATAAATAATAATAAAAAAAAAACCTCATTATTTATTCTTCCACCAGTCTAATATGTATGTATGTAATCTCAATTTCACTTAGTTTTGTGGTCTTACTATTATTGTTATTATTCTTTTTATAGGCCTTGAGGGTTTGACTTTAATAGGAGTAGTACATAGTACATAGAAGAAGCAGGAGCAGTAAAAGTAATAATGATGATGACGATGATAATAATGGTAAAAGTAAATGAGGCATTGTGCTCTCAGGGAAGGCCTTTAATTAATAGCCCTCTTTAAATCTAATTATATGCAATGTATCAACAACCTAAAATCAATCTCCAAAAAGAAAAAAATGAGAACTTCATTTTAATTCATCATTATGTTGATAAAGTATACATATATTTTGAATCAGCAAATATGGACTTTAGATATATGTATGTATAACTAAATTTATGGGAAAGGGGATAGATGCACTCATCAGGGCAATTACCCCCACATCCATAATATCTGATTTTAAAGTATACAATGATATTTCAGTACATTGAAAAGTTAGTTGGTCTGAATTCGTATAAAATGATTTATTAAAAACGATTGTTTTCAAAATAATGTGTAAGATAAAACCTTTCTTTTATATTAATAAAAGTTTTGTCCTTCCCGAAAAATAATATCAATAGTACGACAACAATTAGAGGGTGTTGTATATTAAAATCCTTTCTTACAGACTCCTTATCCTTCACCACTTTAAGGGAAACAACACAACTTTTTAACAAAGATAATATTATGTGAGTTCCAAGAAACTGTGAATATACTAGCATGGCTCTCTCCAGAAGCATGTTTCTCCCACTACAAAATGGTTATAATGGTGGTGTTTGGTGTACCGGTACTTTCGATTTACATATATGTATATTTAGTCAAAATATTATCACCTTCTAAAAGATGCATTTGACTCCATAAAGACTATATGTGTATTATTTCCTTTCTTTCTTTTTTTAATTATGACCGGGAAAAACCTCCGAAGAATATGAAAGACATACAATCACATTTTCATGCATTACATCGATTGACATAGTTTCATGAGAGCAAAAAATAAAATAAAAAAAACCCACTACTTCTTTAGTAATTTCTATTAGGAATTCCAAATCCAGAGAAAACAAACAGACAAACAAAATTAGAAATAACAATAAAAACATTACTCCACTTATTTTAAGTGAGATTGTGACATGTGACATGAGACAAATCCAAGGCAGGGATCATCATTTGGCAAAGCGTTCCCACTTGAGTCAAAGAATGAATGATTCATTATTATTCTCTCTTAGGAAATTTTAAAAAGACATGTACAAGGAAATATTTAGTTGTTTTTTCACAACACACTAAAATAAGAATTCTTTATTTCAATTTTTATTTTCTCTCTCTCTCTCTCTCGCTATTCCTTTGTAGCATGGCGTAGAATAGAGATGAGGAGGTCAGTTGAAAGAGGTCATACAGAGGATTTATGATCGCTTGTTTTTTTTTACTTTTAAAATTCCATCTCTTAATTTTCTTCGTCCCTGTTATTTTAATGTCGATATATGTATGTACATTCTCTTCTAACTCTCTACAGAATATAAAAGAAATGAGCAAACTCATAAAAATATTTGAATTTCATACTCCTTGGACTCATTTGATAACTTCCTTATGACATCGTAATATCTCTCACATTGAATATATATATATATATATATGAATATATATATGAATGTACTCTATTCAAAAGGCCACAACTATTCCAAAAAGAAACGTTGATTAAAATCACTGCATACTTGAATAACAAAGAGCCAATGGGAGTCCATATATGTAGAAATATATGCGTGTAAGAACAAAATGAAACGCTATATAGACTCGATGATTTGTTGTTATTTTTTTTTCGACAAGCATTGCTGATAGCCTTAAATGTGAAGAAAGTCGCCACTTCTACATAGTCTGTAGAAATCAAAACGCTATTTCATCCATTATTGAATTCATACACTATCATTTCGAAATTTCCGTATGATTAATAATTAATAAGATATTACCATGTATATATATATATATATATAGCTGAAAATATAATCGGCATCATGGGAAGACAGTACACATGTACAATACATATGTGTAGGCAAATTTATAACATTAAGGGCTTGAATAAGCCCAAACACATTGCGGTAAATGTTGTGAGCTAAATTATGACCCTGCAAGAATATAATAAAGTCCTGAACTAAATATGTACATAAATATTAGGGTGAGATCTTTTGATGAAAGGCCAATAGTACCTATACGCATAAATAAGAGAATCAAGGGTCCCTTATAGCGGAAATATCAATGCTAGATTGCATATTTTCCCTTAATATATATATATATATATATATATATACATGTATGTATAAAGGTTGAGATTATAATAAAAGCAAGAACAGTAGAATCAACAGTATACATACATATTATAAACTCACACTTGAAAAGAAGAAGAAGAAAATAGATCTATGTCTATCTATAAATACATACTTTACAAAAAAAATAAAAAAATATGCAGACAAACTGATTATGAAGAAGAAGAAGAAGAAAAAAAAAAGATGGAAGCTTTTAAGAGGGAGATATTATAGTATTAAACCATGCAATACTATACAACAAAGCCAAATTCATTTTCACAACCTACAACCATCTGCTCATTCAAACCAAGGAGAACCAATTATCCTTGCTGTTGTTACTCCTAAGTCAAAGTGAAGCTTTTCAAGGTACATACATAGATACAGATCCTTGATGATAAAAAGGAATTCAATGGATATAGAGCCCCCCCCCCCTACTGACATATTATATGTATGTACAACACAAAATGAGTACAACATGTATGCACATATTATATATATACAGTGTACATTCGATTTATATATATGTATGCTCAAAGTACATTTGTGCTTTCTGAAGAAAAATATGTAAGCATATATATATATATATATATATATACAGGAAACGAATATTCACTTTCTTTGTGAATTTAGAAAAATTATATATATATATATTTTGGGAATGGAAAAGGGGTGTAGAAAAATGAGGAAATATCCACAACATACAATGTACATACGTAGAGTAGGTACATTCATACAAATCAGCCTATTTTCCTTCTATATAGTTGCTTAATAGTGTGTCATGATGAGTTATAAGAAGTAAAAGAAAAAGGAAAAAGAGCATGAGTCATGCTGAAGAAGAAGAAAAAATCTTACCTGATTAAAATAATATGATCAATTAGAAATTGTAATATCAAAATCCAGACAGGGTGTGGTAAAAATAATACATAATATGTTTATCCACAAATTTATATGAATTGTCCAATTGGTTCAGCTGTTCAAATTGGGATCAAACAACACACAATGAACAAAAGGGAGGAGGAGGAGGAGGAGGAGGAGGAGAGCTGGGGGTAAAATGTACATTATGTCATGTACAAGATGGGAAATTGTACAAGTTGCAAATAGAAAATGGGATGCAGCATTTGATGTGGAGAGTTGAAGGATCTAATAAGGATCATTCAATGATTAAAATCCCGATATGTGACCCCATAAAAGTGTCATTTTGAGGATTACTCTTATGAAAATTACATACTAATTATATTGACAAGTATTTAGAACCACATGGGATAACTATTAATTCAAGGGGGTCTGCCATTCCATTACTTGTACTATTTAAGGTATTTTAATAAATCAAAATGCAATGATAGGTGGTCAAAATTAAAATGTCTAGAGTTAGTATTATGAAATAAAACAACGGACGTACAAATTGCAACTTGTACATATAAATTCCTTACTTGTACCCAACATATTATATTTATTCAAGTGTAATGACCACAAATATCACAACTTGAGAATTACAATTATACCCATGTTAGCAAAACTCTTTTTCCACATCATTTGATTCATTTTTTTAATAATAATATAACATCTTAATGCTAATGAACCACATGAAGAGTGTCTGGTGGATAAATCCAGAGTATTTATTTGAAATGTTGTTCAGAACCTTTGTTAGAGTAATTAAAATACAATTTACATCAATATAAAATGAATGTAATCTACATAATATATCACTTCCCTTGGCATACAGGAAGGCTAAATGCTTTAAGAGGCCTTCAACCACATTTGCGGTATGAGAAATGTCAAAAAGTTGCTACATAACTTTAAAGTCTCATGAAATTAAAAAAAACCTTCTTTACTGATGAGAAGAGTGAGAAGTGAACGACACAAAATGATAGGCAACTGGCTCATCACAGTTTTAAAGGCCTTAATAAACAAAAAGGGGATGATACTATTTGAAATCGTGACGAAGGCCTGCAAAGCATTTAAGCCTCTTTGATTCTAAGGGAGGCCATAAAAGTATAATGAATACATATTTATGTGTATTACTTATGTAAATTGTATTCATTAAGTACCTTTTTCCCTCTAATTACTCTCTAGTTCTGATTCTGAACGAGTTTGATTATTACACTTTAGATTATTTTGCCGGATCCTGTATAGTATTAATATGGAAAATCAGACAATACACGTGCTCAATTATTATAAAACACACACAAATATGTATCTATGGGAGCTAATTTATTTGCATGACCATATCGGTAATCTATGTATATAAATATATTCAAATTATGAGCATGTATGACAAATTATAGGAATGTTTTGACTCCTCTCAAATGCAATCATGAGGAGAAGCGAGTAGCAGGAAATAAATAAGACACACTACTCTATATATATATATATATTGTAGATAAATAATGAGATGAAAATAAAAGATTTTCCAACAACGAGAAACATCAACTATGAAATAATATATTATGAATAATAATCAAAGGTGGAGGGGAGCAATTACCAAATGGCAATGAACTTCAATCAAGCACATTTTAAAGGCGAGATAAAAGAGAGAGAGAGAGAGAGAGAGAGATAAAAAGGCACAACAAATATGCACTAGCTTATTATTTTGAAATATAGGGGCTTATATGTTAAGGCAACATATTATCAATTTCATAGTACATAGATGGAAATGATTAATAACAATATTCTCTTACTGAGAGGCATCTCTCAGTCATAGAATTCAAACTTTTTACAATAGGTACGTACGTATTACAAATATGCACAACATACAATGAACTATTATTATTATTATTATTATTATTATTATGTTGATTATAACTTGAGAAAAAGCTGTTTCAAAGGAAGACAAATAAGTCACGCATAAGTAGACACTACTGCATGTTGCAACGAACACAGATGCTGCGCATGGATCTACATCAAAGTGTATCTCAGTTCCTATTTTTAAATAGATATACTTAGTCAGAATATAAATCAATTTTTTTCTCTCGAATTAACAGTCTATTATGATGAGGCATGTGGCGGCCCCTCTTGGCCTGGTGAAACATCACTTAAAAGATTAAAAAACCAACAATAAATTCATCAACTTGATTGAATCATATGAGAATGGTTCATCATAAGTATGTCAAAGATTCATCGAATGAACCAAATATATATATATATATATAAATTAACTCCAAATAAGCAAATTGATAGAATGCAGAGTTTTACAGATGTTTGAGAGTAGCAAAAAAAATACGTGATGTTGACTAATAAAGACAAGTTGAAAATCAAGTATTTGTCATAAATAAAAATAATAAGAATCAAAAAGAGGAATTATAAGGATTAAAATAAAATTATAATATATAAAATACATTGAGTAGTGATGGAAGGAAAGAGTTGAAAAGTAAGTTCAATTCAAGCATTTATAATATAATACCTACATACACCTGAAGATGTATGTAGGTATATTGTTTCAATGTGCAGCAAAAGATGGGTGGAGAGGAGATGGGTTAGCTCTCCTATACGTTCATGAGGAAATCAAGTATGTATGTACATATTTCTACGAGGGATTTGAAATCCTTTGCCAAGGAGTGATCCGAGATTCACGAGCGTTTTCAAGTCAAATAATCAAATCATACACACGTCACATGGTAAGACAGAAGCTCTACTAAAGGCACACAAATATTGAGTCATGATTTAAGTATGAATCAAATAGAATCAGAGGATCAACGGACTTCAAAGGTGAAATATTGAAGGTGCCAGTCTGGCGCATGGAGCCCATGAGACATGGACGCGGAATGAAGGACGCTTCAAATCCCTCCGCGCGTTGGAGCAATAATCTCATCTCCGGGGGAAGTAAGGGTCCCACGTGATCATCCCAGGGAACATGTAAATGTAAAAATGGATTCCTCACCTAATCCCATCGAGGGTTTCCATTTCTGCGAGAGTCGGTTGATGATGAGTAAAACACTTTTATAATGAACGAAACCTTAAGAAATCACGAAATCTCTTCAAATAAGCACCAATCTTTACTTTGTTTTCTCAAAGTTATATAGTTACTAGTACAAATATCGGATCTTCTTCGAAATACGGAATGCTTTGGCCAGATATTTTATTTACTTGGGCGCAAACTGCGCTGCTCCATTGGGGCACTCAAATCTTCACTGAGAGCAAAAAAGAAAGAAAGAAAGAGAAAAAAAGGAAAGAAAAGAAAAATCCCGGCCGGGAAGAATCCTGCCAAAGCGCGCGCCTTACTTTTCACTTCACCAAATAAATATTATATTGTGTCATATATATACCAAGTGTTCATCCAAGATAAGAGGGATAGGCAAAATCCCCTAACATTAGCACCTATAAATCCTCTCCATACGACTAAAAGAGTAGAACATTACTGAAATTTTCTATCAATTAGGACTTCTACTCAAATGAGATCTGTGAATCATGTTGTGTTGTCGAATAATTAATATATGGATTATTCTAACAACAAGGCACAAGGTACTACGGAGGCCGGAACGTAAACAGCTGATACAACCTAGCCATGACTGCCTAATATAGTGTTGTTGTGGTTTAGAGGGCAGTATTTTTAGAAGGGAAATTCGTAGGAAGGAAAAAAAATCATCGCAAAGATATCAAGAAAGAAAATTCACGCAACCAAGTTAAAATTTGAAATACTTTGGGGAGATAATGCAATAATATGTCATTACTCATTACTTTGTTCACAATAGTCTTAAATTTTTGAACTGAGAGAGAGAGAACAGAGTGAATACGATATAAAAAAAAACCACCATATTCTATTACATCTTCTATGAAGACATATTAAAAATGAGCATTCAAAGATCTAATAGCCATGATTAAATAATATCGAGTTATCTTTAAATTTATTATCTATCCATATTTTACGATTTAGGGTTACAATTAAAGTAGAATGCTTGTTAATACATAATATTACTTATTAAAATATGGTATTTGTTCAACACATCAGATTGAGTGATTTTCATATAAATGAAGTTCCGTAGCTTAGATAATTAATTATTATTATTATAAATTATAGCTCAAAAAGGGGATGTGTATAATATTTCATATACAAATGTATGTATATATATATATTAATTTATCATACTTAATATTAGAGATAATATTTGTTAAAATTAAGTAGTATAAAACTTTAAATTGAATGATTAAAATAAAATAAAAAACCCGAAATAATTTAATTAATAATAATTATATACCCCTTCAAAAATATCCACTTCTACTGAATGATTAATTAATTATTGTATAAATATTCAATATTGGAATGGTTTGAATAAAATAAACATGGGTCATATCAAATCCTCAGAAGAAATAACTACTTCCTTGAGTTCAATTCTAGATAGATTGAAGAGTGGATCAACGAATAAAGTAATAGATGCTTTAATTCAAACAAATGCAGTGACTAAATTGGTTGCTTATATTAAAAGATTTGATTCAAAGGTTATCTCTATATGTGTTGGTATTTTGGAATTCCTATTGCTATTCGAGCAGCCCCGGATTCAAGTAAGAAATTTTTAGATTTAGATGTATATAATTTTAACTTTTTTGAAAGTAAATATTTGATTATTCATTGGTTTTTGATGGATTACATAGTATTTGTAATAACCAAGTATATAATATGAAATAAGATTAATATTGAATGCCATTATAATTCCACATTATTATCAATTAAGCTTAATGATTATCCGTAGATTAGGAAATGTAACGGGATTGAAACGATTGTTCAACTTTTGACTACTACAAGTGAGGAATCCACAATTTATCACATATGTAAAGCAATAATGAATATGGGAAATGATCCAAAGGTAATTGCAACTTGCTCTGAGAAAAATTTAATATCTATACTCCTAATGAAGCTATCTACTACCTCATCCAATAAAAATAAGTATATTATTTTAAATTATTTGAATAAAATGGCATCAGAGGGGAAAAGATTTAAAGAGAGGATCCTCGTTAATGAAGGTTTTTCACATCTTATTGACGTTTTACATACGACTGATTCTAAATTGTTGAAGGAGACAACAATGTGTTTAAGTATATTGACTCAAGACACAGTTCAATTTTCTTCTGAGTTTGGTTTTAAACGTCTTCTTCAATTAGCAAGATTTGAAGATAAGAGGATTTCTGAAAACTCCTTATGCTGTTTAATGAATTTGTCTTATAGTGGCTCTCATTTGAGATCGAAATTTGGAAATCCCGACTTGGTTTCAATATTAGTAAAAAAAGCACGTGAGTCTATGAGTAAGAATGGAATCAAGGTTCTTTGTCTCTTATGCCGTGAATCGATAAACCGAATGACTTTACGTGAAATGGGGGTTTTAGGGACGTTTGTAAATGTTCTTAGAGACAAGCACTTTGCTTCTGTTGTTGATTGTGTCTTGTACGCCTTATTTCAATTACAATACGACAAGCTTAGTCTCGAAATATTACAAGAAAATGGCTTAATTATGGCACTGATGGATTTGTTGAAGAATGAAATTGAATTAGTTGAGCATTCCAATTGCAGCTTTGTATCTAATATTTATAAGAAAAAGTCGATTGAATGTATAGATCTGGTAAATAATGTGAGTCGTTCAAAAGAAAAAGAATCAAAAGACAGAGTTAGAACAATTCTTCATATTTTATTGCAACTTTGCTATAATAGAAGGCCACATGTAGACTTTTATAAATTAAAAACAATCAAAGTTTTGGTCTGTTTTTGTTATAGTAAAGCTGACTCCGTAAAATCAATGGCGAATAAAATTCTGTTTTGGCTCTCTAGGTTAGTTTGTGTATGAATATTGAGTATGATGTGATTTAATATCAGGTTTATATTTCAGAAATACTCTAGGTGCCATAAATTTTGTACTCACTGGAGCAGTTCCATGGCTTTGGACAACTTTTGAAAAAGATTCTCTCTGTGAACTTTGCAATGGAATCCACTTTTTTACGATCATGTTCACAAAAAATATATCGAATTCAATGTTCAAAATCAATACAAATCTTATAACATCTTTGTCAGATGGGAACCATAAATTGATGGAGAAAAGAGCAATTGCTTGTTCAATCCCTTATATCTTTGAGAATCATGATATCGTCAAAAAATTTCTTATGGATTATAATTGTTTAAAGGTTATCATTGGGGCGTTTGAAAGTCCTGAGGATGATTTTTTCCCAATGTACGTTCAAAGTATAAGCTATTTATCGAAAAACATATTATTCAACAACCAAGAATTATTATTTACGAAAACGATAAGGAGCACTCATTCTATTATCAGCCTAGACACATCCGAAGTTATGAAGAGCGAGGTTAAATTTGTATTTTCAGATGGGTCTGCGGTACTTGTGGATCGTACATTTTTGATCGAAAGAAATGAAATATTCAGTGCAATGCTCACTTGTAATTTTGTTGAAGCTGGAAGAACAGTTATACTTATTCCTAATATGTGTAAATTCGTGTTTGAATCGCTTATTCATTTCCTCTATGGTTGTGATTGCTTTATCTACAAAATGAATTTGGAAGAGTTAACGGAGCTTCTCTTCGTGAGTGACATGTACATGATCAATGAATTTCAAGTCTCTATTGCTAGAGAAATTATATCTAGATTTGCTGAAAATGACTTCCTCGATATATATGTGCGTGCAAAATTCGTGCAGAAATTTAGTGTGAATGAACTATTTGATAGTTTTATGATTTGGAGTTTAACAGGATCTATGACACTTAGTCAGAGATGCAACCTATTCAGACATCTCTTAAAACAAGGTACAACAGATGATAGCTTTGTAAATGATTTAAATCAGTTATTGAAATTGAAAATGAAGGTCAATTTACTTAAATAAATAAAAAACTAAATTCTGTTAAATTTTCAGATAATTGTCTAACAAATCAAACACAGAGTTGAAATATATTCAATGTTCTACAAAACCATATTTTTTAAGTCGTTTAAGGATAACTTTAACTTTTACAGGTCACAAGATAGAAGCCAAAATACCATTTTGCTTTTGTTAGTCCTAATCCTAATTGTTTTTTAGCAGCAAGCTATTAAAATCATTGGTCCTCAGAATCTCGACTTCGAAATATTTTGGTCATGTTGTCATGACTCACAACACCAAAGTAACTAAATGAAATGAAAGATTTTTTTTTCTCATTCTTGAGTTAAGTTTCCATATTTCAAAGTATTCATCTTGGTTAGTTAGTCTTGACCACAACACTACTTCGTCAATACTATCTGAATAAATCCGAGAATTGTTGAACTATAGTTGCACAAAATTAGGAATTAAATACCATTTTCTGCGAATGAGTAGCATTTAGGAATATCCTTTGAATTAATAAATTTAATGTTGATTTTAAGAATGAATTTATATTTACTATTAGTTTATATTTCAATATTGACAATATTAAAATGTGAACGTCAAAAATTTCTTCGGAATCCACGTTTTTCATATTTTTACGAAGAAAAAAACCTTCATTTCAAGCACTAACAATTAGATTTCTTATTTTTATAGAGGGGTATTCTGTATTATGTCTATGTATGTAGATAGAAGCAGAAATATTGACTGAATATATCTGATAAATAAGCATATATATTTAATATATATATATATATATATATAAATATAAATATACTGTGAAAAAAAAATCTAGGAATAATGAAATCATTTGAGAAATATTGAAGTCAAAAATAAAAGCCTCATCTATTGGTTTTTCATGTATTATAGACGTGGAATGAACTATTGGAAATTGTTTAATATTATTTAACGTGTATGTGTCTATATGTATACCTTGATACTGAATGAACTGAGACACTACCAATATTCTAATAATAATCTTGATAATTTGTTGCCATACTGTAAACAGTTGATTGATAGTAAGGGAAAAGTGTTTCAACAAGTTGATGGATAGGATAATTTAGACTCCTATTCTAGAGCTCATTAGCTTATTATTAGCATTTTGTTATATTAATGTGTGAGCAGTGTTTACATATTTGTTTATTAACTAAAAATAAATATGTATATATTGTTAATTTGGCCAACGTATAAATTGTAGTTCATTTGAGATTATGTTTCATTTGAGGGATTCTGAGATGTATGTACATGGTTTCTCATCAATATCTCCTTTAAGATCTTCAGTCAATATTAAAGGAAATAAATCTTCTTTTTTTTATATTCATAATTAACAGGAAGAAAGAGTTAGATTTTAATTTAGGATTTAATTGCGTTTGGTTTTAATGCGAGAACTTTTTTAATGTTTGACCTCCGTTCTATATAAAAAGACAGTTTTTTATGTTCATATTTTTCATACTGGAAAAACTAGACTATCCTGAATTGATTATTCCTATTATCAAAAAAACTTTTAGTTGACAAACAAGAACTTGTACATTTAAATTCCTGGTTCCCTAATAACAACCCCTCTCCTTATTTGCCTCTTCCTCCACTGCACCATAAATTTCCTGATTCTTTGATATGTGATTTTGGTCAGTATGTCTTACCGTAGTGTTTCTATAAAAACCGGCTTCAAAATATAAACGAATATTAGCATGGTATTCAAATCAGTTAACTGGCAAAGGTGGTCAAACTTAATAAAGCATATGATAATGACGTCAGAGTCCAGTCATAAGTGAATCACATCTCCATCCATCACTGATACAAGGCTTTGTAGTATACAAATTGAATAAGTACTTGTTCAAGATTTTTAAAGTTTAAAGAGAAATTACGGGCTCACCACTCCTTGTCTAATTGTAAGCGATAAAAAATACTAACCACATAAGTTTAGCAAATTTTTATTAAAATGTAACAAAGTTGGGAGTGCTTCCCAATACAATTTTACATGAAAAAAGGACGTCAGTGTGGAGACATAACTTGTTTCTATGTATGTTTGTTAAAAAAGAAAATTTAATCTTCTATTGACGGATTTAACGGCTGTTAAAAGAAACAGAACGGCTTAGTTATCCGGTTAATGAAAAAAAATCGGTTAAATCGGTTAACTTGAACCAATTAAGAAGATCGGTTTTTATTTTCAATAATCAGTACGCAATCAAACCACTTAACGGTTACATTAGTGCAATATTTCCGAAAGTAGCCTAAATTAAGAAATTTAGCACAAGTCATATCTTGTTCTAGTTCTTGTTTTACAACTCTTAATAGGGATGAAACCAGGTTTTTATAGCTCATAATGACTTTTATCACATAATTCCGTTTCCTTATCCCCATAAATTTTCCCTCCTGGAAAAAGCACTCCATAGTAGGACCTGTTATTTTTCTTCAAACTTTTGTAAGTGTATCCAATGATATTGAAAACAAATCTTTATGTAAAGACTGTACAGCTACAGTTTAATAAAATACAATAGGACTAAAACTTCATTGACATGTGATCAAATGAGACTCAAATGTTGATTGTTTTCTTAATTTATTGAATGATAATATTCTTATGCCCACGACAAATCCGACTTTCTCCAAATGATTCTTCAAACTAGATTTAAAATTTCAAAAAATTTGTTCTAAACATCCTCCTTAGTTGTTTTATTAGGAATATGACTATGATCTAAAGATTTAAGATTAATAATTATAGGCCTATTTTGAGTAGCCTTCGCCTCTAAGTTCTTTTTCAAAGCTTCTAAATATAGGTAATTAAAGTTTATTGAAGCCCTGTTAAAAACGACTAGTTCTTTTGTAAACTCGCAACCTCGAATTTCAAAAGGGAAACTTTAAATGTATATATACATATATGGTACCTAGCCTTCTGTATTTTTCCTGTAAATTATTATAAAACAGAGTTATTATATAGATATACTATATACATTGATAACATTTGCCAATATATAATAAATGTCAATAATTGGTACTAATTTAATATTCAAAAATAGAAGCAAAGTGTGCACAATCATTGATTTATTGTACGTATATGAATAATAATCATATATAATACTCTTTATGAGTTTATAATACGTAGAGTCAGCTGCTTAAAAACAGAAAAGAGTCAACTGATAAAATAGCTGTAGGGAGAATACAACGGTCATATTGAAAAGGTTAATATATATCTATTTTATTACGAAACACTCAACCTCCAAGAAGGGATCCTAATAATTATTGGGATTCCACACTTTTAAAAAAAAGTCATTCATATCGATAAACTTTTAAAATTTGTAATCTACAATAGACTATCTGCATTTTAGATATTTGATAGATGACTCCATGCAGTTTATAATATTTAAAAGTAGTGCATATACAACTCGTAGAAATAATTTGTAGGAAGTGAAATAACTTTTATGCAAGTCATTTCCATACAGATTTAAAGCTCGTCTAAGGGAAATTACAATTAATGAAATTTCATATACATAAATGATGTTTAAATGAATGTCTTAAGAGTTTTATGCTATTCAAGTATATAATTATATCGTTCCACTGCACTAAAGACAAATATTTATTATGTTAAATATGTTTCAATGAGTGTTATAAATAACTCTGACAGACGTAATCAAGGATTATTTATTTTTAATGAATGATATCATTTTATGACTCTTCACTTGCGCTAAACTATTTTTACTTATCGTATGTATATTTTTTGGAATGGAGTTTAAAAATAGTCAATTACGTAATGAAAAAGATATTTGCTCAAGTCGAGAGGGTATGGGACGAGGAGCAAATGGAATTTCTTTGTCAATTTTCATATTTAAATGCTTAAATGGATATGAATTTAAACTTATAATATGAGGTTAATTTTATTTTGAGTAGTTAGAAAGTATTGCTAGAATTTGAAATGTTGATTTAGCTAAATTGACTCTTCTTGTTATAGAATGAAACTGATATACTATGCTAATGAATTTTAAATTGATGTTTTTGCTTTTTTACAGAAGAAAATAAATGTATTCAGCAGTTTACTTCCAAAATTCAATCAAAGTATATTTGGGTATTGAAAATTTATTTTACATCAGGTTAAAGTTTGTGTGTATAAACCTCAAAATAGCTTTCTATAAATTAATCAAATTTCCCAATGAAATTCTCAAAGATGAAATTATTTCCTTATGAGATATGATTACCCGTAAAATTAAATTAATATTTGATTTTACTTATTCATTTTCTTCAGTTTGATTCATATCATTGTATATTTAATGTAGAGTTTGCTACAGTTTAGTCAAAAGTTTGCTGCTCATTTAATTTCATGCATACATAATCGTCAATATATATATATATATCTAAGAGAGATACCAGATACAAGGGCAGGTGGATGAAGATTTTAGAAGTTGGTCAACCGAAGAGTAATTTTACGATTTTAAATATATTCAGGTAGTTTTTACTCAAAAGTAAAAAAAATCCTTAGCAAACCATGTTTGTATGTAATATTTATACTCATGTGGTGTTGATAATCTAAAAGTTTACAAAAAAAAAAAAAAATGAATAAAATTGACCGCAATTGGTACTTTTTTTTGTACAGCATCAAATTCTTTCACATTTAAACAAAAAATCATGTTAAACTAATTTCTATTTCTCCTTCTATCTCATTATTGAGAAGAACATTGAGTTTTGAATAGGGAAAATTAAAATTCAAGGATTGCAACCTTTTAAGCAATAAAAACAGAGGGGGATGGGGAATCAAGCTAACCCTAAATATCAAGTATAGGAGTGGTACATAGTGGGATCTCGACTCTTTCTCGAATCTACTATGAATCATGGTAATTATAGGAATGCTTTTAATGGGAGACAAATCATGCAGAATGATGCATATACATATAGAGGAGGGGGAATATATAGTTCGAAACTGGTTTGATTCAGCCATTCTAAAAGATTTATGACATTTCAACCCCCAAAATTGGATAAAATAGTGTTTGACTCTTAAAAAATGTGGCATTGTATTCCCTATTAAACAGTCTATTTACATAAAATTAGCTTCAAAATAAAAAGCCTTAAAAACTAATTAAAATCTTAAGAACTGGAGGGATTAAGGCCTCTCTGTGTTGACAATTTTAAATTGGATTCAGCTACAAATCTTGATGCTCAACAGTTTTTAAGGATGTGGAAATACACAAATACTTATCGAAGTAAAGGTTTGACTCAAGAAAATTTGACAGAAGTAATGATTTGTTATTATAACATCATTAAAAAGAATAAATAAATATTACAAATAGTCACTTTTAGAATTTTTTTTGGTAAAGTTACTATTTGTAATGTTTATTTATTAATGGTGACCTTTGAAATTTTCTTAGCAGGGCTTACAAAAATTTATAGAAACTTATCACAAATTTAATAGACAATGTTTGGCAACATTAAATCCTGGCTCTAATTAAATTTATTCTGTGTATGTTCAAGGATATTGATAGAAACTAAATTTATTGGAAATAAATGCAATTTTGTCATAAAGAAAAAATAAAATATTCTCCATTATTTGATAACCCTGTTAAATCCATCTCAAACATACGTTTAGGTTAAGTGTCTTTCACCTATGAGTGACAATAATATAATTAATTATCCTAGAAATATCTGTGTACATGTGTATTCGATATAAAATGCCACTCCTGACAATAATAAGGTGAACAAAAAAATAACAACTTAGTGTTCATTGAACTTAAAACTATATGCAAAGTTTAATTACCTTTTTTATATATAACTTTCATGTTTAAAGGTATAACATGATATCAATGTAAAAATAAATTATTATACATATATTTATTTAAGAGCTAACTTTTGCTAAAAAAAATGGGATTCACTAAATATTACAAGTAAATTAATTAACTTTATTAAGGTATATGAAATATATTTATTTAAATCATATTATTAATTTTAAAAGAGGGCGGATTTTTAAATTTAATAGTAAAAATAACTATTTTGGATATAGTTTAATGATTTAAAATTGCAACAAATATTATTTGAATCTTTTTTATTTTTGTTTTAAGTCATAGCTATATTTAGGCATAGAAATACACTTGTTACTTTAAGGAGTGAGTATATATATATATATATATAATCAGATATTTCCCATTTAATACACAAGTTGTCAATTATGATTGCCTATCTTTTACTCCTGAGTGTTTGCTCCATCCTCATTCCATCTTATGAGGCTGAAGGTTTGAAATAGTGACACAAAAAGGTTTGATATTGCTTACCCTAATTAATGATGTTTTTGTTTTTCATTGTCAATAGAGGCCTGTAGTTTGATACTTGACAAGTATAATAGGGCTGAAATGATGTCACGAAATTGCATTTTTGGTAGCAGCAATCTCTGGCCAAATAGACAAGTACCTTATATTTTTGGATATAGTTTTACATCAAACGAAAAAAACTTGATTCGAACAGCAATGGATACGATTGAGTCAAAGTCCTGCGTCAAATTCGTACCTCGAAGCCGTCAAAGAAACTTTATTCAATTTAGAAATCGCAGAAGCGGCTGTTTTGCTTCAGCAGTAGGATTTAATCGATTTAGAGCTAGAACTATTGTGAATTTAGACAGACGAGGCTGCATGGTAAGACCAAAATTATTTTCATTTCTAATGATAAATCTATTTTCAAAAAAAAAAAAAAAAATTCTAGGGTCAAACCATAATTATTCATGAGCTTTATCATGTACTCGGCTTTCTACATGAACAAAATAGACCCGATAGAGATCAATTTATTCGAGTGAGTTGGAGTAATATCAGACCCACACTTACTCTATATTATCAATTTGCTCGTGCTCGATCCTCCGGAGAAAGTATAGCACTCTGTAATGTTTTAAGAATTACACCCCATAATAATTGCTATAATGGAGTAACAGCCACAACACTCGGACTTCCCTATGACTACGGATCCATCATGCAGTACACAAGGAAGGCGTGAGACATTTCTAATTCAATTAAGTAATTATTTATTACACTCCCTACATGATAGTTTCACAAAAAATGGCCGTGACACTATGACTCCCCTTAAGGGTGACAATGTCTTGGGAACCAGAACTGGAATGTCATCATTGGATGTTCAAAAATTGAATAAAGCCTACCCATGTAAAGGAGGTATTTAACATCTACAAACTTATATTTCTACACTTATTCATATCCAAGACGTAATGCTGTTACTTTTCTCTTAGAGAAGAGTTGCGAGGATCAATATGGTTTCTGCTCCCCATACAAAAGATACTGCAGCCGGTCATCATTTATGAGAATAAACTGCAAAAAAACTTGTAACTTGTGTTCATAAAAATAATGAATTTAAATAATATATGATAGTAAATAATACTTTTTAGATAATTAATAATAATTAAGTATTATTTGGGAGAGGTGGGTGTGTGCTAATGACAAATAGCTTTAATTATGCTCTTTAAAGTATGGACACAATCAATTTGAAATGAATTCAGTCAATAATTTCTCAAGTTTAAGCTCATTCCATTAAATACAATATGTTTTTGGGTTGAAATATCATATTTTCTCGATATAGGTATATAATTTTACTGAGAATACATTTATATTTATTTGAATCTGGTTCGTCATGAAAGTTATCAAAAATCTGATTTGATACTAAAAAATTAATTCGTGTGAAATATTCCTCGAATTAATTATAGAATCTGAAACATTTAAAAAAAAAGTAAAATATTATTATTATTATTGTACATTTGTGAGGTTACAAATATGTATACGTTGGGATTTTGTTACAAGTTACACTTGAAAGTAAATTGCAAAATGTGAACCCTGGAGTTTTCTTATATGTCATAAAATGCTTATTAACTAATAATAATTGTCGTAAAATAAGTCAAAAAACTACTTTATTACTCTATATTATCAAACATTTGATTGAATTTGAAATCATTGAACTATTCTAATCACAAGATATGTATATTCTTAATTTTAAAAAACCCATTCCATTTTTACTTGCAATCTTCTTGTACAATTTGAATACAACCTATATACAAAATTACTACACAACCCCCACACCCCCTCACACCCCTAACCAATATTGTCTTAAACCTTGATGCAGATTGTAGCAAAGTTGGTAACATTAAAAGAGTAAAAATCAGCTTTTTGCTCCCATCAGTGAACCGACCTTATCATTTTTTTTTCTAAAAAATAATAATAATTCAGACTTATAGACGAAAAATGTTGATTTTATTCAAGTTCAAGAAGCCGGTAAATTAAGTATCGAATATGATTTAAAAAACTTCCAGACATTGCTGCCTGTTTCTAACTTGACTTGACCACCCCAAACAAACCCGTGTGATGCTACAATTGGTTATAAAAACTCAACTTCTAATTTCATTTTTTTTTAGTAAAAGGTACCTACAATATGATGACCAAATGGAATAGTTCCATGGCACCAGGAGTGTAGCTGTGACAACCTATGTGTTATTTCGTAATTTTTAGAAAGAGGCGTTAATTTTTTTGTATCTACAAATACATGGTTTAACATCAATTTGTAGATAACAAATAAAGAGAGTATTTTAGAGTTTAAAGAAGCATATTTAAATTTAGAAAACATTAAAAAAATCAGTAATGTCTTAGAAAAACAAGATTGAAAGTTTCAATCTATACGCGCGAGCCAATTTTCACCAAACAATTTTTACAAAGGTTTGAGAGCAAATAATTCAGATATATAGAGTGCGATGCGAATGCTCGCGCTAAAAAGCATTCTTTCTAAATTTAAATGACTCTTTTTTTGGTTGGGCTTCAATGAATATTGTTTCCATGTTGGGATTTAGCAGACCTATGCACTCCCTATGCTACGTCCCTGCCTCACACCTCATTTGAATTCTCTATTATAGAAAGTCTCCAAATGCCCTATCACTTTCACTATTCTCACTTACACCTCCAAGGCATGCATGGGTTCCTTTAACACATTGAGATGAAGCTAAAATATAAGTCATAACTAAATTGATGCTATCCTCAATACACGTCAAAGTTATAAAATTGTGAATAAAATGCTGCTATGAACTAAATCCATTCAATGTTGACTTTCTTGAGTGCCAATATTTTTTTCAAAACGTCAATATTGTCACATATGATTTCAGCAAACATTGTTTTTTATTTACTTTGTGTAACAATATTGAAAAAATTAACTTTTTCAAGTGCAACTTTGTTGTAGTTTTGAATTATAAAGGAAAAAGTCAAATGTATTATTTATTGATGCAAATTAAATAAGGCTGTAATAAATAGAATATAATTTATCTGTAAACTTGAACATTTCTAAGCAATGATATGTCTGTAGGTGCATATTTGAGATTCCTATCTTAACAATTTTATAGAAAATATTGGGACATATTCTGAGGAACATAGAGAAGGCTTCCATTAAGATATTTCTAAGTTTTAGAACAGGTATCAAGGACAGAACAATGATCATTTGATTGGCAATTATTTTTGGGATTTGATTAGGGGATTAACTAACACTGAATACAAAAGAAAATCGAAAACAAATCATTATGTAATGAACGAATTTTAATATTTATCCAAATCTAAAGTAAATAAAATTCTGCAAATATTTTAATTTTATTTTTTGTATCACTAAAATATACTTTTACATCATATACACGTCGAGCTTTTTTGTCCACTCGCAACCTCGATTGACAAAAGGGAAAGGAAAAATTTGGAAAAACAACTGGTAGCTACCCTTTTGTATTTTTCTTGTTGCCAACTTGTTAATATTTGGCAGAATTTATTATTTAGATATACTATATATTTATAAATTTTACCATTCACAAACCAATCATTACTACTTGTAATATATTCAAAATTCAAAAAAAGGGCGCGCAATCCTTGATTTAATATATTTTTTATGCGTTAAAATCATAGACAATAAGAATACCTTTTTTGAGTTCATAATACGTAGGATCAGCTGCTTTAAATCAAGAAAATCAAATGATGAAAATCAAGTGAAGGGAGAATACAGTGTGTTTTTGTTTATCCCAAAAAGCTCGTCGTGATAAACATTTATTCTCGGAGCTTTGTGTCAACAAATACAACAAAACCTCAACATATTTTTAATACATTATCATTTTAGATCGTTAATATTTCTTAAAATAAGTAGTTTTTGAATGTATTCTTTTTTATACATTTCAGATATATAATTACTCTTTCATTCACTACAAATTATTTATTCTTAGCGTAAAAAATGAAAAAAAATTTAGGCTCTAGAAAGATTAATCCTTTTCTCTTAATTTTTCAGCATTTAATAAGAATTTTCTTAAATATAAAAAGAGGTTTAGAGATATACTTTACTTTTTATAAACTTTTAAGACATTTATCCGCAATAAACTTTTAGCTTTTCTAAATCTACTTTCTTCGTTATCATAAAATTTAAGTTTTAATTGATGTTATCAGTCGAAAATTACGATTTAGTAGAATTGATTCTGTGGTCACAGAAATAAACTTATTGGTTTCAATAGATAAATTTATTTTTTATTAGGATTATTCAAATATTTGCATCACCTGAGAATGAAAAAAGGTATCAATGATACAAATTTATTTCATTTTCGATAACCATTGGCTAATGAACTATTTATATGGTTTTAAATAGTTTTAAACCATTTTTTGATTAAATACAAATATGGACTTTTCATTTTTTTTAGTCTAAGTGAAGAGGGAATTTAATAACATCCGGTGATATTATAGATAGAACTGGACATATGTCGATGAAAATAACAATAATTAATTAAGAAAATTTAAAACCTAAAAGTCACCATTATGATTTATAGCCTCTAAGTAAGGATCTAATTGAAAAATTGTTGAGTGTGAGTAAAAAAGTCCTCAGAAAGTACTCCTAAGTGTATTTTCTAAACTTTTTTTAGCCATTTTGGATGAGTATGAGGGAATTACAATTAAATTATCACAAGGGTTTTTAAAAAAAAACAAATTTTTTAGAACTCCATTACATTGATGATTTTTTCACATCAAATATACATAAAAAAGGGTCAATACTGGATCCTCACTTGATCTGAAAATATTAAATAGTTGGTTGATTAGTCAATTTTTATCATTCGTGATCGGGGATCAAAGAAACAGGGTTTTTGAGGGGGCTTCTGTAACCATATCAGTTAAAATTTGAAAAAACAAACAGGCACATACAGAAAGAAAATATCAATTTTTATTTATATTTAAAAAAATTCTATGATTCTATTCATATCGTCATATTCCATTTTAGAAAAATGAGCTATAAAAGAGCCAAAGAAATCAAATACAGATACTTTCAAAGTTATCTGATGAGACACTCCAAAAACTACCAATTAGATCCATTTTTATGTGTACATCATTTCTTGCAAAAAAATTGGCATTTTATCTTTCAAACAACATTTTTATAGCATTTACATACACAAATCTGCAATTTCTACCAAGTTTTCTAATTATAAACTTTGCTCAAATATTAAAAAGAATTCTTTATTTTTAAAATTGAGGACGATATTGAAGAGAAATATTGGCTTGACAAAAAAAAACAAATCATTTATTTTAAAAAGTCCTGACTAAACAATATACTAAAAATAAAAATTCTGCAAATTTGGAGTACAATATTTAAAGAAAAAAAGTAAAGAGATAGCAACAAGAAACTTTTTAATTTCAAAAATAATACGTATAAATGGTAAAGTCAAAAATGAACAAGGGATTTTGTAAATAAGATTTGATAGTTAAACTTTTAAACTTGTACTCCTTCATTTAGTACAGAGTCATTACAACATAGAACACGGTGTGTGAAAAAACATATATTAATTATTGGTTGCTGATCTGTTAAACTTTGATTTTTAAGAGTTTTTTTTTAAGAAAACATGACATTCATTATTTATACTAAAAACATTTATTCATATCCAAGAATATTTCAATTGTAATATTAATAATATAGTTATATTATTTGTTACTGAGTAAAGTAACAATATTACAGTAAAATAATACATTACAACGCATCACTAATCAACATTGAAAATAACAGCTTCATTTTGTAAACTCTCTGTGTAATCAGATTGTGCAAAATGTTTTTTTTTAATATAATTCAATTAAATAATTAGAGTAATTGCTAAATTTGTGGGAAAAAAAAATACAGAGAACGAAACAAGTCAAATGAAAAGTTCTTTAACTATAAATTTAAATATAAAAAAACTTCTCTAAGAAATACGTCCAAAATGACATTTGATCTTGTTCATATATCAAAAGTTTCAAGTGAAGGTTATATTATATAAAACTATTATTCATGTCATCCACGAAGATAGAATAAGAATAAGCAACAGACAGACGCCTCGATACAAATGCTACATACTTTAGCATAAAAGAGTTTTGATTCACGATTCACAAATTTATTTTAAAGTACATGCATATTATGCACGAATAATTGTTAATCATAGAGGCATTACTTATTAGATACTTAAACATTACTTGCGTGATTTATCGTAGATGCTAAGTTAGCATTGAAGCATAGTTTGCACACAATCCAAAATGTGTATTTGATCCTCAAAGTTGGTATAGTTACAAATGGAATGAATCCTCAGTAGATCCTTTGACGACTTTTATAGTTAGTATTTCATACCAATCATGTGTTAATTAAACGCATGGTACAAGATATTAACAGGAATAAATGAACAAAGGCCAATAACAATATAGAAAAACGTAGTGTTTCTTTCCACAGAAGTAATACAAATCTTTTTCAGCAAATCACGGGGAATACCAAAAAGAATGAATGTGAGTACTTGGGTTCGACGTCAGTCGGACTCAAAAGACCAAAATTCGATTGGAAGAAATATAAAAGCACAAGTAGAACTCTGGATCCGAGCTACCACATGGATGATTGACTTATAAATCTACCCTCAGTCCTTGCAACGTCAATTGAAGAAAATACATTTTGTCGAAACCGCGCAGTAAATTTCTTGTCCTTGGATTCCATTATAACTTATTCCCGTATTTGGAGCAGATGAAGAAAATTAATATACGTTTGACTTGGATTCCTTGCATTCAAATCTAAGGAAGGTGGAAGCCACATATTTAAATGGCAAGGATAAGGGGATTTATGAAACTTAGCGGATCTTATCAAAGGTTTTGACCCTTGATTCTTGCTCTCAATTTATATCATAGATTGTTAAAATCACTTTGATAAAAGTCTTAACTTCGAGAATCTGTTGGCTATCATGAGCTCAAAAAAAAAAAAAACACTTTTTACTTTATATTCTGGCGAGTAACGTCCATAGTAGGTAGATGCCGAATCATAGATTGTAGAATCCTTCCCAACCAGCAAGTTGTCTAGGTCTTTTAAGAGCTTGAATTTAACTTGGGAGAAAATAGCTTTTGGATCCAATCGATAGCCCAATTAGCCAACCTTAGCAGTGCAGTAACTAAAAAAATGTACCGAAGGGATAAGCTTCACAATATATGTACAAGTCAATCCGAGTTTGTAATTTCAATTTTCTCCATTCAATTCGTCTTTATTTTGTTCAGCCTTCTAAATAGTTTTTGTTTGAATCAGACTCTCCCTCTCTTTCCCCTTCTTTTTCAAGAATTTTAACTTTATCTTATATCATGCATTCTTGAATTTTCAAATCTTTATAGTTCTACTCTAGACACTAAGGTTGAGGTTTTGTGTTCACTTGCAACCACCTCTTGAAAAAATTGAACAAAAAAACAACAACTTATGCCTTCTGCATTTTTCTTGTTGAACAGAGTTATTATTTATATATACATTACATTTTAAATTTTACCAATATAAAAATCAATGAGAAATAGTATTAACATACTAATAAATATGTAAAGTAAGCTACTTTAAATCAGAAAAGAGTCAACTAATGAAAACAGCTTTTGTTCATCCCTAAAAGTACGGCGTGACTCTTTTCCTGTAACGTCATAAGTAACTTATAACTTGATTTTAATGTTACTGCTGTTATCTACATTGAGGACTGCTAATCCGTCCGTCCATATGAGGGCCTCCATATTAAATACGTAAATATCTACATACTCATTTTTTCTTTGTTCAAATGGGTACCCGGGACGAGCTTTTTTGTTCACTCGCAATCTCGACTCACAAAAGGGAAAGGAAAAATTTGGAAAATCAACTGGGAGCTGCTACTCTTCTCTATTTTCCCTGTTGCCAACTTTTTAATATTGGGCAGAGTTATTATTTAGATAGACTATATATTTATAAATTCTATCAATATACAAATCAATTGTTAATACTAGTATATCAAAAATTCAAAATAAGGGCGTGCAAATTAATATATTTTTTATACATGGGAATCATAAATAATAATAATAATACACTTTTTGAGTTCATAACACATAAAAACAGTTGCTTTAGATCAGAGGAGTTAGCTGATGAACATCAGCTGAAGGGAAAATACATAGTTTTGTTTATCCCAAAAAATTTGTCGTGACCAATTATTTAAAAATATTTTTTTTTATATAGAGAAATTCCTTTCATAATTATGTACATATGAAACACTTGAATATTTCAATATTTTGTATCAGGCATCAAATAAATACAGAGACAATATTAACATTGCGGGAAAAAATTTTTTACCAGAGCCAGTCAACTTTGAAGGTCATATACTTTTTTTTTTCCTGTATGTAAGAAGAGCAAATTATTCTAAATATCCATTCTTGAGGTAGATGTTAACAGATGGCACCTGGAATTTCCAATAGCTTCAGAGCTTATATTGAATATATCAAATCAAAATATATCAAAATCACAGTCGATAAAATGCAGAGAACAAACTATTGAATTCTTAGAAGGTGCCTAGGTTGTAGTAAATACGTCTAAATCATACGCTTTTTGAAGCATTCACCTTAAAAGGATGAGTTTAACAAGAATACAGGGTTTTCCAATTCATTTTTGTAAACGCTGCTTCAGTTTGCCACGTTAAAGGAAAAAAAGGATCAAAAAAATAATTATTTGATATATAATTTATTAATTTAGTAATTAATTAAGGAATATCAAAATATCATCAACTTAATTATAAGACTATAAAAATGCATACTAATGAGTATTCATGGGTATATTTTAGTGCCAATAAGTGATTATTCTAGAATCCTAATTAATGCAAAAAAAAAGAAGCATAATTAAAGGATTATATTATTCAAATTAGAGAAAACGTTTTCAAACTTTTCTAATTACAATGAATATAGATTACATGAGCTCCTTGCAGAATTAAATTAGTCGCTGATTATGTATAAATATAAGTGAATCAAGGATTTAAGATTCTTCAAGAATGGATTTTATAAAATAGTCCAAAGTTCAACATTCTACTTTTTAATTGACTTGTCAAAAGATATTTTAACAAATCTATATTTTTTATGATTCCTTCGTTTTTAAAAATCATAATGTATGTATACATATATATATATATATATATCAATCATAATAGGTCCAGCCCTAATACTGATTTGCTGCCCTTTTTGACTCTTCCAAATAGGAAAGCCCACTTTTTATTCTCCAAGTCGAAACTTTACATGATTTTTGAATGAACTCTTCTAAAATGTTCTGTTCTCTAACATTCAATCATATGTTTAATGGGTTTATATTTTTTTTCTGTCCAAGTTTATCTCAATGAATTAGCAGAGGACATCTTTATATATTAATTTTAATAGATCTGTTCCTTACAAATAAATAAGTACCCATATTTTCTTATAGAAACGGGCTGGGTTTTACAATTTTTTTATAAAATAAAATTAGATTAGTAAGTTTACTCTGACCTCAAAAAACATAGCGTCCAGTTAAAAATACTTTCTGATAATATGGGTCTGAAAAGGGTAAAGCAAGTTCAAATCGTTTAATATATTAGCAAAATCACAAGCCATGTTATAAACATCACTTTTAAAATATTCCTATATTTGTCAATTTGTGGTTGACAGTGTCGAGTGCCTTTCGGAAATCAAGGGTGATTACTACAATATGTATTCCTTTAAGACAAGCATTCTTTATTGTTCTAGTATAATAATTATAATTTCATTTTTGATACATAATATGTGTTCAATACTTAACAAAAAATAACTCGAGTTTAACTATCAACATTTGAAACACTTATAGTATATAAGAGAAGTATAGGATCAATTAAGTGTAGATAAATAAACAGCTGACCAAAATAATATTTATTAAAAATTAGACACCAATTAGTTCATACACACAATAATTTATTTTGTGTCCATCTGTATTTTCCAAAAAGCAGCAAGAGGTATATGTTAAATGTATTCTTTTCATTGAGTGATATATGAGTAGTACCGTGTATTTGATGATTGGATTTATATCCAGATTTCCCATATAATATGGTAAAAAAATATACGTGTTATCTATTAAGATATTCCCAATGAGTTAAATAAATGAATATAGTAAACGATATGTTAATAAAGAGTCAATACTTTCTATTAATCATAATGTTATCTCTCGAGGTTGCAAAGTTTTCGGAACATTAAGGCTCTCCTTTCCTTTTAAGCGTCGTTCTTGATTTTCTTTCTCTCAGATGCATTGGATCAAATATTTAAGAAAAAGTATATCTACAAAATAAGTTCTTGAACACGTTTAGAATCTAATATTAAAGTCCTAAGTTTTTAAAATTGTAAATTGTATATCTGTTTGGTTGTTCGGTGGCAGTCTCCTCGGATTTATATTTGTGGTAGAGCCACTGTAACATACCCAATCACTCAATAATTAAAAATAAACCCGTTTTTTTGTTCCCCCTTAAAAATATTTATTCAAACAGGGGCATTAATCGGCCCCCCCCAAAAAAAAAAAAAATATATATATATATATGTACATATTGGTCTAATAAAAAGAAATCCATTATATGGCTTTAGTGATCTGTACCTCGCGTTGTATAAGCGCGATTATATTACGCTATATATCATTAGAAAGATGAGATTTTGTACTAAGGAAACTTTTAGAACAGGTTTGAGTGTGCGTCAAAGATGAACACCAGCAAGGAGAAAATACGCCATATTCCACAATTTTTCTTCAATAAAGGCGAAAACGCAAGTCAGACAGCTGAAATGTGAACAGTGTTTATGGTCCTTATACAATAACTGGGTTTTTTTTTGTCAACAATTGGACCGTCTGAAGGAAGCAATCACCCAGAAGTTTTTTGCCAATAGGTACAAGGGTTTCTATGAAAGCGGCATAATGAAATTACCTTCAAAATGGTAACAAGTTATCAAACAAAACGGTGCATATCTATATAATAAATCCTCAAGTTTGACTGTGTGTCTGTAACCCCTCGTATCTCCGGAACTCCTTACCCTATGGTCATGAAATTTTGTATGCGTAATCTACACGTCATATGGAAGATTTCTACGGAAAAAAATTTCGAAAAATCGAAAAAAAAAATTTCGCGATTTTTTTTTTTTCAAAATTTTTCAAAAATTTTCGGCCTTTCAATTTTTCTTTAGGATTTTTTTTTTCGCGATTTTATGATACGCTATTACCGTGTAAAGAATGTTAAGAAGGAAAGACGAAAGTTTACGTACCGGACATCAATGAACCCGCCGGAGGCCTCGCCAAAGGCACCGAAGGCGCCATCAATGGCGAGTTTAATTTAAATTGGATTATTCTAAATATGCTAAATGAAGCATTCAATTTTATGTAAAAATAATGGATTCCTTTTTACTAGACCTTACATTTTATTATAATATACAATACATTATTTACTCTAAATCTTCATTTACTTATTGAAATTATGTTTTCAAAATAGAACAGGAAAATCAAAACGAATCATTTATACAACAATGTATTTGGATATTAAATTATTGTATGTACAACCATTTGTTGAGTTGACATGTAATGAACTAAATTGATTTAAAGGGGATACGTTCTAAAACCTCACATTAATAGTTATTTATTTTTTCATGAGACGCTATGGTATTGTAAATCTAAGACACAATGAATTGTGATACAGCAACTTTGATTTACTTAGATTTGAAAATTAGTTTGAGTTACGTAATTCATGGGAATTTTGTTAATTATATTTTATATATGCTCATAATTTTTTTAGTGTTTGTCTATTTTGTGCAAGTAAATTATGATTTAAATCAGACATGTCTTCAAATTCATTTAGAGTAATATTGAAACATACAGGCTATACACTCTAAAAGTCACGGGCACCTTATAGTAGGTGAGTTTTGGAGAGATAATAAGTGTAACGTCAATAAGAACTGAGCGTGGAAGGGATTTCGTTAAAAAAAAGTTAATTACATAGCACTATTCTTCGTTAACTGTTCTACAATTCCTATTAGTAATTTTTTTCCAGTAACCCTCAGTAAAATATGCAAATTGAAGTTAAATATTATAAAAATATCCAGCTAAATAAATATTTAAGCTACAGTAATTGGTATTCCTACATGTAATGGGAGGCACTCCCTTAAATATGAAAAGTAATAACATAACTCTTTTTTGACTTGAGTATTGTGGTGCTATTAAAAATCTCCAAATCCACCGAATAAAGAATCCATCGTTTGATTTCTTGAATTCGTTTCCTTGTTATTTTATTTAGAATGAATCTATCTAAATAAAAATCTGTCCTCCTCCACTGGGAGTATGACTGTATATTCGAAAATTTTCAAAACTTTTCTTCTAGTCTATTATGATTTTGGATGAAAGCACTACCCTATACTCTTGGCACCAAGTAGATTATATTAAAGGTCGTCATCTACCTTATTATATCTTATTGTAATATAATCTTATCTTCTGATACTCATTCATCAGCTAGTAGTGTTATCCTTATATTGAATGTTGAAAATTTGTAATAGTTGCAATTAAAATTTAATTATGTAAGGCAAATTGTTAGACTCGTTTTAATTAGACAAAGGATCCTCAATCAGCTCTGAATTTAGCAGAAGAGTAAATTTAAAAATCGAAATTCTTCATTTATAGTTATAAATTATTTTATCTTACAATAAACTTATCTAAAAATTTGGTTGAAAAGATAATAGTTTTTAATAATTTTGACTTGTTTTGTTTTTAGCTTAGTGTTTTAGAACATTAGCCCAAATTTTAATATATAAATGTGGGAATAATAACACGTTGTTTTAATTTTCAAGGATGTATTATACAACATAAGGTTACTATGACCCTGTAAATTGTTAAATGATTATTGGGTAAAACTAAATTAACCAGGACAAATACGAAAGCAATACTGCTTTTTCAGTTCTCTTTGTGGGTATATCCCTGCATTAAAAATGAAACCTTTCTTAATTAAAAAATAATCAAGAAATTGATGTTAGTATATACATTTTTCATTTTATTATGATCAAAATCTAGATACAGTGAGATATATAGGATTAATACTAATAACAACCAAGTGACACAAGGAAAAATATTTAAGAATAATTGTTATTCCAAATATGAAAAAATATACATTGACCAATTCTTTGATATTTAATATTAATATTGTTGTCTTCCATATTTGCAATTAGGAGTAATAAAAAATTGTCCATCGATAAGTGAGATATTCCAGGTGTTGATGATTTCAGTATTTTCTGATTCCTCAAAAAATTGATTTGTATTCCTAGATAATATTATAACATAATCCATCGATAAGTGAGATATTCCATGTGTTTATGATTTCAGTATTTCCTGATTCCTCAAAAAATTGATTTATATTCCTAGATATTATCAAAAGAATAAATTATATGTTATAAAACTATTTCAATTTAAATATGTAAAGTAATATTAAAAGGTGTAGATGCTAGTTCCATTCATTGAACCCGCAATATCCTTTTAAGTTAGTCCATGGTGATAATTATGTTACACAATTTCATAAGGAGCTTATATACTTCATAAGGGTGCCTATATATCCGGAAGAATTATTTTGCTACAGAGCGTCCCCCGTCTTTTTCCCTTTTGAAAGATGTTTCTCCTATTTTCAATATAAATCACTATACTTGTACTGATATACTCCTTGCTTTCTTCAATCAGTAGTCGGGTACACAGTTCTGAAGAAGTAAAGGCATTGAATGTTGTCATCGGTAGTGTCAAAGCTTATGTGGCACAAAAGTTAGGTGAAGGAAAATTTATCGAGTCAAACGATATTAGAGGAATAATGATTTCAGCAGCGGCAAGATATGCAGTGCTTTCTATCAGAATTCCTTGGATACACAATATAAATTGAGATTTTGCTGCAAATATTGTCAAAATTGATCCATCACTCGGCCAGACATTTCATGACCTAACACTTTATCATAAGACGATATAAAAAACATTACAAAAATAATTTAAGTATATAAATATCAGGTCTTTAGAAGGAAGTTAATTTTTTACATATAAAACGATGTTTTCCTTATATGTATTTATCTTTATACATCTAATAATTATAATATATAAAGACTTTATTGCTGAAAAAAAAAAAATAAAAAAAAATAAACAATACATGTTTTGCATTGCTATCTGTAGAGTCCGTTGTATTAAATTAGAAGAGTTAACAAATGAAAAACAGCTGTAAATTTGTTTTTTTATATTGGTATTTTTGTACATATATATATATATATATATCTCAAAAAGATCGTCGCAGTAGCAGTGCTTATTTTGATATAAACAGTTTTTAGAACTATATTCATATTTTAAGGTTGGTTAAATAATTATTTTACTTATTATTATTTATAAATTTGTATTAACTTTTTAGTCATCAGAAATTTATAAAACAGTGTCTGCTAAACGATGGGAACAAATTTTGATCAATACGAAGCTTTTCTTTCCACGTTTGGAAATGTTGTTGAAAGAAATCACATGGTTGCGTCTTGTGTTTTTTCAAAAGTTAAGAGATTTCCAGTTTCCAAGAAAAAATTAATTCAATGTTTTTTGGATGTTATTGATAGTTTTTCATTGGATCAAAAAATCTCTCTTTTGAATCTTTTTCCTCTTCTTGGGAAAGAATTCGAGTTCCACACTCAGGAAAGCAAAGACGATCAGGTTCTTATGTAGCTTTTAAAAAAGTTAAATCATACAAACTTGTCTTTCTAGGAATATTTGGGAGTCAGAAGAATGAATCACGAGACCCTTGGTAAACTTAAATCTTTGAATGAGTTTTTTTTAAATAAGTTTGGCTATGCATATGTTGTTTGTGTAAGAGAGAAATCATTTAATTCAATATTGATGGATATGACTGATAGATGCAACAAGTCATATGATGAAGGAGTGTTGATAGGAATCGAGGAAGTGAAGAAAGTTTGTAAGATTCGACTTTCAAATATATTCGAAAACTATGATACTTGTGAATTGGTTGAAGCGTTTTAAATTGATTAATTTTTAGCTTTGAGCTATGGATCCCAAGAAATTATTTGCCATAATTTATGTATTTAACACCTTATGAAATAAATTAATATTTCCCAAAGTTATCAAAATCTTGTAGTTTCGTTACTTACTCACATAATACACTTATAGAACACTTATTTTCCCCGAATTATTTTGAATCACTAATTAATACACTCAAAAAGGAAAGTTGAGATCAGTAGCTTGGATGTTTCTATTGTATGTAGTATATTAAATCACTTCTATTTCGCATTCTTTTTAATTCATATCATGATGTAATATATTTATATTGGATCCAAATTCATTGTCTACGAATCCTTTTTTTTTTGTCGTGTCATGTAAAATATTGATCTATAATATCCCCAGGTTTAATCACTACATATATATCTATAGCAAATATCTTATTGTAGTCTACAAATAATTACTCACCTCAACAAATCATTAGATTATGACAAACAATTTGTTGTGCGGAGTACTTTGATGACAACAATCAGGAGAAAAACCAATTTTGCCATTTTTCTCACTTAACAAATTTTAAGTCGTTTTTTAGTGATTATATCACAGGATTATTGTTATTTTTAGAAAGTAGGTAGCTAATGATATAGGTACATAAGTTCTACTATAATTAGAAGGTCAACAAACTTAGAATCGATTTTTTAAGATATATTTTTTCTGTATATGTACATTTCCAAATCAATTCGTGATAAACTTTCTGAAATGCATTCGAGAACGTCACGTTTGTTTTAAAATGAATTTTATGTAGATAGGGTTCTCAATTTGAGCAGCGTCATTATTTCCTTGGATATGACGTACTGTTTGAGAGAGCTAATGCTATAAAGTAGCTAATTTGATTTTCTTAAAGGGATATTCAAGTAAAAAAATAAATAAATTTTGCAAAATTAAATGGGATGTTACTATTATATCAATTTAGTTGGCTCAGACATAAGATGGACTCCTGCTCAAATATGACAAACAGTGAAATGAAATACCCTTCACTCATCTATTGACCCTTAGTAAGGATCTTTCAATGAGTATGTACATCCCTCCATAGGGGCCTTCATAGTCAGTTTATTCCTAGATCTTTTTATTTTTGTTCAAACGTGACCAAAATTTGAGTGAGTCTTTCATTCCAGGAAACTGCATGAATAATTCATCATACATACATAGAAAATGCCAAATTATACTAATGAAATTAAATAAAGTTAGTAAGAGTTTCTTTATTATTAAAATGTATGTTTAAAGTACATGAATCTATCTTAGTCTTTATTTATATTTATATAGAGACACATCAAAGGCTTACTTTTGCTCTTCGAAACCCCGTGTTTAATAATCCATGAACCAAAATATATATATATATATATCAGTATTTATGTATATTTACATATATATTTATATGTAAATATCTAAGCATTAGTGTATAGCTTTTAGAGATGAGAGAAAGTTATGTTGAAAGGGGCAAAGTAGAAGCAAATTTGTCATTTCTTCATGTCATTACTCCTCCTCAGATATTTTGCAAGAACGTTCATTTTGATGAAGGGATATGTATTTCTTAGAAAAAAAATCTTATAGAATCTTGAAAGCCTCAGAAGCAGAATGTATTCGGAATAACACAACAAAATGACAGGCTCACGTTGTCTCTGAGCTCAAACAAAACTTTGAAATCTGATATAACTGACATGACTTTTGAGAGCGGAATATACATAATTCGGGCTTCGGTCAATTGTTGCTAGTTGGCCTTGGCTTTGTACTCAATCACGTCGAGCTTTTTTGTTCACTCGCAACCTCGATTGACAAAAGGGAAAGGAAAAATTTGGAAAAACATATGGTAGCTACCCTTCTGTAATTTCCTTGTTGCCAACTTGTTAATATTTGGTAGAATTTAATATTTAGATATACTATATATTTATAAATTCTACCAATCATAAACCAATCGTTACTACTTGTAATATATTCAAAATTCAAAAAAAAGGCGCACAATACTTGATCTAATATATTTTTTCTATATCCAAATCATAACTCAAAATTTTGAGTTCATAACACGTAGGGTCAGCTGCTTTAAATCAAAGGAGTCAAATGATGAAAATCAGCTGAAGGGAGAATACATAGTGTTTTTGTTTATCCCAAAAAGCTCGTCGTGAATACAGTCGATTTTATGGATTCTATATGTACATATATAGGTGTAGACTACTATGTACGGGCTCAGCTGATTTTTGGTATGTTCTCCCTCTCATCCCTTGAAACATTGTTTTTCCTCTCTAAGCGTTTTAGGAGTCTCTGTAAATTTAGTTTTTTGTTCTTTTTAATGTTATTCCTACACTTTGCATTCCTGTTCAGTCTATTTTATACCAAAAATTCTAGGCATATAACATTGGGCTCTTGTCGCTGGAACATTGATAGACTTATAAATGAAGTTTCAAGACTTTAATAAGTACTTATTCTCAGTTGTTTAATCTATGGTATTGTATCGATTTTTATCACTCACAGACCCAGGGCGTTTACATGTATGGCCAAGTATTTTGTTCATAACAAATTTTGACAAAACAACAAGAATTGTAAATGAACTTCAACAACACTGAATGCATGTACCTACGCCCCCCCCCCCCAATCTATATGGTCTGACAAAAATTCCCAGAGATAGAAATTAGCAATATAAACTAAATAATACAAATTACAGCCTTTCTTATGTTTTTAAAACTGTTTCTAAGAGGGAATTTGATTAGTTAAAATAAAACAAAAAAAGATGAAGTCTAATATTTTTACTAGTTTTTTACATTTTACTAGTCCTTTTGTATAGACTTGATCTCTTTGTGTTTCAACTCTTTCTCAAATAAACCATCTCTAGAATTATATCATATCAATAGAGACATTTTGGGATATATATTTCCAAATTATCTGGGATTTTAATCTGTACTAGATGCTCTACATAGAAACTCCAACACATCCGATCCAAATCATGTAGCTAATCATTCCAGATTTATTTAGTTGGTTGGGATTTTTTTTGTTTGTTACTACGGTGATAATCACGGTTAGAGTCAACAGTTGAAGCATCCTTGAATCATTTCACGATTCGATTAATAATAATTATTGCATGTATCCCTCTTAATTTCAATTCCTGGCAAATAATTAAATATGTTATTCTCAAAATCCGAGTAACACGAATAAGACTCATAGCTTTTCTCAGTATTACATCATGAATCATAACACAATTTATATAATATATTTATCGATTAAATGTCCCCTAAGCAAAATAATATGGATTCGGCGAAATGGCTTTAGGCAAAATGACCTAGAATCACTTTTGATGCTATTAAAGGTCACCTACATAATATATTATTCACTTTTTACATTATTTTTTTAAATGTTTTTCTTTTTATGAAACTTTGATTTTAACAAAGGGCCTTTCTCTTTTGCTTCTCTTAACCCCCCCCCCCCTATATCTTGTATTTTGATGATTTATGACTTAAACATACAAAGACATAGAAAATTTTATTATGTTTCTAAAAAAAAAAAAAAAAGAAGAAAATTGAATTATGCAACTACCAAGGATTGTGAATCAATAAATTCCCATCAGCAATCCTTTTAAACTGATTAATTTCTGAATTCTCAATAAAATTTAAAGGGTTAGTTCGTCATGAGCAGTAAAATAAGGAATTTAAAAACAAACAAAAATTGAAATCAAAATTGTTAAATGATATTCTTTGCTTTGATTACATTAAGAAGGTATTTGATCATTCATCCATTATTTACAACACGGTGAAAATATATTAATGTAACCATTAATGTAAGTAAATGGGTCCAACATATGTACATGAATAAACCATCAAAGAACCAATAGTTGGTCCCTGGTCATCAATCAAAATAAATGTAGAAATAATCAATAATATGTACAATATAAAGTCCATTCGATTCTTCTTTTACAGTTTTCTCTCCTATAAATCTTAATAGCATTACTTTCAAAACCCAAGAAAGGAAAAAAAAACAATTTAAACCAAATTGACCTCATGGATATTTATACTTTGACACCTACCTAAATAGTTTGACATTTTTGTCACAAAACCTACCAAAAAAACATTCATCCCTACAAGATTTTCCAGATTTGTTAATTTATATGTTGTGAGCAAACAAACCAGGAAACCATCAAAGAGCCCAATTCTTTTTCATTGAAGTCATAAAGCCTACAAAATACTCTTGTAATTTAAACCACCAAACCTACCCATAGCATCAACCAATGCATGTAAAGGATTTTTCAATAAGAGCGACGCAATTTCTTTTTTAAATAAAATTAAAAGGGTTATAGATACAAACGAATTTCTTTTTTAGTGTTGAAGTACATTCAATTAGAATTAAGTATGGAATTCAATATATTTTGCAAGATCACCACGGGCATATTTGCAAACGTCCAATTCTCGAATCTACCCCTTTTTCGCATAAATCGACCAAAATTGCAGGAATTTCGCGTTCAATATTTGCTTTTAGCTCTTTTAGTGTTGTTGGCTTGCTGGTGTAGACCAATCACTTTAAGTGACCCCATAGAAAATAGCTCCAAGGCGTCATATAGCATGAGGTAGGCGGCCAATTGACTGGTCCATTTGTGGAAATAACACGTTTACCGAATTTGCTCTTCAATATATCGATTGTATTGTTTGCTGTGTGGCAAGTGGCACCGTCGTATTGAAACCACATGTCATTTATGTCCATACCGTCCAATTGGGGCCAAAAACAATTTCCATTCACAGTAATGTGGCGGTTATTATCATCAACAAAAAAGTATGGCCCAAACACATTACTCAAAAAGTAAGTTTTTTCGGGATGAAATGGTGTCTCATGAAGGTCATGTGTGTTTTTTCCTATCGCATTTTCTGCTTATTAACGAACACATTGAGCCCAAAATGATCTTCGTGGCTCAAGTTGATTTTTTGCTCCAAACCTACTAAAGTTTTCACAATTGAATGTGAATTTTGGAAACAAATTTGGATAATTTACAAAGGATCCATGATGATTTGTGAGCTATTTGTAAGTAGAAATGTTAGCAAAAAAATAAATAAATAAAATATGACGTAGTTCACCGTCCCTAATGAGATAAAAATGCGTCATCCCTATTAAAAAACCTTTTATTAGACCAATGAAATGCATTATTATTATTATTATTATTATTATTATTATTTTGAAATCATATTGGAATTAAATTTTATTTCAGTGCTTATAACACATGTGTATGTTGTGCATATTTGTTAATAGGAGTCTGTTTTTGATAGCTCATACATTTAAATTTTCTTTAAAAGTTTGTGCAGGTTTTTATTTGAAAAGAATATCTGCAGTTATTTCATATATTTTTCTTAGAAAGGCATATGTTTGTTAAAAGTTTTTTTTTTTCGACCCTCATTGATTTAAATTCCTTGATTGATGAATAATAAAGGACTAATCAATAATTATGTTATATAACATGTAACAACAATAAGAAGAAATTAACGAATCAAGAGAAAGAAAAAAGTAAGGAGAGAGAGAGCAATCAGAAATGATCATATGTTGACGACGACTTTGTACAAAAAAAAAAAAAAAAAAATCGTGATAAGAATGAATTATACACTCATGCTAAAGTTATATTTCTTACTGATTACGAATCCAATAACAAAGTCCCTCTACCCAACTGATTAACTTAACTCATTTAATATGATGTATGTATATAGTGGAAGTTTGTTGTGATTGGGCAGAGTTTGATGAATAGAAGAAAATAATCAGTTGGTAGTCTCTACATTCCCGTCTCCTCAATAATTTAAAATCTTAACGTCTTTTAACCGCACCAGAAAAAATTCCTATCTCTAATATCACTGGTCAACAGTCAAAAATCCTGAGGAAACTATTATACAAGTTATTCAGTTTTTCAGGTTGATTTCAAATTTGGTATTTTTTTTTTCGAGAATCCGACGGTTTTCGAGAAATCGAACCATACTTTTTGAGCTTGTTTGGCTCATTTTCAACTTGTTTTGAAGGCAGATCTCATTTCCAGTCTTTGTTTTGACCTAAAGGGACTCAAAATTGGATGAAAATTTACACATTTACAGGGACGATTTCTTTTGAGTTTAGGATGTGTATTGGGAACTTGACATCTCGTTTGAAAGCTGTTGGTTTCAGCTCTTTAATGGACTCCTTATTAATCCATTTCATGTAATGTTCAACAAGTTATTTAAGTACAAACGTTTTGGTCTACTTTTGGGTCTACTCTCACGGTCCATACCCTCAGGATCTCCCTTAGGTCAAACAAAGACACAAGCTATATTTTTTAACGCACAAAATGAGCATCTCTCTCATTGGCTTAAATTGAAGTTGAAAAATGGGCCAAATTAGTACAAAAGTAGGGTCCGATTTCTCAAAAACCGTCAGACTCTCGAAAAAAAAAATTTACATATTTGAAATCAACCTGCAAAACTGAATAAGTTTTATTAAACTTATACCCTTAAGATTTTTGACTGATCACCAGTGTTTTTAGTACAAGCCAACAAATTTGAGTTTTTTTTTTTATAATTCAAACTTTTCTTAATTGCTGAATTTTAACAGTACCAGGTGTATAAAAGTTGCTGCTTCAGTACGGGCTATGAGTTTTAATTTATTTATTCATATGGACTCATAAAAACTAGAGAGATGTGAAACAAGCTGAAACCCCACCCAGTATAAGTGTCCCATAACATTTGTATTATCTAATTTATTTATGCTGTTATTTTTGCAGATATATATAAATCTCATTTTATTTTAATATTAGGCAATTGAACTGATATGTTTTTTTTTTTTTAGAAATATGCAATCATTAGGATTCCTGCATTTCTTACATACCTTAATGTTGAAAAAAAATTAAAATACATTACCGCCCCGACGCAGCACTTTTTGTACTAACATATGTACAACTTAAATGCAGCAATTTAATATAAAAGTTCAAGATATTACCCCTATAGCTATCATGCAACCTACTCTAAAAGCAGAATTTAAATTATTATTATTATATTTTAAATTGAATTATTTCATGAAACAAATATTCAATCATAATTTTTTTTTTTTTTTAATTAAAAAAACGTCTTTTCGTCTGTTTAAAATTTATAAAAAAGTTTAATAAAACTTAAAAAAGAGTCCAAGTCCAAGAATTTCACCAATTATCTTGGGATTTGCACAATTTTCTTCAAGCATATTGTATTTTACTTTTTATTCTCTTCTCAAGGAGAAAAGAAATATATTTTAAAAATGAAGCAGATAGAAAAAAAAACAACAACAACTAAAAAAGAGTTTGAATGAATTATAAAAAGTACATTTAGGTTAAATCTCTGATGAAAGTTGAGTGATGACCTATGTAATTAGAGGGTTGAACTTCCTACAAAACTCAATTAATGTAGATGCATATTATGTCAGTTTATTCATAGGACAACCCTGATCTTTGAATATTCAAATATCATCAGCTGGCAAGGAGCACTATGAGGAATGTTGTCAATAGATATGATGTTATTCAGTGCTTTTCTGACATCATTTGAGTTTGTGCTCATTGGGTTTTTGATGTTCTATGTCCTTGTTAAACACTTAAGAGGTTGCGTTGTTCATTTAAAATATTCCGTGAAAAGGTATATTATACGTAACCCATATATACAATTTCTAAAGGATGATCAATACATGTATGAAGAGTCTTCCGGCCAATTCCAGAATGAGTAAACAAAGCATACACATACACAAAACATAGACAATAATACATACTTTTTACGTTCAAACCGAGTTTCATTATATACAAATAAATACATAAATACATACAATTTACAATAATAATGAGTATAGCATTTGCTCGTATATGAATGTACTGAGAATGCATTAAGCGAAATGTGCGCTTATATTTATACTGCAATTTATTTTTATGGATAAAAACAAAAAGAAAAGCAAATAGAATAGAATATAATACTTAAATTGAAGGGTAGCTATATTTAATTTCCATTTACCGACTTCAATTGCTTCAATATCTATAGAAAAAAGAAGGAGAAAAGAAAAAAGAAAACCTATCTCACTATTAGTTTTAATAAATTAGTTTTTATATTAAAACTAAAGTACTTTTGAGCTTCGATAATGATCACTAATGAACATATCGTATAATTAATTGAGTGTTAAACTTTCAAATTTCTAGAGAGTAAATATTTATTTATTTATTTATTTTGCAATATGTTTGAATCTCTCAAACATTCCACACACACACACACAAAATAAAAATAAAAATATATGTAGACAAGTAGAGATGTAGAGGCCTACAGCTAACAAAAAATAAATAAATACACAAGAGTTATTGATGTTTTGAGGGAAACCATTTTATTATCCCATCCACATACAAATGTACTATATATTTATTATCAGCTATTGTGAACACTTCTCCACTATTAAATTAATAATAATTCCATAGTTGGGAATAATTGACTTACTACTAATGCACTTATGGCTCTTTAAGTATATCTCTCTTTTTTTTAAATCTTTAGGAAGGAAAGGTTGCGAGAATCAATTGAAATATCGATATGGTGCATATATCTATCTATATATACTTCATAAATGATAATAATAATATTTTTTCCCCTTCTATTTGACAAAAAATAACATTCATTTAATAAATAAAGTTCACTAACTTTGTTATGCGTGAATATGAGATGACATTTTCTATTCTATGTATATATGTATTATATTATTAACAATAACAAGATACTCAGGACAGGAAAATGAATGTTGATTATGTGTGGATTCATAAGTAGGAGATTCTCATGAGAAATGGGATCCATCTATCTATATTTATACATTAAATCTCAACTGAATTCAAGGTATCTATTGAAAAATATCTACATAATAAGACGTTTCTTTTTAACATAAGGGATTTTGTTTTCTATCTTTAAGATCCTTTTCTTGGGGTAAAGGAAGAAAAAAGAAAAAAAAAGGAGGAAAAAAAAAAGGATTTATTATGTTTTTTATGGTAAAAAAAAAGTTTTATTTTTATAGATGTAGGTATTTGCTTCAAATCGATTAGGTTTGTACAGACAAATATTCTTTAAAAGAAGTAAAATAAACTGAAATTGAGGATCCTTCCTTTTATTTGTTCTAAGTAAAACAATTTAATATGTAGTGAAGAAAAAATAAGCACATACATACATTATTACTTTATCTACAGGTCTTCTTCCATATGGCTTCAAAATATGTATGCTCAAAGAATAAGCATAAAAAAAAGAAGGAAAATCAAACCCATGAAAATTCTTAATGACTTTCTAAGGCCATAAATCATCCATAGAATAGGAGGTCCATTTTATAAATAATTATGAGTTTTACGTATAATAAATTGTTTAGCTTTGTGTAGAAAGTTTGAAAAGTGGAGGGGGAACAATTGTTTCAAAATTTGTTATGATAAATATAATGAAAAAGTGTTAAAATGTAGTTTTTTATATAATCATACACACATATGTTTATCACCTTTCTTTGTATCACTCAACCTTTTCTAAAATAATAAATAGGCAAATTTTCCCTACTTTTTATTGAATAAACTCTCATTAAATATCGGGGGCTTGTTTTTTACCTTAACAAAAGATAATTTATGTACAATCAATCAACGTTTAGGATACTTAGAAAAGCTGACAAAAACTATATTGGTGGTCTAAAGATCTAATTCGTATACCTACCGATTATAAGACGTCATTTGTGTTTGTTTTAATTAACATATTATATATTTAAAAGTAATGTATTTTCACAGTGTACATAAGATGATTTCTTTTGCAGGGATGTGCATAGGTCAAAATGTTATACTTTGAATATTTCTTGGTGAAAAACTTTGAAAAACTATGAAAAATAAAAGATAAACAATAAATACCCAAGTTTTATTTTGCTGACAGTATTGCATGTAAAAATATATTTGAATAATAGTGAGGACATTAGATAAGAGCTACAAACTTTTAATTAAATTGTGAGAAGGGAATTATTAGGAGTGAAACAAATTTGTTACCTCATTAAATATTCCCCGAAATATGTACATTTATGGTAGGAATATACAAATTTTATTAGTGAAAACACGCCTCTAGATATATTAGTAATTCCATACTATTAAAAATACTGAGTCATCATGATATGAGTTTCGAGTGTGAAGGGATACTTTTTATCCGTGCTTTCTGACCGATCCTCGAATAAATATCCTAGTTTATAATAATTACATAGTCATGGATAAATGTGCCTCGTAAGCTATTGACAGTCTAATGTCAAAAGTTTATTTGAGTTCACCTTGAGTAGAAATGAGTTCAATATTTGTAGACATGCATACAAATATATACATATGTCTTTTAGACATCACTGATGGTCAGAGCTGCCAATTTGTATACTTTTGTCCCAGTCTCTGAATGTTTGCCTTCAATAGGCCTTGTTTTTTATCTATCTCAAATTTGAAAATTTCAAAAGAATTCAGTGTCTTTTTGTTTCAAGATTAATGTTAATTTTGTTATGAAATAAAGGCTCTTTCTACGTATTTTCATTCGTTAGTAAAGCTTGTCTTACTTCAGATCCACTGGAACAAATAGAAGGAGGAAACTTATTAGTGTGTTTTGCAGGGTTTTTATCAATATAAAAAAATAAAGTTGACTGCCCAAGAACGAATATATATATATATATATATATATATATATATATATGTATATATATATATATAATTTAAATGAAAACCTCTTTTATTTATAACTTGCTTTTAAATACTATTAAGAGTACAAGTGCTTCTCTCTCTCTCTCTTATTAAAATGTAACTTTTTCTTACGTCATTATTTGAATCTTTTCTCTTGTCCAATGACGACCTCATTTCTACCTACTTACATTTATGGCATAGAAACAAGTGTGTGTATCTATGAAAATAATATCGATAGAGAACCTATTAAAAGTATCTTGCAAAAATTATAGAGATTCATTGCTTCAATATAATGATAAAGTTATATGAATCATTGTCTTTTTTAATACAAATCAAGGTATTTCTTTCTTAATCAAATGGCAAACGTTTTTTTGCAGTTACATGCTAGACTTAAGTTTGACTCATGTTCCAAACCCCAGCTCCGCTAAATATTTGAATGTTTTGGCTATTTTTTTTTGTACAGAGTACTTTTGGTTTGAAAATGTTTTAGAGTAATTATAATCTACCTATGTAGTCTAACAACTCTGAACTGATTGATTGAATGGTTTATAAGTTTGATTTTTCAGGGTTTTTAGGGAAGGATAATTTTAGCAAAGAAAGGCACAAGAATTTTAAATAAACAAAAACTCTTTAGCAATAATGGTTGTAATGATTTTGCATCTTTTCATATTTTCATTTTTCACTATTTATTCTCTTAGAATCATATTAACAATCAAATATGACGTGTATCGAATATTACAGGGTTTCTTGAAAGGGTACGCTAAATACAAACTCTCCTCCCCCCCCCCTCCCCTCCTTGGTCTGTTTATAAATATAAATCCTGCCTGTTTAAATGGTGATAGTTAGTAAACACTGAAATATGATTTTGAAAGAAAGAGGCATAGACCCTATACTTTTTTGCTACGAAAATGTCTTCCCTAAAAATAAAAAAGTCACTCGTACAAAAATGTTTAGATTGTTTGATAGCCAATAACATGTTTTTTCCAATAGTTTCTGAAATTCCCTTTCCAAACAAGGGAATTTCTTTGGTATAAGCATTTAAATAAATAGTTTGAGAGTTCTTATGATATTTAGTAGCTGAGAACAAATATGGAATATGTTAGAGATTTTACCAAAACTGGAGTAGATTTCGACTCATCAAATTGCTCTAAGTAAATATGAAGTCAGGTCTAAATATATGTTATATTAAAAGACTATACTTGAGTTGAATTTTGGGAAGAAGATTTAGGCGGGATTTCTAAGGTTTGTCATTCTTGTTTGTGAGCAAATTGAGTCTATAAAGTTTGAATGAATGAGAATACAATTTAACAGCATTATTTTCTGTTGTGGTCTGAAACTCACATTAATTATATATTATCATTTGAGCGGTAGAACATAAAACAAACATTGATTTGGCCTTTAGCACCGTTTTAAAAGAAAATTAGGGTATAATTAATACTCAAAGCCTTTTTTTAAAGCCTAGGAACCAAGGTCATGCAAATCAAAGTCAATACAAATACGTATAAAAACATTGCAGCACTTGAGAAATAAATTATTATTTATTATTTTACATCGATTAGAATTTCAAAAGAATGTGTTAGCCCATAAAAAAATTGAATAAAATGAAGAATCTTATTTAAAAATTGATATATTTTGATTTGTTTTTCAAGTGCTTTACATCATAGCTTAAATAAATGAATAAGCCTTTTATTTCAACTTAGAAAAATGATCCTTAGAAAAAGTTGATTTTGATTGATTTTCTCTCTTTATTTTTTTTTTTTTTTTTTTACTTTCTTAAAAAGGTGAAAGAAGTAGGGAGTGTAAGGTTGTGTTATATGCATAAAATCACAGTACTAACAAGGACACAGGCATCCCAAAGCATGTATTTTTTTGTTTCATAGTGTAACTAATAAACCAATCTATACTTATTTATAGGGGAAACAGATTTGACTCATATTTGATAAATGATATTATTGACAACAGTCGCTTTTATTCAGGAAATGTTAGAACTGTAGTTCAATTCAAGTTTTATGCTAACATGAAAAAATTAGCATTCAACTTAGTTTTCCTTTATGATACATCCACATAAAGATGTGAAAAAGGAGCCTTTGCCGGTGTGTACCATATATTTATGTCTGAAATGACGTATGAAAAAGTGTTTAGTATTGTCAGATGATATACTGTCGAATCAATTAAGAGAATAATAAACTGTTATTGTATCTCAAACCAACTTATTTTAACTATTGCTTTGAGCACGTTGCTTAGGGAACAAAGTAAAAAGTTATTCTCCATAAAATATTTATCTTGTTTGGATTTTATTGTTGCTAAGGACACGATGACGGCATTTAAAAATATTATAATTTCTACTGTTAAAGCATATCTATATAATGGGTAAATGTGTGCTTTCTTGAGAGAATGATGTTAAATGACGTATCTCCTTAAATATTTGCTTACAAATTTCATTCAAATTAATGACATTCAATTTATGTTGTGTGTCAGGGAGTTCTATGCGATCTGTACTCTATATAAATATTAGGTCTAGTAAAAAGAAATTCATTATTTTTGCAATAGATAGATTTAGTGATTTGTACCTTGCGTTGTACATATAAGTGCGATTATATTACGCTAGATGGTGATAAAAAGATGAGATTTCGTACTAAAGAAACTTCCAGAGCAGGTTAGTGATCCTATTTTTTTTTTTTTTTTTTTTGCTAATAGGGTTTCGAGTAAAGAGGTATAGTGAAATTACCTTCAAAATTGCAACAAGTTATCAAACAAGACGGTGTATATTTAACTTAAATTGTATTATTCTAACTATGCTAAATAAAGCCTTCAATTTCATGCAAAAATAATTGATTTCTTTTTAAAAAAAGATAAATATTTCCAATGAGCAGAAAAGATTTAATTGATCAGCTTAGTAAATAATGAGAGTGTATTTCTTATATTCAGACTTTTAGCTCCACCAATTTATACATATTTAAAGCTTATAAAGAGTCATATATGAACCAAAAGTTAAATAATCAAATCCTTGATTATTTAATTAGTAATGATAAAATGAAAATGGATTATTCAAAGTAATGGAAAGGGATAGAAAAATAAGAAACATGAAGAAATCAAAGTTTTTACATAAGAGTTTTATATGATAATAAATCTCCTTATTGCTTTCTTTTGGGTAAATATCTCAAGAAGAAAGAATTGTTTCATCATTTTTTATGGGTGGTCATTTTATTAAACTTGTACGTAATGTAAAGTTAGTTGGACTGACTCACTCAACTTCATACATTCTTGATTTTCTAAATGATAATAAAATAGAGAGGAATACATATCTTAGTGTGTAGGTACATGAACGGTATATGCTTCTACTTTTTTATGATTCATATTGTGTGCAAAAAAAAAGTAGGGAAAGACGCTTATGAGGCTTTCCCTCTCAATATTTAACTGCAACAAATGATGAGAATGAAACATTAATTTCCTTCTTAGAGCATCAAAATTTATTGATTAGAAAGGAGCTATTATCATCGTGATAAAATGTTTTCTATTTCTCCTCCCCCCAATCGTTTTTTATACAATATTTATAGACATGATAAATTCCTAAATGAATTTATTTTTTATTCTATTTCAATTACTTGACTTAATTTTTTTTTTTTTTTTTTTTTTTTTTTTTTTAGAATAATATTAAATACATTTATTATTCTTTTATTTTTTTGATAATGAGGGGCGTCACCATTAAGAATGGAAGTCCTTGTTAGTGATTCGTAGACTTGGGGGAAAGTTAGGGAATAAATGAGAATAGTTTGAATGTTCTCTTTTCAAATCTTTGTCAAAGCTGTGTGTGTCATGTCTCAAGTGATTTAAAACTCAAGTTTCAAGTCAGAGTTACTATATACATAGACTTACAAGGTCTCAAATCAAGTCAGCCTGAATGTGTAGAAAGTTTCGACTGAACGTTTGAATATTAAAAAAAAAAAATAATGTTATCTTTTGAGGACTTTGAGCAAAAAAATAAATTGCTGTCAAAATATTTATTGAATATGAAAAATGACTTTTAAAACCTATAAATTCTAAAAAATGTGGGTGCCAAAAATTATTTTAATACCTACATATAACAATAAATGCTTCGATTCATGAACAAACTTTTTTTGCAAGTTTTCTCAAGTCAAATTCAAGTATTAAGACATTCATTTACAAGTCCAAATTGAGTCTCAAGTCCTTAAAAAATGCTCAAATTAAGTTAAATGTCATCAAGTGAATGTTTCGTGGTTTCGTTTTTCTTTTTGCTTTTTTAGTAATTTTTCTTTAGTAATTTCATTACTAATCTAATCATAGTCAAGACCACAACATTTGTAAACAAATGATAACAAGATTTTAAGGGGTTGAGACTTAAAGGGTAAAAAATTGAACATGTTTCTGTTAGAAAAGATTTTTTTATAAAAACCATTTGCTTTAGCGTATGCTCTTGACACGTATACCAAGACAGAATAAAGACTATGAGAGATTTTGATTCAAACAAAATCAGGACCCTCAAAAATTGATTTCATGACCCCAAAAAGTGTTTCCGAGTGACATTGTTCATTTCATAATTTGAAAATATATAATAAGGATTTTAGAGATCTTCTGCCTCTTATATAAATATATTTATATAAATTTCATTTTGCTTCTTATAAAAGTCGATTTCCCCCCTCTTTTTACAGTGGTCAACAACAGTCAAAACTCCTAAGGGGTATAAGTATTAAGAAATCAGCTGAAATACTTCTGCTCACAATTACTACTTAAATAGTTCTATCGTGAGTCAATGATTTCTAGCGAATTTTTGCTCAAAATCGGATAAAAAGCACACACTCAGATGACAATTCCTTCTTAATTAAGGATTCTTATGGGGCGATTGAAATCTTGTTTGAAGGCTGATGTTTGAAATCAGTGTGCAAAACTGAATAACTTTTATTATACTTATACCCCTTAAGATTTCTGAAAGTTCAAATTTGTTGATCAGTGTTATTATTATTTTTTTATAGTTGTTTTTTCCAAACCCAAAATTGACAAAAAACCTTGGCTTTTAGATAAAATATTTTAAGATTTATCAAAAGTTATTTTGTCAAGGAGATAGGGGTGAACTCCCCCTTCACACCCTTCCCTCGTAGTGGTTCTGGATAATGTACACAGTTTTGCTTTTAAGTACAATGTACATAAAATCATTTTAGGGATGGCCACTCTAGTTAAATAAATAAAAATTGTAAAATAGGAGTGAGTAAGTAAACAATAAAGTATTGATATATATAACATCTTTAATCATTTTTACTTTTATTTCAAGGTCCTCTAATAAATTATGTCAATTTTTTATATTTAGAAGAATGTATTATTAACTGTCAAATTTTTATATGGAATTTAAAAAAAAAATATAATATTAGTGTGAAACATGTAGGACATTGTAGTTCTAATAACTGTACGTAATAAACTGCCATACCAACGACTCATATTACTTTTTACTTTTTTTTCATATATGACGTCATCATAGTGGAAGTCCGCCATTTTTTACATTTAGGTCTTAAAGTATAATATGAATTAAAATAGGTCATTATTACATTATTTGACTATACATTCAAATTTATATTTTGTTGGCAAAAGATTAACTATTATTTTTGCAAAGGATTGAATCTTTTTCATACATTATTCTACTTTGCTCGTCCCTCATCGATTAAAAAAAAAATTAATTATAAAATTTTCATCAATTCACATTGATTTCTACGACTTACATATTTATCAAATTTTATTCAGATATTAGTGTCTACTATCTTTGGTATCAAGTTTAGTTCAATACAATTAATTGATTCATCCTTTTGGTTCTTCTCCATTTAACTTAATAAATATATCATTTCAATGCTCACAACTTGAATCATGATCTGTGACGTTAGTGAAAACGCTTTATGTTTCTACTATAGTTCTCATAAAACGATGTTTGACTACAATTGGGAGAGAAGGGCCAGTTAAAAGATGACGTCAACAATGGAGAATTACCAAGACTATGATAATTATTTTCTTTAACATTCATAAACATTCATTTCTTATCAATACTTAAATTGCAATATAGCGAAACGGCAACCCAAAAAATGATCCTTGATGACAGATGAGGATATTAAAAATGCCCCTAAAAACTATCAGTCGTTTAAAGGCTATTAAATAAATATGAAAAATTAATTGGATCTGTCAATTCAAGTATTTGGTTCGATAGTCCATAAAATTAACAAGATAATCCAATTAAGCAACGCTCAGAAGGAATTGATTACATTATTGTTTACTTAACAAGTACAAAAGATCAAAAATACTTTCACTTATGCCTACTATATTTTATGTACATAAATATTTCATAAAATTTCACTTAAAATCAGATAATTCTAGAATATAAACTCATGTGATATAAATCAGAGGTCCCCAACCTTTTTCTAACAGCGGACGGGTCAACACTTGACAATTCTACTGCGAACAGTGGGTTGAAATATTAATAATAACAATAAACGTGAATCCACTGTGTAATCATATGTAACTTTATTAACACATTGCTGCTCCAACAATATTACATATTATAACTTCAAAAACTGTCCTTAACGCTAAATCAATGGGAGCCCTGAGCTTGTTTCTTTGCAACGAGATGGTCCCATCGTAGGGGAATGGCAGAAAAAGACACCCGTAGTCTGTTGCTTATGTCCAATCTACTCCTTTGTCTTGTTTTGGTAGCTGTCACTCTAGAAAACCCCACTCCACACAGATAGGATGTTAGAAATGGCAACAGTGTTTTCAGCGATGTGTTGCGATCTCTGGGTATTCTGCTATGACTTTAATCCAGAACACCGGCAGAGTTATTGTCTCGGGCACTGTTGTAAGGCCGCCGTCATTTGTGATCTCCAGCAGGTGGTTTTCTTCTTGCACGGACATGCTGGATTTGTTGACATATGTGTCAAGTATCCATTCCTTGGCCGTTCGTGGGTCCTTTGAGGTTGGGAAGTAGAAAACAGAAATAACTAATTAATTCCTGTGCGGCCCGCTACTGATTGATCCACAGACTGGTACCGGTCCGTGACCAGGGGAAGGAGACCACTGATATAAGTGATATGGTTCTGGAGATCAGTTTTGGTCTTGAGACATTTCTTTTTTCTCTTGATTTCGATTTAGTCTCAATCCCTCAATGTGTTTCTGACCAGAGCACTTTTACATTAATCATAATCTGATCATATTTTGAAAACAATATGGGTAGTATTCATACTAACCCACATGTTTGGATAATATGGGCATATTACACCTTTAAATCCACGAACATGGATGAGAACGAGAAATAGGCAGAAAAATCAAACAATAAACTTTATTAGCAATGACAAAGAAAAACTACTGATTTCATAGACTAATTATTCATATAATTTAATTATAAGATAAATAAATGAATTTTATACAAATACATACAAACTTATTTCTCATTCAAAAGAAAAATAACAACAAACAAAAAATATATGGAAAAAATATTGTAAGGGAAACATTTTTATTGAAACTGAAGTTGATTTCACTTTAAAAATGATTCATTTTGAATAAATTTAAATATTTAACGTTCATAATTCCACGTTCTTCAAAATATTTATTTAAAAAGGAAGTATGCAGTACAGGAATATTTAATCATATTACTGCCAGTGAAAGTAGAACTAATTAATTTTCCCAGTTTAAAAATTAATAATTTCTTTAAGTTTTTGATTTTTGATAAATATGTACATTAGATCAAACTTTTATTTACATAAACATGATTAAATTTAAACATATAAACACTCAGGTATATATCGTTATGAAATATTGATTTCAGCTTTTGAAGGGATATATTATGTAAAAGAAGCCTCTGTCAACAACTTGGAATAACAAAACAACATCCTTCAAAATCTAAAAATAAATCTAATTTACGATTTTTTATAAGAGCTTTAAAGTTGGTTGTCGTACATTTTTGGAAATACAAGTCCTAAATATGAAATTCAAATAATAATTTTTGCTATTTTATGCACAATATTTCTTTGTATAATCTTAGTCTGGTCGATGTTCATGTGAAAAACCAAATACAAATACAAATTTGGTCTAAGCTGTTGAAAGTATTCATTGGGTATAAAAAATGAGTTGGTGGTCGATGAATTTATCCCTTGAGAAATTGACAGTCGATGAATTAACATCGATAAGTTTACCGGACACCCATGTATATATGAATTTAAACAAAAAAAATTGTTCTTGTATAAACAATGAAGGAACCATTTTTCAAACAATTGAAATCATATTTTTTTTTTTTTTTGGTTCATTGTTTATAAAAAAAAAATTACCATAAATATAATTATTCTTTAATATGAATAAAAAAATTCATTTAATTTTAAACCTTGCATAGTCATCAGTTTGTACCTATTGTGCTCCAATAGAGATTAGTATTTCATTTTAATTTAATTTTTGAATGAATATTAAGATTACTTAGAAATGCAATAATAACATTCTTAAGTACCAATAATAATAGACTTAAATACGTCCAATGAATAATAAGTATCAAAATGAGGGTTTTTGGTAGTTCTACTTAAATTTAGTCTCAATCATTTTATGGTGTAGGAATTTTATTAAATTGTAAGTAAAAATAGGGAGAAACAAAAATTATTGCGTAAAATCTAAAATCTAGAATTACATTGAGTTTATTATTAGAAAGTAACTAGCACATAGTGTTAAGTATATTTCATAGTCTTGACCTTGGAAAATGTAAGAACTTAAAGAAAAGCATATCAGCATGTACACTATAGATAGCTATATCAACTATCAATATATCAAATATCAATAAACCAGAGATATTTTTATTTGATTTTTTCAAAGATGTCCTCATTATTTTTTCATTATCGTTGAGAAAGTATCAAATTAAATGAGTCAAACAAATGTCTGAACTTTATTCTTTTGCAATAAAAAAAGTATTATCAAAATTTTAAGTTGTGATCTTTTAATTTGTTCTGAAAAAAAGTTGATTTAAGAGGAAACAGCAAAATAAGGCTGTTTCATCTGTAAGGGTCGATGTGGAAAAAAAATAATATAACCAATGGGTACCTACCATTGGAAAAGCATGTATGTTAAGGATCAACATTATATTTATGTTTCTTTATCCTAGATTTAAACGATATTTCAGGGTTACCATATTTTTTTATAATAACATCTGAGCCCTCATTTTTTTATTAACCAGTGAACTTAATATTTTTATTTATATGTACATTTTACCATCGTGAGTAAACGTAGACATAATTCCACCCGTGTCAAACCATAAATTATTTATATATTGACGTAAAGCGTGCCTATTTATAAGGTTGACGACTGCACGACTTTCAGCACTAATATTTCTGTCAAGTCAACAAGAAAGCAGGTTTGTTTTCAAATATTGAAAAGTAGAAAATCCACTTGTAAGTTTTTTTAGTTCATAAATATAATGGCCAAGTATTTCGGAGTCATTTTAAGGCCTATTGCGCACGGTTTCTGCTAAAATGTCACTTTTAATTGAGAAAAAAAGGATTATTGTCTATCCAATGGAGCAATCGGATAAATGTTAAGATTGTACTTGGAGTCGATATGGTTCCTGAAAGAACATCCATCTTTTTCATAGCCCCAGATATTTATTTAGCAGCAGTTGTTTTTTTCCTATAATAAAGTTACAATTATTAGAGTCATTATTTAATTAATCAAAAAATATTAGACTCTTTAATTTTTTTTTACAGATTTGAAATTAATGTTCAAAATTAAATAACTTTTATCATAGTATACTCCTTACGATTTTTGACATTTCGAATTCGTTGACCTGTGTAATTTAATAGAATAGGTTTCGGTAACATTCTTTTGGATCATATACACCAATTTAAAGATAATTAAAACAAGTTTGATAAATGCATAAGAGGTCGAATCATATTAGTAGTTCAAAATGTAATTTTTCTGTATTTTGGTCGGCAGGATTTTCACATATTTCAGACGTCATTGTTACCCTTGTACTTTTGCGTTCTTTGATGGCAAGTACATAGCCTTTGATTATTGGCTCTTTTAAAGGATACCAAATCCCTGGAAATATCCCCGTTTTTCTTACTTGAATAAAAAAGACCAGGATTTTCTGTAAAATACGTAAAAATTTCGGGGGAAAATTTACTTATGAGCTAAAATAAGAAGAAATCCCGCAAACTTATGATCCCCACTCTATTGTTGTTAAATATGAGCATTTTAGGTGGACTGAAGCAATAATCAATGAATCAAAACGAGGTTGAATTACTTTTAGAGCTCCAAGGACCATTATATCTATACTTAACACTTTATTTATTGGTTCTGGTATTAAAATTAGACTCTGAAGTTCCATACTTTCGGGTTACATTTCCAACTTAAAAAGTTGTATGTATATATGTATGTTTTTTTAGTTACGTCATCAGGTGACTAAATATTTTTCTTACGTAATGGCTCTTTAGTTACAGTTTCTCATAACCAATTTAGTCTAGTTTTAATAGCTTGGTACTACTTTATATATGCTCTACTGGGCTTTCTTTCAACACTAAAATATATCTATATCTCAATTTGTATACAGATTCCTACAGATACTTACTCTATCCGGCCAAATTCATATTTGAGTGTTAATAATACCCCAGTCAAAGACTAGAGGAGTTAAAACATTTGGTAAAATAGAGCGGTTGGAATTGCAGGAAACTTTAGTTTGTAAAAGTTTGATAAGTGAATTAAAACACTGGGTTCTTGTAAAAAGTTACATTCAAAATTCTTGCTCAAAGGCATTGACTAAAAATGTTTCTTTCCCTTGAAGCTTTCCCCCCCCCCCTCCTCCCAACTCTCATTCACTTTCCTCTTCATGTCTATTTTGATGAAATTCTTAATTTAAAAGTATGTATATAATTATAATCAAACTATATATGTATAGTATTTAATCAGAAACGAACTTTTTTTCTTTCTTCAATGTTTTTTAATGAACCATAATATATTTATGTGTGTATAGTTTTTTATAACCAAACCCATGAGGGAATATCCTTGCTAATGAGATTCAATCTCTCATTTGAAGAATGATGATAAATATTCAGTTTCAAATCATCTCAAATAGCTCTATGTACATAGGTTTTCTGATCTACTGATTCTTTTTAGTACAATTGTGTGTTATGCTCTCAACTACTCGTCAAAGTTTGTTTTCCACAGAAATATTGGTCATATAATAAACAGCATGGCCCTTGGGCTGTAAAGATGCTATGTAAACATCCCTCCCTAAAAATAGTATATATTCAAAGACCTAATTTTATAACGTCAGAGTTTTCTATGAAATTATAATAGTTTTTACAGAGTATACCATGAAGTGAAATATATACATTTAAAAACATCCTTACACTGTGAGGTATATACATAAAAAAAAATGTCTATCGTCATTACAGTGCTTCAAGAGGATAAAATAATTAAAATCAGCCGAATCTATATTTGATTTTTGGAGTCTATAGTTATTATATATTGCATATTTGTCAGTGAGTTAGTAGACCTCGAAAAGACGTTCAACAATCCTGAAATTTTGAGTATGTAATAATTTTAAAATGGTATCACAAATGGTCCAAGGCCCTATTTCTTAAACTTTGATTTTACCCACACCCTAATATATATGATTTGCGAAACTTTTTTAATGCACAATACATCTCGATTTTCTCATTTTAGATTTGTATGAAATAATCTATTAAGAAACATTTTTGCTTTAAAAAAGAAAAAAAAGAAACCAAGAAATAAATTTGAATATTGGGAATTAAAAGAAGCTCCATTTCAAAATAATTAAAGGGTGTGAGTCAGCCACTCCTTTTTATAGTAGCAATACAGAAGTTGAACTTCCATTCATTTTTATTTGGCACCAAAGTTTGGTGTCAATACTTGGCAATGTGCTCAATTCTATGTTAAATTGTTTTAAAGAAGGTTTTGGCAGACATTATATCAGTCTTTATAACCTCTGTATAAAAGGAAAAAAATAAAAAAAATAACTTTAATAATAATTGAAGTTTAAAATCAAATCAAAAGATTGATACCACCAAAAAAATGACGCATTATCAATGAACTTTCAAAATTAAAAAAGTTTGCCACAAGTAAGAACTTTTGTATAAAGCTACCAAAAAGGCTCAGTGTGGAAAAATGTACTAAAAACAAATTTTTTAGAAAATGACAATAATTAACCATTTTAGAAATTAAAACTAAGGTCTTTGTGCTGTTTTAATATATTATAATTTATTTGAGTCCTATTTTCTTTTGTTATGCTTTATTTTAAGTTTTAATCAGATTTCTTTATCAATTTATTTATGTACTCCTTATATGTTGTGTCTTTTTGTAAAAAGAAAAAAAAGTTATCTGTATTTTATATTTATGTGCTATTTTTAAATTGAAACTTATATGGTTACCGATATCTCTTTTTCTGAAAATTATATTTTACACCCATAACAAATTCCCAGGGTATATTTATTTTCCTGGAAAATCTCACTTTTAATTATTTTATCCTATTCTAATCTTCCTTCGTGTAATTCATTCAATAAAAAGTTGAATACACGTTGATGATTCACTTGAGATAGAATTCATCTGTATTACATATATATGTAACATTATATGTATCAGCAAATGTTTTAAACGTTGATACATGTAGACACATAGTATTTTCATCTTTTAAATATTCAAATATAGCTATAAACATTACTTCAATGACACTTCTCTTTAAAATTGTGTACATGATTGTATTTTACCACAAAAAGAACGAAAAAATATGCGCTAAAATTTCTCTTTTTGTGGTCTGCAAATTGATTGATAAAAATACACAACTTTTTCTTTTTTTTTTTGCAACATCTGCATGATAAATTGATACATTCCACCTTGATGGATTTCAATAAACGAAAAAAGCATAAATTATATTTTACACTTACGATGAAAACATATGAAATATTTCAAGATTCGAAAAATAAATAATGTTTTATGCATCTTTTTCGTGAATTGAAGACAATGTTTTGAAAGCATCGAAGAAATAAGGAGGGGGGGAATTGATCTTTGTTATTTATTGGCATATAAATTTATCATTTTTGATCAAAATTATATAAATAATTGTCTGTTGTGAAATGAAGACATTTAATATTCAAACAGAAAAAAATTAATTTTTTCTTCTTCTTATTTCAAATAAAAGGAAAAAGAAGAAAAAATGCGCGTTATACTTGATTCATTTATTTCTCCTTCCTTTATGTCACTAAAAAATATACTTTATGGAAAATCCGTAAAATACTTTTTTAAGATTATTAATTCAACTAAAAAAAGCTATTTAATAATAAACATTATATCTCAAGCTATTTGGATGATAACGAAAGAAAAACATAAAATTTTATAAATAGTAGTAAAGAGCCTAACTTTGCAAACTCACTCTGATAGTTAAATAAAAAAAAATATTATTTTCTTTTTTTTAATTTATAGGTCCCTTTGTATATGATAATTAGTTTTTATAGTCGAGCTAGTGACTCCATACAAATATCTCACAAATTAAAATATCATTTTTTTTAAATCGTTTTTTTAACAAAGAAAATCTTTTTTTTTTTCATTTTTTGAATTAACTTTTGTATTTCTCAACCTATAAAATGACTAGATACAAATTTTCAAAGACTCTACTTTATAGTGTATTGTGACACTAAGAAATAAGGGCTTGAATCATGTGCCAAAATCTCCTGAATGACTTATATTACCAAGTTAAAATTAAACTCGTTGTATTTTCTTAATGCTATGCACCTATGTACCAAAAATCAGTTAATTCGAAGGTGGATTTTATCTTATTTTTTTGTTTTGTTCGAATTGACAGACTTTTTTAAAGTACACAGTAATTTAAGTTTTTTTTGAAAATATTTGAAACTAAATAGAATTAAAATATACATTTTAAAAAGGTTTTAGGGGTAATTTAATGATCTTGAAAAATTAATGTTGCTTTTGTAATTTGCCATTGTTTTCGAAAATGTTTTCTTTTTCTTTGATTAATTATTATTTTTATCTTTCAAGCGTGAGGAAGTATTATTAGTTTCATCTTTTTAACTTTTGTTACATGAGACAATCATCTTTAAAAAATATAGATGTCATTTATCTTTGGCTTAAAACAAGAATAGAATAGAAAGGAAATTTTTTAAGTTTTATTAACCGCAGAATGCATAATCTACATATATATGTCTCTTTTTTTCATGAAACATAATTATTGTCTTAGGTTTATGGTACAAATTATATTATATAATATAATATAAGAAAGGGGTTTTGGGTTTTTTTAGACCCACTCTTTTCCACGTTTGAACTATTTTTTTCCTTCTTCTTCTTAGAGATAAAAACGTTTACAGCTGAGCATTAACTAATTTGAGCTCATTTAATCAACGTTCAAAACACTACTTATGTGTTTATCATTATTATATCTCGCAACCTTGAACTTCTATACAGAAAAAAAATGCCAAAAATCAGTTTCCAGTGAGTCAATTTTTATCCAAATCAATTCTAAAGAATATATATATATATATATATATATATATATATATATATATATATATTAAAAAAGGGTAAAAATCCGTTTATCGTCTGCCAATTCTATCCAACTGCGAAATTATCATAGAAATAGAAGAATATAGAGGTAACAAGGTATGAAAAAAGATTGTTCCATTGCCTTCAGGTATCAACATTTGTATGTTTTACGCTAAAATAGTCATCCATCCATTTAAGGGCTAAATAGTTCATTACTATATATTAATTAAATTATTAAAAGTAGACCAAACACAACACCTGTATTTAACAAACTACTCAAAATCAGAATAACACTATTCAATAGTCAAAAATTCAAAATCATCTTTAAGTTCAAAGGATTTGGTCGACTTTTGGACCTATTCAGGCACCCTACGCTCCTAAGAGTCCTTTTAGGTAAAAAAAAAAAAGAAAAAAAGAAGACTGGAATTTGAATTGTATTTAATACATTAGCGAATCAACATTTTTTAATGCTCAAAATTTGTATCCTTCTGGGCTTAAATTGAAGTTGAAAAATGGGCCAAATTAGCTCAAAAAGTAGGGTTTGATTTACAACAACTTTTAGACTCTCGAAAAAAAAACTACAGATTTGAAATCAGCGTGCAAAACTGAATAACTTTTATTAACATTATACCCCTTAGGATTTTTGAAAGTTCAAATTTGTTGACCTGTGTAATTATATTCTCTGCCTAACTTAGCCAAGCAGGCCAAATAAAATCCTTATCACTTCTATATGTTTGTTTCTTTCTCTATGAGAATTATTCTTCAATAAAATGTTTGTAAAATATTCACAGCTAAACAGCTGCTTAATCGAGTTGAATAAATGAACATTCAGAGCAGGGATAAAGGGAAGAAAGGAAAATGAAAAATCAATAACTGATTTTGTTTTTCTTTGTAAGATAAAGTATTACGATAAGTAAGCACAGTTGACAAAAAATACATAACATAATACATTTTGATTTTAGTGAAATGGTTATGTCATATAAAACAAAAATGGTTGTTAACTATTCTATCCATCATTCAATGTTTTATTAACACATTTTCTATTTAACTTTAGTTAATTTTTTATGTCCTTAGATTGTAAATTGATTTTTGTTAAATTACTTATTTACAGATCAATGAGCTGATGTATCCTTCATCGTTCCAGCATCATAAACCTTCCCCTCCCCTCAATATATTTTGGAACAATATGGCCTTTTTCCCCCTCTTCATCCAAGCTGCAACTTTCCTCATGGAGCGATATTTCTCTATATATGGATGTACATACTTAAACCACCACCCTAGATAGCCATTTAGTTGCATTCAGTTAACAATGTGTCATGTGGAGAAATATCATTAGGAGTCCAAGAGTCGACCAAAAGTTACGCACTTCATACAGAGTAAAGCACTTTAAAGTGAGTTAATATAAAATACATATCTGTCCCACTGTGCATGAATAAATACAAAAAATCCCCCATTAAAACGCTTAGATCCTTAGGTGTGTAGATGTATTTTTCTCATTTTTTGTTTTGTTTTATACCAGTGATTACACCCAAATACATACAGAGTAGCAAATAGATAATCGCACTCCAAGGGCTGCATTAAATAAGGCCTTTTCAGAGTAGCAACAACGTGTTTCTACTTCATTTGTAACATTTGAAAAATATATTAATGAAAATTGTATCTTTGCATGCTTTGTGTTTTGTTCAGTTTTTTCACGAAAAAAAATAATAAATATTTTGTTTATTGTTGTACATATTTTGAAGGCATTTGACACTCGGTAGGAGAGCAACAACGGCTTTTAAGTTAAATTTGAAAATCTAATGATGGATTTCCCTAATTTTTGAGCTCATATGAAAGTTAGCACAACTTAAAATTGTATTTGATTAACTCAATCTTTCAGATATTTCTTTGATTGTTGATATATATATATATATATATATATATATATAAACTAATTAACTGTATCATACTTTGTACTTCTAATCTATGTCTTGACATAAAGAAATAATCAAAAATGATCCTTATCTGTTCATTCATCCATGAAACAAAAAAGAAAAAGAAAAAGAAAAGAGTATGTAACTACTGAAGTTGAAAACTTGAGGATTAAATGAAAATTGACTCTATGACTCAGGGATGAAGTAAATTTAATGTTTTTGTCGGACTATCTCAAATTCAATAAAGAGTTTTAAAAGAAAAAAAAGAAGCACCAACTTCACAGAGAGCAATAAAATATTTTTTGAAAGTAACTCTTGACAAAAAATTATAATGGACTTTTTAAAAAAAAAATATTTACTTTTTTGGGAGTAGGTACTACACTTTAAAAAAAAATCTTATTTAAATAATTTTACTTTAATCTACATATACATTATGAAAAAAAGTTTTAATTAATACGGAAACATTTTTCTGCTGCTCAAAAAGGGGGTCGGTTGGTAGTTCAAGATAAATCCATTTATGTATGTACAAGTTATTATTTTTCTAAGTGGCAACGTTTAGGATGCATAATTAATTTTTGAAAGCTTCAACCATAAAGCATTACCAAAAAAGAGTGACTACTACGCCGTTCGTCTAATATATTGTGACGAATATTGTCACTAAATCAGTAAGGGCATTCTTTTATGTTGAGGAGTAATGACTAGTGATTATAATGGAGATTCGTGTATTTTTAGAAAATTAAATGTTTAAACTATTAGTTTTATCGATTTTCTCAATTTTAGAAATTGTATTTTCTAGAATAGACGATTTTCCAAACTAACTTTAGAAAATACGCAGACAAATGCTTATTTTAATAAATATATATATATATCCAGTATTTGGTAGTTGGTTCGTTTGTACCCTCGATACGGTTTGGCGCACTACGTATATTTATAATCACATATTAAATATTTTGATATTATACAATTTTGGTTATAATTTTCTTATAAAATCTCACAACACCAGTGACCACGGACAATGCCAAAAATATTGCCAATACCATCAAAGATACAGAGCTGGATTAGGACAACATATTAGTTGCTTTATGCATACATTAAACAAACCTCTCTTGATATTTCTAAATGATGTTTTGCGACTCCTTGGCAAGGTAAGGAGTGATGTGATTTTTTTTATTGAAGCACAACTGTCAGTCTAATTTTCAAAAATAAACAAAAGTCATTAATGCTTCCCCAACGCAAATCAATTCACGATGTTTTAACTCAGTGGAATACTAATTATCCAATGCTCGAGCGATATTTAGAACAACAATTCCCAATTTATTCAACATTAATGGAAGTACACGTCAAAAAAATTTAAAAATACTCGTTGATACTTACGAATTTGAGTCAAAAGAAATAGAAATTAATACAAAAGAGATAATGACTAACAAAATATATATCCCAGTTAACGAAAACCCAAAGATATGCTGAAGGGACAGTTTATATAAATTTCCTCATGCTTCAAAGTTAACATCACAATATTAAACAACAACAGCAAATAAATTTTTGTACAGCTGGTGGCAATACTGTGATCTTGATCATCACAATGCATAAATTCGTGATATCTCTTAGGTTTTTTTTTGTTTTTATGGAGCACTCATAGTAAGGGCAAATCATGGCAACATAATTAAATGAGCCTGAACTATTCATTTCTATATCTACCATATGTATGGTGTGATTGGCCTGACATAGGTAATTACTAATACATATTTTGATTTTCAAATAATTTTTATATAATATGTCTTGAACACTATGTGTTAATAGGTAAAAAAAAACCATCTCAAATAATGACTTCAATAACATGCATAGCTGCAGAAAAAAAAAAGTACTGAAAAAAGATACAATTAAAATGAAAATTTCAATTGGCAACACTGTTTTTCTTTTTCCTTGGTATAACTTCTCAAATAATTTTTATTTGCTTAATTTACAAGAAATAAACAAACGAAAAAATCTTCATAGACAAAGTTTAATGCAGGTTGCCAACTGAAATTTTTAGTCATATTGTACATGACCTTTGCTTTAGTATTTTTTTTTACAGGTTTTTAAAAAAAAATAATTAATGGATTAGTTATATGATGAGTCATATTAAACACGGACAGTCCCCAATGATCTAACTCCGACTTTAAAACAAATTGAAGCTGGTTGTTCATTCATAACTAAGGTACTTTCATAGTTAGTTCGAACCGATATTACAAAATGATCACGACGAAATAAAATGTTTGAAGGAGGGAGAGAGATAATCTGGAATCACTTGAATTACTTCAGGTGTGAACGAGTCATCACGTCCTTCAAAATATTTACAACTTAATTTGAATACAAAATATTTATTTTTGCAAATCGTTCAATCCTTGAAATGTCCACGCCGGGTGTAGATGACTCCTTGAAATTTGAAAGGAAATGACTGGGTTTCATTTATTTATACAACATTTTCTAAAAATTGCGTTGGTGTAATTTTCAAGAATTTTTTTTTTTTTAATTTGACAAAATTATTATTTTTTTGGTTGTAAAACTCACAAAGAAGATCGATTTTGCCTTCTATTGTATAATTGTACATGAAATAAACAAAATAACTTTATTATAAGTTTTCTTTTTCTTTTTGTATATTCCTTCATTCATACAAATTGTTTCAAATCCACAAAAAAGTGTAAAATGGTTTTTTTTTAAACTGCAAAAATTATCAAGAATCTGACTTGACATAAAAAAAAACTATCATGGATTCCAAACAAATGCATCAAACATTAATATAATCAAGAATTGTAGAAAATTCTATTTTGTGTTACTTTTATCTCGAGGCATCTCTTGTATTAACTATATAATATTAAATACTTAAGTAGATTTAGTATTTAATTTTTTAATTAGCAAAAAATTCATTCAAATTTCTCAAGTGTTTACATAACTAATCCATTTAATTGTATGCATTTTTTGTATGTTTGAATACTATTGAAAAGCAATGTTTTCCCTCTTAATCTATGCAAAGGCTCATCAAAACCTCAAGCATAAAAAGTTGCAATTTTTTAAATTAGGATTTAAATTGTATTTTCATTCAGATATTTCATTGAAATAATTCAATTTCATCATAAGGATAACAAAATTAGCTAAATTACACTTTCTACGAAGTCAATGTACTCGTTATAGATTATAAAATATATATTGAAGAAATTTTACCATTAATTTATTATAATTAATATTATGCACTCAAAAGTCTTTCATAATTATTTATTCAAAATTCCCAGCAACCGTGTTGTTCAAAATTAAAGAGCTACCCAAAAATTCCAAAGAATTAGAAAAAAAAAATATTATTTTTTTTTATCCATCCATGGGCAGCCACTCGATTAAATCTCCAATGTTCAATCCGTAGTCCACTTCATTTATTCTAAAAAGGCATTCGAAATTTAATTTCATATGTTTGTATTTAGTTACATTTATTCTATTATAGGCTATTTAAACACATTATGGAAGAAAAACAAATTTCTGTGTGTTCTCATTTTAAGAGTTTATTTAAAAGTTCAAAGGAGAGCCTATTCCCTTTGAACTTTGAAATGTTATATTATACTTAAATTATTGCAAAATACTGTTGAATTTCAGATTTTTCAAAGTTTAGAAAGATAGAAAAAGTATCATCTCAATTATAGTTAGACCTTTAAAAAAAATAAAAAAGTTTCAAATCAGAAAATCTATCATATAAAAAAAGATACGACTATTGAATTTTTTAATAAACTTCACCAGTTTCAATTTACTTTAGAAACTGTTATGCCCTTGGGGTATTAAATATTTCTGTAAACAACTATTTTTCAATATAAAAAGCCCAAAGGCTACTACTGAATAAAAGTCATTTAACTAACATTTTTAGAATAAATAAAAAAAATATATACTTTAAAATGTTAGAAATGGAAAAAGACACTGCAAAAAATCACAGTGTTTTAATTTTGTGTCGGTTTTATTTTATAAAAACGGTGATATAATAGTTATTTTGCTCTTTGTATGTTCGTCCTTGCTAAAATTTGTTACTTTTATCTTAAGCTTCTCAAAATTTTATACATTTTGAAAGCCGGTGAATATAGGTATTTAAATTTATAGTTAGATTCATAGTAAAAAAAGATTGATCATCTCTAAGCTAAAATCGTATTTTTATTAATTTATTTAGGTTTTGAAAGTAAATATTGGGGTGAAGGTCCCTACCTTCACCCCCATTAATTGCATGTACTTGCTTAGTGTGGAGTTTTTCATGTGGTTCAAGACAAACTATCTGTAAGACATGTTGTTCGTCCGAAATTATTAATTCCCACTCATCCATAAAATATTGATTTCATTCCTCATATTATTCATGTTTTAATAAATGTCTAACCCGAGGCATACGACACTACCAAGGCTTCACTTCGAGACTGAGTCTTATAAGAATTGACAAAGTCAAGATCTAGATTATTGGTAACTGAGATCAATATGGTCCGAAATAGTTTATAAATCCATGAAAAACACAATAATTTTGAATATATGAAAATATATTCATGGAATCATCACTATCTGATACTCCCATGATGCATCTCGATTATATGAGTCATTTTAGGAAATCATAGAATCAAGAATTTAAAAATATACTCTTTTTTTTCGGTACCTCTTCTGACATTTATTTGGAAATGAGTTGATCAGATGGATCCACCATGTCCATTATTAAATTTAACTAAAAACTTATTGAACAACACTTTTACAAAACATTTCACAAAATTTCACAAACTTTATGTAACTGGCACTATCGAAAATTAAATTAATGAACTTTACATGAGATTACAACATGAGACTTATAAAGAAGGACTAACATGCGCCCCTAGCGAATAATTCATGAACTACATTTAATTAGAACATTTAATCCATGTCTTTTATGTATTTTTTCCACTTTCAAATTAATCTGCGGGCCTGATTAAACCTCCTTGCTAGCCGATTTTGGACCACGGGCCGTATGTTTGACACCCCTGGTCAAATATACCAAAACCACCAAAAATATTATATATCACTACCTCACGTACCCAAATGTAAAAACATTAAGGCTATAGATTTTTTTACTTTGAGAAAAGTGAAAAAGATTTACACTAGACTTAATTTATGCATAAATAAAAATAATAGCCATATTATATACTGATATATATAAATGAGACTATCCCAGTCTTAAATGATAATCATACGTACATACATTGAGAGAAGCGGCACAAATGAATTATTGGCTATAAAGACCCAACATAGAATTAAAGGACATTTTTTTGCATCAGATATAGTGAGCACAATCAACAACGGCAACTTTATGGGATATATATCAATTTGATAAAAAAAAAAAAAAAAAGGTACATTAAAAGTACTGTAAAGAGTCTTTATTTACTTTCTTTTGTGAATTTCGATATTGTTTGTTGTGTAGCAACATACATAGACATTTATAAGCCTCATAAAATTGGAACTAATGAATGTTTTTATTTATTAGCTTGACTACATCTCTAATTCTATGACAATTATTACTGTGTCATTTGACAACACTTGAATGGTTTTTGATACCAGAGTTCTAGTTTAAGTTGGGAGGGATTTATTTTATGGAAGGAAATTTCCAATAGCATTTGGAGTCCAAAAACGTTCTGTACTCAAATACGAGGTAATTGCTAACTTGTTTAGTCATATTCGAGTAAGCTCATAAAAGTATCTCCTGTTCCTACATTCCAATTCGTAATAGTTGAACCACGGGTTTGAAATTTGATGTACATTCCGATCTTGATAAAATTCATAAAAAGAAAAAAATATATATATATTTCAGAGACTGACCCTGAGATTGATGTCAATAAAATAATTGTATCTTAGACCATTGGACTTGCATAAATAGAGCACAATATCAACAAACGATGGGGCTCATATAACTAACATTCAAAATGAATTGGTCTCCAAGCTTCTATAATGTTCAATGAGGTGACAATTAGTCAATTGAAAAAATGAAGAACTCCCTTAGATTGTGGATTTTGTAATTCTTATGATATTCTATATTAAATATATTCGAGTATTTTTTACATTTATCTCCTATTTTAAAACTCAAACTTAATGATAAGGTCAAGGTCATCTAACCCAAGAACAAAATAAATTATCTGTGCTCCTCTAAATTCCGTCTTTGATCCCTTGTCAATTTTTTTTGAAAAGAAATTTTCAAATCTAAATAATATCAACGAGATCAAAATATGAAGTGGTATATATGAGCATGGAATCTCTAAAGAAATTTTGTGCAACAATTGATAAAATTGAATACATGGGAAACTACATATAGTGGAAAGGAGGACGGTAAAATGATCCAAAAAAGAGTTCCAACCATTCGGGCATTATCCTCACTCTTGAATTGCACATATATCAAAAATACTTCAGATAACAAAAAACTTATTTCCGGATATTGTTATTTTGTTATTCATTGTTTTTCGAATGTTTTAAGTTTATCTTCAGTTTTTTCTTTGTTAATTGTATTGTTTCAACATTAAATGTTTTATATTTTGATAGTCCTTTTGTACTTGTTTTCTTTTCTTTTTTTAGTATATTATGAAATCTTATCATGTAATGCACTAGGCTTTTTGCTTTAAAGTCGAAAAAAAAATGACTATATTTGTAGCGAGTAAGGTTGCGAGACCTAGACTTTGAGGAGTCAAAACCGAGAGCTACATCCCATTATCAGCAACTTTGTACGCAGGGTTACCATATTTATTTATGTTTATGTTTATTGACAAAAAGTAAGAGCTAATTTTTTTTCTCACATCAATAAACCTATTTGTGTACATATTTATTGAGACAAATACATCAAATACTTTTGAACAATAATACAAAGGCAAAGCCAATGTTTTTTAGTGTCGGCATGAAAACTTTAATGAATGAGACTAAGACATAGATAGTGAAGTGTCTATACCAAAACCATCAAAACGTTGCCTCTATGAAGATCAAAATCGGCCTCGAGAACTACATTACTTCCTCATGTACCCAAATGCAAAAACATTTGACTATAGATTTTTTTGACGAGAGTGAAAAAGATTTACACTAGACTTAATTTATGCATAAATAAAAATAATAGCCATATTATATACTGATATGTATAAATGAGACTATCCCAGTCTTAAATGATAATCATATGTACAATCATTGAGAGAAGCGGCACAAATGAATTATTGGCTATAAAGACCCAACATAGAGCCAAGAGGACATTGTTTGCATCAGACATAGTGAATTTTTAGTTCAATTTAATTAGACAACAAATCAAAGTTGCTTTAGTTTCAATGAAATACATTGATGCCTCATAATTTTTGAACAGAATAACCCGATTATGTGTATAATGTTTACCTTTGAGGGGAGGGGTAGGAGGGGGTAGGGGCTAAAACAACCCCTCAGCTACGTCCCTCTATAGAACATAAATATATCATAGTACGTGAGTACATTGAAATAAACATATATCTTTAAGAAAAAAGATAAAAAAAAATTATCATTAATAAATTACTAATATATGTATTACAAAGGCTAATTTATTTATAGTATTTTTTCATAGAGGAAAAGGTTCCATATACTAGGTATGTATATACATTTGTATTTCTGAGGAATGGAAGGCTCTTGAGTACATATTTTGTATGAGAAGACTTTTTTCCTGTTTATTAAGTAGATACTTTTTGATGTTAATGTAATTAACTAATTCACTGGAGCAAAGACAAGAAAGACTGAGTGGTTTGGTTTCAATGCCACATAATTATGTTGAAATCAGGATTGATTACTGCCACAGAGTATTCTATTCTTTATATGAATGTTTCATGTAGGTATATCCACATATATAAATATTTACATGCAAATCATGTTATGCATATTTTTTCTTTCTTAAGCATCGTTTAAACAACTCCTTTAAAAAGAGTTAATTTAGAGACTTATTTCTAAATTACTATCAGACTTGAGATTAACAGCATCATTGCAAATATGATGAGATCTATGTTAAATATGTATGTCACAAAGATTTCAAAAAGTTCAACTCTAAAAAACAAAACCTACATTAGGCGGTACTTTTATCTTTTCAAGTATATTTTCAAATGTCAGTTTGATGTGTCTTGGAAAGAATTCAAGATAATTAGTACATAGTGAGACCATTCACACTCAAGCAAATTTGATTGATTGATAGATAAAACATTAATCAAATAGATCATTAACTTAGAGTTTGGAATCACGGTTTAATTTGATTTGGCAAAGAGTAATTACAAACTTTATAGCTTTTTACAAGTTAAAATAATGATATATGAAAACGGTAAAAAATTAAAATTAATATTTTAACAGGAAATGTTAGATAGACTCTTAAGAACAGTCAGTTGAAGAAAAAAAAATAGGGGTTCTATATTTAAATATTGATAAAAAATCATTTCCTCTAAGCACCTTCTCATTTCCACCACGCAGTCAATGCAATTATTTAACCAATGGAGAAAATATTTGAAGCGTCCTCTAGATGTGCAATAAACTCTTGATTATCAAGCTAATATACTAAATATTATACGCTATCTCTTATATCAATAGTTAATAAACAGACCCAATAGATTGAGAATATGTTAATTTAGTCACTAATTTAGTTCAAGTATTACAATTAGAAAACACTATGATAGCCTACTAAATTATATATATATATATTTCACTTATATGTTTGAATGAAGATTTATTTTTTGTCTCTTCATTGCTGCGTGTATTTTGCAAATGATAATAATTATTATTATTCGACAGAAACTGACTCTTTAAAATAATTATAGTATGTGTACATACATACATTCATTTTTTGCAAGCTTTATCAAATATCTGCAAACGATTAAATGAAAGCTTTTAAACTACTATCATAATGAAAAATAATGTGTTTTCTTTCTTTTTTTATTTTAATAAAAGAAATATATTTTTGTTCGTCTTCATTATGAATAAGAAAGACGAAAAGAATAAATATATATATTCCATCTTTTGTGTATGGTAAAGAGAGAATGAAAGAGGAACGAAGAAGCTATACATATACATAGAGTAAAGGATTAATGACAAATTAGGAGTTTAATAGTTTTAAAGATGCATGAAAGAACTCTGAGAGGGAGGAGAGACGAAGTGGGTAAGGAACTACATATGTACGCATATAATAACTCCTTTCTCTCACAAAATGAAGGATAAGAAGAAGTCATTCTTATAATTAGTAGAATTACATACATACATACATATATATATATGAGTCTAATATTAGCGCACCTCCTAATCTTTGTTGCATCTTGCAGCATCAACAATTTATCTCGACATCAAAACAAATAGATTTAGTTGATACAAAGCATTTGAAACTATAAATTATTCTAAGGGATTTATTCTCCCTCAAATAGTAATCATGTTTTGTTCACAGAACCTTCCCATTTAAAAAAAAAAAAAAAAAAGGAAATACATTTTTTGAGTCTCAAAGTTCAACTAAATACATATAAACAGAGAGTTCTTAGAAGTAATAAATCATCTAACATATTGTCCAAATGCGTTGTGACGTGTATGTACACACGATCGTCAGATGTGCAAATTCACATTCATATCCTGTAAGAGTATGTATGTATAATAAAATTATTGCTCTTAAATAGAGTCTGTGACTATATAAAGGGAAAATTTATTTTCCTAATATATGCATACTAAAGGTATAAATCAAAGGAAGAAAGAAAGAATGAATATATATATATATAGCATAAATTAGTTACTTTGTAACTTTGAAAGACCTAGGTATGCTACATATATCCCAAGGATTTCAAACCTTTTGAAAGAAAGGCGGATAAGACATTGATTTAGTGTCTTTTTGTGTTATATCAGAACTTCAATGAAGTGACGCATCCTGAAAACAAATGAAGAAATTTCAATTTTTTGTTCCCTTAAATTTATGGTGTCATCGTCTTCCCACTCTACAAGATAAGCCACTCCAGGTGAAGCTTACATCTTTTTAATTCAATTTATATATATTTCTTATGATATGAATGAAATAAAATCCAAGATGGTTAGGGCAGAGGGAGAGAGAGAAATTTTTTTTTATAAATCAGTTAAATCAAATGAAAGCTTAAGAAATGTTAAAAAAAGTGACCCTTTACTTGAAAGTAGTGATCAAGTTATTTTATGGAAATGAGGTTAGGGTAATCAAAAGCGTATATTTTCAATATTAAAATAAACTCTGAAAAAAAGGTAGAAAAATTCACAATTGATCGAATTGTTCAGAACATTCAATTAAAGAAAATAATTCTGGTTTTCACTATATAGAGGGATAATTTGTAGCTACATAATTACTACTTTATAAAAAGGGTGGAAGAAAAGAGGGCTTTCTCCCCGATAAACATTTTAAAAAACCCTCTATATTTGCAACATTGTATTTAAATCATTTATGCGTATTTTTTAATATTGCTTTAAATTCAGGGATACATATAATTGTGTTAATATATGGCGTATTTAAAACCAAGGGTTTACGATGTAATGAACATTAAATAATAATCATGGAAAAAATATAACAAAGAAAAATCTTAATTTGTGTCTTGTCATAAATTGACTAATAATAATTATTTGATTTTGATGTAACTATGTATTTCTTTGGCAATGTTGATGTCTTGAGAGGGCCTCCTTTATGCCTGTTAAATTTGACCTTTCTCCTTAGATAGACATCTTTTTTGGAACAAAGGTTTTTGAAGATTACTACTTGAGAAATCAAATTTCTCAAGCCTGGTATTTTCTTATATGTAGAACAAATACTTTTTTTTAGGTCTGGTGTTGATAAATACGAGCATACATTCTGAGAACATTGTTCAAAATTACTTAGAAATTAACTCAGTAGTACAACCAATGATTTGATGAATGAAAAAGGAGGAGTTGTCCCTTTATATCACGATAAGGTTTTGTAGTCTTTGTAACAAAGTACACTCTCTTCAGCTGTTTTCATAATTTGACATCATCATTAATTTAAAGCAGATGACTTTGTATATTATGAACTCATAAGGGCTGCAGTAGCTCATTGCATACTAAGAATAACAGAGCATGACAAAACTATGCATGATCACTACTTGAATTGTCAAATGTTTCATTTCTTTAAAAGTCGAGGTTGCGAGTATACAAAGATTTTAGTCCTGTATAGTCCTAAAAATATTCGTTATATTCAAGAATTCTAAAGTACTACTTATAACCCTGAGTAAATATTAACTACTGAATTATAAATTAGCTTCTAATTACTTTTTGTATTCATATTGTTGCCTCTTCGACTTAACTAACTTATCATTAGCTAGCTGTCTATATCTAATTAAGTTAGTGTCATCAATTTATTTCCTTTCAATTCTGCCTTTTTATTTCGAGGTTATGTGACAAAAATATATCAAGTCTCAAATAGTTTTATTGCATGATGTCATATATTATTCTTGCCTTACTTTATTTATTTATTTACAAAAATGTACATAAATAGTATATTATATAGGCATGAAAGCAAGGAGTCAACGCAACCTACCTCATACACAATGAATTTATTTGTTAAATGTCAAATGTCTCCTCATAATTCCAAAATTTGACGACACATTGTTAAATGAAAACATGGTATAGTATCTTTAGGAAGTGACTCGACTAATATATAAATTTCTCAAGTTATATACAAGGGTAAGATACGTTTAACATTGTCTAAAATGTTCACAAGTAGATACATTTTTCAAAAAGCAGTGTCAATTTCATACAAATACACATTAGTGTCCGAGTAAAATTTACTCTGCGACATAACTCATGTAAATTTTTGTAAGAAGAGTAATGAAAGGTTTACAACCAGGTTTACCCATGCCCACACAAAATATCAAAAATATTCCATTTTACATAAAGTAATCAAATATGTACATGGAAATGCATGCATTCAAAATCTCTCAACCTTTTTTTTGTATAACGGAGATAGTATCTGTATCAAAAGGATTCTATCTGCATATATGTATACATGTATATTGTGGTCTTTATGTGACATACTGTACATACATGCAAGTATATATATATATATATATATATACATATATACTTAAAATTAAATCAATGCAGTACAATGAATGAATTTCTTATTTGTCCTTCATTTCAAAAAAATAATACTATAAAATTACAAAACTATTGTAACTCTGACAATTTTTAAATTAAATTATTTTTTCTTGAGAAGGGAAATGAAGTAGCGATGACAAATAAATAGATAAATACGAATGTATATATATATATATATATTATTTATATACATACAACCAAACGCTTGCATGTACACATATCTTGCAGTATAATTCGTCTTGCGATTCAATATATGTATGTATTTATGTATAAATATTATTTGTGAAAAAATAATATGTACAAGGAATATATACATATATCTATATATGCATAGAAACTCTATGCATGCACATCCATAAATAAATACACAGAATCTAAATAGGCTAATAAGCAGAAAGCTCAATTATGTGTGTATAAATAATACATTTGTTGTGTTTTTTTTCTTCTTCTTTAAATAAACAAATTAAATATTACTCAATTCAACTATGTATTTTGAAAATTCCTTTCATGAACGTGTATATTCTCCGTCAAAAGCTGCTCACAAACCCTTTATCTCCATATGCACCTGTAATTATCGGGATGATCATTTTGTTGAGGTGAGTAGGCGTGTTTGCAATATCTATCTGGTAGCCTTGTTTCACTTTATCTGCTCATTGTTATTGATAATATTAAATTACTACTCAATAACTGAGAGAAACTCAGAGAGTTTGAATTGTTCGCAATCCATTATTCCATTATGTTCGACATTCTTTCATTGTAATCAGCTGTTGCTTTAACGATACAGAGAAGACTCAATTCAAATGGATTGTGAAGGTAGTTCTAGCAACTGTTATTTTTCTTTCTTTCTTTCTTTTAACTCATCACTATTTCAACCAATTTTGTCAATCACCATGGCTGTACATCCGAAGCTCTCCCGGTATGTAATAAAAAAAGAAAGTGAAAAATGGATATGGTAACCCTGACAATTTGATGAATTTTTGGGAGGAGCTGTCAGGGTGTTTTATTATATCAGCTATTTTCTTTCCGATTTACAGGAAAAGACCTTTCTCTGAGAGAGGAAGGAAGGAAATAAAAACAAATTCATACCTATCTAAAGATTATATATATTATATCAAAGATTCACAGTTCATTCGATAAGGTCTTTTATTGATTAATAATTAATTAATTATATGTGTGTACTAATCCATTACACGTAGTGACTGCTTCATGTACTCCACTCAAGGATTAAGGAATATAATCATAACAGCTTAGGGAAATAGAAGGAAAAAAGATGACATATTTGTAAAATAAAAAATATTGTACGGATTGCCAATATTTAAAAACATCGCCGTACACGAAAAAATACTTAGGATTTACATCTCTACCTATAATATAAAGACAGACTTGACATCAACTGTTTATATAGAAAACTTATAAGTCTATCAGCTTTCATCAACAACTCCGAAATAAGAGGATAATATCTATTTGTTTCTGGTTTGTGGACAAAAAAACAACAACAATAGAATAATAGAATAAACTCCTCATTTAACTGTTTTATATCTGATACATCACTGATTGATATGTATAGATATGTTGAAACAAGGAATTGAGTTTGTCCTTGACCATCTATTCTATGACCATGGTAGGTTGTCAACATTTGAAAAATAATTAATTTTAAAATACAAAATGATTGATAAGGGACATTTGATGAAAGAATTCAGAATTAAAAACTAGAGTCTGTGGACTTAATGTCCAATATCTTTGTATCCGCCCTGTTCTATGTCATTGTGGATTTTTATTTCGTATTTTATTTTTTGTTTATTAAAGAATTTTGTTCACATAACCTTTTTTCGAACCTCTGTAGCCATTGAGGGTTTCAAAGTACGTAAGAAACAGTCATAAAAAAATTGTGGGGCTTTTTTATAATTTATATGGAATAGTGTTTCAGATTGTTTTAATGAATGTGCTCACACTGATCACGTTTGAGTTTTCAATGATTAAGTAATTAAAAACTTTTTGAAAAAAAAAAAACGGATCTTATTTTTAAGGGAAATTAAATACGGATAATAATCGGAAACCTAAATCTAAAACTACTTATAAATGGTCAGATTTTATTGGCTCAATGTCAGCCCTATTATATGTATGTGTATAAATAATAAATTTGCATTAGGTTATATTATTATGAGTTGTGGCCAATTCGTTGATCGCAGTCGATTGCAATTACCTGCAGGATGATTAAATGTTGATTGTAAGGAATAAGAAACGGATAACGGCGTAAAAAGAAACTCAAGAAGTTCAACCTATCCACTAAATCACACATAAGAAGTAATGTCTGGTTAAAGATCATTAAACCTCCTTCTCTAATTATTTGTCAAAATCTTAGGAGCCTCTAATTTTGAGGTACTTCTCCGTGTACCACTTCACAGTTTCACATACTCTTGAACTCCCTCTCTCTCTTCAAAGTTCTTTTAAACCTTCCCTCACGCTACTTCTTTGCTATGGGTCTCGTGGTGATATTTAGCCGTATGAGGAGTGTCTCATCCGTGTCAAGATGATTAACCAAGTACGTGTACCAAATGTCCGAACCTGCTGCTGTTCCTCTGGTACTGAGCAGGATTACTATCGCAATGACGTACTCTCATGAGTAGGGTAAAGACTAACCTGTCTCACGACAGTCTCTAAACCCAGCTCAGTTTCCCGATTAGCAGGTCAACAATCCACCAATGGTAGGAATGGAATAAATTTTGTGACGTTGATATTCTTATAAGCTACGTCGACTTTAGTCTAAAAAGTAGACAACTAAGACATTTTATAATAATAATTATTAACTTCCACTATATGTATGAGTGTTTAATTTGACTGCCACAAATAGTTGGGCATCTATTGACGAGCATATTGAAAATGAATCATAGTATTACATCCACGTACATAGAGACACAATGTACATATTGAGTAATAATATTAAGTAACCCTCATATTTCACGCTTGATATCCCATTGTTTAATTTGATCTATCTTATTATTAATAATAATTACATGCATGCATATGTTGTATAGAATAGGTACATATATTTATCTATCTATTTACCCAACACTTTGAGCAGATGGTATCAACATGATACGGATATTAAAGAAAAGGTATTTTTTTCTTTCTTATTAACTTATATTAGCGACAACCCTACTCATTTAAAAAGCAACTTAATGTATGCCATCAATCAAACCGAAAGCAAAAAAAAAAAACCATCTACTTATTATTTTAATCTTTTATATTATACATACATCCATATGTATGTAGAAGCAAGGCTGATACATATATATATATATATATATATATATATATATATATATATATATATTTACATTGATGATTCTTCTGATTAAGTAGAATATGGATGTATGTAGACTCAAAACTTTTATAATTTATTCATAAAGCTTTTAAGAGCCTCTAACCAGAATATATTTTTATAAAAAAAACTATGAAAAAAAAAGCCCTCTTTGTTGCAAATTTGAAAGAATTAATTTGTTATCACTTCACTTTATTTTATTTTATTTTATTTTCTTGAACATCCTTTCCCTTTGCCTCCTCTTTCCGAGGGACATCAAAACATTGTCCCTTGGTTCTTGAGTCTCAAAAGGCGTGAATTGAATGAATATATTTATGTATTATACACAGCTATATGTATATATATATATTGCCAAGGAAAGGGAAAGGAAATGATGATGTCACTCACAGACGGCACACAAACACACTCTTACATCAGACACACAAACAACAAGAGCACAAATGCAACTTTCATTTCTAAGTATTTTGATGCATGTAGTAAGCTTTTGTGATCCTATTTTCTATTTAGTACTCTAATAACTTACCAAACAACATAGAGTCAATGACAGAATGGAAAGGAACTCAACCATACATCAACTTGCTCAGCTAACAGTACAAATCATCGTTATCATTATCTACAACTATATTCTATACTCCTATGTCCTACCTTTTATATACACTCCGGGTCTCAAGTATTTGAGTCGGGATTGAGGAATCAACAACTATTTGACAATTCATGTTCATTGTTTATTTTATTACTCACCTTAGATAAGAATTACATATTATTATTTGTTGAATTAATTAATTTACCTACCTACATAAATATGACTAATTAATGAATAAAAGAGAGATTCAGATTTAAAAAAAAAAAAATGCAAGTTGTTCGATAAAACAACATTTATTTTTTTGTTTCTTTTAAGGATTTCTTAATTCAAATGATGTCACGATAAGTGACCTCCAATTTAGGACAAGCAGAAAGGAAAATTGTCTAAAAATGATATTTATAAACATCTATGTAAGTACACGTGTATACTGAGGCAGTAGTATTTTGTTATTTGCTGTCTTTCAAGGGATATGATATCGTATTTATGTACAACAAAAGGGACAAAGGAAAGATATGTACACTTAAAGGAAAGGAGTAGTCAAATATTCTACCACCTTGTTTGTACATATATTGATGAGTCAATCATCATATCTGTAATACTACGAATATAATAATATACTATAAGCTACATTGATTCTTGTAAAAAGTACGTAGGAATTATTTCTTTGAGTTCTTTCTTGAATGCGTGATGACAAATAATTCTGTTGGAAGAGTTGTCAAGGCTGACTAATACTTCAAATACTTAACCGCATCTCAAAAAGGAGTCAGGGACCAAGGGTGGATCATCAGTCTCGAGTTGCTGAAAAGAAGGGATTCCCGGCCTTGAAGGAAACTGCTCTCTTAATAAAATAATAAAATACTAAACAATATATTAACAATGATGGGAATCTAAAAAACAGGAGGTAATTAGAGACAGTAAAATATAGAAGAGACAGTGTCTTTTAATGCCAAGATATTCGGCGTTCGCCGGGAATTCCTCTTTTTTTTTTTTTTTTTTGGCAACTATAGCATTCACAAAGCGTGACATTCAAAACACAATTTACAAACAATAAATATAAATAATAATTATTCATTAAAGACATATCTTTACTTCTAGTCTAAGAAGTAGATACGACAGACACTTACTATTTTTTTTTTTTGTCGGTTACTCATTTCTAAGTAAATGTTGATTTTCTGAGTAGATAGTTGATAAAGATTATGAATAGACAAAATATAGAATACATATCCACTTGAATTTTGATTAACATTGAGACGATATTTAATTTTGAACATTTATTAGGCCTATTTTGTTTAAGTACAATCTAATACTATGGCCTAATACTTTGGTTTTTTGTATAAGTAAATATCTGAAAAGAATCAATTTTAAAGTGAATTGTTCGAAACTCCATAATTTAAAATATATGTACTATTGGATGATTGAGATATTTACCTCTGATTATGTATAACATGATTCTATTCACCCAGAAGTTCTAAAAATAAATCAAGAAATCATTTCTCAAAGAACAAAGCAAATAAAGATATGACTTTTTTAGTCTATATTAGACGTCATATAGACGTGTTTATAAGTGGTAACTACACAAAAATAGTAATCTACTTAAAAAAATAGAAGGTTCTGTTATTTACTTGCTTATGTAAGGAAATAACTAATTTATTTTCTAAAGAAAATGTTTTTGGTAATTTTTCATCATATCTCTCATATGCAATTAAAAGAAAATGACTTAAGACATTTAATGTTCCAATACCAATGAAGCCTCACCAATAAAAAATGTATGTAGATATTTATTAGACAAGCAAATGTGAATACTTTAAAGTTATATAAAACAGAGACAACGCTAATCAATGTATCCATTCCTATAAGCATAAAATATTATAATCAATAGAAAAAGAGGTTTTTACTTCAGAACATTTGATATAAGGTAAACCTACACAGCATTTAACTTTTAAAATTATATATTATACAAAAAAAAAAAAAAAAAATACCCGTTCCTTGATCGTGAAAAAAAAAGTCCTTGTTTTAAATTAGTCGTTTTATATTTATTAGGGCTATTAGAAAGCTTAAAGGTTTTTTTGTAGTTAATGATAATTATAATTAAAGATATCGTTTGAGGTAAAAAAAATAAAAACATTTTATAGCTTCTAGCTTTTATAGCTTACTGGAAAAAAAGAAAAGTTGATAGGCTTGAACCTTGTGTATTTAAAGCTAAAGTGTATTTCAATATTTGAGTATGTTTCTTAATTCGTTTTGCCTTTTTTTTTTTATTGATTTTCCCTTCTCTATTGCTTAATTCAATGAATCATTTCAAATAAAACATATTACGTACCTACATCAGTACTTGAAGACATAATTGATGAACAAAAAATATGAACATTTTTTTAAATTAGCATTCAAAACTATGCCAACTTTATTTTGTGTCAACACAAAGATTGATTATTCAAAGAAAACTCAACTCCCCAGACAAGAAGTTTTCATTCAGTTTTTGAATGCGAATGGGAAAATTGGACATAACCATTTTAATTTAAAGGTACTTGACAATTTAAAGAAATATAAAATATATGTTCATAAGAGAAAATTAGGAGGAGATGCATGTCTGAAAATTTTTCGTCTACTGTTTTATTTATTTGAAGAACAGTCATATATAAAATATGACTAATCAAAAATTATAATTATATTAGTTACTTATGACGTAAATTAGAACATGAATGTGATTGGATAATCTAATTTATGATTACTTAATTCGATTAAGTATTGTCGAGGCATGATTGGTGACATTACAAATATCTTCTAAACAAATGTGATAGATTGGACAATTTGGTCACTAATTTCAGATATATGAGACTTCGAATTATGCTTATTTGTGTTATCCTGGAACAACAACAACAACAACAAAAACAAAAACCAGAAGATAAAAGACACTTCTCAACTGTCTACTATGAGTTGCCACCTTTCTCCACAGAACAAAATTTAATTGAGGTCCTTCATTATTGTCACAGCTTTGAAATATGAAAATGAAAACTATTCTGGTGCTTCAAAATCATATTAAATAAAAATTTTTATCACTGAGTGATATCGATGCGAGGGTTTATTATATGTTTAACTTTTGCTTGGTTTTGTAGGCCAATAAAAATGGGTGGGTCACTGGAATATGAGTATAGGGAATTGCAAGACCAGTTGTGACCATCTACTCTACATAGAGGGTACTTATAATATAAAAGATTTAGAACCTTCGTTCGATAATATGTACAAAGATTCGAACATTTATATTGCACAAAGCTATGAAAAAAAGTGGCGGAACCACAATCGATTTTCATAAAAAGTTACTTGTCCAAAAGTTGACCTTTTTGTTCGTTAGAATCAATGTAACCTCTATGAACGTATCTTGTTTCTTCAATTGATTATGAATTCTGCGAAGCAAAAACAAATATAAATATGTAAATATATATTATGTAATTCAAAAACGACATCTTCTGGTGAAAAAATTAAACCTCATAGACAAGAAAATCCTTTGAAGCTAACAAACGGGTTTTGCTAATTTGTTTTTTAGTTTTGATGAATATAAGTGAAGGAATTTTTTTTTTTGAGTGTAAGGACAGGAGTTATACATACAGTTCAATCTATTATTATTATCGATAGTGTTCTGTCGGTCCTTATTTAGGACTAGAGTCCAATCCAATTTAGTCCATTTCGGTTCAGTCCAGTCACCTTGTCAGTCTTCTTCCCCCTCTTTTTCTTCCTTTTTTATTGCTTTTAATGGAAATGAGTAAATTTAACTATCGTGTCTATGTATTTTTAGTTAAAATTAAATTTGAATAAACTTTCTTTGTTAATATTTAGTTGAACAAATAGTTAATATAAGTAAATAGTAATAAAATGATGAACACATTTACGTGGAAAAATTACTTCATTTCCACCTTTTGTAGTTTATAGTAAGTTAGTTATAGTATAGTAAGGTGGACAGATACTGGAGGGGCTAGTAGTAGGACATTGACAATAAAAACAGCAATTGATTACAAATTAAAACTCTATGACTATTAGTAGAGGACACTTTATCTACATCAGCTGCATATTAAGGTGCTCTAGGGAGAAGAACCCTCTATATTTTGAATACTAGGGAATATATGTGTTAAGTCAACCAAAAACCAAGTTGTTTTGAAATATTTCAAAATGAGTGTGAACTGCACTCATATTCTTGAAGACATTCTCTTTCGTTTGTATTAATAGTATATTTATATTAATGAAATAATGACTCCAATAATTGCAACTGTATTATAGAAAAAAATACCGGTCACAACCAAGAATAAAAAACATTTGGTGTTTCTGACTATGTAGTAGTTACTATTACTATGATTCATGGTGAGCATGATAGCGGATGTAGTTGATTCTTAATAGCTTTTAAACAGATAAACTGGTTTTAGACAACGTCAAATAAATAAATCTATGGCACTATGCAAAAGATGGACGTTCTTTCAGGAACCATTTATCCAATGTCTCTATTGAATAGACAACAATCCTTGGTTGTTTCTCGATATAAAGTTACATTTATACAAAAACCGTGCGGTATAGGTCATAAAATGACTCCTAAATATTTGACCGTTATATTTATGAAGTAAAAAAACTACTCAAAAAGTGATTTTTTTCCTTTTCAATATTTAAAAACAAACTTGCTTTCTTTATATAGAAAAGTCGCTTTCATTCCTATTTCTGAGCATACATAGATGTAAATAAATTTATCTTATATCAATTCAAAGCTGCAATGGATAAAAAAATAATAGTCAAGACTACCTATGCTTGCAGTTGCACATCTCTTTTCATTGATCATTAGATAAGTCATCATGTGTCAAAAAAAAAGAAGGAAATTCTGATAAGAAGTCGTAAATTTTCTTGTTTACACACTATCTTATAGTTCCTCTTTCTTTTGTTTATTTATAAGACTTGGGTAAGTAATATAAATCTTACTTAATGAGCTTTAGATATATCCAAGAAGTAGTACGTAGTTAGACATCACTAATTTCCGTTTTGCTTTGCAAAAAAAAACAAAAAAACAAACAAAATGGCTATAAAATATAAAGACATCTTAATTAACAAGAAGAGTCTATAAGTACTATGGGGGAAAAAATATCGGGAATCAAAAAATTATTATTTAACCATCGAAATCCACTCAATCCTCCTTTAAAGTAGGTCCCTTTAATAAAATGCATATTTGCCAACGTTTTTTTCTTCTAATTTTCAAAGCAGTTACACAAATTTTTAATTAAATAATTACAAAACATCAACTGCTAAGTTTAGATATGCTATTAAAATTAAAGATCAGATAATTGGTATTCTTGAGTAGTGATTGGTTATGTATCTTGAGAAATAAACCACGGATTCTCAAATTTTTTTAAAAGAAGACTGTCAGGAATATATTCAATTAAACTTTTTTGGTTGGTAACAACATTTCTCTAAATGTCATTTTAGTCATCATCTTTCAGGCATTTAAAAAGATGAAAAATTTCATTTGAGCTCTTCACAAAAGGACGCATATTTCAAACACTAATGTATATTTTGACGTGTTATTTGGCACAGATGGCAATGACGGGTATGCCAACTTAAGAATAAAAACATGTATCCCTATCGGAACTCCAAACAAATTAAATTTAAATTTCCTGGTATTTTTTGGTCATGGTAATATACACATTTATTAAATGATGATAAATTTACTTTTAGAAGAGTTGTAGGTAGAACAAATATTAGTGTTCTCATGGGAGCGACTCCCAGACAATTTAAAGTCTAAATGATAGTGCACAAATTTAAGTGCAATTTAATACATCTACTTGGACTCATACGTTTGATTCAGCTGGATAATAAATTCCCCTCTTCTGAGTATATTTTTTATAACATGCCTTGTACCGTACCGTCCTATCCCTACTGTCTATGAAGACATTTGATGCACACATACCTATATGAGTGGGTTTTATGAAGCCATCAAAAAGTATGATGCTCTAAGATGAGTTGTTGCAACTCGTTTTGAATGTAACATTTGTCAAATCCAAACTTGTCACCAGGATCCGCGCGCAAAAGCACAATGCACAAATTAAACATTTGATTAAATTGTAGCATACAATTGTGCTCAGACTTTGTGGATACCCTGTACTTATTACAAAAAAAAGGGCTCCATGGCCCCTTCTGCAAATGTCTGCGGCCAAACTACTTATATTGTTAATAGCTGTTTGTTTACTTTGACCCTGTAAATGTAGACTCAAACATCCTTTTTTCTTTTGCTGATGAGAGTATGAATATGAAATATTATTCATTTGATGAATAGGGCTACTACATATTAGAGCAGTGACCTGGAACAAGATCAGAATATTTAATTATGGATTGTGACCTTCTGTATGTGTACATACAAACATACATACATAGAAGGAGCCAACTCATTTGCATCCAGTTCTTTTTGATATCTTGTACTATTGCTTATCCCCCCCCCCTCCCTTCCCTCTTCTCCAATAGGAGAAGAGGAAAGAAGAGAGAAACAAAACAAACATAAGACATTCCTATCGGATATCATGTATTCATATGTATATGTATGCATACATCTGTATGAATATCCCATCATTTCTTTCTATGAGGCATATACTATGTATCTAATAAGATGTTCGATACATTCATACACATATTGAGCGCAATATGTATGTACATACATATATGTATATGTATTTAGATATAATATAATAACAATAATTAGATGAAGGTAATCATTGTTTCAAAGGGGGGGGGGGAAATGTAGGGTGGTGAGAAGGATGTTACTCAATATGGAAATACATATAGCAAGCAATAACAATAAAAGTACATATAATATATAATATCTAGTAACCAGATGTGTGCTCTATTTTTTTTATTCCTTCTTTACCCACATACATATGTATATGGGCTATTTTCTTTAGAAACATTTGCAACATACAAAATCACGATTATAGAAAGTCCATACCTTTTTCAAGTTACAGGTGGGAATCAATAGTAAAGAACAATATTCATGTTATTGAATAAAGATAATAAACTTATGAGAATCCCATGGCAACAAAATGAATCACATCTATAATATACAAAATGATTCTGAATGCTAGCAACACAATTATTACAAATCATCATTGAGGTAATTTCATAGTCCTTCTTCAAATCATTGTTCCAGAGCTGTACTTGATCTATCCTCCGAAATGCTCCAAGCATTTCTTTCAGCATTTAAAATTTTCTCAATTTTTCTAGCTAATTCTCTTTTCACAAAGACTTCCAATATTGACCAAATACCCTAAATTGGATTGAGAATAGGACTACTGTAAGGCCCTAGTCTTTAAATTTTGTGAATTGAAAACTCTTCTTCATTTAAAACATCTTCAATACTGGAGTGGGCCGAAGTATAATTATCAATTACAAGTACTACTGGTCCTCCATATATATATATATATCCTTTCCTTTTCTTAAGCGTACACGCACCTCTCCATTGCTGTATCCTCTTTGAAACTTCCTCGTCTCACCTTATTTTTTACTTTTATTTTCATCTCATTTATCAGGTTGGGATCAGCTTGATATTTGTATTGTATATCTCAATCTTTCCTCTACTAACGAGAAAAAAAAAAGAGTTGACAATAGGTTTTGGGCTAACTTAAGCCCATTTTTCCGAAGCTGTTATCATTTTTCCTTTATTTCTTAGGGGAGAACATCTACCTGATAGTAAAGATCTCGCATGAAGGAATACAAGGCAAATAAAATGTAAACAAAAAGGGCTCAAGTCCTCGTATAATTATTAGTTAAAAATATATAATTTCCTGACATTAATTTCTGTTAATTTTCTGCCTCTCATCTATGGTATTATTTATTGTTGTATATATAATGGAGAATAGCAGCTATTAGCTCAGTAAAACGTCATGACAGCTCAAGCTGCTTCACTCTCAACATTCATCAAATTGTCAATTGAGTTACCAGGTTGTTGATTTTCTCTTTCTTTGATTCTTACAAGCCCGATTTGCATATTATTATTTACATTCCTACTCATAAACATATATTAAAAATAAGTTAAAACATCGTCAATTAAAGTTTACTTAATTTCAGTCAATAAATGAACCATAACTTTTTCAAGAGTTGAATATTTTTTGTAGACTTTTGTTCCCCAGTCGATCCAAAATTGAATTAATTCTATTTATTTTATTGAAATTTGTAAGATCTACTATAGATTTTATTTTATTTGAATGACACTGTTTTATATATATATACATATATATCAAGTTGATCTCAACTCAGTTGCCTAGTTTCTTTTAAATTTGTAAAAGCATTAAATAAAAATTTTCTAATTTAAAAAAAAAACCAAACTTATTGATATCATTGAACATATAAAAAACAATCCATAGTGTAACTTTCGATTTATTGTGATGTCAATGAAAAGGCTCTATTCGAAAGTTGTATTTAGGTCAACGCTGAACAAGATGTAATTTCATTCAAATCATACTTTAAATCAGTAATGAGGGCCAAGAGTAGTAGTAGACCAATGGACAGCTGACAAAAAAAATACACTTTAAATGTTCATCATTGTACGATTGAACTTCTTTCCTACATACTATTTGTATATATATATATATATTTAAACTGCAATTCTCAACTAAGTATTAAAAAAAGTATAACACTATAAGTATATTATTAATAAATGTCTTTCAAATTCTTGAAGAACTACCATCCCTACGGATCTCATTCAACCAAACCACACATAACCAAAAATATCTCTAGTTCAAATATGTTGATTTTTTAAAAGTTACATCAGAGTTCAAGGTGGAACTATTGATTGTAGGTATGAGCACTTTTATCAAAGAAACGTTGTGTTTTTGCCTTTTAAGTTGCTGTTTGTATTTATACAAGAAAGGTTACTGTTGTCTATAAGTTTTTTGAAAGGTATGAGTTGCTGCAACAGAAAATATGACCTAAAATATATATACACATGTTTGAAAAGACTTTAATGATAAGTTGTTCCTTGTACTCCAAATATGATTTTAATCAACATTTAAATCAGCTTGATTTAAATTCTGTTTCAATTATCTTAATTTGCCTTCATGTAAAATGAAATGTGAAAAATATTATTCTACATTTAGAAATGCCTTATTTACCTACATACTCGGATATTTAGTATAACTCAAATAGAAGCAAATTAAATTAAGTACAAAATCTTTGATACTATGATTGTTCTTACATATCGATGAATGTAGATTTCACTGAGAGTACAACATATTTAACTTTCTCTCTTTATTTTTTATTTTTTTAGAAAGTCAAGGAAAATATGGGAGTACATAGATTGATTGAATTCATGTTTGTTTTTTTCTTGACAAAGAGAAACATGTTTCCTAGGAGCAAGTTAGGGTTAGGATCGAGGCGATCTTTACATGTATTAACTCTACATGTTGTAGGAGAGGGGGAGAAGGAGCTATTAGAGTTATACCTTAAGAGAAAGCAAGACAATGTCTAATATCACTGTTCAAGTGTCAAAAATCCTAAAGGGTATAAGTTTAATAAAAGTTATTCAATTTTGTACACTGATCATAGTGCCATAATTTTTTAGTAGTCGGACTCTCGGTAAAACTAAAAAAGTATTACAGAGATTTGAAATCAGTGTGCAAAACTGAATAACTGTTATTATATTTTGAATTTTTGACATTTACAATTTGTTGACCCTTGATATTATGGACGTAATAATAAAAAGTATGTTGTATTGTATCTTCTAAAGAGACAATTCATACATATTATAGTTATTGAAAATGGCACATTGGGCACGTGTATTTTATTTTTATATTTTGACTCAGGCAGCCTTTTCGAGAGGGAAAAGCCTTGACTATATAATACAGTTACAAAGACTGTAATTTTCCCTCATAAATCTATGTAAATAGATTTAATACCCTCATGCTTCTACCAAATGACTATATCTACGATATGTAATTATGATAATTATCATTATTAATACTATTACTACTTTATAAATCTCTCACAACAAGAAACTGCTCATTAAAGAGCAATTAAAGTCAAAATTCACCTCGATTTGTCATATGTTTTTTTGTTTTGTTTTTCATTATTATGATTAAGTGTCGACTTATCAGCTAATCAAAACATGTAAACTTCTATTGTACATATGTACATATGTTTATTGGTAATTTTATAGATTTATAGATTCATAGAAGGTAGCTACAGAGGAATGTTTTGTGAATTGGTGTATGTACTAACATTATTTTTCCTGGTTAACATACCTGTATGTATAATAATAATAATTATTATTATTATTAATGAGTCATAGTTATGCATAAATGTGTGTGCTGTTAGCAAATATGAAGGTACATATATGTATAAAATAAATAAATATACTTAACTTAAAACATTCACTTCAGAATATGTAGACTTAGTAACATAGCATACATATTTGCATGCATATATATGTATTTGTATGTATGTAGTACCAAAGGGAAGAAAAATCAATATCCGTCAAAGTAATGAATTGATGTACATTTGTGTATACATACAATGTAGAGAAATTTGCATGTTTCATGACTTTGAAATTCAAATTGCTTTTTTACCCCTATATTTTTGTTTTTGTTTTTTTTCACATGTGTCTTGATTCTATGTACATATGTGTCAACTCAACAAGAAAGCAAGTTATTCTGAAATATTTCAAAAATGAGTGTGAACTGCACTCATATTCGTGAAGACATTCTCTTTCCTTTGTATTAATAGGTTATTTATATTAATGAAATAAATAATGACTCCAATAATTGCAACTGTATTATAGGAGTCAAAAATACCGGCCAATATCAGGAATAAAAAACATCTGGTATTTCTGACTATGTAGTGGTTCATGGTGAGCCTAATAGCGAATTAAATTGATTCTTAATAGTTCTTAAACAAATGAACAGATGGTTTTAGCCAACTGCAACTAAATAAATCTCTGGGGCTATGAAAAAGATGGACGTTCTTTCAGGGACTATATCGGCTCCATGTGCAGAACTTGTAACATTTATCCAATTGCTCTATTGGATGGACAACACTCCTTGGTTGTTTCTTGATATAAAGTGATATTTTAGCAAAAACCGTGCGGAATAGGTCTTAAAATGACTCATAAATATTTGACCATTATATTTATGAAGTAAAAAAACTACTTAAAAGTGGACTTTCTTCTTTTCAATATTTGAAAACAAACTTGCCTTCTTGTTGACTTGACACATATGTAACAAAGCTATTCTGGAAAGGGAGTAGTAGGGGCCTTGTCTTCATCTCCTCCTCCGCATTCTGTCATCATCATTATTTACCTAAATAAGCCCCCTAAATATAATAACTCTCTTCGTTTTTCTCCTGTAATTAGGAGATATCAAAGCCACTAATTTTTGTTGAACGTTCTCTTACATATCCATATATCGTATACCTCGAAGGATTCAAAATCATATACATAGATGTAACGTATTTGATAAAGAGATTCCTTGGAATAATAAACACTTGGCTGCATTTACAAATTTACACGTGTCAACATTTATACGTGTATATTATTGCTATGTATCATTATCCCTTGGATAAGGAAATCAAGTGTGTGTCCTAAAGGGGACATTTTAATCACACACACACACAAAAACAACTCTTACAAAAGAGCAGCATGGCAGGCAAGTCCCTGCGATTAGTTCACATATATACCTACTCAAGAAACGGATAAAAGTCCTTGCAAATGATGGTGAATGTATGTAGAAAAGACCAACAACAAAGGTCCCTTAAAAGTACTAAAATATTTTTAAATTTTTGAAAAAATGATTTCACAGGGTAAAAGGACATGTTTTAATCATATCTTTTAAGGATACATTATTCATTAGCATTTTTTTGATTGATTAAATATCCTATATTTATAAATTACATATATTTAGAGTCTGCCGATTCCTGTTATCATTTTTTATTTATGGGTCTACAAAACCTCGACAGTTTTTATTACATAAGAATTCAATCTTGAATAAGTCTATGTACATAAAAGTAGCTGCCATGTGTCACTTAGGGTGATCTTTCCTTTAAATAGATGTTGTTGTTGTTGTTTTATCTTCAAATATAAATTTGGAAATTTTTAGTCATTCATACCTAAAATGAGAAATTTATACTTTTCTTCCAAAAGAAAAAAATTATTTATATTCACTTGTAACCGATTTTCACTAGTTGAGAATAAAATTAGTAAATGTTGAACAAATTATTGTATTAAAAAGATGAAAGCCTTAACTATTTTTTTTATTGAAGAATACATTTATTTACTCCCATTCTTTTAGGATTGAAAAATGAGTCCGAGTCTAACATAAATAGTTAAAAACTAAAACAAAAAAAACATATCACAAAATCAAAAAAAAAAATGATTTAAAATATTCATTTTATGAGATATTTGTCATCAAAAGGAAACATAAAATAATCATTGAAATACGAATAAGAGAGACTCAAATAATGGGCTAACAATTTTGAATAATTTACGGCCATTTTTTTTTTTTTTTTTTTTTTTTTTTTTAAATAACCTACATATATTATCTTGTTTTCAAAGATATAAGTCGGGAATGGATCATTATGATTTGCGGATCGCAAAGAGATCTGTATCCTCTTTCTCAGTATTTTCTTTCTAAAAAAGAAAAAGAAACCCAAAAAATACTTTTTTAACCAAGGCACATAAATCAATACTCAAAGCAATGATAAGCTCGACAGAAACCAGTTTACATATACAAAAATATACATACACATGTATAGGAAATCTATATTTGAGCGGTAGAATCTATAATGCTTTGATGGTTATGTTCACAAGGATCTTGTACAGACTTGTAAGTAAGCAAATTATGTTGGATTTTTCTGTATATTTTATACGCTCACAGATTAGCAAAATTGAATTCAATTTGAAGATATCAACATACTACTACTGAGATATCCGTATACTCCAGAGTAATAAAAATACCGCACATTAAGATATCAGAAAGTATTTTTAATTGGAAGTTATGTTTTTTGAGGTCAGAGTAGTGACCAGTCTAACCTCATTTGATTTCATAAAAAAATTGTAACTCAACCCGTTTCTCTAAGAAATTATGGAACACTCGTGTCCCTCTGGGTGTGAAGGGATTTTTTTCATACTTAAAAATACATGGTGTATAAGTACTTTTTTCATATTTATTTTATCTTTGGGTAAATTTATTCCTTATTCTTATATTCTACTTGACAAAAGAATTTGAAAAATCTTAAATAAAAAATATATATCATATGCTATGTACATTTTACAAGTGATATTTTATGAATTTATAACTTCTGTTGATATATTAACAAAAAAAAAAACTCTTTTTACACCCAAAGGGACACTTGTGTCCAAAAGAACTTAGACTTGAATCATTTTTAAAGGATCCGTAAGAACTGAAAGATACTTTAAACTTATACTTCTTTATTTATATATTAACAAATAATTTCCTTGAAAAACGAAAAAGTTATTTTGGAATAATCATGATTTTTTTTGCATGATTAAAATTCCTAACTTTCAGTACCTTAAAAAATATTTAAATCAAATTTTTGTATGACTAACTATGAAATATGAATAATAACTTGACATCTAGGTTATCGAACAAAAAAAAGAAAACAAAAATCGGTGGACAATGGAGCGTATCAGCGCATTTTGAATTTATGGGACACCTGTTTCCTCTTGGTTGGAAAGGGTTAAAAATAACTCAATAGATTTATTGTTAAATTGTATTGTTATTTAGGTAAACCTCCCTTTTGACACTATTTATATTAATTGACCAAGTAGTCATTTTGACTGTGTTTTTTTATTGTTGTTATTGAAGGTATTTATATTAAGTTATCACCCTGTCTTTGGTGCTTTTTATTTGATGATGATATTTAGGATTGGAACTAAAGGTAAAGAAAAAAAAGGGGGTATTGAGTATGTGGAGCCAGAAAGTTGAAAAAGAAATGAAACAGCTGACATACGAGTTTTTTTCAATTATGTTTGTATCCATTCGTTTATCTTTTGATTATGTAATCCCAAGATATACATATATATGTACAAAAAAAAACAGATCTACATAAATTCAAGATATATGGGTATAAGAAAGTTGTTATTACTATTCAATGGATTTAAATATTGTCATTTTAGGCATTTTGCGTCTTCTCCCCCTTGGTAATGATTGTTTATTGACATACTAAGACATTTGGAGAAAAAAGTTCAGTATGTATATTTTTAGATTGCATCAGAGTATCTAAAAAATCTATTTGGTTATATATACCTATGTATTTCTAACTTTATTTTGAAGGAATCAACGATTATTGCTGTATACAGTTTCTAAGTATAAAATCATTTTCCTTGTTCATATCTATTTATATTTTAACAAAGAAGTATAAAGTCATACATAATGTTATTACTCCTATAGAGAGCCTTTAAATCTATTTATCTTGACATACAAAATCAATGATGAATAAATATCTGGATTTCGTACAGCATTTCACTTTAAATACTTCACTTAAAAATAGATTAATTACACAGGTCAGCAAATTTGAAATGTCAAAAATGCTAAGGGATATAAGTATAGTAAAAGTTATTCAGTTTTGCACACTGATTTCAAATCTGTATTTTTTTTTTTTTTTCGGTTTCTCTGTTCGAAACCTACTTTTTTATCTTTTTTGAGCCCAATTTCCAAATTCAACTTCAATTGAAGCCTAGAAGGATACTTATTTTGTACATTAAAAAATAAAAACCTTTGTCTTTGTTCAATCTAAGGGGGATTCTAGGGGTGTAGGGGGTGGGGGGGGGGGAGTAGGCCCAAAAGTCGGACAGATCGTTTGTACTTATTTTACTCCTTGAATATTACAATAAATAGATTAATAAGGAATGCATACAAGAGCTGTGACTCACAGCTTTCAAAGGAGATGTCAAGCGCTCGATAAGACTCCTTATCTTACTAAGAATTTAACATTATTCAGAATTCAACCATTTACATACCTTTGGCAGGTCATTACTTCAGTGTTGTAACTCTGATTTCACTAACTAGAAATGATACCAGTTCCGTAACTATTCTGTCAACTGAAGTCACCTATTTGCATAATTATATTTGTTTTTGTTTTTTTATTTACAAATTTGTGATATTAATGATCTATCTACCGAGATACATATATGTAAACAAAGTTATGCAAATCAATTTGTTATTATTCAAGCACACGTCATGGAAAAAGACAAATACTGATAGGATGTGTTTGTTTGCTACTTATTTGTTTGTTTGCACCATCAAGATTGCAAATCATGTGAATATGGAATATTTAGATTATGGATTCCAATGTAAATATTCGATGAATCTCTTAGGGGTAGAATATGTTTCAAGAAAATTAATACACATGTCTAGTGAGAAATATTATTCATATATATATAATTCTTAAGACTAAAAATATATATCGAAAATCTTGATATTAAAATTTATATATCCAATTAGGAAAATCAAAATTTTTTACATTATTGGTAAATATGTCTGATTCATTGACTGGGGGGAAGGTGGGAGGGGGGTGGGGGGTCTTATAACCAAATCTTAAATAAAAGTTTATTTGTATAACGTATATTTAAAAAATCATTATGATAATAATTAATGAATATCTTCACAACAGATGCTGACTTTGATAATGGTGATCTGAAATAAACTATAAACTTACTAGCCTTAAAGCTAGTAACTTTTGATAAAAAGTTTCATTTCTACGGAGTTGGAAGACATTTTCTTCAATTTAAAAAAAAAAGTCAAAGTAGTGATAAAATATTCTTGAAACGTACATATATTTAAATAAAAGTATTTATTATTTTATTAAGTATCCTACATTTTAGAATTTTTCTAGGCAAAGACAGCATTTTATTGGGTTGGCAACTAAGTTCTTACCGTTTTTTTAAACTTTATGGAGTTTAGAAAATTTATCTGTTATTTTGTAATATTTTATTCATTTCAAGTTATTTTACTTTATTTTCAGATCATCAAAATGGAATGTCAAGTTGAAAAAAATGTGCACTTTCGATACCTTCTTCTCTTTGCATTGAATCGAGGCTTTACTGCTGCAAAAGCTGCTCGTGAAAGTTATGTTGTGTATGGGAAAAATGCAATGGCAGAAAGGATCGCCCGTTACTGGTTTGCTAAGTTTGTTCAGAGGAAAATTTTGATCTCAAAGACAAACCACAGCGTTCTAGCCGCCCAATTGAACTAAATGAAGGGCAGTTAAATCAACTTTTGCATGAAGATTCACACCAAACAACAATTGTTCTCACACGTGTAAATACATAAAAATATCAGTTAATAACTGTAATGCAATTCATTAGTCATTTAACAAATTGTATTTTAACTATAAAAAAATATAATGAGAAAAATACAAAATTGAAATATCAAAAAATAAATAAAAAAAATAGGTACAAGATTTCGACGGATGTTATTAGAAATAGCTTATCACAAAGGTTAGTTATCACTTGTGATGTCCAAATTACATATGTAAATAATATTTATTTGCATTTTTGACCTTTATTGGCATATTGAGACATTAATTGCATTATTTGCATTTTTTTTTTTTTTTTTTTGCATTCTGAGGCCAAGAAGTTTTTTGAGGATGCCTTTCTTACTCAAAACCTCTCCTTAATGAAGAGCATCTTGAAGAGCCTGAAGGAGAGCATCACTCAGCTCGAATAAAGAGTCTATATAGTACAAGTCTTGCCCATCATGCCTCCATTCTCAAGTTAGTTGACAAACTGGAGGAGATCCATAGGAAGAGCCCAGCCTATGAGATGACGAGTAAGATTGGCTTAGTGCTCTCTGGGGCCTGGCTTGAAGAAGGACCCCAATATTATAGTGAGCTTCAGCTACGACCCCATGACATCCACGGACTGTATCTCCAAAGACCTCCTGAATGATCAGATGATTATGCTTGAATGACATTTTTTCACCAAAATACACCCTATTTTGCTAGATTTATTTGAATTTTTGGCAGTTTTTTCTTCATTTTTATTCACTATTTAGACATGAGTAGTTTTCTTAAACGCTCTACAGGATCTAAGCCATAAAATATATGTATATCTTCCCTACTAGTTATGTGGTTCTTGAGATCAAGGCCAAAGTAATTACAAAGTTAGAAATTTTTTTATTATAGTCTTTACTGATCTTTATCCCTTACAGTCATGGTCAAGAATGATGTGGTCTAAACCACAACAATTTTCTAACTCAATGCCATTTGTATTAAATAATGTTATTGTTTTTTCTTGGCCTTTAGTAAACATATACTCACTTGTTAATTTACGTATTCATTATCACATTTATATTCATTAAATCTTAATAGTCCAGGGCTTAATCTCTAATTTTTCATTCAGTCCAAGTGTTGTTTTTTCATCACGGAATAGAAGATTAAGATATTCATCTTATTTTTTTTTAGAAAATAATCTCTATTTACATAATGTTTACTTGTTTATTGGTGTATGTATGTATGACTTTCTAAAAATATAATACCTTGAAGTATTCATTCACTGGATTGATTAATATTGAAATTTATATCAATTGGAATAATATTTTTCTTGTATATTAAGCTGATGAATTGACTATTAAATAATAGTCCATGAATAGATAAATTCCTATTAATAAATAATCGTATAAACAGAAATAGAAATTAAAAGTAATTTATTTGAAAGTTTCAAGTTTTCTTACAACTGAAAGAGTTACCATCTACAGTAGAGGCCACGATCAGAATTAGTCAAGACCGTAATTTGAATAAAAAAGTAGATTAACTCTTAATTATAATTAATCAATGATTTAAAGGAATATTTTGTCTCTATAAATATGCAGTCTCTCAAATCCTTGCACTCAGGTAAAACATATTTTTATTGACATTATGTCTGTTTGTTTTTTTGTTTTTTTTTAATATGGTCTTTTTATCACATCTCTCTAAATGTACACAATCCATGTAATAAAAAGTGTTTTAATTAATTGTTAAATAAATATTATATAAACTTTATATATTAACATATCTATAATAAAAGTGAAACTATTTTTTTTTTCCTTTTGCACCTATTTGATGGATAAATATAAAAAGAGAAAGCCTTTATCATTTAACTTTCCTCTTATACTCTTTTTATGAAGAATATTTTAATTAAATATAAATTAAAATTTGTAAAACAATAAACATAAATGGGTGTTTGAAGTTAATTTTGGAAAAAATACTGAACTTGAATACTAGAAATTAGAATAATATTTTCAATTCCTAAGAAGAATAAAAAACAAAATGAAAGGGATGAAACTTTTTCAGCACTTCTGCTCAGTATCCCTTGAAAAATATTATATATTACATACATAGTAACAATTGTGTTTATTTGCTATCCATTAATGTAGCCAATCAAGTCTCCGTGTTGCTTAATCGTATTAATTAATCAAATTCATAGTATACTATGGTAGTTTAAAAGTGAATAACAATATGAATATCTTGACTTCTGATCAAGAAGAAAAATATTATTCTTAATTCTTAGGTGTAGTACCTACAAGAAAAAAAATATAATACTATTAACTAGGCCTTGAACAATACATGCATATATATCTAAAAAAATATTTTGGTTTTATTTTGGTAAAAAAAATCAACAATTTTCTCCCCAAAAAATAAAAAAAATTCATAAATATCAATATTATCCAAACGTGATCAGTGTGGCTGTATATGAAATTTCTTCCACCTTTTACAAATGACTTTGGCTTTCATAATATTCAATGTAATTTAAGATATGTGAGATAACTTTTAACTGTTATTTATTCATTTCTTGAATGGATAAAATCAATAATATAAAAATTAATCCTCAGAAGCTTTGGGCTTTTGAACATTTATTTTTACTAAGATTTAAAAGGTATATTTAAATAGAAAAAAAATCAAACGATTATCTATTATCCGTATTTTCTTCTACAAATAACAAGTGTAAGTTCTCCCAAAACAGTTCTATTGGAACTGACTGCCCCAATGGTTAATTAATATTGTTATTCATTTATCTATGACGACGTGTACAAATACCCCGTTTTGTGTGGTCGTACTTATTGCCTGTACAATTTTTTTGTTGGTAATCGGAAATAAAACCTTAACTAACTAAACTATCTATGACGGCGTTATGACACTAACATGAAAACAATATTATTTGGTCAGCTGTCAATTTTTGACTATTCATACCATTGAATTCCGAACTTGAATTATAGCTCCTTAGTTTCTAAATATCCATACTATTTATTAAATTAACAATATTTTAACAGTTGGAAGGAGTTGTCTAATTGACTAATTACTATCTAATTTTGCACCTTTTTCCATCTGTTTTTTAAAGAAAAGTGATCAAATGAAATAAGACCTGTTTTTGTTCTTTTCATTGGTTCAAAAGACATTAAAAATCTATGACAAAAAAAAATAATAATAATGATGAAGGATTGATTTATATAAATTTAACAAATGCAAAAAATCGATTTATTTTAAATATTTGACAAAGTAACGCATTACATAAACTAGATATAATATGCAATATAAAGAATAATTATTATGTATTTTTGAAAGAAAAATAATCTATGAAGATTTGAATCAAGAATAGATTCGGCTTTGAATATAAAAATACAATTTGCATTTAGTGATTAATATCTTTGATAACTAAGGAATACATTATTTTGGGATTTAAATAAAAGGTAGATGAATTTTGGGTTTATCCATGATTTGTACATATTATTTAATCAGTAAATATTTCTATTGGTAATAGGATATGAAGTGCAGAGACACAAAGAAATAACTACTTAATACTCTATCTCTTTGAAGTTTTCTCCTTCTGGCGTTTTCCTAAAAAGTGTTTTTACACAAACCAAGGCTTGTATTTTAATACAAAACATTACAAAGTATTTTTTTCTTTTAGTTTTTTGAACTTTTTTAAATACTCTTGAGTTCTTAATCCTCTGGTTAAGACAAAATATACTAACTCCCTTTGTTCCAAAATAATGTTACCATATTTTCATGATTTTAAGTTTGCAAATAATGTTTACATTTCCACACTTTTATAACATTATTAAAAAACATTTATAAATACTATTGAAAATAATTTTAATATGTATTTTTTAAAAAATGAGACGTTGTATTTAGCTCAATAATTTTATTTTTGTAACCCCAGGGAAACATTATTACTAAGCCGTGATTTTTGTTTGATTACATCAATTTTATCTAAAAATTCAAGATAACAAAGCAAGTTCCATTCCAAAAGTATATAAAATTATTTTTGATAAATATCTTGAAATTGTAGAAAAAGTAATGAACATTTGTGTACCTCATTTCAAATTTGAGGATATTCATATTGAATGCTGAAAAATTAATATAAAATGACTAATCCCTTTAGAACTTTATACTTTTTTCATTTTTGAAGCTAAAAATGTACAATTTGTTGTAAATGAAAGACTAGTTATAAATTTGAAATAAGTAAAAAAGAGTTTCACTTATTTTAAAAAATATTAAAGATTTAATATAATTAAGAGAAATATAGTTGATTGGACTTATGATGAGGTTTTGTGGTATTTATTGATTCTAAGTTCCGAAAATTGTTATCAGACGAAAATTACGATTAAGTAAAAATGATTTTGGAGCCACAAAAAAAAATGAATGAGCTTAATTTTCGATTTATGTGTTTTTGAGATTAAAATAAATTAAAAATTTGTTGACTAGTGCCATCATTGGTTTGAAAGAAAAGTAGGTAATACGTTACCAGTATATGTAGATTTGTATGAATATATAATCTATATATATATTAAAAATCTCAGTTTGTCTATGCTATTATAAAATAAAGACATAAAACACGAACATTCATTCCTATAAAAACTCAAGTAAAACCCATCTGTTTTATGAAGTCGTAAATTTCATAGTTATTTTCCCTTCGATGTAAAAGAAAATTGGGTGTGTATGAAAATGCATTTCTTGATGAATATTGAGTTGTTGTTTTTTGTTTTGTTTTTCAAAATGGTGTAGAATTGCAACAATTTTTTAATATGAATATATTTATATATGCTCTTATGAATTAAGGAAATTCAATCAATATATTCGAAAGTTTTTTGGTTTTTGTTTTGCATAGAATTATTTGAGTGCATTTTCTATGCATGTAGTAGAATGTATGTACATAAAAATATTTGTAGTTCGTAAATGTGAGAAGGTCAAATGAATTGTTGAATAGAGCATTTTGAAATGACGTCATCATTATGAAGGTGCGTCATCCAAGAAGAATATACTATGTACAAGAAATAGCATTTATTTAACTATAAGCTGAAGGAGTGAATGGTGAGTTACTGTCATCGTTAGGAATGTAAATCATATGCAATTCGGGCGTGTTATAAAAAAAGAAAGAGAAAATCAACCTGGCAACCCTGACAATTTAATGAATGTCAAAGGGGGAAACAGCTTGAGCTGTCATGACGTTTTACTGAGCTACAAGCTGCTATTCTCCATTATATATACAACAATAAATAATAACATAGATGAGATGCAGAAAATTAACTGAAATTAATGTCAGGAAATTATATATTTTTAACTAATAATAGTTATACGAGGACTTGAGCCCTTTTTGTTTACATTTTATTTGATTTATTAACCTTAATGCATGTATTACTTTGTGCAAGATCTTAACTATCAGGTAGATGTTCTCCCCTCAGTAATATTGGAAAAATGATAACAGCTTTGGAAAACAAAAAGACCTGTTTGAAGAGCCAACTCCACTTTTTTATCACACGCCCGAATTACATATGATTTTCATTCCTAGTCATCGTAACATTTGAATGTCGCAAATAAAAGAACTTAAATCTTTACCCTCAATCAATATATTTCATATTTAATTACCTACTAATTCAATATCATTGTTTCTCTTTTTTTGGCATCAAGTTTTATTCAAGGCAGTATTTTTAAAGCCATTCAAACATGTTTTCCTTTCGTATACATATATATATATATATTTTAATTCATCCAGTTTATTTGATAAAAACCAGGTCTATACCTATGGAGTCAGACTTTATTTTTCAATTTCTAACCTTTATTGTGTAAAAATGGTGACAAATTTAATCTTCAAAAAGATAGACGTAGCTAGAACAACACCTTTTTTCCCATTTCTCATTCTCCCATTGGCCGTCTTTGGCTCCAAACCAATCATCGAGCCATTTTTTTGGCTTATGCGTGAGAATTGAAGACCTGTCTTTTAATGTGTGACCCATCGATGCGAACAAGTGATAGTCTGATGGTGTCAAGTCTGGTGAGTAAGCATATGCACCAACGGTTCCCAGTCGTACGTCTCCACCAATTCCCAAGTCGCTCTTGTTTGATGTGGCGGTGCATTGTCATCAAAAAAAAATTACTCAGTGACACCGATCGGAATATTCGTGGCGTTTTTGGCGTAAAGTGCTGTTCAAATTGGCCATGTGTCATTGGTAACGTACACAGTCAACTGTTTCACCGGGTTTTACCAACTCGTGCCAAATCATACCACGCTGATCCTAGAAAACATGCAGCATTGCCTTGCAGCCCAAGCTATCTGGCTTGGAAGATGTTGTTGGGTTGTGGCCGGCTAGACCGCACTGTGCTCAGCTTAGAAATTGTCAATCGTAAAGTTTTTACTAGCATTTGATGTGCTTCAGAGGCGTTTTTGATTCGTTCAAATAATAACAGAAAATCAAGGAAGTCCTCAAATCGGTGTTTGAAGGCACGAAATTCGACATTTTTAAGAAACAACGAAAATACGTTGTTGGTTGAAACTTCACAAACATTTAACTGAACATTGTTGTCAGATGAAAAAAAAAGACATTTGGAATTTGGAAAATAATATTATATATCAATTATATGGTTTCAACATGTCATTGCTTCGATTCAATATATAATCTGTGACATCAATGATTGTACTGAATAGAGCATAATTTAAAAAGATATTTTCTGTATAAATTATGTGTAAATCAAAATTGATGTTACCAACACTGTTTTTTTTTGTTTGCTTTTTTAGAAACAGAATAAACTATTTATGAAATACCATTTATTAAAGTAACGAAACGTTACTTTTTTTTTGACTAAGTAATAAATAATGATTAGTTCATTACTTTTTCCAAGTAATGTGAGCTAAATTGCTTTAAGTAATTGTAAACAAATTGTATTTATTTGGCTGGATAGTTACACAAATCGACAAAAAAAAAATGACAAAAGATATCCTTCAGTTCAACAGATGCTCCTTTCATTTCTTGAGAACCTTTTATCAAAACCTATTCTTTTTCTCACTAATTTATTGTATTTGTTGTATCATTATAAGGCCTTATGTATAAATTACAACATACACGTTGAAGATTATCAGAAGCATTTCTTGATTATATTTATTATGACCATGCATTTTGTTATATAAAAGGGAGTTCGAAGTCATTTCTATCAAAGATCACGGACAACAATGATGTTTTAATTCAAAAAATAATCTGTTAATAAATATATATCATATAATTATATTCAAATTTAAATGAGTACATGAATGATCTACATTCTATTGTGTTGACAACTAAGTTCTTGCCGTTTTTTTAAACTTTATGGAGTTTAGAAAATTTATCTGTTATACGTTTTGCAATATCTTATTTATTTTTTTAAAGCATGAGGAATCCACACTCCACATTTTTGGACTTTTCCTATTTGGTGAAGATACTTCTCTATACACAATTGTTGTTTGGTGTGAATCTTCATGCAAAAGTTTATTTTTACTGCCCTTCATCAAGTTATGTTGGGCGGCCAAAACGCTGTAATTTGTCTTTGAGATCAAAATTTTCCACTAAAAAAACATAGCAAACCAGTAATTGGCGGTTCTTTCTGCCATTGTATTTTTCCCATACACAACATAAATTTCACGAGCAGCTTTTGCAGCAGTAAAGCCTCGATTCAATGCAAAGAGAAGAAGGTATCGAAAGTGCACATTTTTTTAAACTTGACATTCCATTTTGATGATCTGAAAATAAAGTGAAATAACTTGAAATGAATAAAATATTACAAAATAACAAATAAATTTTCTAAACTACATAAAGTTTTAAAAAAATGGCAAGAACTTGGTTATCAATTCAATATACTTGAGTCGATGTACGCAACTATATGTATACATTTGCTCTCTTCCTTATACATAATTCTTATACTTATTTTCTAGTTAAATGAATGTAGCTATTTAAATATTAATAGAGAAAAATGATTAATAATTCTGAATCTTGAAGATAATCATTAACATGATTAATTAAATAAATAATTCACAAAGCACACATATGATACTAAATGACTAAGGTAAATGCTTGTACTACATGGAACATTATTTAATTTCAAACACTTTACTTCTAAATATATTTTTCCAATATTTACTTAAACACGAACAAAATACAATCCGAAATGAGTTTAACATTTTGTTCACGTATAAGTAGGAACTAAATGTATGTATATTGTATATAGATTTTAAGTTGAACAAATTGGTTAAAAAGTGGTAAAAGTCGATTACTGATAGTTTTTATTTGTGGGTAAAATGCTCATATTGGAATTGGTACAATATTAGAACTTGGGTCTAGTCAAATAATGAAATATTTTATCATTATTTATACGAGGGGGGGGACTGCTCTTAAAAAGGGATCATCAAACTTTTTTCAGATTGGGCTGGATGATTTAAATGATTCCAAGTAAAAAGCAATTAGTGCAGTAGACTGACGTATTAGTGCAGAAGGAATTCAGCTGATTTGGTAATACTTTACTACTCTACTTTAGTAGCTCTTTGATTTCTAGCGAATTTTTGCTAAAAATTGGTTGAAAATTTACACATTTAGATGGACGATTTCTTCATCATTAAGGTTTCTTATCGAGCGCTTGACATCTCGTTTGAAAGCTGTGAGTCTCAGTTCTTGAATGCATTCCTTATTAATCCATTTTATGTCATATGTAAGGAATTATTTAAGTACAAAAGGTTTGGCCGACTTTTGGACTTAATCCCGTGCCCTACGCCCCCAGAAGTTTTTGAATCGAAATTGAATGAAAACTTACACATTTAGATGAACGGTTTCTTCTTGATTAAGGATTCTTATCTTTTGTATAATTTTGAGGAAAAACCTCATCATGTTTTAAGACAGAATCATCAAATGTAAACTGGGATCAAAAGTACCAATGCTGGGGAAGATTTATTGGGGATTTCTCAAAATTGTAAAGACTTAGGTAAATATATTATGGTAAAACGTCAGTGTATCAAGCTTAAATACACGAACTCAAGTACCTAGGGTGGACTGGAAGAATTGTTATTGTAGGCCATAGTTTGGTGACCCCTATTTTAGAAGAGAAAAGGTTGTGTAGTCGTTGTCAAGGGTGTAAGTCTTCTGTTATCTGAGACAAGGATTACTTAAATGTACATACAGTGATTGATCAAAATACAAACAAGATATGTTTTTGTTTATGCTGTAATTATTAAGATCTTATCATTCAATTGATTCAGACTTTGATTCTAATACTAAATCAAACACTATATCACTATTATGAAGACAAAAACTCCCAAACTTACTTCGACACTGAGTTTAAACCATCTGATATTATGATTTTGGGAAATATAAACTACAAGAACGAATCGGTAACATCAAATGATTCTTTTTGAAACAAGTCAATTCATACTTGTTCAATTGGATAATTTGCAATATTTATATTTTGATTTATAAATCAGGGTATATCTTGACTATGCATCTATTTTATTATCATTATTCGTTCCCTGCTAAACCCTTGCCAACTTCTGAAATCTAATAGTACCAGGAAGTTAAACATAAATTATTTAAGAAAACGTCTTTCCATTAGTTAAATTAATAAAACTTCGAAAGAAATACAAAATACCTCGATACAAATTACATTTATGTGACTCAGATAATTTAATTTATTGACCTTTTTTGTCTATTTAAAGACACACAAAGTCCTTCTGTTTTCCTAATTTCTTGAATCAATACCCATGCTACATTTTCTTCACTAATTGAGGCTTAGAAATTTGAAGTTCATAATAACGCATCATAGATTCACTCAACTTCAAAATTAAACTCAACCACGCGATTTATTTTCAAATCTTTATAACCTAGGATATTCCTAGGTTTTCTGTTTCCTTAAAAATTATAAGCAAACGATGATTACTTTGAAGTTGGCACTCAACCAATAATTATGATATGTGGCACATTGATCTCAAATTTACTGAATGGTTTGTTAGACCTACAAGTAGTCATCAAATATTTTTTGGTAAAGGAAACTCCGAAATTTCTTCCATCTATAATGGACTTAACTCCATTCCTAGACATAATACACTCTGAAAATTTAACTAACTTACCTTTTTCATTCTTTTTTTTCATAATAATTAGTCGATACAAATAACTTCCGGTAATTTTTGACATAAAAGAATAAAATCAAGTCAATATTGCTACTAAAAAATTAATTAATAATTCACACTTGAAATGATGTGTTTTTTTTTATTTTTTGTAACGGATGAAAAACCGGAGCTTCATTCACTCACAACTAAAACCATTTAAAAAAAGAATTATTTTAGTTTTTTATCTTAATATTGCTTTTTCTCAAGATTGGATTATCTCATAATATTATGTATATATGAAATATAAATGCATAGTAATTGTACATAGTAAGGATTAAATTTCATTGTTTCAATAAGTTTATTTTGAGATTATTTCCATACTTGTTCTCACTTAAAAATTATTATCTACAACTTGTAAAAGAGAAATAAAAAATATCAACAAAATTGAAATTGAAAACGTGTGCCAACATTTGTGAGTAACATGCAAAAACGAATTGCAAAGGCAGAACTAATTACACCATACTTCTAAATATTTTATAATTATTGAATTTTGGAAGAATTTTTTTTTTTGTTGTTTCCTATTCAGGATGGAATTTTGATTGATAATGGGGAGGGGGTAAATGCCGTTTTGCAAAAAAAAAAAAAGCTCGGGTTAAAACTCTAGGGATGGGACATTTGTCGAGTGAGATTACAAGGCGTGTAATTGCTCTATAAAGTCCTCTTTAAATAAATTTATGGGCATGGTACCTTTAGACCTTCTCCCCTAACCCCTTTCATTTTCTTTTTTTCTTGTATTCTATCGCTCTTTATTTCGTGACCTTGTAAATTCATCACATTCTTAATCCCTGGACATTTGATTTACCACCCTCATCCACCTCTCATAGCTTAAAATTATGTATAAATACTCCTAATAAAATGATGAACTTGACAATCAGCATCGTACTTTAATTCATCAACATAATTAATTGTTTGATATTCAAGCGTGAAGAAATAGCGTCAATGATATTTCTTCCAAAGAGGCTTTCCTGGAGTGGCTTCTGGGCATATGGCTCCTCTGATATGCCATATCATTACCTATTCTAGGAGTAAAGACTGTTTGGTAGTGATACTAAAGGAACCCATTGATATAGAAGTTCTCAAAAGATCTACAGGAAAGTATGTATTGACAACAGAAACCTGGGCTCTCGGATAATTAATGGTTGATTAGTTACGTACTTCAAATAACCTCAATATTGAGTCCATGGATTCAACATGAAATTAAAATGGTGAGAATAAGATATGTGTTCAAATTTATTTGTGAGTCAATTTAAAAGAGAAAGGAAAAAAAATGTGGATTTATGTACCACTTTAAATGATTGAGTAGGAAGGGATGTTGTGATACGGACTACCAACCGGAAAATTGTCCTTCCCTTGATCAAACTCAGGTCTATTCTCACAAATTGCTCAACACTTTGAATTTCCTTGATTGAGACGAACGAACTCTTTTATTTTATATTTGAATACGACTAACTCATTGGTGTTGTATTTGCTTTCACAGCAACTGACTCAATAAATGGACAGATTTAAACAATATTCCAATAGGAAGAAGACTCCTAGTAAGTTGGGCTTGAAGAGGTAGTTATTTTGTATGTACATGCTTATACACATTTAAGCTCTATTCAGCTGTCTCTTTCTAAATGTTTTGGTATTCATTGTACATTAATAAATAATTAAATGACTTATTTATGATTTATGAATACAGAATTCAAATCAACACGCAAACAAAGCCCAACCCATTATTATAAGAGACAACTGAAGTAAATATAATCAAGTATAAAAAAGTACTACGTACTTTTTGCGACCTATATTGTCTCTTTTATAGATTTATACTTAAGTCTGTCTCTAGGCAGTTAGCTAACATAAAGGTTGTATGTCTCATCCAATTCTGTATAAAGACATTTTATATTCACCCTGGTTACTTCTTTAATTGTAAGCACATGTGGACATAATGTTTACTCCTTCAGAGGAAGATAAAACAACGTTTATTTTGATTAAACTTTTATTTCATTGTATAGATTTATTTTATAGAATTAGAAAGTCCACATTAAAATAAATCTTACAGCTATATAACATAGTATAATAATATATATATTAAAAAAACGAGGAGAAAACGATGACACGAGGATTTATATATTCTCCCATTGCTTTTTATTTCTTCTTTTTTTTTTTTTTTTTTTTACCAACTTGCCATTATGTGTCTTTTATTTCTTACACAAAAAAGATATTTACTAAAAATGCCCATTTATGGAGCAATTACTATTATTATCAATAAATAGAATTGTACGTATAGTACATACTTACTATCCAGGTTCTTCCAAAATGCTTTAAAGTTATCGATTGACAATCTTTTATTAGATATATGTACACATTTAAATACTTAGTATCTACATTCTAAACTTGCAGATGCTTGCTTCTTCTTCAATTTATGTATTTGAAGCTACAAGCATCTTCCCTGTTTTTGCCTTTGTTCGTACGGATACTTAAAGTAATGAACCTGTTTGACTGATTGGCTTGTTTTTCTTAGCTTTATGACATTTTACTCCATTTCTAAATATATTATAAAACATATTACTAACACTTGACAACACATGGACTTACGATTGTAGAGTCGGAGAGTCCTAGCTATGTAAATATAACAATAATTTATTTTGTCTTTTTAAAACCATTAATTTAAAATGCATTAAAGCAAATGATTTATGCAATTTGCTTTTTCTATTGCTCCTACTGTTGTTTCCATGAAGTCTCTATGGAATAAAACAAACTTTGATTTTATAGACTGAACATATTTCTACGCAGTTGTTTCATCCTTACAAAATTGTAAAGGAATAGACAAAAACCAGGGAATGTTTCTAAGAATGTCTGGAGCAATTCTTGGGATTGCAATTCTTCTTTTCTTACTTAGTTAAGTTAAATTTGGAATGTATCAACTTTTTCTTAGAAACAATTTTCTTCATTTGCATTAGAATAACATTAACATACATATACATATGTTCTTCGAATAAAAGCAACTTTTCACTTTACTATGTACGTATATGTAATTACACACAAAATTCAAAAATATCCACACAGAAAAGTCACTCAACTCACCAAAAATATATGGTTTTAAATATGTAATTCCTAGTATAAATTTAAAGTTTTAGATGCACATTGGATAAGAACAAAAATCTTGACGTGAGCAACATATTCTTTGAAACTGAGGGCTCGTTGGCTGCTCCATTCAAATTTGACTATAATTAAGCTACAGACTTGTAGTTTTCCATCACAATCGTGTTTCCTCTCCATCTACTTTTGAGTAGTTAGTATTGATATTTACGATCTGTAAAAGTATAATTTGCTCAATGCATGGATGGGATGAAGAATGGGGGTGCATATGCTACCTTCTGATTTTAAATCATTTCTATATGTCTCCACTTTCTAAGAATTACAATATTTATGAAGAGACGATCTTAAAGGCTTCCTCTAACAGTTTCAAAATCCTCCTGGTTTTATACCAATCACATTATATTTTTTGGGTTAGTTCTTGATTTTTCTTATTAATTATTATAGTTTCCTGAGCGTTGTTTTTTTTTGTGTCAAGAAAAAAGAAAATTTGCTTCAATGATTTTAAAATAAATACGGTAGAATCCCAGAATTCGACGCTAATTTGTTCCAGAAGGAGCGTCGAGAAGTAACGCGGTTATGTTCCAAATCAATTGTCCTCATCAGAAGTAACTGAAATGGAATTAATCTCTTCATAATCATGAAATTATTACCCTAACTGTCTTTCCATACTTCTCTATAATTACCCTATTCAAAACTATTGTTGTATTTACCGTTTTTCTCTTCTGCTATTACCTTCCTTAGTATCCTTGTTTTTTCAAAATCAAAGGAAAATACAGAAAAAGCTTGGTACACAGGTTGTTTACAATACTATTATAAAACCTGCTAAACAATACGTCTAACATCCATGCAAGTGACCAATGCAATGAATTGTATTTATCATACATACAAAACTCAATTGAGTTTACTCCAAGGTTTTGTTGGAACTTAGAAGCAACGTTTTTTCGATATTTTATGTTGATCTCCGAATATGTGGAGCACTGAGACGGTCGAGATTCAGGATTCTACTGTATGTACATGCATTTTAAAAACCTTATACTTGAGAATTTCTATATAGATCATATTACGATTATTGATATCTTAGACGTAGATCAAAAAAAAAAAAAGGTATATATAAAGTTGCAATAATATTCTGGAAGTGAATGAAATTGAATTTTCTTCTTTTATACTCACTCTCAGAAAGAACGGAGTAACTTTTTTACTTTGCTAATTACCCATACTTCCTTTTTCCTTGGGTTTTACTCATGTCAGATTCCCTTTATTTAACATAATTTTTTACATCATATTTCTCTCAATTTTTTTAAGGGTTGACACATTTTTTAGAAGAGTTAATTAATAATTATATAATTTATTTCTCAAATGCTGCAATGTTTTTCATCAATTTTTATTGACTTTGATTTCCATCAAAGTGGTTTTTCACACATCAAAATATGACTCTAAATATTAATTATTCCCTACTTTTTAAAATGGCTCTGAAGGACGAACGGATGTTTGCTGAAGGTGTTTATTTTCTTATTCTTCAACTCAAATAACAACAATTAACCTGAGTTTTAGACCACAGGCATCCCAAGGTCTGAATTTTTTAAAGACAGGATTCACTATAATTATCACTTATAAATAACAGTTGTCGGGAATAGTTTTTACGCCATCTAACGTAGAAGAATGGAAGAATAGTCATTACTCCACTAATTGTCTGGTCAATTAATTATACTATTCAAGTGGTAAAAATATGTTTACTTGTGTTATTGTACTATAGAATAGGTAAGTCCCTCAGATTCCAAATATTAGCATATCCAGATATTTAAATGAAGGAACATGATTCTTTAAGACTTTAATTAGTTTTTAAGGATTTTTAATTTACGTGCATTTTAATGTAAATATACTGTTTCATTATGCAATTTAATGGGAAATTAAATATATATAAATAATATTAAGTATATGTATAGCCTGGAACTATATACCCCCCCCCATATCAAGCATCATGTCAACAGCCCTGCAATGCCATCATGACGCATATATGAAGAAGGCATATGAATTTTTATTGCGATAATTACACTTGTAATACTTTTTTCTTTTTTTTTAAATATTCGTGAATATATTTGAACATAATATATGCATCAGCATATTTTACACCTAAATTTTGCTTCAAATTCTTATTAGTGAGGTTTGTTTATTAAAAGTTTTAGTTATCTATAGTACTCCGTGGTTTGCCGGCTTCAAAATATGAACGGCTAACTCCATGGTTTTCAAAGCAGTTAACCCGCTAAAGTGGTTGAGCTTAATAAATAATATTGTGATGATGTCAGTGTCCAGTCTTTAGTCTATGAAGCGTTTTGAAGGGGTTTAGAGTCAAAAGATAGATTACTCGCTCCCTTCCCTCCTTGTCTACTAGTCCCATAATGAGGAACAATATTTAGATATAAGCCAATACGATTTCACATTAAAAAATAAGAATAACTTACGGATTTAAGGGTCACTAAAATCTAATTGGTTCTCTTTAACAGTTTGGTTCTCCAATGATATATGTAAATACAAAGTAGTCAAACCATAGATTCAATCGAAATACGAAGAAGTATTGAATCAATACGTGAATTGGCTGATTTATCGTTTTATTGAAAAATTCCGCAGGCGTATTGATAATATATATATATATATATATATAGGTATTTCCTCCACGATTCATGGCTATTCATTTCTTGTTATTATTATTATTATTATTATTATCAGTCTATTCATGTTTATACACAAGGCTCTGAGAAGTATATTCTGAATATACATTCTAAGAGATTAGTACTTAGGGAAAGAGCGAAAGGAAGAAGGATATTTATTCACAGTACATAATTTATGTACGATAAACTTTTTCAAAGACGATGCTATGTATAGTCCTAGCTACATATACCTAATATTATTATACTATATATGTATTTCTTCAAATAAATGAAGGAGTTATGTATGCAAGGGTATTTTGATTGTTTCAATATTATATGCGCACGTACGTACGATTGTGTACTTTCCTCCTTGAGTTAGTTAGATATAATATATATTTACAATTTAATATGCGCAGAGTTGAATCCCTTTTGATTAAAATATGTTAAAATTAATTAAAAGAGTCCAAGGTCAAACTACATATAATGCTGATGATATCACTCATAATTAAAAAGCTAATGAATAATCTCTGAGTCATGATACGACACATATAATATGTAAACCGGTGTACCTACATCGAAAAACGTGTAAAGAGCACAGTGGTAAACGAAATCTGATAAGGCCCAATCCTTCTCGGTGTATACAAAGTACCTACTCGAACAATTAAATTATGTCAAGGAGACAAAATCAGGACCTACTACTCGAGTAAGGAAATGAGCTTCATTCCATCTTTCAACAAATCCATATGCTTGTATGATACTACATAAATGATATTTAGAGCATACAAGTAATAAAAGAAGAGGGAGAACAATTTATGTAGGAAATTATAGGGCAAATGTTATTAAATTACTAACTATGGAGTTTGCAAATATAGTATTTAATATCCATAGAATGTAGAGTTTGAAATATTTTTTTCCCTTCTATTTTTAGAACGAGGAAGAAGGGCAGGCCTTAGCGGTCTCCTACTCACAAAATACATACTAAGCAAACATGTACAGTATGAATGATATAAATTTATAAAGAGTAATATAATACATGGAGTCATTAAATAATCGGAACGATTTATCTTCTCTCACAAAACCTTTCCATGGGATGATGTCCTGCTTTGCGATCGATCCCATTCTTTTTATTACAGCCTTATTATTATTAGGGAAAGAGGGGGGGGGGGAAGAAAAACTCTAACTAAATGCCCATTGTATCACTAGAGAAGAAATAAATAAATAAAAATACATCGAATGAGAAAGAACTCTTTACTTCTCGTAATGGTGTAAAAAAAAAGAAATAATAAAAATAATAGCAATAATAATATTAATAGAACATATCGCTGTGTGTTTCTCCCCCCCCCCCCCCAAAAAAAAGCCCGCCTTAAGAATGTAAAGAAAAAGAAAATGGTACTGCATGAAATTCCTACTGCCCAAGGCGTGGATCCCTTAGCTAACATGGAGAAGAAGAAGTTGTTGGGGAAGGGGGTTTATGTTGTTATTATTCTGTATTTATGAATGTTATTTTTCTTCCTTTTTTTTCTTTTTGCATGAGTTTTTACTCGTAGCTCTAGCTAGAGCAAGAAATTTCCATATTAATATTATCAATACGATTTTTTAACAGAATAATATTTAAATTTCTCTCTACAAATAGATGATGGTCCATCCTTGACTCATCCTTACAATAATAACTATAACTATATGTATATATATATAATATTATTAGATATTATTATATGACTGACTGAGGGAAGGGAAGTGTCTCGGCCTCGCCTCTTTTTTTCTGCGTCATGGCGACGTCGTCGACGATGTTGATGATAATAATACTTAGAGTAAGTAAGTAAGTAAGTAAGTTAGTGAGTGAGTGTGTGGAAGGATAGACTCTTTTTACATACTCCAACAATACACAGACACACACCACAGAGTTTCTGTCTCTAGTAGTAGTTAGTTTTAACCCACGACTTGAGACGCCGTGAACATGTGTTACGCTGTTGTTATTTTCCTCCCCTGTGTTTAGTAGTTTGTTCATCCTACCGATTTCTTCATTGTTGTCTTACTCCCTCTGACTTGTATTATATATATATATATAAAAGAAGTGATCCATAGTTCCAACTTTCATTTACCCTTTATTATACTACTACTAATAATAATATATTGATCAACATTGCCTCACAAATGTTGATTCCACGGATGCATTGAGGGATCCGTTGATTTCATATTATTACTTATAGTAACTAACTAACTAACCTAGAAGAATCTTGTGAACGAGTGCATGGTGGATGATTCAACTTCAGCATTGGGAGCACATGCAATCACTTTGACTTGAAATTCAATCCCTCATCCTTTAACAAATCACGGTAATTCTACAACTTAATAAAATGATGCTCTTATAACTCTATTTATGTATGTATATGATTACTTACACCATACTTTCTATTTGTGAGATTCAGGTAGGGTTTTTGTTTTCCACGTCGTCAGGTTTTGTTTTTTTTTGCAAATGAAATGAAAACGTTCTTACCCCCCCCCCCCCTTATATTCAAACCTATGTAGTAATAATAACATTATATTATTATACAAGGAGATCCAAGAGTGAGCCGAAACGATCCCATTCTGAGCACTCTATTAACCCATAAATACATGTAGTCTATATATTATGAATAATTAAGAACCCACTTGACCCTTTCACACATTCCAATATAGCTCCATCGTTATTCTTCGTCCCATGGGTCCTTGTGAATGAATACTGATAATGATGAGAAATAGGATTCTATAGCTAAAGTTTTTGTTCAATCATTTCGTAAGAAAAATATGAGACATATATTATGACAACATATATATATATATATATATATAGACAATTACACGTTCGTCAAAGATCACATGACCTTTCCTTTGAACAAAACATTCCAGATTATTATTATTATTATTATTATTATTATGGATGATAACTTGAAGGAATAATATTTCCTTTTTTGTACTTCTTTCAAATGTGTGACTTCTTGCTCTAAAAAAAAGGATCCCTGTTCCTTTGAAGGTCAATTTCAAAGAGCCATCCTGACTCTTTAGGGACACCTTTAATCCCTTTATATAATATATATATATATATACATACATACATATAAATATATATAAATTATAGCGTTGGACAATGTACTTTGATGACACTTGAGAGAGAGAGAGAGAGAGTTCCCTAGAGGATATTTACAAGATATAATTAATTACATACTTGCTAGGTTCTTTGTTTTTGTGTTTCAAATTTGATTCGTAGATTTTCTTTTTTAAGCTTTTATTACTTGGTCGTGTGTATATACATCAGGTCCTCTGATATTTTGCTCAAAACATGGTACTCTCAACTATAAACTTAACTTACCTACATACATAGCAAGTACGTACGTACGTACGTACAAATATAACAGAGAGTTAGATGAAAGCTACTGATAGGGAGAAAAGAGAGGCATATATATATATATATATATATAAGTATGATAAGTATATGTATCATCTTAGCTCTTGAAGAAACTTTGTACATACGTACACACATACACACACACATGAAAATAACCCTTTTTGATGATGGATTGTTGTATAATACCAACTATATATATATATATATATATATATATATAGGTATATTTATTCATTCATTGTTGTCCCTAGCACTCCATGAGTCCTTGAACTTTGTTAAGTCACTTGATGAAGAGTCAAAGTTATTCAAGTGGAACGATGGGATGAAGTAATTCAATATCCCTCTAATTTATTTTTGATATGTCATCATATCCACGTACAAACACTATAGAGAGGTCGTTCCTTGTACCTTTTTTAAAAGTTTGAATTGTCTCTCACTTTCTTTCTTGAATAACTTTGGTACTATTTACATATTTAGAAGGAAGGTGTTTTTTATCTTTTTTTGCAAAGAGAGAGAGAGAGAGAGACATCCTCCTAGGACCTACGTTATTTGTGGAATCATTCAAAAGACTATACTCTAAAATAATTCATTTTGAATTATTGTATATGTATGTATGTACAAATATATTATGTCAACATATTTACAGGCAAGCAAAAAAAAAAAAATTGTACAAAATGTCATTTTTGGTGTGTGTATTTGAACAAAAGCACATATCAAATTTGAAGCATGCAATTAATTATAATTGATTGAGTCATGCTTTTATTTCTGTTGTTTTTGCGGATGAGTTATAATTAAATGGGTCAAGATTTAATGTATAGTATCTAAATTTGCAAACTGTATTTTCCATATATGTATATATATGGAAGATACTGAGGTAATTGTTCTCAATATATTTTCCGAATGACTGATGATGATGATGATAATAAAATATATTGAATCCTTGTTATATGCACGTGGATATATTAAAAACAAGTCTTGCAAGATTGTGTAGCAGATCTGTTCTGAAACAATCTCGACTGTTTTTTCGGTATGAAAATTTGGGTAAAAGGGAAAATTCATTTAAAGAATAAGTGTAATAACATCGCGATCCCTGAACTAAGAGAGTAGGTATTTGATTCATCTTAAATGAGAGGAACTGTATAAGTACATACATATGTCAAGTATGAAGAAATGATAAATAAATATATTGTGGATATAGTTTACGTCATTTTTCAATCCGGAATTCGTTATCATCTACCTGGCGGATGAACGTAGAACTAGGGAAAAAAACAATAAATAACTACCGGCTCAGACAAATTCACACATTATTTTTTGATTAACTTGCTAAAATCAAGTTAATTTTAACCAACTAGTAATGACTGCCCAAAGGGGCCAATAAGGATGTAGAACTACATCGATCTCATTACCAATTAAAGGCATAACTTCCATATAAATGTGAATTCAGAAAATAAATTAGGGAAATTTGTGAGTACAACGTTGATGATGATATTGCTCAGTAATTGTATTTAGAATCTAGGCCAGGTCTGCTTTGGCTTGGAGGTTTTTTTTAAGAGTGTAGGAGTCAGAGACGGGGGGGGGGGAAAGAGATGTTTACGTGATTTTGTGGATATTATATAACAACAGTTTTGTTATATTTACGTAATTAGTAATTATATTATGTTGAGAGACACAAAGGTTTGGTTGATTTGATGGATCCATTATTCCGAAGGATTTATTTTTCATTAATATCTTATTATAGCAAGATAATGCATAACCTATGTAGGTGTACTTTATTGATTAGAAGCATTTGCATATCGATGTGATCCATAAACAACAATAAAATGAGATCAAGCCCACATCATATATGTATTTTCGCATTTGTAAAATGCTATTCTAGCAGTAGGATTTTGTACTAGGTCAATACATAACTGACTCCGATATAGAGTAATAAAGTCACAAGTTAAGGTGGTGTAGAAATGAAGGAAGACAATTTTTGTTCATGTGCTCTTATCCGAAAATCAAATTATAAGTTAAATTAAACTTTATAATCATTATTTTTGAAGGAGAAAAAGGGAGGGGGGAGTAGTTTAAACTTTGTATGTATTCACATGAGACACATTAAAACCTTGGAGAAGTGTTGAAGGGGGAATGTAATTTTCTTTGGGGGTTTATGTAGTGAAAAAAGAAAAGAAAAAGGGTTATTATTGGGCATTTCTAAGTTTTTCGAATGGATGTTTAAACTCATAAAAGGTTGTTGTATCATCACTGCTCTCTAGATTTCCTGAAGTGATGCTTCTTTTTTTAAAACAACAACAAAATAATTTAATGAACTAAAGTTTAGAAACATATTTGAATTATCAACGTATATTTTGTTTTAACTTTATTAGAATTATCAAAATATTTTTCATTATCAAAAATGATGTGCAGGCAGGGCCTAAAACTAAATGTACATTTGTAGATGAGAGTCTCTCATTTTGGAAGTAAAGTTTTTTTTTTTTAAATCTATTATGTTCTTTTTGGCTTGAGAGCATCGAATAAATTCAATTTTCAAGGCACTTTGATGCGTTCTTAGTTTAGAACTATGGGTCAAATATTGTAATTTTATAATTGTTTCAATGTATTTAATCTAGCAAAAAAAACAAAAAAAACTTTAGTGCAATTTGTCTTTTAAGCAGGGCTTAGACGTTATAACTTGAGCAGTTTTAATATTTAAAAAATTGTCCCCTTTTTTTTAATCTTAAAAGTGACGATACAATGGCAAGAATTGCAAAAAAAGACCTGAAATTTTATAGATAGAGGAATTTTGTTTTTGTTTTTCAATATTTTCGAGGAGAAAATATCATAATGCGGTAATAAAAAACTTCATTCCAACAATGGGATATCCCAATATATACATATATCCAAGTATAACCACGGAGTCAGCAAATTTACTTATTCCTCCTTGATCTTCCACATAATTTATGATGGCTCTTAAATTGAAGGATATGAAGCATAATATTCTGCTGGTTTCACAAAGAAGCGTTGGATAGTCCTTATATTGTTTTACAGACCTACATATTTATATGTATGTATAAATATATGTTGAATCAATAGTTAAATTCTTCGTTTTTTTTTTTAATCCTAGATGTGGGCCATCGTTTTTTTTTTTTTTTTTTATTCAATCTTATTTCTTTTTATATTTGCAATTTTATTACATATATATATATATTATATATTGCTGTTGAAAAAAAAAAGCAGTGCTTTTAAGAGGTAAAATATTTTAAATAACCTTTTAAAAAGTACGAGGATATTTCTTGCATTAAGAATTTTAATGTGTTCATTTATTGATGAACAGATTTCATATATATCATCATTAGGAATGTAAATCATATGCAATTCGGGCGTGTTATAAAAAAGTGGAGTTGGCTCTTCAAACAGGTCTTTTTGTTTTCCAAAGCTGTTATCATTATTCCTTTATTACTACTGAGGGGAGAACATCTACCTGATAGTAAAGATCTCGCATGAAGGAATACATGCATTAAGGTTAATAAAGCAAATAAAATGTAAACAAAAAGGTCTCAAGTCCTCGTATAATTATTATTAGTTAAAAATATATAATTTCCTGACATTAATTTCAGTTAATTTTCTGCCTCTCATCTATGATATATGTACATAATTTTATTATTGATGTCTTCATTTGTATATGTATATAATGGAGAATAGCAGCTTGTAGCTCAGTAAAACGTTATGGCAGCTCAAGCTGCTTCCCTCTCAACATTCATCAAATTGTCAGAGTTACCAGGTTGATTTTCTCTTTCTTTTTATCTTACACACCCCATTTGCATATTTTTTACATTCCTAATCATCATTTACTCCGCCGGTCAAGGAGCACGTTTATAAATAGGTTGTGGAATTTCCTTCCATTACACATTCTAATTGAGAAAGATTTATAGCAGGAAAAGGTGAACAAATATCGAAAGATTTTTTAATTATGATGAAAATGTGTCGTCTTTCTAAGAGTCATCCTTTAGATATTTGTGTATGCCTATATTGTAGATTAGATAACTGTAGGAAAATCATGGCTGTCGGACTGAAGGAATGTAGGGTTTTATCATGAAATGATCATTGGAATTCACTCATGTATGACCACAAGACTATAAGTATTCAAGTATGTATATTATTAAAACATGGAAATTTGACATAGAGTTAATCAACATGACATTGGATATATATACTTTTCTATTTAAAAGAGCCCATAATTTGTCAAACTAAAAGGCTTTCTTTTTTTTTTTGCTGTACGTTAACTTTGAAGGGCCATAAAAGTACTCAGAAGATGTTTGTAAATAAATATTTTTCACCGTTTTTATTGATTGAAAAAGTCCATAAATTTCGTAGCTATTATTATTATTATTCTGCTGCTCAATTGAAAAGGCTCCTTTGAAATCCCTCTCAACTAGGCTCACAAATCTTGAGTTTTTCTTTTATTTTCTGTACGAATAAATTATGTGAGTATTTGTTGCTATTTTGCTCAAAGTGAGGGTTTTCTTGTTTTAATGCATTCTTTGAGTAAGGTATTTAGCAGAAGCGGGAGTAGTATAAGGGTAGGGGGGAAGTACTCTAATTTATATTCTGAAGAGTAATCCATTAAAAAGCCGAAATGTAATATCGCAAAGTAAAGTGGATATACAATATATTTATTTTATACCTACATACATATATGTCGTAATGAATTGTATAGTATGTTATAAATCAAGCTTGGTTCTTCTTCCTATGGGATTTTTGAGTGCCTACCTTGGTTACAAAGGAGCTAAAGTTAGTAGTAGTAGTAGTAGTAGTAGTAGTCTGCCTCTTTGGGGGAATCGACTATAATTCATTTGAACAAATGTAAATACAATGTGGAGAGGAGTTTTTACATTTTACATAGGTATTTATACTGCATACTGTCCATTAGGTATACAAAGATTGATAAAGAAGCTCTTTATCAAAGCAGTGATTGAAATCAGGATATTTCATAATTTGATTTTAAATTTAATGTGTGAAGATTCAAAGTCCGCCATTGTATTGATGTATTAATACTTTTTATTCCTTCTTGGCAAATAATTCTGATTTATTTAGCTCCTTGACTTCAAATTACATACATATTTAAAATGCAGCTTTTAAATATCAATTATATGCATTTAGAATGCAGTGCTTTGTTGTGTTTGAAGTTAAAACATACCTAATTATAAAGGAACTGTGAATGTTTTTGTACAATCTCTTGAACCTGCTCAAATTATTTGAAATTTATTACGTGGGAATATGAAAGTTATAATAAATCTAGACGGCCCTAAATTAAGTAGCCATAAGATATAAAACATATTTGTTCAAAATGACACACTCACAAATTCAATTTTCAAAATTGGAAAAAAGGTTCAAAATTTGTTTCACAACAAGTTTTCTTGACTTGTCGATTGCAATTTTTGTATACAAAAACAAATTAATCAATCATTCATTTGGGGGTATTAGATCAACTGTGTTGATTTGTGATAGCTTCACGGAGAGTATAACTGATCTACTTATAAAAATTTTAAGTTTTTTTGTTTCTACCTTTTTTCAATTCACCAAAGTTAACAAATAATAATGGAGAAAAGAGACATTGAGGCATCACGAAAAGCATTCTATGCCCTAGTGTTTGTGAATCATACAGTACTCTGATAAGTATGTAGATTGAGTGCGGACATTGCCAATAAAGATCCTTGAAGCAATAAACATAAAAATGATCTCTCCTTTATTGTTAAATAATTTTTTCGTCAATACCATAAAATAATTTGTTGTTCTTCGTTCCAAGACATATGGTACACCACCCTGTACGTGCCTATAGCTGAATTTTCATAATTTATACTCGTATGCTAGGGGGGCATGGCTTGTAGTGGACCCCCCTTTACTCCTAAGCTAGGGGCAATTTAAAAACCTTTAAGGTTCAAATAACCATGTTATGTATCTGTGCACTTCAATTCTGTAAGGACACAAAATGACACCACCCACCCCTATTCAGTTGAGTTAATTCTTGACACATTTTGAATGAACTTTTGCTTCAGGTGTTGTTCAATTATATAATTCTTTATAATAAATATTTTCTACTGACCTAGTGGAGGGGGAAAATCGTATAATAAATAGGTAATATGCCTGTAAGCCTCCTAAGTTTATTCATTCAAATAGGTAACTTGTTTTTCCATCTAAGAGGGATCAAAAATAGCTTAGCCTGTCTTGATCATTTAAGAATTTAAGCCTCTGATCGGATAATTTGTCATATCATATCCTTAAGAAAGAAAAACAGTGCATTCATGTATTATTTGATAAACACAATGAATATATGTGTCAAGTCAACAAGAAAGCAAGTTTACCTGAAGTATTTCTAAAATGAGTTAATACTGATAACCATATTCTTGAAGAATTTCTCTTTTCTCGTTTGTATTAACTAAATGATGACTCCAATAATTGCAACTTAATTATAGGAGTCAAAAAAACCCCGCCACAATCAAGAATAAAAAACATCTGGTATTTATGACTATGGTGTTACTATTACTATAATTAAGTTGATTCTTAATAGCCAACTGCAACTAAATAAATCTCTGAGACTATGAAAAAAATGGACGTTCTTTCAGGGACCATTTATTCAATTGCTCTATTGGTGGATGGACAACAATCCTTGGTTGTTTCTCGATATAAAGTGACATTTTAGCAAAAACCATGCACAATATGTTTTAAATTGACTCTTAAATATTTGACCGTTATACTTATAAAGTAAAAATACACTTACAAGTGGATAATCTCCTTTTCAATATTTGAAAACAAACTGCCTTTCTTGTTGACTTGACATATATATATATATAAATATATGTATACTCTAAAAATAGACATTTTTGGCAAGGGAAATATATAAGTACATTTACATGAAAATGTAGCACTGTTCTTTTTACTTGTCAGTTGTTGTCTAGTTTTCTACTTCCCTTTCCCCGTTATGTGCTTTGAATGAACCTTGAACTTAAATTCTCTATTTTTAAACTGTTGTTTAACCATTCTTTACTATCAACTATTTACTGGGAAGAATAGTTCAGCAAGGGTGGGGAAAGGTTGGCCTAGCTACCATGGATGCTTAGTTATTTTGAGCCTCTTTTTTTTTTCTTGATTCTTTTGAGGTTTGAGACATAGTAAGGATTATATCACATGATTACTATGGCACCACCCGCCATCTTTAACTGTATGAATTGAATTGAATTATTGTTGTCGTTATTATTATCATCATTTGCTGTATTTCTTCTTCTTCTTCTTCTCCTGGTTGCTTCCATAAATTATCTTAATTTTTAATTTAGATACTTTGAATCTACTATTCTCTTATTTTTTTTTCTCTCTATGAGAAGAAAGAGGCTGTTTTATTATTAATATAATATTAAGAGCTCATTGTAAATAACAAATTGAGGCAAAATCCAGCTACGCATATTATATTATGAATGAGCTTGCTTTTAACATTTATTATGTCATGTACATAAAATCAAAACGACAATTACTGCGACAAATATGAGAAGACTTTTCTCTCTCCCTCTCTCTCTCTCCTCGTTATCAGTATGCAACTTTTTTCTTCCGTCATTTAATTATAATTGAATTAGTTTTATATATACATACATATATGAGTCATCATTACAAAAAATATATATAAACCCATATGATTGACTTATGACTCATTGGGATTTTAGCAGCCACTTATTTAATTGCCTATTTTCTCTTTTGTAGGCCTATATATTTATAATTACATACCTATCTATGTAGGCACAGTTATTTTTTGAGGATACACTTTTTTTCATGTTCCTAATAAAAGCTTGTTCTTACTGCTTTATTTAAATTATGTGGCATGATTCTAATAGCAACGTTTCATCTATTGCATTTGTCTACCAAATATATATTATTATTATTAAAGGCTTATAATCAGTTGGTATCTATGTAGTTAGTCAATTCATCCCAACTGTGGTATTATTTTTACATTTCATAATAGGCAGGGAGATGCTCACAGTTGAAAAAAATGTCACTATATATTCGAGCTGAACAAAACAACTTTACTCAGAACATAATAAAGGAAGTAGAAAAATCGATAGCTGACAAGTAAAATACAAACATATATTTATATATGTTTGTGGGGTAGCATTCATCATCACGTCTGACATTCACTTATATAATACTACTCTAGGTATTTTAGCTATTTGATTAAGTTTGATAAGTGGTCCGTGTCTATAGTCTCATATTTTAAATACGCCATTTAATTTGTTAAGAAATGGGCTAATTCGACCGACCCATTGAGTTTTTAGAATAATTCTTGGACCATATATACTGGCACAGAGCCCAGAGTACACTCACTCCATGACCTTCATTATAGAATAATAGAGGTTCAATATTTTTTTAATGCACAAATCCTTCTCATTGGCTTATATTGAAGTTGAAGTTGGAAAATGGGCTAAATTAGGGCTCAAAAAGTAGGGTGCGATTTCTCGAAAACCATCGGACTCTTGAAAAAACTATTACAGATTTGAAATCAGTCTTCAAAACTGAATAACTTTTATTATACCCCTGATAATATTTGACTGTTGACCAGTGTAATTAAAGAAAAAAAAAATTACACGCCAGGAATGATATATGTAAACAATTATACATATATCATTCCTGTGTGAATTTGAACCATTGCTCAAGTCCTGGCTTATCCTGGAATTCCATGGAATGTGGACTACTGCTGTGGGTGTTTCAATATCATCTCATTTCAATTGAATATATTTATTTTATGTTATGTTTAAATGTTTTTTTATTTGACATAATTGGAATTTATATATTTATATAAAAAGTAAAGTATTTTTATTATATCTTTTTTTTTGCTCAGAGATGGACTCCGAATATTTGAAAATCTGTTTATGACACCCTTACTTTTCCTTCTTTTTTTTTTTCCTTCTCATTCTCAACAAACTAACTTTATATATACGTTTATTTCTGCAAGGATGATAATCTATTTGATTAGATTAAATGAATGCCAGTAATTCAATTACATACTTATCTATTTGAATGCAAAATAAAGAAGAAAAATAAAGGCTATAAACAAGGAAATCAACTTATGGTTTTTAAAAATGTGCACAAAAATAAATAAATAAATGCTTTTACTTATTGCTACTCTGCTTTTTACGCAAACAAAAGTTTCCTCAGATCCTCTACTTGACATAAACCAACGTTTAACTTTAACTTGTTAAGGTATTTATCAGATTGTATTGCTTACTCTATTAAATATGTAGTTAGTGCGTTATTTTAATGGTTACAAAGTATCATTTCTGGTTGTATGTGACCCAAAAAGCTGACTTAAAATATATGGTAATAACTTCCAAGAAGCTATTCATACATTTTTTCAAATTGTTGACCAGGTATTCCTACTGTTCTACCGATTGTAGGAATTATTTTTAGTTATTAAATAAATTTTCTTCTCCATATTATTATATATACTGTAGGAATCCTGGAACTCGAATCACCTAGTTACTAGACATATTCGGAATTCAGCGCAATATACTCAAAAAACTTTTTCTTTTGAGCTAGAAGAAAATTTGGGAATCCTAATCCAATTCACATAACATTTGTTAACAAAGTGCAGTTTGTGTTTGAGTTGATTTTGATTTGGAATTCGATTGTATCCCTTCTTGACCCTCCTTATGGAACGAATTAATTCTTTCAAGGTTCATCTATATATATATATATATATATATTGTTAACTAGCCTTCTACGTCAGCTAGGCTCTACTAGCAATTGGCTTGCAACATTAAGCCCTTTCTTGGATTCCCATTAGGCCACAAATCAAATATTATAAGACACAAAAGTTGCTTAAAGTCTTCCTGTTTTTTTTCACTACAAGATGTTTTGGCCCCTACTGTCCTCCTTCAGACTGATAAACTCCTTAAAGAATAATAAAATTACTCTCATTTTAAACGACCAAAATGTCTTATTTTATAACCTAAAAGGATATAATATGTAATGAAAGTCTTGATATTCAGAAATGTATATGGCAAAAAATAATGGGGTTCGCACAAATCCGCCAATATTTGGAAAAGATTTAATTTTAACGCTTGTGATATCTCTTATTGCTTAGGAGGGGAGGGGGGGGGGTAAAAGAAATCATATGTCCATAAAAAAGATGCCTCATGCTACCTTGGGCTTTAAAAAACCAAGCAGGTTGAATGTATATTGGCAGAAATATCCTATGAAATATTTTTTCAATTAGATAATCACATTTAATTATGTGGATGATTTTAATGAACACACGTTCATACCTCACGCAACCTTGGGTATCTAAGTTGAATCACTCAACCAACCCTTGATATTTAGATATACGTTATCTTTTAGTATAATATGTAAAGGTAATTGTCAAGTATAGTGTAGATACTAAAAGTTTTGCTTCATCCATTGTTGAATATTAGAGACAACTTTGTTCACTTCTAATATTTCTGATTTAGCTAGAGTGTAGGAACAGAAGTTGTTTATTCGATTATAAATATGAAAGAGAAAAGTTTTGATTTGATACATATTTGAATATCAAGGCAAAGAAATCTTTTTTTTGTTTTGTTTAAAAAAATAAAAAAAAAACATAGTTAAATAAAGTAAAAAGTCCCATAAAAATCTATTTATATCCCTTCAATTCTATATTATTTTTTTATAATAAAAAGAAGTTCGGTAGGAATTTGCTCTGATTTGTAGGTTTAAATAAAATAAAATAATAGTCGACTAGATGTTGTAAGAAACATCCCATGTAATAAAATGTACATGAGTAAAAAAAAGCAATAACAAAAATTAAGTAGTTATTGATTTTCGCAGTTGTCAAGGACTCTTTGTTGTAGGTATTTATGTGTAGGGTGTGTGCAAGAAAGAAAGAAAGAGAGAGAGAGAGAGTCAACAAACACTCTATAAAGAAAAAAACTTTTACCTCAATACTAATTGATCAAACAGTTTTATTTATAAACTTCTTTTATTTATTTTGGTGGTTATGAGAACAACTCTAGGTGGTGGAGCAATTATTGGCTGTCTTACACACACAAGTATTGACGATACTTCCGTTATCTACTTTCTTCTTCTTCTTTTTTTTTTTTTTGAATTAATTATAGTGCAAATATTCTTCATGTCTTTGGAGATATCGTATCTTATTCCCAATATAGATAGATTCATATGCATAAATGTATTGGAATTTCAAAATATCCTTTGAGAAGGGGGGGGGGGGGCGAATACCCGCTATTTAATTAATGATTATTTTAGATCTACATTTGCTATCTGGTGTATAGGTAACTTAGAATGTCATTATTAATGCCTTTATTTTTACATATATGTAAGATGTACATCATGTGACGAGCTCTTGTAGGACTCTGTACTAGGTTCCTTATTTATTTGTAAATAGATTCCAGGATTCATATTATTACTTATATATGTATGTGTTATTTTATAATATTAGTTGAAGAGTTCTGAGCGTTTTTTTTACTTTATTTGGACAATAAAATTAACCTAGTTAGGATTCTCCGATTTTGATATATGCACCGTTTTCCTGGATAACTTTTGTCCATGATTCTGCGATGGAGGAAGTCTTCGTCCCTATTGGTAAAAAACTTGACCAGCTCAAATGCTTGAAAAGGTAATGATTGCTTTGTATCAGGTCTGGACTATAGAACGATAGAACCTCCCATCCATGCTTTCAGAGTTTCTGACGCGTAGTTAAAGATGTGTGAGGCCTGGTGTTGACTTGACAGAATACAACACCCTTTCTCTTGGCCAATTCTGGTCGATTGTCTGCTTCAATTTGGTCAGTTGTTGACAGTAAAAGTCCGAATTGAGTGTTTGGCCCGATCGGAGTAGATCATAGTGGGGATGATTCTTTTCCAATCCCACCAAATACAATGCATAACTTTCTTTGCTGTTAATCCGGGCATGATGATCGTTTGAGCCGCTTCACAATACTTTGACGATGATTTTTTTTCGGCTGTTGTTCTCGTATGTGACCCATTTTTCATCACCAGTCACCATACTTTTAAAAAGTTGGTCGATTTCTTTACGTTTCAGCAAAGAGTCGCAAACATCAATTCGGTTCAAAAAGTTCTTTTGTGTCAATTCGTGTGGCATCCTTGCATCGAGCTTATTCTTCTTAAGACCAGACTTATTCAAATGGTTTCAAACGGTTTTTTTGGCTAATTTTTAGTTCCTGGGCAATTGAATAAGCGCTCACATGCCGGTATAACTCGACGGTTTCCATTATTTTATCGACATTTTTGATGATTGGCCTACCAGAGCCAGCCTGTCTCATCTTCGACGTCTATATTACTAGAACAAAATCGTTGGAACCACCGCTTTGCTATCGCATTCGATACTATATTGGGTCCATAAAAAGCACAAATTTTTTTGGTCACCTGCTCCGCCTTTTCATCTTGGTCGTTGCGATACTAAAGAACGTATCGAATTTTCTCTCTTTTTTTTTGTCTTCCATTTTGGAACTCTGGAACACACAAGACTGTAAATGAACTTTTTTTATGTGTAAACTTAACCTTTAAGCATACTTGAAGCTTTTTTTTATGCAATGTACTAATCGTGTGATATAGTTCACTAAATACATCTAGCGAAAAACACTCAGAACTTTTTACTTAATCTATTACTACGTTGATCGTTGGACAATCCATAGATATACAATTTGTTCCACTTAGTTACGGACTTATTAAAGGCACATTTTTATTGCTTTAATAAATATTGCAATTTATTCACATATATCATAGAGAATATTGATTTGAATATGTGTGTTTGGCGTGGTGTGTAAATGTAGCGTATCTACTTAGAAATTATTCCAATCCATATATTTTTGGATCTTTTTGTAATTAATTTTAAATAATACTATTTGTATGTGGAGTCTGGCTCAAATAAATTTGCAATTGCTCTTATTTCCCTTCCGCAATTAATGAATGGACTCTTATGCTAAGGCATTTTACTATCTCCTTCCTTGTGTATGTCTGTAGTAAAAGACGAAAATTGCCTTGTAAATAATGACTCATTTGCTTATTTAAAATCATGTAGCACTATACCTGTATATGTATACTTTATATTTCAACCCATTCATGGTGGCCTTGAAAGTACGATGAAAGGTTAGAATTATTGTAAGGTTCAAATAAAGGTGTGTGTGAGTACAGTGGAAAGGACGGAAGTTTCTCTACATAAAAGAAGTTATATTTTATTACCTCAAATTTGAGGGACCTATCACGTGATGGATCCTTACTCTTAAAGTAACTTTTATTATTATATGTAGAAAGATCTTTTGATTAGGCTATTTTGGACTCCATGTGATCATTTCATTGTGGGGAGGGGGGAAGGGTTGACAACTTCTCTGGAGTTGGTGGAGACCTGTCCTCCTCCTGGCATTTCCACCCCTGTTGAGCTCTGATAACAAAGGCTATGAAATGCATAAGAGATCTTAACAAATAAGAAACATTCATTATTCATCACATTTAGGATCAAATTACACACTCAACAGTAGTTTTGTGACCAAGACCACCTTGCCCAACATTTTGGGAAGCCAGGATCAAGAGGACATCAAGATAAATCCGTTTCTGGCTTTGACATGAAGAGCATGACTTACAAAAAAACTACTATTTGACAATGCATCAAATTTAGTAATTAAGGCATTCGAAATTAAGTAAACTCGTTTTAAATATTATATTTTGAAATTTGATTGATTGCATTTCAATATTCCTTTGAACAGAAAATACATTATATAATATATTTATATATAAATTCAAATCCATTTGTCTTCATGGTCAATTAGAACTAATAATTACTTATAATATGTCTATTTTACCAAATGACTGCTCCTTAAATTCTAATTACAAAACCATCACGTCAAGTCACTTTATGACAATGTTGTTATTATTATTATTACTATTATAGTCGTACTCCTATTGGAAAATATAAATTCTTTCCAATAGAAGTTAATGATGATCATTTTTAGTGAATAGGATGATGACCTCCCTGGCTATTTTTATTAATATTGTTTTGTTGTTGTTTTTTACCTATTCTTTAGGCATGTCTCTGCTTTTTTTATACACACATATGTATATATATAATACTATAATGTATGCATGATCTATTGTGTCTTATCAAAACACCCTCTAGAACGTGCGTTGACCTCTTGCCATTCTTCTCGTTGAAAAAAAATTAATAATGATAAAATTTGGACATGGAAGGAAGGAGGAATGAAGAGTAATCATATAGCTTTACACCGAAGGTCAAAGCCAAGGAATAGAATATAAATACAATCATATATGTACCTTCTAGGAGATGTATTTAAGCCTCAAATCTATTTATAGACCTTATATTAAAGAAAATGTCTTGAGGGCTCAAAGTGTCTCTCTTCTTCTTCTTCTTTTTAATAGCCATTCTCTCTTGCAAAGGGAGAAGGAAATTTTTAATCGATTATTATTATTATTTTTTAAGGGAGTAGTATAGGATAGGATATGAAAAGTTATATCTTTTTTAATCTGAGCATATACTTAATTAAAATCCGGGTGGATTTCCAAGTTTTAATATACATATATTTATGCATATATGTACATATTTTATATATATACAGCATACTATATGTACTTTAGTAAGGAAAACTAGAGATTAACTGAGGTCTTAATCTTCTTCTTCTTCTTCTCCTCATTCCTTTTTTAAGAACTAGGCCTTTTTGACAAGTGGTGGGAGTTGATTGGCTCTGCCTATTGGATTTCATTTCGTTGAATGAGAATCATAATATATGGACAGAGAGCAAAAGTTTAGTCAAATTAAACTTTTTCATGAGAAGAGGAGGAGGTAAAGGATATAGCCTGTGGAATTACTTTGTTTTTGCTACGTGATACCATTTTGATCTGAGTCAATATGAGTTTGTTGTTTATTTATCATATAATTGAGGAAAAAATTAATTTCAAATGCATGAATTGAAAATAATTAATTAGAAGAAAATAGAAATAAAAACAGGGAAAAAATAAGAGCAACCTCTTGTCATTGAGAAGGGTCCTTCAGATGGAACTGAGAAAGGATCCTCTCTTCATTGGAAATGGTTGTTTTGGGAAAATTTCAACTCCTAGGATTTTCAAATAAATACATCTACTTTAAAGACCCTATTTATTCTCCAGCATTTCCAGATCAATTCATGCTTCTCTTCTTCCTTTATTTCAGTATTATCTTATCTTCATATCCTAATATTCGGGATCTGAGGTAATGTTTTTTCTGTTTGAGTAACATTAGTAAACAAATGATTAGACTGTAATAATGAACTATTTTGACAATCAATAACCCCCAGTTTCATTTTTATACTTGAACCTGTGCTCCTCTAATGGGAAATAAGTCCCTATGAGGCCAGATGATAATAGAATATCAAGAGTATGTATATCATGTATTCGAATCAAGGGAAAATAGTCACATGATTTAAAAATACCCCATCATAAAGTTGTTTTTTTTTAAAAAAAAAACCACATTTAGTTATATATATGTATAACAAAATACCCTTGTAGTATACGTAGAGAATAATAATGAGATATCGTTCCCAAAAAAATACAGATATGTTTTTGGTCAATCATTATTAGGTCCCTAATAAATTAAGGATCTTTTGATTATTTCCTTTTTTTTTTCCTTCTTTTTTATCAGGAAGCAATCAATCAATCAATCCAATAGCTACGGTCCTATAGTTTCCATTATATGTATCTCTACTAATGTAATGAGATTCATTATGAATATCAACGTGTGATGATGTTACGTGTTGTATTTATTTATTGTACAACTACTGCATACATTCAATAATAATAATAATAATAATAATCAACTCTGATCTTCCTCCTATGATTAGATTACACACACTTTCCTCTCACACTTCAAGTGGCCTTTTTTGTACATACTTATTATCATTGTTTGTTTGAATGTACGTTGTTGAAAGAAAGAGCCTACCTCTTCATTATAAAGTTGTATTGCTGTTCCATGCCATGAATTATTATTGCACCTATCTATGTGCGCTGTTATTTATCATGATTTCGAATATTCATAAGAGTAAATTATACAAAAAGGGGACAAATCCATTTCTTGTTTTCTGGCTATTTTTGACTTGAAATATTATAAACAAGGGTCAAAAAATGTATTCATAGAACTCTTTATCAGCTATTACCATTTTTGCAATGAACGCCACGTTAAAGTGATCGAAATTTTGCTTCAAAGTCATAACTACATCATTTAACTCTTTTGATTTACAGCAGCTGACTCTTCATGCTATGAACTCGTAAAGGGTATTATTATTATTAATGATTTTGATTTACTTAAAAATACATTAAATCAAGGATTGCGCGCCCTTTTTTGAATTTTTGAATATATTAAGAGTTCTAACTATTAATTTGAATATTGATATAATTTATAAATATATCTAAATAATAATTCTGCCCAATATTAAAAAGTTGGCAGCAGGGAAAATAGAGAAGGGTAGCAGCTACCAGTTGTTTTTCGAAATTTTTCCCTTCCCGTTTGGGAGTCGAGGTTGCGAGTGGACAAAAAAGCTCGACGTGAATAGTGGTCAAGAAATATATTGCTATATTATTTACGTTAGCTATGAAAATAAATAATAAAATACGCAAATTTAGCCGCTTTTTTTTTTTGATTTTTTTCAAAAAAATCATATTGAGGATTTGAAATTTTCAAATTTGACGACTACCCCTCAAAGTATATAAATTATGGGATGTGTCAACGCGTTCAACAATATTAAAATTACGGCTGTAAATGGGATTTAATAATGTGTTTGACCTTGGTTGTTGTAGCTTCTCAATTGTCAAAGTAGTCAAAGTCTTCTTTTAATCAACTTAAAACAAAAGAATAAATCTGGAAAAGTTTTATATAAATGTTTTTAGGAATATATATAGATACACACATTATTCTTATTTCTTTCATTCCTAGAACATCAAACGCTTTTCTCTACATACATACTTATACACATACTACTCAGAAAAGAATGTTTTTTATAGTTACACATGCCTGATATGATGATCACTCAAGTATTAATAAGTATCAGGGGAGTTGTAAAGTATTATAAATACACTGATGAGTTGTAATTTTTTCTTCTTTCTTTCCTTTTTGTCTACACAAGGATGGATTGTTATTAGTGATTTCTAAGAATGATGGTTTTTCAATCAGCAGTCGATAAAAAAGGATTTAATATGTAGATTTTTGAAGCAGGTTTATTTATAGCCTGAATGCTGAATCACATATTTATTTGATTACCACTATGAGCTGAAAATACCTGGAAATTTATATTTAATTGTTGAAGTTTATTCCGGTAGGAATAAATGTTTATTTTGTAAGTTGGTACTACTACTACTGTGTCTGACATCAGTGCTAAATTACACGTAAAAGAATTCATTAATTGTGCCCTTTTGTGACCAGTTGAAATCGAATCTTTTTTATCTTTTAAAATGTCTGATTAAAAATTGCAAATATTAAATCTAGGGAAAATTAATTTAAATAAAAGTTGTAGATATCATGTCACTGACTAATTTTGCGAAAACAAAACAAACTTTTCAAATCCATTCAGTGGTGCATGGTTAAAGATTCGAGGGCGATTAAAATACCGTTCTATTTCTAGCCATGAGCCATTAAATGGGACTACTTTGAGGGAGATGAGATGAATTTTGATGATGAAATTGTTTGAAATATAGTTGAATGTATTTTTTTATTTCGATACCCAATAGATAAAAAAAAGGTTGGGTGGACAAATAGAAACAACCCTCAAAATGATAATATTGCATGATTTATTGTGCAAATGTTGGGGCTTTTTTTTTTTTTTGACAAGCAATGCACTGTTTATATGATTCATAAATCAGAAATAAACAACATTTATTGATGTACAAGATATCTGCACATTTTCTCAACATAAACGTTCAAAAATTGCAAAGTTGTTATTTGTGCAAAAAGATATATTAATATTTATTTTTATTTTTTTAAATGCTTTTATTTATTATCATGGCAAATTTAAGAAATATATACATACAAAAAAAATAGCGTAGTTATGGGCACCTTAAATAGTATAGCGTTGTAATCGTTTTGCAAAGTCTATTCATTGACTCTCTACGTTTTTTTAAAAATTTTAGAATCACTATGCTTTCTATTTGAGGTCTTTTAACTGGTGAAATCTTCTGGAGGCAGTTCTTTTTTTTTTTTTTTTTTTCATAATATAATATAGTCAAAAAAAAGTTAACATATTAACATATATTTAACTAAGAATTATAATCTGCCCATCAATTTTGATAATAAACATGTTCTCCCAATTTGTTGTGTATAGCAATTAATTACTGGAAAGGGGGGCTCCAAATCTTAGTAATAAATGCACTTCATTAGCCTTTAATTTTGACCGACAATTCTCTTTAGTGAGTCAGCTCTATACCTTGGTCCATCAATGATTATGGATGTCAAGAGAGTTTAGTGGGTCCTTAGCAATATCTTTTATTTTTTTAAATCTTTATTTTATTTGTAGTGACAAATCTATGAATAGCGAGTCAAGTACATTTCACTCTTGCAGAGAAAGAAAATTATATAATTTCATGAATAGAGATGGTGGAAGTTCTTTTTGTCTTTTCAAGAGTACACATCTGTACTTTATATAAAAAGACGAGTCAAGATATATTGTTAAAAAAGTAAACTCCATTTGGTTGTCTGATATGTGGCACTGTTTAGACATTGCGGACTTGGTTTGATGGAATGTTCATTCAGTATGTATTAGGGGGATCTAGCCTTTTTAATTAATTATTATTAGAGCCCCTGTTTAATTAACTTATGGGAGAAGGACTGCAGGAGGGAGGGGAGTCTACTCTGAACACAAAATACTTTACCAAAAAAAAAGAAGATATTGTAAATAAAATTGAAGGTAATAAAAATTAGCAAAAAAAAAAAAACCCGACTCGAATGCTACACACACACAAACAAAAAAGCAAAAAAAAAAAAAAACACGGAGTATTTTTCCTTAGAAAAAGAGAATAAAAAGAAGGAAAAAGTAAAATAGAACTAGTTGCCGTGTAGTAAAATGAACATAAATTATATATTGCATGATTTAGAAAATAATGTATAAGATACATAAATAATTCACACACGGTGTGTGCTTATACGTCTATATATGTATGTACATATAGCAAGCAATAATGTTGTAAAATAGTACAAGGGGAGAGGGGGGGGGGTTGTATGTTCTACCATCATCATCATCAATGGAAAAGAGGCCGAAAATTCCTTTGAATCTTGAATATCTCCTTCTTTTAATAGTCATTCATTATATTTGATAGCTATAGAAATCTGTTGTGAAAAAATAAATAAATTGAGGGGTTGGATGAGTGTGGATGGTGTCGACTTGAGTGAGGTGTAGCAGCTAAGTTATTGGACCAATAAATTAGAAGGAAAAAAAACAGGCAGTCAATCACGGGCTTGTACGTTACCACGAGTAGCTTTTCTGGTCACTCGCAACCTCGCCACATCAAAGGGAAAGGAAAAATTTGAAAAAACAACTACTGGTAGCTGTTACCCTTTTGTATTTTCCTTTTTGCCAACTTTTTAATATTGGCCAGAGATACTATTTAGATATGCTATGCATTGATAAATTCTACCAATCATAAACCAATCGTTACTACTTGTAATATATTCAAAAAAAGGGCGCGCGCGCAATCCTTTATTTAAAATATTTTTTATATAATATCAAAATCATAAATAATAATAATAATAATACCCTTTTTGAGTTCATAACACGTAGAGTCAGCTGCTTTAAACCAGAAGAGTCAACTGATGAAAATCAGCTGAAGGGAGAATACATAGAGTGGTTTTTATTTATTCCAAGAAGCTCGTCGTGTATAAAAAGCTCGATGTAAATTCGATTCGGCCTAATAAATGCGCTTAGATTTCAAATAGGAAGCATTCGATTTTAAAGACCTGCTATTATTGGAGTCTTGATATACGTTATTATAATTATTATTGCAAATTAACATCAGAGCCATGGTCTAAAGTAGGAGTGCTTAGCCCTTGCCATGGCTAGTTTTCGTTCCCCTTAAAGTAAAGCAAAAGTAAAGTGGTGCAATGAGAATATCAATGGACTTTCAGTTACCCTTGATATTTGTAGCATTCAATGAAAGTTAATTTTAGAAAAAAAAAATATTTCTCTTTAATAGAGGTTGCGCTTTAAATATTGACTGGACTCTCCGGGCTTCTTAAATTTATTAATCAACTCATTAAATTGAGTCGAGTCCATAGTACACTTGGCTGAATACTTTGCTCCAGATACTTTGTATTCTGTTCAAACTTTTCCTTTTGTTGTACGCTAATTTAAAGGAAGAAAAAAATATACATATATAGGTATTTACTTTTGAATTCAATTAATTGGGCTACAAGTTCAAATTTATTAGAAACTCACATGGTTATTATTCGTTTAGATGTGTCTACAAAATAAAAACTTGATTCTTTAATCTATGTTGACATTGTTAATTTTTCTTCTACAAAAAACTTTTTTAGTGATCCATCTTATTTTTAGTTTTTTTTTTTTTTTAAAAAGAAGTGTTTTTTTTATTCTTCCTGAAGATGAAATGAAATTTCTTTAAGGATAAATCACTTGATATTGAAAGAATTTTCAATCTAAGGCTTTTTCTATTGGACAAAATTTATTTTGATTTTAATTTGTAATATAATATTTCTAAGCCTTTCTTTATGTTGTTTCTCTCTCTCTCTCTGTTTCTTTGTTTTTGTCATATTTTTGTCTCAACAAATGAAAAACTTTTTTATTAAATCCCTTTTCTTTTTTAAAAGAATGGAACATACTTCTTTTTTTTTTTACCTTATTAGCAAAACTTTCGTTTTTGGTAAATTTTGTTTTGTTTGATCTAAAGAAAATGTGTTCAGCTGATAATTGTGAGCTAAATCATTGTTATTATAAATGAAAATACAAATCACACGTAATTTTTATGCGTTTAAAGAAAAAATAAGTTTGACGCATGATGACGCAACATACAATAAACATATATTTTAATTTATAAAACAAATATTTAAAAATAAATAAAACACGAAATGCATGATGTAACAATCTTTATCCATAAAAATATATAACTTGCATATTTATTTTTAAGACATGAAAAGTGGCCCTATTTTTTCATCAATTTGAAAATACATTGGACCAATTTACAATTTTTAATCTTTTAGTATACTTAAGTGATTCCCCTAAAACCACTAGTACAGCCCTCCTGCCAGATATATGAGATTGTCCTCGAAATAACTCATTCTTAGTCCTTGTATGTATTTAAACATGATTGCTCGTTATGATTCTATAAATAATTAATTATGTGGCGTCATCGTAAATAGTATATTTGTTAGCTCTTTCCCATTCAGAATCGATGTGTTAATTACTAGCGGTTTCATAGTCTTATTATATAAATACGGGCTCATTACACAATATATTTGTCCGAATGAATGAAGAAGATAAATTCAAATACACGTAGGCATCGTTAATTTAAAACAAACAACGATATATTTCTCTCCCAAAACCTTGTTTTGAAAAAAATTTAATGTCAACCATTAATTGTTGTAGAATTTGCTACAAATTTTGCTCGTATGAGCCCCATTTCGACTCTTAAATAATTATTACTATTGACTTTTTTTCTCTTCCTGATTCTCTGGATTGTTTTAATTTTTTGAAGCTTTCACTTTTTTTTTTTTTTGTCAAATGATAATTTAAAACTATATCTTCTCGATTTGACAATTTTTCTAAATATTTACTTCTTTTGTCTTTATTTCATTTCATGACTTGTTGGATTTGTGACTGATATATGTATCTAGACAGCCAAGACAACATAACAAATAAATGAAATGAAAAGTTTACATGTATAAGGGAGGCGGGGGGGGGGGGATTTTATTATTATAGTAGAGCATGTAAAGAGACAGAGAGAAAGGCCTTCTACACTTATAGAACTTGTCATGCATAAATAGGCGAATGAGGAGATACTCTTCTGTGAATAGTAAAAATACATCTGCGGTATTTTGTACTAGAATTAATAATAAGAGTTCTCGTATTATCACAAACCTATGAAATCCTAATTTAATAAGGGGAAAGCTAGAAAGAAACGAAATTATTATCGTTCTATTTTCTTTTGTGGAAGAAAAGAAAATAATACCATTGATGATGATAAAAGGAAGTTAATAAATAATAGTATTAAAAAAAAACAAGTTTTTCCACTTAGTGACAATCATGCCAAAAATGGTCACCGTCCATTTGGGGTCGTAATATTGGAATGCATTGAAATACATACTTATTTTCCATTCTGTTCACCAAGAAATCCTTTAACACGGATTTATTTTACGATGTAAGGAGAGTCGTCACGTTGTAATGCTTCACCACACGTCGTACAATTCACTCACGCTATGAAAATGTCCTTGAGCTTTTTTTTCTTTTAGAAGATAGTTGAAAGTATTGCACTAGCTTCTTGATATTAAAATACCAAATTCGAGTACATATATGTGCGTCACCGTAGCTCGGGGATTCAAATAGGCGTAAACATAATTTTTACTCTCACCTGATGAAGCCTTGCGATGTGATACTTCTCCTTACGTTGTGTGGTAAAACCACCTTATTGAATGATTGTGACTCTGTAACTTAGATAGCTGCCAGTTTGAGGATTGGAATCAGCTCTATCTTAGGAAAAATTATAGTGAACTCTGTCCCTTGGGAGTACACAGTTCTGCAATATATTGTGTCTAAGGAAGAAAGTATGTGATAGGTGTATTCATTGCAAATAAATTGTTGAAATTTTAATCTGATAAACGTGTTTTTTGAGCATATAGTAAGTTGGGTGGGTTCTTTTTTTGCAATATTTTCATGTAATTTTTTTAAAATTATTCTTTAATTAAGATCGTTTATTAAACCTATAAATCCTTTCATAAAAATAAATAAAGTTCACTCGTATAACTTGAGTTCATAGTTAGCTGTAAGTTGTCACAAATGAGTATATGTATAGGGAAAAAAAAAGACAAAAGTTTTACTCTCTTGTGCTCAAGGAGTCCAGGCCTTGTAAGAATATCTACATTATTTTACACGCTACTATTAAATATTATTCGTCTTTTAAACGAATTGAATGAGTATTAAGAATATAATTTTAAAATCCATCTATATTTTAATCCAATTAAGAGTCTTTTTCCTATGGTCAAAATAAGTCAACATTTATTGGAAAAATAATTGTTACAACATAGAAATTTAAGATATACGTCGTGTGTGACTCACCGACGTGTTTTACCAACAAATCTTCTACTTTTTGAAAGTGAAAAAATGTGATACATTCTAGATAACGATATATATATATATAGAGAGAGAGAGAGAGAATATTTAAAATTATGTCTCTAGCACAATTATATATATAAAAAAAACAAATTCACTCTGACCTTTACATTAATTTAATTATATTGATGTATCGAAGGCTCATTAAACATTTTGTTCATGGCACCATCAAATCAACTATGTCTTCTTTTATTTTTGTACATAATATTGTGTTATTTAATTATAATGGAAATTTCCTGACACCTCCTTGATTTCTTAACTTTCTTATTTTCTCAATGTGTACCTTCTGTTTGCCAAATAAAATATCATATTTGTAATGTACATACAAAGGTAAATATTTGCAAATAAATTATTTTTCTTTATTTTAATTGAACTATATAAAATATTTTGTTTGTAGTTTCAAATGTTGTGCTCCTAACAAAAAAAAAAACCAAAAAAAAAAACCAAGGGATGTCTCTTAATGTATGTAAATCCATGCATGTATGTATACAAGAAGCAAAAAGGAAATTTACATTATGATGGGGGAGCTTTCTAAAGTAAAGTATGAAGAGTTTACACGTTTTGTCTACAACGCTCTTCATTCCTTATATGAATGAATGTCTGTATTTTAGGAATAGTTTTTAAATTGTAAAAAAAAAAAAAAATAGAGGGAGATCATGTTTACAAAAAAAAATTTGTTTTTTTTTGATGAAAAAGTTTTAATGATATTAGCTGTCACTTTTCATATTTATTCATGACAGGGAGGATTTATCTACTGAAGAAAAGAGACAAGGTTTTTATTTTATTTTTATTTTTTTTTGCCTAAATTTACGAGTTTTGTTTGAATTATAAGTTGGGAATGAAAAACATTTAACTACATTGGTCAACAGTCAAAAATCCTAAAGGATATATATGTATAATAAAAGTTACTCAGTTTTGCACGCTGATTTCAAATCTGTAATTTTTTTTTTTTTTTTTTGAGAAATCGGACCCTACTTTTTTGGCTCATTTACCAACTTCAACTTCAATTTAAGCCTAGAAGAATACTCATTTTGTGCATTAAAAAATGTTGATTCGCTAGTGTATTAAATACAAATTCCAATTCCAGCCTTTATTTTAACCTAAAAGGACTCCTGGGGGTGTAGGGGCTAAAGTCGGCCAAATCCTTTGTACTTAAATAACTCCTTGAATATTTTGTAAAATCGATTAATAAGGAATACATTCAAGAGCCCAGACCCACAGCTTTTAAACAAAATGTCAAACTCCTGATAAAAATTCTTAATTAAGAAGAAATCGTCCATCTAAATGTGGGAATTTTCAACCAATTTTTAGCAAAAATTCGCTAGAAATTAATGACTCACGGTAGAGATACTTAAGTAGCAGCGGGCAGAAGGACTAAGAAATCAACTGAAATCCTTGCGATAAAGTTCCCTTTATTCTTCATTTTTCATTACTGCTCTTATAGAATGATTTAGTATGCAAGGAAAATCACCTTTTCTTCATTTCTTTTGAAAAAAAATAAGTCCAAATGTCACCTGTGCTTATATTCATATATATGTAAATATAATAAATTCAAGTTTATCTAGAAGTCATCTTTTTTATCTCCAAGTAAGAAATATGCACTCCATAGTATTATGTACACCCATAAGAGAAAAGAGCTCTAGGATTAGAATTCAGGAGCTGAAGGAAATATGTTATGTCTGCATAATATGTCTTGTAACTGGAATATCATTTCTATGACTAGATATATATATATATATAAACTAAGCATATGGTAACCCTAAGTGACAGCATATTAATTAATGATGTTTGATGACTTTTTTTTTAAAGAAAGGAGTAGAGAAGCTGTCATGAAATTTTGCTATTTCATGCCAGAGCAGCATTTATAAAATGTAAAATTCTTTATAAATGAATAGAGAATGTGATTATAAACGTTCCAAATGACTACAGACTATAACTAAATTGTTGAATAATAGTTTGACCCAGTAAAATGTTAAAATAATTTATTATGAGCTTACCACAGATCTTTAGCATTGCAAGAAGAAGAGAGGAGTTGCGTGAGTAAGAGAGAGAGAGAATATACTAAGAAGTTCCGATACAAACATATAATGCTATGAGTCTTTTTTTTTATTTAAATAAATAAGTAGTAGAGATTCTAATCAAGATTCGGGGTGAAATCCATACTTCCTTAGATAGTATGTAGTTGTTCCTTACTTCCTTTCATTTATTATTGCTCAATCATTATCTCGCAGAGATGATTAATTACAAACGTAATGTATAATATGCTCTGAAGGTTATCTTCTAATGGATAAATGATAATGACTTATTTTTCTTCTGACATCTTCGTTGTTCTTTTTGCATGTGTGTGGGATGTTAAGGGTTTTAATGTCAGTGTATTGGATATGGAAAGGAGTTAACTCCTATTTGGATCTCTCTAAAGGATTTTCAACTATATTATTTACTTAAGTACATTTCATACCTCTAATGGTCATGAAATTAAACTTTATGATTCTTTAATTTATATATATATATATATATATAAGTTATATAATTACTTTTCATTTCCTTTTGTAAGGGGATTGGGGAGGGAGTATAAATAGGTCATGGAAATCCTTTTTATATTTTGGCAATAAAAAAAATGGCAAAATTTTATTAGTGAAAAAAAAAATCTCTTACATCTATTATTATTATATATACTTATATGTAAATATATGTACATGCATTTGTATTAATAATGTCTTTAATGGGTTATGACATAACGTTTCTAATGAGAAATGTTGCAAATGTACATAGAGGAGAGTGAGTGAGCTTTTGTTAATATTTCATGCAATTATTAAAATTCCTTTCCTTTTAGATTATGCTTTTTTGCAAATTTATTTAAGTCTAACATAAATGTATGCACAGTGTTTCCTTCTTTTTAAGTTCTTGTGTGTTTTTTAATACTCCATACATATCCTTGGATACTTTTTGAGAGATGATTCCACCCCAAAGTTAGGAAGTCCCCCATTTAGTTTTGTTCAAAAATTCCTAAGGATGCGGGAGTACATGTTGGGCAAGAAAGTCATCCGTTATAGAATCTCTTTTTACAACATCATCGGAGCTGGGATTTAGGGACCTAAAACATGATCCTGATTATTTTTACTTCTTTTCAATTGGTCCTTATGATGAATATATAGGGTTTTATTTTATTTCCGCTCTCTGTTTAAGGAGTAATTCGCACATCATGATGACACTTTCTAAGAATTTTGCATATCTTCAAACAAACCACAACAATGTTGTTTTTTTTCATTATGAAGAGAAGGTTTTGTGACCACAAACATTTTCTTTTTCTTTTTTCGTAGGAGGAAAAATTCTTTATAAAATTTGTTGTTTCCGCGATGTTTATTTATTTATTGTACACATCGTGGCATTTCCCTTTTTCTTCTTCCAACCAAAAATATTTGTTTATGGTTATATAACCTCTTTATTTTGAAAAAGAGAAGAAGTAACATATGTATGTGTAGTTTAATAACACTTTTTCATTTCCCGTAAGCTAGGAAATAAAAAAGTTGAGATATGTGATGAATGACAAGTTGTGGTGTCTCACTTCTATATGTGCGCAGTGGCTCCCAACCTTTCCTTAAAGCTTAAACCACTATTCACTATTGAATTATTATTATCAACAGTTTTATTGTTATTTCCTTTGATAGAAAGTATTTTTTTTTTTTTGCTACGCGACCCACCAATTACAAAGTACTCACGATTCCCCTGAAAAAACCAAAAAATAAATGTGGAAAAAACGTACCCAAATATGCAAAAAACAGTTTAGCAAAGTTATGTTCTCATAGATGAGACCAAATATCTTTACATAAAGACAAATTTACCCCATATTGTGCCCTTTATTTCATTTGTATATAAATTGTATGCGGCGCAGTTTCATTTGAGGTAAAATTCGTTTCCACTTATTTAAACGTTGCGTTAATTTTGTTTTTTGAAATTATCAAAAATATGAGCTTATAATATGTATCATATGATTACCAATTATACAGAAGAGGCTGGAAAAAGAATTTAAAAAACAAAACAAAACAAAAAAACACATTTTGCATTAAACTTATATCAAAATCATGTACATGTCTAAAAACCTTTTTTTAAAAAGGAATAAGATCGTTGTCATATGAGACATTTTTATATTTTATTGGAACAAGGGCATAGAGACTTTACTTTTTTTTATGAAGTAAAAATTGTTAAATAAAGGAATTTCTTTTTTTCCTCTTTCCTACTTATTTATGTCTCTATGAATTCATAATCTAAGTACACCCACATATGTTTTTTTTTTTTAAAAAAAAAAGAATTCCCATCAAACACTTGCATTTCAAACAGCTCTTCTGTACGTTATTTAAAAAAAATCATTTACGTGAATTAAAACAAAGCGAATTCTGTGAAATGACGAAAAATGTAAAAATTTATATTTGCCTCAGAAGAAACATCTTGCAGGATACAAAATATGTCTTTTCATGCTATCAAACGCGTTTCGTCACTTTATTTTATAGCTTTAGTCAAAGCACTAAAATTATATTGATATCATAATATTAGAATGCATTTTTAACAAAATTTGCAACAAATGTATGTGTAAACGTGAGTGTTTTTTTTTAATGTTTCCTTTAGTTGCAACTGACTTTACTTACTTTACTTACCCCAGAGACACTATACATATTATGTCATTTATATATTTTGTAAAAAGACTAAACAATTTGTTTAATGTTTGGATTACCACAGTAGTATACCTTAGAGTTTTTTTTAAAAAAAAAAGGTTTGAGAAGTACTATTTGATAGAGGAATGTTTTTTTCTCAAATATAAATAAGTATAAAATGAATATAAATTCATCAGTAATAAAAAAAACAGTTTAATACGTTTTTTTATATATTTTTTATTTCACATCTTGTAACTTTTTTTTTTACAAAAGCTGCATCCCTAGTTATGGTTAGTACAGTAAATAATATGTTATTTAAAATTGATAGGGTAACAACCCTGACAATTTGTTGAATGTTTTAAAAGGGTCTAGCGTTTTAGAGTAGGAACTTGATGTTACAAATACATGGCATACACATGTTTTAAATATTCATTGCTCCGGATCCTCCCTAACTATACAGGTCAACAAATTTAAACTTTCAAAAATCCTAAGGGGTATAAATATAATAGAAGTTATTCAGTTTTGCACCCTGATTTCAAATCTGTAATTTTTTTTTTTTTTTTTTTTTTTTTGTTGATAAATCGGACCCTACTTTTTGAGCTAATTTGGCCCATTTTCTAACTTCAGTTTAAGCCTAGAAGGATTTAATGCAGATTTATTTGTAGTCTTTGCACTACACGTGTGCTTCGTGCCACATGTATTTTCCTCAAGAAAGAAGGAATAAGTCGAGCATCTTTGTAAAATCAAAGATGCTCTTCCCATGTATTGACAACAAATGAAGATTTGACACGCGTGTAAGCGCTTAAAATTTAGAAATCTAGATACTTGTGTATTTCTAGAGATTGCTGAAACTTCGATGAGTCATAAAACAGTAACATAATAATACTCTACGTGTTATGAACTCAGAAAGGGTATTATTATTATTTATGATATTGATATACTTAAAAATATTATAAATTGAGGATTGCGTGCCCTTTTTTTTGAATTTTTGACTAATAAACAAGTATTAAATATTGATTTGTATATTGGTAGAATTTATGAATGTATAGTATATTTACATAATATTGAAAAGTTGGCAACAAGGAAAATACAGAAGGACAGCCGCTAACAGTTGTTTTTCCAAATTTTTCCTTTCCCTTTGGTGATTCGAGGTTGCGAGTGGACAAAAACGCTCGTCGTAAACCCCAACGCAGAGCAAGCTTATTTGAATCTCTCAACCTTTCTTCAGAAAGAAAGAGAGAGGCCCGACCAATAACGCTCATCTTTTTTCACTATTACAGCCCTTATTTGCTCTATGCATGATGATGCTTTATGAAAATGAATGGTATCACAGAGCAATAATATGCCTGAGGTATATTTAGGTCAACAACCCAAACACTTTCCTCCTTCCTTTCCCTTTTTGCAGAAATGAATATAAAATATTTGAAGTAGTAGACCCTATAAATCTGATGAAATGACGTCATATTTTTTTTTTTTAAAAGTAGATTGTCCCCTTCTCTTTTCAGTGATTTTTTAAAGGTCCGTGCTTGCTCCGTCATATGTACGACATACACCAAATATATTTCAAATATCCTGCCCCATGAAAGAAAATTTGGAAAAAAGTAGTAAGATAATAAATAGGGCCTTTTGGATAGTGGATCATTTCCTGTCGTTTGAGAGGGGAGCTGCTATTATGATTACTATCCTCTTCTTGGGAGATAAAATATGATATGTATATACAACCAACCATGCATCTCATCAATGAGACAGTAGAGCCATTCACTTATTATTTTCTTACGAACGTATACACATATATATTACATTAAGTTTCTTTATATTTTTACATATATATATATATATATATATTTACATATTTTCTTTGTAGAAACTTGAATCATAAATCTTAATATTATGACGGATTTAATGCTGAGGCATATATATATATATATATATATGAGTGAGTGTACGTATGAAAATAAATAAAAAAATCAAATGCATATTTTAAGAAAAGAAAGGAAGAAAGAAAGAAAGAAAGAAACTGTCGCTTTAAAATATAAAAATAATAAATTAAAAGGGAAGGCATACAAAAAGTCTTTCACGAAAAATCAATTTAGTTATTTTATGTTTCTTTATATATATATGTTTACAATGAGAGAGAGAGAGAGAGAAAGAAAGAAAGAGAGAAAGAAAGAAAGAAAGATTGGTATCAAGATTCAAACTATGAAAGGAAAGAAAGTGAAGTGTGTTTGTATGTATGTATGTATGTAAACCGACGTAGAATGTTGATAAATGTTCCTATGTATAAACAAAAAAAAAAAAAAAAAAAAGTTGATTTAATCAACATCTAAAAGATCTCTTTAGATACGACAACGAACCAAGCGCTTCTTCTCCTGCTACACCGATACGAAAGAGAAATATATCTATAACACAGATACTACAAACGAAGACTAAGTCATGCTCATTTTGATGCTCTGGCTTATTTTTTGCTAATTCATTTCAAAATACAATAAGACATATATGCTAGAACATGTCCAGTTCTAAGGCTGACTGGAAGGTTTGAGAGTCTCAATGACTCACTCATTTAAATAAATGATAAAAAGCCCTCATATTTTGCTCTAAAAAAAAGACTTTCACATTCTTCGGACCATGACTTTTTCTGGAGTCAGTCTATTTGACTCACTTTTAAAAAGAGAGGTTGAGCATTGGGAAATATTTATACAAGTTTATCTAAATAAATATTTCTTCCAAGTCGATAGATTCAAATAGCGCCACCACCTGCTTTTAATCAGAAGAGTCAACTGATGATGAAAAACAACTGAATGTGTGTCTTATTCCAAAAAGCTCGTCGTGGTTAAGCATATTTGTACTCAGATATTGATGTTTCATTCCTAATCAGTATATCACATCGAGCGTAGAAGCCGTCCCATTCACTAATGCTAACTGACGTCATTATCAATATTTATCTACTCTCCTCTTGAAGCTACATACGTCACATAATTCATTAAAAAAGACTATTAGCAGCAAACTATTCTCCTTTATTAAGTATGCACGCTTCAAGTTCTATTGATGTACTCACTACTTTACTAGAATCCTGTTTTTTAGAGGATGCTCGGTTTGCACATATGCAGATATGTAAAATAACAAATATCTACGAACAAGACTATAAACTTTGGATAGTATACATATTTAGTCAAGTTCTAGGCTATTGCATGTACTTCACTCTCTGATAATGTTGCCTGAAATGATTAATACTACTTATAATATTTAAGATTATTGGAAATCAATATGCTTTAGTTCAGCCTACCTAGTTCCAAATGAGGCTTAATTGATTTTCATGTTTAACATACATAATTATGAAGATATTTAGTTTTATGCATGTGTACAAGACATATGTATATGTTATAGATATATGGCTAACCCTTTCAGACAATGCTTCGTAGTTACAATTAAGACTCTATGCAAAATACTCTACCTGAGATTTAATGGATGCTCCCGACTGCATATTAAAGCAATCAAAACTATACCAGTGAAGAATTTGATGATGACTTAAGGATTACATCAAATGTGCCCTTTTACTTCATCGAAAAATAATTTGGGTCAAATTCAGGTTTGGTAAAATCAGCTGTTTGAGTTATGAGCGGGCCTTACTTTATTCAAATTCTACTATCTTGCATATTATTTAGCCATATTAAGGCGATATGTGTTAAAAAAAAGCCCTAAAATTTGGCAAATATCTGTGACTGCCTGGAAAGTAGAGCTTGACTCTAATCAAATTCATACTTTTTTACTGGCCGCCTAATATATGAATATAAGTAGTTGCATATAAGGTTTTGAGGAATGATTGCTTGGAAGGGGTTTATTTATTGGAGATATTTGAATTGCATTTTATATATGTGTATTTATATATTTTTTTGTGATGGATCTCATGGCCCATGGAGGGATTTCCAATTATGTACCGGGGTATAGATAAATGATGAGAATGTAAAACCTTTTAAACCAAGAGGGTTAGATTCAACAAACAAGGATAAATAAAAGTTGTTGTTTTTTTTAAAAAAAAAAGTTAAGTTTTTATTTGTTTATTTTGAAATAAAAAGTTTGTCTAGGAGAAGAATCATGTTTAATGACTTTTTTTTTTCTTTTTGAAAAAGGGTTTTCAACTCAAAAACGCTGATGAATGAATGATAACATACAAAAAATAGAGAGAGAGAGAGAGGAAATGATGATGTTTGATCTTACGTGCCAAATAGAAGTTGCAAAATTGATTTTTAATTTAGAGATCCTTTGATCTTATTAGATGCATCTATGGATCAAATTTGCATTATTTCCTTTCATTATGAATTCATGTTTTGATTTGATCATTTACATAAATATATATATATGTGTATTTGATGTAAACACGTGTTTTCTATCAACTTCCATACATATTAATTATAGTTATTTTTCTATTTTCCAGGCCCTAACGGCAAGCGAAGCACTCTTCAAAAACGAACTCTCAACAGAGGAAACCACGGACGTCTCGCCCCTACTCCCTTCTTCTGTGTCCAAACCCATCATCTCAGCGACGCCGTCGACGTCGTTCCACCCCCCTCAAGCCCCATTTCCTCCTCTTCATTTCTTCCTACCCATCCACATCAAATCAAAATGAAAAAATCACAAAGTGTTCTTCTGCGCGCGGGTTTCTTTGTAGTAGCAGTTGGATGTGTATACCTAACGCAGTCTTTTACTCAAGAGTCTGATTTGGGACTACGGAGTCGGAAACTCCTCCAAATTGATGGAGATGAAGACCTCGACACTTTTGAGAATGAGACAAATACTTCACAAAAGGATGTTCTTCCATCCATGTAAGTTTTTCTTTTCTTTTTTTGTAATCTTCCTATAGTTCATTATGATCAGAGACGTCGATTTTAGTCTAAGATGTAGATTGGACCTTTTTCCTGTGGGTATCCCACTTTATTTTTCTCTCTCTCCACGTTTTTGGAGTGTTTAGACAGTTGATAAATAAAATGTATTATTATTTCTTCATTCATTTCAAATCAAAAATAAATTTACTTGTCTCCAAAAAAGTACAAGCGGATGTGATGTTTGTATTTCATAACGGTCTTGTTAGTATCGAATGTAGCAATTAGAAAAGAGGCTAAAATCGACGTCTCCAGTAAAAATGCATTTGGAGACTATTGCAGTGACGTCACTTCTTTTTGTTGTTACTTTAAATGAAAAACTCTTATTGTTGTACTACTACAATAATCCATACAATGTATGGATTAAGAGATTTATTGCCTAGATGCCCTATAAAGAAATAAAGAGTAATACAAATGGATGCAATGATGACGTCATGACGGTTTTGTCTTCTTCATTTTTTTGTACTAGGTAGTTTGTCACTTAATAAATTATTTTATTTTTATCAACACATTTAGACCTAAAGAAACTGATGATGGCTTATTACCAGAGGATTTGTTCACCTACGAACAGCTCAGGAATGGAGCTGTTGTACTTCATATGATTGGTGTAATTTATATGTTCTATGCATTAGCTCTCGTTTGCGATGAGTTTTTTGTTCCTTCCCTTGACATCATTAGTGAAAAGGTTCGTGCTGGATATTCCGTACCATTCGAAAGAAAGTCTATTTATTTATTTTCATGTTGTAGTTGGGTATTAGTCCAGATGTCGCTGGAGCAACGTTTATGGCTGCTGGAGGATCTGCTCCAGAGCTTTTTACCTCTATTATTGGTGTTCTCATCGCCAAAAACGATGTGGGAATCGGTACCATCATTGGCTCTGCCGTTTTTAATATTCTTTTCGTTATAGCAGCATGTGCCTTTGCTGCAAAAGAGGCTCTAAGGTAAGGCAGAATTGTATCTATTTATATATATATAAATCACTGTTTCCCCTTTTCCAGTTTAACAGCATGGCCTCTCATCCGTGACGTATTATTTTACTCCATTTCTCTTACTCTCTTGGTCGTATTTTTCTTGGATAATAGCATTGCTTGGTGGGAGTCCGTGATTTTGTTCGTGGTGTATATTGCATATGTTAGCTTCATGGCCATCAATGAAAAAGTAGAAGATGCTTTGAGATCACTTTTCCGGCTTTCCAAAGTGGTAAGAAATGAAAGAAAAAATATTTATGTAGTTATAAATTTGCATTAAATATTCAAAATGTTCTATAATAGTTAAGAGGCTCTGTAGTCACCTCGCACAAAAATGAATTATTTAATTAATTTTTAAAAAAAAATCCCCTTCAGTTCTTTGGCTCTTTACTAAAGCGCTATTTGATATTACTTTTCTTTAGCTGTACCTTGCATGGTTGCCGAATTACGCCAATATTTCTATTTAGTTTTAGTAGGGAAGTTCTCCCTTCTAATACATAGGTCAAAATCCTTATTATTGAGGCAAAGGGAATTATAAAAATACATAGGAATTATTGGTATTTGAGGCCCAATTGATTTCTATTATACATATTTTTCTTTTTTGAAGGAAAGGTGCAGTGACACTTTTGGTCGAATTCCTTGTCCATTATTATAATTATTTTCTCTATTCTTTCGTATTTGTATTTGCTCTTCATTTCACAGGTTTGAGCTTGAATTAAATCCACATTTTGAACACTTATCCTTAGTATGGGCCGAACAGGTTGTACGTAACCTGGATCAATATTAGTTAATTTTGAGTGTCCCTTTTTGAAAAGGAAAGGTTGCGAGATGCAATGAATATACATACTAGTATCATTCTATCTTTTAAGTTTGATTTAAAAAAAATAAAAAAGGAGAAACGGCTTTGATAGTTCATTAAATACTTTAAGTGCTATGAATGATGGTTGATGGGCCGGATTCAAATATTTGTGCCCATTCTAAAGGATGATGCTTCCTCCTCAATGACCATTGTAGAGTTCTAAGTTAGGGATAAAGAGACTCTGTAACTACATATATATATATATATATATGTTATATATAAATGATCCAATGCTTTTTTATTCACATTTATCCCTTTACGGCATAAGTAGGTATTTACTTCTTCTAGGCATCTATTATAGGTATATTTATGTATGTACATTACGTATTTCTTTGTAGAAAGTGTGTTCTATAAATGAAAGATGATGATAGCTGTGTAAAAAAAAAAATGTTTAAATGGACTAAGATTTGTCTTTCCTTATCATTTATATATTTTTTTTTCTACGTTTATCTAAGCTTACTATCTACATAATATTATACCTACATGAATATATGAGTCATTTAAGAAGTTGGCTTCTTTCTTTTCTTTTTAAAAAAAGTATCAAAGTTTTGAAATTTTTTGGAGCATAGTATACAAAAATATGGGTCAATGTAGTACTACTTAGGTTTAAATGAAGTTAAAAAGGCTTATGTCAAGTTTGAAACTCTCCTCTATGTACATTGAATAAATAAAAAAAACTTGTCATGCCATATAAATTTGTAAAAATTGATTCTTTTTAAGCTTCGTCTACGCGGTCCGTGCAAAATATGGATTTTAGGAGGGAAAAAATTGTATATAGACAATTTATAGATGTATGTACGTATATTTAGTACATATTTTGGTCTATGAGTAAAAAGTATTTTGTTGTTCCTTGTTATACAAAGTTTAGGATGTTTGTGAAGGGTTTGAAATGTATTTAAATATTTACACTTTTTTATTGATGTATCAAATCAAAGTGCTAATTTGATGAAAAAAGGAAAAGGGAACAGCAAACAGATGAAAATATCATATTTAAGGGCATTTGATGAGAACTTTTATTAAGCTCCTTAGATTATGAAAGACCATGGTTGTTGATTTTTGGTAGGGTATACCTTTAAAATAGCATTAAAAATGGTTTGAACCATGATGTCTGAAAATGGTTCATTTTAATCTAAAAATCTTTAAAGAGACAATTGGATGTCTTTTAGCAGAAAATACTTTTAAACAGTTAAAAATAGTTTTTGGGAGTTATTCGAAATTATAAGGAGGTCTTGTGCTCAAGATTATTACATTACACAAGAAGTAGAAAAGACCCAAGATTTAGAGGGATCTGTAAATTAGATCTTGACCTGATGTGGAAAAGAAAGTTCTTGATAATTTTAGAAAAATAAATTTTTATTCTAGTTACTTTGTTCTTGGGTCGAGATCAGGACATTTAAATATTGGTCTTGTGATCAAGGCCAATCCTATAAGTCTTCTAAAAGTATCCTGTAATTTCTATTTATAACGAAATATCCATTATTTATACATTGGGTTTTCCTATCACGAAGGGGGGGGGGGGGAAATGTTGTCAATACTCCCTGAAATATGTGACACATCTATGAGTGAACCTATAATTTATCGATCTTTGGTTACTATGTACCTACATGAGTCAATGTCACGTCTCAGCCTTGCTTCATCAAATTAACCAATCAATTTTAATGATTACTTACCATGTTTTTGAAATGACAAGTCGAATTCAAGCTCTAATTGACGTCATAAGTAAATAATAGAATTCAAATTCATGATATTATTTTATTAACATGATGGATTAGTATATATATATATATAGAACATGTATCCAATTACAATCAATGGGAACTTTAAAACAGTCTCCTGCAACTCCTTGGATGTGACCTCACCTGAACCCTTACCTGAAATCAACCATTTCCTAACACTTTTGAACTAATAGGAAATCTTAAAGTCAGTCTCCAGGGACATTCGAGTCGAACAGAAATAGGTCCATCTACTTTTCTGGGTCCTAGCTATTCTTAGTTCTCCTGACTGACCCTGATGCTCCTTTAATCATACGAACAAGCAAAGAAGCTGTCGCCAAGTCAGCTTAGAGGATTGGAATAAGGATAAGATATTGTCCATCAAGGATACAAATTATTTCATTGTTATTTATTTTTGAATATATTCTAAAAATTATTCACGTATGACGTCATCGACAAATGACACATACGTAAGGATGAAGAAGGGTTAATTAATATTGTGTATGAAGCAAACGTTATTGATCGAAAATATTTTCAATTATATAATATGCTACTTTATGAAGTGTTTGACGTAATTTCGATGGTGAAAGCCAGCCTTCTACATATATCTATGTATACCAATAAATAAATATGAAAGATATTAGAGATTGTGTGTCAGCGTGGACGTTGTTATTGTCAATTAATATTATTTTTATTATTATTATTTCTTTACAGATACATAATTTGTATCTTGATTTTTAAATTGTCTCGATTTTGAAGATTTTTTTTTAAAAAAAACTTTAATTGGATGTCTCTGAGATTATATCACGTTCACAAAAAAAAAAAAAAAAGAAGAAAAAGGATCCTTTAACACTCTAAAGATCCTTTGAAACATGATGCGACTTTACAGACTTCTTCAATATAAACAAAGGAATTTGTTTTATGATGAACCTTTTATAGATGTATAAATGTCTACATATTTGCTATTCTGCTCTTGTATGTCCTGCTTTGTTTTTTTATTAATTTTTTGAATAGGCTCATTTTTTCCATTTATGAGACACACTTCTTATATATATATAAAACTTTTGACTTTTATCAATCCATATCTAAACAAGGTATTTTATAATATGTCTATTTTTGTTAAAGGGTCACGAGTTTATACTGTACCTGATATTAAGCTTTTATGAGCATAAACTACAAATTGTTTTAGTTAAAGTTTATATTATAGTTATGGTCACGTTTTGGCCATGAATATAGCTCAATTAGTTCATAATAATTATATTTCTTAGCTTTTCTATTATTAGTAACTTAGAGGTCAATGTTTTTTTGTTTTTGTTTTTTTATAACTTATGTAATTATACCTTAAAATAAAATATATTTTGTTAGTTCCTAGATATGGTTTTTGCCCAGTGTAGTCGAAGGTTTGAATTTGCCATTCAATTAGGATCATTAGGAATATTTATATATACATTAGTGTTGTTCTGTTTAGGGGTACTATAGTGATACCGGAGTACTTACGCGTTTAAAGGGACGTTAACCAAATTAGTATTAGAACCTGGGAATTTCTTCCTCTTATTTCTAGGTATTTTGTTTTCAAGGGTTCACAAGAGCCCATCCAATTATGGTAATTATGGATAAAACCATAGATTCAACATTTATTGTATCCGTACCGAGAAGATTTGATCCTTTTCCTATGAAATTAAACTCAAAGACTCGTGACTTACTTCCAACGTAAGCTTCTGCAAGCATTTGATGTGCTTCAGAAGCGTTTTCCTTCCAATGATAGATGGTTTAGAAAATCAAGGAAGTCTGCAAGTCGGTGTTTGAAGGTGTACGAATTTCGACATTTTTACGAAGGAACAAAAAATGCGTTATTGTTGATGTTGGTTGAAACTTCACACAAAATTGAACTGAATATTGTTGTCAGATGACAAACGAAAAAAAAAAAAATAAGACATTATTGTCCCGGTTTAAAAAATACTTAAATAGCGACATCTATTGCCTTCTATTGTCAAATTGTTTTTTTATAGAGCTGGAAATGAAGGGGATGATTAACTGCATTTATTCTTGACTAACAGTTTGTGCACAACCTCGGTACTAAGGCTATTACCCACTGATTGTTTGGCTTTGTTTGTTTTTTCTTCTAGGAGAGGGATGCAAAGGAAAAGGGTATTGTTCTTCGAAAGGCACAAAATCGAAAGGGCTTGTATCATTTGATGAATGAAACCATTAATAGGGACATTTTGGGTGAGTCTTTATGCTTCTTCACGCCTCCTCATACTCTTATTCACACATTTCTTTTTTGTTGTTGACATTTTTTCATTTTTTTTTCTTATTTTATGTATATCATTTCATTTTTTGTGTTGCTTTTTAATTTATTTTTATTTTTATGCTTTTTTTTATATATTCTTTTTGAAAATCATATTTTGTGTTTTGACAAAAAATAAATTGACATATCCAGAGAAGAAAAAGCAATCGGATATGTCGGGTGAGAAAGGTGAAGAGATGGTTCCAATGAATAAGCCCGGTAATTTTTATATTCTTTATTTTTCGTTTTATTCTATTTGAGTTCTACTTTCTTTTTTTAATTTAATTCAATAATCAGAAGATGTATCTACATAGTGTATCAATTTCTTATCATATTGCACAATACTTGGCCGTCGAAAAATCATCATCAATCCATATTTTTTTTTTTTTTTTTTTTGGGTCTGAGGGCTTATTTCTATCAGTGTTGCGTTTATATATTTGTCAACTATCTACGAATCGTACATAATTTAATGGACTTTCTCTTTTTTTTTTGTAATTTTTTTTTTTAAATAGCTGTAGGTTGGCATTTGTACTACTCACTAAACCTCTTCTTCTTTTAATGGAAGGGCCCGGCAAATGCAACCAATAGGTTAAAATGCGACGCACATAGAAATAAGAAAATGCAGGATTTGATTTTGATTTTTCGTCGATGTTAATGACTCTTAATTCACTCCTAGTCCTTTCTAATTATCTCAACATGATATGTTTCTCTAGGTATAATGATAATGAGCAATCAAGCAGGCTCTGAAACGGGTATAAGTTTGAGTGGAACGGGCTCTACGGGTAATGTGGACGCTGTGGGAGGTGGTGGAATTATGCAGTTGAAGAATGAACTTCAAAATTCTAAAGGAGATATTACGACTCCACAATATCCGGATATTACTGATTTGGAAAAGATTGGCAACAATCGGGATAAGGTACCTTTCTTTTCTTTTTTTTTTCTTCTTTTTTTTAATTAAAAAAACACACGTTTCTTTATGTATATCCGTAATTCCAAAAATATGAATATACTACTTCTTCTGCTGCTACTACTACTCCTATGACGTGAAATCCAGTTCTAATTTGATCTCACTTTTACAGTTGGTTCCAAGGGTTTACTTCTTTGATGGTCGTAAACCTAATGATGTGCCCCTTGAGTCTCAAGTAAATTTCATTATGTTTTCATGTTCATGGGTCACGTTATACATACATATATATATATTGTTGTGTCTCAATGATTCCTTGCTATTGATGATTATTGGGGATCACTTAACGCACACATGTATTCATCACGGTTTTGCACTGGAGTACTACAAAAAAACATATTGTTCCTGTTTTGTCTTTCAAATCATATTTATTTTTTGCTGCGTTAAGTTTTTTGCGTTTGCTTTTTATTTATCAGGATTTGAGGGGGTTTTCTCATGGAATTCTCAAGAAAATGTTTACTCAATTAGTCTATGGACGTTTGTATCTGTGGAAGTCTGAAATTGACTTCTTCTTCTTAGTTTCTTCCTTCCTTTTTTATTTTACTTTACTTTAATTTTATTTATTTATTTATTTATGATGAAGGTAAAGGGTCGTGTTAAATGTTGATATTATTATTATTACTGTTTGTACGTGCATGAAAGTCACTCTTGTCCTTGCTTATCTCTAGGGTCTTAACAGAGAGGCCTCTACCGCCATTGAAGATGAGGAGGAAGAAAAAACAATTGACATGAGTTTCCCTAAGGATCAGGGTTGGAAAAAGATTCTTATCTACATAATATCCTTCCCCATCATGGGCCCACTCTATTTGACCCTTCCGGATACAAAAGACCCCAAAAGTAAGAGCCTCAATTTCAGATCTTCTCAAATTGTCCGGTGCGCTTACGCCTCCAAATCTGCCTATATGTATATCGTGTTTCTAACTTGAAGGGATGATACATGTTTCAATTTTTCAATATGAATCTCTATTTGTGAAAAGAAAAATATTTTATTTTAAAATGCTCAAATCCTTTCGAAAGGAGGGAGGGGGAAGCGCCCGTCAAAAAAAGTTTGAGAAGCACTGCTTCCGTTGCGTATAAAACCTCTAATATTTTATTTTGTTTTTTAACAGAGAAAAAGTTTTTCTTTGTAACATTTATACTGAGTATAGTCTGGATTGCTCTCTATTCTTATTTGATGGTTTGGTGGGCAACTGTGGCTGGAAATGTTGTTGGAATATCTCCACCCATCATGGGTTTGACGTTCTTGGCTGCAGGTACTTCAGTTCCGGATTTAATTACGAGTGTTTTAGTTGCAAAGCAAGGTAAAGGGGACATGGCTGTTTCCTCTTCAGTCGGATCGAATATCTTTGACGTTACTGTTGGGTAAGTTCTTTTCTTTTCTTTTCTTACTAATTGGACAGGATTATTTTATACTATTTGTACATCTCCTTCCAGCTTTGTTTTATGCAATTATAAATGTAACATAAATAAATACATATATATGCTCTCCTCAAGTCTAGGTGATCTACTCATGTGATCTTTTTACTTTGTATCATTCTAGTCTCCCTATACCCTGGCTTTTATATTCCATGATTTATTTATCTCCCGTGTCAGTCAATAGCAATGGAGTGGGCTGCTCAGTGGCCATGCTTTTCCTCATGCTTATCATTGTATTTATATCCATCGTAGCCTTCCAATGGAAGATGACAAAAGGAATGGGGGTTGTCATGCTTTTCCTATATGTATTTTTTGTCATAATTTCTCTTTTACTCATCTATGACAAAATTACTTGCCCGATATAAAAAGGTCCAGAGAGAGAGAGGGAGAGAGAGCAGAAAAAGAGGAAGAAGGGAGATGAAGATGAAGAAGAAGAAATGAGGGGAGAGGAACACCAAAGCGCCTTTCATAAAAGTGTAGTAATATAAGTTAGATTCTCTCAACAAAAAACAAAAAAAAAAACCGTTTACAACTAACAACAACAACAACGACAACATTGTTCAACCACGAATAAAAAAAGAAAATGTTTAGCACAAAAAAAAAGTTATATATTATTTTAAAAAAATAAAAAAAAATAGTTATTTGAGAGATACAAACTTAAACAGAAAATCAGAGTGAACTTACATATTTATTAATATAACCATTATTATTATCTTTCATTTATAATATTTTTCTTCATCATCAGCTGTAGTAACTATTTAATATAATTATAATATTATTATTCTATGATTAACAATCATTCAAATTCATTCTCATTAAAAGAATATTTTTTTTTTTTTTTTTTTTTTTTTTTTTGTAACAAATAACATAAATAATTTTCTACAATAATAAAAAAAAATGATATTTTCAATATTTATCATTCAATGTTTATTCAAAAATCTTCTTTTAACTTCTTTTTTCTCTATTAGTATATATATTTGTGAGAAGCAAACATAAAAGGGGTTATACCATAACTGCAATTATAAACTTACTTCCACGTCAAAATTGAGCCTTTGCTCGTTTATTTTTATTAAAAGCATTTTTCAGTCTGCAGTATCGTGGGTTCGATAATTAAAGAGAGCATTGGAAAAGGGGAATTGGTACTGAGGCAGTGCCTAGAATTAGTAAGTTAGTAAATAAGTAACAATCTCTTGGTCAATAGCCTTTTTTATTCGACTTCTTAAATCGTATGAATTAAAAAAGATTATTTCATGTTTCGTTTATAACTTCGTTTATGTTTGATCTTTTCACTTATTCTATATATATATATATAAATTATATTTATATCTATATATTATTGCTTCCATCAAAAATATTTTAACGAAAAAAAATTGTATATTACGATTGAAATTAATTCATTCTTTACATATTATTTATTTATGTTTCAATTTATTGATATATATATTATTATTATTTTTGAGTAGATGATCATTCTTTAATAGTCCAGAGAAGAAAATTATATCTTTTCATTCTTATTATTATTAATAATTATTATATATTTTTTCTTCAAGAACAAATGAAAAAAAAAAAAAGAACAGACAAGAAAGGCATTTCTTTATTTTAGCCATTTACAAAAAAAAAAAAAAAAACTTATTTTTTCATCATAATTTATTATACATAATTATTAATCTACGTATTTATAAGAAAGTTTCAATATATTATAATAATATATTCACGATAAAATATTTGAGTTATTTATATTTTTCATGAAAATAAAGTTTCAGAAAAAACAGACAGGAGAAGAGATGTGTGTTTTAGCCATCAAATTCCTTTCTCTCGTATCTGCCAATTCACAATAAAGTTTTTGTACATATATTTAGATCATTTCACATCAAATTCAGTACTGATACATGACGCATGAGCTCCGGGGCGCTCAATCGGTTCAACATGAGTTTGGAATTTTAAATGTCCTCATACTTTTATGTCTGCAGTACGTTTTTGATTTCATAGCAATTCCACATATAGGATAATTTAGAAGGCGGGTGGTATTGTAACTGCTAATAAATTTGTTTGATTTAGCAGAGAATTTAGTTAACCTTATTATATATATATATAAATAAGTAATAATCAAGATGTCTTATTTAAATCCAATAATGTAAATCACCTTCATTAGGAATATTATTTTGGGGGGAAATGAGACAGTTTGTACATTTTTTATTCCTTTGGACTCAATTTATTAGAGATGGTTTGAATAACACGTTAAAGTTTAACCCAACTGTTTATTATTGCTTAAATCTTTTTAGGGAGGGTAGGAGTCAGATGTTTTTACACAAATGGAATTTGAATGTAACCCGTCAAACGATAAAAACTGTTCCCTTGGCTGGGAACAGTTGCAACAGTTTAGAAATGTAGTAAGTTAAAAAAAATGACATTAACAATATTTCTTGAGGAACATAAAATTATGACTTTTCTTGGAACACTCAATACATTTCTAATGAGTACCTTATAATCAAATAGTATCGTCTAAATCCAATGTAATCATATTTGTGCTATGACGTCATCATACGTACAATCTATTCGCATCATCATCAATCTTTCCTGCCTTGACTGGAGCTAGTAATCTACAATAATAAATACTGCAGTACATATTGAGAGATGAAACTTATAATATACCAAGTGATATTAATTTGGCATATAAATGTCTCTCATTAGAACTTGTGTTGTTGAATATATATAATTATGAAAAAAAAAAAAAAAAAACCTGACTGTTACCAATTTTATTGATTAAATGTTTTAATCTGTTTTTATAGATTGTCAGCTCCTTATTTGATAGAGGGATTACTTTATGGAAGACCATCCTACATTGGCATTGATGGAATAGCTTGTATTGTCATTAACTCAGCCTGTACAATGGTTTTCGCTTTCCTTTTATTTATTGCACTAAGAAGGAGATGCAAAATTTTCCTGGGATTCATGCTTATAGTTCAAACCCTATTATTTGTACTAAACTTTGTGTCTCTCGAATATCATATCCTAGCTTGTCCTCTTTAAGGATAAATTATTGTAGATGCCTCAGCTTTAATTCTATGCATATTTCTTACAATAATGGCGTTAATAATTATTATTACTATTGTGTTACAGTCGCCCGATTCCAATGCTTGTCTATAGTTTAGTCAATCAAATTCCTTTCGAAGTACGATCCGAAGGTTTTGTCTGCTCTCTCTTCATTCTTGTGGGCATGCACATTCTATTTTATTCAACTCTCATTGGATTTAGATTGAAGTTATGTAAGGGGCTTGGAGGAGTCTTTCTGATATATCACCTTGTGTTTATTGTCATAGCACTTGCTTTTAAATATGGAATAATTGTTTGTCCAGTTTAAGGATTTGATTTGATTTTTTTTTACTTTTTTGTAATTATTTGATAAAATAAACAAAAGTTGTACATTAATAGTGTGTTCGATTGATTTGTTAAACATAAGCTATACATTAAATAAAGCATAATTAAAAAATTTATATATATTAGATATACAGACTAATAATAAAATATCTTATTTTTTCGTGTACTGTTCAAAAAAGTCATTTTTCCAGCATTTACAGCTCCCCGGAATGAGGAACCAATCGTAGTAGAGACGAACTTGAAAACATCCTAGTTCATCATTTCCATCGCACTTGGACGAAGAAGAAGAGGAGGAGGAGGAGGTAGCACCACTTGAGGATCCAGATCTCTTTGAAAAGAGTTTATTATAGTCCTGTTGGAGTCAAAAAAAAAATCTTTACATATTTTAGCCGAATACATAAAGTTACTATCTTACGGTGGGAGGTGAGCCTCCTTTAACCGGCTTCCTTCCAAAAGAGGCGGATGGATCCGGAAACGTTGCGTCAGGGTAGTAGATCTCCGCTACCAATAAGCTGACCCATCGAGGAGAAGCTAGGCAGGAACCATCTAAATATGCGCACTTTGTACTCCTAAAACATTGAGATTCATTGTCGTTAATGATCCCCCAAAATATTTATTTTATGTATGTGTACAGTAGGATTTTTTTTTTTTTTTTTTTTGGATTCAATACCGATTTAGGGGAGGGTTTTTAAAACCGAATATGACCAAATTAACCTTTTAAAGTCTAGACACAAAATTATGTCGCAGTATGATCTTCCGCATCCTCATCACGACGAGCTTATTTTGTTCCCTTACAACCTCGACTCACAAAAGGGAAAGGAAAAATTTGGAAAAACAACTGGTAGCTACAATTCTGTATTTTACTTGTTGCCAACTTTTTAATATTGGGCAGAGTTATTATTGAGATACTCTCTACATTTATAAATTCTATCAATATACAAATCAATCGTTAATACTTATATTATATTCAATAATTCAAAAAAAGGGCGGGCAATTTAATATATTTTCTATATATCAAAATTATAAATAATAATAATAATACCCTTTTTGAGTTTATAGCAAGTAGAGTCACCTGCTTTAAATCAAAAGAGTCAGCTGATGAAAAACAGCTGAAGGGAAAATACAGTGTGTGTTTTTGTTTAACCCAAAAAGCTCGTCGTGCATAGTAAAGAAATATCAATTAGCTGTCAATATTTTGAGAAAATGGCAAATTGTTGATTCAATTTGAATGTATATATGGCTGTTGTGGCCAGAAAATTTTATCCTATTTTTTTTTTTTTTTTTTTTACCTTAAATTATATTTATTAATTATTATCAGGGTTTAGGGTGAAAAAAAATTCAGAAATGACCTTTGCACTGACCACAACATTTGTGATCTTATATGTCTATGTAATTGCAAACTTGATTTCATTTTTATTCAAAATAAAATAGGATTTTCTTTTGTTAAGTATGGGCAAACATAGTAAACAGAGTAGGAAATCGTCATTTAACGGATATCCTTAAATCATACACGCATAACTACATATATTCATTGTATTCACTTGATATACTTACAAGCATTTGACAACTTCTACTGTTTGCGTAAAGTAGCCCTCATAGGGTATTTGTACAACATATCTCCAAACACCTTGATAGTTCTTTGCAAAAACTGGAGTCACGTATTCCACGGTTGAGGGACAGGGTGTCATTGGAGATTCCAGGGAGTTGAGAGAGGAGAGGGATGGAAAATCCCCGCCTTCCGCATCCCTTTCACTAGACTAAGGATAAATACAAAATATTTGATTATTATTGAAAGTGCCATGTTGTTTTCTCTAAACATACAAAATATATATTTATATAATAAGAAAGAAGAAAAACGATATTTATATTTTCCTAATGCTTTCATTGAATCTATTGAGTAAAGGCACTTGAGTAATATAAATGGCCCTTTTGCTCATTTTTGAAGGAAAAAAAAGTACATAGCAAATATTAAAAGTTGAACATTTCTTCTTCGTCAAGGAAACAACTTCTTCTCCTTTGAAAGAAAATCAATAGAAATCATTTTTTATATAAGTAGGAATGTAGATATATTATGTATTCATTTCAATGTGTAATTTTATGTTTGAATAAGGTTACATTTTTCTTTGAAAAGCACTCAATGAAAATTTGTGAGTCTTTTTTTCTTTTCTTCTTTTTTTGTGTTTTGTTTTTGTCTAACACTTTTCTTTCTTTTATTCAGGAGAAGTGAAGTTTAAAAAGGTGACTCGCAAGAAGATATTTTATATTATTCTTTTGAGTTGGTATTTCCTTTTTCAACGCCTACTTTTTCTTTCCCTTACCTTCTAATTTAAAGTTAATTTTAGAAGTGCACAAGTACACAATTGACTACTAAAAGGGATAATAATACATACGAGTCGGTGTTAAGCTACATATCAAAAATTGCTTCATCAATTAGTTACACTGATCCACAGTCAAAAATCCTGAGGGGTAAAAGTACAATAAAAGTTATTTAATTTTGCACGCTGATTTCAAATCTGTAATTTATTTTTCCTAAGGAGAGTCCTAAGGTTTTCGAGAAATCAAACCCTATTTTTTGAGATAGTTTGGCCCATTTTCCAACTTCAGCTTCAATTTAAGTCTAGAATGATACTCATTTTGTACATTAAAAAATGATGATTCGCTAGTGTATTTAATGCAGACTTCATTTCCATTCTTTGTTTTGATCTAAAGGAACTCCTTGTGGTGTATAGGGGGGGGGGGGGGAAGTTGGCCCAAAAGTTGGTTGAATCCTTTGTACTTAAATAACTCCTTGAATATTACATGAAATGGATTTACAAGGAATGCATTAAAGAGCTGGAATCAGCGTGCAAAATTAAATAACTTTTATTGTACTTTTACCCCTTAAGATTTGTGACATTTCAAATTTGTTGACCTGTGTTTGATTTGGTGACATAGACATGGGTCATTACGTCATTCTATCCCCTTATATTCTATGTCTTATTCTTATTGATTTACATATATTTTGTACAGAAAATTACAGTTTTAGGATTAAAAAAAGAAAAAAAAATCTTTGTTTTTTTTAATTATGTTCATTCTAAATTTAAAGATTTTTGCCAGTTTTAGTTGTAAATGTTAATAAAAAGATAAAATAAAGTAGTATTTAAATATAATTATGATGTTCTTCCCTGATCATTATTATTTAAATGTTACAGTTTCTTATCATTATAGCAGTAGTACAAGTAATGTATTCCCCCCCCCCCCCTAGAATCATATATACCAGGGATATATAAACTCATTTCACATAGCAGGCCACATACGACCTCTAGGTAGACGTCGTGGGCCGGACCATCAAAATTATAGCATACTTTGCATTAAATAACCAAAATATAATGTCTTCCCTTTGTTTTGATGTAAAGAAGAACAAGGACATTGTTAAATTTAACTAAAAATTGATTGAACAATACTTTTACAAAACATTTCATTAAGTTGCACAAACTTTAAGAAACTGGCACTATCAAAAAATTATAATAATGCACTTTACATGAGACTTATAAAGAAAGACTAACATGCGCTCCAAGCGGATAATTCATGAATTATATTTAACCTAAACATTTAATCCAATTCTTGTATGTATTTTTTCCACTTTCAAATTATCCTGCGGGCCTGAGCGAACCTCCTTGCGAGCCGGTTCAATATGGGCCATATGTTTGAAACCCATTGATATATGTATACAAAGAGTTGATATTAACAGGGATATTAATTCAAGGGTACCATAAATAGCGCTTCTTTCTTCTCATTGCACTCCCCAAAGGTCCCATCCCCATAAATAAAGTGATCCTTTCTTGAGAAGAATAAAATAAAAATTTATGTCTTTAAATACATTAAGTGATAGTCATACTTTATAATGTTTATATTTGATGATTTATGTGCTTGTAGTAAGTGACTATTATAAAAAAGTAATAATATAAATGTTTTAGAATAAAATCGACGTCTCTACATAATATCAAATGTGCCAAAGACAATTGGTTTTCCAATAAAGGCACTCTAGGTTTAAAAACTACTTAGTTCCTTGCTGTAAGGACTTCTTTTTTTCTTTTTTTTTTTTTGATGTGGTCTTGAAAATTTTAATTGCGAACAAATACATATATTGCTGGGCCATTTAGGTATTTCAATATCTTGCAATACAACTCATTAGGAATATAGAAAATTTCATGAACAAAAAGGAATGTTTTCAATTTTCCCAAATGGACTACAATCAATGGGGTAATTTTAATTATTCATGTGTAGATAAATAATTACTTTACTGATCTGGATCTAAACCGGAGGTCCTTAACCTTGTTTACCCTACATGTACATAGGAAAGTAATTCATTGCACTTTTTTCCAAAAATATTATAACTATGCACTTCAATTATCTGATCAATTCAATTCTAAAGTACGTTTTTACTGGTCGCTCCCAAGTCAAAGGTTTAGACTTAAGTATTTTTATAAGAGGGACAGCACTAAAAAATTTATTTAAATTGCGATACAAGTAAAATTATTTATAAGAGCAACTTTTAAATATCTGAAAGATATCTTCAAAAAAAAACCTGCAAATGAAGATTATTCTTAAATAACTTCCGGGCTTGCATTCCTTTCTGTAATGTGTCCAGTATACATACATAGTCATTCAATTCGTCCTAAGACTAAACGGACATCAACTACTTAATTAATTATTTAAAAGGGTTATGAGTTTAATTTTTAGATGTATTTGCCAACATTTTCGCTGCCTCGTATCTGTATTTGATAGTCCCATGAATGAAAATAAATATATTTTCAAGTCTTTAAAATCCATGCACATGTAACAAATTTTGAGACAAGGCTGGCGATTCAACTCAAAATCAACTCTTTTTTTCGTTGTTGTTTTTTTTTTTTTTTATGATTTTAGGTGATTTTTTCTAGAGAAATTTAAACAGTTAGTTTATAAGACGTCTCAGACTCTGGGTCGAAATTTTTGAAAGTGACCGCATATAAATGAACTCATTTTAAGATATTAAATGACTCAAAACTGCTTTTACACTTAAAAATCTCATATGACGTCATCCAAGTGTCAAAACACACTAAAAAAAATCCATCAAAAGTGGATCCAGATTGAGTTTTACTATGGATCTGATCCAAATCAAAGTGGTCCAAAGATCAATTAGATGGGCTCTAGAGAAAAGTTACATTGTGTTCATTGAATGGATCAGGTTTTCAAACTTGAATTGAACTACAACCTTAATAGGATTTTGTTTTTCGACTTTTCCATTCAACAGTTTCAAAGTACAGGACGTATATGTTATTCCCCTTTTTCATTTTGATATAGGGAATTGTGAAGGTTTCAATCTTGAAAATATTATTATATATATATAGATTTTCCTTTTCGTTTATTTTTCTTTCCCTTTTTTTTTTCTCTCTCTCTCTCCCCATTATCATTGTTAGAATGAAAGTTCTGTTAAAAAAGAAAGTTGATAGCAAATAAAAGAAATAAAATCCGCAAAAAAAAAGGAGCAAGGAATTTAATATTTACTTTTTTATTTTTTTTTTAACATAGAGTGTGAATGTTTTTTATATTCACGACGTATATATAAGATATGTAGGAATATTAAAATGCAACAATTTCATTTCTATCACGTGGTAAAAATTACATTAAGTATCTCTCCCACTCTATTGCATATAATTAATTATTTTTGTAGCTACAATAAAATAAAATGACCTTTGGAATGTGCAAAATGAGTGATAGACAAATTTGCTTTACTTTTTGTTTTTGAAAATTTCATGTTTCCTTCCAAAAAAAGCAACGTTTTGATATCTATGAAAAGGACAAGAATTAGAGTTCAAGGAGTCATTTAAGTACAAATGATTTGGCCGACTTTTGACCCTTCTCCCGTCCCCTACGCTCCTAGGATCCCCCTTAGATCAAAACAAAAACTGGAAATGGAAACTGCATTAAAAACACTGGCGGATCATTATTTTTTAATGCACAAAATAAGTATCCATCTCATTGGCTTAAATTTAAGTTGAAGTTGGGTCAAAAAAGCTAAAAAAGTAGACTCCGATTTCTCAAAAACTCACGGACTCTCGAAGAAAAAAAGTTATAGATTTGAAATTCGCGTGCAAAATTGAATACCTTTTACTATACTTATACCCCTTAGGATTTTTGACTGTTGACCAGTGTAATTAGTGAGAAGAAAATGAAAAAAAAAGTACTCCTTGTCTTTATCTTATAAAAAAAAGTTTTGATATCTATGAAAAGGACTTTTTGTAGTACTCTAAAATGGTTACAAATCTATTTTGATTTATAATAATTATTTCCCCGTAAGGTTGTTATTTTTTTTAAAAAAAAACGGTTAAATTTAGAAAGTTGAAGAGCAATCTGCGACCTTGCTGAAACATTGATCCCTATGACTCAAACTGTACATATATGTACATATCTCTCCCCATTTTTTCATCACAAAACAATTTGTAGTATTATTAACACTAAATTGTGTAAATATATATTATCTACGGTCCTTTCTAAGAAGAATAGTCATATGAGAATCAACAATGAAACAAACATGTATATTTTCTGGTCAATCATATTGTTTTGCTTATTAGAAGAAAGCACCTGATGAATAGTATTTAAATGCTATTTAAAACTGTTTAATGCATGTTTAATGTATATATCTATGTATAGTACAATGTTATTCTATTCTCATAAAACTTACTAATGTATTCGTTTTTTGTTAGCCGTTTATTATTTCTACCTTTCTTGTTCTTATTAGTGGTTAGAACAACCTTGATTGGTGGAAATCAAATTAGCTTTTGTTGATTGAGTGAAGAATAACTCCACAGTTGAGAAAAATGGGCTATCAGCTCATTTATAGTCTTTTTGCTTCTTAGTTTCATTTTCACAGAAAAGGGTTGGGAGACTCAATAAAAATAATAACTTGATATAAATCTAAATAAAATATGATAAAGGCTTATCATGAATCAAAATGTGACAAAAGGATTTCTGTCTCTTGAAACATTCAATAATAGTACGTTACTCTTTACACGTTATTTTATACGAATAAAACTTTAAGAAGCAAACGTCCACAGGAGAATCCATAATTGTGCATCTATGGACAAAGCTAAGGGACTCGTAATCGAGCCTCACTTAAGTTTCATTAAAATGAGTTTGAGCTCAAAGATCATAGACTTGACTCGGGCTCGTAACAAATGAATTGTGAAAAGCTCTGTTATTTGATCCATTAAATTTGATGACGGATTTCAAACAAAGAAAGAAACTGAGCATAGGTAGTGAAAAATTGAGGTAAAGGTGGATTCACCTTTAGTACAAATACATTATATAACCTGGGCTGTCAAACTCATTTTATGTCTCTCGAATGATAATAAGAAAAAAACAATATGGGTTTTGTTTTGTAGTTTTTTTTTTATTAGACTCTAATAACTCGAGTACATACCCTTGATTGTTAACCTTTGATTTTATATACCTTTACTTTTTTAAAAGTCAATCACAAGACGTGGAACATTGTTCTATGGTAAGCATGTGTTGAAAATTTTATTTTATTTTTCATTCAACTTATAATTTCATAAATGGATTTAAAGTTAGCGTACAGTCAAATTGAATAAAAATTCATTTAAATTAAAAAAAAAAAAAGTTGAAAGTTTTGTTTTCACCTCGGCCCAAAAGTAATACTGTTGCTCAAGGGAAAAAGTAATTACCTCGTTATTCTTAAACGTAACAATTCCGAAACTGTTATAAATGTTATTTTATTTCTTAAATTTAATTAATAAAAAACAAATTAAAATAAAAGTAAGAATAAATTTGAATTAGGTCCTTTCTAATATATGTATTGTAACATACTCTAAATTAAAGCATTTACTATTCACAGAGCAAAGTATGTTAATAAATAATTTATGATGACTCAAGAGATAATCATAGATGTAATGATTAGAATTGCAGTATGTTGGTTTTTGCTTTTTGTTTTGTGTAAAAAGATAGCCGTCAATTTTTTAGAGCAGCGTGTTATAACGGAAGGGAAAATAATCAAATAACTTAGCTCATTAATGAAAATACTAATGATATTACCATGTCAGCCTACAACAAACAATTGAGGTATGAGTTCCCTAATGTTTGAGCTTCCCAACTTTCACGTATGTACTCCAAGAATTGTAAACCTTGTTTAGATGTGTATAACTCAATAAAAAAATTGTCAAAAAAAAAAAATTGACATGCAGAAATTGAAATATAAAAGCAACTATTCGTTTCATCATCTAATATGCATGGATTTTCAATGCCTCTACACATACTTTCCTTTTTCATTTCTTTCACTAAAAGAAAATGGTTTTTTAATCGTAAATATTTCTAATGTACATATAGTATATATATATATATATATATATATATATATATATATATATATATATATATATATATATATATATATATATATATATGTTATACCATTTATTTGTATTTTCAAATAGTGTAATCAAGGGAGAGAGAAAAAGAAAGCTTTCAATTGGACTTAAATACCCTCTCCCCCCCCCCTTTTTTTTTATATATATTTTCTCTCTCTTTCTCTACATGAATGTATGTACAATTGTATTTCAAAGCAGAACCTAGTTATTGAATGGGTAAAAAGGCAAAATTCCATACTATTCGGCTTTTACATAAATGTTTATTTAACCATACAATGTCATACTAAAAATGACAGGATTAATGTTGAGCCAAATGTGAGGTGGTGTCCCTGTATTTCTTACCAGGGGTTCAAGGGGTGCTTCTCTTTCTCTGGTCATATATGTTATGTAATATGTATATAGTAATAAAAATCGTCATACAAAAATGTGATTACTCTGATTGACATCTGGGATCCAAGTCTAACAAGGAAGGGAACTGTACAAGGAGCACTAATGAGTCTAAAAACCAGAAGGAGGTCATAAAACCTATTGTAACATAGAGAGGTATCATATCAACTAATATGCTGTCGATCCTTTAATAAGGGAGGGAATGGAGATGCTGCTATTATTTTGATATTCTATCCCAAAGCGCTTTTACATAATCCATATGAGTACATTGCTAAGACAACGAAATACGAAATAAGTCTGTATATTATGTGGGATATTTTTCTATGTAAAGTATGCATATAATTTATACCTTTTCAACTCATTTGTTATGTCAAAACTTATAAATTTAATAGACGCGTCCTCCGCAAAAGTTAAAGAAGAAAGATGACAGAGTAAAAACAAAACAAAATACATAATACAGCTTGCCAACTGGGAGGATTTTGAAGTGATCGACGCCCTCTTTTTGACATCCCTTATGTGCTAACAACATTCAAAATACATACAATAATATTGAAAAATTGTCAACAGACACATTTTTAAGTTAATATAGACTCGCTAGAATTCCAGCATTTTACACCTTCCAAGTAGTTACTGCTCATAGACTGCAATTTTTGACCTTCATTATGTATCAATACGTTATACTATTTATGTACATACAACTACTTTTTCCCTCTCTCAAGACGTTAACAACATGCATGCAGTTTACCTTATCTCCCTTAAAGGCATTGAAGATCATACAGAGAACACCAAAGGAGTCATCGCACCATCCACGTCCCTGTCGAGTGATTTGTTTTGCAGTTGAAGGAGTTTCCTCAATTTTAGTCTCTTCTTCAGACTTGAGATGTCCAGAATGATGAAGCTCTTTGAGAACAGGGGACTCCTCTGTTTCCACGGATCGCTTGGTTCGATGATGATAAAAATTGATTCTGAAAGGAAAATGAAAGAAAAAAAAAAAATAAAGGCATTCTCCGACTCGGACTACAAAATATATACTTTTATTTCTTCAGTATATATGAAATTAATAAAAGCCTTAGAGCATTGTTTTCAATGCTCAATAAATGTATGGTCATTAGACTAGTGTTTTTCTTGGTTTTTTTTTTAATTTTATTGAATTATATGGAGCGTATTCAATTCGATCCGGTCTGTTAATTCCTATTTATTCGATTTTATTAATGATAGTAAGTGATTTTGTAAGTACAAAAATGTATTTACATTAATGAAAATACATTTATATATATATATATACAAATGAACTCAAATTTAATCATCAAAAAGTGAACCCAAAACCTTATCCGACTCAAATGAAATTGAGTCACTCTTAACATTCATGACTTATATGATTCCAAATGGATTCATTTAGAAAATCACAATTGACGTCATCAACAGTTAACTAACGTGCAATTATGTATAACCCTCTGTGACGAATCCTTTCGTACTGAATGACTTTAACTAAAACGCTATAAAAAATGGAAGCGTCTGTGGTATAGTTTTTGCAGCTAAAGGAATCCAGTGGTGTCAATTATGCCAAAGCCAAGGTATGGCAAGTTACAGGGATGTAGTTGAAATTTCTACACAATGAAGTTGTAAAACTTTAAAGTGGGCAAAGTATGGGACACTTCTTTGACGCCACTCTATCCACAAAACTGATTGTTTTTTGGAATCAAATGGTGGGTTTAATAAGGTGGTAAAACTTTCAGTAATAGCAGGTATTGAACGGATCAAATCTAGAATAAAGGGGATACCATTTTGATTCCCTAGCATTCTTTCTCACTTTAACTTTTTCACTATAAATATAAGTGTTATACAAAGGAACATCACTTATCTAGAATGTGATGTATAAGCCCATTGATTAAATAAAATCTTAAGATATAAAATTTAAAAAATGAATTGCTGTACATTTACTCAAATATGATGATGTATGTGTAGCAAAGTTAAATGCCTTTTATTGAAGAACATTTAAAAGTTATTTTACTTTTAAAAAAGAAAGGGTATTTACATATTATGTAAATATGTGTATTGTACATATGTAGATGTATAAAAGAGTTAGGGAGCAAGTATTGTGCCTATGTAGAATATATGTACGTGCGTATAACATATATATGTGAATTAAAATAAAAAATATAAAAAATATTGATACATAGATACATAAGAAAGAAGAACAAAATGATATAACTTATTTTCCATAGAAAGTGGATTATTTGTATTTGTAAGCCTACATATATGTATATGTGAAAAATATGTTCCATTACCCCCATTGAATCTCGATTTAATCAAAACTATCAAACAAATGGTCGAAACGATAAACACGTGATTAATTGTTGTACAAATTATCTTGTCCAAGAGTTTACTTTTTGTTCGCAAGGGGGAGTTGAATTACTCTACTAAGTCACTATGCAAATTCCAACCTTGATACTTCAATTAACAAAGTAAACTCTGCAAAGGGAAGACAAATATATATATATATATATATATATATATATATATATATATATATATATATATATATATATATATATATACATTAAAAGCGACATCTGGCTGAAGAAAAAATAAATATATCTCCTAGCAAATAGGCGAGTTTATTTACTTTTGTTTTATAGCTCCAGGCATAAAAACATAGTTATTTTTTTTTCTTTTCATTTTAACGTCATTGTTTATTTGTCAATGATACCCGAGTTGTTTTGAACTCATCTCAGTATGTAAACTTTCTATTGGATCTCTCATCCTTTCTTTTTGAAAAAAAAGAAAGAAAAAAGTCCACATATCAGTGGGTAAACGACTGCCAATTTTTAATCACAACTGAGGAATTCCTTTGTTTTTTTACAAGTCAACCAAAAAGAGTCTATTAGGTTGGATATTTAATTACAGCAGAACATGATGTGTTGATCACGAATATGTAATTAACATTCCAGCCAGGATCATTCAATTCAGGAAAATGAACTCATTTTAAACCCTTTTTTGAAGGTTTTCTTTCGGGATTGATTAAAACCTCAATTCAGTCTGTTTTTGTTTTTTGAACTCAAGGAAGTGTTGTATTTGAAGCGTGAATAACAATTATGGATCTGTCATTTGCAAAAGTTTATTGTTTAGAGTCAGCATTGCTTGATTTTCCGTCTTATTCAGGTAAAAACACCTCGAGGTTGATATAACAATATAAATATATCGATCCCATGGTTCACCAATTGATATTTGTATGTATTGATTTTTTTTAATATAATAAACAGTCATTATCACGGAGTTATAAAAATTTCAGCACTTTACCCAACTTAACAAATCAATATAATTGCTGAACTAAACGATTTTAAAACAAATAATCTTTTGTAAATAAAAAACCTTTACACTTCAAAAAAAATCCTCTTTTGCCCTTCAAAGTAATGAAAAACCAAGTCGTTAATTAATTCTGCACAAAACCATTAAAAAGAAATGGTTTTTTTTTATTACCTTATCATTGCGTTTTATCATAATTAGATGATTTCATATCAAATTTAAACACATATTTGGAATCAACATAAAATTTTGCAAATAATTTATTTTTTCTTTTATGTGATTTTTTTTGTGTGTGTTCAAAAGTTGGCTCAAACTATTTGAAGGGTGTAAAAATACATATAAAATTTTCAAAAAACAGATTTGATTAAATAATAATCTAGTTACAAATTCATGATCTGCCCGTCAAGTGTTACTATTTAGAACTTGAAAATTTTTTGGCAAAGTAAAATTGGGTTGACTTGTATAATTAATATGTACATATTAGGAAAATGTTTACATCTTTATAAAAACTAGTTCAAATTCAATCAATCAATGTTTGAGACACTGATTATGATATGGGAATAGAAAAGTTGTTCCATGACAAAAAAGTACAATGTGTACAGATTTTAATGCTGGTTGAGGCAGATACATACTATACCTTTTCAAGTTCAATATGGGAATAAGTAAGTTCAATATGGGAATAGATAATAATGAAGGATATTTATGAAATTTAACATAACAATAAATTTATTAGAATCTCATGTCAACAAAATTAATCACATCTACAAAACGATTCTGGATGCTAGCAATAGGTAATTTCATTTAGTCCTTCTTCGATTAATTGTTTCAGGGCTCTTGATCTTTGCTTCGAAATGCTGCAATCATTTCTTTCAGCATTTAAAATTTTCTCAATTTTTCTAGCTAATTCTCTTTTCACAAAGACTTCCAATATTGACCAAATATGATCAATTGGATTGAGCATAGGGCTGTAAGGCCCCAGTCTTAAAATTTTGTGAATTGAAGATGTATTGAATTCATTCAAAACATCTTCAATCCTGGAGTGTGCCGGAGCATTATCAATTACAAGTACTACTGGCCCTCAATATACATCCTTTGCTTTTATTAGCATTCACGCACCCACTCAATTGCTGAATCCTTTTTGAAACTCCCTTGTCTCACCTCATTTTTTTATTTTCATTAATTATAAAATTTATTATTATGTTAAATTTCCTGAATATTGTTTTTTATTATTTATTCCCATATTAAACTTGCTTATTACTATATTGAACTTGAAAAGGTATCTATGAAATGATACTTTAAGCTATTAGGCAATAAATGTCACTAGGAGTATTTTTAAACCATCCCAAATGTCTTAAGTTTGTCGTTTGTCATCTCACAACAATATTCAGTTCATTGTTTGTGAAGTTTAATCATTTAAACAACACAATTTTGTTGGTTCTTCAAAATGTCGAATTTTGTACCTTCAAGCTACGATTTGCGGAATTAGTTGATTTTCTGTTATCATTTGAAGAAAAATGATTCTGAAGCACATCAAATGCTTGTTGAAGCATATGGTAATCAAGGCTATGCTGTGTGTTTCTGGGATCAGCGTGGACTGATTTGGTACGAGTTGTTAAGACTCGGTGAAACAGTTGACCGTGCACACTACCAACGACAATTGGCCAATTTGAATTGCTCTATACGCCATAAACGCCCAGAATATTTCGATCGGCGTATCCAAGTAATTTTTCTTGATGACAAGCACCAAAACATCGAACAAGAGTGACCCAGGAATTGGTAGAGACGCACGATTGGGAACTGTTGGTGCATGTGACTTGACTAGACTATCCAGATTTGGCACCATCAGATTAACACTTGTTCATATCGATGGATCACGCATTAAAAGAACAGGTCTTCAATTTTCACACAGAAGCCAAAAAATGGTTCGATGATTGGTTTGCAGCATTCAAAAATTGCCTGAGAGGTAGGAATAATGTGTCGCTAGCTATGGCTATTATTTTGAAGATTAAATTTGTGTCCATTTTTTATCAATAAACGTTAGAAATTGAAAAATAAAGGCTCATTTTTTGATTGATATACATAGAAATGATATCCATTTTTTTTCTTCATGACTATCAAACAAATCTTTACCTTCATGATTCACAATACCTATACGTAATTATTCATTCTTTAACTCTAGCATAAATTGAATAGAATGACGAGCCAAAAATTGAAAAAATGAATTGAATTTGTTTATTCGAATCACCAATGCCGAGACGTGATGGGTCAAAATGTCAGGGTCACCAAACAAAGGCAACTTACTGAGAAAAAAAAAATTACACATCAACTTTATTTCAAGTCTTTGACAAAGTTACGCTCTGAATGAAAAAGTTTCTTATTATATGTACTACATATACATATATCATACCTGTATTAACTATAGTTATAATCATATAATTCACTAATTGGTTGTAAGAACTAAGGCTTCTCATTTCCCAGGAAAACTATTTTTAAATTTTGGGATGACGGAAAAATCTGGGAAGAGACATTAAAGTTTAAACAAATACTGTGAAATTGAAGGGTTATTCATATGTTTTAAAGGTTTCATAATTGTTGCTTTTTTTTGCGGGCTTAATGAATCAATCTGTAATCATATCGGCTTAAACGTAATCCCAGTTCAATCTTATCAGAAGATATTAATAAAGATGAGCAAAAAAAAATAAAACAAAAAATACTGCACTTAGCAAGATGGAGCTTCTTCAATTCAAACTGCTTAAAAATTTCAGAAAGGTTTGAAAGAAAGAATTCCATTTTGCGACAAATTGCTTTGCCTTCCTTCAAACCCTGATATCATTTTGTGTAAAGTTATTTAGAGTCGAAAGTTAAGGTTCATTTCTAACAGAACTTAGAATATCTCCGTCAAGTCATTGAAGAAACATGGTAGGAACTTTCAAGCAAGCACATCTGTACAGATTCTTCCAAAATCGTTTATCAAACGTAGTGGATAATGACAGTGATTATAACATGTTGAATAAGTTACTCATGAAAAATAAATTTCGAAATATGTGTCTAGAACTCTTATTTTTTACATTTGTAAAAGATCCAAAAAAAAAATAAAAGAAGTTCACATTATTGAAAAGATATTTCTACATAGAATCATCAATTATAGGTAAATGGTTAAGCATTTTAGCTTATATGTTGGATATAGGTACTAGTTTAAATAAGTATTTACTTACTTATAAAACATCTATGAAGAATAGTAAGTTTCTTTTATGAAAATAATAACTATTTCACTCTGCTCCAGAAATATACATGACTCCAGCCCCAAATAAACAAGAATAAAAACTATGTGTCTATGAATTTAAAAGGGTGTCATGAAGAATTTAAAACATTTTGAGTGTGCGTATCATTGAAGAATAGTATTTTATTTGTGAATGTTCTTAGCGGCATCATAAATCGTTTAAAAACCGATCCTCAAACTTTGAATGCGTATTCATTTAATGAACATCATGAAGGAAATTTACTTTACTTTGAAAAAGTTAAATGCGAAAGTTTCCAAGGGATATCTTATCCCCAAGACAATATATGTAGGGAACTTTATTTCAAAATGGATCCTTACAAAAAGGGGAGTTATTTTTTCTTTTTTTAAATATTGTGTCTTACTTATTTTGTCCCACAGAATGAATATTGAGTCCATTGCTGGAATAGGAGTTTGGTGAGTCAGAGAACTTGGCCACCTTTGGAAGAGTGTCATCTGCTTTGAGTATGGGTAGAGTTTTACTAAAGAACTCTAGTGTTTTGGTCTTGATTAAATCACTGGAAGAAGAGAAAAACAAGAAGAGGTTAGTTTGAATTCTGTTACCTACATATTATTTAAGACCTGTAAATGTGTACATTATTTTATATTATTTAGATCTCCTTTAGAATAATGATGATAATAATAATAATAATGCATTATTCTTTGGCAGGGAGAGAAAGAAAGAAAGAAAGAGGACATCATTCATGGACAACTATGAAAAGCGTATAAATTCATCAGTGTCAAATTGTCCATTAACTTGATTTGGCATTATTATAATATAAGTTATATGTAGGCTTGTAGACATGTATGTATGTATGTATATACAGCAAATACATATATTAGATTTAAAGACGAAGAAAGGAAAGAAAAGAGAAGAAGAGAAAAGAAAAGAAAAGAAGAAAGGGGGGGGGGAAACCATTTTTTTTTCTTTTTTTTAAAGCATTGTTTGAAATTATATCTACATATATAAAATTGTGTGTATTTTCGAAATTTGATACTCTCGTATTCTTTTTCATAACAACAAACAAACAAACAACACAAAATGTACACACTACAAAGAAGGAGAGAGCCACTTCTACAACTACTACTACTCCTTTAGAGTATACTTACAAGGGATAAGAGTCCCCATTAACGCTTTGCCTGATGGGATTGAGTGGAAGATAGCCTTTGTTCAAATCCCCACAGAGATTGTCCAAAGTTTGCTCCTTTGAGGCAACTCCTCTACCCTGTCCAGGACATGGGACTTGTGTTTGTAGATAAGGAGGTTTTCGAACCTTTGGCGGGACTTTGGCCGGAGATTCCTCAAATGGATAGTATCCCTGGGGATACTGATTGAATTGCTCTGGAAGGGTGAGAGGAATGAAGGCTGAGAGTAGGAGGAGAGATGCCTGAAATGATGAAAACAAGAAAAGGAATAGAGTATAATCATAATAATAAAACGAGCTGACGGGTGGGTAAGTTGATACACTTTCACTTATTAGAAAGTTTATAAAAGTTGAGATTCTACCCTTTATTTGACATAACCAACAATTAGTACAGAATAAGCTATGGCTCTTTGAGGGTGGCGAGTGTAACCCATTCTGAGCTATGACTTATTTCCTTACTTCACACCCTTTGAGTGTTTTTTATCTACTGTTACATTTTGTATAAGCTTTAACATTATTCTACAAGTTGGTAGAAAGATAGAGAAAGTAAGACCTAGAGGGGACAAGGTGTGTCTAAACTTAATCTCATGAAAGGAGCATGTTATGTCCAAGGGATTTTAGAATAATAAGAATATAAGTCGAGTAGTCCCCCTAATTGATTACAAAGTACAAGTTCCATTGAATATATTGTATATACTCTATATTAATAATAAATAAAACTCGTCAATAAATCAAAATGAAATAACAACAAAACATTTGAATTGTTGATAATTCAAATCCTTCTATTCTTCAAGGATATTAACTCTATCCTTGCTCTACACACTCATCCCACGACATAGTTTGAAAATTCCTCCCATAACTCATAAATGCATAATTATATTGGAATGCACTCTGGTTACTTTTAATTAACTTTCTATGTTTATTTGAGTATGATCAAAGTATTGATCAAAATATCATCAAACTGAAAGCAAAGTAATAATAATAATAATAATATCTATTTCTCAATTTGGTATGGGTTAACCAAAGTCTAGGTTTCATTTACGTGTAAGTCAAACCAGTTCTCAATAATTGAGCATAAAATAAGAATAATTACTTCTTCCCTCCTAAATTTATTCAAAATTGACTGTTATTATGTATATATCCATATATTTAAAATGAAATTAGGCTTAAATTGTGGGTTTAAACCATTACATGTTTGCTCATCAAATGACTTTCCTTCTTGTTAAGCCCATCAGATTGCAAATAACTAAATGGTGTAAGTCTATGAACGTTCAAACCCTACACAGAAAAGAAACGCCTTTCAAAAAATAATAAATGTTTTTTTCTGGGGTAAATATGAAAATACGGATTTTTCTCTGTCATTTCTGCAGAAAAAACGTTTACGCATCATTTACTCACATATCTATCTGAAAGGCGTATCTATCTATATATGTATAAAGGCATAGAAATGAAAAAGTTACCTCTTTGCCTATGTATGCTCTCAACCTTCAAATAAGACAATTTTGGTCAAGATTAAGGCATCTTAAGAAAGAAAAAAAGAGAGGGGAGAGAGACAATATATGCACCTTTGTAGATATGTATAAAAAAATGGATTCATTCGAACAGGTTTGATAATGACTAATTGTACTTTGAATGTACAATGAATGAAAAATTAAAAAGGGTTTCATTCCTGGTTTGTTCGTTTCTTTATTATAGCCTTTGCCAAGAAAATTTATTATTTAAACCTGCTATTTATTTATTCAAAAGGAAGCAATGAATAAATATTGTCTATCCATTTAGAGTTGTAAAAAAAAGAAAGACAGACAATTCCGGTGTCTCTGGAAAATATCATAGAACATAGGAGGGAATGAGCAACTGTTACTATTTTGCTGTTCCATTCGAAAGCAGCTTATATTTAGTCCATTTGAGCATTTCACAGCGAAAATTAAATATGTCAAAAATCCTTATAAAATGTGTATTTTGTAGAATCGTTTCTTTTGCAAAGGATATTATGTAAACTCATTTGTTTTATCAAAAAGTATCTACTTAATACGAGAATGACGACAGCTTAAAAAACAAAAATAAGTACATTTTGTCAACTGAGACAATTTTGAAGTGAAAAACGCTCGCCTAAAAAGGACTCCTTTTTACTCCACTATTTCTATTAAATAAATTAAGAGTAATCACTCTTTTTACTCCTATGCCTTTTTTTTACCATAGATGATCATGTGACAAAAACCTTCTATGTAATACACTGGTCCATACATTCATTTCGCATGGACCAAAACTTAAATAGAAATTAATAATTTTATATAATATTTGAATATGGTTCATCACTTGAAATAATTCCATATCCATCACCTCACGATGATAAGTTGATTTCCAATTGGATTTTTATGCAATTTCTACACTCTTTCTGTTACTTATTTAGATAGGCCAAATCAGCCAAAAAAATATATTTGGACGAGTCAATATATTTCCATCTATGGTAAGACTATTACTCCTATTTCATTATTATTATTATTATAACTCTTGACCACGAGACTAATCGTTGGTATCATTTAACTTAAACGAACGGTTTAATGATATAAATAGTACATAGTCAAGATGAGTCCTTTTCTTGGCCTCTCAAAGTCTTGTCCGTGAATCCTTTACAAAATCAAGACAGCATGCAATGTGACGTCATTGCATCAAAGACATTAATCGAGGTACTCAAACCTACTAATTATGAAGTTAATAGTCACTCTACTTTTGAAGAGTGAGAGGCTTCAATAAGCCACAAAACAAATAATGAATAAAAAATATGAACTCTATATATTAAAAATAAGAAAGGTTATCAAATTTTAACAGGGGGGGGGGGGGGGGCAATATGTACATATGTAGATGTATCATCTGTGTAGGTCATTTTTGTAGTTTGTATGTATACACAAGGGATTTTTTTGGCAAATAATCCAGTTAACAATTCCTAGACATGGATATTTATACAAACTACGGGTATTTTTATAAAATTTAATTAATTAATTTAAGGGAATGAATAATTGAGCATATAATTCATATCAATAATTGTACATACCTATGTGAGTTGTACGTCTCCTTGCATTTATGTATGTATGTATGATCTACAATTTAAATAGACTATGCAAATATTTAAACTTTAATTTTTTTCATAAACATGATTAAGTTTCAAGGAAAAAGGGAGAGGAGAAGCTTTGAGGACTATTATAATTATAATTATTATTATTATTTACCCTCATAAAACAGTATTTAACATTCATTAGTGTATGTATTTTTTTTTTTAAATAAATTGCATGATGAGTGTACATACATGGATATGTTTGTTTGTATGTATGTGTGTATGTTAGAGGATCATTAATCAATTCCTTAAAAGTTTTCCCTTGTCAAATATACTGCATGACATGTATGTACATAACATACATACATACATACATGGAAAATGCATCATCATGTGTTAAGTCATTGTTGTACATACGTCTGCTTTAGTATGGTTTGATAGCGGACATTAGCCCTTCTGAGTATCCTTTATGCCACTAATTCTTAGCAAAATGTTCAATTACTTAATCTACTTTTTTAGTCATTAGATGAACTATGGTTTTTATAAACCATATAGGATCAGGGGAGAGGGGGAGCCCCAAGGTTAGTGTACATATTATGTGACTATTCAAAAGAGTTCACTTAATCATTTGAATCAGGTCTTGAAATGAACTATCATTTATCTTATTGTTGTTAAGGATATGCCTTTCAATTGAATGGAATTCTATTAACCTACATATGAACTGTCAAAAAAGGATCCACTTAGAAGCAAAGAAATAAAAGCTAGGCTAAAAACGATCAAAACCCACTTTATAACTTTTGAAGAAAGTGTTCCTTTTAGAGCCTGTTTCCCCTTGGATGTGACCATTATTCCATATATGTAACATAATTATGACCTTTTCTTCATAGAAAGCCCGAAATATCTTTGTTAATCATATGTAGCCGTTGAGCTATTGTTTATTGACTAGTATCAAATTGTGTATAAGAGCTTATTCAAGCCCAACAACAAATCAACATTTTATGGGATTGGGTAACAGCAAGAGTTGACTAAAAACATCGAGCGAATTTTGAATGTGAATAATAAATAGCATATTGCTCTACATACAATCTCTATGTGTTAGTTTAGGGTCATACATTTCTACATAATTATCCCAAGGACGCAAATTTAAAGACTTGGAATGCCTTTATCCACAGAAGGAGACAATAACTAAAAAAGGCTGAGTGATAATTTATACTTTATTCACAATTTTAGATGTCTAGAAAAGGAAAATTTTTTTCAATATCTGCTCTTCTGAGAAAATATCCTATATACTACAAAGTGAAAGATGTCGTGGATTTGAATAAAAAGAGTCTTTAAAATGATTTTAGGATAGTCTTCAAAAGTTATGACTTGACACTTTTTACTTTTATCCGCGTAGATCCACAAAATGTTCCTTCCTCTTACAAAAATACGAGGTTTTGTAAAAACTAAATATAAAAGAATGCTATTACGGACACATCTCAGTATCTAAGATGATTCTGAAATGTTAATGACTCTCCAAGGAACAGACCAAATAATTTCGTATTTGCTAGAGCAAAATAGTCAAGAAGCAATGGAATTATGTCTCTAGGATCATTTCAAAACCATTTGCTAAGTGGAAATTAGCCTTAAAGGGACGTAATTTCTCAATTTTGGAACTTTCCGAGAGGCTCTGCATATTAAAACAAAGTGAATGAGTCCTGAGGAAAGTAAATTGTTTTTACATTCAATCATTATTCTCGTAGGGGGTAGAATAATGTGTAGTAGGTGCTCTGCCACCATCCAAGGAGGAGCACTCACAATTCTAGGAGGGGCGATTCGATTAAAAAATATATGACTGTCAAGAACGAGAATCCTCCAAGTGATCAATGGTTCAAATAGTTTCAGCACTGAGTAGAGTGCTTACAAAATTAAATTCCTACTAGGTCATTTGATGTCAAAAATTAGAATGAAATCAAATCAGACTATTCCATGGATACGTAGATCATTACCAAGGTGGAAAACCCTCATTTTATTCTGAAGCTTCATTTCTGAAGAAATGTACATATACAAATTCTATTCATTCCATTTTAATATTAATGATTAAAGTTCTAATGCATTATTCTTAAGTATACATATATTATGTACATAGTAATCTAGATATTTTACCATGTTCCAACTCATTCTTGATTAATTTCTGTAAGCAAATTAGGTGATGAAGATAGCTAAGTATGTATGTACAGAGCAGTTAGTAAAAATATATTTAATATACATACATACATACATACATAATGACACAGATATAATTAATTATAAGAGTGCCTTATTCTTTAAATATATCCAAAAATAATATCAATGGATCAGATCTTCTTCGTACACCCCCATAACAAAGTATGCAAATATCAGATTTTTGATAGACATAATATCAAGTTTCACGCTAACTTCACAAGTTCACATGAGCGTTAGACTCACTCACACAAGTCCAGCCGCCCTACTCTCACCCTTACATCTCACATCATTGTATATATCAAATGTAGGCACACAAAAAAAATTAAATTCACATATATTTTGAGTTATGCTCTAAATCGAACACCAACTAATTTCAAAACTTGAGAGCCCTCAACGTTGTTGTTACATATGCTAGACATTTAAAAAGTTTTTGAACAATTCAATTCGAAGATTAGCCCTTAATTAATTTTGATGAAGTTAATTTATTCGACTTATGTATATTAATAAAGCATCATTAATATAATATATATGATACAGAGGACTTCAGATTTTCAATATCGCCTTACCGTATTTGGCAGGCTCTATATACCACCATAGATGTAGAGTAGCAATATGGTTTGAAGGTGGGGCTCAGGGGAGAGGCCATAGATATAGTTTGGCCAAAATGTCATATTTTATGCCCTTCACTCCTAGTCGGTCTTTTCAGTTTGAAGAGGAGCTTCACCCTGCTTGATCACACAACTATGTAGACCAGGGGTCTCAGACTCGCGGCCCCTTAATAATTTGTGGCCCGTCTAAATATGAAATATTAATGTTAGTGCGGCCCGCGAAATTGAACTACTAAATTGAATACCTATAGTTAATACAGACATTTGAAACTGAATAAAAATAATTAACTTCTCGAATTAGCCAGTCAGTTGGTCAATATGTGATTTCATCAGTCGCCTTTATCTGCTGTATGATCATTTTCATTTATTTAATTCATTATTTTGTGTTCAAAATAAAGGTATTTGAGAAGAACATTGGAATGTTTTATCAGCGCTTTTCTCGTGGACATCCAGATGTGACACAGCCTCACCCAGGCTTTGCCTCCAGCGGCCTCCAGGTGAATTGAGTATAAGACCCCTGATGTAGACCCTCCTAACTGCTTAATGACGAATAAAAGAAGCACATATAAAAGAACTTTTTTCTCCAATACTAACAGGTATTGGGCCCCTATTCATCAATATTCTTGATCAAACCAGATTCGCTGTGAATTTTTTTTTTGTGTCGATTTAGTAGATCAATATTTTCCTCATTTTTTTTTTTTTTTTTTTTTGTTTTCTGTAGATGAAAGAACAAATACCAGGATTAATATCATGATAACGATGTAGAAAGAGGTAGAGAAAAAAAAACTAATTAAATAAACCATAAAATATAATGAGGCTTAAATGAGATTCTAGGCAGATTTTTCTCGTTTTTTTTTTTTTTTTCAGAGAAACTAAAAAGGAAGAGGCTTAAAAAGAGATAAAAGTCTTCCATACAGTGTACATACAAAGCTAGTAGACCCATGATATAACTAAGGGAATGTGAAGTAATTTAATCCAAGATATTTGACATTTTAACCAGAGGAAATCCAATTTAAATATCCACATACATAAGAGAGGGTTTTTAAATTAACATCTAAATATTCTCATAAGTTAGAGTCAAATGTATGGTTGTATTTTTTTTTTTTTCTTTAAAATAGGATAATTCTAAAAGCAGTTTTCTAACGATTCTTTGGGTGTGCTTTTTATATATATAAGGATATATTTTCTTTAATATTATTTAAATCTATACATGGATATAACATACATTTATTGTACATACTACATATGCAGACAAAAAACATATGGCCTCAAAATCCATGCTGCTTATAAGCCCTCTCCCCCCCCCCTTTTTTTTTTCCACGCGCAGTAATAATACCAAAATAAATTTTCTTATCATGATATAAAAAGCATACTAAACATTTTGATTTTGAAATAATATATTCTCTTGTAGCATTCATATATATAAAATAAAATTGAGTCTAATATTGTTGGGAATATGGATCAAAAATCATGAATAAGCATTATTCAAAATGTTGCCTCAATATATATTTATTTATCTAAAATTGGTTTTTGAAAAAGAAAAAAGAAATATTTTAGCTCAGAAAATTGAGGCTAATCATAAATAAAATGTTATTGTTGCTTGTCTTTTCATATATTGGCCTATATATTATGTATGAACAAAAAAACATTATTTCTTAATATTCAACCAGAATGAGGCAGTTTATTCATATGCTTTAAGAATGACGGAAATAATTTCTTTCAACTGCCTTTCTAGGAATGAATCCAAATACGACTATAATAACAACTTTAATGAATATACGTCATTCGAGTTGGAATTATAGCGGCGGCTGCAGCTGCTCCTGTCACCCTTCAGACTTTCCCTTCAGTTGTTCCTCGTTGAAGGAGGCTCTAAAGTACATAATTTTATTCCGATAGAATATGTATGAATTCAACTTCATAATTATTATTTTGAATGCAAATCATTTCTTCTAAGAGTCACTGCTATATCATGGGATCATTCTCCAGGATAGAGCCCCCCTGATTCTTCATTGCTTGAGCAGAAATGAACAAAAAAAACAACAACACGAAGATTAAGGATTTGAATTCTAAATCTGCCAGTGTCACGTTTTTGATGGGCTTACGGATATCGAATCAGGAATTGTTCATTTGTATGAGGTAGAGTCTTCTGTGATCTTTGATCAATTATAACGTTTGCAAAATAATAATAATAATAATAACACTATTACCAGGATATCAAATACGGGCTTAAGTTATAATATGTATGTATATACTTTCTAAATAAAATTGAAGGTCGGACTTTTTTTTTCAACTTAGGGTTTTATTAAAGGGGGAGGGGGGAGAGGGATGAAGAATAGGCCTAGAGTTACTATTTTTGTTTTCAAGATCAATCATGGAATTATTTTAAGGATATGTAAATATTAGGTCTAGTAAAAAAAATCCATTATTTTTGCATGAAATTGAAGGCTTTATTTAGCACAGATAAAATAATCCAATGTTGGTCAAATATGCACCGTTTTGTTCCATAATAACTTGTTGCCATTTTGAAGGTAATTTCATTATGACTCTTTCACAGAAACCCTCGTCCCTATTGGCAAATAGCAACTGGGACTGTCGATTTTCACAAGCTTCTCTTGAGGCGACGTTTTTACCATCCAAATCATTTGTCATAGACAGGAACAGGTGGTAATCACTTGGTGAGAGGTCCAAACTATAAGGTGGATGCATAAGGACCTCCCAACCAAGGTTTCATATCTTCTGGCGAGTCACCATCGATGTGTGTGGCCTGACGTTGTCCTGATGAAACACAATCCCTCTCCAGTTGGCGAAATCTGGGCACTTTTGGGTGACTACTTCCTTCAGACATTCCAATTGTGGACAAAAAATTGTGCATGATCGGCTGTTACAATATAAAGACCATAAACACTTTTCACATTTTCAGCTGCCTGACTTGCGTTTTCGCCTTTATCGTAGAAAAATTGTAGAATATAGTGTATTTTCTCCTTGCTGTTGTCCATCTTTGACGCGCACTCAAACACAACTGATTCAAGCAATCACAGACCTGCTCTGAAAGTTTCTTTAGCACGAAATCTCATCTTTCTAACGCCATCTATCGTAATATAATCGCATTTATACAACACGAGATACAGATCACTACAGCCATCTATTGCAAAAATAATGGATTTCTTTTTACTAGACCTAATATTAGTAGTTTGATATTTCTTCACGCAATACAAGGAATCAAACCCGTCTAGATGACCTACTCAAGTATCTAAGAGAACTACCAATTTGATTGTCATTTATCCAAGGTACTAAAGTTACAAATATGTGACTGATGACTATCACGTGTATCATTATTACATTGTAAACAGCTTATTTAAGCAGGGAATTACATGCATTTTTCATGATTTAGCAAGGGGCAAAGAATGATTATTGACTTCATTTTCTAGTTTAAATTCCGTTTTTTAAATAAATTTAGACTTTAAATATATGTACATATATTTAACCCATGTAATGCAATATTTTAAACGTCTTAATCTAATCTTTTGTTGAAGAAAAGAAGAAAATAACGTATTTTATGGTCGTTGTAAATCAGGGATTAAATTATGTAAATCCAGAAAAAAAAATATTCTTATCATAACAGTATTATCAATAAGTCTAGGCTTTGATTTGAACACGTTTAAACATAAGTATAGTCATATTAGTTGAAGATATTTTTAGAATATTTGTATTTTTATTTCTTCGCAAATACATAGAGTCTCGATATTTGAAGCATTATTCATTAAAATCCGTTCAACTATATTGTCATTTTAAATAATATCAAGGGAAAGATTTGAGGAATGAATGAATGAATGAGTATCATTAGCACACATTTTATCAATAAGGATCTTAGAAAAAGATAGAGAGGGAGAGAGAGAGAGCATTAATGTAATGAGATCCCTCAACGAGAATCTCATTTGTGCTACACAAAAAAATTAGACTGGTATCATAGTGCATAAATGCCTTGATTTTTAGAAGAGACTCCATTTTATATTAAATAAATTACATTCTCACCAGCATATGTTGTACAAAATAATTTATTCCACAAGCATATAAATGCAGAGAGTATTTTTTTTTTTGTCTGCTTGTTAATGGACCTTTAACTATACTTATATGTATACCTTAATGTTGTACCCGTTGACTGATTACCTCGAATGAATCCTTATGAATGAAGAACATTTCGGTGGGGAAACTGATCAGTTGTTAAAACTGATCAGCTATGTTGGATCCAATTGAGTCATACTTTATTCTATTAGAAAAGGTGTCGAGATACAATAAGGATCACATCTATATAATGATGACAGTGGACGACCCCACCAAAAAATTTCTTAGCACAGGGGCCCCAAGGGAATTTCACTCTTTAATGTTGGACTTTATAATAAAAAGATTGTTTGAGTGAGATTTTCTCATCACTCAAAAAAGTTTATAGTTGTCTAATGTTTATTTGGTTCCGCAAAGAATGAGTCAAAATCTTTTATAATTTGCGTTATGATTTTCTTCGTATAAAATCTCTAATAAACTAATAAACATATTAAGTAAAAATGCATGCACTAATTTAAATAATAATTAATTAATTAAAATCTCTCACAATCCAAGTCCTTCATCCCTTCGTATCAGAAAAAGATTTTTTTTAACCCCCCCCCCCCCAAAAAAAAAAAAAAAAAAAACAATCTCCTTTAAGAATGTTACACATAATTTATTAATCATTTTAAAAAAGGAAGACTCTCTCATTTGTTTCTTGAGATATGAACCTTTATTTTTAAATGTCCATATATTTGCCTTAGAATGAAGGACAGAGGCTATAATAGTGCATAGAATTGGGGCCAAAAGTTACAATGTGAACATTTATGTATGTACTTACATACATAGAAAGAAAGAGGCCCCAATTCTATTTTGTATCAATGTAACATGTACATATACATAAATATAACAAAATTCAAAAAAGTTCTTTTGATGATGAATGAGCTTTCAAAAAAAAAAAAAATTGAGAATGATCCAGGAAAAGGAAAAAAATAAAAACGGTCGTCCTTTTTTTTTGTTGTTTCTTTAAAAAGAACTTCTCTCTCTCTTTCTTTCTTTTTCTCCTCTAGATAGACTAGTAAATCACGTAAATGGACCTTTTGTGAAGTAAACAATACAGTTGTTGTTGTACTAGTTGTTTCAACAAACAAATAATCAACCTGAGGTACAAATGGATACACTTCTCCTCATCATAGAGTATCCTTCATGATTCCACAATGGATCATCATTCGGTACAAGAGAGTTTAAATAAATATAACTATATTATATTATATACATATATATATATATACGTTAGTGGAATAAATTGACGAAAAAATATAAAGTTTTATTTTCTAATAAATGGAATTCCTTTGTAAAAAAAAACGGGTTATGAATTTCACCTCTCTATCAAGGTACTATATACATATATATATATAGTTATTATATATGTATATTTCAAAGGTATAATTCCTTAAGGTATTAAAGGAAATTGACAGAAAATAAGTCTTTATATATATATATATATATAAAGACTTATTTTTTATAACTATAAAGGAGAAGTTTTTTTAATAGAGTCAAAAATAGGTAACTAACTAATAAATATGTATGTACTCAGACAGTTCCTTCTGAGAAGGAGAAGTAAAAATGCATTTAAAAGAAGAAAAATAAAAACGTCAAGAGAAGATTTCTTTTCTCTCTCTCTCTCTCTGTTTCTCTCTTTCGTGCATGATGCTGAAAAGGCCCATTTGTTGGAGTGGAAAAGAGCCAAACAACAATGTACGGTTGTATATTTAATAATGCAATAAATACCTATGTATAGACGATTCATAATAGTAATAATAATAATAATAAAAAGAAAATGAAAAGAAATAGAAAATATATATTATATATTTATATACATAGAGGTTATTTAACAAAAAACAGTTATAATTTCCTCTATAACTATATAGTATATTATTATTTTCTTATAAGAAGGTAGTCGTTAGAAGTTTATTCAACAATTGGGCAAAGTGAACGAGAGAGAGGAAGGGAGATATATATTGTTGTACATAGGGCCCCCTCTGTTGCTACTTACTCTTCCTTCTACATACATGAAATCAGAGTATCCTTTGACAAACTTTTAATGCAATCATGTATATATATATATACTTAGGCATGGAAGTACATTTATATATATATACTTAGGCACTAGTCGACTTTCAAAAGGTTTTATATATATATATATATATATATAAATTACAACCATTAGCTTATAGCTTTTTTTGTGTTTTTTTATATATATATTTTTTGGCACACTGATTTTCAAGGGTATTTTATTCATTGAATGAATATTTCTTCTTCTCCCCCCCCCCTCTTTTCTCCTGTAAGAGTATGTAAAATATATTATACATTAATAACAGTCATAGAGCCTTCTCTGCATGGATATGACACTGAGCCACTGGCTTAGTCAGTTAAGGTCAACAGTCAGGGAAAAGGATTTAACTTTGTTTATAAATTTATGTACATTAAGTCGAGTCTCTCTTGATTGATTTGTCGTGTGTATGTGAATATACATACAAATAAATACAAAATAAACCAGTTGGTCTTTAAAGAGAGAGAGAGAGAGAGATTACATCATTTCCATCCTTGAGAAGTCCATATGTAGAATAATGAAACGTTTTCACCTTCTTTACTTAATAAAGTACTTATGTACAAGTAGATGCATGTGGGCACCTACCATTGCTAAGGTACTCTATGCTACTATCATTATTTTTTAATGTGTGTGTCCCTCTTCATTTTCATTTCTTCTTTTTTTTAAAAAAAAAAAAAAGGCAACTTATTTTTATATGTGGCCATATATCAAAAATAGGGTCAAGGTCAAGTAGAGAAAATCAACAGTCTAGCCTCTACATACATAGATGTATTACCAAGTACCTCTCGTTTTCTGGGGGGGCTGTTTGTAGGACATCTTAAACATACTCTTTCTTACCTTATTAATAATAGTCCGCATATTTGAAGAATAAAAAAATTCACAGAATTCACACACACAAAAAATAAGTTTAAATAAGACTTTACACTCCTCACTAGATGTAACGTCACACAGAGAAGAAAATTTACTAACACTTTCCAATAACGTCTTATAATAATATTATATGTAGAATGAATATATATTCTGTATAATTAACACATTTTGACTGAGTATAAATGGATGTGTATTCGTATTTCACAATGGACACAAACTCTGTCCTAATTAGAGAAAGTCGGAACTTCAAATGATGATGGTTCTATGAGGTACTCGTCGTCGTATGAGAGGGGGGGGGGGATGTTCCACTATTTGTTATTATTATTATTATTATTACTATTACTATTTATGTAGGACTGACGTGAGCGTACTGGGATTTTCGCGTACCTGCTAGGTATTTATATATATATATATATATTAACCAACTGAGCTGTTATAATAAAAATTATATATAAATGCTTTTGTTATTTTATTATTTTTATTTTTATTATTCAAACTCCTGCTTCAGACCTGCTAAGGATTGGGAGAAAGTGAAAAAAATAAAGGAAAAAAATAATCATGGTTGCCATATGCATGGTTGTACATATGTATATTTATATGGTAGTCATAATTATAGAAGGTGAAAGAAGAATTGAATTTGTTTGTTCATTCTGAATGAATGTGTAATCAACTGAGGCAAAGTGAAGTGAAAATAAAGGGAAGGATACATCTTTTGCAAAAATAAATTACCCCTGATAGTAATTTAAATATGTATTTGTGATGCCCCAAATATGGTTTTTAAACTGAAAATTGTAAATTGAGAACTTGTAGGTACTTGAGGAGGTGACCTGCTAAGTTTGTTTGATATATTATGAGAAAAACGGATTTGTAAAATTTAAAAAAAAAACACAGACACATCTCAATTTTATTACTGAACACTTTTTTATGTACTTTTATTCCCTGAAAAAAAAGTCAGTCGTTGACAATCAATCTTTGTATTTGGTTTATAAGGTTATAGCTCCAGATAATTGAAGATATTTTATTACTAACCATACCTAGGGGTTGTCCATAAATATGTAGTTGCCCATTAGTGTCTATTAGTCTATTTAGCATCGACTTCAAAAATTGCTTCCGTTCACCTTGTTCTCCATCCCGACCAACATCCACCCCTTGGGAGTGAGTCACAACATGTCGAAAACATTCTGCTAAACACGCCTTCATCATGTATGCACATATTCTTGGTCCAAAATTTTTTTTCGTCTTTACTTAAATCACTGGAAAAGGTCCTTTGCAGCTTTTGGAGCTGTATTGGAGGTGCAAGGAGACGTGTTTGTTCAAGGTTGAAAAATCTTGGGGATCAGTCAGGGCTAAAAGGAAAAAAGGATTTCCTCAAAATCTTGTTCTCCATGATTTTAGTTTAATCTATGGTATATTTGGTGTGAAACGGGATTCAGCTATATAATCCCCAATTCGAAAAGGGGTCAATTTTTCAGAAATGTCATCATCATCATCATCTTACCGTATACTTAAAACTTTTTAATTATGGAATAAAAAAACGAATTCCCTCATAGCTCCAGGAAAATTAAATGGTTCAAGTGTGAATATTATCACAATTTTCAGAGAATACCAAGCAATTTGCAAAGGATTCTAGGTAAAGGTTCCCTGCTTTAAAGATACCATATATTATTAGAAAATAAGTCCCAATTCAAAGAATGATTCTCTGAGTACATCCATTTTTATTCAATAATGAAGCTCAGATACAAAAATTAAATATTTTTGGAGGTTCATTTATCCATACCTGAACTTCCTTCCATGTTTTTTTAATCTGATAGGACATCTTTGTTTCTATACAATAATTATCAAATTACATTTCTTCACCCCGTACAATTTTATGATTAAGTTGATTCAATGCCACACATATTGCAGGTACCGGATGCAGACATATAATATATGGTATAACCAGTAGCCAAGACCTTCTGCGAATGATTGAAATCCGTGGATTTCGTTAATTCTCATTGAAAGTATAAATATTCGTTTCTTTTATTACATTGACAATCTTACAATTTTTATCTGATCATTTCTTCGTCTTGTATAAATATTTAAAAAAATGTTTTAGCATGAACATCACAAGACTAATGATCTATGTTCGTTTTGAACATTGCATACATCATCAACTGGATTGAGATATTTACTATCCTAAAGTTGATTTTTATATCTGTTGTAATCCTCAATATAAGAAATTCACAAATATTTGGATTTTGTAGTCCAGAAACAAAAATCCAGAGAAACCTTAAGAAGCTCCTTCTACACAAAATAAAAATCCTTGATGATTCCGAATCCTCCACAAGAGCACATATACCGAATAGTCTTATTCAACATCTGGCCCTTATAAAGAGCTAAATACACATTTATGAATGAGAACAAATAACCAACACGGCTTGTATGTAGGGTCCCATCTGTGGTTGATCACAAGGTGAAGAAGATTGTCTCCTTCTAAACAAGTGTCAAATCTCTTCCATATGGAGAATAATCCTCAAGGTTCAATCATAGACAAATAGTAACTTGAATATTGTCCAATTTGTTTCAGTTTTCTTTAATTAGAATTAAAACTTTTATGGGAGTCGGTTTATAAGAAAGGAGACAAACTCATTTTTCATTTATTAAAAAAAGTTACACAAGGAAAAAGAGCAAGGATAAAAGGCTCTGAAAAGTAAAAAGTGTTTATAATTGTCGATTTAATTCTTTTGTTTTGTTTTTTTAAATAATAACATAATTGGGGATTATTCATTTAAGCTGAAGGAGTTATGAGGGATTTATTCAGAGAAAATCACAAATAAACACTCACACATTTTGTAGTAATTCATCTATCATTTAAAATAGAAATTGCGCAAAAAGTGACGGAATTAATAAAATTGTCTCAAATTTCTAATTGTAGCTTTTAGTTTAACAATGTTACAACACACATGTATATGTAAATGATTGTTCGTGACGCATCGGCTCCTTCTTCAAATCCGATTGAATCAGAGAATCCATTTTAAATCTGAGATACAATCATATTTTAAACTTACTCTCTCTTTTTTGTTTTATAGTTACTGCTCTGGTAGGTTGATTAACATTCAAATAAACTTTAGAAAAGTTGTTTTCTATTTGCTTATTTTAAACTTTCAGTCAACTTTCTATTATACATATATGTATGTTATATATTCCATAGTTAGTTACAAATGTAAAAGAAGTCAATATATGTGTAAACATGTTAAATGGTATTATAATGAAGTTAAGATTTCACTTTTACTACTCCAAATATTCAACAACGTGGACTTCTATCACTACCAGCACTTAGATATTAGAATTGCCCTCAAAAATAGTTTACTCTTTAATTTCTATATATGTAGTATGTGCTAGATCAATCTACAAGGCTTAACTTACCTAGGAAGCATATTTTATGCTATTTTAAATAATGAAAAAAAATGACATGTTATCCAACATGAAATGCAAATTGTATCATTGCTTTTCTATATCTGTAGCATATTAAATACAAATGTTCTTCAACAGAATTATGACTTTGAAGCAAAAAAATCCCAAAACAGAATGAGTAAAAATTCAATTTAAAAATGAATTGCAATGAGAAATAATTTAAATGTTTTAAAAAAGCTTATAGCACTGAATGAAAATTTTCGCCCTTGTTATCAATATTTGAGGTCCAAAAATTTAGAGTAGAACCCCAGAATTCCCCCCCCCCCATCAGTACTCGACACATTTAGAATTTGATGCAAAATGTCGAGGAAACATTGCCTTTGAGCATGGAATCGTACGAGTGTACATACAATGTTCCCGTCACATACTGCTAGTTGGTGCTGATTCGTAACTCCACTGCATCGCTTCTCGGGTCTCCTTTTGTAACGAATTAGCGTTGAGTTTTGGAGTTCTTTTTTTTAAATACCAAGTCAGTTTTATGTAGACTTAATAGCAATAAAACTTATTCCATTTAATCAAAGCTGAATTGAAAGTACAGTTTCCTTCTTCTTTTTGGGATTTTGCTTATGAAGAACAAAAAAAAAATGACAAACCTTAGAAAATTAATATTTTTCTTTGCCAAATAAAGTTTGGTAATTTAGTGATTCATATCATTAGTTTTAAAATATTTGATCCTGATTAATTTTGGGAGACTCTCTCTCTCTCTCTCTCTCTCTCTGTGACAATGATTTAAAAACCAGATGGTAAACTCAATGTGAGCTAATAGTGATTTTATTCACAAGGACGGTCTTGATCTGAACTTGATTGAAAAATAAATAATTAAAGAACAAGTACATAAAGTATCCTTTTTGTCTCGGATAAAGTGGTTTTAACCAATGATACATCTACTACGAACATGGAGCCATTAAATATGTTTTTCCATTGAGTAGGTACAAAAGTATTTTAAGCACCAAATAAAGTCATAACAGATAATTTTTCACAAATAAAAGAATAAATCAATTCAAGGACCAATTCATAACTTTTACCATGACACAGATCGTTGGATTTAAAAAAAAAAAAAAAACAATTAAAAGTTCTACTTGAAATATTAGAAAAAAAAAACCATATAACGGTTTTAAAGGTGTTAAATTAAGCCATAAATTATCCGTATAATAATGGCCTTTGTCCTTAGTGAGTCCTTTATTAAAAGAAGCTAGTTTTTTCCTTAGTACTTATTTGTATGTATGTTTAGTTTCTTTTTTTTTTTTTTAAATGTACTTCAATATCTTCACATATCTCAAATTTCTTAATCCTCAAATGGATTATCAGCAGTTGATTCTACATTTCTTCCCTTATTTAATTCAATCTCAAGGCATGGAATATTATTTTATAGTAAATATGTACGTGTTGAAACTTCCATTTTGTTTTGTTTTTATAATATTTATTTTTTGGTAACTTTCTGAATATCTCTCAACCTTTCCAATTAAACTATTCATTTAATTGTAGATAATTTTTTTCTATTGTTCATAGATATTTTAATTTACAAATTGTATTATTGTAAGCAGAGCCGGCAAAATGATTAACAATAAAGTTCAGAGTGTCTCAACTGATACTATTATATTTCAAAATAATCAAAGTTGCATTGACAAATCTACTCATTTTATTTACTGACTCCAAAGTTCATGTATTGATGATCATTTTTTTATGTCCGCCATACGCGTAGTACATAAATACTCATCGACAGTGATGAGTTAACGAAGCGGTTGTGCCCCAAATTAGTAATGAGGTCAGCATATATGTACTTAACATATATCAAAACTTCTATCTTTTAAGCATCAATAATGTTTAAATTCTCATATATTTTTTCATATTTTGCCTTCTGGCTCTCCATTGAAATACATAAAAATATAATTTTATATAAAAAATAGAAATAAAAAGAAAAATTGTGAGTATAAAACATGAATAAACATTATAGTTTAAAATTAATTTCCTTTAAAAGACCTCTAATTTACAGACTTATTCATCAATTTTTAAAACAAAATAAGAACAGTTAAAATTTCTAAAAAAAAAACAGACGACTACGACTTGTTATTATAGATTTGAACACTGACAATAATAATTAATTAAAATATCTTTTTTTTCCCCAGACGACTAATGTTTTACGTACAATTGCCAATATTTAAATTGAATAAATTACTTCATTTTGAGATTAATGGAATTTTTTTAAAACAAAATAAAGAGCCTTTATCCATATTTTTGGGCAACAATCAAGACTGTCTAGCTTCAGGTCTAAGTAGATACAAGTATGTACATTATAAATTGAAAGGTTTCTTTTGGATTTTTCATAAATCACGAATTTCTTTTGTCAAATAACTCAAAACAAATTGATTCGTTCCCTTAAGTTTGAGTTATTTTAAAAATAAAGGATAGTAAATAAAAAAAAAGAATTTTTTTTTTTGGAGATACATTTTATTTTATACCTATATAAAACTTATTTCAGGATAAAAGTGATAGTAAAGAAATGATTAGAATCGATTTATCATTACTTTTTAGAATGGAATCAATTTTAAAGACATAATACGGTTGTGTATGTATTTTATATAACAGACAATTGACGGATGAGTTCATTCATGTGAGTTTGATGGATGAAGAAACTCCTTGAATTCGAAATCAAAAAAAAATTTTAGTCTTGGAACGTAGATACGAGAATGTTGCAAAATGCTGTGTTGTCAAGGTAAATGAATTAGAAAAATGTCAATAATTTATTTACAAATTTATTATATACAAAAATATACTAAATTTGATTAATTAAGAAATGATAATGTTGCTTAATCTTAAATATGACCTTCATAATCAGTAATAACATTTTCCAAACGAGAGTGGGGGGGGGGCGGCAAATGTTTTCTTGATAAAGTTGGCGGACATGGCTTTCTGCTCATGGCCAACTGAAAACTTTAGGGCTTCCACATGAGGATGACACCTTCTACAGACTCTGTTTGATGCTATCGTCAACGAGCAAAAGAGTGTATACGTGTGTTTGGTTCTTTGCGTTTCATTGTGGAAATAAGATAATTTGAATTGGAGCAATCGAGTCATTGAATGGAAAGACAATGAAGGAAAGGGTGTTAGGGGATCTTTCCTAATATTCGACAATATAGGAAAGTATTTAACAATTTCTCTCTCAAAGAGGAGGAAATAATAAGAATAAATGATTGTAAGAGCTTCATAATTATGGCATTGAAGGAGCCAATGAATGGTCTTGATAGATTTAACCACTTAAAAGACTTACTTTTTTTTTAAATTAAAAGTTTGAATAAGCGTATGCTCCCTTCAGGAATCCCTGGAGGTAATAATTAAAAAATGTTCATAAACAAATATTAAAAGTCTAAAGGATATAATGGGCAAGTTAAATCTGCCACCATAGAGATATATTTCTTTTGTTTCAACTCCTCAAAGTACTCTAATTTGAATCTGTCACACCATTCCTCCCATATTCAATACACAATGTAACTGTTTTGTCAGTGAGAGTACAACCCGACAACTTAATTATTTCCTTGTCAGGATTCCATTCATCTGTCGGAAGAGTAGAAGTTTTATTTTGATTGATATCTAATCCTGACTTCTGTTTAAACTTTTTGAAGAAAGACAAATTAGACTCAATGTTCTTGATATGATGAGTTGGAGACTTGTCTTCTATAAACAGAGTACAAATCAATTATATGGGATTTGCTATTAAATAAAACATCACACCCGCCATCTTTTCAATTAATTTCCAAAGCTAACTCAGAGTAGCCGTCGGACAGCCTTGTCGACAACTTTTATTTATTAATATTGGTGTATTTTCCTTTCTGTCAATCACAATTATGTATCGATTCCGTTCAATAGAAGAGCTCAAATAGGGTTGTAAAAACGCTTTGAGGGTGATTTCCGGGTTTTATTGAGGATATGAGAATGGTTCACCGAATCAAAAGCCTTACAAAAATCGACCTGCAATTATATGTCCTTATTTTCCTTTACTTTTAACAGAGCACCAATCTTCCTATTTAATATTGGCTCAATCTGTTTTGCAATCACTCCTGCAATAATTTGGTATGTCTCATTCAGCACTGTGATTGGCCTCTATTGTCCCATTTCAGTTTCCTTCCTTTTTTTTTGGAATTAAAGCTATTCGGCCTTCAGTAAGTGCTTACGAAAGTTCTCCATGTTTTTACATCGATGTACCTATGCTTAAAAAAAACAAACATTGCTATTCTCGTGGTTTAAAAGAACTTTCGATGAGAGCTCAGTTTGGTATAATCTTCTAAAAGAAAAACGATCTCATTCCTAAATGAGGAACAGAATTTTTCCTTCAAATCTATCAGAACCAGGGATAACTTTTCTCGAGTAATAAATACTAAGTATAAAATGTTCTTTGGTTCAAGAAATGACTATTTAATTTATACCAGCCCCGAAAAGGAAACAATAAATTTTATCATACGTAGCATACAATTTATTTCATTCCCATTTAGGAGTACAAAAAACTCTATAGACTGATAATTTATTAATAACCTCATAAGCCCTTGAATGATCAATGATTTATTAGAATGAATTGATATATATAAATTGTTGTTCTTCCGTAAAATATCCTGCAAACTTTAGAACTTCCACATTGGGGAGACATTTTCTGTGCCGTGTTGTGCACAGGTGATGCATACTCCTTTAACACGAATCCGAACTACCCAAGGATCTCCATAGCATCTCTAGGATGACTTTGTCACTGAGGATCTCCAGGTTGGCATTTCCTGTGAGCACGTAGCCAGTTGGGAAGGCATTGTGTGTGTCATCTAGTGTTAATTTTCTGGGTTTAGCAATTCGAAGGGTTTCTCCAAGGTCCTAATTTCCCTTCAAACGCTTTTAGACACACTGCACTGTCCTCACTTAGGTACATGTGGTCACATTTATTAATAAGGATATGCGATATTTGAAAGAGTGGCTTTGTAGTTGATGTATGTATTATGTGAGAATGGAAGGAGGCGCCATTTTGAAAATGCTCTTACAACAACTTCTCCTTGTGTTCCCTGAAAATATTTTTATATGTACATATACAAAAACTCTGACTTTCCTAACTATTTTTTATTTTATATATATTTATTTATAATAATAAATATTGTAACATATCATGTGTACGAACTTTTGTTCGAAAACGTGTCTCCCACGTTCTTTTTCATTCTGTTGCCATTTTGTATGTGTTTGAAGATAGATATACATATATATGTACATACGAGAATAAATGTATCAAAGAATGTAAAGTTTGGTTTTGAATATTAATTAGTTTTTCTTTTCTTTCTAAATGTGCTTATATATTGCATTTTTTTTAATAACAATAAAAATAATAGCACACACGAAGGACGAGGAGGAGGGGGCCTAAGTCTATGGCTATATGTATGTTGTTTGTATAGCTAGTATACATTAACACGTAACAAAAAAAGAATTTTAGTTTTAATGAGGTTTTCTTTAAATTATTGGTATGAAAATAATTAGAAGACAAAAAAAAAAAAAAAAGGATGAAGTATGTCACATGATATGCACACATGACGATGACTCATTGGACCAAAGAGGACTGGATTCATTTAACAATTGATACACCTAATTATGACATAGAATCAAGATATTTACTGCCTCGTTCAGTATAGATGATCCGTGATTGAATTTTTAACCTTCATCGAGTAGAAGAGTGAAAAATTATTATAGATATAGCCTAGTGTGTAAGAAACAGGAGCATTTAAACCAGTTCATAATTGGGAAAGTGTGGCAAAAATGACGTCACACATTAAAGACACAATACTCACGCAACTCTTCATAGTTGCTCTTCTAGCAAAAAGAGAGGGACCATGTCAATTTGGTCCCCTTATTCAAGTGCCTATGGTAAGATACGCAATACATATACTATACTTTGAATATGTACAGAAAAGGGCTTCTCAAACTAAAATAAAAAGTATTGGAGGGACGACGACTACGAAAAGAAGATTTAAAAAAAATATCTTTGTAATTGAAAATTCGCATTATTTAAAGGAGGGAGAGGACAGATGGTCAAATTATATTTAAGGGGCGGGATACGATTCAAAAATTTTGAGAAGTACTGCACTTGTGGTACTTTATTCCTTGCTGCGAAAAAAAATATCTTTAAAAGGACAAAACAAGGTCAGAACATTGTTTTTGTCTAAAGGAAATAAATATAGTTTTGTTTTTAAAATAAATGTCGAGGGTCGGAATAATCGAGCAAAACCGCTACAACTCGTGCTGTTACAAATGTTTTTAGCCAATATCAAAAAAAAAAAAGTATGAAACCTGAAATGAGGAGCACTTTATGACAAATGATCTCACAGTATGTAGAAATATCCTACATTTCAAAGAAGATTCCAAATCAGACGCAATCATGGCTAAAGTACGTCAACATAGATATCAGCCCATGTTGTCATCATCAATCCATGTATTTAGACTTTTTATAAGCATTCAATGTTTATAATAATGAATACTTTAATTAACTCTTAAAAGAAGAATAATGACAAATTATTCACATGTATGAATGATAATTATAGTCTTACTGAATGAATTGTGTTGATAAACTAATGTACTTTAGTATAACTTTATTAAAAATGGTGTCTTGTAGATGGTGCATTCAAATTTACTCTAATTTTGTTTACTTTGACCCTATTCATGACGTCATAACGAACCTACTTTTCTTTTTATTGGAGCTAAGAAATGTGAAATGAGACGAATATCCTTGGTTCTTAACAGAGATGGGAATACCGGCGTTAGAAGTAACGCCGTTCCTTTTTTTCAGTAACAAGTTAACTTATTCGATTACTTTCTTTTCCGTTATAACACCGTTAAACAAAAAGTTAACATTTACCTCAGTACTAAAATAGATACTTTAAATTATATATAATTAGTCCATGAGCTGCATCTATTATTGTCTCTTATGTCATCATAAATACATTATCATGATTTTCCTCCTTGAATTAAAAAAAACTTTTTAATTTAGCGTATGTTAAATTTGATTTTAGAAAAGTTCAGAATGAAATATATATTTGTATGTTTTACTTTGTGTTTTGTTGAGATAAAAAAGCAAAAAAAATAACAACATTTATTAAAGTAGTAGACCCATTACTATTACAAGTTACTATATAGTTACTTCTCCTATTATACAACAGCATTACTGTTTAGTTCAAGTAAGAAATATTTAATTTACTTCTGCTCATGAGAAATGGCGTATTTACTTCTGTTACTTTTTAGCCATTTCAATCACATAGTTATTTTTTTCCAAGCAATGTACTCATTACTGGGCCTTAATTAGAACAATTAACTATAGTTTGTTTGTTTTTCAAGAGGACTTCTTCAATTTGTGACAAAGTGTTATACAAATTGTATTCATCTCCATTAGCTATAAAGGAAAATTAAAGAATGGGAAAGAATGAGAAACGGCTTTTTTAATACCTCATTAAACATAGATACTACAAAAATAAAGGTCCTTATTGAATACTCAGTTCAGTTTAGCATAAATATGTGATGTAAAGATCAAAGAAGATTGCGTTTTGTATTCATTTTTTTATGGATCCTATTTTAATTTGATTTAGTCATTTAGTCAAAAGCATGCACAATACTCTACCCCTGTACAATATATGTAAATTGTCCATGCAACTAAATAACTCAAATTAAATTGACTAATGAAAGCATTGAATTGTATGATTTTTATTCATCTATTAACTTTGGAGTCTATAGGGCAAAAAATCAACTCCGTTCCCTTTGTACATATACAGTAAAATATATATTTGCCACAAAGATGATGATTAAACGATTCTACTCTACTCCATTTTTTTATATAGAGAGTAAGGCCTCAATATGTAGTCAGGGAATGTACTCAAGTCTTATTGTTGTAATATTGTGGTCATAATTTTTTTTAAAGTGGATCGATATAGTTCTTACTACAACATCATATCCAAAAACTAAAGTTATCCTTTGTTCTTTATTTAATTTCATGTTTTTGCATGTTTTTTTATTTAATTTAATGTTTTATTAATTTTTTAATAAATGTTCAATAGTATTTTGGTCAAGAGCATTGTATATGAGCCGAAGGGAAATACCATGACTTTGAGGGATCCAGACTAAGTTGAGATCAAGAACAAAGAAAAAAAGGATCTTGTTCTAAATATTATATAACAAACAAGACCTAGACTTTGAAAAGTCTTTAGACATTGATAGACGAGATCCAAATCGATGTCAAGAACTAGTGCTCATATCTAAATGAGCACAGTGGATTTTGACATGCTCAATTTTTGATATTTTGAATAAAGAACAATTTTTAAGCAGAATTTGACATAAAATGACTCCTTTAATATGTAAATACGTTGTTTTTCATGAGCCGTGTATGTATATTATCTAAAGGATTTTTTGGGATTTTTGGGTACTCGGGAAATGTCTAAGAAAGTTGTCCTTTTTGTAAAAATCCTTTACATATTAATATACAGTAAGAAAACTATTAACGTGAAGTTAAGTTGAAATGAAGGAACTATTTCCTTCTCTATTTCTGCACAATTTCTTATTTTGTAGATATGTAATATTGTTTTGTTTTGTTTTACTTTTTGTACTTTGAGAGTTTTAAAAGGATAATTACTCAATTAAACTAAAATGAAGGAAGGTTTTTGTATTTCTTCTTCTTTTATATTAAGGCTTAAGAGGAGCTGCTTCTTTTGATTTCTTTTTCTAAAGCAATTTGTTAGAAGCACAATTGGTGTATTTATCTAATTAGTTTTTTTTTCTTTCTATCTCTTTATTTTCTCACATTCGAGTCTAAATTACTTCCTATTAAGTTTTTTTACTTTTTCTCTTTAGACAAATAAAATGGTAGAAAATCAGAGCTGTAGATCTCATTAAGTATATAATAAGGAAATCAGGGATAATTTAAAAAAAAATACTTCCTACTTTTTTGAATTATGAATTATGTTCATACAAGGATGCCTGTAATCAGTAAAGGAACACATACTATTTACCACAATTACAAAGCTGGTTTTACGGGACGCATGGAATTTAAATTTCTTATAAATATAAAAAGTTTAAAAAGAGAAAAGAAAAAAAAAATATTTAAAAAAAAAGAGAGTGAAAAATGAGCATCTTAAATATTTAAATAAAACAAAGAAATAGTTTCTAAGACACAACACTTTTTCTAAGAAACAAATAAGTAAAAAAACACAAACACAAATTTTGTTATAAGTAAAAAAACCAATACTCTTTGGGATAAAAAAAAAACACATACACACAAAAGTCACCATGTTTTTTTCTACAAAAAAGAAAGCAAAAAGCAAAAGATAAAGAAATTGGTTTTTTTATAAAAATCAAGGTTCAATACTTTTTAAAAAGATAAAAATAAACTCTAGACCCCATATTATTCAAAAACCCCATCTCTGCTCCACTGCATTGATTGTACACCCTTATAAAGCATGTTAGAGTTAGCAAAGATTGCTTTAAACCTGTCCTGAGGGAATTAGAACATACATATTATATATGTGTCAAGTCAACAAGAAATCAAGTTGTTCTGAAATATTTCAAAAATGAGTGTGAACTGCACTCATATTCTTGAAGGCATTCTCTTTCCTTTGTATTAATAGTATATTTATACTAATTAAATAATGACTCCAATAATTGCTGCTGTATTATAGGAAAAAATCAACAGCCACTAAATAAATCTCTGGGGCTAAGAAAAAGATGGACGTTCTTTCAGGGGCCATATCAGCTTCATGTGTAGTCGCAATAATTATCCAATTGCTCTCTTGGATAGACAATAAACCTTAGTTTTTCGAGTAAAAATGACATTTCAGCAAAAACCGTGCGGTATCGGTCTTAAAATGACTTTGAAATATTTGACCGTTATATTTATAAACTAAAAAAACTGTAAAGTGGATTTTCTTCTTTTCAATATTTGAAAACAAACTTCTTTTCTTTTCTTTTCTTTTTTTTTTTTTTTTGACTTGACTCATATTATGTTGTGATCATTTTAATGAGTTAAAAAAACACCTAAAGTAAATCCTTTACAATAAAAATAAGTCACAAAATATAGATTTTTTGTGATAGAAAGGACTTCACTTTAGCAAAGATATTTTTCAAAAAGTCTTTAAAAAAAGTTGCTGAAATGTAGAGTAGAAAAAATAAAGACGTATTCTTTTCTCCCTTCTCTTTTATTAATAATTCTACAACGACGTCAATTGTTTCATTTTTTTAATGTTATTATATCAGTTAAAAGAGTATTTTTGTAGACACTGATAATGACTCATCCTGACGTCTCTATTGCTATAACTCAATTTCTGGTGATAATTAATCCTACTTCAAATTAATAGGTTTTGGCACAAAAGTATGTAAATCCAATTTGAGAGCTCATTAAGATATTTGAAAATAAATACATAAATAAAGTCTCCATGGTATTGAAGTTAACTTGTTTGAGTTAGTTTTTATTACCATGGAGCTTTGATGGTAACGACCATCAGAAGAGAAGGATTTGAATAAAGTTTCAAAATTATCTCATAAATGACACAACTTTTCAAACTAAAATATATTACATACATACATACATACAAGAATTGGACCTCCTGTTAAGTCCAGATTTCCCCATATGTATGTTGATAGTACGGTTTGATTGTCTCATAGCATTGAGACACTTCTTTTATCTCCATGGATCCAAATCTGCTCTTTCTCTATATATATATCTATGGAAATATTAATTACTACTCAGACTGACTCTTTGGTGTAGGTATTGTCGGCCAAGTTATTTAATCTATATCTATATATCGCTATGGACTCCTAAACTGCTGGAATGACATGGCTGGCATTTTGTATCCCTTCAAGGTTTCCAAATGTAGTCCTTTCAAAAAATCTATTGGGCTATTGGGCAAATATGGCGGCCTCCTCTGTGACCTGGGATACATAGTTACATACAAGAAAGATCTTTCATTTGATATTATACATATTAAATTTAGCATTGATAAAAGAAATAATAAGAAGAGAATGCGCGATATATCTGATACATATATATATATATATATATATATATATATATATATATATATATATATATATATATATACAAATACATTTTGGAGAAAAGGAGTTGTTGACATAATTTGTAAAGATTATTTATTTAACTAAAAAATGTCATCAAATAATAATAATAAACATTACATATATGTATGTATAGCAATGTATTTGCATTATAATGAAGAAAAAATGTGAAATTGTATTAATTGTCATAAATAATTCAACTTGGGGAGTAATTTCCTTTTGTTTTTTTGTCAATTGGACATGGAATGATGACCCCAAAGCATTTATTTCCTTCTTTCTGTTTTTAGTTTTTGTCTTCTTTTTTTTAAATTTATTATCTTATTGAAGCCTTTTTTTTGTAGGGAGGGCTGCATATATTATACATATATGAATGTACCTACTACTACACGTCTATGAAAATCAATACTATTTTTTTGCACTTAACAAAAGTATGTGTACATACATACATAAACAAGGTAGGGAGTGCATGTTTGCTACCATATGCGGCCATATTGATTTAAGTACAAACAAATCCTTTGCAAATATGTACATACATACATACATACATACATACATGCAACGACTCATAGGAAGGGAGTTATGTTATTGTAATTCGAACAATATATATATATATATATGAAGATTAATAGCTTTTGTTTGTTACGATGATATATCGTGTATTTGAAGGAGTTAAAAAGAAGTTGTATAAGAAATGGGTAAAAAAAACATTTATAATATCTATGTTATCTGTATGTATAGAAGGATACAAAAGTAATCATTATGATAGGTAGACTCTTGAGAGAATCAAAAAAAAAAGAGGGATAAAAAGGAGAAGGAAAAAAAAATGTTTCAACTGTCAGGAGAATATACTAGAATACATTTTTTGAGTAAACAAAAATTCAATTAAGTATCTATTAATTGTTTAACTTCTACGTCAATATTTACTATATGTATGTATGTACTTCCAAGTGTTTCACTCAGGGGTGGTGCCCTGAATTAATATATATATATATATATAGTGTAAATAGGAGTGTTGCTCTTTTAAGTAACTAATTAATTATTATTAGTGGTAATCAAATTCATACATAATGAGTCCATATTTCAATATGTATTGAGAGTAAGAATACGCAGGAAAATAATTATTAGAGGTCTCTCAAGGTTTTGTACAGGTTGGTTGGTTGCGTTTTGAGTGCGCCTTAGTAGAGTTGAGTCTAAGAAAGAAAAAAAATCAAAAATGTTAAGTTGTTCAATTAGCGGTAATTAAGAAGTTATGCTACAGAAAGTGTCTCGACCCTTCTCCTGGTTTTTTTCAAACAATTCAAATCCCTTTCAGTTTCTATCCGTTATTGAGTACTATTTAATACTGTTAAATAACAGTCGGCCAGTAAAATGAAACGGGGGTACTAGATATTAATTGCAGGCACACTTTCTCAACTCAACAAAATGTCCATACCTACTCAATAGTAGTTATACTAGAGCTGGGATTTTGAGACTTCAACACTTCTTTATATAATGTCAGTTCCTATTTATTTAATGATTATTCTCATTTGCCTTCGTCTTGTTCAGATAGAGAAAGTAAAGAGAATAAAATTGATATTGAATCATTTAGACCAACGGAAAAGGAACAAAAAAACAAAATTGGCTGACTGCATATTTTAGGTCTCAAAATCCCATCTCTATACTAATTATAAATTTTGTTAAAAAATAAAATATATATCGATAGGTTTTTAAATGGTCAACCTATAACACTGGTCAACAGTCAAAAATCCTTTGGGGAATAAGTGTAATAAAGGTTATTTAGTTGAGGATTTTAGGATTTAGGATTTTTGAAAATTCAAATTTGTTGACCAGTGTAATTGATTGTTCAACTACATTGTGGATAGTAAATATTACAAAATTAAGCTCCTGTTTGTTCGTAACTTTTGAGGAAATGGAGAATAATGCTTCAAATTTATATTAAGACAAGTGTTATATACTATGAAAGCAACATGACAGCACATATTTGAATTAGTAGAAACTTGGAGCACAAGCAGCTTTAAGTGAATCATAGAAGACAAAAAATAAACGAACCCATGTTCAGTGAACATGTTCACTCTTTCCCTTGAGTCCTTAAGTCTCAACTTTCCAGTTAGGACTGAAACTAGGAAGGTACAATATAACAAAGGAATATATAGGAGTCCATGCATATAAGAGCTTTTTTATGCGCATTAATGAGAGAGCCATTGGGAGCACAACTGAACAACATTTTTGATCCCGTTCATTTATAAATAACACAGAAAAAAACACTATCATATGTACATAGGTATATAAAAATTAGCATGATTTTGCGTTCTACACGTTGACTATAAAAAAACCATTGGTAGAGTTTTAACACTTTTACCAACTCTCACTTATGTACGTATGCAAATTTAGCAAGAAAAAAGAGTATGTATATTAAAAAATCATTTTTTACTTTGGGCCTTTAAAATAATCTTTTTACTGTTTCCAAGAGTTTATATATTTGAATTTTCATATGGTTATGGCATGTTACTCGCCTATAGTGCGTTTAGAAAGTTTTAGTAATAACAGCAACATATACATATATTAGTCATTTACTTTCTTTCTATAAGGGTGTTTCTAATGTCATCAGGAAGACCCCAAAAAAAATCATTTTATCCTTCAATTTTAGTTTTTTGTTTTTCAAAAAAACTCTAACAAGAGATTTTGTAGTTTTGTTCTTATACATATTTATGTATGTAATATATATACGACTTTCCCTTTCGAAAACCTGCAACTTTCTTTTTATACTTATATGTATATAAGAAAAAGGAAGGAACAAATCCCTTCTCTAAAAATAAAATAATCTAAGGCCCATTTCCAGCATAATTTAGCGGAAAAGTTAAGTAAAAGCTTTTTAAAAGAGACTCACTAATTAAGAGGATCTTAGGCATACACAAAATGCATATTTAATTAGTTTTGTAGTCATTGTCATCGTCATAGTAAATATGCATACATTGAAGGAACGACATGTCGAGAACAATGTATAGTATGTAATTAATTTGTCAGAATGCGAGAACAAAAGTTTTTTTATTTTATTTCTCTCAAACTATAAACAAAAGATAATTTGTATAGATATTCTAACAATCTACCTTCATACATAGATGCATAAATACCTTGCTCCATTTGTTGACAATCAATTACACACTCATAGGTATTGGAAAAATCCGTTCAATTTGTGGCCCTTTGTATGAATAACATTTTTACAAATACGGAAAAGGTTGGGTGAGTGAGCGAGCACACTTGAAGTAAACTACGCGTGTTATAAACAAGAAAAAAAAGGAACATAAATGAAAAATAATATGATATTTCGGGGGATAGCACTATATTATATGTAGGGTAGACATTCCAAGTGTGGAGCTCTGTTCATATTTCTAGGGAGGTCTTACATGAATATATATATATATATATATATATATATATATATATGTACAATATAAGTTATAGGGAACATACATTGATATTCAAGACTGTACATTCAAAATAGCATTGTTGTTGCAACTACTGAATACAGATGAGATGAATTTACGTATGTTGTAGGTTTATGCATATATGTATATGCATAATAATAGTAAATAACTTATAAGCAACATTAGGAAACCGAGTTAAGCTCATCACTAAAGATGTAATATGTTTTGACATTTATAGGGACATCAAGACCTGTATGAAGATAATAAAAATAGTACAAGAATTAATAATTATCATCCATCTTTTCCAAATAAATGATACTGCTAATAATAATATTGGAATTAACCCATTATTTGAACATATCATTCAGGTTTGTGTCCGTCCTTCATTTGAAGGGGTCATTAAAAGGATTTACCCACAAAGGATCGCATGCATAAATTCCATTTAAATTATGATGAATGATAAGGAAATATAGACAGACTATTAATCATGGTAGCGTTTGTACTTGACTGTCTCTGCGACTTGAAAAAATATATGTATGTATGGATTTATGTTAGATACAAATCTATACCTCTTGCAAATAAATAAATCCGTGTCAAAATGTTATTGGAGAGGGCTAAACTCTTTATAACTATGTATGTACATACATACATAGAATGAATAATAGATAAGTACACAAAGGACTTTTATTTGAGAACGAGGATTTTGGGTTATTTTATGACAGGGGTGCAACCTGTTTATTTATGACACTTATTTTGCAGTCATGCAGTTTACAAAAATAAAAAAAGATTAAAGACACGAAAACATGAAGATCATTTTGTATCCCATCAAGTTAAAATTTAGTATGTTTTGTATCAATAATTCATGCAAGTATTGCAGTTAACTAACTATGCATACATAAATTTGTATAATATCATTATATGTACATATACACACTATGGAATTTCAATTCGTTGCTATGCCTTAATAAAGGACAACCAACATAAGCAAGGACAAGGAAAATTGACTAATGTTTTTCATTTATTGGTTATTAATTGATATTATTTTTTTTAAATATCCACAAACATGTACGCATAAGGTCGTTCATATTCAAATAACACAATGGTTTTCACCCCATCCCAGGGCTATTTAATTACATATATATCATCAAGATCTTAGTGGCGTCCTTTTAGTGAGTTTGAGGGTCAAGATCGTTTTGCCTCCTATATTTAACTTAACAATAATAATAATTAATGAAATACCTTATTTAAAACTGCCGGATTTGTATTAAGTAAAAAAGAAATACTAGAATCTATTCATTCTGCTACTATGAGCCAAAAATACCGGGAAATTTGAATTTATTTTTTTGAAAATTCTGATAAGGTTTTTGCTTTTGAGTTGATTCACCTGTCACGTACACCTGAGTCAAATTACACCTTAAAAATAGTCATTAGAGTTGTAGATACGTGTCCTTTAATAAACAGTTAAAGTTGGACTTTTCGCTTTTTTAAAATGTTTGAAAGATGATGACTAAAATACGATTTAGAAAATATTGTTCAAATGAATATTTCAGACTCTATTCTTTTGAAATTTTGAAAATCTATGGCTTATTTCTAGATATACATACTCAAAATTTCACTCAATTTTAATAGCATATCTAAAACTCAGTAGTTTTTGTTCTGTAATCATTATTGATTTTATAAAAATTTTGTAACTTGACAAAAAAATTTGACAAAAAAACAAAAAAAAAACAACGATGTCACATGTGACTACTTTGAATGAATTTAGATGATTAAATAAATATTTTTTGACCATAGTAGCATGTTCACCAAATTTAGGAGATAGCATACGTTTTTAACTAAATGCATGAAATTACAGAATTGTTTCATGGTCTATTTACTTAGTTTTATACTTGGAAATATTGAAAACCAATTATCCAAGTTAAATAAAATATTGGTGAATAATTTGGTGCTTCTGATGATAATATTCTTATGAGTAATTGTAAGAATAGCACTGATAGCAATGACGAAATTTCTATTTAAAAATAAACCAGGAATCACATTTTGAAGACAAATAATCTCATTCACTTTCAAAATATTCAAAGACACATTACGTACCCTTGGACACAAAATCCACTCCATGTGCTACAATTTCTTAAATAAATTCATCATCAATATATGTTTGTATCTCAACTTTTTTTGAGATATAGATATCCAATGCTTACTGAAAGCATAAATATTTTGATTAGTCATAAATTAGAAATAATTGTAATCTATGTATTTGTTTGTTCATAAATTTATACACTAATGAATTGTTGTTAAAGCATTGCAAAACAAGTTAATTTGATCAACTATAATCATCTATCTTCATATCATGCCTTTTAGAGGGGATAAGAAGAACGGAACAGAACTGGGCTGATACAACCCTCCTAAGTGAAATTATGTATAAACACACTAAAAGTACATCTTACCCATAGAATATGCCACATAATAGGAACAACATCTGTCAAAACATATCGTGACAATATTACAGCAAAGAATTATTTGACCTGGATTTCTTGCATTACATAGACAGGTTGCATGAAGTCATTTGATTAAACTATACAATGCACATTTTGCATCATGTATTTTATTTAACCCTTTCAAACCTGTTGGGTATCAAAAAGTATTTTTAACTGGAAGTTATGTTTTTGAGGTTACTAACCAAATTTGATTTTATAAAAAAATTGTAACTCAACCCGTTTCTCTAAGAAATTATGGGACACTGATGTCCCTCTGGGTGTGAAGGGAATTTTTTCACACTTAAAAATACATGGTGTATAAGTACTTTTTTCATATTTATTTTATCTTTAGGTAAATTTATTCCTTATTCTTATATTCTACTTGACAAAAGAATTTGAAAAATCTTAAATAAAAAATATATATCATATGCTATGTACATTTTACAAGTGATATTTTATGAATTTATAACTTTTGTTGATATATTAACAAAAAAAACTCTTTTTACACCCAGAGGGACACTTGTATCCGTTAGAACTAAAAGATACTTTAAACTTATAATTATATTTAACTTTAATTATAGATTAACAAATAATTTCCTTGAAAAACGAAAAAGTTATTTTGGTTTAAACATGATTTTTTTGCGTGTATAAAAATTGTAACTCTCAGTACCTTGAAAAGTATTCAATTCAAACTGTTTTATGACTAACTATGAAATATGAATAATAGCTTGGCATCTAGGTTATCGAACAAAAAAAAGAAAACAATAATCAGTTGACAATGGAGTGCATCAGCGCATTTTGAATTTGTGGGGCACCGGTGTCCTCTGGGTTGGAAAGGGCTAATGAACGTTTTGATCTCGACTTTTTTCCTTTCCTTTATGGCCAGATCCTTCTTTGGGGACGTATTTGATCTATGCACTACTAATTTAGAATTTTATTAAGTTTGAAATACATGGAGAGCTAAAACTTGTGATTAATTTATTCTAATCGGATAATCGGTTCTTGAGATGTATGTTTATGTTTTGTTTCTTGTAATTTTTATCAAAACTGATAATATCCCTGTTGAAAAACGTACCAAATTTGAAATTACCTTCTATCTTCAACGCATCATTATCATTAATATTATAGGAAATTACTTCAGTCCATCAATTGAATTCATTCATTAAAACTTTAAGTATCCTTCATCCACGATAATAGTTGGCCATTATTCATAATTTAAAGTATTTATTATATTCTTTAAGCCATTGATACTTTTAAAATAGTTGAGATAAGTTGATGATGACATCACTTGCTTATATCTATGAAAACGTCATAAAGCAAATGTTGTCGCTGTTTTTCTCCATGAGAAGACTTTTTTGTCTAATTTGAATACGTATTTAGGATGGAGTGTTAACATTTTGGACGGATTGCATGCCTAGCGATTGCAAATAAAGTATACTTAGAAAGTAGGAATTTGTGGGAAAGTTTTATATATCAGTTTATACATTATCTTTTACAATAAAATTTGTTTTAGAGTCAAATCTAATACGCAGTTGATCTTGTAGACTAAAGCATGCTTTCATCTCAATGGGCACTCAACTTGTTTTGATATAAATTCTAGATAAATGAGTATTAAAAACAAACTCCTCCTCAATGAGTAGAGTTCATCTTTTGGTTGTTGTTTTTTTGAACAAAATAAAATAGTCTTTTAGTTTTCTTTTGTACATATATAATTATCATAAAACTACTCAAAAACTCATAGAGTTTCATGCCTAAAGGAACTGATCATCTTATTATGAAAAAAATGGATTTGAAGGTAAGAACTAACTTGACAAAAAGATTGAGGTGTACAATCGAATTGACGTTAGAATGATCCCTTAGAATAATTCCTTAAAATAAAGCTTAACTTATCATCTTGTATGAAAATTGTAATTTTTTGACGAATGTACTGAAGCATCGTTTATTAATATCAAATAATATATTTTTTTGTCAAATGAAATATTTCATTGTATTTATATTGTCAAAAAGCAAGTTATAATTATAGTCTTATTCTGATAAACAAAATCATTATTAAACTAGAAGACGTGGAGTTAGGACACATATTGCCTCATAAAAAGGTACTAAAAGATCTTAAATAGCAGCATTTCAATCGGCCTTTAGAATATATGTATAATGTAATACATTTTTAAATATTAACGAATGTAGGTAAACATATATTTATTCGATTATTTCTATATTTAAAATAATGTCGTGATTCATTATTTTTAATTGGATGTACATAATGTATAATTAATTCAAAGAGTTACATGCAATTTAAGACTTGATTTTTTAAAAGCATGTTCCTTTGCAAAAGTCAATACTGTACAATTCTATGAATGTAGACTAATTTATTTTTCATCTCTTTGTTAAGTTAACTGATGAATAAAGTTTCTTTTAAGCTTGTTCCCCTATATATATACATATTTTTGAAGGAGGGTTAAATGGTTTAATAAGTAGATAAAGAGGAAAATGCAAACACACTTCAAAATAACTGCATTGCCTTTCTAAATTATTTTAAGTATAAATTCTAAATATTTTGTGAGAAGTGATATTTTGACTCCCTTAAAAATAAGAATAACAACAACCAGACAGAGAAAGAGAGAGAGAGAGCAAAAACAATTAAAAATTGATGACCAATGCATGAAGCTGACATGTACAAAATATTATGACTTTAGAGGCATAATGCGTTCAAAGGTCATTTAAATAGTTAAAGTAAAACATTTAAAAAAAATGTGTTTTTTTTTACTTTTTCTATGGTTCCTAAGATTCTAGGATGTAAATTTCAAATAGGAACTTATGTTTTTTTTAGAAATCTTGTTTTTTTAGTGATTTAATTCATGGATGAATAACGACTCAGTTATTCTTTTCTTTTTTGATGTTCCTTAAGAGTCCTTCTAGCGACTGTAAAACCACACCACCACCTGAGAGAACGTCATACGACACATATGATAGCATATAGAGACATTGTGTAGACTGATATAGTGTTAAATCTTCAATAAGGGAGGAAACGAAGCTGCTGCTATTATATTGCTACTTATTCCATTTGAACACACCTCGACGAAAACAGAGAAAGAGGTCATTGTTCCCATCTAAAATATGGATGTGATATCTTTTTCTGTGCAAAGGACACAATTTAGATACTTGTAGCTCATTTCCCAAGTCAAAACTTAGCAATTTGCGAGAATAAAGAAGAAATAATGATGACAATTATATAAATGAAAGAAAAAAAATACATTATACGGCATGGGTAATGAGTTGATTTGAGAGTGAAAAACGTTCGCCGGAAAGGGCTCCTTTTGCACAGCTCTAGTTTTTGATCTTTTATTTCTACTACATAGAGTTTATGCTTTTAAAGTCAGAAAACTTTTTAATATCTTTAATTTTTTCTAGGAAAAAAATTACTCGTGGCGATTGTATAATTATATTATTGAATCATTCAAATAGAAATGTGACTGTCATATGTTTAAGACACAATACTCAATGCATATTAGTAAATACATTAGTGTAAAAAACAAAAAATTGACATATTATATAGATAATGAATTACTTTTTGGTTTTGTTCAATGGGAATGATAAAATTCTTTCTCTTTCTTTTTTTTAATAGGTTTTAGCAACATCACAATTTGAATGACATTGATATTTGTAATTCAAAAAAGAAGATTTGTGTCTGTAAGAGTTTTACGTATGTGGACGATTTTTTGTATGATTTAATTTTTTTTTTTTTTTCAAATAAAAGTTATCAGAAATTGGGAATCAATTTTCAATAGATTCTTTTTCAAAAGAGGAAACTTTTCTGGATTGATAGATTGTTAGAGCTTCTTTAAGAACAAATTCAAATATATAATATTTTGCTCTTATATATTTAAAGTCAAAACGTAGGTATTTGGATATGTTTTATATCTATTTACGTAGATATTTTTATTTATGGTAATGCACCGCCACATCGAGCAAAGGCGACCCAGGAATTGATGGAGGCGTACGATTGGGAACAACGCTTCAATTCTCACACAGAAGCCAAAAAATGGCTCTATGATTGGTTTGCAGCGTCCACAAATTGCCTGAGAGATGGGGAAAATATGTCACTAGTCATGGTTGTTATTTTAAAGATTAAATTTCTCATCATTTTTTATCAATCAACGTTAGAAATCGAAAAATAAAGTCTCATTTCATAGATATAGACTTGGTATATATATATGTTATATACAACTATGAGCAAAAAATACCAGGAAATTTGAACTTATTTTTTAAGAATTCTGATAAGGATAAATATTTTTGTTTTTTAAGTTGACACTCCTGTCACTCACATTTTTGCAAAATTAAACACCGAAATATTCATGTGTGTTTGAGAATCACGTCCGTACCCTTGTGAAGAGCTAAAATCGAATTTTTTGTCTTTTGTAGAATGTCTGAAAGGTGAGAATGACCAAAACGTTGGTACATGTACATTGCTTTGAGGGGAGGGGGGGGGGGTTGGACTATTTTTTATTTTAGAGGGATACAACTAACTTTCATGTGATTAAATAATGATTTTTTAATTCCCGATATTTTTTGCCCATGGTGGGTAAAAAACTTTATCTCACGGATATGCATTTCCTTTCAAGAGCATGTTGAAAACATTGGAACACGTTATCTATCTACATACATACATAAGTACGTAAATATTGATAGAAAAGCTAATTAATAGATCATGTGAAGTAGTAATCGCATTTATAGGGATTTGATGCCTGCATGCATACAAAGACTGTGAGTATTTTTAATCGAGATCTCTACGGCACAAAAAATACATTTGACAAAATTAATAATCTCATTAGTTATTTTACTAGAATTTTCAAACTCGTAGAATCTTGCTTGAAAGGCAGCATCTAAGCATTGAGTTGAATTGAGTTGCAGAACTCGGCACGTTAAATAGTATTAAGCATAAGGGGATCACTTTTGAAGTGCCTTGAATCTTCATTTATAATTATGGATATAACTGGTTTTTGCTGTTCATTTTATATACCTACATATACAGGATGACTTTTTAAAAGTTTATTTTTTTAATTACAAATATGGCCGCTACATAGAACAAACTTTGATTCTTCAGTCGATATAATCATCAACTTTGAAATTTCTGTCACCTCGCCTTCCTTGTTCCACAGTCCTTTTACTTACAAGGCAAAATATTGTATTATATACAAACAATCTGCAGTAACTCCTTTCCTTTGAATGTTCATCTCTAAGGATTGGAGCAAATCTATATTTATTATTATAGATTGGTGTCAAAATTGTGACAAGAACATTCTAAAAAGGGTGATTATGATCTCCTTCTGAACTAAATGTTAAATACTAGTATCACAATACGTCGGTTGGGATATATGTAAGAAGTTTCAATTATCGTGGACTTGGAATGAGTTAGAAGAAGAAAGAGAGAATAATTGACGAGAAGTTGTACAATTTGAAGGATCTTGGATGGAGTTGGCAAAATTAAGGTCATACTCTAAACGTCATCATTCTCCTGAGTATTTGAACTGTGATTCACCATTAATTATATAATTTTATAAGACATATATGTATGTTCATGTTAGATAAGAATTGTTTCCTTTTTAACGTCTCTCAAATTGCGAAATCTAAGCTATGATTCATTTTCTAAATTTTCGCATGATTTTTTTTTAACATTCCCTAATTTGTCATGTTCTTTGTTGACTGAGGCCTATACAATGCAAAGTTGTAGATAGGTATTTATAAATATTAAAATTGAATGCTATAACAGATAGGAGATTTGACTCATGTGAAGTCTCTATGTTGGCATTTTACATTTAATCAATAAATTAATAAACAATACATAATAATTAATATTACGTCCCTATATATACAAATTATAAAGTAAGAAGTTATTTCCATTAGGTAAACTGTATATTTTGTAGTATTACTTTTTTATAGCTAAAGGTTTATGGTTTAGATAGCTTTAACTCATTTGTAAAGTCAAAACATACAACATGGGAATGAGACTTTTGTAGAGAAAAATTACAGTTTTATGATTTAAAAAATAAAATATTTTCCTTCTTTTTTTTTTTTTTTTTTTATTGTAAATTACATATTCTCAAGTTAAAATCCTGGGGGATCTTTTCCCCTTCTTGTATCTACGCTAAGACAAAAAACAACATACAATTTAGGTATGTGAAAATGGACAAAATGTCGGGTAGTGGAAAAAATTTATTCTTTATGCGTGTTGATCCGTAAATCCTAATAATTTTTTCGTGTGCAATGTTTCAGCGGTTGACAAACTGTACATAATTTTTTATTTTCTGTTATGATTATTCCTTAGTAAACTAACCACGTGTAATGGAATAATACACGCCGTCTACAAATAATAGTTAATTAATCAATAAAATGCCTAATCAAGTGAACTTGGAATCCTTGATACAATATAATCTTCTAAGCATTGTGTTAATGTCCTTCCTTCCCCTCACAAAAAAACGTAAAAAGGGTAATAAAATAGCTGAGATTGTAAAACATACTGACAGCTAATGCATCTTCCTCCAAAACATTCATCAGGGTGACGAGACATTTTTTTTTTTTTCATACGAGCAATTCTAAACACATTTATGGCAGGGTTTTCAATATGTGAATGAGTGAACCTTTCCCTATTTCTTCAGATAAATAACACTTTTTGGAATAAACAAAAACACACAGTACTCTCCCTTCAGCTGTTTTTCATCATTTGACTCTTTTGATTTAAAGCAGCTGACTCAGCGTGTTGTGAGCTCAAATAGGGTATTATTACTATTTATGATCTTGATAAATACAAAATATATTAAATTGCACGCCCTTTTTTTGAATTTTTGATATTCAAGTATTAACAATTAATTTGTATATTGATAGAATTTATAAATGTATAGTATATCTAAATATTAAAAAGTTGGCAACAAGAAAAATACAGAAGGATAGCAGCTACCAGTTGTTTTTCCAAATTTTTCCTTTCCCTTTTGTGAGTCGAGGTTGTGAATGGACAAAAAAGCTCGTCGTGTAAAGGAATAGCAGTTCTTATCTTTTTTCCTCTTTTTCTTTTTTGGTTTAAAATGTTTATATTTACTATTATTTTATCTGGTTTACCAGTCCCCCCCCCCTCCAGTTTGAAAACCACTGGTATATCTATATGGTAACATTTTTAAATTAGAATGTGATGTGTTGGTGTTTGTATTTGATTATGGAAACCTAAAATAATAGATTAGAAAAAAAAGGATCTTCATATATATATATATATATATATATATATATATTGTTGTAAAGGTTGCCAACTGACATATTCTTTTTTTTAAATTGAAACTCTCATATATTTCACACTTTTTCACCTCTCTATTTAATTAGCATTTTATGTCCTTTTGAAACCTGGGCTATCAAAAAGTATTTGAGAGGAACACAAGACTGCTGTAAATGTACTGTATCGTTTTTGTGAGCTGTCAGTTTTTTTTATCTCTACATTAATTAGTGTTCTAACTGTTGATTGCTTCAACTTTAATGAGCTTATTTAAGCTGTGAGCAACTATATTAGCTTTTCATGACAAATAATTCGGCATCTGGGAGAAGTTGGCTGACCACACGCTGATTTTGGCCCTTTTTTCAAGGGAAAGATTGTAAGATCGAATAAAAATAAAATGACGTGATAGTTTTGGCATGCTAGGGTCCCTTTGGGAAAGGGAATAAGTATGAATACCCTTTCGAATTCATAAATAAGTAGAATCAGCTGCTTTAATTGAGAAAATTAGTAATGGATGCAAATAGATGATAGGAGAGTAAATGTATAACTAACTTTGTGTTTATCCAAATAAGGTAATCGAGTTAACAATGTACAAGGGTATATTTAAAGACATATTCGAGACGACGTGTCCTCTGAATAAGAATTAAGAAATAATGGAATAATTATTTAAAAAAAGAGATCGACACTCACCGGGAAGTGCTCTTTTTTCGCATTTGTACCCATTTCTTCAAAATTCCTCCTCTACGCTTTTGATACTAAGGAGTAAATACAAGGGAAAGGATCTTTATAGCCCAAATCTGGAATGTATTAGGATCTAGTATACATACACATTTACATATGTTCAAAAATAACTTTTCCTTACCAAAATTGGCTTTTTTATACAAGTGTTCTGTATAATAAGTATGGAAATTACTGAATTTTGGGTATATCGGGAAACTTTTTGTTTGTAGCATGTCTTCTTATTTTTCCTCCGGTTCTATTACTATATAACTTTGTTCATGAAGAAAAAGTTAGATATTCATTTACAACATTTTTCTTTCTTTTTTTTTTTTTTTTTTTTTGGTAGAATGAGACTCACGGGAAATGTAAACATGGAGAGAGAGAGAGAGAGAGAGAGAAACCCATTGTAGAACAAAACTTCTATATAACTTGTGTGTGCACGTTTTTTTTCTTGTTTCCCCTCCATTTTCTCAAGTGTTTTTCCTCTTTATATTTTACCTTATTTAACAAACAAGAAAGACCATTTATTTCACAAGTGAACACATATTATGTATTAGAATACGTTCATTATTACCATTTATTTTCCCGTTTCTTTATGGTTCATTAATTTATTATCATTATTTTTATGATGATGTTCTTCATCAATGACAAATCCAATCCTTGGCATTTCCCATTGAAAAGTCATTAGCCTACTTGATATTTGACATTCACTATGTACATATGTAGATTATAAACTTATATATACATATGTATGTATAAGTTGTGGCTTACCTTGCCTGCCTTCTGAGGTCTCTGGTATATTCTTTTTAAGAGCATAAATTTGTGACAATGAAAAAAAGAGACGAAAGTACAATGGCAAAAAATATTGTTGCCGTTATTTCAGTCAATTTTTATTCACTGAAAAAAGTAACAAAAAATGAAAACAAAACTTACAATTGCAGAACAAAATGGGAGAATGATACATACATGAGAACTCATATTTAACATAAGACCTCTCATTCTTCTCTTGAATGATAATAACTTACCTTCTTTATTAAAAAAAAACTTAACTTCCTTTTTAAAACAATATTAATTTCAACATTTATATGTGACTCCAACTCTCTATCACATGATCCTTCATTAAATTCATTAATTCATCATCACCATACAGATTATACAACTCTTATTCTTCTCAACGTCCAATCCTATGCAGATAATATTATCATTAAGATAGCTATGAAATCTAATTCGTAGCATAATGACTACAAATAATCGACGACATAAAGGAAGTTAATTAAGTAGTAGGTCAACCATGGATATATTACGTATTCGTGGTTCCAGTTTCAATGCATTTCTTTTACAACCAAAAAGAAAAGAAAAAAAAGTTAGGTAAATGTGGTAGGAGATGAAGGAAAAGAAAAAGGTAGAAATCATATTCATATATATCTATTATATCCAATTATATTATTATTAATAACTTTCCATTTCATTTAACTAACATATTTCATATTTCAAATTGCAGTATAATTGGCTTCGCGTAGATAGTTAGACAAATAACGTAAAGGAAGAGTTTTCATTTATTATATATGTTGCAAAAGAAAAAAACAGTTTAAATTTAACTCGTACAAAATACTTGTATGAAAAAAAAAAAAGAAAGCAAAAATTGACTTGGTCACCCTGACAATTTGTTGAATGCTTGGGAAGAGAGATGCATTAGCTGTCAGATATTATTTTGCAGGGGAATATGTTTATGTTTTTTTAGAGACGGGTGGAAATCGTACCTCTAAATGTGTAAATTTTCATTCAATTTTGAGCAAAAATCCACTAGAAATCAAAGACTCATGGTAGAGCTACTAAAGTAGTAGCGCACAGAAGGATTACGCAACTACTCAAGTCTATTGCATTTGTTTTTTAGTAGCCCTACTGTGAGTCTTTGATTTCTAGCGAAGTTTTCTAGAAGTAGGATGAAAGTTTACATATTATTTAGATGAACAATTTCTTCTTAGTTAAGGATTCTTATCTCGTTTGAAAGCTGTGGGTCTAAGCTCTTTAATATATTCGTTATTAATCCATTTCATTTAATATTCAAGGAGTTATTTAAGTACAAAGGAATTGTTCTACTTTTGGTCCTACACCCTCCCACTATGCCCCAAGAATTCCCCTAAGGTCAAACAAAGATCATTATTTTTTAATTCACAAAATGAGTATCCTTCTAGGCTTAAATTAAAGTTGAAGTTGAAAAATGGGTCAAAAAAGCTAAAAAAAAAGTGGGGACTGATTTCACAAAAACCGTTCGGCTCTCGAAAAAAAAGAATTACAGATTTGAAATTAGTGTGCAAAATTGAATAACTTTTAGTACACTTTTACCCCTTAGGATTTTTGGCATTTCAAATTTCTTGGCCTGTGTTATTATTTGTAAATAACAACATAATTAACTCCATTGCTCGGGAATAGTGTACTCTCATATTCTCTACTGAATAATTATTATTAAGAAATGATGAATATATATTAGGAAAATAAAATATCCTGTACAAATATCTTACCACTAAAAACATTGCATTCGAAAAAATAATTTTGAGGCCTCAGAACGTCTTATTTAATATTTATGACAGGAGCAGTTATTTTAATTACACACTCATTATATAATTAATGCGTTCTTTTCATTTTGATCTATTAAAATTACTAATGTACATTCATATTATGTGTTTGGGTGTGATGGAACTGCGTACCCTTGGATAGGGTATATCTAATGTACTACATTATTCTATTGAATTAGAAATTTTCAATAGAATACTCATTCACTGCAAGGATTTTGGAATAAATACAATGGAACCACCAGAGGTCAACTGTTTGCATCAGAGCTCAAAAAAAGTAGAATAATGACAGGTGATTAAACAATATATGTTATATGTTTGATGAATAATGGCCGTGCTAACCCTTAGTCAAGTTTTTAATATTGATACTTTGAATTCGAATTAACTATTGTTAAACAGTTTTTTAGAATTTAATGAAGAATAGCCGAGCCAAAAATAAATTTTAGGCTTTTTTTTTTTTTTATTTCTCTTTCTGAATGATTGAGAGACCAAATGAAGATATTTACAATAATGTGATACATGTCACTTAGTCACCAACAAGTAAATGAACAAATTAGAATTTAATGATTGTGATATTTATGATATACACGTCGCACTATTTGAAAATTAATCGTAGAGTGATTTTTTTTTTTTTTTGTTTTTTTGACTGGTCATCATGAAAGACCTTCCCTTTTAAAATCACATTCTTACAATATGTACAAATGTATTATTATTTTATTTTTTTTAATGTACAGTTTTTGAGAGAGTGTACGTCATAGGGATCCCATATTGATGATTTTGATAAGGAGCAGGGGAAAAAAATAAGTACAACTAAATGTGGTTTTGAAATTCTCCTGAGATTACGACATTCCTTGTCTTAGCAAATACATCGTAGATATACATATGTAAAGAAACTAAGGCGTAGTAAAGACAATTTCGTAGGCATAAAAAGAAAGTGAAAAACAGTTTTCTTTGAGGTTAATAGATTTAATTAGACCTTATTTTGACAGAGGTTATTCCCATAGGAAGCGACGTCGTTAAATCCACGAGAAGATCAGAAAATGACAATGAAATGCATAGTCCCTAAAGCCAATTTCTAAATGTCCTAAGATGAGATAAAATAGTAAATAATAATAATAATAATAATATATACTGGGAAATTTTATTTAATTTAATAAATGTATTATCTGAGTATTTATAGTTTAAAACATAAGTTTCAAAATATATCTTAGCCATACTATTCGTTAAAGTCCAAAAAAAAAATCACTTTATAGGGTGTATATTTGTAAATATATATATCCAATTGCAGTAGTTAATATATACTTGTAAAGCATTTAAGCTATAGGTTTAGGCTATTTAGGAATTTATCAAAATAGAAGATATATCTTACTGCTCCATAAATGGATTTAAATTAAGTCCTAAATCATTTCAAATGAAAAATTCAAAACATGGCCATCATTGTTGTCGATGCACATAGCTAATAATTTGCATAGAATCAAACATCGTTACAAACTGTACCTTAAACTCTGTACAAACCATAAGGAATGCCTACATTATTATTATTATTATTATTAAATTAATTAAATGCAAATTTCCCTTGGAGTAAAACTCCAAAAAATCCCCTTAAAATGGGATCCTGAACGAGAGTCTTTGTATGTACATAATTAAATTTTTCACCACCTTGTTTTTCATGTAATGTCAAATTAAAAGATCAAAGCATACATATGTTGTTGTCATTATTATTATTTTTAATACATCACTATAATTGAATTTAACTTTTTATTACCCAGTACAAGGGATTTATTTTATAAATTAATTATAAAAATAGCACATTTCACTCAAATTAAATTGAATTTTTCTTCGAATGAGAAAAATGATGATAGGGCTCTTAGGCATTGAAAGTACCGATACATGCCTACATATTTATATATATATGTATATAATATTTTATAGGCCTACAAATTGATATGATATTTAATTTTTTATTTTTACTTTAATGACTGCCCAATAATTTTATTTTATATATAAAGAAGAAAATCTCTTCCAAATCATTCCATAAAATAATTATTTAATGTCTAAAAAGAGTCATACAAATTCTGTTTGAGGACTTTACAAATGAATCGATGATTATTTGGATTCTTTCCTTCCGTAGAAGCCTTTTGTAAATACTCAAACACTACTTTAGAATATATGTACCTGGGCACATATTTATGCATGAAAATATCACTGCAGATTCCTGTAATGATATAAATATTTACATACTAATATTATAGATTCATAGGTAGAGCAGGAACAAAAATCCCAGTGGGTTCAAGTAATTTTTTTTCTCTCTTCTTTAACTACATATTCATACAGACAATATCTAGAAATGTATTGAATTTCATGGAAACATGTTTATATATAACATTTATTAGAATACAGATGCTTACCTATATATGAGTAGAAGATAAATAAAAATAATGATTTAAAAGTTATCAAATGAGTTGAAATTGAGGCATTAAGTTATTTTATATATCCATGTGAGCTTGTCACAAAGATATTTACATTGTAGCTCTTAGCCTTTCTTCGAAAAAGAGAAAGAAAATAAACCTAAAATCAAGAGGAAGCTAACTATGTTCTCAATTTGTGGACTATTGTTCATATTTTAGTTAGCTCTATTGTATCTCCCAATCATTCCAATCAGAGAGAGAAAAGTTCAAAAATTTAGTGTTCTTTGTAATTAGCCAATCCTTCCCCTCAACTATGGAATTATTTTTCATTTATAATAGTAGAGAATTATTCACAGATGAACAAATTCTCACTCGACTAGAAACAATCTACGTTCTGAGCCCTAATAAAGGGAAGAAAAGATGAAAAATATATAGCTGACAATTAAAAAACCTTGTAAATTTGTATGTTAGAGGGATTACAACAAATTGACAGCTGATAAAAAATATATTAATGTTTGATTTGTAGGAATGTAAAAAATATTCAAAATGCCGTGTGCGAGATTTTGTGGAGTTGACACTTTTAACAGTACTTTTTGTTTTTCAAAGCTGTTATCATTTTTCCTTTATTACTACTGAGGGGAGAACATCTAGGTACAATAGCAAATACAATGTTAGAAAAGGTCTCATGTTCCCGTAATAATTAATTGTTAGTTTACGACTTGTAAGCTAAAGATATATAATTTTCTGACAGTAATTTGAGTCAATTTTCTGCCTTTCATCTATGGTATACATACATAATGTTATTATTTATTATTGATGTCTTCATTTGTAGAAATGTAAATAATATGCAAATGGGGTGTGTAAAATCAAAGAAAAGAGAAAATCATCAACCTGGTAACTCTGACAATTTGATGAATGTTGAGAGGGAAGCAGCTTCAGCTGTCATCACGTTTGACTGAGCTAATAGCTGCTATTCTCCATTTTATACATATACAAATGAAGACATCAATAATAAATAATAACATTATTTATATTTAAAAAATATGTATAATTATTATTACTTTAATCCTTCCAGAAATAGCCAGATCTGAAACATTAACCTTAATTACTGATATCAATGTATCTGGCTTCAATAATGTAGCTTAGGGAATTGTGGTTTTAGAATTGATAATTATTGAAAGTTTCAATAATCAGGGATTGCGCGCTCTTTTTTAAATATATTAACGATTGATTTGTATATTGACAAAATTATCAATGTAAAGTATATCTAAATAATAACTCTGCTCAATATATAAAAGTTGACAACAAGGAAAATGCAGAAGGGTAGCTACATGTTGTTTTTCCTTTCCCTACTGAGAATAGAGGTTGCGAGTGAACAAAAAAGCTCATCGTGTATATAGCATGAAGTAATTCAGTAGTGAAAATATGAGTATAATTGTATTAATGGAAGGTTTTGTGATGACATTGCTCAAATGACAAATTTTCCGAGCAATAAAATAAAACAACAGGATATACATACATTTTTTTGTATGTATGTATGTATGTATCATCAGAATAATATAATCTGTATATACATATTATGTACATGCCTATTTTGTCTTCCCATTGTTGTTGTTATGTTTCATACAAATTCATTGTGTGAACTTTAGTGCCGTGCTTATTCATTATTCTTATACATATTCTTAAATTAATAATAAATTCTCTACAAAGACATAGAATAATACTTTTTTCCCCCTCTATAGTATGAATGAAAACTAAAATAAAACGAGCAACAAAATTTTTTTATTATTATTATCTTGAAAAAAGAAAATTCAATTATTTAAATTTAATTTTCTTAGAGAGAGAGAGAGCAAAGTAGCACAAAGGAGATGAAGTTAAGAGCATGTTTCATGATGATGCGTGAGGAAAAATATTTCTGATTCATTGAGCTAAAGAAAGTTTGTGTAAAGGTTTTGATTAAATTGATTTTGTATGGATTTGAAGAAAGAGCTTCACAAAATAGAATTTTTAAAGTATGTAGTCTCTAAACCTCCTCCAAGCAAAGAGAAACACGATTAATTTGTGATGTAATTTATCAACAATTTAAATGAATTGTTTTTATGTGATTTCAAAGTTTTAATACATCAGCATCTAAAGTTTGTCGTCTATATAAATAGAAGTGAAAAGTCAATGAGAACGCCCTAAGTCCCTTTAATTACAAGTTTAAGTTGTTGGTCTCAAGTTTTGGCCCAAAACATTCTTTTTTTTGTACAAGTCCAGTTTAATTATTTACTTTTTTTATATTTAAGACTTCATTTGTTTTGAACAATTTTTAAATACTAGGGCAGAATTTTTTTTTTGAAGTTTAGTCTAACTTTAGCAATCAATGCTTGCTTGTAGCGTACCTATGCATCAGGGGTGCCTGATCCTCACAATAAACTCTTTTTATGCGCTAAAGATGTGTGATTTTTAAGATTGAGACTAATTCTAATGGATAAAAATGTGTCTTTGAAGTTTTTTACTTGATTATTGATGATACGATTACTAATAAAGGAGATCGAAATAGTGAGGTGGTAGCCAAAATTTGTGAGTTGCCAATATTTTTTAAGAGCGAATATTGTATATTGTTATGATGAAGGGATTGAATGCTAGTTACACAATATCTATTGTTTTTTTGTTATTTTGTCAAAAAAGCTCATAACATATATTAAAGAGATCAAAAGAGCTTCAGAATGGAGTTCACCCCCATCAAAGATCAAGCTGGATAGAAAGATGATAAAAAGTTGGTTTTTTTTATTTAGTCCATGCATTTAGGTTCTTCCATGAAAATTATAAACTATATTCTATCAAGTTTTAAAAATTTTTAAATATTTGCAATGACGGATGGAATTCATGGGAAATCTTTGGCCTTTTTTTGCATAAGTGCCCGAAAGAACTCTTTTGAAATAGTTGAAAAGTCCCTAGGAACAAGAACTATTAACACTAAATATCCACAAAAGCAAATAATACTATGAGCAAGCAATTAAGGTCATACTTGAACAAAAAGAACCTTATACTACACAAAATTTCCTTCATAAACTTGCTATAGACTAAATTTTTGTATTTTTTTAAAATGAGTATACTTCGGTAAATTAAGATAAAATCCTAAAACACAGCTTGTAATAGGTATGAATGAAATATTTTTATTGTACTAGTTATACATATTAATTGAACAAGATTCTAATTTTTGGAAATCCACCCAGCGAGAACAAAGTTTGATATTTGAAAGTTCCTCATGACCTTTTTTGAGAATATATATCAAAAAATGACTTTCTTTCTTTTTTATAGTGAAAGCTCATTAGACCATCATACAAGTCCATGGACTCACAAATAAGTAGATATGGGCAAAATGTTGAGATAGCCCTACATCAAGAACATCTTTATGCTTTGCATGGGCAGCAGACTTAAAAATAGACACTCCACAGTATGGCCTAAACTGATAAGTTGATAGCTGATAGTGCAGTAAACAATATATTTAATAATGATAAAATATATGTGAAAGAGGTTAGTACATTAAATATTATTTTTCATCAATAAAGATAAGTTTTATGGGTACTTATATTAAGACATGAGAAAATTCAAGAGTAACGGAGGATTCAATAATAAAAATAGTTGGGAGCAGTATAGTAAGTGAAATCTATAATTCATATTGCACATTAAAGAAACACATAAATAAAATAATTTTATTTAATCGTAATTTACTCTGGTGTTTAAATGTTTTTAGTCAATCATTTTATCATCATTTAAAATTGTCATATCAACTTTAAACAGTCAAAAGGAACACATAATGGATTTTTTTTTAATTTGTCTATGAAACAAACAAAAAATAAGATAATATTCCATTATCTCAAATACAAACATTATTATATCAGAAAAACTGAGCATTGATTTTGAAAGGGTGCGTAATTACAAATTATGTTTTCATGAGCAAATCAAAAAAATAAATAAAATTGACATTAATTTGAATTGATAACACGATGGAAATGTTTGTTAAAATGACTAATATAACAATTTTAAATATTTAACATTTGATTTAAAAGAAAAAAAAAGAACTATTTTAAATTATTGATTTCAATATAGTTCGTTCAACTACATTCAAATCGATATAGTGACTACAATAGCAAGCCACTGAATCGATTACATATATTTATAAAAAGATAGAAAACTTATACAAATAAATAACTTTAAAAAATATTATATGTAAAATGAATTAATGAAATTCATGAACGCCAATATACCAGAGATGTGCTAAACTTTCATTTTAGAGACAATGCCATTTGTTATGTGTGATGAAAGACAGCCTTGATGATTGAGCTGGCTCCAAGTCTAGGGATTCTTGTAGTCTGCACAACAGGTTTATGATGACTTCATATTATGTCTCATCTTTGGTCAAATGCTCCTTAAATCCGGGATATGTAGCATCTATATTGGTAAATTATGTAACTGATTTGGTTTTATCCTGTGAATTTGAGACTGGATACTGGAGGAATACAATCCTGCTGATTTTGTGATATTCTTAAAAAAAACTTTAAAGGTGAGGTTGTCTTTGATTTCAAGGTCCTTGTTCTCAGTAGTTTAAAGCTCCTGCGCCAATTGTACCTCTTCTTCCATGAACATCTCAACCGGGATTGCATATTGATACGAGTTTAAGTCTTGGGCTGCTTGATGAAGTTCGGGTGGATCTTAGGGGTGATGAAGGTAAGGAGAGGTAATTGGGAAGTTTTGGAGAGTTGAGTTGGCTGCCACTGCCATGTTCCTTGTCGACTTACTTGGTGATGAAGTCATATTCTGTGAAATGCAGTCTGCATATTGTTGAATTCTTTCTTATTGTTTAGAGTGTTTCTTGGGTTTTTTCTCAACTTTTGATCTTGGAAGGGCCCTTTTCCATTTTAATTGAGGTTCTTGATTGGGAAGGGGCGGCTTGAAGCCTGAAAATCTGTATAAGCTTATGTCAGAATTCTTGGTGACATCATGTAATAAGATAACCCTATTGGCATCCGGAGGAACAACACTTACATCCCATCCCATTCAAATTCACGACAATCACGTCCACGAGTCACGGCGTAGTACTCTTTTACACAACCAAAAACAAGTAAAATGTTAAGAATCTAGGTCTTGCTTGGATCCAGCGAGCGTTTCTTCCCCTCAGAGGGTTGTTCAGATCGAAGTATACATAGAAACGTTCATGGTTGAGTTTAAGGAAGGAAAGAAAAATATGAGATGGTATCACTACTTTGATAATCAATTTGAATTCACTCTTCTCTGTATCGTTGAGTCTAGAACTTGCTACAATAATAAATACCTTTTGTGTTTTATTGAATATTGTTAAATAACAATGAGCTGATAAAATGCAGATGCACCAAATAGTAATTGAAGAAACACGCTCTCTCACCTCAACAAAATACACATCTCTACAAAATAAATTGTAGTTATAACATACAAATATTGGAATAAATCATGAATTTGGATGAAAAATTCTAAAAAATAAATGAACCGATCATGGTAAAAATTAGCTGTGATGAGTTCAATTGTTAAAAAACAACAACTACTAATGATAAATTAAATAAATTTTTGACTCATGTTTTCAATATTTGATGTCAAAAATGTCTAATGATTAAATATGTTAAAGAAGTAAACATTCAAGTTCAACTCTTTCAATTATTGTTCAAAGGTATATGAAGAAATCGTCTCGAATCAGAGGGTTGTTGTTTTTTTTCGTTAAACCTGTATCACAATGGTATATTTAAAATATCAACGACTCCAATGTATTTTGTGTTAGCTGTCGATTTTTTATATCCCTTGCCTACTTAAAAGTCCTCTGAAATTTGATCAATTTAAATCAATTCATCTTTTGTTAAGAGTGAACAGTTCCCTACACTTAAATGGATAATTGCTCAACTGTTGGGGGGTAAAGTGCATTTGATAACTACGAGTTCATTTTGTGTTGTTGATGTTGTTTTTTGGTGAAGGAAAGGTTGTTATGGAACCTTAAATGAGTATTTTTGATCACACAACAACAAAATTAAACTAAATTTCATTTACACTTTCCCCGTTTCTTTGTTACTTTCACACACACACACACACAAAAGTATGCAAAATATTTTAAGAAATGACAACTCCAAATAACAAATGTCAAGTGTCCTTAGCATCAAGACTAAGTATTTGTCAATTATGCTCATGGATACATAATTTGGTCAAACAAGTCTCAAGCCTTCAAAACAGATTAGATTATACCTAATTCAAATGGAGTATGCTCTCAAAATCGCAACTTGAGTTCAATCTCCCATCTCAAATAGTAACTCTGTAACGACTCCTTTAATGGGATGATAAGAGAAGCAACATTTTGCTTGTAGATTTTGTTTTTAGCAGAAACAAATATTAAATAAATTATTATTATTATACGCAACTTAATGTTGTTCATCCCTGGAGATTTGAAAAGCCGCTCCCCTCTCATTCCTACACATGTATGTACATATTTTATTAAATCAAGGGCTTAAAGTTTAAAAAAATAATTATATTAATTTGATATTTTGCAGAGGGAATGTTTTAACGCTACAAATAAAAGCATTTTAAAGAATTTTCTACATAAATACATTGCAGGCTGTAGAGTCTTTGCATGCAGATCCCTTCTTTATTTAATATGCCATCATATGGTCCATAGCAAATGATGAGCTTTTTATGCAATATGTAGCCATGCATACAATTTATTATTAAAATTCATATTTTCCATTTTGATTCATTCATTTTATTTTATATAATTTACAGATGTTCATTCACGAATCTTGTTTTGAGTTAATAAAATATTTTTTACTTACTTGAGTTCTATAAAAAGAATCAAATAATTTATAACAAAAGAAGACGTTTGAAGAAAACTTTTATTTTGGAGTTAGAAAATATCGATGGAAGAAGCATTTTAATTAATCAGATGAATATATAGTGTTGTGGTCAAGAGCATCTTAATAAAATGAAGAAAGAGAAGGCCAAAACTTTGGGAGAGCCTGACCTGAACCATAAAACTTGTCTTCAGTGTAGTTATTTTTATTGAAGGAAGAGACACAAGTCCACATAGGTACTAAATCAAATGTATTCTATATAATATGCAAAAATGATTCTAATAAGAGCTTGATAAACATCTTTAAAATATTTACGTACAGAGTGATCAACCAGATTGCTAATACAGTCAAACCTGGTCTAACGGCCACCGGCTTTAAGCGTGTCACTGCGGTCATATCCCGTTCCCACCCAGGAAATTTGTAATATAAATGTACTGTATTAAGCGTGCCCCTGCAATCCCTGGCCGGGGATCACCCAAAATAATGCATATCAATACATATGAACCTGTTTCAACGGTCACTTGTTTTAGCGTTTACTGATTGTAAAATACAAAGTTTCAGAAGCTCTGCTCTTGAAATGAAAGAACTAATTATTCCAGATAATAAATTCTAATCCCGATTACTCGGAGATGGGCTGATGAGTACTTACTGTTCATATTTTTATACAAGTCTGATCGTGTATTCATATGTGTCAAGTCAACAAGAAGGCAAGTTTGTTTTCAAATATTGAAAAGGAGAAAATCCATTTACTTTATAAATATACAGGCCAAATATTTCGGAGTCATTTTAAGACCTATACCGTACGATTTTTGCTAAAATGTCACTTTTAATCAAGAAACCAAGGATTGTTGTCACTCCAATAGAGACATTGGATAAATGTTACAACTGCCCATGGAGTCGATATGGTTCCTGAAAGAACGTCCATCTATTTCATAGCCCCAGAGATTGATTTATTTGACGTTGTCTAAAACCATCTGTTCATCTGTTTAAGAACTATTAAGAATCAACTTATTTCGCTATCATGTTCACCAAGAATGATAGTAATAGTAACTACATAGTCAGAAATACAAGTTTTAAAAACGGGATTCAATTCTATGCCCCATATAATGGATCAAATTAACATTATTCAAAATCCTTTCAGAAATAGTTAAATTTGCTTGACTTCTTATGTGTATATATACCTAAATTATACTCATGTCCTGGTCATTTATGTCATTTGATATTGTTCAAAGGTATTCTTCAGAAATGCACATACATTAAAAAGGATACAAATTCGGGGATTAATTTAACTTTATATAATAATCAGTCTTGTTTAGTTACCTTTTCAAAAATATTTTTTGTTTTGTTTTATTTTTTGATTGAAGGTTCATCATGATGCATTTATTCATTCAAGCATTGCATTAAAAAAGCTCATAAAGGATGTTAATATACAACTTCTTGGATACTCAATGAGTAATACAAAGAACTGAGCTCAAAGGATCCTTTTTTTGTAAATAAAAAAAATATGGATTCTATTTTATATGTACATTTTAAATTTATCCACAGAGGGCTCCCATGTTTGGAATTGCAAATTCAATATTACTTTGTACAAAATAACATTGATATATATTTCAAATGAGTGGGAAATATAATATGTGGCGTGATTCATGAGACGTTTTGGTCTCCATACCAATTTTTGAATGCCTTGGTCATGAATTGATTTCAAACCCTTCAAAGTCTTGATTTCGGTGGTGTCTAGAAACAGACCAAAGTAATTTGATAGCAAATTTCCTTTTCTACAAAAAAAGAAAGTAAGACACATTTTTTTTCTTATCTTGGTCTTTTCTTGCTCCCTGGGGATATGGTCTTGACCCACAAAATATCGAGATCCTTCAACTGTAAAGGAGTCTAACCATTATTTGTTTGATACATATTATTTGAGGTTTGAGTCGTACAAAGATTGGAATCTGAATCAAATCAATTAGTTAATTAATTATAATTATGAGTTTTATTGTTTTTTTATATATTATTATCTCATAAAAAGAATAATGACCAGGGTGATATTTGAGTATTTCCCAAGTATCCCTATTAATGAATTGAATTTTTTTTTCTTCAATTACTCAAGTAATGAAATAATGCGTACATTGTCAATTATTGAAATTTATCATTAAATATAGCCGAATTGGATTCTAAAAGGACATGACAGGGTAATTACAAAACTATGTAGAATTAGTTTGGTTTTTTTTTTTTTTTTTTTTGTTATTCAATGAGTGTTTTCTTTGACAATTTTCGATTTCTTTTTCCCTCATGAATGTTGTTCTATGTATGAATGTGCAAATAAAATTTTGTGACAATTTTTAGGTATAAAAGAATACAGAATGATGCTTGAAAATGGAACTAAAGTAAAATCCGGATAGAAGGTAAATTCTTTTAAGGTTAACATTTTTTTTTTTTTTACATAAAGGACTCCATAAATGTATTTATAAAAAACTTGATGATAAAACATCCAGATAAGGATGGCTTTTAGACGTAACTTTTATGTAAAAAAAAAAAAAGACAAAACTCATACATAGAGAGCTCGGCCTCTAATGACCTCGGAGGTACTGAGTTCCAAATAAACTTTCCTTCCAAAACATTTTTATTTATCTTTAAATTTTTAGTTTATTTTGTATAAAATTTGGTTATTTGTAATAGGATTTTTTGTTTACCTAAGTAAGAAATACACAGACTTACAAATGTGGTCGCATATCAGTCTAATGACTTGGCTCTACAACACGAAGAAACATTTCATTTATATACAATATTTATCGTTCTTTTAAGTAGAGGTAAGTACGGAGTAATCATAAAAGTATATATGCAACTTTTGATAGTAATTGTACTAAACTGATTTTGTGATTCTAAGAAAAAAGCTGTACTACGTAGAATACATATAGACGATATTAAAGCAGAGGTATATGTATACCTATATTTTTTTCTCTAATAAAAGTTTAAAATTTCAAAACTTTAAACATTTACAAAAATAGTTCAAACTTTGTCAATTATATATTATTTGAACACTCTTAAACCTGTAGCCCTATATTTATTTTTTTTTCAGTAAAACTACTATTTAGGTATGTATGTAGTTGTATAAATTATGTTGAAAACTTTACTAGAACATATTAGAAATAGTAGTAGACAAAATATAATACATATATTTTATTTTATTTCAACTCAAATGCTTTTCTTCTTTTCTTTTTTTAAATCATATTTTACACTTTTAAAAGTTTGTCAAGATGGGGTTTAAATAAATTATATATATAAATGCCTTTTATATAAACACACATATATATATATACATATATGTAATAAATTAGGATTTTGCGGTAATTAAAAGCTTTTTTAGGATGATTTATAACAAAACTATTTTAAATATTGGGTTAAAGAAGGGGAATTAAGTTCTTTATATTTTTCAAAGAAAAGATAAATCAAACTATGTACATAATTTCTTTTTTTGTTAATCGTGAACTACTTACCTACATACCTGATTTGTACTTGATTCATATTACATATATATACATTGTCAATCAATTTATTCGTATAAAAGTATACAAAATATATATATGTGAATTGAAATTATAAGAAAGTGGCCTGTAAACGGCTGCCGTATTAAGACTAAGGTAAAAATTTGACAATGATTATTACGGAGACAAAGCCCCCAAGTAATAGATCAGCCAAAATGGAGAATATTTGACCTTCACCTGAACCCCATAAATTGGCCATTTTCTGAAACTTTTGACATAATAGGTCAACTCAAATTTGGCCTCCTAAGTCTTTAAATCATATTTTGGCCTTGAAGTCAGCGACCTTAACCAACATTGGAGACCTCCAATACCGGGAGGGAACCTGAAATCTGAACACATCAGTTACATTTCAGAAAAATAATCGTCATTTCAAAATTTATTGGCCGATTTATAAAAAGTTAGGTATATTGGAAACATATGACATGTATGTACCAGTTTTATTCAATATAACCGCCCTTAGGTTCAACGACAGTCTCCAGGCGAGGCCGGAAAGCGCGGCAGATGTCTCTAATAAACTTGTTGGACATGGAGTTCCAGTGCACTGCATTATTCTTATGCCGTCTTCTGTAGGCCTTCCACTCGACATGCGGCTAAAAGCTATAGTCGAGCAGTTTCAAATCCGGGCTGTAGGGTGGCCACATCGTTTTCGACGAAAACTTAACGTGTTTAACTAAGTAATCCTACGCAACGTTCGAGGTGTGTGCCGGCACCCCATCCTGTTTAAGAACGTAGTTGTCATCCAGTAAGACTTCAGAGACCCAAGGCAGGAAGACCGACTTGATTTTGTCGACGAAGTCCGAGCTGTTGAGTCTGTAGCCTTGCGGAAACCAGATCAATGGCATTGCGTGGCCATTGGAGGAAACGAAGGCCAAGGACATCCCGCTTATGGGATGTTTGGTCGTCGTTAGGGTCTGGACCGACTCTTCAATGTTATTGTCGACCGACAAGTACCTGTCATTGTGCCGATTTCTCTTCGGGTCAACGTCCCAGATATTTTTGTCTGAGAAAATGAAGACGTGGCCTGATTTTATGTCATTGATTAGTCTTTGGCAACATTGCAGATGGACCTCCCTGATTGCTGGTGTAAGTAGCAGCCTCTCCAACCTCACCAAGGACTTAACGATCAACTTACTCTTATTCTTCACCAATGCCACGTAAACAATCCCATATCCTTCGTGTTTAACCGGATTGACTTGAGCGGATTCTTGGTGAAGTCCCTCCTGAAGCAATTGTCACTGACTTTTTTCTTTTTGACCAGACCCAGCCTTTCTTGCAAGAGTCTGGTTGGCGACAATCAAGTTTTTGAGTCGGTACATGGTCGTTCTTGACAAGTTCAGTTGCTTTGCAATGGCCAATACTGTCAACTCCACACAGAGCAGTGCCGACACTTTTTGCCTTACGGTCTCCTCGTTTGGCATTTTTGGTTTTAGGAAAAAACACACAGAAAAGAGGACTGTATGGTGTTTATTTACTACCTTCAACACTCCTTCTTTAAAAATTGATTGTGGCCGATCTAGGCTTTTTAGAAAAGTGATTTTGTGTTCCATGTGAAGAGGTCTCTTCGTTGTGGGTCTCCATTGCTCAATTCACGCCACCACACTACCTTCTTGTGGAAAAACGGAGGCCCATCATCCTTTCTGAAGAAGCAAACCGTGTGTCGATTGAGAGGTTGCGTAAATATATCTTCGTTTATATTCTTCCGAGCTTATATTTATATTACTAACGATGAATGAATCCTCAAGTGGAAGTATGTCAAATGTAAATTATTTGAATGCTTTAAAAAAGGATCTTGCTATTAAAGCTCTCAAAAGCAAAGTTATAGTAGACCTAAAAGCTATCGATGGAGAAAAGTTTCCTAGTAAACCTACTATCGATGAAGTAGAAAGAGTGGTATTTGGTATTTTGAAATTGGATGAGAGAAATCTTCAAGGTGTTCACATCTGTCCTGGTTACAGAAACACCATAGTGATTATCCTCAAGAAAGAAATTGATATTGGTATTTCGTTTTCTCATGTCTCAGATGAATTTGTTATCAGGAAGGCTGTTGATAATGTTAGTGGCATAAAAGGAACGGTACGGGGCCTCAAAGCTCAAAGGAAAGATGAATTTGGGAATCCAATTGTATATGAAAAAACAATAACTATTCACTCCCCTCATGAGGAGGTAACTTGTGGGGACATCAATGAAGCGATTGGCAATTTTGGAAAAATCACGGCTCCTGCTAGAGAAAATTGCTTCGTGGATGGCAGACTTAAGGGATTGAGAAATGGAGACTTTACAGTGAAGGCAACGCTTAATTTTGATATACCAGGCTTCATTTCCTTAAAAAGGTGTAAGACGAGAGTAAGTTATGTAGGACAGGCCAAAACGTGTGCTAAATGCTTTGGCACTGGCCACTTCGCAAAGGACTGCACTCAAGATTTAGTTAAGTGGAAAGATTTTATGAAACGACTTGAAAATGTCAAAGAAAAGGACTCCCAAATTGAAGAACCGTTCAAGGAAAAATCTCCCCAAGACTTAGATTCCGAAGTTGTGGTGGAGAATAATGATTTGGAAGAAGAAAATGAAGATCACAATCCCACTACTGGCGAAGATGGTTTGACTATGGAATCATCCATAGATGTAATCTCTTCAATTGATCCGCCCTCCTTAGGCTCTACTACTACTCCAATAGAGGTTAATTCTTCAAATAATCCTAAATTAGAAAGCCAAGTGCGAACAAGACAAAAAAAAAGTGTACTTGTCCCCAAAAATACTATTGTGCTGCGTCCAAGGTCCACATCTTCTAAAAGGGGGGTTTTATCTCCTAATAAGAACGAATCGCCAGCTAAAGTTTTAAAAAAATGATTACGATTTTGTTAAAGCTAACTTCCAATTTTTTAAACATAATTATGCAATCAAATATTGACCAATACTTTTCCGATTCTCTATCAAACGAAATTAAACTGAATATGGCTATTAATAAAATTATTTCACTTAATATACGTGGAGGGAAATCAAGAAAACCTCGTCATGCATTAATGAAGAGATTATTATCCCTAAAACCTGATGTCATTTGTCTGCAGGATGTTAAGTCCAAGGTTTCTTCCTCCTGCTTGGAAACATGCTCCTTGTGTCTTCCTAAATCGTTTCAGTGCTTCTTCACTGGCTCTGGTTTAAATAGGGGAGTTCTGTCTTTAGTCTCAAGAAGGATAAACAAAATAGAATTTCAAAGAGAAGTTTCATCCTTAAGTGATTGGCACAGTATCCTTATTTCAGATGCTAGCAATAAATACATCATCATCAACGCTTATGGGCCAAATAAAAGATCACTATCTTTCTATCAATCGATGATAAACTTTCTTAAGAATGTTAATGACCCTCTTATATTGATAGGTGACTTAAACGTCGATTTAGATAAAGAGTTTGAATTCTACCCAAACAAAATCATGCTTTTGAAGCTTATTACTCGTCTAAATTTGGTAGATGCATTCAAATTACTGAATGCGGACGGTGGAGTGTCATGGAGAAAGGGTCTGCAATCATCGAGAATCGATTTGGCGCTTGTCTCTCCTGTAATATTTACACTAATTAAAAAAGCTAATTACCTTCCAGAACCCGGTTCGGATCATAAGATTGTGGAAGTTGAATTTCTAAATTCTAAGCCTCGTCATCCTTTCAAAATTCCTAGATGGCTACTTGGAGAGATTAAATTTACAAATACTCTCAAACAAAGACTCATCAATGAATTCAGTCCTTCGGATTCTTCTTTCCAAGCAGCGCGTCGTTTGAATAAAATTGTTCTTTCCACCTCTAGAAATTACTTGATTCATTCAAAGCGAAAGTCGAACGAATTCCAAAAGAAGATAGATGACTTGCTTAGCAATGGTTCTCTATTTCTCAGGACACTTTTGGCCGATAGTGTCAATTGTTATAGAATCTCTGATATTGTTGAAGAAGAAGCTAATTGGAAAAAATCCCTGGAAAATAATCATACTGAGCGTTTGAAGAGAATCAAGGCAAGAGATAACTATTCTGCTGCCTGCATTAGGAAAATAGTTCATGATGGTAGAGTTGTCTCCAACACAAAGGAAATTTTATCTATATTCCATGATGTCTTTCAAGGGATTGTTTGTAAAGAAGGAGGACGATTTCCAAGGCGCAAAATTGTTCAGGATTGTTCAGTGTTTTCTTCGTCAACCATTGCACGGTACATCAAAAAAAACTTTAAGAATGACAAAGCAACAGGGCCCGATGGAATAGGGGGAGGAATTTTCTCGCTACTAAAGGATGAAATTGTACCTTTTCTAACCATAATGGGCCAGGAGATGGAAAAGAAAGGGAAGCTTCCAAAATTTGTAACCAAAGGTAGAATCGTCTTGATTCCAAAAAAAGGAAGTGGTACTAGTGTTGATCATTGGAGACCCATAACGGTTTTAAATGAAACCTATAGAATCCTAGCTGGTGTGCTTGCGAAAGAAGTGGAACCATTATTAAATAAAAAGATAGGGCCACATCAAAAGGGCTTTCTAAGGGGTAGAAAAATTACGGATATTTCCAGAAATATACAGTGTGCAATAGAATCGATAGATCAAAGGAAGGCGTATGGAGCTCTAATTGCTATAGATTTTAGCAAAGCCTTTGATTCTATATATCATACTAGTATATTGAGTGCTGTTAAGTGTTTACTTCCTAGGAAATACTTCAACCCTATTCGAGCTCTCCTTGCAAATGGAACCTCGTCCATCACCCTTGATGGGTCTGAAAGCAATCCGATTTTTTTAAAAAGAGGCTGCCGTCAAGGGTGCCCTTTATCCCCCTTGCTTTTTGTAGCCACGATAGAGAAACTCGTCTTATCTTTTATATATAAGTATAGGGGGTTTGGAATCAGTCTTGGCGGAAAGAAACATCTTATAGATGTTTATGCGGATGACATAACTATTTATGTGGAAGCAAAGTCGGAAGCCCAGCTAGTTAAAAGAGTAGAAGTTCTTCTCTCCTTCTTTGACAAGTGCAAGTCTTCGGTAGGTCTTCAGTTGAATAGGCGGAAGACCGGCATATTACCTCTTGGTGCCTGGGGCCCGAGATTGGGGAAAAATATTGCTGGCTGTACAATTAAAGAAGAAATTACAGTTCTTGGAATCCATTGGAATAAGCAAAGAGAGGCTGAGTGCAACTGGAGTGTCTTGAAGGCTTGTATTGACCGCAAAGTGAAAGAATGGAGATATTTAAACATCCAGACACGCGTGGATCTTTATAATTTTAAGGTTATCCCTTTAGTAATCTATAAAGCTAGCGCAGTTCCAAGTCTTGCTTTGAGGGCTATAGAGGAGGAGGAAATCTGGCTGAAAAATCTCCTCCATCGTTCATACTTGACCGCTCTTGAAAGACCAAAGAAGCAACTCGGTGCTAGCCTGGTTGTGCTAAGCCGTATTTTACCGCAAATTTATTGTAAAGTTATTCATGATGTGGCTAGTAGTGGTCGTGGTGAATGGAGATCGGTGGTTTTAAACTCTGATATCTTTCGTCTTCTTACTCTTGGATCGGATCTATCAAATGGCTTATTAGTTAAATTATCGCCAGTTTGGGCAGCGTGTCAAAGGATAATATGGTGTGCTACTCCCTCCTATGATTCATCAAGCACTGTTGATATAATTCGGAGAAACGCGAGTAGGGGGCCTTTTTTTAAAGGATCTTTATCTCCAGCGAGCTTAGAAGAAGAAGCACATAGATTACATATCTATTCTATTCACGATATCGAATCTCGTCCGGATTCTGGTCTAAACTCTGGAAAGTTTCGCTTTCCACTTTTGAGATCTGCCCTTTCACATCGCTGTCCTGTTCCTTGGCACGTGAAAATGCACTTCGCTCAACCTGTGTTTGAAAATGCTAACAACATTGTAGACTCTTATGTCAGGCGACTTGGTCTTTCAGAGTCGTGGAGGGCTCGAATCTTAAAATCGACTGCTCAGGTAAAGGATCCGAAGAAATTTACAGCGCAGCTCCAGATATCCTGCGATTTGTTATTTTTTAATAAACCATGTCAGAACTGCGGAACTCTGTTCAATTCAACTATTCACGCCTTTGTAAACTGTCCTTTACTAAAAATTCTTAAAGACTTCGTTTGTATGAATTTAAGAGGAGTGAAGATGGAAAACTCTAACGTGGTGGCCAGCATAATATTGTTTGGTTTGCCTCTAAAGAATGGATCTCCAGAATCGAGGGCAGTAAATTTTGCCATCATGAATTCTAAAGCATTAATAGCTCAATCTTTAACAATAGGTTGTCCAGTTGATCAATTTTCTATCAGAGGAGTAATCATTAGTGCTGCAGCTCGTTATATGGCGTTTAGCCTGAAAATACCTCGGATGAATAACGATGAATGGGACTTGGCAGCGGATGTAGTGAAATATTTCCCTTCTCACTCGATCCACCACTTAAAAATAATTAAAAGAATGGTTGCACGCTATGAAAAAGTCAAGAAAAGAAGTAATACTGGAATATAATAGTTTTTAACTTTATTTTTAGCTTTCGTTTTTAACTCGACTGTTGCTTTATGTTTTTCTTTGTCTGTGTTTTCTGGTATGTGTTATTTTAATTTTGTATTGACCTCATTTTTAAGAATTATTATTGCAACTTATTAGAAATGGATTTTTATAGATTATATGGGCCAACAAGCAGGGTAATTTTAAGTTATAATGCTTATTTATGTTTGTGTCGGCGTAACCCTGATTGTTTTTATTTCTAAATTGATTTATTATATTTTATGTATTCTGATGATTTTTTGGAAATAAATGCCTATTAAAAAAAAAAAAAAAAAAAAAAAAAAAAAAAAACTTTTGAAACAAAAAATGCTCGTCATGTAATAATAAACAAATGTTATTTTTTACGAAACATACGCAAAAAAATCACCTAGCCTTACTTTTTCTATTTTAATGGGTGTTCAGATTTCAGGATCCCACCCGGTGTACATAGCCTATTTTATGGTTACACTTAGTTTATCCTGTTCTTCAGTTCCTCTTGGCTGACTGTGATACCTGGTCAAACAAACGAACAAATAACAAAGGGACTCGTGCTAGTGATAGATTTCCATCATGATAAATAGGGTTTTTGAGTCATTGCTAATGATATTTTGTTTAAAAAAAACGTGAGAAATACGGGTTTACAATTTTTTTCATACGTCATAGTTTCTCTGTCTATCTCGTTATTGTGTACAGCGTTGAGTTTTCATTCATATGGAAAATTACAATTCAAGGACTGAAAAGGACTTTTGATAAATAAAGAAAAAAAGAAGAAAATGAAGCTCAACACATGGACATCATCAACAATTATCAAGTCTTGGAGTGGAAGCCCGGATCTCAACTCTTTCGAGTTATTCATATAATAAATTAGAATAAATTATTGGAAGGATTGAGAAGGTAGAAAATTGTCAGAGTTGCAATAAGAATTTGTGTTTCTACTCAACAAACGAAAAATAAGGGCAAGAACAAAAAAAATGGTGTCAAATGGATTTGATTACCTCATTAATCTGCCCTGGTATTTTAAAAAAGTTTGAAAGATACTGCAAAATTCTGAAGTTCATCTATCAATGTTATTTTGCTATCATAACATATGTATGATTCACTCAGTGAGGCGTGTGCTTTATGTGTCTACATAGATAGTTATTTTTTCCCTCATTAGTCTAATTTACATTTTCCTTGTTTTATATATTAAAACAGCAATTATTGACAACGAGAACAAGAAGAAATAATTATCCCATTTATTACATGCTATATATAATTTTATACTTCAAATAAAGTTAGTGACACTTAATGAGAATCCCTCAAAATACTGGCAAAAGAATTGATGTAACTCATTTTAAACAAAGTGTACATACTATTTATTCTACATAAAATAATCAATGTGTTATATAGGCTTTGTACATTAAAGTGAAGTTTTTGAGACCAATTATTTATTTCCGGGGATAAAGAACTGATAACCGATATATTTTCGATTTTTTTTTTTTCATATTAACCTTTAGAATCCCAGTAAAAATAACACCACTAAGACCCAAAAATGTCCAATTTAATCACTTTATAATTTTTATCATCACCATAACAAAGGATCTTCGAAGATATTCAAAACTGACTCCCAGGTTGAGGCCACAACGCTTGAGTATGAAGTCAGTCGATATAACAGTCTAGCTATAGTACCTACATTGATATATACATGTCTATGTGGACTTCAAACTATAAAACAATGTGGCAAAACGTACTTCTTAGCTTGGTCAAATTTCCTTCCCTCTATTTTTTCTCATTCAAACAGCATTTTCATCATAAAGAAGTGACTTTTTTTGAAATTTCAAACAACCGGATGATACATCTAAATTAAATGGATCTTGTAAAAAAAGTTTTTATTCGATTTAACCTTTGACTTTTTTTTATTTAAGTTTAAATATTGTAATTTTCGCAACAGCACCAGATTCTACAAGACAGCTTTTTCCACGCAAGATGTCGCTTTTGAAGTATACAAATATTATATGCATTAATTTATTTATTAATTAGTCCTTCCTTTTCACATAATTCACATTGTTTTAATTGTAGTAATGAGGAAAATTCATGGAAATTGTGCTATAAAGACCCCAAGCAAATAAAGTGTTCTCCTAGACAACCACATTTGAACAAAAATGGATCACGTCGTGTCATTAATTTGTATTATAGTTTTTGGGTGGACCCATGAGTATTACTCTAATTTGTACCATTGAAATATACTAAATAATATGAACACATTATGTTTTAGAGAGAGAGAGTGAGAGAGTATAGCCATTGTGGTTTTAAAGTCTCTATAGCAACTTTAATAATAATAATAATTAATTAAATTCCTAGTAACAAAGCTTATGTGGCATGTACAATAAATGTTCATATTTCCATGATGATATTCATGCATAATTGGATATAGCACGTGAGCATTGTATGATAATTAGGCATGTTAATAGGATTTTTTTACTCTATTTTTAGATGAATGAAACAAAATGCAGGGCTTTGCTATTTTTGAAGAGGCCCTATCGAGGATTTAAATGTTATATATTAGTAACTAACATTCGATTACTCTAGTAATTATGTACCTAAGTATATTCATAACAACATAAAAAGGAAGGAAAGCATTTGTCAAATAAAAAATTAATTTATTATTATTTCGAAAAACTTTTCAAAAGTTCGTTTTTATGATGGTCGTATTTACCTAGAATTGAATGAGAATATGATTAAATCAATTCATAGGAAATAAAGAGATGAATACGTTTCAACGTAAAGAATTTACCACATAACATATGTCTTGACTATGACCAATTAGTTATTGTGGACAGGAGCCATGAGGTCCATGCTTCAAGCCTTAGAATTAATTTCCATTAGAATTAGCATGAGTGAATATTGTTAGAGTTAAAGATGGCTCCTCAATCCCTGTTTGGAGGTGACAAAAATATCGATTGACTTCTATTCAATGAGATCAGACAGATGTGGCCTTCGATTGAACTTTTGAAACCTGGAAAAAAAAATTATGAATTTCATTTATTTCAATAAATTATAATTCCCATATTTGTAGTATATGTATAAATATTTTTGCTTCTTCCAAGAATTGATTAAAAGCTTTTGAAAAACAAGTCATGATGATTATTTATTAAAGTCCACTCGATAAAAACATAGTATAATTACATATGCATGACCTTATTTGAATCTGTTTCATGAGTAGATACAAACTTATTTGTACACAAAAAATACATACTTGAAAGTCGATGACCCTTGACTTGTTTTTGAGAATGATTAAGGAATAGACATATAATGGAGAAGAGTAGAAACGTGTATTTATTTTCGTAACATGAGGGTCAATCGTGATATTTTTGCTCGATCGTGTCTATAATTGTGCATCATGTCCTACTAGCTATTAAAGTAATTTGAGTCCCATTATATGACCTGGAACGGGATACTTTCATTTGCGACAGCATAATTTGACTATATACATATATATTGATGCATTTATTTCCACACACAAGAAGCTTATTTGTGATGGTCGTCGTTTTAGCAGATGTAGGTAAATACAATCTCCCCCATTATTTTTTTAATCATCCCATTAACCCATGTTTGTAGGTGTTTGTTAATCTACCAGCTCATTAAAATGCATTTGCCTAGAGGCTGATAGACCTCACACACACAAAATAACAATGACGAGACAATTAACCACATTATATATATATATATATATATATACATATTATGTTACATAATTTACGTAGGTCGTTGCAAGTAGATTCTACAAGTTACAATCCAAGAATGAGATGAAGTCATCCAATCAAGGATTTTACATAGCTTTAATAATGATGGGAGTAACCCCAGTCCTACAAGAGGCTTTCATCTGGATCTTATACATATATGGAAACTTTTTTAGATAAAATATAAAATCGTTTGTTTATCCCTTATTTTTCATTCAACCAGTGCTTCTCCCCTTGCATTCAGATGCCATTTCTGTCCCTTATCTCATTATAACAAGAATTTTTTTTAATAAAAACACTACATAGTAAAAAATATTCTTCTGGAGCTGCTCCATGATTCTTTTATGGATCCAGCTTGAGAATCTAAATTGACCCTCTCACTTCTAAATATGACTTACTTCTTGAATTTTTTTAAATAAAAACACTATACATACAAGGATAGTCTGAAAAGTTTTTAGACTCAATAAGAAGATGGCGTTACAAAATCAAAAATTACAGACATAAAAAATTTATATCTTTTGAGCCAAACTTTGAGATAGGGGGAGGGGAGGTCACTCAGGACCATGAGAATAGGAACAGGGGGCTATTCATCCTCACTTTTGAGAAACAGTAACAATAGACAGTACCATACTTTGTATCGTGTTATAGATATGTGACGTCACTCTTATACTGCTGCACTGTATTCTCCCTTCAGCTGATTTTCATTAATTCACTCTTGATTTAAAGCAGCTGACTCTACATGGTATGAGTTCAAAAAGAGTATTATTATTATTTCTGATTTTGATGTATAAAAATATATTTAATCAAGGAATGTTCGCCCATTTTTTGAATTTTCGAATATTGAAGTATTAACGATTGATTTGTATATCGATAGAATTTATCAATGTATATATATATATATATATATATATACAAGTATTAAGGATTGGTTTGTGATTGGTAGAATTTATCATTGTATATTATATCCAAATAATAAATTCTTTATAATATTAAAAAGTTGGTAACAAGGAAAATACAGAAGGGTAGCAGCTACCAGTTGTCTTTCCAAATTTTTCCTTTCCCTTTTGAGAGTTGAGGTTGCGAGTGGACAAAAAAGCTTGACATGTAGATCAGGTGAATAAGGTATTCTACCAATTCGAATTTTCATTCATGAAAATTCATGGAACAAATCTTTTTTTCTCTTTAAATTTGATTTTATATTAAATGCATGGTTCTAATAGATCAAAATGAAAGGACATCATCAATCTATCTATAGTTGATAGTTTAGAATGATTGAGTGTTATTAAAAAGAAACGTTATTATTCGTACAAATTGAAGCTTAAAGAATCTTCATGTGAAAGTTACAACTTATACAAAATCCCAACTTGTTATCAGCAACATACACTAATTTTAGTGGCTTTCTTTTAAGCGACTTATTTGATTGATTTGAGATACATAAATATAGATAAAAAGTCAATTAAATTTAAAAACTACACTCCCTCCTCCCTGGAACTATTCTCTAAAAAAAATTAATATTGACTTAAATATGTAAATATGTTGTTTTTTTTTGATAAACTTGTTCTGTAATTAAATTAAATTCTTAAATATTTGTTATTAAAAATACTTTTGTATTAGTGTAAGTCAGTATCTATATTATTATTATTTTACCAAAAATATACTCTACAATGAAACACTAGAACTCGACAAAAAATATTGCCCGCCAACGTCACAACCTCGTCCCTAAAAAGAAGCTTGTCGAAAAAAATACTCGCTGAAATGAACAGGACTAGAGTTGAACGTTGTTTTTACAAATTTAGAATCTCCCCCTTCCCCTAAACCATACATGGGGCAACCAACGGCTCGCAGGCCAATTCCGGCCCGCGGAGACCTTTGAAATCTATAATTATCATATAATTTTTTTAAAAAATATTATAAAATAAGTATAACTATGTATGCATACATATTTTGCAAATATATAATTAGGGCTCCTGACCCGCAATGAGTCTTGGAAAACATAATTTGTCCCACAAGTGATCAAAGCCCTAGACTGAGACCCGAAATAAATAGAAAAGACTTTCAACTATTTTCTTCTTTCCCCTTATGATATTTGGGGAAGACTCTCGTCATGGATGTATATTGATGCTATCATTTCATTTTGACTGGATTAATACTACTCACTTACAATTGAATAAGGAAGCGTGTACATTTGTATTTTATATTGAGCCACAAAATGTCTTATCAATCAGTAATTTTCTTCAAAAAATTAAACCTTAAATTTGCCACTCATTTATGTATTCAAATTTGAACAATCTACTTGTATATACATATAAGTTGCAATTTGCACACACAGCATAAAAGACAGTTTTGTTTTATCATGAGCGTTAATATGATGACAAGATTTTTTTTCAATTTGTCGTCTTGTTTCATTCATCATGATATATCATCTCATCCTTAGTATGTCAAGCAGAGAAGAGTCTTGTTTTAGTGAGACAAAACAGTAAAAAAAAAAAAAGTCTCGTCTCCATAATGAAATCAACATTCGTTGTTGACGAATACACTTAGTCTTAGAACCGCCTAAACGAAATTAAAAGAGTAATATATACATACAGATATGTATACCGTACGTTTCCTTGATCGAGCATCACGGTCAGATTATGAGTAATTTGACCCAATAGAGTCGTATCAGCCTCTGATATTGTAAGAGTTTGCTAGAGGCTGATTTCTAGGCCAAAATGGGATTTGAATGCTTATGAGGCCAAATTTGAGGTTGCTTACTGAGTCCAAATTTTTCGTAAATGGTCGACTCAAGGGGGCCTGTGTGAAGTCAAGTGACTCCCACATTCATGGTCGCTGGTATCTCTTTTGATGTTCCCACTAATATAACATATATAACATAACTAGAGTCTTCACAAGCTTAAGAGCTAACCTTTAAACGAAGTAATAAATAAGTAATAAGACATTCTTTCAACTTTTGTCTTTGAATATTTTTATTGACCTTAAAAATTCAGTATTTGATTTTTTTTTTTAAATTGTTTAAAAATATTTAGTTTTTTAGGTTTTTTTCTTAAAAAAATATTGGTTTTTTTTGTTGTATATAAATGTGTAATATAACAAATTATTGAATTAAAATAAATAGCGATACAGTGCAACCACATAAATATTATTAATAATAGTCTAATTGCATAAAATGATAATAATAATAATTGTTCTGACAAACGTCGACAGAGGGAATAAATATTGTAAATAAATGTAATAAGTAATATAGAGGGTGAGAAAATACTATGTGTATCTATCTTTTTATCTATCTATTCAAACAAAATTGTATAAAAATAATATTTTCTGTAATACTTTTACAAAAGAGATGCTTAAAAATAAAGAAAAAACATTTTTCATATTTGATTCGGTTCTCTTACTTTGTACGTGCCTTTCATACAAAAATAAAATATTCCTATTAGAGATTTATGTATGTAGGTTTATAAAAAACAAACGTATACATACAAGCATAGATATAGAACATAATATATGTACATACATACATGAATGTACGTATAATTTTACAGAAAAAAAGTACTGAATGAATCGCACATCGCTGCTGTCCTGGAAATCCTCCATTAAAAACAATGAATCCATATTAGTAGTGAACCAGTACATTCACTAAGACATCTACAACCAGGAGGAAAGGAGCACAATCTGACAATAAAGATGACGCATCAGATTCCTCCTCCATTTCTGTAGTTGAACTAGGAGGAGATGACGTTGATGAAGTAGAGAAGGGATTCCAATTATTCCAATCACTTTCATCACTCTCATCCTCATCAGATAAGTCCTGACCCGAGAAGGACTCATCCAATTCATCCCCTGAGAATATGACAGTATTAAAAATGTCACCCGATCCATATTCTCCACTTCCTGCTCCACCTTTTAGGCGAAATCGCTCATCAAAGTCACTCTCTTGATCAAACCATTCAACATCTTGTCCTCCAGTGGCTAATTTGACTTGATTTAGCACTGAGCGAAGACGAAATTTCTTTTCATGGAAGACACTGGGTATGGGCTCATCCTCTGTTGTTTTCGTATTGTCTTCATCCTCTAGAATTCTAGGAGGGATACCATCCCTCGAATGCTTAGAAGAAGGAACACTATTTTGGAAGTTGGAGAGGAAGGGAGGAGAGACCAAGGGATTTTGAAGAGACTCTCCATTCCAGCAATCAGAAGGAGGAAGATTTTCAAATGATTCGTCGTTTATTTCATTGCAAAATTTGCCAGGAAGGGATCGCCAGAAGCCTTTGGTGGAATTTAACTAAATACATACAAAAAATTAATATGTTTTAACCCTTTAATATCCACAATTACTCCGACAACTTACAACTTCTCTGATTTCTTCAACAATACGGTAAAGCTGTGAACCTTGAGCAAATAATCCTGGGGACAAGGAATCTTCACTCGGTCGTTCAAATATAAAACTAGTCATAGGCTCATCAACAGAACGTTTCATTAGCTTGGGGGAACCACACACCTCATTCACTCTCCTGTTTGCCTAGATGAAATTTTTTTAGGTTGAACCAAGCAATTATGTAATATAGTATGTAGTAAACTTACGACTCCAGCATTGGGTTGAAAAGTCATAATGGCATCGGAAATGGATATATCCTTACCCATCATGACAGCCTCTAAATCAAATGGTCCAGATATGCGATCCAAAAGAGCAACAGTACTGTTGATGAAATCATCCCAAAGCTCTTGCAAATCTAAATGTCTTGAAACACAAGATTCCATAACATCAAGACAAAATGGTTGACAGAGTCTAACTGAGGAGATGCCCATGCAGGCTGGACATGTATGCATGCTTTGAAGAGCCTTAAAGCATCGAGATGAAGGCTCTGCAGCATCTCCCAACTGAACTGCAACTTCTAAAGCATCCTTCAGAGATTTAGATAAAGCTCTGACAGCCACCATAGAATGTCGAAGTCTCATAGCAAGGCGTTTAGGGATGTCACTGAATGGAACAACATCATTCATGGTTTCAGCGACACAGCTCATGTACTGATCATCCATGACATATTGAGAATTCATGACCTAAATGAAATGAAAAGAACTCTAATCATTATGAAAGGGAACATTTTTAAGGCAAATTTGAGATCTTACTTGATACATTTTTTGATACAACTCGCTGAAAAAAGTATAGGTTGCATCCACCAAATTCGTTCTCCCACGAACATAGTAATCCCTTATTTCATCCCAGTAGCGATCAAATATCGCTTGATTCTCCATGTAAAAAATACCATAGATCTTAAGAAAAAACTCGTTCTCTTGTTTTTGAGAATGATCCATAAGCTCTTTGATAAAATCTAAATAGGATAAAAAGTTAAGATATTTTCAAAATGAGAAAACATTCAAGAGTTACTTCAACTTACTCTCTAATTTCGATGCATAGAGTTTCAAAGGAGCAGCGATTTTTTGTGTATGTTTCTTCATTCGTAAAGCAAATTCTGATGTGGCCCAATTTCCTAGATCCTGTTCTGTCTCTCTGGTGCAACACGATGGACCCCTAGGGCAAAAGTCCAACTCTACATCTGAAATTTACAACAACAAAAAAACTCATCATGATCCACAAAAATAAACTATGGATATAAAAATTTTAAAGGTTGTGTTTTTGTTCTAAAAAGAGATAGTAATTATACAAAGTCGGTTCGCTCAAAGGATTGACCTTAGGGTAATACAATTTTTTTATAAGAGCGTATGTACATATTGGGAAATTCATGACAGTTTTTTAGGAATCAAAAGGAAAAATCAAGTTCCTTAATTCATATCCATATATTTTCCTTCACATTTTTACAGAAACAGCAATATAAATATAAATATATGATGAACATTGATACAAATATCCACCTATGAATAGGATTAAAGGTGTCTAAAAATAGATATTTATATGTTTACATTCAAGGAATTTGTAGAGAAGGGAAATATCTCGTTTTATACTATATGTATCCATACAACATATAATAAACGTTAAAGTTGTATTATACAATCAATAAATCATTACAAATGATGATGATATGCTTAGTTACAAGCCTTAATATATGTCCCTAAATAGATTTAAAGAAATAATATAATATGTAACAATATTATAAAGTTCAAAGGCTATGATGATCACTACAAATCCCCTATTCAAACTTCTCAAACTAGCCAATCGTCACATAGTATGAACTAATATGTAGATAAATGCTTGTGTAATAATAACCAATCAAAGTATAGACGAATAGTAGTACAACGGTAAATTCGCATCTAAAAAAATAATACCGAGTGTCATTAATTAGCTAGAAGTATAGACTGTTCTTAAAGGATTTGCCATTAATGAAAAAATAATCTCCATGTATTACAAAATGAAGTAGTGAATTATTATAATATCCGTACATATAGTTTCATCCATTAATAAATTTAAATGAAAATCCACTTTATTAATAATATAATTAAAACGAATTATTTGTAACTCAGTTGGGAGTCTCATTTAGTTTTTAGTTTTATTTTTATTATTATATTTATTAGCAGCAAAATCCCTCGTTACTTCTTCTAATTATAGTCATTTCAAGAAATATCCATATATTTATATTTGAGCATTATAGAAGCGTAATTACCATTGGAATGTCGCCTCTAATTCCCTTTCAAAGGAACAGAGGACTCAACCAAATTGTAAATAAATATTGTTTCAATATTGGATTTATATTCATATATTTAGAAACATGGAAGGAGAGAAAAAAAAAATAGAGTACATATTTTATTTATTGAACTAATTGTTTCTCTTTATGAGAGTAGATCCATCCACCCACCTAATTCCATATGATCTCCTCCCTCAAAATAAATCCAGAAAAAACTCTGTATGTACACTGTAAATATGTATATAAAGGTACATACAAAATAGATGTCCGGATAGATACATACATTGGTGGTTAAATACATGTATTTATTTGTGTGAATCTATCTCTGAGTGATGGATCCTTTTGAGATCCATCCTATTGTTATAAAAAAGGATTCGTTAGTTACTGTACAACCGTGATGGCGATTTATCAAAAAAAAATAATAATTGTAATAATGCCATCAGCCCATTCTTTCATTTTGCATTGGGATATTGGAAAACTGTCAATATTTTTATTCATATTAAGATGGGAAGGAGTTGGAAGTGGGTAAATGAAGAGAGGGGCTCCATCCACCATAAATGCTTAGAAAGAGTTTCAAAGAGTCTCATCAAAAAAACATAAATTCTTTTCTTCAATGACCAATACATATATACAATTGTATACTATACACCCAAAGAAACAAGCATTATTATAAAATACATATATCATAAGGAATAGCCAGAGCCCAATGGTAGACTCTACTACGTTTAAACAAATGAAAAAAGAGATGAAGAGGACATTACCATTCATAGGTGAGGACGAAAATCCAGAGAGTCGAATCCCTTGACGTTCCTTTTCTAAAGATTTTTTTACATTTTGACAATGAATCCTTTCTCCTCTAGGCTCCACATACCTCAGGGATAGGAACAAGACACTTGACACTAAATAAATTCCTTGAATGTACATAATTGACATTTGACAGAGTCAGAGAGATCCACATACACTTTTCCCAATCGGAGAATCCCCAATCGAGCCTCACTTTACACTGACTGGAATTTTTGAGAAAATGTATTTCTACTACATTCAATGACAACAGAAACATAGGAGCTGTTCCAGGATAGTGTGGGCCGGCGAACTCAGGGGAGGGGGTTGAAAGAATGCAGCAATAAATGCTTCCTCCAGGAGAAGAAGCAGCAGGAGCAAATAAGGGTCAGTTTCTTCTTCCTTTATTTTGTCCGGTGATTCTTCTTCTCTCACTTACTCACCCTCCAGAGCCCAGGTGATTCCTTGTCTAGCTCAAAATGCAGGGTTAGAGTTTCTCTTTCTTCTCTTCATTTACAACTCAAAAACAATAATTATTGTTTATTATTTGGAGGGTGGTGAATATGAGTTTCGATGAATGAAAGTTTATAGCCTCTCATGATAAATAAATTTAAATAATATGTTGTATCGGAGGTAGGTAGGGGGAACTTCATCATCATCATGATCATTCATGGGCGGCACACACTCACAATACTTGGGAGTGGGGAATGTATTTTCTTTATTTTAGAAATAAAGTGGGGGGGGGGGGGGTGCATATTTGAAATTATCCACATGATTTGAAGGAGAGGAACGAGGGGGGACACACGTTCTTTGAGTGTATCTGTCATTCTTCCTCAATTAATTGAAGAATTTTTAAATATCTTTCCAATTTACTTTCTATTACTCAACAAGCTGAGACACATGCTCCTATTTTGAACCTTCACTCACTAACTCTATTTATTATTCTTGCAATTTTCTACATGTTTGAAATATATTATTATATTAGTAAAACTTGTTATTTGAAAATCTTCTTCAGAGAGCAGTTATAGACTGGACTCTTGAGGGAATATCCACATTATTTAAAACGGCATTCTAAATTGAAAACTGAACATAAGTTACATATTAATTAATTATTATTATAATATGTAGTTAGAGGTGAAGTCGACTGCATTTCTTTAATTAAAGATCTACAATTGGACAAAAACCAGGGATGGCCAAACAGATCATGCAGAGCACACCTATGTAAAAATTACACACCAAAATAAAAGATGCACTTTTCATACTAATAATATTGGAATGCATTAGTATCAGCTGCTGAGATGTAGAGTATTTTATTACTATCATCGATGCAAATAATAAATGACAGCTATTATTACAGCATAAAAGTTGGTAAAAAGTCGGTTTAAAATGACCAAAAATTTAGCACAGATGTTTGCTACTTATAACTACATAACATTAAAGAGGAGCTTCTTCTTCTTCATTTTTGTTCAGTTGAATCCCAAGGATTGATTCACTTCATTCCTTTCTAACTCTTGAATATAATCTAGGTTTTAAAATCCTATTTTGTAAAGAGTTACATGTTATACAACAAGGAGTTTTCCAAGACGTCCTAATAGTGTATCTACTTAGAAAGCCATTGCTTATCACAAAATGATGAGAAACAATTAAGGGTGGCATACATACACGATTGTAAGTACATAATATTCAGTCGAACAGGCATGTAATTTATATAACTTAATAATATGTACTTATAATAAGAGTATAAGAGTTAGTTGTTAAATATTAATTAATTTATTATGAGATACGATTACCTTAACTTCATAATAAACAAATGTTGTTCTTCTTACGAAGCAAACAAAAAATATATGAACTACCTAATTAGTCCTGCTCTCAATGAACTATAAACTCTTAATTAAAATCTTCATTATTCAGGAGTAGTGGTATATAATGACTTTATCAGGAAATGGGGTGAGCCTTAGACATCATTTGTCACATGTAGATGCAATGTGACAAATATGATTATACACAGAGTACGGATGAGGGTGCTCTACCATATATAGGTATGTATGTGTTTTAAAACAATAATGAGTCAATTACAAATCTCTGTACATGCTCTGTGAGGAAGGGAGTTGGAATCGATCTTGGAAACACTTTAGATCTTAATTATTTATTTATAATTATATAAATTACTTTAATGATGCCTAAACTAAAAATGAATTAGAATTCCATAATGTATTTAAATCCTTTAGGACGAAAATTGGACACTCATCATAACACGATTTCCTTAATCATGAGTTTCACTGTTAGTGTACATATGATGTATATATATGATGTATATATATATATATAAACAGATATTATGACAAAAGTTTTTTTCTTTGATCCACCGACTAGGTACGTAACAAGAGGTGAAATAAATCTTGAAATACGACATTCTATAAATATATATTATTATTATATAGTTTTAGGGAAAACGGTCAATGATACAACGTACCCTGATTCTTCTGAGAGTTAATGTTTTCATTTTTCTTCTTGTAATTATTATTATTGTTTTAGAAGGAGCTAGCTAGGGACCTCCCTTGTAATGAGCTCTGACAGAGAAATAAATAAATACCCTTCGTCATTTAGATTTTATAACCTGTAAAAAGATTTATTCAAAAAATCTTCCTTGAAGATAATAGAAATGGTTTACAACCTGTAAAGTTCCGATATTGAACATCGATAAGAGATTTTATTTATAAATAATAATAATAATAATATATGACGTTACAAATGTTTTTAAAAGATAAGGTTTTTGTTTTTTTTTTGTTTCGTAAAAACGAAAAAACAAAACAAAAAACTTAAATGTTGTTGACAAAGTTAAATCCTAATATAATTACATATTATTTTGACGAATTGGAAGGAAGTTGTTAAACTCGAAAATATATATATATATATTAGAGGCAACATCAAAATACGATAAAATCATATGAAGGTGTCAACACATACAATCTATCACTTCATTATTAGATGTCCCATGATTCCACTGCAACTTTATCACTCGAACTCAAAGTGGAAAGACTGCCAAGGACTCTTAGTGATTCAACCCGGCCCATAGAGCTCTTCATTCTAAAGTTAAAAGGCAGCTAGTCAACTATGGAATTCTCTACGACTGTTGAACTTCATGAGATTTACTTGGAGCTCAATGAGTAAATAACGTTCAGGGCAGTAGCTAATTAGGAACTAGAGTATCAAATCAACAGCTACTCCTTATTTGATGTTTTTAGAGATATCACTCCACTGGATTTGGAGCTAAAATACGATGTTATTTTATTTTATATCTCTCAACCGTTTCTCCAATTTAAATAAAAAGCTAAAACACCTAGAATGGAGAACATCGCTTGGACTATACTTCATAGAATTACAGACAAATGGTCAAAGCTTAACAAGAGATAATTCAAGTTGAAGCAATCAATAAAGTTCAGAATACTAATCAAAATTATCAATGACCGTCAAAGGAATACACTTACATATGTTGGAAGCATAAAACGTAAGGTTCACAAACATACTTTATAACAAAATATGTATTATAATTAATTAACTATTATAGTACAATTTATCTTTTTTATTTGATTGACACAGTTTTTGACATGAGGATATAGTTTTAAAAGTAGGAATGGATAAATTTTAACCTTCTAGATTGGCTAAAATCATACTTGACTCTTAGAAAAGGTCATATTTTATCTCCTATTAAACTATATAGAATTTATAATACAACATTATATTTATGTACATAATATTAACATCAACTTAAAAAGCCTTCCACCCTGTAGTATGACTTGTAGCTAGGGAAAACTCGACTCTCTAAATCACGACTTGAGCTAAAAGACTTGATCTGAACTCGTATAAATAAAAACAGCTCTGTCTTGAGCAACAATATGTAGATAATATTAAGAAAGGAATGTCGTGACGTTTAAGGGACATTCGCTTCTTTTGAACGAGCCATAAATATAATAGAAGTTGATTTTTCGGTAGACTCCTTGGGAATTCTCTTGAATGTTGACTCCAAGGTATTGTTCAAAACATTCCAAATTTTAAACTCACCATTGGATCCGAAACAATGGGACAAATGTACCTCATCAAACGTACAATATTATTTGTACTATGTACAAACTATATGATATATGAGTACTGTCTAGCAAAAAGAAGCCTTCCCATCTGTGAAGGATTTCAAAATGCCTTCCTCTGAAGGAACGGAATAATTGTAATTAATAATAATAATAAGTTTCTATTCTATCAATCAACACAGGACTAATTATATATATATATATGAGATGCAGGGTTACGTGAATAGTCATTCACTTAAAACACACTCTTTTGCTCCGTAGCATTTTGTATTCTGGACTTAATTGAATTTTGAATTTCTCATCAAATTATAATTTGACTTGTTAGCGGTGGTCATATACTTTTTTTGATTCCAAAAAATGTTAAGAAGACTTGACAAGAAATTCAAACAGGGACATTTATTATTACCATTTTATATATTATTATTATATATAATATATAATATTTGAACCAAATGAAGCTTCTTTCATTCCACACATAAGTTTTAAGACTTGCCGCAACGGAATTACTATTATCTCAAAGCGGTAGGAGTCTTTGATGTTCTATGTATACATATTATATAAATATATCTTAAGACATTTTTTTCTTCTTCTTCTTTGACTTTATTGGATAAAGGAGAAATGGTCTTGAAAAATTGGTAAGATCAAAGTTATATGATTAACAAGGTACATATATATATATATATATACATATATGTAACTTTTAATGTGCTCTAGAACAAAATATATATATATATCTACAAATTGTTTTTTTTTTTTTTGTTTTGTTTTAACGAATCCAATTCTTTCTAACTGAAATTGTACATTTTATAGAGACAAAAATTAAGTCATAGATTCCTTATATAGGCATCAATTCATTAGGTAAATTGTTTTTTATATATATTTAAATACATTAATAGTATACCTTGGGTCATTATAATAAATAAAATGTTTTATGTACATGTCAGAATATGGATAGCAATTCGATTCCTTCCTTTTGTTTCTCAAGATTTCCTTTGACAAGAGACAGCAAAGCTCAGATTCAAAATGATGACAAGAAATAGTCAGCTTATTAGGGACAATTACGTCATTTTCATAGAATGTTGGACCTTTATGCTATTCGCTACCGTTTTAAACTATTTTAACACCTTGTTGTTATTATATTTGAGTTTTGTAAAAAAGGAGAAAAATAAGGAAATTTTTTATAATTTTATAATTATATTGCAACACATTTGCTGCATTTAGTTCATGAAAAGTTAACAAGGCTAGAGAATACTTGGCTTATTCAGAAGGGTTTATATCCAAATAATGAGTGCATTCAATAGAACACAGTGGGATATTATACTCTTTTCCCCCAGTCTTGTAATACGGTAAATACCCTGATTAATTATTTTATCATATCTCTCAACCTGGAATGTTTGATTGGCTCTTGATTACGTATTTCTTATACCTAATAATGTTATTTTTCTGTGACGTTACGGAAAATGTTATAATTTTTTAAGAATTCACCATTTTTTTTAAACTAATAACTGAGAAGCAAGATTCTTTATTAAAACATAATATCATCCTTGGAAGATTGCTAAAATCCAAAGGTATGAACCTAATTTCCCCCGTGGATAAGAGTAGGACTGACTATTCTACTAATTAGAGGCATGTTCACTCCTTAAAAAATCAATTTTGGTTTAGTAGAGGAATAATCAGACTAGCAAGAGCTTCGAGATACATAGTAAAGTATATACCTATGTAATGTCACCGACTGACTCTAAAAAAAGTAGAAGGGAATTGTTGATATATATTGTGGAGATACATTTGTGATAAAAATTTGTAAAAGTTTCAATTCGTACAGTGCTCTAGCTATCTTTTATGGCTGTTTCAGTTTAAACACCGGTCATTTTATTGTCAAACTATAAATCAAACCACTCACTTCACTTTGACTTATTTATTATATATATATATTTACAAGGAATCGTCGATCCCTTTAAGTTTCTAATAAGTAATCGAATACATTTGTAATTTCCATTCCCCTCCAGAAAAAAAAAATTAAAAAAAAGTTGAAGGACCATCCAATGGAATTTCAATCTTAAAACAGTACTCTCCACAAGGGTGTTGTAAATTCTTTACTTGAGTGGTATCCATCTCATTTTTTACACGGTACATGTACAACACATAATATATTTATACACCTAGTGATGTTTTTGTTTCTGTGGTGGCCTGGCTTCAACTTTCACTGGAGGGAGGGAGTGCATTTGCAAATATTAACCCTCTCACCCCCAAGATATACAAAATTTGTATCGTATATTTAAAAAAATGTAATTCTGTTGATATCAACTTTTAGAAAACCCAGATCATTTCTGAATACAAATATTCGATACATCACTGATTAGGTGGTCCTAGCAGGGATATTTCTGCCTCCAGCTCTCCTCTCCTTCCGATGATACCTTTTACAAAAACCAGATTTAATTCAAGGGCAAGACACACTTTGGTTTGAATTGAGTACATTGATTATAGAGGATATGAGTCTTATTCTAAGAAAGAGCTTTACAAATAAGACGCATATGTTATGTTTGAGTTCAATAATAATAATAATAATAATATATGAATGGATTGGATGAGGGATTCCCTAGGGTCTACGAGCTTTTATACATCACCATTAGGATTTGATGTTTATAAAGGGGATCTGGAAGGATATGCAATGTTTAGAAAGACCGATATGAATATATTTTCTATAAGTAAAATATAAACAAGATGAGAAATGGTTTTTAATTACAAAAGATAGAGTTTGGAGATTCTTACCTTGGTGCATTTATTTAGTGCCTATAAAAGTACATTTTTATGTCACTTACAGTAGACTCAGGTCTGTATTATATTTTTGTCTAGTAGTAAAAAAATGACAATAACCTTTATATGAGAACAAAATTAATTTATTCTTGTTGACAGTTTGTATTACATACATTTACTTAGAAGAGTGTATGAATTAAATTTAAAAAATTAGAAAAATAGGTAAAAATAGACATCTTTCTATCAAATAAAGTTTTTTTCAAACAATCCCTCTCTTTCTCTCTAAAACACAGATATGACAATTTTCATTGCATAGCTAATTTTTTCCTTCCAAATGAGAAAAAAAAGGTTCGAAATAAGGGGATAATTATAATTATGCAAGATGCCTTTCATGCAAGAAATCAAATACTCAAATAATTCAGGACCCACTATGCTATGAGCCTCATAGCCCTTTGGGATAACTCAAGTACAATCTTGAATCAGATGAAACTCGAGTTAAACAAATCCGCGTTTCGGAGACTTACAAGAGTTGAATAAAATATGTAGTCATTCTTAATGACTTGTGGGAAAAACATTGGTGAGATATCTTGGTGAGGAGATCCAAAGGTACCATTTGAACAAATTATATTTTGTCTATTAACTTTTGGAATCACCGATTAAATGTCACCTGGATTATTTGCATCATCTTTTTTTTTTTAAGATCATTTTTGCCCTGTTTCGATATTTACATAGGTTGTCTGGTAGATCAAAAAATAATGGAAGGATCTTAAGAGTATTCAAATATAAAACCACTGCATAAAAAAGGTAATTTTTTTTTTTGCTTATGATAGTTAATAATGACTAGCATTTTTTATACGGAAAAATATATGTATATGATAAATTGAGACATTTTATAGACTATTGCTCAGTCATCGTGGAAGATATGATAAAATAGATATTTTACTATAATTAATATGGGTAAAAGATAGTATCTATGTTTAATATTGCATTGAGATGTACTCTACCAAAAATATCTATGATTCAAAAAGAGTTAACTAATTATAAATAAAGGATATCCCAAAATTTAACGTCCAATAATAATTATCTTCCAAATAAGAAGTCAGTAAGGATTTGGGAAAATGCAAAATACACTTTTCTTATAAAATATGAAACTTTACGTTACATATTCTGAATGGAATGAATGGTCCTGTGTCATTATTCCCTTCTACAAACTAATGTTGCCTAAAGCTATACAACAAAGTAACAAAACGCACCTTATAGCGTAGGACATGCTAAAATATAGAAAAGTTGTCTACGAAATAACATTTCCTCCCGCAAGATGTCGCTTTTTGAGTAACATATAATATTATATATTTATATGTTTCTTTCCTTCGCAGAATTCATTTTGTTTTTATGGAATTAACAACTTTTTTTTATATATCAGTACTAGTAGGTATGAAATTCAATATATGTATATTTAACCTCTAATTCATCATTAAATGAATATTATTATGCATACATCTGATATTTTAAACTGTTTCATTTCTCCAACGATGTTGTTGTTGTTGTTATTTATGTAAGTCTTTGTTGTTGTTGTTGCTGCTGCTGCTTTTAATTCAAATATATAGCCCTACTCAAATATTGAATGAAATAATAATTCATTATAAACGTCAAGACATTTCTTCTTCTTTTTTTTTTTGGAAAAGATAATTCCTCGAGTATTTTCATTAATTTTATTTTAAGTATTTGTTTAAAAGAAAGAAGATAAATTTATAACTCATAATGTTCAAATTACAATTTATTTATTTTTTACTCTACATGTAAATATATGTTAATTTAGTATCCAATAGAAAATTTGTATTTATGAATGTATATTTTAAGATGAATAATATTATTTATTGTTTAATTAAAATGCTGGATGCTAATTTAATATGTTATTTTTGTAAAACAAAAAAAAAACTTGAAGTAAATAAACTTATTTTTTTTTTGTAAAAACAATAGGTACGAAATTACTTTGTTTTCTTTGCATGAATATATTTAAATCCAAAGTTTAATTTATTTATTTTGTAGATAAAAGTAACATAAAGTATTAGGATGCTTTCTTTCTTTGAGATCCTGATGATAAATTAATTTAGTCTTTTTGTTTTTCATACTCTTCTTTAGAATGATTAGAATATCTCTACAGACCTATTATGTAGTTCATAGCATTCTTTAAAACATCATTATCTTCTATGGATTGTGTTTGCGTGTGTGTGTGTGTGTTCATTTTCAATCAACTCTTAAAAGTGTTCTGAACGATGATGAGTTGAACATGAATGAGCTTGAACGAGCTAAGAATTCTCTTGAGTAATCAATGAAGAAAAGTCCCACGGTAGGGAAAAATTGCTCAATTATACCAATTTTCCTCCTTCTTTTCTTGGAGAAGGAAAGGGTGTGTGTGAGAGAGAATAAATGAAAATTGCATTGTGCTCAATAAAAATATTGATGGAATAATATGTTGATTCAATTATGAATATTCACAATGCCTCAATTTATTTTAAATCCAAAATGATGTGTAAATATTATCCATTTCTGCATTCAAATAAAGAAATATTTTAAAGTGTTTCTTTATACGGGAATTTATATTTCTTTTAAATGAGTCAACCCTGTAGTAACAGGTTAATTAAACATTATTAATTGCTAAATGATTTGTAGGAATGTAAATAATATGCAAAATGCCGCTTGCGAGATTTTGTGGAGTTGGCTCTTCGAACAGTACTTTTGTTTTCCAAAGCTGTTATCATTTTTCCTTTATTACTGAGGGGAGAACATCTACCTGATAGTAAAGATCTTCCATGAAGGAAAAATACATGCATTAAGGTTAATAAAGCAAATAAAATGTAAACAAAAAGGGCTCAAGTCCTCGTATAATTATTATTAGTTAAAAATATATAATTTCCTGACATTAATTTCAGTTAATTTTCTGCCTCTCATCTATGGTATACATACATAATGTTATTATTTATTATTGATGTCTTCATTTGTATATATAAAGGAGAATAGCAGCTTGTAGCTCAGTCAAACGTCATGACAGCTCAAGCTGCTTTCCTCTCAACATTCATCAAATTGTCAGAGTTACCAGATTGATTTTCTCTTTTTTTTTTATCTTACACACCCCATTTGCATATTTTTTACATTCCTAATGATTTGAATAATTTAATTTTGCATACAGTAAGGACCTTATTTTTTTTATTTTTTGTAGAAAAGGTTGAGAGTTCACTATGAATTATTTCTTTGTTTTCTTTTCTTCAAGTATAAGTTGAATTATATCATTCAAAATATATAGCCTCATGGTCTTAAAGCAGAATGTTTTTGAAAATAACTGTTTTTATTTTTTATTTGAGAGAACTATTATTTTCCGTTATGAGGGTATTTGATATCATATTATTTATTATATTGTCATATTCTCTATTCAGTTCGTTCATACTTCTTCCTACTCTTAGTGAGTAATTTGACAAAGACTGGATTGTTATAATTATTATTATTATTATTATTATTATTGATCCAAAGACCTAGTTTAGAAATTTTATTGGGTGAAAGAATTTTTATTGCTGGGTGAGGATTTATGGTGTAGAGTGGTGGAATTGTTTCGAATAACCATCATTGTTTGATTAGTTATTAGAGGAACGGAAAAGACCTTCCATTTATTTGATCAAGTATAAAATATACTTTTATGGCGGTATGACGAACAAACTGCAACAACGAATACAATACCCAATCTCCAATTCTAAACTCTACCTCTCCTCAAAGGTTCCAATATAAACAAATAAACTTTATTTCTTCATTTATGTTCATAGATTCGTGCCAATAGTGTATAAACTTAACATTTATGAATTCATTTAGAGAGCCCTTTGTCAAAGACCATTACGAGGTTGAGGGTAGCAATATAAGAAAAGGCATAAGGATTAACGGCTTCATTCATTTTAAAAAAAAATATTTTTTTATACACAATTGAGTTAATGGTAAATTAATTCATTAATGCCAAGTACAAATGACGCAGGATCTAGAAAATATTAAAAAAATCCTTCTTTATGAATACTATTAATGACTGTACTCTCACCTTTATCTTTATGCTCAATTTATATGTCTGTATAAAAAGATTTACACTTCTTCATATCCGACCATTATATTAGTCACACGTTCATGAGAAGTCAAAGAAATTAAAAATATTTCATCCAATATCTGAACGTCTCACATGGGGTCGATATATTTTTTAAAGTGGATTCACGTCGTACATATAACAATAAATAATAATTTTCATAATGATGTTTGTATATTCATATTGTGTCGAGTATTTGTCAAGGAGTAAATAAGTTATTTACTTGGCACTAGAAGCCTTACAACACGCATTCATGAGCACGTATTTAGCCCCCCTCTCCGGCTAAATCGAATTCAAACTCAGTTCAGTGTCACAAGAAGGGCTCCAATGGTTGAGCCCTCTATACGGAATATAAATACGAAAATAAACTACAATCAAAATGAGTGTAAGAAAAATTGCTCTAAATAGAAAATGGAAGTTTATATAATATTATCTATACAAGAAATGCTTCAAAAAGGCTAAATTCCTACTTAATACTTTAATCCTCTGTTACAAATTTTACAAAAAACGTTTTTTCCTTCATCATATTTTTCTATGTACAAACGCATTCCCAATGAAAATCAAATCAATCATTGTATATAACATCTTTATAAATAAAATAGAGCCCTGGAACTTGACCGTCTCAGTACTGAGGTTATTTTGAGTTAAAACCAAAATGTCGAGGAAAATTTGACTCTGGGCTTGAATAAAACTTCAGAATCTATGACTTTTGTAAACAAAATATAGTTTGTGTTTCGCTCACATGTCAATTGTTGGTGTTGATTTCAAAATTGATTTGATTTGATTTTTTTCTAATCACAATGACGTTTAAGCATATGTATTCTGGTGGTTCTTCAAAAATTTGTAAGAACAAGTGAAATACGAACTGACTGTAGAGTAGAAACATGAAATATATATGTATATATATATGATGTTCAAAAATAATGATTATAAAACGAATATTTAAGACTGCCAATCAAAGAATAGCAATACATATATGTAACATTATTTTTCATTTATTTTAAGTTTAACTAATAAACTTCGGAATATTGAGGTTCACTCCCCCAACCTCTCAATATTAAAAAGTCCGCATTAATTATTATAAATTAGGTAATGAACGATCCATGTTGTTGGTAACTTTATTATTGTATATTACATATTGGCTGTATTCTTTATAGTCTATAAAAGAGTTTGTTTATTTTATAGTACATCTATTTATTTGAGCAGGTGCACTAATGTAAACGTGTACTCATTTTTCATATGGAACAGCCTCGAGACTCAAGAGCAGTCCCCTTTTCACCCATCACAATATCAATCAATAATTGGAAGCCAGGTGGCATAAAATGAGCATTTAGATTATATCTACATACATACATACATTAAATACTATATAGATTTTGAATCAGAGTTGTTGTGAATGATTAGATAGTGAAAATGGAATCACTAATCATTCATATGATTAGATCAGTATTTATTGAATCTAAATGATTCATTACTATTAATTAATTCAATCATTCTTTTGATATATATATATTTGTTAATAATTTATTTCAATATTCATTTTCCCGAATAATAATTAGTTTTATTATTTTACAATGTGAATTAAGAGTTAATGATTAATATAATTATCATTGGGTGCCAACCCTTCAATTTGGCAAGAGGAGAGTCAAATCCTTTTACAACAATGATGAGATTTATAGATTTATATATATATTATCTTATCTTAGAAGAAGAAAAAATATGGAAGAGCCATAAAACTCATCCTTGTTTATCATGGTAATACGACATTCCATGAAGATACATGTAAAAGGATGGATTTAAATCCCATTCCCACTTGAAAAATCAACAAACAAATACGTGTTATATCCAATGATAAGTGAATCCTTGATAGGATTAAAGGATAGAGTTTAGACATAAACTAGTGAGGTATAAAAAAAAGATTCTCGTGATAACAGAATGAGTGAGGGATCTGTTGATACATAGTCATACATTTCTATATAATTAAGGTGAATTTGCACATTTGAGGACCGTGTGCACGTCACGACGTGTTTGGGAATGGACAATATATTTGTAATAATGTCTGCATTATGATTTCTTAGTCCAAACATTTATCCTTACTGAAATAGAAGAGGCTTTTTTTAACATACCATGAAATGTTTCTTGATTGTGAAAATGTCTAGGAAAAAAAACTAATTTCGCATGAATGACAAATTTTTGTGGTCTTTTCACTTCTACAAATAAGAAACATTTCATGTCACAAAACCTCTTCGTTCTGATTAATTAATCAATGGAATTGTTGAGATTTGAAGATCGAAAAATGTGCAGATTTCTTATACATAAATTGACTATTCTCAAATATGGTTCTCAGGTCCAAAACTATGATTATGATTTATGAAGCAAAGTGGTGGAGCAACGACTGCATGATCAATTTTTGTTGTAAAAATTGACTTGTTCGAAAGTTCACTTCTTTGTGTGCTGAATTAGTTAATAACTATCTCCGCAACCTCTATGAATTTATTCTTTAATTTCAAATAAAATAAGGTAAATTCTACGAAGGGAAGATAAATGTATCTATACATATATACTTTAAAAGCGACATCTTGTGGGAGGAAAAGTTATTTCATAGACTAGAAAATCTCTTCATGCTAACAAGTAGAATTTGACTTATCCATTAACCTAAACATTAACTAATAATGATTCATTATTATGGATTGATTGCTCTTTAAAAAATACATTTCTTTCATTTCCTAATTTTTTCTATCATTATTATTATTGTCGATTTAAGCCAAAATTACTCGAGTAAAGTTAAGTAAATTGAAGGATTTATAGTAAATCCTAATAATAATGATAATAATAAGAGCAGGGGTGTAATTTATGAGTCATTGGAAATTGGAGCGTAAAGTTATGAATGTTTATATAGCTTGTTACCATGAGCAGCTTTGAATGGATTTCAAACCATCTAGGAAGGGTATTATATATCTATATCTATATACATCTTTATCAAACCGTTGAAATATATATTTAAATTTCGATGAGCGAGCGAGCGAGTGAGTGAGAGCAATTTAACTTTTTTAAGCTCCTAAAATTTCCTTTTAAACTTTGTTTTTTCACAATAGTTTGATAAAAGAGTTTTTTTATTTAATTTATTTCGAGTGGTAAATGGATGAAAAGGACCTTGACCAGGGACACACTTGAATAGGCTTCAATTGTTCATACTTAATAAACATTTATGAAATCCTTGCAAATATATATATATATATATATATATTTCATTCCTATTATATATTACATATAATATGTACAAAGCAATTATATTATAAACGATTTAACTTTACAATATTTCTGTAAGATTTTTTTACATCCATCTTGCATGTTTTTCAATGTCATTGACATAGCTTGATAAAAAGTTAACTCCTGATTGTGCCCTACTTACTGCTACAAAAGAAATACACATTTCCTTACCAATTGTTGGTTGGTCCACTCTCTAATTTTTGCAAAAAACCACATTTGCAGATCCCTCAACTTCTGAGTAGTCACTTCGTATCCAAAAGTAAATAGTTATTAAGATCAAAAGTAGATAATAATTAATTTATTATTATTATTTTTTGATCTGATGAACAAATAGGGCCAACATTTTGAGATAATTAGCTAGCTGATGATAGCTTTACACTTGCTACTTCCATTTTTTAATATCCTGGCTTATTTCCCTATTTGACCAAAAAATTTATACACTGAATTCTTGACTATCATCAACTTTTGCAAGATAATCTCTATCTGCTAGAGTGTGTGTTGACTGTAAAATTGTTTTGTTCACCAGATCCCTCAAGACAAATGAATGACGTAATCATATTTAGCACAATCATTAGCACAAACTATTCTCTGTAGTTTGTCTTCCTATGTTCATTAACTTATGCCTACCATGGGACAATGAGCGGATTCAACATATCAGTAATACAGGCCTCCACTAATTTGCCACATGAGGATAGTAATAGAATGATGAGATTGTTTCTCTACATAAATAATATCTACTTAAACTAAATTATGCTTCATTTTAAGTGATAATTTAAGGGAGGAGAGAGAGAGTGTGTCGTAAAATAGAGATCAATGTTAGTGCTAATTCCATGGTGATTTGACTACATAAACCTTGTCTTTATAAAGTCCAAATATTTAATTAGATATTGTCAATAAGTGCACCTCAAATATTGTTTATAATAAAAAAACATACAAATAGAAATAGTAAACTAACATAGTAATGCCTTTTCCATCAGGTACAAAGTAAGGACCCTTCGGTGTTGTGGATAATTATGCTCACGGGTTAAAGGTGATAATGTGTGTATCACAGTCCAATGTTTACAAATAATATTCTACTTATTTATATAGGATATAAGGATATAAACAGCCAGTGTAAATGAAGGAAGTTTTGCCATTTTTGAGAATGAAAAAATACCCTTCAAAAATACTCCTAGAAAATAAATTAAACATGGCGTTATTCATAATGTGAACATTGTATTTATTTTTTTCTTTTTGTCAGCCTCCAATTTTGATTCCTATCTTTCCTTTATATGTACTCTGCACGGTGATTGTTTGAGCTGGATTCAACTCTTGTTATATGCTTAAAAATGGCCTACTACTATTGCATATATAGCCAATGTACTAAAATTTCCTTATGTGTTATCTGTGGCATTCTGTGTAACGTGTACAGACCTTTACGACATTATAATCACTCATTTTGATAACTTTTAGATAGGGTGTTTACCCCAACAAAAAATAAAAACACTATGTGCGAAATTTCAGACTTTTGGGCCCCTCTGTGAGTCCCTCAAAGTTTGACTCTTTCAAAAGACATTTGAATTTGATTAAAATATAACTCTGTTCAGAGTTGACTGATTTAGGAAAAAAAAATCACTTCAAACTAATCACAAGAAAAGGTGCTTTAAATCAAATTTTATTAAAAAGATATCATAGCAAATTAATTAATTATTAAAAAGGGTGGTTAAGTCAAACTGCAGGTATAGTTTTCCTAATTTTTTGTACGGACTTTAATTGAGTGTTCCAACTTTTATTATTGTAGCATTACAAAATTAGCGATTAAGATATTTCACACCCAAATGAAGCACTTAAAGTGATGTTAATTCATAAAAATTAGAAATATGTGTTAGTTAGTCAAATATAGAAAATTGTTAGCAATATAATATTTATTTATAACTTATATGTTGATAGTAGAAAAAACTAAATTGTATTATATTATTCATCATCTAAAAATATGAAAAATAACTTTGAAAAAACAATTACAAAAGATTTAAATTATTTTCAGGACAGCATATGCTAGTAATACAAAGATGAAATTTACTACTTTAGCGATAATGTCATTTCCCAATAGTAGGCCTGAATAAAGGCGATCCTATTGAGATATCACTCTAATTCTATGCATACTTATAGGATAGGGTTTTTATTTGATTTAAAACACGTGTTATTGTGAGTAATTTAATGTAAATGTCTTGGAAATCGGTCAACTCGGGACGGAGTTTTAGTTTATTAAAATTCAAATGTCTATTGAAAGAGGCAAATTTTAAGGGACTCCCGCAGGGGCCCTCGTACCCCAAAAAGAATTCCCTTAGGGCATCAATCACTTCAAAATCTTGTCAAAGTGGAATATATTTGAATTCATTGAGATTCCTGTTGCCTTCTGTATTCTATATTCAAACATCATCTGTGTACATGCTATTTCCCATGATTAGGAATGTAATAAATATGCAAATGGGATGTGTAAAATAAAAAGAAAGAGAAAATCAACAACCTGGTAACTCTGACAATTTGATGAATGTTGAGAGGGAAGCAGCTTGAGCTGTCATGACGTTTTATTGAGCTACAAGCTGCTATTCTCCATTATATATGTATACAAATGAAGACATCAATAATAAATAATAACATTATGTATGTATACCATAGATGAGAGGCAGAAAATTAACTGAAATTAATGTCAGGAAATTATATATTTTTAACTAATAAAAATTATAAGAGGACCTGAGCCCTTTTTGTTTACATTTTATTTGCTTTATTAACTTTAATGCATGTATTCCTTCATGTGAGATCTTTACTATCAGGTAGATGTTCTCCCCTCAGTAGTAATAAAGGAATAATGATAACATCTTTGGAAAACAAAAAGTACTGTTGAAAGTGCCAACTCCACAAAATCTTGCACGCGGCATTTTGCATATTATTTACATTCCTACCCATGATTAACATCATGAAGAGAGCAATCTATTTACACTCTGGTAACTCCTCTTTTTCAACATTTCTAGTGATTAAAAATGAACCCTGAATTGCATCTCCTTTAATTGCACCTTCTTTACATCAATCTGTATTTTAAAGATTATTATGAAGCATTTTCAACTGAGAACAACCAGTTTTGAAGTGTCCAGATATTTTTATATTCAACGAAATTGTTTTGATCTGACTCGCTGTAAAGTCTGTTCTTCTAAAATTATCGAACTTGCTCAAAGTTATATTTTTTTCCTTTAAGGAATACTTTTTTATAGGGACATTCGTGTAATGAGGGTTTTTATAACCTTAGATAAAAGCTGATACAAATGGTATGTCTTAATTTGCATCATTTGCAATTTTTAACATTTATTTAGGCCGATATTTTGACAAGCTCACTAATATTGTATTAAAGTTTATAGTAAATACAAATAAAATGTTAGTTTTGTGGTACGCCAATTTTAAATAGCTTCTACTCTATAAATGATTTTATACAGTTATATTTTATTAATTTGAATACATAACTAAATGTAAACCTAGAATTAAGTGGAGTGTATAATTAATTATTTAGTTTATAACGTTTGGGAGTTACATGTATGTACATATATATGTATAATTCAGAGGTGAGAGCTTGTACTTGAGACTATAATGTCCGACTTCTGAATCCTTGGGACTCGTGATTAACGAAAAACTCGATTCAAAATTGGGCTTGAGCTTGTCTCTCCACTTGGACTAGGGCCACTCTGACTCGTGAAAAGTGACTTGTGAAGAGTTCATTAATCAAATGCTTATAAAATATACATATGTCATAATTAATTATTGTACGATTTCATCATTATGTTTAAAAAGCATATTTCTAAAAATCCAATAAATAGCTAGTCGAGGTGGTGTATGTTTATGACGGTATTTGTTTCTGTAATCAATACAGACCATCAAATATAAATTAGACAAATTTTCTAATTTTGTGGAAGCCCTGATTAGCTATTATTTTGGGGAGAACGATATATTATACCATAGCTGGTATAAATACTAATAGCTCGTCAGGGGTACCTCAAATAATTATTACTTTTGAGTATAATATATTTATTCAGACATCTACTTAACAAACGACAGTTAGTAATCGGATACAAAAGTCCCATTCCTACTTATTAGTTATTAGTGATAACTAATAACTATTAACTTATTACTAATAATTATCTTATTAGTAACCATTTCAATGACTCAATAGTCGAGTTTATTTTTTCTAAGACTCGCGACTCGACTCAATCCCCTTGGACAAAAACTAAATATTCTTAAAGCCTAAAGACTTGTGGTCTTTAGGCTTTAAGATTTTCTGAGAGAAAAGAATTTTACGACCCCATTTTATAGATATTATAATCTTACTTTTACACAATATATTGTGTATATGCATTCAAATACAAGGTTTTATCTACAGTTCTATACTACTCTATCTACAGTTGGTAGGAGAATTAATTATTACCCCGCACAATCAGTTATCTTTTGTAATTTGCATTTATGCTTAATATTTTCTTCTTGTTCTCCTACAGTCTGTACATAGAGGAAGTAGTAAGTCCCCCTTTATTATCGTTTATCATACTTAGATAATAAATAAAACAGAAATAACTAATTAATTCTTGTGCAGCCCGGTATTGATTGATCCTCTGGAGTTGAGAACCACTGCTCTAATAGACATACCAAGGGATGTAAATTTAAATCAAACTAAAGCAAAAGTACCAACACAGGAATTTTTTCTAGCTATCAATATGTCTTATGCGTCAAGTATGAATATCAATACAATTGCTTAAGTTCTTGGGTTGTTATTTTTTTCATTTTCAAAGACATTGAATAAAGTTCCCTCAATATTTTTTTGGACATTTGTGCATTACATTAAGTAAACTCTATGCTCTTAACACAGCCTTGCTTCGATGTACATATGTATGATGCAATCTGTGACTAACTAGCAGTCAGTTAATTTCCGGCTTTTTTCTTCCTACCTTTTTTTAGAGAGAGAGAAAAGGTTAAGCATTGGAGTGAAGATCTCAGTTAATAAAACCTCTAGAGTAAATGGTCTGACTTTTCAATCCTACAAATGAATTGAATTAATGAGTTGAATTCAAAATTACTCCGTACTTTTGATCAATGCACTTTTGTGTACATTAATATAGTGTTAAGTTTTTAGAAGGACAAAAACTGCTGATATACACTGGGTTCATAGAGAAACAACAACAACAAGTGCATCTAAGTTATGCATCTGATGAAAATATAATTTATATTACGTCATTGTACCCCGACATTATTAATTTCGTCTTTAAAAAAGTTGGAATACATACTACTAAAAAAATATCCACACTTGTTTTGTAATGAAACTGTTATTACGTATGTACATAAATTATAATTAATTTATGTATTTAAAAATTAACAGTTTCTTGATTATATTAAGTGAGCCCAAAATTGGAATATTCAAAGTACATATATTATAAAAATCTAGATGATTTTAAAATATATATATTACTTAAAAGATGGTATGAAAATAAGGAAATTGTTTCAGCCTTATTATACTTTCACTCGAGATGTGAAAATGATTACTATGTCTCTTTCTTAAGAATATTTATTTGGGAGAACTTAGGTAGGTAATTACATATGTACTTCTGTGTGTAATCATTGAAGACCCCAAACTAATGACACTATAGATTCTCATGCACCTAACATGAAACATTGTATTTATTTGTCAACTATCATTTAGTTGACTATTTTTTATGACTAAAGTTGTGCTCTAAACGTTGTTGATTGGCTGAATTGGAATTAACTCTTGCTCAGTTGTTATTAATTTCATATTGTTAATGAAGAACTAATATTATACCAAATTGAGGCTGTATTTTTTTGTTAGCTGTCGACTTTTTTAAAAACTTCTAAAACCCTTATATGTAAGTATCCTTAACATTGGTTGGCTAAACTTAAATTAGAACTTGTGAAGGACGATTATCAATTTCATTCAATTAAATAAAGAATGAACAAATCACCAACTGATTTTGAATCCTTTGTAAGTATTTATATAATTAAACTTCATACTAATACTTAAAAATGCTTTGTGAAAGTCAACAGAAAACTTATGAATCTTTCAATCTTCCTCACGACAGACAAATAAAGAATGAACATAAATTTCTAGGCAAAATAGCTTCATCTGTTTTGCCTTTTCTAATTATACAATTATAATTAGTCTCTACAAAATTCCCATCATTAACTATTATACATCTTTACATTTGTTTTTTGCAGGAAGGAAAGGTTGAGGAGATAAAATTTCCCAACCTTAACTTTTTTGGAGGGGGTTGCTAAAACTCTTCTTCGACTCTAAATTAGAGAACTGATCTCCACCGTTAAACAATAGACATAAATAAAATAATATCTATAATGGACGAAAAAGGAACACTTATCATAGAAAAGTTATCCAAAAAAAATTTATTGATAGATTATAGCCTCCCCCATTTTAGAATTGTTTCCTTCGACTATGAGCCAGTAGAAGCTAAAGAACTTAAGAGATTTGAGTCGTTTAATATTAGTTAATGGGAGTCAATCACTAAACAAATGTTCACAAAACTTACCTTCAAATAAAGACATCGCAAAATCTCCTCATTACCGCAATTTTAATTTATCATTTTATACTGATAATAATATTATGTAGAAGCTAAGTATTAATTAATAATTATTATTGTACTATTTTCCTCAACAATTGGAATGAAATATCGTGACTACGAAATTAGCAACAATTTTAATGATATCCAGTCATGTTTTTCAGCTTAAATATATTTCTATAATACGGACAATTTCTTCCAGTAATAACTGTACTGAAATAATGATATTATTAGCATACATTTACAAAATCATTAGACACATGATTCCCCTGTATATCTTTTCTTAAAAGAATCCAATCAAAGTTACTTTCGTCCAAATTGTAGCAATATATTTATTTATTTAATGTGGGATCCCAAGTTCATGACGGATCAAATACATAATAATAATAATAATTAATTAATTCTATTATTAGAAACAATATTGTTGATCAATGAGTATGGATCATTTCTAGTTATTTAATAAATAAATGCTTATACCTATCTCAACTTTGTCCGCATGTACATGAACTCTTTTATTTTCCATAACAAAGAGGTTATAATAGTATGAGAGGATGGAAGAAAAGAATGGTGCTCTTGGTCCAGAAATAGAATATAATCTATAAAAATCCGTCAAGAAGAAGTTACACAAACCAAAAAAATAAAATAAAATAGGAGATGAGTCTCGAGCAGCGTTTCTCAACCGGGGTTCCGCGGAACCCTAGGGTTCCGCAGACGGTCTTTAAGGGTTCCGCGAGAAAAATGAGATTATATAAGCTATTACACTTTTCAGTCTTTTTCTACAGTGTGGTAAAATTTTGTATTAATCATTTTTTGCGCAAGGGTTCCGTGAGACATGGGATATATTTTGAGGGTTCCGAAAGGGAAAAAAGGTTGAGAAACGCTGGTCTAGAGAATATAATATATGTATTTAATATGAACATATCGAAGAAGAATACAAAAATAAGCGGTCATCCTTCCTGTATAATGATGCTCTACTCATGCCAATTCAGGCCATCATATCCTGTCTCTAACATCATGATATCAGTTATCTATCACAATACTATGTAGCAATAACATTTGATCATTTCTCAGTTTTGTGTGCATGTTCCCCTCCCGTCTCTCACAGTTTCCGTTTGATTAGCCGCTTCTTGACTCTCTGCATACTCTTATTTAATATGTGTTGGAATACATAGTTGACAAATTGAGCCGTTCTCAGTCACGATTTATTGTTTATATAGTATATGAAAATATTAGACTCACCACTTAAAACTGTCTATAGACGAGAAATATGTTTTTGTATAAATTTCTAATGAATAATAATAATAGTACAGTTTGAGACCCGGAATTTTCATGTATTCATCCATTCCTTTTACAAAGGAGAAGAGGAAGTAACTTAAAAGCTCACTGAAGAAGACAGAATGAGAGAGGTATGTGATTTATGAAGTTCTTTACCCTCATTATGTTGCAATGTTACGCCCATTCACATAGAATAGAATTAAATTGTGAATCTCAAGTCTCCATTGATGATGAGCTCTCTCTCTCACTCACTCTCTCTGTAGATGATTGGGGAAATGATTGCAGAAAACAACTAGAGTTTAAATTTCCCAATTTCTATCTTTCTAGAAAATTAATTTTTCTTTTGAGGATTGAGTGGTTTTGTTAGGTCCACTGAATATAATATAAAGTCTCACTTTAATAAAATACAAATACAAAATAGTTGATTTGACTTCAAATTTTTGTAGGGAAAAAGTCACATTAGGTCTACATTATAATGTATAAAATATATACGTAGGCAAATTCCATTTTTGAACTATAGATAAATGCTTTCATTTACTCATTTCCTTCTTTTAAATACGACAAACATCATCCATCCATTATCAGATAATTTCAACAAAAAAAAAAAATCGTTCCGTAACCTCAAGCAATTCCTGCCTCAAGAAATTAAAAACAAATTGTAAATAAATCAATATATTTGCTGTACTAGACGACCAGCTAAAAGCAAATACTCTTAATAATAAAAGATCAATTATATTCAAACTTCAAATCTACTTTTTAAAAAACAATTTATAAGTAAAGTAAGACTCTCTAAACAAAACCCTTTTTAAAAAAAAGGGTAGTTTCTTGATCTATACCTTTTCAAGTTCAATATCGGAATAAGCAAGTTCAACATAGGAATAAATAATAAAAAGCAATATTCAGGAAATTTAACATAATAATAAATTTCATAATTAATGAAAATAAATAAAATAGGTGAGACGAGGAAGTTTCAATGAAGTGATTGGGTGAGTGAATGCTTAAAAAAAGCAAAGGATGTATATGGAGGGCCAGTAGTACTTGTAATTGAGTATGCTCCGGCTCACTCCAGGATTGAAGATTTTTTGAATGAAGAAGAGTTTTCAACTCACAAAATTTTAAGACTTGGGCCCTACAGTAGTCCTATGCTCAATCCAATTGATCATATTTGGTCAATATTGAAAGTCTTAGTGAAAAGAAAATTAGCTAGAAAAAGGACTAAATGAAATTACGTCTATGATTTGTAATATTTGTATTGCTAGCAATCAGAACCGTTTTGTAGATGTTATTAGTTTTGTTGGCATGAGATTCTAATAAATTTATTATTATATTAAATTTCATGAATACTATTCTTTATTATTTATTCCCATATTGAACTTGAAAATGTTACATTGCATTTTCTCGGAATTGAATGTTCTCACATGGGCAAAATTAAATTTGAAATCAAATTTAATTCCGACATGGAATATGCCTATTTTCATACGAGTACCTGATAAGTTCATTTATTTTATTTTCTTGCTCAAAAGTTTGCTTCGATCATAGTATTTAAAAACGCATGTAAAAATAATCAAAAATTCGCGAAAAGCAAACTCGATACAAAAAATAGTACTAAGTCCAGACTCCACATGAGCAGGGCAAATTAGCTCTCCCAACATTTGGAATTATAAACTCAATTTCTAACATATTTTGAGGAGCTTTATTAAATAGCTCCACTCGAGTCAGAAAAGAAAGGAGTCAATTGTGAAGGACATGACTTCAAACCTAAAAAAAAAATAGAAGGTAGCAATCATTTATAAACATTTCCAAAATCTAAATTGCAATGCATCCAATACTCATTTCTGATATTCTGATACATGATATAATTTCTTGCTTTATAGAAGGAGAAAAAACGAAGAAAATGAAAAGAAATAATGCAAGGAGAAAGAAACTTCCCAGAGCTTCAATTCAATTTAATAATTGTGCCTAGCTGTGACTTAAAAATGACTCACTAATGTTTTCCTCCTACAGGAGTTAGTGCAATGAAATGTGTATATAAAAATATCTTTATATTTTATTTACCAAATATACTAAAATATCATTCTGCAATGATAGTAAATAATTACAATAAACATTCATGCTTGAGTTATAAAAATATAAGTTAATTTGATTCAGGAGATCTAATAGGTAATTTCTAGGAGGAGAAATAGGTAGGGGATATAAAAATCGTTATCCACGATTTAGTACATAAAATAATAATAATAATAATTGTAATGGTATATATATATATATATATGTAGGTATATAATTTACATACATAATATATTAAAATATGTAAGTCTACATTAGATAGAAAATTTAAAATATCTTTTTGCGTCAAATATTATGATCTATCCTTACTTTATTCAATTATTACCACCGTAGTGATTTGTGTCCATCGGCTCATTTTTAGAGTTTGAGAGAGGAGAGATCCCTGGTAAATGCAAATGAGTATGTTTGTGTTCATGACGTAAAATATTAGGGGAATGCATCAAGGAGGGGCCCCGTGGAAACAAATTATGTAAGGGTCCCTTGTTCATGAGTACCCCAGGATTCCCTAGCTTGGTTGGGTCCATCATAGTAAAATTTGAGGGTGAAGAGGGCATGGCCGGAGGGGCCGACATATCTGGATGAAGACTACTAAAAGCTTTTTCTTGCAGTTCTTGAAGCTTAGACGCTGCAAGAAATTGATTTGGATTACCCCCATGAGAAAAGTCAACAGCTGAATTGACTTTATTCATAGGGTTTAATGGCATGGGGAATGTCCTATTGACGGGATGGCCCATTTCAGCAGGTATTTTAGGATCCAGTTGGTGTAGCATTTTCCGTGAATGATTGTTGCTGAATAGAGGTGATTCACTGAGATGCTTGTCAACGAGGGGTTGAGGAGATTTTGCTTGAGGACTATGAGCTGATCCAAACATAGCAAAGTGTCTAAAGGCTTGTGATGCAAAAGGAGAGCCCTGATTCGGAGGCGTTGAAGGCAATCCTGGAGCCAGTAAAGTACCTTTGTGGGCACTGTTATTTGGACTTGAAAAATGAGACGTTGATGGTTGCATGAGAGGAGAATGCGAATTAACAGAATTAATCAGCTTATTATTTTCATTTAACCCTATATTGGGTGGTAATATGTTACCACTATTTGATGAGGTAGGTAAAGAAGTTAAATTTGGCATAACTAATGAAGTCCTTTGAGAATTATGAGATGATGTTGATGGAGTTACATTTGTTGGTAAGCCCTTGTCAGAAATACCCGAATTAGATGTTTCAGGTTCCTCATCTGAAATATCAGAATAAGCAGTGCTTTCACAGCTATCTTTGTTAGATGAAGAACCAGTCGAAGATGTCAGTCTTGCTTCTTGAGGTAAAGAGACTAAAGTATTCAAAGGCATGGGTGGTAATGTCTTCTTTTGGGAACCATTTTCAAGCTTTTTTGGTGCAGTTTCCGGCATTTCAACATTAGAACATGACTTTGATTCAATTTCTTCTGCTGGAGTCATCTCACACTCTTCGTGGTTGGACTCATCATCAGGTACAGTTTGAGACTCCATGGGCTTTTTAGGCCGTTTTAAGTCATTATGTGCGAATGATAAATGAAATTTTAAAGCTTCTAAATCTCGGAATTTTTTAGAGCAATTACTCTTGGGGCACTCAATTAAACAGTCCCTACAGTCATTCTCATCATCATCATACTCATCTACCGATTCCTCATCCTCATCAGGCTCTGTTTTCTTTAAGCCACATAATGCATTAATGGCAGCTTTTCTCTTCACTTTAGATGGGACATTTGCTATTGGATTTGGTTCAGGTAGAGGAGGAACATTTTTACCATTCTTCTTCGTTGATTTAGAATTTCCATTGCCTGAAACCGGGGGAGTTCGAGAGCGTGCACCACGATTTCTTTTACTTCCACGACCTTTAATTGCTGAAGGATCACTGCAAATAATGAAATTTCGTGAAATAGTAAATAAAGCTACTATTAAGACATTTGGATTTACCTTAACGGACCCCATTTGTGTGCTTCAGATTGTCTATTACAATCCAGCAACGTTCCCATGTAGGTTTTACCCTTCCACGTCACATTCAAAACGAGTAATCCTTAAAAATTTCAATGCAAAATGTATCGAAATGCAATCCAATCTCAAAACAAAGAAGTAGTATACCTTTCTCCGTTTCTTGCCAAACGATTCCTTGTAGCCTAACAGCAGTTCCTGGTTCACAAGGCCCAAGTTTATCAGGTTCTGTCATGGTGGATGCTTCATTAGACCTCTCATCTTCTCCTCCATTGAAGATAGATCCCTCACGTGAATTATCGCCATTGCTACCTCCACTGTTTTCCTGTTAGAAGATAATTTAGTGAGACTCACTAGGTACAAGAACTGAAGACATCAAACATACCTTTAAATTTTGCTGTTTTAAAATTAAATTTTGAAGAGGATTCTCTTGGTCCTTCCGAGCCCCAGTAGCAGCAAGGATGAAGTCATGAACCAGATCATTTTTCCCATCACTATCTGTTCTCGAGTTAGTCGAGCTTGAGGGTGATGCTGCACGTGAGTTATTTGCAGAGCTGGATGATGAACTCGTCGAACCTGGCTTTATTTTTCTTGGGGGAGACATGTCAGTTATTCTCATATTTTGAGGCCATAAATAAATCGATATTTTTCATTTTTAAACAAATATGAATCCGAGCAGTGACTCGGATTGACAAATTGAGCAATAATTTGAATTTGATTTTAAACTACGCCTTAAAATAGGAGAAACACTTTTCAAACCCATTTCGTTTAATCCTCATTTTCAGACCATTGCCCAAAGATGGAGAGGATGTAACTTTTCGTTCACAATCCTTGGTGGAGGACTCTGTATCACAAGTTGATTCATCATGAGATAAATTCAACACAGAGGACATAATTATTATTATTATACCATTAAATTCCCTATATTAAATTTTCATTCTTATTAGAACGCAGAGAGGAGGAGAAGAATAGGACTGAGAAGTTGACTCTGGATCCTAAGAAGTATTATGGATAATGCCCTATAATAAATAAACAATAAATACATGATCTTCAAAACACACACGTGAATAAAATTAATTGACTTTAATATATATATATGTATATATATATATACATGTATTTAACTGCATAGTTCAATTTTTTGATTCCTTCCTTCCTTTCTTTCTCACCACTCCTCCTTCTCTCATCATCTAAAGAGTTCTTTTACCTCTACGCAACAATTCTACTAATTACTTTTAAAAGGGCCTTTGAGACGGAAACCAGAGGGAACCACGTGAAATGGAAATTCAAATCACAGGTGTTCAGACACCTACTACATATATTCAAATTCAGGCACTCACATAAAATGAATGATCTCAGAGAGTATTTAATGTAAATATATACGAACATTGAATTTACATAAACGGCTTTGGATTACTCATAATAATAAAATGATGATGATGATGATGGAGTGACAAAGCGATGGACGACGAAAAAGACTTTCTCATGAATTATACGAATAATCAATGTTAAATAAGATGAAAAATAAATCTAAGCACCTTGTTCCTCAAAGGAAGATAATTCCTATAAAGGAAGTGTTTTGAAGAGTTTGCAAAAGAAGAGACAAGGGTCCGAAAGGAGTAGAGGAACGGATAGGATTTGTACGGAAAGGAGACGAAACGACGATCTCTTTCTTTCTTTCTTTCTTCTTTCTTTCTTTCTTTCCTTTTTTTTCTTCTTTTTTTCTAATAAAGTAACCGAGGGGGGGGGGGAAGGGACGGTGAGGGAGAGGAAAAAAAAATGTAAGGAAGGCACGCACGCAAACAATCACTCGAATCAACGCATGCACTCAATTCACTCACTCACTCACGTCTCACTCCTTCCTTCCTCCCCTCCCTCCCCATTCATTATCCTCCATACACTCACTCAGTCATCTCTCCTGCTACAGAAACATACAGCAGCTAAGGAAGAAAGAAAAGAAGAAGAAGAAAGGAATAATAATAAAAATAAAGAAGAGCATATTATCTGGGAAGGCCGGAGGAACAAATTCTTACTCTTCTATTATTTTTATGTATATGACTTGAGGGGAGACGAGAGTCCCAAATCCCACTCCTACTATTTTTATTTATTATTAAAAGGGAATCAAATCCTTAAGAAGAAGGATGGAGAGGGATTGTGATTGTCGATTGATCTTCAATCCTCAGCCTATTCTCTCCTTCCCCCTAATTTTATCTTAATAGTTTGATGCGGGTCTTTCATTGGCCAGTAATAATTATTATATCAGGTCCATTCAAAGATGGTTGGGTGATTTTTGCTTTTTTTTAAAAAAAAAAGCAAAAATGGATGATGAGAAGCACATTTGTGTCAGCGAATGTAGATCCATTGATCATTGTGAATCATTGAATTAACCACGAATTGTGGAGTTCAGGGGGGGGGGGGGGTTATAGCGGTAAGCTTGCAAACAGTAGTCTTGGATTAGACGGAGGGGGGGGGAAGGATGACGTAGCTTTATGTATGTCAATGTGTGATCCAAATCTACAATGTGAGAGGGGAAAGAGAGAGAGAGAGAGAGAAGAAGAAGAAAAAGAAGAAAAGAAAAGGAAGGAGTGAAGAGAATTGAAGTGAATTGATTAAGAGTCCTGACGTTGTATGTATTGACTATTATTGTAGATGGGAAATCAAATCATCAGGTCTAGTCAGGATAGGGTCCATTCATAATTAAATACTTGTGCTCCTATCTTGGATTCCAGTGGAGTCAGTGGAAGGAAGACTCCTCCTCTCTGTAATCGACTCACACGACCTCCCCTCTCCTTCCATTTCCCCTTAACTCAAACCATCCCATTGAAATGGCTTTTACTCTTTGGAGTCTTCTTGAGGCCGGTTTACTCCTTCTAAACGCCATTTGTGTTTTGCACCAGAAGAGATTCCTTACTAAAGGTACATGAACTCCCTCTCCTTTTTCTTTTCTTTTCCGCTTGAATCCTTGCTTCATATTTATTTTATTTTTCTTGGTCTTTGATTTAGTTGGATTGACGGCATCATCAAGCAGTCACGGTTTTGGAGAGCAGCCCGGACCTAAACATCGATTTGTCAACTTTATCCTTTCCACACAAACTGTTATGCGATGTAAGTAAGGAACGTCAAATATTGAAGAAAGGGTGTACATAATATTTTAAGCGTAAGACACTTCCCCCAGTTCAATCAATACTTGATTTATGAGGGCTACTATAGAGCAAATATGTCAGTCATAATATTGTATTGCTATGTCGTGGTAGAATTCTTGTACTTCCTTTGAGAGTAGAGAATGGATTGAAGTTAAACGTTTCATATCAGGGCTTTAGCAAACACATGCAGATCTCGTCAAATGGGTAAGAAAATGGCTTTAAAAACGTGCAAATCCATTTCTGGAGTTCCCTAAATATGGAGTAAATATTTACTATACGTAGTTCAAGAGAACGTCGGCCTAATTTATTTTTATATTCAAATTTGAAGTATTCTGAGGAGTACAAGGATGGTCTTTATTATTGCTTAACTACACTTTTTTTTTTTGCTCACAGTCATAGCAAAATACTAATAGTAAGAGCACAGTGTATGCGTTTACTTAAATTTATTTTAGATCAGATTCTAGTTTCAAATTACCAGAGATGTTCTTTCTACTTCCCCTCTTTGTTTTTATATCATGCGCTTCGTTTTTATTTATGTTCTTAGCTTTTTCTGGAATATATGTTCGAATGCTATCTTACCTAGATACGAATAATATGTGCCTTTTAAAAGTGTATTTTGTACTTATTATTTGCATATATTTCAACGACACATGTATCTTTTTCCTTTCACCTCTTTGATTACATATTTCAATATATTTTATTTTATTTTTCAGTTCCCTTAATATTTGTTAATTCCATCGTTATCGTCAAAAAAATAATTTTGGGTTAATAATATGCATATATTCTCATAAATTGATGGAATTGCATACTTTAATATATCAATAAGTACGTATTACAGATTATACTGAAATCTTTACTTTTTAAGTAGTGCGTGTATTTTTATTAATGACACTTTTCTCTTTCTTCTTTTTAGATTAATTTTTTTTTCAAATAAAAAACGAAGTAATAAAAAGACAATTAGAAAGATGCCTGCCAGAATGAATCGAAAGCCCTTGATCGGAATATGCCTATTCTTTGTATTAATATATTTCATATTTCTAAAATGGAAAAGTCCGGGAAATTTGTGTCCTTTCCAAGTATCTCGAAAAACTTCTGTGATATCAGAGGAGGGATCCCTCTATGAATATGATAGAAAATCACCCATCATATTTATTGGTGGAGTACCAAGAAGTGGTACAACGCTCATGAGAGCAATGCTGGATGCTCATCCATCTGTTAGATGCGGAGAAGAAACTCGAGTTGTACCTCGTATTCTTCAAATGAGATCTCACTGGATGAAATCTCAAAAAGAATCCACAAGACTGGAAGAAGCGGGACTCACGGGTGATGTTCTTGATCAAGCAATTTCTAGTTTTATTTTAGAAATTGTGGCTAGGCATGGTGAGCCGAGTGAAAGACTTTGCAATAAGGATCCATTCACGCTACGCAGTGGTGTTTACCTTAGAAAACTATTTCCCAATTCAAAATTTATCTTTATGGTTCGAGATGGAAGAGCTACGGTTCACAGTATTATTACTCGTCAAGTAACCATAACCGGATTTGATCTTAAATCCTATAGACAATCACTTCAGAAGTGGAATAGTGCCATTTCTGCTATGAACACACAGTGTGAAGAAATTGGTCCTGAATTTTGTCTCATTGTGAGATACGAACAACTGGTCTTGCATCCCAGGCCCATGATGACTAAAATTTTAAAATTCCTTGGGTTGGATTGGACTGAAGATGTTCTACATCACGAGAAGCAAATCAACAAACCCCATGGGATTTCTTTATCCAAGGTTGAAAGATCTTCGGATCAGGTAATTTATTATTATTTTCTTTTTTATATACTTATATCTCTCCTTAATTTGAATTCCCTTTCATTAAAAAAATTATCTAATTAGGTCGTGAAGCCCGTTAATTTGGAAGCATTATCTAAATGGGTTAACAAAATGCCTGATGATGTCGTTCAAGACATGGCAGAAATTGCTCCTATGCTAGAGCATTTTGGTTATGATCCCAATTCAAATCCTCCTTCTTACGGAAAACCAGACTCTGATGTCATAGAAAATACCAATGAAATCAAGAAAAACGCAAATAAGTGGGATAAACAAGGAGAGCTTGTGAAAAAAATATCTAAAAAATTGACGGATCCAAATTAAATATTTCAATAATTATATTTGCCTTTTTTTTAAATATATATTTTTATTTTTGAAATTATGAGCCTTTCGACTTAAATAATTAATTTTTATACATCCTAATTATTTGTATTCTCATTTATTTTCTCGTTTATTAACACGATTTCTCCATCATTGTCATGTCGTCTACTTATTTTTTAATGAAGTTTGTCAAGTGAGTCAAACTTTTTTCCTTCTTTTTTTGTATGGAAATTTATAGTGTAATGTTATTTATGATTCATAACTTATGAAGTAGTAGTGCATGGTTGTCTCAACTCATTCATTTTTATAACAATTTTTATTTGATTAAATTTAAAAGAGAAAAAAATGGTAAAAATATTTATGAATACTAGGCAAATATTATTTTTTATCAACATTCAATCAGTGGAGAAAAATTAATGAACAGCTCTATAGTATGGATCAGTAACGACAAAGTATGATATTTTTCTATTTCCAACACTCATTCCAAAAATTTTGAAGGCGTCCATCTTCATTTCTACAATAGCTACGGAAGTCTGCAAGCAATTTATCCATAAATATTATGCTTCCTGTGCCGCCCGTGTTACTCATCATTTTCCATCGTCTAGATATCATGAAATTCCATGACCAAATGAATCCGGTCTTACTATGGTCGTATAGGGGTCGGAAATCTGTTTGATCATCAGTTCCTTCAAGATTTTCGACGGGATTTGATACGACTGAGTCTCTGTATCCTTGGATTCCAGCATTCAATTTGAGTTGTGTTGGAATTAGAAGAAAGCAGTTCCCAGTGCAGTGGATGTACTGGTGGTGAGTGGAGAAAATTGAGGAAGAGCGTTGTTGGTTGTAACAAGGAATGAAGCCAAATCGTCTTGCAATAGTTTCACGGAAAAGAAAAATCCTTTGTTCTAAAGTAAAGTTGTCTTTCTTTGAAGGAGAAGGTGATGTTTTCCAGAATTCTGTGTTTAGTTCGATGAAAATCGGACCACGAACTGGATCACTATTCGGAGTGACCGGGAGAGCAAAAGGATCACTTGGCACAGGTATAAGAAATAATCCATACATTTGTTGTACTTTACGAGACCAGCCATGAACTAGTTCAGACACAAGAGCACCCGTTGCTACACTCCATTGGAGAGTCACCTCAAAGGCAGAGTCAGAATCCGCATGGGTTTGATATTTCAAATGACCCCATTCTTGACGATCAGATTTATTATTTGTATCAATATTTAGAGTTACGGATCGATAAGTTGGGTTCCACTCCTTTCCATACTTATTGATTGTTTTTTCTAACAAAGAATTATTAACTTTGTCCCCACTAAATTGAATTTCCACCCATTCATTGTGAAATGCTTCAACGTCACCTATTCAAAAAATGTATATTGGTTAAGTAAGACCTAATGACTTAAAACAATTTAATTAAATGTACCTTGGTAATAAGTTTCTGAATCTTCGTCAACAAAATAAAATAGTACAAATCCATCATTGAAAGGAATATTAGAATCTCCAGATGCATGTTGAACAATACCAGATTGACGTAATCCATCCAATTCTGTTATCACTTCTTGTTTTTTGTTAGAATCAATTTTACGGAGTTCAAGAAGGTACTGAATTGCTTCTGCAGTAATGAATGTGCTGGAAGGAAGGGTTGCTTGTTTATTCAAATAAGTTAGCTTAGACTTTAAATATTGCACCACATCTTCTTTATCAGTGGAAGATTTTTCATAAACACAGCTACAAAAAGAATACAAAAATTAGTCTCCTAATTTGTCTCCATATCTGATGGCGCCCCTTGGAAGGGAAATGAAATCAGATATATATTTTGTACAATTACAAACCCTGATTTCTTTGAGCGTCGGATATTGTTGAGGCAAGTTTCTGCAAATTTGAGAAACCCTTCTCTAACGCAATTGTGAATGTCCAAACACTCATAAATATCACAGTACTTCGAACATCCGTCCTTAATTCTTTTTGTATAAGGTATGAATGAAGTTAAGGGTAAGATATGCATTCGGAAGCGCCAATATTTAAGAGATTCTGTCAAAATAAAGTCTCTATCACCTCTAGTGCAAACATAATAGTCCATATGATTCCAATTGAAATTTTCTAACTTCTGTGTATTGAATTCAACCCAAGAAACTTCATAAATGTCATTATCTGGAGCTTGAAAACGATATTTGTAGGAATGATTAGAGGTATTAACAGGCGTTCTAGGACTGTAACGAGTTACATGAATAGTTTGCATATTCGCACTTAGAGATACCTTTAAAAAAAAAGAAAAATGCAGGAATGAATGTATATATATGGACAAATATATACTTTTATTTATTTCTGCACTACCTTATGGTATATTTGTCCAATAGATAACCAAAATTCCTTATGTGGACGTTGTGGAACTGTTTTCTGCTTTATAAAACTATTTTTGATTTTATCAGAAGGAAATTCTACAATTTGAAAGCCTTGAGCAAGTCTTTGTGATATCAATTCTCTAAAAACTTCCATATTATCACAATAACCTTTTACACTTGATCCAGAATTACCAGAATTGTCGTTAATTTCGTCTGGATTTAAACTGTATTCATTAAATACATAATTAAGCTCAATATCCTTTGAATCAGGGAAATAGTCTGTGGTGATTGGAAGTGAGGCTGGAGTGGTAAGAGATTTCCAATCCACACCCATTGTGCAGTTTAACACTGAAGATGATGAATATTCTGAAAAGATATGGGTCCACCTCCGGCGATTTGATGTAATGCGTTTAGATTTTGATTCCGGATCGAACAACAAAAGGCCAGGTCGAACGTTATCAACATTCTCTTCTGGAATAGGAAGTTTCTTGAACTGAAAATCATCATATTGTTCAAAAAACTCATTCGATTTTTGATCAACATGATCGAAATTCCCTCCCGGCATATATGGCCTAGTGATTCCATCTGGCACAATGTCATAGGGAACTTTAATACGAGGGATAAAATTGCTCTTTAATAACGTAGATCTATTGGAAGTATAAAAACTAAGATGTATCCAATGGGGAATCCTAAAATGGATAAGAATAATATTATATGAAATAGTTTGAGATCATGATGACTTGAATGGCCCAATTACCCATATTCTCCTTTTGTATCATCATGACTTTGAAATTTAAAAAGTGGTACTGAATGCAGTGGCTGCTCTCCTACACAAAGTAAGTCACTTCCAACCCCAGAATCAATTATCCTTCTCTTAGTTATTAAAGATAATTCCCTATCAACAGTATAAACTCCTACTCCAGGGGTAATAACAATGGTTTGTTGACCGGTCCGGTCCAAATTCCGATTGTGATAGTGGTTGTCGAACGTATTCACAGACATGTTGATGACCTCTAGGAAGTTACCTTCAGAAGCACTTGATATATAGACCTCGGGTATTTGAGTCCCTTTAGATTTATGATAGTCTAACAAACTTTTTTTATAAGTTGGAAATATATCTCTTAGCTGAACTAAAGTTGGCCTCCAGTCTGTAAATCTTTCGTTCTAACATGGAGGAAGAAAAAACAACAACTTGAAATTGAATCAGTATGAAATATATATGAGTATAAAGAGAAATGTTTACTTGGATTATGACACGGTAAAAGTCTTCATAAAAGCGTCCATCATTCTTCTTTATCACACAAGATCTCATTTCACCCGGAAAATCTTCAAAAGCAGAGGCATTATAATAACATCTAGAGAAGAGAACAATAGTAACATCATGTACACAGCCTTGTTGTACCCATCTTTCAAACAATTCAGAGAGAAACCCATCCACAATTTTATCAAAATAATCTTGTCCACCCCACATTTCCGAACTCATTTGAATAAAAAGATACACCATAGCAGACAAAGATCTAAAAATAAGTTTGGTTTCGGGAGTAACGACTCCACATGCTTGAAGTACGCCTCCTGGCCCCTTAAGTCTTTCCACTGTAACCCAAATCCCAGAGAAATTGATGCGTTTTGAAATATGAAGGCAACGAGACTCTGTGAGTAAATGGTTTTTCAATCTAAAAAACAAAAACAAGTATGAACATCACGCCCGAAATTGTACTTGTGAGTATTTTGGAACCAGGTTTGAGATTGACTTTAACAATAAGGCAGCATTTGAAGATTAGAGTAATCATTATTCATTTTTAAAACTATTAAAACTAACATAGTGAATCAGTAAGGAGTTGAAGCGTCTAATAGTTATCATTACAACCCTATTATTAGATTATGTCCTTAAATACTCTATAAGTCAAACTACTTCATAGTAATTACTAAATTTCTTCATCTCAAAAATATTGTTTTGTTTTTTTGCCCAAATTTTTTTTAAAATGTATCAAAGCTTTTGTACATCACATATTAATTAATTATTATTATCTCCTATACAAACCTCCACATCTCACTTCTCCCTAAATAATCTTCCTTAAAAATAACTTCCAGGGATTCTAATTTAGGGATTTCATCTTCTTTGAGTCTTCGAAGTACAACTGGTTCATAATTTCTAAGGCCGAATGCTTCCGCAATTCCCTTGGCAATATACACTGCATTTCCGCTGCAGACTGAACTTCCTCTATAATAATAGTCCCAATAGGCAAGGAGTAGTAATAAATACAAATAATGATATAATAAAATGGATGAATTCACCCTGAATTGTGGTGGTTAAGGGAAGACTCCTGAACTTCGAGAATAAGTCGCTTACAGGCTGCTTCTTCCTCTTCGTCTTCCATATGATAAACCTGCACAACATCATTTGGATGGAGATCAGGGAAGTCTAATGGGCTTAACAATATCTCTTGATCACTAAAAGTCTTTGGGAAAGTGGATAACTTCCACGTTTTCGTCATTTTTATTATAATGAATTTAAAAAATGAAAAAAATAATAATTAAAGGGATAAAAGAAACCTGAAATTCTAAACTATGAAAGCTCAACTTTACAACTAACGCAACTCTTTACTCAGTTCCTTTGTAATGATTCATATGCAGTACGTTTTCGAACAACTAACTTCTGAACTCGATCAAAAAATAAACAGCCAAGTCTAAATATAAAAGATTAGGTTTAATTTATCATTTTTGTCGGATATATTTAGATATTATGTTATTGGTTTTGTAAGAGGTTGTGTGACTATAATGTAAAAGTCAGGATAAATTTGTACTCACTGATAAATGTTGTTTTGACAGAAGACGGATTGTTTTTACGTGACAGTAAAATTATATATATATATATATATATAGTATAAATATTACGTGCAGAATCCAGCTAGAAGTTTAACGCTAGCTGTATAATATTGAAAGATAAAAGTTGAAAATTATCTTTTCCATCCATGAAAATTACTTGTTTTATATTTTCAATTTTAATGATTATAATTGAAACTGTGGTAATGTAATTTATATACGTCTTTTAGGTTTCTTTTTAATTTTTGTTGTGCATTGAACAGAGGCTCCTCTAAAGAAACAGTCCCCTTTTTGTAGACACCCCTGTTGTAGTCAATACATGTTATTTAATAGAATGGAGCCAACAATGGTTTACTACATTTTATAACCAATGACGTTAATTTATTTCTATTTTTTCATGATTTATTGGTCTTTAAAAAAAATGATAGTCTGCTATTTTGAAGTAATTTTAGACTGTATTAATAGAGATTCTCATGTAGTTTTACTACTATTAGACAATTAATATATTGCGTGAAGTGTGAAATAAAACACTTTTCGTTCAACTACAGCCAAAATAATAAAAACACAGTGTAACACCTTGGATTACGAGCAATAATTCATGCCAAAATTCCAAATTGAAAGACACCCATATCATGGGTTCTATTGCCCGGACATATTGTCCTCTTTTTACATTCTGTCTGGGTACATTTTTACAAATTTATGAACTATCCGGTTTGATTATTCAGTTTTGTCAAAAATACTATTTTGCTGAGATATCATGTTTTCAGGGGTAGTACTTCTACCCGGTGATTGTCCATTTCTCTGATTGTTTCAGGCAGTGAATTAGTTATTAAATGACATTCACATAGTTTTTATTTATTCATAACTAAAGGTAAATGAAGGACTGTAGCTATTAGTTGCTACTGCCTTGTATCTATAAGTTGCTTAAAAATAAAATTGCCTCCCCCTTTTGTCAACAATGAATGCCAAACTCCGTCCATGGCCCTTAGTAGTGAAAAATATATTGGGAAAATACATATTTTACATGGATTGATGATTAATTATTTTTGGTAAAAACTTCTTCATTAAAGTAAATAACATTACACCAATCATCATGATGAATTAATCAATATAGTAATATGTCCATATTATTATGTGTTTATATTATGTTGACTGATGAGAGACAATTCATTTTAAAATTAAAATTATGAGGATCAATTAGATCTAACAGACGTTACTACCTATATGCAAGTGGACTTATCAGTTATGAATAATATAATATGGCAAACACTACTTCCTAGTTAAACATAAGTGATAGACTATCTGAATAAATAACTATCACTGATAGTTATCTATTCAGATCCGTTTTTATCGTACTGATAAGCATTGTTTTTTCATTGATTTTATTGTATTATATAAATACTACTAATATGTCAGTTCATTATGTACTCGAGGTTTTCTTTATCAATAATAGGGATAGAGACCAGTGATGAAACAACATAATAGCTAGTATTTCGGATTCGAATAATGCCTTTGTGTATGCAGTTCAATGTTAAATCAAAGTACGCTGGCATGGCATCCAGGCAATACATATTAGATGGCAATATTAATTTTGCCAGAATGATAAATGAAATTAGTTAGTATTGAATAGTAAGGGATTGTATAATATAGAGGAGGCTTATTTGGCATGCCTTTTTTTCTCATTCCCCTATTGTTGCTTTTTTCTTCTTTCTTAGCTAGCTGCTACTATTGAGTCATATTCGTATATAATATTTATATATTCGCAGAATTCGTCGTTTGATTAAGACTAAAGAAGAAGAAAAAAAGAGAATTCTCAAAAAAAAAAGAAAAAAAAAAGGAACTTTGCGCCTTAGGAATAGGAGACAGAAAAGAAGAAGAAGAGGAAGAAGGAAAGAATTAAGAAGTCGAAGGAGTAACCGAAAAGGAAGGATCTTTTACATTTTTGTGTTAAAGTAAGGAATTCCTACGAAAATGCTACTCACCATTCCTATCAAGAGGACAACGAATATCGATGTCACAAAGCCCATCAAGAGTGTCATTAAATCCACGGCCACCCTCTCCTCGGATCAAATCGATGCTGTTTTGAACGAATTTCAAAATTTGAGGGTCAAAGCCATTAAGGTTCACACCACTGGAGGAGATCCTACATTGGACTCAGTGTCACGGTACGTATGGGGTCTCAGATGTGCTCTTACGAGCTTCCATCCTTCAATAGCCCTTATATCCATTCTATTTAATTCTCCGCTTTTCATTTGACAATATTTCGTTTGATTTCCTCTTAAAATGATTCCTGATACAAAGAGTATGTCTAAGTCGTGGTGAAGGATAGAGGCAGGCAGGCAGGCAGGCAGACCATAAGGGGATTCAATTTTTTAAGGATTGACTGTGACTAAATGTCGTAGAAATGGTGGTTACAGCAATTCAATGACCAAATATATATTATGTGCAACATGCTGAGTCAATGGCTTTGATATTTTGATCAAGTTTTTGTATCCATAATCCCATCATAAAAGTATTTCCCAAAAGAACTTAAGTATAGTGTTACACACTTTAGTGTGTGTGTGTGTGTGTCTGATTTAGGAAAATATAGATTAAATCAGTTCAATTTAAAAATATGAACTTGTTATTCATTTTGGCTTTTTTTTTTTTTTTTTTTTTTTTGTTAATTCACACTTATAAAACACCTTCCATTTTGTTGATACGATTGTATTTGGTATCATAAATTGACCTAAAAGTCAACTTCTTTGCAGAAAATGAATTTATGTATATATTAAAAATGAGGGGTACGAGTAGATGGGGAGGTAATGAGGAATTTCTGTGTGTTCATAGAACTGTTTCATTAGTTGTTCCTTATTATTTAAGAAGCATACGGGCGTTCCTTGGAAATCAATGACTACATAGGACCAGCATTAAAAATAAAATACAAACTTGTTTATTATAAAATATGTACATCAATCCTCGATTATGAATATTGAACTCAATAAAATTATTTGTATAGGTATTATGATCAACTGGCGTCTCTCGAGTCCAAAATTCCCATTCAAGAAGTTCAGATATCATTTAAATACAAGGATGCATTTGATAAAGGATCCATCTTTGGAGGGCGTATTGCACTCTCAGTTACTTCTCTTCTTTATGAAAAAATAGGAACCTTATTTAATGTTGCAGCTTTGCATGCCAAGTAAAGGATACTTTTGTTTTTGTTATTATTAGAAAAAGAGTAATTAATTATTCTTTTAACGCTAGCTCTGCCGCAGAACAAAATCTTGGCAATAATGAAGGACTTCAATTAGCGTTGAAGAAGCTTCAAGTTGCTGGTGGAATATTTAATTACCTAAAGCAGAGTGCAGTGGGAATGATTCAACAAGATCCAACACCAGATTTAGAACCTGATACATTAGGAGTTTTAGCAGGTAATCAGATATCAAAAGGGCTTTAATTCACTATTTTATTATAATAATATAATATTTATTTGCAGATTTGATGTTGGCTGAAGCTCAAGAAGTTGTTGCTCTAAAAGCAATTAACGGTAACATGAAGAGTTCTACTCTGTCAAAATTGTGCAAACAAGTTGACGAGTACTATTCGATAACTTTGTGTAATATGCAGAAAGAAAATTTAAAGAATCTTTGGGATTCTACTTGGATTACACATGTTAGTGCTAAACAAGCATTTTATATTGGTCTTGCCCATTATTACTTAGGCAAGGTTGCCATGGATGATATGAAAATTGGACATGCTATCGCTAGGTAATGACGATACATCATATATCATGCTGATATCCATGTTACATAAAGATTTATCACGTTTATACTAGATTTCAACTTAGCGAAGTACCCCTTAAGGCTGCCATTGATAGAGCTGGCTCAATGGGAGGGGACTTTACCTCAAAAGTCAAATCATTCCTTCAGCGTGCACAAAATGACTTAAAAGAAGCAAAAAAAGATAATGATTTCATCTATCATGAACGAGTTCCAGAAGCAGCTTCAATGGAAGCACCTTCCAAAGCGTCTGTGGCCAAACTCGTACCATTCTCATTTGAGACGAGATATTGTACAGGAGAGAAGGATTTATTCCAAGATCTTATGCCCGTTCAAATTCAGCATGCCATCAACACATTTGAATCCAGAAAAGGGGATAAATCGAATCAAGAGCTATGTAAATTAAAAGGAGCTACAGAATTGCTAAACGACTTATTGGCCTCTTTGAATCTTCCTGCTGCAATTGAAGAGACAAGTGGAGATAGCTTGCCCTCTTCACTTATTGAAAAGTCGAATGCTGTGGTTCAGGAGGGTGGACTTGATTCAATCGAGGGAAAGATGAAAGAAATTCCCTCTTTAATTCAAAGGAATTTAGAGATTTTGAATGAGTGTGACCGAATGATTAAGGAGGAAGAAGAGTCGGATAATCAGCTGCGTCAGCAATTCAAGGAAAAGTGGACTCGTACTCCCTCAACCAAGTTGTCATCCTTACTTTATGCAAATTCTCAAAAATTTCATACACTAATCGATAAAGCTTCAAACGTAAGTGTTTATGAAAATATATTTCAAGAAAAAAAAAAAATGCTTTGATTTTAACCGACCCATAGGCTGATGAATTGGTTAAAAATAAATTCGCAGAACATAAAGAGGGGATTGAACTCATGTCTAAAGGTCCGGATGCTCTAAGATCCTTTGTACCCCAATCAAATGCTCCAAAATTTAATTTCAATAATCCTGCTGTTGCACAACTTAGAGCTCTAATGAGAGAAGTTGATGAAATTAAGGGCGAACGTGCACAGATAGAAAACAGTGTTAAATCTCCTATTTTTGATATGAAGTCCATTTTTGAATCTGCATTTATGCAAAAGGGATCTATTGATGAGATGAGTCTATCTACTTCTGCTTTGAGTGAAACCTTTGGTCCACTGGAAACGAGGGTAATTACTTACATAAAGTATTGATGAGTCATGATGATTGATTTATTGTTTATTTAGATTGCTGATAACTTAACCAGACAGGAAAAGCTAATTACAGAGATTCAAAAGAGTTATGAATTGCTTGTCTCAGATGGTGAGGGTCAACAAAAACAACCTCGTGATGAGCTTCTCAAAAAGCTTGCTGCTGCTCATGATGGATATTTCACTTTATCTAGAGATATCAAGGAAGGGAGTACATTTTACAACGACTTAACTAGGATGCTCGTTAACTTTCAATCCAAGGTTTCTGACTTTTGTTTTGCGCGTAAAACAGAGAAAGAAGAATTGTTGAAGGACTTAACATCTGGAATGGCCTCTATAAGTCTAAACGATCATGGTAATATAACAGTCCCAGCGCATCATAATCAGGTCACTCCGGACAGACCTCCCCGAAAAGTGGATGCTCCTCCTCGTCCCCCTCCACCCCAAGTCCCTGCTGAGACTGCGGCTACACCTATGACCACGGCAACATCCCCGCCTACTGCACCTAATCCTTATGCAGGAGCCCCTGGACCTTTCCCAATACCTGGAATGCCAGGACAGGCTCTACCCTATCCTACTCAACCAGGTGCTGGAATGCCGTTCATGCACCCTATGCCTTATTATATGCCTTCTGGTCCACAATCTTACTTTCCTGGATATCCTGCATATCCTCAAGCGTACCCTAATCAACCATATCCATTCCCACAAAATCCACCCAACCAATAAGCCATTGGTTGACTATTCAAGGCTTTTTATCTACTCTTTTGGTTTATAAATTCGGTGAAAATAAAGCAAGATGAAATTGTTATATTTTTCTATTTCTATCGTTTTAAAATTGAAAATATTATATTGCTATAAAGTATATCCCGTGTAATGATAATGATAATAATAATAATATTAGTTTATCTTGATTTCTATTCATTCAAAAAAAGATATTAAAATGCATCCATTCATTTGTTGAACTAATAAAAATAGCTTTATATCATAACAGCATTTCGAAATCAATTTCATTCTCTTTCTTTCCGGCATGAAAGTATCTCCAATGTAGAAACATATAAAACCAGTGAGGGTCACTTGTCATTGATACTATATAGTACTCAAGTTCTTTTCCATGTATCTCCATTTCTTTTAGAGAGGGGTGGCGTGGACAATCTGTCTTTCAATTCAGAGGAGGATCGGGAGGGAGAAGATGTAGAGACGTTGTCATATTCTCCGCTACTAAATCTATTAGGAGAAAAATTAGCTCCGTTGCTGGAGGAGGAGGAAGAGGTATTATTGATATGGTGATGTCTATCCTGAATGTATGGTGATGAAGCCTTGGGACTTCGTCCTAGAGTCCTTACTTGTAGGCCTGAGGGTGGTAAATGCGTGATAACTTTTGTCCTTTGTTCGGGTGACTCTTTGCGATTAAGTGGAGGTGGAGCAGAGTGTTGCCTTGTTAGAGACTGACATTTCTTTAAAGTATCTTCGTAAGTAGGCCCGTCTCGTTTTTGAAAGTAAAATCTATCTAGACTCGGTTTTCGAACGAGTGAAGGCGTTTGACTACTAAGAACAGGTGCAGGTCTCTTTGGCTGATGACTAATGTTGTTTGTACCCTGCTTTGAAGCCGTGCTACTAAGAATGGATCCTGTGTGAAGCATTGGATTTGAAGAAAGGTTATCTGAGGAAGATAGTCGGTTCAAAGCTGTGGTTACAAGATTGTTTTTAGTGAATTTGTCATGAGTAATATTAGTTTGATTTAGGATTTCCTCGATGTTGGCATACAGGGATTTATCAGGTCGGGCAGAATAGGACTCATCATCTTCATCGTCAGACTTTACTGAAAATGTGTCTTTAAATCTGACATTTTTAGGTTTAGGGATTTCTCCATTTTTGAAATTACTAAAATTCGGTTTTTTCTTAATCGTACCCCCCTCTGGAGAATCACAACTAAAACCTAATTCAACGGATGATTTTTCACTACTGGAAGAATGACTATGTGACTCTGAGGTTATCAATGGTTGAAGCGGAGGTGGTGGTGATGGACATAGTGCAGAGTCAAAGCTTCTATTTTCGGTTTCTGGGGATTTTTCGGCTGTAGCGTTTGATGAAGAATATCTGGCTAATTTGTCCAAGTCTTGATGAGCAAGATCTTCAATAATGGCTCGATAATTTTGATTAAGTACTTTACCATACTTTGCCAAACGTATCCCTGTGACCCATCGGTTTAGTTCAAATTCTGTTTCTGCACAAAGATATCGAATATACTTTGGACTTTTTGCTTGAATTTGGGGATGTTTGATGGATAAACAGTGAGGAGTAGGAGCTTTAAATTTGGGCTGCCATTTTACCCCATAATAAACTTGATTTACATCAAAAGTAGCGAGGCAAATGAGATCTTTGGATGTTTTTTTACCCTTAGGGGCATAGTATAGACCAGAAGTTCTCAATACGAAGTAGAATTTCTTCCAAGTCTTTTTCCCTTCAGCTTTGAGAAATAAAAAACCTTCAACGTCTGGAGCTCCCACTCCAGTACTACAAAAGTACTCTTCAAGTAATTCTATTCGAGAGTGGTCCTCCATCTCTGCTCCACATTGAGAGCTAGACGTACCCAACAAATAAGTTTCAGGCCTGAAAAAAATATAATTAATTTAGATACATAATTAAGCCATGTGAGCAGGAAAAAAATCGAACCTGAGAAACAAATCGTAGACTTCAGGTCTCTTGATGAACCAGAGTGTATTTTTGGAGTCTGCTTTCCAAAGAAGCAAATTTTCAACAAGATACTCTGAATCCTCATATGCTCTTTCCATGTGAAGATCCGGAAGTAACTCCACGAGTCCCCAACTGGGATCTCTTTTAACATTATTTTTTTCAGCAAGCATGGCGCAGACTTGAGCCACTGTCATCCGCTCATCCACAAGAAGACTTTTAGTAGAGCCGTCCTCACTGAATACTTTGATAAATATTTTTTTGATGGCAGCTTCTTTCATTTTTTCAATGGCTAATCGGATTTTCTCCGCTTTTTCCTCTTTGGGATCTAGTTGTGCTCCCTTTATAGGAGGTACAGGACTCTCCACCACATTTAACTGTCTCTTAGGCATACTGGAAGAAGAAGTACTAGCAATGCCGGGCAAAGTTGCGGAGGAGGAGGTATTTCCTGAGCTGGAGGAGGCGTTGTCTCCAAAGGCAGAGTCGTCGTCTTGAGGAGGAGTTCCCTTTGCTTTGAGTTTATTGAGTCTCACTGACTCTGCAGTGATGTAGGCAGGCTCACTCAACAACTCACTCCGATGATGATGACTGTTAGGAGAGGAGTGAGTGTTGCTGTTGCCGTTGCTTTTAGAGCTAGACAAGTCACTTTCAAGAGCACAGAGTTCACCTAAAATATTGTCCAAGTCCTGATCAAGGCTTTCTTCTAAATTAACTAATGAGTAGCGGTCGGTATCAAGTCGTGGAGATTCAATGCGAGGCGTGGACATGCGCCTCATTTGCACATGAGGCGAAGATCGAATTGGATTGTGTGGTGAGCACGACATGGATAAATCCAGTCCCTGCAAAATAATAATAAGTAATAAGTTCCATGCATCATTAGAATATTCTACAAAATCATAGGTGTTTTTTTTTCTTCATGAAACCTACATTCTTGGGGACTGTGGTGGGTGAGGAGAGGAGCTGTTCTACATCTGTGGGAAGAGTGCACGCACAAGTACCTATGTACGTATCTACAAAAGTCTTTCTCATTATATCTAGAGATTGTCTCTTCATATTATCAGAAGAACCATGAAAAAAAACCATATGGTTAAAATTTACGTAAAAAATCCTGGAATTCACCAACTTTTGGGCAATAAATCCCCATCAAATCCTCATTTTCGAATGGATGAGGCCGGGGGTTCAACTTTTTGTTGGGGAATAGAGGCCTAAGGAGCTTAAAAAGCTGAATTATTGTACAATCATATCAAAATTCTAAGGTCATTATGAAAATAATATGCGGGCATTCAAAAGATACAGGCAATACCTTTGATTTCTGGTTCTCCTCACACCCGCTGCCCCCTCTAGCTCCTTCTCTTCTGCTTCCCCCCACACTTTTTTATCATCTCAAGAGTGCGTACACACACAAAAGGAGAGCATTTTTCAAGGATGATGGCTTTATATTTTCTTTCCTTTGGGTTCTTGGGTATGTATTTTAATATTATTAACTTACTTAGATGATACAACTCAACACGCTCATTTTTTTTTTTTTTTTTTTTTGCTTTAGCTTTTGCTTTAATTATCCTACTCACTAACTAACTAACTAATCCCCCCACACCATTGAAGAAAGGAAAAAAGACAATATAGAAAATACACAAAATATCAACAGTATCTCCTCACCTTTTGTATAGAATCTAATTCCCCCAACCAGACATTTAGAAGTCGACCCGGATCATCGTCAGGTGTACTATTATTTGAAGTCATATTCACATATTCGTTGTTACCTTCCTCTCCGGTCCTAGTTGATTTTGACACTGCCTCTGCTCTGTTATTTTTGAGCGCCCATTCTCTAAGTGCAGGCTTTTGGGCGAACGTTCTTCGACGATTCAACTCATCGGCCCTGAATAGAATGCGGAAATAATAATAATTCTCATCATCAGTTTAATTTTATTTATAAATATGTACAACATTTTTTATTATTTTTGTGTGTGAGTCGAAAAGGCACTCACTCGACCATGTTGGTAGTGCCTGTTCCTTTCTTTTTATTATTATTATTTTTTTTTTAAAAAAGGGTTTATTTTTTATATAATTATATTAATGTATATGTATCTCCATAAATTATAACGATGATTCCACCCCCTCATTTGAAGGAATAAATCTATAGTTAGGATACAGCTGTTTAAAATGACTCTTGGTATACCTACGAAGAAGAATCCCTTCTTAAGACTCTTTAAACATTTGTAATATTGTGAATTGTTTTTTTAAAAGGATAGTACATAGCTGTTTGAGGAGTAATTTGTTTGATCATTACATAATGTGCAAAAAAAAAATGTTGTTCTATTTTGACGTCTAATTTGATGTAATTATGACAACGCGGATAGCATACCGTTGTCATCATAATTTATGACTTGTGCAAAGGTATACATAATAATTATGATACATTATTTGACTATCATTCATGATTTCACTCCTTCGGTAGTACTCTCTCTCTCTCTCTCTCCAGGATTGGAGATACTTCTTTGAATAGTCCATGAGTAGCTCTGTAAATCCATAATGATAATGCAATTTTATTTTCAAAGCTACTTGAGTTCTGATATGTGCTGGATAGGTAGGTGGGTAGGTATATAATTTAAATAAATAAATGGGACCATGAAGGCCGGAACTGTGGTCGTTGACTTGCTGATTATTGTGATTACTATGTTGGTAGGAGTCATTGTGCAATTTGTGTATGTGTGTAAATCGTTGTTGCTTTTAATACAAAGAACCGAGAGAGAGAGAGAGAGAGAGCAACTCACTCCTGACTCAACTTTTCCATTTATTGCATAATAATGAAATTAGTGGATTTTTTTTTAATAATATGTATATGTACAGTAATGATAATAATAATTAATTATTCATGGAAAGCATATCTGCTGCTATAAATACTCTTATATCACCGCCATTCTTATTTGTATAAATTACTACACAGGAATCATTAGTCATATCCACCTGTTTAATTATAGGACTTTTGATTTCATTCTTTTTATAAAGCCATACAAAAAAAAATCAAATAGTTTCATTGCATTGTATTATAAATGTCGTAAACAAATCTTTTCTCTGCTATAAAATCATAAACTGACTTACACACACACATAAAATAATCATTTAAAACAAGGACACATAATGATTTAATTAACAACTTATGCTATTTAGCATAAGCATCAAATAGTCTATATGATATTTCTATTGATCAATTCATATCATCATCATCATGTTAAGGGCTGTTACAATCTTTATAAACTCGTTTTGCCCTTCATTCTAGCTACCCCCTTAGCATGATCTAAAAACGAATATGCATGCATAAAATATTGCAAAAATACAACTATAATAGATATACTAAATTTTTATATATTTATCATATTTTGATTTGGTACATGAGTTTTAATTGTAATATTTATCGGGCAATTTTCCTATAAAAGGATATATTTTTTATTTATTTAAAATTGTAGAGTCCTAATTTGAGACCACAGTTCGGTTCGGTCATCTTTTTTTTGTTTTTGTTTTTACTCATTTTAGTAAAATATTATCAATATTAAACCAATTTTTAATTATTATTATCAACACGGAACCATCGTTTTTTTTATTTTGACTTTGTTGTATTTTTTGACAACTTTTCGAATATAAGGATAAAATAAGAAATTTAGAATGGTAGATCTACAAAAAAGTTAAAGGCCGCTCTAAATTGATTCAACTATGATAATCATGATCATAAAAAGAAACGGTTCAGTCCTTAGTTAGGGATTGAATGGAATCTCTTTGGAACTGACGGAAAACTACGTAGATTTATGAACATATATGAAATATGATTTTTTAGGTTGAACAAGTCGATTGTCAACTGTTGATTACACATTTCATAAATCCATAAAAAGTCTCTGGGCATGTTCGTTGAAAAAGTAGAGGGTTGGCCAATGTTCACCTTGGTATTAATTTGTAGGAAGGGCGTGACTAAGTTGGATTTCAAGATGGGGTCTCAACCCCTTCTTGTTTTTTTTTCTAAAAGGTGTTGGGAAATTTGTAAAGTGCGATTAGGGAGACTGCCATTTGAAGTATGGTCTCCATGTTTAAATAAATCAATTTAGGGGGAAGCCAGAAGGCACGTTTATTTAGTAATTATTATTATTAAGTTCTCGACTCTACGGCAATAGGAGTATTTTAGTTTAAGAAAACATATCATTTGGAGGGGCTGTGGTCTTCGAAATGAGGGCTAGTGACGCCCCTCGATGTATGAAGCCTTGTGTAGTTCAGTTTCCCATAATATTGAATGAAATATTTGTATATACGACGAGCTTTATGGGACAAAAAAAAAACGAACTGTATTCTCCCTTCAGCTGTTTTTCATCATTTGACTCTTTTGATTTAAAGCAGCTGACTCTACGTGTTATGAACTCAAGAAGGGTATTATTATTATTATTTATGATTTTGATATTATATAAAAAATATATTAGATCAAGGATTGCGCGCTCATTTTTTGAATTTTTGAATATTATACAAGTATTAACGATTGATTTATATATCGAAAGAATTTATCAATGTATAGTATATGTACATATAATAACTCTGCCCAATATTAAAAAGCTGGCAACAAGGAAAATAGAGAAGGGTAGCAGCTACCAGTTGTTTTTCCAAATGTTTCCTTTCCCTACTGAGAATAGAGGTTGCGAGTGGACAAAAAAAAAAAGCTTGTCGTGATATATATAATATAATACTATATAACTTACAGCTGTTCAATTTGACTGTCTAAGAGACTCATGATCGGTGACGAGGAGGATGAAGAGGAAAATGGATTAGAAGATCCTAATGGAGGATGACCCTTTTTAGAGGAGTAGTTCATAATGAAGGAGATCTTCTAATACATTCTGAAAGAAAAATCAAATCTTAGTTATAGTTAGATTTTTGGGTAAAATATTTATTTTATGCTTGTAGATTGGAGAGTACATAATATTCAAAAAAAAAAAAAAAAAAAAATTATCGTTTTAAAATATCTTTGTATAATATACTATGTATATAATCTAGAGATAAACATTTCTTTAATGTCGTGATTTGGATATTATTATTATTATTATTATTGTATTACTATTTGAAGAGGAGGAGGAGGAGGGTTCAAAATCATTTCATGTGATATATTATTATATTTGTACGTTTATATAGTATTTAACATAATATTATATGTATAAACTGATTCAATGTTGCTATGAGCCTGTTAAATGAATGTTGTACTTTTATAATTGCAATGCTGTAACTATTAGTAATAGCAATATAAAGTTGGGAAAATGTACTATAGCTAGTCATATGTGTATGTAAATTCTGGCTAAGCTTATATTAATTAATTATCCCAACCCTTTGCAGCAGCTACATTGAATCCCTGAGTGCCCCCAAACTTCTTTCTTTTATTTTCTTTTTTCAGCCATCTGCATTCAATGAAAATAAATAACAGCGTTGCATTCATTTTTTATGTTATTAAATGGTGGTGGTGATGATGTTGGTAGAGGAGTAAGACGTGGGTGTTTGGTTAGGATGAGGAGGAGGAGGAGGAGGATTAACATTACGTTTGAATAGGTATTGATTAGACAAAGAACGGAATTCCACTCTAGAGCCTCACTCTGACATAATGAACAAGGGAGAAGGGTATAGTACAAAAAAAAAAACCTAACAAATTGGCTTTAATTACACTTTAGAGTACGTATTATGAATGCAGTAAGATGGGATATTATTGGCAAGTTCCTTTGTGACTTGAATTAGGTAGTAAAATGAATGGACCCAACTATTATTATTATAATACATATAAATTGTCAAGTCCATTCTTCAAGTATAAATATAAAATATTCTTCCGAGTTTTGAATTAGATTTACGACGTTATTTACCTTGCTAACAAACAAAATATTTACAATGTATTTTTTGTGTCAGCAGCAGTATTTTGCAGTTTATTAGTTCTTTTAGCTAAATAATGATGGATTAAACTCTCAAATGGTTAACTTTTGTTTAGCTCATAGCAATTTTATTTGAAGAATAATTGTATATACAGTTGAGAGGAGGAATTGGCTAACCTTCTATCAGCTGATTTTGTACATTTTTCTTTTTTGCAAGATGCAATATCCTCCTCTTAAGTTATAGTTGTTCGGAATGTTGGCTGATTGAGCTCCTATCAGATTTTGTTAAGCTGTGAAAACTTAATGATAATATTTAATCCAACAGTTGGAAAAAAATTGACTAATTTTCAAATGATGTTGAGTCTTTTTTTTTTCTTCTCTCTCTTTTTGGAAATAGGGCTCCACGATACAGGAGAGGCCAAGGGGAAAGTAGAAATTTCAGATGAGTTAATATACAAGTTTATCATAAGGTCCACTCTATAAATTATTTTCCAGATACTGACTACTCCACTCTCCAAAACGGAGCCTGCGCTGTGAGATACACTAAAGATCACAATAGTTTAAACACATATGTGTAGAGCGTTTTTATGCGATGTTCTCATTCTCAAAGTCAACCACCTTGGAGAAGTAGGTATACACAATCCAATTTTATAAGAATAAGCACCGCTTCTTGTATGTCTAAAAGATTTTAGTTTTTTGTTGTTGCTGTATTTGTATTTGTTTAAATCCACTAAGAAGATTAGGTTTTCTTACAAATTATCTTTTAATAGAATTTCTCCACTACCTTTAAGAGCAAATATGTAATCAATAGTACTGTTTCCAACACGGCTTCAAATTTGATTTATGATGCAATTTTTTTAGTTAGTGAAAATCTTTATTGCATTTGGCAACCCTTGCCTCAGGTCCAAAATCAGTTGGTAAACATTAGTTCATTCTTCCACTCAACTGTGACTTTATTATTATTCATTTATTAATAGTTGGGGGATGTTCTGGTCTGAACATCCGGGATAATCTTTATTAAACCAATGTAAAATATTGATCAAAACACTAAAAGAATTAGATAAATTCACAGCTGACAAATAAATAAAGTGTACATTTTGTTGTTTGTGTCCCTTTGTACTTCATATATTAATTTTATTGTTTCATCCTTAACAGACGATTCAAAAGAACTACTTAAAACAGATAATAATTCCAACTGATGGGTCCTATTGCGAATAATAAAAGGTTTTTTAGAACTTTTCTTTCCCTCTACATCAGTGGTTCTTAACCACTGATGTTCGATCGATCCCCAGGGTTTCAGTTAGTCAGTTTCAGGGGTTCATTGGCTTGATTCACCCCACTCGTATGATTCGTGACGTCATGCTCTGCTTGTCTTTGAAAAAAAAACACCACATTTTATTTTTCCAACTACGAAGGGTGCATGAATGGAACTTTTGGGATTCAGTACCTTCAATATGATTAAGAACCACTGCTCTACATCAAAGAGATTGAAGCTGCAAATAACAATATGTTGTTAGTAAGAGTTTCTTGGATTTCAAAGTTTTAGGGCCGTAGAGTTTAGTGAACCACTGGTATACAACTTTGTAGAGGGGAGTTAAAAGGGACATACGTGGCATAATAATAATAATTATAATAATTTAAAGTGGGACCTTAAATAAAGATAACATATTTGTATTTTAAAAGGGCCCGATTCTCCCTATTCTCTTGCCCCACCTTTTCGATGACCCTGCGTATTTATAAAATGACCGTACTTAGTAAGAAAAACAATCATTGATATCAAAAAACAGTCCATACATATGTAGGTAATGAATAAAGCGAGAGTCAAACCTTGATTATACAAAGTCTACTCCGCCACATGATTTCTACATCATTTTCCCAAAAAAGTAAAATACAAAAAAACCACACTAAGGCAGATTATTAAGTGATATATAAGTATTTAATAATCATTCATCGGTTCACTTTGCATATTTTTATTATTATTCACTGACGTCATTCAACAATGAATTGCCATTTTTATTGAAATGAAAGTACACTATTACATATACCTAAGTATGTATTTACTTACATATTTTCTATTTTTTTCACAAGGTAAAACAAAAAAAAATATATTTAGGAATGGTCATACATATAAGTGTCTTTCTAAGATTTTGTCTCTTTAACTTTTAATTCCATATAAATGTCCATACATCGAAAGAAAAAAGTAATTGATTATAAAACAAATTCAAAAAATATTGTCTTTTATGAAAGGTTGCGAGAAGTAAATGTACTGTTCATGATGAAATACTTAGAATATGTAACATGTTAATTACACTAATTTGTAGTTAGGTATACATATAACATATATCACGGCGTTATCCCACATGTAACAAAATTGTCACTGTATTTATTTGTCAGAAGTAATTTTTTTTGTTAATTTTTACTCCCTTTATTAGTAGTGATGGGCTCCACTTGTTAAGCTGATAACATTTTCCAACAATTAAATGTCGAATAATTACTTTTTTTTTTAATGAAAGGTTGTGAGATAAAAAAAATAAGATCCTGCTTTTCAAGATTGACCAACTACTTCTAATACGTAGTACTTCACTAAATCGTAATCGCGAATGACAACAGACCAATTTTTTTGTGACATTCCATCTTCAGCTATAACACAAAGTAGGTAATTTCAAAGCTCTACATATAACATTGGAGCTTCTTATTAGAAGTGCTTCATTTTTGGTACGAGGTTAGCTAAGTTTTAAACAATTCAGACAATATGTTAAAAGTTTTAGTATTTATACTCAATTTTAAGTTCAATATTGTATCTTAAAAATGAAGATTATATACCAAAAAAAAAAAAAATGATCTCGTATCAAATCTACATCAGCTGAGTTTGAAAGGGCTTTTTGGGGCTTAATGGATCCTTTTTTGTATACTATATAATATGTTAAATTAAATGGGTGGCTAAAAATCATAATTTACTTTGAATTTCAGTAAATTTTTTTACTATTGTATAATATTTTATAGTATGCAGTCAAAAAATCACACAAACACGATATAAAATAAAAGAGTAATATTAGAATTCAGTTAAGCACCAACTCTGTACATAGATATCAACTGATTATGAGACTTTTTCTTTCTTTCTTGGTTAAGGAAAGGTTGCGAGATACAATACAAATACTGCTATGATAATATATATCTTTTATACTCCTATGTATAGAGAATGGCTTAGAGTTATCTACAATTCTATGCTTACCTATTACATATGTAGTGATGTACATTGAATGTGTGATCCAAAAAAGGCAGAAGATGTTCTTCTCCTTAGTATCTATTTACCTCTATTTATTATATATATATATATATATATATATAATATACCTAAGTGGACTATCTTTTATTTTTTCATTTTATATAAATTTAATTATTTTGAAAGACCAAAATTAGAATAAAGAAAAGATAAGGAGAGGAAAAGTGCTTCATGCCCTGGTTCTTTAACATTTTCTACAAAAGGCCATGGATGATATTTTAAAGCCCTGCTGTTGCATGTGTGTGTGTGTCTACACGAACAAATCCTCATCTCTTCATAAATATATATGTAAGTACAACCAATTACACTCACTTAACTTTCTGTTAATACTTAAAAAATCCATCATTCAACAGATAAATGACTATATTTATACATCAATCCTAATCTTCTGATTAGTTTAAACTGACAATGTTCTATAAGTAGTTTGCTAGCATCTGATAATGAATTGGTACCCATGCGGACATCAGTGGATGGATTTAAGTTGCCTTTCCCGTATTGAAAATGCTTCCAGTATGATTTTGCTACTTTCAACCCCATTTACCTATGTATTTCTTTTATGAGGAGTGGGTTGATTACCCCAAGACCACTAGCTAATCCACTACATGCAGAATCGGATATTTCTAAAATACGGATAATCCCTTGATGCTAATTGAAAAATTAGATATATCGCTAGTATGCTCTTCAAATCTAGTATTATAAGTGTATCGATTGTTTTGAAAGGCAAGTTACCTTACCTTAGTTGCCCCTATATAGCTCACCTCAGAAGAAGACATTAATTCAGGTACTTATAACTATATACAAATACTTATGCCATTTAAATGGTGGTTCCTTAAACTAAGTTGTAGAGGCAAGAAATGTGTCAATTTTACCCTACAAACAAGAACGTTGTATACTTAAAGTATTGTGTTTACACAGGCTGACTTGCAGAGCATTGAAATAATAGAATACTCAGGGTTTTTAATTCCGGCTTTTATCTCTTTATTAAATCTTTGATCAAAAAACAATCATCAGAGATTCCAAAAATTGTCTCTGATCTTACTTAAAATTTAGTAGTTAGAAACAAGTGATCCAAGAATTATTCAGCTTCTTAGAACTTGACACATTATGGATGATGAGTGAATAGTTGTGTGCAAATATGTAAAAAAAAAAGAAAGAAAGAAATAAGTTATAAGAGAGTTTTGGTCATCAAGTATTCACACATCTCTGGCACAGATGTTGCTTGTAATTCAAGCAACATACTACATATTAAATGTATTATTATTAGGTGCATGAAGAAAATAAGGATATCATTTCCCTCTTTAATTGACAAAATCTACCAAAGGCCAACAAATCCCAGACTTGAATACCAATTCATTTATGTAGTACAACTTCTACATAGTTGCGACCCTATTGGGAAAATACAGATTTATTTACATACATATGTGTTTCTTTATGAATTGAGTAGGTGGTGTATTTTTTCGGCTTATTGTTAAAGCCACAAAATTACTAATATAATATTGTACCCAGGTCTATGACACAACAAGTGCCCAAGGAATCTTGCTTTATGTACGTATATATTATATCATGTATGTAATCATGTCAAAGCAATAAAAGAGATAGGGGGAAGACGATAAAGTTTCCCAGAAAAATGTTTTTATTTTATTTTTAAAGAGCTCTTTTTTTTTGAAAAAAAAAAGATGTCTTTAAATATCTTATATATACTTTATGTATAAATAAAACAAGAAATCATGTAACTGATGGAGATAAGTTGATGTATGTTTGTATCTCTCAAGACTCTACGACGACAAAGGAATTGACCCATAAATAATAATATATAAAATAGTACGAGTGAGTACTATAGCAGTCCCGCCCTTACCGTCCCATCTTTAAATGTTGTACAAAATTCGACATGGATTTAAAAAGTCGTTTAATTACACTTACATATATATTTATTTAATAGTAGGATCTCTTCTTTGTTCTTCTTATTATTATGATGTTTTTTTAAGAATAATTGATTTGTCATATTATTAATATTTTCTTGTCCTTTATTTGAAATTACATGCATTAATTAGCTAAGAATATTTGTATTCTACTAACATGAAAATGTACGTACACAGTAACTTTCAACTATTCATACTCCTCATCTGCATTGTTCTGAGCGTTGATTCGTGCACCTCACATGACATATTGTTGTTTAGCTATGAGACATTTATTTCTATTAATTAATTAATTAATTATTATTGAAGAAAAAGAAAAGTCCCAGAAAAGTTGTTTCTTTTTTTCCCCTTTCTCTTTTTTTATTTATGGAAAGGCTGACATACATACGAAAGGCTCACTTTTTGTAATAAACAAAAATACAATGTATGTACATGTATTTAGCTGTTATTCATCAGTTGATATCTCTGTGCATTGCGTATGAATTCAAAAGGGCATTAAAACGTTTTCTTCGCTCACTCAAGGGATCATTTGCATGCCAAAACTATAAATAGCAAAGCTACTACCACTTGACTACGAGTCTACGAGGTTACAAGTAGACAAAAAAATGCTATCTATTCGTGCTCTAAAGCTCATTTGGCTTACTGAACTCCAAGAGTAATAGAAAGGAATTGGGCTGACGTTGACACGACGACCTTTTGTGTCACCTCACAACCTCGACTCATAAAAGGGAAAGGAAAAATGTGGAAAAACAACAACTGGTAGCTACTACCCTTCTGTATTTTCCTTGTTGCCAACATTTTAAGTTATGATTTACATAATGTATATACTATACATTGATAAATTCTACAATATAAACAAATCAACTGATGAAAAAGAGCTTAAGGGAGAATACATACAGTGTGTTTTTGTGAATCATTTTTCTTTTTCTTTTCTCTCTCTCTCTCTCTTTCTCCTCATTTTGAAGGAAAGGTTGGGAGAGTCAAGGGATATCATATTCGGATCCTTTTTGTATTGAATGTCACCATTAAGAGAAGATTACGGTAAAAAGAAGACTTGGTTATAGTATGTATTTATACCATTATTTAACTACATATAGGTAGATTAAGGCTACGGACTCACATATGTATGAGCCACATACATATGTGTGTACATACATACAAACATACCTTTTTATATTATTTTAATGCATTATTATTATGCCCTCTTCTCTTCCGTCATCATTCAATTTTGGGAAGGCCAAAATACATTCTATATATGTATGTATGTATGTACGACAATTTAATTGTCTTGACCAAGAAAGATATTTAAAAAAAAAACAACCAACCCTTAGCCCAATGCAATACTATACATATACATAGATAAGCACTTTAATATTATTAATAAATAATAAAAAAAGGAAGATAATGATGCGTTAAATCGAGGGCCATGAGGATCCTGTAAGAACTCTTTTTTTGATGCTGATTGAGATTTACCTCCTTTGATCATGTTATGTACATATGATTATATGAACGTCACTTTCAGTCTAATGTATAACTCCAACAGCTATTGGACAATATATATATTTAGTGTAGTAAATAGAAACATTGATCATATATGTAATTGATCAACATAATACATATTTATATTTAGCCTTGTGAGTGTCTCCCCCTGGTCATATGTACATGATATCTATGCTCTTATCAAAGACTTGCATAGGTAGTAATATCTAGGAAACAATCCATTAAAAAAAAGGAAGGAGGAAAAAAACCATATTGACGTATCAAGGACTCCACCTCGAAAGGTGAGATGGAATTATCCGTTAAAAAGAAAGAAAGAAGTAATGTGACGATAAACTCAAGGATTGATTTCACATGATGACGTCATTGACAAAGTCTCCCATCTTGGGGGAAGATATTTTAATGTAAAAAATAGCAACTTATATTTCTTTAAAATGAAGGAAAAATAGTGAATGTCTACCCCGGACTTGGATGTGTCCCAATGAGACTGACACGCAAACCGTCTATGAATAAATAGACTAAATGTTTTTCAAGGATCTGATATTTTTCTCCACCTTTTTCTATCTACTTTTCTGGTCTTTAATCCATTGCACAAATCTAGTCATTTCATAGGGCATTTCTCCTTGACATTGAGTTGTAATAAATAAAGTTTCCTTAAGATTTGCCCATTTTATTGAATAAATAATATATCAACTAAACACTGATAAAGGGATGAGGCCTCTAGTTAAAACTATGGTTATAACCTTTCCTACGCTCCTGCAGTTACAATTTTTCATTTTAGACAGCCAATTTTTTATTTATTTTATAAGGCAAGGTAATATATTTAATATAACATAAATATGGCTTTGTATAACTTGGCCCCATTTAAGGCACTCCTGAACCTGAATCTTGTATAAAATTGAAATGAGCACCCCTGGGGAGTTATGAGTAACAATTTAAAAACCTAAAATCGGACCTTTAGTTGAGAATGATGCATAAATTAATATTCCATTCAATAATTATAATAATAATGAAATTTAAATATAATGAATTTTAGTTCTACAATTGAAGTATGACGTCAATTTGATGGGTCAATTCACGGAATGTTAATCCATGATTTTAATTAGTTAATTGAATTGGACAATGTGCATTAATGTTTAGTAGAAACCGTTCAACATAATGAATCAAAGAATATTTTAAATGTATTTTAGTTATACATTGGATAAAGTATAAATAGTATTCATTGATAGCCAGTTATAAATCCCTAAACGTTCATAATAATATTGTATCCAAATAATGCTAATAATAATTAATTATTTAATGAATATTCAAATTGACAAGAAAATATTTCATTTTCTTCCATACTGATTCAACAATTTTATACATTGTATAAGACTACAGTTACTTGTCGAACATAGTCTATTAATATTAGAGTTATTACTTATGTATGTAGATAAGGTGCAGAAATAGTTCAGGGAGGTGGTAATTAACTTGAAAAGGGGAGACTGCCACTTTAAATTTGCTCATTAATTTTTATATCTCAAAAAGTAGTATATTATGCAAGGAATTTCATTTTTGACATTGTTGAGTCATGAGGTCATAATACTCCTCCCCCTTTCCTTCATTCTTGAGGAGGTCACACAATAATAACAACAACCACAACAACATATCATGTACATGTCCGTGAATGATGGACTAATGTGTAGAGTAGTCAACCATATTTGCGGAAAACAAGTGTGGCTTGTTCTTAATCTTTAAAAAATCCAGAGTCTTTAGATGATACACACCATGTCCTCTTTTAAAAGTGGAGCATAGAGTATTGTACGTACAAAAATATATGCAGTAATATACATACATACTTAAGTGAGTAATTCAATACCCTTGCCTCTTCTATGTATGTACCTATTCATTAATGCATGCATAGTCATTCAAGTCTAATGATCTCCCTTATAATGTACTTTAGAACATGCTTAAAAAATAATTGATAATAATATTAATATATAATTATTTTGATTGCTCATTCCTTTAATTAATTATATTCATTGAAGGAGTAGTTTCACTATGGAATTAATTATTATAAACAGTATATCTGTTGTATAAAAAATATGTACAATTGCATATTCAAATGGCAAATAGCTATTTGCTATTTGTTCTGCCTACATAAGCAAAAATTTACATTTTCAAAGTCTCATCACTTGTAAACAAAATAATTAAAGAATGGAAATTAAGCTATAAATATTCACACCCTTACTCTAAAAAGCAAAAAAAGAAAGAAGATAACCGTCGTCAATAAAGCCCATTGTATGAAAATACGTAATATTATGTCTATAGGTGGATAAATAAACAGCACTGAATATCAATTGATCCTGTTGTGGATCGTAAAAAAAGAAAAAGAAAGAAAATTACATAAAAAACACGATTCTGTGAGATGTTTTTTTTTTAATTTTAACTTTTTGGTATGACTAAATGTGGGAATGGAAATACGTATCCATTACTCAGAAGGAAAAATAAAGAGATTGCGTGATAAATTATTCACTACAGGGAGTATTGTGTATGTACAAATTTTTGAAATCAGTCTGGTCTAGTGTAGTCTACAAAACATATTAATTTTTGAGACGTATTGTCGGTCCGACAATAGTTTTGTGCTACGCATTACTTTATCCAAGACTTTGATGAATCGGAGACTTATAGAATATCAAGACTTTGATTAGGATCCGATAGAGACCCAATTAAATTTTTTTTCCTTATTTGAGATAGAAGGAAAATATTGATCCATTTACATACATAGGTGCTTTGGTCTTCGTTTTGACGACGATACCAAAATAATATCAAGATTTTGAGGGATGTAGACGAAAGGTCAAAACCGTCTTTGAGATCCACATTACTAACTGACTTTTTAGCTTTAATTATTATTGTTATTGGGGCTGATCAATTTAGAATGACTATTTAACTCTTTGTAGTCCAAATATTTATTGTCAATTCGAATGAGGGCTCTGAATATTGATGAATTTTGGGGGCTTCAGAGAGAGAGAGAGTAAAATGCAAGTATAGTCCATTTTAGAAACCGATCTTATCAATCCTTTAGACTGCCAATTCTAAGGGACACGTGTTACTTTACTCTTTGATCTCTTAATACAAGGTGATTGAATTTAGAAGAATTTTTGGTAGATATAATTAACTAATTAAAATAGTTCAAACTCCTTAATATCAGGTCAAATAAAAATAGTCATTTTATATGTTATATCCTAATTAATGCCCCCGAGCTTACTCATACCCAATTCCTTCCTTCAAGACTCTAAATCGGAACAAATAGGTATAAATAATAAGCACTCATGAAAATTTGCCTCAATTATCTATAATCAAAATCAAAAACCCAAAAAAGACTGGTAGCAAACATATTATTATTTATAATCAAGTTTTACGCTTCAAATAATGATGATATTTTACTTTGAGTCAAATGAGAGCTAAAAATCACTATTCACGATATCATCTAGGATCCATGTTTCATATATGTATATTTTAAGGGACTGGATCGAACTTTAGTTCTAAATTTAAAGTAAATTAGAAACACCTAGTTATATGAATATAATTAAATTTATATTTTTTCTCGTCAGTTTGCAATGGTTATATATATATATATATATATATATATATATATATATATATATATATATATATATTGAGCACAATAAAAATACATACGTTCATGCCTACATTAGTGCAGAAGTAAGCAAAAACAAAAACTGGGCCCTTACAAAACAACATCACGAAGAGAGAGAGAGAGAGAGAGAGAAAAAACCTTTAAAGCTCTAATTAGTGCAATGTAATAATTAGACATATTATTATAAGCAACTAAGTGGCTCTAAGGCAATTATAATAATAAGTATTTCCAAGGACGATTGGTCGTGTCTATACTCAATAAAATATGTTGATACACCTATATCTATTTGTAATTATGCTTTTATTATGGGCTAATTTGTTTTTTTTGATACATAAATAAAACATTTATCGATGTATTTCCGTTTCATCATCTCTTGTAGAACATTAAACATTAAAGAGGGATCTCCTCTTTGGACACTCTCCTCATGATAAACCTGGTAGAGTCAATTCATATACATACATAGAACAACTTATCTCTCAAGGTGTTGAACTAAGGCCTGACCTTTGTCGAGGGCTTTGAGTACCTATATACAAGTATCCATGTCTAAATACACCTCTGTTAATCGCTTAAACAACTGATAATCAAAACTAAATCTCTCTCTCTCTCTCTCTCTTAGGCATCGATTTAAGAAGAAAACAAAGCAGTAATTAGTTAAATTATACGTTTTGCTCTAAAAAGAGATTCAAAACAGTTCCGTCTTTTTTAAAGATGTATACATATAATATGTAAATATAAGTATATATATTTCAGTGTAGACTTATGTAGATCCTTGAAAAAAGCTAGCAAACGACTTGACATATTATATGTATTGAACTCAAATGTCCATCAGAAAGGGGGGGGGGGAATACATCTGTGATGTCATCAGAGCTATTTACTGACTAGATATTTGCTATTCATCCATTTTATTCAACTCCCCTGTACATTCCATTATATTTCAACATATGTAAGTTATTAAATCTATGAATTGCGTAAATGCATGGATAGGCATCAAATGAACTAATGTTTGATGACTTGATAACACATGCTTATGAGGAATACTCTTACAACCTCAAATTCCATCAGTCGTTTTTTATTTATTTCATTTTTCTAACTGTATGTGTACTATAAATGAAATATAAAAAAATGGTCTAACAGAAAAACATTGTGTTGACACAATGATGCAGTGACCCAGTCTCGCCCTAGCTTCAAACTCAGGCTCAAAGTGTATCTCATCGAATAAATACTATTATTTTCAAAACTCTTTGCAATAATATTATTCTTTGTGGATGAAAGAGTACAAAATAAATGCTTACATTTGAGAAAAGAGGCGCCAATAATAGATTCATTCTACTCAGGAAACGTTGACAAAGTCGAGTTTAGCTGACTAAATGTATCGTATGCAAGGATGTGAGTAAATTATTCTCAAGACTGGAGTCATTTGGTTTTATTTATGACATATATTTATTTTAATGAATTCATGAATTGATGAATCAAAATTTCCAACATCTCATATTTGACCCTAGTCTGTGACATTGGATAAATAATTGGAAAAATAAATGAATGTACTATAGTTAAACATTCTGACAATGAATTAGGATGAAGGATGAATTAAATGGCTGTTGAGAAACAGATTTAAGGCAGTATTGTATGAAATATTTGAAACAGGTTGTTTCCAATATTTTACGTCAAAAATGTGTTTGGATGATTTTATCATGTCATGTTCTGTCATTTTTATCATTTTTTCTAATGGTCAATTTTTGATTAAGGAAAAGGAGGAATTCTTGCCGTGAAATGGATGTCAAAATAGGAAGATCAGATTTAAAACCCAAATAGTATATATATTAAAAGTATGTTATTGCGTTATACATTTACAAAAAAAAAAAAAGTGTAGCTAAATAAATTAAACATTTCATTTACAAGAATAAACATCCGATTATTCTACTTTTAAGGAACATTTGTAACAAAATTAATTGTAAAAATCAAGTCCATTCATTGGTATTTTCATCACTTATAATTTTATTCAAATATTTCTCTTTAGAATTAAATTGATTTCAATACAGGTGTTTAGTCTTTGTCTTTTTTTCATTTTAAAGCTATTCCATGAAATTTCCTCAAAATTCTTTTATGAAAATATTTCCATTTTATTTAATGTCACCTCAATTAGTGATAAAATTTGTGACATCAAGAAAAACGCTCAATAAAAGAAATAAAAGACCAAGTTGCGTGGCTTTTTAATGGAATAAAATTGAAAATAATAATAATAATAATTAAATGCTTACTATAGGAATATTCAACACTTTGATGGTTGATTATATGTATTTGAAAAAAAAAAATAAAAAAATCATTGTCTAAAATACAATTTTTGTATTTAATATAATTAGAGACATGCTTCTTTGTAAAATGATGAGAGGTTAATTAACATAATAACATAATTATTAAGTTGTTGAATTATCCATGAAATCACGACAACAGGAAAAAGAAAAATCCCCACCATTTAGAGTTTTCACCTTTTTCTCTTTGTGTAAGTTTGAGAAGGACATTGATGATTTTTGTTTAATGGACATTTTATTGACAATTTAAACCTAAAAACCACACAATATATTTAAATGATCAAGCTGCAAATTTCCATATATTACGTATGGGAGACGAAAAATACCTGCAAATTGCAACAAGCCTACTAAATCATCAACAAAGCTTCAATCCACAATTGACTATGAAATCAGAAATTTGTATTATCCGTTCTTACAGATACATATTTGAAGAAAAAAAACCCTGACTTTAAGGATAGGTCAAAGGTATTTTTGTAAGGAACAATATTTTTGGAATGTAATACTGGAGTTGATTTTTCATTTTTTTTTTTTTTTTGCTCATACTTATATTATTTGAGTTAATAATAACACAGGTCAACAAATTTGAAATGTCAAAAATCCTAAAGAGTATAAGTACAATAAAAGTTATTCAGTTTTGTGGGCTGATTTCAAGTCTGTAACTTTATTTTTCGAGAGTCTGACGGTTTTTGAGAAATCGAACCCGTCTTTTTGAGCTTTTTTAGCCCATTTTCCTACTTCAACTTCAATTTAAGCCTAGAAGAATACTCAAAAGAATTGCAAAATCTGCTGAAATACTTTTGCACGCCACTATTTCAGTCTATTGCACTTGTTTTTTTAGTAGCTCTACCGTGAGTATTTGATTTCCAGTGGATTTTTGCTCGAAATTGAATGAAAATTTACACATTTAGATGGAGGATTTCTTCTTGGTTAAGGATTTTTATCAGGCGTTTGACATCTTGTTTGAGAGCTGTGGATCTCAGCTATTGAATGTATTCCTTATTTACCCATTTTATGTAATATTCAAAGAGTTATTTAAGTACACACGTTTTAGCCAACTTTTGGGCTTACTCCCGTCCCCTACGCCCCTAGGTCAAAACAAAGACTGGAATTGGAATTTGAATTAAATACACAAGCGAATCAACATTTTTTAATGCACAAAATGAGAAGTATCCTTCTAGGCTTCAATTGAAGTTGAAGTTGGAAAATGGGCCAAAAAAAGCTCAAAAAATAGAAAAAAAATATACAGATTTGAATTTAGTGTGCAAAAATGAATAACTTTTATACTACTTATACCCCTTAGAATTTTTGACTATTGACCAGTGTTATTATTGATTCTTTTGCTAGTACTTGTAATTTAGTAAAGTTTCATTCAATGCACACTCATTGAGATGATAATTGAATTTTAAGAAAATTGATAATAATATAATTAGTTCAATACTTTGAAAAGCTTTGTTATATAGTTTCTCAAAAAATATTATTTAGTCTAACTTTCCTAATTTCATAATCCAATACGTTTGTTTGTTTTTTGCTAGCTGTTGCAACCGTTCCGAACTACGGTCTCAGTTGCAACATTTCTACATATTATCACATTCAATTACACTTTGGGAAGAAAAAAAAACTACAGTATTGACTGACTCATACAATTCCTAAATAGATTCAAACAGATGTAACAACATATCTAATCTGTGCTACAATTTGGCGAGTGCAAGTCAAACCTTAGGGCTTGAAAATACTTTCCCCGGTCTCCCCTACCTACTTAATGTCAACATAAAATACATAATATTTCTTTTTAAGAATGTGAATTTTAATGTATGTAACATACTGTTATTGTTGTTGTTGTTGTTGTAGTTCATAGGAAGTAGAGTCAACACGCGCGGGTTGCTATTTTTAGAAGAAGGCAACAGAAATAGGTCAATAGATTAAGTACATACACAAGCACACGTACAAAAAATTATAATAATTAATTGTTATTATTATAATTTGAAAGTCGGTAAATTTTAATTTCATGAATATTCAGGTGCTTTATCAACACTTTACCCATAAATTAATTGCGATTTTCTTATATGGATATATACAAAAAGAAATATAAATTTGTCAAGAGATTTTATTAATGAAAAGACCACCTATTTTCTTTGTAAGGAACTGTCTCAAATTGTAGATAATATGTACATAGTCGACGCCAAATACTTATGTAATTTGACAAGATATGAAAATATACACATATGAGGTAATATTTGTTTAATTATAGGTACAATATGTCACAAACAAAGGAACTAATGACTGCCAAAAGACAACAACTAACTACTAATCCATTTGCAACTTTTTTCCCCTTACTTTTTATTATATAGTAAGATAAATGAGTTTTTTTTATTTTGTTTTTTTTTATCAAACAAAGGAGACAAAAATTAATGTATCAATCGAGGATACTAATTTAAATGTCTCTTCATGAATTTAGAGTAAAATGAATCTAATAACTGAGACTTGCTATAATATGAAAAGTCATCTAAATTATTAATATTTGATTTATTTATAAATGATTTCAATGCTAATAAATATTAATTATTATTAATTGCATACTATCAGAGATTTACGCCAAAAACAATTTGCACTTCTGACTTGCTTCATATCATCATCATAAATGTATTTCCTTAACTTTCAATACTTTTCTTTCACTTTGCAAAGGTTTTTAGGTCAACAACATAATATGAGTCCATAAGTTGAGTCAAAAAAACAAAAAAATAATGAATTGGTAAAAACGTGTTTACAATTATGTATAATTAAACAATGACCTATGATTTCCTTGAATAGGATATTGATATAAATATATTTGGGCTGATACTGATTATTAAGGGACTATAGAGCGGATAACCTAATAATCAGCCTACTTCTGAGATCCCAGAGAATATTTAACAAGTAGTAACCAAGTACTGGCCACCTCATAATTTTGCTCCTTTTTTTTAAATATTGAAACTGTGGACTCAATCTGATTTGATTAATGGTGAATATGTAACCAGGCATGTGATTGTAAGCTAGTTTTTTTTAAAGTTATTTTCATCAAAAATATTAGTTCAGAGATAAAGAACATTCAGAAACGTGACCACTCTGTTTGGAGTCTCAATGGTGTTGCAATTAAAAACTTTGAATCTCATTTTGAATAATAAAAAGTTTGATTTCGTTTATGAAATAAAATAATTATCGTACAAGTTTGTACGATTATCCATGAATCATAAACTGCTTAAAATTGGCTCAGTGATACATTGATGTCTATTATAAAGTCTTTACCGCATGATATTGCCTTTCTTAGACTTGTTTTTTTTGTTCAAACCTGTTCAAAATAGCTTATATGCTGCTTAAGGGTTTGGCATTTTTGACTAAATAGACAATGATATTCAAAAATGATTGATATTATAAAAGTGTTGGATTTTATGCAAGGCGACCTGAATAAAATACATAAATTTGTAAGGATATTTTTCAACATAGCAGAGAGAGAGAGAGAGAGACCGGAGTCTTAGGTTTACAAATATCCGGAAATTGGATAAATGTGCATAATATTTGACTTCCAGTACCTACCATGCTTTTTCTGACAAGTTTATTTTTTTCTTTTTCTTTTAAAATATATATTTTTTAATATAAATTAAAACATCAAAACATTTACTTATTTTTATATACCTACATACTTGGATTACAAGTATGTAGGTATATATATATATATGCATATAGGTATAAGGTAAATTACTGTGTATCGAGAATTTCTCAGCAGGATCACATCATTACCTTTTATTAAAACATGTATGTGGATAAGTACATTAAACCCATGGCATAAAAATTTCAATCATCAAAAATCATCCTAAGAATGAAGAGGATGTTATTAAAAGAGGTTTGTTTGTATTTACTATGTCTGTACCCATTTCTATGTAGTCTTAGTTATAATAGGTCATAATAATATTGCCTCTATGTTAATCAAATCCACCTATGCACAGGCAAAGTTAGAAAAAACAGCACTTTAAAAGTAACGTCGTTCCTTTTTTGAATGGTGGAGTAAATTATTTGATTAGGTACTTTTCCTTTCGCTATAAAGCTATTCTCCCCCCCCCCCTCTCCCTTTGACCCCTTACCCATGCTTTGTTCTGTTACTAATAATAATTAATTAATTAATATTACAACTTTTAATTTAGCGTATATGTGAAATTACATTAGAAAGGCTTCAATTTAATTTTCTGTTTTGTGTACTTTCATTTTAATGAAGTAAAACATTCCATAAGATTTATTAACGTAACTTTACTCTTAAGAGTAATTCATTATTTTTGCTATTGATCATCAATTGTTGCGATTATTATATATGGGGTAACTTTTTTAACAAAAGGATCTTTTGTCCTTCATACCATTATTATTTTTTTTTAAATTCTACTTTAAAGTTTAATAAGGTAAGAACATATTATTATATGGGGTATTGATAAAAAAAAATATTCCAAGTATTTATAAAGACACACATATATTATAAAAAAGTGTTTTAAGGATGAAGTGGGAAATATAAATTGTCACAATTTTATTTATTTAAAAAAAGTGTCAAATTTCATCGAAAATAAGGATTATATTGATATTAGAGAAGTGCTTGGTCGTCGAGAGAGACTTGGATTTTGCCTTCTCAACCATAAATCCCCGTTTTTTTTTTTTGTCTCCAATTATAATTATTAATATAAGAGTTCATAGTCACAAGAAAATTGAATGGTTCTTGTTCAAGAAATCACTCGCAATCCAAATGGAATTTCAAATAGAACCCAATTTGATGTTATCCACATTGTGTTATTCTATTTTGTAGCGAGGAGAAAAACATTCAGAATTCCATCAGATACAAAGAAAATCATTCATTGAGTTAGAGCAGGGCCTCTCAAACTTTATTACTTCCTGAAGCTTCAAACATCTTCATTGACCTCCTCAATTTGTAAATTTAGGGAGAAAATACTAGATTTTTTTGCTTGTATTCATCGATAGATGAGAGCTTCATCTGCCAGAAACTAAAGTGTTAAACCAGCAGAGAAAGATGAGCCTTTGTAAACTATTATATTAGTGTGCTTGTGCAATTGATTAACTATGGACAAGTTTGGACAAATTATAATTTGGATTTTTTTTTTTTGCGGAACGCTTTTGAAATCAACAGCTCTTTTGACTTCACGAATTGTTTTTTTTTCCTGATCCCTAGGGATTCACATCCCTCAAATTGAGAGAAATAATTGATCTATCTACATAATATTATATATATGACTTTTCAAAACGGGATGCCTGAGGACAAAACCTACAAAACAAGGCAAAAATGCGTCAATCAGTAGAGGGATTTTTTTTAATTTCCTTCAAAATAAATGAGGATAATTGTCTTCTGCCCTCGATTATACCTACTAATCTAGATCACAGGCTACTTGGGATAATTACAATGGATATTATATTACATATAGACATTACTAAATACTCGTAAAGTCTCAGTTAAAAATAAAATACATAAATTTTTTGTACCTAACTGTTTTTAAATGTCCCTTTTGAGAGGATCATTTTGTGGAGTTGACTCTAAAATAACAAATCATTATGAGAATATATACATATATATGTATCATTCCAAGGCCTGACGCAACATTTGAATAACCTTCATGTCAATAATAATTTACCAAGATGTGTTATTGATGAAAAAAAGCAATCAAATAAGCCACCTACTACGTAAGTAGAATGGATTGAACTCTTTAACTCCACTCTGGAACATTTATGTACATAGATACCATAGATAAAAACATTTTGACTAGTAAAGTAAAAAAAAAAAAATGTTTTTTTTTTTAAAGTGTGTTTTTATTCTTCTTCTTCTTACTATTATTATTACAAATTGACCTTTACATTTAAGTAAATCTTATACAAAATAAATAATAGATTTACTTTGTGGATCATATATGTACATACAAAAGGGTCGAATGAAGGAACTTCAAAGTATGTAGATACCCATTAATATAAGTAACTTAGGAAGACTCAAAAGTTCACAACCTTTTCCCAGATATACATAGTGTGTAAATAAAACTCTACAAAATGATCCATTCTTCCTCATTTATTTACTTAAAATGAACATTGTACATAGCTGTATTTACAAGTAACTCAAGTATCAATAAAATTAATATTTTGTCTCGTAAAACAGTGTATGAAATAAATTAAAAAAATCTGGTATTACCACTGCTCACGATCCATGTATGTATGTATGTATGTATGTACATGGATATCCATGAGTCTATGTATGTAAGTATGTATGTATGTAACTTCCACCCACGTTCATAATATGTTGTTGATATCAAATGAAAACTGGTTTTTGCAGTGCTTCAAAACGAGCCTCATTCTAACTCATAATAGCAAATAGCAATAAATAATATTATACCATAATTACATACATCTTGTCCTAGCAAGGTAAGGAAAAAAGATGCACTATTTACATTGATGCAGGAGCCTCCTCCCACAAATTCTTCATCATGCAATAAATGCCTGGACAGTTATAATAGCTATAGTTATAATTATCATCATCAGAATGAAAGAACTATAAATAGACTGGCTAAACATTTTGTAGAATCGTTGTTTCCCTTATTCATTATTTTCACAATTAATTAATTATACGACAAAATGTACTCCTATTCCCTCCCATGCCCCCCTGGGATAAACATGCTCATGATTTAAAGCACTAAAAAGGTTATGTAATAATAAGGAGGAGATGATGAATGATAATAGGTAGTGTGAACGTATAGGAACTGATAAACCCTCTCTCTTTGGATTTTTTATGCCTTATCCCTTTGCTAAAAATAAAATCCATGGTTTAAAAAAAACTGTCACGAAATAAATGAACTTCATTGATCCATTATTTATTATTAATGAAGAAATGAATTTGTCAACTCCTGTCATCTATAAATGAAAATGTTGACATATACATAGTATAAAGTACCTGTATCACGGTGTTTATAGTCTATCTATTTGTCAGCTGTGAAGTTTGATTATTTTTAACTTATACCCCCCCCCCCCTTATTGAGTGGTTGAATTCGATTATTTAGCTCTTGTTCAGCTGATAACAATTCCTTGCAATTGAATGATGAGTATTTCCACAGTTGAGAAGAATAGTTGCCTAACTCAATCCCTTTATTATTTATTCATTCTTTAAAGAAGAAAAGGTTGCGAGGTACAATAAAAGCAACAATCTCATATTCATTTCTGATAAAAAATAATGGTAGAGTAACAGCTGAGACCTCTGCTCAATGCCCCCCCCCCCGGACCTTTCCTTTTCAAAAAGTTTCTATACAAAAAGAGCCCAAAGGTTCCCCTGTACTTAAGCCAACTTATGGACTATTCTTTATTCAATATTAGAAATAATATACTCACTCCTAAATAGTAAGATTTAACTCAAGATGTTCAATAAATTTCAATTGTTCAGACCATTTGAATCCACAGCTGAACAAACAAATACACACATTATAAGTCTTCATGCAATTGGGTACTATAATGCGTTAACGAACTCAAAAAATAGAGTTATGTCATAGAACGATGCTTTAAGACAAATTTTCCACCATTTTTATAATTTTATTTCACAACGACCTACAAAAATTTGCACCCTCTGGTTGATTTATTCATGAAGAATCGACAAATCAGGAAAGGTATGTACATATTTGATTTCCTTTTGTTATTACTGTGATTAGAGCCTGCAGTTTGAACAAACCTTGGGCTTTTAGAAGAGACACAGAATGGACACATGCCGTGTCCCACTTTAATTTACCAATGTCCATCAAAAAATGCTTTTAAACATATCCAAACGAACTTTTACGAGTATGTTGTTGCAATAGAGGAACGGATGTGTTCAATTATCATATTTCGTGTAATATTTGGGCGATTATATGAAAGTAATGATGATTACAGAGCTGTTTTGTCATTGTTCGAGCCGATGTTTTTTGAGTGTTTAAGTTCATCTTTTCACCATGAGTCCAAGTCAAGTTTGAAGTCGCCCTTCAAATCATGAGATTAAAGTGATACACGAGTCCAAGAACACAAACTCTGATTCAATTAATAATTATTTAATTATTAGGTATATTTTCAAATATACAAAGTCTATTAATGACCCTTAAATAATAATAATATGAATAACTTTGAATAACGAATCCTTGCGAGTCGGTAGTTTCCTCAAATATGAATATTTTTGTTTTAAGTTCAAAACATCAAAAACAAATGTTTACTTTTTTGTCAGCTGTGAAACTTTTCGTTCCCTCAATGTTTTGCAAAAAAAAAAAAAAGGAAAAGTTTCAAGACATTGCAGAACTTGTTAAAACTGACCCTCCCACATTATGTAGGTATAAGTTGATTCATGCACTCCTGGCTCTACGCACTGATTGGTTGAGCTTAAATGATATTTTCATTTTTAAGCATTGAGCAAAACCTACGTTGTTTGAAGAAAACTTAGACAATTATTCCTCAGTCGGGAAACAGAAATTGACAAAGAACTAACAACTATTGTTCTTGTTCTTGTTCTTGTTTTTGGACCTTTTTTCTTTCTCTTTTGGTAGGAGGAAAGTTAGAGAGAGACGCGTTGGAGTTTACTCTGCTTTCAGCACGGCGCTATCCAGAGTTTATATGTCAGCTGTGAATTAGTCTATTTTTCTTCCTCTATCTAGTGCTTTGAACAAAATTGATGGAATAGTATAATAGTATTCAATTATGAAGAATTTACAGACTAACTAGTCACTCACTACACATTGAATTTGGACCTTTCCCCTTTTCTCTCTCTCTCTCTCTCCCTCCTGGGAGGAAAGGTTGCGAGGGACAATAAAGATAAGGACGTGCCAGAGTTCAGAGTTGCGTAATAGTGAAGAGAACTGACGTCATCCCCCCAGTCATGACAGTTACATGGCACATATTATTATTATTGTATAGGTGAGAACAGAATGAGATTTCAATTGATCCTGATTTGTTTGTGTAGATGATGACGAAATGAAAACTTGGCAGTTACAACTTCTTGATTTTTCACTCTCTGACAATAAATTTATATATAATATATATAATAACATATATAAAATGATAGATGACACTTCTCATCAATTCGTGTATCATTTTTTTTTCTTTCTCTCTCTCTCTCTGTCTACTTCTAAACATACTAAAAATGTTTAATAATGAATTTAGTTTTCAATAGTAATAATAATAATAATAATTTGCACATCTTTACATTCGTTTTACGAGCTATATATAAACAAATATATGCTTTATGTAAACTAAGGAAGTGATTGAAAACTTTGATTGGTGGATTTGAATGCAAATTATGACATCTCTAATCTCACAGAATCTAACACCTATCCTCTCTTCGTATCAACTCCCTCCTCCCCTTCCATCACCCCCCCCCCCCCCCACCCTCCACTACACCCCCCAATTCCTTTCAAAAATATATTACACATAACCTTATGTAGAATGTTTATAATGTATTAACTTAAAATCATCTTACCCTTTACAGAAAAAAACGGTGTAATGATGAATGAATTTCTTTTTCTTTGTCGTCACTACACTAAATCTCGTAAAATTAAAGTCGAGAGCCAAACCACACTTTTTTCTTTCTGCAGCAGTATTTCCATGACTTTTCCGTCTTTTAAAAGAACCCCGAGGTAGGTAGGTAGATAGATAAGTAAGTAGGTTGGGGAAAATCTTTTGAGATTGTCTTTGAGGAACAAAGTTTTAATAAATAAGTCAAATATGTATATGAAATGAAATGTTCTATGTATGTACTATTGCGATCCGCGATGTTCGAAGTATAACGAATGCCGGCCCGTCTCGGGGGTTGTTGATTTTGTTTTTTGTTATGTGTGTTTCTTTCCTTTTTCCTTCCTTCCTTCCTTCGTTCAGCTACTGTCTAGCGTACTACTGACTGTAGTCACTATAATATCTAGTATACATTAGATAGATCTTTTTCCGTGCCAAATTTTTTGTCTTGGGAGACTGGGAACACACAACACCGTATACATATATGTACAACTGAACATATTATGTATGACTTTGGCTGACTGACTTTCAATTTCCTATGCGTAAGATTTGATGCTTTTTGTTTTTTCCATACACACAATTTAAGTTTTAAATGCATATTCATGGCCATAAATCATAAATATATGAAACAAAAAAATCCAAATGATTCACAAACTTAAAAAAAAAAACATTTTGTCATTTAAGATATAAGCTATTAATTATATACTTGGGTATCATCAGTTCATCAACGATGTCCCTATTTTATAGATATTTTGTGTTCAGCTCTTATTAGCGTTTTGATTGTTAATTTAGATACTTGATTTAAGAGTTCATTTAGCCACGTTTATTCCCTTGTGGGCCAAAAGGATTTTTGTTTAGGGTGGGGAGTACGTGAGAAATTTTATGATCAAATATTTTTCAATTCTTTTAATTGTACAGGACAGCTTTCATTCTTGTTTTTTTTTTTTTTATAAAGAATCAGCTGCACTATTCTTGCCATTAAATTCAATTAAACATAAAATCTAAATGCTACTTTGTTACTACTAAATTTGGGATAGTCAACAAAGTTAAAATTAGGTTTTTTGTTTGAAACTCAAAGTAATATCAGCTGAATAAATTTGACAAATGTGTAACCTCACTGAAATCAATGAAAAAATTTATAATAGTCAGACCCATGTTTTGAAAACGAACCAAACTAATAGGTACATACATCTATATCTTGAAACTTCTGTTTGCAAAAGAGAAGGGGAGAGAGAGGCCTAAAATCAGTGAGGTTCCGTGAGAAAAATTTTTCTTCCCAACTGAGGCATTATTCTTCATTTAAAAATAGAATTTTGTTCATGGAGAGCAAAATGTCGTTTGTAAATCTAATCAATTGCAAAATGACTATAGGGTCATAATGCGTTGAGGAGTTCCACCAGACTCCATAGTCCTTCTTCCACATCCCACTTGTATTGATCTTCAAAGGAAAGTAAAGTAATTTGATGTAGAGATCGACCGACTTTCTGTCAGCCATGCTCTCAATTGTATAGAGTAAATACCTCCAATTTAAAAAAAATTATTTCTTTTTAATCAAGGTTGGGTAGTCTTCTTTCATTAATATTACATTAGCCTCTGCTATTTTCTAATTTGATCCATAGGCGACCACCTTGTCAAAAAACACTGTCTTGTTTGTTGAAAAAACAGTACTAAATTGATTTTAGAGGGGTTTTCATCATCTATCAGTTTGATTTTAGTCAAATACCGCTGTTTTTCTCCAGCATCAAGTCCATCCCTATAGTCCTAGTATCAGGAGTGAAGAATATTTCAGGCGAGGGTAGCAAATTGAAAAAGTTAATTATTTAGAAAATGGAGAACAATAGGAACACAATTCCTCTTTTATACAAGAAAATTTGTTAAATTTCATAAATATTTACCTACCTGTTTATTATAGATATAAACAATCTGACACATGCGGCTCTAGAGTCTAACAACAGTGAAAAAAAAAATGATATAGCAAACAACTATCAGTACATTTCAAGCCTTCCTCATTATTCTCTCCTTTGAGTGGAGGAAAGGTTTCGTGATGGATTGTCTAAATATTATGTAGCTCGTTTTGACATAGGTATGTATTTATTTTTCCTTTATAAAATATAGGTTGCGTGTATACAAAAAATTTAGTCGAGTTGATTTTAGTAAAAGCCTTAAAAGCAGATTCTTACTAACAGTAATATTCCTTTTACAATAATAATAATAATAACATTTAAATATAGAAAAAATGATTTAAATAAAAATAGCAAACATATTTTTATTGATTTTGACAAGCTTTTAATTCATTAAATAAAAATAATAACAATAAAATAATATGTTCTATCACAAAAATTTCATAGATAGAATAGAGAATGTGTAAGATTTATATTAAATGATTTTCTGTCAACAAGTAGGAGAATCATTTTTTAAAATTTTATTATTGACTCCTTATATGTATTATATGTATATGTAACAAATCAAATAACATAGATAAATAGATTATTAATAGTATTTTATTAATCAATTCAATTAATAAAATAAAATAAAATTTTGAGTATTTGTATTAGTTAAATTCTGGATCATTGGAGGGGATTGCTGAATGAATTTTGCGGAAAGATTTGAGTCGCTTATACTATGAAGTAATCATATATGTACTTAAGTACATAATATGTACAAATGATGTATTTTTGAATGATGAATGTACAAATATCAAATGTGCAACTTTATTTAAGGCGTTGATGTATGTTGTTATTTTGCAAAAAAAAAAAAAAAAATGTGAATGAGTTGATGAGTTATTGATATAATTTGTTTACTGGGGTAAATTTATGAGGGGAGACTGTTTTATGCGATTGACGTGTAGCACACGTTGTTCAATGATTCATTTTCTTGCCCTCAAGATAAAAATTGTAAATTAGACAACAACAAAAAAAAACCTTTAGATTCGCTTCCTGTCTTTAATGATTCAATGGTTATTTCATTTCCAAAAGTGATCATTTGAGCCGGATAAACTTTAGAAAATGGATCTGATAAATCAAAATGTGTTTGAAATCAACAAACAATGACATTTTCTCATCTATGTATATGATGATTAATGATCAATCTATGAAGAGTAATTATCGTTTAATTAATCATTCAGTTCCAAACTGTCTGCTTTACACTTTTCATATTTGCTATTGAATGCAGTAACAAGATTTGGACCAGGGAGTCCGTAAACAACCAATACACAAATTCAGGTTGGGCTAGTTTCACCATCATGACGGTTACCTATTAATGCCACGCTGATCACGCAACTTCTCACCATAATTGGGGCTTTTTTAAGGCGGGCAGTTTTACCAACTGGGCCCATGCCCAGAACAAGGGCATCGGAGCAATTCACAAGTGTTTTTTTTTTCTAAAATAACGTCACTTATTAATGACACGATATTCACGCAACTTCTGATGGTAATTGTTGTTTTCCCATTAGTGGGGAGAGAATGGTCCCTTGTCTTCCTATTTCAGAGCCCATACTTGGGCCAGGAATTCTAGGACCAATTATCATAAGGGAGAACAGTTTTACAAGAATGACAGGGTAATCACGCAACTTCTCATTGTAATTGTTGTTTTCCCATTTGTGGGGAGAGAATGGCCCCTTGCCCTTCTTATTTCACAGCGAGGGCCACCGGAACAATTCATAAGGTTTTTTTTGTTATCATTTTTCCTTTATTACTAAGGGGAGAACATCTACTTGATAGTAAAGATCTCACATGAAGGAATACATGCATTAAGGTTAATAAAGCAAATAAAATGTAAACAAAAAGGGCTCAAGTCCTCTTATAATTTTTATTAGTTAAAAATATATAATTTCCTGACATTAATTTCAGTTAATTTTCTGCCTCTCATCTATGTTATTATTTATTGTTGTATATATAATGGAGAATAGCAGCTTGTAGCTCAGTCAAAACGTCATGACAGCTCAAGCTGCTTCCCCCCTCGACATTCATCAAATTGTCAGAGTTACCAGGTTGTTGATTTTCTCTTTTTTTTTTTTATTACAAGCCCGATTTGCATATTATTTACATTCCTAAGAATGGCCCCTTGCCCTTCCTATTTCAAAGCCCATACCTGGGCGAGGGCCACCGGAACAATTCATAATGTTTTTTTTGTTTGTTTTTTTAAAAATGACATCACTGATTAGTGACACGATACTCACTCAACTTTTCTTTAAAACTATTTGTCTAAATAGGGAAGATTCGGCCCCTATTTTGGACCCCATGACCCATTTCTTCAGACTTATTTATATGTAATAAATATGTAGGAAGCAATTATTATTATTATTATTGTTATAACAAAGTAGCATGGGTTAAAAAGCTTAGAAAGAAGATTTGCGTTGTTGATGAAGAATTTGCAGATTTAAAAGATTAAAAACTTGCTAATTTATTACTTTTTTTAAAAAAAATACAAGAAGCAAAACAACAACAATAACAAGGTATCGAGCAAATGTACGTATGTATACATATACGTTTTTACATCAACATAATATATGTATATGTATCAGATATATTACATTGATGTAAGAAGTAAGTACTCTACTATAAATATATATATATATAAGCAGTGAATTTTTTGATGAGTTCAATTTTCTTCCTTCAAGGATAAAGAGATTATATATCAGGCATTAATCAAATATTTGAAATTATAACTTGGGAAAATATTGATTCATATAATAATAGTAATAGCAATAATATATGTAATTTATGTTTCAAATTATGATTACTTCATGTAGGTAGGTAGGTACTTATAGTAGACTGCATGCAGGCAATATGTACATATAAATAGTTACTTACTAGAATGTTCATTAATTTAACTAGAAAAAAAAGAAAGAGGAAGTAAATTTGATTTTTCTTGACTTTGACATTTCCTCAACATGAGGTTTTCAACTAAATAAAAGTCAAAAGAATTTCCCCCTCTTTTCACCTATATACATATATACATATTTTGTTCTTAGGTACGTTTGTCCATACAGACTTACTTACATATTCTCCCCCTCTTCTCTACTCATGACTTCTACAGACTACACTTTTGATATTATTATTATTATAGCTAAGTAACATCGCGTAAATAGGTGAATGTCTCTGAGTCTTTCCCAACATCTCCCAAGATGATTCTACATACATAATAGTATAACTTATCGTTATGAGTATCATTTTGAAGACAAACACATACATACATTCGATCAAGTAAAGTTTAATTGTATTTACAATAGTTTATGGATATCGATGAGGGAAATCATTTTGTTTAAAAACAGGGATGGAATGAGCTGATTCTGACTAGAGCAGCTTCTCCCTCCTACCCAAAGACTTCCTTAAAAAACAAACAAGGGGTTGTCTTTATTTTACTTTCTATGTATACACTCTATAGAATATTTTAACTACGTAGAGTCTTTTGAACAATTGTTATGAAGTTATCTTTATTCCTTATCCCAACCTTTTTTTGAAAAAAAGGCAGACAAAGGGCCCAAAATCAGTTGGTAGGAGTTAGTCAAAATTCTTTATTTAATAGTAGGGGAAATATTCAGAGGTTGAGTGGAGCAAATTAAAGTTTAAAACACTAAATTAGGGGTAAGAGAGGTAGAAAAATCAACAGCTGTCTAAATTAAATTAGCATATTTGTGAAATAAAATCGGGGTGTACTTGTGTATTGGAATGATTGGCCCTAGACAGCTCTCTCTTTCTCTCTCTCAATGCCCATATGTTCATTACGACAGTGTTTTTAACCGATGATCCACGGGATACTTTTAAATATTTATATAATTGTGTCGTGAGAGACTGTCGCAGAAAAATGTGAGAAAAGAAAATATATATGTAAAGAAAAATGAGACTCAAAAAACTTATGCTCCACATAAAAACTGAATCATTTCGTGTTCCATGGAGTTTATTCATTATAAAAAAAAATGTGTCATTCCTCTATAAAGTTTGAAAAAAGCTATTCTCAAACTTTTTCAAGTTGTGTTCAGAACCTGGGCCAGCACCTCATGAATAAGGGGGCGAATAAAAGACGGTTCACTCATGGCAATAAATAGCGTCTTTTTGATCCCATTTGTAAACCGACCTTAAGTAGGTATTGTATGGGGGTAGAAGGGAATAATTGAAATATTTTCATAACATAAATATGGGTCACAGTTAACAAGGGAATGAGAAAACATAAGCCAATATGGTGCGATTCCCTTTGGTTGTTCGTATGTTTAAACGGGTATCAAGGTCACCATTTAGAACTAAGGTTAACTAGACTCATAAAAGGCTATGTTTTGTCAGTCTCCAAGGTTTCCTGAGATTACTGAAGGCTGATTTTGAGGCTCAAAATTCGATTTCAGGGCTTAGGAAGCCGAATTTGAAGTTATTCTTGAAGTTGAAAGTTCCATAAGATGATAAATTTAGGGAGTGTGGGTGAGATCAAATAAACTCCAGGAGTTCATTTGAGGTTATTGGAGGCTGATTTGATTCAATTGTTACAGGTTTCACCTCACCCAAAAAAAAAAAAAAAATGACCCCGAAGACCGCTGTTTTAAGGCTAGTGACCTTATAAAAATAAAGGTACAAAAAGAGGAATTGACCTGCCAAAGGAAGACAATGGATCAAAGTATTTGAACCTTTGAAGACCTTTACTATGAACAAAAGCAGAGATCGTCTCCTACTTACAAACTGCAATGCGTAATAGGTATACAATTTGTTTATTGAGCCCCTTACACACATTTATATATCAAGTGACAAATAAAAGAAACATTTAAATTGGAAGCTATCTTTTAAAATGTAAGCTTCCTATATAGCTTTGCAGAACCTCTCAAGAAATGCACTTTTCAATCAATCATATTACTGAGACTTAGAATCAATGGCTCTCTATTTTAGGGAGCCTTATGCCAAATGATGTGATCATAACCACAACACTAAAGTTTATTCCCACACCAAAAAAAAAACAAAGATCGTATTGTATTAGAGTACTCAAATTCGGAAATAAAAAATCATTGAGGCTAAGACAAAGTATATTATATACACCTAAGTCTAAGCAGGCTGTCTTTAAAGCCTACTGACGCTCTTGTTTAAAATTAAACTTTTTTCAATTTGTGAAATAAGCCAGAATTCTTGTTTCCGATTTAAAAAAAAATTCTTTCTGGTATCATTTTTAAATTTATTTTTGAACCAAAAAATTAAAAGTTCTTAATAATAAAAATAAAACAATATTGTCAAGGACTGAGGACTAACTATATGGTTATTTTTATGTGTGATTCTTGATGTACTCTTGAATTTTTATGTTTTTCTACTGTTTCTGTTAAAATAATTTATTTAAAAACGTTTATTTTTTCCCTATGAGTTATTCATTCGACAGTTAAGGGGGAAATTTAGATCATATTTTGATTGATTTTTTTTCAAAAAATGTACACTTGTCTCAATCAATTTTGGGTTTTAAGGGGGGTGGGGTGGGTAATGTATAAGAATTAATATGTATGTACTTTTAAGTTAATAGATTTGATTCTTGTTTTGTTTTTTTAAGAAAATAGTTTTTGAATCTTGATAAAACTAATAAATCCAGATAATATTTCTTTACATATAAGAAACAGGAAGAAAAAAGAGGACAATAATAGGTCACTTGAGGTAAATTACAATAGAAAAAACAGACCATTGGTCCCGGTTCATCATTTCTTCTTTGTAGGGGGAAGAAAAGGGAGAGTTGATACGGCTCCTCTCTAGCTCTTATCAATAAATATTATGATGAGTGGTTCCACCTATTGATAGATTGATGAGTATAAAACATTCTCTAGAAAAAACTGTTTTTGGGCTCTAAAAGTGAAAAATCAAAACGAGGTAAAAATTTTAATTTTGGTTATTTTCATTCTATGTCAAAAAACATTAAAAGAACTAAAATTATATAGAAATACTCCAAATCATGAAATAATACATACCTTTCGAAACAAAAGGCCAACAAAGGGAGAGTTGATTCAGGTGTGTACTCTCCTTCCTATGCAATAAAAACAATTTTTAAAGGTGATTAAAATAGTTTTTTGCGATTACAAAAGTATGTTGTTGTTGTTGTTGTAAAAAATGCAATGAACTTGCTCCACAAAAGGAACAAAGACAAAGAAGACGGAAGCAAAGTCCAAAAACGGAAAAAGGCCCTTTTTATGCAGAAAAATTAAAATAATAACTTTAATTTGCTTTTTATTTTGAAATGGTGCATATTGAAATGTATCAACTCCACTTACCAGGAGGGAGAATTGATACACGCTACCAAAAAAAAAAAAAAAAAAATTAACGGCTTTTATCTCGCAAACTTTGATGTATATTCCAACAAAGTATACATACCAATTGGACCCAGGATATTGATTTAGAATTTTCCACAATTAACAGATAAAACTGACCATGCATATTTTTGGACTTATGCAAGAAAAGGCAAAAAGTGTGTATCAACTCTCCTTCCCTACCCCCTTCATATTATCATGTATATTTCTCAGAAAGAGAGTGGAGTAGTAGAAGACTACTCCGATGTCATAGTCGACTCTTCAAAACTGAGTGACAAAGATGTTAATATCGAGAGAGAAAAGGTATTTTTTTTTTTAAATAAGATAAAAACTTATCAATTAAGAGAAGTATTTTTTTTTTTTTTTTTCATTTGGTAGTTTCAAAAACTTTGCTTTGTACAAAAGTTGGAAGGATGAGTGTGTGTGTGTGTGAGGAGTATTGCCCCTTGGCGACTACAGCCCTGTAAATATTATCTCCTTCATTTTATGACACATAATTAAGAAAAGTGGACATAATATTATTTTGAAAAATATGACGTAAATCTTTAATCCAATAATACTCAGGTCAAAATATTTCCATCCCTGGAATTTTAATGAGACACTGAATATATACATACATATACATATAATATCCAAGATATTTTCGTCGAGAAGGCCGCTTCTATATAGTATTTTTATTATAATTAATGAGATTATTTACTCTTATAGGCTAATAAATGGTCATGGATGATCCCTTGTCTCCTCTGACCATAACAGTTAATTTAATAATAATAATAATAATAGAGCTCAAAAGTTGTTCAAATTATACATATAATTAATACAAGAGATGTTAACATAAAGAGCCATCCGTGAGGGGGGGGGGGGGGATGGAAGAAGATGTCTAAGCATAGATAGCTGAATTTATAATGAGAACTCACTTCCCTGACTTCACTTCTTCTCAATTGTCTACATAGCATTTTAAGTGATTTATGTCCATATAGGCCATATAGTCAGTAATGTTTGTATAATTTAATACAGTACACAATAGTATAATATGTACAAACATAGGTTCCTATTTATTAATCTAGAATTCAATCATCCCTGTATCAGCTAGGGTTCATTCATACGGATTCCCTTATCGATTGACAAACCATACATACATACATACATATAAGTAACATTATACTATTTATGAAGGTAGGTTAGTACATATCCTTAAAGAGGTAAGTTACATACAGATCTAATCAAGTTTTTTTTTTTTTTTTTTTTTTACTTGAAGGTTGTTTGATAGTCAACTCAAACAAACTGACTACTTCCACCGCTTACCCGCATCAGTTTGAAGTTTATTAGCAAAGGAAGGTAGTAGTATTGGCTTGCCATTTGCATGCATTTGAAATGACATTAAGGAGAATGGATAGGGCATGCTCTTAAAGACCATCAAGGGATAATCTTTTAAATAATAATTAATTATTATCAATATAATTGCTCATGTTTTTTATATAAGTAAAAAAAACAGTACGAGTAGATGATGAATAAATAAACAATTAACATTTACAGTGTACATATTTTATAAACTATTATTTAGAGTCACAATACAAAAATAAAAATATACCATAGTATTTATTATTAAACCTACTACACCCAGATATTGAACCTAATATCGGATCAATTATCCCTCACATAAATCTTCATATTTAATTTGTATTATGTTTAAAAATAAATCATTCACAAATGATTTAACGATTTAATAGGCTAACTAATATTGAGTGCATCCATTACTGTTGAGTATGAATCTGTTATGAATTAAAAACTCTAAATAATTCATGTCCAAACTCGGGGATTGCATCATCATTGAATAAATCAAATATCTGCTTTTGAATAAAAATGTATTTACGGCCCAATTACTGGGTTTTTTTTTTTTTTTTTTGCAATATATTTTTTGTAGAAATACATAATTTGAAGAAGGCGGCATATATACTTTTGAGTTTCCATCATCCATATAATTGTTGCGTCACTCTACATTTTTAAGAAATCATCAATTCAAGTAGGTAATTGCTCTCAATTGCACCACTTCCGTTAACATTTTACCATCAAGTCTTCTTCGCTTAAAATATATTTCCGTCGATTCAGAGTCTCTTTCAAACACTACCTATGAAATATGTGGGTAAACCTCTGGATAATTTACGAATATATGTAAAACTGTGGACAATGGCATGCTCTAATAGACTTATGAACAAATCTTTTTTATATCATAATTCATAATATAATCACAGCAATTGCAAATCAATTAATTTGTCAGACATTTCCATATTTTAATATATTTTAACTTTCCATGGACTTAGACTCAATATAATGTTCTTTAATCTTTATGGGTGATGAGGATTCAATGTTGTCAAATGAGATGTTTAATGCATTGCACGTCGCCATGAAATACTCAGGAGGAGGTGCAATCAAGACGAGGTCCTCTTTTTTATTGATAAATTGCTTAAGAATTATACGATATTTGTGTATATGTTTGGGTAGAATATATTCTTCACCAGACTTTAAGCCAAGGGCGTTGAGCATCAATGGATTTAACTTTTGAACTTTATTCGGAGGTGATGAGGTATGGGAGACTTTAGTGGGATAGTCATTAATGCGGCGTACTCTATAGCTGTAGAGGAAATCCCCAAGAACTGGACTTAATAAATCCGACATATAGAGCTGTATAAAATGATTCTCAATACTCGAAGGAGATATGCCAACTAATGCAGATTGTCCGAGAGAGGACTTGATTAGAGTCTCAGTAACTACATGATATCTCAATAAGCTTTTAGATGATGTTAACTTCTTTTTTGAATAGAGATCTCGAGTGAGGACGGGCTCAATTGATTTGGTGCCGGGATAAGGATATTTAAATGAATCTATGGTTTCAAATTTCTTATTAAAACGTGGAAATCCATCTGTGATTGTCAAATAGGACTGATGTAATAATTTACATGATTTAGCACGATATCGAGCCTTTTTAACCAAGTTTTTACTTTCAGGCGTTGTTCCAAGAATGAGAAGACCCGTTGAAAATCTATACACGCAGTGTAAAACAAAAAAAATACATGAGACTTCAAGATAAAAAAGAAATATGAACCTTTCTGGAGATGAAATGTAGTCTAAATATGGAAGCTGAAGAGTATCCTTAAGTTCCGGAATTATTTCTGTAAGAGAAAATTCATTTTGGTTCGTCGGTGCAATTCCTAAGTTGAAGGGTTTGTTGATTACGAGAAGGCCTTGATCACGGTAGAGAATGCAGGAGTTGGCTAGATATGAGGTTAATTCAGTTCGATTCTTCCACACACCGACTTTGGAATAAAGGTTCTTGAGCATCTTCTTGTTTATTTCATAAATAGTAGAAAAATATAAGGAGGTTGAGTGAGACGGATTTCATCATCGGGGAAATTGTTTTACACATGGTGTAAATAAATAGTTGGAAATCCGGCAGAAGGAGGCCGCTTGTCAAAAAACAAATGATTAAAATAAATTGACTCCTGAAGCAGCGAAAATCCCCGTAAAAGCTAAGTCATTTTTTTTAATTCACCAAGTATCGCATCCATTCAATCCATCAGTCTGTTGAGGTTTTCATTCGTTCAAAGATAAAGTGCGACCCGTTATTGAGGATACATTACTAAAATCTACTTTTATTCTGTGTATAGATCGACTACGAATCCTTGTTCTCCAATATTTCAAACGCATAAGTAAAAAGTACTCAATATTAACTAGTGTACAATTGTACTTGGATTAACAGTACTTGGCTATTGGTTGTTGAAAGTAAGACTATGGATGTAAATTCGGAGAGTTTGGACAAGTCATTGTCTTGTCATCAAGACTTTGATGGGATGGAGAGTAAAAAAGTAACTTCCATTCGAAAAAGGAAAAAGTCAATGAGCTCGCTGGACCCATGTAATGTTGACAAAAATGAGACTTTGAAACTTAAAGGTACAAATAATGGAGGAGTCTGTCAATCTCACAAAAAAGCCAAAAAAGGGGTTTGTCAGCACTGTGGTGTTTGTAGACTTTGTGATCCTCCATCCACTTGTTCCTCTGAGGGAAATCATATAAATTGGCGAAAGAAATTAAAGAAAATAAGCCCACAAGTTTCGAAAGAAGAAAGTACAAATTTTAAGAAAAAGAGTAACTCTGTTTTTGAGGATAGTGATTATCAATTTAATTCATCCAATTGTAAAAATAAAATGACGCGAATCGCAAGTATCCTCGGTCTTAAAAATAAAACTTTTCTTGAAGATTTCCCTAAAAAAGGATTTACTTCAAACTCCATTGACAAAAAAGGGAGAAGTTTTGGAAGAGCTAAACTTGCTTACAAGCGGATAACAAATGGTATCAAAAATATCATTTGTCCAACGGATCCCTCATTGTTGGAGGGCATGAGCTCCAATAAATCAGATGATTGTTGCAAAAAAAGTCTTCGTAAGATAATAAATAATTTGGTAAAATTGAGCTTCTTTGGAAATAAGACTTCCCGTGTCATTGCTCAGAGCCTTATGGCTTCATCATTCACAAGGAATTCTTGTGTTAAATATCTTCAAGAGGAATTTGAATACTTAGATAGCGAAACAAAATCCAAAGTTCAGGCCAAATCTCGTCTTATGGGAACACAAAAATTTACTAGTCTCCATAAAACATTCAATTGCTTGGTCAACGGGGAAGATGTACCTAAACAAGATTATTCATTACGGATTGATTCAAGTCGAATCGCTAATGTAATTTCATTTATTCAAGAAAGAGAACCACTCAAACCTGGTTCGGTTACGCGAAACATTCAAGTATCTGGATATATATTCAAACATATCCCTCAGTATGGCCGAAGTAAAAAGTCGATAGAAATGTTACAAGCACAATATTGCTCGCTTGTAACGGCTGAAAATAGAATTGGTCGGCAAACTTTTCGAGATACAATAATAGCAATGACTAAGGGAATTGAAAGCAAGAATGAGGTGTCTTCTTATTTTCTGCGATTTAAACATTTAGGAAACATATTTCGTAAAATGTTAAAACGAACCCATGAGCTAAATCCAATGTTTGGAGTCAGTGAAATAGAAACGGCTTGGGAGAGAATTCGTAGATTCCTTATGTGGGAATTTGGAAATCGTCATGCTCAACATCGAGATATTGATGCCATACATTGTAGTCAATTTGCTCTTGGGGAGTCTTGTGGACATATTCATGCAGATCGATCCTGTTCAAAATGTGCTGAGTGTTTTACTTTTTTCCCTTTTAGAGTCAAAGAAATGCTCATTTCTGTACTTGAAAGAGTTGGAGAGGATGTCAAATTTGAAATATCATCTATGATCGAGGAAGCTATTCCAAAAATGAACCAAATTCTTGTTGACTACATGGCATATCGATTGAGAGTTTTTCATCGATTTAATGCAGTTGATAGAATTAAAAATGAACTAACAGAAGCTGATCATGGATCAAAAGTTTTAATCCTTATCGATCACATGGAGAAAGTGTTTCCCTTGAAGTATAGTAAACCTGAACTATTAGAGAATCCTCCTGATGAATATTTTAACAATAAAGGTATATGTATTGTAGGCACAATCGAGGTTAAATATGGAAAATCTGGTTTTCAATGCCGCCATATGGATTATGTATTTAAGGACTACTATACTCAAGATAATGTTCAAGTTGCTGCTGTAATTGAAATGATTTCGAGAAATATTCTAAGCCGACACCCATCCGTCAAAGAAATCATCTTTCAGAGTGATAATGCATCATGTTTCTCGGAGCCTGAGCTTATTCCATTTATTTTTAATCTAAATGACTCTCGACGTGAAGATGGAGAGCCTCTTATTAAAAAATGGATCTTTACGGATGTTAGGCCCGGTGTCAGTGAGCTTTCTGCTCATTTTAACTTACTTAGTTCCATTTTCAAAGCCTATTGGAATCAAGAGCATAGTTTGAACTGCGAGGAGGATCTCCTTAAAGCGTTTTCACTCTATGAGGCTTTTAAAGGAACTACTGTTTTACTACTTGATGCTTCGCATCTCAACGGACCCATTGTAAATCAAAAATTTAAAGTGAGAACAATTAATCCAAGAGAAATGAGAGAAATCTATTGGTCCAAAGACTATGTAGAAATTTATGGGGGCTTTGGTAGTGACAAATACGAAAAAATATCCTCTAATCATTTATATGATCATAAAAATAGTCTCATTATCACAACAGTAGAGTTGCAATTTGCAACACAAGATACCTTTGGCCCTTATATCCAGGAAGAGTTTGAATATAGTCCATCCAAAGAGGAAAGTTTAGCAAATCCTAAAAAATCCAAGTTTCAAGATGACTCAACTAAATCCCATCATCACACGTCATATCCATTAGAAATTAATATTGGATGGGCAAGAGAAAAATGCAAATTGACCCCTTCTTTTAGCACAGAGTGTCTGAGTAAGCTGAGAGAACTACATGTGAGAAGTAAAGACGATAGAGCCAGAGGGAAGAAAATGACTTCAGAGGAAGCTCACAAAATTATCTCCGAAACTATTTTACAACATCATTGGGGACAGTTAGTGGATTTGTCTCATGAAGACGTCAAATCCTTTTTACACTTGTCGGCATCAAAAATGGCAGAAGTCATAGAGGGTGGCCATAGTTTGGAATCAGAGTCTAAGAATGGAGAAGAGGAGTTAGGTAGTGATTTCAATGAGTTTGATGATGAAATGGATGAGAACATTGAGAGTGAGAAGGAGGATTTCTTTTAATCTCCTCAGCTATTTCACATTACAAATTAAAACAATTAACTCAGATTCTTCTGACACACAACCAAGTGCATCGATTTAATTGATCTTTTGCAAGAAATCTTAATTATAATTAGTTGTTCTTTATAAAAATAATTATTTGTGACAGATATAGAAATATTTTAATACAAATACAATTTATAATATGTGTATCCATCAAAGGCTAATAAAGTCACTACTATGCCAGGGCCTCATTTACTGTATTAATTAGTTCAAGGGTCCATTCATTCATCAAAGAAATGATTGTATGTGTATTCAAAGTTTATAATAACATAAAAATTAGTAATAGCACACTTAGTACATATAAATTGTGACCATAAATTTTAAAACACATACACAATAACATTAATTTTAAAAGTAGGTAAAAACTAAGATAATTATATATATATATATATACGACATTTATGTAAATATATAATTTTGACATATGCATATAAAATTTATATAATTTCACACTTCACAATCCTGTTTTTTGTTTTGTTTTGTTTTCTAAAACTTTGAAACACACTAAATACCTTTTCATCTTTTTTACTATCCTTTTACTAATCACTAACTTTATTAGAATGTCTATCTGGTGATTTATCTGAAAATTCTTGTTTTATAATAGAGCAGTAATTAATTGCATCCTGGATCATAGCAGGAGGAGAAGGATCATGGGGTTGTTGTGATGGATCCTTGTTCATATTGTCATTCCATTTATGAATAAATAGATCCGCGGAGGGATTTTTATCACTTGAGTCACCATTTTTAGGTACAAATCCCACGAGAGTGCTACCGTCCTTGTTTGCTTTATGCACTCTCGTAGCATGTCTTTTTAATTTACAACTCTCAGTGAAAGTTTTACCACAGAGTGAACACATATAAGGCCGCTCACCTATAATGTCCAAAAAACGTTTTAGGGATTTACAAAATTTGTTATTAGAAGTTTATATTATGACGTAGTAGTTCGTAACTCACCCGTATGCGTCCTTTTATGAACAGTAAGTCTTTGATTTTGAGTAAATGTTTTACCACAAGTATTACATGAATATGGTCGTGCTCCAGTATGTATAACCTAGAGATAATGATACATTTCTATAGATGTAATCAATTTCAACACTATAGTCACTTTACCTGATGCCGATTGTAAGCAGTTAGACCCGTTAATGTTCTTCCACAGATACTACATAGAAATATTTTGCTGTTTACGTTAGGCCCCGTTCCATTCTGAAATAAATTGGTGAATTAACTTGAGGCAACTAATTAATTAGATGATATGATGTGTACCCTGGGCTTCTGCACTCGATTTGCTATTAGTTTAGCAGAGTTTTTTGATTTCCTTTTGAAAACATTTCTTTTGATAGACTCATCCTGATCCTTGGTGGGAGATGCAAGGGGATCCTCATCTATATCCCCCTCCTGTAGGGACATTTCAGGTATGAAAAGAAGATCCTCATTTGTCCAAGGCTCCTCTTTCTTTATTTCTGGAAGGGGATGAGTTGATTTCTTTGAGCAATCCTCATGTTCAGAGAAGGAGTTCCAATCTTCAATGATGAGTGAGCAGGTTCCACATTTTACAAATAGAGAGTCCTCTCCATGAAAGACTTTGGAATGAGCCACTAAAGAGTCTGTATCACAAAATCCTTCTTTACAATTCAAACATTTCCACACTACAGAGGGATCTGGGATATCAATTTCGAGTTCATTTGATGCCTCTAAAATACGAGGAAATTCTTCCTGAGTGTAAGTGATGGTTCCATCATAGAGGTATCCAATAATCCGTTTCCAGAGGGAGGCAGGAATTTTAGAGTCCTCAACTTGAATGTTGATCTCATCTCCCTCCTCGGAAATGAGACTCTTGAGATACTCGGATCCTGAAGAGAGAATAAGTTTATGGGCTCTGAATGTATGAAGGGACTTCCCCGAGCGTTTATCCACAAAGACAACAGTCAAATCCGAGAAATCTTCTGAATGGAAACAAGTGCGCAAATGCCGCTTTAAATTTCCCCATTCCTTGGGGCATTCCAAAGTGTTTAACTTCATCACACCAATTCAAAGGACTTCATATCTACAAAATACGGGAACCTCGAATAGATTCACTCTTAATTATATATTTTGAAGTTTTAACCCTAGAAAACACAAGTTGTTAAATCGAGGTTTTGTAGAGATACAACCTCTTCTTGTTACTCATAAAAACTACTACAAGAGCCAACATCTACCACTTTCCTACCTACCTATTTATTATTATCCATCGATCAATACTTATAATAATGATATCCTACCTCTTTTCACTCAACTTAGTTATTGCTTTCATATAAAATGTTAATAATGAATTAAATGCTAAACCGCCTAATATTAATATATATAAATATATATTTCAAAATATAGAAGTAAACTCTGTGTACAAAATTATAATTTGTGAGTGCAAATCCTTGATAAAAAAACGGTTTCAGGTATTTCAACTTGTGCCATACATATTCTAATACAATTCAAAATTAATTGAATATAACTTTAATTTATATTTAAAGCAACGTAAAAAGTAGACAAATACGATTAAAATCTCATCCAGTCTCCCCATTGACAAGATCCCCATAGTATGCAGTCATGGTTTTCATTTTCCCATTCAGTAAGTTCTGTTCAACATCCACTTTTCCCGTCGGACCAGCCAACTGAGTCAGTTCATCGATATTTGTATTTCTAGGCAAAAAATAAGCAATGTGTGGAGTGACCTGGGAAGCAAGTTCATATACTTTAAATCCGTTCAATGGAATAGTATCAAGGCGAAATATTTTGTCTTTGAAGTAATTCGGACCTCCCCAGGGTGGGGATAGAAAGACAACGTCAACTCCTTTGAGTTGAGGTAAAACTTGAAATGCATCCCCCACAATAAACTCAATACGATCCTCCACGTTATAGACGGAGGCATTATGACGGGCATACTCGATTTTTTTGGGATCAATGTCAATGGCGATAACATGGTTACACGTATAGGCAAATTGAATAGCATTCCCTCCAACTCCGCAAAAGGCATCCACTATAATATCCGAACGACAACGTTCTGCAATGTGTTTTGCTATTTTTTCGGGAGTAACCGAGAACCAGGATTCATTATCCAAGCGAATGCCTTGATCATATTTGGAGAACAGTCTATAGCGTTGATGCCAGTATTTAGAAATATTGGCTTTTTTGTTAGTCTTTTTCTTGTTTGAGGAATTTTGAGAACTCTCATGTGAAGGAGGTTCTTCTTCCGCTGTGAAGTAGTCATCGGAGGAGGAAACACCAGTGGGCTCAAAAACAGTTCGCTTATTGGCGTGAATATGAAGTTTTAAGCTTTTTGCAATGGCATTTTTACATTTGTACTTGACTTGAGCCGAATCAAAGTCCTTGAATGTATTTTTATCTGTGTCATAGCCTAATTGGTGTACCACATGCGCAGCCTTTTTAATGGATGCCTGATCTTCTTCCTCTTCATCAAGTTCCTTCTCATGAGGCCTTTTTAAATGGACGTCTGAACACTTAGCAGACTCTTTTGGGGCATTTAAATCGTCCTGTGGTGAATTGTCATCAGAACTCAATTGAGTTTTGAATTCTGTTAGAGCATTTAAATCGTCTTGTGGTGGTGGATTTTCATCACCCCTACATTCAATTTTGGATTCTTCTGGAAAAGAATCTTGAAGGACTGTGGAGTTTTTCTCCATTTCTTGAATGGGACAGGGATCTTCTTCTTCTAAAAAGCGAGAGCGGGTATTTAAATAGACTTCTTCAATGTGCTCCGTCCACAATGCGTTCCAATGTTCCTCGTCCTGAGATGGTTTCACCTCCTCACCCGCCTCTACCTTTTCTTCTAGAGTCTGAGGACACTCCTGAGCCTTGTCCTGAGATTCAAAGTCCGTGTATTTCTCACTCCAGGCCTCGTATATTAAATCCCATCCGTGAGTGTGCCAATATTCACCAAAGCGCGCCTCCTGTTCCGTCTCTTGTTCAACAGCATCCAATTGAGATACGAATCTCAATGGGTTTTTGTCCTTCTCAGATCTTCTTTTTCGATGGTTCCTTCGTTTTCGGTTCTCCAAAGCACCTCCGTTGTTATTAGCTGCGGTTCCAAAGGAAATGGGAAGATTCATTTGAAGCATGAGTTCCTTTTCCTGTTTCTGCTCCTCCGATTCGGAGTCTGACTCATTTTCCTGAATATGAACTCTGGACGTAATGAGCGTAAAAAACGAGGAGTTTGCATTCTCAGGAGTGGCGCGTTTGCGGAGTAAAAGCTCTGCGAGCTCTTCCCAGAACATTATTATTTATAGAGATCCATGAACTGACGTCATGAGTGCGGGAATATTGTGCTGAGTGACATCACATGGTGAAAGAGAGAGAGGAGGAGAAGGAAAAGATCAGGCGCTCGCTCGCTCGAAAGTAACGCCCTCTTGTGAATTCAAGTCCACACTTTGAAATAACCCTCTTGGAAAAGAGGGTGAAACTCCTACTCCAACTGCTCCTTGTTCCTCATTGAAGGAGTTAGGATGAGGGTGGAAAGAGATGACTGATAGTGATGAATGCTGTAGACTTGATCCATGAGAGCATGATGGTGAAAGAGAGAGAGAGGGAGAGATCGCTCGCTCGCTCATAGGTGTCGCCCTCTTGTTGATTCACGTCCACACTGTGACTCTGTGCGTGTTGAACTGAGCTCCTGGTGGATGAGCTCCAAGTTAGTCCACAGTCATTAATCAGTCACATTAGCACGGCTTGGGTCCAATAATAGGCTAAGAAACTCCTCCTCGAGCCATTGATTGTGTCTGCTTTTAGTTTAGTGCGGAGTGAAGAATGGGGTTTGAGTGAGTGAGTGAGTGATTGAGTGAGTGTGAGTGGGTATGCACTTAATGATGATGACGGGTAGGACTTACCAATGGCTTGGAAAAAGTCTTTGAAGATCCTCCTCTACTTGGCTTTTGTACTCGTAGCCTTTCAATACTGGAGTCTCTTGAGCCTGGAGCGAGTCACACCAGGGATCAAAAAAGCGTCTTCTTCTCTCTTCCTCATCGGATGGAATTTCCCAGGAGCCTCTCAACTCTTCCTCTCCCCGAATCGAACCTCCTCCCTCCCTCCTTCCACTTCTTCCGCTTCCTCCATCTACTCCTCCAATCTCTCCCTCAGTGTGAATCAAGGACTATGCCCCCTCATTCCTCCAGGTCTCCACGGCCCCATCAAGGTGGAGCTCAAGGATGCTCCCTCTCTTCAAGACATGGAGAAACTCTATCCCCAGGTTCAAAATGGAGGGAGGTACAAACCCCCAAACTGCACATCACGACATCGAGTCGCCATCATTGTACCTTATAGAGACCGTCAAGAGCACTTGACCATCTTCCTCTACAATATACATCACCTTCTTCTCAAGCAACAATTGGACTATGCCATCTTCATCGTGGAACAACAGGGGAGTGGACCCTTCAATCGTGCCATGCTCTTTAACGTGGGTGCAGCTGAGGCTCTCAAATCCTATGATTATCAATGCTTTGTGTTTCATGATGTGGATCTCATACCAGAAGATGATCGGAATCTCTACAGTTGTCCCCTCCATCCACGTCACATGTCCGTAGCCATCAATGTGTTTATGTATAGACTTCCTTACTCGGATATCTTTGGTGGTGTTTCCGCCATGAGTGTTCGACATTTCAAGTAATAAATAATAAGCAAAGTGACATGCATTGACAAGCCTCAACTCATCCTTTCTTTCTTTCTTTATTTCTTATTTTTTTAGGGAGGTGAATGGATTCTCAAATTCCTACTGGGGTTGGGGTGCTGAGGATGATGACATGTTCAATCGTATACGTCACAAAAAACTCTTTATTTCTCGCTATCCCTCGAATGTAGGGCGTTACAAAATGTTGAAGCATGCCAAGGATGCTCCTAATCCGGAAAGATTCAAAATGCTCTTTAGTGGAGTTAAAAGAATAGAGTCTGATGGATTTAATAGTCTTAAATACAAACTGGTTAAAATTGAATATTATAAATTATACACGTGGATTCTTGCTGATTTATCTCAAGTACCAGCCTCGAGTTAGTAGTGAGAAAAACAATGATATCTTGTTTCATTAACCTTCTAGTCGTTAATCGAGTCTCATAGCAAACATAAAGAAATAACTTATAATAGTATGAGAGAATAAGAAAATCTTTCAAAAAAGTACTAAAAAAATAAAAATATGTATGATATCCTCTCTTGTTCCTCGTCCCATCCCTGATATACATAATTGCTTAATATCAACTCATCCCTATTTATGCACGACAAATCTGACCCACACCATTTTTTTCATGACAATCGAAAATGAGACTATGTATGTGCTTGACGGTAGAAATGAAGACCCTCAAAAAAAAAAATCAATACATTTCGTCTAAAGCTTCAATAATAATAATAATAATAAATTCCAATGAACATTACTATTTTTTCGTTAATATAATTCTATCGGTGTCATTTCTATTGTTGTTGAAAAAATGGTGTTTGCCAATTTAATCGACTTACAGTTTTGAAGGACAAGCAAAATCGATTTGATCATCTCTTACGCTCTTCTTGTTTTTATTACTTTGTTCTAAGCGTATTTCTTTTTGATTTTTTGATTTTTTTTTTCATCAAATAATATGTGCACATTTTGTTAACAAGTTATGATTTTCAATTCACTTATAAACTCTGCTAATGCACAATTATATTATTATTATTAATAATAATAATAGTTGTTCAATTTCACGGGATATGATTAATGATGCAATACAATTTTCAGAACAAATTGTTAGAGTGATGATGTAACCAAGTATGTTATATACATCTATATTATAGTATGTCGTAATTAATGATTCGAGACTGGCTTCTTTTGTTATATTCTAGTACATACTACTACTACTACTACTACTCCTTGTTTTTGCCCTCATCCTCGTTAAAAAAATATTGTGACAACATTTAGTGTATGTACTTATATAAATTTGTTATGAAAGGTACCTGTTTAAATAATGAGATAGTTTATTTTATCGATAAACATTTAATAATATAGTGAATAAAATAGATTTTTTACAATCTTTAACGCTTGTTATTATGGATATAAATAATGATGAATGAGGTCATCATATCTGTTACTTTGAGTAAAATACGGATCCATCCTTTGTTACTTCTTTTTAAAAATGAGAAAGGATTTGTTCATCTTAAATAATAATTAATTAGTTATTTACGGCTGAGGTTGATACAACTTCTCCTGAGAATGGCAGCCTAGTCTCAAACTCATTATACTTGGTAAAATATAATCCTTTTCATCGAAAAAGAACCATGGAGAGCAATTATCCTCATCTTTGCTTGGGTATAAGCACAAACTCCTTCCCATATAGTCTGTTTCGTTATAGATTGTCCAGGGCTTGCAATTCTTTAATAGTAATGAGGCATGGCGGTAATGAACGCTCGGTCTGTCTCCTAGATACACATACTCTCCACCAGTAAAATAAGTTCCATCATAGACTCTCAAATTAGGAAATTGGTCCGTAACTCCACCAAGGAGTCTTATGGAATGTACTTTTTGGGCCAATGATCCCAGATGTCCCGTTCTTGCTTCATCTCCCCAAAGGATATAACTTAGCAATGGATCCTTATCTTGATTGAAATTAGGGAATTGGAAAAATGCCCATACACCACTAACCTTGACAGACGTGACTTGATTGTATTGTGGGGCGTCACTCACATCGTCTAGACTTGATTTAATAATTTCAAGAGGTCCATCGAAGTAGGATCCTTTGTATAGATAGGCATAAGGAGCGTTGTAGGTTTCGACAATGATAACTAACTCTAGTATTAGTGAAGTTAGAATAACGTGCCTCATCACGTCGTAGATATTAATAAATGAGAGGCCTGATTTCATGAAGACGCAGTGTCAACATTGGTAAATTCCTTATCTCACGATAATGTTATTTCATGATAAAGCATGCATTTTGTTTTTCTTGGAAAATAAGAAAATAAAGAAGAAGATGAATAGAAATATTATACATAAATGTATTTTCGAATCATTTCAGTTTTTCAACTCATATAGAATATACAAAACAATTTACAGAATGGATACTATGAAAAGTAATATTAACGATACACCAAGAATAACGACAGAGTATCTTATCTCCGATCTGTTTTTCCTGAGCCTCTCTTGCCAGCAAATAAATGTTTCGGCATTTTTGTTGTAATTTTACGATCCGATTCTCCAGCCTTTCCTAACTTATTGAAGGCCTTATTCTGCGTCTTTTTGTTCATCTTATTGATTTTCGAGACTTGAGAAGAGTCACGTACACCTGATTGTGATCTAGGAACGGAATTAGAGCTCCTAACAGTTCCACTGGAATCCATACGAGCTCTCTTAATCTTTGATCTACTTCTAGCTCTATCCGTTTTTGTGAAATTCGCATCATCCGTACCTTTCATATCAACTCCGAGTTCGGTAAACTCCTGCCTCAGCCGTGATACACTTCTTTCTCTCTTCTTTGCAACTGCAGTTCTGGGCATGATAGACTTGGTTGTATTATCAATTCTCTGATCATTCTTCATGAGTTTCTTTTTAGTACGAATTTTACCAGCCAATTCCCTGATTTCCTCCATGCCCTCATCCTCTTCTTCGACTTCAGAATCATAAAAGCCAGCCTTCTCTCGAGCATCTTCTTCCTTTTCCAATTCATCTAATTTAGCCATGATATCTGGATCAACAAAGTCAGCGACGTTATAACCACTCCAGTGTTCAGGAACTTTATCATAAATCTCTTCTGGATTAGGCAAATCCCATTTCTTGTTAAGGTCCAGTACATAATCGTCTCCCAACTCTTCCTCAATGTCCTTCTCAAGTTTCTTTTTACTTCGTTTCTCCGATATTTTTTGTAGCTTCATATGATCGCCTAGATCCATATCATCCTCATCCTCACCTTCACCATTCAATTTCTTTAATCGGCGAGCAATCGCAGCCTCAGGGATAAAGACAGGACGAGAATTTTCATCTCTTGTCTTAGGTTCTGCAACGTGAATTCTATTTAATATTCCATCAACTTTTTTAGTTTTAAACTTCATTTCAACTCTGTGCTGCAATAGTAGTTCGCAGGTTTTGATCTTAACAGCCATGACGGAGTCCTCATCCTCTTTGGTAGACATCTCCATGTATGTAATCTCATCATTTCCATCACCACCCTGGATTACTTTATCTAAAATGGCTTTCTTCTCCTCAGATAGCTCGTCCTTTGAGCCCCAGACATCAGTTTTATTGGCCACTAAAACCAGCGGTTTATTCGCAAACAAGGGTTTAATGCTCTCGAATAATGAAATTTGAGACTCCAAATTATAACCACATTGCTCACTTGGATCAAGTACGAAGAGCACAGCAGCTCTTAAATGCGCCAAAGCAGTAATGGCCTGCATTTCAATGGTATTCCGCTCTTCAAGAGGATGATCAAGAATACCTGGAGTGTCAATGATTTGCCATCTGAGATACTTGTAGTCTGTGTGACCTACATAGAGAGACTTTGTCGTAAAGGCATAGGGTTGTACATCCACATCCGCACGAGTTATTTTATTAATAAAACTGAAAATAAAGTGACGAATGAATATACATTTTTATGATAAGATCTTAGGGGATATTGGATTAAAATCAAATGTCCCATTTATGCCCATAAATGTAAGCAAAATATTTTTTTCCATCTTATTAAAGTTACACTCCTGACTAAAAAAACAAAATTATGGCAGCTTCTTTTCATATGTGAATTTGTAAGAGTCTACTTGAACAATCAATCAAGCAATGATAATTATTTGTATCGTTGGTTTTGTGTTTAATAGCGCGTACAAACATGTCATTTTTGGCTTAAATCAGAAAAACAAAATCCCTAAAAATATTTATCAAAGCCATTCAAAATGGAGAAAAATCCCAAAAACCAATTATGAACATACATGGGAATTTATATTTTGGGGTAATTTTAAACAAGTTCTACCTGGACTTTCCAACATTTGGAAATCCCGTCAATATAACGGTACGTGTATTGGGATCAATAGAAGGAAGACGACTTAAATGCTGCCGAATTTGTTCAAGATAGAGGAGAGATGAAGATTGTCGCTTAATGATGGTTGCCATACGACCCAGGGCTGCCTTTTTGAGTTGCTTGCATCGGTAGAGAGAGTCTCCATACTTCAAGAGACGAACATAGTCCTTGCCAACGGAATCTGGGAATGAAAGGATTTACTCATTTAAATTAAAAAGAATGGAATGCATTTATTTGGTCAAAGGAACCTACCAATGAGACGAACAGCCGTGTTGAGCTGTCCCAGAGCCAGCTTGTAATGATCCCGATCATAGAGGACATTCATCAAATCCGAATAAAAGGGGTGGACCTCCTCCAATTTTGGAAACTCCTTCAGGATCGAGGTCAATTTCTCTGTAAAATTGGACTGCGTAAATTTAACCTTACGCATATAAAAACTACGGATCCGGGAGATTTTGTAGTGCTTCCGAATGACGGTCGGAGTCTTCCTTTGCGTCTTGGAGAGAGTCGCATCCACGAATTCCTTCCATGTCGGAACAACACATATCTTTTTGAAGTTATAGGAGGACATCTCTGGGTTCTCCTCTGCAATGTACACTCAGAGCCCCACGTGGAAAATGAAAGAGATATTCTTTTCTATGTAGCTGCTAGCTGGAGCTAGCTAGATTGCTATTAAATATTTGTTTATTTTTTATCACGTGGTCTAAACATACGCACTCAACTTCGTAGAAAACATTAGCTAGAAGCTATGCGCATAACTAATTTCAAAGGACAGATTCATTAACTTAAGCAAAAAGTTCAAAGACTTTTTTAAGCATTTTTATTAGAAAACCCTTAAAAGAAGATTAAATTGGATTTTTTATTTCAAAATATGCAGGGAGTATATTTTTATTGGCTTCGAAACAATTTTGGAGGATATAAAATATGATCTCAAAATGGAAGGATTGTTTAAAACACCCACGTGGTATTTTTATTATATGCCAACAACAACAAAATACTATTGATGTATGATTGTACAAACGTCAAATTAAATTGACAACAAGAATTTTTCATTAAAAAGGATGTTATTCACTACAATGGCCAATCGGTTGCGTAACTTATGCTTAAGTCACGCAACCCATTGTGGTGAATACCATCATTTTTGATGAAAAATATGCACACTTAAAAAAATTGACTTCAGTTCTATTTATGTACAAAATATCAGTAAAATATCATGCCCAATTAGACTCTACTATAATTGCTTTATGGAATCAAGGTATCAGTTGGATTGTCAAATTAATTAAGTAACTTGTAAGAAACAATGTCTGATTACACCAATGAGCATTTTACTTTATGCATAGATAATATATTGTGTGTTGGACATCTCATGGCTGAATCTTATACATTATAAAGGTGAAATATTAAAGCAGGTCTTTAAACTGAGTCTGATTATATTTGCACTATTAATTGAAAATATAGTAATTAATTGATTGTAAGCATGTAGCCGTAGTCTCCATATTCACTAAAATTAGAGCCCTGCTCTCATTGCAAGAGAGGTTGAGTAGTGTTAGGAAAAAAGTACAACAACATACAAAGATACGTCCTTTAATTATTATACTTAAAAAGACAATATTCATAAAACCATTCTTAGAGATGTGCAATGCTCTAGATAAATTCATAGTCCATTGCTCTAACACATTTTGACGTGTGCCGAACATCAAATACGGAAATTCACAAAACATTTACGAGGTTCTGTGATTTAAAAATATATGTTTTCTTGCGTTCATATTTGTTACAATATAACTCTTGCTAATTAACAGAACGTCAGGCAGAGTTAAGTTATTTCATTTCCTCAAAATAGTTATTACATTATAATTATTTTGTACATTATTTGCAAAATTTATTTACCTACTTATGCATTAAATAGCCATGTGAGTCTTTTCTTCCTTTACATATATGTTTGTACATATAAATATTGGGTACATTAGCAAGTAAAAAAAAAAAAATTCCAGGACTGCAGAGTCATTACAAATTTACTCAAGTTACAAAACTTAATGCGTATATAAATATATATATATATATATACGTACATATTGTTTTCTCGTGAAAATCAATTCTTAATTAGCATTATGGATTTTTTTAAAAGGTTTTTTTTTCTTTGTTATTATTGTTGTTGTTTTAATGTAACCCCCAAAAAACTTTCAATTTATTTACATAATATGAGTTGTTTTTTTTTCACAAAATACATTTAGTTTTGTTTTATATTTCATTTTATGTTAAAAAGGGATGATGTTTTTATTTTCATTTTATGTATTCATCATGTGAAAGTTACGTTTTCATGCTTCATATGTAAAATAAAATAAAATAAAATAGGAAGACCAACGAGAAACTGTTTAATATGTATATACGTTGTAAATAGAGGAAAATGGAGTTCTTTCTCAAGGGTTCTCACCTAATCCATTTTCTATGTTTTACAATAACACTGGTCAACAACAGTCAAAAATCCTAAGGGGTATAACTATAATAAAAGTTATCCAATTTTGCAGGCTATTTTCAAATCTGTAATTTTTTTTTCAAGAGTCCGTCGGTTTTAGAGAAATTGGACCCTACTTTTTGAGCTAATTTGGCCCATTTTCCAACTTCAATTTAAGCCTAAAAGGATGCTCATTTTGTACATTAATAAATAATGATCCGCTAGCGTATTTAATGCAAATTCCATTTTCAGTCTTTGTTTTGACATAACAAAGACATAGGCGCCAGAAGTAGGCCCAAAATTCGGTCAAAACGTTTGTATTTAAATAATTCCTTGGATATTAAATGAAATGGATTAATAAGGAATGCATTAAAGAGCTGAAATCCATACTTTCGAACAAAATGTTAAGCGCCCGATAAGAATCCTTAATTAAAAAGAAACCGTCCATCTAAATGTGTAAATTATAATTAATTAATAGTAATGAGATTGTTTTTATTAATTGTAAATTTATAAATGCAAACTATAGAATTTAAAAAAAAAACTCATTCGATGAAATTTCTTCAAGCTTGAAGAAAAGGACTCTGATGGGGGAAACATGATCTAAATACTTGTATATGAAATACACTTTATGCTGTAAATTAAGTATCTCCCCAACTAAATCCCTCAGAAAGATACAACAATATGACATATTTTTAGCCCTTTTTGTTCTTTTTGGGGGGATAGTGAGAGATTGGTTGAATTAAGAAGAACCCTCTTTGGTAACTTTTTCTTCGGATCGAAACGATATCATGTTCTTATGAAAAATGGTAATATAACCGTAGGGAATTACATGTACTCCTCATTCCTGTGGCATAGTTATGTTTTCAGATCTAGAAGGAAGAGAGGGGGGGGGGGGAGCAGAGTAATTAATACTTATTCCAATTCTATAAATTCAACTTTTTGTATGTTTTATAAGATTTTTTTGGGCCTCAAACTTCCACCTCCAAATTTGTAGAATCCTTACATAAATTAATACTAAAAGGTAAAAAAATGATTTTTTTTTGAGGATGTGTTTTTAAGGGTATACAATACAAAATACAATAAAAAAATCCAAACCTAGAACTCCTAGGTGAACTTTGAACTTTCCCCCACGGACAATTTGCTGGAAAAATGATTCACAACGAAGGAAAATGCCTGATTTCACGTTAGGAAATTTGAATCAATTCCTACGCACAGATTTTCATTAAAAACGATAAATTAGGCATTCATGAAATTGTAGAAATACTTAATAAATCTAAATCAACTTCTGTTCAAATGATCCTTTTAAGTCTAAAGCTTGGGGAGAAAGCATTCAATGTCTCTGGTTCATTAACTTTTGATTAAAGAACTACGCAACTTTTTACATCATCTGAGGAAAATATTGAAGAAATTAAGAGGATCTAAAAGCCTTATGGCTTTTCGTTTCAAAGCTAAAGTGTGATTTAAACGATGATATGATTTATAATTTGCGCTTATTGCATGAGTTCTTTAAATAATATTTTGAAGAAAAAAAACCAATTCAAAGAATATTTTTGGCTTTTATTAATGATCGGCTGCACTAATATTTATAGCAATACATAAAACCATATATTCGTTAAATATGTTTTTGCTTTTTTTCAAAAGTCCATAATTGAGCCCGAACAAAAAATATTATAAACTATTGAATATATTAGGATTTTAATGAAGTTTTAGATTCATTAAAATTTAGTCTGTTTAATTATTTTTTACAATTTCATATTTGCAACAAAAACAGATAGAGGGTGAGGGTGTTCAATTTGCTACGAAGGAAACAAATATTTGAGGGCTGTTTCCCTTTTTTGAAAATTTAATTGAATTATTTGACTCAAAATCCTAAATTATTAATTATTTGAATAATAATAAAGATAGGCCTCTCCTGTCACCCCCCCCCCCCTCTTCCAGGACCAACAGTCACCTCTGACAAGTCTGGTTTAAAAACACAATATTAAATTATACAATTTTAAAACTTTTATTGGTTTAAAGAACTCTTATTTAGGATGATCATAATTTGATCAAATTTTGAATACTAATAAAATTTTAAATAATTTTCTAACTAATAGAAATAACTTTTTAGATTAAAACCCAGGACATTCCTATGACTTTATAAAATGTGATGGAAAAGAGAACATCTTCAAAATGAATAAAAGAACAGTTGATCGCTCTATTTAATTAAAGTTTTAATGTTGATTCAATGAAATAATAATTGAGAATATCTGATTTTCCAATACATAAAATAAGGCAAATTGATCCACAGATGATATTTAGAAACCTGATTTTTACAGCAAATATCGATTAGCATCGGTTTTAGAAATTTTTGGTTATTTGCAAACCTGAGTTTGCAATTGCTTATTCATAAGTTCTAGAAAGTTACTTATATCATATTATGAAAATAAATTGTAGATTTAAATTAAATCCAAATGTTTTTGGTACTTTAGTATACATTATGGCTAGGATTTTCAATCGAGTACCTCTAACAAGCAATGGCATTTTTAAAAAAATCCTTAGTGTACCTCAAAATCTCTCCTACAAAAAGAAAGAGGAAGGAAAGTTGATGTGTAGCCAATTCTTCCCAACTGTGGAATTATTCTTAACTCAATAGTAGATACTTGTTTGTTCACTACTGAATATCAATATTTCATAATACAGAATAAATTTTTAGATGTGTGGTTCTACTTAGCATTAAATAGACAAAAATTGAATAACAATTAATTATCAACAGTTTTTGATTTAAAACTTTTTTTTCCAAGTGTACGAAAATAAATTTATTTTCATATTTGTAATACAAAATTAAAATAATGAAATTTGTGGACTAGGACCCCTGTCCCCTTTTTGGTGAAGGGGTTGCAACTTTATAAAGCTTGAAAATCCTATACATTAAAATTTTAATAGGTTTGAAGACCAGTGGATTTTTTTTTTTCTGGACCTATTTGTGTTATTTTGTATTTTATTTTTTTATTTATGTATTCTTCAAATCGCCAGAGTGAAGAACAGAATATTTTTGAGTGAACATCCTCTTCTTTAAGTAGATAATCTTTTTAACATTGCTTTTGTCTTTCTATCTAATAACATGTGATATACATTAGGATTGGTGGATGGACATAGGGGGTTCTTTTTTCTTCCCATTTACAAAGTTTGAAGCAATTCAACTGTCCTAATTAGTTGAATATAACAGATACATTAAAAAAAAAAGCACAGAAAAAACTTAATACATGTTCAAACATTAATTGGAATCAAGTAAAGACTCTGCTCCAAAAAATCAGGATTCAATCAATAACAAGAGTTGTATCAAAGGATAGAGCTCTTTGATTCAACACTGAATCCCAATAACATACAAATTTGTATATGTATAGGTATTCTGACTCTTGATTGATTGAAACTTAAATTCATGCTTATTAAACTATGAACCATTCCATTTGATTAAAAAAAAAAAAGGGGGGGGGAGAGAATTGACAAAATATTGTCCCCTGTTTTTAGACTACAAGAGTTTTGAATAGCTCCAATGGATTACTATTCTGGAATTAACTATGGGATGAAGTTTCTCAATATCCATACTAGGAGATTGAGCAGAAAATAAGAGCTGTTCATGTTTCCGTTCATTTTTGATGGTCGGAAAAAATCATGAAAGGGCGGATATTTACTCGTTCGTCCCTTTTTTGTCTTGACTCTCCCCCTTTGTTTTATTTAACTCATGGACCATGCAGAGTAAGGCGAATCAAAAGGTTAAAAGACTCTTACCGAAGGGCAAACTTGGGATTTGCTCAAACAGGCAGTAACACGACGAGCTTTTTGGGATAAACAAAAACACTATGTATTCTCCCTTCAGCTGATTTTCATCTTTTGTATCTTTTGATTTAAAGCAGCTGACTCTACGTGTGATGAACTCTAAAAGGGTATTATTATTATTTCTGATTTTGATGCATAAAAAATATATTAAATCAAGGATTGCGCGCCCTTTTTTTGAATTTTGAATATATTAGAAGTAGTAACGATTGGTTTGTGATTGGTAAAATTTATAAATATATAGTATATCTAAATAATAAATTCTGCCCAATATTAAAAAGTTGGCAACAAGGAAAATACAGAAGGGTAGCTACCAGTTGTTTTTCCAAATTTTTCCTTTCCCTTTTGTCAGTCGAGGTTGCGAGTGACCAAAAAAGCTCGACGTGTAAGCTGTCACATGGTTCGTCATTCGCCAAAAAAAGAAGAAGAAGTTTCATCATCACGTTATCGTCATAAAAAACTTTTGTTGACGAATGCATTTCGTCTAATTAGAGCTACAATCCTTCCAGTATTGTCTTGAACAATTTCTCATAAATAAATTTCTTCATATATTTACATACGGCCAGAAAACTAAATATGTCAAACTCAAGGAGTCTCAAAAACGGATATCAAAAAATGCCTCTTGAACCCAAAAAAAATCAATAAAACTAAACTATGATCTTATATAATATAGTATGAGACTCTTGTCCAGGGGTGCCCAACATACGGCCCACGGATCGGAACCGATTCGTAAGGAGGTTCAATCAGGCCTGCAGGATAATTTGAAAGTGGGAAAAATACATAAAAGACATAGATTAAATCTTTTAATTAAATGTAGTTCATGAATTATCCGCTAGGGGCAAATGTGAGTCTTTCTTTAAATTGTTTCATGTTGTAATCTCATGTAAAGTTCGTTATTTTAATTTTCGATAGTGCCAGTTACTTAAAGTTTGTGCAACTTTGTGAAATGTTTTGTAAAAGTGTTGTTCAATAAATTTTTAGTTAAAATTAACAATGTCCTTGTTCTTCTTTACATAAAAACAAAGAGAAGACATGATGATATTTTGGCTATTTATAGCCAAATATACTATAATTTTAATGGTCCGACCCACGACGTCTACTTAGTTTGTGAACTGAGTTTGACACCCCTGCTCTAGTCCCTTTCATATTCTTTAAATAAATGCATCTTTTCTTCTTTTAAGATATAGTTTGAGACTGGTATGTTATGTAAATAGCGTCATTTGACTCCTTTAAACATTCCATTTGTAAAAAAAAGAAAATTAAAAAAAATTAAAAAAATCAATATTGACTCTTTCTAAGGAGAGGATTCCACATTGAAACGTGCTAAATATTCTATTTTTTTTAAATAAATTACCTATTGGGTGTAAAGGAAAAGAAGGGAAATAATGAGCAGGTTACACACAAAACAAAAACAAAACAAGAAAAACTTCAGTTAACTCCATCCATTCAAAAGAATGTCAATTTTATGAACTTTTGGTTGCAAAAACATTAAAAAATAAAAGAACAAAAAACAATTGAATGACTCTAAGATGTTTCTAAAAATTGGCTCAAATTTCACGAGAAACAACAATTATTAATATTATTATATAGTTCCATAGAAACAACTGGTCAATATATATATAAATATATATATATACATACATATTAATTAATATCAATAACGAATTCAAATAAATCACTTCATTAGAGCCTTGTTGTTCAAATCTACATACCACATAATATAGAGATCTACGTCACTTTAGTATAAGACTATGCTGAGCACTCAACTCATGAGTTGTATGGACCTAACGTCCATTAATTATAATTTCAATCAGCCGTCATTGCATATGAGAATGGAAAAATCAGTTAAGAGGATCTCAATTACTCGATATATACATTTATTTAAATAATGGTCTCTTTATTTGGGCAAATACTAGTGTTGTGGTCAAGAAAGCTTGACCAAGACCAAGGAATAAAAATTATTTTTTGCGTTGTTTTCCTTGCAAAATAAAATTTCTAATCTAATTACTTTGATTTTGGTCTCGATACCGTGACAGCACAGACTTTGAAGGGGTCAAAAGTTGGATAACCACATCACTAGCATCTACGCCTTTATTTGGGAATTTCTCAAAAAATCTATCCAAATTGTTCTTCAGATTCATTGAGACTTTGATCTGAAAATAAAGTTATTCAAAGAATCACTTGCAGGCCAAGGGCGCTCGGAATAAGTTTTATACAAATTATGTCACAGCTTGATGAGATTATAATCACGAAACCTTTCATGGTAATTATTTTGCAATATTTGAGGGAAGTGAATGTTCATCCTCGGTTCCGGTGGCCCTGGGATTTGGGTCCAACCGATTTTTTGGGTAAAGAAATATCGGATTATATGATATATCAGCCTATTTATTTCGAGTGAATCAATTCTTGATGTGATTATTGGATATTGGCAATTATCAGCCCAATTTTAGTCACTTTTTATCATGATCCCATAATTTGTATCGGACCAAAAAATCTTCACAATTAATTCACATATTAATTATGTGCATATTCACGTAGATTCAACTTAATTATCCCTTTAAATTAATTATAGGAACGGCTATGATTTTTGAAGGAATTTAATATTTATGATCTAAATTATGATCTATTTTAAATAAAAACAATGATATATTTGAGATTTTTAGAAGGTTTAAAATAGATACGTGATAAAATCAAAAAAAAAAAAAATCATCCAGTAGAGAATGATTTATAACAATGTATGTATTAAACAAAACAAAAAATATAGTTATTACAATACTATTCTAATCTAAAAATATGTATCACATAGAGAGTATGAAGTCAAATCCCGTTCAATCACTGATTTATTATCCTTCAAAGGATAATTAAATTAGTCGAGCTTATCTCAAGCTGCTATACCTATAAGAGCTTGATCCTAATTTGCATATATATTAATATATAATAAGGCCATTGACTCGGGGGAGATATAGTTCGAGGCATAGGAGGATCCATTTTAGCTGAGTTTGGTGGTTTAAAAACTCCCTAGATCGACTAAAACAGACATGGGCAAACTAAGGCCCGCGGGCCTTATACGCCCGTTAGACCATTTAATCCGGCCCGCCAAGCTTGCACACTACAAGCAACGCTTTATTATATTTGGCCCAGAGGTCAATGTACTGCTGTGGCCCCTTTTTCAAATTTTATAACCCATAGTGGCCCGCAAGTCAAAAAGTTTGCCCATCCCTGGACTAAAATGATAATTTTTCTCTTAGAAGAAGAGGCATTTTATTTCCTACTCAACTATACATATAGTATGATAAAACATTATATTTATATAAAATAGATTCAACTTAAAAAGCCTCAGTAGCTGGAAGGGACTCCCTGTTGTCGACGGCTCCGGATATTTTATTAAGAAATATCAATCCCTTTATTCAAAAGACTTTTGAAGAGAGCTAAATCGCATTAAATGCTAAATACATAACATGATATTCATCATAAAGAGAGGCTGCAATTTAGTATTTTATATATGTGGAATTCGTGATATATAAAATCATGGGATGAAAATCCTGAGGGCACATAAATGTATGTATGAATATTTACAAAACTATATATATATATATGTGCGTGTGTTTATGTACACTTGAGTGTCATGGAGTTCATCTGATAGCTTAATTAAATTATGTTTATTCAATGAGGGATAATGGAATCTCTCTAGCTGTTTTCCCTTTGGATTCGTATCATCATGAATCACGTCTATAATAATAATATGTAGATGTACACAATATGCAGGAGCGGGAGAGGATTCCAACTTACATACTCTGTTATATATATATATATGCCGATGATGATATCTTCAATTCTTTTTCACATCAAGTTAATTAAGATGAACTTATTATGTGGATATTATAATATACATATACAAATATAAGTCTTGCTAGATTGATATTATTATTATTACTATTATTGTACTCTTCTCCTCGCACAAGTCAGAGAAGAAGGGAAACAAAGATAGTATTGTGATTGAATACAAAAGAGTCATAAAAAGAGCACATCCGTTATTGCTGGGTTACCCATCAAATGTATGCAACTTGGTTTGACAAAGGAGACATTCGAGGTTGTGTGAGATAACATAAGGATATCCCGCACCACAATGAACTCCCGAAATCATATTATTATAACCTTTCTTGAGAGTCTCGATTTGACAATTTAACTCGCGTCAGGGTGTGTTATTCACTGATATACACTAAATTTTTGTCAGTTGATTATTTTTCTACTACTCTCACTCTGGCTATACCCATACCTTAGTATTTTGAACGCGTTTTGATTGAACTCGAATACACTTCTGTTCACAAAGTTATCCTTATAGTAATCTCAAAACCTTTCCTTCAAAAGGAAATAGGAAAAAAAGGGCCCATAATCAATGGGAGGACGTAAGCGAATTCTTCTTCTAAAATACTTAAAATGCACAATTAAGGGGTAGAACAATCGACAGCTAACAATCAAATACATAGGAATTATTCGTGTTTTATATATGTGATTATTCTGTTATATGTATATTATTATTAAATAAAGAATGGTTGTATAGTTGAAATGTTTGGCGAGAGAACGGGGAAATTGGATCAAAACTCCTACCAATTACATCATTTCATGCCTCTTTTTTTTAGTCAGTTTTTAGGAGAAAAATCTTGAGTGAAGGAATGGGGATGTCTGACGTCATTGCTTGGAATGAGTTCGCAGTAGTAACAGAGTTGACTCCTATGATTGAGCTACAAAAGATGATGATATTTGCCTTTAATCAATTTGGCTACATCTGAAACGTGAATGAAAGGAATCCACCAAGGCCATCATCGTCATCAATTGCCTTGCTGTTCAAAAATCATGAGGGGTCAGTTTATCAAATAATACAAATGTATGCGTACTCTAAAGATAAAAACAGCTCTGTTATATACATTATACATAAATGTAACTTTTTACATGTGTGTGTCCAAAAAAAAAAAAAAAAAAAAAAAAAAAAAGTAAACGGCAGCAGCTGTCCTTAATTTCATTTTCAGTTGTTATTATTATTATTTTCATTCTCTTTCTTCTCTTTGCTTATCGTTTGCTACGATAACTTTTGAATAAAGCAAATTATATTGCAGGCAAAAAAAAAAAAAAAAAATGGGTGGGGAAGGAGGGATTGACCTTCACATTTGGAGGGTCTCAATACTGTACATTCATACATCATCTATTCATATCGATAAGAATAAGCCAATTATATGTATATATAACACATATATTATTTCATCTGATTGGAATCTCAAACCTTATTTGAATATCATCATAAATTGTGTTTGTTCCAAAGCTGGTCATAAGTCAAGTTCCGAATCTTGAAGCTCAAGTTCAAATCGAGTCTTTTCACTCCTTCAAAGCTGGAATGAACACTTCAAAGCTATTGGAATGGAGTTGATTCCCCCTCCTGATAAAATAATTTTGGGTCAACTCGAAAACAAATTGTGTCCAAAAGCTGCCTTTGAATCTGTCAATAATTTGTTAATAGTTATTTGATATACGTATATTAGCTCATAACTTGTTAATTTCATTATATAGTTTCCAAGTAATTTCTATGGTCTTATAATTAGTATCAGAATATGGCTTGAAAAATATTTGATGACAAATGTCTGATTAAATTTGATGCTAGTTTTTATACACGTTCTCACAAAATATATTTTGTCAAATCTAAAAATACAGTGTCTTATTAGTAATTTCCTCGCATAAGTATGGAGTCACAAATCAGAAATAGGTTCTCGGATTCGAGTCAAACTTGAATCTCATTAAACATTGACTTACTAATTACAAATCAATATATTTAATTTAAGTACAATAGAGTCTATTTAGGAGGTGAAATTTAAAATTCATTTCATAAGACATACGTACATAGTTTCCAGTTGTCATATCCTAATATAAAGTGTTCTAGTGAAACTTTGTCAAATAATTGAATATAAGTAGCAATAAAGTACAACATTTTTCGATCCATTGCATCTGTTTATGAATATATCACCACGTCTCAAAGTTACTTAATCAAATTAACTAATTAACTAATAAACACGAATCAAACTTTGAAAAATAAGGAAATGTTATTGTAATTCAATGACGTACTTGTAAGGGTACATAAATCTGGGGTGCAGATAGGATTTTTAAACTGGGGGGGGGGGGGGGGGGAGAGCAAGCCATACAAGAGGATCGTCATTATATAAAAGAGATATTATGGGAAAGTTAGAAATATGAATCTGCCTACACCTATCACACACATTTCTTCTCCAGCATAAACCTCTGATGTCTTTTGAAAAATCCATTATATATTTACATACTTATGATTGTTGAAAAGGTTCAACTTATTTTTAAACTGTCTCTATACTTTAAGTAATCTACTGTTTAGGTATGCATTGTTGGGTAGATTTGAGAGTTATCTTGAGTTGTCTTGCTCTAGGACCCAAATTTGTATTCCCCTTCAAGTCAAGCCAAAGTAAAGTATTTCATTTAGGGATCGAATGACTTTCGGTATCAACCAATGATAATAAAATGTATTTAGTGTGATTTTAAATAGTGAATACCGTCAGTTTTTTTGGGAGAGTTTTTTTATTCTTTCTTTTTAATATGGGATATTCGGGGTCCTTCAATGGATGTCTTTTTTTTTTTTTTTTGCGTGAGGGGAGCTAGCTCATAAAATGCACTGCTTACTCATTAATGAAGCTATTGTCATATTTTATTTCAACTCCTCTCCACAACCCATCGTCCCATAAGAGATCCAGTTAAGACAACCTAATCTACAAACAAAGGATACAACAAATCTAAAGGTATCCAAAGGGTTGAGGGTTAGAACCTCATCTCTCCAGAAAAAAAAATAACAAGTAGTAATTATGATTTTTTATCTAACATATTATATTATGAATATAGAATCAAAAAATTAAATTTTCTTTAGTAATTTAAAAATTAGCCACACACATCCTTATAAGTTCCAGTTGTACTTTTCATAACTATTTACATGAAGGCATATAAAATGATGGCGCTTCTAGGCCTCCCAATCCCATGAATATTGAGACTCATTCAAGCACATTCAAATCTTATATATGTACATTCTTAAAGAAATGGAAATTCATTTCTTTAGGCCCCCTTTGCTCGCCCTCTAAATACAATTTATAGATAATTTATATATTTTTTCCAAGGATTTTTACTTAAGAAATTTCCTTAATTATAGTTATAATTAATGAAAACACGCTCAAATTATACATGGTAACACCTCATCTCTGCCTGATGAACATGACACTTTTATGTATGTATCCAGTACTACCTAATACATACATACCAATTCCAAGTATGTTTTTATATTTAAGCAGTTCTCATCAAGAGGTTTTTTTGTTGTGAGATTGTGTTTTTTTAGGGCTCTTTATTTTTAGAATCTGTCCATCAAAATGAAAGAGAAAATAACTCAAATTAAACAACCACTGATACCCATGTTCCGAGCCTCGTCGATTGTACATATACATATATATGTATGTAAATTCTTAATTACCTATATCACGCGCATTTCAAAGGTGTGTGTGTTTTTTAGAAAAAAAAACAAAAAACATGACATGTAGCCTTACATATGTACCCTTCTAGAATCTTTGTACATACATACTTAGTCCTCAGTGGGTGGTGGTGGTGGTAGTGCTGGTGGAACACTAGTGCCCTAACTCGTTATTTCATCCCTCATATGACTTGTTGTATTGTTGAGTACACAAGTCACAAGAATAATAATAAGAATAAGAATAAAATTGCTATAAAAGGTAGTTGTAAATGACAAACTTAGATAATGTTGGAGAAATATAAAAAATAAAAGGGTTTTATGTTGAGGAGGGAGGGAGGGGGAAACTTTCCGTTATTGTTTCAAAAAGAAAAGAAAAAGGAATAATAAAAAAAAAATTTACTTCTAATTTCTGCCAAAAAAGAAATCTACCCTCTTAAAATAACCAAGGGAAGGAAAAAGTAAGCTAAGGGTCACTGGCGAGTAGAAAATAAAATAATAATAATAATAACAAGCTCTTTCTTGTCAAAGTTATTTCCAAAAAAAAAAAAAAAATTAATTTTAGGTTTTTTTTCTTCCTTCTGGGACAAAAAGAAATTACTCGTCTAGGTTGGTCACAAAAGTTTCCCTTCCTTCATAATATATATATATATATATATATATATATTAGACAAACATAATCACCACCACGCATCATCATCTATCTCAACAGAGAAGAAGTAGAAGAAGAAGGAAGAAGTCTTGACTTTTTCAATCCACCCTAAATTTACAAGCATTTAAGTCAAAAAAAAAAAAAAAAAAAAAAATTATATATTACTTTTCTTTTGAAAAGAATTTTTTTTCTTTTTCGGACGGTTCCATATTGGCATCCTCCTCATCATCGTCATCATCAACTGATGGGTCAAAGCAACAGCTTTTCTTTCTTTCTTTTTTAATGACACTGACAACGGAATTAACGTTCACTGAAATTCAATCTATATAATAATTCTTTCTTTTTGTCTTTTTGTCTTTTTTTACCCCCAATATTTTATTATATATATATATATAAATTTCTTAAGGAAATATTATTATCTACACTTACATTATCAAGTCACAAAATCTAATTAAAAAAAGCATATCAGCTTATTCTATCTGCTATTATCTACATAGTATTTATATAAACGTAAACAAATAAAGGTTGCGTGAGAATATACATTATAAATGATTGCGATCAAATTGCTCTATTTGTAATGTATTTTATAATAAATTTCCGATTTTGTAAGGGCTGTAAATTAGAATCCCTTTTTGATTTTTTTTTTTACATCTGGTATCCCTAATATATATATATATATTGGATAATATTTGAAAATCAAACTTTTGACTTAGATAGTTATATGTTACATATACTTTGATAATAAATTGTGAATTAAATGTATTTATTGCCATATTTTGCAACTATTGATTTGTATGTTATAAGGGTATGGATATATATTTACATATCAAAAGCTCTTTGCTCAATTCCCTTGTTTCTACGCATCATTTAGCAATTATCTTTTTCTTCTTCTTCTTCTTGAATGCCAAAAAACAATAACAAATCCCTCCTTTCTCTCTCTTCGTACATAAATATGTATATGGTCCTTAAGTGTTTTACAATCCAAGTTTATATATATATATATATATACATATAAACGTTCGGGTCATATAATAACGAGAGACAAATTTTCTCCGTTTTTTTTTTTTTATTTTTCCTTCTCTGAACAAAATGAATTCCCAGAGGTCTCCAATAACAATTTATGTGAAAATAATCTTATGTGACCAAGTAACGTTCAAGTATGTACTATGTAGTCAGTCATATAGTGAGATGAAGAGAAAGAAAGAAAGAAACTTGGCCTCACAATCACTCTGGTTCATAATTCAAGAACAACAACAACAACAACAGCAACCAATAATAAAACTAAAAAAAGAAAGAAAAGTAAAGTAAAAAATAAAAAGTCTTAAAAAAAAAAAAAATTAACGGCTTTGAGTTTGAATTTTGTATGAAGTGTGTGTGTGTGTTTTCTTTTGGTCAAAGACAAACACAGGAAGTTAAGTCACTCACAACAAGAGAAATGAAGGGAAATCGGTTTTCCCTTCAACCCTCGTCTCCACCCCCCTCCCACCCCCTTGACTCCACTATTATTAAAATAGAATGCTCAATATATATATATATATATACAAGTTGCAATTACACCGTTTCAAAATGGGGTTTTTAATAATAACAATAATTGATTTTATTTTGATGAAGAAATGGATGGAACTCATTTATGTACGAGTCATACAACTCCAGGGCAACTGTATTTTACTATGAATGAGTCACAGAATATAATAGGTACATATGTCTATTGAATTTGTAACTTTCATAAAGAAAACATAAAGTACAGCCTTGATGTTATATTGAATATCTTACATGTAGAATCCTTACCTTATCTGTATCACAGTTAGAACAAACCCTACAATGCATCATCATCTTTTTGTACTGCAACTTGAGTATAATATAAATTAAAGTATTTTCATAATAATATAAATTAAAGTTGACATGTTTGATTGGGAGAGAAAAGTTCTCAGTCGATTAGGCTACAATTTATGTACATACTTGGGATATTGGAAGATGTGGAAGGAGGAGGAGAGATGGACTAGCCAGTCATTGTTTGTTTGTTTGTTTGCTTGCTTGCTTCTAAGAGTTCACTTCCTGTCTCTTATTATTATTACATAAGTTGAGGATGGGTCAAATGAATGCTTGCCTTCCATCCCTCTGAAATTATATTCATAGATAGATAAGAATTCCTTGTCTCAGAGTGCAACAAACAATATTCAACAACTTTTGTCAATGCTGTTTTTGTTTTGATTGTTGTTGTTGTTGTATTGAGTTAGTTGCTATTGAGATCTATATTTTGAAAAAAAAAAAAAAAAAAAAAAAAAGAATACAAAAATGGAATCTTTTCAATTAGCCCATGTGTTTATAATTGTTTTTGTTAAGGAATTTCTTTCCTTAAATTGATTTTTTTTTTGGTGATTCAATAATGTTTTCCCTAAGATTACATCTTTGAGTCCTGAAGCATTAAACCAATAAATTATATCATTTGATGAATTGAAAAATCCAATGGAAGCAAAGTTGTGAAGATTGACTTACACTAAATATGGTAGGAAATAAGCTCTTTGGGATTTACACTCCCTATTTATCTAAAATGAATGTTACTATTTACATACTAACCCTAATGTACATAGACGTTTGAATAGGTCATGGATGTTATCCTGAAAACACACAACCTTACATTGTAGATATATAAAGTACAATAGTAGTCCCTAACGGGTTTATTGGCCCTATGGTTAAACTCAAATGAGTTTTTGTTGAGTTCCATACTATTTTAAAAGAGCAATTATCCATCAGTTGGTTAAAATTGACTAACGTCGACCAACTAATTTTGTTCATTTTGTCTTTTGGTTGATGGAGGAAGCTCAGATCAAATTGCAAATATAAATGGAAAGGCTTTGACCTCACCATATATAAGAGGATGGAGCTCACTTATGGGTTAGAGAGGATGGAAATAAAAAAGGAAAATAGTCGTCATTTAGATAAGGAACGTTACTTAACAAAACATAATGAAACAATGTCCTTAGAGTACATTAAAGCTATAATTTTTATATATATAAAAAAATTCCTTGTTCGATATTCTAATTATTTAAAGTCCTCTCTCCTCAATATTAAAACGTTATCTCACAAACATCATACAAAAGTGTATTTTTTTATCGACTGTCGATTTTTCCATTTACATACATCCCTTACTCATGTTAGTGTTTTGTATATATCGTTGATCCGACGAACTCAAAACTCTTGTTATGTTGTGAACAATTCTCTACAAAGTATTGAATGAAAAATAGTTACATAGAAAGAAGAATTGACCAATGTTTAGCAACAGATTTTGGGGAAGGGGAAAAAAAGGTTGCGAGATACAATAAAAATAACGTCGTAGTATTTGTAAGAGCACATGACTCATACACTCATGCTACAAATAGCAGGGATGGACATTTTGTTGAGGTGAGAAAGCAAGCATGCCCACAATTACTATCTGGTACATCTGTATTTGATCAGCTGCTGATAGTTATTTGACAATATTAAGTAATACACAATAAGCTGCTTATAACAATTGTGTCAAGCTTGCAGCTCAACGATACTCGAATAATGTTTATGTATGACACAAAACTAAATAGTTGTTTTTTTTTGCTTTTTGCTAACTCCCAACCTTGACTTTCAAAGAGAAAAAGACAAATTTGAGTAAAACAATGGATAGTCTGTGTATGTCATGTCACCTTTGTGGCAGCAAAGCATAAATATGAATACCCCTTTTGTCAGCTACTTTAAATTAAAGAAGAGTCAACTGATAAAAACGTGCGTCAAAGGGATTTTAAAATATAAATATCATGTATATTTATTTCAAAAAATCAAGATGTGGCTAAGAAACCAGGGATCATCTGACTCGTTCAAAATATCATCAGTTGTAATAATGATGCAGAAACATAGCACTTTTCTACAGCCATAATATTTACATATGGATTGACTGAATAAGTCACCATCACAGAACCTCTTCTTCTTCTTCTTATTTTTGTTCATGTTCTTAATACTCATGGAATCATGTAATTAACGAATCAGAAACACCTCATTTTAGAGTCTTTTTTTTTTTCTTTTTAAAAAAAAGAAGAAAATTATAAGAAGTAGTAACAAATTCTTTCATTACCTACTGATTTATTAAAGAGATAATAAATTAAAGTCGGCCTTTTAAAATTTTTTTTTTTTTATATACCTACATATAACATACATACATAGCATGGTCTTCTTTTCTCCACATATTTCATAATGAGAAATCAATTCCAAATACCTACTTACAAAATAATAATACAAGGTATAGATTACATTAAGAATAAGAAAAAAAGTGATACATCATTTTCTTGAAATGAAGAAAATATATATATATATATATATATATAATAAATGTATGTACATATGTATTTATCCAATTGCCTCAAATACTATTGACCAAAAGGCACGAGCCCTTGTTAGTAATAATAATAATAAAAAATTCCAAAAAGAAACAAAAAATTTTAATTAAACTCAGGCAAAATATAATAGTAATGATATTATTTTTATTGTTATTATTTTATCTAGATGGATACTGAAGGAATTCTTAGCCTCACCCTGTCTACATACTTCAACCAGCATTTCAAAAATACTATCACCTTGTGATGGATCCCCAATGAATCAATAACCCAGTCATAATTACTCATGAATACTAATTGAGAACCCGTTTAAATCATTATATGTAATGTTTTTCCTCTAAAACAAAAGAATAAAAAATAGAATCAATAAAGGAAGGAAGGAAGGAGATATCTCTGGAGGAGTTGAGAGTGGAACTTCAAGGAACAAAGGTTCACAGTCTCGAGTCATGATGATGATGATGGTATTATCTTTCAAATATTTGTGGAACGGTTGTGAAAATGTACATAAATTATATCTAAAATCAGTCTTTCAATGGTGGACTAATGAAGAAAAGGCTTGTCACAATATCTATAAAAACTATTATATCAAATTCCTTGGACAATCAATCTCGACGACGTTTTATCTATATTATTGGATGAAATTAATATGAATAAAAATGAAAGATGACATTTAAATTTTATAATTCAATTTTTCTATGGTCCACAAGTGGCTTGTTGTGAACGATTGGTTACACACAGTACAAAGTATACATTATATATACTTTATTTCCGGTGACCAACAATAAAAACTATATTTTTTACTGACATTAATAAAAATGAGAAATATGTAATGATATAATTGTTATAGAGGCCAATTAATGACCACTAATTACAATACTAATTGCAATTAAAGTCACGAATCCACGGACTTATTTAGGCTATACATAGATATATAAATAAAAATTTGATTGTCCACTTCAAATAATCCTCAATTTTTTCCACAGACCACAATTGGTCGTTGGACCACTAATTGCAAAGGTACATAGAATGTAATTTATCGACATTTTATTTTTATTTGAAAATAATTAAGTATAAATACGGAGTTGAACATGGATCAAATCGTAAACGAAGACTATATAATTACATATTTTTTAAAATTTCATAGACATAGATTCAAATAGGGCCTATGAATGTTGTCCATTATTATAGTCAGAGACCATGGCTCTGGCAGGAGTGGATGTAGATCCTTGTATAGAATGATGGAACTTTTGGTTCCAAAATATATAAAGAGTTTTGGAGTTTTTAAATTATACATTTATGTATTATAAATGAATGATCTGAAATGATGGACAATCTTTTTTTGAGTATTTTTATTTAATCTTAAAAGAGAGATGATGCAGCGTTCATTCAAGAGCTATCGCGAGAAGGTAGAAGCAGCGCCTTCATTCCCATCACCACCCTTCTGCATCCTTTCATCAAAGTAATTAATAATACTATACAGTAATGACAATCATAAGAAAAACAAGGATACATCTATTTACAAAAAAAAAAAAGAGAGAGAAACTACTTTAATGTTTATTTATTTACAATATTTTCACATTCTCTCTCAACAAGATTCATTAACTCCTTGGAAATTCTTCTCATCCTTATTTTAATCAAGATTTCGATCCTCCTTTCTTTCTTTCTTTCTTTCTTTCCTTCTTTCTTAATGATGATTATTATTTTTCCTTAATAATAATTAAAGAGAAAATCTAGAGAGTACTTACCTTGGATATTCAGATATGAATTTATATACATACATACATACGTATTTCTTTTTTAATGACTCCTCACACTCAAAACGCATTTAATGATGATAGAAACAAAAAACAGAGGAAAAAGATAGGATGATGATGATGAGACGACATCCATCGATATTCTCTAAAAATGATTAATACTCTTGTTATTGTGTCAAATGAAGGAGAAGAGAGAGAGAGAGAGAGAGAGAGAGAGACTCCTCCATCCCGGAGTAGCATTATGAATGTAGTATTTTCTTTTCTTTTCTTTATATTCTCACAGAAATTCATTACCATCATCATCGTCACATCATTCAATAATGATGATAAATTTAGGGAGGACTCACAACATTACTCCTATGATGTTTGTACAAATGTTTGTATAGGGTATGTACATACATATGTCTGTTTCTATATAGCTCTTGTGACATTACATATGTATGTATGTATGTATAGCCAAAACTTACTACTATACTAAACTTATACATACATATAAGTAACGAAGCACACACGTCAAATATATGTAATTGTTGATTTGATGTCGTATTTGAATAGAGCCGAGATTGTTTCGCCGAGGGCTTCCCTATCATGGTGTGTGTGTGTACTCTGTTAAATCATCTACAAGTCATACGATGTAATGAGGAGTTTTATTTTGGTGGTGTGAGATTTACACTCTGTTTGATGAACGTATGTATTCTAAATCCCCCTTTGCATAGGTGGGTGTGTGAGTCAACAATCTATTATTATTTAAGTTTGCATAGTGTTAATAGTATGTGATATGCTCTTGTTTACATACAATATATGTATTCCACTCTATGGATGGACCACATATGGAAATCAGCAAAAATCAGCTAACACACAATAGCAATTATTCAAATTTCCATGTTACTTTTTATAAAAGTGTTTGTAGAAAGTTCAATTAATATAGATCACGAAATGATATTGATTGACTCTCGCAACCTTTCCTCCTCATAAAAGAAAGAAACAGAGAAAAAAATAAATAGACACAAAATCAGTTGGTCGGTAGGAAGTTAGCCTATTTGCCCCCTCCTCTGCTTATCTGCTTATGTAGGGAATTGTTCACTGACCTGCAAATTTGAGTTAAATTAATTCACGTTCAAAACACTATTATGGAAGGGAAGATAATTTGAAAAATTGACAAATCAATGCCAGTTATAAATCCCAAATATATATGTAACTGTACAAATTTTCTCATCCCCAAATCAAAGCAAAGGAATGATTTGCTAACATCTTGATAAAATTAGGTACACCCTAAAAAGTTTTAATTCAATTTTAATTTATTGCTGGCCGGTCAGGTGATTTTATGCAAGTTTTTTTTTTGTTTTTTTAATAATAAATGACAGGTTGACTTTGATTTCACTTATGTGCTAGTATGGACAAAAAATATGAGGAATCAAAAAAAAAATTTAATCATCAAGATTCATTTCATCCCCCTCAAAAGTAGTCTCCCCCCCCCCCCCTTCTTTCTATCTCCCCCAATGCAATGCACATCTTCCAACGTTTTTCCAATTGTTTAAAACAGTTACAAAAATGTTATTCAGTCAATACTAATTACAGAACAATAACAGCTGAATTTAGATATTATGCTATTAAAATTATCAACCGTATGGTTTATCTCTTGAGTAATAGGTGTTGTATTTCAAAAATTAAACACCGTATTCTCTAAATTTCAAATAAATTGAATTATGAATGTTTATATCAACTTTTTTGGTTGTTGGCACAAATGTCAGTGACGGTACTACCAATTTAAATAAAAAAAAAATATTTATCTTCATGGGAATCCCCCCAAAAATAATTAAATTCAATTTTCTAGTGTTTTTTTTTTTTGCTTACAGTCGTATCCAAAATTAAATTGATAAAATTAGTCATTAATAATTAAGTACAAACTTTTTTAAATTACTCACTGGCAATAAAAAATTGTTCATTTAATTTAATTATTATCTTTTTTTTAAAAAAAGGATCTTGTTTGATGGGTAAATAAAATAACAATGTAATAATCGGCCCATTGAATGAACTCAGCGATATGCAAACTCTGAACCCACAAAACATTCCCTTAATTCATTTCCATTTCAAGAGGGTGAGCCAATCTGGACAATATATGGACATGAGCAGTTATAATATCAAAATATATGTAACAGAACTGGAGTAGTTTCCCATAGGAACACTCTCATATTTTGCACTAACTTTTAAAAATGAAAAAAAAACAAAAAAAAAACTCATAAATAGGAATAATATGAATCCTATTTCAATTCGTTCAAAACTTTTCTCAGAGTAATAAAAATTCATGGATTTTAATAATATTACACGAAATAATACAATATATGTATGTATGTATGTACATCTATCTATCTCCATTTAACACTTGGAATGCACTTCAAAAAATAAAAATAAATAACACCACACATCGAAGTTTGTCATGTGCGAAATCATCAAAGTAAAAATAAACAGACACAATTCAAAATTAAGAGTTTTTTTAAAAATAATATGTATGCACTTATTTGAAAGAAAATAAACAACACACTTGAAGAATGTCGTTGATAAAATAACATTAAAGTTAGGTATTTCGTAATTCCTTTTACTTTGTTTGAAAGCATTACTTAATAGCTAAATGCTTTAGATCGGAAGGATCAAAAAGGAAAAAAACAACAACAACATTGTTTGTTCCACAATAGATATCTTTAATTTAGGTCTGGCCAAATAAATTTTTAGAGAGCTTTAAATCAATTGGACAAAGTTGGTAATAACTATATTAATACTTATATTTTATTTCCATTTAAAATATGACTCAATTAATAAAAAACCAAAATTAATAAGTTTTTTAATAATATATTCTTTAAATAAAAATGATAATAATCTTTTACAAATGACCCTACCATTGATAAACCCAAAAGTGCATATTTTATAATATCTAAAAGTTATTTTACATGTCATTTATTATTAAAAAAAAACCAAAAAAATTGCATAAAATCACATAATATATGGTCACACACACACAGACTGGCCATTAATGAAATAAAACACAATTTCGAAAATTATAATTGGATGTCATTTATCAAAATGATTCAGTGGACAAAGTTGATCAATTGCTTGGTTGCTTTTACTGGGATATCAATTGAAGGAGGGGGGGAGGCAGACGGTCTTTAAGGGTTCCGCGAGAAAAATGAGATTATATAAGCTATTACACTTTTCAGTTTTTTTCTACAGTGTGGTAAAATTTTGTCACCAAAATTTTGACTTTTTTTATAGTGACCTATTGCTAAGCCAGGCTCTTAAGAGAACTAATTAATCGTTTACATTTGGGATATTAATCATTTTTTGCGCAAGGGTTCCGTGAGACATGGGATATATTTTGAGGGTTCCGAAAGGGAAAAAAGGTTGAGAAACGCTGGTATATTGAGTCATTTATTCAATTAATTAATTATAATGAACAATATCTAGAGGTAGGTATGCTCCAAGTCTAATCCCTTACTTTTAACAATAGATTGAATAAAGTCCATACAAGTTCTTTAGGTACAAACCATAGGGACCAATCTGTATCACCCTCCTACTTCTAAAAAAAGCAAAAAAAGCAAAAAAAATCCACACACATTTTCCCTAGCTCTACAAAGTACAGAATAAATAATAATAATAATAAGTATAATACTAAGAAAAAGTAAAAAATTATGTCTTAATTCTTCTCTTGAGGTCTTCCAAGCATTCTTTAAAGTATATTATATAAATCCTAATCGGAACAGGCAAAGTCGGATTCATTTTCTTATCAATTTTTCCGCTTAAGTAAATTCATAAAGAACAGTTTTCTTATTATTATTCTTCTTCTTCATTCTTTAATCCTCTCGAAATATTCAAAGAAGAAGAAGACGACGACGAAAGACGAAAAAATGTACATATAGTACCTTATGTTTTTTATTGTTGTGTTTTCTTTTATAAGAATAGTTTTTTTTGAGTTAATTGGTGTTTAAGATTGAGAGCCTAGATAAAAAAAATCTCCAGTTAGAAAGAAGAGTATTTGAATATAATATATATATATATACATATATTGTATATTATTTGAATGTACTTATAAAAAATTCAAAAACAAAAAAAAAAAAATGTATAATCAAAAGTTATATACACTTTCTTTAAAAAGTCAATATAAATACTTTCTTTGGAAACTAAAAATAAAATTCCTGCTTTGTATTTATTCTGATCTATTCATCATAAAAATTCCTTAATGAATTCTGTCTGTATAAAGGGCTTCTTTACAACCAGGAAGTGTAGCTGTGATGTATGAGACCCATATATATATATATTTTGAATTAAGGGTCTCATATAATATGTAATGCAGAGTAAGATTTATTACAATCTAGGTAAAATTACGTACGTTACAATTCAATTCAGTGAATTCTTTAGCCTCATAAAGAGTGTAATTAGAGTAACACGTTATTTGTAATTGTTCTACAAATATATGCATATGTGCTGTAATTATATGTATGCACTAATCCAAAAGATGAAAGGAACAAATAATGTATATTACATTATACATTATTTTGTACATAAATATGTACATAACAATGATATCAAAAAACAAATCCCTTGGATCAAGCAAAAAATAACAATAACACTGGTCAACAAATTTGAGCTTTCAAAAATCCAAAGGGGTATAAGTATAATAAAAGTTATTCCGTTTTGTAAGTTCATTTCAAATCTCTAATTTTTTTTTTTCTCAAGAGTCCGACGGTTTTCCAGAAATCGGTCTCTCCTTCTTAAAGGCTTTTTAGGCCCATTTTTCAACTTCAACATCAATTGAAGCCTAGAAGGATACTCATTTTGAGCATTAAAAAATGTTGATTGGCAAGTGTTTTTATGTAAATTCCATTTCTAGGCTTTGTTTTGACCTAAAGGGGCTCCTAGGGGCATTGGGTGCGGAGTAGGCCCAAAAGTCGACCAAATCCTTTGTACTTAAATAATTCCTTGAATATGTGACAAAATGGATTAATAAAGGAATGCATTAAAGAGCTTAGACCACAGGTTTCAAACGTGATGTTCAAAGCGCCTCATAAGAATCCTTCACTTTGAAGAAATCGTCCATTTAAGTGTGTAAATTTTCATCCAATTTTAATAAAAAACAAATGTTATAGGCTGTAGTAGTAGCGCGAAGAAGAAGACTCTGAAATCAGCTGAAGACAACCAAATTCAAAAGCATGGATCTCTTATTTAATTACAAGGCAACTCCGAGGAAAGAGTGGGATCGTATGGCCATGGATATCCAATGAAAAGAATAGTGTTCCTTGATGAGTCATCATAGGGTCTTGATGAAGGGTGTTTCATCATCCGGCATCCCTTCATCATCATGGATATGAACGGAACTGCTTTAAGGGAATGCTGGATCAGTCGTCTTAATTTGAAGAAGACTCTGCATTTCATTTTTAGCAAAGTCAAAAGGTCTATAACTACCAATTATTTGCAGCCTTTCCACCCCCCACCCCCTTACTTCTTATGGGTAGAAAGGTTCCAAGATACTTTACTAATAAAGGGGCAGTAACGAAAGAACAGACTCCTATTCCACAAATGAAATACTTTGTACATTGTATGTATATGTAATATACACAAAAATAACGTCTCAAATTTCCTCTTCTAATTTAACAAAAAAAAATTCTAATCGTCTTAGATATTCTTTTTATATCAACACCATTAAGGAAGAAGGAGCAGTAAGTTTGTGAGCGCTTAGAAGAAGGAGCACTGTCTAATCCGACTGCATTTTTTTACTGTTTGTTTACTTGCTTCCTCCTCCTTCTTCGTTTTTCCTCTTTATACACACATACATACATACATATTATTTGTTACGTGATAATTACATTCCTTTCCTTCTTTAGATTGCTTTTAATGAACATTCACTCCGAGTTGAATAGTATTTTATGTGTGTGTATGTACATTTATATAATAATATATTGATCGATGAAAGATAGATGGAATATTTTGGACAATAGAGGGCCCTTAGGGTGAAGCTCCTCGAGTAATGAAATGCTTTGTTTTGAAGTCGATTCCTAAAAAAGAAGAAGAAGAAGAAAAATAAAATACAATAAAATGAAATAATAACAATAATAATAATTAAAACCGCATAATATTTGATCACGATAATATAAATAACAATCCTCTTCAGTCGGTTGATTTATGATACGTATTTGCATATAATTAAGTAGAAAAAAACATAACCACAAAAGGATTCGGAGATCTCTGGAATTTGCCGTTCAACATAATCTCCCCTAAATGAACGTCAAGGCCCATAACATAGGACCCTTTGAACAAAAGTTCCTCAACTATGTATACATTCAAGGGGAGTTTTTAAACTGCTCCTCCTTGAGCCGCCAAGGATCCATTTGAACCCGGGTAAATATGTATGTACTTACATAAATCATTTTCTCTTCAATTAGATTCTTTTATTTATTTCAAAGTGCCTTAGCAACACTTGAGCCCATGTAATTAATTAAAAAGTTATAATTAATGAGCTTTCAAGCAGAGAAGCCACAATTGATGAAATGCACTTATACTCACATATTTCAAAATTAATGGTTGAGTTAAGAAAAAAAAAAGTGAAAACAAAAGAGGGAGCCATTATTTTATTAATTAGAATTGTAATAATAATAATACTAATAATAATAGGAATGGAAATCCGCAAAAAAAAAAAAAAAAATGAATTCCAAACAATAAATCCCTCTAATCACTGATACTATGTGTTGTGTTTTTCTTATTAGTACTCAAGCAAATGTTTAATTATGAGGTAATTTTAATGCATATGATATATTATTATATTATATTAATATGTATGTTGGTACAACCGTTAAACCAAACAAAAAAAAAAAAAAAAAACATTGGATCGGTTAGCTGAGGACTCAGGAACACTATTTATTTATTTATTAGAAGTAAGTAAGTATTTTTCTTTATATTCTAAATATAGGAACATAAATATTATACAATTGCTCGAGGTTTACTTCATTTGCGTGATAGTTTTAATTGAATCCAAGTTTATACACACATACATACATACATACATGTCTGAGTAAATAAATATATGTTTATGGTATCAGAGAGATACACGCAGTGCTTTTACTTGATACTTGATAAACATTCTGTGGCTCCTTGGAGCCTGGATACATCTTTTTTTGTGAAATGAATGTTTTGTACGCGTTATATGCAAATACAAGATGGCCGATCGAAATGGGAGTAAGTGCTTAGAGCTCTTGGTCTCAGGGATTGACAAATTATGTATAAATAGGATTCAAGAGTGAATACATTTCATTATTATGACGTTTCAAGTTTATGTATGATGTCATAAAACACAAACTAGATCAGGGAAATTTATTTTTTTCCTCAAAAAGTGGGAGCCCCTATGATTACAGTGCATCTATTAGGGTTGAATGTAGAGTCGAAGAAATCCTTTATGGGATTGTTTCTGCTTTCAACATGCCATTAACTTTATCACATCTCCCAACCTTTCTTCAAAAAAAAAAAAAAAAAAAGAGAAAGAAAAAGAAAAAGAAAAAAGGCCTGAAATATATACGTTCTTTCACTCTTTGAGAATAATTTTCATCTAATATTTAATCATTGCCAACAGATCATTCGTGTTTAAATTACAAATAAGGGACAAAAGAAGATGGAAATCAACAGGTGACAAGAAAATGCAGAGGAGGCATTGATGTTTGAAATATATGGTCTATTGGGACTCTCAATTATAAAGCGATATCAGTACCTCAGTTCCTCCTCCCAAAGGTAGGAGAGACAAATAGGCCCAAAATCAGTGGTTAATAGCTGTTGGCCCATTTCTTCCCTCAGCTGATGAATTATTTTTTATTTAATATTAGTGAATGATTGTTCACAGCTAAATGGAGTTAAGTCAATCCGGGTTCAGAACACTTTTAAGGGGCAAGAGAAGAAGCAGATCGAGAGCTGAGACAAAAATAATTAGGTAAGATGCTTTACACTAACTGTGATGAGGTTATTTAGCAAAAAAAATTCCATGGAACGGTTTTTGCATCGAGCCATTTATACGATTTGATTTCCTTTTAATTTCTCCATCCCTTAATCAGCAGCATCAAAGATCATTCACATAAGTTAATAATAATATCAACGCATCTAATTTACTTGGTTGTAAAAGAGGACATATAATATTCAAAAGAGCAAACAACACAAATAATACATTTCTCAGGGACCCACCCACCACACAATGGAAATGATGTTTTATGACTGATTAAGAGATGAGAGGAAGAGGAGATCTCACGATGGTATTCATGAGAACAATTGAATAAACATGAACAAACAAGAACAAAAAATTAATATCAATTACTTATAATCTAAATAATAATAATAATAATAATGATAATAAAAATATCTATCTTTCTAGAGTACACTAAAGTTGCATGCTCTGTTCATAAAAAAACTAATTTTCTGGAATGTTATCTCTGTGTGTGTACAATATATACATATACATAGTTTACGCCATGTCAATTAATTTGACTAAATACATATTATAAGCTATTTTAACCTATCATGTATAAGACATATTATGTACAGGCCGACATTATGTATGTCTTTTCAAATGACAGTGAGTCTCTTAACTAAAAGAACGAACTCATCAAGATCGTATAAATATATTAAAAAGAATTTTTATGACTGTTTTTATAAAATAAAAAATAAAAAATTGTTATTCGAATTTCTCAAAGAATCATAGAGATCTCAGATTGGTGTCAATGACAATTCATATTATTATAGATGTAAGCATGTATTTGAATCCTTATACAAAATGATCAGATTCCTCATCCATAAAAATTGATTTCCTTCAAGAAACTTTTTTCTTCTATGCCGACGACATATCTTTTCTTTCTTTTTTTAATACTAAGAATTCCTTTTCAAAACAATTACATTAGTAATTCATTTATCTAAAGTTGCCAAGAATTAAAATTACATTTAAGTGCAATTTAAAGACCATTGGGATGAATGTTATTGTCTTGTTGTGTATTTGAATATTGGTAATTTGTTTGTAAAGTATAAATATTGACAAACAAATTTATACATCAATACTATTTGATTCTAATGTTATCCATTTTTTTGTTTTTATTCTTGAAACTATCAAATGCATATTATATAAGTTGATTCTTATTTGTTACAGTTACATATCTTTAAATATAAATTCAAATTTCATAATGATTAGTCGTGCATTTTCCTAATCATGTTTCACCAATCATGTTTACAGGAAACCTATTCTAGGGAGGTAGAGGGACTGGTCAAGTTACTTATGCATAGCCAGATATTTTTGAGTTTTGATTCTACATACTAAATTTTTTTATATAGTAGAAAGTATCTATAAATTTGAGTGTGGGAATTTGAGGTTTCAAACCCTTTAAAAATACGTAATGACCTCTCCCTCCGTCCAAGTCTGTAATCCTAACGAGGCAGAACCTCCATATGACTCCTGGAAAATCATGAACCCCTGTCGAGCCGAAAGGTATTTATATTTATTTCCAAATAGGCTCTATTATCATGGACAGACGTGGCAAGAAGATCCTAAATAGCTTAGTTAAAGAGGGTTATAATAACCAATACAGTTACTTTGGAAAGTATTCAACTGATTTTAGGCTATGAATGTGAATGGATAAGGAATAATCCAAAGGTTGAGGGAAAGAGTTGTCTAAGGTCTACCTATTAACAACCGATTTTGAGTCTTTTCCCCTATTTGTTTTAAGAGGACAAGAGGTTGTGAGATACAATAGAGATAACATTGTGTCTGATGTCATCAATATGTGGCTTTGAATATGGAGCTACAACTTATAAATGGATTCCAGGACCCCTGCTGGAGTTTCGATCCCATATCCCAGGGCCTTTTCTCTCATAAACATTCGTATTCTACGAGATGATCATTCATGGATCTCCATGAACATCAACCATTCTAAATAAATAGTAATAAAACGGGTGGATCATTAGTCCAAAAGTAGTTAAGACAACCTCACGATTTGAGTATACATATAAAATAAACAGTACCTTAAAGATCGAGAAGCCCTCATAAAACGCAATTCCACCCTTATTTATACTCAAACACATTTGCCAAAGCAAAAACTCAGGTATGTACCTATAATTACACAGATACTGTAAAGAGAATTATGATGATAATTATTATTACAAATGTATGTATGTATTATAGCTCATCATACATATAATAAAACAAACAAACTTGTGAGATAACTATTTATATACATATATTTGGAAAAAAAGCAAGGACAAATACTAATTACAAGTTATTTCGGAAATACATACAATAACATATTATCTATGTATTTTTAAAAAAAAAGATTGAGGCTACATATTATTAATACATAATATCTACAGAGGTACCTACCCACCAATGTACATATATTGCATGAAAATATTATGTTCATAATAATAGACAGTAATCGTATATAGGATTATTATTATTTTTATTATTAGATTATAATTGAAATAGTGATGCATTATGCCCAAGTTTCAACAACCTTCCCTCATTCCATAGCTCTTTCCGTAGTAGTACATTAATTAAAAACGATAAAAGAAAATTAAAATTTGTTAAATTGATGGTGGCATGAAGGAGGGAATACGTCTTTAATAATATGTAATTACATATATAGCGTAAAACAAAAATGTCTACTACAAGAATAGCTCTGCCTATGTAACTAACAAGTCCTTTATCATCAATGATTACATACATATTAGTTTAGTGGTGTATTCAAGAGCTCAAAAAAAATCCCCATTTGAAACTTGATGGAAAAAAAAAGGGTGTGAATTAGAGTATTCAAACAAAGACATTTGAGGATGCAAATACATATATTATTGTCTAAAAATATCTGTGGACAAATATAATCCACGACAAGGGGATCAGGTATATGATGTCACTTATGATGAGTCAGCTCCAGCAATACTCTCTGCAGGGCATATCCTCACTAACACACAAAATTACTCTGATTTTTGCTCTCAGTTGTCGATTTTTCTAGTTTCTAACCTTCCCCAGCTTATTAGTTGTGTTGATCCGGTCATTGATGGGTTAAATTCGAATTAGCGATTGATCAGCTTAGAAAAATTCTCAACTATTATTAAATGAAGAATAATTTCATAGCTGAGAGTAAGAATTGACTAATGTCCACCAAAGCTATAAAACGAAATAGCAAAACCCTCCTGTTAGCTTTGAGAGATTTGAAGTAGATAAATAAATTTATAAATTCGCAGAATTCACTACAGGTTTTCATTGAAGTAATTAAGAAAGTAAATTTAATGAGGTTGCGTAGTTAGTTAGTTCTGAAGTAATTACTCATTAGCAAAAATACATTACATGATCGACATTTTGCCACTTTGATGACTATTAAATGATTTCAAGCCTTTTTTCTGGTTGGTTTTTTTTTTTGAGAATAAAAGGTTGAGAGATACAATAAAGATAGGGCCGTGCTGGCTGGATCTCGGAAAAAAGACCCTAGTGATACTATAAAATTTTTATAACATCTAAAAAGTGCAAATCATTTTCTAAACTTGAAATTTAAAGACGTATTATAATAAACATTATAATAACAAGTAAACGAGTAATTGAGGCTAAGGAAACGACAACAAGAATGCAATACTAGAGTCTCATATAGGGATATATATATATATATATATAGAACACAAGTTTGTATTTTCAAACAATCTAACTACTTTTATAGAAAAATAATAATAAATAAGAACTTGGCAAATGAACTAGATTGATTTTTTTCCTCATCTATTTACGCCCATATTCAATTTAATTTGTCCGTAGATACACACACATACATATAATATATACAAGCCATATTAATCTTGCATGACTCGATCCTATCTCTCTTTTTCTTCTTCTTTTTTTTTCTTTTTTCCTCAATAGATAATACACTTCTTATTTCTCTTCATATAAGGAGTTATTGTATGCTAATTTTTTTTTCTTTTTTCGTTGTTAGATAAAATGAGTAAACTCTTCTTGGATTAATAATAATAATAATTTTCTTGTTTTGGTATAATGTATAATATTCCTTTCAATAGAGAGAATAGTGAGTGAGGGTTTTTTCCCTCCTTTCTTGTTCCATTTGATCAGCAGATTGTATCATTTCCATACAATTGCCTTCCTTTTGGTTTGTACCTTGAGCGTTTCCAATCTATAGTAAAGAAGAATATATGTTACATGTTATATATAAAAACAGATTCAATTATGTATTAAGAGTTATTATACATTTGTAAAATCCACTGCTTTAAATAGGCCGGGAGGGGAATAGAATGCAAGATTCGACTGCACACATTGTCAAGCATTGCGTTACACAGTTTTTTTATTTCTTATTTTCACCACCTACATACATCCTAATATAAAATTAACTTTTCCATTAATGGTGAATCTTGGGTCAGAGATTTATTCGAAGTATATTTGACATTTAATAATGGAATGGATGGAACTTATCCTTGCTTACCTACAAGCTTATCTTTACTCAAACAAAAAATAAAGAGAACGAATCCTTCAAATATGAAAGCCTATAAACTGAACATACTTTCTAATGGTACCCTAAGCAAATATTTACTTCCAGGGAGACACTTGATACATATTATTATCATATCTTTTTAAATAAAGGAATAAAGACTTTGGTTTCGACTCAATACATGATTCACGGAATATTTGTTGAAAATGTCCAAATTATATATAATAAAACACCATAAGAGTATATTAAGATACATCCATTCTTATTAGAGTGTGTCCAATAACTCCAGAGTCGAGTCTTAAACTTCGAAAAATAGCTTTGAGGTGAAATTAAGGTGAGCGTACATCTAGGACTGAATTTCATGCACCTAACTCTTATTATGGAACAACAACTTGAGATTATAAATTCTAGTTAATTGGATAAACAACTAAGACTACTTGTAATTTCATTCAAATCCGTGACATTGGGCACTCAGTGTTTTAAAGTATATGGAACTGCCCTTGAATAATTACTTTATATACTATGAAAATTGTAATACCTTGTAGTTATCTCTGGGTCAGTTATTTCGCTTACAAATATCACAACATGAGGGAAGATGTAAAGTATATTGAATACTTAAAAGCTTTAATACAGAGGGTATAATGTCTATTTTCAGGTCAAATAATGTTTTAATAAGACGACATTCAAATCTTTTTCTCAAATGAAAATTCTACACAAATGTCGTATTAATAAATTTAAAAAGAAAGTCATAGTACACAATTTTCAGCTTTTGTAGAATGAATCTAATTGATATTTTTTTTCCGAACATGATCCTTCGATTCGACCTACAAAAAAAATAAATAAATCATGTTATTATTATTTATAAAAGAAACGATTGAACATGGAAGAGCAATTATAAGTCGTATAAAAATATGTAATATTGATAGAATTGTATACTACATTATGTTGTTCTCTAGACCCTAAAGGCTTTACATCATATTTCAAATATGAACCTAATGAAAAGTAGCCTCACATCTACAAACACATAGATACATAAGACTATAATATAATTTCCTAATTAAAAATCAATTTTAATCAACCATTAAGTAAATAGTACACACGAGTCCGTGCCTTGTAAAAAAAAAAAAAAAAAAAAAAAAGTACACAAAACAAATATCAATTTGTACGTTATTTTTTCAACACACAGAAAATACAACAACATTTCTGTTGTCTAATGCACTAAAAGGTATTTTTTTCTTCTCCCTCTTACCTCTCTATGTGACTACGCATTTATAATAATAATAATAGTCATAATATGTAATAATTTCCCTTTAGTACCATATTGTGGCTGGTTGAGGGACATACAGGTATTAACACCCAGTCATAAGGAGTTTATAACCGTACCATAAACGTTTTTTTCCTCCTTCTTTACTAAAAATATTCATTCAAAATAGATATATGACTGCAATTATAAATCACATTTTTTTTGTTTTGTTTTTAGAAAGAACGAAAAATGGAAATAAAGAAAGAAGTAAATCAGATACGGGAATATATCTTTAAAACAAAAAAAAATAAAAATACAATTATAATTTCTATTATTTTCCTAACCTATACTACACATATAAAAAAAATATATACATATACAAGAATCGAATACACTTTAAAAAGATATTTGTAAGACGTGTTCATGTGTTTGAAATACGAGTAAGCTTATAGGAAGAGATACGATAAATGCTACTCTGAAGGGGTATAAATGGGGATCTAAGATAATAACAAGGCCTTGTCATAGCATCATACATAGGATCATAATGATATTAGTATTTTATCCTCTATAAGGCTCAAAGTAAAGATTTCATGACATAATAAATGCCCTTTTAGCCATATAATGTACACCTCCAATGTTTTAGAGACTGAAAACACACCATTAAGAGTATAAAATGGGATCTAAAGGACCTGAAAGTGGAATTCAGGCCCACTCCAGGCTTTGAAAGCGTCATCATCTTCTCCATTTTGAGTGCTCATAGGATTTTAAACTTGAGAGGTAGACCCATTCTGTAAATATACCAACTATTATGATAAAAATAGTTTCATCATAAATACAGACCATTTAGACTCTCTCCCGTCTCGGATGTACCAACTGGGCCGCCCATGTCCTCAACAATCCATGTATCCACACAAATCCCCATAATCCAGAGAGACCATAAATTTGCGAGGGTCATTCACCTGCTCTCATTCCGTGGTGGATTTGTCTTCTTCCATAGCTAGAGAGAGAGAAAGAGAACTCCGTAGACATTGTTATGTAATAAATTCGTTCATCTTTCTTCCGATTTTCTTTTCCATTTTATTACACAATCAATTAAAACCGCCAGACTTGTTTGAATTAAAGTCCCTCTAGCGGAGAGAACTGAAAACATTTTGCCATTTGAATAGCTAGTTAGGTACATTAATAATAATAATAATAATAATGACGATGCAGCATCATTTTTCTTCTTCTTCTTCTATCTCTCAAGCTGACTACCTACCTAGCTCGTTAATAATAAAACTATATAGATGGCGTCGTCACATCTTATCAATAATTATCTTTATATGTATTTCTCTCTCTCTCTCTCTCTCCCCTTTCAAAAAGACCTCTGCCATAAATAACCTATAAATTCGGGTAAAATGCTCATTATATTTTTATTGTCATATTTAGGGAATGAGAGAGAGATAGAGAGAGATGAACAGGTATTTAATAAAGAGTACTTTGGCCTTAGTTCATTCAGATAGGGGCAAAGGAAAAAAAAAATAAGAAGAAGAGAGATTCTAATATTATTTATTATTATTATTATTATTACATTAGTATTTGTCGAATTCCGAGCGATTTCCTATTTATTGTCTATTTATTATAACAATTTTTATGCCTGGTTCTGGTTCATTCACGGCGACGTCAAATTACGCTCAATATCAAATTATATACCATCATAACAATTTCTTGAGGCGTTCTTGATATAAAATTCCCTATAAAACTTGTTTTTCATCATATCAAAATTCATTGTATTGGTCGACGGTGTTTATTTTTTTGATATCGAAGAATGAAGGAGCAAAAAGAGGAGAAGAAGGAGGAGGAGTTAGATTTAAAGTACTTTGATATCAAAAAATAAGAGGCACCCCTCTTATCAAGTTTTTATTTTTTTCTCTCTCTTTCTCTCTTCTTATATAAAATGAGAAGAGAGAGAGAAAAGCTTGCCGGGAAGCGCAAGAAAAAAAAAGAGGGAGAAGGAGGAGCGTGAATAGGTAGTTAGTACATACAAGTATGTAAGTAGGAAGTAACGGCGGCGATGCGCTGGCGCGGAAGCGTGCTTTTTATCATTTTATTAATTCCGTGAAAGATTTTCTTCTTTTTATATAATGTTATTATGATTCGCGCAGTTGACGACGCGCACTCCTCGTTATTTATTAATTTTGTTATTTATTTTATCAATTGATTTACGTCACAGTAGAGGAGTAGTGTTGTAGTAGTGAAAATAGTGCTTGTGATCCCTTGTCTCTCTCTTTTCTTCTCTTCAGCAGCAAAGTAAATAAGGAGGAACCAACCCTTGGTCTTTTTTCATTGTTCGTGTTCCATTTGAAGACTCCCCAATGGAGACCCTAGGGGCTGCAGCTACGCAATTAGGGGCTTATATGCAGCAAAATCGATTGGACAAAAGACATCAAGTAAGGATCACCCCATGATTGCTCTAATCATTATTCTTGTTCATGCTATGGAGCCTACTTTTTTTATTTATGGCACTATTTGTCAATGCAAATAGTCACATAATACTAATAATAGTAATCGTTGGTAGTATTAACGTGGTGTTGATGTACATATATTCATGGGAGAGGGGGGAGGGGGGACATCTGCCTCCATCTGCGTAGATGGGTGGGTGAGTGGGTGGCTAAGAGGATGGATGAATCCTCTCCTCTCCACACCATCATCATCATCCTCATCCTCTTGTCAAGGGGACTTTTTCCAAGAAGGAGAGAAAAAAAAAGACTAATTTTCTTTTCAATTTCTGGCATTTCAGTCCGGAGATGAGGATCCAGTGAGCGAAACGGAAATGTCTCGCGATGGCGATTCCCCAGACACACTTTCTCGAGTTCCGCCCTCAGATGTAGATCCAGACACACTCGATAAACTTCGAAGACAGGTAATTCTCATCATCCATAGCCTCCTCTCTGCAAGTCCCTAATGTTGTCATTATTTTGCTCTTATTTGTAGGAACGTGAGGAGCGAGAAGAGATCGAGAAGGAGCTTCGTGCTCAAGATAACAACGGAAATAAAGGAGGAGGCGGAGTTCCCCCTTTGCCTCTGGGCCTAGAGGGACTTGAGGCTTTTCGTCGACAATATTTAGCCTCTCCACTCTCAAATCTAACTCGAATGCCTCCTGGCTTCCCAGGACTCATTCCTCCACCTCCTCCCATTCCGCAAACACCTCCAGAGAGAGCTCTCCAAGAGACCTCCTACAAATCCTCTTCCGCAAATACTCCAAATTCATCTCAACACTCTACGCCCTCCTCGGAATTTTCCTCACAGCAAAATTGGAGCTTTGAGGAGCAGTTTAAGCAGGTTTGTCATCATTATCATCATCATGATTCATTTTTAAAAAGATATTGTTATGTATACATATTTATGATTTGAATGTGTGTTGTCTTTGTAGATGCAAAAAGAAAAGGAGGAAATGTGTAGTAGTAGTAGCTAAGAGTGGGGAGGGGGGGGGGGGGGTAACAAACAAACAAAACAAAACAAAACACACAAAACAGTGAAAAATTGTAAAAGAAATCTATTTTCTTAATTCTTAGGTACATACTCTTTTTTTATTTCATGTTTATATATATATATATATATATAGAGGGAAAATGTCTTGAAAGTAAAGAAAAAGAGGAGAGGAGAGAGGTAGGAGGGGGGAAGAAGTTATCAGATTACAAAGTTGTATTGAATTTCTTGGCTATTCTCTGATGGCCAAATGTTGTTGTTATTCTTCTTCTTCTTCTCCTCTTAATAAGAGATTTATCTATCTATTAATACATCAAACATATAAATATTCATCCATTGATTGATTACTAATGAGAATCCACTTCACATTTTGTGTAGAGGGGTGGGCAAACGAGAGAGAGAGAGAGAGAGGTCAATCAGTTAATTGATTGGGCCCATTTGGTGAATGCGGAGAAGCAGTGTTTATAGCTCCTCATTCCACCCCCTCCTTTTTTTCATCCATTGGAGGGGTGTGTGTGTGTGGAATCATTGCGTATTGTAACCATAACTTTGACAAATTCATGCAGATGTTTCCCCTATATGTATAATATATATTATTTATATGCCTCAAGAGAGGAGGACTGACCATCGGGTGGCTATGAGAAGGATGTATAACAGCTGCTAAAATATATATTTATTATGTGTTTTTCTGTGTATTTAGTTAGTTAGTTAGTTAGTTAGTTAGTTAGTATGTAAGCTTGTGCGTCTTGCAATTATATCTATTTGATACTATACATTTGTAAAGGAAACTTTGGAGAGCAATGAGAAAAAGAGAGGTGTTGCAAAGCCTCTTTTCGTGACTTTCAAATTAGAACCATTTATGTTAATGAATGCGGATGTTTTTTGTGTTGTTCTTCTTGTTCTTATTATTATTATTCTTTTTCTTAAAGAGGGAATCATTTCCTAGAGAGAAAGAGAGAGAGATATATTCTCTCTCTCTCTCTCCACATTAATGCTTTCTTGTAACACTTCTTAAAAAATAAAAGAAAAGTGTTGTTTTTAATAATATGATTTTACTCTTTTTTTTTTCTTTTTTTTTTCCCTTCTATATATGTTGAATGGTACTAGATACGTTATTGTTTTCTTAAGTAGAAAAATAATAATAAATATACCTATAGTTATATATATAACTATTTTCTGTTCATTTTAGATAAGAAAGTTTGAAGTAAGAAAAAGGAAAAAAAAATCTCCTTCCTTCTTCCGTTTTCTTATAGTAGTTATTCTCTATCTACTTATCGATTTTCTTATATATTTCTTATACCTCAATTTTTGTTTTTGTTTGTATACATTGATGTATATTTTTTTTGTTTTTCTGTCTTTCATATTGCTCAGAAATAGAGTATTTCATACATACATACATAGATGGATGGATAGAAAACTATAAGAAAGAAGGAGGTCTCTCCTCCTCTCTCACTATCTGAATGCCTTCAAAGCGACTTCTTGTTCAAAGAGCCTTACAAATAGAGAATGACCCAAGGATCCATGAATAGAAATAAATAGTCCCTGGAAATGTCTTTATTATTTTATATCTATATACATATGAAGTTGTGTGTAGAGAAGAGAAGCGAAGCGAAGCAGGTGTTGTGAGAGTCTTTTCTATACCATGTACAACATACAAATAATGTAGTAGTAGTAGTGTTAGGTACGCCTCTTATTCAGTCCAACTCATGATGTCTTCATTAGGGATAGAATCAAGTATCTTAATTAAATATGCTCATGGGGCATTATTATTTAATTGCTGCAACTTCTTCCTTCCCCTTGTGTGATTTCAATTTATTTTGTGCTTACTACAAGATAGACACTCTGTGTGCAGTGTTTTTTCCATGTTTTGTTGTTTTTCAATTTCTTGGAGAGGGTCCAACATATTGAATTCATCCTCTTGTCAATGAAGATTTACATTTATATGTATTTTATAAGTAGATATTACATATTTACAGTATACATATTATACATATAAGCAAGACTTTGTCTTGTTCATTACATATACTCTACTCTAAATATGTATAGGTAAGTGTATGATGAACGGTCATATTACATATTTGGTGCTCAAATACGAAAAAATTGATTAACCCTCGCTTCTTCTTCTTCTAAGACTAGAGGTGGTAGCAGTGGCGGCTGGTACTGTGGTGTGAATGTATTAATTTTCAGAAATAGATATAACGGATCAGAATCCCTACAATATTTTTTTTACTTTTTTTTTTGAGGAGCTTAAATGATAAAGTTAACGCCTGAATGAGTTAGATATTTGAACTTATTTATATACATATACATATACAGAGAGAGATTAAATGAAGAGTTGCATTGGGAGCTACATGGATACAATATGCGTTATTATTATTATTATTATTATTATTATTATTAACCCCTTGTATGTCCTTGGAGTCGTTTTACTTTCTTTCTTTTTTTTTTTCTGAGAACGAAATGGCAGAAATTCATTCAAATTATTATTATTATGTACATATAACACAATTTCGACAAATCAGTTGGAACTCATTTTAATATTTTTTGAATTATCAGCATGTGTGCATTAATTAATTATTATTATTTAACTCTTTAAACAATATGCTAATTTTTTTTTTTTTTTTTTGTATTTTACCCTTTATTTTATAAAAATATATATATGTATATACATACATATTTTTTTAAAGCTAACCTCCCAAAAATGTACTACTTCTACAGCTCATTTTAATTTGTAGTAGTCAGAGTAGAAATGATCCATTTCCATAATTATAATTATTATTTTTTTGTCAAAAAGTAGAGGCTATGTCATTTATTTAATATCTGCAACATATTATATATATATATACTATATATATATATATAGTATATATTTTTCTCCTAATATTGAAAAGTCATTAGTAAAAAATAATCTCTGTAGACGTGTACACTGTCCAATTTTTTTTTTTTTTTTGTTGAAAAATCATCTATAATAGCTCAATGCTGTATCTTTATATACATACATACATTCATGACTGTATGTTTTTTTTTGTTTTTTTTTGCTTTGATAAATGTACTTTTATTTTCAAAACTACATAGGTATTTATTATCATAGCTGCGTGATAATTATCAAGTTACTTGCAGATATATGTAGATAGACAGGGTATCATAGAAGGTCAAACTAGCTTCTAATTGAATTTAATTATTCCAACATATTAAAGCTTGGATATTTGATGAAGTTGATAATAATAGGGGCCGCATCGTCGGGTGTTCATTCTGTGGTGGTGTGAGGGGGCTTAAATATAGCATGATATAAAGTAATTATAGCGTGTAATAAAGTTATGTGGAATAATTTTGTATATATATATTTTTTTGAGGGGTAAGGAATGATTAGATTCTCTGTCTACTACATCCACTGCTACTGGCTTTTGTAGTGTGTACGACTAGTTATTATTATAACAACAAAATTGGGGAATGAAAGAGAGATTAAGGGGTTTGTCTATTAAAAATATGTAAAAAATAATAAAAATAGAGGTCATTCAAGCGGAATTAATCCGTAAGCCAGTAGTAGTTAGTTAGAAGAGAGGAACAGGAGTAAGTTTCTAACAGCAGTTGAATGTAATAATAAGATATTCCTTCCATCATTTTAATTTGTTCTTTCCCCCTTTCTTTCAGCTTTACGAATTGAATGACGATCCAAAACGAAAGGAATTCCTGGACGATCTCTTTTCTTTTATGCAAAAACGAGGTAAGGAGACAAAAAAAAAAAAAAAAAAAAAAAGGAAAAAGAAGGATCTTTACTACTAATAACATGATTTAACTTTTTATAATTAAAAACTATTTACGACCCTTCTTCAAAAAGAAAAGAGAGACAGAAAGAAGGAAGGAAGGAAAGAAAGAAAAGGAAAAAACAGGCATTCCATTTCGTTCTTTCTTTCTTTCTTCTTAAGAACATAAAGAGAATGATTCTTGTATCTTCTTCTTATTGTGTAACGAGAACTACTCCTACATACAACAACAACACCACTACCACCACCCTCGGAGAAGCTGTAATATACTCTGATGAATTGTCTCTTTTTTATGACCTGTTTTATTTTCTATAAGACATTGAGGAGAAGAGAATGAGTCTCAGTACGACGAATCTCTTTGTTTTGATGCTTCAATACTTGGATACTTTATTTCTTCTTACAGAGTCAATATCTTAAAAAAATATTATAATACTTGTCTTGTGTGTGTATATATATAATTAAAACCCTAACGTATATGTAAAAAGCATAAACATAAACGAGATAGGTTAATCAGGAGGAGACTAGTAATTGGCTTTTATAATAATAATTTCTATCTCCTTTTTTTTTACTTCTTCACATTACAAAACACAAAAGGGACGCAATATATTCATCTACTTAGATTAATTTCTTGTTTGGTTCGTAATTTACCTTTCTTTAAAATTGAGACTAAGTCAATTTTTCATGCATTTAGATGATATTTTCATGATGAATTAATACTCAACTTTTAATCTGTGAATTGAAAAATGCATGCCTCTAATAAAACAAACACAAGAGTCAGTTTATTTTGAGGAGGGAAAAAATGTATAACTTTTTTTATGTTTGCTCCTTATACAAAAAAAAAAAAAAAAATGTTACAACATCTTGTAAAAGAAGGAACTCTAATAATAATAAGAATAAAAAAAATAAAAATGAGATCCTCTAAGGAATTTCATTCGACTCTTAAGCCTCATAAATACCTTCAGGTGATATATTGAAAACTTTATTATTGTCTATCATCTCATCAAATGAATGATTCCGACTCGATCGACTGGTGTGTGTGTGTGTGACGGGAGATCCTTATAATGTTCACTTTGCCCCCACTGTGAGTTTATCTTACATATAAGTGAATAATAATAATAATACTGTATATATTATTTTTATTTATTCATGGACTCTTTCCATTTTATTATGTGTTGTTCTTGCTTGTACATAATAATAACAACACAATAGTTGTATGTACAAGGAAAAGAATATTTGTCACGAAATATTTTGCCAAAGGATCATTTGTCTTGTATATATACATACATACATATATATGGTATATATATATAAATACATTGTGTAGAAACTTTAATATAAATAGTTCTAAGTGAAGAAAAAAAATAGGAATATGCTAAATAAACGCGCACCATTTTCTGTCTTCTCATGTTTTAATATTGAAAAAAAAAAAAAAAAAGAAAGAAAGAAGCAAACTTTTAAAATAAAAATTCCTCCTTATTAGAAACATATATATATATATATATATTAAATACACAACTAATTAATCTACTAAGAATTTCATCATTTAATTACATGAAATAATTTATGTTATTTCTTAAAATAATAGTACTACATAGACTATACTAAAAAATAAATACAATTTGGTTGGTTTTTCTCTTTTTAACGAATTTTAATTTTACTTTTTTGGGAGGAGTTGAAAGGAGAAGAGATATTCTACCATAAATTATATATACTCTTATAACAAGTAACTAAGGTCTATACATATAGGTATATATATATATATATATACCAATTGACCATTTTGTAAATATAAAATGGAATAAAAATTATATCTATTTTTTGATAATAACTTAAATAAAGTGTGGGGTAAACTTCTTTCTCTCCTCCCTTCTTCTACAACAACTCTAATAATTTATGATCAAAAGACGTTGTTATAATAAAGAATTACTTAGAAGAAGAAGAAGAAGAGAAATAATATTCTCTCTGCTAAGTGCAGTAGCGTTTCATAGAATCCCCCGAGTTAATCATCATCAACTCCTGTTTTAAACTTTTTGATTAAAAAAAAAATCTTTTATGATCTCTTTTCTAGGAACGCCGATTAACCGATTACCCATCATGGCGAAGCAAGTATTGGATTTGTACGAATTATATAATCTAGTCTGTGCCCGCGGAGGCCTCGTTGAAGTGATTAATAAAAAGCAATGGCAAGAAATCATTAAAGGACTTAATCTTCCATCATCCATCACCTCAGCAGCGTTTACTCTTAGAACACAGTGAGTTTATTTGTTTCTTGCATGGGGGGAGATGATGAGAGTCTTCATGTTCTTTCTCCCTCTGTAACTTATATTGACCCTAATTGAAACGGGAAATGAAGTATAATTATCATTTTCCGATCAAGTTTTCCTATATAGTATAAATTATAATAATATATCAATATTATTTTTATTATAAGTACATACTATGCCGTCATAGTCTTTTTATCTCACTCTGTTGTGCCGTTCTCTCTATCTATTTGAATCATTCAAAAGATGAGAGAGAGACACGTAGCTACTAGGAGAGTACAACAAGTAAAAAGTAAAATAAAATAATTCTACTTCATATTTGTTATTTTAAAATTATTGATTAATGATGAATCTATTTTTTTCTGTCGTTTGTGTCTTCAAAGAACGAACGAACGAACAAACGTAGAAATGAAGAGAAATATATTATATGTACATATCATATTTATTTATTTATTCATTCATTCCTTAGATATACATACATACATACATAGATATATACAATTGTAGTCGTACGTGTCTGTCTATACATTGATTTTCACTTTTGAATGTTTTCACAGATACACCAAGTACATTTATCCCTATGAATGTGAAAACAAAAAATTAAGTCATCCCAATGAATTACAAAGTGCCATTGAAGGGAATCGTCGGGAGGGTCGTCGCTCTGGATATGAAAGCTACAACATGTTTTCTCCTCATCAGAGTAATCGTTCTCCTTCCATGCCTCTTCCCCCTACGTCTCTTGGTCCGCATTTATCAGCTTCCATGCGGCCAAACTTTAATGGGAATCTCTTTCCTGGAAGTTTAGGTATGTTGACTATTAGCTTTTTTTATCTATCTCTTTTGTTCTTCATTGGTCCTTTTTATAACAATAACAATAATAAGAATAACTATAATAATTCCACTGCTACATTATGTATTCACTTGAATCTTGAGTAAGTAAAGGTAGAGTTGTGTGTTTCTATTTTGGGGTCCATGATACATACATACATATGTATTATGATAATTGTTGGAGATATAAAAAGAAATGGAAATATACAATTATTATTTCTATTATGTCTATACTGATGATGCCCAGAGAAGAAGGAGGAGGAGGGAGGGTATTAAATCCATTTCTTATTTGCCTGAAGCGCGTCGAAGCAATTAAATTTATATACTATCTTATGAGAAGTATATTTATTTATTTCCTCAGGAGAAGAGGTGGTCGTGCCCCTAGGCTATAAGTTTATTTCTAATATGCAAAAAATATAATAATAATATAAACTACATGTACACAACTCTTTTTTTTTTGCTTGCTTGCTTGCTTATTTGCTTGTTTATTTGCTTGTACATATTTCTCTCATGGATGGATGATGATAATTATTACTAAACCTACTCTTTTTTTTTTTCCTTTTTTTTCCATCCCTTCTTCGAAAACCAGGTGGAAAGTCAAGCCCTCCGAGCGGAGGCTCTCCTCTCAACGCCTTGGAAATGACTCGACTCGCTCTTTTTAAAATGTATAACCAAGCCGGAGCCGCAGGTCTTCCTGGACACACGGGTCTTCCTCATCACGCCATGCCTCCCTTCATTCCCGACAAGATCTCAGCTCCACCTCATAGCGGCGGTATTGGTGGTGGTGGTGCATATGATCATTGTTCTCGACGCAAAAGCGCTGAAGAGACACGGAGAAGTCCTCCACGTGTAACTGCCCATCGCGATGAGGATGAGGATCAACAACAACAGCGTCTCTCCTCCTCCTCGCATCATCCTCAACAACACCATCACCGTTCACATAGCAATCGCATGGATGAGGATAGAACAGCAGCAGCAGCAGCTGAAGACTCTCGTGTTTCTCCACCTCCAGTCAAGAGAGAACGAACAGAGGCATCCGTTGACTCGCGGCAAAGTCCACCCGGTGGCGGCGGCTCTGTTGGTGGTGCGAACATTAGAATAGCGAATCGCGGTAAGAGAGAAGAGAATACATTATTATTATTATTATTATTAGTCGTCAATATTATTTATTTGTATTTTTTATCATTATCATCTGTAGGAGATAACAATGACTCATCATTGGTAGTATCCTTAGAAATTAACTCCGTTATGTACCAAGGTGTTCTCTTTGCTCAACCCAAGTCCAGCAACGATAATTCAGAGCGGAAAGAGAGTCAAATCTCGGAGTGAAGCAATTGACACAATTATTATTATTATTATTATTATTTCTATTATAATTATTATCTTCATATATTAATTAATTATTCAATTAGAATTATTTTATTTTTTTTCCTCTCTCTCTCTCTCTCTCTCTCATTTAATATCATTTATATACCACATTTTTAGCTCTTCCTTCATATATTGATTGAAGAAGAAAACAATTCTTTCATAGCAATGATAAATTTTAAAAAAGATCTCTGTTTATTATTCTTTTTAAAAACAAAAACAAATAAAACATTAGTGTAAGGTGGTTTTGAGAGAAATAGAACAACAACAACCAACCAACCAACCATTATTTGTATTTGTACAACGTAGAATTTTTTTTTTTTAAACTCATTCTTATATTACTCTGTATTATACTACATTATAACAATATATACCTATATAAAATACATTTTTTAGGCAGTCGTCGTCGTCGTCCCCATTTCTTTCTTTTTTTATAATTTTTGTCACACTCATCAAATGGGTCGTTTATTATTATTCGTTCGTCATTCCCCCCACACACACACACCTCTCTTATAATAATCATAATAATAATTCAATGATGAATCATCATCATCTTCCCCCCACCCCTTCCCAATTAAAAGATTTTTTTTAAAGAAAATACTATAAAAAGAAGGTGTCTTTTTGTGCCAAAGTTTGTGAATTTTTTTAATTAATAATGATAGTATATCATTGCATATTTATACAATATACATATATCTATGTTCATCATTTTTTATAACTGTGATACAATTTTTTTTTTTTTTTTTTTTAAATCTCTCAAAAAATTCCCTTCTTCTTCATTCAATAATAATATTAATATTAATAATTATACCTTTATTATCCCAATGGTTTAGATTGATAATAATAAACAATAATATATAGAAATCAACAAAGAGATTCACTCACTCCCTCTCTACCCCCCCCCCTTTCTTACCACTTAGGTAATAATAAATAATAATAATAATATAATAAGTACTCCCCCTCTTCATAGAGAAGAAGGTAAAAAAAAACCTTTTTACGTTATTATTATTATTATAAAACAACACAATATAATAATTGCTCCCATGTACTATAATTGAAATATACAAAAATCTTTTTTCTTTCTTTTCCAAATTATGTTTTTTTTTTCTTCATTCTCCTTCTTCTTATTATAATATGTTATTTTTAATGTCTTCCTTTATGTTCGTTCAACAAGAGTTCTTCTTCTTCTTCTTCGGTATACCTGAGAAAATTACACGCTATGCCTTACATATCAAGTCATCAAGTCACTTATCAGTAGTGACTTGACGACTAACTTACGGTTCGATGACATGGTAATACGACTACAATTCCATCATATTAGTTATAGCCAGGGAATTGGGTGAAAGCAGAGAGTGTTACATTAGCAGTAGAGTTAATGATAATTATTATTATTATTCAAGATACATTAATAAATAATAGCTGGGTAAGGAGAGGCATAAAGCATATTTTATAACAAGAGCTACAGCGTCTAATGGCGATTTTTAAAGAAAATTAATAACAGGAAGCTAAGTAATAGCGTCTACAAAATATTTATAAATATACATATGTATACAAGGCAAAAATATGTTAATTGACTATTTTACACACCAGATGGCGACTTACAAACTAGTGATTAATTACCGTCTTTTTCCTTTTTGTAAGTCCAAACTTGGTCCATTTAGCTTCGAGAATGAATGAACGTCGTTGTTGTTTATTTGAAGAAGAAGAAGAAAAATATGTTATTTGAGATGTGTGTGTGTGTCTCAGAATTCAAGTAATCTTGGAGTTGTTTTTTTTTTTTTTTTGCTTTTTGCTTCAATCTTGGATTTGAATTCGTGATATATTATTACTTAGTAGCGGTTTGTTTATTTTTGTTTTGATGGTTACGTCATATGGGTCACATGCTCTGGATTCGCTCATTGGTTGAATTCTCAGACATTATGAGAAGGGTGTTGGAGCCAGCTTCTAGCTGCTAGGCGCATACATTCTTCCTACGAACGAACAAACAAACAAACAACCCCTTTATAACCAAATGTCAATACATGCTGCATATCATTCAAAAGTTGCTAGAAGAGCAAATATAATTATTTAACAGTAACAACAACAACAAGCTGAGACATCTCTTCTTTCAGCTGAAGCGCATCTTCATCATCGCCAAATAACAACATCCCCCCCCCCCCATGGGAAAATCAGTAGAAAAATAAATAAATAAATAAATATCCATGAACAAAACAGAAGATAAATATATTATACTCCATATATGTAGTTATTATTAGTGCAATGCAAATGTAATTTTATAATCCGTTTCAATGAAGCCGTTTGTCGTGTTTCTTCCCTCTTTTATCAGCTTCAATTAGCTCATTGCGACTCTATGGGACTAGCTACAAAAGAAAGAGGAAAGATGAAAAGAAGACGAAGGAAAAAAACCTCAATATCCGGGGCAGTGATGCTCATATATATATAAAATAAAAAGGAGAAGATAGATAAAACTTTTGACCCTCAACACCAGCTGTCAAATTTCTCAAGACCCTATAATTCCAAGAAAGAAGGGAAGGGAAAAGAAAAAAAAACTTTTTTCGTTCACATTAATCACTATATTTCACAAGAGAAACAACCATTTTGAAGCATTTATTTACACAAAATAACCTATTAAAAACTCTATAAGGATGTATATATATATATATAGATATATATCCAATCCATGGAGCTGCTAAGAGCAAGAGAGAGAGAGAGAGATAGGAGCTAAAAGCAAATAATATTGAAGTAAAGTTCGTTCCTTATGAAAATAATAATAAAAAAATAAAAGATATGAAAATTTGTCAAGAAATAAATTACCCTGATAATCGATTCAATTATTATTAAATTATTATTATCATGCTTCTATAGCTTCGTGTCAAGAGATCCGAAGCGGGGAGAGAGAGAGAGGAGGGGGGGGGGAAGAGCAAGACAAAAATAATAATAATAATAACAAAAAAATCAACCTCTGGATAATGAGGTATTAAATTATTAAACTTCATTTCTTTTTGAAAGGGTTATTATTTATATACTGTTTATTATAAATTACCTTATTATAGGGAAAGGCTGCTCCCTTGGTATTAAACATACATACATACATACATGCATTAGACTCCATGTACCTATGTATGTAGGTAATTATCATAATTCTGTTCAAGGATCCTCCCGTCCTCTTTTAAAGAGGAACCCCGTTTCAATTTTGGGATAGTGTTAAAAGCATGTCCAGAGCATTCTCTTCTAAAATGATACAAATCCAGGGTTTCTCACCACCGGGCCCGAGACAAAGAAGGCTCCACACCTACAAAAAAGATTGAGAAACTACTCAAAAGAGTAAAAAAAAAGTCTCTAAAGCAGGGATGTTCCAGATTAATGTGTAGATTGTCTCACTCATATTATTTCATATATTTGGTAGCACTGAAAGTCTGTTTTTTTTGTTGAAGGACTCGTCTTGAGTTTGATCTCTCTCAAACTCTTCCCTTGGCCAAAGAAATACTGGTTGCGGTTAGTGCTATTTATATTTTTTCTACGTACTGGTCTGCAAGTTGACTATCCCCCCTAAACAAAACTTGTGATTTTGTTTGAAGCCCACACTAAACATGGAGGAGTCCCTAGGGGACTCACTACCCATATGTACATATATAGTCTTGTTTGACAAACCTTATGATGACTATGATGATTCTAATAAAACATTCAACATATTTCAACACTCCCCTTCTCAGCTCAACATCATTTTTCATCATTTTTAGAGTCTATTAATATTTCACTGGATTCATTAAGGAGAGAGGAATATTCAAAGCCTTTTTATATTAATTTATGTAGAAAATGAGGGAAGAATCATTTATAGATTACATATACTATGTGTTTTGTTTTTTTTTTTGGTTTTTTTTTTTAGAGAACATAGATAGGTAACCTTATTAGAACCCATGTTTTTAATGAGAAAAAGAGAAGAGGAAACCTTTCATTCAAGTACCTTGAAGTATATTTATACCTAAATATAAACATACATTTTTTTTTTCTCTCTCTCTCTCTCTCTCTTCTAAGTATGTAGCACCAAGTTCTATTATATTTATAATACTACTACCTTTGTGTTCTTTTGGGTAGGAGGAAAAATCCAAGAGATCACTCGGTGAGATTTTCTAATCAAATGTAAATTCAATGCAGATTGGAAAAAAAGAAAAGAAAAGAAAAGAAAGGAGAAATATGTAATTTATTATAAATATTTATAATACTCATAGCCATATAATATTATATATAAATACACTATTCCAGTGGCTCTCAAACTATGCACATCATTTAAAAAAAAACACAGCCCGAAACTCCTAGATAACTTTGTTAATTAAAACACAACACGTTTTCTTTTACGATGTTCATAATTATTTTTTATCCCCAATATGACGCCCATATAATAATTATTTGAAAGTTTGAGAAGCACTGCACCATTTCTTTCTTTTGGTGTGAGTATGGATATTATTTAAGTAAATAAAAATGGGTCTAATGTCATGGATGTATCTACATATTTTTGTGTATGAACTCTGGTTCTGTTGCTTCCTTCTCTTCTCTTTTCTTCTGTGATGTTGTGTACTTGAGAGCTGAGATGCTTATCGGAAGCAAAACAGAATTCTTCAAAATAAACATCATCTTAATACATTTTATTATTATTATTATTGTTATTATTAGACTATCTATTTTAGAGCACTTTTTATTATTTATAACTTTTTCCTTCTACAAAATGAACGGACACATATATACATATGTTGTGTACAAGTTGTAACTTGTACAAGTAGCATGTTGTACAAGTTGGGGAGGTATACAAATTTAATTGATTCGCTGACTTATTTGTGGGTACAAGTTCCCAGAGTTGGACCACTCGTAAATTATACGTCATACATGAGATTTATTAATCCAATCAAAATGCAAGTTACTATTGTGAATAAATAAAAGTGTTCCCTCAAAAAGACGTAATGCAGCTTATCACAACTTGTATTACGTATATATATATATAAATTAGTGATGTATTCAAAACTTCTACTCACATACGCAAATTATATATGTGGTTTAAAAACGTGGTGGATATTCTCTCCTCTCCTGTTTTGTTTTGTTTTGTTTGTTTTAAAAAGAAACAATTCAAAAAAACGAAACACAAAAAAAACCCCGTCTTAAATCATTCGCATTTTAAAAATATTTGCACCTGCATTCATAAATTATTATTATTATTATTATTAAATTTGATATTTTCATACACATCCTGATGTGCATAAGGGCATATTGCAATTGTTGCAAATGAATTGATACGAGTTTTGAAGGTGATTCCTCATCTAAAAGAGGAGGATTTAGCTAAATCAATTCATTTCAAACTTTTTGAGTTGCACACTCCTACAGTATCGGGGACGTTTTTGCTAGTGATGCTGCATTTGGAGTCGCAAATTTGAGTTTTGAATAGATCAATAAACCAATAATTTGTTTTTCAACCTTTCTCATTTTATATAAAAAAAAACGGGGATTTCAAACCTAGTTTTTCCAAAGGTACAGAGAGATATTTTATTATTGGATTTTGAAGTGAATATGATTTGAAAGTGTTTTTTATTTAAAGTAAAGAGTTTTTAATAAAGATACTGTGTGCTTGCTGGAAATTCCTTTCACCTCCTTCCTATAAGGGAATTGATCCCCCTAATGGTATAGTCATGCCAAGTTAGCCAAAGTTGAGATATAGCAAATTCCAGGGAACTAACTGAATTTTGAACAAATTTTCCATCAATTTAATTTACGTTTTATCGAGAACAAAGTATGATGACACCCTCTAAAGTTTGAGAAGCACTGCAAAATTAAATAAGTAAGTAATGTGTTTTAAATTGCCCACAAGTTTTCACCTAAGAGTTTGAGCAACACTGGACCCAATCCAAAAGAATGATGACCCCTGCAACCTGTAAGAAATAATGCACGGATTTAAATTTCCTACCATTATCAAAGACGCTCTTCTAAAAGATCTTAATGATGCATTGTGTCATGACATGTCAACATACAAAAAGTTTTTAAGCCAATTATATGTTATTATTATTATTATTATTTGTACATTACGTTCAAGGAATGATCAAAACACATTATATATATATATATATATATCTAAGCTTTCTTTAATTCGTAAATGATATGTTTTCCTCTTATTTTGGAGAAGATAAATACATACAACCATTCAGACTATAGCATAACAAGTCCTCGTCTCTTCCCTTTTTCTTCATCCATGGGAAAATTTCCTTCATTTGCTCCTTATTTATGTACATGTTGTATATCTTAATATTTATGTAAATGTCTTTGTAATTTATTTATTAAGCCGAAGAACGCTTTTACTTCTTCTTCTTATCTTTTTTTTTTGCGAAAGAACCATCATTATTTCTTTTTTTTTTGGTTTATATCTAAGAATAACAACAACAACAACAATAATAAAAGAAGAGACAGTGTTGTCATTGTTGTTTTTGGCTCTTTGCTTGCTCCACCTTCAATGGAGGGTCGCAAAGGAGGTTCACCTCTGAAGGGACAATGGAACTGAATTGGAAAGACATTTTCTTAAAACATAAATATATCATTATATATATGTTTTGTAATACGGTTACGGACATTCAAAGAGAGAATGTCGTTATATTATTATACATATATATATATATATATATATATATATATAGTTGTTACAGAGGTAGGTAATCTGTGTGTTTATATGGATTTCTAGAGTCGAGGTGTTTTGAGTTGAGGAGCTATTCATTCCAAGAAGACATTCTTCGTCACTATGTGTCGTTTTTCTTCTTTTTTTTTTCTTTAATTTTCTTAAAAATATACATATACTATACATAAATTAATTCATATTGTTTTATGTCAAATAGCGAATTTATTCCTTCTCAAGTGTTGATAACTAGAGCAGTGCTTCTCAACTGATTAATTTTGAATAGTTGCTGATCAAAAATATGTATGTATATATATATATATATATATATAAATCAGGCATTGTACATTTTAATGACATTCCTTGGCTTGACGAGCAATGAAAAATGTTTTTTTCAAAATAACAATGGGTGTAGACGCAGTTGAGAAACTCTCGTCTAAAAGACGTTTCGAAGAATGACTTCATCATAGATTCATGGTTCTCTTTTTACACACTGTCTGGGGTACTCGTTTGTATAATTTTATGATATATCTATAATCAAAATGTAATTAATAAAAAATAAAAATAAAACCCTCTAAAACCATGATTTGTATGGAAACCATACAAACTCTATGATCCTCGCATAGATATCAATCAGTGACGTCAGCATCAATCAATCTCAGCTATCTTGAACACATGTATACATTTTCATTGTCCGAAAAGTTATGATAAATTAAAGTACTTTGCTGTAGTTTACTTGAAAATGCTCTAAAATTTAGTAGGTCTTTTTAAGGTACCAAAAGTAAGTTCCATATTATACAAGAGCTCTAGAAAAAATAATTATTTTTAAATCATGTTGACTTATTTCTCTTTTGAGATGTGTAACAAGGTTCTGTTTTTGGAATATGTAGGGTCTCCTCATTCGAAGAATTTACAAACTTGCATCCTCTTTATCTTAAGAGAGCAAGGCTTTTTATATTTATATCATTAAGTTGGTTTTTTTTTTTGTAAAAAAATACCGTATTTTGACGGGTTTATTAAAGATTTAATAATATAAATCTAATCACTGCCTGATACTCAACAATCTTTGGCTCAGAATTTCCTTTCCTTTCCTTGGCTTCAACAGACGATTAAATTGGCAGTTCAACTTATATATTATTAAGTATTATGTGATTAGCTATAATTTGGCACATTTTCAAGGCTTGAGTGTTTTTTTTTCGTTTTGAAGTCCTCTAATTTTAAGCCAAAGTAATGTTATCTCACGTTGATTTCGATACATTTACGACCTGGTTTTTAGACAAGAGATTCTATGAAGAGAATTTTTTTCTCCCTTCTTCATTATAAATTAATTTGCGAATCTCAATAACCATTTCATTTCACTTAATGGTCTATAAGGCCTTCTTTGTAATTAGTCCAGAGAACTAACCTTATAATTAATATTACAGCTTCTTAAGAAAAGGAAAGAGAGAAAAACAAGAAATTTATTCAATTCTCTACGCTGAACATTGTCGTTCGTTGTTGTTGAGAATTCCTTCAATTCTTCTCAGGTACTTAGGCAAAACACATAGTTTTTTTTTTTTTTTTTTAGATAGATGGATAGACAACAACTCAAATCGTTTTTTGTTTTTTCTGTCTCTCTCTCTCTCTCTCTTTCTTCTGTAACGTATATATTTAATAATAATAACAAAAAAAAAAGTAGCCATTACATTTTGACAAAAAAAAATTCTTTTTTTAATTAGAATATATATTTTTAAGTTCTTTTTTTTTTTTTTTTTTCCTTACTGGTGCTTTATTAGAAAAGAAGAAAAATAAAAAGTAACGACTTTATAGTTTGTCACAAGAATGAGGAGGAAAGGAGAGCGTTGCCCCTACCTACCTACCTACCTATTGAATATAGATAATAATATATCCATTGGGTCCAGTCTCTATAAAGAAAAACTAGTAGGGACATAAAACTCCTCCCATCTTGAACTCAAAAGACACACAAAAAAAAACATATAAAAAAATTGGTAAAAAGCAATCATTTATGAACCATGCGTTCGGCTGGGGTGAAAATATAGTCATTTTTACATTACATATATAAACAAAACCACTCAAGAGCAAGTAACAAATTAAATGCTTGAATTAAAAAAAAAAACCCTCCTCATATGGAATGTGCCCAGGAATTTATTTCATTCAATGCCTTTTTTTTTATTAGTAGTAGTATTTTAAATGACAAGTTACTCCAGAAATTGACAGATGACTGACTTAAAGGACATATCAAATTACAAACGAATTAATATTATGTCAATAAATTGCTTCATTGAAGACTTGAAATTTTCTATAATAAATCAAATCAATTTCCAAACTTGAGGGACACAGGGTAATATATATTTTGTGAAAAAAAGGCAACACAAAGCACCCCCCCCCCTCCTCCTCATGGATATTGTACCTGAAAAAAAAGACAAACTTGACCATTATATATTAACGTTATTATTATTATTTCTTTTTTTTTTTTGTTATGTGTCTTTGAAAATTTTAATGACATTTTTTTTTAATGACAAAGTATTTTTAGCATTTTTTTTTCCCGCCAAAAGTATATCACGACCATTTTGTTGTGTTCATGTATATTATATGCTTATATACATACACTAACAAGGGAGTCAAAATATATAATATAAATAAACCTATAACTATATTAAAACAGTGCTTCTCAAGCTTGACTCACTTGATCTCCTCTTTAGGTTATTTCATTCCTCACAACATCAAAAGGAATTTTAAAAAATATACTTTTTGAAAATATTTTAGTTACCCTTAGAGTTGATTTGTATTTCATCAAGATTGAGAAGCACTGCATTATAATGATCAAATTTTGAAGTTAAAAAAGCACAAATTCAGGACACCCATTGATCCGACCCCGATATACCATGACGCCTTGTTATAATTGGAATATATTTTCAAATTTGACTCTTGAGTAGAAACTTATAAAAAGAAAGTTACGTTTTATTACTCACTTTATGACACTTTTATAACTTTCAGGACACAAATTAGGCTTTATAGTGTCTAAAATATGTCACAAAAAAGTTGTAGAAAAAAAAATCTACACACTTACACTGGAATGAAATATTGATAGAAAGTAGTTTAGTCCGGCTTTTACACTAGTCAAATGACTCTTTTTAAGTGAATAAACTAAATATTTCCTTGGGAAAAAAATCATAAATAAACTTTGGTGTATGGATCTGACAGCTTCCATGAGTTTTAGGAGAGGAATAAAATCCTGGACTCCATGGAGTAATACATATAGTAGCTATCTCAACTCCCTTCAACTCTGATGTAATTGACAAACAAAGATATAATTAATGAACTGTATAAGGGATCCCTTATAAATATAAATATACTTAGATATGTATAGAATTAAAAACCAATGAAGTGGTCCTCATTTTATTTATGTAGGTATTTGTACATATATATTTAAAAAAGGCTAGAAAATCCTTTATTCATTTTACCTAAAACCGGCTGGACATTTCATAAATGTATGTAAAAAGAACCTAGACAAGATATTAAGGGGAGAGAACATGTCCGGACAGATGAGAACGGCCCCTATTAATTATCCTCACATATATGTATTTTGTAAAGATTGTAAATTTATCAAATGACTCAACTATTTTTTAATCTTGTTTACATACTATTGTTTGTCTTAGTGAGGTCATATTATAGTATGTAGACTTGAAATGTCATGCAATGTATGTACACCTCCTACTCCTCAACAAAAAACAACAACAATAATAATAAGAAGAATAACAAACCAAAAATAATAATAACAATAACAAAAAAACGCAACAACAAGAAGAAGAAGAAGAAGAAGAAGATGATACTTACAAGGGTTCGGTTGTCTCAAGGAGCCCTCTCGAAAGGTTAATTGAGCTTGTAAAGTGAGTGAATTTGTCAATGGGCGGCTCTTTAATAACAAGTGAGGAAAGGACACAAGGCAAACAACATCTCTTTTTTTTCTCTTTTTCTAGCTTTTTAAATGCCTCAATCAAGAGGGGTGTTATTTTTTAGAGGATAGCAAGACCGCAAACTCTAACCCCAGTTTTCTAAAGAATAGTTCTATGAATGAAGATGATTCAATTAGGGAGTCAGGGATAGCCTTTTGTCAGCGTTTGACCATAGAGTCAACCACACTCTTTTTATAGACATACATACGGTCGATACACACGGGCCGATCCGTGACTATTATACATATGTATAATAGTCACGGATCGGTTCAGCTCGAACTTTATGGTTAAAAATAGACAAAATTGTCTTTTATACAAAATAGTCATCCAAATTCTGAAGATCCCTCTCTTTAGAATTTTCTTCTTCTCACTAATGTACGTGTATCGAACCGAGCAGTGGTTGTTGGGCACCGTCCCAGTCATATGTACACACATTGAAAACCGATGTTGATAAATGAGATAAAAGCATACTGATACTGATATTGTATCCTGGTGTAAGGGGAGATGGAGTGACTACAATAGGAAAATTGGCTCCCATTCACAGACATTACCAATGTGAACCAAATTGACAACGGGCTCAAAAACCTTGCAATTTGATGAGTTACTCAATAAATATAAGTGCAAAGGAAAATTAAAAAATAGTTTATTATACAGTCATACCTTGAATTACGAGTAACAATCATGTTACAGTGGGTCTTGTCTGTGGAGGAAGCAGTTGGCATTGAGGACATATTTTGTAACCCTGATTCCCCCCCCCCCCCCATATTTATGAAACTCGATATCTATACTTTATTATAAATTCCATTTAAAAACCCTGATGATCTAGTCTCAAGAAGCTATAAGGTTCTTGGATCATTATCTAAAGTCCAGTACTTCTCAGACTTTGTGACTTGCACTCCCCAAGTATATAATTTAGAGGATCAAGTTTTACGTATTCCTCTCTGTGATAGTCAAACCACGTCATCACTGTCTGAGCCATTGATCCAGGTAATCACAAGAAGTCGTATGGTGCAAAGATCAGTATCTGAAGTTGCTTCTCAAATTTTGTATTAAGGTCGTGGGAGATTTGAGTATTTGAGGTATTCCCTTCCTCATTCTTAAAATAGGGAATTTCAATTCTTGTTGTTTGAACACTGGGGAATATTTTGGGTATTTTAAATCAAAATTATTTTTGACTTTGTCATTTTTTTTTTGCCATAGAGACACTTTGAAAAGAAAATCTTTTCATTCGCCCCCGCCCCCCTCACCTCACCCCATATGGAGCACACTCAAGAGCTTGAGAACCACTGTTCTAGTCAATCATGAGAATGGCTAGCCTTCTTAGAGGAGTATGAAAAAACTCAAATACCTTACTGCAAAGCCAGAGCTAGTCTTGGGACCGAGGTTTGGTGACCCCTGATATAAGATCAATACATTTTTGTACACAGCTCCTTATCCCTTGAAATAAAAAGAAGAAGACTCCGCACTTCCAACAAAGTGAGTCCCCTCAAGCAAATATCCAGCAAATATAATTACGATATTAATCATACATATGTATACTGGCATACCATAGCAGAGACACGAAATAAAATCCACGATTTCTCTAAATAATAATCTCTAACCAACCAACCAACCAACTATGTACATATATGTATGTATATAAGTACATGGAATTATATGCAGAGAAAGTTGAATTTATGAGTCCCATTGATTTATGAACATTTCTGCCATATATCATACTTATGTATACAAATGTATATTAGAAACATTTAAAGATTTGATAATAATAATAATAATAATAATTAAAAACATGACACACGGCATGTATACGTATTAAATATATGTACATATAGAATTTTAGAAATATCTCTCACAATGTATCAAGGGTGGAAAATAAAATATAATAATAATAATAATAATTGTTTAAAAACCTCTTTTCCCCTTTCTGATGTGATCTTCATGATTTGGCATCATGGAGAATAATAATAATAAGAAAGAAAAAAAAAGAAACCACCTGATGTGAATAAATATCATATAAATAGACAATTATTATTATCAACTCCCCCCCCCCTTCCCCCTGTTACATCCCCATCACCTTTTGAGCGACACACGGAACTCAAATCCCATTTGAAAAAACGAAAAAAAAAACAATCACTTTTTTCTCCTCACTGATTTAATGACATTTAATTACATGCCTACATAGATAGTATATAACCCATCTCATACTATTGAACCATTATCAACATCATCATCTTGGCATTGGTTTACTTCATTCTTCATCATCAAGATCTCTTGACATTCTCCTTCAAAACCCACCATGATTTGTACTTTCATATCTATTCCTATAAACATTCGTATTAAACAAATAACCATATATTCAAATCAAATTCGTCAAATTGAAAATATTAAAAGAATATTTTCTGCCACTCCTTCCTCTTTTTCTTGAGTTACCATGACGTAATCATTTACATATTATATATATATATATATATATATATATATATATATTTACATACTTGGAAGAGAAGAAAAGAAAAGGGTGACTCTCGATACTACATAGACTTTTAATATTATTAATAATAATTTTTAAATAATGCTTTTTTCCGAAAAATAATTATTTATATTTTATACGTAAGTATATTTCTGATTATACACGCATTTCCTTTTTAAAGTATATATAATATGAAGAAACGCAAAAAAAGAAAAAAAAGAAGTGAATTCAAAATAAGGGAACGGCGCCATGTTATTCTTTTTCTTCTTCTTCATCAACTTCTTCTATGCATTAAAGAGAAGGTCATTATAATTTTAATTGATATAATTACGGTATAAATACTTGAAAAAAAAAGAGTTAAAATTAGAGCAATGATACCTTTTACCTTTCCTTTGTGTTTAATTTTTTTTCCTCTCTTTTTTTTTTCTCTCTCTCTCTCTATTTTTCACGTCTTTTGTATGTACCTTCAAAGAAAGAAGGAAAGAAAGAAAAAGAAAAGTCCCGTCTGACTACCTAAGTACATATTATATAAATGATCAGACCACTTATCAACATTAAATCATTATATGTATAACTGCAACTTGTACATGCTACAAAAGGGTTGTACAAGTTGCAATTTAGTCGTTTCTACCCATGTACATAAAATTACTACGAAATCATTGGGAATTTAAAAGTGACTCAGAAGAACCATTTTGTCCTTTAATATTTTCAGTAAATTGAGAGTGTTCAAAGCTACAGCCTGTAAAGGTCTTGTTCTTACTTGTTACTTATGAAAGTAATCCATAGATGACACTTGTCTTATATATCCCAAAATTATATGTAGTTGTGAATATCAAATATCAAAGTCTAGAAAAATAGCGAAAATTTGAGCATGCAAATATTCCTTACATTAGCAATATAGAGGGGTCTTCACGTGACGTCATCATTGATGAAGTCCGCCATTTTAAATGAGGCATAATATTACTGCTGATATTACTTTTTATGCAAAATAAAGACCCTTGGTTCTCTTTTTTTGTGAATTAAAAATGTGAATAACTACTCTACCTTTGGCTGTCACAAGGGATCTGGCAAATTAAAGGGCTTGAGCCCTTACCCTCTATCAAAAATATATCATTTCATATTTATATAAAAGTGTATCACAAGAATAGGATATTTTTTTTGTCGATGATTCTACTTTTTAGGCCCCATGATCCATTTGGAGCAGAATTAATTCTAAAAATATAGCCATTTCAAAGGGATTTTCCCTACTTATTATTAATTCGATTTTATTCAAATATTTTTATAAAGGAAATATGTACATTCTAAACAAATGCATACCTATATGATACCCCCAACACGTTTTACCTATATTGCAATCATTAATATAGCACCTATGTAGTAGTGATATGCTTGAGTTTGACACAGAATAAATATAAAAAAGTTTGTGACTATAACTTTTGCGCTTAGTTATGTTATTACTCTTTCTGTTTTTTTTATTTATTTATTTATGAAGAGAGCCTTTGACCTTGGAATAATGACATCCACATGACATGCGGGAGTGCAGAAAGGACTTCCCCCCCCCCCCCCCCACTTCTTCTCCATTTATGTATTTGAGTCTACAGAACATCTTCTTCTTACCTCACTCTATATTATATTAATTTATATATATGTATCTTCTTTTTAAATGGCGAAAACTACATCACGAGATCGTGAGTTTTATAATAATAAGAATAAGAATAATAATAAAAAATAATAATTACTATCATTAAAATTCGTTCGTTCTATTTCTCCGTTTCACAAAAAAAAAAAAAAAAAAAAAAAATATTACTTATATTTATATATATTTATTGTATAAATATATAAGATTTGAAATGGTATTTAAACACGAAATACAAACTATTTAAAAAAAAAAAAAAATTGGAGGTAAAAACAAAAACAAAATTGATTCGAGACAAGTATTAATTTACCCATGACTCTATTGTGAATACATACAAAAGTATAGTCATTCTACATGCATGAAAATTGACTCCTAGATTCAAAGTTCAACCTTCAAGAATATTTTTAAAAAAATAAAAAAATTACATGTATATCCAAGAGATATATATAACTCGAATTGTCAGACAATTTGTGAGCCAATGAACATGACGGACCAATGGGAGACTATACATAGTCAGATTTCTCTACAGCCAGCCCATTATTATTAGGGATCAGCTTATAAATCGGTGAGTCGATTAAATGGACAGATTACAGTTTTTCTGTGTTTTTTGCAGAGAGAGTTTGAGACCTCAAATTTACGACCACTAAATTAGTAATGTCATTTTATACATATACATAAACAAATACTAAATGGGTAGACAGGGTTGTTTTAGACCATGATCTTTTTTGAGGTAGTGGCTTAAAGGATATACATACATACTTATGTGATGCATTAACCCAAAATCAATTTTTGAGCATAATTGAAGACAAGGGAAAATCTAGCAATTTACATATATTTTATTTCATAGACAGTTCATAATGCCCCCAAATATGTCAGATACATAAATCACATTTCGGTCAATTATGAACTTTATATATAACTTTTTGAGATGGATTGAGATACCCAGGGTTTTTAACTGATGTCTTGTAGACACGTCTTTATTCTGGAAATACCTTTAAGTACATACAGTAGTGGAAAAACTGTTTGGATAAGTCAAGGGTTTACTCCTTCACAAGTTGACTATGAGGGAATTGCAGTTGCAATAACTGAAGATCCAATATTGTGGACCATATATTATGTTTTTAAAAAAAGAAGGTAACTTTACTTTAAAAGGATATTTTGACAGAAAAAAAAATTATTATTAATAATAATAGTGTAAAAATCTTTGTAGCTAATATTCAAATAACATATTCAATCACAACAATAAATAATATACCAATTTCATTTAAAAATAGAAAGTAATGCAAAACGTGACGTAAAGTAACGCGTCGTTACTTTTACCGTACTTAAAAAATTATGTAACATTAATATAAATATGTATGGTAATAAATGAACAAAAATAATATTTCGTCTGGACATTATTTTACGGGTCGACGTTTTGCTAATGAATTCTATGGCATGTACAAATATAAATTCATTTTGTTCTCCGGCCAAAATTTAAAAAAATCCCCAATATTCCAAAAGTAACTTGCCGTTACATTGACGTTACTTTTTTATTTACAAAAAAGTTTGTCAAACATAATTTTTTGATTGCTCTGTTACTGTTTTTTTTTTCGTTTTTTTTTTTGATTGATGATTCTAAACATATGTATGTATTTTTAATAATCACAAAATATACAAAGGAAAGAGTTGTAGTCGTTTGTGCTTATAACAAAACCACAAAAAAAGAGAGAGAGAGAAAGAGAGATTCTTCTTATTGTTATTTTTACTTACTTACATTAATTACCGGATCTTTATTATTGAATATATAAAAATTATAATTATAAATATACATGAAATAATAATAAGTCTCTCTAAATGAAAAAAATAAAATAATAATAATAATAAAAAGAACACAGAGAAAAAGGGGAAAAAGACTGAACCTACATAGGTATAAAAAAGAGTTACATTCACTCACTAACTCTTCTTCCACTCACTCACTCAATTATTGTTATTATTTCAAAAATAATAATAATTCTCTCTCACAAACCTCAAAAATGTAGTTATTTTAAATTACTATTAGGTACCATTAAGAGAAGAAAAAGGAGAGAAGAAAAAACAGAGAGAAAAAGTCATAGGTAATAAAGGCAATGGTAGCTCCATGTATGTAATGTAGGCAAACATCATTTTATAATAATATCTATGTATATGTATAATATAAGGTACTAACTAGACTCTGTACATAGAACAACAACAACAACAACCTTTGGTATTAAATCTCTTCAACAACTACATAGTAAAAACTAACTAATAAACAACGACGACCCCTCTTAAAAAAAATAAAAATAATAACATGTAATTTGCACTCTGAATCAATTTCCTCCCTCTACCTACAAAAAAAGAATAGAAATTTCGCAAATAAAAAAAAACAAAACATCTTAATATTATTCTGTTGTTCTTCTTGACTTAAAACCAAGACGCATCTGTAGAGTTACACATCTAGCCGTAGAGGCCGGCTGGTCAACTTACCCCATTCTTTTTTTTCCCCTTTTTTTTTCTAAAGCAAGTTTTGATTCTCTTTTATTCGTTTTTTGTTTTGTTTTTGAGGTGTATTAAATTCCTGATGGAACGGCAGTAGATCATACCCTTTGGGTATGGTCCTATTTACGCACACCTATTTTCCGTTCGTTTTCTGGAAAAAATCAAATGATATTTTTTGTAGGCACTTGATTAATTTTCCTTGGCCTAGTTTTTCTAAAAATGGGCTCTTAAAAGCAATGTAAATAGGGCTTTGTTGACTGTTCTCATAGAAAATCTGAGCTTCTAAGATTCTTTTATACAGATATTTGTATGGGAGGGTTTTGATCTGATCTATTGTGGATGAATGGACAAACTTATTTTGAACATATAGGGCTCAGTCTGAGTCCTGTATGACTACTAATAAATTACCTACCAGTTTTGATCTAGGTATAAGTGAGACATGAACTTACTTTATGTATTTTCGTATCAAGATATATACATACATATATATATTAGTGTTCTGGACGTAGAGCTCAAATGACCTTTTACCCATTAAGCTCTGAAGAATCCCATGCAGTTCAATAAAGATGAGTCTAATATAATTCAAAAAAGAGTGAAGAAACTATCAAATCATTTTAAGGCCTTTTTACTTTCTTTTTATTGAGAAGAAAAGATTTGGCTCTAAAGGCCGGATTGACCTCGAAATCCGTCTTAAAACCAATTTTTGAAGGTCTTTGTCTCGTTTTGATTTTGACTACTTAAAGTTTGTGGTATTCTCTTCATTTCGACTTCGTCAAAGTCTAAGTACATGTTTTTAACTTGATTTAGACCATATCTCAAATCCTTAAAAGTCATACTCTCAGATTTAATTCCAAATGCATGGATCTCACATTTTTATTTGTTTGATCTTGACTGCGTCGTAATCCCTTTAAGTCAAGGGTCTCAACTTAAATTTTTTGGTATTCAAAGGCATATACCAAAAGAAATGTACTACACATTTTACTTTGTTACAAACGTCTCCACCTGGGGTCCCTTGAAAGTGTTGGAACATTCAGAGTCACGAGTGATGTAGCCTTGAACATCGACTCAAAGACTCACTCAATAATGACTTAATGTCGTCATTATTCTGAATCCCTTTTTTATTTCCATATCAGTTCACATGAAACCGAATTCGGCATTTCTCCCATTATCTAATTATATTTCCTGTACTTATTTAAATATATATATATATACTGTAACTTTACAGGCTACAGGGCACAACTGACTCGGAGGGGGCTATAATTATAGCAGTATACATACTTGGATATGGGAAGTCTTTTCCACACCACCACCACCACAATAATGGCTTCTGTTACCCTTGCGCGCCGTGATGATGAAAAAGACGACGACAACGACGAATATGATGATCATACATAAAAATGTTGTAGAATTGTATGTAATTCCTTTTATTCATGTTGATATTCAATTTAAAAACACGATGTACATAGAAGAAAAGAAAGAAAGAAAGAAAGAAATAATAAAAAAAGAAGTCATTAATATTTCCGTCAGTCAAATTATATTCACATTTAAAATAATACTAAAATAAAATGCTATAATGGATATTGTCTGGATATTTTTATATTATGTAGAATAATACTTACCTCATATCTATCTATCTATTACCTATGTATATATATATATATATATATATATATATAAGGCATGTAGGTATCTCTCTCTCTCTCTCTCAAGACGGAATGAAGTCGTTGTCTATTTAACGACCACTTGCATATGTAGAGATCAATCCTATTAATACACATGTATATATATATATATATATATATATATATATAATATAAAAAGAGATCTCAATTCATTAGAAATGACATTTAAAAGAAGTAAATATCCCTCGTTTTTAATAGTATGTAGATATTATATACATTTTATTGAAAGAACGCAGAAATGTGCAACACTTGATGGGGCAAAAGTATAATCATAAAAATAAGTAGAAGATATCCGACAATAATAATTCAATTTCAATTGTGGGAAAATCTTTATATATTTTCATATATAAAAAAATGACTAAAGTAAATGCCGGTTTTTTATTTCATATAACTACATATAAATCTATATATATGTATATATATGTATGAACTTGAAGCCAAAGGTCTGTTTTTAATTTATTTTTATCAAATGTACAAAGCATTTTTGGTGAAAAAGCTGTTGATTTTTTGATACTTTTTTAAAAAAGTTTTTTAATTTTGTGACACTTTTTATTAAAAAGTATTTTGGTACTAGCATTGATACCATTTAATATTTTTAATAAAGAAAGTTTGTAAAGCACTTATTTAAAAAATAACTTTTCGGCAATCAAGTGTATGTTTTGAACTTTTTGAGTTTTTCATCTAGAAATTTTGTATGCACAAAATTTTTTTTTCTACAGAAGCATCTTCCTGAAAATCCTTCACGGTCTGCCCCCTCCCCCTTTATGGTGGAACACGTTTCACCGTTTGTGAAACACTCACGTAAGCAATGACAATGACTTGGCAATAAAAATGGCGGGGGGGGGGGAAATTAATTGCAGTTTTTAAAGAGGTGCTCTTTGAGATCAAATAATTTTAAAATCTTCTTTCAAATATCAATGAAAAAAAGCCTATTAATGACATTAGGTGCCCATGTGTATATTTGATACTCACAAGTAATTTTTAAGCATATATGTTACATTTATGAAGAGTCAAGGCAAAGTCGGCTACTATATCAAATCCTTTTGATACTTTTGTCGATGTAGAGTTGAAAGATTTGTGAAGATAAGTTTTGAAGAAGAGAGGACAACGTTAAGTAACATCTATGTATAGTAACATCCATGACACTTCAATAATTCCACTTTTAAATTGATTTAAAATAAACGTATTTAAGCAGGGAGATCTTTTAATAGCACTTTGACCAATTTCTAAACTTCTGAGCATGACAGCTCTAGAGATGGGGGAAAAATGTTAATATATGTAGTGTTGAGTTTATTTGTTGTTCCCTTTTTTGCCGGACATATCTTTTTTGTATACATCCTGTCCGGAACCTTTTTTATACATATATTTTAAATATATTGAAATGCTCAAATTTTCCATTCTCTGCTTAAAATACAACATTTCAATAGTTCAAAGGATCTTTTTTTTATCTTTTTAAAATGAAAGGGATTTTGAGTAAAAAAAAAAATCCTTGTTATTAATTTATGTAGAGTTTAAATTCATTTTTTTTAATTAAAAGTATGTAGACTTATGGTCATAACAGTCTATACATTTTTTTTTTTTTTTGCAAAGGAAGCAAATGAACTAGATAGGAGATACTTACAACCATCTGGCTTATACATATATATATATATATACGTATAAAAATATCGATTATGAAGTAATTATCATCGCATCGCATTGTTATATATATATATATACATATATTATATAGAATATTAAAAGTCTGTATCTAGAGATAATTTTTTCTTTGTTTTTCATATTCAATTTTGTCTTCCCTTTGTCTGCGGTTTTTTTTTTACCAAACTATCACTGTATATATTATACATATATGAATGTAGGTATGTTTGTATGATTATTGGGAGATTCATTCATAATACCTGGTATACATATATATGTATGTATATTTATCTAAAGGTGACATAGCATCCAGGTACACAATAGGTGATGATTAACTATGTATTATTATTATTATTATTATTGTTTATTTATTATTGCCTTTTTGAAAATAAAATAAAATAAAAAGTAACCTTTAAAAGCATTCAAAATATATGTATACATATATCTATAAAAGTTGAGGAAAAAAAATAAATATACTCAACTGACAAAAAAAAAAAAAATGATAATTTTAATTATACTTCGTCTTTTGTCCGTACATATGTAGGGTTGTATTGGCCATAATTTAGGCCTACATATAGTCGATATTCTTGTCACGATACAAACACCATTTTTGCTTCTGTTTCAGTATCAATATGAATAGGGGTAGTTTAAAATCTAAGGCGAAAATGTTAAAGGGCGTTAACTTGCAGTTAAAAGGGCATCTGTAGGGGTTTTTTTTGTGGGGATCAGTTAAGATATTTGACGGTTATTTTTCTGTTTCATATTCCGTGGGTCAAATATTTTCATGACGTAATGACGATACAAATACCACAGTTACAATATCAATAAGTACAAGACTGATTTAATTGCATCCGTATCCCGGTAACCAGAACAATACTGGACCATAGTCCAGTTCCCTTTTAGGTTAGAAGGGGGGGGGGAGTGAGCTCTGTGACAGACAAAATATGCCCCTGTCCTTAAGATTTTTAAAATTGTAAATTGCACATCTTTATTTGATCTGATCCCAGATATTCTAAAAACTGAGACTGGATCCGGTTCAGCCCTCGGCAGCTGGTTGTTTAATGGATCATTTGTTGTTCGTGTAAGAAATGGGGCATCTTCTGATAGCATGGTCCTTGCAGCTCTAAAGACTGCTGAGCATTTGTTGGTCTCAAAAATGGATATAAAAAATCATGTATTATCCTTAATGACGTCATGTATATTTTTTGTTTTTCACACCTTTATACAGGGTAAATAAATAAATTATATTATTATAATTTAACTATATCTCAATAATTATAAAGCTTTTATTTTTTGGATTTCGATTTTGCTTACTGTAGAGACAAAAACCATGATTCAAAAATTGTATCATTTAAGACTAATTGCTGCTTTATTAATATAAATATTTGATTCAAGTTTTAAGTCCTATCAAGCAAAGTTTTCTTTTACAGGTGAGTCACAGATAGTTTATAGGTGAATTGCAGAGAGTTGATTAAAACTGAAAATAATCTTTGGCTTGTATTTCCTGTATATACAATAATAAAGGATTTAATTAAAGAGTAAAAATTTAAATAATTGATGGGATTCACTATTTAATGTTCCACTAAATAAATTTTGGTGACAAGTGATTCAAAATACTTCAAAGGATAAACGAAAGTTGGTCGATATTTAAATGTAATAATTTGTTTTTGCTTGGATTCAAGGACAATGTGGATCTCAGTATAAAACTAGCTGCTCTAGAACATGTCGTTTCATTAGGATGCATAAAGTTACTAATTACCTAAACTGATTGTACAATTTTTAATTTTCTATGTAAATCTGAAAAGGTCACGATTAGTACGTTTAAGGTCAGGGTCCAAGCACCTGTTCCCTCTCAAAGCCTAAACTAATAGTGTAGATAACACTGCAAAGTTACTAATTACTAATCAACTATCAAAAGCTAAATAATAAATTTAATTTTCTGCAAACACACTGGAAATTACTTTGTCAAAGAGGGAAGTTTTGAAGCAACATTTGTTTTTGTTTTTAAAAAAAAAATAACAAGAGCTCAATAAAATATCAATTATTTTTGTCAAAATATGTACATAGAGATTTTTTTATCTACATATTCCATTTCCCATATTCAAATGTTGTTATTGTCCCCCCCCCCCCTCGTATTTTTATGACTTTAATAGAAGGAATAATGATGATGATTGGTACTATAATGACGACTCAAGAAATGAAGCCATAAAAAAAGGCAAGTTGATTCTATATACATTCATTTCTACAAGTTGGGCTCACAAACCCAATCTCTCAGAGCACAATTCATCATTTCTCCATTGTAAAAAAAAACACACAACGACAAAACAATAAATATAATATATATTTATTGATCATTTATTAGTATTCAGTTTGCCTCGGTGACTTAGTGTATAACTCTCCAATTCCAGCTCAAAAAAAAAAAAAAAATCATCTCATAAAAGGAGCCTTTCTCAAGAAAATAATACATAATATATGTAAGGAGAAGAAGAAGAAGAAGAAAGAAAGAAAGAAAGAAAAAGACAAGAAGAATCCGTTGATACATTATTATATAATATAAATTTTTACAACTCTCTTTCTGAGTGTAGGACCTCCTACAACGGACACACACATTACATATATGAATATGGTTCACAACCATCAGACCTTCTCTCTCTCTCAATTATATGATGATGAACACTGGATACACTTTAACATATTTTTTATTATGGATGTGATTCTCCTTTTTGAAGAAAAAGAGAGATTCAAATCTCCAAAGTAATGAGTATGAAAAACAATGAAATTATGTATGTATGTACAATGTCCTTCCTATTTTGACAATAGATTTTAATTACTCTGAGTAACGAATCATTCGAGTAGGTAGAGATCATGTATCGTAATGATAGTAGTATTATTTTCTTTAATTTGACTAAGGTAACGTATGTACATATAAATGATGTTTAGATCCTTTTATTGATGTGTTTTCTTAAGAAAATAAATGAATGAATGAACATTTTGTGAAGGCCCTAAAAAGTAAGTATTTTCCTTTGATGTAGAGTCCGTTACTTTCTTTAATTTTGTTATAGGTAGAATGAGTAACCCTTAAAAAAATAAGTTATACATCATTCAAGGTTTTTGTAATAATATGATGGAGTAAGTCAAGAAGAAAGTAACGTAGCGTTACTTTCTATAGTGTGGCTCTAAAGGGATAATTCATTAAGGGAGTGTTTATTATTGTTAAATTTTTGTGTAAGGGATGAAGTTAAGAAAAAAGTAACGTATCGTTACACTTTATTTAATTTGGCTGTAGAATGATTCATGGTTGTGAGGGTTTTTACTATGGTTGAATTTCATATGAGGACTACAAAGTAAATAGTAACACAGCATTACTTTAACTAATTATCCTGAGTAAAATTATTTAACTTTGAGGTTTTTTAAAAAGGAAGGAAAGGATATAAAAAAAAGTAACGCAGTGTAATGTGTTTAATAACGTATGGAGTTGTACTTTGAGTTACTTATTTTTTTAATTTTTTTTTTTGTAACAGGTCAAGTTCTTAATTCTTCATTATCTCTACATATTCATATTTAAAGATCAAATCTATTTTTTGAGGTTAAAAAATTTCAGGGAAGTAATTCACAGTCATTGTTTTTTTCCCCCAAATATTGCATGTATCTATGTACAAGCATTTCAAATATGAGCTCATATGAAATATTTCATGCAGTATTACCACATCCTGATAAAAATAAGTAATGGCAAAAAAATGAAGAAAAAAAATAAGGAAATAATCTTTTTCATTGAAGGGATGATTTTGTGCAGTTTCGGTTTTTCCGTCTGTTCATGATGCAAATGAGAGACCCATTAAATTAATGGTTATTTATTCAAATAAAACTAGACCCCACATGACCTCAGTACCCATTTTTTAGAAAATCTTTTAGATATGTGCTTATGATGGGTTCTGTAGAACGATGAACGATTGTAAAAAAAACAAACAATTTATTTCAAAATTGACATCTACTCATTAACATAGTAATTATCTAATTATTTCATAATTAACTAATTGTAAAAATCTTATGATGAGTCAAGAAAAGTAACGTATACTATTACTTCCGTTACTTATCAAATACATTATACATATATATTCGCTATACAAATTATAAATTTATCAAAAATATTTTACCATGCCGTTATTTTCGAATAATTTTCAGAATTTATTTCTACAACCTTCCACCAAAGTACAATTTAATTGGTCCTAATACATAAGTTGTTGCTTCTAAAGTAAATATTGAACATAGTTAATTTTGAAGTAACGTGTTCAAAATTAAATACCGTTTAAATGTCGTTTCAAATTCATTTAACAATTCATTAAATTTAAATCAAAAGTAATGGGACATTGACTTAATATAAGTCGACTATTGAAAAAAAAGTAACGATAGTACACTCGTCGTTACATAAAGTAATACGTTTAAGATAGACTCTTAAATATTAGATTTTTATTAACCGTGTAATTTTATTTCACGGTATATAAACGAGTAATTAAAATTAAAGAGTAACGTTTAGCATTGCTTGCGTTACTTACTAAATAAATTCGAGCTATATTCATTTGAATTTAATACCAATAATAGATGTAAAAAGTACTTTGCAGTATGTACATAAATCGATATTTGAAGGATATGTCATACAAATCGTATGACATAAAAAATGAGATTAAAAGAATTTCAAAGTCTATATGTAAACTATAAAAGTAACGCTGCGTTACTCATTCCATAAACTTTTTTTTTTTTCAAGATATGTAAAATCGACTTCATTATCTTTAATATTTTCGTATCTCTGTACATTTGTATGTAATTAGGTAAAACCTCAATATTAAGATGAATAAAGGATTTTCTCAGGATCTCCCTCAAGAACCATTATTTATTTACCTTCATAAATGGTTGAATACATATATTTTTCTATATATATATAATTGTACCTATAAAGGTATGTAGATAAGTTTCATGGCATAGAATGGTTGTTTTTTGAAGATGAACCTTGTGTGTTTTAATTATGAATTCCCATAATAATTTTTGTTCCTTTCCCCCTTCACAAAAAAAAAAAAAGAAAGAAAAAGAAAGAAAAATTAATTAAATTTCGCAATTAAAAACGTATTTATATCTATTAAAAGGCTTTGTTATGATGTGCAATTAAGAAAGGAACAACGACTATTGAGCATTATCATACATAATGTAAGGCTGTAAGAAATAGACCTACCCAAAGATAGAAAGAAAGAAAGAAAGAAAGAGGAAAAAAAAAAAGATTTCCTCAAGTGATGGAATATAAAAGAATTTTTTATTTTTTAAAAGGCTTTTATAAACGTGAGAAAAAAAAAAGAAAGAAATGAAAATAACATATATTATTATTATTAATATTATTATTACAATGTTTTCATACATATGTACATTACTTGACAAGTTTTTTTTTTTTTTTTTTTTTTTATGATAGTTCCCTCTATTGATATATGAATGTCCTTTTATGGAATGGGAAAATGTATTTTTTATTTTTTATTGTACATATGTATTTAGTAGAATATATGTATGTAGATTGACCCTAATATTAGTTGCAACCTAGTAAACAGTCTGAGATCAAAAAGTCCCTAAAATAATTTGTTTAATACATGGATACATTTGAGAGAGTAGTGAGTGTAGTCAGAAATCAAAAAAACAAAAACGGATATGAAATCTTCAATTAATTTTCAATATATACAATTTGTTAGCTCAAAATTCATTACGGAATTATGGAGTAGGATCGTGCGTAGCATAATTGTAAGGATTAGGGATCAGGTCCGGGTGTAGACGGATTTTTTTTTCATATTCCGATGTACATATTATATGAATGGATATTTACCTCGAGAATTGTCCTCATAGACCGTGGATATAAATTTGTTCCTTCTTAGACTGATGTTGGAAAATTGTATGGATCTTAATTACATTGAAATGAGGAGGATATGATCATATGACGTCATTGGAGTACTGTTTGCTCATTTGACATGAACATAGGCTAATGACAGTTTATCAAAATATCCCTTTACATAATATTTAAACCACAATGCAACTATCTATTCTTAAAACCTCAAATACTCCTAGATGTATGCAGATACTTTTTGGTCAGCTGTCGATTTTCTACTTCCTTTGCCCCCCTAAAAGCGCTGAAATATGTTCTATTATTCAATGAAGAATAACTCCCCAGTTGTGAAGAGGAAAATTTGGTTAACTTACCATATACATAAATGCATTATCTGTTTTTGGTTGAGGAAAGGTTGAAAATTAATCAAATATTGAATGGGACTGATTACATATTATGTAAAAAATAAAAATGATGAATGTATTGTATCGGATCATAATTTCCGGCACAAATCCCAACGCTAGTAGTTTACGGCTAGCTGTTTACCTAATAATCAAAGAATGTTAGAATATTTCTTAATACAAAAATCCAAATTATAATTTGTTAATTCCCAAATGAATATTTATATGTATACATAGGTAAAAGAAATTTGAGAGTGGATAGATGGATAGGAACGTTCATAACATACGTCGTAATAAACAGTCATGGAATCAAAAAAAAAAAATGATTCTTTAATAATAATTCAAATTATAATTTGTGTACATTTAAAAAAAAATAAAAACATCAGACAAATCGTTGTTCTACACGGTTCTTCTTCACGGTGAGCAAACGACATGAATAAACCATTAGTCATGCTTTGTGTACATATATATAAGAGAGAAAGAGAGAGAGAGAGAGAATCGACCACACGACGAAACATGAAAATAAATAAAAAATATTCACTTAACAAATTTTATAAATGTATAAACATTTTTTGATGGGACAAATAAATAAGAGTTTGACGAATTTTTATTAATATTATTACCTTATACATACACTTTTTAAGGTAAGTATTTATTGATCTTGGGTCGGATCATTGTACCTAACATTTTTTGAGCCACCACCTAGTGGAGTGGAATTTATAAGAGAGTGTAGTACAAAAGGGAGATAGATGGAGAATGATGATGATGTTTTAGGCAAGAGTTTTTGAGAGGATTTTTTTTTTTATGATTAATGTGTGTGTTCCCGATTTTATTTTGTCTTTTATTTTTTGGGGTACTTTTTTTAAAAAAAAAAATAAAAAAAAATATGTACAATTAAGTTTTATGATGAAAAACGGTTTATTTTCCCCTTTCGCTCTTCTTCCCTTACACTTTATGAGCAGATTTACCTCTCCTCTGTACTTATACTTGAGTTTTTATATCATGCCCTCCCCCCCCCCTCTTCCCCCTTCTTCTCCGTCGTCCTCTTCTTGAATTAATTAATTAAAGTGTTTTTTCTTATTAGCTATGTATGTATTATTTGAATAAAGTTAATTTCAGAGTTTTTCTTTGTCTTCTTCTATTCTTCAAACTCCTTGTTATTATATGTAGATACTAGGTATAAAAGGAACCCCCTAAAAAACACACACACAAAAGGCGTGAGAAATTAAAATGATTGTTATTATTATTATTATTATTATTGACTCATGAAAATGGTTGAAAGAAAGGAAGAATAAAAAGAAAAGAAAAAAAAAACCAAAAACAACAACAACAAATTTACATATTATATTAAGAAACCACCATGTGACGTCAGCAAATTCCTAGGTTTGCTTTTTTTTATAATCTGCGTACAAATGATTTGGGATACATTTGTTTAATATATGTAATGTAACTTGGGGGAGCGGAGGGGGGGGGGATGGAGAAAAAAATCACTTCGTCACTCGTTTATTGTAAGATTTTTGAATACCGACATACTAAGAATATTTGATTTGAATTTGCTCTTATTAGAGTCTTTAAAAAACAAACAAAATTTAAGACCAGAATGTATGTAAGGTTGTGAGATTTTGTATTAAAGATTGGAGCAGCTCCATCCGATATTTAAAATCAAAAACTGCTTTATAAATACAAATATTTATATGACTACAATATGGGTAATCTGTTTTGTTTTGGTTTTTTTGCGTATTTATGAATCCATGGTCAAACATGGATACATCAAATATATGCTTCAACTCCTTACAAACATGACATTTGACCCTCACAAAAATAAAAAATCTGTTTTTAGTTTTGTTTATTTAAAAGTAAAGGCTCATTTTTAAAATGGATTAAAAATTATTCGTCCATTCGATTTTGAGGACTTTTAGATAAACTAATGCTGACGAGGTGTGAGGAAATGGTTCTAAGACAATTTGTGTTTTTTTAAAAACTGTTATAGCCGATGATAAAATTTTCAACGATCTCAGTGGTTTCTCACATAACGAGCAGGTAGAATTTGAGGATCTATTCTGAAAATGATACAAACCCATTCATTCAAAACGGGTACCTTGCTTACGTGAGCCCATATGAAAATATCTGAATGATTTGGGGAAGTTTTGGAAGATGAGTCATGGAAAATTTATCATTTTATAAATATATATTATATATTTTTGCATATTTGCATATATATTTACAGTTTTGCTTATTTTAAAGGACACTGTTCAAAAGTGTCCAGACTCTTTATATTTGAAAGATTAAAAATGACAAACTACGTTAAAATCCATGTCATTTCAAACTAATTCACGATAAGTTCTAAATAGACTCCAAGGTAAGTTAAACAAAGGTCGAATAGATGAAGGAAACTGTATAAAGCAGTACTCTGGATCCACAATTAATTAATTAATTATTATTGATGGTCTGGTATTTAATGCTGGTTTCATCACACAGATTAACTTCTACATTCAACTATTTCTCTATCAACTTTCTATAAATGTTTTGGTATTTCAATATTATGGATAAATCTAAAAAGTTCAAACACAATGAAACAGGTGAGCAGCAGGGCTCACCAATTATAATTATTTCCACGAAGGTCGTTTTGGCTATGAGACTCTGGACCAATGTAGATATTTATAGCTTAATATTTGAAACTCAGGATAGCACTCATATTCATTGATGATACTTTATGAAAAGAGACAAAGGTGGACTCTCATTTTGGGGCTCACTTCATCACACATTAGATCCTAAGGCACAAACCTTATAAATATATAGAAATCCTTATAAATATTGAGAATGTCTGCCAAAATGCTTCACTCTAAATTCATTGCAAATGATGAGACTTTTTAAAAAGATCTCATTATATTATATATGGTATATATGTACAGGGTGATTGGTAGTCCTGCTACAGTAACCGCCTTTCTTCACTTCTTTTCCTCCCTTCCTTCCTTCATCATTATTATAATTTCACGAGAAATAATATTATTTAAATGAAAATAAGAATTGTTTTATCAGTTCATTAATATTCAACTGATAATCTCTAAAAAGCAAAAAATAAAAACTTATTATAATCACCAATTTATATATACCTATATATATATATATATATATATATATTAAAAAAATTTAATGGAAAAACTCTTTCTTTTCAATTATTTTGAATATACCTAAAGAAGATGAATATTGAAGATATTGAGTGTTGAAGGGGGCTCACGAATTTTATTCAAGTACATAAAAAGTACATAGATACATGGTGGATATTTGATATGTTTTTTTTTGTTTTTTTCTTAGAAGAAAGAAGAAGAATAAGACGTTTTAACGAATTTATTTTAATGATTTATTTTCGTGTTGTGAGCTTTACAATTCACATAAATAGCCAGAAGATATCACCATTTGACGACAAAAGGAATACAACTATTTAAAAAAAGAAAAAAAAAGAATCTAATAACAAAATTCTTTTCCTTGGACAATGGAAAAAGACATTTTTCTTGGAATGTCCTTAATGCGAATTCAAAAAACATATCAACATGAATTTATTTATCTTTATTTATGAAGTAGTTATTCAAAGGATATAAATACAGTTGCAACGCGGTGAGCTAACTAGGGACAAAGCTTATCTTTGGCCCTCTGATAAACTACATATATATATATATATATATATACATATATATATATATACCAAACAATATCCAAGCATTTAAAAAATGTCATTTAATCGGAGTTTTGTTTGTGAAGGGCTCTTTTCAAAATAAATAAAAAATAAAAAGCACAAAAAATTCTGTAATTAAATCTCTGTGGAATTAAGTTTTAAAAATGTTTGAAGCATGGAAACTTATTTCTGCATACCTATAAACGGTTTTCCTATTGATAAAATAGCATTTTATTTTTATTTGTTATTTTACATAATACATGGACAAGGAATGAAGTGAGGGATTTGCTTATATGACCCGTCCTAATTGACTCAATACATATGTATAATGAAAAACATTGTTTGTTTCTTTTATACATAAAAACGTTTTATAATTTTTAGAGGGATCTTCTTGACTATGAGAACATGTTTCAGCATTGCATTAATAATGTACATTAGAGTATCTCATACTTTGGATAAAGCTGTACTTTGACTACACCGTGGTCTTTTCTGTAAGAGTCCATCACGAAAACGCAACCTACAAAATTGGGGCGTTTAAAAAAAAGTGCATATTTGAGTCAAGACTACCCATTTTCAGAGGTCATGTTCCATACCTATTTAAAAGCTGTGGGTCAATCATTTATTATAAAAGTTTGAAGTGTCCGAAAAACATTCAAAGTTTATATTGCTTTAAATGACGTTAAATATGATATTTTCAGCCGGTTTCAGCCTTTTTTAATTTTCTTTTTTTTTTTTACTTAATCCAATAAAACTGGGTATTTGACTGCATTGAGCCCATCTCAAACAGATTAATTTTTTAAAGGTCTAACAAGAACCATCTATGCCTTCATTTGTGAATAATTTTACGTATCTGCAATAGAAAAAATGGTCTGATGCAGAGTCTATTCTGAAATATGCTATCCAGTTTTAAATCCGACATAATATTATGTTGTTTGAAATTATTGGTGTTCAGGCCTATATATAGTCTTATGCAAATATATAAAAGATTATTTATATTGGGATGTAACGGAGTCAACTATTGCTTTACACAATATGTATCCTACGGATCGACTCAGAATGCTCATGTCTATAACATGATGAGTCTATTTATAATCATTCCATTCGACAACCAAAGTTTTCTATGTACTATCTTAGAGAGACACCTTCTTCAAAGTACAACTCTGTTTCCATATAGCATACAGTATGTAATCTTCCCAACAATCCTTGATATATTCTCATATGACTGAAAGAGTGTCTAAGGAATTAAGAGGGACGGGACTTCAAATCATTTCAAATTAGAGTGGCATCATCTATCATAATGTCAATCAAGTCATTAGTGTACGAAATCATATGATTCATTAAGATAGCATGCAATGTCATTATTGAGGCCTACATTTGTAAAAAAAAATTAAGAATTGAAGCTTATTTTTAATTATTTTTGTACTAGAAAGGGACAATCTTAACAGCCCTTTATTCAAAATGCAATAAAACCTCATTGGATGAATCAAGAAAAGGTTTGATTTGTACATATTTCATAATATGTGTATATTGAGAGATACAAATTATTTAAGTCGTTTTGAAAGCCTTTTTAAGCCCCATTTTGTACTTGTAAGTAAAACAGTTGGTTCCTTATTCTGCTTGCATCCTTGTTATTTAGATGGATTCTAAATCCAATGTAATTTGTGTAATACCGTTATAAATAAATTCATAATAAAATTGGGAAATGAGAGTCATTTTTTGTTTTTTATTAACTCGTTCCTCCAGAGAGTCCAATTGTGTGGCTTCCTTTTGTATAACTCTTCCTCAGACATATGTATGTATATCATCCATGTTCTTCAATCATGATGATAAAATTAATTAATTAAAGTGTTTCAATATAGTTATTTAGCAATGTTAAAGATCAAATCGGCTTTCGAGTCATCTTAGTTTGATCTAACCAAATGTGTAAATTTCTTAATATAAAAAATTGGAAGCTTGGCTTAAAATATTAGATGACTGTGAAAATAGACCTAAATGACAATACATTTGTAGATTCTTAATTATTTTTCTCTCAACTTTAATGAAATAGGTTGCAATTTAAAAGTTGGGGGATCATTACTTTTACATTTTAACACCAGGATCAGTGCTCTTGTTGTCATCTGCATTAAAAACGACTTCACGCAAGCCCAATCATTGATTAATAAATATTTAAATAGTAGATAAATTTTTCAAAGGGCGGAACTACGAGGTATAAAAACTAAGAAACTATATATCAATACTTTAAGGGATCGAAACTCATCTAGTCAAGATCAAAAAACGAAGAAAGTTATTTGTGTTTTTTCTTTAGAAAAATACATTTTTAATATAATTGCTTTAGTCTTGAATCCGACATCAAGACTTTCAAGGGATCGAAGCCAGAACAAGACTTTTCAAAAACTGAAAAAGTGAAATACTCATTCATCACTATCACTTTTTAAACTTTATCTACCTACCCCTAATGACCTTTGATTCTACATACTATAAGTGGTTCAGGGAGGAGTGAAATCTGCAGCCTCCCCAAAGATTTTGTGGGGTACAAATAAATAAGCTAAAGTGTTTTTGCCATTCTAAGGGCAAGTAACCCAACATTTCATATCAACACTTGAGTGACTTATGGCCCTTTGGCAAAAAAAAAGACGCATGAAGAAATTCAACATCTTAATAAACAGCCACAAGAATGAATATAACACAATACATACTTTAAAGACCATAAGAATTGAATCAATCAGAACAACTATGACTCTGATCATGATATTTGGATATCCTTGTAGATATTTTATGTACATATTGTATGCAGATTAGTAGGAACATTCCCAAACAACAGATTATTCCCCTAATATATAAATATGTATATATATATAAATATATATATGACAATACATTGTATAACTAAATAAATTACATAAATACATAAAAGACATTATAGATAAAAATGAATTTGATCTGTGTGTGTTTATAGAGGGAGGAGGGAACAAAGGAGAATATTGACAGACATTAACATATATTATATAAATATCCAAGTATTTTTGTGTATATAATTCCTGCTTTTTTATTTATATTTAAAGCAATATTCATGTAATATTATTTTTTTTCTTATTTTTTTTTTTTTGAAAATGATGAATTGCTTTTTCGTATTCGTATAGTGATTTCATTCTTTTTTTCTTTTTTTCTTTCTTTCTTTCTTTCTTTTTCCTCACATCAAAATACACACACAAAATAGTACAAACATATGTATGTATATTCTGTGCAATGTATTTGTTTCACTCTCTTCTCTATTGTCTATTTTTAGATAGTCTCTATTTTCTTTCTTTTTTTTTTTTTTTTTTAAAAAAAAAGTTAGTTTTAATTTATCAACATTAAAGTATGAAAATGTTTATTTGTTATTATTATTTCCACTTTGAGTTGTTGTTTAGTTTTTTTTCCTCTTCTTCTTCTTCTTCTTCTTCTTTTTAGTGTGTGCATACTCAAAGAACGGGAAGACAGATCATCATCATATTCATTATACTCATAGCGGCATATATGTAGTGTAATAATAAAACAAAAGAAAACAAACATTCATTAAAAAAAACATACGGAAAAGATTAATAGTTGAAAGATTTGCAAGATGTGTCTTCTTATTTTTACTACATACTAAGTTTATATTCGATGATTCGAAATGGCTTTAATGATTCAGTTTTATAACAATTGTATCAATTGTTAGAGCAGGTGATAAATAATTACTATATACTATTTTTTTGAGAGAAATTGATGTTGGAAAATTGGTTTAAAAAGTGTTGAAAAAGCAAATATCCTCGACACAGAAAAAATAGTTTTTTGTAATTATTTCTTCTCTATTATTATTTGCTAGTTTTTCGTTCTTCTAAAAACTCCCAGTAGTAAAATGTATAAATGGATATTTTTTTTCTTCAAATGATCATATTTTTCTGTTATGAATCATTTTTTCAGTTATAAATTTCTTATTTAATTAATAGAACAGAGCAGTTCAAAATGACAAAATAATATAAAAGCAAATATCAAGTTTGCAAAATATTCACAACAGGTATTTTTTTTTTTACTTTTTTTTGTATAAAATAAATATTATTTGTTCTCTGATAGTAGAAATTTTTTTGCGAAATAAGTTTCTGATCCCATTGATAGAACAGAGTAAGTCAAAATGTTTAGAGATAAAAAAAAATATATGTATAAATATTTGTTTTTTTTTTTTTTACAATTTTTGTCTCCTTTTCTCATTTCCCGATTTTTCTCCTTGTAATTTTCTGGAAGAAAAATACATTACTATAGTTGTTTTTTTCTTTTTTCAAATAATCATATTATTAGATCAAAGATTCATGTCCCTCTAGTAATTTTCCAGATGTGGTGTAAATTGAACTCCATGTTTGTCATAAAAAGGTATACTGCAGATCATTTAACGAAAAATTGCTTTAATAGTCATTATGGCCATCAAATACAAATTAACTCGAACAAAAAAAAAGGTAATAAAATAAATGCTGTACACTTAAAATAGAAATTTAGACGACGACTAGTGTTAATTTGGCTATATTATAGTACAAAGATATTTTATATATATAAAAAATTAATTATCCTGATATTTATTTTTCAAATAGTATAATTGTACCAATAAAAAGCAATGAATCTCTGCATAAAAAAATTTAATTAGCATTCAACCAAAGGAATTAAAATTAATTTAAGCAAAAATGTATAAAATGCACACTAGTTTTTATGGCTATTTTTTGCTATAAAATACAATCACAGTCAATCATTAAAAAAATTAAAATATCATCACACAAAAAACAATTACCAAATACATAAATTTTGGTTTTCAATCAACAACAAATCTTTATTAATTCAAGGAAGTCATTAACTAAAACTCATTGTCATTCCCAGGGAGTCAGAGATATGTAGAAATGAAATGAACCATATGGACTACATATTATGTATAATAAAATTTCATCAAAGAAATGTCACGTTTCATAATTTATAAAAACACGTATTCACCAAAAAAAATATTCAAAAGAGATTCAGCCTGTCTGACATTCACTCTGGTCGAGACTGCAGTCAGTATATAATGATGAATAATAATAATAATAATAATACATATGCTGAAATGGTTCCTTATTTCTGAGAAAAGAGGAAAAATTAATGTGGAACCTTTTTCTAATTGGGAATTGCAATGTGTGTTTTTCTCTTTTTTCCCCTCTTTTTTTCACTTCTTTTCAGAGAAATTTCTATTAATTTATTCAAACCTATGACGATGTATATTTTATATATATATATATATATATATATACCTATAAACATTTCATCATCATAAGGTCATATGTTAACCGTGTGTCATCTTGGGTTCAAAGTCTTACGTATACATTTATATATATACATATATATTATATGAAGGAACACGGAGTGAAATATTATAATACTGATTAAAAAGTAAAACATTTAATCTAAATATTTTCTGTCAAAATACTAAGGGGAGACAAGATTTGACATTATTAAATTTATAGGACCGTTAATAAATTGAGGCAGAGGCACCTGTTGTGAAATAAGTGGTTTAATATGATAAATAGAGTACATTCCCCTCTCCAGGTGGTCGAACGTCCCTTTAAAAAAGAAAGAAAAAGAAGAGACTTATTTGGTCATGATTCTGCCTCATCATGGAAATATGAAGAGAGAAGGTTGCGTTGACATTGATCTCTCTCTCTCTCTCTCTCTCTCTCTCTTAATTACTATCTTTCATTCTTACTATTATAAACATGTGTTGTACAAAAAAAAAAAAAAAAAAAAAAGGTTAACCCCCCCTCTAAATGACGTAATAAATTATCACCCCCTACTCTAGGGGCAATTACAGTTTTATATGATTCGTTATATGTATGTACATGAATATATATGTATCTATACATCTTAATTTATTAGTTTGCTCTCTTAATTAAGAAGAGGATCGCATGCCATAGGGGGAGAGGATGCTGACTCACCCCCCTCCTTTCCAATCCCTTTTCAAACATGGCCACCACTGTTGGTACTACTAAATAAACTGATAAACAAATAAACATATTTCTTTTTTGTCAAATAGTTTTAATAACTCTTTAAAATTTGAAAAATATCGTGCAGTGGAGGTTTTGGGACCTTGGAAGGATCCAAGGAATAATTACCTATTCTAATAATGTGACCATATTTTGAAATTAATAAATAAGTTTAAGAATAAAATATTAATAAATAACTTTGATTTTTGTTTTGAATAATATTTTGGTTCTTTATTTGTGGGTATTGAAAACCCCCGGATATTTCATGAATATTCATAATAACAACAAATTACCTGAAAGTAGGATCAACGGAGAAAATACATTTGGGCACAAAAGGGAACAGCAGTTTGTCACTCACATCTATTTAGTTGCTAGATTTTAAACTCTAACAACTAAAACCTAGAATCAACTCTAGAGATTTTGCAACATTTCCCTCTAAGCTGTCCTCAGAACATAACAGACTTCCCACTATTTTTTGAAATTTGTTTTGTTAATTGAATTTCAAAACCATGAATTTAGGAATGATGAACTCATAAGAAATAAAAATCAACACACATTTTCAAAATATTATATCCCCAAATAAAACCCTGTATACCCCATCTTCTGCGATCTACACCCCTAAATTAAGGGAGGAGGGGGCTCAGAGCGAATGTACAAGTGATAATTTGACAATGATTTTTGGCAAAATGTAAAACCCTGGATTTACAAAACTTTAAGCCGTCAAAACTATCTTAAAATATGAAATAATAATATGACAACTTGGTCTCACAGATATTTAAATGAGTCATTTTGTGTCGACTTATTAAAAAGAAAAAGTTCATTAAAAAGTTTTTCAAATACTACGACTACAAGACTTGAACCTGCTCATTTTCAAAAAAATGACCGTATCACTAAGTAAAAAAAGTTAAAAGTGGGATTATTTTATTAATCAATCAAGGAAGGGATGAGCCCCAAAAGTTGAAGCCTCTCTTATGCAGGAATTATATATATATATATATATATCTGCATGAATTTCAGGTGCGTAATATAACGCTCCATCAACTTTTCCTTGAAGCGCTAGGAGCGCCTTTTCACATCAATAAAATCTGCAGCTCCAACAACAACAACAACACAAGAAAAAAAAAGACTTTTAAAGGATTTTTATTTAGGGATATAATATCATAACTATTTTATTTTTTTTTTAGTTTTGTGGACACTCTCTCGGATTACATATCTAAGTATGTACTTAGTTGTACAAGAGATGCATCACGTGATGGACAGCTAACTCCTCAATCAATAAGACATAAAGAACAGATAAATTATCCCTCATATGTGTATATAGATATAACACACATACATATATGTATTATAGAAGTTCTATGTCTTTATTAAGAGTAAAAGGATTGAAGCCCCTTCGTTTCATTTTTTTTTTTTTTTTAAAAAAACCCCACCTGCAGAGTTTCACGTCAAAATCTACAGCAAAAACAACAAAAAAAATAACAACACTTTTTCTTGTTTTTCTTGTTATTTTAGAGAGTATGATCATCATCCATGGAGGGAGAGGAGAGAAGGGGGGGGGAGGAGGAGAGTATATCAACATCATCATCATTAAGGAGATCATAACCAACTAACCAACCAAGCAACCAACAACCAACCATCCAATCCTCCTCTCTGTATATAGAATATATATATACAACATTTGCTTATTATCTTCATAAATAAATATCCATAAAAATTGGGAAATCTTTTTATACTAATAATAAAAAAATAAAAAAAAAGATAGGGAAAAAGAGAAAATTATGGTTGGTAAGCATGCCACGAGGATCCTTCCCGTTTTTTTTTTGTTTTTGTTTTATCTTTTTTAATAATAAATTGCTATAGTCATCGATATTGGATTTTCAGGGGAAGGTTGTTTATGTGGAAAACAGAGAGAAATATTTATTTATATACGTGTATATATATATATAAATATAGGTATATATTATAATGAAAAGCAGGGAATTTTAAGAGCAATCATCCATTCAAATGAGGAACCAAATCATTTGACTCGTAGTTGAATACATAATACATAGAATCCCTCAAATATTTTAGTGAATCTTGAGTCAATGTTCCTAGTATGCTCCTCAAATTGTATTACAATAATTAACTAAGAGTCAAAACAGGTATGTGCTCTTAGTGCAGGACTTTAAAAGTCCTTGAAAAACATTCCAATTGTTAAAAGTCCTTTTACAGGGCATCAGTTTCACTAATATTACGATAAAGGAGTAATTTAGTCTGACAAATAAATTACTACTTCAGTGCACGTATAATTTTTCCCATTATTCTTCATCAATACAGACTTAATTAAACTAAACTTATAAATACCTTCAATATAGACGAGATAGATTGAGGATGACGTCACTCTCTAATATCTATAATGAGTCATTGTATGCATATGCCAATGACTTATAATGTACACACAACTACATATTCTCCTCATCGATGACTGTATTTTGATAAGATTGAAACATCTTTTGATTTTGATTCACGGACACGTCATTAAAATTTGGGATTGGATATCAAAATTTTGAGGCTATCAATCTATTCCTAATTCATGCTATTTAATTGTAAATAATTTTTGTTAGGGATGTTCAAATAATACTCCACAATATTTGAGTAGAAACATAAGTTGTTCAACTAATGGAACCTTTCAAAATCGTGTGGCCTTCATGATAAATTAGAGTTTGATTAGTATGTTAAATAGCTCCTATATTGTAGGTGTCTGCTAATTAGTGTGTATATTTATTCTATAATTGGGCACAAGGATGGGTTTTTAGCTATTTATAGCCACAAGTGTTCAAAATATATACAAAAATAGATGTCAATAAATCAAACAATATTTAACAAGAGATATATTTCACTTGTAGCTTTTTTCTATGACTTACTTTGGTCACCTAGACGTATACACTGACACAATAACCATTGATTTGACGACAGGTATGTGGTGTTTGGGAGAGAGGGGGAATTTACCCCCACCTGACAATTTTGTTGTTGTAATATCTAATGATATTTTGTCAAAATGGCAAATTTTGTAGGCAAATTCCTTTTTTTTTTTCAAAAAAGGTCATAAAAAAAAATAGTTTTATATAAAACATCTTGAACGATTCCCCCCCCCCAAAAAAAGGCCAAAGCAAGTCATAGCTTGTACGAGTACGAGCAATATGCCTGTCATGAAAATACACGTAAAAAGTTATTTAGAAAATAGTGTCCCTCCCCAAGTTTAATAATAATTAGATATGTATCCCTATTTTGATTCAAAATTGAGCTTTCTTTTTAAAATAAATTGACATTTAATAAGGTGAGAGTGGCTATCCTTTTTGAAAGAGTGACTAGATACAGGTGTATTGCCCCAGATACCACGCATTATCCTAGTTAAAAAATGGACACTTTTGGTCTTCTCAAATCTTGCACACTTATGTATATAGGTTTTTATGGTCCAGAGGGCACCAATGTAATCCCTAGATGCTATATGATATCATATTTCTCCTTCCATTTCTTTTTAGATCAAAAATTGCATTCACATATTCTTTTTAAAATACAAAATCAATGGCCTAGCCATTAAATACCGATATCACACGGATATTCAACTTTTTATTGTCCCAGAAGAAGCATGAGGCAACTTCTCTTTAATCTATATGTCATATATTTAAGGAAATTAAAAATAAGATTTTCATAACCTTTTATTAAACATAATGTACTTTAGTGAGACCCAATGGATCTAAATTGGCTAAATATATCTCCCCTCACATATCATCCAAAAATTGGTTTTTTTTTAAATATATAAAGCTTTAAATAGTCCTGTGATCATCAATGTATCAGGATGTAACATCTTTACCAATTTTAACAACAATCAACAAATAGCCAAAACATTAGAAAAATAAAATACAATAGAGATCCAATGAGACATATCTACACAGAGCTCTTCACAAGTCATTTTTTTACGAGTACAAGTCTTTGAACTTGAGTCCAAGGTAATTTCCAAGTCTTTGAGCCCGAGTTGAGCCTAAAGCAGTGACGTTACTTATGCAAAAGACCAGTTAAGGCAACTTCCAGGGAATTACCTCAAATCCACATTCCATTTGCCATCAATTTATTTTTTTGGCGGAGGGATCAAATATTTCACCAGAGCTCTATCCAATTATTCTTGGCATTGGCCTAAAGTTGCAACTTATAGAGACTCAAGTGTGACTCGAGTCCATGTCCTCAGCTCTGCACTCTCTAAGAATGAAGTCACAAGCTTTGAGGCTCCTGTCATGATCCATTCTAAACTGCTTAACTTTACGTCTGAAGATCATGCATGGGTGTAATAGAATTACAAGTCCCCAGCTAAATACATGGTATGCTTCCATCGGTGACTCTGACTTTGTGAGTAAACAAGGGACCAATGGGAAAGTGAGTCTTAAATCGTGCAACTTAAATCCATGTATGTACAAACCAAGAAAAATCCCTCCCAATTTTTTAAATTAATTTATTCAGAGCAATATATTTAAGTAATTACCGTAGGTATTATCATCACAATATGTATATATATATATAAATATATACATATGTAATTATCACAGCCCTGATTCAAGTAACAAAGATTATTATTATTATTTCTATTTTTTTATACACACGCCCAATGATACATACATACATACCTAGTTTTGTAATGTACAAACTATTGGTTCTATAAATAGATAGATCCATAGATATAAATACATAGATTAAATATGAGGAATGCCCAACTTGGGCAACCATGGGGTATACACATATTTAATATATTCCAAGGTATTTATGTAATAACAAGTACATATAATAATTTATAGTAATATGTAACTACATACATATACCTTGTGGATGAGTGGGATTTGAATTCTTATAATGGAAGAGAGAGAGAGAGAGAAAAAAATTATCATTATTATTATTATTGTTATTAAAATAATAATAATAATAATAATAAAAAAATAAAATTGTAGAGCCACCAATGAAAACAACGCCTTGCTACATTTGTACGTAGATACAAGGCATTATAATTTTTGTTCATCGTGACTCCTTATCATTTGAAATGTACATAATACGTACATACATTGGTATATATATTTCATTTCCTCCTTTTTGATTCTCGTTATTATTATTATTATTTATACTTTTTCTAATGTCATGATTTTTTATACATATATTTTTTATTTTTTGATAACGCGCCTTTTCGTCATTAGTATAAGTATTATTATTATTATTATTATTATTTATAGCCAAAGTGATTTAATATGCTTGACTATAATATAAAGCGCATACTTTGCTTCTCCTTTCCTTCCTTCCTTCCTTCTGTCTTAATTTATTACGTCAATTACACCAAAATACGTGATTTTTATACATATATATATATATAGACGGTATAATTGCACATGTTTCGCAAGGTTGAATACATACATACATATATTGGTGCGAACATACATATAATTATTATTTATATTAATAATAATAAATATCCATGCAAAAGGTAAGAGCAAAAACAAAGGTGAAATCAATGCAAAATTTCACTTATATTTCACATATATTTAACTTATGTTTGTGATTATAAAAATGTCATCATACCTACTGTTGGGCATGATGTTTGGAAAAGAGTCTATTTTCTTGCTTAAAAGTTATACCATTGCTCAAGATGAAAAGTAATGAGTAGTTTGTATAAGTAGCGTTACTTTAATAAATTTAATAAATAGTATTTTTTTTTACTTTGAATAACAACGTCAAATAAAATAATCAATTTGAATAGAAAACCTTTTTAATATGATACATCAAATGCTGAATTAAAAGTTCTACCATTTTAGGAGCAAAGCATGTTAAGGAATTTGTACTTGACAATCGAGACAATCAGATAATATGAGACTCATGGAGCTATCTACTCCTCAAATTAAAGTTGTTGTTTTTAGCAATGGGTCTTCTCCTTTTTTTATTTTTTTTTTTGCATTGTGGCGTTATAGCAGAAGGCAAAGTAATTAAATAACGGCATGACGCCGTTACTCCAATCTCAGGTTGTCACTTATTGCGTGGATACTAAATGACGAAAAATTTGTATTGGTATTGTCTTTTAGAGAGTATTTTATCACTGTAGAGTTGTAATTTAATAATAAAAATCATTTATTCATGTAAATCAGTGCTTCTCAAACCTTTGTAACCAAGGGTACATTATTACTCAGATTACTAGACCCATGGAGACAGGGGAGCAATATATAGGTCATATCAATTTTAAAACACAATAATATTTTTGTGGAGGGATCAGACAAAGTTTTGAATCTTTTTTAAAAATCAATATGGGCCATTCACTCCCCTACAATTGCAAAATGAGGGGAGACAACTTCCTAAAAGTTAAACTTTACACTATTTATTTTTATATCAAATTATTTTGTTACCCATCAGAATTTCTACCAATGCATGGAACATAAAATAACTATAAAAGTGACAAGCATGCTTCAAAATGATTTCAGCTGTTAAAGCAGTTGACAAAAGTAAGTTGGAGTAAAGAAAAAATAAGAAAATTATCACCGGTCAAGGCCTAAGTCAGCTCCATTTTTAAAGGAGCTGCCTCTGGTTATTTTAATGCTATATATTCAACAATACGCCTGCCTCCCAAAACCAAACTGCCACCATCAAGTACATAGCTTGTTCCACTACCCATCTACCCATATATTAATTTATTTGTCTATGGGCACACCATTGAACAATTTTTGTTTGTTTTGCTGTTGGCTATTTTTTGCCCTCTCTTGTAGGGAGAGTTTGATAAATAACCCTTTTGTCAATTGACCTTTACTTCATCAATTTCAAGTGGGTTGTAGAACTTGAAATATATATATATATATATATACGTATATACAAAGAAATGAATTGCACAAATGCACCCAGGTACTCACTCGCATAAACAAAAACCAACATATTATCTATGTAGATAGATAAAATGGGAAATTGTGTTTTTGAAAAAGAGTGGTTTTTTTATATTATACATAAGTACATAGAATTTGTGTATGTACGTCATAGACGGATATAAAAAAATCTATTAAAAAAATGGGAGATAATGGTATGTACATACATATGGTTAAGATTATCTACCCATGCTTTGATTGGAGAGAGGGTTTCTTTTTCTTTCTTTCTTTATTCTATATATATATATATATACACGTACATACATGTACATATAACCATGAAATGTATATTCATATTAAAAAAATTAATAGGGGGGTTCTGACATTGTACTATCTACGTAGAGAAAGTTTTATTTTCTCTTATGCGAGGGAGAAAATATGGATTTTTATTTATGAATCCGTGGATATAAAATAATTGGGAGTTTTCATTGGATACAATGAATTATATGGGAGAGTTGTTTTTGTTATTTTTAATACTGGGAGTTTTCATTTGATATACATATATATATGGTATGTTATAAGTGTTTTTTAATACGTGAAATAAAGTCCCATTACGTTTTAGTATATATCTATTGCGTCAATTGACTTACCATTAACATACTAATTTAACAATTAATGTTGCTTAATATATAGAATTAGGGTAGCAAATTCATGGGTAAACAACTATATTGACCCATCAAATTCATGTTTTAATTCACGTCAGCATCAAAATATACATAGAGCTCAAATTATGTGACTATTCTTGAATAGTAATGGGCGATATAAATGATAATATTATTAACCTGGAGGATGTTTGAAGGAAGTTTAGTCAGTCTCATTGAGTGGCAAGAGAAGACTGATCTTCAAACTAGGCTCCAATTTATTGATGGATATGAAATTCAAAAGACTCTCACTCACCTAACGTCCTTGGCAGAGAAACCATGACACGTAATTAAATAAATAAGGAAAGATTCATATTTCAAATGTACGCTATAGATCGAAAATAGTCCATCTTGATTGCTATTCTAGTTTGAATGCTGATACAATTTTGCTATCCATGGAGAAACTTTACATTTGAACATGACTATAACATATCTCTATATATATGTCAGATGGAAGGGATTTTAAATTCCTTCTTCTTAAGACCAATAGCAATTTTATAGACGCTATTCAGGGTGAATTTCCGATTCAGATAGCCGATATTTTATACAAATCAACAAAGACTATTATTATTGTTCAATTTTATGTTTTGTAAATATAAATAATATGTTAGTTTTTATGCTAAATTAAAATTAGCTTAATACAACATCAGTCACTACTCTATAATGATTGTACACTTATATTTTCATAATTTGAATACATAGGCAAATGATGATTTTAAGTGAACTATATCGAATTAAGTGTAGTGTATTACTATTCAGCTTTATGATTATGTTGCAATCATGTATAATATACAATATAGATATTAAATGAATTGATAGTTGTCATATTACACATAGAAAATATAAATTATCATTCTATTTCTTTGACCTAAGCTTTTTATTTTGACTCAACTACTTTAGTTGATATCAGGTGTTTCAATTTAAGTGTGAAAAGTCATAAAATAAGAGATAAAGTTTTAAATTTCTTTCTGGCCCAACCAATGTGTGTGCATGGGTCAGTCTTTGCTTGTAGAAAAATCCAAAATATCAATCAGCTTGTATATTCTGTTATAGATAAATGGATTAAAAGGAGGGATATGTCAAAAGTTCTCTGCATGAGGAGTTTGTTGTCCACAAACTCTTTTTTGATTAAAAAAAAAGTCAAACTTGTTGATAAATAATTTATTTTTATCATTCCATTCATTGGCTTGAAATTGTGTATAGTACTACATTTTATATCGAAACGTGTACTAGGAAGTTTGTAAGAATGGCTGCTTTCACCTCTCTCTCTCTTCCTCTCTCTCCCTGAATAACTTTTGCGTCAAAACATAATAATATTATTTACTTACTCAAAGAACTAAAGTGAAAGCAACTGGGAAAAAATACATAACATACACACTTTATAAAATGTGTCAAATAAGGAGAAAGATCATTAATTTGATAAATGGCACAGAAACCAATAAATACCAAAAAAAAACAAAAAAAAAACCATTTCCCATTATTACTTCCAAGTTCTATTTAGGTCTTGTTATTTTTTGTTTTCCCTTCTATTAATAAGAGCATTAGTGATGGAGTAGACTTTTTCAGACCTCATTCCTTAACATATATATATGTACATAGATGATGGAAGAATATTCTTCTCTACCACAAAAAACAAAAACAAAAAACATATATAAATTAATGATTTCCCCCCCCTCCTTTTTTCTTCTTCTTCTTCCTCCTCTTTTTAGGTTGCTTATTTACGCTTAATTGCGTATGCGTAATTATTTATTTTCTTTCCTTGTTTGTATGTATGTATGTACATAATTATTTATTCATTTATTCGAATCTATCATTCACTGAGAATAGATAGATAGATAGATAGATATTGAATGATATTCACCACCACCATTGATCTTCTTCAATATCTTACACACATACATACAAAGTACAAAAAATATCTATCCATCTATCTAAATAAATAAATGTTATTTTGTTTCCTTTTAAATGCCCTCCTACACAAAGTGTTTTGTTACAAAATAACCTATTAGCATATTCATATTACGTGATTGATTCAAATAATAATAATAATAATAATAATATCTACATGCATACTTCGTATTTGTAAAGAAATAAAATATTGCCTTTATATGGATATATGATTAACATACACAAAGGTAAAAAAATATAATCATTTAATTCCAGATGTGTGCTTTTTTTTTTAATATTCATCATATATTAATATTTGAATATAAAAATTGGGGAAATATGTATTTAAATTAGTAACAAAATATCACAAAATAAAATGTAATTTAACCATCCCTTTTGTTTATGAAATTAATAGATGACAATTTCAGGCAAATAAATAGTCCCTCAAATCCAAAAACACAAAAGCTGTTCCAATGAACAAACTTTGCTCATTGCAGATATCATCATTTATGCATAGTAGACAGTGATGTCATCATTAATCCATCTTGACTATCTATAAGCATCTGGAATGAATAAAAAATTAAATAAATACTTGAATGAAGCCTAAATTAAGAAAAAACGACAAAATATCTTCGTGTATTAAAGATACTCGGAGTTTTAATGAACGAGTTCAATTTCTAAACTGGAATAATTTATTATAGTTGTGTAAAATTAGTGATAGTGAGGATGCTTTAACATTTGTTGTGTTTTTAAAGGACCAATAAGAGGGCCCTGGAGCAAAAGTACAACGTTATCGTTTTTTAAATACTCCTAATGAAAGTTGTAGAAATCGATAATTTCCTATCCTTGTACCATTTTATTACTACGAGTATTGATATATATAATTATAATATAGAAAAAAATTATTTTATCAATTGATTAATTTTAAAATGTCAGATGGAGCCACATATTATTTGCAAATATGTATTATATATATTTATATATTAAAAAAGACAATTTGTACAAAATTCCTTGTTTATTGACTTACTATGAATTACACTCTATGTAAATAGAGGCAAAATAAAAAGTTAGATGGAGCTACATGCATTTACTAATAATACGTTTTGCCAATTTTTAAAACCCTTTCATCTCTAATAAATTCCCCTTGATGATGCATAGACATTCAAACTAAGGTTAATTACGTTTTTTATTTTTTTGCTTTTTTTGTATGTACATACATAGACAGGTATTAGAGGGGTAATTAATACGTCTACACCTTTCAGGTACAGCTACAAATAACAAACTAAGGCTATCACGGAACCTTCTTGCTTTTTTCGTTCTTTTTTTTTTTTTGCAATGACATTTTCTTTCTATACAAAGAACAATGTGTAATTATTGTACAAAAGTATGTAGATATACAAATTGTGACATCATATTTGTACAGATTTCTCTTTGTCCATATGTACATACTCGAGTGATATTAATATTGATAATGAAGGTATGTCGCCGCCGCATGAGTAGAGATGAGCCCCCTTTAAATCCTTTTGTGAGGGTCATTTATAATAATTCATTAAAAAACTTTTGAGTGGAAGAAGACGAAGAAAAAAAAGAAAGAAGAAGAAGAAGACATCTTTATTACAATGATATTTTTTGTGATAAGATGAAGAGACGAAGTAATTTTGCAAACGCAAAGGAATTTTCTGGTATTTTGGTTTTTTTATTTTATTTTTTTGTCTGTATCTTGATTTTACCTTTTTTTTTATTATTATTATTAATAATAATAATAATATTTATTTCTTAATCATCATTTTTCTTTTCTTTATTTCTTAATACATTTGAAAAATTCCCTTTCTCTTAGTACATAGAGGAGGAAGAAGAAGAAGAGTCAAGACGAAGGGATCCCCTCTCTATATGTATACATACTATAATAATGATAATATGTATGAATCCTGCTGAGCTAAGAATGCTGAGGAAAAAGAAATCTTTTTAATTATTATTATTATTATTATTACTGCTCTAAAAGGTGGAGGAGTAGTATCACGTACGTACGAATGGTGGTGAGTCGTCGAAGGGTGGCAAGGATCCCTTGGAATGTTTTAATGGGGGTTGAATATCACATGATTCCATTATATCTACAGTCGTAGTGTACGGTCGACTTTTAATCTCCTAATGAGGAAATGGATGTTGAGAGAGCCGAAAGGAATACCATACATCAAAACATATCACTCTCATTGAAATGCTAATCTCTTAATGTTATTTGTTATTGTTGCTTTTGTTATTGCAAATCCAATTGGCCAACTAAGTGTATCTTGTTAAGTAAAAAAATAAAATTATATTAAATTATGGTTAATCATTCTACGTATTAAGAGTGAAAAGAAGAATGACCGGCTCGTGAAGGTCACTTGCAGCATTCAATAATACATACATATATCATCTATAGAAATTATACATATTATTTAATTTTTTGTCAAAAGGAAGCTTACAAAATAATAATAATAGGTATGTAAACATAATTTCATGAAAATCTATTCTTTTTAGGGCTTAAACCGAAATGAATATTAATGGATCGGTATCGATTATTTGGAGGTTAAGAAACTGAATAATTAGCCAATTTTTGTGGGTTTTTTTTTTCTTCAACGGAAACCTTTGGTATCCAAGTTAAAATTACAGGGATAAAGCCTCAATATATCCACTCTAGCCAATGTTTAATTTTCCCTATCACAATATTAAAGAACAGATTTGTAAATTACTCTTTATATTATTGTAGAGTGCACGAGATGAAATTTCTACGCCTCATGATTACTTATTCAAGAGGTGTCCCAGTCATTTTTCATTATTATACGTTATTAAATAAACTATTTTGGTAGCTAAAAGAGTACTGAATAGTAGATTTTATTCTAGCTATCATAGCTAAAAGAATGTGGAGTAAACAAAATTTAAAAAAATAAAGTTTTTAAGAGTAAAGTCTCTAGCTTTAACATTTATTGCATTAAAAATTCTCCATAGTGACTTAACTTTTTTTTCAACTTAAAATATTTAAAAGACTGCATATTTAAGTGAGTTCCGCTGATCCTTTGGTGACACTCTGGAATCTCTTTACGGGTACACATCAATAGGACACTAACTTCCTTTTCACTCAGAAATAAATCAATTTATCTCCTTAAGGAAAAGGAATTGCCCCTTTAATGTTGATTCATCTGTTGACTGTCCGGAAAACAATATATCCCATTCTAATGATATTGGAGAGTGAAGTCCATTGTGTAAATTCAACCTATAAGAAATAAAAAAGTGAAGATGCGAATGCAATTAATTTCAGATCAAAAAAAAAAAAATATTGCTTTTATAGGAAAGTGCGTCACAAACTCGATTGATAACAATAAAAAAAAAGTACATGACGTTATTAGATAGTTCAATACTTACCTTGTTCATAATTTAATGAAAAGCATATTTAAAGTACCTAAAATCAGTCACTCTTGCTAATAAAGTTTAATGAGAGATTTTATTTTCACTTCCACCCAAGGACGCGACGGATAAATTATGGATTTCATATTTCTGAATATGTACATTATATGGTACATACATGAGAGAAATTTATGGGAGAAATATTTTCTCATAATTACATACATAGTACATATATTTGTGAATTTGATGAATTCCCTGCGTAGATATTTTTGGAATTTATGGGTCTCATCTCATTTAGAATTTACTATGTAGATGTGATGTTATTAATAATATATCTCTAATATGTACAAAGCTATTTATGAAGTTAAAAATAGAGTTTCCGTGAATTTTTTTTTTACTTACTCTTTTCTGAACTTGACTCTTGCTGACACAAATTGCAATTTTTTTAAATCTCTGGTAGCCTTATTGCTATTAAAAGTTCTGTTAGAGAAGTGATCATAACCAGAATTGATACGTTTCTTAGGTATGAAATTGCTACCAATACGTGCTGAATGGTTATAAATGTGAATTAAGACCCTTTCCAAATACTGACTTCAAAACCATGTATTTTTTTCTTTTAAATTACTGTCGTCATTCTTTCTTAATTCTCATACAAAACATAGATATGTTTACAAATTACAAATGACTTTTTCATATCCGTTGCAATGAAGAAAAAAAAAGGATTCCTCAATTTTTTACATGAAGTCATTTCAGACATGGTTTCTTCACACACCGGGAATAACTCTTTTTTCACATCTTATAACTTATAACAAAGAGAACGTGTACAAAGAAGTATATGTATATACATATATTTATCGCAAATCAAGGTATGACTGTATTAACAGAGCATTGAATGAATTTTTAAATATAAATAGATAGATAAAAAATAACAAAGGCCGACCATTATTTTCTTCTGAGACGAATGAAAAGATCAATATTATATAATAATATTATAAAACGTTTGACTTTATTTCTTTTATGACGATCATCATTACCTGTGTCAATGATTCTTGTTTATACATGAATGTATACCTATGTACCTATATACGTACATAGAGCCAACCATATGTATGTAATAATAATAATAATAATGGTATAGCATAACCATATTTAAGGTATGTATATAAATAAAAAAAAATTAATCAATATGTTATTTTAAACAGAATATTCTCAAGATTGGTATATACTATACACACACACACACACATGTATCTACTCATATATGAATATCGAGCCTCAATACCTAAAAAAAAAAAAAAAATTATATACATATATAAAACCATAGAGAAGGCAGAGCCATACGTAAATGTAGTACCATTATTATTATTCTCTTCCTCAATAATAAAACCAATAATCATATTCATTTTTTTTTCTCTCTTTCTCTCTCTCTCTCTTTCTCTTTTCATTCTGAATATGAACATCTTCAAGGTTGGAGGGGGGAATCAAGGGGTCGATCACTTGGAGCATTGAAGTGAATTTATCTAAGGGGCCTCCATCCACATGGTCCTTTTGTTTAAATATGGTGTCAAAGGATTTGAGAATTGATTTGATATCTATAGAAGTATGTAGAAAAGGCTATACAAATTTGGTCACACTGAATAAGGAACAGATTTTTTTTTTTTTGGGGGGGGGGGGCAGAGTCCCATATGATATTGGTAGGAATTATAACACACACTCTCCATTTTACTTCTTATACCACTTATTTATTGCTGTGTTGGCTACGGAAAAATGCAGTACCTATCTAAAGGAAGATTTAAAGGGCCTTTTTCGTATTATGAACTGGGCTTGTTGACTTTTCTGCGGTGAGTCCCTACCGTAGAAATTACTTTAGGATAAAAAGTACACAAAAATATTCTAAATCTTCATTTAGTGTGGGTGGTTCGTTCATACCAATATTTAATCCCTCCCCCCTCTTCCCCACCTCACATTGTTGGTTGAACTGCTAGGAAAGGTATTTACGACGGGACGCATCAACGTACGTGTTAAGTAGATTTCTGTCACCTACTGCGTTGCAGTAGGTAACAGATTCGTCTCCCTAGGTATGATTCACCAGATTCAGTGAGTAGAAAATTGACGGTCTAGATACTATATGGAAGATTGTGCCAACATCAGACCTATGTACAAAAGACTATATCCAAGAAGGGAATATTTTAATTAAATAAAATCAAAATAAAGGATGACTAAGAACAAGAATATAGCCTCATGAATTATGAGCTAACCTTCCCAGCAATTAGGGAGCTTGTGTAAAATACATTTTCAATTATGTGTGGACTAATTTTTGAGTTGGGAAAAGACACAGTTATCAGGGTTTTTTTGTGGGTTCCTTTTTTTTTAGTAGGAGGGGCCACAGCCCCCTTCAAAGTTACGATATTTCCCAATAGGGTCAAAAATGGGATAAATAGTTTGAACGAGCCCTACGCCATATTGAATCACAAGTGGAAAGAGAGGAGATATTATATAAATGAGTGAAATTAACTTGGTAGATATCTCTGAATAATAACACGATATATGCTCCTATGTATACACACACTATATCTATAGCTCACTATAGGTATGTATGTATGTATGTAGTGGGTAATACCATGCATAGACTTTGAGAAGAAAGAAAAAAAAAGTGATAAATAATGTAATCATATGATGTAGCCTTTTTAGAGAGGGAGAGATTATATTTATTTACATACAGACATGTACTTACATATATATATATATATATATACTGCCTTCAATAATAAGTATAATGATAGTTACCTGGAAGGGTAGAGCAAAAGAGAGAGAAAGGGAATCAACTTTTTTTTTTTTTTTTTTTGTATGTACACATGTATGTATGTAAATCCTACAAAAATTACGACTCATAAACTAACTCAGTGCAGAAAAAAAATTGTCAAACGAATGTTTTTTATATTTGTTATTAATAGTAAGAAAGGGAATCGTGAATAAAAAAAAAATTATTAAACTCTTTTATGAATAATGCATGGACAAAATGATGCATAAAATATATAAATTATACATTCATATACATCTCATTTGTTCAATCTATTATTTGTATATGTTTTAGGTATAAAAGGCTTATCTGAGTATAAATAATATGTATTTTGTATACATACATTTATAATTTGTGCAAATTAAACATTTTTGTACAAAATACATATTGTATGTATATAAAAAATTCATGTATAAGAGAGTCATTGACGAATTTATATAAAATATATTTATCGTTTTAATTTATTGATAAAACAAAAATTTGACAAGTTATTTTTTTAATATAAGATGTACTTTCTATATAGGATATTTCCTTATGTTATACGTTCACCCACTTGGTTAGGGAGATCTGGCGCACGCTCTGACCTCTATACAATCTGACTATGGGTACATATGGGGGTAAATACTTGGAATATGAGTACTTAAATTAAAAATGAATAAGTCTTGCGTTTAGCTACAGTATGCCAATAAAGTAATTTAAGGTCCAGTTAAATGGTAGTGGCCCTGTTCTTATAAAGATGTTTGGCAGTACCCTTTGGGGGCACAGTTATAAAATGTTGTATTTAGTTGAAATCATCAACAAAAACACAAAAAAAACAAATTTATATATATATATATATTTGGAAACATTTTTCTATCAACATTTCAAACCGTCTTTGAATGTGTCATTAAATTTTGTAAATTTTATCCTAATTGATTCCTAATAATGAGTAAGTGAGTATTTCACCAGTGATGATCCATTACGTAAATTCATAATAATTATATACATATATTCATACTTCTGAATTTGATTCCATCTTCTTTGTTCCTCATGCCTCAACTTTTTTTAAATTTATAAAAAAGAAGCATACACACTTTGAATAAGGCAACATGTCCCAGAGCACATGTTAGAGGCACAACCCTAACTCTAGGATTGACTAATGTGAACTTAAACTGAGCTTAATAGATACATCCTTTGTCGACGTACATATTAGTAAACCCATCATTGATTTTGAAAAGAAGTGTTGGAGTGTCAAAACTGTTTGGAATTCTTTTGTCCTTTGGCTTCATGGTACGCGAATGGATTCATGAGAAAACAAAAGGGAAAGGGGGGGGGATATAACAATTAGAAGGTACCTATCAAATGGTTTCATTTCAATAAAAAAGTGTTCCTTCCTTCGAATATTATGTTACTAGATCGGTAGAGGAGAAGAGAATTCCGTCATGAAACATCAATTATATTACATAAAAACCCTTTTTTGTGTGTGTGTGTGTTCATGAAAATTATTATATTATTCATCCTTTCTCGTAAAGGAAGCTGCGGTGATAGAGTCTAAGGTAAGTCATAACAATAACAAAAAATAATAAGGAGAAAGGGAAGGGAATATGTCTGTATGTATCAGAAATAGTTAGATATTATAACAACCATACATATACCTAATGTATGTATGTATGTCTTAAAACAACAACAACAACAACCTACCAATACATAATTAATACCAAAGGAAGAAAGAAAAAGGCATTGCTCACTCGCTAGAAGCGCCCCCTCTCTCCTATAAAATATGTAGGTATATGTAGGTTCATATTAAAACGTACGGTCTTTGAGCATCATATCATAGGGTTAAAACATGCGGAATTCAATTTAACTTACGCCAATTTATATCCACTACATACATGATATTGTATGTATAATGATAGTACGCTTTTATTTATTTACATTGTATGTACATACATACAAGTAGAAAGTTTGTGTGTTGAAGGGTTGCGTGAGGACGTTGAGCGATATACCGCAAAATTTAACTCACTATACCTATTTAATATAATATAATATATCTATGGCTATATGTACTATTTGTTGTTTGCTTTTTTTTTTTAACTTTAGTATTAGAGAATCTTCTTCTTCTTCTCTCTACTTTACTTACTAGCTTACTTGGACCACCCAAAGGGAATCCTCTTCTTTACCGTGTGTTATATAAGAAGTAGATACGTAATAATATTATCTAGTAGCTTGGATATCGAGAGAGAGAGAGAGAGAGAGAGAGGAGAAGAGAGGGGGGGGACGAAGTCATAAAACAATATAACTTATAACTAAGTAACGTTCCCTTGCTCTTGCTGCTGTTGTTAAAACTACTCCGTTGACTCAGTGTATCCTATCCTGCCTTGAAGGGTAAAAAGTCTACTCTATAGAGTCCTATCAGTAGTTAAAAAAAACAAGCATAAATGTTTTATTCAAAACATTGTTGCGGTGGATTGGCAGTTTTTGAATGGGTTTAATTTTACAATGTTAAAAGATATGTATAAAATATATTTATTTGTACATACATAAACAGAACTAAACAATGTTGTATTTCTAGAAAGTTACATATATGTATATTGACAATTTTTTTATAGATATAATTTTTATACAACTGAATATATAAAATAGAACCTCTCAATAAGATATTTGTACAACTAATAAAATAACTCACGACTGTTTAAACATATTTACAAAATGTTTTTTAAAAAATATATATTGACAATTTTTTAATGGGTATTATGTCTGTATAGAAATAATATTGTATCTACAAAATAGCTACAACAGCTGTGTCTTTATTAATTCACATGAACTCAATCTGCACTTTTTAAATACATTTACTTTAAATAATTATTTAAATTATTTTACGATAGAATAATAATAATAATACATTTTTATAGCGTTTTTCTAAGTTTCGTTGCCTTTTTCTGCTCCTTCATCTTTTTGAGGATTCATCGATCACCTGTGTATTTTTATTTTTACCTACAAAGTCAATACCTTTTGTCATTGATCCTCCTCCCAGCAATTATTTTATGACTGACTTGAAGGATACAGAATTACAACAAAAAAAAATTGACGGAAGGATCCATCATTGTACGTATATTGTTGTTGTTCTTACGTATTAAAAGGTCAAGTACTAATATGCAATAAAAAAGTACGCCATTGTGTCATTCTGTTAAAATGAGTGGAGGCTTTTGTAGTTTTGTACTTTTATTTTTGTTGTCTTGTTAGAAGCTGTGGAATGATCTATTGAATACAACTATGTACTGTCTATAGATTTGGTTTGTAGAGAGCAGCAAGAAGGACATTGCTCCATAACTAAAATAATAACAATAATAACAATAATAAAAGTATTAATTCGGAAATGAGCCATTAATTGGGTTCCTTCATTCTATGTGCATGGATTTCTAATCAGATGGCCAATAATAATAAAAACGCACTTCCAAAATCACCGACAACAACGGTTTTTTTTTTTTTTTTTTTTTTTTTTGAGTACCAGACCCTGTTCCTTGATTGTACTTTTAATGGATTTACAATGTCATGCTCTGTATTTTGCTTCTTTTTTTTTTTGATGGATTTAGAAGGGCCCTTAACTTACTATATATGTAACTTACATCTACATAGATGTTGAAAAACAAGTGTAATTTGTACATCATATAAGCCGCATACTTGCATAAATATTTTAAATGCCGAATTTAAAATGTATATATATATATATAGGCAAGGGTGTAATGATAGAATATAATATCAAGAGTGTTATTTTTAATAAAATTCTTAATAAAAAAAGTATTTAACAACTGTTGGATCACTCTTAAATAAATAATGCTTGAGGCTTATTAATTTGTTCATCAAAATCAAATGATATTCTTAAGCTACAATTGTCGTTAAATTTCAATTTGTACAATGTTTGTACATATACGACTTATAGCTTGTATGTACAAAATCCTAACTTTATACTACAATGGAGACTTGTAGTTTTTTGTTTTGGCTCAATTACTCAAAGCATTGTAGTTTGACACGTCAAATTTTAATACAACATACCTACATCTATTTGTTTTTAATTAAAGTTTACATAGTCAGTAGTTTTTTTTTAACAAATTGCACTTAAACGCGATCCCTTAAATGTTAAAAATCCCCAAGTGCAAAAATCAGTTTTATCCATATATCTATATGGATATAGTCAAGACTATTACATCCGAGACTAACACGGTCTCAACATATTGATAAACTTGATTTAATTGCTTTGATATTGGTCTTGACAAGGAGAATAGGAGTTCAATAGCATGACAAGACTATTTAATATAATTTGAGATGTCAAAAACATGACGGAAATAAGAGCTTTAAAAATTAGTTTTAATATTTTTCTTGGACTTGAAAACCACATGCCAACACAAACAATATGTAAAAGAAAAATTTCCTACCATACCGTAAACATTTACAGCCAGACTTCAGTTCGTACCGTAGCATGGATTCTCCCTACCGTGCCACTTCTAATATATGTATACATATATAGTACACTATGAACAAATGCATTTAACATATTTTCAATTCATATGAACTGATTTTTTGTCCCTTTTCTTTAAACACTTTTTAAAGTATTTTGAATTCATAAAATCTGCTCCCTACATAAATTGATTTTTTGTCCCTTGTCTATAACAACAATTTTAAAGGATACACATATAAATATTTTATGTATATTTATGTATGTATAAAAGTATTAAATTTTGACCTATTTACATTGACTTTATGAGAGGATGTTGAAGTATGTAGTAGCAGGAGTAGGTTGCTTGTCTTCCCAGGAATTATCCCTATATGTCCATGTATTATCTATCTATTTCATATATATATATATATATATATATCTGTGCACAATGGATGGAGGACTTAAGAACCAAAAGAAAAAAAAAATAGAATTTTTAATGACACACAACTAGTTTTTTTTTGTGCCGTTGTTATGTATGTTGTGTTCCTTTTTTTAAAAAAAAAAAATTGTACTTTGATTGAGAGGTTGTAAAAATGTCTTAAATTCCTTCAACCCTCCTCTTTTCTTTCCATTTTAACTTCTTCGTACATACATACATATATATTGTCACAGGAAGAAGAAAAAATCATTATTTTTTCTGTTTTTATTTTTATTTTTATTATTATTGAACTTCTTCTCCTTGAAAATCAATTCTCTTTTACCTACCTACTACAATATATAGGTCCCAAAATACATAGATCATGATCCATACGTACTTAAAAAACTCTTTTTTAGATCCTTATTAAAGCTGCTCTTATTATTTTTTTCATGTAACTTACATAATATAACAACATATTTATAAGTATGTAGCTCCTTTGACAAAAGATTTTTTGAATTGTTCAATGGTAATCTCTTTTTAACGAATTTTAATTATTTTTATTATAAAAAAAAGAACATCAAATCTGCTCCTTCTTTCATTCCATTAACTTTGACCAGCATTTTTAACAGAGGAAAAGTGTGTGAAATTAACAACATAATCAAAATATCGTGTCTTAGAAGTGACGGGTTTGTATGTGAATTTTCAAGATGTATCATTTCTTTTACATAGATTTTGGTTTCATTTAAAAACTTTTGTACTCTTAAAGTTTGGATCTGGTATTGATCATTTACAAACTCAGTTCTTGAAGGTCTTGATTTCTTTTTCAGTTTTGAATCTTCAAAGTCTTAGGTCTCTGGTAACTTGGTCTTAATAGTCTCAACACTGCCTACGTGTCATATTGTCTCTTATCAAAACAATTTTATAAAGGGAAACCTTTACACTGTGAGTCTATTTATTATTATAAGTGAACACTCCAGACAAATGCCTGTGCACTCAAGAGTTGGAAAATTGAAAAAAAAAAAATGTAAATTTTAATTAAACATTAAAATCGTCTAATTGATGATTTTGCTCGAAAAAAAATGGCGAAGAACAAATACTCTGAATTTTAGAAATTATTAGTAAATACTTGTCCACTAAATAAAAGTCCCAAATCACGTTGTTTCATGTCCATTTTGTACTTTTTTCTAGCAATAAAGTTATATAGTTTAGTTATATTGGCTATATCTTTAATCATTTTTTTAACGGATTTTAATTTAATTTGTCTAATAAGTCACTAAATGATTATACATATAGTATTTATTGGCTATAAATAAAAAAGTGTAGTTTCTTTATTATTATACATATATATATGTAAAATATCCATTTTTTCACGAGTTTTAATTTATTTAAAAAGTTACAATTTATTATGTATGCAATTTGATGGCTATAAACGAGCTATTTTTTTTTTTTACAAATTTATGTTTTAATTTATTGTACATATACCTAACCAATAGTTGTTGGGCTTTTTTTTCCTAACGAATTTTAACTTAATTTATTTGATAAGTCACTCAAAATCTTCTTATGACTACTACTGATCATAAAAGGAGCTTCTGTGTGGCCTTGTATAATATCATTTTTACTACATAATACATATATAAAATAAAAAATGTATCATTAATTCATAAATAACTTGATTCAATCCTTGCCAAAAAATTTATTGGTATTCTATAATTTTTTATGGTGGTCAAAAGAAGGTCAAATACTTCAATAAGTATAACGTATTGGCTTGGATCGTAAAGTAACGCTTCCTAATCCTTTGATAGAGAAATAAAAATTCCTCATATTAGATAAGAAAGAAAGAAAGAGAGAGAGAGAGAGAGACTCAGAGAGGAGGGCCATTGATAAAGTAATCTCAATTATTGTCAGTGTATCAAAAAAGAAGGAAAAAAACCTGTTAAAAAACAAAAACAAAAAATGTAAGATAAGAATCGATAAAAATAGGCTTTTTTAATTTACTACTATGAAATGTGGGAAACGTGTCAGGGACGTTCGTAATCTACTGAGCTTATTTGACCAAATCAAAATCTTTGTTTCTTTAGAATCTACTTGCATTTGGATATCACAATGGGACTAACAAAAGGAAGGACTTGAATCCTTAAATTAAGTAATTTGTTCCAATTATGCAACTTACTTGTACTTATAAAGTCAAGGGACTTTCTACCCCCTTATGTATTAAGATTGGATTAATTCCAATATCACTGTTTCTATTTGGCATAAAGTTGAACTCAATACAAGTGTTGAGAATTTTTTTACATAGATGAAGTTTCCTTAAGACTGTTTTTTATCAATTTGTTCACTGAATTTAATCGATATATAAACTAAATGTATGTTCCTAAAACAACGTGTGCAATCTCTAAAGTCAATTTATGACAAGTACTCTTAAAATGTGGCTAACGTGCTCTACACGTTCATATTATGTATGTATCATTCATGTTTACATATTATGTATGTAAGTATATAATATACAAATAGATATGTAAGATTGTATTAAACACAAATTAGATAATGACATAATGTATGTATGCAAACCTCAAAAACACAATGAAGGGGCGGGAGAGAGAGAAAGAGAAAACCGTTGGTTTTTAATAACATACATATATTCTTTCTGAAAGAAAGGACCCATTAAAGATTTCATTCTATTAGACTAATCTCATTAGAATAGTCTATACTATTAATCACAAAAATACATCTAAGGAAAACACATGAAATAAAGGAAAAGAGAATAAAAAGTTGTCAAGCTTTAGTTGACAACTTTATATAATATATTGTAAAAGTTTAATAAATTATATATTATATAGAATAGAGTGAATTAAAACTTACATATACTCCCGAATTTATATTTCAAATATCTATATGTATACATGTTATTTGTAAACAAACTATCCTATTGGCGAACAATATATGTACGTAATCTAAACAAATTACATATCGTTATATCTCTCTGGTCAAGATCCATTAACAAATTTTAATCTTAATTTGAGTAATTCATGACATTTAAGGAAATCTTGGGTATTAAGATGTACATACATATATTAGGTAGATTTAATCCCCCCTAATAGTTGTAATCTTGTTCTTAGTGCAACATTTTTGCCATATAGGAGTGTAAGAGAGAGAGAGAAAGAGAGAGATTCTCCTGCATGGAATAATAGACATTCCTTTGATTCATATTTTCTTTTCTATACCTTTTAATTCATTCTCTAAGCTGTTTCTTAGAAATGAAAAAAAAAAAAATTAAAATAAAATAAAAAGAATTCATGCAACGATATTTCAAGAGAAGTAGGAAGTTATCAAGTGCTATATGAAAATACAAAGTCCGTTTTTTTTAAGAAAATAATAATAATATATATATAAATATACTCTTATTTAGGAACTCAATGCAAAATGGATAATTTGAACAAATTACAAATTACTCCGATAAAAGTTAGTTATAAATATCCTCAGATTATTATGTATGTATATATAAAAACAAAATACAAAAATAAATTAGGGAAAAACTGTCCTTTTTTTTTTAATAACTATGTACTGCAGATAACTCGAACTTGAGGGGCAGTAGTCAAATTGCTATATATAACGAAAAGTATATAATATTTATTGCCATGACTTTTGGACATTGAAGGTTCTATAAGTTGCATACAAAGGGCATTTAGGTTACTCTAATAGTGGCGTACATACATATATAACCTAACTCCATTCGAGTTATCCAATTAGATACTACATATACATATTTGAACATCGATTATATTTTAACAAATTTATTTGTGAATTGACAATTATTGTCAATTGTATTTATTTTATACAATATTTATACATACATATTTTGAGAGTTTATTTATTGTATTTCTCTCTAGGTATAAGGGACTATATCTACATACATTGTAATCTATGATTCTTAGATGTATGTATAAACGAACCACGTGGTTCCATTATGTACACATATCTATGTATACAATATAAAAAGTATGTATTTTTAATATAAAAAAAAAAAAAAGTTGTATAAGTTCTATTACAGTACAACTAAATAATAATAATAATAATAATAATATTAAAATACAATGTATGTTTTCTTGAAAAGGAATGTTTTCCTTTCCTTCCCTTCTACGTCGTCCTCTTATTGTGACAAATGGTTCTTGGTTCTTAACAGGGAGACTGTCTAGGAAACTCTCTTCTTACACTGAAGTATCCCAAGGGGGAGTCTAATATATAAAAAGAGGCTTAAGTTGGATAGGTAAGGCAAGAGAGGAGAGTTGCCTCCTGGTGCGAATAGAATGTTGTTGTATATTTATTATTGTTTTTATTATTTTTGTTCTGCCAGAGACAAATTCTCACAATTTTTTATTTTATATCAGAAATATGATAATTTACATATCTATGTACCTACATAACAGTTGATATGGACAAATATCACCACATACCAAAGTCCTTGACATGAAAAAAAAAGAAGTCCCTATCAGTGTCATTCTAAGGGGGACCTCACTATTAATAGGGTTGTACATATATATCTAGGTTAAAGTGAGGTTGGTTTTTTTTTACTGCTCTATGATCGTTTCTGCTGGAAGACATACGCAAAAATCCTATTTCCTAAATTCCATGTCATTTTTGTGATGATATTTTCTTGCACCCTATAAAAAACAAAAATGGGATTTTTGGGGGCACAATTTTGACCCTATTTAAACGTCTTTAATTATTCCAATTTTAAAACTATGGATCAAATATTGGGATTGTATTGTTGCAAAGGAACTAATCGTTTATTAAAAAAAACACAATTATAAATCGTAACCTGACTTTAAACATTGAAGAAGATGTGTTTAAAAGCCCTGTTGCCTCAAATGACGTTAAATATGCATTTTTTCAAAAAACTGTTTTCTTTCTTTTGTATCAAATTACTTGGGTTTTTTTTTTTACTTTAAGCAATGATTAAATAAAAGGAAAACTGTTTGGATTGAATCCAATAAGATTAAAATATTTGGTTCATATCCAGCAGAAAAAGACCCTAGTGAAATATATATATATATAAACGCATAATGAATATATATTTAAGTAAGTAGATCACATAATTCACCTGCTTTAAGTGAATTAGAATTTGATAATGATGGGGCACGTCAGGAGGGCGGTGAAGCGGGGCTTTTAACTTTTACTTTAGAGGGTTGATTTAGGTATTTCTTTATTCCATTTTATTTTATTTTTCTACTTTATAATTTATGAAGGGTTTTGATGGATGAAAAATTAATTATTCGATGAATGAATGAATGAATGAAAAAATGAATAAGTGGATATAAGTATCATTAGTATAAGCTTTATTTCTTCACAGAAGGAGGGATTTTAAGACTCTTCTTCTTCTTCTTCTTAAAATGGAGGTAACCCTTTATTTTTGTTCTCATGGAGATTAGTTTTTAAGAGAGAGAGCGATGGGGGGGGGGGGGGGGGAATCATTTTTTTTTTTTGTGCATCTAAAAAAGTATCTATCAAAAAAAAATGTTTTAGAGCGCGCAAAAATCAATTAAAAACTCGGGAATGGCTTGCCATCAACATATATATATATATGTTACCCATGTCACACACACAAAACAAAAAAAACCCATACATTTTCACAACCCCTTCCATGAAATTGAATTTCTTAAAGTCTTTCAACACTCGGATAATAGAGAAGAGGGAAGAATGTCATTTCCTTGCTCTATGTTCAATATAGCTAGTTAGTTAGTTAAATTATAATAATGATAATAATAATAATTGCCCTATGTAAAAGTTCTTATTTACAATGTCAGTTAAATACATCTTTGCATATTGCTTTTTACTTAGTAGCTAAGTCGTCCTTAATTAGCAATGACAAAGCATTGGTGGTCTTTTGAGAAGAAGAAGAAGAAGAAGAAGAAGACAAACCTCTATATAATTGGATTTTTTTTTTTTTTTTAATATTTTAGAGAGAAAATATCATTAAACAACTTGGTAAGTTTGAAAATAAATAAATAAATAAATATTAAATAACTAATGAAGAGTCTAACTGTTATCTCTCTCTCTCTTTTAACAACAAGAAAATATTTATACGTGAGGGCATGTTAGGTAAAAATACGTATAAGTACATCTTTCAAAAAAAAAATAAAAAAAATGATAATTTTTTTTTTCCATTTATTATCATTTATTTTGAGCTCTGCATTTCAATTATATTATATCTATCCACTATGTATGTACATTAGATAGGCACATAAAAATATCTTCAACTAACTTGTCAAATAATAAATAAATATATTCATTTTGTAATTTATTTATTTATTTTGAGGGAGGGAAGTGAGGAGAGGAGGAATTTGTGAATTTATTTGATCAGATGTTATTATTACTCTTATTCACCTTGTTTGTATAATTGTATAATAGTACAAAATGACGAATTTTAATTTCATTTTAACCTTATTTTATTTTTTTGTTAAAAACTCTTGTTAAGCATTTTGACAAGTTTACATTATGTATGATAAAGTAAGGTGTATAATTTGCAGATAAAATGAATACTGCATAGATGTAATGTCGTTGTTGTTGTTGTATTTTTGCAAGATTTTGAACAAAATAATAATAATAATCATCATCTCTGTCTCAAACAACTATCTCTTTATTGTACCTGCACCCATTAAAAAACACTCATTAAATGCTTCATGGCACAATGCACGCCATTGGCCATAGGGTAGTAAGAAAAAGGAATGGATGATGGCTCAGCAATTTTGAATAATAATAATCTTATATAAATTAAGCCTCGTCATGCCTATCAAAGGTAAACGCTCTCAATTATCTGACTCTTGTTATTATTCTATTCTTTCTTTCTTTCTTTTTAAGAAGAAGAAAAATAAATATCTGATCAATTTTTTTGATCTTATTTATTTATTTAACATTTTTTATTTATTTATTTTATTTTTTTCTTACTTTTAATCATTAAAATTCCTTTCTTTTCATCATAAATTTTCTTTTTAATTACCTGTTTAAAATAATGCAGTTAATGATGCAATAGCTGCTGCTTCTTCTTTTTCTTCTTTGCCTTTCATGTCCTTGAGGGCATAACAAAAAGAAAAAAAAAGTAGGATTTTTGTACATAGATATAAGTTATATATTTTATTTAATTACCTTAATGAATCATACCATTTGACAAAATAAAATTTATATTTTGCTCTTTGAATGCCCTTGGCCGAAAAATATTACAAAAAAAAACAACAACAATATTTGCCTAAATTGCTCCTTATTTGATATAATTTAAAATACATATATTTGTTCAAAAGTACATTGAATGATGATGCTATGGTCAATAAATTTTCATGGCCGAAACGTAGTTACAATAATAACTTCTTTTTTTTAAAAAGTATTCTCTAACTTGTTTAAATATTTTATTATAATTTATAGACAGTGTTTTTTTTTTTTTTAATATCCATGTAAATATTTATAAGTGAACTCTGCGTTTTCTGCTGCTATGAATGTAATCGAACAAACAACCGGAAAGGAAAATAGCTGCTCTTATTTTAATAAATATGTAGTCATTGTAACTTAATGTAATATAATGGACCGTAAATAAGTAACGTTCATTCTCTAAAAAAGTTCTTGGCCCCTTATTTTTTGTGTGGAGTTACAACTTGAGCTCCGTTTTTCTAAATGGATGATATGTGTACAGAGAAGCATCAACTAGGGTGGACGACTTTTTTTTTTTTTTGTGTGTTTTTTCAAATTCTGGGATTTTCCCCAAAAGGCGGCGCAGTAGTTTGATAAAAATCTTTATTAAGAAAAAACTAAGGATAATTTTTAAAAATTATCTTTAATAAAAAAGTTAAAATAACAAAGTTGAAACTTCCCTTGCATCGAATCAGGGATTCGAAAAGGAAACTGCAAAAAGTATAAAGAGCCATGTCTTAAAGCAAGGTATTTCTAAAATTGTGGGGATGAGAGTCCCCTATTTACCCCCTCCCAACGCTGTTGCTGTTTCCTTAGAGTTTGAATGAATCTTTTTTCTAAAAAATACACACCTTTGGATCAGTGGTTATCAAACTGCACTACGTATTTTGAATAATTCACCCCTGAGAACTTCTAGAGGAATTGCAAAATTTATACCATCTAAAAGAAAAGAAGCCCAACAAATTTGTTCAATGGTACCCCAAAGGGTTGCCCCCCCCCAAAAAAAAAAAATAATAATAATTAAAAAAAAAAGGTTTGAGAAACACTGCTTTATAAAAAATGAATATTCTAGTGTTATCTTGTCAATTTTTGTATATTTTATTATACATAGAAAGTAGGTACTGTCTGTTTATATTGATATCTAACAATATTGAATTTACTCTTAAAATTTCAATCCCCACTATACATAGTATTGTCATTTTTATAAATCACTTTTTCAGACAATATCTAATGAAATACAGAGAAATATATGTAAATAAATCACTTATGTATTGTTTCCTCTGCAGACTCTATGAATGCATAGACTTGATGCCTATCTTAATTAAAGTATAATTATATGTATTTACATACGATAAGAAAGGAATAATACAAAGTAATTAAGAGGAGAAACGCTTTGATTACAACCCTGAGAGCATCACTCTCAACTCTCTCTCTCTTTCTCTCAAGATGTGTTTAATTGATAAAATAAACAAACAAACAGCTAATAGCACCTCATTTTCACTATTTATATATATATATATGTTATCATGTGTTTATATAGTTTCATACATAATAGACGTCATTATGCGAAAGGAGAGGTGGAATCTCATTAGTGTGTCACAAGATTAAATGGACGAAAAATGAGTCGACATTTTTTTTTGTAATGTATAATTTTAAAAGGAATTTTTTTTTTTGTGAATGTATATTATTTCAAAAAAAAAAAAAAAAAGTGGAAAGAAATAGAAGATCAAGATACAATAATATATGAAAAAGTAGAGAAAAGTTTTTTGTTTTTTTATGGAGAAACTTTTTATTAAAATAAATCACACATCGGACTGATTGAAACACTAATAAGTAGAATACATACATAAGTGAATTTGTCCATTGACTGACCGGCTCATGTTGTTGTTATCATTATCAACACCATTTCCTCCATTCTCGCTCTCTTCTCCCCCCCCCCCCCCCTCCCCACCTAATCTTTTTAATTATCTCATCTGAAAGATTAGATTATTCCTTATTGGGCTCTAAAGGAATACGATATATATTAGAAATATATCCGATTCCAAAGTAATCATCTATAAAAGATATAATATCTCTTATCATTATTATTATTATGGATGGGTCAACTCCCCCCTCCCCCCCCCCCCATCCATTTTGTTGTGTGTGTACACATTTATATATTTCTTTTGAGATGAGCTTGATCATCGAAATTATGGGTCTAATCTCTCTAATTAACTTATAAAAAGGTTGTTGGATATATACAAATGTAATATCTAGATATATCCTAATCCTTTCTTTATCTGGTGGTTGAGTCCATTCAAATGGACTTGTTTTTGTTTTCTTCCTAGATTTATGTTCTATTAATGGTTTTTTTTTTTTTTTTCTGGTATAAGATACAGAAAATATAAAAGGAAAATTCTCCGTTAATTTTTCTTAACATTTTTACTTAAATATTTTTTTATATTTGTATATATTCTCATTAATTGAGACTACGTTTCATTCTTACATTATTTGAGTATTTATTGAATGGACTAAATTGATGTATCAAAAGGGATAAGTTAGAGCCAGTTTCAAAATTATTAATTTGTCAATTAATATTTGCAAATTATACTTTTATTTATTTTCACTTTAGAAAAATCAACCATTTTTTTTTTTGCAATATGATTGTAAAAATAAAATGTTACTTTGATACACGTTAAAAACACAGATCGGTCATTTTGAAATGATATAACTTTCATAATTTTGAATCATATATTTCCAAAAAAAAAAAGACAAAAAAAAACTTCTTTAAAAGTTCATATCTGAAAAATTTAGAAATAAAGGCAAAAGTTTTTTTTTAAAAAATAATTATCCTTCTAATAATTCAATGTGAATTAAAAATGATTTGATCATTTTTTGCTCAAATAAAATCCCCAGGCATGTCCAATGTTGGCCATCAATAAAATAAAATATCTTCTTTTTCTTTTTCTAAACAACATATATTTTATAGTCTTACAAAAAATTCTTTAAATGTCTTTTAAATTCTTAAGGTGTCTTTAAAAACATATCAAAGGTGTTACCTTGTTTTAATAATGAGGAGAAAAATTATACAGTGGCCAAAATGGACTTGCTGCTTACTGTTTACTAAATATATATTTCTGACATACTTTTTATTCGTTCTAGTAGAGAAATGGTCAGTTTCTATATGAAATAATGTTTTGTTATTTGAAAATAACTATTTTTTATTTTATTTAAAGGAAATAATAATAATAAAAAAAAACCAGTAACAATCTTCAATAATAACTCCTGGATGACTCATATGACGTCAAATTCAGTTCGTCCAACATTTTAAAAAATCTAACTAGGCCTACAGTTTTGTTACTCTAAAGATGAGCACTGAAAAAATATATTTTGGAGTAAAGTGTTTGAAATTAAAGACTGTTCTAAATTCAAGTTTTGGATACATTTGCCAAAATTTTGCAGGGGGGGGGAGAACTGTATTTTTCTCCTTAAATAATTATAATTAATTATTAATCAAACCCCCTAAAATCAACTTTGATTGATCCCCTGTTTATTATGATATATGAATAGTTAGTATGACCCCTTGGCAAATGTCTCTTTCTATACATACATATGTGTATATATGTAAACCAACACATGAAATGGTTAGTACGATGTACATATTGAGTATCTTTGTTTTGACTAAAAGACAAAACATGAGTGTCCTAGCAATACAATCCAACAACAATAATACTACTACTACCAAATTACTGATGTCTTATCACCTCTCCATAAAAAGTAATTCATGCTTCAAATCCAATATTCAATAGATCTTTTGCCATTGTCATAATATTAATAGGGTACATGTCTATTTATGAAGATGCTCTATGTATGTATGTACACTCGTAGATATAATAATAATAATATAACCCCCCTGGTTCAAGTTCTAGATAAGAATCAAGAGATGAAATATACAAAGTTTTGTAGACTCATGATTAAAATTTGATTTTTTCCTTCTTCTTCTTTTTTTTCTTTTTTAATAAATATTAACTCGTGCCACAAAGACAATCATTCCTTCTTCATTAGGAAGAATTAGTTGAAGACTTTTTATATTCTTTATTTTTTTTTAATGTCATCAAGTCAAGCAATTAGTAAATCCCCCCCCCTTCTTCTTCATAAGCAGTATTTTGTTAACAAGCAAAGTCTCTTAGGATTACAAGGAAGATCGTTTACATAGTACATCATTAATATAATTAGAACAAATTAGTTGAAGTTCTTTAGAGCAGTACTTCTCAACCTCTTTGCCTTGGCACACTAAAGATCTTACAAGAATCAGTTTTAAATAAAAGTAACTACATATAAGTAGAGCCTTTTCACCTACTTAGCATCATTCTGTAAGTCGGCCATTTTGGAGGAATAAATGAGCAAATTTTATAAAGAACCAAAAACCTTCATTTCTTTAAAATTAAGGAAATGTTGTGAGTGACTGCAATGTATTTAGATGCTAGAATTTGACTCATTAATAAATTTAAAAAAAATTATCTTTCTTATATTTTTTCTTCAATTATTCCACTTTTCTGGTTCATAACTGATACAGAACAATCTTAATAGTACTAACCTGTATAGTCCATTCATAGAAATTTCCACTATAAGCTAATAATTTGATATTATTCAAATATTTTATTTTTATTTTTAAAGACATAAAATGAAGTTTTCTTACAATTTCTTGGAATGTATCCCTTTTATTTAATACAAATGAACTCCAAAATGGCGTAGCTTCCTTTTATAATGCAATCTTTGATGTTATACACACTATACATAAATGAACAATTTGAATATTTTTAATGTTACAAGAAACTCAATTCAATACCCACTGACAATAATGACAATAATAAATATTTATTATTAAGTATTAATATAATTAATTTTTGTCAAAAGGTAAAAAAATCAAATATTTATTGACATCTGCTAATATTTCAATAACTAAACACTTTTATGCAAGATATGTAAATACGTTGGAATGTAACAAATTAAAATGAAATAAAATATGTAAATGGTTATTTTTTTTTTTTTGGGGGGGGGGAGATTATGATTATTATTCGTGCTTTTCATGCTTTGTGGTGTACGTATGTATGTATGTTCTACCATAGGGTACTTCCTCTCTAAGCATTTCATTGAGGAGGAGTTTCGTGCCTTGAATTCCAATACATACACCTGGAGGGACATGCCCTGAATGTAGAAAGGATTTCTACGTGTATATATTCATGTTTTTGTTGTTGTTGTTGTTGTTCGAACAAGAAAAACAACTTTATGTTAAATAAATTGTTATTAAATAGCATGTTTTATTATAAATATAAACTCGTCAAAATGTTGTGTGTAAAGAATAAAAATGTGTTAGTGTTAATACTTATTTAGTATCAACAAAGTTTTTTTCCTTCTAAATATAAAATATAAATTTGTCTAATGGTTGAATAGATAATAAAGAGGTTGGTTAAATGAGGGTTTTTTTCTCATCCTATACCTTAAATGTATCAACGTAGCTACATACAGTTTGTAAGTTTTTGTACGTTAAACAATGACTCATTTGCTGATTGATGAGAAATTCTTTTTTACAGATGTAGGAACAGAGGATGAGGCCCGTAGTTTCCTTATTTTTAATCACACTTTCAATAGAACCAAGAATATTTACCTAATTCTAGGAACAAGGGCGGACTGAATCGCTTTTAAAAAGTAATGCAACCCCTGAACTACATACATGCATAATTTTCCCACCCCTTGAGCATATTCCATATAGGGACTTACCTTCTTTTTTTTGCCAGTGTGTTTTTAACTAAAACAAGATTTTCAAAAAGTCCCCATTTTTTCCCTTCCAAATATTCCAAAAATGTGTGTAAATTTAAACGGTGTAAAACAAGTTCTAGGTCCATTTTTGAGGCAAATTCAGTGTCAAAATTAAAAATATAAACTCCTTGAGTCACAAAATTCTCAATATTTTGTTCAATGCTATAAATGTTTTATTTTAAATGTAGTGTATAAAATTGTCAAATAACATATAAGCGAGGTTGAGTGAATATAATATATATATATATATATATAAGTATACAGGGTTTTTTGGGATTTTTTTCCTCTTCATTTCTCATTCCTTTTTGTTCTTTTAATCATTTTTTTAAAATTGATTTTCAATTTTTTTTTCTTTTTTTAAAAAAACTCCTTGGATCCCTTTGATTGAAATCTAATAAAGATTATTTCTCTCAAGGAAATCCCATGCTGGAAAGAGGGAAAGGTGTTAGATGCTTCTTCTACTCAGTACTAAATATTATATATGTATAGTTTGGTAATAAAGAGTCATATGTGAAGAGATATCTTTTTTTTTTCAAAGGGGTTGAATTTATCACAAATTAAAATCTAAGTACTAATATGGTTATAACCAAAAAAAAAACACAGTGAGATCATTTTTATATATATATATTCTTATTACTATTAGTAGATCATTCTCACGTCTCCTTGATGCTATAATTTGATTATTATTATTATTAATAATAATAAAAAAATGAACTGTGATTTTATTTTAAAAGCCCTTCGTGGAGAGGGTAACGATTTTTTTATTTTTTTAATATAAGGCACGAAATGAAGATACATGCTTACATGTAAGGAAAAGGAAGGGAAATTAACTTTGCATACATATATATATATATATATACATACCAGGAATTGAGCGGACTTTAAGCCTTTTTAATAAATTAATTGCGTAAGAGGCTATACAATAGCTATATATAAATATTTTATGCTTAAAAAAAATGTACATTTTTTGACAGAATATATTTCAAATATATTTCTTCATGTTTCTACTTGCTATCTCCTCCTTTCTCTTTCATTGTCAAATCTATCAGAGTATCTATATATATATACACATATATGTATGTATGTATAATTTATATTTGCAGGAAACGTTGAAAAATGAGTTATTGAAAAGTCTTGCTCCACATAGTTGTAGAGGAGTGAACTAATAACTTTTTCATTTTATTTATTTTTTTTTGCAATTTTTATAATGAAGTTCTAATATTTCTTTCCTTCACTCTTTTCAAAGTCAACTCAACCTCACTTTATTCACCTTTCTTTTGTTCTACAGATATATATATATAAAAGTACATATTTCTCTTTTAAGCTTTGTATATCTTTAAGAAGAAGAAGAAGTGATGATGTGTTCCTTATACATACATACATGTAATATAAACTGAATAATCAATATTTTTTATATATTATATATTTTTACAGCATAAAAATCATAAAATAAAAAAAATTTTATTGCCTAATAAAGTTGTAGCATTTTTTTTTTTTTTTTTATAAATAAAATAAACACATTTTTTTTTTAATTTATCGTGACGACAACCTTTTTTTTTTTACCTTGGATCCACTTCCTTAGAAAAGGAGGTTATACACGTATGTATGTATATGTTATAATCAGCGATGAAAATAACGGCATTACTTGTTTGAGTTATCAAATAACTTATTGCGTTACTCTTGTCTCTTCCGTTCACTCTGTATAGAGGAAGAAAAAACACCTTTCAAATTTGTAGAGACATTTATATTATTGTGATCAACTTTAAATTCAAATTACTTGGATGAGTTGAGATACTTTGAGTTGTTTTTAGTTGATGTTTAGAGCCTTCAAATTGTCCATTCAAATTGCTAAAATACCCTCTATTTTTGAAATTTGCAGCGTCTGCAATGGATTAATTAGAATCATTTAGTAAGAAGAAGAAGTTGATTTGTTTTTGTATTAAGGGCTCACATTAAACATTCTGTTCGAACTTGATTTTTGATATATTCAACAATAAAATATCATGTATTAAAGTAAAGTTGACTTTATGAGTAACTCATTACTCATTTTCTTGAGCAAGGAAACACCTAATATCGTTACTTATGATGAGAAGGGGGGGATAAGTAAGGAGTAATTAATTACTTTTTATTGTTATTATCATTATTATTATTATCTCCTTACAATAAACGTGCCCAAACCTGGATACTACTGCATCAGTTCATGATCACTGTTTTTTTCTTTCATTCTTTCTTTGAAATATCTCTGCCATATATCAGCTATTAATAATAATGACGCCCAAGAATGATGTGATAGCACAAGGGGTTGTTGCTACTACAGTCATACTGCTGTTACTTGGAATGGTCTCATTTTTTGGATATATCAGTTAATAAAATAGATGTTGTGTTTTGATTTCCTTATAAACTCTTTCTTCTCAATTTTCAATCTCAGCTGGAGATCTTCTTACACTCCACTGCTACAGCTACTTCTACTACTACTACTCTTTTAAGAGGGGCTAAAAAAAAAATTCGTCAGACTCTTAACATAACAACAACAACAACATCATGGAACATACTAGGTATTACATACATACATACATACATATTTCGATCTAATAAATTGCTACTTCATCTCTTTTTGGCTCCATATTGCTTTATACTTATCAGATTAATAATAAATACTATTTCTAAATATCTCATAAATACCCTGTGTTCCTACAAAAAAGAGTTGTTCAATACAGGGAGTCACTTTTGAAAATGATTATCAAGCTCAAAAAATCGCAGATCATCCCCCTTAGAGTGAATTATTATAAAAAATTGTCAAAATATATGTATACACTTTTTTGAATGCAATTTGTCAAGAGAAGAGGTCATTTTAGGTAAAATCTAATGAAAGAAGACATATTGTGCGCAATTATTTAAGTACAGCTCTTTAAAAAATTAGCCTAGTATATAATTTGACTTTGAATGATTCAAAATGGTCTGATATCGCCATAACGTAATCCCTTGCAGTAACTTTGAAAATGACATAAAAATTCTTTTAGAGAATATCAATTAAGCATTGAATATATCTTTTTAAGATATAAATAAATACCTATAAATACTCTATGAATCATAAAGGGATATTGACAATTGTCAAACAAGTCGAGGATTGAATCCCTCTCTCTCTCTCTCTCTATATATATATATATATATATATATATATAATAACAACTTTTATTGTGATAAATTACAAAGTATAAGTTATTTTAAAAATTGTCAAACATTGGAGTAGTTTTTTAATCACCACCAATTAGTTAGATTCCTCTAACTAGAGAGAGTGTTTGAAAATAAAAATAAAATCAACACTCATTAATTCGTCACTTCATGTCGTGGCATGCGTTATGACCTCCTTTAAGGGCGTATGCAGCAGCTGCACCCCCCTCATTCATAGGTATCTATTAAATAAGTATAAAAACACATAGTGTGATAGCTCTCTCTCTCTGTTACAAACACAGGGTACGTATTTATTAATTTTATCACTTCTATCCCGCATGGCTTCACCCGTTGATATGATTAAGATCAAGAAAAGTGCTATATAAATCTCACTATTTCATAGATACATACTTTTGAAAATGGGTTCCTGGGTAAGTATCTAATAATAATAATAATAATAATAATAACCTCAATATCTTATGAATGTATGTAGTTTAAAAAATATAATTATTATGAAAACTTCTTTTTTTTTCTTTAAATATTTGATACCTTTTACACGGAATTTTAATTGAAATGATGTCAACTTGTTAGGATGCAAGTTAGTGAGTAAATTACCTTCTATGAAATTAAACTATGACTAATAGTAGAGTGTATATAATTTATAGTCTAAAGTGGGTATACATATAGTCGTATGATGTTACATAAAAGTATGACGTGGGAGATATCAGACCTTAATTTTTGATGTGCCGTCCTTTAGTCCTTTTGTATAATAAGTTCAAGTGACGCCATGTTGGGGAATTATATCTATGCTATGTAGGATGTCGATATGTTTATTCTATAAAATGACTAAATTACCAAAAAATCTCCTTTAAAGCACTTCATTCAAACATGGTTTTTTAACATGAAAAAAAAAATGAATTAAACACTTAATGTTACATTGATACTTGTTTAAGATTAAATTAATGGGTACTTAAAATCCCTATGGCTAGATTATTATAATTAATTTTGTTCTGGGTGTAACAAAAAATTTAGATATCTCTGATCTATTGCAAATGTCTTTTTATTATGGCAATCCTTTATTGAAATTAAAAAATCCAGGGCTGTGATTCACTATTTTTCTAAATACTAAAGAATCAAGGGCTTTACATAAAGTTTGAACGTTTGAATGATTTATTTTGGAGATTTTTAATTCAGAACTGCAGCAAACTATTCTTTGCTGTTAAAAAAACGGATCCTATTGGATATTATCAGAAATAATTTATTACAATATTAGTGCAGAGGTGTTTACATATTTGGAATGTTTTTTAAGGAGTTATAACAAGAGCAGATAACTTGTATAAATAGCATATTGTCCAAGTAGTTGTGTAGTTTATAAATCCAAAATGGTAGAAAGGATTTTAAATGTCCGTACTTGTAATGATACAAAGAAGAAGAAGAATATCCAGGATGATGCCTCCTATTTTCTTAATGAAAATTAAATATTAATTGATGGGATGCATTCTATGGCCCAAAATAAAATACAAGTGCCCAGAGTACGATCATCAATGGTATAAGTTATTAATATAACCTGTCTTATAATAATAAACTTTAAATAAAATATATATTAAAGGGGTCAAATTAAAACTTGGAGTATCTGCTTGTTCTAACAGTTAGGATCGGTATAAAATCCCAAGTTGTACACAACATATACATACATATAAAGGTGCAAATTTTTGAACAATTTTTATTTTCTTCGTCTTGTTACTCATTTTATTTCAACATATTTATAATAGGAGAAGAAGAAGAAGAAAAAACAGTCAGTTAAAGGGGAGCTAAGATCGTTGCAATTCACATTAAATGAGATGGAGAAAGAGAGAGAAATAGATAGATGCCTTGCAAACATATCCAGGTATTTAATTATCATATATTATGGGCAATATATTATGACTTGGTTTTCGTTCCTTCGTTCGTTCTTTCTTTCTTTCTTTCTGGTTTTCAGACACAAAATAAGTAAATTTATGCCTTCCTTATAAAATCATAATTAAATATGCAATTTCAAGAAGAAGAAGAAGAAGTGAAAATAATCTACACTGCAAAATGGCGCGTACTCGTATATTAAAATGAAGGGGGCTCAAGTGTGAGTGTGTGTGTTTTGCAAGATATAACTAATAATTTTTGTATTTTTGTATTTTTCCTATTTTTTTTTTTTGCTCTAATTACTAATCATCACTTAAATGCTCTATATTTAACAACTCAACTCTGTGTTGAAAAGTCCATTCTGGCACTTGATAGTTGAGACTTGCAAAATGTATTCTCAACTATAAATATATGTATATATATATATATACAAAGTAGGATGTCAGCAGAGATGGGAATAACAGCGTTGAAAGTAACGCCGTTTCTGTTTTTTAAGTAATTCACTAACTTATTTAATCATTACTTTCCCTTTCGTTATGGGGAGAGGGGGGAAATAAAAAATGACCGTTACTCAAATAGAATTCCATGGGTCTCGCCCTCTCTGATTGACAGAATTACTATTTAAATTTGACTCCTTGAATAGTACAACTTTTAATTTAGCTTAGTACTGCGTTAGAACAAGATCAATCTTGAACAAAATTAGGAAAAAGGATAGATTCCTAATTAATTTATACATTACTTCATAAATAGTAAAAAAAAAAACGACACAAATTTTCAAGGGCATTCATATTATTGTGATCAATTATGGACTTTGTATTCAAATTTTGCTTGAGCATGGGTTGAGATGCTCAGAGTTGTTAATTGGTGTGTTTAGAACCTTCTAGATACATATATCCATTCAAATTATAGCTAAAATTTGCACATATTATTTTTTTTATTAATTCATGACCTGGAAGATTTGTGGGTGCAATTTGAAGGATTAACTAGGAATTTTTTTTTTTCTGTGATAAAATTCTAAGATTATGAATTGAAAAAAAAAAGACAAATTACTATTGGTTTGTTTTTGTATTAACATCAATTTGAGAGGTTCAAATTTATTTATCTGTTTTACATACCAGAAAAATACTCAATAACATCTTGTATTAAAATAACGTTACTTTTACGAGCAAGTCAATACTTTGTGTCCAGAGGTAGGTAATGCACTATTTCCCAAGTTAAGATAAAAAAGTGTCCGATATCATACATAAGTAAGTATATATATAAGATAAATTTAAATATCCCAGTATTTTTTGTTCATATTGTCAAAAAAATTCTTTTCTAAAAATTATAGGTTATTGGTTTCTAAGTTTGTTTTGACTTTTTGTTATATTTTGATATAATACATATTAATAATAAAAGGTGTTCTACAAAAAATATTTAAAAAAATAAAAATGAAATTCCTACTTGTATTTTTGTATTTCGTTCCTTTCTCATACTTTTTTTTTTTAGCCATTAAAAGGCCATAAATACAAATTGATTTTTATCAGGTCTATTTATAGGGTACATACAAAGGAAGGTAAAAAAAATAAAATAATGCTTAAGAATCTGTCCTTCAAGCATATGTTATATACATACATAGATTGAAGTACTACATATATATAACCCATTAACTTGAAAATAAATAAAAAATGTCATTTCTCAAAGTGATTTTTATGGCCAATAGCCTAATTATTATTATTATTATTATTATTATTTGTAAGTAGACGACAAACATTTTTTTATATATAATAACAAAGCGCGTATGAAAGTAAAAAACTTTCTCTTATAGTTAAAGAGGTTTCGTGACTTCCTAAAGGGGTTTGTCATCCTACCCATTCTATACTCTTATACATATGTAGGCATACCTTTATACCATATATATATATATATATATATACTGAACTTATACATAGATGATATAAATTATAAATGACAGAAATAAAATAAATTAAAACTCGGCAAAATCGTTGCGTCTATTAAGATCTATTTATATGCAAATGGCGTTCAATCTTCTACCCCGATCTACTACAATATGTATGTATGGTTAAATACGCCATAGATGATTTTTTTGCAATTGTAGTAGGTACGCTATTAAAGAGGCGGGCAGGCATGCTTCTCAAACGGGTATTGACCTACGCAGTCATTAAGGTTAATAATAAATAATAATTGTAGGAAATTTAAATTAAAAAAAAAAATGTTTTTTTTTGTTATTTATGTACTTTGAGTATGTATTATATATATATATATATATATATATATATATATATATATATATATATATATATATATATATATATGCATAATATATGAAGAAAAGGCTTGACAAAAAATAATTTTTATAATAGTTGAACATCTTTTTGCATTTATTTCAAATCATATAAAAAAAATATAAGAGGTACTATATTCTGTTTTTTATGTGTGTTATATTTTTTTACTTACATACATGACAAATAACTTGTAAGTTTTAATATAAAACTATTGTATAAATATACTGTTTTTATGTATAAGAAGGAATAAAATGTTTGACGAATTCTTTTTTTTTATTCTATATGTAAATAATAAATTATTCTTTATTTTAAATTTTTGTATAAGAAGAGAAGTTTGACAAATTATTTTGTGGAATACTAATCCTTTGCCTTCAAAATATTATTTATGCGCAAGATTTGACAGAATAATTTTTATATTAAAGTAATGTCTTTATTTCAAATTTACTTTATTATTAAAGTATTCATATAAATAAAATTTATTTTTGACAAAAAAATAATTTATTTAATATAATGTCTTTTTTCTCCTGCTGTACATATGTACATTGGTTGAAGATTGTTATTTCCATCAAAATCTTATTTGTACATACATGAATGGATAGTAATACTATAAATAGCAAACCATACTGAGAGATACCATATGAACATAATGGTAATAATAATAATAATACACTATGATTTATCGGTGACATTCCTTAGAGTATCAACATATTTTTTTTTTTTATAAGTCATATGAAACGAAATGAAAAATACTTTTTTTTTTGTTGTTGTTAAATTAAATAAACGACTCGTGTCTTTAATAAAATCACGTAGAAGCAATGATAATGATGATATGCCCACCATCACTTTATAGAAGGGATTTCATGCTGTGATGTTTAACGATCCTACATAAGTATATGGTTACTCATGGACGATGTATGTACATAGGTGTAGCTACAAAATTCATAAGTTTTGAAACCTTATTGATGCAACCAATGAAATCAAATCAGATTACGTAAGCGTGTCAATAGTAGGTAAAATGGATGCTGTCTTTTTGCAAGAGATTCATGGAAATGTAATTGTCACAAAAGTCTAACATTTGGAATCAGGGGATATTTTTTATTATTATTTTGAGTTCACGTAATTTTAAACAATAAACGAACCAACAAATGACCCCAGAAAGGATATTGATATAAAATCACTCAATTGAAGGGAGATACAAAGCATTTATGCAATTAAATTTTCTAAATTAGACGTATATCTTTCAACATTATTTGCACAGTATGTCTCCTATTGACCTAATAAAAGTTAATTTTGGCACCCTCCATTTTTAATACTCAGTTATTTTTTTTTTTTTTGATACATAGTGTTATTATCAAATAAGCCTTCAAATCTTATATAGGGCAAATAAGAAACTCTATTCAATCTATTTATCATTCTGGACAATGTAGGGAAAAAAAACACTCTTCATTGTTATAACTCTTAAAAAAACATACCTTTTATTTATTCTCCCTTCGTTTATGGGGCTCAAGTGTACCGAATTCCGGACTAGGGACATTTTGGTACACCCTAATATATACATTTTTTATATATATCATGCCACAAATATATATATATATATATATATATATATATATAGTTTGTTTTGAATACATTATTTCTATACTGCAGAGTCTCCAAAGGAACACCTCACTTTTAAGAGCCCCTTTTAAACATCATGTCAAACATATAGTAAGTTTTTCTTGCAATAGGGGAACCTCATTTCTATTCCTTATGGTTAAATAACTACTTGCTTGCTGAAGTTGTTTCTATTATTATTTTAAAATAGTAGGAATTAAAGAAACATGTACAGCCCTGCCCAGACCTTGGAAAATTGTAAAACATTTCATAGCAAAATCAATGTTGCAATTACGAATCTGCTTATTTCATTTTCTCAATTCACAGTTCACATTTTAGACGCCTATTCTATAAAGGTAAAAAAATAGTGATGGGCTAACACGAAGGAGTTATGAGGTGACCATACCTATCTATATATCAAAATGAAGTATTTTTTTGATCATTAATTAGGGTTAGATAAGCGTCCAATTCAATTTTTGTTGTTGTTTCTGGATATTTGCGTTCAATAGCCGGATTAGCTAGCTGTTAGTATCCCAAATTTGAAAATTACGTTTTGTTTTTATCAAAGAAAAACTTTTTCTCCTTATTTTCATCCGACTTCAAATGGTCTGTTTAATGTTGCTTTGAAGTCAAAAGGACAAACAAACATATAGAGTTATATTGTTCTTTTATATTTGTGTGATTTTAAATCTGTTAATGATTCTTAAAAATGCTCGGAATTGGTAGAATTACAAGGCATTATTTTGATTTAAGTCATAGTAAAATCTGTAGACTCACCAATTGAATCTGTTGAGATGAAATTTTAGCATTTTTTTATTTACGTGAGTAGTTTACTGCTATTCCTAATTTAGATGAATGAAAGTATATCTGTTATTCTTATATAGATTGGACTTGTAGCCCTCTAATATTGAGTTGAAATGGGTTGATGATAAATGTCTCTGGTTGTAGCTATGACGACATCATTTAGCAAAGATTCCTTCAAGTTACGGCTTTTGTCTCTAATTAAGTGTCTTTAAGATTAAAGTATGGACGTTAAAAAATTTTGGGACTCATTTATTCCAACAAAAATCATAATTTACTTTGATTCCCTGAAAAAGAACAATATTTTTTTGACAGAGTCCTATTGGGCAAAATGATGAATAACCCAGTGTGTTTGACACCAAAATCTTTATTCACAAACAGGCCAGTATACTCCAATTCCGAATCAATTTATCCAAGTACCAATATGACGAAACATAGACAACATTTTCATTCAATCTAATATTAGATAAGTTTGAATGAAACAGGGAAACCTCATTTTCCAGCTTTTTATGTATCAATTGCTACTTTTCTTATTTTATTTTGTTGCTCTTTTGTCTAGTTTCATTGTACTTTAATATTTAAAAAAAAAAATAAAGATAATAGTAACAAGGAAAAGAGCACCTAACAGGAAAACCTCACTTCTATGGACATTTAAAAAAAGAATCTATGTTCAATGTATATATAAAAAAAATATACATCATATTCATACAATTTAAAGATTATTATGTTTAACAGCTGTAAAACAGGGAAACCTCATTTCATTTTGTTTATATTTTACAAATGTAAAAATCATTATATTTGTCATTTTGTGAAACTTTCTTTCTTCGATACAAAAAATTAATAAATATTAATAGTAGCTAATACAAGAATGTGCAACAGGGAGACCTTACTTGTATTTAATTTGGATTTTACTTTAACAAACATATAAAAAATGTCCTTCAAAACATACATATAATTTGTATAACTTAGGTATATAAAAATGTTTGTAAAAACAGTTGAGAAATCTCATTTCAACTCTTTAGAAAGCAGAAAATCACGCAATCTTTTACTCTTCCCCTTCTGTCTACCTAGGTTACTTTATTATTATTATTATTATTTTGTAAAAACAATACGTTTTGGATACAAAAAAAGCAAAAAAAAAAAATTGAGGGAAAATCTACTTTGACAATGAATAGTGCGCTCTTACAAGAGAGAGAGAAAGAGAGATCAGATTGCCCTCAAGGTTAAAAAGTCTTTAGGGGGAATATGAAGTGGTGGGGGAAGGGGAGGGAGAGAGAGAGAAGGAGGGGGGGGGGAATTACCATCAACTTGATATCTCGTCACATTTGGCTAGCCCTTACTAATTGAAATCCGTATATTTATACATATAAATATATGTACACAAAAGAATGGAAATTGACCTTTATACGTTTATGTATGTAGGTAGGTAGCTAGACCTCTGCTGACCAAAATAAATTATTAATGAGGGAATTTTTTTTCCTTCTGTAATTTGATCATTTTAATATATATATATATATATTGGGACATTTCAAAATGTCCGAATTGGAAATGAATGATTTGAATAAATGGATTATTAGAAATTCATATTACAGTCCATAATGAAATAACTCGGAACGGATATTAAGAGACAATTGACAAATCCACGTCAGATGATGACGATGACGATGGATCGATAACAAATAGAGAATATAAAAAATAATACTACAAAACAAAACAAAAAACAATTATAGAATCAATTGTCATGATGAGAATTGAGCCAGAAGAGATACATATATATTATGTACACCCATCAAGGCTTATCATCATCTCCCGTCCCTCTTTCATTGCTCTCTCTCTCTCTCATTATAATTACCTAATGAGGCATGGATATTGCTCCGAAATACACATTACAATATTATATGAACATATTTGTAAAATATGCATAAAGATCTTTGATTTATGAACAAATGAAGCCATAGATTTGGTGATAATTTATAAATTGAATAGGCAAAACAGCGGTTTATATATATAAAAGCATTATGCAATGATTGAGAAGGAGTACATCAAATGATCTCAATCCCTTTCAAACCTTTGATTTAATGAACCACATCAAAAGCGGCTCCTCTCAAAAATTACTCAAATCCCATTTAGGCATCAAAGTCAGTCTCCAGCTAAAAGTTGCTACCCCATAAGTCCACTCCTGTGATGCTCGTTCTAATTATATATAAATAGAAACAAAGGGACTCGCGCCTTTTTAATTGTGAATATTTGATGAATGGAAATTGAGATCTAAATATATTAGACACACGTCAAATAATGCAACAAAGACTTATTATTACTTCTACTACACTCAACGTCATTCACTTCTCCGAATTTAAAAAAAAAAGTATTTAATTTCTGGGGGCTGATTAAAATTGTTGTTGCTTTTTATTTATTTATTTATATGTATGTATACTTTTCCTTCCCTTGACAGAGAGTGTATCAGGTTCATAGTATAGTCTTCTTCTTATATGTATACCTACAATATATGTATTTTTAAATCATTATTATTATTATTATAGTTTGAAAAATAAGAAGAAGAAGAAGAAGAATAAAAAGAGTGGGGAAAGTAAAGAGAGAAAGAAAGAGAAAGAGAGAGAGATTATCTTACTACTATCTATCCATGTAAAACAATGCTTACAAAGCCTGATATCACTTGATATTATACATATACTTTGAATTTACAAGGGAGTTAGTTCTAAATGTTTTATTTTAAAAAGGAAAATAATAATAATAACAATAATAATAACTAAAACTAAAAGATTTTTCACAGATGCTTCTTCGTAGTAATTCCTATTATATGTATATTCTTTCTACGTCTTTTAGCTCTAATTTTTATTCTTTTATTTTTTTTAGTTATTTTTATTATCATTTAATTTTTATTTTTTTTTATCTCCGTGTTGTTGTTGTTGTTTAACATGTGTTAGGTTGATTGTACATAAAATACTATACTCCTGTATAGTCTTGTCACTACATAACATTACAATATTTACACTGCCTTGAAGGTATGTGTGTGTACCTATCTGAGTGATCATGATGATGACGCTGATAAGAGTCGTGAACACGCTTTCATGTTTGTACATACATACATATTCCCTCTTTATAAGCATATAAACATGAACATAACTCCTTATAAATGATTACATGGATGTTTGTAGTTTAAAATATTATTATTAATAAATGTTCATACTTTTATATATATATAAAAAAGAGTTGCCGGACTACATGCCGGACAAATGCTCAATCATGTTATTAATCATAGATTAAATACCTTTAAAGTTTTTTTTTAACTCAACTAACTTTAAAAATCAAACTAATTCTATGTATGTACATTCTTTTTTTTTAAAAAAAAAAAAAAAAAGAGCACTGCAATGCTGCCGGACAGTTACGGTATTTGATTTCTACAACCGATATAATATGCCCATACTTTTTTTTAAGATTGTCATTGCGAGAAAATGACATATTCTATTTTTTTGCATGTATTTTAATGGTGGATTATATTACTAAATAAATGACAAACTGTGCCTTAAAGAAACTTGGACACAATAGGGAATTAACTATGTATAAGTGTTGTGTTCATAAAGACCAAAACTAACTCTGTGGGATTCAGACTTTGTAGAGACAAAGAGAAAAAATTGAGTTTCATTCCGTTAATTGTTTCTTAAACGAAACAGACGAAAGCTTAAAGAAGTCGAGACCGATCTTGAAAGGGCACATCACTATTCCATATGTTCTTCATCATGATACGAATTAGTATTTGCAATTTTGACATTTCATTAGATATTATTTACTTTTTCGGTCATTTTTATGAAAGGCACGGAACAGTTGTAATGCACTTGGCGTATGGTTTAATTATCTGTTCTTGATTGAATTTATTTAAGAATAAAAATACAAGTGGATAGTTTTTCCATTAACTTCATTTGAATGATATCCGACAAATTGGACCATATATAGATACTTTATGTCTCAGATGTTAAATTCAGTCAAATGTCCAATAAATGGTAGTTTAAGAGTTCATATTTGCTTTATAAGTTTAACTTTGAATCTAGAAGATAAAAAAGTGTTGTACTGTGCAGGACTTATGTAGATACATCCACAATGTTACTAAGTTTTAAGGGTCTGAAAGGCTTAGGAAAGGATCTATAGAATGTTTTGTATACCCATTGGTATTTTAAAAGTTAACAATAATATAATTTTAAATTATTGAGGTTACGGATACTATTTGAATCATTTGAATGTTTTACGACAGACTTACGTCATATACATTGTGTATTTGTGCAATATAATATGTGCCGGACCAATGGTACAATATGGCTTTAAAGACTATAAGTCCAACAAAATAAATAAGGACTGCAAAATTAAGATAAAGTAAATTGTATAAATAAATATGATTATCCGGCACGCCCGGGATAGTGTATGTACCTCATTATACTCCCATTTTCATACTAAAAGCTCTGGAAATGCTCAACAATTATCATAAATAAATTAGTATTGGTAAAAGATTCCGGACAAATATTGATGCATGCTCTACTAAATCATATTTTAATGGACTCTAAATCCACCAACGATAGGATATTAGTATAAAAAGGTATTATGTAGTATTAATAATAGGACAAAAATGTCCGGATATACCGGGATAGTGTAGGACTCCAAGCCTTATTGATTACTATCATACAAACTATGAAGGGGCTTAGAAGATGAACCAAACATTGACAGATTTGTGTACATTAAAAAAAAGTGCATTCCTTTTGCATTAAATTAATTAAAAAATTGTTAAAAAACATTAATTCATTAGCAACTAATAATATGTTATAGCATGTAGCGAGGAGAGTCTCTTCTCTTTGTTAGAAGGAGGAATATTATTATTTTTTCACAATTTTTAAATATAATTATACTTTTTTGTTTGTACACTATATTATTGCTACTCCTGTTTACACACAGATTTAACTAAGTTCATCCATTTTAAAATTTGTCTTTTTTTTTTTTTTGGGGGGGGGGGGGGGATAGTTAGATTGGATGAAACAGGAAGTGCAGTTTCGTATATCAATCATTAAAAAAAAAAAAGATAGATGAAGGAAGTCGAAATAAGAGAGGAGGAGAAAGAAAATGTTAGAGCCATGTGATGATGCTGATCAAGATGATGGAATATGTACATACATGGAGACTGACTCTAATTTATAATAATAATAATACATATAGTTATTATTAAAAATATATATATGGAGAATATACTACACTCTCGCAACCTTTCCTTTCTTTCCTTCTTTTATTTAGTTAGTAAGTAAGTATTTGACAGTTTTTTCTCGGAGAGAAGAAATGAATAAATACCTAAATAAATAAACAAATAAAAGTCTCGCTTGGATTCGCAAAATTTAATTTAATTTAATTATATGTTTCTCCTGTTGTTGTTGTTGTTGTTGTTGTTGATGACATTGTTACTATCTATCTATTCTAGGTTGCTTAGTTACATTGAAGCAAGCACATACATACATAAATGATGTTGACTCTCTTGAAAGACAGGAAGAAACAGGGAAGTTAAATGATCACCAGCCTCATCATCATTTCACACGTGGGGAAAAAAGTTATGTGTAGTAGTTATAGTCGTAGTAGTAGTAGAAGAAGAAGAAGAAGCTAGAAAAAGAAATATACTTTAAACTTCATTTTTTCTTCTTTCCTACATATATATATATAACTGCTGAATGTGTTTTGATGTGTAAGGGACAGATGTTTTTTCAGTTCAACTTACTCACTTATTCACTTTCCTTAGAGAATAGCGCATGGTGATGGGTTTGTTCTTATGTAATAAGAATGAAGAAATAAAACACACTCCTCTCTCTTCTTCTTCTTCTTCTTTCTAATGTGAGGGGGTTGGAAGAAGAAGCTAGGAGTAATATCTGTACATTTTGTGTACATACATACATACATCCCATCCTTTAAGTCTTCTTCTTCTTCCTCCTCCTTACCCCCTCTTCTCCTCCTTCATCTTTCAGGTTAATTAACTAACAACTTATCAAAACGTATGCATCAATCCATCCATCGTAAGTATATGTACAAGATACTACTCACTCCTGCCTGAGCTCTAGGCAAAAAGATAAAAGTGACATGACTAATTTTAATTTCCGATCAGAGTTCTGGCTAATAAAGTATGAATCACTCATACGTACATACATACATGAATACATACATATTCAATTATATTATTCATGACAAAGTCACTTCAAGATTCAAGGTACAGTCTTCATCACGTAGGTCAAAATCGGAGGAAAAAAATGGGGAATCAAAGTCCTTTAATAAATTATTTAGTATAAGTGGTCATTAGGGAATGAAAGGGATTTGACGATGACAACTCATTTTATATTTTGCATATTTATGAGGGGGGAGGGGAGGGGGGATGGATATTGTGCCAGGGAGGTATGCAGAAAAAATAAATCTACATAATATTGTAACTTGTATAAGTAGTGCATTTTTGCAAATCAAAAATGAATGTTGCAACTTGACCATTAGGCCTTCAAATTTGGCATTTAAAATGCTTCATTTAAATGCCGAATTCAAATGCGTACTTGTGATAGAAATAATAATGAAGTTATTGTCCTTCACTCGAATGTCCAATATAAATTCCTGCGTGCATTTTCTAAATTTTTTTTTATATTTTGGTTTGATTAGAATCACTTATTGATAAACCGTATTCTATCGCCTGTAAATGAGTCATATTAATTTGATATAAATGAAATGAAGCTCAAATGTTACAATTGAATATGAATGTGTACAATTTGGACGCTAAGCCATGGGCACTGTTGGCACTGTGGACGGGAATAGATGCTCGCCCTCGACACACGTGATTTTCTGTAACTCCAATCCGTTCCTCTCAGAAATGATACATTTAGAAAATTATACATATATTACATTCATTTAAATTTTCTTAACTACCCCCCCCCCCTCTCAGTTTAAAAACCATATGGTATACACCATGTTAGAAGAGTCCTAATCTATTGTAACATCAAAAATTGGGAATCCATTCATTTTATGGGAGAATAGAAATTTAAATTTTTACTTTATTTCCACACAGGAACCCTTTTCAGCATGGATAATATTTATTAAATAATATTATATTCAATTTTGAGACAAAGAAAAAGGACTCAGAACTATTTGAGCCAAGGCTTGTTTGTTCATCACATTTAAAAAAAATAATAACAATGAACAATTTATGAGGTCATCAATTGGTGAGGATACTTTGTATCAAAGTGCTCTCTCCACTTTTGAATTAGTTGGAGAGCACAGCTGACTTGACGAAATGGTTTTTAAAGTATTGGACCATTGTTTGTATGAAATTCCAGGTGATATTTTTTTCCCTTAAATAACAAGAATGTTTAAATAAAGAAATATGACATTGGTCATATGACAGAGAGGCAAGAATTTCTTCATTTCTTAAAAATGTGTGGTTCATTACTTATCAAAAGTTGTTGCTTTTACGTAAGATAAAAACATGTTTTTGCAAGGTTCTATAGAAAAAGACTCCACAAAGCAATAATTGAAAACTTGAATTAAATTTCCCTAATATAATAATATGATACTTTAGGGTAAAAAAATCCAAAGCTATCATCGATTATTATCATAAAAAACTATCATATAGGTTAATTAAGCCATTTACTTCAAAGTATGTATATGACATCGTTTTATTGTGTTTGGAGATTATTTTTATGTGCAAAATATATAATATTTAGAAAGGAACTCAATATTACTTTTTGTGAAATTAAGCTATTTAGTATAATTACTTGCATTGTATGTAAATTAAGTAGCCATTGGTGTAAAACATATTTTCTTTAAAGACATTTTTTATCACACATTTACAAATTCAATGCAATTGTAGTTATAACCTCATAATTTTGTTCCACTAACATAAAATACATTTTTGCCTTATCATAGTCTATGACGTAACACGTAATTTTCTATACTTTGCACAATACTCATTTTCTTTTATTTTCAATTTTTTTTAAATCACTCACTCTAATTTACATACATATTCAGAGTAGAGTCCCAAAACTGCTTGCTAATTCGTTCTAATAGAAGAAGACTCAAAAAAGAGTTTGTTTCAAATCCATATCAACTATTGAAACACAAAGTGCATTTCCTTTACAAAAAGTTTTTGGAGTTTTGTTGGAGCGTTCAGAGAGAAATTTGTTTTATCAATTACCTGTGTCAAATTCTGAGAGGTGGTGTTCTGAGGTTTGACTGTAAATATGTACCTGATCACAAATTTTCGGAATGTCCTTGAAGTTTTTAATTGTTTCGATTTGTGATAAATATAATAATTAATTAGTAAATATCATACCCATGTTGTAAAGTTGACTTTTAATTTTCTTTCTCTCAACTAAAGAACTAGAAAGTTCGAGAGTGGAAAAAAAAAAGAAGAAGAAAAAAGGCTAATGTATATTGTAATTTACACATCTAAATTATATTTTTTTTTATTATGAAAATGACTCTTACATTCATACATTTAAGCATAATGTAAGAAAGATACTCAAATATGAAGACAAATCTCAATAAAAATGGACAAAATATCTTTCAAGGTAGAGGCAAATAACTATGTAACTTTAAGTAGTGACTTACATACATATATTGTAATAATGTCCTAGTTAGTTAGTTAGTTAGTTGTATAGTTGCTGTGCTCTTTTTTTTTTTTTTTTTACTCACTCAAAGACACAAAATCATAGCCAAAAAAAAAAAAAAAAAAAAAAAAAAATCACAGTGATAAAAATGCTTCGTTCAAACATCATAAAAAACTAAATGTTTATTTATGCTTTAAATGAAATAACATTTATAGTTGTTAAATAAAATAAAAATATGTCAGATTCGTCTCTTATTATTCATATATATATATATATATATATATATATATATATATATATATTGCATGGGCAAAGAAATAGGTGCTCTCTGTGTATTTGAATACATACATAGTTTGAATTTATGTCTTAACAAAAAAAAAAAAATTCAATTTATGCTCTTGACTACAGCTTAAATCAAATTATTTTAAAGGAAATAATGAAATTCGCAAATTACACTCATGTATGTACAATATTATTATGATTATTATTAATAATAATATGTTCAAAACACATTTTTCTTCTAATAGGTATATTAGAAGGAAAGAAAAATAAAGTATTTTTAACATTGTGAAAATGGATTGTTTTTTGTTTTGTTTGTGTGTATGCTGTTGCTGAGAAATGGATGGATCCAATATTTTAAGGAGTTGATTGTGTGTCTATTTTTGGTGAGTAGGTATTTCATTGATACATGTATGTATGTGTTAGTAAGGGGGGAATGATGTGCTCTTTGTCATTTCCAAAAACAGCTCCTTATCAACCGTTTTTATCTCCCAAAATCACATAACTCGATAACAATAATAAGTATAACAACAAATGGAAGTGAAAGATCCACGTGACACGCGCTTTGATGTGCGTCTTTTCCTACAACTACTACTACTACTACTTATTATTGTTGTTCTTGTTCTTGTTGTTGCTCCTTGGACCTTTTCCTTTCCTTTCAAGAAGACATTTCAAGTCAAAAACACTGCATAGGATATAAAAACAATAAGTCACTCCTTCGACTTGTGTACTGACGACGAAGGAAGTGAATCTCCTAATAACGGTCAGTAAGAGCCAGCTAAGAGTAGCAGGAGCCAGGAGCATCCACCCTCATCTCATCTATTCTCATCATTCCTTGATTGTTTTAAAAGTTAATAGTCCATAGTCAGTCAGTCAGTCAGTCACATATCTATATATATAAATCTATGAATGTTGAGTCAAACATACATACATACATATACAACTTCCGGCGAAAATGAATGTTTTTTACGAGAGTCAAGGCATTCAGAAACAGGGTAACCTCAATTTACAAACATTTTTTGGTTTTGCTCAAGTAAAGTTACTTGAGCAAATTGATGATGCGTTTATCATATGTATATAATATTTATAGTCTAAATCAATGTTCATAAGTTAAGACTCACCTGTATATTTTTCCCCATTATACTATTTACTTACATTTATTTCTCCTTTCTTGGAAGACATTCATTTTGTAATTGAGTGAATGCAGGGTTTTTTATTATTGTTATTATTAAATCTCTCTGTTAACACGTGTGTGATGTGTCCCTCTACTCCCCCGTATAGTATTTTTAATTATGACTCATTCATTTTGATATGATGGACTCATAATTTATTTTGGGAGGAGATGATTCCATAAAAAAAATAACAAAATTATATATATTTGTTACCAATATATTTAGTATATGTATAAGGCAATTTCAGGCATGAATGATCTTTGAAATGAATATATATATACATGTTTGTACATATGTAAATCCAATGTATGTATATCTACATATACTTATATTTTCAAGCAGTTGCTCCATAAATCACTTTGATAGCCAGTCTTTTATTTTTTTCTCTTAATATGAAAATGAGAATAAATGTTCCAAAGGAAAAAATTAATTCACTTCAAATTCTGGGGGGGGGGGGGGGGATTACCATATAATATATATATATATATATATATAGAGAGAGAGAGAGAGATTGAACTATGCAGGAAATGCAAATCTCTTAAGTACAGGATGCAATGTTAAATTTATTTTTCCTTCTTCTAAACATCCTTCATTTGTAGGACCATATATATATATATATATATATGTATATTTGGTCAAAAAAAGAAAAAAAAATGGATGCTCCTTATGGAAATACGTATTTTTTCCCCCTTCCTTTTGACTGGATGGAGAGCTCGTCTCTGTTGTTGTAGAATCTATCACTTTAATTACTCTCTAATGTTATGAAGTATGGATGTTTTAATGCAAGTACTTTATTTTTTTTTTTTACTTGAAACAGTTTTTATATGGATTTCCCTCAATATTTGATCACTTTTGAGGGTTTAAAAAAATAAATAATAATAATAAACGTTGTCAAGAACTCGTGTAGTCTCTCAGGGTCATCCTCAAATGTAGACCAAACTGAAATAAAGTGCTTTATATATATATATACAAGAGATACAGAACTGCAAAATTTAAGCATGAAATTTATAGTCCTTTAAAAGTTATGAAAATGGATTTAATGTACACTTTTTTCATTTGTGTAGCTCCCAGTACAAATTTTGTAAGAAAATGAAATTAGCAACATTGTTTGCATAGAGTTGTACAGAAACTGAATTTAGATACATGCTCAAGACCCATGGTTTAGTAATAAAAAATATATTTTATTTTTGAGCTAATTTAAAATATAACAAATGAGTTGTCAAAAAAAGAAAGAAAATTTGATTAGTCATAACTAAATCAAAACATGAATTGTATTAGTTAATTTGTATAGTATGTAGTTTGTCAAAACTTGACAACTTATATAAAAGTTTTGTAAACAAACGCCATTGATCGAAAATATCACTACTTATATGACACTTTAATACATTAATTCATTAAACAATGAATATAAAAAAAAACCCTCTGTTTTAAAAAGACCTTAATTTGGACGGGGTATTACCGGGATTTGCATGGATTTTTAATCACTTTTGATGTTTTTTTTTTTGTTTTTTTTAAATATACAAAAAAAAAATGGTTATCTAATGCTATACCATAGCTATACATATACATAAATGATTGTGAATGCTACATTCTTAGCATAGATCTTGATTGATTAACGCACTACCTTAAATGATGATAATTAACCTTAGATTTCAAGGTATTTTCATTATGTTTATAGATAGGGTGGTCCAGTTTCTAATCTTTTTCCTTTTTAGAGGGGGGGGGGGGGAGAGGAAAGTCGATTTTTTTTTTTTTTTTTTGAAAATTGATAAATGGTTGCTAGTAAAAGATATTAAATGTTGTTAAAATATGGATAAAAATGCAAATTTCCATCATCGAAATCTCTGCCGAGACTCAATATTAGTCCATTTTTTAAGTTAGAATATTAACTTTTATTATATTAGAGGCTATTTGGATAGCATAGGATTATTAATATATATCTTTATGACCATGCTAATTATTATTTTCATAGATCAATCCCGATCCATTAATTATAATTATTAATTATTTCAGTAAAAAAAAACACAAATGATAAAAAATAAATATTTTTTTTATTTTTACAGTTTCTCAAATATAAAACTAAATCACAAAATGCTAATTTTTTTTTATCATTTCTGTTAACTACCAACATTAACTGTACAAAATATATATGTACAAATTGCATGCTCCGTTCTTTTGAAGTCATCTTTAATTTTAATTAGACTTAATTTTAATTTCCTTCACCTCAAAACAAGAGTAGTAGACCTCGTATCTTTAAATACATAATTTAACTCAGCTGAACTTTCTTGTATGATTTTAAAGTAAACTGTTTGACTAATAATATTTTTTAAATGTCTGATTAAACCATTTAAGTACTATTCTAAGGCCTTTTTACATGATATGACAAAGAAGTGTGAGGGAAAATACCTGTTAAAAACTGTAATTCGTTCTGTATTGACATTTATAATCAAATATAACTAAACTAATCACATAATATAAATAAATAAATAAATACAGCCCACCCTAGCATATTAATATACCAATAAACATAGGTATGTATAAGTATATATGGCCCAATAGTATTCATCAATAAAGGAATGTTCTATATAGGTAGGTAGGTAGCTATGTAATTATACATGGCCAATGAATACTACCACCAGATATCAGCTTCATTAGGTTTTTTTTTTTTTTTGTACAACAAAATGATTTTTGTTGTTCTTATTTTCTTGGGCGATCTTATCATCAACCGGCATTAATAATAAGTTGGGGAAACAAATGATGCAATGCTGAAGACACACACTCCCCCTCATAATCTCTTTCAAGTCAGTGGAGTGCATGAAAAGGGTTAAAAGAACACAAAAAACAATAAGTAGAAAAATTGTTTTTAATTAACTACCTTTAGGTCAGAGAGGGATGGATGATCCATTAATTCTATGATCATACAATCACTCTATGTACAAACTATCTACCACAGAACAATCATCAATTTCTTGATGATAAACAAAACAATCTGAGTCAGTCACGAGAGAGTTTAATAATAATAATAACAAACCAATAATGATAATAATAATAATAATAAGTATAACAATAATAAAGAATATTGCTTCTAATGAGAAAAAGATTTATATGAGTTTAATCACATCGCATTGTCTGGCGAAGGAAAAGAAACACAATTAATGCTTCTTCTGTTGTTGTTTAAGTAGAAGATATTTTTCAAATAATAATAATAATAATTTTCCGAGGTCATCATTTATTGAATTATTTATTTATTAATAAAAGTCGGTAACGTATGCACATTACTTATATGTTATATGTAGTAAGTAATGTTTAAGTTAAGTTTAAGAGGGAAAGGAGAGTTCTCTGGGAGTTTTTTTTTTTGTTTTTTTTTAATTTAAAATAAAATACAAAATCCGCAAATCATGATTCATTTAAAAAAAATAAAAAACCCAAAAAGACTATTGATTTTTAATAGAATAAAAATTTCGACATTTATGACTCCTGTCTCATAAATTAATATTATTATTATGTATTAATTTATATCGCAAAAAATCAATGATTTCATTCGATGTTTATATATATATACCACCTTTTTTTTCTTTTGTTCCTTCGTTGTTCTTGTGTCCACGTCATCATTTTTGACAAAGGTGAAAGATTTATTTATATACATACATACATACATATATCCATAAGTTTGAATAATGCATAAATATCTTTCTTTTCTAAAGTATATTATTTTCTTAGAAGAAGTTCACGTGAATGAAAGAAGATAGTTACTTCATCAATACAAATAATCTCAGGGGTAACTATTTCTACGTACGAGATCACTTTTTTTCGTCTCAAACATTCATAGATAATAGTATTTAATAGGCTATAAAAATCATTGCACACTCAATATCTTTCTTTTTTGTATGTTGTTTGTAAAGTGAGGTTACCCTGGTAAAATATATTTCTTATATATATATATATATATATATATACTTATGCGATATCAAAAAATGAGGCAAATCTAATTGGGTTCGTAATATGAGGTCTACCTTCCGGCTTTGTTATATTTATAATCTATACCTAAATTGATTATAGCTTAAAGAATTCCTGGCTGGCTAAGTATATGCATTAAGGCAGCAAATGTGTGTAGAATTGCCCTCTTTATTGATTCATTCTAAATATTTATCTATGTACATAGTATTTTTAATTAATAATAAAAAAAATCTTACCTGAGATGATGCTGTTGGCTTGTATCTGGGCAGTCAGGAGCTTACATATAAAAAAACAAATAACTTTGCTCCTGTGACGTATGACATTTTTCTTCTTTCACAAAGAAGCGAAATACATACCTTCATATACGGCTTTCTTTTTTACTTTTCAGAAAGCAATTAATTTAATAAATAAAACAAACAAACAAACAAACTCAACTTAACGCAGAGAACGAATTCAAGGGATAACCCTGTCAACTTGACCTCTTTTTTAAAAAATAAAAGTGACTTCACTTTATTACCTTTTAGTATTTTGTTCAATTACATTGAATTGTTATTACAGAGAGTGTAATTCTGGTTATTCAACCAGATCAAAGAGTAAAAATATTTTCAATATTTTTATTGTATTTTAAATGTAATAGAAAATGTTGCCAAATTTAAGAGAAAATAAAATATTTGGCGGATTTCATTTTAAATAATGAATTAGTCAGTATTTATACTCTTATTAAAGGGTCAAACAAGGGTATGAATCCCCTAGGTCATATGTAGAGCACTTGAAGAACCATGCCTTCTCCTCTAGAACAGAGGCGGATGCCGCTTTTTTTTTTTTTTTTTCTAGCATATTTACAAGTATTTAAACGGGCAGGAAATATGTATTTTGTCTGTCTAATGGGTTAAACACTAAAAGTACAAACATACATATATTATAGTTAAGCTATGTACATATTTTGCTTTAATTATTATTATTATTATTAAATTAAAGAAAGAAAAAAGGCTGGTCAGTGACGTCAGTAGCTGCTAGTCTCTCTCTCTCTCTTTTCCTTCTCATTGAAATCAATTAAAATAGACAAATTACGTATGGGTATTTACAAGCAGATAATATTGAACAAAGTATGTTTTGATATGGGCATATGCCGACAATCATGCCTCATACAAATGAGTTATGTAGTAGCCCTTATAATGATGAGTACCTTAGACGACAATAAACTTATGATTTTGATGTACTTTTCCACGTATATATATTTTTTTTTTTGAGAAATCATTTGATAAATGATTTCCCTAATTAAAAATTCAATTTAATTTCTTGCCCTCAAGGAAAATTGTAGGAAAATGATTTTGTTGTGATTTCTACAACTACCTTTTTGAACTGCACTTGGACCCTTGAACAAGAAGGGAAAAAAAATAATAATAATAAAAATAAAAAGAGGTGGAGAAATCAAAGGTTTTTTTTTCCCAATATTTTTTTTCCTTCTTTTACGAAATGGTTTTAATCAAAAACAATCTTGATAAATTGCTTATATTATGGTTTCATGAAAGGGGATTTTATTTAACAAAAAGTTTAATGACTAAACCGATCAAGGAAAAAAAATAAAATAAAACAAAAAAAAAAAGAGATACAAAGGACCTTACCTCAAGGTTACGAATACTTTTTGGTTCATTCCTTTCCAAATTTCACTCATTTTTGTCTTTTCTCCTTTTTTGTTACTTTCAAAAGCAGCACAAATTGTATAAGTTAATTAGGGAATATATAATTATGAATGCTAATTAAATTAATTAGTTTCTTTCCCTCTGTAAATATGATTACGTATATATTTGTTTCACCTTCAAATCAAAGCTCTGTAGATGTACAGTGTCAAAAATTTGCTAACTTATCTTTTAAGAAAGAAATATATACACAAAATAAATGTATAATTCAATTCTGTATGTAGATAAACAGAACATCAGTTCAAATTCTTGTAGCTATAATGCTACAATATGTATAAATCTACATAAATAATTCATGTGGGAATAAATTAAAATAAATTACATGCGAATTTGATTTATATTTAATTGAATTTGTTGACATTTTTTTTTACGTAGGAACTTAAATTTTTTTGATGTCATTCCATTTTACTCTTCGCTTGTGTTCGTGCAGTGTTTGTTTTTTTATATTTTGTTCAAGTAACTAAAGGAATTTAAATTATTTTTTTTTTTTTGTGCAATCAACAGACATAGCTTATAACTCATTCACACACAAAACATGCAGGCAGAACAATAACAACAACAAAAATAGTAATAACAACAAGCAATAAGGAATGACAATAAGAACAGGATGTAATTTCTTTTAATGTGAAGAAGGTACTTTTCTACTTGAGTTTTCATTATGGGTACATACATGTCTCTTTTAAAAAGAAAGACTTGGATATGAATGACTGTGCTTCCAATAATTTTTGTTGTCCCATACAGAGTGGACACACTCTGGGATCAAAGACTAATCAAAGCTGTGGATTTGAGTCAAAGAACACTCAGACACTAAACTCAAATCGGACTTGAGAGTCAAGAAACAAGGAAGTGAAGGCTTTTATTATTATTATTCAGATAAAAGAAGTCACTTCAATGTATGCCATTAAAAAAGAGGGTAGATGCTTGTTTATTCTGCTTCACTGGTACAATTATTGATCTTGGTCGCGAAAATGGAGCCATGTGTTTAATAAATCATTTTTTAAATAACTTTCATTGACCTATCGAATCTTTTGAAAATATTTTAATTTTTAAACAATTGAATTAAAAGTCGTATGGAAGATTTACAAGTTACTCAATTGCCTATTTAGAAATGCATGTAATCAATGCGAAGAGGTAGACTTTTATAAGCAGTGTTTAGTCTCCAATATAAACAGAGTCAAAACCCACTAAAAATTAAGTCTAGTCATACTTAAGATTTAATTAAATATGTGATGTTATTTTTTTTTTATTGTGTTGAAAAATACGAAATAAATCCAGAGCATTTCAAACTATTTCAAGACTCTCCATCCTAGAGCTGAACACCTAGACTTACACAATTTTTGGAGCTTTTACTAGACTGTATTACTTGTATTTTCTTCAGCTTTGAATGAGATCCAACACAAGACTTTATCATCATCATAGTATCTATGGTATTTATAAAAGTATGTAAATTAGAAATTCGTCAATTTGTTTAACACATTTTTTTCCATGTAGATAATCAAAAAAGAGTTGGATATGATTATTAATAGGTACTCATGGATATGTTCTATTTATAATCATCCTAGTCACTACTACTACAACTACCACCACCTTCTTACAGAAACAATAATAATAATAATAGTAATAATAAAAAGAACAATAAGAGCCCCCCTAAAATAGAAACAAAAAGATTAATCTCATTTTCCAAGGGGCGGGCAACAAAATGATAAAGAGGAGATAATTTTTCTAACCATTCTTAACAGAGACTCTAGTGTTGAATCACCACAGGTTACAAGAGGGCAAAGAGAGCCCTGCACCTTGGAGTAAGGTACATTGAAAGACGACGAAACAAAACAACGGCCCGAGCCAAAAAAAACAAAAAAAAAACATTAATTTTTTTTCCTTCTCCTTATTATTAACTACTTGGAAATTAATGTAGTGAAAATTTATATAAAAATCTATGTATGTACTTCTTTTCCCGCCTCCTTTCCTCAACGATGATGATGATGATAACATGTGATTAAGGCCAAGAATGTTGGTGGCTTGATTGGAAGAAGAAGAAGAAGAAGAACAAGAGGAAACATTTTACTCATTATAAATGGAATCCATGGAGTATTTAAAAAGAAAATATTTTATTAAAACTTTTTTGTCAAAAAATTATTTATTCAAGGAAAAATTGTTTTATGTACATACATATTTTCAAATAAATAAATAACTAAATAATCTACGAATCAATATAGTAGATAAAAATGATTAATTGACGTATTTTGTATTTCTTTACTCACCGAATTTTATTTTTATTTATACATATTATATATATATATATATATATGAGTCTATTCAATGATAATTATCTATGTATGTAGGTATAAAAACTGTCCCTTTAGAAACTATATCTTAGATTGAAGAGGCAAACAAAACAATAGGAAAGGAAGAAGAAAAAAAAGACTATTTATCAACAACCCAGTGTTTTAGGGAGGGAGGGGGGGGGGGGGGGGGAGGAGATATTCCCATGTTTATTATTGATTTATATTTCTTGATATTTTATTTATTATTTTAAATATAAAGTAAACATATTGTTTATAAAACATATATATATATATATATATATATATATATATATATATATATATATATATATATATATATATATAAAACTCTAAACAAAACAAAACAAGGCTGAGCTTTTTGTAAATTACATATATATGTACATCTGATAGAAAAGAAATAATAAAAGTTATTTCTCATAGGTGCAACTGGCAGTGTCTCATATCGCACTCTTATCATGAAAAGGATTTCACACGGCTACCCTCGAAGAATTGTTTGATGATTTTAGAGTAGGTGGTGCAGATATTATGTACATATAAACAATTCTTAAGAAAAAAAAAAAAAAAGAAGAGGAACCTTCCCTTGACCTTCAAAAGATACCTTTAACCTAACAATAATATAAGTACAAAAAGCACCTATGTGTGCTATAATAATCAATAAGTCAGTCACCAATACTATAAATAGGAATTGAATATCATTACTGAAATCATACATGCATAGGTACAACAAAATTCCAGAATATGATTATATGAATAAAAATATCGGGGAAATACACACACACACACACACAGTGGTATAAAAAATGTTAATTTTTATATCAACATATTTCTTAGGAAAAGAAGAATGAGAAGATGTCCCCTACCAAGACAAGAATGAAGTCAAGGAAAGACAAGTAGAAAGAAAAGAAGAAAAAGAAGAAAAAAAAAACATTCTGTCTCCAAAAAGTTTCATTCTCTGGATTGTTCCCACACTTTTTACATTTATGTACGGATTTTAAAAGTACTTATTTGTCTATTTGGGCTATACTTTGAGGCCGTATTCATTCAAAGAGAGTTTCAACGACCCTTTTAAGTGACTGAATAAGTTTATATCACGACCATATGTATAAAATTGAATAAACACTTTGATGTACATCATATTTCATAGGAACTCAATGGAAGAGTGGACTTGAAAAAAAAAAAAAAAAAACTGCATGTCAAATATGCAGACAGTGCATGTCGTTGCACTCAATCAAAAATATCCTACGCAGACTCTGCCCTTCACATCAATGTGAATATATTCCTTGGGTCATTCTAAAGTAACGTCTTTCTTTATATTATATATATATTGCTTACATTTAATTACCTACATATTTCTTGGACGTATGATAATCCTATAATAAATATTTTCTCTTGTTATTACTTTTTTATACTAAGAGGGTTCATATATACATTTAAAATTTTGTTTGATGACGTTATTATATAAATATATATATATATATATTTATTTTTTTATTTTTTTTGTATTCTAAAATATATAAATTGAGCATTCATTCAAAATATTTTATATATGTAGGTCTCTGGTAAAGTAGCATTAGTCGTTACTAGGTAAGCAGTAATATTATATATACCTACATATATATATATATATTATTATAATGACACGGGGTACTTTCATAGAGAGTGTCAACCGACTAAACTTTGTATATACCTATATACAAATAAAATGTGATTTGATAGAATATATATTATCTACTCTGGGCCCACAACTTACATATATGCATTTGCATTGTCCAATTTGTGCTCAAGACTACTTCAAAGGAGATCAGGGCCAGACTAAAGATAAAAATAAATTAAGCAAGTTTTTGAGAGGATCGAGGGGACTCAGATGGATTTATTTATTTAATGACACAGTCCCTACTAATATTATACACATTAGTATGTATATATTTGTTAGATATGTGATATAAACAGAGCCGGAAGGGGAATTCACTGAACCTTCACCCCTAGAACGTGCAAGATCCAAGTATATATATATATATATATATATGTAAATTAATTTATAAAAACAATTTAGATATGTATATGTTTTAATTAAGGAATGAATTGCAGTTGTTTATGAGGGCCCTCGTGACCACAAAGGGCAGGATTTCCGTTTCTTTTCTTGTATAGCAGGTATTAAGTGATGTTGAATGCTATAATAGTAATAATAATAATAATAAGAATAATAGTAATGGGTTTGCAAAAAAAAAAAAAGTTAATTAATTTAAATGACTCATTTTCCTTTCCTTTGTGAGTCTATGAATTGATTCTGTCTTTCTTCTTTTATACTTTTAAAATGTATCTACTCATTTTATCAAATAGTCATAAATCACTGTTTTTGTCTATAGATATATAAATGCTTTCATATGCATAGTTAGTCTTTATTCAAGAGGCTGAAGGAGGCAAAGCCTATGACATACTTATATATATATAAATATTATCGTATTTAATTGACAGAATCATGCTGTGTGTTTTCTATTTTTGACTTACAAAAGACAGAGTGAGTGCTCTTTTGAAAATAATATTATATCTTACATACATACATATGTAATATGTACAAAAAAATTATAAATGTTCACTCATAGTAGTAGATAGTTACATACATATAAAAAAAACACATTCCTATGTTAAGTAGTTGATAAATAAAAGTACATCTTTATTTTTCTGCTAACATGAGTAGGGTTATTATTATTATTATTATTACATTTGACTATCCTATGTACATATATATTAATATAAGTCGTGTGTATATATATATATATATATAGTATGCATGTAATATGTGATAGTTTGTCATTGATAGATTGTACGCACATAGGAGGAGATAGGCGTAAAGGGTGCATACCTGTGTGTGTATGTAAGCTATTGTGCCTACAAACATAGAGTCGATCGTACGTACAATTAGGTATGTATCTAGGACATGATAGATAGACTCTTAAAACCCAGGAGAAATTGTACACATAAAAAGTTCTAATAATATTATGATAATTATTTATTTTTTTGTGTATAATTAATAAATAGCTTACAAAATGACGCAGACCTAAAAAAAGACAAAAGAATGAATTCTTGAGAAATGAATTCATCTCTCTCTCTCTCTCTTTATTTCATTATTTCATTATTCTTGGGTATAATATGTAGCAATGATATACATTTATGTATTTCTAAGTATGCATTATGGTCATGACGTCACCTACATTCATACGTACATACATACATACATACATTTTTATGCATGAATGTTCCTTTGAAAAGAGTTGATTTTTGAGTATGACAAACATCAATTTATTACTTATTTATATATATATATATATATACTATGTAAGTATATATGTATATTATTTGATGCTTTAGAAAGCAGTGGGAGGAAGAGGGAGGGGGGGGGGGGTAAACCTCAATTTAAAAGTTTTTGATGGAAATATCTTTGCAACTTGAAATTGCATTGAACTTAGTGTATTCATATGTATTTACATGGGGGGAGGGGGGGTTGAACCCCTATTTGTATCCATTTTTGTTGTTCCAACATGCTGTTGAATGTTAAAAGCTGTTGGCAAGTGTCAAAATGATGTACAGGGGTAGACGTGGTCAACACCTCTAGTTTATAATATATAATATTTATCTACACACATTTTAAAATGTTATAATTTAATAGCAAATAGAAGCATTTTTGATTATAATAGAAAATTCCAGAAGTGATCAACCCCTACTTGAATCCACATATCAACCATATGGATCAGGTTATACTACATATTTAGAAGCTGTTTTTTTACCTATTCATGGTATTCATGAATACATTTTTTGTTGTCAAATGTGATCAACCCCTACTTGTACACGTATCTTCAAATCACATTACAAATTTTATGCATAAAAGACTCTGTGATTGACTGATAATAATTTGTACAATTATGAAAAAGTGACGATGAATGTGGGCGACCCCTATTTACATGCATTTTTTATTGATATATTTATACATGTTTTTTACCTTTGTTGTATTTGGCAATTATGAAAAAAAGTCACTGGAAGTGGTCAATCCCTGTTTGCATCCATTTTTGCATATTGCTATTTCACACATGTTGCAACAAACCTATAGAACACATTACAGTTCTTAAAAGCTCTGGAGAACTATAGAGTAAGCATGTATGCGACCAGACCCTATTTGTATCTATTTTTAACTCATACATATCTCACCAAGGCTCATGTTTCAACAAATTATTATCTCGGGGTATCTCGTGCTTATATAAGTATGAGGAATCAGGTAAAATCTTGTTGATAGATGTGAAAGTCCCCTATTTGTACTCATAAACATGCACTTGCACTTTATAAGCCATGACGAACAAAATCAATCCAATTCAGGAGCTTGAACTTTTAAGAGTGTTCATATAGTCTTTTCAATGGAAAGAGTTATCGCGTGCACAGCCGTCAACTGTGACATAGATGATGTCCAGAAGAGTCTTGTGGGTTGGACTGCATACAAAAGAACATGCTATCACTATTGTATAAGGAAGGCAGTAGGCAAATTATTATAATTACAAATACTATAGGTCATTTCCTAAACAGTCCCCATTAGTTTTGGTTTTATGAAGCATTCAACTATTTGCTAAAATTGATTTAGTCATCATAATAAAATAGGTAAATTCATGGTTTGAACATATGTATATCTATAAATAGTGTGTGTTCCTCCCCTAAAACGTGTGACCACCATCGGCTATTTGATGACGGAGTGAATTGAATGATGATTATCATTGTAAAAAAAAATTTTTTTTTTAAAGATGGATAAGTGAATTGCATAAAACAAAATCGTCAAACTATGCATATGTGACTATAGATAATTTATTTATTTATTTAGTAGTAGTAGTAGACCTTAGGGAGAGAGAGAGAGAGAGAAAGCAGACGTCAGGGTCATAGGTAGTCGCTATTTTATAAGAGTTATAAATTATATATACATATATAATATCAGAGGGGAAAAAAGGCTAATTCATACACACATATTAGGTAAATGTATTAAAAATTTGTCAAAAATGAAAGTATGTACTAGTTATTAAAATATATATATACATATATGTTAGCTTTCTAGAAGATTCTATTTGTGTGTGTGTGTAGAGATATCAAAATAATGATAATAATAATAATAATGTCTTGTTATTCCTTTTCTATATGTACGTATGTTGTGGGAAGAATAAAAAAAGCATGGGGCCAAGACAAACAACAATGATAGCATTGATCAATAAATAAAAATACTAAAATATTGTACATTCAATAATAATAATAATATTGCATTAGTATATATATATATATACATATATATATATATATATATATATATTTATGAACATTATTCACACATGGACATATGTACATATCTTGTGCCTGTTCTTAACGATCGAAAGAAGAGTGAATGTTATTAATAAATAGAATAGTAGCTGATAACGTCATTGTGTAAGTCGAATATTGACATAAAATAATGTTTTTGAAGGGAAGGAAGGAGTGGAAAATATATAAATTAAATGAGTTTTCTGTCAATTTTTCTCTTTTTGTCTTCTTCTCTTCTTTATCTCTTCTGTATAATAACATGTTATTATTTTTTTTATTTTTATTATTATTATTATTACTCTAACTAAAACTCTCCTGGGCAGTAGCTTCTTCTTTTTCTTCTACTTTTTTGTTTTTTTTTAAAGAAAGCAAGTGACTTTTTAATAATAATAATAATACTCCTAATAAAAGTTTATTATTAGTTGAAAAGGGTAATTTAATAAAGTACATAGATTAGTTATTGTTACTTTTTAGGTCTTCTCTATTTTTTTCTTTTCTTTTTCTATTATTCAATTTGTGTTTTCTATTTGACAAAATTCTTCTTTTCTTTTCTCTCAATTATTATTATTAGTAGTAGTAGTAGTTGTAGTAGTTCTCCCTGCCCAAACGATCGTTACTCTCCCGATTTATTTATTTATTTATAGTCATAGTTGAGGAGCATGATATAAGGAATAATGATTTATAATAATAAATTGATTTTGATTTTGCCTTCTACACAAATTGACAGAATATTTTTGTATATTTTATTTTTTTGTATGAATAATGCGTTTTCCTGGAATTCTATTGTATATTATTTGTTAATGTACATATGTATGTTTCTTTTAGTGTCTTTTTCTTGTTTTGTTTGTACCCTCTTCATAACTTTTTATTATTATTATTGTTATTATTACTATAGAGAGATGATAGACAACAAAATTCTTTAAATTCGTGGGTCTGTAGTGATGATAATTATTATGCAAACTCTGCTCAATTAAGATTCTCTGATTCTATTTTTAAAAATATATTCTTCGTTTTCTGTACACTCTGCAATGGTTTAAGACATTGATGTCATAAAATCACTTTAATCAAGCCCTTATTTTCCTCCCCTTCTATTATCCATGTATGTATGTACATATGTAGAGACGTTCAACATTTGTCGAGGGCTTACTCAACTATAAAGCTATAAAAAAAGCTATGGAGTGTAACAAAAGTCAAACGCCCTCAAGCAGTGGATTATTGAAAGGGTTATTCAAGCTCATTTTATTCGTTTCTTTTCCTTTCTGGTACTGAAATAAGAAAAAGAAGAAGAATAAAAGACATTTCAATAGCTTCTTTTTTTGATTTGGGGATGGAAAATATCATTTCTGTGCTTTTTGAATACATACACATAATATATAGGTCAATTTATGGGTATGAACACCTATAATTTGAGTAGAAATATTCATAGCCCCCATACTCTAATAATACCTACATAAAAGTTTTGAGTTTGATTATATTACACTATTAAAGTAATTAGTCAGTCGTATTTTGTCAGTAGTGACTTTAAGCTTGGCATATCACTAATAGATCTCTTTACTTTTTTTTTTTACATATATAACGTGTAGAGTTTAGAAGCTAGGACACTGGTCTAGTTCCACTTATTATGAGTCCCAAAAGAAAGAAATAAAGACAAAAAAAGAGAGCCAGACTTTGAAGGGATGATACTTTTAGAAGATCATAGATACTACTTATTTGGGATTTTGTTTTTAAAATTATTTACATTTAAATGTTTTTGATTGATTTTAGAGAATAGTTTTTGAAGATATACATATGTAGCCATTGTTACATACTGCTTGACAATTTTGAGCGTGTATAAGGACAACTACTCATATCAACTACATACAATGAACCTAAATTGACTCATCTTTGATCATAAAGAGTTTGTAGAGTCAGACTCTGAAGTGTGAGTCTCAAAGTTGTTGAATATACGAGTAAAGGGCCCTTAAAAAATAAAAATAAAGACACAGCTCAATATGGACCTACTAAAACAGTATTTGCATTTGCCCATGACTATTTATATTATCAGAGTCTGAAGAATGGATCCAGAAAGAAAGAAAATAAGCAGATTCATGCAACACAACGTTGATTTTTCAAAGCAACTGTACGGATTCTTTTTAAAATTATTTACAAATATCTTCATAGGACTCGTGTTTTTTTTTTTTTTTGTTTTTTGGATTGGACCCACAATTTAGGGACCCACACGTCACTTCTTATAGCTATAAACACCTATCATTTGAACGTAAATCAACAATTAATATTCATTTCCTATTTAGACTCTCACATTATATTTATTGAGCCTATACTAGTTACTAACTTTGAGCCGAGCACATCCCTAATGGAGCTCTTTACTTCAACAATCTTGAGTCAAAGAAAATAGTAATAATAAGTACATATAATATCAAAAAGTATAAGAAAATTTCACTTTTTCCATTCTTCTTTTCATTCCTTCACCTATTCATTTTATTATGACGTTGTGTTGACCTCCGGACAATTTCGTGGTGGGTCACCCAAGGGATAATAATAATAATTATATTATTATTATTATTATTAAGATAAGAATATCCATATCAGCTTCATTCTCTTTTAATATAGTGTTCATATTACATTTCATTAATTAAGATAATGTGCTATATAATAAGTGGGAAACGAGTTCTGGACGTACTTAATCCCCCTCCCCCCTCTCACTCTCCTCATCTCCTACCCTTATCCATCATCCTCATAATCATGATGATATAAAGTAGAATTAATCGGATTATAAATCTGATTCAGACACGTTTTTTTTGTGATTATTGTTGTTGTTGTTGTACGTTCATGATATGTGTATGTTTATTGTATCGTCGCATTTGATCCTGAGATTAAAGGAGCTGCTGAAAAGGGTTATGTTTTATATATATAGCTATAGCTCTATTGTATAGAGCATTTGTTTTTATTCTAGGGATCCTTGTCTCTTTATAATGTCTATCTATCTATCTATGCTCACATTAAAGTGTCAGAAGAAGAAGCGGACAGCTTTTTCTTCCTCTTCTTTAGCTCTTTTGAGAGAGAATAGAATTGAATATTTTTTAATTCATACATTATTTATTAATCATGTATTAAAAAAAAGAAGGATTTTTGAGTCATGTGTAAGAAGAAGAAGGAGAAGAAGGATAAGAAGAAAGTGGAGATGAGATGAGATGAGCTGAGCTGAGTACACAAACTTGATACTTGTTTTCTTCTCCATCTTAATGAACCCTTTATCTATGTATATATATATTTATCAACATACATAGAATAGCTAGATATCACAATATTTGATGTAATTATAGTAATCCAAGAGGAGGGGAAAGGACATAAATATTTGCACTCCAGTTTGGGGGGGAAAATGGAAAGGATGCACAACTAACAATAATTACATATTATTATTATTATTATTATTACCCATTTTATTTTATCATCAGCTTGGGAGATTCTCTACCTTTGCAAATTAAAATACACCCATAAATATAGGTATCATATCATGTCCGTGGTTTACTTGTTCGTCATACAAGAGTTATTCCACAAACATGAGGAGAGTTTAAAAGTTATATTTGATTGTTAGCTGTCGATTTGTTGTCACCTCCTCTTGTTCTCAAAAACATTGATAGGTGGTTTTTATTGATAAATGATTTGTTATTTAGCTCGAAACAATCATCTACTATCAAATAAAGAATAATTCCACAATTGGAAAGTATTTTGTGGCCTTTGTTATTTTGTAGATGGAAGGGTTTTGAGATACAATAAAGTTAACACCGTGTAATAATACCTCTAGCAAAAAATAAAAAAAGCCAAACAGCATTACGATTCATGTATTCTACGATGCAGGAATCATTTCACTTATTGCCACTAAGCATGTTGAGTATAATAATTGTCAATATTGTTGTGTCGGTCACGATATTTCGTCCCCTTATTATTGGTTATTGGGACACTTTACTCTTTATCCTCTATACTTAATCAATTTGAATGTATGATTCAATTGTTTTGTAGATCAGGGGCAAAAATCCCACTTTTAATTTGAAAATATATTTATTTATCTCCTTTGGCCACTCTAAAAGTTTCTTTTCAGGTATAAAGGTATGCAACCCCGTGGGTACAATCTATAAGCTATTCAAAATGCACCATGTAAAGGTTTAAAACACTCTCAGATTAAGATTATAGTTGTTTGATGCATCCTTTTTAAATGTCAATAAGTCTTCACCTTTTCTTTGATGGACTCTACCAAAGTTATTCAAACATATAAAAATGGAATCTATGCTATAATATCACAGTTTGTAATCATCTCCCTTTGAGAATAGGAGTATAATTTTTGAAATTTAACTAAACAATGACATTTTTTGCCTTGACTGAGATGAAAATGATGTCATTCTCAATCTCAATTGGTTCTCAATTGATGCTTAAGGAGCCTACAATGGCTTATTTTGTAGCATTACCTGATCCTATCTTTATAAGTAGATGGAACATCTTCCTTTTTTGACTCTAGTATTTTACATAGTTTGAACTATATCACTACTTAAGCATCACGTATTTTGTACATAAATCAAAGACACTGAAATGCATTTTATACATAAATATATATATTTATTAACATTTGCTTCTTTTGTTCTAAGGTATGTAGTATAAAGTTTGAAGCCGTATTACACCTCAACCATCACTAATTTTATAATGCATCAAAGACTCACAGATGTGTGTACAATAATAATATTGTTTTAATTTATTCTGGCTCGTGTATTCATCATTCACTTTTTGCCGTTTGAATATGTAGGTTTGTGCTTTGATGACAAAATATTTTGACCCATTAAAAAATTAGACGAGACAAAGTACCGACACTTTACACCCCAATTATCAAAACTGAATCAATTTATGACTAGTTATGGAACTTTTTAATAGGTATACATACATGGGTAAATTACTAACAATTTAGAACTAAGGAAAAGGTCATTTAGTTTGTGCAAACTAAAGCTTCTGAGTTACTGGGTACTTTTTTGAAGGTTTTTTAAAAGTACATATAAATGGTTAAATATCTAAAAAATCAGTTAATAAGCTAGCTAAACTATTTCACTCAGCAGTTGTCATTTTGTTTTTGTAGATAATTTAACTGATTTTTTTATTGTCCATTTTTGAAAAAGGAATTTTTTTAATATTTTTTTCAGAGCAAAATACAAAAGTTATGGAATTGAAAGGTTACAGCTTCATTACTTTATATCCAATTATAGGTGTTTGTCATCCAATTTATGTCAAATTAGTTAAATTATTCAATTATACTAAGTTAAGTCTATTTAGAAATATAATAGTTTGCAATTCCTTCCATTCGACTATCTTGGTTGTGCTACAGCCTTATGGAAATATCTATAGGATGTTTAGAACGACACCATTTCTTAGGTCTAATCCCAAACTCTTTTCTAACCTTAATTAGTATGTAAAAAAACCCTAAAAATAACTGCAAAATCTATTTTTCAACACTAGAAAAGCCACATTTTTATCATACTAGAACGACCATATATGATCATTTTGACCTAAAGTATCTAAGATAGATAATTAGTCAATCTAAATATATCAATTTAAAGTTTTAGTGAAGACAATATCACTTTAATCACTACTTCATTATCTATATAAACTGTCAATGCTCTAGAAACTAAAGCACCTTTATCTCTTTCCTTGGATATTTTCCCCCCTCAGCTATCGTTTTTTCCTACATACCCTGCTTTATTATCATCTAATGATAGGTCAATCTCATTTCTCCCTCTCTCTCTCTCTTTCTATCATTGGAGCATCATATAATTAGTTTATCAGAGTAAGACAAAATGAAGGTATGAAGTATGGGAAAACCCTTCATTTGAATAAAATATCCTCTTAAAAAAAATATAAAATCTAAAAGAGTTGTAAGAAGTTGTATTTACATATATGTAGGTCAAACTGAGCAGTCTTGTCTCAAAGGATAGGCTAATCTGATGATATTTACTATGCAACTTTTGTACAATTGTACCGAAAAAAAGTATTTAGATTAATGTGGAAAAGTCAAGGACTTGCTGTGTGATTTTAAAAAAAAAAGGTATATTGGATCTTTTAATTTCAAAATAGTTAAAAGGGCCATCTTGGTCCTTTTGTCTATTTAATGTTGAGGACTTTTCTGTAAAAAGTTACAAAAAAAACACCATTCAACGTTGATGTCTTCTTTGTTTTTGGGGAAAGGAGGCCCTTGACTCAAAATTCGTACTGATCCAGATGATGTACTCTAAATGGGCAACTTGCAAGACGGGGCAACAACGACGGTTACCTCCACAATGGGTAGCTATGAATATTCCCTTAATAATAATAATAATAACAATAACCATATTTTTTCCCTTAAAAAAAAAACACCCATGAAATCGAGGGTAATCGACGTTTCCTTTTTGTGTCTATGTGGATATATGTATGTATGACCGCTTCACAGATCGCCATTGGCAGAATAATAATAAAACCATTTTTTTGATATAGTTTTATTTTATTTTTTGTCTTCCCCCTTCACCCCCTCATAATAATTAATATGGTGTGTGTGTGTGTCTATTAAGACGGTGGTAGAAGTCGGAATTGGTAGCATTGGCCTTCAAAATACCATAATGATGATGAGTAGTGATGATGGTAGTAGATGATAATGTTGACTCCAGGGCATTTGTGTCCATAGCGTATGTATGTATATGTAGTATGAATACGCGTGCTTAACATGTTATAATGTACGGAACCAATATATGAGCATAATATTATATTATTATATAAAAAACTGTTTAATATCTTATACAGGGAAGGACCCAAGTTTTGAAACAAAAAAAAAAGAAATGGATACAAAAATCAGGGAGTCGAGAAAAGGAAAAAGAAAATTAATTATATATCTAAATATACTTATATAGGTATATATATAAATGTACATTTATAGTAAGTTGAAAAGAAAGAAGTAACATTTAATATGTAAATTTTTCTACACTTTTACGAAATATAATTTATATTATTTTTAGTTATTTCTCTGATTCTTCATGCCAATATAAAACCAAGTGATTAAAATATTCATTATGAATACAATAGCACTCTGAGCTCGAATACCTGGTTGTACATAAAGTTGATTTCCTTATTGTTATTATTATTATTGGGTTATTTTTTCTATGAAATATGCGTTGTTGGTTGTTTGAATTAAGAGAAATTCAATCCTGCTGCGCGGTGGAAAATATTTCATTCATTAAAATATTCAACTATTTTTGTCTTTGATTCTTAATGATGAATTAATAATAATACAGCATCCACGAAAAGGAATGTCTGCTTAGGTGACTACATACATAGGTGGTTGAACTATATACTCCCAGTATGGTTAGCCTAGCACTGCAAAATATTTAAAGTATTTCTATGAAGCTACTTGTTCATACTAAATACGTCAGCATCGAATAATAAATACTCTTATGGGTTCTATGAAACGATATTGGGAATAATTTGCATTTAATTATAGAGTGTGCATATGCAAAATCTACAGCGAAATGAAAAATAAATAAAATTATAAATATGAAGGAAGATATAACAATTTTACATTTTTGATTATATATAATTTACAATTAATGATTTCGTAATTATTAAAGTCTGGATCACAAAGGTCCAGAACACATCAAGACCGAGATCAAGACTTGAAGGAATTGAAATCAGGTTGTTTATACAAAAAAAAAAAGAAAAGAATTGGTTTGGGTCTTGACTCCGAGACCAAAAGTCTTGAAGGGGATTGAGACCAAGATGAGATAAACACTGATCTTGATACCCCCATTAACGGGAAAATATACTTTTATTTTTTATTAAATAATGTTATAATGACTAAATAATAGACAATTTACGAGATTAACTTTTTATCTTCATCTTGATCCTTCAAAGTCTTGCTCCTTTCACTGTTAGAACTCAGACGCAAGACAACGAAATAAAATGTTCTAATAAAAAAGTATGAAAAAATAAACATTTTAATAATCAATCATCGTGCTTGTACTTGATTTCAAACCTCCCTTCTTAGATATCTGTTGCTATTCAAAACTAACTGGCAAATTTAGACTTAATGGAAGGCCTTGAAATCATTTACTAATCAAAATCACAGACTAAAAGTATACCGACATGTTGCCCAATCACAAAATGCCGTCTCTCTGAGGAACCAGCTCAGCTTTTGAGACTCTCCAAAGTTACACCTTCCTCTCAAAAGAGGAAGTTTTGAACAAACACCAGATAATAAAGAGTTGAATCCAAGTGAAAGGACCCAAGTGCCATCCACCAAAAGCTAAAACCCTACCTTCTTCCAAAAAACTTTATGAGTGGAGAAGAATTTTATAGTTATTTAACTCTGTATAGACTGCCCTTTAAATGAATTTTGTATCTTCATTTACATACGTACATTTGGTAATTGAAATAATAGAACCTTTTATCTAATAAAACAGTAAATAACTGTTGTTTTGATTCAAGCAAAGATAATTATTATTATTATTACTTTTTTTGTATGCTCTGTTCTTAAATAATAACATTTATTATTATTCTTAATATTAATTTATTTGATGTGAAGAAGCAGCAAAAAGTTTATTATAATAGAATAGTAACCACAAAATTAGTATATACATACATACATATCATTGCCATGAGTTGATTACATTTATTGTTATTATTGTTATTAACATCAAATTGAAGAAGAAGATGAAGAAGCTATTAAATTAGTGATGGAAAAACGTTTGTTCAAGAAACAAACAAAAAAAAAAAAATACTCGAATATAGTTTTTTTTATATCTTTTTAATTTGATTTTTTTCTCTCTCTTTTTTTTTCATATATGGATTCAGGCTTTTGGTAAATAAATAAATAAAAAAAAACATTTTTTTTTACCTGTTGTTGCTTTATTCCACTCACTTCTCTCCCCCCCCATCACCTCACTTGATGCCGTAGTCATAATAATAATAATAATAATGATATAATGACAGCTCTTATAAACAGTAATAACTTCTTCTACTTACCTTTATTTTTCTTCTTCTTTTTTAATTAAAATTTGTTAACCACAGGTTTATTTCATTTTATTATTAGAGTTGTATTTTTTTTTTTCTTCTTCTTTCGTATGTATACATATATTAGTGCTTTGTATTGACGTTACGTCACACCATCTTAGATATTATTCATTATCATTACATGATACTTTTTCTATATGTACTATACATATACGCCATTTAGGCAGTAAAGGTCAAGTTCTAAGGTCATTCTTTGGGTTTTGGGTTGTTGTTTTTGCAAAAAAAAAAGTGCAAGGAAATTATATATATATATTAACTATTTGAGGCGTCTTTCACTTATTTAGACAGATATATGTGTATACAAAATATACAGTCTCAATTTCATATCCGGGAGTAGATATATATATATATATCTATATAAAGCGGGATACGTGCTAAGAACGTTCATTTTTTTGATGGATGGTTCAGTGCATATTAGTATTTATTTTATTATCTACATACATATGTGTGTGTGTAGAAGGGAGAAGAAGCAGCAGCTGATGATGAAGATGAGGAAGACTCAGTGTGAAATGAGGTGAAGGGGCGACTCATTAAAAACAAATCACATACATATATATATATATATATAACATGATTTCCCCCCCCCCCTCCCAAAAAAAAATGACAAATCATCATAATTCATTTCTTTTTTGTCTTTGTCATCTGTCCAGCTTTGGCTGGACTGACCTCTCTCTCTCTCTCTCCTGTGAAGGAGGTAAAGCTCCCTGCTTAAAACACCCTTCCTCACCAAAGGTTAGGTCAACTGAAATTGATATTAAGCATATGTGGGGAATGACTTATTATTAAAACTAAAAAGAATTACTGAGTTCCATTTTATATATGTATATACATACATATACATATTTCGTATAATGCGTGTACACCTGGTCTCCATTCTTCTTCTTATTTTTTTTTTTTTTTTGTACTCGTAAATCCAAGAAACACAGAGAGTAAAAGAGAAATATGAAATATGCAAATACTGCCTCGAAGCTTCAGACAATCTTTTTATTATTATTTTTTTTTTTTTCTAGATTTAATTCGTTATTGCTTCTCTATTATTCTATATATGTATGTATATATTTATATATATATATCTAGTAGGTATGATTCTCAGTCAGTCATTTCTTATAATGATCCCTAATTACACAGTCGAATCATCATTTAAAAAGGAAAAGAAAAAAGTAAAAGATATATTCTAAGGAATATAATTTAGACATGACGTCATGATTGATAAAGTCGGACATTTTGAGTGAAACATAATCAACTAACTAAAAAATTTGATCCCCCATAAAAACCTAAAAAAAAAAAAAATTGTGAAATACTGCTCTGTGTGCTCTTGGAGTTCACCATGGAATGAGCAATTAGTGGACCCAACTCTCATAAATGTCTGTCTCTATTATATCTCAGACCCCCTCAATAAATGTATACAAAATATGTTAAAACATATATCAACAATCAAATTTGTGCATTGTGGTGCGGATAAAGTAACATTTTAGTTTTGCAAGGATAAGATATTTCACTTAGGTATATCCTCCTCCTTTTCTTGACCCTAAATTGAAGCAAAATTAATTGTAAAGGTCTCCAATCATTTTGAAGGGAGTTTACTCACGAGCAACTAATTTTATAAAGTTGTTCATTTCATTTAATCAATACTGCAATGCTTCTTCCATTTGTAATTGTAGCAATCATTGATGTCAGACAAAAGACTCAACATTTTAAGAAGTTCGTTAAATGATATCATATTCAAAGGTGATGGAGTCAAAGGAAAAAAAAAAAAAAAAGAATAAAAAATAAAAACACACATGTGAAGAGGAATCAATGAATGATCCTAGTCACTCAAAAGACATTAAAGTAAAAGGTAGAAAAAGAAAAAAAGTATATACATGTATTTTTCCACGAAAAAAACTCTAATAAAAATCCAGGAAATAAAATGTGACGTCATTTCATCTCCCTTGTTACCAATGGGGCAAGGAGTTGTAAGAGTTAGACTATGTAATCAAATGGGGCCCTCATTCCAATAGATCTCCCTCCTTTAATACCATATATATATATATACAAAGTCGTGAAAATTGGGTAGAATTTTTTTTTTTTTTCTGGGGAGAAAAAACCTTCGCGGATTTTATTTTATTTTAATTGTTAGACATAAAAAAAGTATTTATCTACAGATTGAATAATATATATGTATATATATATATATATATATACATACAATATACATGGAAATGGGAGGCCTTGATAGGTTCAAGGTCATTATTCTTTTACAGACAATTTGTTTTTGTTGTTGTTTTCTATTTTTACTCTTAGGTCTTATTGCCATCATCATCAACATCGTGATAATTTATTTTAGGCCCTCATGTTGAATTATAAAGTTAATTATGATCAAAATGGTCTTTGTAGTAGACAGAATATGTGGAAATAAAAAAAATAAAAAATGGGAAAAAAATTGTTTGTTTTTTATTGACGTATCATCATTATTACGACTAACAGAAATGTGGAATGAAAATAAAATTAATATTTTATTATTATGGTAAAACTCTTTTCACCTTTTATTATGATATTTGAGAGCGGTTTTTTTACTACATAGATTATTAATATATAAAATTTGTTAAATAGTTTATTCTTATTCTCAAAAGTAATTACAGAGTGTTTAAATGGATTTGCTTAATATGTATGAACTTGGGAACTTGATCGGTGCTCAAAGGATAATAAGGCTTGACACGAACAAAACAACATTTAAAGTGCTCTTTTGCAGTAGAAATACTCAAAAGAAGTTTGAAAGATATTCGAAATATTGAACTGCACTTGGACTGGTCAGCAAAGACGTTCTAGAGACTCACAGTATTGGGACTAACTCTCTTTTTCACTCCTGGTAGAATGTATAACGATTCTCAAGGAATGTACTGGCTCACTGGGCATGTTCAAAGAGCAACCCCTGAAGCCATTCACTACAATATATTTTCAATCAATTTGTATGTATGTATGTATGTATGTACATATATTCATAATTGAAAATTTATTGTAATAATAGAGTTTGACAAAAAAAAAAATTAATTATATTAATAATATTTCCTATTTCATAATTCCTCTGTTATCCAACATAATCTCCCAATAACCGTTTTTGTTATTATAATAAATAAAACATTTTATTTAGGTATTATTGGATAGGACTGACCCCTGCACGTCTCTCCAATAATCACCTTCCCACCTGTACAATAATCATCTACCACCCCTCTCTCTCTCTCTCAAGTTATCCCTAAATAAATATTGTGATCATTATTTATACGAAGAAAAAAAACGTTATTTTTCTACAAATTGTATCACATTCGTAGATATTATTATTATTTACTCTTATATTTTGTAAAGGCCACGGCCTTTAAATAAATAATGGAAAAAACAACAATAAGAAAAAAGTATAAATTAGTCCTAATTATAATATTATTGATCAAGGTCTATAATTCTACTCTGTAATTATAATTATTTTGCAAAACAGGATAACCTCGTAAGATAAAATACGTACAACTCTTCTTTTTTCTTCTTCTTTTTTTAGAACTTTGAAAGAGACACCCTTAGCAAAATAAAAATAAAAAACCTCTATAGCATGGTCATATGTATTTCGTCTAAACTGTTATACATATTACAGGAAACCCTTAAATGAACAGGCTTCTCATAAATCCCAATATCTCATTACAAAAATAACATAATTTATAATAATCTACAACCTACAAAAGATACAAACGGATTATTTTCTATATTAACAAAAAGGTGATATAATCAGGGCACCCTCACTTAACGAACATTTATTAATCATTAAATAATTATTATTTAATAATTTTCTTTATTCATTTTTTACACGTTTTATTCTTCTTCGCCCTTGATAAGGTCATGTTCAGGACACCCCCGATTTTACGAACTTTTTTTTTTTTTTTTTGCCATGTTAACTTCTTATCGTAATGTAATTATATTTTAACCATAACCAACAAAGAAGGCTGTTGATACTTTTGCTTTTTTCAAATATGGATTTTTATAATAAATGTACATACAAGTTGGTTTTTTGTATATATATTTTGTTTTTTGTGTATTTATTAATTAATATCATTTCATTTATTTACTATTGCTGTTATTAAGAATAATAACAATAATAAAGCAACATGTTAACATAACTTTGATATTATTGAGAGATGTTGACAACAATAGCATAATACTCAGTAGGAGGAGACGACGACTTTTTGATAGCTTCACAGAAGTAATCAAACAAACAAACAAACAAACATAGAGAGATTGTGAGAGAAATACAAGAACATCATCATTGGAGAAAAAGAGGCATCAAAAGACTCTGCTTCAAGTACATATTGGTGATGGGTGGGGGAGGGGGGGAGGAGGAGGATCTGTACACACACATTGACAAGAAAATGAAAGAAATTTTATTTTTTTGCTTTCTTTTATTAATAATAATACCCATAGAATTGTTATTCTACTAAAAAATAATAATAATAATAATTAGAAAAAAAAGCAGTTATATTAATGGTACATAATGGTATAATCATTAATTATGAATAAATTAATACTCAATGGGCTAAAAAAAAAAAAACTTTGGCTCCTGGAAGTTGAGGGGGAACAACAACAACAACAACAACAACGAGTTGACTTGTACATTTAAAGAATAAGCTAAATTTGTGGGGATGGTTGACTGGAAAAAAAAAAAAAGAGAGAAGAATTTGGCACAAAACTTTTTTGTAATTGTATGTAATTTTTTTTTCTTTCCATGTTTTTAAATATAAAAATAATCTTTTAAAAAATAAACATTTTTTTTCGGGATTGGATTCTACATAATAATAATAATAATAATAATTAAATGGTAAGAGGTTGAGTGTTTGTAGAGAGAGAGAGAGAAATATATAGTATAGTATGTATAGTATGTGATAGATGGATAGAAATTTAATTTTTTTAAAGAGAGTGCTCTACACTAGGATGACGATGAAGTCGCAGATGAGGACTCTTGAGAGGATTTGGTGATGCTGCTGCTGCTGTTGTTGATGTGGTGTTGAAGGGGCTGTGCAAAAAGTACACCCTGATATGAAATTCCATTGATCTCCATGCTTACTACCAGAGAGGAATCCTTGGATTTCCCATCGCCTACACAGAGGTTGGAATTTAATATTGAAAGAAAAAAGGAAATAAAAAGGAAAGGCTTTCAAATTCTTACCGCGACTTGCAATTTTGATGTTGGCTCCTGGTAGCTGATTCAAACTCTGTACTTTCCGGGGTGACTCCCGTACCTCAATTTCCTCTTCCTCCTCCTCCTCCTCTTCCTCAATCTCACCTACAACATGCCCACTCCTTCCTCTCTTCTCCCCCCCTTCAGACATGGCCTCATCCTCGGCTGGCTGGAGTATACGAGGCCGCGTTTCCACCAACTCCTCTTCCTCCTCCTCTTCAGGAATGGAAAGAACGCGGGATGAGGGTCGATCCTCTTCTGTATGTACTCTCTTGGGGGAACTACTAATTTCTCTATCCTCTGAGAGTCTTTTATGGCCATTGGTCAATCTCTCGGGGGTTTCTGAGGGAATAGAAGGGAGAGTGTGGTGAAGTCCAGGATTGGAAGGTGAGTTGTTACTACAGCTGCTACTCCTTTTCTTGTCTTCAAAGTCTTGAGGTAGGGATGGAGGACGTTGAAAGTCTCCGGATTGATTGTACATTTTCCATAGTGCTAAGCGGGTCATTTCGAGGGCAGACATGGGATCTTGAGCCCCAGGGAAGTTGGTGGGTGGACTAATTGAGGCTGAAACAAAAAGGAGAAAAAAAGGAAATGGGTTAAAAAAAATTTTTTTTTTTTTTTTCTGTTTTCTTGTTGTTTTTCCCTTGTTTTTTGACATTTAATATGAGGTTAGAAATCCAGTCGCCACCTGGTTATTTATTTGTATTATTATTATTATTATTATTATTTGTTTGTTTGTCCTCATCAGAGGCTGGCTGTTTGTTTTAAGGGCGTAGCGTATTTTTATTTGTTTTCATTATCAATGAATAATGACTAACTATCAATTCGTTCGTATATAGAAGGAAAAGTAAACATACAGACAAAGATATTGCAAAATGTATGTATGTATGTATGTGAATATTTTTTTGTGGTTGCAAAAAAAATAATTATAGAAATGAAATGAAATGAAAGTATGAATGTAATATATATATATATCTATATATATATATATATATAATATAAAATAAATGTTCTCTCAACATGCAAAGCAAAGCAAAGTTAAAAAATAAATAAATAAAAAATAGACTCACAAGGAAATCCATTTCCACCGCCATGCGGATGTTGCTGCCCTGAATGTGCCTGTACTCTTTGGTTCACAAGGGACATGGCAGAGATCTGTTGTGGATGAAGTCCTGCAGCTGCAGCAGCCATGTGTCCCACTGCATCTGAATACGGACCATAGGAGCTTCGTCTCCCTTCGCGTTTATTTCCCTCAATGGCCATTTGAAGCTCACTTGGATTGGAGAGATTGCGTTGCATGCATTCCAGAGGATACAAGTACTTGGTGTACTGAGTGCGGAGAGTAAATGCAGCAGAGGTGATTGAGCTAGGAAGGCCAAGGCCTTTGATGACCTCTTGCCAAAGTTTTTTATTAATGACTTCCACGAGGCCTCCTCGGGCAAGGACTAGATTGTAGAGTTCAAATAGATCCAGGACTTGTTTGGCCATGATGGGGAGTCGGTTAATGGGTGTACCTAAAGCAAAAACAACAAATGATGAGGATGATCAGTTGGAAGTGGAGGGTCAACTTACCTCGTTTCTGCATTAGGGAAAAGAGTTCGTCCAAAAAGACTTTGCGCTTTGGGTTATCATCGATTTCGTACAACTGTTTGATGAGGAATCAAAAAAAAAGACAGGATTGTTAGAGACTCATATTATGTATACAAAATTATTATAATTCCTCAATAATAAATACTTGATGTAGCATCTTAGAGAGATTTAAAGAAGAAGAAGAAGAAGGTATTTACGACACATCACAAAAGACACAAAAGACAGAGGAAAAAATCATAAAGATCACAATAATAATAAAAAAAAAAGAAAAGAATAAATAGCTGATGAATGAACAAGACTGGAAGGAAATAAAAAAAAAAGAAAGAAAGAAAGAAAGAAATTCCTTACCTAAATAAAATGAAGGTAAGTGATAATTTAGGTAATCAAAATAATGATTCTGGGTACGTGCATATAAAATGTGTACCCATGAACAAAACGCTTCTTGTCCCATGATCTTTGCTTTTATTTGATAACAAAATAATGTCTTTGATTTGGAATTTTGCCAAAAAAGCAAAATAACAACAACAAAAAGAAGAAGAAAAAAAAACAATTTCTAATGCGAATTTAATATGTAATTATTATACATATGTATGATGATATTAAATAATTCCTGTCTTACCTGTTTAAACTGTTCTTCAAAGCTCCAGTTCTGTGAGGAGTTATCCCCCCCACCCCGCTCAGAAGAGTCTCCCCCACTCCTTCCATTTGAACGAGGTGATGAGGGACTTCCGAGCCGATCCTTGGTATTGTTGTTAGAGGGTGAATATGGAAAGTTGGTGCCCCCTGAGGGGGGAGGGGGAGTGCGTGAGGCTGCAGTGGAGAGGAGACTGTTTGGATTACTAAGGAAGTCACGTGAATGTCGAGAAAGAGCAGCCTCGAAGCCGGGGAAATGTGGGAGTCCTGCAAGGAAGGCAGCAGCTGCGTCATTGCGGTCATCCTTGATAAGGTCACGCTGGTCCTGCAAAAGGATGAAGGAGGTTAAGTTAAGTTAAGTTGATACTCGTGACTTGATAAAGACTATATAGACTGGACTCTATTCCTTACTTTTAGTCGGACAGTGCCGTGTGTCTCATCTGGAGAAGAGTCCCTTCGTGGACTGGATGTTTCGTTATCTGGATCACTCATCATGTCTTCGTCCCCATTGCGGGGTGACTAAAGATTCAGAGAGAGAGAGAGAGAAAAGAAAGAATATAATCAGAGATAGATCATGGTCGCCTTTGGAAATGATTTATGAATCTCTATTTTTAATCAGACCCATGATAATTAAAAACATCTGTAAGAAGAACTCTTAATGATATTTTAATCTTTAAAGAATTCGCCAAATGTTTGTTGTTATACATAGAGTAACAACAACAACAACAAGAGCAACGATAATAATAAAAATAATAACAACAACAGAGCCAATTATGAATATTACAAATAATTAAAGAAAGGATTAGCGGCGCCGCTGGTCGCCCTCACATACCTGATTCCCAATGCTCGAACCAGAAGATTCCTGTCGTGCCTGCCATAGATTACCCACAATGTTATCAAGAGACTTGGTCACCAAGTTCTCACCCCCTAATTTCAATCCCTATAAAGTAAAGAGTATGTTTTATTTTAAAAAAAAAAATCCCCAAAAGTCGGCTCAAATGAAATGAGAACTTTTAATAAAAAGAAATTTTTTTTTTTTTTTTCATTTAAATCTTACCATGGCCATAGCATCTGTGGTAGTTGAAGACTCAGTCACCATTTTCTCATCGATGACTTTCTTGCTTCCTTTTTAACTAATAATATCTCTCCTTTGATGTTGCTATATATGTATATATATATATATATATATATATTAAAAGATTCACTCCTCCTCCTTCAGAGTAGGAACTCAAGTAAGTATCAATAAAGTTCGAATGAATTGATATCAAAAATATGGAACGCACGGGGCTGAGAACCGCACGATATATATATGAACACACACACACACGACCCACCACTACGCACCGTGTCTACAGCAAAATCAAACTGAGGGAAAACGTCTTCTTCTTTTGATAAATAAATTATATCAAAAAGCAGGCCGGGCGCTCACTCCCTTTCGGCCTTCTTTTCCTTCCTCTCTCTAGATGCGTTCTCATCCCCTTTACACTCCAAGAAAAGGAGGAGCAATCAAACACATTACATTACATTACACTACACACATTCTGCCTGTGAGAGTCTCTCTCTCTCTCTCTCTTTCTTTCTTTTTATATCAGGTTATATCAACTTGATATGCTCTTATATAAAAATCTAATTGCGCCTGCGCAAAAGAGGCTCCCTCCCCCTTTCTAAAGGCATTTATTGGTTCATTCTCTCTCTTTCTCTCTCTCTTTCCCCCCTCAGTCATACTCATAGAGAGAGGAGGAATGAGGGAAGAAGGAAAGAGAGAGAGAGAGAGAGAAAGAGATTCCAATATATGTATTTATTATTTCCCCTGTATGTTACGATGCTTTGTATAAAAGAAGTAATAACTAATATGTATAATAGCTATACTCCTCTACCATGTGTTCAAGACTCATGAAACCCTCCTCTTCAAAAGTCTAACGCAGGGTACATTAATAATTCTAATAATAAAAATAATAATAATAATAATAATTGCAGGTAAAGAATTATTCTTATTATTATTATCATAATCATAATATTAGAACGAGTTTTTTTACCTTTCGTCTTTTTTCGTTCTTTTTTTGTTTTAACAACTTCCGATATCAATTATCAAGTTCGTTCACTGATGACGTCATAATTATATCTATTAAAAACAATGGTTGCATATGTATATATGTATATTAATATCTACATGGTTTTTGAGCATGTGAGGTTGATTTCTCTTTTGTTTTTCTCTCCCTTCTACTTCTTCTTCTTCTTCTAGAGGTGGATTTAATTAAAAACTTCTTTCTTGAAAAAAAAAAAGAAATAAAAAGAAGAAGAAAAATGCAAAATATGATTAGTGATGTTTAGGCAAAGACAAAGCCTGGGTTTGACATGATTCTAACCTCAGCATATTCTCATTTATTTATATATAATTAGTGATATGCAAGAAATTAAGAATTGCTACTAAGAACTACATTGTAAATAGAATAAAAATGAGCCCAGTCCATCACTAACTATTCTTATTTAAATATATAATATATTATAGATTAAAACCATTTGCTACCATTCCTTACTGATGAGACATTAAGATATGTTGGGGTGGCTTTATTTTATTCTTTTTTGAAGGAATGTGCAAAATATCATCTCTCTTTTTTTTTAATGTAAAAGGTTGCGTGATACCCTCACCCTCCCCCCCCCTCAAAAGAGGACCCCTTTTTTTACGACTATCTATAATTATCTATTCATGGTTTTTAATACTCATCATATCATAAGAAATGAAATGAAAAGGAAAGAAAGAAAGAAAGAAAAAAGAATTTCTTCTTTTGTCACGATATGGTCGAACCTTTTTCACGGTTGGATTTTTTTCTCTCTCTCTCTTTACCTTTGTAGGTATTATTATTATTATTTTTTATTGTTATTATTATTATTATTATATAGAATTGACTTTGCTTCAATTGAATATTTAAGCATATCGATATATATATTTAAATCCTCTGCTTCATCGATAGATTTAATAATAATTCCGCTTTTTTCTACCTTTGAGAGAGACACACACACACACACATAAATACGTATAAACAAAGAGAGGGAAGGAAAATTCCTCCGTACATACAGACATACATACATATATAGTAATAATATGAAAATATACACTAGTCACGATTTTTTTAGACACAAGTTATAATAATATTTTTTTTTTTTTTTTTTTTTTTTGGAATTGTAATTTATAGTTACTATTTGGAAAGAGTTACACAAAATAATAATAATAATCATAGAAAAAGAAAGAGAAAACGATAATAATAATAATAATAATAATAACATATCGTCTGGCATGGAGGGGCAATAAAGTCACTCAACCCTTGCTATGATGACTTCCAATATACATATAAATATATCAATAAATGATAAATAAAAAAACAGACTCTGTGTAGAGTGGACACAGGGTAGTTGAATATATTTATGTAGGTGGAACATACGGTATGATGATGATTATTATTATTATAATATGATTATTTTTATAAAATCATATTTATTTATTTATTTTTTTGTCAAAAAGATTGGCCGCAGTTTTCTTTTCTTTTTTTTTCGGATATTTAATACTCAATCTTATCAATTTCAGTCTGTCAAAAAAGAAGAGAGTAAAAAATAAAAATATTATAAACTCGGGAAAATGATAATAATAAGAAATAGAAGGGAAAAGAAAGAAAAGAGTTTCTTTCGTCGTCTTCTTCTTCTTCTCTTCAGTTCCACGTTTTTTTGTATTTGTATACATAATATTATATATATATATATTATATATTTATAAATATTTTATTTTATTTCATTTGTTGTCTCTCTCCCAGAATAATATTAGAATTATTCACCATAATCATAAATTGAATATATGTACATACACTCTGTAGCAGTAGACAATTTCCATTGTACATATATTTATAATTTATATATGTATAGAGAGAAAGAGAACCGGTTTACTTACTTATATGATTATGATTGCTATGTATTTGCAAAAAAAAAATAAAAAAATTGCACATATATAAGTCTATAATGTGTATTATTTATAAATGAGATGCAATCAATGTGCCTTTTCAAAATTTGTCTCCGATTTTGAAACCTTGCATTGTACAATGTATAATTATTCATAACTTATTCCATGTACAAATGTGTGTGTAGGCCCATAAATGCTGTGGTTATATTTAAATTCCAACTTGTACATACGTCAATTGTACAAGTTGGAATTATTTCTTCATCATCATCTCTTTTTTGAGATGGATATGGTTATGGAATTTTTTGGGGTACAACTTTATGGCCCTTAGTTCCAATTAGTGGCATATTACTTTAAATGTTCGACGACTTCAAAGATGTCTGTCACTCAATGGAGAATTAACCACTGTTTTGAGTCTTTTTTTGGGTTGTTTTTTCATATAAAAGAACCTCTCGCTTTAAATGTTATTTAAATGTAATTTTGATTCAACTTAACATTATACATATATAGGCATGATTTCTCATGCCTAGGGCCTCATTTTATCATTTATGTAGAGATGATTTGTTGAGCAAATCCACGATTTAGTCCAGTAACTTTAAACTCTTTCAAAATGCATATTTAAAGTCCTAAATCTAATTGAGTTAAACATGACTCTAAACGAAGCAAAAAAAAAAAGAAGTTATAATGAAATAACTTTAATTATTTGAGGTGATAATTATTACTGACCTTGAATCACAAGGTCATAAAGAGAGATTTTATTTTTTTAAATATATATATATATTTTTTTTAATTAGGGATCGAATTTCAATAGCTTTTTAGGAATTAGGTCCTAGAACAGACGAATTATAATAAAAATGATTTTGTATTGTTAAATTTCATTTTATATAATAGCATGATATTAGAATCCGTTTCTCATTACAAACATTTCTTGAACCAGCTGTTTTTATTTTCTTTCAAATATCATCATCATCATCTGTATCCTATGACCATAATTGTAGCCTTTGATATCCATCAGATTATTATTAATATTAGTGAGTATATGTATAATAAATATTCTGGATTAACAAAAGTTTATGTTCCCGAATATTTTATCAAATCATTTAATATTCATTTGTTATTGTGGGTAAAGAACTTTAATAGTCATAAATGCTCATATTTTGATTGTTTTAGCTGATAATGACTTTTTGATTCCCCCCCCCCCCTCCTCTGTCCCCTTTATGATGCGCTTCCTGTACTATTAATTTGATTCACTATACTTTTTTAATTGGGCTTTTATTAACAGAGGGGTTACAAAGATGAAGGAAAGTCAATTATTTCTTCGTTAAAATGTTGTATTAATAAAATACTAATATACATATAACTCTGGAAAAGAAATGGAAATACAAAACTGCCAGAGGTTTTTATATCAAAAAGAAGGCTGCTTCCACTTCATCGTCGCCCAATCATCCAAGGTATTTCCTTTTTATATAAGAAGGCGTAGTATGTATTATCAAGTTTTTTTTTGCCTCTCTATGATATTTATATAAAAGAGCAAGAAAGGAAGAGAGAGAGAGAGGGAAGGGAAGGGAAGTGAAGAGAGAGAAAAGAGCAGAAGCTGCCTCATTCTCTCGTAATAACAATAATAATAACATTTTATAGCCAATGAGAGGAATCCATTTGAGTTGTTATGTGAGTGGATAAAATGAAATAACTTGATATAAAAAGAAGAAGAAAAGTTTCTCTTTCTAGCTTCTATCTCTCTCTCTCTCTCTCCTTTTCTACTCCACCATACATATAATAAGTAATAGCATAGCATAACATAAAAAAGCGGTGTTTTATTAGACATCACAATGAATTAATATCCGACCAGCCTTTTGGGGGATGAAAAACAGGCGATACTCACAATATGAACAAACACCAGGATGTTCGCATCCTTTTCTAACGAACATTTAACTAAATATTATGAATATCCTATACATAGGTACATTATGAAATTTGACCCCCAGGCTAAAGGAAGTGAGGAACAGGGATACCTCCCATAACGAATTACATTAGATATAATAATTTTTTCTCCATCCTTTGAGGTAAAGGAACAAAATTATGCCCCTTTCATAACGAACAACACCAATACAAATTGACTTTTTTATTATTATTAGAGCAGGCGCCATTTTAAGTACGGATGCTATCCTTTTCTTTTGATCAGAGTTGTATGACTCATTTATTACTTATTTACGAGTACAAGGACCTCGGAATTGAGCCACACAGACTACGTCTCATCAATGATTTATTAGTAAGAAATTTTCATTTAGAAGTAGAGAAACCCCAGTGACTATTGAACTTTGCATGATTATCTGTGTATCACAACTAATTCGGCATTTAAATATCTTTTTTTTAACAGGTATTCCAACTTGTACAATTTATTCCTTGTACAAGTTACAACTTGTACAAAATTCCAACTTGTACAAGTTAAATATGCATATATATTTACATATATATATATATATATTTATATAAATATATAACATCCGATCGTAGAGCTCCATCCTTTGAGGGGAAGGAAAGAAACAGGGAACCCTCTCTCAATGCAGGAAGAATCATAAATATTTTTCACAATAAAAAATACCTAATATATCTATCAATATACAACATATACATATTGTAGTAACTAGAGAGATCTTTCCTGATGGATTCCAAAATGTCTTCTCCACCCCTAGAGTGCACCTCACCCACCCAAATTGACCCACAAACATATACAAATATTCTATGGTCAAGATCTCTTTCGACCTTTTTTGTCTCTCTCTCTCTCTCTCTGATGATGATGGCGATATCAGATCCTTGTTTTCCATTCCCTAGGATTGATATTGAGAATTTATTTATTTATTTATTTATGTACAAAACAAAATATTTTCCCGAATAGTTATTTTTATTATTATTTATAATATGCATACACAAATTTTTCCTCCTAGTTTAATATATGAATAAATAATATGAAGATTTTTTTATTTTTCTTAGATAGTTATCTGTCTTATGGATGTTTCTTTCTTTCTTTCTTTCTTTCTTTCTTTCTGTCTTTCTTCCTTTACCTGCAGATCCAAGTAGTAGGAAGGATATATGTATATTATGAACACATATGTAATTATTATTCACTAAAATGTGAAAAAAATCATTTATTTTTCACATTTTATAACGTAAAAAAGAAGCAACCTGAGTGCCTCTCATATAATCATTATTAATCAGAGCAATAGTCATTAAAACCCACTATATAAGAGCATAGATGTGTGTGTGTGTGTATGTTCTTCTCTGTATATATATATTATTATGATTATTATTGAAAACATCTGCTCAGCTAAAAAATGAAAAAAATAAAAAAAAAATTGATGATTTTTTTCTCCGATTTCCATGTTTGAATTCTATTCATTTTTATGTTAATAAATATTTCCCCTTATATATATATATATATTCTATAAATAATATTTTGTTTTAATTGGCAGCTATCCAAAAAAAAAAAAAAAAAAAAAAAAAAACTCAGGGTGAGTGACCTTCTTTTTTTTTATTTTAACTAATAATACAAATAACTCTATATTACATACGCTATGCTGAGAACTTCCTGTTCCTTTTAAACATTTTTTTTTATAAACAAAAACAAATGATATAGATGGATATATGATGCAGAATTAATGCAATTGACTACTATAGGGGAAAAAGATCTCAAATAAGTTATTAATCATTTCATTTTGATGAGCAAATTAATGTCTACTATTTTATTGCGTGGTTCAATTCGAGGTACTTTGCATTATACATAAAATGAGCCATAGAATATGTATATCAATATAGTCTCCTCAATTCGTAACATTCATTCAGAAAGTGAGAGATTACAAACATGTTGGATATTAAACATTCTAGTGAATGTCAACCATTATCACATATCTTTAGCAATACAAGGTCATACCTTATATTGTATTCCAACTTGTACAATGATCATATTGTACAAGTTGTAACTTGTACACAACTTTTAGGTATATATATATATATAACAATAGTTCATATTGCCTTTTGTTCATGTACATATATTCAAAAAAAAGATACAAAAGACAATCTAAAACTAGGTGAAAGTAGTTTTAAATAATTAATTAATTATAATTGTAGGTAGTTAATTGCTAAAAGCTATTTTTTGACCTGGAGTACAGTCGTAATCTTGGAGAGGGAGGGGGGGGGGTGTATTATTTATTAGGAGTTCAACATTTATCTTTATGTATATAAACAAAAGCAACATTGTCATTTAAAAAAAGATCTCACCCCCAAGAGTTATTTTCTAGGGAAACTACGAAATGGGATTTAGGACTGGTTCAAAATTCAAAAGCCCCGTTTGGACGGTACCGGTGGAACCGTGGCTGGAACAGGATGTGCATGGCTATTTAGTGGCTTTAAAAAATATTTCAGGGGGAACAAGAATAATCCACATTTGTCTCGAAGAAGAAGACCACATCCCCTCACAATAAGCCCTTATTTTGATAGTAAAGTTTGTATATTAAATATATATATATATATATATATATATATATATATATATACAAATCCCCTCCAACGTTTTAGACTAGCTGATGATTTTTATATAAACAGTTGACAAAAAAACAAAACGTATATACAGGATACATAGTGAGACTGACCACCACGTGAACTATGATGATTAAAAAAAGAAAAGTGGACCAACTATATTTAGTAAGAGAGAGAGAGAGAGAGAGAGAGAGAGAGAGAGAGAGAGAGATGGATTAGTTACATTCGTTCGTAATCCATTAAAAAGGGTCATTTGAGTTCAAACAAAGAGAATTTTCTTCTTTAGAAAATCCAATAAAACAACAAGAACAAAAATTCATTCAATTTTTTGTTTTTCCAATACCTACATATGTATGTAAACTTTTGTATACGTATATATACACATATATCGTATAGAATGTAGATTATTACAAAATGCTTACATCCTCTGAGCAAATCATAGACTGTGTACATTCGAAATTTGATCGTATGGAATATGGAATAGTATTCAACAAGAAAGAACTCAAATTCAGATTCTACGTCAAAAATTAAATAAAAACTCGCAATCTTGTGAACTGTTCATAATAAAATTGATTCCTCTGATTAATTATTATTATGGAGTAACATCAAAAGATTTGATTTTTTTAAATCACTTTCTTCTTATATACTTTTCCATATTCTATAGGATCAAATTTCGAATGTACACATCCTTTAATTAAGCCCAGAGAATGGATACATTCTACATAATCTAACATCTGTAAGACAATAATATATACAATAGTGAATATCACTTGTACCCATAGAAATGTATGTATTTATTTCCTACTTTTTTTTAACAAAATAAATTTGTTAAAATGTAATAAATAGTATTAGGTATCTATGGACTATCTATCATAGTCATTTCCACATCATCATAGAGAGAGAAAATACATAGCATCATATTGTCGCCAAAGGACAATAACAATAACTAATAGGAATGGCAGAGACGCCTTCTCACAGAAATAATAATAATATAAATAACCATCGTTACATCTCCTACGGTTCTCCTTTATGAGGCAGGAAGATTAATCCGGTGAATTATGAAATCATAAAAATAGATTTAAATTAAATATATATATATATATATCTTTGAGCAATGTACCTACGACATACGTAGATAAATAGAACGAATTTTAATCTTTTTATAGATTGAATTAGTGGGTTTATTTTTTATAAGGGTATCATCATCATCATCATCGTAACGAGTATTACATCATTAATATCTATTTTTAAAATAATTAAATTATAATCCTTTGGGAGATCAGAAGGTACATATTCTACACAAATATCACTTATAAATACAAGCTCTAAATTAATACACATCGACATTTTGATAGTAAATGAATTAATATATAATATTTAAATATAATTTGAGGTAATGAAGTGTCAAAAATAAAGAAACAATCAATAAAAAAAATACCTCTCTTGGTACTATGAGAGTAAATAATTGGCATCGACAATAGAATTTGTACAGAGTTAAAACTAAATAACAATTAGAATCCCATGACTTTACTCCTCCTCTTCCTTTTAGTTCTTTGACTATTTGTCAATTGTTGAGATGACATGAGTTGTGACTCTGAGGGCTCGGTCTGAGATGCAACAATAAGGGGAAGATGTTCTTCCTCATTAACTAATACAGAGTCCGGCTGTATGGTTGATGATCCATTATTTGATGGAGTGAAAATTGTGTCTAAATCATTAAAGAATTGTCCAAGCATGTAGTTTGTATCCGAGGGAATTTTTTGATCAAGGTTCTTGATTTGATCAATACTATCACTATTCCCAGAGCGGGTGGACAACGACCTAACAGACTCAGACACGAAGGATGCACATGACTCAACATCGGATGGAAGATCCGTATAGACTTGCTCACGATTAAGTATCTTGGTCACCCTTTTCCCTTCTTCATCAAGGCATTCATCAAACCTTATTAGTTTAAATTGAGGTACATTCTTAAAAACGTTATTCTTAGGATTAAGTCTAGGCTCTTTCAGAGAAGAGTCGTAAGGAACTTTGGGAAAACTCCACTTGGAATCTGGACGAATGGATTGATCAGGTCTAACAAAAACTTTAGTGGAAGTGTTCTTCTTAATATAAGAGCTTTTCAAATATTCTGAACCATGATGTTTTATGAGCTCCATTTCTTCGGGCTTGTAGCCCTGTGGAGACTCTAAAAGCCAATCGTAGGTCTCCTCGTCATCTTGACTACGCTTCACTTCCATACAAAATAAATCTCCTAGAGCGGTCATGGATACAACATATAAAATTTTATTCTTTCGACCTGGACTCAGCAACCTTATTCCAGTCCAGGGACAGGCAAATCTATCGTATTGATCATTGATGTCAAATATTGTACGATTAAGAACGTCGTCAATAGCAGAGAAACGTTTGGGTAGCCCTTTGAGAAGCTGTGACTCTGTAGCCCATACTAAGACCTCTCCAATCCGACTGTAAGCAGTGTAATAATTTGTTCCATTGAGTTCAATTACATCTCCTCCAGACGCTGGAAGATACTCCATCCCATGATTTCGAGACCAAATACAAGATTTGAGATTTCGTATATCATACATAAGCAATTCCTTCTGAGTGACAAGAGAGAAATCCCTCTCGTCAGGCGAAATGATAATATCACAAATGAAGTCTACAAAGAAAAAACAAAAAAATTCCTTGTTTTAGGTTGAAAGTAGAGAGAATTCATACCACGGGGTAAGGCTTTTTTATTTACATGAAGAACACGGGTTTGTGATGGAATAAGAAAATGCAGAGTTCTTCGATCATTACACATGATAGTATCCCCATAAAGCCTGCAACAACTCCAATTCGTAAGTGTTCCCTCGGGCATAACCTGAAAGCTAGCTATTTCTTTGGATGCATCGTAGAGTGCGACTTGCCCTCCCTTCACGGATACTGCACTTTTGATGCCGTCATTTAGAGACACGAAATCATGTATTTTAGAGACGTGGGATACAGTGCAAACCTTTTCCCGCTTTTCCATATTATAGACAACACATATGTTAGGGGATGCAAGAAAGGATTGCTCTGAGTAGTGGTCAATAGCAGATATATCCTCCGGAGTACGGAGAATCTTCTCATCTTTAGACAAGACATTTCTTTTAAAGATTCCATTAGAGTCTCCTTTGGAGACGGTGTTAGTCGAGAGTATGGATCCATTGCACTTTATCAATGTTTTGGAGTCTTTACAGTGGAGTAGGGATTTAGTTAAGGATCCGATTGGACCCAGGGGATTTTTTTCAAGGAGTTGACTTAATGAGACCAGATTCTTGCGATGAGGTATTTTTTTCGGCTCCAAAAGTACTTTCCTCATAGTTTCCGCTAAATAATAATTTATGTAACTCAATTAATAAACAAATCAATGGACATGCAATTATTGACTGTCTTACTTACAGTTGAGGGACCTCTTACATCTGGAGATATCCATTTCCCAAGAGCGATGACACCGTAGCCTCATATACTCCTTGGGCGATAATTCTTTGACACGAGTTCCCCATGGAAGGAAAGGTCTTCGAATAGTATCCCATTCCGGGGCAAAATCGATATAGGTCCCTCGAAACATCAGGTCCGCACACACACATGTATGAAAAAATTGATAGTATTCAAGGGGTTTCTGTTTTGAAATTATTGCACCAACATAAACAAGAGCACAAAGGCGACACCTATTGCTACAAATTCATACTAACTCATCTACTTTTCCACCTCAGCTCACGTCTATTACTACTTAATGCATATTTGCCAATAAGATATTGACTCAGTCAGTCAAGAATCTAAAAACATTGAATTTTGGATAAATATAATGATTAATCCATTTCATTGGAATTAAATTACAATTTTCCATAGTCTTTATATCATGATGATAGACTTAAGAGTAGTTGAGGTGGATTTCCACATTGAATAAATGGACAAAGTATTTCACAGTACTCTTCATATTGTAATCTTCAAACCTCCAAAAATGTATTCCTTCCAAAATGAAGAGGTTCTGTGGGACTTGAAACCCTTCTAGTTTAAAGGAGGCAATATGTATCACCAAAAATTTGTAATTCCCGCGATATCATTTAAAAAAAATGAGGATTTTCGAAACATGTCGATACAATACATTTTCTCTCCTACAAACAGGAAATGCTTCAAGTCTCAGGGCCTTTTTATTTTACAAAAGAGAGAGTTGTTCAGACTAAAAATTTTGCAAAAAAATTGTTTTGTTTTTTTCATAGACGCGTCCTAATTACGATCATTCCATGTTACTTCACTGATGCGAGACATTCAGAGTAAAAAAGAGGAGAGAGCGACATCTAGGATAGAAAAAAGAATGATCCAGGAGAGAATTGTAGGATTCAGAGGATCTACATATGTGAGGGGAGAGAGGAATGAAAATATGTATACACATGAGTCTTTAATTTCATCATAGGAATTTAGTAATTCTAAGATCAAGGGCTGCGGTAAATTATATGGACGGAGAGAGAGAGAGAGAGTAGGGATAAAAAGAGAAAGAGAGGGTAAGAGAGAGTCCAGCTATAGAGTAAAGTGGCAGTCATGAATATGAGGAGTCAAAACAAACATTTATTATTATTATTATTATTATCATTATTTATTATTATTATTTTTATTTCTCTTTTTTTTTTATTTCGTGTCTTTTTATTATAGTTTTTTTCCTTTGATTCGGATTGTAGGACGTTTCCTTGGAGCTAGTAGATTTCATTTTTCCGGTTACATCGTAATTTCATCGTCATCATCATAATCATGGAGGACTGTTATTTCTTTTATAACTCTGACTGTACTAAAGGATCGACGTGTCAGTTTCGTCACGAGCCAGCAGCTCGTAATTCTGAAGTAATCTGCGCCTTTTGGCTTAAAGGTCATTGCTCAAGAGTTCCTTGTCCCTACAGGTAAGTGAACCTATGGATTCAAAGCCGACTTACCTTATCCTTCTGAACTATAATTAATTAATTTGTATTTCCTTAACTAGACACGCAGAATTAGGTAAAAAAACACATCAGAGTACGCCTCAGAGTACTCCCTGTTTCTGGGAATCCCGTCCTGGAGGATGTCGCAAAACTCTTTGTCAATTCCAACATAGAGGAATACAGATGACAACCCCTCCTCCTCTGGATCCTCAATCCCTAGTAGGTGCTGCTCCACCACCCGTCATCATACCTCCTTCTCTTCCCCCATCCTCTAAAATCATTGTGAATAAAAATAAGATCAATGAGTTGGGCTCACTTCTGGCTCTACAACGTGAGCCCTCTGAGCGAATTGTTATTCCTGCGACTTCCAAAGTACCCGTTAAAAATCGTCTTGGCTCCAAAAAAAGCTGTGTTAAAGATAGATTAGGTGTGAGAGGAGAGGCCATTTCTGAGGGAAGTGATGAACAGGTGCTGAGAGAAAAGGCAATCCAGAGTTTGGATCTAAGAAAACGCATTGTCAAAACCCCTGAGGGTGAGGTAAGGAGGAGTACTACTCATCTATTCATACTAGGATTTTAATTTCATTTACCTCTTTATTTGTAGGAGGAAGAGGATCAGGATGCTCCTTCGGAGAATGAAAGTTCGAATTTCATCGTCAAGTCTCTTGTACAAAAAGTCAAAAAGGAAACAAAGAAGAAGAAGAAAAAAGCAAAGAAATTGAAAAAACACAAGAGAAGGAGATCTTCCTCTGAGTCAAACGAGGATTACCATTCAGAATGTGCAAAGGAGACACCTTCCGAAGGAGAAAAAAGTGATGGTGGTTGTGATAAGCCTAGCCCTGGGAAAAACGGTATCTGTTTAGCTGCGCGTGCTCTCCGTGATTTGAAAACTGTTCCAAAAAGGAAAAGAAAGGGCTCTTCAATGGATGAGACGAAGCGAAGTCCTAAAAAAAGAGACACGAAAAAAATATTTGAAAATGTAGCAAAGGAAATGGAAAGCATTAATGAGGCTATTTCGGAGTCTTCAGATGTTTTAAAACAGCTTGAGGATTTGATTAATAATTAATTAATCAATGAAATATAAATGGACCCCTTTTCTACTTATAATACTTAATTATCTGTATTTGCCATGATTGAGTTCGTAGAAGCAACGAAGGACACAGTCCCTTCAGTTTTTTTTTTTTTTTTTTTTTTGCTGGGAATACTAAGGCAAAAGCTAATTTAACTCCTTAGTGTCTTTAAATAAATAGTGTATACACGATTGAAGAAATTGAAACATATAATTTTTTATCAGATTTCAAATTGTCATATTGTCTATTCGGAAGAGTTTTTAATATATAGAGAGGCCCATAGGAGTATAATTTATTTTATCGTGTTAATTCATAATTTTGATAGTTGGTACTACTCAATGCTTAGGCGATTGAAATATTTTTTTTCTTCCATAACTGGGAAATGACACGAGTCCCGTCGTATTACTTTGTTGGATGTCTATTTAAGTAATTGAACAACTTATGAATAATATAGGGTAATGCGTAACAAAAGGATTGTATAAATATTTCATAAAAGAAACTAGGGACTGTCGAAATTAATTCTTCTTTTTCGTCGAGGGCTTATCGAACTGCTGTTTCATTCCACCAGCATGGGTTAGTTGAAATTTGATACTCTGTGCCGTTTCTTGAGACCAAGGAGCATCGAAAGAGGTAGTGTCTTGATCAACAAGATGCGTGTATTTGGTTCTTCCAGACCGTCCAAAATTCTTGACTTGCATAACTTTGGGTAGAACTGTTTTATCGAATTTATCCTCAAGGGTTGCGCTAGAGTAATCTCTCTTCAACAAATTATTCTGAAATAGCATTAATAGATCATGCAGTTTAAAATGGAATTTATTAATAGTCTCAAGAATTGAATTACCTCCTCGTTCATGAAGAACACTCCTCTGTGATAATACTTTTGCATGAACTTGTATTTTCCCTTGACACTCTTATTTGTGACCATCTTGGGATTATTTTTGAGCTCGAGTCTACGCTCAGCTTCAGTCATATTTCTAAATCGCTCAATCTCCTCCTTATCTTTCTCCATGGCCTCATTCTCCTCTCTATCCCTCTTGATACGTTTTAACTCTCGAAGCTTCCAGGCCTCATACTCAATTTCCTCATTTTCATCATCTGTGTTAACTTCATTTAGACCAATAGGATCATTATCTGTAGCTTTACGAGCCATCATTTGTTTACGAACGTCCTCTTCAACCATTTTAACAGTTTGCCTTCGTCGTTGCTCAGCTAACTGTGCAGCCTCCTTCTCAGCCTGTCGTTGCTTTATTGCTTCTCGTTCTCTTTCTTGGACCGTGAGGCGATCCCTTTTTCGCACAAATATAGGTTTCAACTTAGCACCTTCTCCATCAGAATCTTCAGAGTCTGTTGTTTCTTCTTCAGAAGAAGAGGACTCTTCCTTATCTTCCTCTCCAGATTTCTCTTCTTCAATGTCCATGATTTCCTCTTTATGACCGATTTGAGCCTTCATTAAAGCTCTCTGACGCATAAGGTCTCGTCGACGAGATATACCTTCTTCATCTAAGTCATCGTTGTCCTCATCACTGGAAGAATCATCACTAAAAAGATACAAATAGAAAACATTACCCCCACAATTCACTGGGTGAACTATCTAAAATGGAACCTTTCATTTTCCCCATCACCCGTCTGTTTTTCAGCATTATCTTCTGATAGGACTTCTGGCTCATGTATGCGACGATGTCTGGATATTCGGTCCTCCTCCTCATCGGAGTCCTCTTCTTTTCCTTGATTATATCTATTCAGAGAACATTAAAAAAAACACACATTAGGCACTAGGTAGAGGCAAGGCAAATTAGCTCAAACCTATTTTTTGCTGCTAAAAGACGTTTGATGCGAGGATCATTTGAATCCTCTAGCATTTTGCCTTCATCCTCCTCTTCCCTTCCGAGCCTAAAGGATGAGCTCATCAATTCCTCCTCTTCATCATCATCATGCCCATCATGCCTATGGCGATGATCCCTCCGATCCTGCGTCGTTTCATCCTCATCTCCACTTTCGGACTCTGATGTGGATGCGTGTGCGAAATCCGGACGTTTACCTGACACATATCGACGAACCTTCACTTTTTTCATAGAGACTTGACCCTTCTGATTAATGACTGGAATTGCACCCGCCGTTGAACGGACCCCAAAGGGGTCCGAATCCGGGAAATAACGATTGTCGAAACGATCTCCGTCACCCATTTCCTCTGTTTATTATTTATTGAAAGAAAATAAAGAAAGAAAAAGGAAAACAAAGTGTGTGATAACTAGTAAAGAACCAACTCGGTCCACTCTTTCTTTGTATTGATTGACAGTATCACTACTTATTATGAAAGGTTGAGTGCTCTGAGCAAGAAAGTAATCTTCCGTTTACTAATTAATTAGCTGTATGCCGAGGGAAAGTTATTATGTGGGAATTACTATTCTATAAAATATAAATTTAATCCCCTAATTTCCTAGACTGTTCATCGGAAATTTCTGCCCAAATTCCGTTTGTTTGATATCCTAATTTATATTTAATCAATATTGACTGGAGGTGCTACAATTAAATTTTGTTGTACAAAATTTTGTGGTATCAAACTTGACAATAATATGGTCATTGTCGTCGAAATATTCCTCTTATTAAAAGGAAACTAAATTACAATAGTGAATGTTTTTCTAAAATACAAACAAAGATAAAAATACTCCAATTTCAAAAGAATAAGATTCCGCCCCCCCCCCCTTATATTATAATCGGATCGTATCACAAAAATTTGATTTTATGACGCTTCTAATAATTATTAATTACTCAAAAAATGCTAAATGGCTATTTGAGATTACTTTTTATTAATCAAATTAATCATACATCAAGGAACATAGACTGACATTTCCTCAAGGACCTCTCTATGCTTCGTTCTGCACTGGCCTGAGAAGGAAAGAAACGCTCCGAAGTGTGCCTAGACATTTTAGCATTCTACAGCTTGTTTTCAGTTGTATGTATAATAGAGTACAAAATCGTGATTCCTGGACGTGATTGTCGTGACTTTGAAGAGGATGGCGTAGAAGTGCTGTGCCCACGGATGCCGACAGGGCTATCACGATACTCACTATACATCAACTACTACAGATTTCAAAGCTTCAATGTGCCCCCAAGTCAAGAGCTTCAATCAAAAAGGGGTACAAACAACACCAAAGCTACATGAGAAATTGTCACAATAGACACCACCATCAGGATTTACTCTTCTTAAGTCACATAAATTGCCCCTTGTCAAGCTTGAAACTACTGAGAACAAGAGCATTAATATTGCGGACAACCTCACCTTAAAAGTTTTTGTAAGAGGTCACAAGATCAGCAACAGTGTCGTTTCCAATCGTCAAAAACAATCATGAGAGAGACTGTAAGCTATTGCTGGATTGAAGAAAAAGTTAGAATAGTCTTTTTAATATGATTAATAGAGTTTGAGAAAAGCAGGATAATGTCACTGATATAAATTTACAGTGATGTATCTATCAACGTCTCTGATAAAATACTGCTCAAAGATATACGAGTCAAATTTGCAACTGATGTCATCAGTAAAAGAGACACGACACTGTTCAAAGCAGAATGAATTAACTCAATTATGCTGGATCGCCTCCATGTCTTTAAAAATGGAGTTGGTGAGCTACTGAGGGATGAATCTGGAAAACTGGATCAGACAGAAACTACTAATTGATGTAATCTAACTGACACACGTTTCCAGGATTGTGACACTGATAAGTTTGGTTGTCATCTGCGTGAAGATATTCTTGTAAAATTGGTAAGTACATTATTCAACAGAAGTATCTTAAGAAAGCTTAAACAAGAACATTTTGCTGAAAGGATAAGAGTCCATTCAGCCAACATCAACTGAAACAATGCTTACTTTTAGTGCATGCAGCCTTTTTATGACCAAAATAAGAAGTCGACGTGAGTGACAAGAGCAAAAGTTTTATCAAGTCCTTCTTCGTGTAAAACCTAGTGAGAGGCTTTTGTGAAATATACAGCTGAAAAAAATTGTCTGAAGTAATTTTTGCCTTGGGTCAAGTACAGATATATTTCAATTACATCTTTTCCTGATAACATCAGGTAATTTTTCTACAAATCAATTTAGTAAATGTTTATCAAAGAGATAGTCTTCTCCCATTCCCTACTTTGGATAGAAGTATTTTCTAAGCGTGACGCAACGCTCATTACGCTTTAGTAAAATATCGAAGTAGCGTTATACTAGGGTGGGTTGTAAGATACATTCCAGATGGTTCTGTTTCCTGTTTTACATAATATTTTTTCTTCTATTCATACATATTTGATCTAAATTGGTTGAAAATTACGTTCACAGGGTATTTAATTAAATTTTGAGCTCTCGTATTTAATTAGGTGAATTGTTAACTAATGATACTTTTATTTAGTGTTATTATTGCGACTTTTTAATGTTCGAAATTGCCGATCTCATTCAAAAACAAAAAACAAATCCTCATTTTCTAATAACAAAAAGACTGTTATTTTCAACTATGTATAACATGTTTTTATAAGTACAGACAAAACTTAGCAAATTTTGGATTGAAAAAGTAATATCACGCATTTTATGAATATGAATACGTCAAGATTCATGTCCAAAATCATTCACAAGATTGAATTACATTGAAAAATAAGGATTTTATAGAAATTTGGAGTACCTTTTTGGGGAATCGATTTTTACTCTAATCCCAAACAAACACTGCAAATCGACTCTTTACTTTCCCCTGCACTTATAATAAAAAAACGTTTGAATAACATAAATAATTCATTTTCTCCAATAATTTAACTTATGTCCCTAGAATAGATTAATATATGAGTGAATTTTACATTTAGCAGACTTCAACGAAGGAAATATTTGAAGGAATCATTCTTTTTTGTTCTTCATTCTAATTGACTCACGTAGGAATTCATTCTATCGAAATGCAATCTGCATTACTTTTTATAAAATATAATGATAAAGTCTATGATGTATGGCTCTATGCTTTCTAAATAGAATGTTTAATGCAGTATCGAAAAAAAAAAAAAAAAAATGACGAAAGAACAATTGTATATCATTACAATTTCTAAACGAAAAAGTATAGAAAAATAAAGCAAAATTATAAATTGTGAATATATTTTGTTGGTCCATATGAAATGGAAACAAAAACCCAAGGGCATACATATTTTACTGGACAAAAATTCAACTTTAAATACACTGTGGGACTCCAAAGTTAAAAAATTGAAGGGTCAGGAAAGGTTGAACTTGCTTTGATGGGTTCGATAATTATATTATATGTTAAGTAAAGTATTGCCACAACAGTGTCAGCAAACTTTTTTATCATGTTCCCTTACCTAACTTAAAAAGTGGATTTAATCAATCCAGTCTCTTCGCCAAATTGGGAGTTGACTAGACTCCAGAAATATTGTAGAAAAGCAAAGAGTTAAAAAAACAAGGAATAAGTTATATAACTAGGTAAGGATCCGTTCTCTTAAAGCAAGGGTCTCAAACTCATATCAGCATGTGGGCCGCAGTGGAAAATAACAGCCAGTCAGAGGGCCGCAGATTGTTTTTTCGTTAAATTTTATGAACACCAGTCTCACTATGTTAATTCTAAAATAAATTTAGTTTTATAAGTATTAAAAAGGTTTAGTTTGTTTACAAACGTAGACAGTTTATTTAAAAAACACCTTAGTTTACTAAAATAAGTCAACATTGTCATTTAATGACATAAAAAACATCAGAAACTGTGGTTCTCATCAAAATCAAATACGAAGCCTACTGCATATGACTCTCAATCATGTTTCTGTCCACTCTGCTGAGAGCGTTTTGCAGAGACCAAACTATCGACATTAGGCCTGAACTCGTGTGTGGTGGCAAGCCGCAAGGTTGCTCTCAGATGTTCATCAGTCAGTCTTGAACGCAACGCTGTTTTGTTGATATTCATTCTTGAGAAAAACTGTTCGCAAACGTATGTACTCCCGAACATCGCTAGAATTCTAGAAGCTGCGCAGAATAAGTTTGGAAACCTGTCTCTAGGAAGAAACTGATAGAAATCTGGAATGCCAACATCAGTGTATTTTTGCTTCAAAACAGTATCACACTGCAGGTCCAGTAGTTCCATCTGGACTTCCTCTGGAACGTGTTTTGCGTCAACTGCAAACGGAGTAGCAAAAAGGATAAACTGTGGTTCGAGAGCAGTGAATTGTTGAAAGCGGCGGCTAAAACTTTCCAATAGCTTGGAAAGGATGTCTGCATAGTCTTGCAGGCGCTCTGGTTTCACTGTGACCCTTTGTAGAAAACAGAAATGAGCAAGGTTACCATCTGCCAGCTGGTTGGCCCACAAAGAGAGCTTGCATCTGAATGCCTTGATGCGGTCAAACATAACGTTCACCAACTGCTTTGCGCCCTGCATTTGTATATTGAGTGCATTGAGATGTTGCGTAATGTCAGTTAGAAAAGCCAGATCCGATAGAAACATTGGGTCATTGAGCTGAGGTACATCTCTGTCTTTCATTGCCATGAACAATGCTATTTCTTGCCTCAATTCAAAAAACCTCTGTAGCACTTTTCCGCGACTTAACCATCTAATTTCCGTATGATACAGCAACTCTCCGTATTCCGTTTCCAAATCCGCTACAAATGACACAAACTGCCTGTGGTTGAGACTGCGTGCACGTATGAAGTTCACCGTCTTCACGACAACATCCATCACGTCCTTCATTTGTAGGCTTTTGCCACAGAGTGCTTCTTGATGTAGAATGCAGTGTATGGCTGAAAAAGGTGCTGTCAAACTGAGCTGATTTCGTTTCTCTACTATTAATCCAACAACACCAACCTTCTCTGAACACATTGCTGGTGCACCGTCTGTAGCCACTGAAACTAGTTTGTCCCAAGCTAGCCCACATCTGTCAATACAAGCTTCCAGTTCTTCAAACACATCGCGTCCAGTCGTCGTTCCTTTCATGGGTAGTAAGTCCAATAGCTCTTCGATAATATTCAAGTTTTCATCGACTCCGTGAATGAATACGGCACAGTATGCCGTGTCTGTTATGCCAGTAGACTCATCCAGTGCAATGGAAAACGCTACAAAATCCTTTGCACGGGCAATTAGTTGTTGTTGAACATTTGTCGCAGACTCGGTGATCCTGCTGGCAACTGTGTTCGCAGACAAACTGATGCCTTCAAAGAGCCTTTTTTTCTCTGGGCAGATAATCTCACACGCCTTTATCATACACTCTTTTACAAACTGGCCCTCGGTAAATGGTCGTGATGCCTTTGCTATCATCTCGCTAACAACAAAACTTGCCTTCACAGAATCTTCGCTTGCTGTGCAGATGCGTGTGAAAACGTTTCTCTGTTTGGTGAAAGATGCTTTTAAATGATTAACTTTTTCCTGGCGGAGTTTGCCGGACAGTTCAGCATATTGGTTCAGATGTAATGTTTCGTAATGTCTACGCACATTGTATTCCTTGTTTACAGAGATGCGTTGCAAACAAATCAAACAGCACAGTTTCTCGTCTACTTGTGTAACAAAATATAAATTTTCCCACTTATCCTGGAATAGCCTTTTTTCATCAGCAATCTTTCGCTTTTTGGATGACGATGACATTTTTAGGCCCACTACAGTAAATTTTTTAATCAATGAGCTCTCTCTGCACCTGACAAACGTAATGACAAAGCAGAAACAAAAGTACTATTCTAGCTGACATGTACTGCAGCCATCATACGATATTCGTTACAACTTACACTACGTAAATCGTGAGATACGGTTTTGAACGTCATTGCTACGTAGTAAGATAATGTTTTGAATGATTTGTATACATCACATCGAAACAATATTGGACGTGGTGATCAATTTAGTTATTTTTTAACAGATAAATATGTGATGGGTACAGAATTGTGCAGTCGGCCACGGGCCGCACAAAAAAGTTTGGCGGGCCGCATGCGGCCCGCGGGCCGCGTGTTTGAGGCCCCTGTCTTAAAGGATACGAGTGCACTATGGAACGAGTTATGGAACATAGCTACTTAATTTGTAGTTTTTAAAAATAAAAATACAATTGATGTATATATGTTCAAGGAATTCAAAAAGGTTTCTATTATTTTTATATCTTAATCTGAATTGGATAAAAATTAACTTTGCAAATTCACGAATTGACAATCATCAAATCTCTATGACTTGCTGTAGATTTACGAAAACTGATCCAAACGTACACTCGTTGTTTCATGCAAAAATGTGAAATAAAAAAGCCAAGAAACAATATTCAAGAGATTTTATAAAATTATATATTTGATTTACAAATTGTGTAATACCTATTGGTTATGACTAGATAAAGGCTACTTAACTATTATGAAAAAAGGTCTATGTAATGTACACGGTACTTGTCACTTCATCTAATCCAATCATTTTATATCTTTATGTACCTTTTATAACTTTTAAAACAAATCAGTCTCTTTTTTTATCCGTCCTTGGCTGTCTTATAATATCCAGTGTGAGTATTTAGCTTCCACGAGGCCCAAGTTTGTCCTTATTTTAAACTATTACAACTATATTTGTTTGGAATAAATGACCATTTCTTCTTATTAGTCACAGTTATATTCATTTTAGTCGTTCTCGTGTTTTTGCGACGAGTTAGTAAACATATTCTTATTGTGGTATTCCTATTTCCTTTTCGGTAAGAAATATTGCAGTTCAGTTAAACAAGCTCTGATGTATGTATAGTAGGGTGATCCGTCTGCCCCTCAAAAACGAAAAATTCAAGCTAGACATCTGGCTATTTTTTCAGTGTTGAAACTACTTGTAATAAGCATCTTTCTAAAATTTCAGAGCGATTAGTCAACGGAAAACCCATGCACAAATTGATTGAAAATTTTCAATTTTTGATGATTTTTAAGAAATAGTGAGCTAAATTATATCTTAAGATAAGTCAAACAATATCTTTAAAACTTTAGACTCTAATAACCAAGTACATCAAATAACCAAAGAAAACATCGCAGAACCAAAAAAACAGGCTCATCAGCTTTTTGGCCTTTTGATGTCTTAAGCAACCCTGATGTTGTAGAAACAGCTGTCCGCAACAACATTTCGGTGACTGCAGCTAAAGAATTCACCGCTTCGTTAATAAGAGCTACTCAAGCTGATCCAAACAAAATAAGCTTGAGTTATACCACATCCTACAGATACAGGGCAGACACGGTGCAAGATATTGCATTTCAAATCAAGCAAAAGTGGAAGCCGTCTCCAATACTTGCCCTTCACTGGGACGGGAAGTTGATGAAAGGTTTGGAACACGGACCTGAAAATGATGAAAGGCTGCCAGTACTAGTATCAGGTGTAAACGGAGTGAAGATGCTTGGTGTCCCAGTACTAAAGCATGAGAAAGGTGCAAAAATCGGCCCAGAACTTGCTGCTACAACGCTTGATCTTTTAGATGACTGGAAGTGCAAAGATCAGGTGCGTGCCATGGTTTTCGATACGACAGCCAGCAACACCGGATCCCTTACTGCTGCATGCGTACCTGTTCAGAACATTTTGGAGTGAGAGTAGCTCTGGCTACCTTGCAGAAGACATATAGGTGAAAGAATTCTAGCACATTGCTGGGAGTGCTTGAACATTGAGCCTTCCTCTGGTCCTCAAACAGTTATTTTCAAAAATTTCAAGAATGGATTTTCTAAGTTGCAGTATACGAAGTATAGTTTGTTCATTTCGAAGACTAGACACTCATTACGAATTCTTAAAGAAGAAGTAATCGTGTTGTGCAAAGAAGCTTTAAATAAAAGCTTTGTTAGAGGAGACTACAAAGAGTTGGTAACGCTTACACTAATATATTTAGGTGAAGCCCCAGCTAATTTCAACCGATTCCAAGTCCCAGGAGCAATAAGCAACGCACGATGGATGGAAAAAATCCTGTATTTTATGAAAATCGTGCTTTTGTCAAATCAGGTTGAGTCATTTAAGCCAGTGATGTTGCAAAAAAAGCAGTTAGAAAAACTCAACGAATTCGTACAGTTTGTTGTGTACTGCTATATCCCCTGGTGGATTGCCGCATCCCAGACATGCTCTGCTCCCAGCAATGACCTCAAGTTGATCAACACTTTGAAGGAATATCAAGTAGTGCAACAAAATTTGTCAGAAGTAGCTCTTAAAGTTGTATCAAATCATATGTGGTACCTTTCTGAAGAGCTGGTTCCACTTGTGCTTTTCAGCACTTCAGTCAAGGCAGACCAAAAGCAAAGAGTTGCTGACACCATGATGTCTTGTCAGCCAACAGAACAATTGAAAAGTTTGAAAAGGCACGGTTCAGGCTATGGAAAGCCTACTTTTCCTGAAATTCCTGTTGGACCTGCTGAAGATGTATCTGCTTTTGTTGGAGAAGACAGCTGGAGTTTTTTCAGAATTCTGGGCATTGATTCAAGTTTCATCAAAAAGCCAGTGGAAGAATGGTGTCAATTGAACGGCTATCTGAGAAACATGGAAGTGATCAATAGTTTAAGAGTTGTCAATGACGCAGCGGAAAGGGGAGTCAAGCTTTGCTCAGACTTCATTGGTTCAGCGAAGAAAGAATCAAAGTTGCAACACATACTACAAGTAGTTGAAAATCGACGAGCCAATACACCTAACCAACGGGATTCCTCTGTAAAATCAAAATCATGGTTTTTGACATTAGAATAGATTTGAAACATGTTTTATCTGTTTTTCTTTGTTTTATTTGCTTGTTTATTTTTGTTTATGGTTCAATTTTTGAATAAGAACCACAAAGTTTTTGCATAGAACAGATACAGTAGTAGGCAGTACAGTATTCTAATTAGTTTAAAGGACTACCTTGCTTTTTCTATAAGCTATATTTTTACATATTTTTTAAATTTTATTTATAAAAAAGGCTGAGTTTTTTTGACATACTAAAGTACAAGTTTATTGACCCTTTTTTAATTTTTTGTTTACTATTTCAGTGAAGGAGTTTATTTATTACTTTTTTAGTTATTTTGAAAAACTTTCTATATTTCGTTTTTTCATCAGGTGTAATTATGTTTTACTAATTTCTTTTTTTTCATACTGAAGCCGCCATTGCTGATTAATTACATCGAAATAAACAGTGAGATTCATAAATAACAAATAAGAGTAGTTTATTATAACAAGTTTGAAGGAAGTTTGACAAAATCTTTTAGGTGTATTTTTAAAACAATAATCATGAAATTTCACTAAATTGAAGGATGTGACGGATAAAAGAGGTTCGGATAAATGAGAAGCGGATATACACGGATATACAGCGGATTGTTTTATCAAAAACTAAGCGAATCTAAGTACCAAAATTCTAAGAAAATGCAATAAAAATAAAAATTGTTCAAGGTATTGGATAGCCTAGCAATAAGCAACTTTATCTTAAATATCATAAAAAGTGGCAATTTTCAATCAATTTGTGCATGGGTTTATCATTGACCAATCGCTCTGAAATTTTACAGGGGTGCTTATCACGAGTAGCCTCAACACTGAAAAAATAGCCAGAAAAATCCTTGCGATAGGGGGCAGACGGATCACCCTAATGTATAGGTTCGTACATTTTTATTATATGACATCATGAAAATAAAATGGCCTGTGTAATTGTTTTTACTTCATATTCACTGTTTGTTTTATTTAGACAAATTTACAAAACCCAGAAATCTAAAGTTTTTACATTTTGTAGCTAAAATATAACAAAACCAGTGTACGTGTAAACAAAACAAATAAGTATAACCAAAGCTGTAAGTCCTAAGCTCTGCCACTATGTGAAGTAAAGAGAAAGTGAAAATTGACTTGGCAACCCTGATAATTTGATGAATATTCACGACGAGCTTTTTGGGGGATAAACAAAAAAACATGCCATGTATTCTCCCTTCAGCTGTTTTTCATCAGTTGAATCTTTTGATTTAATGTGGCTGACTCTACGTGTTATGAACTCAAAAAGGGTATTATTATTATTATTTATGATTTTTTGAATTTTTGAATATTATACAAGTATTAACGATTAATTTGTATATTGGTAGAATTTATCAATGTATAGTATATCTAAATAATAAATTCTGTCTAATACCAAAAAGCTGGCAACAAGGAAAATACAGAAGGGTAGCTACCAGTTGTTTTTCCAAATTTTTCCTTTCCCTTTTGTCAGTCGAGGTTGCGAGTGGACAAAAAAGCTCGACATGGGGAAGGGAATAAACAATAATTCATATCCATCAGAAGATTATATGATACCAAATTTACTCGATCAGGCACTTTATTGATTAGTTATGTATATTTATTTATTTGTAACTTATTGGGGAGATTTATCAGACAAATGAGAGACATATTGTCTAAATAATGTTGAAATATATACATATAATCTACAATAATTAACTACCTAAAAACCTTGTATTTCAATTTAACTCCATAATTTTAATAAAACAACTGCATATTTTGCTAAATTTTACAGATTTTCAAATCAAAGCGCCTCCATGAAGGACCTTTTTTTGGACATATAATGACTATTTTTATGATTTAAGTGACTAAAATACAAAATAGTCTGTGATAGCAAATTTCAAACTTTTGTCATTTCGGTATCCCTACATCGATTCATAAACTTATAAAGTTCAAATATTTCAAGTTCACCTCAAAAATCTTTACTTCCTCATAATTTTGTTAAAGGCTATACCAAGCCAAAAAACATAAGTCAGTATTGCTAAATTATGTGGACTAATAATATGTTGTACAACATTTGAAAAAGTCTTGATGACAGTTATTTTTCTTCAGCTTCTACCAATTGACTTGAGAGAGTTAGGAATTCATTCATTGGTGGAAAGGGGCAGAAAAAACTCACAGAACTCTGCAATTTTTTAAACTTAATAGCCTTGTCCTTTGAAAAATAGTTTACTCTTGAGCAAACAGTTCTAAAACATTGCGTTCCCGAATATAAACGTATGACCTCGATACCCAGAAAGGGTATTTTGTATAATTCCAATTATTCGTTCATGTGCCCAATATATGATTGCTTTTGAGTCAAAGAACACAAAAATCATATTATTGGACAGTATGCCCTGCAGGCACAGAGATGGATAGTATGTGGAATTGACATTTTGTTGAGGTGAGTGAGCGTGCCCACAATATCAATCTGGTATCTTTGTTTCATTTTGTCCGTTGATTGGTATTTGACAATATTAAATAATACTCAATCACTAATGAATTTGAATCGTCATATATCAATGAGAAGGGGCACACACTATTTAGCATGATATCTTAATAATCGGAACTCCTTATATTTGTTGCAAGTTCTCACCTCAACGATACAGAGAAGACTGAATTCAAATTCCTTATGAAGGTAGTGGACCCAACTGATATTTTTCTTTCCTTCTTTAAACACAACACTATCTCAAGATTTTGTCTATGCCTACTTATGTATATTAATAGGTAACAAGTTATTACTAATAACTAATAACCCAGCTTACTCGAGTAAAAAAACAAACAATGTGTCGTGTGATATTAGTTTTTTTTTAGCTAAGAAATTCCTCACTCTGGGAAAGTTACCAAAATCCCTTACTTCACACAATATATATATATATAACTACGACAGAGAGAAATGGAGACATTTAACTCTTGTCAAAGAGTTTTGAGCGTGTCTTTATACAATTTATAAGCTTATTATTCACTCTACAAATATGGCTTAGGTTTTACAAGGAAGATAAAGGGATTTAAGAGTAATAAATTGTTATTAAGGCACTTTTATTCCCACAGCATCAACAATGTTAACTGTTGATTTATCTACTCGTATCTCACATTACAGTTGTAACCTGACTATTGATCCGTTGATCTCGAATTATTTTTCGAGGGAAAATAACCCGTGATACTAAATATCTAGAATTGTTCAATATTTAATTCCAACTTCGATGTACAGGGCTCTCAAGTCTCAACTAATTGGCGTGAAACTCACGCATTTCCACTCAATTTGACTTTAAACATATTATTCCTCATGGATTTTTTTAAATATAGTAAAATATTGCCACTCTCTCCCGTCATAAAGGCCTCAACCACATGTGTCAAGTCAACAAGAATGCAAGTCTGTTTTCAAATATTGAAAAGGAGATAAACCACTTTTAAGTGTATTTTTACTTCATAAATATAACGGTCAAATATATAGAAGTCATTTTAAGGCCTATCGCTTCAAGTTTTTTCTAAAATCTCACTTTTAATCGAAAAACCATGGATTGTTGTCTATCCAATTGAACAATCGGATAAATGTTACGACTGCACATGGAGCCGATACGGTCCCTGAAAGAACGTCTATATTTTCATTTTGTTAACTTGTCTAAGACCAGTTCATCTGTTTAAGAACTATTAAAAATCAACTACACCCGCTGTCATGCTCACCATGAATCATAGTAATTGTAAAAAACATAGTCAGAAACACCAGATGTTTTTTATTCTTGATTGTGACCGGTATTTTTTTTCTATAATACAGTTGAAATTATTGGAGTCATTATTTAATTAATCGAAATATACTATTAATACACAGTAAGGAGAATGTCTTCAAGAATATGATATCAGTTCACACTCATTTTTGAAATATTTCAGATAAACTTGGTTTCTTGTTGACTTGACACACATGTGATTATTTTAAAAACCCACATAAACGACGAGCTTTTTTGTGCAATCGCAACCTCGACTCTAAAAAGAGATGAAAAAAATAACAGTTAATACTAATATAATCAAAGATTATTATTATTATTATTTACAAACTAACCTAAGATCCCTACATAATATGTACATATATATACGTATAAATTTGGGCCCCTCATTCTTTTTCTTTTTGAAGGAGAGGTTGAGAGGGTACAATGAAGATCGTAATGTTTTGGTTTGACAAAAAATAAAAAAAATATTCGACTATTTGCAGCATATAAAAAGTGCATAGAGCCAAAAAAAAAAAAAAAAAAAAAAAGGATGAAAGGCCCGGCTAGTTCATGTGTAACCAATTAAAGGAGCCAATATAAATTCTTAACCAAGTTAAAAATAATTTATGAGGAGATTTGAGTCATAACTTATATAAATCATTAACTAATGACGTAGGTATTTGATCCATCCCTCCCAGTTCTCCCGCCTACCTTCCATTTTTTAATATATGTACACATTTCGACTTTTTATTATTATATTTTGTATTTAATTTATGACCTAAAAAGAAAATGGATCTATTTAAATTAAGAAAACCTTATTAGTAATTTCAAATAATGGTAATAAAAATAATCCCCCCCCCCATAGAAACCCTTCGATGAATGTGTGAAAGGTTATAAAGAAAGAACGTAGACTAATTAACCTAAATTAGAATACTACTAAGGGTAAAATAACATTATTACTATTATTATTATTATTCTACTAGAAAAATATTTAGTCAATCAGTAGAGCACATAACAAAAGTTCTATGCATAATTGCACTTCTTTTGAAGGTATAATTAATTAATTAATTCGAATGGAAATTGTTCTTAATGCAATTCTACAAATTTTATTATGGATTCTAAGGTATATCAAAGGTTGTTTCATCACTGAACCTCTATCCCAATTCCTTTTGAAGTTGCATATTTTCATATTTGCCTAGAATTTGACATATTTATTGTGTCTTTTGAAATACGGAAATAGTGAATGCTGTTTTCTTCATCGATTAAAAGAAATAATAGCAAATTTTTTTAGTCAGAAATTCTAGAGCATTATATCACATTCAATAGATTTTTCACGTCGAAAAAGGAGGAGGGAAACATCATGGACAAACATCTTCAATGTCAAATTATAAAATAACAGAACTCAAAATTTGATATTTGGTGTGTTCATCTCCTTTTTTTAATATGTATAAATAAGTGATCCTTGAAACTATTTGGTTATAGCATCTCAAAATTGGTTGTTGTATCATCCTCTGCAATATGATTTAAAAAATAAATTAATTAATGATCACATATGTTATGTAGATAAAAATTGTAAGTGTAGTCAAAAGTTATTATGTTTTCACAACCACCATTCAGACATATATTTAGCTTACAAAATTTCTCATAAGGAGATTCAATTTGAGCCTAAATTATTCTTTTTACGGTCTTGCACCACTAGCATTTTGTCTGTTTTTATACTAAACTTTTGCTATTTCTATGGTAAATTTCGAACTTACTCAAATAACAAGGTAGATTTGGAACATTAAATAGAGCTGGGTCCTTTTTAACTCGATGTTTGTGTAAAGCTCTTGATTCTTATTTTGATTGATTGTCATTTACATCATTTGACATCGTTATAAATGAGGATTTGCAGAAAGCATTGGAGGCTTATTGGTATTTGAGGGACAATTAGCCCTAACTTTTTGTAAATAAAGTATCAAACATTCAATTCATAGACTTATAGGTATTCAAGGGGATAGTTATTCAGTCAAAGAAAAGACGAGGGAATGTTAATATCCATGTCTTGTCTTAGTTAACTGTCAGTTCTGCATTGATTTTGGAGGGTATAATCAGTTTTTCTACTCGGCTACTCTTTTACGTCTTAAATATAGCCTTACTCTAGTGACTAGGTAAGTAATCAAAGTTTTTAATACGTAAAATGTTTAACAAGCTTCGATAAAGTTATAGAAAAACATCTATGTTTTTAATTCTTCTTTTATCCTTGCAACTCGACTGTCGAACAAAGAATGAACATAATTTCAAAAAAGAACAGATATGACTGGGTTTTTTTTCCTTTGCTTATTTTAAATCTGTTAATTTTATCTACAAAATGTCCATCTATAAAGAAAAATGATCCATATTTTTATACAATGGGACACCCCATGGTTTTAGTTATCGCATTAATTCATTCTGGGATAAAAAAAAAATAAATAATAATAGTAGAGAATCATTGTCCTATGTGAACATCTTTTTTTAAACAGCTTTTAAGAATAGGAAAACACGTTGTTCTTTGTAGTAACGAGTCTAGTTTCTAAATTGCATCTTCGTCAAAAGGAGTATCCATCAAGTTCAATCTTTTTATAATTAAATAAATGATTGAATATTTTATCCCATTTATTTTGACATTGCCCTGCCTGGAACTGCACTTTTTATGACTCTAAACTCGGAAAATAATTATGGGCCAGACCCATATTATAAATTGCAAAATTGTTTTTTATTTTCTCCTTTTCATTTTGTTCTTTTTGTAGGCTGTATGCAGATGGGTCATGAACCGCTGAAGCAAAGATCGATTAGGTATTGTGAACCTCAATATTGGAACTTGTAACGTTTCTACTTTAAACAGGAATGAATATTGAAGGAACTATTAATTCGAATATAATATTTACATAAATATAATACTTTGTTCAAAGAATTGAGAGAAAAGTCTGTATTTGTTTGTAGCATGCATTATAATTATATATAAATACATGTAAAATCTTCTAAGAACTTTGAAAAAAGTCTTATAAATCAATTTATTATTTAATGAACAAATGTAATAAAAAAAAATCTTTATATATTTATAAAATATGAGTTATATAAGTTACTTCAAAGAAATTAAATTGTATTATTTATTAAGAAAGCGGCTATTCAAGCTACATACACACTGCAAGCAGTTTCCTTTCTTTGCATAGACTTAAAAGGACTCTAATCAAATATTAGGAGAAACGAAATTAATTTGAAATCTTCTCATTTTATTAATTTTTTTGAGGGAAAAAATGATGACTTTTGTTTACAAAATATTTTGTCCTCCAGTGGTCTTCTCGAGACTGATAAGCCTACAAAGGAATAGCAAATTTGCCTTAATTTTAGACGCCTTACATTTCTTATTTTATCTTATTTATACTAAAGCACAATTTTAATGAAATCAGTCCTTTGTGGACTGATTCGGACGGAAATCCCTCAAATATTTAATGACTATTATTTTAATGTTGATCATCACTGACAGTTCTGGAGGAGTACCAAATGGCGAGTATATACTGACTTAAAATTTTTGTCCTGATTTAAAAATATCTCAAAGTCCAGGTGAATACTAAAACATGACAAATTCTTGATTTAATATGAACTTCAATATTTTTGGATTATGTACAAATAAAATTTAAATTTATTTAGCAATACCTTGAACAGTTCAAATAATGTTATCTGTGAATATAATAGACTGCCCGAGTCTAAACTATTTGAGAGTCAAGATATACTTGCTTTTATCAGAGCTACAAATTAATATATTATTATTTCTGAGGCTTCTGTACATTTTGTAATTTTAATATTTATACAATGAATTCTTTATTTTGAAGATTTACGGTGATTTTTTTCTTCTTCTTAATAAACTCCCCTTTTCCAAATCAATTTAAATGGTTGATTTTATTGAAACAAAAATCCATTTATATATAAATATATAGATATTTGTTCGTTCTGTTTGATCAAATATCACAGTTAGCCAAGAAGACTACATAGGGGACAAAAAATGAGTAGACTAAGGGTAACTTGATCAAGGAAAGGACATATGCTATTTACTGTTGATCTTTGAGGTTGTCCCAGCTAGCTGGTGACTGATTTTGAGGACAAAATATAATTTGAATGAGGCAGAATTTGAAGCTATCTATGAAGTCAAAAGTTTTGGAAAATGGTCGATTTAGAGGGCTTGGGTAATAAGGTCGACAGAAGGAGTTATTAAAAGGGCATGCCACAGACTTCCTTTTTTAGGATTGCCCTATATAAATATATGGTTTAGCAACATTGAACGATTTTATAACAAAATATAAAAAGTTTTTTCTTTCTTTTTTACTTAACAAAATACAAAATGATCCCATTTTTCAATTAAAAAATAGAAAAAGAACATTAAAGTTAAATTTCCATATCGCTGAAAAAATGTTCATAATTGTGATGTCCCTTTTGTACTCATAAAAAATGTATGAAAATCTTTTTAAATTTGCGTAGTCAAAAATTTTCTCTGAAAAAATCCCTCAGAACCGTTTTCAATATTGTATAGTTTAAAATCGAAAATATGCAAAATTAGGATAATTTATTAGAATATCTCAAAATACAAATTGTAGAATGTTTTTAACTTCATCATCCTTTTATATCGGAAATGATTTTTTCCGAAAAATCAACCTATATTTTGTTTAATGGTATTACGCAACATATAACGAAGGCAAAACTGATTAACTACGAACTAAACATCGGATTATTTCATTTTTAAATTTAAAAAAATTCAAAGGATGCACAAAAATATTTTAAAAAGTGGCGAAATTTCTCAAAACACATATAAAAAAAAAAGAAGCCCTCTTCCGATAAAATTTGATATTTTATTGGTTATATTTAAAAAGACAATAATGTACTCGAGATCTAAGCAAACGATATCAAGACTTTAAGAGATCGAGGAAAATCAAGATCTCTCGATATTTAATAAATCATTTGTTAGGATATGGTTCACATATCCATATAACAAAAGAATTTTATGGATTTATCAAACTACCCCTGTTCGTTACAGGGATAAAAACTTATGAATTTATGTCTCTTTTTTTTTGGGTCATAGATATATTTTATAGAAATAATTATTTTACTGCGTGGAACTTTTGAAGCTACCCCTTTTTAAAAGAAATAAAAAAGTTTCACCCTTTTTTTCCAAGAATAAATATTGTTGATAATGATTCGATGGAAGGAGGGCAACTAACTTTTTTTTTTTTTTTAAATACATACTCAAAATATAAAATAAAGTTTTAATGAATATCATATACCTATTGTTTGAATCAACGATAAAAAGTTGTAAAAGCAGGAGAAATAATAACTTATTATAACTAATTGCTATTACCAGGAAAAAAAAGACAAAGAAAAAAGAAAGCACATAACAAAAGGTAAAAGTTACATTTATTATGATGAGTTATACTTTTGTGAATATTTTGTTTTTTTAAAAAAAATTATATATTTTTGTAAATGAGTTTAGTTAACGATTTTTAATATCCAAAATATGTATGTATGTATATTTTGTTTGTGTGAATCCCCCAAGGACCTTTATGCGTCTCATCCTTCTATCCATATAACACAAAGCAATTTTGACTCCATTTACCAACCCTTCATGATGCAAAATTTTTTAAAAAAACCTCCTAAATTATTATAGTACATAGTTAGCCAGATTTTCAAAAAAAAAAAATGTCAATTTTTTAACTTTTTTAATTTTGTTCTTATTTATCTAGCTACATATATTTTTCTTGTTTAATAGATAAATTAATGAGTGTTCATTTGTGACGTTATACTCCTATTAACGCAGTATCATATAGTTTGAATCGTATTCATATTTAAATAACTTTGTGGGTAGGCGGATTAATTTGTGTTTTGTTTTTTGTCTGTGGATATTGTCTTATTTACTCCTTAATAATGGACTCCTATCCTCGATAAGATACAGTTGCTACCGGTTTTGTAAACAAAATGTATATTCATACACGACATATCCCTTTGAGGGATATGGACTATACTAATACTTGGAGCTACTGAGACGGGAGCAAGACCCTTCAAAAATTCGTGTTGAGACTGATTTCAAGTATTCCATATCTATATAGTAATGATGCAGTTGAAATATTAATAAATATCTCTAAAATTCTTTGAATGTAAATTCATTTAAGTAATTTTCTATCTTCTAAAAACCTCCTTTGTTTTCAATCAATGTTTTAATGGTAGGCTATTCAGCTCTTCCGATGAATAATGATCTTTGCCAAAGGACAATCTAACAAATTGGCCTTTTTCCAAAAATACTCCCCGCATATATTACAAGATATATACATATTTTAATGCAATTTAAAATGATCTTGTGATAGATATTGTTCATACTATTTTAGCTTAATGTACATATTTATTAAATTATATTTCCTATAATGCAGTAGCATGTATGTGGCTTGAATTATGATGCTACTTAGCATAAGTTACCTTAAGAGTTGATAGAGTTTGATTCATTGCTAGGGATTATTAGCCTTCATTTTCTTATTTACTACACTACTGCAATCCTGTCATCATTTTCAGACATGAAATGCTTATTTATTTTATTATATTCAATTTTGTATCATTGATTAATATCAATGATACAAAAACTAATGAAATTACTATTTCTTAAATCTTGGTTTAATTCCTTCTCGTACAACACGTTCACTGTTTTCTCTCTCTCTCTCTCTCTCTGGAGCCAGAAGAAAGAAACTCTTAAAAAAATTATATTGTTCAAAAGATCAAAAAATTGCTTTCTAAATATTTTAAAATCCAGTTCATGTTTACGATAGATTAAGTCTTTTTGACCTTGGATATCTATGATTAAAACTGTAAATAAGAGCCTTTTGCAATGTGTGTAAAAGCTCCTTTCTAAAATGACGTCAAAAAATAGAACACTTCTAAAAGAGACAGCAAATCAAATAATCACATTTGAGCCTTAAATTAAGGATCGGAATGAAGAAGCTGTAATTTAGCTACTTTATCTGAGAGCAGCATACCCATAATGACACTTATTTGATACTTTTGATTTTTTATAAAATATTATAATCATATTCCTTCTTTATTCTTATTGAGTAAATGAGTCTAGTAAATGAATATGTTGTGACATTGCGTATGAGGTAAAATAATGTTTAAATTATATTTATATCGTTTCCAAAGAAAGAAAAAAAATATACCGTCAAATACACATAGTATAGGGAATGGCTAACTTCTATGTACATTCGTTTTTGACTGATTTGCATATATGTATACAATATGGATACAAGCCACTTTGAGATAAAGTTACTATGTATGTACATATAAAGTCAGTAGCAGCTTCTTCATTCTCTACCTTAATTTAAAACTTTAAACACGTGCGACTGTACCAGAAATTAAAGTGAAAATACACTAGGGATATATATGTAATTTACCTCTTAATACTATATCTGAATCAAGATATCTTTGTGTATTAAAGTGTTTAAATATTAAAGTATGTACATGATTTTTTTTTTTTTTTTTTGTACTTTTGTATCTGCAACATTTGAAATACGAGAGTTGCATTCAAAATGCAAACAAACAAATACTACTACAAACTCATATAAAATATAAATAAATTTAATTAATAAAAGACAAATGTTAAACTTTGAACTATAAACTATCTTTCAGAAGTAAAGAATAACCCCCTACGTCAATATATTTGATATTCATAGATTATTATTAAGTTAAAATGGTTCAAAGGAAATTACAAAATATCTGTCTGGAGAATATGTAGTGTAATAATCATTATTAAATGGTAGTTAGGCCTGTATGTACAAAGAAAAAACATGCATGTAATGATTGGAGAGTACTTTAAATTTTTCATATGTATCTGTTATGGCCTATAGGCCATAGTCTACATATAAGTAGATCCCTGTTCTTTTACAGTCTATCTTTTATTACACGTCTTTATTCTTTTTTTTATATTATTCTTTACAAATTTTCATTCACGATTAGCTATTAGATACAATTTAGTATTATGAGCATGATTAAATATAGAAATAGTTGTAACAAAAAAAAAAAATAAAAAAAAATATATAACTATTCTTAATAATAAGAAATTTAGACGTTAAAGAGGAAATGGAAGATACTAAGAGAGTTGATTCACCCTCGTATGTGAATGTACTTAACTTTATCTTAATTGATGTGTGTTAGTATGGTTAAGAAAAGAAAAAAACTAATTTCGTTTTAATACATTCTTATTATAGTCTCATTATCTCTTTAGAATAATACTCAAAAGCATAATAGTAATAGTAAAAAAACATCATTTGATAAAGAAAGGGAAAAAAAGAAGAAGATATCCTATATGTTATTTAAGGGTTATTTTGCATTTGATCTGTTGAGTTCTAAAAAAACCCCCCATGTAATTACATTTTGTAAGAGCTACACATTATACCTATATATTTAATTATACTAATTTACTAATACTATATGTATCTGAGGGGGTAAGTTTACAAATACTCTACAATAAGTTGACGAGGACCAGAGGCAAAACATATTATTTTTATTATTATTATAAAGTTACAGATTAGCTTTTATATGTTTCTACGTATATAATTATATCAGTAAGGGAAAGACTTCATTTATGTTTAGTTATATGTATTATGTAATGTCTAATGTATTCATACACGTGCTCAATCCAGCGTCTTACCATGGTCATGTATAGAGGGTGAAGTATTATATCTACATATATATGATAAGATAATATGGAAATGTGGTTATTAAGGGGGAAGGAAGGGGGAGATGAATTCTAGACTTAATTATGAGGGAATCATCAACCTCATACTATTCCAAGCTTCCTTGGGTCATTTTGTCCTTATTATGTATAATTTTAATATCAATACATACTTGAATACCCATTATGTTCCCTCTTGCAAAGTCCTTACATATAATTGCATGTGAGAGTCTATTTTTAGTATTAATTAATATTTTTGGTTCAGAGCACAAATAATTTTGTCTGCAGAGAGCAACTGACACTGTTGCAATTTGATGCCATATTTGCCGTAGTATAATATGCCATGGGATTCTGGGATCGAAAATGACCCACAATATAAGCCTCTTGTACATTCTCAATAATGAGTTAAAAGTTATACTTTTTATATTTTTAAGGATTTGATTAATTAGTAAAAAATATTGTTCTTAAAATTTTAAGATGTTTGATATGAGTTCATTGTAAACAGTTTTTCTCTTTTATTGACCTTAGTCAAAAAAAGTGCTAATTTGATTACAAAGGAAGAAACGGCTGTATCATACTTATTGTTATTTAAAAGCCTCTCAACTACCTTTAATTTTTGAAAATAATAGATTTTAGGGAGTTTGTGAATGATCAATAATAATTATTATTAATTGGTCAATGTTGCTGATTAGTAACAATATTTTAAATCCCTAAAAAAACTAAATGAGCATTTTTTTTTTTGTAAAAAATTGGATTAACATTTTATAAATTATGAATACTTAATTAATAATTATGACCCTGACAACTAATGTTATATAATTTGGGTAGATAAATCACATTTAATTGCTTCATTCAAAACAGCTTAAAACCAGCTTAAAGTTGTATGCGTGGTCATCAATAAATTAAATATGAATTCATAATGGTATAATTCGAATTGCAAAAATTAATAGATGTAATTTTTTCGAAATCTTGGTAGATTATTCTTTTGAACTTTTAGTGTCCAAAGTGGACACATTTGGTTTTCTAAGTAGTTTATTTTTATCAGGATCTTAAAATTAATTAAAAAAAAAGGAGAATTACACAATATTTTTGTGTCAGCTGTCAATTTTTCTACTTATAATTACAATAAGAACAATGTGGACTCGATGAATTCAAATTATCTCTTGTTCAGATAATTATAATTACTGGGAAGAATAGTCTAACGTCCTCCAACTGATTTATGGCCTTTTTTTTTGTTTCTCTTTGGAGAATAAAAGATTGTGAAGTACAAGAAAGATAATATCGTGCAAAAGAATAAATAAACATTGTACATATGTACATGGTTTAAAATTCCATATCAAGTCGCACAAGATAAAAGACAAACATGTAAACAGTTTTTGTTTATGTCTAATTAGAATCCGAAAGTTAATGACTAGGGATTTTATCCATACAAAATATAACACCATACTCAATTATGCACAAACGCAAAGCCATTTAGAATTAAAATACAATCAAAAAGGCATAAAAATAGCACAACAGTGTTCTTTCAAAGTTTTCAAGAGCCTGATGGAGTTCAAAGGATAATATTTATCAATTTCGAAGACAATTTATCGGGAAAAGTTGGGTATTCAAAAGGAAAGAGAAGTAAATCTTGTAGCAATGACAATTATTATTATTGCTCATAGATTTGGACATTTCAAAACCTACCCCTCCGATATCTTTATTTCCATCATTGTCTTAGAACTGCCCTTATAGTCACAAATGCAAAAAAATACAATTTTTTTCTCTGAATCCCTATCCTGCAGGAGAGCAAATAGAGTTAAACAACATGAAGTCTTTTATATGGGCTAAAGCAGGACAGTCTGCAAACGGATGTACAGCATTATGAGACGAGGTTCTTGAGTGAAATTGCAGAACTGCAGCACTCCTAATATGTTTTTCTTAGACTATTAGTTTCCTTAATGTGGATTCCAGTGCCGGTTTGCGAGGAGAACATTGCCGGGAAATACCTGGGCTCCATGCTCATGAGTGTAAATTTGTTTCTTGTCTTTTAAATCAAAATTCCCTCATGTTAGTTATCACCTGATCCAGAGTGGCAATTTGAATGATTTAGACTATTAAGAGACACTCATATGGTACTATAGATGAGTACCCATAACTGAAATCTGTAATTGTTATATCAAGTATTATTGTTATTGGAGAAAAAGGTATTATTATTGCACTAGGGAGAATACCCTTGTACATTTAAAATAGCTTCAGTGCAAGGCTATTTATATAAAGGGTTATAATAACTAAACTAGAAATATTTTACAAAATAATATACCCTAATTTTTTTTCTTTCTTTTAGATGGATGGAAATATTTCCTCCTCAACGATCTATACAGATCTAATAAAGAATGAATATAATTTATAAAAAGAACAATAGTTCCAACTATTTTACATCAAAAAAAAAGTATACGAAGAAGAGTGACTGACTCAATTGCCCTTTTCATTCACATTATTTCTATTATACAGATATTACATATCTATTATACCCCCTAATCTAGACATTCATGTATCCAAAAAACAATTCTAACTTCTTCTCTAGTTGCCTTCAGCGGAAATGAAATTGTTTTTAATGACACTTTATAAATGGAAGTCGTTTAGGAAGGGACTGGACATTCATGGACTTTTATTGTTGTTGATCATGGATAACTTATTTGGTGTGTCGATATTTTAAGAGACAAATATTTGTGTACTGAAGTGATTAGTTAATTGTTCTCAGCATCGGAGCATATACAATTTTAATAACCTCAAAACCTTCCACAATGAGCTTTTTGTGTGTGTGTACACTCGCAACCTTTATTCTCAAAAGGGAAAGAAAAAATTTGAAAAAATCAACTGGTAGCTGCTACCCTTCTCTATTTGCCTTATTCCCAGCATTTTAATGTTGAGTAGAGTTATTATTTAGATATACTTTACATTGATAAATTCTACGTATATACCAATCAATCGTTAATACTTGTATGATATTCAAAAGTCAACTGCTTTAAACCAGAAGAGTCAACTGATGAAAAACAGCTGAAGGGAGAATACTTTCGAGACAAAAATCAGTTAAAAAAGTATTTATTGTTAATAAAATGGAGAAAATGAAATTATTTAGAATATAAACAATGTGAATATCGATAAAGAAACATGGATTTAGGAAAATGATTGTCTCTCAAAACGAAGTGCCGAATGGGTAAAAAGAATTATTACACCAAAGCACAAAAATGAGTTAATGTGACAAGCAATCTATCTCTTCTTAAATTTCCTTATGACGAACTGATCAATTTTTTTTTTTTACATAATCATATAAAAAGAAGGCATTCCCTGAATGAATCTAGAATAGTTAATGGACTGTAGTTCATGGTTTGACCACCAAGCTCGTGACTGGTGGCCAAACTATGAACTACAGTCCATTAACTATTCTAGATTCATTGTGTGGGGTCTTAAGTTTGCGTTGTAATTTTACAAAAAAAATATAAAATAACTTTTTTTGTTATATCCCAACATTTACATAAAATTAACAGAATGATATAAAAATCTCTTTTCAAGTATACAAAAGCTTTAGTGAGGTAGGTATTACCAAGTATCTACAGACTTCTGAATGTGAGTCCAGAGTTGTAGAGTTTTCAAAAGAGAAAAAATGATTCCTGGCGAGTGTATGTACATCAGTCCAAAAGCTTGTCAGTTGGTAGCCTGCAATTTACTTCTAAATTTTCTGGAGACAAACACATCATTGTCTCTATTTTTTAAGGGCCATGGGATTTTCCTTAATTACCATATTATTTTAACATATACAATTCTCGAATTACCTACATAATTCTATACTTCTCATTTTGTGTGAAGTTTTGATTGTAATTTATATTAATGGAGTTTACAAAGAATTATTATATTAAAGTTCTAACATAATTATTTTACTTTTCAAAATAAGCAGGTTTTGTGACCCCAAATGTTGTTTGTTATAAAACAAAATTGCCAAGTTTAGTGACTTATGTACATACATCATGTCGTTATCTAGAAGTATCTTACAACCTTTGTTCTAAATACAAATAAGACCCAAAATCTATTAATATTCATTTAATTCTTCCACACTATGAAATTGTTCTTCATATAAAATTGTTCACATCTTAACAAGATCTAATTCAAACTCCACCAATCAACGCTCAAAACACTCACACGGGAAAAATGTAGAAAAATTGAAGGCTGACAAAAAAAAATACAGAGTACGTGACATACATAGCTTCAAAATTTGTATCCATAATTAACTTCTTTAATTTTCTTCTCATAAGCAATTTCCTCTTATAAACGAGCAACATTCACAAAATCTTTTATATTTTAAAAAGTTTGAGGATCATTTTATGAAGAGCCTTTGAACAAGTCGTGCTATGTGATAATCCAACTTGACTACATACATGTGAGTCATAGACACGATATGTCATTCAAAACGCTAAAAAGTTATATTTTACTTACAAACATCGACAAAGTTTTACATTCCTCCCCCCCCCCCCCCTCAAAATATTAATTAAGTTCCATATTTAATTATTGTATTAGTATTGGTCGTCCTGATCACGAATCTGTAATAAGATTTGTTGTATGAAATATGATTTTTAATTATAATTTTTTATTTGAACGTCTTGGGCATTTTACGAGTTTGTATAAATTTGAGCCGTTTTTTTTGTGTGAAAAGCAGTATCGATCCACATGAAAATAAACTTTTTCACTCTTAAATATAATGTTGATTCAAAAAATGGATTTATATTTAATCTAAAATTATGATATACTGAAAATATGTAACTTTTGTTACATATGGACTGAATAACGTCTCAGTTTATCCTTATACATACAAAGGGTTCATTTATAGTTAATTTATTTCTGATAAAAGAGTATTCCGTATAGTTCAGCGTGTATCGATATATATTTGCTTGGAAATAATATCTTATTCACATGAGCTCTGAATTATTAAATAGCTTTTTATTTAACAAAAAAAAAACCCCAAAAAAAACCCAGCCTTTTATGTAAGGCTTTCTCTTTTAGAATGTATGTATTTTTATCACCCATTGATTATATTTATGTACATACGTTTTTATATATTTATAATTGATAGATGTGAAGAAAAAGTATAAAAAAACCTGAAGGAAAAGTTCTTTTTTTGAAAGGTGCCAATAATATGAGGAAAAAATTGTCACGGAGATGTCAAAAAAAGATTTTTTTTTAGCCTATTTCTTTAATTGTAATATAATGTATATATATATATATGATCGACAATTTTCAGTAGAAGAAAGTTTTCTCCTACTCTCTTGAAGTTGACGACATTTTAAACACATGAATACCCAAAGTGTGAATTCCATAATTACATAATTGTTAACAAAAAAGCACTTTCATTTAAATTGATTCTAGATTTTACTTTCGTAAAATAACTTTTACCTAGACTTTGTTTGTAAGAGCACTAAGTTGTATTAATAGAAAGAGATTCAAAGGAAACAAGGATTAACTAATTAAAGACTCTCTTAAACTTTTCTTAATAGAGAATATCCATATGAGTTTAGAAAAATAAGCAAGACCAATTGGAATAATGGTCACTTCATATGTATGGCACTTTCAATTCATTCTCATCATTAAACAGTAAGTAACAATACCATATATAAAATAGCTAAATCCGGGGAGCAGGCTTTGTACAATATTTATATCCCTCCTCGGAGTCAGTTTTGAGAGGGAGACTTCCATCTCAAAATTTATGTATATGTATACAAAAAGACAACAACAACATTGAATATTTCTCTCTAAAAAAACAAAACTAAAATGGTTTGTAATTTATCTTTGTACTCAGGTCAAACCAGTTATGCCACTTGTTTAATACATTCTAAATCTGTCACTAAAGTAAGAGTTTAGAAGAAAAAAAATTATATACTTGTAATTATTATTATTCGATTGGTCATAGATAAAATAACCCATAATTCACTTCATTTGTACTATAGTTCAATGAGTGTCCACTTTTAATAGTAAACCAATTACTTATAATTATAACTAATGAAAGAAAATGATGAAATTTTCAAATAAAAAGCGCCAACTTTTTTAACTTTGAAGGCAAAGAGCGACCTTAAAAAAAATTTTTTTTTTCATTTTTCAATGAATACATGATAAAAAAAAAAAAAAAATAAGGGGTAAAACTTGAAAAAAAATTAAAATTTAATATTCACTACAAATATACTTATAAATTATATAATTAAATATGTATTTGTTAATACCGTGATAGCTTGTTACAAACGTAATATAAAGTACTTAATGGAAAAGGTTTTTAAATTTAGTTTTATAGCATGAAAATCTATTTTACTGACATGTAAGAGAAGAAAATGTAATTTTGTTCTAAATTTAAATATGAATGTTATATGAGGGACGAAATTTACTCGTCTAAATTAAACATTACTACATATTCACAATTAATTTGATGGCCCTCACCTATTAGTCGTAGCCAAAATGGCCAAAAAATGATAATAGGGGATATGAGCTCTTGAATGCATTCCTTACTAATCCATTTCACGTAATATTCAAATAGTTATTTAAGTACAAATCTTTTGGGCGACTTTTGGGGCCTACTCCCGTCCCCTACACCCCACTCCTATGATCCTTTTAGGTCAAAACAAAGACTGGAAATGGAATTTGCATTGAATACACTAGCGAATCAACACTGTTTAATTTACAAAATTTGTATCCTTCTAGGCTTAAATTGAAGTTGGAAAATGAGCCAAATTAGCAAATAAAATAGGGTCCGATTTCTCGAAAACTGTTGACCTCTCGAAAAAAAAAAATTAAAAAACCATTGTGCAAAATCGGGTAACTTTTATTATACATATAGCTCTTAGGATTTTTGACTGTTGACCAGTGTTGTTCAAAAATGTTGTATTCAAAATCCATAGCAGAATGACTCACATAATACTATGATGAAAAAATGGAAGTGAAAGACAAAACAAAAAGATCAAATTAGCTCCAGAAAAAATAATTACATATATTTCAGGGTCCAAACACGGTGGGATATATATTTTTTTATAGATATATGTATGTATATCAATTTACACTTTCCTCACTTTAGGGGAGACAATTAATCTTCTTTTAGAACCATTTACTATGTACTTTTATAGTGATAAATCTTATGATGAAGATAGGGCCTTTATACGTAGCATCATTGATTTCCTATTACCGCCTTTCTACATATATGTACATATAGGTAATAAAAATAATTGATTTTTATATATACATAGGTTTTGTACCAGATTAACCCCCAAAAAAACCCAAAAAAACTGTATGTATCTATGGTTATCAGTGGCTCAAGTTTCAAGGTTTTTGATACTTAATTATGTCCATACATGGCAAAAAGAATAAGTTAAGAACAAATCAATTCCATTGCTTATTGAACCCTTCAAACCTTCATGAATCAATCAGAATTTAATCCATTAGTCTCATTTCTTGACCAAAAGAATTTCATGAGCTCATCAAGGGTTTATTGCCCTTCGGTGCAGTCTAATATTATTATATCCTTATAACTATGAAAATATTAAAAAAAACAAAATATAATAATTTGAGTTCAATTTTGTGAATGAACTCATCAAATAACTTTAGTAAATTATGGCGAAGAAAAACTTCTTCAAACAAATGTATATTTACCTAACCATTAATTACTTCATGATCTCGTGCTTACTCTAAATTTGTTGGAGGTACACATGAGACTTATGTAATACATATTTACATATTATGTAATGTAATTACTTGATGAAAATATCACCGCACTGATTAATAATTTTATAGGGAGTTTGAGAATAAAGGGTATTCGGGGAAAATTTTGTCGCCATTTTATTGATATCCCCCCCCCCCCACCTAAAACTCAAAAACATCACCTTTAAAACAAAATAAGATGGAAAGGTTTTAAACTACTTAAGCCTTGAAAGCCCAGACCATGCTTTAAAACTTTAATTAACTCATGCCCAGAGTTAATATTTCCCATTCCGTCTTGTTTCGTCACATTCAGTTTCGATCTTGAAAAAGAAGTATTTAAACTCGTTATTATCATAAAAAAATACTGGTTGAATAATACTTTTCTTTCTTTCAGTCATAGTTGATAATTAATTAATCTTCTTTACCCTGATACTTTATCTTGATTAGATCTTTCTTAAAGCGTTGTTTCATTATCATTAAAGTTCACATGTTATTATTATTTTGTTTGTGGTCGATTTTTCTACTTATTTTCCTCTTATTTATGTTTTAAACGTTGGTTGATTATACTCGAATGATCTTTTGTTCAGCTCTGAACAATTTTTCTGAGTCATTATCGAATTCTTCCTTGCTTAGCAAGATATAACTTAAGTTTAGCTGATCAAGGTACTAAAAGAAATAAAGAAGGAGGGATCAACAGCTGAAAAAAAAAACTGAGAGGGGTTAAAGTTTTGAAGGTGATAGCTGATCACCTTGCATGTCAAACAAGGTAACTCATAGTAATGTAAAAAATATGCAAATGTGGTGTGTAAAATAAAAAGAAAGAGAAAACCAACTTGGTCACTCTGACAATTTGATGAATGTTGAGAGGGAAGCAACTTGAGCTGTCATGACGTTTTACTGGGCTACAAGCTGCTATTCTCCTTTATATATACAAATGAAGACATCAATAATAAATAATAACATCATGCATACCATAGTTGAGAGGCAGAAAATTGACTCAAATTACTGTCAGAAAATTATATATCTTTAGCTTACAAGTCGTAAACTAACAATTAATTATTACGGGAACATGAGCCCTTTTCTAACATTGTATTTGCTATTGTAGATGTTTTCCCCTCAGTTATAAAGGAAAAATGATAACAGCTTTGAAAAAAAAAGGTACTGTTAAAAGTGCCAACTCCACAAAATCTCGCACGCGGTATTTTGCATATTTTTTACATTCCTAGTAATTCAAGGCTCGTGTAATCACACATTATGCAATATTAGGGGCTGTGCTCGGTTTCGAGCCCATGGAGATAAAGAAGCATTAATTGATGAGTTAATTTCAAATCCTATTCTACGGTCCTTGTATATGGACTTTTGTATACTACCTATACTAAAGATGGCTCTGTATTTTGCCATCATTCTTTTCTTTTTTTTTAATCGAAATAATGTGATAAATTCACCATAAACATTTACCGATAAAATATCTAAATAGTAACTCGAAAAGGATATAAAAAAAAAATTCTTCATGCATATTTTTAGAGGATACACATTGATTAGAAAGGATAAAAGGTTACTAAAGAGGACTCACAAGAATATTGTCGGTCTTCTTCCTTTCTTGACATTTTATTAAGTCATTTTCTCTCAAATCCTAGTAAAGTCTTCATTTATAAAACATAGATTGGATATGTGGATTTACATACATTCGATGTATACTTCATTCTTTTTTTTTCTCAGTTATTTAACTAAATTTATAATAAGATTATCTATCTTAGTTTCCTTTTCCTTAAAAACCAAAATTTGCTTTCAAAAATGTTCTTAAGAAATCCTCGTAAATTCCTTTTTGAAAAGCTATATCTCTATACTGCTCAATCATGGTCAAATAAAATGCTCAAATAAATTTGAAACATGGATATTTAAAGACTCAGTAGCACAAGTTAAAAATTTCAAGGCTTCATTTAATCCACATTAGGAGCTATGAGCATTTGAAATTACGCCCTGATTTTCTGCCAAACATCCATTTTATCAACACTTTACTCCAAAGTTATTCGAAACCTTCTTATATATGTACATAAAAGAATAGATTAATATGAATCTAAATATACTTACGTTACATTATATTATTTGAAATGTTCAACATAATGTCCTAGAATCATGCATTTGAGCCTTTCAATGGATAACATTATAGATTTCCCTTAGTTACTTTAAAAACGGCTAAAGAGACAAACTTACAATATATTATGTCATTTGATCCATCGTAATACAAGAAATCCAATAAAAAAGTGAGTGTTAAATGCTACATTCGTATTGTATAGGTAAAACTGAAGTTATAAACTATACAAATAGCTTTGTCTAGAAGGTAGCGCTTGGTGCTATGTTTCCCGACTGAGACACTATTTTCATTTCTCTAATGTTCCTACGATGCAATACATTAATTAATCAATGGACTCCTTACTCATCGAATGAAATACATTTCTTAGTTCCATGTTAACCATGTAAATGCGCGTCTCTTTCTGATATAAATGTACAATTTGTACTAAGCCTTAATAAATAGAGGCTCATTTATGTATTCCTATGTTCTTCGAACATCACCATTCTTATACATTTTACTTGAATTATGGTTTTACGTCATATTGAATTAACAATAGAATAATTATTTGAATATGTCTGATTAGGGATCTGGACTTCTTTCTGCAAATTAAAAATCATTTTAAATAGCTACTTATTATTCTAATAAAAGTCTTATTCTTTCGAACGATCACTGATTCAAATGTTTAGCAACATTCAAGTACAAAAATGTCTATATTATATGTACAAAGGCATTTGTGTAGATGCGTAGTACTTTACTCTGTGTATAAAATATATACCTAGGTATAAATGCAATGAGTATAAAGCAGGAGAATCCCGAATGTGTCTTGAATGGGTTGCTATTGAACGTAACAGGGAGTTTTTGTTATTGATATTATATTATGTAATGATGAATGAGAGGAAAAAAAATCCGCAAATGGAGATATGGATGAGTATGACTTATGATAGTATGTTCAAAAAAATTATTTCTCAAACACCCGATACCATGATAAGAAAATGATGATAAGTACATAAATCTGGGAACTCCCTGTGATAGCTCTTAAAAGCGTTACTCCCTCCTTTTGTATCAGTTGAATGTTATTCAGCGTCACAGACAGATTCATCTTCCTTCTCGCGTAATAAGTACTTGTAATGATGACTGGAGGTATTGGAGCCCTTGAACAAGCTACTCCCGAAATCCAAGAGATTATTGATGGACTCAAGGCAGAAATCGAAGAGAAAATCGGAAAATCCGTGGACAAATTAACTCTTATTTCCTACAAAATGCAGGTAAGCTGGAAGGAGAAAGAAAGACTCTGACGTCATTGGTTTGCACTTTTATTATTGTTATTATTTATTAAAATATGAGTAATTTAGGGAATATTTGTTTTGCCCTTAATGATAGCATAATTATAGTTGTTCTATATCAATATTAATTAATGCGTAGTTTCTGTCTCAAATATTATGAGTTGTTAGCTACATATATGGTATTTTGGGTGACACACCGAATTGTATCACTCTATTATATTCATTTATCTGTTATAAAAACAGATTACGACTTTGGGTATTTACTTATGAGTCGAAATTGATACATTTTTGCAATTAATACACCGATCTATGTTGTGTAAATATGAATTAAGAATTTATTCCCTGGTTTATCATTGGTGTTCAAATAGTATACTATATAATATTAGCTACATACAATTGTTATCGACCGTATTGAGCTCTTGATTCTTCATTGGAGGGACGTATTTATTCAATGTCTAACACCTGATAGAAGTTCAAAAATTAGCCCTCAATGTCACTTTTGAACGGCTTATTGTTATTATTATTTCAAGACCTCTTTAATACCTATGTATCACATGATTTTAAATCTTAGAGGCTAAGGACTCTTAAAAATACCTTTTTATACACATAAAATGTAGATATTTATAATCGTACTGTTTGATTAATTTTAGATAGTGGCTGGAAGGAATTACTTTGCGAAGGTAAAGGCTGGAGATAATGATCATATTCATGTTCGTATATACCATGATCTCTCAAACAACAAGACCCTTACCTCTGTTCAAACCCAAAAGTCCCATGAAGATGAAATTGAATATTTTTAATAATGTTTTAATTGTGTGTATTTTGTTGTGATAAAGTAATCATTTTATAAGTTAATAAATATATTTAATATTTTGGGAAGTGATTTTTCAAAGAAATACTTGATTATTGCTACATTTCAAATTAAGTTACGACTTTTTTACCCTTCTAAAAGTCTATATAAAACATGATGAAACTTAGAAGACATCCTTCTTCATGATTGACAAATACAGTAGTTTATTACTAACAATGCTTAATTCCTGGGAGTACAGGGTTGTATAATAATTTCTCATTCTGTATTATTCCTATATCAACAAATTAGGAGTCGCATGATGTAAGTATACAAATCAACCCGGTTTTTTCAGAACTGAACGTTTGATAAAGAGGTGTAACTTGGGATAGTCCTAGAATTTTTGACTATATCAATTGTATGTACTTATTTACACTATTAATACTTCTATGCAATTATGTTTGACACATTCCGTCTTGTAATTGCTGATACTTAAGGAATCTAATGAACACTGAAGAAAAGACTAAAAGATATCAATTATGTTGGGAAGATCCTAGCTTTTAATTATATTTTATCAATATTGTGACTTTTTCTAATTATTATTATTATTTTAAGAAAAACATTCCCCTGTAGCCTCTTCTAATTTTGATAATGAGTAGCCTTGAGTTGATTGCTGCAAACTTTAGATGAAGGCAAGTAACTTATAGACCACTCCATATGATATAATTAGTTTAAGGTCACTGCCATATCACCAATACTAGTTGGGAACAAATCATGTCGATCCTTCAGAAATTCAAGTCATTGAATTTAGATATTGTAAATTAACGTACGACGTGATTCAAGTCATACTGGAATTGAGTATGAAGTAAGATTCATTGTACTAAAAACAATTTAAAGTATAAGTTATACACACATATCTATCAAGTTCATAATAATAAGTTATGTATCTTTATTAGAAACAGTGTCTCTAAATACAGACCCGGATGATGTGAAAAGCCTCATATTTTTAGTTCGTGCCAATCTGCGAATAAAAGGTCAACAGAAGAGTTGAATCCCTGGAGAGTTGGAAGGTTGAGGGGCTTATTACTTTCCTCAAGGTGCATGTTGAATTAAGATAAAATTTCATTTTTGATCGAATTAATATTATTGAAGGATCAAGTTATCCCTCTTCCTCCCTAATCCTAACAGCCCTGACCTTACATTCTTAACAATGTGACAGCAATGATACTTTTCTGAGAATTGATAAATTCTATATTTACATGGGATTTATCAATTTCTGTGCTCTCCAATTTTTGGAAACAACAACAACTAATACTAAAGAGTCAAAATTACTTTTATTCATTTGGCATGCTGTTCCAATAAACTTTGTATTAGCTAGCATAATAATTTACAGCAATATATCGAAGAACCCCTGCAATTGGATCTGTGTATATACTGGACTGTTTGAATTAGGGCAGTTCGAGACTGAACTGACATTTTATTATTTTTGCGTGCATATAAATGGTATATTTTATTATTGTATCAAAACCCTGCTGATGGAATTCGCACTGAACTATAATTCTTTAACCCATCACTTTGAGTATGTACATTTCAACAAATTTGTTAAAGCAGTATTCGAAAATTGTAGCTTTGTGTACTAAAAGTTTATCGGAACGGATATACTAAATTGTTTTGAATATGACACTTAGCCATATTTAGGAAGGAAGTTTTTAAAGTCAACAGTTATCCAATTATTAACCATTTTATGTAAATATTTTACTATATTAACCCTTTTCAGTGTCAACATATTAATTATACCTCTCTGACGTTAACACATCGAGCTTTTTCATGCACTCAATTCTCAAAAGGGAAAAGGAAAATTTGAAAAAACATTTTAACCCTGGGCAGAGATATTATTTAGATATACTATACATTGATTAATTTTACCAATATAAAAATCAATGATTAGTACTTATGAAATTTCAAAAACTTTAAAAAAAGTGCACAATTCTTCATTTAATATAAAACATATAATATATATATCGAAATCATAAGTAATATTTATACACTTTTTGAGTTCTTAATTCGTCTAGTCAGTTGTAATGAAATTAGAAGAGTCGACTGATAAAAACAGCTACAGGGAGAATATATGCAATAATTTCTATTAAATCTGGAGTAGCGCCAGTATAATCACGCAACCCATGTTGGTGAAAAACATCATTTTTAATGAAAAATTCTTGTTGGTAATCTAAAATGACATTTGTACAATTAAACATCCATGATATTTTGTCGTTGTTGTCATACAGGGTGCATGGATTAAATCCGGCGCTAATGAACTCTCTCGTAAAAAAGCTACGCAGGACACAATTTTAAAGATAGGTTTATTATTTTTGGCACAGATAGACATCTATATGTATACTAACGGTTTATTTAATCCAATCTCCCTCATTGTTGATCACAGCCTAGATACGGAACCTGAAGGACTTGCAGGCCTTGGCCACCACGTCCTTGGACAGGAACGTGACCTCCTTTATGATGGTGGTGACAAGGGAGTCCTTGGTGGTATGGGGAGCTCGCTTGGTTCGTGCCTCAAGATAGCCCCAGAAAAAATAATCAATTGGGTTGCAATCAGGGGAGCTGGGGGGGGGGGGGTTAGTGGGTTCATTTTGTCCGTCAAAAGCTGACCCCTTTTCATACAGTACGACCTTGATTTCAGATCTTCATTCACAGCATCCCTCACGGTTTTATCACTGATCCTGTACTCCTGCGCCACGTCCCTCATGGACCGGTGGAGGGTCTCCTCGAACACCTTTTTCATCTCCTCCACGAAGTCACCGGACCTGACCTTCCTGCGCGCACCTGGGCGGCTCTGGCGCGCTCCACCACTCTGTGGGGGTCCGAAATTTGATGAATATTTTGGAAGAAACCAGCATCAGCTGTCATGATCTTTTACTCTATCAACTGTTCTCTTATCATTGTATAGGGAAAGACATGAACGGTGCTTGAGAGGAAATATGTAAGCTCAAATTAATGTCTATCAGAAGATTATATAACAGGTCTTTTGTTTTCCAATGCTGTTATCATTTTTCCTTTATTTCTGAGGGGAGGACATCTACAATAGCGAATACAATGTTAGAAAACGGCTCATGTTCTCGTATAATTATAATTAGTTAAAAATATATAATTTCCTGACATTAATTTCAGTTAATTTTCTGTCTCTCATCTATGGTATACATACATAATGTTATCAAGCTGCTTCCCTCTCAACATTCATCAAATTGTCAGAGTTACCAGGTTGATTTTTTCTTTCTTTTTATTTTACACACCCCATTTGCATATTATTTACATTCCTAATCATGAGCAAGATGCAACTAGAACAGATACTCTTATCCACAAGTTATCCATATTGTTACGAGTAAACTTATTTATATGCCTACACTACATATATAATAATATTTCTCTATATTCTATATGTATTTACTCCAGGGCTATTCAATAGCCCTGGATGAGTTTGGCAAATATATATTAACAAAACATACATAATATAAATGATGTAATAAAACTCATTTGTAAATGAACTCCTAGATGGGCGACTCTCAAAAGTTGTTATTGGTCCACAAATAGAATAGCTCCTATTTACACTCCTCACCTTCAAAAATAGAACAACTTACTTCCAGTACCTAATCAGAACCTCAATTGAAGACACAAATATAAACTTTGTAAATAAAAAATACATTTTTGTGATTAGAGAGAAATTTTTTTTATAAATGATGTTCATTCTTTGTTAGACCATTGAAGGAGAAGGATCAAGTTCTATAGGGAGAATTAAAAGATCCTCGTCAACATAAGTTGTAGATTTTGTTATAAATATTATTTAAATCAACAAATTACTTCTCATTATAGCAGTAATACAAGAAATACAATATATTTCTCCTTCTTCTCCCTGGAGTCATACATAAAGCTGCTAATATTAAGAAGGATATTAATTCAATCGCACCATATGTAAACATTTTGTTGAGGTGAGTAAGAAAAAAGTATCTGGTTCCTTTTTTTCATTTTATCGGTTGGTGGTTACTGGACAATATTAAATAAAACTCAATCATGTTGGCAACCGAGAGGAATAAAATGAATTTGAAGAGTTTGAAATCCCAGAGAAGGGGCACACTTTCTTTATCACAATTTCTTAATAATAATCAGAAGTTGAATCCCTGCCTACACGATACAAAGAAGACTGAATTCAAATGGATTATTATGAAGGTAGTGGCACCAACTGATATATATATATATATATATATTCTTCCTTAAACTCAAAAGTATCCCTAAAATTTTGTCCATGAATATTGCTTCTGCCTTCACATCGCGCTTTTTCAAAGTTCCTACTTAAAGATTTATTCTTTGAATGAGATAATATTTTCAGGGGCAGAAAGGGAAGAGTCGGAGCCCCCCAGATTTTTAGAATTTACAATAAATTTAAAATCAGTCAGTATTAGTTTGAAAACACATCTAAGTGTATCCAATTTCCAATATCTGGGCCCTCCAATTTCTATGTCAAATGGTGCAGGGCCCTTAATTTTAAACCCCCTAAAGAAAAGCATTTACAAACATTCAGGACCATTTTTTATATGATTCCTTTCCTGTGTTGTATATGTAGGTGGCAAGGGCTGCTCTCACTTATTTGATTTTTTAAAAAAAATATAGTATGTATGTAGATATTTACTAATACTTTTATGCATATTTAAATGCATTTTATAATCTGCGATACGTGATTAAAATATAGATTAAAAAAGATAAAATAAAATATTTCTACGACCCTTCAAAAATACTGGCTTATTTGAATGCATGAATGAAGACAAGAGGTAATATTGTTAATGTAGTATTAAGCCTCTTTTTTTTTTTTTTTCCTTTTTGAGAATGTTTCTGTTCTTTATCACATCCATCAAGTAAATGCTTCTCTATTATGTACATATAGAGAAGCTCAAAGTTAATTATTAAAGAACCATTCAACTCAAGTGTCAGTTAAAGTAACTAGAAGCAAAGAATAGGAGAACTAATTTATTATTTACTGGATTATGAAAAGGCTGAGCTGAGGATACATCATCTCAAAATGTTCCGTGTCTGTGTGAAAGATACTACCACAGTACTAGTAATTGTCTATGGTACGGGAACCGGGTTCAGTAATACTTTTTGAAAAAAAAAAAATTTTAAATGAAAAATTGCAACAGTATCGTGTTGCAATTACCTCTTCCGATTCCCCTAATCTTGTGTCTCTACAAAAAAAATCAACAACTCCAATGTATTTTTTATACGCTATTTATAGAATTCAAACTATAGAGGAATTGCTGCATAGTCGTAGGCACCAATGGAGAATATAAGTAGGAATGTAAATAATATGCAAAATACCGCGTACGAGATTTTGTGGAGTTGGCTCTTCAAACAGGTCTTTTTGTTTTCCAAAACTGTTATCATTTTTCCTTTATTAATGAGGGGAGAACATCTACCTGATAGTAAAGATCTTGCATGAAGGAGTATAAAGCAAATAAAATGTAAACAAAAAGGGCTCAAGTCCTCGTATAAATATTACGTAAAAAATATATAATTTCCAGACATTAATTTCAGTTAATTTTCTGCCTCTCATCTTTGGTATACATAATGTTATCAAGCTGCTTCCCTCTCAACATTCATCAAATTGTCAGAGTTACCAGGTTGATTTTTTCTTTCTTTTTATTTTACACACCCCATTTGCATATTATTTACATTCCTATGTATTAGGTGAGCGCCCCCCCCCCCAATTTAAAAAAAAAAATCATAATACAAATTTACTATTTTTAGATGAGGATTTTTCAACAATTCAAAAATACTTCTTATAGCCCTGTGTTAAGCTGTGGATATACCTAGTATGAAATAAAAAACAGCCCAAGAGTTGGAAAAAATGACGTTCCTGGCTAACAAATATATATTTTGTGATATTTTTTTTGTGAAAACCTCTTACGAGCTTTTTAGGATGAACAAAAATACACTGTAATCTCCCTTCAGCTGATTTTCATCAGATGACTCTTTTGATTTAAAGCAGCTAACTCTACGTGTTATGAGCTCAAAAAGGATATTATTATTATTTATAATTTTGACAAACTATATATAATATATTAAATCAAGGATTGCGCGCCCTTTTTTTGAATTCGTGAATATTATACAAGTATTAATGATTGATTTGTATATTAGTAAAATTTATCCATGTATAGGATATCTAAATTTAAAAAGTTGGCAACAAAGAAAATACAAAAGGGTAGCCTCCATATGTTTGACCAAATTTTTATTTTCCCGTTTGAGAGTCAAGTGCACAAAAAAACTCGTCGTGAAGATACAATGAAGATAGCTAGAAACATGGAAAGTTAAAATTACACCTTAACAGATCATATTATATAAATTCATTTCTTAAATTATCCATTGTTTCTACCAAAGATAACTAAAAAAAGCTAAAGTTCCTAAATCCTGAGCAAGAAACTATATTTGGTTTCCTATGTCCTATATTTATAACCAGGGACAACAACCTTTGAGTTTATGCAATGTTCAATTGAAAAATCAGTCTATAATCGTCAAAATATGATACTACGTTAACTACACTATTTTTTTTATAAATGTCACAGTTTTCCCCTTAAAGCGGATTCTTTCATGATTTTATCAATCATGTGAGCCTCTGGCAGAAAAAACTCATATTTTATAAGCATAAAAAATATAAACTCTTTAATATTTTTATCCCTTTGCTTTCAATATTTAAATAAATATATATATGTAAATATATAAATTTCATACACTTTTCAAGAACTGATATAAGTGACGGTACTTATTTTACGTTCTAAATTAAGGACTGTTCACGTCAAGCTTTTTTGTCCACTCACAACCTCGACTGACAAAAGGGAAAGGAAAATTTTGGAAAAACAACTGGTAGCTACTCTTCTGTATTTTCCTTGTTACCAACTTGTTAATATTATGCAGAATTTATTATTTAGATATCCTATGCATGGATAAATTTTACTAATATACAAATCAATCATTAATACTTGTATAATATTCACGAATTCAAAAAAAGGGCGCGCAATCCTTGATTTAATATATTATATATAGTTTGTCAAATTTATAAATAATAATAATATCCTTTTTGAGCCCATAACACTTAGGGTCAGCTGCTTTAAATCAAAAGAGTCATCTGATGAAAATCAGCTGAAGGGAGATTACAGTGTATTTTTGTTCATCCTAAAAAGCTCGTCGTGATACAGTCCTTATAAATACACCTTGATTTTCTTTATTTTGATTTCTATACAAACATAAGGTTATTATTACCTTTTTTCCTCAAATCATTATTTCTCACCTAATAAGACCATCCAGGAGCAAATATTTCAATTTGTAGTTGAGTGGCGATCAATATTATAAGTTTTTGGGGTTTTGGGGTTCCCCCTCTCTCTCCCAAATTGCTGGGTGCCCTCCCCAACATCTTTTTCATACTAAAACATATGGCCGCCTAAATCAGCACCGAATTTCTATCAAAGAAATCATTATATTCTTGTATTTACATATATAGGAACGTCTATGAATGGTTCATGAATCAAACGTGGTCATTCTGCTCTTGAAAAAGAGAAAAATGAAGACGTAGTTCATCTTGAATAATGAGTAGAATTTAAAAAGCAAAATTATTCATCACTTTTATCAAAATGGATTTAATTTCACAACTAATTCCAGTACATGTTTGTTGTTAAAATGTACTTTTACTTCTATGTATGTATAGACATATCTAGTTTTGTGTGTTGACTGACTACCCCTGGCAAGACAAAAAACGGAGCATCACAATTTTTGGGATCATTTAGTCAGACCTTACAGTTAATTAATACATAACCAAAGATTTGCAACTGAAAGTGCCGTTTCTTAAAGAGGTTATAGAATAGATATTGTACTTTAAAAAGGAAACTACAACATGTTTTTTGATTATTTTTACAGCTATGCTATAATGACTCCCAACATCTTTGTGATATTTCATAGTTAGTTGAGAAAAAATATTCATTTTAACATTCCTGTGCCTCAGGATTGGTTGAACTTACAACTCATTTCAATTAGTTCATAGGCAAGCAAGTGTTTTGAATAATGTTTTTACTTGACTACGGGTTTCCTTGAGTTAGCCAATCCTTCAGCCGAACTAACTCATTTCCCCTTAGAGAACACACTCAAACAAAAGGATATCATTCAGCATGTGAAAAAATAATACCATCTAATGATTATCAATTTATTATAAAAAACAAAAACAAGTCAGCCTTGAACTACGAGCACTTCCCAAAGAAGACAGATAATGCTCCTCATAATTCAGGATCTTGCTTTGTTTTGTAATTTCTTAATATGCAAAAAACAGTTTCCAATATATATACTTAATGTCACAAAACACTCAATTGATTACCATATAAATCATCAAATGCATCCAGAAACAAATGAGTGTTGCTTTGCTCTACTTCACAAAAAGTAGAAGTAACATTGAGTAATCCTACAATGTTCCATATCTCCATGCCAGTTTGCAGCTATGAATGTTTAGTGTTTAATGTTTAATTAATTATTATTTTAACAATATATATTAAATTTTGTAAGTAAGCTAAACTTAGTTTCTTTTATTATAAATATGTCTGACGTTGTTTGTCAAATCAAAAAAAACGACTGGAAAATATTGAACGCTATTTGAACCACAAGGAACGACTGGGATAAAAAGGGCTACTATAAGAATTTATTAATGGAAATAATGTATTTTATGATATATATTTCTGAAAACTATAGAACACTCACTATAATGGAATGGTTTTTTTATATATTATATTTTTTAAGAGCAATTTCTTCTATGTACTATATTACCGAAAAAAAATAAAATAATATCAAATCAACAAATGGAAGTCAAGGGACCATCACAGAATTTAATGATTTGAAAGTCATTACCTTTATTTATATATTATTTATTTAAAGACTATTAAGGTTAGACCCTTATAGTTTTATACTTTAGAATTTTCGTATATTCCAACTTTTGATAAACAAAATTAATTTAATATGGTATAATTTTTGTATTTTGAATTAGGTATTGTCAAATTTGATCGGCTATAAAAAAATTCCCTAGTATTACGCAATGCGAGTTACTTTATGAGATATTCCCAATCGTCTAATAGCATTGACTCTACTCTAGCCAATTTTTCAGTCAAATGAGACTAAGGGAAATTCTAGACCCATAAAACAATGGATTGTAGTGAAGAGTTTGTCTCTAATAAATGGCTTTTTACAGCTATATACGAATTAATACGATTAAATAAAATCCATGAGTCCCCTGTTATACTGACTGAAGTAGCTGCTTCAATCTATCCTTGCTAGACATGTAACGTTTTTCAATCATAGTCTCTAAAGTCTGTATATATTAGGTTGGGGAAAAAGTAATTTTGTATTTTGCGCTCCTTATTTTAAACGAAGCATATCTTGTTTGTTACGAACCACACCGGATCATACGATACGAGTTTAAAAAGGTAAGAAAGTACTCTACTAGATTTAATACAACAAATTTATGCTGGGCTAGTTCAGTCTTGAGTAATAGTGCGTTTAATGGAAGAAATCCGTCATGTTCTGGATTTTAACTTTTTGAAAGGGAAAAATGCATGACAAGCGATCCAAAAAAATTATGGTGTTTACGGGGCCGATACTCTTTCGGTTCGTGATACTCAGTAGTGATTTCATTGATTTTGTTCGGGTGTAGCGGAAGTCAAAGATATGCCCCTTACTGGCAGACCTGTTGTCGAAAATATCGACAAAATTATTGAAAGCATCAACGTAAACCGTCATGTTAGTAGTTGAACTGTCGCAGAGAACTTAAACATCGACCATAAAACAGTTTTAAGCCATCTGAAGACGTCTGGTTACAATAATAATAAAAAAAACAGAATCGTAATAAAATCGATCCATTTTTTAAGAGGATTGTAACGGGAAATGAAAAATTACTTACGACTTACGACATTGTAAAGCGAAGGAGATTGTGATCGAAAGTCAACAAACCTGCCCATACCGTTGCAAAACCGGGATAACAGCAAGGAAGATGTTGCTTTGTGTTTGTTGGTCCCCAACTATTGAAAAAGGCTATGTATCATGATTAGTCATATCAACATAAACCTCTTATGCATCAGATTTTATTTGATTCAAATTAAATAATTTAATACTACTTTTTTTAAAACTACTGAGTTTTCGAGTCTATACTTATTCATATATTGTGAATATATAATCATTTAATTAGTTAAGTCAAATCATTGGTTGCCATCCTCGAAGATGCCTTCTAAATGTTTAAAAATTTCATTTTAATATATTAACCTCTTGACTGCCTTTTCTAAACTTACGATTAAATAAATAAATATACTCATAATTTTCAATGACTAAAAGTTATAAAACTATTATTTCTGCTAAGCCCAATGTTTAAATAATTCAAATTCAAATTTCAAATCATATACGTTCAAGATTTTAAACATTCTGAATCAGATATTCATTTTGTTTTCTAGCTTAAATAACTTTAAAAAAAAAGAGGAACAACCATTGTAATTAAAAACAGCCTATGGAAGTTTAGGACTGAATATAAATTCGTTGCACTGTGAAAAAGGACGAAATGCCGGTGTGTGTAGACATGAAGCCTAAGATTACGTCATGAAACATATTGTTAGGATGATTTGATGCATTTCATCTGCTGATGACATTTTATTCATTAAAATAGAGAAGAATAAATCATAAAGTATAAATTTAATGCAGATTGCCAACATTCATATTTTAAAGATGGAATATAAATGTAAGTTTCACAGTCACTTAGAGCCTATGGGAAATGGCATTGATTGAAGGTTTTTGCCCTGGCTTCAGAATATCTTTATATGCATATATTCAATAAGAATGAATAAAAATGAGTATTACTGCAATTGACCTACCAGAATTTCAATTGGTAACATTTGAAGCAAACTAAAAATACAAATAAAATAAAAAAAAATGATGTACTTACCTATTAAGTATAAAAGTAATGGTTATAGTTCTAACTCTCGTCATTACAATTAATTAAGATCAACGATGGACGTAAGTTGGGATTTTTTAACGGAAAAAACAAATTAACTTACCTTTACTTGAAGGAGTTGACTTGAATATTCTAAAAATCTATAATGCAGTGAGTAAAAATTGAGTCTACTAATCATACAATAGCTTCATATCAATATTCAAAAGATATTTATGATATTATAGTAAGTGTCATACAAAATAAGAATACCAAACATCAAGAAAGACTGCTCGTAACAATTTTAAAAAACAAAAGCTCGTACAAAATTTTAATTGCATTTAAAAAAAATTTACACACGTTTTTAAATGATTATATAAAATTTGATTATATAGACTTTTTTATGGAATAAAGCTCATACAAAAAAGTCGTCAAGGTCATCACCATAAATTAACCTTTTTTACAATTATAAATGAAAATTTAAGTATTGATAAAATTTTGGTTTATATCAGTTGAAATTATTTGACAAATAAGCGGATAGAAAACGTTCATTCTAACTATTATCGTACCCTTTGACAACGGAATGCTGAGTTATCATATAAACTTATAAAATATACTTTGTAGCAAATTAAATCAAGTAAATTTGTTATTCCTTACAAAAAGTTGTCATCTATAGTATATAGATGATATTATAACCAATTCAAAAATTTAGTACCATTGAGCAATGCTATTCAAAACGATTTAAAATTTATATAGAATATATCATATATTTAGACAACAAAAATACAAAACAATTTGCAACCTTATTACCTAAACACCTCTCAAATTTCAAAAATAATTTCTACTCTAATGGAAGTGTTTAAATGTTTATCTGTAAGTCATTTAAACATTTTGTAATAATCCTTAGTATTACTTATCCCTTTCTATAAGAAGGATATTTAATTCAAGATTCATATAGCACATATGTTAAGTAAGTATGTACAATACTTGTATTTCCCAAGGATTGACTAATCCCTTTCATGTTACTCCTGAATGAATAACTAACAAAACAAAAATTATATCCTAACTTCATATGTATGTACAAACTTTTTCATATGACTTTACACAAATACGAGTAGATTAAATATAATATGTAATCATCTACATGATTTCCTCAAAGAGAAAATCCTTTACTAAATGTATAAATATATATATATATATATATATATATATATATATATATATATATATATATATATATATATATATAAAATAATAATCCTTTCAGAAATCCATCCAACATTTATGATTCTCTTACTCTTCCTCCATTAATTAATTTTCCTGAAAGGAAAGTAATTACTAAAAATGGCAAAATATATTTTATATTTTATGTGGATAACATCTGTTATAATATTTACTACTATATGTATATACGTACCACTAATACAATATAAAGAATAGTACAAAATACTTACAAACAAAAATACTAAAGTTCATCCATTAAGTTGTGTGGTTTTTTTATGTTCAGTAACAAAAAAAAAATAAAAATATGTCACATAAGAACGAAGAAACAAAAACAATTTTACTAATCAAAATTTAATTGACCCCTCATACATCCTTTAATAACTGTCTTTATGTGTGTCAAGTCAACAAGAAAACAAGTTTGTTTTCAAATATTCAAAAGAAGAAAACCCACTTTTAAGTTTTTTTACTTCATAAATATAACAGCCAAATATTTTTTAAAGTCATTTTAAGATCTGTACCGCAGGGTTTTTGCTAAAATGCCACTTTTAATCGATAAACTAAGGATTGTTGTCTGTCCAATAGAGCAGTTGGATAAATGTTACAACTGCACATGGAGCTGATATGGTCCCACAAAGAACGTCCATCCTTTTCATATCCCCAGAGATTTATTTAGTTGCAGTTGGATAAAACCATCTGTTCATCTGTTTAAAAACTATTAAGAGTCAATTTAACCAACTATCATACTGCCCATGAATCATAGTAATAGAAGCTAAATAGTCAGAAATACCAAATGTTTTAAATTTTTGATTGTGGCCGGTATATTTTACTCCTATAATTAAGCTGTAATTATTGGAGTCATTATTTAATTAATCGAAATATACTATTGATATAAACAAAAGAGAATGTCATCCAGAATATGATATCAGTTCACACTCATTTTTGAAATATTTCATATAAACTTAGTTTCTTGTTGACTTGACACATATATACTCTATTCATTTATTTACTAGTTTCCTCAAAACATAAATATGCTCAGCTTTGTCCTTCGGCAATAAAATATTGCATACCTAAGAAAAAAGTGAGGTATTTGTCTGTCACATTGATATACATTTTTATAATTGTAATTATAAAAATGTTTAAATAGTTAACTTTTGTCTCCGTCCAAATTATAAGGATCTACTTTGCTTTTGAGTCATATATATTCAAAAATCATTCTTTATTTTTTTTGCCTATTAAAAAAAATTAAAATAAAAAATAAATGATACAGTGTGTCTGGTAGTCAGAGAGATTGACATCACTTATGTATATCAGTTACATCTATCTTTGTGCTTGTCTTATTTTATATCATATAATATGGTAAGTAACACAGCGTACACAAGAACAAAATAGACACTTATTTTACTTATACATACTTTTTTTTACAAACATTCATGATCATAAAAACGTCCTGACGCACAAAAATCATTTGTCTAGTTATAGCTGTAGGCTCTAAGCTTTGCCGGAATGTCAAATAAAAAGAAAGCAAAAAATGACCTGGTAACCCTGACAGTTTGATGAATATTTGAGTAGCCTATTCTCTTACCCTTTTACAGAGGAATAAATTGATGTTCTTTAAGAGACAATAAACAGTAATTCATATCCATTAGAGTATTACATATATTATATTAAGGATTCTATGCTCAGTCGATTAGATATTTTATTAATGAACTTGGTGACTCCATTAGTCCAGTACACGTGGTTAGTGCTACATGCACTTCCCTCTAGAATTAAGGAATTATGATTACATATATGTATGAGAAGAAGAAAAAAAATCTTTGACAGATTGCCAACCACAAAAAAAAATATCGTTCGCGAAAAAATAACTTGGGATTTACAGCTCAATGAACTAACTGAAGAGCTTTTATTTTACAATGAGACCCTATTTAAATATTATTTTAGTGTAAGTTCCTTCCCCTCAAAAATATTACATAAATGGTTTTAGTTATTACTTTGACATTAAAGTAAATGCATACATTTTAAGAATCTTATTTTTAGCCTTTCCAGATAATTTTACTCTGTCTGGATTTGTATACTTTTATTGATTTGCTAATATGTTATTTCCTACTAGAATAAAAGTAGTCACGAATGATACAGAAATGATGTTATAATAGTTTCCTAGGATCCTCAAGTTTAGCAGATATTCAAACCAAGTGACATAATCTATAAATATTGCATGTATTTATATATTTCAAAGAATCTTGTGCTGAGTTTTCCTCGTTCGTCGAATTGTCCTCACACGATATTTAGAGTACTTGTATCCAAACAAGTTCTTCATATCCTTTGTGACAGGAGCATTTGAGAAAAATAATGCATTAGGCATTATTATGTTAATAAATAATAGATTTACTTTCTTAGGAGTTTAAAATGAGGAGTAAGGAGCTCCCATAGGATGGCACATTGATGACATTTAATTAAAAAGTTATATAAAATTATTTTGTATTATTTGTAACCGCAATTGCATTTTATTTTTATTTTTTTTTGCACTCACATTTATTTTATTTTTTTGTCATTACTATGTGGTTAATGTGTAGACTTACATATGTTAACATAAGAGCAATTATTTCTCAAAGGGTATTTATATAATTGTTATTACAAACACAAAGCACCCAACCCATATGTAATCAAATTTACATTTACTCATTTTTATTGACTACATACAGCAAGGTAAAAGAGGAATTCCACGTGAGACATCCACAATTTTGTAATTTGGACACCACTACTTTATATTCAAATGTAAATGGTGAACAGTTCATCGTAACAACGTTGTTTTTCATATAACCAAGAGAAAAAGGAAAAATTTACACGCCGGGAATTCCTCTTTTTTGACAGCTCAACAATTATCAGCTTCTATCACAAGGATATGTAGTGTATACGTCATGTAATGTTCGGACCAGGTTTATATTTATGTGTAATAAACTGTATATTTTTTGATTATTACTTTTTTATGGAGATATTAAGGATTTTTTTCGGGTTTGGTGTGTGTTTCACAGTTTGAAAACCGCTACATTTATACTTTGAATTCCTTGGTTATTGGTTATTACATAGTTATTATTATATGACAATAGAATGAATAATCTAATAACTTTTTTCCTGGTTTTTTTTATTTCTTGACAACATTATTTTTTCTATGAAGTTACTGTATCTATTTTTAGATATTTCTAAAAACTCTTATCATACAAACTAACTGTGATTATTAAAACATAAAACATCAAATATCACTACTAAATAGTTTCCGGTCAAATTCTTATTAACTTATCTGATCAAAGTCCTAGAACAAATTTGAATTCGACGTAATATGTAAATTGTATGTAATTCCATGCAAAAATAAAATTAAGTATATTTTTTTTTAAATTGAGAGGATCTCATTTTTCCATTTTTTTTTTTTTAAATTAAAGCATGTAAAAGTTTCTTATTTTATAGGTAAAGTTTTTCTTAATTGTAACTTTATACCTTTAATATGAGTGTATGTCTTTTTATGACTATTTATGAAAGTAAATTCCTATTTTTGAAAGTTTCATTTCTTTTAACTTTAAATTGGAGAGAGAAAGAAAGAAAGAAAGAAAGAATATGTAATATGTATGTAGATATGTACCTGAATATATGTTTTTAACGAACGTTATTTTATTTTTACTTCTTTCAAGATTCAATACTTTCAAATGAAACATTGACAGGGGCTTATATTCATGAATCTAATTACATATATTGGTTTTCTGGTACAAATTCATTTAGATGCTAGGATGAAGAAGAAAAAACCCTTGGACAAACCCTTATCAAAGCATTGGGTGTTTATTTTACATTTTTAATCCATGCTTTTAGAATCTTTCTCGTTGACAACGTCAAACAAAGTGTAAATTATTTCTGTCAATTAGTAAATGCTATAATTTTAATCATTTACAACAATAAATTTATAATTTATGAGACGGTAAGTAACATGAATAATTAACTATTATTATTGAATGTATACTCAATTTTAAATTAAAACCTCAAGTGTTTGATCCTTCAGTCCGTTCAATTTTAAATATTTCTTAAATTGAATTGACAAAATAAACGCAAAAATCCTCAAAAATTTACTTTATTGTCCTTATGATTCAACTTGATTCCACATTGTGTTGACCTTCATTTTTGAAAGATATCCAAAAAGTGTCCGTTCTGTCATTGTGAAGATAGGATTTTCAACTATCCAATCTAAATCTCTAAGGGACAAGAAGGAACTTTTAGATTGCTTTATGATTCCAATATATTCTTTATTATATTCTTTTAGGGAGGCATTCTATTAACGTATCTCAATCGCAGACCTTATGTCTGACACTCCGTAGGCCTTTTAAAAGAGAGGGTGGGGTAAAAGAGTGCAAAAATGGGCCTTTCCTGTAGAAAAAGGGTAGTAACAATTAGAAGGAATCAGGTTTTATCAAAGAGGTCCTTATAACCCTTAAGTTTTACTTCATAATAATAACAATAGAGGGTACAATATCCCCTCCCCCCATTTTCTCTTTCATTGTTCTACATTGTCTCCTTTCACATTATAATCACAAAGCTATCCTATGGAATTAAATTGCTAAATTTAATAGAGTTTGAAAAAATTGAGTCCTTTAAATTAAAAAAGTTCACACAATAAATAATCCTAATAAGAATGAACAAATCGTCATAGTGTCTCGTTATTACTAGAATTAATAAATCTATGATGACTCATTGATGAATCAACTCCATTTTATATGCAATGAGGGAAAGATATCAAATTATCTACATAGTTCTGGACTATTGAGAAAGAAATATATATATATAGAGATAAATAAATTAAGGTGACAATTTTGCAATTCGAGGTAGGAGTAGTTTGAAAATAAAGCTATAAATAGGATTATTAGAGATGATCTTTTGTTCTTTTTTTTTTAAAATTATATTCATTTTTTGTTAAGCTGTCAAGGTGTCGCAGCTTCTCCTTTTTTAGACAGAGTTAAAAATATAAAATCACTCTAATCATTTTTACAAAGTGTATCTGGCGTTTTTAGTATTTTCCAGTATAACATTTTTCTCCTCTACAAAATTTTAACAATCCTAAGGGGCTTTAAATCAATGTTACCATATGTATTTTTTCTACAAAATGTCCATCCCTCATCCTTGCTTTCCTTTTTTTTATCGGTCAAGTTAATTGATTTAATTAAATGATTGACCAAAATAACATCAAAAAAAAAAAGATGAAATTATTTTCATGTTGTGTATAAATGAATTGCTGGTCCTGATGTGTGATGAGTGCCTTTTCTTTTTTAAAATGGTTAAACATACACACAAGGCGTCCGTCAAATTTTATGTTAGACAATTTTTTCTAACCGTGTTATCTATTATAAATAGGGAGGAAATATTTGACGGATACGTTATATTTTTCCATGCGTCACACATGTGTTAACAATCCACCTTTATTGTTTAAGTTTTCCTATAATATGAATAAATACTAATGAATATAATATCAAACCAATGCGTAAAACACACTGCTTCAACTCTTTTACAACGACCTTGTTGATGATATTTATTTAATTTTGTTCTTGTAACAAATAAGTGGTAATTGCTTGGAAAGAAACATCAGACCTTGGAAAATAAAGAATGAAACAGGATCCTGGGAAGCAAAACCCTACATCAATTTAAATATCTCGATTTGAGATAGTTAAATTATAATCTTTCATCAATTCATAAAAACAAATAAACTTAGCTTATTTTTATACCTTCATCATAAGGGGTACACCAAAAAGGGGCCCAACAAGTCACTCTTTCGTAAAAATATATACAAACATCCCTGCTTCCTCATTTATTTTTCCTTTTATCGGGTTTCCTTTATTTTTAACAAGCTTGTAATGACAGTTGATTAATTATAAATAACATTTTTTCTTGCTTTGTTTTATAGCATGACATCTTTCCCATAGTAAAAATGCAATAATGATGAGATATTCTAGGCAAAAAAGTACATTAAAATAATGAATTGTTATACTAATTCCCATAGAAAGATGCATTCATGAAAAAACAACGATCTACAACATATGTATGAATTAATCATCGAGTTCATGGGTACCTTTACAATTTTTTTTTGTTCTGTTTTTATTGCATGCTGATTTAAAGACATTAATTGTTATAGTTTCTTGATTCAAAAACTGTGGGTCACTGATTGATTTTAAAGAGGTTCGTGCTATGTGCCACTAATAAGGAGCAATTAGCTATGAGTATGTACAAATGCATCCATTCTTATTAAAAGGGCGTATTTTTACTCAAAACTCAATGAGAAGTCTTTTCCATAATAAATTCATGGACTCTTTTATTGTTATCATGACAATTTAAAATTCATGAAGCAATATATATAAGTGAATTCGTTAGACATGAAAGAATTGACATTTTGGAGAGCTGATGGCGAATACAGTTGGGATGTGAGACTTTTAGTTGGCGCTCAACATATACATGATTGTGAGGAAAAATAATGGGCTTTCCGATCGAAAGTACAACTTAAATAATGTGACACATATGTGTAACTACAAAAAAATTAGATCTAATGCGCATATTTACAAAACATTAAAGTCACACATCACGTCTTCGACGTTCCTTACTAATTGAATAAACTTATCAAAGTTAACAAATGAAAGTCATGTTCCAATAGACGCCATGAATAAATTAACTGCATCAATACATTTTCAAATTTGGTCATTATATGATCTTAACTGTATTTCACAACCTTACCTTTAAAATGAGAAATGAGAAGAACATAAAAACAGACCTCCTTTTCTTCCCAATTATTGAACTTGTATATATATTTCAAAGTAGGAAAAGAAAGCTTAACAACAGACTTTATTCAAGCTCAACTTATCAATGCTCTGAACACTTCTAAGAGGCAAGAGCTAAGCAGTATGAATAAAAATTGAATGCTCTCAAAGGAATTTACATTTTCATGTAAGTGTATAACGCAGTGAGATAATTGAAGAAACAGAATTGGGTCAGATGTCGATTGCAGACTGAAATTCAATTGATTTTATGATTAGTTATTATCTTGTATAGTATTTATAATTAATTCCTAAAAATCATTTTTACCACTTAAAGGAAAATTAGTTTAAGTAACATCATTTAAATAGTAGTAATATTTATATTTTTCAATAATGTATCCTTTAAAAATCAAGAGCTAAAAACAAAACGAAACCATGACTATGCATAATTTGTAAAATACAAGTAGTAACGAAATAAAACATCCTTCTCGCTTTGAACCTAAAGTTAGTTGAATAAGGCTTAAAGTAATATTGAAGGATGTTTGAGATCGATACTTTATAGCTCCTTGCTGGACTAATGATTATCCAAACTCATGATTGAATCTGTTTTAAAGTTGTAACAGCAACTCATGTATCACAGCTCACACCAGTTGTTCAAGTTTAAAGAGGCTAATGAGATCATCATGCTTCATATTTATAAATAAAGCATAATTATAGCATTTCAAGTAGCGCTGACTCTCAACGAAAAACTTGTTACTATAACCAAATCTCACTTTAAGACGTTTAGAAGAATAAAATAGTATCTACTATTAAATTAAATTCCGAGATCCTTTCATCTAATGTGTTTTTCTATTTAAAATTGTGAGGTTCAGAGAAAAGATATTCAAACACCTTGAAAAATAGTTAAATTAAAGTAGCTGTTACATTTTCAATAAGTGTTTTTTTCCTAACTATCATGGAAAAGGAAAAGGAGGAAGTGTCGGATTTGAAGAAGACGTCATCACAAGCCACTCTTAATTCGACACCGAAACGTTGTGGTATTCCCATTTCACTCCCTACCAAAACTGAACTATATCTTCTATAATAAAAAAGTGCTCTGAGGTCTCAAGGGTCAAGCCAAAGAATGTTCATTTCTTATCCTCCCCATTCCTTTGAGATTTTAATTTGGGATTATATTTATTATGTAGCCTCCCAGAAATACCTTTTGAATTTGCGATTGTGATATTTGAATAAGTGAGATTGGTGTACGAGGTATGTCTCGAGTCTTCCTCATAGATACTGCTTTTCTGAGTTTGAAACATATCAATCACACATTCTTTGTTAGAAGGAGCTCATCTCGTGTACCATATCTCGTAAATAAAAGTTAGCCAATTCATCAGATCCCAATAGTTGAAGAGCACTTTTTGAAGCTGACCTCTAGGATATTCGTTCATCCTTCTCCAATATTCAATACTTTATGTACATATATCAATACATTTCTTATTTATCACTTTTAATAGGTCTCAAATCCTAAAACCTCTTCCGTAACGCATTTGAACAGAAGAAAGAATAAATATTTGATAAATAATGGTGATAGATTGAAATTTTTTGTAAATAAATTGCACTGTATTTAAACTGTCTGACAAAGCTTTGGTTGCAATCAGAAAACCCTAGATCTATTATAGACAGCAAACCAAATGATATACAAAAGTGCTTTAAACTTTTTTGCTTAAATATTCAAATAACTTATTTTTTTTTGTAAAGAGAGAATTAATATAACTTGTGGAGAACAAATAGTTACAAAACAAACTCAAAATAAAAGCTTTAGAAGAAACTAATACTGCGTATTTTTATGTTTCACTTTCTTTTTCTATTACATGTAAACTAAAACTTTGAAGTGCCTTCACTTCTACCACTTTTAAAAACATGTCAAAAGTTATCTTTGGTAAAAAAAAAAAAAAAAAAGAAGGAAAGAAAGAAAGAAAGAAAGAAAGTAGCAGTATTCAGTAATACAAAAAAAAAGTATTGGACAACTTGTCACATTCTCAAGGTTTCATTTCCTGGCTTTTATATTCTAACTTTCTCCATACTTTGTCTTAACCAAATAAATATATAACAGCACATCGAACACATGTATAAATAATAAATTTAGCACCATATACATATTTAGAGCATGGATCCTTAAAAATAGATACATATCTATATATTATCCATTTGTGAACATATTATGTACACATACGGAAATGAAATTGAGTGGCTATCAAGTTTCAGAAAGGCTCAGTTCCTTCTTGTTTTATCATTCTTGTATTTATATAATATTTATTTTATTTGTAGTCATATATACTGCGTGCATACTAAATGGCAACACAATAATTTAAACTCAATTTTCTTTAAATTAAGTTAGGTAGAACTTCAGAAATTATGTAGGAACATACATCAATAATAATTGTTAAATGCTGCTTAATTTTATAAAAAAAATGTCAAACTTTATAATGATGTCGGTGTATATAATAAATAAAATGAAAACTAAATAATTACCTAAAGAATATGGTCAATTCAGCACATTTCATGAGATAGTTGTACTCTATTGAAAAATATTCTAGTAAAATTTGGCAGGAACAAAGGGCAGAATTAATAAATGTGTCTCCTTCAGTACAATTTCTTCAGTAGTAAAAATTCTTGAAAATATTATGTCAAAACAACACTGGTTTTTTTTTTAAAACAGGTAACTACTTAGGACATTAAAGTGTTTTTAATTTTATTATTTTTATATCAATCGAGTTTATTGAAAAAGAAAAAATCTTTTCTTGGAGAATGAAATCAAAATGCTCTAATGATCATCTGTTTTGTCAACTTATATATCAAATTGCATTAAATATTAGGTCTAGTGAAAAGAAATCCATTATTTATGTATGAAATTGAAGGCTTTATTAAGTATAGTTTGAATAATCACATTTAGATTAATGTTTTGTTTGATACTTGTTCGATATTTTGAGCGTCAAATTCTACTAAAATTATATATAAAGTCTAAAAGATTTTTGAAAAAAGTAAAATTTTATTGGTGTGAAAACATCCACGTACATGTTTTCCTTTTAAATCTCAAATGTGGATTCCCCTTGACGTTTAACTTTAAGGTTTTAAGAGAATAATTAATTAGCGTATGAAAAGTGTTGACTCAAGGGTTAACTTATAAATGCATATGACTTAATAATAATAGAAACAAATATTTAACTGAAATATATAACTTTACTAATTGCATGACTGTACTTATATTTAAGAAATAGTTGATTATTTACATACATACATTACATATACTCATCTTGTTGACCAATAAAATTACTGTTGATCAAATGAACTTGTGTGCTTTTTGACTTTTTATTTCAATAATAATAATAATTTCTTAAATACACTGGTCAACAGTCAAAATCCTAAGAGGTATAAGTTTAATAAAAGTTATTCAGTTTTACACGCTGATTTCAAATCTGTATTATTTTTTTTCGAGAGTTGCGCAGAGGATTAAGAAACCAGCTGAAATCCTTCTGCTCGCTACTACTTAAGTGGCTCTACCGTGAGTCATTGATTTCTAGCTAATTTTGGCTTAAAATTGGATGAAAATTTACACATTTAGATGGACGATTTCTTCAAAGTGAAGGATTCTTATGGGGCGCTTGAAATCTCGTTTGAAAGCTGTGGATCTCTGCTTTTTAATGCATTCCTTATTAATCCATTTCTTGTAATATTCAAGGATTTATTAAAGTACAAAGGATTTGGTCGACTTGTGGGCCTACTCCGGCACCCTAACCCCTAGGAGTCCTTTTAGGTCAAAACAAAGACTGGAAATGGAATTTGAATAAAAAACACTAGCCAATCATTATTTTTTAATGCCCAAAATGATTATACTTCTTGGCTTAAATTGAAGTTGAAGTTGGAAAATGGGCCAAAAAGGCTAAAAAAGTAGGGACCGATTTCTAGAAAATTGTCGGACTCTCGAAAAAAAAATTACTCATTTGAAATTAGTGTGCAAAGTTGACTAACTTTTCTTATACCTATACCCCTAGGAAATATATCTTTCAAGAAGGCACTTTATGTACATAGTACGCATATTTATTTGTTTGCTTTTTTGGACGTACAAAGATATTACATCGGTCAATAAGTCCCAGGCCTAGCTACCAGATGGCGCCACTAAGAGAATAACAAAATATTTCTTGGAAGTATCAACCTTCATGAGACTACTGTCAAGTTACAATGCATTCTCCCTTCAGCTGTTTTCATCAGTAGACTCTACAAACTATGAACTCAAAAGATGATTCATACTTCTTCACATGCCACAAAGTACTTTAGCATGCCAAGTGCATGTATACAATGATACCATATGTTTTTGTCAACGTTTTTTTTTCTTCTTGAAAGTCGAGGCTACTACGAGTAGACAAGAGAGTCAACTCATGAAAAGAGCTGAATGGAGAATATGTTCATTATATATTTGTTGTTCCCAACAAGGAAAGATTATTTTAAAACCATTCTAATGATGTATCTATGTTTTATGACTCTATAAATCTTGATCAACAAAGTCAGATATTCTTTCCTTTCAAAAAATAAAAAGGAGGCTTCGTGACAAAAAAGGCTAATTTTTTGAAGAATTTTGATTATTTCCTTTCATTAACAATTATCTTCTCTTCTTCTTATAGCAGCTTCTCCTATTTTTTTAAGAGGAAGAAATGAATTATTTTGAAGGTCAAAAAATTGACAGGTACACTCTGTCACTTATTATTATTAATTAGGAGCATTTAGCTAAGTAATGAGAATTTGAAATATGAGGGGAAATCACATTTCCTAAGAATTATGCACACGTTTCAATAATAATATAGTAATGACTTGATAAAGCCATTCAACATATAAATAAAAGGAGGAGGGAAAGTGGAAATCCCAATGTCTACTCCACTATCTAATCATAACTAATTGCTTTATACAATTCAGACACTTCAGCATATATTATATGTATCTCTAGTCTATGACATAATTTTCTATTCTGGTTAAAAAACAAAAGAAAAAAATATCTGTCAAAATGATGCATGATGGAAAAAAAAATTATATATACATGATTATATATTTTGAGTTCTTTCCTCTTCCTTAATGTCCTTTAATTAGGTTAATGATTTTAAAAACGAGTGGATGGATGCTTAATCTTAGTACATACATATGTATATGTTTAGACGAGTGACAGCGTCACCATGAAAAGGGAGCTCCAAAGAAAGAAAGTATCTGGGTCAAAACAATCAATGAAAATTAATGATGTACCTATATTTGAGTTGATACGTCATGTAATTCATCCATTGGCTACACACTACATGTACAAAAATACATCACACAACCGTCTACATTTCATTTCTCAACCTGCCTTTAAAAACAAAGAAAAGAAGGTAGAAAAAAGTAGCTGATCTAGCAAAAAAAAGTAAAAAATGAATACATAATAGTTATGCAGAGATTTTGTGGATACCATTTTTGTATGTACATATGTGGAAAAGACTCATCCGTTATATTTGCAAGGGTATTTAAAGTATTACTTGGGAAATATACGGATAATAGTAATTCCTTAATGTATTTTGTCAAAATGCATTTAATAAATTGTAATTCTTAATGTGTATCAATAAATAACATTAATCGCTCTTCAATGGCTTTATATTGAATACACATCACAATAGCACTTAAGTGTCATATATATATATATATATATAGATAGATAGATAGATATTGATATGTCATACGTAATAAAAATACTTTTAGATGATATGAAATTGGATACACTCATTTATATAGCTAGTAAGTAGAACTTTATCCGATCCACAAATTCTTTGCAATATAACATGTAAGATTATTATCATTTCTTGATTATAGACGTGTGTACAATATAGGTTAATCAATAGGAATTGGATACATTTATGCATAAGGGGTAAAAAAAAGAAAGAAATGACACATGACAACAGCTGTGCCTACATGGTTAGACATGTGTGAATATTTCAACACGTAGAATGATTGATGAGATAAAAGTGTTCATTATCATTTATGAATGCGGGTTTATATACTATATCATGCATATATCTAAACCAATAAGCATTAGTTAATTACAAAGTGTATTTCGAATGTTTGGAGACTATAGTATCCACAGTCTAATAAAGTACTCTTTATTTGAAGGAGTTCTGGTTCTAATGACCAGTGTAATTTGCGACTATTAATAACATTTAACAAGTCATTCGAATATTTGATCTTACGACTGCTGTTCTTTGCAAATTAGAGATTGACATAACTAAAATTACAATATTATTCTGTTAAATAGAGAAATGATAGTTCTATTTTTTTTTTAAATTGACTTTATTCGTTTAAAAAAGTTACATAACATATCTATAACCAAAGTTGTACATGGGATTATTTTTTTAGCTCCCCATTATCCATTAAAGATATATCCCACGGATCAACATGAGGTCTTTGAATAATAAAAGAAACTCTAATGTCCCAAAGCAAAAGAAAAAGAGTACTTCAATAATCGTGAAAAGAGGGTTTTGAAGACTTTGGCAAGATGCAAACTCCTTCCATTTGAATCCTTTATTGATATATAAAATAATTTCTTCATGGACTCACGACAGAAATGGCTTCTACAATAGACGATTATGTCTTCTCTTTTCTTATGTAAATCTGAAAGAGTGGAAATGTCATGGGTGCAAAAACGAATAGGAAACATTATTTCTATTATTATTCTCTGTAAATATATTATAGTGACGTCATCTCTACACCAATATGTTATTTAAGCATAGTTATTTCTTTCAAATGGTCTTGGGGGTCCTCATGCCTCTGAAGTTAACGGCTCCGTAGTGGTGATAAATATAAATCTCCTACTGGATATATAATTATATGACAGACAATAGAGTGCTGGGATGGTGGGTGAACCAGCAGGACAATATGATAAATTATATTTTTTTTATGACGTTTGTTTGTTAGATTTGTTCTCCCTCGTTACTTTATAACGAGATTATTAACAAATTAAATAATTATTTTTTTCTCTTCTCTTATGAACACTAATTTACTGTCAATCTTATCTTCATTTAAATATAATTTTTTAAATTATTATATGTTTTAAGACATTATTGTTTTTTGTGCAAATAACAAAGTTGGTTAAAAGTAAAATTAAAAATCAAATTTCCTTTTGTCCTATGCAAAAACTATTCTCTAAAATTATCATTCTAAACATATTACTCACTCGCCTCCAACTATGAAATTGATTATCCACCCCTGTGTATCTTGGATGTTTAAAAAATGGTGACAGTTCCACAAAATATAAAGGGAAATTGTAAATAAAAAATTGGAAATTTTTTCAGGAACCTGGAAGACCCAAACATTAAAAGATATTTCCTATTAGACCACATTAAGACAGAGTTCTATATATTCCAATAAATAATCTCTCATTATAAAAATTACTGGCCCACTGTGCCAATTACAGATTTTAATTTAGCCCAATTTACAAACTCTTGAGATCCTTTGTTTGTGGAGCTGAGACATTAGAATGTAAAGTATATTATTAGCTTGGATTATGTGTAATTTGGTTTGTGGAGGATATGAAATGGAGTGTCAACTTTTGATTTGAATAAGGAGGCATATTTTGCATTCGTAGGGAATTTCCTCTGCTTGAGTTACTCTAGAAAATACTAATCTCTTTAGTCTCTTGTGATATGCTGAATATTACTGTTGAATGATTGTTAATTTTTTTTTGAAAAGAAATAAATTTTAAATTATAAATGATATATAAATATTATTTGACATAGATCTTGTTCATAGTTCAAGGTATTGCTGCTTATTTTCTAGGATAGCCTTATTACTTTGTAACCTTTTATAGCAAAATTATCATCACTTTATCATTTTAATAAATTGAAAAACTTCAATTTTTTGACATTAAAATTGATATTTTTAATTATAAAAGACATCATCATGACTTTTTGTAATTACTTTTAATCTTTATTCAAAATTGCTATTTTTTTGGTTGTCTGCAAATTGTCGATCTTATAGGTGGACAATAAAATGAATATTTGTGTTGTGTCCTATCAGTCTTAAGAACTGGGACTCAAGTATGTATGATCAAATTAAAATCAATCAAGATTAACTATTAAAAACAATTTGAAGGCTACCTCAAAATGTTTAAAAAGTTATAAGGATAAGTAAAAAGTAATTGTACTTATAATACCACAGAGCCTCAATCCTATATCTTTGAGACTATCCCAAAGTTACAAATGCTATAATTATATAATTTTTTTTTTACTTTGATGAAAATGAAAAAAGAAATTATGACGTCATCAAATAACTTTTTTTGAAACTTTTAATCTGGACATTTTAAGCTGAGCCAAGACCGTATATGTCTGTGGCCCTAGATTAGAACTGAAACGATTTTAGAATGAAAATACTTTACCTAGCTAACCTTAATTGACCTCACTTTAAACTTGTGTCAGGATAATTAATTAATTACTATAATTTTATTATTGTTCCTTTATACAATTCCTTGATTTGATATGCTAATATTTGGGATCTGAGGGAATGCTTTCCTATTGGAATAATAATAGTAACACATACTGGTGTCTAGGAATGTAAATAATATGCAAAATGCCGAGTGCGATACTTTGTGGAGTTGGCTCTTCGAACAGTACTTTTTGTTTTCCAAAGCTTTATTACTGAGGGGAGAACATCTACCTGATATTAAAGATCTCGCATGAATGAATACATGCATTAAGGTTAATAAAGTAAATAAAATGTAAACAAAAAGGTCTCAAGTCCTCGTATAATTATTATTAGTTAAAAATTTACATATAATTTCCTGACATTAATTTGAGTTAATTTTCTGCCTCTCATCTATGGTATACATACATAATGTTATTATTTATTATTGATGTCTTCATTTGTATACATATATAATGGAGAATAGCAGCTTGTAGCTCAGTCAAAACGTCATGACAGCTCAAGCTGCATCCCTCTCAACATTCATCAAATTGTCAGAGTTACCAGGTTGATTTTCTCTTTCTTTGATTCTTACATGCCCGATTTGCATATTATTTACATTACTACTGGTGTCTATTGTCTAACCCTAAGTTGGAAACTTGTTGTCAATTGGAACTTTTATTTTCAAGATGGTTAATTTCTTCAAAAGTATAATCTAATAATTAATTAATCAGGGTATAAAAATGTGTTTACTAGTGATTTTCTAAACCTCATATATTAGCATATCAAGATATTTAAATCAAGAAACAATAAAATGTTATATTTTTATTTACAAACACTTGTATCTTTCCAGACTTAAAAACTTACGTTTAAATAATAATGACACTACATTTATTGACCTTTCCTCAAGAGATAAGATGAAAGAAACATAAATTAACTAATTATAGTTGACCACTTACATTCTTCACTTAATGATTGGCTCATTTTCAACTAACATGGAGTGAATTTGAGCTCAGTAGATCAACAATCAGAGCATTAATAAGATACAAGAGCAGAGGGATCAGCACTTTAGTGAAAAATATCTCTGAATGGTTGATGTTGTGTGAATGACGACATTGTGATCCCTGTTTTGTGTTCAAGTGGAATATATGTCTATAACATATATTAGAAAAATAGAGACAGTTGAATTTAAATTTTCATTGATAATTATGATCGATTTTATGAAAAGTATTTTTATCTAAATAACAGTGTGAATAAGTATATCACATGGGTGGTATAAATGAAAAAAACAAGAAAAAAACTAAAGAAACATTAAACAAATGTTTGATTTTCAATATATGTATTTATTTATTGTTTCTATACATAGATGCCCTACAAATGCTTTATATATTTCGATTTGGTGCAATGACTATGTACATGAATATTTTTGTTAGTTGACAACTTTTTAGCCGCAGTGTGAATTTAATATATTATGCACTATCTGAAGGCACCTTCATCGCTTGTCAAAACATGCATATTTTAAGTCTCAACAGGAAAATGAGTTTGTACATTTGAACTCTGTTTTTATACAGCTTTATATTATATGTTACTCCTGACGTATTATCAAAATTTGTTTTGAACAAAATCTTAAACTCAAATTTATAGCTAGGCTGTATAATTAAATGGTTTATATTTTAACTAAACCTTAATTCACCAAACTATTGTCAAGAAAATACGCTTTAAGGAAAATTCACTCCAAGGATATTGCAAATATCCATGAACCTAATTCAAGGGCAAAAATATTGAGTCCATTCTGAAGATTTGTTTGTCATTGGACGTGTGACATCCTTTGGTAAATCCGTATTTTGTAAATGAATAATTTCCTGCTGCTAGTACGTAAGTACATTGGGACATCAAATCAATGATTCAAGATGATCTCCCTCCTTCAAACCTTTTTTTCTCTCCGTTCGATTTATTTATTGATTTGTTCGTAGTCATTTTTTTTAGAAGGGTTCGAACTTACTTTTGAATACTCTTTGTAATAGTAAACAATGAACATGTTCCGAATATAAAGTAAAGTCGGAAATTTGGCCCACTACCATATAATTTTGGACCTTTATTCGTTTTCTTTTCGAGGATATGCAATGAAGACAACTTTAATTTTATTCGCAAATTTATGTTCAATGTATCACTCAACCTCTACTTCAAAATGATAAATACGAAAAATATTTTTGAAATCAGCCCATCACCTCATTAAAAAAAAACAAAAGCAATTCTGTCAACTATGAAGTGTGTTGTTTGTAATATATATTGTTTATTTTATAACCAAAGATAAGAACTTTATTCTTCATGCCCTCCTCTCTCCCTTTGGACATATCCTTCATACCAAGATCATCAAATTAGAACTATAATCAATTACTACATATATACGTATAAATGATATGTCCTTGTCAAATATTGACACGTCTGTCTACAAAAACACTGGGTAATGCAGGAGACCCACTCTTCCAACAATGCATGGAGAGGAGCCCTACACAATAGGATTAGTATTTGATTGATGTTTCCAATGATTGGTTTTGAAGCCATCCTTTGCAAACTCTGCAAACAATTATATAATTGCTTAAAGGATGGATATATCTAAGTAGATGTTTTATTATTATTATTATTATTTTGTATGCATTTTTTTGGGGGTAAAGTAGTTTATAACATAGTGCATTGGTATCTAGACATTCATTCTGTATAATGGTAATGACTAATCAAGAGTTGAAAAAGGAAAGAGATGGATTATACTACATTATCATGAAGGATCTAAATTTATTATTATGTATATTATTGATTATATAATTATTCTACAACAAACCCTAATTGCACGCATTAACCAATATATATGCAATTCAATTACGGATTTAAGTACTCTTTGATGTGATAATCACGAAGGAAATTGTTTATTTTTTTCGCATCATTATTCGTAGATATATATACATAACTTTATGTTGAGCCAATAATATACTTTATAAAATAAGGTATTCATACCTTTAGAATCTTTCTCCTTGGCAACGTCAAACAAAGTGTAAATTAATTATTATTTATGCTATGAGACAGACACACGTAGATAGTTATTGTTATGAAAAAAAATATTTTTTTTTTCAAATAAATGCATACAATTAACAGGGAAATATGTCTTAAAATTGAAAACAGTGCAAATTTTGACTCGAAATTCATTCATAGTGTACATGAATTTAATTTAAACAAATATATATATATATATATATATATATAAATTACTTTGAATTTTTGAGTAGTTTTTTCAGAAACACAGTAAAAACCAGTTTGTGCCCCTCGTTTATTTACTTTGTAGCCCCAAAACTATAAATAGATGTAATTTTCTAATTTGCATTAAAAAATTATTTTGAATAATGAAATATCAAAGGATGTTCAGAATTTTTTTGAGCGTAATTGCTTTAAATTTTAAACCTCTCAATCTCTGTGAAAACAGCTAATTTTTCTTTAAAAAGGCCGTTTTTCTAACTGGAAACAGCTTAAGAAGAGGTCACAAAAATATTCTTTGAAGGGCTCAAAAATTTATAATTTTCATTTTTTTCTTCAATAAACAGATGCAAAATTTGGTGCAGACAAAATGACTAATCTGAAAGGGGGTCAGTCGAATTTATATACATATTTTATTTTTTTGCAATTTTAAATTATATTAACTAGATTGTACGTATATCAAAAATAGTTATTTTTACTTTTAAATTTAAGAATTATCTTGTAGAGTTAATACTATGATTTGAATATACATATTACTTGTACATAAATAATTTACAACGTACAAATATTAAGTGAATAACATTTTTTGAAAAACAAAAACAAAATTAGTCCTTAAATAAATGTATCTCATTTTTACATTGATGTCATATTATACCTTTAAGCATGAAAGTTATAAAACAAGGTTAAACTTTACATGTATATACTTTTAAGTTAAATGAAAAACAAAGTTGTTTTTTTTTTTTTAGTTCGTATGTACATAAATATGCCTAGGATAATGATTATATTATTGTTCCTCGTAGATGGAAGATACTTAGCCTAAACGTATGGTTAAGATGGATTTGACAGGATAATTTGAGGCAGGATCATAAATCAACTCCACTTGTAAATCTAATTTTCGAAATAATGGATAATATTTCATTTTCTCTCTATGACACAATTACATTTATTTCCAATCAACAGAATGACAACTCCTTTTGATCCCTTCATTTATCTCACTCTAACATCTTTCTTTAATGTCTATCAAGATTTGTAAGCAATGGCAACCGGTTTAGTTTAATATCCCTTTTCTTCCTTCTACTTGTCTATGTATATTTATGCAAAGATTGCAGTCCTGAGAATTTCAATTTTTTCTACTGAAAACCCAAGATTGTCCACAATAACGAGATATAAAGTGAAGTTATGAATTATGTTGTACGTTGTACTTCATTACTTATTTAACAAAGTACTGTGTTAGTGGTTGAAGAATCCACTATATAATAACTCATGAAGATGAAAATAGTTATATTATTCTTCCTTTAGGCTAAAAAGTTACTTCATTTAAAAACAAGAATTTGTAACTTTTGTGTCTAAACTTCCATTCATTAAAAATACCTTTAAGGCCATTTTCAATGGCATTGATAATATTATGTTATTTTTCTGTACTTGAATATATGTATGGTGTTTTTAAAATACAGGTATGAATTAACCAATCAATTTTAATACTATCCATTGTTTTGCTTTCTAAGATTCTTTCTTGAAAATATCAATGCATCAACTATGGTAGTAGTCTACAGATTGAAATGAATACTCTTTCTATCTTTTAGGCCCTTGAGGCAGAACTTCCGAATGCTTTAAAACCCCCACAAAAAAATATTGATATTTTTAGAAGTGTTGGGCGGAGGATAGGTCTAGTGGGTTAGCATTGTTAAAGTTTGTGGGATTGGGACGAATAGATGATCTTGTTTTTCATAGAAAATGATTTTGTTAATTTCATTAAAATGACCTTGGATGAAAAAGAATATAAAAATACAATCATAAAGGCTCGAGACCAAAAATAAATCAAAGACCTTCAAAAAATTTTGCTCACACCAGAATTGATCTCAAGATTTACATCCATATATTATGAAGTGCCAGTGTTACTGTATACAAGACTAGGAAAAAATAAACCTTCACGTCTTTTTTCTTATTTTCGCATTTTATCACGATGCCTGGAAACTTAGGTGACGATTTCTTCTTAATTAAGGATTCTTATAGGAACCTTGACATCTTGTTTGAAAGCTGTGGGTCTGGGCTCTTGAATGCATTCCTTATTAATCCATTTCATGTAATATTCAAGGAGTTATTTAAGTACAAAGGATTTTTATGTGGAAGCAAAGTCGGAAGCCCAGCTAGTTAAAAGAGTAGAAGTTCTTCTCTCCTTCTTTGACAAGTGCAAGTCTTCGGTAGGTCTTCAGTTGAATAGGCGGAAGACCGGCATATTACCTCTTGGTGCCTGGGGCCCGAGATTGGGGAAAAATATTGCTGGCTGTACAATTAAAGAAGAAATTACAGTTCTTGGAATCCATTGGAATAAGCAAAGAGAGGCTGAGTGCAACTGGAGTGTCTTGAAGGCTTGTATAGACAGCAAAGTGAAAGGATGGAGATATTTAAACATCCAGACACGCGTGGATCTTTATAATTTTAAGGTTGTCCCTTTAGTAATCTATAAAGCTAGCGCAGTTCCAAGTCTTGCTTTGAGAGCTATAGAGGAGGAGGAAGTCTGGCTGGGAAATCTCTTCCATCGTTCATACTTGACCGCTCTTGAAAGACCAAAGAAGCAACTCGGTGCTGGCCTGGTTGTGCTAAGCCGTATTTTACCGCAAATTTATTGTAAAGTTATTCATGATGTGGCTAGTAGTGGTCGTGGTGAATGGAGATCGGTGGTTCTAAACTCTGATATCTTTCGTCTTCTTACTCTTGGATCGGATCTATCAAATGGCTTATTAGTTAAATTATCGCCAGTTTGGGCAGCGTGTCAAAGGATAATATGGTGTGCTACTCCCTCCTATGATTCATCAAGCACTGTTGATATAATTCGGAGAAACGCGAGTAGGGGGCCTTTTTTTAAAGGATCTTTATCTCCAGCGAGCTTAGAAGAAGAAGCACATAGATTACATATCTATTCTATTCACGATATCGAATCTCGTCCGGATTCTGGTCTAAACTCTGGAAAGTTTCGCTTTCCACTTTTGAGATCTGCCCTTTCACATCGCTGTCCTGTTCCTTGGCACGTGAAAATGCACTTCGCTCAACCTGTGTTTGAAAATGCTAACAACATTGTAGACTCTTATGTCAGGCGACTTGGTCTTTCAGAGTCGTGGAGGGCTCGAATCTTAAAATCGACTGCTCAGGTAAAGGATCCGAAGAAATTTACAGCGCAGTTCCAGATATCCTGCGATTTGTTATTTTTTAATAAACCATGTCAGAACTGCGGAACTCTGTTCAATTCAACTATTCACGCCTTTGTAAACTGTCCTTTACTAAAAATTCTTAAAGACTTCGTTTGTATGAATTTAAGAGGAGTGAAGATGGAAAACTCTAACGTGGTGGCCAGCATAATATTGTTTGGTTTGCCTCTAAAGAATGGATCTCCAGAATCGAGGGCAGTAAATTTTGCCATCATGAATTCTAAAGCATTAATAGCTCAATCTTTAACAATAGGTTGTCCAGTTGATCAATTTTCTATCAGAGGAGTAATCATTAGTGCTGCAGCTCGTTATATGGCGTTTAGCCTGAAAATACCTCGGATGAATGACGATGAATGGGACTTGGCAGCGGATGTAGTGAAATATTTCCCTTCTCACTCGATCCACCACTTAAAAATAATTAAAAGAATGGTTGCACGCTATGAAAAAGTCAAGAAAAGAAGTAATACTGGAATATAATAGTTTTTAACTTTATTTTTAGCTTTCGTTTTTTAACTCGACTGTTGCTTTATGTTTTTCTTTGTCTGTGTTTTCTGGTATGTGTTATTTTAATTTTGTATTGACCTCATTTTTAAGAATTATTATTGCAACTTATTAGAAATGGATTTTTATAGATTATATGGGCCAACAAGCAGGGTAATTTTAAGTTATAATGCTTATTTATGTTTGTGTCGGCGTAACCCTGATTGTTTTTATTTCTAAATTGATTTATTATATTTTATGTATTCTGATGATTTTTTGGAAATAAATGCCTATTAAAAAAAAAAAAACAAAAAAACAAAGGATTTGACTTTTGGATCTACTCCCACCGTCTATGCCCCTAGGAGCCCCTTTAGATCAAAACAAACACTAGAAATGGAATCGACAGTAATTACACTAGCAGTTCATTATTTTTTAATACTCAAAATGAGTATTCTTCTAGGCTTCAATTGAAGTTGAAGTTGAAAAATGGGCCAAATTAGCTCAAAAAGTAGGGTCCGATTTATCGAAAATCCTCAGACTCTTGAAAAAAAGAATCACAGATTTGTAATTAGTGTGCAAAATTGACTAACCTTTATTATTATGCTTATAGCCCTGTGGGTACTGTAATCGAGCGGTATATTTGTATAAGGATAATGAATTATACAGGTGTTTACGCCAAGAGCTCTAACTCAATACTGAGAATATATTTCCTCCTGCGGACACGTGCATAAGAATATATACATAATAGATACGTTACGCAACCTCAACACACATCTTATATTGACATGACGTTCACCACAGCCCCTTAGGATTTTTGACATTTCAAATTTGTTGAACTGTGTAATGAATTCTGCATCTCTGTGTATATTTATTTATTTTGTATGCATACTTATTGATAGTATTTAGTTCTTTTATGTGTAGATATTCCCACGCACCTGTACAAAGTAAGATTATGAATATGTGTGCATCTATCCAAATGCATATAGGTAGTAATGTAAATAATATGCAAATGGTGTGTGTAAAATAAAAAGAAAGAGAAAATCAACCTGGTAAGCTTGAGCTGTCATGACGTTTTGACTGAGCTACAAGCTGCTATTCTCCATTATATATGTATACAAATGAAGACATCAATAATAAATAATAACATTATGTATGTATACCATAGATGAGAGGCAGAAAATTAACTCAAATTAATGTCAGGAAATTATATGTAAATTTTTAACTAATAATAATTATACGAGGACTTGAGACCTTTTTGCTTACATTTTATTTACTTTATTAACCTTAATGCATGTATTCATTCATGCGAGATCTTTACTATCAGGTAGATGTTCTCCCCTCAGTAGTAATAAAGGAAAAATGATAACAGCTTTGGAAATCAAAAAATACTGTTCGGAGAGCCAACTCCACAAAGTCTCGCACTCGGCATTTTGCATGTTATTTACATATTCCTACATATAGGTATACAAGTGGCTTGTAAAAGGACTAAGAGAGGTAAAACGTAGTTTACAGGCAAAAAAACAATTCGTAAATCATTAAATATAATTCCAATTAGGTAAATAAAAAAAATGATTAGATGATGACGAGCCAATCATATGATTCTTCCCAATTTTTAGGATGTATACTTAATAATTTCGGATATTGACAGAATAGCAAGAAATGATTGAAGTTCAGCAAATCAGTGTATAAAACACTAAAAAGTGAATTGAGTACAAACAAATTATTATTATTTTTTTATGTTTTTGGCCTATCAGACAGTTCCTTGACAATCCATCAATATACATTTAATTAACTCAATATGTTTCTATGGAGGAACCTGATTGGAATTATATTTAATGATTTACTTGTTTTTTTGCCTGTAAATTACGTTTTACCTCTCTTAATCCTTTTACAAGCCACTTGTATATGTAGGAATGTAAATAATAAGCAAAATGCCACGTGCGAGATTTTGTGGAGTTGACTCTTCGAACAGGTCTTTTTGTTTTCCAAAGCTGTTCTCATTTTTCCTTTATAAATAAATAAAATGAATCATAAATAGGAATGTAAATCATATGCAATTCGGGCGTGTGATAAAAAAGTGGAGTTGGCTCTTCAAACAGGTCTTTTTGTTTTCCGAAGCTGTTATCATTTTTTTTCCCCTTAAGAAGGTAACATCAACTTTACCTCAACATAATGTTTTACAAGAAAAGAACAGTCTGCAAAGATTATATCATGGTGAGGAACAAAGGAAAAATTAAAAAATGGATATGATTCATTGAGAAGAATGGGGTTAATGATATTTGTGAATATAATAATGAATCTGGAGTGACGTATTTATTATTGATGTTTTCATTTGTATATATATATATATATAATGGAGAATAGCAGCTTGTAGCTCAGTAAAACGTCATGACAGCTCAAGCTGCTTCACACTCAACATTCATCAAATTGTCAGGGTTGCCAGGTTGATTTTCTCTTTCTTTTTTTATAACACGCCCGAATTGCATATGATTTACATTCCTAATCATAAATTAGTACCTAGGATACAAATTTACACATATGTATCCTATGATATCAGCTATTGATATTAATTCATACATCTACAATAATACGTTTATACCTAAAATTATTTAAAGGTAATAAATAGTTCTGAGTAAATGGAACAACAATACTTTTAACTCTTGATAAAGTCATTTATGTATATATCGAAACCTTGACTCAGTTCTTTCATATTTCATATTAGTCAGGACTAATACTTACACTTGTCAATATTAAAAATGAATGTAGGAATACTTTGTACAAATATTAACTTCCAGGTCTGATGGAGAGCAATTTGTGCTCAAGTCAAAAGTAATGTATATATATTACTTATGTTATCTGTATTGTATCTAGCAGCCTTTCTATTGTGAGACTTCATTCAATACAAAAGCTGAATCACAGCTGAACAATATTCAATTTATCTTTGACTAATGTTGACAATTGACTAAAAGGTACACGTGTGTATTCATTCCCGGATATCAATTTATATGTGTCATTACTCTAATACTAAGTTTGAATATATGAATACTTTTAGTGAAATGACAGATAGTTCATTTTAAATCAATGAAATTGTATCAAACACTTAATGAATCCCTCCCATAGTTACTTATAAAAGAAATGAAGGCAATTGAATACGTACATCTGGTTATAAGTACTATACATATAAAAGATTTTAGGAGTGTATTATGTTATACGTAAGTTCTTATCTTCGTTTCCATAATCAGCTTACATGATTCTTTTATGAAAGTGAGAAAAATACAAGGAAACTTATTTTCAAATTGTACAAAAGCATACAGAACGTAAAGCTTTTATGCTATCATTTAATCCAATTTATTTTATTATTCCTTCAATAAAAATCACTTACATACATGCAGACAATTCAACATATAAATTTACACCAAGGTAAAAACGTTACAAGATATGTATAAAAGTAGTTATTGTTACATTGATTTGAACAACAAAAAAGGGAAAAAAAATGATATTATATGTCTTAGACTCATATTGCCAACTGTTGACATATTTATCCATCTACATAAATGCATTTTAAATATATGTATTAATACTCTTTTAAAGGAAGTTTTTGTCTCCTTTAAAGCACATATGCCATGTACAGACTTAAATTGGATGCATAAACTCATATCTTACGTAATATGAGAAATTCAAGATCAAGGAACTTTGTAAGATAAATTCACTATTATGTACTTAATATATTTAAATACAATTTAAATTGAAGATTTCCAATCTTGAAGTGATAAAGGGTTGTAATGTAAGACGGGGAAGAAAGGAAATTATTTGCTGGGTCACTCCACATAGAATAACCAAAAGCTTTAAATCCCATACATTTATAGTTTAATAAGTTATGACTTTATTAGACTGTCTCTCGTTTTTGGAGTAAATACTTATTTAAATTAAATATTTTTGACTGCACTATAATTTTTTCTATTAAAAGACATAAAAAAAAAACGTGATTTACAAAAATTCAGATTATTTATGCTATTTTTAACACAATATTAACAATTTAAAGACTAGCATAAAAGGTGCAATTTTGTGTTAAAATAGACCTAAAAAACATATCACTCACTTTTTAAAATGTAAAATTCTATCTAATAAAAAATATCACTTACAATTTCTGAACCTTAAAAGCATGTTAATTATAACAAAAATTCAATAACAAAAAATAAAGTTCAATGCTTGTAACAAAAAAATGTTATGAAAAAAAAAAAGAAAAAGGTTTGTAAAGAACCTGTTAAAGGGTATGAAACATATATCTTAAATTACATTAATAATTTGGATCCGAAATATTAATTAAGTATAAAATAACTTTCAAAAATGACTTGAGAGTGGCCATATTTGGATTCCATGTGGCTAATTAATTATTTAAAAACACTGATGTATTTTTTTGTGTGTGAAGAAATTGCTGATTTCAATATTTATTAAGATAATAGGCTTTTGACTCTAGGGTAATTGAACATCAGTAATGATCAGAAACTTTGCCCCAAGAGTAAAATTGCCAAATTTAATCGACTCACGGTTTTTATATAATTGAATTCATTCTTTTTAAAATCATGAAGAAATTCTTTTGTAATATTTAGTCAAAATAAAGTTATTATTTCGAAAGAAGTGCTCTAATGACAAAATAAATAAATAATAAGAAGAAGAAATGAAGAATAATCTGGCATTTTTCTGTACAAGTTTTACTCTTGCTTACGAAAATTCTTTTTCAAACTTTAAGTACAAAAGTTTGATCTTATGTGTGTGTATACATATTAATTTTTCAAAAAACACAACTCTGCTTTATTCAAATCAAGTTTTTCTCTGTCATTGACCCAGTTTACACACTACAAATGTATTACTCAGCTCTTTTTCTTTTTTAACCTCACACTGGATTAAAAAATCAACCTTCATTTTAATATTTGTTTATGCTAAAGTGTTTGAGTCGTCAAATGTATATACATATATAATTTAAAAAATAATAAATAAAGAAATACTTTTTTTGTACTTAAAAACTTACGTTTTAATAATAAAAATAATAATACTTTTGTAGCATTAACAAAAAAAATATAAAATAAAAATACTGAGTAATGTCAAACTGTGCTTAGGTGTAAATGAAAACATTAAACCAACATTTACTTTCTTTGGTTATAAAAGAATTAATGTAATTTTATATCTTATGTATTAATTTCTTTAACGTTCTTTTATAAGAATCAATGTGTGGAAACCTTCTTTTTATGTATGTAGTTATAATATATATATGTGATGTAATGAAGATTGGAGCTCAGGAAATGAAACGTACGTACATATTTAAATATGATATAATTAAAAAATATGATGTTAAATTGTCATGATAAAAGTTTTATTAAAAAAAAAAATTTAAATGAAAAGTTGGTAAAGTGTAAATTAAAAATGAAATACTTTTCAAACGCATGTAACTACCAAGAGTGTACATATGTTTGTAGGTTCAACATATATTTGATTAAAATGAGTTTTACCTTGAATGGCAATTATTTGAAATGATCATGAATTAGATGGAAATGTTTAAATTCCGAACTTTGTACCCAATCTCTAATATCAACATTTCTACACACAAATCCAATTGATTTGCATATTTACAATGTGTTTTTCTATTTTATTACATTTTTTTTTGCTACAAACAGCTATTTTTTTTCCTTTTAGAGAAGGAAACATAGACCTGGGGGATATCTCCATAAGATTTAAGGAATAAAAATACAGCTTTTGGAAAATACAAAGGGTATTTTCCTACGACCAATCTTTAAAAAAGTTCTCACGCGAGTAAATGCATCAAATTGGCAGATTTATTTTGGTAGGATACAGGCTAAAAAGGGTAACGTCTTTGTTGCATAGGTTTTAATCTAGAAAAATAGCACTGGTCAACAGTCAAAACTCCTAAGGGGTATAAGTATAATAAAAGTTATTCAATTTTGCACGATGATTTCAAATCTCTATTTCCCCCCCCCCCCCCCCCAGATTTGCTAAAGTCTCAATTCTAAGAAATAAAACTTTTTTTCAAAAAACATTTTAATTTATATTTAAGCATTTATTGGGGTTGATTTAACAGATCATTTTAGTTCTTCTCTTTAGCATACTCTAACATTTTATGATTATAAATATTCTAAGACCCTAGAAATGTTTTAAAATAAAGTTTGTATTATGTGTCTAATCCCCTTTTAATTTAAGCCCTGAGGAACAAAAAATTCCCTTAGGAACACTCTTTTACCCTTCTTCTTCGTTTTTTCTCTTCTTTTTTGACATTTTTTATATGTATTTAATAGGAATCTGAATCTTTAAATGAATAGATGTCCTACTTTTTTTGAAAGCTATATCTTTACTGAATTCATATAAATTTTGACATTTGATGGGTGTTGTTTCTACATAAAAAAAAACAAAACAAAACAAAAAAAACAATCTGGAGCAAAAATTAAGAAAATTAAAATTTTAATTTTGTATATTTTTATATGTGCTCTGCCATTTAAGAAAAAGTTTAAAAAAAGCCTCATATTTTTTTTGTCTGTGCACAAACATTTCATGAATTGAATTTGATTACAGAATGAACTTAAGTCGTAAAAAAATGCAAAGTAATAAATAATAATCAGAGATCCATGCATATTTTTTGTACAGCTTATTCATATTTTCAAAACTTTGAAGCAATATATGTTCATAATATATATGTTAAATATATGTATTTCAATTTTCGACTCCTTTGGGGCCGTGTCAAATATGTACATATATATATATATAGGTATGAATTCCTCTTAAACTACAATATATATAAGTGTAAAGTAATGTTACTTATGTAAAATATACTTTACAGACATTCAATGAAATGAAGAAAGTATAAAAATATAAAAAGTATAAAGTTATTAAATATATTTGTACTTTTTTTTTAAACACGTTTCTATACTTTACATTCAAAAATATTAACCATATGTAAAATATATTAAATTTGTTCTTGTTGGAGAGTGAATTCCTCCCTACTTTTTTTTGAGCACTCTAGATCCACTCTATACCAGTGGTCCGTGGATCAATCAGTACTGGGCCTCACAAGAACTAATTGGTTATTTCTGTTTTATTTAAAACAGTGTTCAAGACAGTGTTCGCTCTACCGGTGTTTTGGATTAAAGTAATTGCAGAGTAGTACCCGGTGATCGCCTACACAGCTCTGAAAACCCTGTTGCCATTTCCAACATCCTATATGTGTGAAGTGGGCTTTTCTGGAGTGACTAGATATCAGCAACACACTGGGGGGTGTCTTTGTCTGCCATTACCTTCCAGATGGGACCGTCTCGTTGCAATGAAACAATCTCAGGTCTCCCATTGACTTAGTGTTACGGAGAGTTTTTGATGTTATAATATGTTATATTGTTGAAGCAATGTGTTAATTAACTAAATACTTCCCAGTGTTATAATGACATTGTAAATACTTCTGCCCCTTATTCGTGTTTTGAATGTGGATTGGTTATACACGAATAGCTATGCTTTATTATGCTGTGAACAGTTCCTTGCTATGAAATGAATATTAATCCCGCAGTTGGGAAGAAATATCTACTTAGTTAATTTTGGGCCTTTTTTTGTAAGAAGAAAGGTTGATAAAGAGTCAATAGGGATAACTATAGATGTGAATTGCACATTTGACATAACATGATTCATTCTACACGTGTTTTTTTAAAAATATGATTAGCAAAAGAAAAAGAGAGAAGAGTTATAATTTCACACTACGAAAAACATACTATCAACTATGATTCAATTGTAATTCAATACAGTTTTATGTAGAGAGCTTACGTCATACTTTTTATTCTATGTATGTACATAATTTTATACAGGACGTATCAAAATTTATTTCTTATTTTATTAGAAACATATGAAATTAGAGTTCAAGAACCTACGTTCACACATTGGAAAATATATGTATACTTGAATATTAAAGTGAAAAAGATGTATGAGTCCCAATAGCAAAAATATTGAATACAACTGTCAAAGATTAAATTCGTCATGTATTGAAGGAATTATAATGATGAAAAGCAATGAATGTTTGTTTGTATGTTTGTATGTATGTATGTACATCAAAAGGCAAACATCTGAGCTGTCAAACTGTAGTTTGACATATTTATAAGTAAAACATCCGGCTCATATGATAAAACACATTTTCTCTCTCTCTCTCTCTCTTTACCGTATCCGGGTCTGTTTCAAATGTATTTTGGATTTGCTCATTCATCATATTATCGCGATTCTGTGAAATCCAATTATCTGAGTATCCAATGATAGCCAAATCAATTTTTCGGGACTTCTTCTAATCTTGAGCTCTTGCCCCAGATCTGATTAAAAAATTTTCTATTTGGTCAGTAAGGCTTATATTAAAGGATATAATAGATCAAGGAATGATAAAGGATGCTGTATCATTTTTGCATTATTTAATGTTCTTTAAATGTTGTTTTTAGTTACGTCAAAGTTGTTGTTTATTCAATTGTTGTATTTTTTTTTTTTTTTTTGATTTTAGAAAATGAGAACACCTTTGGATTTGATGTATTTTAGCTCCATCCATTTTTAAAGATTATTGGAAATCGTTTGAGAAAATCGTGTATAAAATTTTATAAACATCAACAAAACACAAACGAGTGGGATGATTTTAAACTAAAATGTGCATTTATGATATTTATTCCTTACTTTCCCTCTTCAATTTGTATTAATACTCCATGATGTTATGTACATATGTTTATATTTTATTTTCTGTGAATAGTAAGAGCCCATAGAAAAAAAAAAAAAAAATATAATTTAGCCTAATTTTTAAAAAATTTCTTAATGGACTTTGATTTTTTTTAAATTGCTCCTGCAATTGTTCTCAATCCCAAAGTAATTTTCAAACAAATTATGTTAAAATGTCAATATAGGTAGACAATATTTAAATTATATTTTTAGGATGCTGGTAAGACAGAGTCATTACCGTGAATTAAAACAACTTTCAATCCTTAAAAAAACCAAATCGAATGGACCAACATGTACATATTTGGTCAAATCAAACAAAGTGAAATTGGACCTTACCTCGTAGTTTAGACAGTTGACAAATACCTTGTATAATAATATATATTTAGCCTACTTGACAAGACTCATCTGCTGCATTTGATCAATAGTTTTTATCAAAAATATTTTCTTTCATAAAATATTTATCACTCATTCTCGAATCTGATTATGTAGAGGCATTGCATAATTTTGTAGTTCTGTATTTCAAGTTTTAATACGTCAAAGGACATACAAAGTTAGCAAAGCCATGGCTGGCTTTGAGCCATAGAAAAAGCAGAGTCACCACAATTATTTTTACTTTTTTTTTTAAATAGGGTTGATCAAGAAATTGAAGTAATTAAAACAAAGTATATTATTATTTTACAAGAAGAAACTTGTGAGTGTTAAATGAATATATACAAAAAAAACCCAACCCAATAGAATGACTATTACTTTTGTAGCAAAATCATTGACATTGACATATTTCTCCGAATTTTAATAAAAGTAATGATTAATGAATTGAGAGAAGGCCTTCATATGCATTGCGTGGAAGTACAAGAACCTACATCCCTGTCTTTTTATGTGCTCTAAATAATTAATTAAACCTTGGACACTTGTGTGCTCATTTATTATCCATATAAAGACAGGGAGAGCATCTTAAGGACCTTCCTTCTTTCATTTCTTCAAATCTACAAAGCTTTTGCAAAACAAACAAAAAATATATATATATATTCTAAATGATGGGGCTTTTATCATCTCATCAAATAACTTGCTCCAATTTATATTTCCACATTTTTCATAATATGCTCCTTTGCATAAACAAAATGAATCATTTAAATAATGTTTTTGCACTATGAGAGTATCCTTAAATAAACGACTGATGAAGGGAGTAAAACATCATCATAAATAATAAGATTATATTACCAACAGGCATGTTTAGATGTTTATTTTCTTAAAACAAATAGAACAAACAAACATTTCAAACCACTTCATGCTTATAAATGTGTGCTCTATACCTGTATAAATACTAATAATAATACTAATAATAAAGCAAAAACAAATATTGGACATTCAACTTAATTAATAAAGTTGTCTACTACTATGAATAACTCAATTATTTATGTACATATATATATATACTATATAGAGGAGTTTAATTTTAATCATAATAATTAATCAATCTAAAAGTAAATAAATTAAAATATGGAGTGATTTTTTAATTTGAGATATTTACATACAATTAGGATAATAATAATAACAATAATAATAATAATAATAATACAAAGGAAATTCTCAGCAACATCTGTGCAAGATAATTAATTATTATTATTATTGGTTAACAAATTTAAAAAAATGCTCGACATCAAATATTGTTCAAGTGCTTGCTTTTTAAGTTTCAATTGACTAATTTCTAATTCAAAAATTCCACATTCAAACTATAATATGTTTTTCCTCACATCACCCTTATAGCTCAGCGTCTCATACTCGGGTCAGAACAATATGGATTTTTTAATACCCAATACAGATTCACTGGGGTTGAAAGCACGAACAGCCGAATAATAAAATGATTTTGTGTTTTTCAAATTAGCCTTTGAGATTCCAGTGAAAATAATTTTAAATAACAAAAGATCAAACATGGTCGTTAATGCAATTGGAAAGGGAGTTTTCCTCATCACTATTGCTAAAACGTTGTATTTTTGAAGATTTTGATTAATTGGGAGTTAAAAGACCAACAGGCGATTAATCAAATGATTTTTTTGCACAAGCATTTTATATGCAAGTTTTTATTTTTTGACAATAAATAATAGTTACTCTTCAAAAAATCATGAAGGTTAAGAAAGTTAAATAATATGTAACATACTTTCAGTGATATTATGTATCTTTAAAAATATTAGTTATGAATGAAGGGAGCATTCAAAAAGGGACGTAAAAGTACGAATAATCAAGAAATTTTAATATAATCTTTTTTATTTTTGAAAAATATTTCAAATTTCGTTTTTTATTCTAAAAAATTTGATTTGCTTTTTCAAGGAAAATGAAATATCGGTAGTAGTGAGCCTCTGATATATCGGCCGAGCTCAGGTATTTGTGCTGGTATTATAAGCTAAATTGTTTTTCCATCCAGTGTCTTTTAAGATGTGACGAGTTGATGAAGAGACTAATGAAGAGACTAAAAACAAGAGCGTAGATAATACTTGTTATCCAAAAACACTTATAATATAAAATATAATTTCACAAGTAGGGTTGTAACCTTTGTATAGAGTGAAGATTTTGAGATATAGTTGAGTTTAAATATCAGTTGGGTCGACTACTTTCATGATCCATATGAATTCAGTCTTCTCAGTATCTTTGAGGAAAGAACAAACTGTAATTATAATTAGCTATTGTTTATTATTTAATATTGTCAAATAACAATGATCAGAGGCACAAGATAGTAATTTCAAGCCATGCTTTCTCACCTCAACAAAATGCCCATCCTTAGGTATTATTAACATTAGCTGCTTGTTAAATGATTTTGGGGGAGAAAATTTGTTATTAGTGTTAATCCCCCAGGAATGAAGAACTTCTACTAATTAAAAATAGCATTAGGTACAGAGAGAATATAATAACTATATTAAACGTAAAATGCAACATATGTGGGTGGAAGTTCTTTAGTTCTTCTTTTAGAGGGAGATACGTCCTTTTTAACAATCTAAAAAAAAAAGAATCAATATAGTTTAAAAAAAGGACAGTTGTAAAAAGCTTTTTTCTTCTTCTAATGATCTTCGAAAGTTACATCCCTATTCATAAGGTTACAATACGTTGATATCGATAACACAGGTCAACAAATTTGACATGTCAAAAATCCTAGGGAGTATAAGTATAATAAAAGTTAGTCAATTTTGCACACTAATTTCAAATCAGTAATTTCTTTTTCGAGAGTCCGACAATTTTCTAGAAATGGGACCCTACTTTTTGAGGTGATTTGGCCCATTTTCCAACTTTCATTTAAGCCTAGAAGAATACTCATTTTATGCATTAAAAATGATAATTTGCTAGTGTATTTAATGCAAATTTCAATTTCAGTCTTAGTTTTTACCTAAAAGGACTCCTAGGGGCGTAGGGTGCCGGAACAGGCCTATAAGTCGGCCAAATCCTTTGTACTTAAATAATTCCTTGAATATTACATGAAATGGATTAATAATGAATGATTAAAGATCTAAGACCAAGAGCTTCTATGCAAGATGTCAAGCGTCCGATAAGAATCCTTAGCTAAGAAGAAATCGTCCATCTAAGTTTGTAAATTTTCATTCAATTTTTAGGATTACAGAATCAGCTGAAATCTTTATGTGCACTACTATTTTAGACTATGACATTTGTTTTTTAGTAGCTCTACAATAAGTTTTTGATTTCTAGTGGATTTTTTTCTTGAAAAAGTCAATTTAGAGACTAAATTTTACTGTCACTATGGTCATTTAGGATCTGTTTTCAAAATTAAAATTGAGTTTCGTAAAGTTTCCCTTCTTTTTTGAAGCATTCAATTTGTTAAACGGATATTGTTAATCGTACAAAAATACCAACAAATCATCAAATTATTAGAAATTTCGTTTTTTTTCTTCTGAATTAATAATTATTATCAAATCTGAGCAAAAATTCGCAAGAAATATAAGATTCACGGCAGAGCTACAAAAGTAGTAGCAAAGGACAAAACAAACATCAGTTAAAAAACAAAAACAAAGATATTGAAATCCACTAATTCACTGTTCAATGGATTTGAAAATTACCATCTATTCCCAATATACAAAATATCTACTTTTATTTCCCCTTCCCACAACTCCTGAAATATAAGTTGTGTTATATATTTCGTCCTGATCCCAATAGTTGTTTCTTTGATGAACATTTAGCCTGCTTTTTGATCAATTTTTTGAGGCAAAGTTATAAATAAACGGTAATTTGTTAGCTTTATATTAAATGGTTATCAACAGCATGTCTTTAAGTTAACTAATTTAATGCACTAATTAAGAATCTTTAACTATTTCTTTTGTACCAAATCTGATTTCCTAAAATATTTTAATTGTTTTTTTTTTGCTTTTTATAATTTTAAGTTATTTTTTCTAATGAAAAAAGACTTATTTTTAGATGAATTTAATGTTAATTTCAAATATGTGTATGTATTTCATATGGAATCATTCAATCCCAGGAAATTATAATGTACATAAATCTTATTTAATGATTTTCTTTTCAGTTTTTTTAATAATAATAGTAATTAATACAACAGCTACAAACAAGTATTGACTTCTAAATTGTATAAACCAGCAGTTATAATATATAACATGTTTTCCATCTACATATGTACAATGTACCTTTCTACATCAAGGTATAGAAGTTTGGTGATCATAAATTCCTAATTTGACCATGAATAAATTATTATAATACATACAATGAATTACGATAGAAGTTAATGTTTACTCATTAGTAAATACTAAATACTATTATTAGATCGAACGTCATTATACAGTCAAAAGATATTTAATCATTTAATTATTCTATTCATCATCAAGTTACTAATTAATAATTGCCAAATCTCTATGACTTGATGTACGAATATATTAGAGAAAATTCTTCTCGAATGTCTTATTTTTTTTGTGTGTCATTTGCAAATAAAATTCCGTTGATTGTTTGTAAAGTTTCAACCAACAACGTATTTTTGTTATTTCTTAAAAATATCGAGTTTCATACCTTTAACCACCGATTTGCAGAATTTTTCCATTTTGTTTAATAACTATGAACATATCAAGTACAAATTTGTCCTCCAATAAATAGCCTCGTGGTTGGTCAAATACAAGATCTGTGACGTTAGAAATATCAACGCTTTAAATTACCTTTCACTTAGTAATTGAGAAAAGACCTACAATATTGAAGTACATTTCTATGCCTACTTCTAAATGCATAGATCTGTTGAGTATTTTATTTACTTACATGGTTACATTGTTACATATATATACACACACACATAATTTAATTTTGAACAAATTTATGTTCATTTATAGAAAATAAAGTTTTTCATACAAAAAAATATTTATTTATTTTATTCTCCTTTTTCTCATCAATGTAAAGGAAAAAAAAAAGAATAAACTTTTTGCTGGTTTAAACTTTTGATAAAAATTAGATGTTTTTTTTCATATATAACATAAATACCTAACTACGTATATATTTTATTTTTCCACATAATATAAACTTTTATTTATCTGCTTTCTTTGAGTTAAATAAATTTTATAGAGCACAGAGGGAATTATACAATTCTACATACATATACATATTTTTTTTTTTACTTGCAAGCATGGAATTTACAACAATGACTCAAATTAATTACCTCTATTTTTTGATATTTGAATCTCTTCTCATCTAAATAAAAAGACATTGTTGACATATAAAATGTTTTAACAGATGTCAAAAGTTCCATTTACGGTTTAAAACTTTTTTTACAGCAATTGAATCCTTTTTATATCTGATTTGATTTGCACAATGTTTAGTTCATTAAAATTTGCAAAACTTTGCTCCAAGGTCATAACTCTCCTAACTAAGTCGAAACGAAGATGGGAAAAATAAGAATATAATGTGCGCGCCCTCTATGTTTTTACAAGTGGCCCATATCTGTGGGAGCACAAAAGAGAGAACAAAATAGATATATGTAGAAGAGTGATCATGAAGTTTTTTACTAAATTACTTAATTTAGCTATGAAAATAAAAGGTAAAATTCGTAAATTTAACTGTTATTTTGTGAAAGTATAATATTATAAAATATGAAAGAAGATATTTTCTTTCATTTGTTCAATTATTTCAATTTCTAAAATATGTTATCATGTTATTTATTAACAGATTCGTTAGACTGATAACTGTATATACAAAAAGGGTCAATATATCACTCTACAAAACTTTCATGTCTACACCTAATCTTACTGATGTATTGCTTAAAACCCTTGATCATTTCTTTAAAAACAGAAATCCGCATAAACGAAACATTTATGAGCAAAAAAAGAATGGAAAAACACAACGTTTTCCCCCATTATTACCTACTCAATTTTAAACAGTTTTCTCAAGTTCACAAAACAAGATGCAGAATATTTAAAAAAAAAAAGAAACTAAGGTTTTTTCATTTGGGTATTCCATTTTTCATGATGAAAAATGATTTTGAACCTTTAGTTTGCACTAAAATATCAAAAATCAAAGAATCTGTTTGTAGACTACAAAAGCAAACATATAAAATGGTCATTATTGTGTCACTTATCATAAAAGTAAACGTAAAGTAAGCCTTATAGCCTGATTAAACAAATGCTGTTGCATAGATATATATGAGTCAAGTCAACAAAAAAGCAAGTTTGTTTACAAATATTGAAAAGAAGAAAATCCACATTTAAGTTTTTTTACTTAAAAAATATAGCAACGGTTTTTTTTTTTTTTGTTTTTTTTTTGCTAAAATGCCACTTTTACTCGAGAAACCAAGGATTGTTGTCTATCCAATAGAGTAATCGCATAAATGTTACGACTGCATATGGAGCCGAGATGGTCTCTGAAAGAACGTCCATCTTTTTCATATCCCCAGAGATTTATTTAGTGGCAGTTGGTTAATTAAGTTGCAATTATTGGAGTCATTATTTAATTAATATATATATACTATTAATATAAACGAAGGAAAATGTCTTCATGAATATGAGTGCAGTTCAAACTCATTTTTGAAATATTTCAAATAAACTTGATTTCTTGTTGACTTGACACATATGTTAATTAGTGTACTAAAAATTGATTTGTTGGACTTGAATCAAATCTATGATTGATAATTGAAAGATTACTAAACATGTAAATTCGACATTACTTTTACCAATTTTTACTTTTGAATAAAAGGCTAGTAGATACATTGAAGATCTTGTTGAGAGTGAAGTAATAACTTTGATGGGTTAATAATTTAATTTTAAGACTATATGGATATCCCATTTTGTAATTTAGTTTGATAAATCCCCTAGAATAAACTTATTTTTTGCAGTTTTGAATTTAATCATATATATTCTTGAATATTTTTAACATAAAGACATTGTAAAAAATTTTTTTCTCAAAAATATTGAAATGATTATTTAAAAAACAAAAAAAGAAAAACAAATACACAAATTGGTTTTTTAATTTGAGTTCGTATTTTATTCTAAAAAAAAAAGTTTGGATTGGTTAAGAGATGAACCAAATTTAAATAGAGCTTTAATGGAAATGTGTATGTCGCATCCTTGAAACTTTTATTCATTAAAGGTTATAAAGGAAATTAATTTCAAGTATAGAGTTTGTAAAATACATACTTACATACCTAGCTTTTGTTTTTTATGCTTCCTTAAAGAGAGGGGGAAACTTACTTTCTAACTAAGTAAATAAAGGCCTATATTGTGTTTGTTTGTTTGTTTTTTTTAAAGAAAAAAATCTACCTTAATTGCCTTTTAAATTGAATATTTACTTGCAAAATCTTGGACCTGTTTACTTTGAAAGTGTACACATCTGTTTTGTAGTATTTGTAGATTCGATTATAAAATAAATGTGCTATTTTTTCAAAGAGTCTGTATTGAGACATTCAAATATTTAAAAGTAACACCAAACACTGAATTTTTTGAGAAATTCGAAACGAACAATTTTCAATGTCCTATAGTTTACCTCAGTTTTTGATATTAGCTGCATGATATTCAAATTTAATGATTAATTACTAACTTGTTTAAAACTAGGTTCTTCAAAAGAATAGATGACAAATTTAGAATTTCAAAGTTAAATGTAAATTTTTAAAAAAAATGGGACTAAATATTATTTTTGGTTTATTTTTTAATTTCAATTACTGAAAAACTATTTACTTCTAAATAAATTTAATGTTTCACTGAAACTTAGAACAATAGTTAGCTTAGCTATACAAATATTACAAATCTTTTGGATTCAAAATGGCCTCTGATATAAGAAAAGTTTACATTTTATCAAATATATGAAACTAGAATCGAGTGTCTGGGGCTTAAAAATAGATTATTTTTTTTGGAGCTGAAATGTTGCAGTCAAAAATCTTTTATTTACTTCCAAAAAAAGGGGGTTTTACCCCCTCTCCCCTAAAAACAAAACAAAAAAAAAACCACTAATGTAGACTAATGGATACATCTAGGTTTATTTAGTATTACATGTTGAAGGTGAGTTAATATTAAATAATAAACAACTGAAAATAAATTAAAAATTTTAAAAATACAAATTCTTGCTTTAATCATGACATTGCCTGTCTAGTGCAATTTTGGAATTTTTACAGTGCATGCATGCATTTATGCAGTGAAATGTAGTTAAAAAAAGAGGAGAATAAAATAAAGATTAATATTAGTAGCATATATTTGCATTCTATTAAATTTTTAGAATATATAATAAAATATATAAAGAGTAAATAACATTGAAAACCCCACTAATTTATTCCTCAAGAATCTTTTTATGTCTAATAACTTAATTTATCTCAAATGTTTTAATTTCAAAGCTATGGCAACACTTTACAGCAGCTGTTGTAACAATCTTCAAATTAAAATGCAGTTAATAGAAAATCCATTCTCTGTCAAAATCTAAATAGTTTCAATCAATGATGTGCAAGGGAAAGAATATTGAGTTAAATTTTATCGTATCGATGTCAAAGTAGTAATTGAGTCTAACACAAAAAAAAAATGTTGCAACTGTCTCCTATTTCCCCTGACCTATTTCTGTATACAGTTTTTTTTTAAAAGACCGATTGTATAAATTATAAGGTATGACATTTTAGCTAAACAATATTAAATCTATTTTAAAGTCATATTGTACAAAATTCCGTTTTTTGAATTTTATTTAGGTACTCATAGCGAAATCTAATATATGTTATATAAAACAAATTCTCCACAAATCATCTTCAGAATTTGTGTTTCTATATTCCTGTAGATATTTGGATTTAATAAGAAAGCTAACTGTATTAAATCAGAGGGAAGAAATTAAAACCAACATGAATCTGACAAATCAACTGTCATTGGTTGAAGGAAACAAAAATAAACATAAAAGGGAAAATAGAAAATGCATTAAGAAAGTGAGTCTCATTTTGCTCTTTGGATTGGTGAAAGAACAATCCTGGATTGGATGTCGTCTTCATGTTCATTAAAAAAGTATTGTACACAGGATGATAGAGTCTATACTAGGTTGAGTAATCTTGGATATAAATAATATTATATCATTGTCAAGGATTGCACGTATTTTTAATTTCTTTTTGAAATCAATAATTTCTCGATTAAATTTGTTTATTCGTGTAATAAACCATCTTTTAAAATTTATGAAGATAAACTAGATTTGAGCACTGACACTCAAAATCCCAAATTTTCCCAATGCTATGTGTCATCATTTTTGTGATCTGATTTTAATTTGTTTGTTGTTATTTACTTATATATCTCTTAAAATACAAAAATAGATATTTTAAATTAATTTTTTTTGTTTTAAGCCCGTCTACAGATTAATTTTAATCAGACATATTCAAGCTCATTTTTCAACATGAAAAAAGGATCTATTTACGTCAACTATGACCAAAGTATGTATGCTAACAAAAGAATCATCATGTGACTCTCTGATCTTTTGTTAAGTTAATTCAAAAATCAGTTTTGAAATATCTTAATATGACATGTAACTTGAAGTTTCTTTTTTTTCATTACTTTCAAAAAAATTTAGTACACAGTTTGAAATTGATAAAATAAAAGTACGTAGCTTGAGAACGAGAGGGAATGTAGAAAAAAATGACTTAAAACCTTTAGTTTTAATACTATCTTGCCCTTCAAAGGCCTTAATACATTACTTGTTCTTTTTTTAATTGATGTGAGGTAAATTTTTATAATTAAGTGATTGATATGATGATGATTTTGCAAAACAAAAAAAAAATGTTCTGTGTACTATTAATTAAATGATATAATTAATTTGCTTTCCAATTGACTTTCTCTTCAATTTTTGATTCCTTAAAAAAATTAAGTTAGGTAAAAAAAAAAAAGAAAAAAAAATGCAGATGTGTATATGCATTAGATTTAAATTTAATTAACAAACAAAAAAAAATATTTCATACCAGATTCTTAGCATATTTTTTTATGCGTCGTAGCTCAATTTAAATTAAAGAAAAAAATAAAAAATAAATTAAAAAGTCTTAGATGCATAATGTTTTTTAAAAAGTTGTTTTTTTTTTTTAAAAAAAAGAAAAAAGAAAAAGTTTTTTTAATGCAACTTCTTAAGATGTTTTCATTTAAGAAAGACATTTATAAAAAATTAACTTTTTAGGAAAGTAAACATATGTACTTATTCATTCCCCCCCCCCCCTTGGACTAATGTTATTACTTTTCTACCATCATACATATTTTTTTATTTTTTAAATTGGTTTAAAAGTATTACTATGCAGGCCAGCGTTTTTTAAGACTATGTAAGGATTATTTAGGGGGGGGGAGGAGGAAATTCAGTAAAGTAATTACCAAAACAGCCTCCAGGTTGTTATTTGACCTCACATGCATCCCTTAAATCGGACATTATCTAAAACGTATGACTTCAAATTCGGCTTTCTAAACCTTATTATTTGACCTCAAAATCCACCTCAAACGACATCGGTTAACCTCACAAATTGATCAAACATAGCCTATGTACTATTCTGGGTCAAGTTACTCTAAGTCTATCCTTCTTTTTCCCCCAAGTCGTCCTGACTGACCGTGATGGTCGTTCAAACAAACAAATGAACTTAAAGTAATACTTTATATTAATACAATATTTATTCACTTGCTCCACTACCTATGAGTGGAAATAAATACAAAGAACTTTTAGCCAAGAACTTATTATAGCATATTAGAAAGCAATAAGCAAGTTCAATATGGGAATAAATAATAGAGAACAATATTCATGAAATTTAATGTAAAAATATATTTATTTACAAAACGATTCTGAATGCTAGCAATACAACTATTACAAATCATTGAGATAATTTCACTTATTCCTTCTTCAATTAATTGTTCCAGAGCTGTACTTGATCTTTGCTCTGAAATGCTTAAATATATTCTTTCAGTATTTAAAATAGAAATTCAATCTGCATTTAATAAAACTCTTATGAACTTTATTAATTGTAGAGTACCGTTTGACCCCTCTTTCATCAATTCTTTCATCCTCCTAGGGATACCAAGAGTCTGAGAAAGGATTCTCAAATTATCATTTGCTTCCTTTGTAGCTAAAAGCTGTCTTCTCTGTTTAAAGTTAAAAATATTTTTTATTTTATATTGAACTTGTTTATTCCCATATTGAACTTGAAAAGGAGTAGACTAAGTACTGGTTAAAAAAAAACAATTGGAATAAATGATGTTGAATTCAAAAATGAAGCAAATAAATATTTACAATATTTAATATCAATGGTAGTAAAGCAATTAAATTCTTATGTAAATGTTAAGTGATTGTTTTCCCTAAATAAAAATTAAAATCAAATCAATATAACTGTCAAACTAGATTTTCGCTTTTAAAAACATTATATTAATTAATTATTGTTAATCTTTTCATCAAACTTAGTTGATCTATAAAGAAAAGAAAAAACTGTGATGCTATTATTTATACCTCAACAAAACCGTTAAAGAAAAGATTTTGATATTTATAGAACTTCGTCCATGTACTGGATCCTCTTGAATAAAATACAAACTTTTTTTTCTGAAATAAACATTAATTAATTTTAAAGCAATTTGTAGATATTTGATTTTTTGATTCTAACTCAAAAATTGGCACAAACCTATTAAATATATACAAAACTCAAAAAAATTAAATCAAAAATGCTCAAAACTCAATTTCATACGAAAAATGATTGCCAGATTCTTAATTAGTGCTTCAATTACACTAAGAATTACCAAATTTGAACAATTATTACCGTTGACTTGAGCAATCAGATTTTTTACAGCTGACTTTAAGTGCATAAAGCTCATTAAAAAGTTATTTTTGTAAAGAAACTTATTGTTGCTTGAGTCATTCAAATACAGCATAACCATTTTTTCTTCTTACATCTAGAAACACGTTGATCTCTGACATCGAATGGTAGGATTTAAATTCATTTCGAAGGTATAGCTTTAGTTTACATAGTCTACCTCTTTTTTGAGCCTGAAATTGCAATGTATTTCAGGAGAATTATGTACTACAATCAAGGAGCCTCACTGATGTCATCAGCTCAAGTTAAGCCACAATGTAAACAGAACTTAATTGCTTCATAAGAAATAAAAACAAAACTATTTTCACTAATCCTTCGTACTTCCTAAAAGCATTGAATGTCTACTTCAGAATCCAAAATAGCAAAGCTCAATAATATAATTACATATTGAATTACTCTCCCATCCGATATGCGACCATTTTGTAGCACAATGACTATGTCCCTGTTACTATATACAAAAAAAAACTATATTAATTTTAATTATAACTCCATGAATATCATTACTAATTATCTCGTATGTCATAAATCCATTATATCTGTATACTTTGCTCTAAACATGATAAATTGCTAATTTAGTATATTTATGATTAAAAAAACTCAGCTTTAAATTCATTTTTCTGTTATATACATATACTTAGATTTTTATTGAGTAAAATTAAATTGAAGCAAATGAAAGTAATGCCTTGCTACATTTACAAAGAAAATAATTATATTTTTTCTTTTTTTTTCTAATGCAAATATGAGTCAATTGACTTTACATTTAAACACACTTAAAGGATAATCAAATGATAAAAAATGCCATGTAATACGTAGAATTGTATTTGTAACTAACTTACCTATTTATGTATATGGGTATATTTATAAAATAGAGCCGAGTGTAAAAGTATATGTCATCAATACTCAAAATATCACTCGTGTAGAGTATGTGTGTAATTTAATTTCACTTAACTTTTCAGAATTCCTAATTTCCTTTACTTACACACAAAGAGACTTTTTACGATCTGACAAGTTAATAATAAAATATACTTTATAATGAAATAAAATACTTTTACAAATACATATATACTAATTCAAATTCTTCTGTAATATTTTTTTGTAATGCCAAAAGATAAGAAGAATAAGTCCATTTCTGAGCACATACAAAGTTCATTCAATATATGTATATAAATACTTATAAATATATTAGAGTTCTTGAAACATTCATTGGTCAATGAATCATGTCATATTATATCAAGCCAAATTCTTCTTTTTTTTTTCTTTGAATTCTTAATTTGAGCTACAAATTAATGTTTTGCATAAAAACAAAATTGCAAATCATTTTGTTAATGAACAAAAATATTTTCGTATTTTTTAAAAACTGTACAAATTACAATTAATTAAACACATTAATATTGTATGTATATGAAAATATTTGCAGTGAAAAGATTTTATGTAAAACTTATAATCAAATAGTGAATTATAATTTCAAAATAAAGCACTTTCAAGTACATAAATTCATCAGCTGTATGCAAAGTCGGCCATATTCAAGGAAGCATATATAACACAATTTTTTTTAAAGAATTTGTTTTTATTTTATCAAACAAGTTTTTTTTAAGCCATTAGATAGATTAAGTTTCATTAATAATTTGACTAATAACTCTGTGATGTCGGAGACCCATTCTAGTTCTGGTTTTATTATCCATTTAATCTAATAATTAATTAATTATAAAGAGAATCAGATTGCATTGGTGCTAAAAATAAATTTATTTATTTTGTATGTATGTATGTATGACAATATTTCACTACATTTAATGAAATTCAAAGCTCGAAGGTATGTATTAATGAATAAAGAAAGCTAAATTATTCAATTGGTGTTTGTCAAATAGTTGTATAAGTTATGCTGTCTACTACGTCCCTTCAAAGCCTTTGCTAATTTCTTTGTGGGCCGAATGGAGTCTCCCATGGTTCGACCCCAAGTTAAATATGTTGGTTTAGCACCGTGTATCTCCAAACTGGTTGAAGGATTGATGGACCAATGATGTGCATTTGGAGCATGGACATTGATTTGACCATGCCCTCCAGTAGGGAAAGGAAAGGATAGGATGTCCTGTGGGAGGTTGAGGGGTTCTTGAAGGATAGGTTTGATGATAGGAGGTGAGGGGATGATTGCTGTTGTGACTGGCATTGATGTAATTGGCTTGATGGCGGGATACGGAGTTGGTTTGTTGATCATGACTATGGGTGCGTGGGTCATAGATTCTGCAGTTGGTTGTGGTGTGTGTGTTGTTGTGACCATGACTGGTGGATAATTATTGGATCCTGTTGTGATTGGTTTTGTCGTTGGTTTCATGGTTGTGGAACAAGGAGTTGTATTAGGGTTGGAAGATGGCATCGAAGAGTCCTCTATTTCCTCTTCCTTTGATTCCACGCATCGCACAAAAGATCTATCTTGGCAGATAGGCTGATGACCAAAAGTCACGAAATGCGTATTTTTGACACCATACAAGAGGGCACATTTATCTCGTGGTACACAGGGTAGGATTTGCAATCCCTCAAAGTTGGCGCTCACAACACAGAGAGCATTTCCTTCCTCAGGTAAACAATCGAATTGATGGTATGAAACGAATCCATAAATGGAAAAATGCGATGGTTTGGTTCCATAAAGAACTTTACACTCCTTGATGGGAAGACAGTTGACTAGTCTCTTATTTGGATCACTGGATCTATCATTGATGTAGGAGATTCCAGCAAGAGAGGAAGGAGTAAAAATACTCAAAAGTAGAAGACTAATATAATGATGCATCCTGTTCTGAAGGAGAATTTTAGTTAATTTGTTCAAAATGGAAATGAAAGTATTATCCTTCCTTATCCCTGAATGAGTCTCAACTGATGATTTCTATTGATCATGACTCTATTTAAATAAAAAAAATTAGGAGTAAAGTAACCAATTTGTAGCAGTTTTCTATTGTTCCTAATCCGAGCGCTATTAGTTCACTGGAATTACGTTATGTAGCTCAATAATTACACCTCTTTTGATTTGTTCATCTTACTCTGTAGCAACTTATTGATGTTTTAAATCCAATCCTACATCATATACAATATGTAACATTTCTATTAAATTGTCTATTTAAAATTTAGAAATATGATTAATTCCTTTGTTTATAGATATCACTTAATAAAAACCATTGTATGTTAGTGTTTATTTTCGTTTCCTTTTTCAAACAAAAAATTCAGCACCTAATGATGTGTTTCTACATCTGATAAATTAAAATGTTAAATAGCCCAGGCTGTCTAATTACTAAGGAAAAATTACTGATAAAATTATTATACTAATTAATGGCTTCTTTGTATAAAACCTGAAAAGACCTCAAGAATATCTCTTCCACTAATTTTTTATAACTTAACTAATCACACAAATTAATGATTCATAATTATGTACTTCATTCAATCTAACTGATCACTATATCTTTGATCTCAACCTGGAAAGATCAATAATTTTAATAGCGTAGAATCTGTTTTTTTTTTAAATAAGACTTCAAAAGATAAAAATTTCTACGGTTGAAAAAGTAAGTCTTTACATGAAATGAATAATTTGTGAGTGACTTTATCTCTTTTTTCTTTTTTTTCCCGTACATTATTTCAAACTAAAAAGTAAGATATTGCATTTTATGTTCTTTATGGAAATGCTGTTTTTGTAATTTATACCAAAAAAATAACTCTCAAAAAAAATAAATATTTTCTATGCAATATAATTTGTGTTTGATACTCATAACATGGTTTTTTAAGAAAACAACAACAACAACAACAAGGTAACATGAAATGCATAAATGTAGTTCTATTTAAATGTAAGTACATCATGAAGTAAGTTCAAAGATAACTTAGAAATAATGCATGCATATATTCATTTAATCTATCTATGTGCTCTAACTATGTTGGTAGTTGAGATCTAAGAAGTTTTTAATAAAATATTTAAACACAAAATGGGCTAGGCACCACCACCATCCTAAGGTTTCTTTAATAAAAAAAGTATTATGAATGTTATAAAGCTCTTGGGTGTGTATTTCTAGAAACTTTTAATAATACCAACTTATTCGTAAATTTGTTGATTTGATTTACCTGTAAGATGAGAACACTTTATAATTTATAACATAGAGCAGATGGAACATAATATTGTAATTGTGTTCGAAAGTTTCATAAAGAGGATGATGCAAACAATAAATAATACGTTGCATAGAGTCGACTTGATCAAGATTCACTCTTGACGATAATTCAAAATTTTCATTCAGAATTTTATCGGAATGCTCAAAACAATTGCAACTTGTAGCATCAAATTCATAGCATGGTTAATTGTATTTTAGCAATTTTTTTAAGCTAAATTGTTCTATATGTATGTGGGGCAAGTTGTTTATATTTGATTATCAATAAATAATTATAAAAAAATGAGAGGGTTCATTAGTATAATTGAAACAAAATTATATCTAACCCGGAAAATATATTCAATCTTGAGACTGTTTTCAAAATCCATTACCTCCAACTCAGCCTTTTCCATCATTGCCCCTGATTCTTAATCCTCTAACATTTCATCTTCAGGTATCAACCGTTACTCAGTACTCACTGCAATAATAATTAGACCCTCTCTCCCCTTTGATAGATAAAAAAAACAAAATAAAAGTATTTGTTAAAGAATCAACAACTAAATATGCATTTATTATTTTAAAAATATGTTAGGAAAAAAAAAAACAGCAACAACTCAGGACATAAAAGATATTGTGATTATAAATCAAACGGACTCAAAGACATATCAATCAACTCAGATTTTTTTGATTCAAAACCGATTGTCAATTTAATTAAAATTTCAAAAAAATAAACAATTTGAATCAAAGCAAAAATGTGTGCTTAATAACTATAGTCGATACAAACATATAAAAAAAATTATAAATCAACAAATTATTCCCTCCTCATGATAATAAGCATACAATATCTAATTATTTAATTAAATATAATTTATATGCATGCATAATTTATATTTTGAGAGCAAAAAAATTCTTGCAAATATCTACTATGTGATAAGAGAATAATAATGTAGTTGCATTTTATGAAAAGATGTGTGAGAATTGCCAAAATTCATGTTACTTTTGGAAAAGACGGCATATTGCGAGCCCAAAAGAAAAATGTAACAAGTAACTTTTTGTAACAAGTTTTTTTTTCTTGCTTACAGTAACACGTTAAAATAAAATTGTGTTTTCTCGACACGAATATAAATATCAAATACAAAAGAAAATGTCATCAGGAGCAATTTCAAAGCATTTAAAAGGGCGTAAAAAAGATATACATTTTTATTAATAATTGACATTTTTTATTGATCGGTAAGACAAATATTTTTATGACATACTGACGCTGTAATTTAAATCCTTCTAAATCCGTTAGTATTCTAGTATACAGAACAAAACTAGTATATGTATACTATTATATTTATCCAAATTTAACAAATTCTGAAAGGAAATATTCAATACACTTGGCCAAAATCTACGTTAATTAAAAGTTACATATCTAGTTTTTATTTTGGAAACTTTAAATATATACATATAAAAAAATATTGTACCAGTTTGACTACAGTTTGAACTGTGTTCATGATCTTTCATATATAAATATATATAGGTGGTCTATATCTATAAAATGAGACATTCAGCCATTAGGCAACAAATGTGCGTAGGAGTATTTTTAAACCATCCCAAATGTCTTATTTTTTTGTCTGTCATCTGGTAACAATATTCAGTTCATTGTTTGTGAAGTTTCATAAAACAACGCATCTTTGTTATTTCTTAAAAATGTCAAATTTTGTGCCTTCAAACTCTGATTTGTGGACTTCATTGACATTCTGCTATCATTTGAAGATATGAAATGCTTTTGAAGCACATCAAATGCTTGTAGAAGCTTACGGTGGACAACATGCTTTAAGCATTCAATCGTATGGTCCTCCCGGCCACAACCAAAAAACATCAGTCAAACTAGATCACTGCGGCTGCACTGGGATCAGCGTCGTATGATTTGGTAGGAGTTTTTTAAAACCCGGTGAAAAGTTGACGGTACACGGAACCAACGACAATTGGATGATTTAAACAGTACCATTTGCCGAAAAATATTTTTTTCCCATGGCTACAATAACATTTGTAACATCAAAAGAGCAATTTCTTTACACACCGAGAATCCACAGTCAACATATCCTTACTATCAAGTTAACAATAGTCCAACCTTTGTAACGAAGGACATAGCCGACTAATTAGAACCCTTTTTTATTAACTACATTTATGTGATGTTAGTTCATTAGAAATCAAAACAAGATTTCATGTTTTACATGTGCCCGTAACTTAACTTATATTCATCTCAAATGTTTCCATTCCTCGAATATTCTTTGTCACATAAGTGAATTAAATTTCTCATATCAGTACAAAATGATTCCATCAATAACGTTTGTTCCTTGCTCGTAGGGCTCAATAGGCTCAACAAAAGTTTCTTATTGTATACGGTTACTGAACTGAACCATGGCATGTCAGTGCCAAATCAGAGTTCCTATAGCACCGTAAATTTTGCTTACCATTCCAGTCCTAATTTGTATGTATATTTATATTTTATAACGATGTAAAAAATATCAATTGAAATTTATCTTTTCTCATCGGCTCAGCATGTTTTAATTATCATATTTTGTAATTAATTGTTAATTAGAAAAGATAATTTCAAAATTTTTCATTGATTATTCTGTCAAAGCGGCAACAACATAAAAAAATATTAAAGTTTATCTTAATATATGTACAACGACACAATTTTTCTTTTTTCAAAAAGATTTTGTTATTAATTGTTATTTAGAAACTATTAATTATATATATATATATATACATTATATTCTGCATTCCATTTATAAATTTGCTATGAGCTAAAATATTAGTAAAGAAAGAAAGAATGATTTTTTTTTCTCACAAAAAAGTGGATAAAGGAATAAAATCATCCTTTACATATAAGATAAAAAGAGACATATCATGTATATATATACATAGGTATATGTATATACATATATGTAGACAGGTATTTATATGTAAATATTCTTCTTCTACAAAATAAATACTTTTTTATTTATTTGAATACTGTTACCATGACACTTCAACAGGGATGTTATCCTATGTAGATGTAATATAATGAATAAATTCATATGCTAAATCCATAGAACAAGTTATTTATAACTTCTTTAGATATCTGCTATATAGATAAGATCATTTTTAACTGTGCATAATAGAAAAAAGAGAGGAGATTTAAGACTCAAAATATATGTACAATATGCAATATATATTCATGTCTTTATTTTGCAATGACGGGTCAATTTTCAATATTTTGAAAAAATTAAATAAAAATAAAGAATTCCATCAAAAAAGATTTGAGGTTTGAACTCTAATCATATAATAGTCTTAGTAGATTTAGTTAATTCCTCAACATGCACAGGTGTGAGGGGTTATCAATTTTGATAGTAAGCATTTTGTAACAGGACAAGTCCAAATACCTATATTGTCTACCAATATTCTCAAAACACTTTTAGAATGTAAAGGCTAAAAAGGAAAGAACGCTACTAGAAAACCTTAGTTAGCCCTTTCAAACCCGTAAGGTATCAGAATGTATTTCTAAATGAAATATGTTATGTTTTTTGAGGTCAGAATTATCATACTAATCTAATTTGAATTTAAAAAAAAAAATTGTTACTCAACCCGTTTCTCTAAGAAATTATGGGACACTCGTGTCCTCCTGGGTGTGAAGAGAAATTTTTAATCCTTAAAAATACACGGTTTATCTCTATTTTTTTCGTATTTTTTATATCTTTAGGTACATTTATTCTTTACTCTTATACTCTACTTAACAAAAAAAATTAAAAGATAATAAATAAAAACTATATATCATATGTTATGTACATTTTACAGGGTGATATTTTATGAAGCAGTTTCTGTTGATGTATTAATAAAAAAACTCCCTTCACACGGACATCTGCGTCCCCAAGAACTTAGACTTGAATAATTTCTAATGTATACGTTAGAACTAAAAGGTATTTTAAACTTTTAATTCTTTAAATATATATTAACAAATAAATTCCTTGAAAAACAAAAAAAAAATACTTTGGTTCAAATATTACTTTTTTCCATGTGTAAAAATCGTAACTTTTAGTAGCTTTAAAAATATTCAAATAATTTTTTTTGTATGACTAACTATGAAATATGAATAATAGCTTGACATATTAGCTATTAAACAAAATAAAGAAAACAAAAAATCAGCGAACAATGAAGCGCATCAGCGCATTTTGAATTTATGAGACACCTATGTCCTCTGGGTTGAAAAGGGTTAATTTAAAAATAGTGAAATGTCTTTTCAAAACAGGTGATTTCTTTATATTAAAAAAAAATAATGAAACCTTCATAAATAACTTGATGGACAACCGTGTATAAGAGGTGCTGACAGTCGATCCGTCAACTTTCTATACAATTCGTATCCATCAAATTTTTTGTTTTTTGTGGCAGTTGCATGAAGAATAAAAACGTAAACTTTGCTAGTATATTTGTATTTTATTTTTAGTACGATTTAAGTTCCATGATTTGCCTTGTCATTGTCCTTTTTTTTTTTTTTTTTCATGAACAAACTAAAGTACACGTATGTTAAAATATATTTAAAATCAAAATCTATTTTTACTCTACCTATAACTACCTGGTGAACAATCAAAATCGGCAAAAGTACAAAGACTTACTAATGACTCATACATATTAGCGGTTTATTCTATAGTTACTCTCTTGAACTCAGACAAGATTTTGTGTTTTTTAATTATATATATTTAACACGTTCACCAACATTGACGAATATACTTGTGATTATACATTCCCACGAAGGTTTTACCTGTGAGTCAATTGAGCAGACAAAGTAAAATCCTGGTTAGGGAACGTGTTAAGTTATTGATACAATAGTTGTAAGATTAAAACAATTTTTAACAATGAAAACATTGGATAAGAGAATAGAAGATTGATTTATTTTTCCTTTTTTTTTCTTCCTAATGACACATTAATTAGAACTATGGATAATATTGCATGTGAGGTGAGACAATGTTATTAAAAATTTACCTTTACTTAATTTTTTTTAAGGGGAGGGGGGGGGGGAGATGACTGAGTTCAGAAGGGATTTTTAAGGAGAGTACGATAAGTACATATATATTTACATAGAAAGCGTTACATCATTTTAAGACTTTGGAAAGTTAATTAATCACGAATTACTATAAGCCCAGGGTACTCAGAAACCAGACCATTGAGAGTATACCTGAGAACAGCTTTGGCGTCTTTGTAACTTTGGAGATAAATTCTGATCAAATGTAAAGTTCTTGTGGTATTTTTGTGTTCTCATGTGATATCGTAGCTGATTGAGGGTTTTTTTAGTAGTTACTTTGTTAAAATTTAATTACTTCAAAAGCCATTTAAAATCCGCAAAGTCTAGGCTCGAATAAACACATAGGAAAATAAAATATATATATATATATTTATATTATATAAGTTGGATCTATACTATCAAAGATCCTGTATCTAATCATTTTTGTTTGATAAAGCCTACATTTAAGCGCTATTCAATTCTGTCACAGATGACATAAACAAATGCTTTGTTAGATATTTTTCGATTGGATTAACTGGAAGAGTATAATGAGTAATGGCACTAATGGTATTTAGCATTGATTGACTCGTAAATACCCTTAATTTATGTTGTAATAGTGTATAAATATTTCATGTATGAATAATAATATATTGTAATAGGTGTACATAGTAAAAAGAAACCCATTATTTGGGATTGAAATTGAAGGCTTTATTGTATATTAGACCTTATTCAAGTGGTTTTAAAAGTTTTTTTTTTTTTTTTTTTGTGTACAATTTTATACTCCTGTGGGATCAAATTAGTACTTGTAAGTTAAACTTAAATTTTAGACTATAAATGTCTATATACATAATTAAAATATTCATAAGATATAGTTATTTCGCTCGTTTACCTTACCTTTTTCGTTTCAAGTAAACTCCAAATTGACAGCTTTTGTATTTGTGATTGACGAAAGATGGTGTTAAGGAAAAAAAAGAGAAGAGTTTTACAACAACTAAGCAGTCACAGCCAGCCCAACAGCTTAGAGAACAATTATTATTAAATGAAGTAGAAATTTAAATAATTACTCTTAGAGAGACGTGAAAAAAATGTCGTTCTTAATTGACATTGAGGTCTCCAATGCAGTATATTGATTATTTCAAAAGTTGTCACTATTTCTTTCTTTCTTTCTTTCTTAGTTCTCATAGAGGACACTCTAGGTAAACATATATATTTTCAAACTACAAGTCAGGTAAGTTGAAAATGTCCAAACTATAGTTTTTATAGTAAAAAAAATGTCTCAAAATAGACATATTAAGGACACTGATGCTATTTAAGGCATGCTAAGTTTTTGATAAAAAAGTACAAACAAAAAACAACAACATACAATTACTAAAAACAAATATCTCAGAGCATTTAAACAATTTACAAAATACTCAATACTTTAATGGTGGTTAACCAGGTTCCTTACTGTCCTTTCAAAATTTTACATGAGTTACATCCCTATGTAAATTTCACCCGGTTACTAAAGTGCATTTTGTATCACATTGGCTCTGCTTTTTTGTTAAAAAGAGCTTATTTTAATAGATTACTTACATATCTAACTGTTAACATTTTGCACATAGATAAACTTATTTACCTTTTATGTAAGCTTTTAAAAGATTTATATTTTTCATTAAGTCACTGCCAAGTGTAGTGTCATCATTGCCGTATTTAACTCTTGTCTAATCTACAGTACTTATAAATAAAACATATATTTTAGTAAAGACTATGTACTATCATTTCATTTTACTAAGCGTCGTCAAATTTTTTGAATTTTTGAGGAGACATTTTACTCCAAGTAAAAATTATACTATATGTAAGGTAGGTTGTGTTGATTCTATACTTTCATGTCCCTGGTATACTTTTTTTGTATAGCATTGCACTTGTAATTTGATATATTTTGACCCCAATCAATAATCTATGGCAAAAATTAGAGTTGTAAATCTTATGCATTTTCTCTATCTTGAGAAAATGTCTTTGCTTCATATTGGAATGATTTATTATATACGATCAAAGAAAGTTAATTTGTACATAAATGAATAAACTCTCTTTTTGGCACAAAATTCAACCTTCCAAAAAGAAATTACTGCTGTTTTAATGTACAAAAATAATTTGACTATTAGCCACACCACCGCAATTCCTTCCAATATCCCTTAATGTAAAAAAAATAAAGATTAAATAGAAAATAAATAATATTCCATCTAGAAATGAAAAGTTTATTTCAATAATTACATAAATATAAATCAAAATAAGTTTGAAGAATATAATTGAAATCAAAATTTACTCCAAATTCCTGCTTGTTTCCAGACACGTTGGACTGACTAAGTAGTGTAGAAAATAATACAAAAAATCTTCTTTTAATGTGTGCTTTCAGTGAATTTGTATCATCTTATTTACTCAAATATTCCAATTTCTTAGTCTTGTGGGAATAAAATCTAAATTACAGTTCTTAAGGGTCTGGAATCAAACATATTGATTGGACTTTTTAAACTGTTATTTCGGTACTTTTACGATTTTGATGAAAACCAGGGGATGGGATCCGAATTTTCAGTGCGATTCTGGACAAGAATCCCTTATATTCTATAACCACAAGCAACTACACTTTATAACTATTCCCCATACTATTCGTACAGACAAATTTTATTCCATGCCTCATACCAACTACATAAGTCCATCTACTCTTGAATCAATTATGTAATATCTCCTTTGAAAATAAACTGAATTTAATTTCCCTGCAGAACTCTTTTGAGAGTACATACTTACTTATCATATTAAAAAATATTTTTTTTGCGATTATTTTTTTAAGAAGAGAAAAATTCTTCTTTTCTTTTTTTTACGAACATTTATTCAAGTATTTGACATCTTCTTTTTTTAACAAGTAAAAAAATAAAATAAAAAATTCACACATTTAAAATATGCATTTCATAAAATATATGGCTAACATATTTGTTTAGAAAGTTATTAGAAAAAGAATGAAAGGAATGCAAGGAAACAAACAAACAAACAAAAAAAAAACCAGACATGACTTGTTACAAGCATATAAATGGCCATTTTGATAGTTCTACATATATTTATACTTGTTTTTTTTTCTTCCTTACTTTTCTTGTTGATGCTATGTAATTGCTTCAGTGGAATGTCTGGTATTTTAGAATAAAATATTTATAATCATTAAATTTATTCAATGAATAAGTATCACTTTTATTTATGGCTCATGTTTTTAAACAGTGCTTCTCAATAGGGGAAAATTTCAGGGCAACCATCAGTGTTAACATCAAAAACCTATAAAGTAAAGAGTTTAATCAGATTTGCTCAATATTTTGAGACCCGATTTTTTTATTTGGTTTTTGTCTCGTTTTGCGTCTCAACCTCTCACAGTTTTTGATTTTAACTTTGTACCAGAAGAAGTGATTTTGAACGCAAAGTTGTGTATTTAAACGGATACTTTATTAAAAGATCGGCGTCCTATTATACATATACTGAATGAGATGAACAAAACGAAGAATCCTTCGTTAAAATGAAGAATATGTGACTTTCGACTAAGTGACTTATGATAGATACTTAAAAATGGATGAAACAACTTATATATGGCATGTTTTGGTCAGTTTGATATCTAACTGAAGTAGTATATGATCCATTGGTTATGAATCAGCATTTGTACTTTTATTTAGTTTTCATAGAGTGATCTATATTACATCTCTCTCTCTCTCTCTCTCTCTCAACCATAAAGCATATAAGGAAAAAGCTTCAAAAATACCGGGTAATTGACTAATTATATCATCATTGATTGATCCCAATTGTTGGACTATACCTTTTCAAGCTCAATATGGGAACTTGCTTATTCCCATATTGAATTTGAAAAGGGATATTCTTAGCCAATAGTAGCGATATGTTAATCTACTGTGGACGTAATTTGTGTTAAACATGCAGAAAAATAAACACCAATTCACTTAATTATCAAAAGCATGCCATACCATCACCTGATTGAAATATAATTGCAAATTTGTTGACTTAGGATGGGGTATTATTATTTTATATTTTAGGATAATTTTGGTCAAAATAAATAAATAAATTTGCTGCGAAACACACCCTTTTCTAAAAATACATTTTCAACCATGAAAAATGTGGTAATTTATGCACTAGTTTGTCCTATTTTTGGGATGATTATTATTTTATTCCCCATCAAGGGCTTTTCTATTACATATTGATAAAATTATTACAAAAAAAACTTTAAAACTACAAAATCCAATTTTGTGACATCTTGGACTATTTGAAATTTGCTTATGACCAATTTGGTTAAAATTTGATGTTTTCAAAGGGCTTGAGAGGTGTTCTTAAGTAAAACAGCAAAATAATGACAGCTACATTCTCCCCCTTGTAATGTAATCGTCTGAAATTCTGCCTTTATTCTAGGGCACCATATTTTTTATGCCATCATCATCTCGGTCGTGCATTGAGAATTGGTTCTTTTCTCACATCCCTACACATAATCTAAAAGGACTAAGACCTCTTGCCCAATCAAAATGTAACAAAATATAAAGTATGCATTCAGAATAGTAAATAGTTCCTTACGTTTAAACTTATGTACGATTGCTTAATTGACTTTTGTATTCTAAAAATTTATTAAAAACTACACAAATAAACTAACTATCCAACCTTTTTATAGGTATACAAATGAACATCTTATTTTTTAAAGTAAGGTAAATAAGTAGTTGAAGACCACAATTGCTTAGAGAAACAAGTGTTTCTACTTATTATATTTGAGTAAGGGTCCACTTGAGAAATAAGTTTTCCAAACTTTTTCTTTTTTGATCATTTTTTCCATGTGCTACTTTCTAATTAAACAATGAAGAAAAAGTCTTTTCTATAAAAATTTTTTTTGATTTTACCTTTGAACAAAAAGATGTAAAGTGTTGACCTCGACCTTAATTATTTTTTTTTTTTTATAATTATAAGAATTTACTTTTTAAAAAATTTACAAATCATAATTTGGTAGGACATACTTTTTTTCTAAAGTAGTGTAACATTGAGTCCTGCCAGAATTATTTTTTTTCTGAATGAAATAAATTTTTCCATTTAAATTGAAATAATGAATTTTATACAGTGCCCAAAACTAAGATTTGTAATCTTTTTTATTCTTTAATAACGTGGCTGACCTTGCCATCTGATCAAATATAGCTGATAGAGATTGGCAGATTACTTTACAAAAGTGACCAGCCATTACCTTTTCCATCTGTTCCAGAATACCCATTTTGATATGATTAATTCATAATAATGTCCAGTTTTTCATTGAACCATTATAAAAAAAATGTTAAGCCAATAATTAGAAAACGAAAGCTAGTTGATCAAAATAATAGCCTTCTTTTAGCAAATCAGTAGTCAGTAGTCCCATATATGGGTTTTGCAAAAAAGATGATTTCTGAGCAGTGTTACCATACTTATTGTGGATGTACCTGGAACAGAACTGTATTTTCGTGAAGTATTGACTATAAATAGTTTTTTTTTTTTGACGATTTCGATCATTTTTAATGTTAAAAATAATATTGTTAGAAAATATTTATACAAATATTGTAATTTGTGTACAAAATTCATCAAATCTAAAATTAGTTATTGGACAATATCCATGTATAAGCAATAATATCTCAGATTAGTCAACACAGAAAATCACATAGTTGTTTAAGTACCCCAATTGTTATTTTACAACCATTATTTTTGAAAACTGGGGAAACATCAAGTAGGTATTGTAGGCATTACATATGATCCTATTATATTATTTACACAAAAAGTTTGAAAAACTCTGTTCTTACTGTTTTCAAAAAAAAAAAAAAAATATCACGATATAAACTATTGAAATGCCTAAAAGCCCTATTTAAAAAATATCTACAATAAACTCTTCATATGCAGAAATATCATGACCTGAATTACGTTCTATAGTTCATTATTAGGGGTGTTCAAAATTTGCATTCAAATCATAATTATTAATTTTTTAATTTGCCAAAACAATTGTAAAATTTGTTTTCAAAATTCGCTAAAAAATTAAAGACTTATATATTATTTTCTTCATTAGTCGTAGTCACATAATGAAAAGGGAAATTAAATCATTTACTCTATTGAATAACCATAATACCTTCAACGTTTTCTTCAGTATTACTAAATTTTTGAGATTTATTACTAATGTTCCTTAATTTACTTAAACATTGTTCGATATATTCGATTACGAGAACTTTTTAAATGACATCATAACGTTTATTTGTTATTGTTTTTACTCAAAAGATTCATTAGTAAAATAAAAAAGATTTTACAATTCAGATGTTAACTTCATTTTGCTTTACAATGTTTAGAAAAAACATAAAATGGTCCATAAAAATAAAGCAAATTTTGACTGTACCTATGAGTATCTAACTTGTAAACAAAAATACAGGGTTTGCACCATGAAAAAAGCTCAGTTATGTCCATTGGAAGAAAAGGAAAAATTGTACATATCTAAGGAAATTTAGCTTTGAATGAAAGGGAACTGAATTCCTAAGTAAGTAGCTTATACTCTTACATTCCTAGTGGTGGATTCATAGTAATATTGTTTTTAACTTGACACAATAGCTCCAATAACGAAGGAATGTTTTCATTTCGGCTCAATTCAAAAGGCTTATTAACCAACGTAGGTATAACATATTAACTCCATCAATATATGCTACATATACATGTATTCTTCAACAACTAGGTGAAGACCCAATTTTTATCTGTCTCCCCTCCCCTTTCAAATCAATGTACTAACCCACATAAATATTTGTATTATTGTAACATGTATAATATGTATAACATTTATACTTATAAATGTTATATGTACATATCTACTCATTTTATTTCTCTGTAGAGAGAATGTAATTTGGGGCTCTATGTTTGTACGCAAACAATTTATAAATGTGTATTGAACTCATTCTAATGCAATGATGATGACTCTCCCCCTCTTTCTTTCCTTAATATCCATTCAATATGATATCAATCCTTTGCCCCTATATAGCATATATTTGTTGTGTAATGTATGTATACAATATATTTGTATTGATATATGTACATTTATTATCTTGAAGCATTTTAACAACATTCTAATTCGAAAAGCACTTAAAGACGAAATATATATGTATAATAAGTTATAGAACCTTTATGGTATGAGCGTCACCTACTGCCAATTTTTTTATCAACTTAAATATACAATGAAAAAACAGATGAGACTGCAATGCACGGATTTTAACATAATGTAATTAGGTAGATACATATTTGTATGAAGCTAATGAAGAGGGAACAAAAGTTGTACAGAAGGTTCTAATATGCAGTTTACTTATTATGCCCATACTTATTTGCAGGGTTTTTTTTTTTTAATTCAGTAATATAATATACTTCATAGTGCAGTCCTAACTCCTTCGTTTCCCCCCGAAAAATGAATATGGAGAGATTTTGTAATATTACATTAACAAAAAATTTTGTATGCAAATCCAAGTGATTAAAAGTATCAAAAATTGAAATAAAATGGACTCGGAAAAAGTCCCCAACTACTCGATTTTTTCATTCATATGTACTTCTACGAATATATGTAGGCGTTAATTTTTTTAAAGCTAATAGTCAAATGTGTCCATCATGGCTTTGGCTCAAAAGGTCATTGACCTCCGTATGGAAAGTGGCTCACAGAAATGGAAAATTTAGCCAAAAATAAATTAAATAATAGAGAGAAGTCTAATTTAATGTAATATTTGTTTCATTATATTATGCAATGAGTAATTCAAATGATATAAAATATTGGCCCCGAGGAAAAAACAAAGCATGAACTCTCCCTCTTGAGCCAAGGAAACAGTGTAAAAATTATAAACTTTCCTCCTGAATACTGTCATTTCTTTCCAATTCTTCAGCCTTGATCAGTTGATTATATTCCTCCTTTTTTTAAGCCCTATTAAATTATATTTCTATAGAACCTTTTTTTATCTTTAAATGCATATGTTTTTTTCAATTTTCTTAACAGTTACAAGGTGTTTATTAAGTCAATAATTACAAAACAATAACTGCTGAATTTAGATATACAATACATGAACAATTAAGGTAACTTATTAAATTTCAATTAATGGGATGAAGGTATTCTTGTCAGTTATGGCCTCACATGCATAAAATCTTTCAAAGTGATCCTTTTATTCTTTCTCTTTCATTCAAACTTTTAAAAGTGCCTCCAAGTCTATATATTATAATATTTGAAAATTATCCAAAACACTGTTTTAACCCATAATATCCAAAATGAAGAGGCTCTGCTTCAAAAGTCAAGAAACAAAGTCACTCAACTCAAAAGCTGTTTTTTTAAAGCAAACTCCTGCTTAATCTTCAAGATTTATTCATCTTTAACATCAAAGAATCATTGTAATGTGTAACAAATTATGTTAATTCAAGATTCAGGCGCTGTTAATTCTCAATTTCTGTATTATTGTTATTATTATTATTATTGACGTAAAATCGTAAATAGAAAACTCTGTAGACACATCAAATATTCTATTACACACTATGTTCTGTGTGTTTGATGGTTTTTTGTACATATCGGGCATTGGAAAGCATTAGATTATCCCTTTCCCCTGTTATTGTTTCGTTATTGCAAGGCTCAACTTTTTGTAACTACAACTTTTATTTCTCGCTCAAGTGGCATTGGATGTAATTTCTATGAACTAATATACGTATAAACAGATACGAATTATAGGTACAAAAGAAATGATTTGCTTTAACTCTTTTAACCTTAAGAAATTAATATTCAGCAGCAGAAATGTGCGCTCAAGTTATGGAATGTAAGTCATTAGACTCGAGTGAATTGAGTCAAGTATCTTGAGTCGAAGTGTAACTTGAAAATGAATTTTGGAAACAATATGCGTATGTTACAAAAAGAGAGCAAAAACAACTCGAATTTTATAACCTATGCCCTGTGCATCTCTGATTTTGATACTCAAAAAACCTTACGGAGGTACAGAAGGGGGTCCTTAATAGCTCCATGGTGTATTATGGATACACTGCCTCGGATTTTCATCTGTGCTACAATGGATATATATGGAATTTTAAATTCACACAATACCAAATTAAATTACATACATGTATATGCATAATATTATTTATAGAAAATATTTGATGTTTCATCAAACTTTGCATCTGAGAAAGAGAGAAAAAAAAATAAATATATATATATATATATATATATATATATATATAATTCTTATCCTTTGATGACTTATTAAATTATTATCCATTTATTTAACATAATACATTTCCCTCTTTAAAAAAAAATATCAATTTTTGCATCATATACTTTCATGGTACATATATGTACATAATAAGTATATAAATCTATATATTTTTTGCACTAAATTTGCGAGTAAAAGTTTTTTTCTCCCATACTAATGCATTTTCCTTTATTCTGCTAATGATAAGAAGTAAAAAAATAAAAAATAAATTTATACACTCAAGGTTATATAAGAAGAAAAGCTCTTATATATGTACATATGTATAAGTTTGAAAAAAGTGTTGAAACATACCATAAATATGTTTATAAATGTATATATATTTACATGAAATTTGCATGAAATTAGTACCTAGGAGTACTGCATGAAATGCCTTTTACTAGTCAAATTTTGAAGAAAAAAAATCCAATGCACTCAATCGATTAACTTTTTTAAATTAATATTTACATACAGAGTAGATATATCTCAGCTATAAAATAAACATTGAACATTGGTACATTGACATCACAAACTGCCTATTAGTTAGATATATATATTTTATAAGCAAATATTTTTGATTCTAAATACGGGTAGATATTTTATGAGAGTTCATTTAATTTTTGAAAAAATGGAATGTAAAGGGGTAATAAGTTCAGGGTTGAATAAAGACGAGATTTTTTATTTGTCATTATTTTTACTACCATCAGAAAAATGTTCTTGTTTTTTATAGAAAAAAAAAAAATAAAACCTCATAACTGCCTTGTACTCCTCTTAATTCACTATAACATATCAATGTTTTAATAAGTTGATAACTAATAGTTATGGACAGCTCTGACAATGGGCATGGTATTTTTTCTTTCAAGGATACATAAATACAAATGAAGAATATAACCACACAGATATTATTTTATAAAATAATGAAATGCAGTCATGGACAAAAGTATAGAGTAGAAATCAAACATCTCAAATGTATCAAGTATTATTTTCCATCCTTCTCTAGACACTAGATATGTAATTCTTAGTAATTTAAACGTTGCTTTTATTCATGTGACAAACTAGGCTTTTTGACAGACTTGAGAAGTCTTATTTTTTAAATTTTTTGTCAATATTTCTTTTTTTTAGTAGTACTTAAAATATGTTTGAATAATTAATTAATTAATTAATTTAAAGTTATGTCATAAATCTAGAATCCAAGATAAAAGTATCCCATTTGTCTACTAAAAATTTTGGTTTAGAAAACATCTTAACCTCTTAAGTAAAATATCTTATGTCTTGAATATGCAAAATTTGTGTTTGTATGAGAGCAAATCACAAACATCCACTTAAAAAAAATAAAAAAATAACGCAAACGTCAGCTTCATGGTGCGTTAGAAATGACAATTATGGGAAATTCCAATTTTTATGTATTTTTAAGATAAAAAATATATCTCCTATTTAAAATTTAACAGTATAAGGGATATTTCTAGGATTATATTTAAAAATTAAATAAATACTATGTACAAAAGCCATTAATTTAGGTCGAAAAATAAGATTATTCTTCACAATATTCTAGATTTTAGGCATAAGTTTAAGGATTTCATAAGGATCCCAATTTTTAAAAATTCTAGGGACATAGTTTTAACAATAGTGAAATAAATTTTTGCAAGAAACTCAAGGATAAGAACTCTCATGCCAGTCAAATATGAACATTTTTGACCTATAAATAGCCTAAAAGGTCTGAAAAAGAGACAACTTATTTTTGCTTCCATAAGTACAAAAAATAATTGAGTATATTTAATCTGAGCCTTGATCCAAAAAACGGAAGAGTCTAATATATATATCATATATTTTATTTATTTAAAGAACAATACAGTGAAAAACTCAAAAAGCTCTGAGGCACATTCTTTGTAAACCATTAAAGATTGTTGATTTCTAATATTTGAATATTATTCTATTCAACTTCACACAGGTATGTTCTCTATATGCATTCCTTACAAATCATACTATAGTATGTATATGCCTTTAGAAGGTATCTATACTCAGAACTTACTTTCTATAAAACCATTATCTATCGCCAATATTAAGATGATTTTAAAATCATACTCACTTATCTGATATAATCAATGAATGTATGTACTTTTAAACTAACTTTAAGTATCAGGTAAGCAAGTACATACATGCCTACAAATGTGTCGATAAAACCATTTTATATAATCTCTAATTCCTATTATTTACTATGTAATTTTTTCTTATCTCTAGCTCAAAAAAATAAAAAAAAAGTTTGTGGAATAAGTAAAAGCATAGATTATGTACATACATATATTTGTTATTTGCCTACATATACCTTTTTGTAGACAAAAGTTCTTCCTATAAAGTTTGATGTTATTAATAAAAAAAAATGTAAGAAAAATTTTTTTACGTATATTTTTATCTATTTGCAATTTTTTTCTATAAAAAACTAATTGGAAAACTTACTAGTTAACATTTCTGAGAAAAGGAAAGAAAAAAAAGAAAGATTGATTAACAAACATTGATTCAATGGGGAATTAGGAAACTAACAAAGCATTCAGAGCTGAAATATCAAATCTTCATCAGCAAACAAATAAGGTAACAAACAAACCCAAATCAAATAATTTCAAAAGAGTTTTTTTTTCAACTACATATGAAATAATTTTATTTTCATTCCTAATGTTTTCCTCTTCCCTTGAGCCACTCAACACAAAAAAAAATCTTTCTATAAATGATACAATGTATACATGTAACTATCTACTTAGCTTTAAGAGCAATAAAGGCACTTTTGTGGGTAAAAAAACACACCTTAAAAACATTAATTAGCACGTAGGCTCTATAAAACGCTAAAAAAATAATAATGTTATATTTAAAAAATATCTGGAAATTGATGATTCTAATGTGGGCTTATATCATTCATATTTATCGTAAACTGTGGTCAATTGTTATACCAAGATAACAATCAAATACAATTTTCAGAATTGCATTAGATATTTAGAGTTGTTAACTGCCCTTATGATACTTTATTTGACTCAGTTATGACCTGTCAACCATAGAATAATGATAGAAATATTCAGCCACTTTTAAATTCAACATGAGTTGTCTCGTAGGGATTTATCTGAGTAAACTATTTATAAAAACGAACGATTATTCATAGGAGTTGAAAAGTACAACTTTTCAGACAAATCCTCATTCCAACTTGCTTTTATGTTGAAGGGTCTCTCTCATATTAAGTATAAATAGTATATTCATAAATCATTAAATATAGTTCAATAGTGAACCAATTTATGAGAGAAAAGTAGCTAACGTTCATTGATTCATGTTGAAGTCACGTCTTTTGCTTGTTCCCTCTTTGTTCTTAAAATTATTTTGATTAACTCCCTCATTTAAAATATTTAAATCCTTAAATCAAACAACAGACACAATATATTTTTGTTGAATGAACCTTTAATATCATGTATCAAGTGTCCTCTATTTTTAAAAATAATTCAAGCTCAATAAAATCAAATAGGGTCATGACTAGACTAATCTATAGCTTAAAACATGTTGGTGATGAAATGACGATCCTCGTGCCATATATTTACATATTATTGAAAAATTTTAATATTTGATACAACTGATTTGACGAAATAGTAATATAATTAACATGGTTAAAAATTAATTATAGATGGCCAATCGTTAGTCATATCGTTTTCCCTGGAACAATATCATTTATGATACCATTTTGACTTTAGCATTTTATATTTTAAACTTTTTTGTATTTACTACAGCATTTAACAGTACTTGTGGACAAAGTACTACCTCAATGAACAGTCAAATCCTTTTTGCACCCACGACTTTTTCCCTCTGTTCAAGCATGTATAATAAATTCCACACCTGACATTTGTTATTTTTTCAACGTCTGAAACGTCATTTGAACGTTTGGAAAATGCGTGCTTTATTATTACTCAAGAAACCGGCTATTCAATTGAAATAACATATATAAACTCATCAGTTAATGTTTTGTAATAATTGACTTAATAAAAATGTTGTAAATTGCAAAATTTTATCTGCAAATCATGCACTCGAACAATTAAAACAGAAATTACAATTATGTAAAAAGTGCTAAGTGAACAATTTATTATATATCATTAAAATAATTTGTAGTATTTAGTACAATTATATGTTAAAAAAGAAATTTAGAAATGCTCATGCAACTCTTTTTAACAATTTAAAATTTGAATTTTTTGGATAATTATGTTAATAAAATAAACTATTTGATGACTAAAATTTTTTGAACAAGTTAAATACCATCTATTATATTTTGAAATTAATTTTTAACTTACATATAAATACCATATAAATGTATCATATATTAAAATTGAAACAAGTAGACAATTAATTACATTTATTATAAATGCTTTAATTCTACTAAATCTTTGATTAAAAAAAAATGAAAAATAAAGTATTCATTAGAATATTGCTGCTATTTATATTTATACATATTCTATGTCTAGACAGTTTTAATACCTTATATTATTATATTCATCATCACCTTTTTTTTTTTTTTTGATATATTAATTAATGACCCTCATAAAAGTAATTTGATATGTAAACTCTATGAAAAAAAAAAAGAACTTTTATTTTGTATTTATTTGAAGAGGTATTTAAAATGATGTTGAATGAATGGGCCATAAGTTTTATGGGATAAATTAACAGTTGTAGACATTACTTTAAAATGATATTTTTCCTCTAAAATTACATTTTATCAGTTTGTATTATCAAAAAGTAGCATTTAGTGAAATATTGGTAGTAAGGTTTTTGTTTCTAAGCCTACTATATATGTACATACATAATTGAAAAAAAAAAAACATTTAGTCAAGCTTTTAGTCCAGAATTTTCTCCCCAAAAAATGCATAATTGTGACAGTATCATCAATTACACTAAATCTTCCTTTTTAGCTACATACATCTCATTTTATTCTATAAAAATGCCTATATCATGACGACACTTTATTGGAAATAAATATCAGCGCTCTACAAATATTTATATTGATTATTATACTTATGTAATCAAATTGAATAAAAAAGTATCAAAATAAGTTTTGTCCATTTTAGACGTTTAAGTAAGATAATGCCACGGGGTTGCAAATGTTTTTGATACTAAATAAAGCAAAACAAACGTTTTGTAATATTTTCGTGATAGACAATTTTTTAGAGCTTTTTTTCGCAATAAAATTCTCTTTAAATATTTATTGAATCAAGGTTAATATACTTACCTGACTGAAAAAGTAAGTTTTAATGATGTAAACAATTTACAAGTATTTTTAAAATACCTTCACGTAGAGTCAAAACTTTTCTTTTCCTAATCAAAATGTGTATTTGTTGTTTTTTAGAACATGATTTCTTTCTGAACTATCTACCTTTAAATCATATTTTTTCTCTCTTTTTAAATTAGGACTCTACCAACATGGAGATTTGCACAGAACAACGAAGTATTTTATTTTATTGTCTTCTCAATTTGGAAACTAAAATATGGATTGATCATTTTAGCTTCGAAAGCAATTGTAGTATTTCCTTGTTTCCCTCAAAACCAATTAATGAAGTTTGTATAGTGTACATTTAGTCAAGCTTTTAGTCCAGAATTTTCTCCCCAAAAAATGCATAATTGTGACAGTATCATCAATTACACTAAATCTTCCTTTTTAGCTACATACATCTCATTTTATTCTATAAAAATGCCTATATCATGACGACACTTTATTGGAAATAAATATCAGCGCTCTACAAATATTTATATTGATTATTATACTTATGTAATCAAATTGAATAAAAAAGTATCAAAATAAGTTTTGTCCATTTTAGACGTTTAAGTAAGATAATGCCACGGGGTTGCAAATGTTTTTGATACTAAATAAAGCAAAACAAACGTTTTGTAATATTTTCGTGATAGACAATTTTTTAGAGCTTTTTTTCGCAATAAAATTCTCTTTAAATATTTATTGAATCAAGGTTAATATACTTACCTGACTGAAAAAGTAAGTTTTAATGATGTAAACAATTTACAAGTATTTTTAAAATACCTTCACGTAGAGTCAAAACTTTTCTTTTCCTAATCAAAATGTGTATTTGTTGTTTTTTAGAACATGATTTTTTTCTGAACTATCTACCTTTAAATCATATTTTTTCTCTCTTTTTAAATTAGGAATCTACCAACATGGAGATTTGCACAGAACAACGAAGTGTTTTATTTTATTGTCTTCTGAATTTGGAAATTAAAATATGGATTGATCATTTTAGCTTCGAAAGCAATTGTAGTATTTCCCTGGTTCCCTCAAAACGAATTAATGAAGTTTGTATAGTGTAGATTTCCTTCCAATCTTCTCCCTAATATCATTTGGGATTATTGTCATTACATTCCTGATTATACATGGAAGGATCCTCTTTCCCATGTTACACCCCCCCCCCCCCCAACAGAGATCGACTATCTTTGAAATCCTTTCCTGTAAAGACAACTCCAGGACATTTACTACATTTGCCTAAAATTTCCCAAATTGACAGGAAGTTGTAAATAATCTATCCTTGCCCCAGTGGTGCATCTATGAACATGCTTTCTAAGATCAGCTGTGGCATAGGAGCTCCTCATTCTTGAGTTTTATTTCTAATTCTTAATTACAGAGTACGTTTGGTATTTAACTTGCTGCTTTGAGTACAAACGCTGGTGTGTTAAATTTTTCCCTCGCTTCCTTTGTTTGCTTACGTTTATTTTAAAACAAGAATCCCGGTGAAATCAATTTTGGAATTCCAAATTTTTGAAAAAGGGCAGGTGTGCTCCTTGGTATTTGAACCGGAAATGAAAATAATGATATCTCCAGAGCCTTGGGTGTCGATCAAAGAATTGTTTGTGATGTGAGGAGAGAACTAACAGCTTCTGGGATGAATTATGTAGATCATCGAACAGCGATCTAACTATCTTAGAAAGCCATAATTCGTCACAACCGTGCAGGATATCGTTGAAAAGGATCCAGAGAAATAAATCAGATCAATTGCAAGAGAACTTGGCAAATCAGAGTCTCTGATTCGTAAATGTGACAACGAGGACCTTAGGTATACACCTTCTACAAGATGAGATAGGGTCAATTTCTTGGGCCCAAGGCTCAAGAGAGGTGCCTGAAAAAGTATTATTGTTACTATCTAAGTGGATAAGAGAATCCGAGATGGGAACTTATCCTCATCATTTGGGCGCAAGTCTCATTAGCCCAATAAGATTGGTACGTCAATTTTTTGCATTGAATTGAAATTTGTAAATCGTGTAAAAAAATTAACTGGACTTTTTTAACGAGATTTAATAAGAAATTCCCCACAATTTTTTAATGATTGAAGTATGCATTTGTAGTTAGTATTAAATGACAGTTAGAGGATCGGAAAGACAAATATACAATTAAATGTTTTCATAATATTTATTGATACTAATTCATCAATTTCTGGCATTTTTTGTCATCAGTTGTCAAATTTATCATATTAATTTTTTTTGATGACGCTGGAAATAAATTAAACTACAGTGTATTCACACAAAATTTGACTTTGCCTATGGTTGGAGATAGGTGCAACAATTCACAATTGCATTCAAATACAACTTGTAAAGAAATAACTAATGAATGGCATAATTTATAAATATTTTTAATCGATAACAGATAAACGGATATTTATTGTGCTCAAATTTGTGGAGCTTAGACCAAAGCAGCACCCAGTAATTTTGTCAAAAGCAAAAAGTGATACAACTTTTCCTAGGTCTCCCCCCCTCTCCTACCTCATGAACTCTACTGTTAGTGCTTTTTCTATTTTAATAACACGTAATAATCTTTTAAATAATTTGCAAAATAATTTTAATTCAAAGGCAAATTTAAAATTTACGCATACACAAACATTTGTATCCAAATATAATATAACAATTTCTAAACAATATCCTTATGTACTCAGGCATATATAAATACATGAATAAAGTCTTATTTGATGTACATACATAATTAAATCTATGTAGAAAGTTTGGTAGTTTAAGGCAAAATGATTTATTTTTTATTGATTTATCTATTCATTCAGCTGCTTTCCTTTCTGATTGAATACACGTTTTCTGGAGATAATAATTAATTCTTATTAGGTTGCTGTATGTAGAGGAGAGTAGAATTGTTTACTTTTATCAGATATTAATTATGTATCTATTTGAAAAGCCCTATAGTTCAAAATATATAGGTTTTTAAGTATGGAAGAATAAGTTTTGAGTGGTTAATTAGCTTTGAAAACAATAGGGTAAAAAACGATGACTCTACCCTGGAGACACTCATGTTATCAAGTATATTTACATATATTTATTATAAGAAGATATGTATACAAAACTTATATTTTTCTTAACCAATCAAGCCTTATTCACAATATATTGGTAAATGAAATGTATGGGAAAGTGATTCAAATTATACAATATTTTGTAAATTGAGAGAACTTCCCTTTAGTTCATATATTCTTATTTACATATTTCTAAGTATGTTTCTTTGAAATTTTTGGAATTGTTAAGCTGATTTATATATATATATATATATATATATATATATATATACATATATAAAACGAATCAAGTATAATTTAAAGAATTTCTTAAACTAATATTTATTATAAAATATAATTTTAGTTAATTTTAAACTTTTAAACTTCAAAAATAAAGGTACTAGGAATCAAGATAGAAATAAGTTTTCTTTGATATAAAAATAATTAATTCGTAGTTTTTACTAATTTACATATAAATATTTAGTAGCATGAATATAAAAGTAAAACGATTTAAATTTAATTATTTATTTACATTAAAGTCAATGCTTTTTAGTATAATGAGCATACCCAAAACTATGATTCTAATTAAAACTACAATTACATTTTAAGATTTCATTTATTAAAAGTTATTTAATTAACTACTCAAGATTACTTTTCAGTACTCAATTACAGCAAAGGGAAATATTCATATATTGTAGTTGAAAGTAAAAAATTGTATCCTTTTCTACAAATTAGCGTTTTTTAAATCCCTTAATTCATTAAAAATATTGAGTGTCCTTCATTCAACTTTAAAAAAAAAAATGACTAGTTATTTTGCTAATTAGTTATTAATTCATGTAAATACAAATATTTATATTTAAATAAGTACCCTGATATTCAAACTTTTTTTTTCAAAAATCAAATGATTAAAATCAATTTTGATGTAATTTACATTTATTATTATTAAAAGAATGTAGTCAAATCAATCAACTTAATTACTTTTTAAATTGCTTTTGAAATTATCTACATTAACGTCATTTAATTGTCAATTGATTATTTGAAGCTCTGATATCTTTGTTTATTTATGTAATACTTGAAAAAGGTTGATGTATGTATTTCCAGGATACATTTTCCTAAGATCAAAACCCCATTACAATTATGGAAAATCCCTAACTTATGGTGGTGGGATCGACCATATCGTCAGATATTGACGTACCCAAAAACGGCAAGTTGGGTTTAATCATTTTAATTTCAGGTATTTGTGGACTACAAATATTAAATGTTAAAAATCCTAAGGGGTATAACTCTGCAAAAGAGAATATCGTTTAGTATAATTATACCCCCAAGAGTCTGACGGCTTTTAAGACATCAAACCCTAATTTTTGAATTTTTTTTTGGTCCATACTTCAACTTTAATTTAAGTCTAGAAGGATACTCATTTTGTGCATTAAAAGATAATGATCTGTTTATAAAGTTATTTATCTCTAAATTTGAATATGATGTATTTTATTTCACAGATTAGTATAAGATCATCCCTAAAAATATAATTAATTCAAGTACATTGTTTTTTTTGTTTTTTTGTTAGAGCACCATATTTTTTTAAAATTAAAGTAGAGGGTAAAATGTAAAGGAGAAAAAAATGGTTTCAAATGACAAAAACAAAACTAAGTAATTTACGCTAAAGAAAATAATTATTTTCTTGTTTTCTGAAGCATTTTTACAGTTAAGAATATGTGCCATTTCTCAAAGAATGTTCTAAGGATAGTTGAAAAACAGTTTAAGAAAACCTAAAGGTCTCCAAATACAATACCTCAAACTAATTATTCATAAGGGTATTTAAATATAGAGAAATAATACAAAATATTTTATTTACCTATTGGTTAGATCAAGGCATTTTAAAGTTCTATAAGAGAGACTATAAAAATAAACTGTAGAGAGAGGAGAAGCACAAAAATATTTTTAATGGGCATATTCATTAAAAAAGAGGCATACATTTAAAATTATTCGAAAAAAGTATATAAAAGTATATGACGAGTAATAATTTTATTATTTATTTTTACTTTAATTTATTAATTATTATCAAATTTTGAATAATTCCTACCTTGAAAAGTTTAGTTATTTATAAATCAATAAATATGTTTTAGTTTAGTTTTCTTAATTTCTTAGTATAACTTTGATCATTGTACTGCTGTAACTATCCCCAGGGACAATAGTAACATTAGATTTGAGGGCATTCAATCTATATTTAACTTCAATTGATAACAAACAGACGTAAGTCTGTCTAATTAAATTTTAATTCATTTAACTTAAAACTGCATACAATAATTGAGTCAAAAACAAAAAAGTTTTACAATTGTCTCTGTTCTCCACAGGTTTTTAAAAAATAAGAATTTCTCAATTTGCATTATCTTCATGGAAATAAAAAATGTGAGCTAATTTTTTTTCATAACTCCAAATTCCATGAGTATATTCTACAATTATTGCTTGTCTTTGAATGTTTTGAGTTTCCATTTGAAAATGAAACACTTTAAAGAAATTCGACAAATACATTAAGATTTGCTTCACTTTGTCATGTCAAACTAAAAGTTTTTTATTGCATTTTGGTAAATCAGTTAGTATTAATTAGAGTAGAATAATGTGACAACAGGCACGTGAGACTAAGATAATGTTCGAAGAAAAAGCATGTGAATAATGACATTTCCTGAAATTAATGGACGAAAAGTATTTAATGCTTTGATTTTGCCAAATTATCATACTCAAACATTATAAAATTTTTAAGACTTTAAATAATTTTCTAATAGTTTTAGAGGAGAGAGGGGGGAGGGGTACATGCAAAACAATGTTATTTGTTTGTTTTTTTAGCAAAATACATATTGGGTTCACAAATTTTGTATGCAACTACTATTTTCATAAGACTAGAATAAAAGGCTCTAGAAATATTATCTGAAGGACATTTAGTTAAAAATCGATATCCATTTTCTCATAATTGTTATTGCTATTATATATTCCTTCAAATCTAAGAATATTATTTTCATACCAATATTACCTATTAAAAATTGTGACTTATATACTAAAGTCTTTTGAAATATATTAACACTTATGAAAAAAAAAAAAATATCAAAGTCAAGAGAGTATGAACAATTTTCATCACAACATCATTTTAAATTGCATTAAAATTTCATATGTGTCTTTATAAAGTATTTTTTGGGTGAATTGTCTGCACAAAAATATCAAAGATACAACTAGCGATTGACAACAAACGAAGAAGTTGTGTCTCTGATAAACGGATCTTGTTATGATAAAGCTATAAGTTAAATATATTATATTAAATGATTACTTTTTTACAAGATCAAAAAATAATAATACATATATTTAGAGATTTAATAATATATTTTGAGAAAGAAACATTTGTTTTTAATCAAAGGAAATATTCATTTATTTTTCATGTTATGTGATCTATAAGGCCAAATTTTTCGTCCTTTGATCTTGACGTTGAGTTTATGTATGCTTGGTCGATAATGATGATGTTTTATATCAATTTAAGTATGAAGACAACTATGTACTTCAATGTACATTTTTTAACAAAGTTAAAACTATGTATGTATAATTTGTAGTTACCTATTTATCATAACGCGTAAAGAAATCAAATGGAATTGTATACATAGATCTTTTAGCTTCTCTAGGTCAACCTAAAAGAAAAGTTTATTACAAGTTAGTTCGGGCCGAGTGATAAAAATTCACTTATTTTTCAGAATGAAATGAATTAAGTGATTAATTAAAGTATTTACATCACTGGCTACTACTTTTTCCCACCTCTCAGGCAATTTTTGAATTCCATTTTGAAGAAATGTCTCATCTTTTGAGGCGATCCAAGTTAGGAGCCAATTTTCGATTTCTTTGAAAGAATTGAACTCGTGAGTTGCCAAATCGTGCTGCATCCTAGAAACAACCAGTCATCAGAGGGAGCAATGTCTGACAAATACGGTCGGGACGCTAAAATATCCCATTGCAGGGTTTCTGAATATTTTTTTAATACTTTTGCAACATGAGGTCGAGCGTTATCATGTGGAGAAATAACCTTTTCATGTGTTTGCTCGTATTCTGGCCGTTTTTCTTGTGAGACACGGCTTAAACGAATCAATTTTGGTTTATCCATAATAGAACCGTCAGGTTGTAGCAGCTCATTGTACACAACACACCTTCTCATCCCTACTCACAATCATATGTAAAAAAACTTTTTTTTTGTTGCCATTGAATGAGCTGCTTGCAAATGAAATGTTGTCCTTCAACGTTTCTCGGTTTCAGTTCATAAGGCATCCAATTGCCTTCCTTGTGAATAATACCCATGGATTTCAATTGCTCAGAAACGGCTTGTTTTGAAACTCCCAATGACTCTGCAAGTTCCTCTTGCTTTTAACTTGGATTTTTATACATTAATGCCTCCAACTCGTTGTCATCGAATTTTGTTGGCTATCCAGTGTGAGACTTGTTTTCAACACAATTCTTGAAAGGCCAAAACCCTTCCCAACGTGGTTTATTAATTCGGGCATTGTCACCATAACCTTCTTATAAGCATTTAATGAAGTTCATCTGCACTTTTTTTTTTTGAATTAATGCAGAGACATAAAACTTCCATCAAATGCTGCTTGGTTACTGCATAATTCTACAAAATATTATTGACAGATGTATAATCTCTCTGAAATAACTGAAACCTTCTGATACTATGAAACATTTATAACAGCAGATCCATCTTTAGAAAACAGCCTTAACTAACTTGTATTTTCAATAATAATTAGTTTTAAAAGTTGAAAAGTATTTTTTGACATACTCATTTAAACATATCTACTGTCATATGTAGTTTTAACTAAGATTAACTATAGAAGTGACTAAAACATAGGAACTTTGTGAAACTAAAATGGTTATAGAGTATGTTTATTGAATTTCGTAAGCCTTTCCTCCAAAAAAAAAAAAAAATAAAAAGGCTCAAAATCAGTTAGTTGTATTCAACCAGTTCTTTTTCCTAACAATGAAACTATTTTGAGCTAATTTGAGTTGAAATGATCAAGGCCCACGACACTGATAATAAGGAGAAAGGAAGTAAAAGTCAACAGCTGACAAAAAAAAATGCAGTGTTAATTTTTATTTGATTAGGTAGATAACGTCTCAGTTTTTTAATTATTTATAGGTAAAAAAGGCTTGATTTGATATGTAAGTAATGAATTTGTCCAAATCAAAGGAATTTTTAATTATAAAATGTCTTGTTCTGTATCAATATTCATTTGATTTTAACTTTTTTGAGACAATAACTATTATTACAGTTGATATGATAATATACTAGAATAAATAAACATTCCATTGTTTACAAATTTATATTTGTTACTTTTTGATACGAGTGCAATATCATTCCTTATCACGGAATTTTTATAATGTCACCGCTTAACCACAAGCTAATAAAATAAAATTAATATCGATACATATACGCAAATATAACTCAAACTCCCTTTAGCATAAAAAAAAAAATGAAATACTGTGGTCTTTACATTTCATTTGTCAAGATTCCCCTAGAAATGTGGATCCTTTATTTTTATAAGCTAAAACTTATAAAAAGTTGTGAGGTATTTAAAAAGAAAAATAAATTCTCAAAAATCAGATCTGATATTAAAAAACTGATTGTAGATTAGTAATCATAGCGTTAAACACAACTATAATTAGATAAGGAATCTTAAAAATATTAAAAAAATAATTTGTTGACTTTTGTACTTAACACTCTTTTGTTAATATCTTTTCTTTTATGTTGATCGTGAACTAAGATTAAATTTTACGTAAAAAGTATAATAAAACTAATTATATGAAAAAGAGTTGAAAGATACTAATAACACTGGTCAACTGTCAATCATCCTAAGGGGTATAAGTGTAATAAAAGTTATTTAATTTTGCACGATAATTTCAAATCTTTAATTTTTTATTTCGAGAGTTCTAAGGTTTTCGAAAAATTGGACCTTACTTTTTTAGCTTTTTTGGCCCATTTTTCATCTTCAACTTCAATTTAAGCTCAAAAACACTTGCGAATCATCATTTTTTAATGCAAATTTCATTTTCAGTCTTTGTTTTGACCTAAAGGGACTCCTGAGGGCATAGGTTGGAGGAGTAGGTCCAAAAGACGACCAAAACGTTTGCACATATTAACTCCTAGAATATTACATGAAATGGATAAATAAGGACTACATTAAGGAGCTGAAACCCACGGCTTTCAAATGAGATGTCAAGCGTCCGATAAGAATCATTAACCATCTGAATATATAAATTTTCATCCAATTTCGAGCAAAAATCCACTCGAAATCAAAGACTCATGGTAAAGTAGATGCGCGCAGAACGATTACAAAATCAGCTGAAATCCTTCTGTGAACTAATATTTTAGTATATTGCAATTGTTTTTAATAGCTCTACCGTAAGTTTTAGATTTATTGCGAATTTTTGCTCGAAATTGGATGAAAATTTACACAATTAGATTAATAATGTTCATCACTTTGGATCCATACCTTGTCGAGTTCAATATGAGAATAAACAAGTTTAATATGGGAATAAATACACTGAACTTGAACTTGCTTATTCCCATATTGAACTCGAAAAGGTATGGATCTAATAGGAACATACTAAAAAGTACAGTTGATTCAATATTGGTATTTATAATGGTGTTAGAGTGAAATGTTATATTAAAAGGATTAATATATGTACCAATTTATAAAAGACTCTGACAAATTTTGAGTAGCTATTTTTTTTTGTATACAAAATTATACATATACAAAAAAACAAGAACAGCAAAACTGAGAGCTATTCAGAGTTATCATTGCTATGGATACAACTCGCTTTTTCTTCCTTCCCCCTCTCCCCGCCTCAATTCAGATAGATACGACTCAATAAATAATGGGGAACGGAAAAGGGATGCTGTTTAAAAAATAAAAAAGAGTTTCATTTTGAATTCATATATTTTTATGTTTGTACTATAACCATTTTCCACGACTTATTAATATTGTAATTTATATTTTATGTGTGTACTATTTTTTCAGCTGACTCATCTCTTTTGCCATCTATACGAATATATGTATATTCGTTCGAGATAGATGTACATTTATACATGGATGATATTTTGTTGAGTATACAAGACCATACTTCTCAAAAGCAGAGTCTCTTGGGACTAAGAATTCTCTGTTGTGTTGTATATATGTACATGACTAAAGAGTAATTAATTCTGTATCAAATCTGGGATCTACACCCGGCCATAGCCCCACAAAAAAATACAAATACAAAAGGAACCATTGGAATAAATTAAATCAAATAAACTGACGCTTTATCTACATACACTTGATTCTGTATAATTTCATTATATGAATGGTATTTGTTAAATCTCACAACCTCTTCTTTTCTTTTGAAAAAAGAATAAAAAGAAAAGGCCTTGAATCAACAAAAGAATGACGGAAGACAAATTAATTATAGAACGACTCTGGAGTCCAACTCGACATTTTGTACTTTAATAAAGGTATAAATTTTGATATGTTACAATTAGTTTTATAATTTATAGTAAAAAAAAAATATATATATATTTAGAAGTGTATTAAATAGTTTTTAGTAAGATATTTTTTGGATGAAGCCAGTACAAAAGATTGGGGAAGGGAGTCACTTTTTTAATAATTACGTCAAAGTAATGTAGTTTTTGAGATAAATTTCGATTTTTTTTTTGAGTGGACATTTTAAATCCTTGATCTCAGTCCTTGAATGTCTGTGTCACAAAGTCTTTAAATAAAAAATTCTGAAAACAAGATGGATTAAAATGCAAAGTTGAATAAATGTTGTTAATTCACATGAAATAAGGTTTAAAAATCATTTATGCTGAATAAAAGGAAGATTTCTATACACCCAGGCCAAGAAATGATGCCCTTTCAAAGTATCAAAAAATTTCGAATTCTTCATGACACTTTTTGATTATTTATAAAAGACAACTTTCATTATTGTAAATATTTAGAACATAATTTATGGTTCAGAAGGAGTGTGAGATTTCTTATATTTTTTTTTTTTATAAAAGGGGGTCTTGTGTCCAGATAAATATTAATTTGTTACTTGACAAGTATGTTAAATACTTATATTTCAACAAGGTTTATATTTATTAACCATATTAATTAAGTATATACCTATTTTGATGATTTTTAAATCAAATAAAGGATATTTTATAGATATACTCTTCACATATATATATATGGGTAAGACTTGCTTAAATTGTAAGTATCCTAGACCTAGCGGCTATCCTATAAAAGATAAAAATAAACAACATATCAATTTAGGAATGAACATTCTTATTTTTTTTTCTAGAACAAACAAATATTATTTACCAAGCATGGATATAATTTTTTTATTTGATTTATAAACTGTTTTTATTTTCTATTTGTCTTTTGTACAAAAAATATCACAAATATTTGTGATTAGACATTAACCAAAATGTTTGACAATTTAAATATAATTATTGTGAAAATGGAAATCGAGGTACTTGTCAACTCATGGTGTAAATGGTTTAAAGCGAGGAAAAAATGAATGCAAAGAATTAGAGTACTGCTACAAGTCTACGGTGGTTGTCTGAAAATGACAAGTTTTCAATACTCAATAATATATACATATATATGCCCTCACAGTCCATTTCAAAATAAATTTGGGGCATCCTCATCAATTTATCACTACATTTAACCCTCTCATTCACACTCATTTCAATTCATTTGGCAATACAACATCCATCATAAATAATTTGATGGTTCCTTAAATTAAAAATTATTTATTTAGGTTTTACTCCAATGAGCAAGGTCGTTACCCTCCCAGGTTATAATATATATATATATACAAATATGTTCAATAGAGTCTCAATACTCGAATAGAATTGAGTTCTGAGGAGTATTATACTGACGTCACAGACAACTTAAGACAAGTCTTCTTTATGTGATGCGTTTCTCCCTTTCACTTTCTAAATGACTGTTGTAAAGAATATCCCGAATAAAAGTAATAAAACATCTATCTCGGCAAAAAATCGATTGTCACCTTTGATAGTTGAGGGAAGAATAGATACATTCGGTTGGCTTAGGGACTAATGAACTGTGAACCACAATCTATAATGCAAAGCCCTTTTTCCAACGTAAAATGCAAGTGATTTAGGCTATAAGTTAAGAAATACGAGTCTTTTATATATATATATATAAAACGGAAGTGTCATTTCTGTAACAAAGAAATTGGTACCATGGTACACCTTTTTACAAATTTCCAAGGATACTTGATGTCTTAAAAAAAGTAGTCGAAAACAGAATAGAAAGGAAGTATAGATTATAAATTGGTAGTTTGAGCTGATTTGTCAATACACTAGCTTCTTAAATGTCAAGAAACTCGTAATCACAAGAGTCTTAACGTTCCCTACAGACTTCGAAACATATACTAACCAAAGTGCTTAAATGCTCATTGAATTTGGCAATAAGGGGGCCTAGGATAGAGGATGTAGCTTCATTCGAAGAACTTGATAATCCATAGAAGAAGTTGGTGAAGCTGTTTTTTCATATTACATACACTGCTCCTATGCAATAATTACTTCGTAAAAATTTTAAACTTTGTTTTCCTTGTAAATATATTGTATTTCTATTGTTTTGTTAGGCCCTTAGAAAATTATTTTTATTGAAGATTTCTTTCCTTTTTACTATTATTTTGTATTTTTATAATAAAGGTAGCAAATAAATAAGACAACAAAAGTATTTTTAACGTACTAAGATACTTAATATAATATTTACCTTAAATATTGTAATAGAAAAGATAATGAATGAAAGTAATAAAACAAATAACTTGTTTTAACCCTTAAAAAATCATTGAACTTTTTTTGTAATTTACGAAACTTAACGTTTTAGGCATCAGAAATGAAGATTTATGATAAATATTGCAGCAAAAGAGGGAGTAGAGAGGATTCGAACTGAGTTTGTTTCTTATATTCTCTCAAAATAACATTGCATTACTGATGTTGTATTCAGTATGGGACTTTTGTATTCGATTATTGAAAAGTTCAACCCATGAGGAATTCAAGTATTGAAACTTTGTTTTTACAATCATAATTGCTTTTTAAAATTCAGAAATGAAAGTAGATTTACAATTTTCCATGAATAGTAATAATTATTAAACTGCAAAAACACTTCATTTTTGTTATCAAAAATGACTTTCATTACTTTGAAGTTTTAGATTTTATGTCATTAAAGACTTTATATAAGAAAATTCGGATTATACCATTTTCTTAGTAGTGATCTTTTTTTTTAAAAAGAATTGTCTTAACAAATATTCTGCCCATTTTGAATCTTTAAGTAATTCGAACATGCAAACAGTTTCGACCATACGGATCTAATAAAATAATTTTTTTTTAACCCAATTTTTTTATAGCCACCTCCCAGAACATTTGTACTCACAGTGCAAATTAGTTTTTATAAAAATTCAATATATATTTGCTAATGACTTCCTGTAATCAACCATGTATTTCAAAATATTATCAAATCATCACATAAAGTACGAAAATATACACCTGAAAAATCATAACTGACTCATCCTTTATTCAATGAATCATTGAAGAGATTCCCATCAGTCCCTCTAACTAAATCAACTCCATACATTTTATGTCTCATAAAACAAGTGAAAAAAAAACAATGTACACATATTCAAAAAAAATACAAAATTCAAAATATCCCATCAGTAAATGAAATCTCAACTTGCTAGTATCTATACATAATATGTAGAACAAATTCATCGACAATGGGAGTGAGTCTATGAGACGAATGGAGGGAACTTGTTGTATATTTATAGAGATTAACTATATTTATGAGTATATATTTATATATATATATATATATATATATATATATATATATATACGTATCGACATATGAACTAATACCCATGACAAAAGTACCTCCACAGTTTGTTTTTATTACAATTTGAATCAGAGACACGTGTTGGAAATATTTCATGTCATAAATGTATATATTGTATCTATAAATAATAGGGGCGGGAGGGAGAGAGAGAGGGGAGCTACTTGTTGAGGAAAAATAGGATTCGTTCTGCGAAATCCAGACCATTATGAATAATAAAATAAAATCGTTTTTTTTGTTTTGTTTTTCTGTATAAATAAGAGCCGTTGAATGTTTGTTTCAAAGGAGTAGTCAGAGATGTGTCTAAAAAATAGACCATTACTTTTTTTATATAAAGTTGCTTCTTACAAACACCAACGCGTACATATAGAGGGTTAATGATTAGGTTCGTAGCTAGGAAGAAGGGCCTCCCGTCTTCCAAAAAAATGAAGTTAAAAATATACCGGAAAGAACGTAGAAACCTCAATAATTGTAATCACCAATCCTAGGGAAGATTCTTATTACTAAGAACTTTTTGGGATCCGAAAAAAAGTTTGTACTGGAAAGAAGTTTTGAAAACGCATTTGCCCCCACTGATCAAAATGATTGCTGGCAACGCTGCTATGAAGTACAAACGTATCATACTAAAATAATAGTTTTATTGTTGACTGTTGACTTTTCAACCTCTCTTCACCTTATTATTAGTGTTCAGAGCATTGATTGGTTTTATTTCAAATTAGCTGTTGTTTAGCTGTAAACAATTCACTCCCTTTCAGCTAAGAATAATTCCACAATTAGTAATAATAATTGACGAACTAATTTTGGTGCTTTCTTTCTTTCTTTCTTTTTTTCTTTCTTTGGAAGGGAATATTGCAAGATATAATAAAGATAGCAACGCTATCTTTATTGAGATAAAAATATAATGACAATGTAATATGTTCATCATTATATTTTCCACTCATTTCTACTGAAAGGATCTCTTGATTTATATCTTTGAGTGAATAGAAGAACGTAATATGTAATAAATGTCTCAGTTCCCAAAATATACATATATTGTTACTTACAAAGCAATTTTTATAATTATGTTTGATGTTGATATTATATATAAATACATATACATATATTAATTATCAGTTCTCTTCATCAAATGTCCCTCTCAAAAATCAATCTCTATTTAGAAGTGGAGGGAGATAAAAATATACACTTGAAAAAGGGGATACCAAGATTGAACAAAAAAATGTCTTGCATGTATAGTTTTAAGACTATTCAAATATTCACTAAGTGTATATTAGAGGGTTTGTTATTTGAAAAAGTTCAAAAATTCAAAGTTATCACGCATCACTAGACGTGGTTTGATACTCCTAAAGTGTAGAAAGCTATGTTGTTTCAATAGTTAAATCATTAATTAAAGAAAATATATGACAGAAATTTATTTGTATCTCATAATTCAAGAACAAAATTAACAAACAATTTTGATAAATTTGATTTAGTGTAATAATCTGTTCAAGAATTAGAAAATCACTATAATAGTAGCTATTATAAAGCTGAACTTATAGACTTTTTTTCTGAGGCTATATTTGAAGCTATAAAAGTTAAATTTAAACTAAAAAAACTAAATCAAAAATTTTAAAAAATTAAGATTTTATAGAAAAATATGTCTGTAGTATTGAAGTATTATTTATTGAACTTGGGTATATACTAAATAAAGTCGAACAACGACCCCAAAAATCAATTTTTATTGGGATTGGAGGGAGATAAAAATACACTTGAAAAATGGATTAACAACTATACATTACTTTCAAAATGGTTACAAGTTATCAAACAAAACAGTGCATATTCGATTTAAATCAAATCATTTTGACTATACAAAATAAAACCTTCAATTTTATACAAAAATAATAGTCAGTCTGATTTTTAAATTAAATTCTGCGTCTCTACTAATGTAATCTGACTTAATCAAATATATTCTACATTCAAATTAATTGAAATACGGGAGAAAGGAATTTTCCATATTTGCAAAGAGATAAATTTCTAGAAGAGACATATTATGAGGTTCTGTATAAGTTATTAGACATTTTTGTTCTACTTATATATATATATAAAAACAATTAAAATTTGTAAAAGAGATATAAATACGGATCAAAATATTATTACAATTTATATAACGTTACATATATATATATATAGTAAAAAAACAAATCAGTTTCCTGAAAAATTGTCTAAATAAACTCCTTTCACAAATAAACTTTTCAAAAAACAACAACAAAAGCTTAGACATAATAGTTTGAATTTTTTACGCCTTTGGTCGTATTACTTTTTCCTTAAATATAGGAGTTTGTAGGATAGGGCCTCATTTGTGAGTTGAAGAGGAGGAAAGAGGAGAGAGGGGGGGGGGGGAATGAGATAACAAACATATGCATTTCTTTAGAAAAATAATGTACTATGACTATTCCAAATGAGTTGTGACATTGTGTATGAGTGGAAAATACATTTTGAGATAATAAATTGTATTAATACAACATTTTTCAGAACTATTTGTATTGTCATCTTGAAAGTTGGTCTATACAACATTTCTCCCTACATTTGTTAAGTAACAGGTTTTGTGACAGCGAAATTTACTCAGATATGAAAGGAAATCATTATCAAAAGAAATGTAATAAGCAAATTAATTAATTGGCAATTTCCTTTCTATGATTTAAAAAAAAAAAATGTAATCACTGAATCGACTATTTTTTACAACTGTTCATGACAATGGATCTGAAATATGAAGCCTAATAATATATATATATATATAATAATAATATATCCCTTTGTGATGCATTTTTGGTTTCTGTTTCGTAGTTGTATATATATATTGATTTTTATAACTTACATTCTGGAGTGACTAATAATCAAAGTTGTCAAAAAAGAGGGATAACCGGCGTGTAAATAAATTTGCCTCTTAATTGTGTAAAAAAAATAACAAAATAATATGGTAATCACATAGAAAAAAAGAAGCCTATCTGCTGATGACGTTTCAACCTTAAAAGGACAGCCAAACGTATGGAGCTAGAAAACCCACTCAGTCATTTTGAGTACCACATTTATATGGTTTTTTTACATAATAGACCTAAATAATTGATATTATTTTAATTATTGGTTTATTTCATCACTCATTGTAATAAACAATTAATCAAAAAGTGAATATGAATTAATTTACTTCTCTCTAAATTATTATTGCATTGAATACAGGACAATCCAAGATTTATTTAACACCTGCATTTACAAGGCAACTTTTATTATCTATAATCCATCCATTTATTTTGAGTTCATATTTTTATGTTATGTCTATATATTTTTATTTACTGCAGTCAAAATGCCTGTTCAGGCATGTAGACCTTTAAAATTACTATATTTAGAAAATACTTTTGTAAATAAGAGTATAAATAATTAGAAAAAATTACCAAATTTCATATAATATACACCAACCACAGGTCAAGTAGTAAACATTCAAGGAAAAAAAAAAGATAGATTGTGTTCCCGGCCATTTTGGTCTTTTGATTGTTTTCAAGATGTGTCCTTGAGCAAAAACTTCCGATGACCCCGGGTATTTGAGTTTCTTTGGAAGATTTTAAAGTAAAGCAATGTTTTGTGTATTTTCAATAAAGCTCAAAGAATACTTGAATCCTTGAGCTTCTACCAGGCTAAACAAAGTACTTGCAGATAACTCTTTCTCTTTTTTGTCTGATATATGCTTCATTCAATAGATTTATTTGAGTTATTGTTCCCAGGATATGACAAGTGATAAGGTATGTATTGTTTGAGACAATGGTATGTAATTGATATAAGTCCTTGGATTAATTATTTTCTAGTGTCCTAGATTTTGAATTGGGATGACTCAGTTCATTGATGTATGTGATCAAATTTTATTCAGAAATCTTTAAATGAACTTATTTGTCGACCTATAGCTCATAATGGAGCCAATTTTTGCTACATTGCCAACAACATATTTGTTTCTTGGATGTAGTCTCACACTTCCGAAGAGCCCAAATCAAGTCAGAGAATTAGTCTTTCAATGTTATAATGGAGTCTTAAATTAGCGTAAGTATAAATTGAGTATCTTAAAAAATAACAGATCTCACTTTTCTATTACTCTGGATAAATACACCTCATTGAAAACAGAAGACACATGGGTATAAACCGTCATTCTATCAAAAAAGACTTACTCTTTGGAAGTAGTTCAAATTATTCGTTCAATGTCAGTTACTAATGCTACATAAATTGTTACAAAAAAACTTCATAATTTTGGTATTGATCTTTTCAAAGATATTGTAGCTGCTGTGACAGATGGAGTAGCTACTATGAAACAATATCGATTAAAAATCGATCCCCAACATGTATTTTGAAATGCTCACCCATTTTATTTGGCTTTTTCGGACGTCATGTTCTATAATTATAAGGGGTCAGATATTAATTGTCAAATTCTGCCACCTCTAATTTCTATTTTAAAGATGAATCAAACGAAGAAGACATGGGCGAAGCTAATGAAGCAGACAATCTCTCATTTGAAGAAGAAATTGCTAATCTAGAGCTAAATAATACTTTGAAAGAAGCCTTCATGTAAGACTTTCAGAAATTCTAGAATGATGACTTACACTCTATTGTACAATAGTCAATTAGCAAATAATTGACTTTACGACTCGACGTTTCTACAAGACGGGATTCTACCATTTAAATGCTCAGGAGATTCAATGATCTTCACAACGAGATTAAGCATGTCCTATTGGATCTGGATATTCCGTTTAAGTTTAAAGAATATGAACTTAGTACTATCAAGGATATAGCTACTGCCCTTGAACTTTTTGAAGCAGCTATCATTAAACTTTCTAGGCAGTCTGCGACAATACTTACCAGTGAAAGAACCTTTGAGTTTGTGCTTGAAGAGCTTGAAATAATGAATGCACCTCTAGCAATTATACTCAAGGAGTCACTCTTCTCCTAGAATTGTAAAAAAACAACAACGAAGTTTAACTCTTATTCATGTAATTGAACTTTTATATGACTCGGGTTTTATAATGAAAGGAAGATACATTTTTGGTGAGAAAATTATCGGGTCAAAAATTATAACTACAGCAGTAGAATTGTACTCCAGACTCTAGAATGAAAATGGAATTGGATTGAATAAAAACAATATTGAACAAGAAACCAACAAACAACAAGTTCAATGATCTACTTTTGTAGCTGAAAGACTAAATGATTTTCTTAAAATGTCATCTAAAAAGGGTGAACCACGCTTTGGGTTTTCCGTAATTCGTAAGGAAATTGTTTTTTTATGAGATTGAAAAACTAGGCTTCAATCCTTCGAACAACCTCTTCAAGCTTTGATGACGACTTCCTGTTCAAATGTAGAAGCAAAACGTACCTGTAGTTCTTTTGGCAGTTTTGTTACTAAAATTTGAAGTCGTTTAAGTGATATTACAATTGATAAATTTGTATTTTTGAAAGAACATTTTAAAGAGAAGGAATAAAGTATTGCATTTAGCTATACATTGAACTTTTATCAAGTACGGGGATCCTCGGAGAATCCCTGTCCCCGGGAGTAGAAAATATCCGGGAATATGCAAACCCTAATTGACATGATTTTGGAGTGATTTATTCCCCTAACAACTCTATTTATAAACGGAAAAAAAAACGGTCAATGTTTTAAAATATGAGTCTAGTTATTATAAAATATACGATCAATTTCCATCCTATGTGAAACTCTACTTAACTTTTTGTTATTTTCATGTCAGCTGGTAATGGTATACTCCTGCCCCTTATTTTTATCTTTAATATAGAACTGTTGAACTCGAATTAAGTCTCATTATCCGAAAGACATTTTTCAACTACAGAGAGGAAATTTCAACCCTTTTTTCTCTTCTTTTTTTTGAAGAAAACGTTAAATAAAAATATCAAGCAGACAAAATATGCAAACTTAATTTGAGACCAATTCTACTGAACAAAAGATAATATTTATATCTATATAAACAAAATAGAAACGTTTATAATTCAATCAGTTCGGAATATATTTTATGTATCTTTGTTATATCTTGCCATACTTTACCCATTATAAGGAAATACCTTTCTAAATGAGCCATTAAACGCGTTCCATGGAATAGATAAATGAAAATATTTTGAATTGTTAAAGCAAATCTTCAAATCTGCATCCAAAATTTGTATCAGTTAACTCAATTTAGAAACTTAGAAGTAGAATTCGAACTGCATTAAAAGAAAGTAACAAAAAAAAATATTTATATAAGGGAGGAAAAAGTCTCCTATTTTTTATATGGTTGACTCTTTCTCAAATTTAGCGATATAGCCATAATGTAATCGTAATTTACGAAGATGATAAGACAGAATCTTCAATATGAAACATTTAACTACATAGTATAAATATTTATATTTAATTCGGGACAAGTTACAAGTATTATTTAATGTTTCATCATTTGAATATCCTCTCTTTTTTTTATCGAGTAAAAGAAAATCATATGTAACGCTATATTTTTTCTTAAAGAAAAAGGATAAGGAACATAAAAGACTAAAGAAGTTAGAAAAAAAAAAAGAATTTGATGTCATTTTTTTATATTAAGCTATTTGAAATATATATATATATATATATATATATAGAATATCCATTAAAAAAGAAATATCGTCTTAAGTTATATGTAGTTTATTTTTCCTTTGACCAATTATCTTTTTCTCATTAAATAGTTTTTTAAAAAAATCATATAAGGAAAACTAAATACAGTTATCTTATGTATTATTGAATTATTCGTTCCAAAGGGCTTGTTGACTCAAAAAGTTCGACTATAAAAAAACAAATAATTTGTTTCTTTCTTTCTTTATAGATATAGAAAATTAAGACTTTTATCATCAGAAACTTTAGTCCTTTAATTTCATGTCAGCTGTTGATAATTTTCTCTTTTATTGATCCGGACAACACTCCATTGAACTCAAATTCAATCTCGTTTATTTTTATTGGAGACTAGCCTTTAAATAGCAGCCGGTAGCACGTCGTTCTAATAGTCCATTTTAAATTTAAAGTTCCTCAAACTTGTAACTTAAATAGGCTACCTCAAGTTCAAACTTCTAAGCCTTCCAATCAAAGCTCTCTAAAACATCTTTCGAAGGTCTCAAGTCACATAGATGATGGCTAACATGGCCTATATCTTTCCTTAGGTCACTTTAACCTTAGTCTATTCTGACCCCCTAGTTGTTCTGACTGACCGTGATGTTGGTTTAAACATATGAAAGAACAAAGGAACTCGCGCCAAATTAGCTTAGATTCATCCTAAAATTGAAACTAGGCTTGTTTGGAGAACTGAAGCGTACTTGAACAAAATCCTTTTACTTTGGCAAGCTAGATCAAGGATGGATAGAGAAATAAGGAATCACTAATCACTGTACTGAAACTTTCTCAACCAAAAGGATCTTAAATTAATCACAAAATTAATCCTAGTCCCAGCAATGGTCTACCAAGATCTAAGGAGTCTAATGTCATGGAAGTTTTGATGTCATCTTCAGAGAAAACTCGACCCTTTTCCAGTAAAAGAATATGATAGACGATATAAGAAAAAAGAAAACTTGTAAATAACAAGAGGGGCGTGGTTTTTTATATAGCTAATCCAAAAAATATTTTTATCATCATGCATGGTATATGTATAGTACATAATATATTATACTGTAAATTCAATTATTTATAACTATAGTGGCAAAAACAACAACAACAAACATTAGTTTCTCAAAGTCAATTCCGTAGAGTTCTAATAGGCAGAAACTCAATACCAAAGGATGTATTCATTTTTGATGCCCTACAGATGCTCTATTGTTTTCATTTTGGGAATACAGACTCATAACTGGTCTACTTGCGTCGTTATGAGCTAACTGTCTACACATCTTTTCCTACTTTATTTGAAGAAAGGCTTGAGAGACACACACACAAAAAATCGATTGATTGGATATTTCAATCTTAATTGAATGTGACCCATTCTCTCTCAAAGACCATTTAATTGTATTATTAAATATATATATATAATTATATTTGTACTTCCATAACCTGGATGAGGGTTAATTTCTTCTTTTCTTCATAGATATATGTAAATGAAAGGGCCTGATTGAACGAATGGCACACGTTTAAATAAATACATACATACTAGTATCAGACGACTGGAGGGCCATTATAGTGAAGAAGAAGAAGAAAATGAATGGAATATGAGGAAAGAGAAGAAAAAAATAATATAAAAATGAGGGAAACATTAAGAATAATTTATGTTGTGCCAGTTTCATCCATTCATTTTTATACATTATGATTATGATTTATTAAAATGATTTCAATACTAAATCAACCATTCTTCAGAACTGAGTCTTTTTATTACATACATACACACATTTGAGAAGAACAATTGGAAATGTATCTGTGTGTGTGTGTGTGTGTGCGCGTAGGAACATAGACGTATAAATATTATTGATATAGTGGAATGAGGAAATGAAGAATAAGAGTACATAATTTCACACACGTGAATACACAAAATTTTCTTATATATTACATAATATATACGGAGTGAGTCTCTCTCTCTTTCTTTCTTTCTTTCTTTTTTCCTATCTCTGTATATGTATATGTATATAGTTAGTAATATTAGTAGTGAATACTATATTATGTAATAAGTGTGCTGTAAGCCCCAGTCCTTTGCAAAAATGACAATCATTATTCTGAGTGAGATAAATTAATATATGTACAGTGATCACACATCAGAACCATATTATATATATATATATATATATTACATGAATAAATAATATTGATACCAGGGATTATAGAGTCCATTGCTAATAATATTATTATTATTAATAATAATAATAATTTAGGAACATCCATCAAGAGATGAACAATTTATTTATATATGTATGTGAATATGCAAATATAGATTTTTTGACTCCCCATATTTCATGTATGAAACAAAACGTTTATTTCCCTATCAATAGGAATGTAAATCATATGCAATTCGGGCTTGTAATAAAAAAAGAAAGAGAAAATCAACCTGGCAACCCTGACAATTTAATGAATGTCGAGGGGGGAAGCAGCTTGAGCTGTCATGACGTTTTACGCAGCTACAACCTGCTATTCTCCATTATATATACAACAATAAATAATAGCATAGATGAGAGGCAGAAAATTAACTGAAATTAACGTCAGGAAATTATATATTTTTAACTAATAATTAAGTATATGAGGACTTGAGTCCTTTTTGTTTACATTTTATTTGCTTTATTAATCTTAATACATGTATTCCTTCATGCGAGATCTTCACTCAAGTCGTAAGCTAACAATTACTACGAGAACATGAGCCGTTTTCTAACATTGTATTTGCTATTGTAGATGTTCTCCCCTCAGTAAGTAAGGAAAAGCTTTGGAATACAAAAAGTACTGTTAAAAGTGCCAACTCCACTTTTTTATCACACGCCCGAATTGCATATGATTTACATTCCTACCTATCAACATATACTATTTGGATTTGTAGTTATGAAAAAGAAAAGATAGAAAAAAACCCTCTGAACTTTATGAATAAATGAAAATTTAATTTGATTAAAATAAAATGGGGAAATAAAGAAATATGGTGGATTTAAGTTGAGGCACTTAAGGGAAAAAATGTCACATACTAGTATCAATATACTTTTTATTTAAAAAGAGGATTTGTAGTGATGTTTTTGAAGGCATAGTCCATGGTTCTCAAATTAGCTTTGAGTAACTATAGCTAAATTTGTGTAGGTAGTATTATGTTGTTCAATTATATACATATACATATGTGTACAAGACTACATATTTTTGAAAGTATAAAAAAGTACACTTTTAAAAATGCATCTCAAAAGTTAAAATATGTAGGGCTTTATAAAAGACATTCAATTAGAATAGGAGGGGGTTAAATGCAGAGGTGTAGACTCTCATTTACAGAATGAATACTGCACGTAGCAATGTCATTTGACAAGATAGTCTATTTTATCTTTTTATCATGAAACAGATGTATTTAGATAATTCATTTTTGTTTTTTATATCAAAATAATGCAATAGGAAACTTCAGCTCAAAGATAATTAATTATCTTTTTCAAATATATTTTCTATTAAAAAAAGTTTTTGTATTAATTTCTTTAAAAAAAAAAAAGAATAAATTTAATTAATCTTCAGGCTAATTAATTATCGTAGTGAGGAGTTAATTACATAAACTGAAGGAAATTATAATACTATAAAATTGTTAGTAGAAATTATGAACGAACCGTCTGCCTAATTAATTATAGACAGGTGAGGAAAATTAAATTTCAATATGAATGTATATTAATTTTTTATTGCTGTTGATAAGAATATTTTGTTGAGTGCTTCAACATTCTACTTACTATTCTATTAGACCATTTAGTACTTTTTATATCCCTTTTTCTTTATCTGTATACATAAACTTTAGTTGCAATACTTTTAAACATTGAATTTAAAATAAAGATTTTTACATCGTGCACACAAAATATATATTCCACCTATGGAGGTCTCCTATCTATGTACTACTTCAATTTCCTTATTTTCATGTCAAATTACCTCTTTAATACACTAGTAGTTAACATAAATAGTGTTTCAATTCATTCATAGTAATACAAAATACTGAATTAGTCTTTTTATTTTTTTCAAAAAAATCTTTCTAGTCAGTTTTTCATTCTTTGCTATAATTCTCAAACTTAAATTTTCTTATCTGTTGCAACCGACCACAACAAGTATTTTAACTATTCTTAGCTACGGAAACAGCTGAAACATTTCTATAGAACGGATTCAAATGCAATTTATGAAAAAAACTACAAACTTGTATAATCTATAAATATATTGGTTCAATAACAAATATATGTAACTATTAGGATGTTTGTTACTTGTAGTGGCATATCTAAGTCAAATAATTGAGCTGAAATCATAAAATATAGCAACTGTTCCTGGTTTCTCCAACATACTATGTATGATTGAGTTGCACTTATGAAAGAAAAGGAGCACGAGTTAAAAGAGTTATGTTTCTTTATTTTATTCTCACCTAATCTCACTCAACATGCAGATGTGACTGTTTATGACTGAATGTATATATAATTATTGACAAAGTAGATAAGAGTTATATAAGTTAACTACACTCTTTAGTGATAATTGAATTATCATTGCAACATTTAATAACATGTCTATCAATCTATTATGCTTAAATATCTACATAGGTGTATAAAATTGTGATATAACTAATTTTGGCTTATCAATGACTAATATATTTTTTATGCTCTTCCCATTAAAAATAGTCATAAGTGCAAAATATAAATATAATTTGAACATTGACAAAAAATATAATACCTAACAGATGAAATTAATAGGTCTAAGTCATAGATGAAAATAAAAATAATAATTATTATTATAACTATGCTTAAAATGGTTTATCCGTGATATTTAAACCTACTAAAAATCACTATTAAAAAAGACACAGGCTTTTTTTTTAATGGTTGTAGGTATATCTATAAAAAAGAAAGTTCAATTACATTTATTTTGATTTATTTTTTAAATTGCATGTAAAAAAAATGAGGAATTAAGATTCATAGAGAAATATAAATTTGTTTTAATGAGACACAGACAGATATGTTTAATCTCAGGATGGATATACATATATCCATGCAAAGAGTAAATAATTCAACTATTGTATAATTCCGTGTAGATGGATGGATTTGTACGATACGCCTCCAAGGCTGGATAGGGTGTTAGTATCTATTCTGTCATGATCCATAATGAATAGAGGACAAATTCGTAGCTCATAACTAATATAATTAGAGGTGAACCTCCTTTAGGCTCATTTTTCTGTCGACAAATGGACTCCAAATCTCCGATACTTTATAAGCGATGAATTCACTTCCTCTTCAAAATAATGGGAGCTTAGTTAGCATTTCAATCTTCTTTCACAAGTGCTAATAGTCTACATAAGTTGAAGGAGTCGAGATCCCACTTTTCAAAGTATGCTGTTTCATCGTTTTTTATAATGGTCACTGGCTTAATTTGGATTCCCTTCTAACTCTCCCCATACTATTTAAAAGGATGCAATATTTGAAATATATAAAAATGAGATAGGAACATAATTCATGACGCATGACAAAAATTATAAATAATGGACCCGGAAGATTGATACAAGATTGAAATAAATAACTTTTATTCTTATAGTAATTCATTTTCAAGTGTTCACAATATGAAAGAACAGTACTCTTTTGGGATGTATAAAAATAGACTTCGTTTCCTAATTGACCCTTTAAGTTGACTTAAAAAAAAAGATTTCTCTCATTTTGGAAGCGTAGCTATTGATTAACAATCGTTAATGTTAGTCAGTATCAGTTATTTTTGTGGAAATAGAAAAGAAATTGAAATACATAAAAACAATTCTTTCTTTTCAGCTCACTGTTATGCACCAATGAGGAATCTAGGTTTAGTTCATAGCTGTTGTTTTCAGGCTGGAGTGAGATGAATTTTTTACTTCTCCTACCCTTCAATAAGCCCGAATTAATACTTGTTAAACGGTTAACATATTAATATTATAAATAATGGTCATTCTAGTATTTAATTAAGGGTTGTAATTAGTCAATTATTATCATCTGATTTTGGGCCTTCTCTCTCCTCTTTTTTAAAGGAATTGTTTCATATTTCATAAATTCAATACAAAATGCTGTTAAAATATTTAATCTAATGAGTGTTCAATTAGAAAGTTCCAGATTCAAAAGTATTATTCTCTATTACTTTGCTTACAATTGAGTAAAAACTAAAATATTAGGTTTGTTTTTTGTAACAGACCCTTTTATTTTATGAGTTAGCAATTTCGTTTCTTCTTGTGTAACGGCCATACTTATTTTACTAAGTAATAAGTAATTTACAATTTGGTTCAAGTAACATACACAACACTGTACATATATTGGTATATAAAATAATGATTTTCAATGCATCAACAATGGTAATTTTAATTGATAATAAATATTAATGCATCACTAATTTATGATAATGTAGTTTATTTAAATCCCCAGTAATTCAAAAAAAGAGATAAATTACCTTGTTATTTCTTTATAAGGGATAATTTACTTTAATCATATAGCTATCTAAGAAAATGCTCTCTCTTTCTCAAGGAAATTATAACATGTATGCCTTCATAAGGAAAAATATGTTTAATAAGAATATTACATATATTCATCTATTTATCGTTTCACAGCAACTAATACACAAAGTATTTAAGGTATGAAACACATAAATTAACTTTTTTTTGAAGAAAAAGATATATGTGAATAAAAGATATGTAATTCTCTCTAAAAAAATTGGTTATTTGTATAAAGATCCAAATTTTTGTTGTAAAAATATTACATTAAAATATAAATATTTTGATTGAATGTGGTAAAATTACATTTAAGACTGTAAAACTGCTTCAAATTGCGTTTAAGTTTCAAAAATGGTCGAGAAGATACCAAGTCTAATGTTGGGAAGGGACGTTTTCTCTACGACAGGATCCAAGAAAACATGGAGTTAATTGAATAAATCCTTTAAGAGAGTTGAAGCCAAAAACCCCTTCGACTTCAAGGGACCAATTTACTAGAACTGGGTTAATAATGGGCAAGTTATCAATTCAGATTATTAGATAATGATCTTTTAAGAATTCTTAAGCCATATCAGACGAAAAAAGTTTAAATTGGAAATTGTATTGGAGACATTGCCTGACCAGTTGTCTCCAGACAAACAAAGCAATTCACTGCTCATTAAAACTATAAATTTAGGTTATTGCCTACCCTCCCGAACAATATTACTGAAATTTATTGATAAGTTAGATCAGGAGGTCAAAGCATCTATGAGGGGGGTTCTGAGCAAGCTTTTCTAAAAAAAAGTTTCATTCATGTATTTGACAAGCACAAGTCATACAGATAATGACTACATTAAAAAATAATATACAGTCAAACAAGTTCTCCACCCGATACTTGAGCTGTAAATTAATAAGTCCAGATTCTAATGGTCTAATCCTCGTATATCTTAATCCTAATTTTATATAATGAATCTAAAGGGTTTTTTGGTCATAGATGGTGGACTAGCTCTGAAATTTTTTTACTTATCCTGATTAAAGACCCATAACTACTTACTTTAAGCTAGAACATTTCAAGGGTTCTTGTTTTCATGAGAGGGTTTCATCAGAAAATTAATGTACAGTCCTAAAAAACAACTTATAATTTTATAGATCTAAATATTGAGGACATTTTAAAAATAGCTTTAAAAGATTCAAGTCAATACGGCATTTTTTTCTAAATTATTTATCTTTTTAATTTCAAACCCTTCTCCTTATACAGATAAGTAAAATTTATATATACAAATAAAAATACAACAACACTTCTTTTAACATTAAACAAAATTTGTGTTTCGTAGTAAATGCTTTCTAAAGCAGTTTTTTCTTGCAAATTCTAATTTGCTATTCCTTTTTTCTCCAACAAAAAAAAAAAAAAAAAGAAAAAAAAAAGATATCAAACGCCTCAAAAACAGATTCCTTTTAAATTTAATTTAATAAAAAAAGAAAACATAGTACTAATTACATAATGGAGTCTGAAGGGCGGGAGGAAGATACCACATCCCTCATAATTTTTTCTTTCCTACATATTCTAGTTTTGTGATGATAACCTCGTTCAATATATAATCCAAAGCTATAAAACAAAGTAAGGAAACGCGCCCGTTAGCTTCAATACTTCTCTCTTGGCTACGAGACATCTTTTTTTCCGCAATAAGTCGCATTTGTCTTTCCTTCAAAGAATTCATCTTTTTTTAATTGAAGTAACAAGGTAAATTCATAGAGATTCTGTTGTTAGATAAGTTACCCTAAGTGCTTCTAGCGGACAAAAAAGTTGTATTATAGCCAATTAACTTTGTACAAAAATTGATCATCTAGTCGTCATTTAACCACTTTCTTTTCTTGTAAGGATTGGATCCCTATGGTGATTTTTATGCAAATATACTTCATATCTTTTGCTGTTTCATTGTTATGTATATGACTCACATTTAAAGTTCAAGATACCTACTATTAAACTCGTTCCATCTATTTAACTCCCAGGTTTTAATATTTTCGAACTATCAAAGGGGTATAATTTGAGGAGCATTCATTATTTTGATAGCCCAAAGTTTTTGTGTGTATAAATGTTTAGATACATACATATAAAGCTGATGAAATTTGGACTTGATATTTGTTGTCGTTGTGCCACTTTTTTAAAATATAATTGTTAATAGAAATGTAACTATGGAACATCATTTTGATATTCAAAGTAGTTGAGTTTATTCAATGACAGAATTTCTATATATTATACATAGTATATAGTCAACTTTTGTGTAAAATAAAACCTCATTTGAGACACTCGTCAATTATATTTCGGGAAAAATTACAAAATGTATGTCTTGTAACCATCCTTTTTCATTAGCAATTGTACCCTTTTTTTTTTTAAGGGAAGGACATTGTACGTAGATCAAAATATATGTAAGGCAATGTTTCTCAAACTTTTCGACTTGCAACCTCATTCCAACAGAGATGGTTTTCAATCTTTTTAGGATACATTTTGTAAATGTATGCATAGAATCCTTCTTCCCTCCTGGAGTTGTTCCATCCACCCTGCAATTTTAAAAGCCCTGATACCTACAACAATTAAAGAGTTCTTTCAATTATGTCACGAGTAAAATTGCTATCAAAAAATTGACAAAACAACACTGAAAATAGATAAAGAGGAGGCTCTGCTACTTTAATGTTATAAAGACAGCTTACACACGAATATATAATATATATTTACTTTTCATTACTCAGCATATGACTAGATAGATACTACATAGCTTCCCCCTAATACATGTATAAATAATTGATAAGACATTTTTCGCCAAGGAAATAGGGGGGAAGGAGATAGACACAGTTGCATTTTAAGACATGATAAATCCATTATTCATTTGGTTGCTTTTTTTTTTTAAAGAATAAAAAAAATAAAATAAGGAGTAATGATCAGACTTCGACATATCAAATGTCGTACATGCATCAAGAATAACTATTGATTGGATGATTGCATTAACATTACTTTCTTACGTGTTTGTTAATAATTATACACATAATGATTGCAAAGAAAGGTATGGACTGTAGAATGTCTCTCATAATAAATACTTATAATCTCAAAAAAAAACATATTGTCAGCAAGAACTCATATTTAAAAAATATGAAAATATATTAAAATAACTCTTTGATAACTACACAGAAAGTCAACTAACTTGTTTTTCTCCTTGTAAATAAGAAACTTATTTATATGTTAGAATTATTGCAAAATAATACATGTTCTGATAGTCGTGTACACAAATGACACAAATGTAAATTTTGCCATTTGAATACGCAACATTTTATTCAACGACGTTCTAGGGTCATGAGAGGAAAACGAACTTAAATAATGCTGTAGAGATAATGAGTTTAAAAGTTGTGCTGAGTTTCTCAATGTACCTATTATATAATTATGACTGAGCCTCACAGTTACGAATTCTGCCCATAAATATCGCAATAAGGGGGAGGATAAGTTCCTAAATGAAAGATGTGAGACGTTTAAATGGAGTTTAAACATCTCTCAATTAGTTCAATGATGTCTGTATTGTATTTTTCAGCCTTTCTTTTTAAAGGAAGATGAAAAAGGTTCGTATATTAGTCGGTAGTAAGTCACATGATAACTAGCATTGTCCTCCCCCCCCCCCCTAAAAAAAGGTTAAATAAGTTATTTTCGTTCTTTATGATAACTATTGAGATAAAATATGTAACTATATGTATGTAATTAATGATGAAAGGATGTGTTTTTTTTTATCTAAACGAGTGGTTTAATGGTTTATAGCTTTGTTTTCATAACTTATTTTTAAAAATTTTAAATAAATGTAGGCATGTATTGTATCATTAATTACTTTTTAAATTACTCTAAAAGTCATTAAGGTCTATGTTTACATGGTAAATTCTACTATTAATCAAAACAATTGTATATAATCTTAACAATTTTGTTTCTAAAGTAGAGAACCTTGTTTATAAGTGGTTTAATCTTTATTATAATTTAGGCTTTTTGTATGAGCATGGGTAAATGGTATACTAAAATGGACCATAAAATGTATAGGTTAATTATTGTAATATAATAAATTTATGATTTTTATTTGCAGAGGTGTTTTATTTTATAATTATACAATTTCTAGTACTCGGCTTCAGTTTATTTTGAATTGTTGGATAAAGCCATAAAAATAATCTTTGACTTTAGTTTATGATTTTAAAATTAGTTTTCATTTAATTCGTGAATCTTTTTAGTTATTATGTAAATACTCTTATCAACAATTAATCTGATTTAGTCATTTTGTAGGCTCTTTTAATCCTTTCAAACCCGTAAGGTATCAGAAAATAGTTTTAAAAGGAAGTTATGTTTGTTGAGGTCTGAGTGACCAGTCTAACCTAATTTGACTTTATAAAAAAATTGTAACTCAACCCGTTTCTCTAAGAAATTATGGAACACTCGTGTCCCTCTGGGTGTGAAGGGAATTTTTTTTATCCTTAAAAATACACGGTTTATTAGTATTTTTTTCGTGTTTATTATACCTTTAAATACATTTAATCTTTATTCTTTTATTCTACTTGACAAAAACATTTTAAAAATCTTAAATAAAAAATACATATATTTCATACCTATAGACCTGAATAATTTCTAATGTATGCGCTAGAACATACACTAAGCTTTTGAAATCGTAAATATTTATGCTAGTCATTTACTATTATATGAATGATGTGTCAAGGATGTAATTAATTAATCATTGTAATTATCTTCAGGGTTCAAAATTACAAATCCTTTTTCTTAATGATTATTTAAATATCTACTTTAAGTCAAGTACAAAGAGGAAATCCTTGACTGTAAATCCCTTATGGTTGTCCTGGTGAGGGTAAAATGTCTTGTGGGTAGTGGTAAATATTTTAAAGGAAGAATGAAGGGGTTCTTGAGCCCTCATCTAATATAAAAGTATATACTATATTCCTTGTCAGATGTCGAATATTTCTACTTCTTTTCTCCTAATGAGAGATTCGAACTTTGATTGGTTAAACGTTGACTTTTAAGCTGCAAATCATTTTCTAACATTAAAAGAAAAATAGCTCCAATGCTGGGAAGAATTGACTAATTAGGTACCAACTGATTTCTGGCCTTTTTTTCCCTCTTTCTTTTTGGACGAAAGGTTCCAAAATGCAATAGAAATAACATTGTGCTCTAAGGGTATCTATATAAATACTACACACATTGGTAGATTTGTACTAATGATTCCCTTGACTATATGATTGAGTCTCCACCAGCATTTATGTAGCTTCATGTCCTTTATATTCAGAAAAAAATAATAATTACCAACTTACACAAAATATAATATCTTAAATTGAACAATTATAATTCAAGGTAAAAACCATAAAAAAATTGAATACAGAGATTAAAGGCTAACAATGAAGTACATACTTAGACGTAGAAAAAAAAATTAATTAAAAAAAAATTAAAAAGGATTATAAAAAACTTATAAATCTTCTTATTTTAAATAATAATATGTACATACATATATACCTATTTATAATTCGTAGTTTGAAGCCCCACAAAATGTATTAGTATTGATGTAGTTGAACTGCAATTTATAATCTAATTAGTATCATAAGAAGACTTGACACAGTTTGTATAATGATAAGCATAAATTAAATAAAGTCATCAAAACACTATCTACTCCAAGGGGATTTAACTATTGATATATACATAAATGAACGGATATTAAACGGGTATTTAAAAATAAGTTCTGTGATTTTTACTTTCTCATGACATTTCGAATCAGGAATTCAATTCAATTATAATTTTGGATATAGTCCATTCCTCTATGTAGATTCTATAAATACACATAGAGGAAAAGACCCAAGTAGGCATTGTTACAGTCGAATCTCAAAACTTGATCTCATATGAGCTCAAAGAAAACATTAGAATCGATCCTGCAAAGTTCAGTTAGGGCTTCATTTACATGCTTGCTTCTAGTTGGCGTTATTCATTCGAAACTTGACTTCATAGGTAGCTTCTTGACGCTCCTTCCGGACTGAATTAACTCTCATTTTTAGGGCTCAACCATAATTAATAGTTGTATGATGTATGCTTTCCTATCTTCAAATAATATTATATCTCAAATAAAAGTGTCTCCTTTTCATAATCAATTCATCAACAACGATATCTTTCGTATCCATATATTAACAAAAAATGTCACTTTGATGGCTCTTATTCGTAAATTATAAGTAGGTTTATCATTATAGGCTCTTGAAATTTGATTTTATTCCTTGACATGGGATATATTTTGCATTTCACAACCTTTTCTTAAAAAATAAGAAAGACATAATATAAATAAGTTGTTTGACAGATACGTTTTTGGGGAAGAACATACATGCATCTAAATGATATTAGCACAACAACATATTTTTTTTGTCAACTGGAAAACTTTTGAGTCAAATCCCATACATTTGTTGTCAAGCCGAGAGCCTTAGTGATAATACTCAGGATAAATGTTGAGTGAGAGGATACATCTTTATTAAAGTCAACTCGAATTACAGTTCCCAGAACTTTTTATATTTAAAATAAATATTTTCTGATTATATAAAATATTTATTAACATAATGACGGACTCGGAATTAGTCATTATTGATGAACAGCTTCATTTGATCACGGATCCTTGCCGAGTCTGAAATATTTTGACTAAGAGTCCGTATGGAGTTCCAGTCCTTTAATTGCGAGTTTAAGTCCAGAGAAAGTAAATAAAAAACCCTGATTTTATTCGCACTTCTGCACGTGGGGAAAGTACGAATCCTTATATGTGAAAATCAGTGTTCAAAAGGCTAGTAAATGAACAACAAATCACAAAAAACAAAAATATAATTCCTAATTTAATGTTGTTGTATAGTTCCGTTATTTTTGTTAGTGAAGACAGTCCTTGTCAAATTGTATGCCTTTAATGTATATTGAAATATATCAAATGAAATAAGGGAAAACACTTTGATGAGTAAATAAATATTCTATTTCAAAATGAATGTCTATTAGTACGGGTCAACTACTAAGAAATACATTAAATGCACTAAGAATCTTTCATAATAACTATTCATGAAATAAATTGCTCAAATAACAGACATGTACAGCTTAAACAGTATTCAAAAACAGACTCACAACAATAACATACTTATATGTATATGTATATCATAAAACTCATTCAAAAATATAGTGAATGTATCAAATTGCAATTTATATTATGTATAGTTAATTTCGCGTTATAAAGAAATAATACCCGTCATTTTTATTGATAGCTATTAACTAAATACATCACTTCTTCATTCTGAATAACTCATGAAACTTATATACTATTCATATAAATATATATATGTGATCACGGGAAATCAAATTATGATTTGTAATTGAATCCATTGACATTTGCAAAAATATCCCCATAAATATATTTAATATCAAATTAAATTTGAATCAGATCATTCAGGAATTCTTCATTTAGGGTCGGTAGCATCAAGTTGCATCTCCTTTGATATTAACCATTGAATCAAACATCCTAAAACCAAAACCTGGTATGTTAAATTGAGAACTCTTTCGAAATCTGAAGGGATATTTCTTCCTCAATGTATAAGTTGTGTGTTGTGATATAAGAAAAACTATTTCATTGTGGAATGTGGGTATCCATGTTGACCCTATCTCATGACTTTTAGACTAAATCACCGAATACAAACTCCGAAAAATCATATAATACTTGTCACCTTGCTGCAAGGGGAGATATCGACAGATTATTTACATACAGGAAAAGGAAGTTGAATTATATAAAAGGAAGTGCTTGATTAATGATGAATTTGGCTTGGACTGTAACTGCTACACACGCCGTTATTTATAAACTCATAGTCATGTAAGAACATGCTTAAAAAAAGGTATCAAAATAATTTTATGGATGTTCCTCATAATGATAATTTTGAGACTAATATGCTCCAACACTTTCAGTTCATTATATAACTATATAGTTTAAAAGTGGACATTTTAACGTACTTATTTGAATTACTCGTAATTTTATTTCTACAAAATCTTAAAATATTATCCAATATATTATTTCTCTTGGTGATTGATGTTAACACTTAAAACATATATATATAAGTAATGAAAATTTGATGTAGTAATTTCTTTTAAGAAGTAAAACAATTTCTATTTGATATTATACCTATATTGTCAAATAATTTTACTTCAATACGTTTCTTTTTACAAATCATGGTCAATCTATTATTAATGTATTCGTGAAAGGCATAAGTCATTTCAATTTATTTTTAAAATAATCCATTATTTTTCTAAAACTTATTCTTTGTTCCCATATTCGCTACAAAAAAAAAAGTAATATTTTCTATAACTTCTCTATGATGCAAAACAATAGTTTATTATCAACAAATATGAGGATAGGAGCTCCATGTTTCCTGAAAGAAACAACTCCAAATTCATATACATATGTATGAGTCCAATAAATATTTTTTATAGACAAGCATTTGAATGATTTTTCTTGAAGGGATACATACATTTATTTTTTGGTTAAGTGTTGAAAAATGAAGAATGGATGACTCCATGAATAATTTTTCCAAGTGATCCTTCAAAGACACATTTATCATAAATTAAGCCCTACAGGAGCTGTTTAAGAGCTCCCAAGTTACTAAATATATTAATTAAAAGTGTCTTGAGACATGATGACCTTAAATCAAATTATGTATATATATGAAGGATCTGTACCTCGGGTGAATGATTATCAAAACGTACTCTGATATCCAAGTACAAATATGTATTTAGTTTAAACCCATCTTCTATGTCTTTGTACCAATATGTACAAACTACTTGTCTAATTTTATAACAATGATTTGTAGAAAATTATGGACTCATTGCATTTATATTTAAGCTGAGCTGGCTCAACAGGACTCCATGAGACCTTAAAGCTTCTCATTTGATCCTTTGCTGACTCAAAATTCCAACTCGTTCTCAATCTGTATAACTTTGCTCATAAATATCCCTTTAAATTTGGTCAAAATGTATTATTTTATGTCTACAAAGTTTTAACGACCTAATGCTCTTATAACAAATTGTTTTTCAGGCCATTCCGTAGAATATCTTTTCATCCCAAAGAAAAGGGTTCTTAATGACTCTACATAAAGCAAAGTAACATATATATATATATATATATATATATATATATACATATAAGTATACAGCTTTCTTATTACTAAACCCTTTGATAGAATGTCATGTTTCATAACAAAACAAAGCAAAGCAAAAAATAATAATAATAAGAAATACATAAGAGCAACAAAGTGGAAATAAAGATGAAAAAGGAAAGTCAAAAGAAAAAAAATACATACATAAATAGAATTTGTCAAAATAAGGTTACTTGGATGAACAAAGAAATTAAATTACAAAGGCACTTTTTTCTTTTCTTTTTACACGTTCATGCTTACTTATATGTACATATATGTATGTAGTAAGAACACAAGCATAAAAAGACTTGAGGGAGAGAGAGAGAGCTCTAAAGAAAATAATAATGAAAAAGTTACATTGAGTTCATATTTATAATAGAATATAGTTTTGTAATCTACGTATGTACAACATTTGTATTTAAGACAATGAACATATACAATGTATGTATTTTTTCAACATCAATAGTAAAGAAACTCTATACCAGACAAATTTACAGGAGATATCATACTTAGCAAACTTCTATGGCAGGTGTTTTCAGTTGGATAAAAACGGAAACAGGTTAAATACGTAGTAGAATAAATCGGTTAGAGAGGGAAAAAGTAGCTGCAGAAAAACTCATAGGAAAAAAAAATTACCCTAATGGATTTTTAAATAAATTCATATATTTTAAGAACCATGTCCTTGATTTGAATAAACTAATATATTAATATTTGGGATTTCAAGGAATTTTTGACATTTGGGATTAACATTTGTAAAGAGATTCGTATTTCCTGATTGAGAGATAATACTTTTGAAACAATCAATTATCCTGAAAATAAAAGTTCTATTGGGGGAATAGAATGATGCAAATTTCCAACTTTGGGTTAAAAAATAGATATTAGCATGTGTAGAGGATTTATATTGTACTTAGACATAGAGCTATCGTTGTCATTCTAATAGGAAATAATTCTCTCAGATCCTAAATATTGGCATCTGAACAAGATATTCAAATCTAGAAACAGTAATATGATCAATACCTTTGCAAGCGCAATATGGGAATAAACTAACTGAACTTGAACTTGCTTATTCCCATATTGAACTTGAAAAGGTAGTGAAATTTTCAGGAATAAAATCCTTGATGCGAATTTTCCTGACACAGAAGATATCCTACTAGAGATATTCCTACTGAGTGTGTTTTTGTAGAAATGTGCTTTTTGCTTTGTTATTTTACATATATTTGGAATTTCAATGACATTTTACACCAGACAAGAAAGCCTAAAGTCTATTAATACTTCGTCAATTCTTCTTTTAACCTGTAGAAAAATATTGATTGACGCAATGAAGAATCCTATGTGACAAGTATAAAAAAGATTGCATTAAACTGAGATGATGTTATTTCAGCTATTAACCACAAGTAATTCATCTTCCATTTCAAGTTAACAATCAATTCAGTAAGTGACGAAATGAGCTTCTTGGATTGGGAAGTTTTTCTTGGCTACAAAGCAACTTTTTCTCCTGCAAGATGTCGCTTTAGAAATACATACATAAATATTTTTTTGATTTAATTTATAAGGTGAGTTAATGCTGGTTCGTTATTAGCATTGGAGTAATTCATGACATCGTTTGTGCTCTCCGTGCACACAGGAAGTTCATCTCGTAGTCAACTAAATTTAGGGCAAAAATTGATGATGTAGTATTAATCACATTGTTTCTTAGCTTTGGAGGTCACAACTATATAGTTGCCATACTATGCAGACCAAAAATAAAAAATTAAATCTTCTAGCTGGAGTAAAATTTGTCTATCTGAACCTCTTTGAAGTTTAGTAAGAAATCTCTGTTATGTTTGTTAATAAATAAAGTTTTTGAATGGTTATGGGGTCCTTTCCACTTTTATTTTATCTTTTAGGATTTTATGAGGACACATTTTCTAAGGCCTATTTATTAGTACTTTCCCCCAAACTTATCTTTGTAAAAATCCTCTTAACTATAATATTTGCAAGACATATATGAAAGACTATAAAAATCTATTGATGAAAAAAACTTTTAACCAATTTGTAATATAGGCCCTTTCTGAAACTATGTAGAATTATCATGGGCCTGAGGCAAAAGTGCAACATTGTTGTTTGTTTTGACATATACATACATATCAGCAATTAAAGTTTTAAAAATCAAAATATTTACATATAACTTGATACATACATAACATGGAAAACTTTTGCAATAATAGTTATACAAATGTATTGAATATTTTCTTAAGCATAGTTATGTTATATTAGTCAAATATTGAAATTGATAATCTGTTCAAAATTTCATTTTTGAAAAAAACAAAACAAAAAAAAAAAACTAATAATAATTTGCTACTTTTAAAAAAGGCATTGTAATGATTGTATACTATAGTTTTTTTAGCCTAAGTGGAAGCTTAATTTAATAAAATAAAGTACATTGAAAGACCATGTAATTACTCTTAATATTGCAAAAGTTATGTTTAGAGTTGTAAATATTAAAGATTCAGACTCATTTTTCAATACGACAAAAATAGAAAATACAAATAACCTATATAAAAATTTTTAATGGAAAATGCCTTTAGTTTTTAAAAATATTTTTTTTATCTTATCCTGAGAAAATCCCTTTTTGGTGAGTGAAAATGAAGACAAAAGTTGTTTTTTCTATCATTTACTCTTTCTTTATTTTCAAAAATTATGATTATAGTTTAATTTTGAATTAAAAAAGACATATACAACTTCAATTTATAAAAAAAAGGACACCTTACTTTAAAAGAATTTATAAACTATTAGAAATGTTGAGAGTTTAAAGTCTCAAAATGGTAAAAAAATGAATGATATGTTTTGAAACTATTTAATAATACTGATTACGCTTATTGTATTGCTTACATTCATAAACTATATTTATTCATTTTTTCATTACAAAAACTTTATCCTTTCTATTCATAAATTTTTGTATCTCTTGCTCTATAAAATCAACACTAATTAAAGTTTTTGTTAAAAATTATTATTATTATTTTTTTAAAATAAATTTAAAAGGAAAGTGTCTATTACAACAAGTATAAATAATGTTTCATATAAATAGTTATTATTCCTAGCAGTAAGCAGATAAAATATATCATCACTGAATATTTAGTGACCTCCATCTGTTTTTTTTTTAGAAGAATTGGTACTCGTTCACGTTCAATATAATTAAATTTGTATATTTAAATACAATGATTCAATCTGACTTTCTTTCATTTGGATTTGGGGCTATATGAATTTTATTTCCTTGCATTTGGCAGGAGACTTCCGGTTTCCTACAATGTTATACTAATTTTATAATTATCTTTTGATAAATTCCTAAAGAGGTCATGTGATTCCTGCTAAATTATTTTCTTAGTTATAAATGTCAATAACTGTGACTCTTTGAAGGTAAACTTGGTCTTAAAAAAATTAATCTAATGGCCCTAAAATATAATTTTAGGACACATTAATGATAAAAGGACTCTATAATTCATAATACATATATGTAGAAAGTGTCAAATGTTTCAGAGTTATACAGAAAAAGAAAAAAAAATCCCTATAAGAAATAAAAATATTAGAATAGAACATTTTCTCTATTAATAATGTACATTATTGTAGGTCAGCGGCTTTCAATGTGGGGGGTGGGGGAGCACCCAAACGGACAAAGTATAGTTTGTAAATATAAACACCGTTAACCTATAAAAAAATCGAAAAAAAAAACGATGGTGAAGGAAAATCCCTACTCTTGGTTTATCTAAACTTCTAAATACTTTTCTTATGATTTCATCGATTTGTAATTAGCACATCAAATACCTTAATCTACTTTTTTTTATATTATTAACTCCATGAGATTGACTTAATTTATTTTCCATGGACACGATTTGAGATATGTGGTAGAAAATGTTAAAAGGGACTTGTCTCAACATCCATGCATGTACGTGCATCATCATTATATCGACATAATTATTTGTCATTGAAGTCGTAGCTTTTCTATTGTTCCACTTGATTAAACTTTATAACCAAACAATATACATATATAAGTAATACTTTTTATCCTCTTATTTAATTATGTAGATAACTTAAGCATTAAATCCATAGTTGCACTCATTGCTTAGGAAAGCAAGATTATCATCATTAACGTAATAAATATGATCAATATTTGTATTAGATTTTGCATTCATTAGACTTTGTACTACGGATAATTTATTGATACCCCTTCAATTATCAGATATCTATCTGTATTCATTTGCTAAAATAAATACTGCTGAATAAATTTTTAGTTAAGTCCTTGGGAATGACACAATCTGATGAGACTAGACTGTGAGCGAGAGATTCTCGACTCGAGAACGAAAATACGTTTACAGAGTCAATCTTCCGGTAACTGAAATTGGTTATGGTATTTGAATATATTTTTTAGAGCTAAAAATATTCACTAAAATGTACAAAAGGGGTGCTCGTATAACTAACAACACTAGAGTGTGCATAATTTTTAATCTAGGCTTTCAAAAGTAAACATGGAGGAACTAGAAATAAAAAAACCCTGCTATGTCACCATCAATTATATCTAAAAGATACATTTCGATACATAGGTACATTATATATCAACCTTGATACCATTTAGTGGTGCGGTTGATTTGTTTGTTCATCACAGATTATTATTATCTTAATATTAAAGGTATTTTTAGCAAGTTTTTGTAATTAGTATCTGTATCAAAACTCTGGATCAAGGAAATAAAATAAGCAATATCCTTAATGCATTTTGTAATTAGTAATTCCAGGATCAAGGGTGTATTCTATGGGAAAAGAAGGGGATAATATTGTATAAATCGGGGTTTCAGCCTTAAAATAGCAAAATAAAATGCTTAAAACATCAGCTAGGGGCTCAAATCATTCAGATCCTAGTAATAATGAGTCTCTATTTTATATATCAAAAAAAGTTCTTTGCTGTTGCAAAAATTTTATCACTCGATTTGTAAAATTCTTTTTCCTACCCCCACTTACTTCTAAAACAAAATAAAGACAAATATAAATCAAATTTTTTTTGGAAACATATTTAATGACTCACCCATTTTCATAATTTGAGAGGCTATGAGTGGAGTACATATCCAGAAATGAATGTATCATAATTATAAAAAGCATATAAAAAGTGTCTTATATGGTAAATAAAAATACCAAAAAATTCGTGGAAATTATCTAGTGATAAAAAATGTACATAGATAAAAACTTTTTATTTAAACCTCATTAAATTGTACCATCCCTTCCCAGAAAAAAATACAGATAATCAAATTGAGTAAAATAGTTATTACATCATGATCATATTTAGATTTTTATTTTATATATATAACTGAAGGAGATTTTGACAGCAAAAAAAAAAAAATATAACTAAAGGCTTTGATAGAACACCCTTGAAAAAAGTTAGTTCGGTGAGGTGCACTGCTTTTGTTTTATGAAATTAATTTCTAATGCTAAAATATTAAAAATGATGATATATTTAGGTCATATATTTGTAAAAATTAGTTTATGAGCACTCAATAATCTGAAAAAAAATTGGAATAAATAATAATGCTGTATTTGAGTACAGAAATTGTTTTGAGACGAAATTTTAAAGATTTACATTAAAACCCCTGGTACTATTTTCAAATTCACTTAATTGTTAGCTCTGAATAAAGAATAGCATCATTTTAAAAGCTGTTGAAATTAATCATGCATATATGTACAATTGATTTTTTTATTTTTTGTTAACAAAGTAATACATATTACATAATTTTTTTTTTTTTTTTGGTTATCTTGTGTTATCAGTTATTATCAAATAAAGTTCTCTGATTTTCATCGCAGCAACATTTTATATTGTAAGACACTTCATAATTAATTCTCTTGGACAATCAATGACCATTTTTCATTGAAAAAAGCTCCTTTAAATTTTTAGACTACAATTAAGTTCCCTAATTTAAGTCATTTGAATCTGAGAACAGAGTCAGTTTTGTATTTGATACGTTTTTTCAATCATGAAGTGAAAATGTTGATTTTTTGAATGGTTTAGATCAAGGGTTCTCAATTAATTCTTCACTGAGACTCATATTTCCCGTGACCATTACGTCATGACACAAATTTTACAAATCTTCAGGTGATCTAATTTTGACATCTATTGATATCAAGTTATAAAAAAAGTTTTTAATTTTAAACAATGAAAGTCTTTGAGATCCACCAATGAAGTAATACTGTTTTAGATAGCAAATAGCCCCTTGCCAGGGATTATGATATCTATACACATATACATGTATATATATATTACTCAGTAAAGCTTACTAAAAATAATCACACAAAATCCCAAGCATGGTCACTTTCACTGCTCTTCCTCATTACCATAATGAAACATTTCATCTGTCCATCAGTTGAGACATCTTAGTGCTTTTATTCTAATAATCTTTAAACTAATTACAGATAGTTTCATTGTTATATTGAACAGAAAATCATTTTTATTTTATTGATAATTTGTAGAATTTATGTACCCTGAATGACAGGTAATTTTTTCTGCCAAAATTGGACTTTCAAGGATTAATTAATTTAAGAAAGCATCATGAAATTTTTTTTTTAAGTTATCAATTTTGTTTCAGGAAGAAAAAGGAAAAACTTTCCGTAATTACTGAATATTATGAAATTGTATTCATTACGACGCTAAGTGTGGTGGAGTGATGAAACCTTTTTTGTGAAGAAATAATTTCAATTGTGTTAATGTTACAAAGTATAATATTATCAGCAATGTAATATATGTACATTATATAAGTACAAGTAATCAGGAGAAGAAAGACATAGGAAACATTTATAATAAAGTCAATACAACTTACCTCAGAATTTTATTAGGTTTATCTCTTTCTCCCTTCCTCAAAAAAAGGTGATTCATTACTGCAGAAGACGTTTTACATCCTTCTAACTGCCATAACTTATAATTTATTAAAGTTACATCCCATGAGAAAGAAAAAAATCTTATTTTATTTTTTCAAAAGATACAAACAAAACAAAACAATTTAATCCAAATATAATTATTTTATTTGACTGCTATAAAAAGAGACCTCAGAATGAATAAGTAAGACACAAGACCTGTTTCTACTCCTAAAGAGAGGGATTCTACCTACATATATTTATACTAACAAAAGATAATTGTTCATGTAAAGAAAACAACAAATAAAGGAAACATTACAAATGTATCAGTGTAAAGCTGTCAAAAAAAGAAGGAATCCCAGCGTGTGCCTAACGAAATCACTTACATATTTTTGAAAGGAATTTTTTTTCTGCTTTAAACTAAAGCAGTAAATTATGTATTTAGGATAGATTTTAATACTGCTCTGTGACCCTATAGATAGGGAAAGAACTTTCATAGATATAAAAAATACAGTAATATGAATTCAAAAGAAAAAAACGTTTGATAGCTACGTTCAATTTTTGAATTTATAATATTTTTTAATTAGATTATTGAGGATGTATTATTTTCAATTCCATTTTTATCCCATAAGATATCCAACAAAGTTATTTAATGAATATGAAACTCAAAACAATCCCAGCCTAGTTTATAGTATCTACAAATTATTAAATTTACCTCTAATAGTCAACACCACAAGAGCCTTTATAAATAAATATGAACGATTTAATAATGCAATTTTAATTATTCAAATGTTTGGTGATATAAGATATGAATAAAACAAAGATACATCCAATTAGAATTAGCAGACATTACATGTTTTTTTACATACACCTCGCGTATAACGATCACTGCAATAATCTTTATTGCTTTCACAGTACTCATCCTCACGTTCATTCTCGCAATCTGAAAAGTGAAACATTCTCCTAAACTATTAATTGAAAATTGAAATATAAAAACTTACAGCAGGTTCCACATGTCTTTTGACAGAATTTGCCCATGAAACATTTATCTCGTTTACACAACCTTCTATAAATGGAACAATGCTTAAATTTGTCTCGACAGGCTGAAAAAAAAGGAGGTCTCAATAAAATACTTTCTAAAGTTTTGTAAAATGTCCTTTACCATGTGGTGATGGAGTATAGACGGTTGTATCCTTGCAACCATACTGTACCCTTAATTTTGTGACATCCAAAACACTCATTCCAAAATAGTTAGGAAAGGTGACATTTGTTTCTTTTTTCAATGACATTGTGTCTCTACCATTCTTTGTAGAGCTATAAAAATAAAATACCCAATGAATATTATCCAACATCAAAGTTGTCATGAATATTTACTATAAAAGCCCGTAGTGCATAATTGATCCATAATCATAAGGCAATCCATTGGTTGTCGCTCTATATCCATTAGTGCACTCGTCATATCTATCCATTTTTACAGTTAAGCAAAGTGGAGCTTTACTAAAATACTCTTTCTCATCAAGATATCGCCAATAGTTGTTGGCGAGTCCATTCATAATATTTTCCCAGTGAATTTTAACATATGCATCTCGATCAGGTCTCGTATGTTCATGAACAAATCCGAGGGAGTGGAGCAGTTCATGAACAGCAGTCCCCAAATACTATGTAATAAAAAAAGACAATGTAATTTCTTTACTAGATTAACCTTGAGTGATCATACCATACAATCGGGTCTTTGTAAGTTAACAACAGTTTTAGCTCTCCTAGAATTGTAGCCGACCATTGCAGAGCATCCATGTGGAGCAGCCTCAACACTTATATAATTCTTATGTTCATTAGTTTTTTCAACAAATTTGATACATGATCTCAATTTTATATGATCCATAGCGTCCAAGATAAGGTATCTTTCATATTTAGTAAAATCTGAGCTGATTACGTATGGAACAATTCCTCCAGGCCAATTGTTGTCTTTTCCTGATACAAAGATCCTTGAATACAGAGCGGCTCGGTCATACTTATCCGTCATTATTCTACAATTGTTGTCGGTGGGAGCAGACCCCTCACTCAAACAAATTGTAAATAAGATTTGTAGGAATAAAATTGCTATGAAAGATTTTGCCATGTTTACTGGTGATGGAATAGACTTTAGACATGAATATATATACCATTTTTCTTCTTTGTAGACACTTGTTTTCTGAAAGTATGAATCATCTTTTTATGAGTAATATAACTACAGGTAAACATTTATTGTTTACAAAGTAATATGTATTACTTTGTTAACAAAAAATAAAAAAATCAATTGTACATATATGCATGATTAATTTCAACAGCTTTTAAAATGATGCTATTCTTTATTCAGAGCTAACAATTAAGTGAATTTGAAAATAGTACCAGGGGTTTTAATGTAAATCTTTAAAATTTCGTCTCAAAACAATTTCTGTACTCAAATACAGCATTATTATTTATTCCAATTTTTTTTCAGATTATTGAGTGCTCATAAACTAATTTTTACAAATATATGACCTAAATATATCATCATTTTTAATATTTTAGCATTAGAAATTAATTTCATAAAACAAAAGCAGTGCACCTCACCGAACTAACTTTTTTCAAGGGTGTTCTATCAAAGCCTTTAGTTATATTTTTTTTTTTTTGCTGTCAAAATCTCCTTCAGTTATATATATAAAATAAAAATCTAAATATGATCATGATGTAATAACTATTTTACTCAATTTGATTATCTGTATTTTTTTCTGGGAAGGGATGGTACAATTTAATGAGGTTTAAATAAAAAGTTTTTATCTATGTACATTTTTTATCACTAGATAATTTCCACGAATTTTTTGGTATTTTTATTTACCATATAAGACACTTTTTATATGCTTTTTATAATTATGATACATTCATTTCTGGATATGTACTCCACTCATAGCCTCTCAAATTATGAAAATGGGTGAGTCATTAAATATGTTTCCAAAAAAAATTTGATTTATATTTGTCTTTATTTTGTTTTAGAAGTAAGTGGGGGTAGGAAAAAGAATTTTACAAATCGAGTGATAAAATTTTTGCAACAGCAAAGAACTTTTTTTGATATATAAAATAGAGACTCATTATTACTAGGATCTGAATGATTTGAGCCCCTAGCTGATGTTTTAAGCATTTTATTTTGCTATTTTAAGGCTGAAACCCCGATTTATACAATATTATCCCCTTCTTTTCCCATAGAATACACCCTTGATCCTGGAATTACTAATTACAAAATGCATTAAGGATATTGCTTATTTTATTTCCTTGATCCAGAGTTTTGATACAGATACTAATTACAAAAACTTGCTAAAAATACCTTTAATATTAAGATAATAATAATCTGTGATGAACAAACAAATCAACCGCACCACTAAATGGTATCAAGGTTGATATATAATGTACCTATGTATCGAAATGTATCTTTTAGATATAATTGATGGTGACATAGCAGGGTTTTTTTATTTCTAGTTCCTCCATGTTTACTTTTGAAAGCCTAGATTAAAAATTATGCACACTCTAGTGTTGTTAGTTATACGAGCACCCCTTTTGTACATTTTAGTGAATATTTTTAGCTCTAAAAAATATATTCAAATACCATAACCAATTTCAGTTACCGGAAGATTGACTCTGTAAACGTATTTTCGTTCTCGAGTCGAGAATCTCTCGCTCACAGTCTAGTCTCATCAGATTGTGTCATTCCCAAGGACTTAACTAAAAATTTATTCAGCAGTATTTATTTTAGCAAATGAATACAGATAGATATCTGATAATTGAAGGGGTATCAATAAATTATCCGTAGTACAAAGTCTAATGAATGCAAAATCTAATACAAATATTGATCATATTTATTACGTTAATGATGATAATCTTGCTTTCCTAAGCAATGAGTGCAACTATGGATTTAATGCTTAAGTTATCTACATAATTAAATAAGAGGATAAAAAGTATTACTTATATATGTATATTGTTTGGTTATAAAGTTTAATCAAGTGGAACAATAGAAAAGCTACGACTTCAATGACAAATAATTATGTCGATATAATGATGATGCACGTACATGCATGGATGTTGAGACAAGTCCCTTTTAACATTTTCTACCACATATCTCAAATCGTGTCCATGGAAAATAAATTAAGTCAATCTCATGGAGTTAATAATATAAAAAAAAGTAGATTAAGGTATTTGATGTGCTAATTACAAATCGATGAAATCATAAGAAAAGTATTTAGAAGTTTAGATAAACCAAGAGTAGGGATTTTCCTTCACCATCGTTTTTTTTTTCGATTTTTTTATAGGTTAACGGTGTTTATATTTACAAACTATACTTTGTCCGTTTGGGTGCTCCCCCACCCCCCACATTGAAAGCCGCTGACCTACAATAATGTACATTATTAATAGAGAAAATGTTCTATTCTAATATTTTTATTTCTTATAGGGATTTTTTTTTCTTTTTCTGTATAACTCTGAAACATTTGACACTTTCTACATATATGTATTATGAATTATAGAGTCCTTTTATCATTAATGTGTCCTAAAATTATATTTTAGGGCCATTAGATTAATTTTTTTAAGACCAAGTTTACCTTCAAAGAGTCACAGTTATTGACATTTATAACTAAGAAAATAATTTAGCAGGAATCACATGACCTCTTTAGGAATTTATCAAAAGATAATTATAAAATTAGTATAACATAGTAGGAAACCGGAAGTATATATATCATCATTTTTAATATTTTAGCATTAGAAATTAATTTCATAAAACAGAAGCAGTGCACCTCACCGAACTAACTTTTTTCAAGAGTGTTCTATCAAGGTTTTCTTCTTTTTCCTACCCTCACCAATTTACCATGACCTTTGATGATCAATATAATTTACTTACAACACCTTTGGTTTCGTCACCCATTTTTGAAATTAGTCTTGTTTTTGTCGTGTGTCGTCAAATTTCATATTTTGTAGTTGGTTGCAACTATAGTACAACTTATTTTCAAAAATTTTAGGTTATTAGAAGAGTTCAAAACTTATATAACGGCATGAGGAATCTGAAACTGTGTAGTTAAAAAAATATATATTTATTTACATATGTATATAAAGATGAATATCAATACACTCTAACTCACATGCCTTATGTCAGAATTTAAAATAATAGGAAACAATTCTAATAATAGAAAGTAAAACAAAAGATAAACATTAGTCAATAATTTCTATAACTTAAAACAAAAAAAAAAAAAAAAAAAAGTTCATGATTAAATTTTTAAACACAATTCCTGGATCTCATTTATTTGAGCTATTTCAAATCTACTCAAGTTCACAATACTCTTAACATATTATGTTAAATGCACTTACTTCTAAAATAAAATAAAGACAAATTTAAATCTCATTTTTTTTGGAAACATATTTACTGACTCCGCTATTCTCATAATTTGAGAGGCTATGAGTGGAGTACATATCCAGAAATGAATGTATCATAATTATAAAAAGCATATAAAAAGTGTCTTATATGGTAAATAAAAATACCAAAAAATTCGTGGAAATTATCTAGTGATAAAAAATGTACATAGGTAAAAACTTTTTATTTAAACCTCATTAAATTGTACCATCCCTTCCCAGAAAAAAATACAGATAATCAAATTGAGTAAAATAGTTATTACATCATGATCATATTTAAATCTGTATTATATATATATATATATATATATATATATATATATATATATATATATATAACTGAAGGAGATTTTGATAGCAAAAAAAAATAATAAAATATAACTAAAGGCCTCCTCTCGTTTGAAATGTTTATTCTATGGCCAAATTATTTTTATTATTATTATTATTATTCACAATTTAGGATTCCTACTTTATATTTTTTCATCATAAGATCATGGGTGATTGATTCCTTTATATGAAGTTAATGTTGCAATGATCCGTTAGAGAAAAAGTACAAAAGGGGAGGGAAAAATAAATAGAAAGGCTACTTTCTAACCTTCAAGAGTCTATGTATAATGTATGTATACATATATTTCTATATATAAATATCCATCATTACATCTATCAATAGAGCCCTTTTAAATATTTTCCCTACTCCAAAAATCTTCTTTTTCCTTCTTTTTTTTTTTCAAGTAAAAAGATGATATTTGTGACACAGATATTGCCATAAAATAATAAAAAGATACGAGAAACATGATGTTTAAATCAATATATATGTACTCTGGCAAACTCTTCATTCATATAAATACATCTGTCACATTGATTCTCTGGATATGTTGCAAGGTTAATTACATATTTTGTAATTTACTTGTAATTGACTCTTCTACATTAATAAAAACCTATATTTTTCCAATTTTATAAAGTTGCATATAGCACCTTCTATTACTACAGCTAAGGGTTGAGAGCATTGTTGAGCGTGATGAAAAAAGAAGTTACTACTATTAAGTAATTTAAATATTACCATTATAATTAAATATACATATGTACATCATAACTTTAATATGAAGTTGTATCAAGTAAGCGTCCATCACTCCTAAGAATAATAATAAATAAATAATTTTCACATATTTTTTTTAGAATATGTCACATCTCACCATTGCTGTGCTTAAAATCCCATAATAACTTATAAGTGTCATGTATTTTTACTTTAACTTCTTGTAACCAGCTTAGCGTCCATATACTATTATTATTTTGTCAAATGAATACCTATTTGGCTAACTATGTATCTATAATCTTTTTTTATCTATTTAATTTTTGTTTACCCTCCTTCCTCATTTCTGGATTTGTACCTCAAGGTTATTTGCAAGTAAATAACCAATATATTCGTTTCTATATATAATGCACATCCACCCACTATTTACATTTTGAATTATATTTTTTAGAGAGTCATATATCCTTTAATAAATATTTTTTCATCATCGAGTGGTCCAAAATCAAATAAACCAATTGACTTTTAAATTAGGTTTAGATTTCTAATCCATATACCTGGAATCTGATGACTGAGAAACACAGTTTTTTTTTTTTTTTTTGCTGTGTAAGGTTTGGGCAAAGTTTCAATTTTTGTCTGATGAGAGTGGAAGCTTCTATCCCCAATATTTTGAACAACATCCATTATGTGAGCTGTTGGAGGCTCTACCAAGGAAAGAGTCATAATTTTAATGACTGCATTTTTTTAAAAACGGTTTTCTGAGGGGCCAGATGAATGTTTATTTTCAGACATTATATGTGGAATTTCTTCATTCTGTGAGCACAGTCCTGTCTTAACTCTTCCTCTACAACCATTTTCTATACATCTCCAATTTACACTATTTAAGTTTTTTGTCTATCCAACCTATAGATATTACCTTGGAAGCAAAGATGATCAGCTCCTAAACAGCTTTTGATGAATTCCGTTTTTATAACTATATAATTTTTTACACGGAAGGGACTCGAAAGATGAATATATTAACCGTTGCAGTTGAGTTTCTTATAAACCATGCTAAAGAAACGGATGGCCAACTTGTACTATAAGAAATATTATTTGTATATTTTGTCATGAGAGTAAATGTAAATACAATCATGTATTTTTTTCCAAACCCTTAAAAGACTTAAAAATTGTATTTATTTCTGTCAGTTTTTAATTGCAATGTTGGAGAGAAGTTATAGAATAGGGGAAATCTTTGCCATTTTTCTACATTTTATAAATTAAAAAAATATTTTGGTCAAAGATCAATAGACATTAAAATACTATACTTCAAAGTGCAATCAAAATAACTCCTTGAGCCCTCTTCCTCCGGCAAAGTATCTAAACTTGACTTTAGAATTATTTCAGTATGCATAAGCGCATTAAATCAAATTTTTTATTCAGTATTAGATTGAAACAATAAAATATGTTAATCACTTTTAATGAATTCGATAGTAAATATATGCTTAAATTAAACATAAATATAATATCTATATCTATATGTACATATATATATTGAAAACGTTTATTGGCAATTACAAAATTAATAAAGGATTAACAATTGAATAAATTCATACATAAAGGAATAGTCAATCAATTATCTAATCATGTTATTGCAAAATTCTTGATTGCTGATAATGAAGATGAAATTTTTTAATGGTAATTTAATATTACATTTTCCAACATCTCCTGACGATAAAATGATATACAAATTGATTTCCTTTTCTTTTGTGGACTATTTCATGTCATTCATCCTCTATTCACAACCACCTATTTAAACTTACTACATCAGACGTAAAATATACTCTTTATGCATTATATAATACTTTTATGAAGACATTATATATATATTCATGTACTAGATTATAAATTAGAACGAATTGTTTCCCACTCTCAAGTCATTTCCGTTTCCTATATTTTTTTATTGATTTATGTACATATATGTATGTATTGTTCATTGTGTTAGTGCATTGCTCCAATGCGTCCTTTGATTCTAATCTTATCTTTAGAATGGTTGTATGCTGTACCTTACGAATAACCAATTGTTTGTTGTTTGCTTTCTATAGGGAAATATGCATTAAGATTTGCTTGACATGACTTGTAGATGTAATCAAAGACAATTGCCTATTTTTAGGGGACAAAAATAATAGTCTAGAGTAGTCACTATCCATCAAAATACTTATTCAAGTATATTTACACATAATGTCCTTGCTTTTTTTTTATTATTTGTATTTTTTGCATGTCAGCTATTTAAAATATCATTCAATATAAACAAGTGAGGAAGTGAAACATGTTTATATATAAGGTTGTCAAATATCTCCCTTCCGCTTTTTTGCTCTTTATTTAATGCTTTATAAAAAGTGTTACAGGGATTTGATTTAGTTCAAATATGCACCGTTTTGTTCCATAATCATGTTTTCATCTAGACGGTAACTTCATAATACCCCCCTCGTAGAAACCCCCCTCCTTATTTGCGAAGAACTCGGACAGCCACTTTGCAGAAGCCTCTTTTGAGTTCAACTTTACACCACCAAGGGCGTTCGCCAAGGATAGGAACAGGTGGCAATCACTTGGCGCTATGTCCGGGCTATATGGTAGATGCGATAAAACCTTTCATCTGAGCTCCCATAGCTTCTTCCGAGTCATCAACGAAGTGTGTGTTCTAGCGTTGTCTTGGTGGAACACCACACCCTTCCTGTTGGCCAATTCTGGACGCTTCGGGTCGATCACCTGCTTGAAGCAGTCCAATTGTTCACGGTAGATGGTAGAATTAAGCGTCTGGCCATATGGGAGCAGCTCATAGTGAATGATTCCCTTCTAATCCCACCAAACACACAGCAAAACCTTCCTGGCTGTCAATTCCGGATTGGCCACTGTTTGGGACAATTCATCGGCCTTCGACCACGACCGTTTTTGCTTGATATTGTCGTATGTGATCCATTTTTCGTCGCCAGTCACCATCCGCTTCAAAAATGGGTCGAGTTTGTTCCGTTTTAGCAGCATATCGCAGGCGTTGATTCGATCCAGAGGGTTTTTTTGCGTCAAAACATCAAGCTTTTTTTGTATCCAGCCTTCTGCAGATGGTTTAAAATGGTTTGGAGACTAACTTTCATCTCCTGGGCGATGTCACGAGATGCCACATGCCGGTTTAACTCGATGTTTTCTATGATTTGATCGGTATTCGTCGTCACAGGTCTTTTACCAGCTGGCTTATCCATGGTGTCGTTTTCTGAATCGTTGGAACCATTCCTCTGCGGTTTGAAGTGATGAGTTCCATCCCCCAAAACACCACCATTAATATCGCAGAAGGTTTCTCTAGCGGATTTGCCTTTAACGAAGGAAAACTTTAAAATAGCGCGAATTTCGGCGTTAGTGAACTCCATGTCTACACGTCTATTACTGTTAAACACAATATCCAAACTAATCATGCATAGCGTTGTTTTGTAGGTTATGTAAAGACCTTTAAAATGAAGTATAGTTGTGCGAGATACGAGCTCTGTAGCGCTTTGTACATAGTCGCGAAATTCAAAAGACAAAAAGGCGGAAGGGAGATATTTGACAACCTTATATTATGTTGTGAATAACTTAGAAATTGAATTTGTTTTTGAAATAAATCAATTTCTCATAGTTAATGATGAAACTACATAACAGCACTCAAGAATTTGATTTGCTTTTATCTAAGAAATTATCTCCATTTTGTACATTTTCTATTGTAAGTTTTAGGTCTATGACCTATAACGACATTTTTATTAATGACGTATTTGTATAAAAGAATAATTTTCTTATACTCTAAAAGTACTTCCTTTTGACAATTTTACTGCACATAATTGTAGTTATTCCCATGGTATTTGGATTTCTTTTATTTTTTTTTTTACAAGAAAATCTTGATGGTATAAATTTCAAAAGATTCTTTGTATTTTTTTACAGGATCAAAAGATTCATTCCACAGTTATAAATGTCTTTTAGAACTTTGAAAAATTGACTTTGGGCCTTCTTCAAGGTATTTAAATTTGTTAATTTTAAAAATTGAACTCTTTAATTCAATGTATAAATACCCTAGAAAAAAAAAAATTCCTCTCTTTCCCCCCCCCCCTCCCCTAAAGGTAAATTTCTTACATTACACGTCCAAACAGATATATTTGAAACTGAAAAATAAGCAATATGCTTATAAGAACATTTTATATTATATATATCTCAATAATGTTCATTTTTTAAAATTTTTTCTTTGTGAATTACAATGTTTTTTTTTGATCATATTAATAAAAAAGCCCCAATAAATTTGTGATTCCTATTATATAAGTCTATAAAAATGAATTTTGAAACACATTAGATATTGTTCGTACAATTTTCCTTTCCTAAACATATTTATACTGACGACTAGTGACAGTTTTGTAAGAGGTGAGAAAAAACCTTCTTTTTTAAAAAAAAATATAGTGAAATTTCACTGACATCACTGATTGAATAATAAGAGCACAGCGGACGCCATGGTTTTCTTGTTAAGTGTCGAAATGAATTTTTATTTCAAATCACAACTAGTATTTGTGGATTGTAAAATATAACACAAATAATGTGTAATGTTATTGTATCAGACTAACTCTAATAATAGTTCTAACTATTATTATTTGTGAGTGAGAGCCATCAAATTGACGGTTTTTGGTAGTTCTGGGTAATTGTATTTACCTTTTCTTTTACATTTAAAAAAATATTAATTGATTTAATATATTTTAAAGTTTTGTTTCTCATACTCTGGAGTGACTTTTATGATGACCAATATAGGAGCAACTATGTTCAGATTATAATTTCAAGTAATTAGAATAATTAGGTTGTTTGCTCTATTATAATTTAAAAGTAATTACTAATTAACAACAATGAATATATTCCAACAAAAGTATTAATCTTTTTACTCCTGAGTTGTTAGACTACCAGAGAACGCTTCTGAGAGCTAAAAAGAACTTTTATTCTCCTTTTAAATAGCTCGGAAAATGTTGAAAGTGCTACAAAAGTTTAAACTCGTTGCTAGAATTAAAGTAGCTGATTAGGAGTGATCTCCAAAAGCTAATCGAACAAAAACTCGAAAAAGAACATGACCGTTGTTATTTTGAGTTATACTCATTTTTGGATTTCTTAATTTTGACAACTCATGCTGAGAATGCATTTTTTTTAAACGAAAATGAAATCAAAACTTGATAACTTTGTCAATAAATATTATTGTCCTTTCATTGTAGACTCATTGAGAGAGTAAAATATTCTTTCATTGTGTTAATAGACTTATATAAAGACTCATATTAAGCCTTCAAATGGCGAATACAATAATAATTTATCTTTTCTGAATGTATCAATTATATACGTATATTATTACAAATAAAATTGATAACAAAATGTAATACAATTTGATATTGTCTTAAAAGACTTTCAATAAGAATGTTCAAAACACGATTACTAATAAGGGAATCTAAGGGTTTACTTTTCATAAGTGCAACGATGAAAACAAGAGCATTAAAAAACTTATAAGACAATAGCTTTTTAAAATTGTCAAAATGAATCTGTTAATGAACAAAATCCTTTCTAAAGTGTAAGGATTTTTTATATAGATATTTCTTACACGAAGTTCAGCCATTTTTTTTTATTTATTAAGGAGAATCATTAGATACTTAAATTTAACTCTCTCTCTTCATCACCTGCATTGTGTGTTTAAGTATTATTTTTCATAAGATATTTTGAGTGTATTTATAATCTATATATATATATATATATAAGTATGTTGTTGGTATACATACATACATGTGCGTTTACTACAAGAGGAATATAATTAGGGGCCTCTTTTGTTTATGTATATATGTAGGCATATATGTAGAGCACCCCCTCAAAATACTTATATAAATATATTTTTTTCTTAAGAAGGAAAAAAAAAATCCAACTTCATTATTACTATTATTTAAAAACAAAAAAAAATTCTCATAGGCACACGCGCATTTCAATATGTACATACATATGCCGTGTTGTATAAATATATGTACATATATACATTTATTTTTATATGTGTAGTATGCATTTTGGTTTTAGAGATAAGAGTATAAATCAAGATAGAGAATAAGAAATTAGCAATAAATTACTTTCCTCTACAAACATACACAACATTCAAAACAAGCCCAAACATTTTAATATGTTTTTATAAGGGGTTCAAAGAGGGGAAAAAACCCAAACTTAGTGCATTATTAAGCATGGATTTAAAAGAGAAGCAACATCCTATGTGCATAATTATTATTGATTCAAAAAAGTGTTCTCAAAATGAGATGGCAAAGGGTCTACTCCCTTTAAAAGATAAATTCGAACCGAACTAACTGTCATTTAGTACAAACAATTAGATTATAATTAATTATGGACAACGTGTACTTTATCAAATGAGAGTTAAGAAATCTAACAATTGATTAGTCGGCATTTGGACATTCAAATGGAGTCCATCCAGAGAAACATCAAGGGAGAATCCGCACACCTGTAGAAAGGTGTAAAAGATATTATCAGCATTACTAGATACCTCTGAAGCACTGTCTATAATATTCTCAAGCGTCTAAGGGAGTGTGAAAATCTATCAAGGAATGCTCTCAATACTTGAAACGATTCAATTCAGAACTCCAACCTTTTTGATTGTTCTCAAAAAAGGCATATCCAATTAAGGCAATGTGTACAAAGGACCTTTGATCTATATATTTATTTCAGCAAGACTCTGCTCCGGCACACAGTACTAAAATCATCCATACATTTCGTATGTCTGTAGTGTCTGTCTTCTGGGATACACAAAAGAGTATTTGGAGTGATTTCCTTACAATATTAAACACATACCTTTATGTTAAACTTTGAATTTTTAGTGTAACAAGTGTTGCAATTTTTTCCATACTGTCATTCCTCTTTCTTATTTCAAATTTAATTTTCTTCAGGAAACACTAAAGAGCTGTAAATCCTATGCGTTCACTTTTGTGCAATACTTTTAGTACTTGCCAATTTGTACTAGAGCTCTTATCATTTTTCATTAATCCTTGAGGGGAGTTCATGAAGCATCAAATCCGTGTAATGGACCTATACACACTGTCTACAAATAATTAATTATTTATTAATCAATTAAATGCCTGAGCGAGTGATCTTTGAATCCTTGATATAATATAATCTTCTGGTAAGTATGAATTCGTATTTATTTCCCTCCTCCCCATCTCAAAGAACATGAAATGCCTAAGTGGAATAGCTGCTTTTAACTGATATAAAAACGTAAAACGTTATGACAGCTGAAGGTGTTCCCCCCCCCCCCAAAAAAAAGAAACTTTCTTTTCCTATTACACTCCGGCAGTGCATATTGAAAAGGTAAAAAATCATCAAGAAATGACTCTTTATATTCGAAATATAGATCTCAATCTTCTATCTTAATGTATTTGAATATAGTATTAAAATTCAGCACATTCAAAACCCTGATCTCGACTCTACATGGGATGCATCATTATAATAATTAGGCAGCTCAAAAAAGAGTTAACTCTTGGAGAGTGTAAAAACCATACCTTAAAAAATATGCTAATCATCAGAAACAACATATCCGATCATGTCATTGACATATCCAAAGCATCAACACATTCTACATATTTCGTTTATATAAGCTGTTGACTTGTCTATTCTTGCCCTGAACTTTGATCTATTGAGCTCAAATTATTTTATGAATAAGCGTTGAATATCCTTACGATTAAATTGCTGAGAAGAATGAGATAATTACATAGTTAGTATATGTACATATAATCTTTTTAGAGGCAAATGCTCCGAAGATTTCTATGTGATAGAGGTAATACACAAATTCTCATTATTTAACTGCTTTATCTCAAAGTAGCTCTTATTCTATTCATTTAAAGATACCCCTCCTAACAGAAAGTAAGCAAATGTGTATTTGCAACATTTGTGCAATGCAAAATGTTTAAGTTTTTCATATCTATACACATATGTATAACATTATAAGACATGTATTTATGTTATTTATAATGTCAAAACAAATATATTAACCTTGTGAATTCTCTACGAAAGTTAAGAAATCTACTTTAAAAGGTCAAATAAATATTCAACTTTACATTTAACATGATTTTGGAGTAATCAATGGTCACTAAAAAGATAGCTATTTTTCACATCCGTACAAATTAATTACTGAACTAAAAAAGTCTGAGCTGGCTTATCATTGATTGCAAAAAAAAGCATCATCTTAAGGAGGTTTTAAAACAATTGTATGAATGAAAATACTGTTTTTAATAAGTAAATGGGTCAATTAATCTAGGAATATATACTTGTCTCATAGCTAACCAATATATATTTACTTATATTTTTATAATATATAGTCATTCATTTTCCGCAATAACTTTAATGGTAATTTCCGAATTCCATTTCGAAAAAAACGTCTCATCTTTTGAAGGGATCCAAGTTATGAGACAATTTTCGATTTCTTAAAAAGAAGTGAACCCATGAGTTGCCAAATCGTGCTGCATCCGTATTGATATTGAGGTCGATGGCTGCAACGCTGGAATCACCATTCTTGAAACGTCGAAATCATTTCCTAAACAACTTATTAGTTGGAGCATTGTCGTCATAAACTTCTACATGCATTACATGACCTTCAGCTGCATTTTTCTTCAAATTAAAGTTGAAACATAAAACCTCAAAAAGTTACCACAAAATTCGACAAGCTCAACAAAGTAAAAGCAGGTTTTGTTTGTTTGTTTGAAACTCAAGTTGATAAAAATGAAAGGTTATTAACAGATGTCTAACATCTCGGAAACAACCGAAACCTGCAGATACAATGAGACATTCATAACATCATTAGAAAACGATCTTAACTGACTTGTACTCACCATAAAGCAAGTTATTTTAAAAAAATGATACCACAATCATTATGTCTTAGAGAACAAAAGGTTTCTGCACTCAAGGAGATATCAAAAATCTAAGGTGCTAATCGTTCCTAAATAAAAATTATTTTAAAAATAGGGATATTTGAAAGGAACTTTCAAGTAATATCTTTTGAAGATAATGAAAGATCAATTACATATGTCTTTTGTTCTGGGAAAAGTTGAAGCCTTATTGAGTATTTTTTCAATTAAAAAAACCCTTTAATAATAAAACGCTTTGTACTAAAATGACTTATTGATACGTTGGGTTTTTTTTTGGGCTGTTTCAATTAACATTGAAAAAGTGTGTTGAAGAAATAAAAACTACGTCTTTTTTTACCCTTGTTGACTTGTCATATCCATTAGTTATATTTAGGGAAGACAAGGGACATCTTTGAACTCGAGCTTGTCCAATGATAATTAGATTTATTTAATATTAACTTGGTCAATTTAAAGATCATACCAACAAGTATTATTTCATAAACACCCTTCAAATATTGCAATGATATTGTTGAATTGCAACACTTGTTGTAAAATTCAATTTGTCAGAAATTAGAATATCTCAAATTTTATTACAATAAGTGAGTGTCGAATTTTGATAAAATAATATGTATCAACCAAAATTTCAAATGATTTAAGATATAGGAAAGTACAATGGAAAATTGAATACGTTATTACAAAAATGTTGTTTCAATATAAAAATTACTTTCCCACCTCACAATCTGTTTTTATGGAATATCTCAAAAAAAAAAAAAAAGTTGCCATCAATTAATTATTATTAGTTTTTTTTTGTTTTGTTTTTTTTGACAAAAACGGGTATTCTTGTATACATATGAATGTAATCTAAAGTTTGTGGCTGCAGTGTTTGCTTTTTTGTATTCAAGAAAAAGTGACTTGTTTCCATCATTTCCGTTTATCATTGTTTCTACTCTCCACTACATATATTTTTTTTTGGCTTACATCCAAATGGAATATTCATCTTTGAACTTTATTAATGTTAGTGATGTATCAAAAATTATTTGCAATCCCATTTTTATAGCTGAATTCTCCCTAGTTTTGATTTTCAAATTTACACCAACATCTTCGAATTTCCAATGTTAACAATGGATTTAACATTCCCATCTCTATTTTTACATACGAGTACTCAAGACAACACAATGAGTACCATAAATGTATCCTGGAGCCTTATTTTCTTATTACATAATTTTGGTATGGAAATATGATAAAAGTGGCTGAATAATGTTTTGCATGAATGAGCCCAAAATGAAATAAAAACAATCGAGAGGCTTTCTAAATCTCCATAAATCTTCTCTTTTTTTCCCCTTGCTTCCTTTCCACCAAATTGAAAGAAAGCAAGTTCCTTAATTTATAGTCATTTATTACACACCTTTAAGTCAACAGTTTATCATCAACTAAAGCTTTCTTTTATCTATCTTGGAGTTTCCTATCTGGAATATTCATGCATAAAAAATGACTGAGATAGTAAATACATTTAAAAACCTTTTAAAACCTGATTCAATGTGTCCTTTTAATTCCATTTTCCCTCTAACTGTCCTGACTCTACAAATAAAAAAAAAAAAAATTCTTTTTCTACAATAATCTTTGCATGGTGAACAAATACGGTTTCATAGTATGAATGTAAGTTCTTCTTAAACTCTAATGGGAAACTGAGTGGTATTTTGTTCTTCAACTTTTGATCATCAAACTTACAGCTATTATTTTACACTTTTTGTCTCCTACTCTTAGCTCAGGGCATAGGTTAAAGTGTCGGGGAAAAACTTTTTCGTATTTTCTCATGATTGATTGAACATGTCCTTGAAAATGATCAATCAACTTGGCTTTTTATTTTTGCCAAATCTTTTTTCCTTTCACTCCAAAAGTTTTTAATCTGGGGAGTACTAAAGACTGTTTCAGGGTGTACCAGGGAATTTTGCTATTTTAATCAAATTAATTTGTATTTCGACGGATTAATTAACTATATGTATATGTAAGCCATATAAAATATGCACCAATTGTATTTTGCATACTAAAGGAAAATATATTTTAATTTGTCCACAATTAGAGGAAATTTTTGTAAATTAGTAATTTAGAAACATAGTCCGTGTTTATTTAAGAAAATGAAGTAGATAACAATCTAAATTCAATTGGATTTTTTTCCATGGGTGTCTAAGTCTCTTGCTCCTACATTTAAACATCAAGACAAGGAAATGCGAGGTGAATTATTTCCATGTTTACAGTATAAATTGATTATGATATTCTCCAATAACCTAAATGTATTATGTGAATGGCTATGTCGTCAATTTGCGTCTAAAATATTCAAAGCTGAAAGATGATTTGGAATAAAAGATCAGTGGCAAGGACGCTGGATTTAGCCAAGATTCTAAAAAGAACTTGATTTGACTGTGGATATGCATTACTCAAATTTCACTTCTGGAACCATATATGACTGCGTATGCTAGGAAGTAGGCATTAGACATGATTCCTTTCATGTCAACACCATGTCAACTTACATGCTGATAGATAGATTGAGTTTTAGTCAACATAATTTTTACTTGAAGTAATAAAAATATCATTTAAGTGGATAATAAAAAAACTCCACTATTATAGAATTTGATGGAATTTTGCAACAAAAGCTCATACTCAAGAGAAAAGTGAAAGCATCAAATTTTAATTCGCTAAAATCAGCCCTTTATGCGACTTTGTATATGGTCTACTTTTTATTTTATTTATTTAACCATAATCGTTTATTATTATTATTACTGGTATTCTTTCATTGTATATGTAAGTTCAATAAAAACAATGCTATCATAACTTTTTTTTGAAAAAAAAAGAACGATAAATATAAAAGAAGAGAGTCATAGAAGCATAAAAGCTAAAATGAAGAAGATGAAGTAAAATGATTTAGTTTTTTAATCTTTAATCACTTGGAAAATAAACATAATATGTCGTAATTTAAAACCTTAGCAGTATTTCCAATTGTCTATCACCGAATTTCCCGAGTCCTGGCGTCCTTGCTATAAAGCCCATGGATGTGCTGATGTGTAGTTTACAGATAATTTTTGTGATCACTGCTTTAGCCTTTATTTTAATATGTTGTTTATCAAAAAAAAAAAAAAAAATCAATGGATATGCATGAAAGTCAATTGCACTCAATTATAATTATCAAAGTTGTTATTTACAACATTACAAGTAATGCCTAAAAAGTGCAACTGTCTATGCATAAATCCATGTGTTTTCCCTTCTCACTCCAATCGTCATATCTATTTGCCTACGAATTTAAGTACATGCTTGAATATTGCCCTATAATTTAAAAAATGTAAAGAGAGAGAGAGAGAGAGAGAGAGAGGGGGGGGGGATACCATGTCTTTCTGTTCTTCTCTAGAGAGTAGATTGAATGTAAAACACTTTTGCATATAACCCATATTTTTAAAGAGAGTACAAAATGTATGCATGATAACCACAAAATTACAATTTTGGGAATATACTATAAAGTATTTTCGTAAAATAACGTTTATTTAGTTTATTTACTCCAACAGACATGCTCTAACAAGTTGGCCTTAATTGATAGATATATCTCTCGACTGTATACTATATGCATTTACATATATAAAAGATAATCAAACTAAGTTATTGTATAGAAAATCAAACTTCTTACAATTTTAATGCTCTATTATGACAGAGCTATGAAGACAGAGGCTCATTATTTTTTAAACACTTAAGTGCACGATATTTATTTATTTTATAATTTATTTATTTCTTTACATCGTCTATCAAAAAAGCAAAAAAAATTTTTATTAATAAACTAAATAATATAGATTTTATTGATAGAAATACCTAAAGGTAAGTATACTAAGAATGAAATAACTTGTCTAAATTAAGGGCACAGATATGCCTCATAAATGAAGCAAAATGAGTTATTAATAGTAAATAGTTTGACATGAACTTTTTGAAAAGCCTTCTGAGGAAATAAATGGAATCAAATAAAAGCTTTGTATTTGAAATAAAATGAACTATTTAGATATATATAGTGCTTGTAAAAAATCATTGTATTTTCAGAATGCATTTTAGAAACATTCTAATTTGCATATACATATATGCATATAAGGATATATATATAATTGTTTCGTGACCAGATATTGTTTATTGATTTTTAGGTAGTCAGTTTGAACCTTCAAATGGGTTTACATAAATCAACACAATTTCAAAAAACAAAACAAATAAAGTTGATCTTTCCCTTCATACAAAAACAAAGATATAGCTTCACGTCTAGACATTTATTGAACAATATACATATATGTATGTATATATATGTATAATAGATAAAGACACCCAATATAAATAAGTTCCTTTTTGTGTACAAAAGCTTAATATATATATATATATATATATATATATATATATGTATATTTCACTCAATAAAATAAAACAAATAAACTTTATTATTTGTAGACTCAAAAGATTCAAGTTTAATTGACTATGATTGCTTTATATTTTGAAGACAACAAGTGGAAGAAGAGCCCGTACTTAATCTATTTCCTGTTTCCTACAATGGTGAATGTTAAATATTTCTATGAATGTCCACTGCTTTTAAAAAAGACATTGCCAGAATGGATGGTCTAATTGACTCGTATAACAAATATAAAATAGATCCATCTTTAGTCTTCTTTTTTCTCTTTTCTAAGTAAACAAACATAATCTTTTCATCTCTCAATTTTTCTCGTCTCTTTGGTTAAGTCAACTTTGTATGTATACATACTTTTACTTTTTATTTTTGCTTCTGTTGATAGAAAATATATAAAAATAAAAAAAACTCCACACATCTCTATGAAAGGGAATTTGCAAAAGTCAATATCTCTCTCTGTGGTAGTATATGTATATTAAGCAAGAATGAGCAGAGAAATTTTGTGTCCATTCTGTCTTTAACATAGAAATGAATATATAAATAATTATCAAATTGATCCAAAGATATACATATCCCCCAAGGTTAGTGAACACCCGTTACTCTCCCCCCCCCCTCCACACGCACAAAAAAAAAGACTCAAATTAAATTACACCATATAATTAAGAAGGATATTAATAACTACACTATATATACTAAAAAGTACTTGAACGATTTGAAAAAAAAATTACATCCTTTTTTTAAATTAATTTAACAAACATTTGCTTGGGGCCTCAATAGTAAATGTTTGCTATGAGTATATTATTTAAGAAACTACATTTTTATTATTAAATTAAATTTCTATGAAAACTGTCATTACTTGAAACGAATTATGAGTACCAAAGAAGACTTCATTGAGATTGAGTGCAATATATTGTATAAAGAAAACCCAGATAATATCAAATTCAAGACGAGCTTTTTTGCCCACCCGCAACCCCGACTCAAAAAAGGGAAAGGGAAAATTTGGAAAAACAACTGATAGCTAACCTTCTATATTTTTAAGATTGGGCAGAGTTATTATTTAGATATACTATACATTGATAAGTTCTATCAATATACAAATCAATCGTTAATACTCGTATAATATTCACAAATTCAAAAAAGGGCGCGCAATTTAATATATTTTTTTATAAATCAAAATTATAAATAATAGTAAAACTTTTTTTGAGTTCATAACACGAAGAGTCTGTTGTTTTAAAGTAGAATAGTCAACTAATGAAAAACAACTGATGGAAGAGAAACATATTTTTTTTTGTTTATCCCAAAAAGCTCATCGTGATAAATAAGCACATTGAAAAAAGAAAAAAATTCAAAAATCAAAGATAATAACAAAAAACGGAAAGACTTAGAAGGGAACAAATAAATTACATTCGCCAAACCTCGATACAAAATTGTAATCCGGAACAGTTTGATAAAATTTGAGATCTAGAAGACCCTACTTTACAAATGTAGGAGTAGATTTTTACTTGATAAAATTTCTCAAGTCAATAAGAAATCAAGTTTATAGGAAATATTTCAAAAATGAGTTAGAACTGCTATCATATTCTTCAAGACATTCTCCTCCGTTTGTATTCATAGGTTATTTTGATTAATTAAATAATGACACCAATAATTGCAACTTAATTATAGTGAAAATATACGGACCACAATAAAGAATAAAAAACAACTGGTGTTTATAACTATATAGTTACTATTACTACCATTCATCGTGAGCATGATGACGGACTAAGTTGATTCTTAATAGTTCTTAAAACAGATGAACTGGTCTTAGACAAGTTAACAAAATGAAAATATAGACGTTCTTTCAAGGACCATATCGGCTCCATGAGCAGTCGTAACATTTATCCGATTACTTAATTGGATAGACAACAATCCATGGTTTTTCGATTAAAAGTGACATTTTAGAAAAAACTTGAAGCGATAGAACTTAAATTAACTCCGAAATATTGGGCTTAAAAGGGAATTTTCTCCTTTTCAATATTTGAAAAACAACTTGATTTCTTGTTGACTTGACACATATGAGAGTTTGATATTTTATTATATAAATAAACATTGTCTATTAACTATGTAAATGATCGATAAAAAGTTATCAATTTGTCAAAATGTGGAGGTCATGGAATTGGCGGCTGCCTCCACATTTTCAGCCTTTGCAGAGGAAATGGCGTCTCTCCATTCCTTGGATGAAAGGTCTTGAGGTCTCCTTTGCAACGTTGTGAGGCGGTGTCCGTTTCCATTCACTGACATTTCTCACTAACAATAAGAGGAGATATAATATAACTTGAGGGTTTTACATATTTTGTAGTCGTGAAAATCAACTGCTCCTTTTGGTTGTTGATTGATCAGATGCTTCTACTCCTCTAAGACACTCGCATAACCCTTATTTGATCCAATATTATTTACGTAATCTATGTAACACCCTACTCAAGAGGTATTTAATCTTATTCCAATTTTCCAATGTGAGCCTAAGGCCTAAATCTCTGCCCTACTGTAATCTATGTATTGTAGTTTCATATATTTATTTCATGCAACTTATTGTATTTTAACCTTTTTTTTGTCCAGTGACCTCCGTTTCTCCAAAAGACACGGATCATTCGGTTTTCTTTTTTATGGAAATTATTTCATATCCCTAATTGTAATTCTATCAATTATTGCACTGCTTAAATATACATGCCACTTGATTGATAGTGTGTAATTTCTCTTTATTTAGGAAATGAAGTTACTCCCATTTTGGCGACGAGTCTGAATACTGACCTACTTTAGAAAGCATCAAAATTAGAGGTTTTATTTATAGATATCGTGAAATTCAATTAAAATTAATACATATAATTTATTGTTGAAAGTTCTTGGGTCTGAATCATGAGACTTTTAACTAAGTATGTAATTTTGGAGAGCTCTAGGACAATTTTGTAGAAAAATATTATATTTTATTAAATTGTTAATTATTAAAAAAAATTTACATATGTATGATTTACCTACATGTACGTGGAGAGAATTCAAATTAATTATCATTATTCCGTGCATTTTCTATCTTAAATCGTATAATAATATTATAAATTATATCATCATTTCTTATTAGTGACGTCATTATAAGTTAACAACTTTTGTTTACATTATGTTAGATGTGATATAAAAAAACCTAATGGATCAATTTTAAAAAAAAATTTAATTTTTTTGAACCAAAAAATGCATTTGACAACTTTAAAGTCTTTTAGGACACTTATGTGCAATGGTCTTCTTCTAGGTTTTTAAATATGTTGATTTAAAAAATTAAAACCCCTTAATCTTTGAAATAAAAACTCATTAAAAAATAAAAACAATTATCCTTTTTTATTTCCTGGTTCTCTTTAGTTGGATAGCACCATATAATAACTATTTAGAATGGTGAGAAAATGTGCCGTGGCACAAATGAGCATTTTATAAAGCATTCACAAAAAGGTTTCAGAGCGCGTCATGAGACTCCATAAACATCTAGCACCATCTACATGACCCAATAAATGGGTTGTGTACACTATTATAATTTGTGATCACCTGGGGCAAACATCAGGGGTAGCTTTGGGTAACTTTCACAGAGGAAATGGGGGTCATGTATAAATAATAACTAACTTAAAAATTAGATTCACAAAATTTCCTGTCTCTTTACATTATTTCTCTCCTTTAAATTTGAATTTTTGTTGTTCATTTCCTTTTTTGTTTATTTATACAAAGAACTCAGATCTCAACTTTTGGAGAAAGGGATTTTATATGTAAAGGCATACTTTTATCACCTTTTTTAAAAAAGGAGGGGGGCTGCAGTCTTTTAAAATGAAATGATTTGTGTTTCTCCACATGGAAGAGAAAGCAAAAACAAAACAAAAATCACACTGTTGGATGCCTGGACTCAAAATATACTTTCATGACTCAAAATAACCATTTTAGAAGGCAAGCAACTTTTTTTACTCTATATGATAATCCTATTAACATATTTCTATATATAAAAAATAAAAATTATGATCTTGTAAGTACGTACAACAAACACAAATATTGGAAAAGAAAATATTTATTCAATAATATAATAATACTACACTCCTTGCAAAAAAAGTAAAAAAGAAAAAATGCAGTAATATTATTGATATGCATCAATGTATATTCTAAATATATATAGATATATGTATAATCTTCTTAAATTCTGTAAGGCTTTAGCTTACACTATTATATGAATGTATTCACCTACCTACATATAAATATAAGTCAGTGTCTTTTATGTGGTTGAGTACTTATATGACTTCTTAATGCCGCCTATTACATTTTAGTTACCCCTGACACTGATATTAAGTGATAATTTTTTTATGACTTTTATAAAGATAAAATACAGTTTAGTATAATTAAAAAAAATAAGGAAAAAGATTTGATGCTCTTGTTCTTAAAAAAATGGTTATGTTCATTCTTTGTTCGAATGGGTTGGGTTGTGGGGGAGGCATTGACCTCAAAGAGGAATAAATTAAAGATTTTTACCAACGTAGATTTTGTAGATTTCATAATTAAAAATATATGATAATTTATGCTCTAGATATAATTATGATATGTTAATAGCAGTAATAGGCATGCTCTTAAATCATGTATACAGGTATCTCATATATCTAACAAGGGTATTAATTCAAGTGTACCATGATGGTTGAAGGAACTTTTCAATATTAAATGCTTCCCTCATAAACACTCTGATATTATTTGTTTTCTCGTAATAATATCAAAAGGCAATGTAATTAATAGTTTGTGGCGTATGGGTTAAGAAATTTTCAAAATTAATTTAAAAGATGAATGACCCTAGAATTAGGTACTAGAATTGTATATGGTCTAGATGTGCAATAAATATCAGTTTAATATGTTGGAAAAAAGCTTGTCTTAAATCTGTGTTAGTAATGTGAGATGTTATGGAACTCCAACACTTTTGAACCCGTGTCTCATAGCATGTACTTTTTAATATACTCCTAAAACTTCAATTGAGAATAAATGAAAATATTTTAATGTAGTGATAATACTTCATTATCACTAGGGATTTTGTGTATATTTTATAATTTGTTATCGAGATTTGGTGAATATAACTTTTTTGTACAAATTCAATGCACTCTTTTGTACTTATTATTGATTCTCTAATTTTTTTTTCTACTTTTATCATTGTGGTTATTAATTTAATATGATCTGTTTTTTTTATACAATATACTACACGCAACCTCATTAAAAGTGATGAACAATAATTTAGTACTCATAATTCGTTTAAAGTAATGACAGTTTTCATAGAAATTTAATTCAATAATAAAAATGTATTTTCTTAAATAATATACTCATAGCAAACATTTACTATTGAGGCTCCAAACAAATGTTGGTTAAATTAATTTAAAAAAGGGATTTCAAGTACTTTTAGTATTTTAATGGTTATTTGCGTGTGCAAAATGAAGAAAATACTTTCTAATTTAGTACGAAATTAAATTTGTTTCATTTTTTGGTGTGACTTTTTACCCCAGATCACTAACCACATATAAAAAGGATAGTGGGTTAATGATTTTTAATTACTTTTAAGAACTAGGATCTACTTATGTATTAGTGTGGATTTTGTTGAATTTATAGCTTACAGCTCAAAAACTTACTTTAAGTACTTTAAGTGTGATATTATAAGGACGTAAATGATATTATCAATAAAACTTTTTAGAAGTTATTATATCAATCTCAATACATACTTATCAATAAACAAACCATATCTTTATTTAAAAGAAAGACTTATTTTCCATGTTGTTTAAATTATAAAATAAATTAGTATTCTTCTTTTTTGTAGATATAAAAACGAGGGTTTATTTTTATCGATGGTATCCTGGTTCTCAGTGTTCTGACACCCATGAGAACTAAGATTATTTGTTTCAGCTGGAAGTAATAAAAACAACACAATTTGTAAATTTTAGGTCCCTCATGCATTTTGTGACATGATCTCTAACTTTAAAAATGAAAAAGTTGGGATTTTGATGTTAAACTGAGCAAATGTAATAACTTCTTAATTTTAAAGGTATGAGCCTAATATTGTTAACCAATGGTTGCACAGGTCTTAATCTACTGAAAAAAAATCAAGTTTAGGGCACTTTGACTTCAAAAATCTAATTTAAATATGATATTTCGAACTGTTTTCTTCTCATATATTTTAATCAAATTAAAGGTACTTTTTACTTTATCCAATAAATAAAGAAAATTGCCTGAGTTAAACAACTTAAATTTTTGCTATCAGTGAACGAAAAAGCCGCCAATGATTTGATAAATCCAAAATTTCACAATTAGCGTCTTCTAAATGTCTTCCAGAAGAAAGGACCGTAGTACAATCAAAAAAAGAATTATCCCAAAAACTTTTAGGGGCTTTTTAGTCTGTTATATAAGCCTACATATAATTTCAGCATAGAAAATTACCACAAAAAGAAAGCATTGAATAAAAAAATAATAATACGATTTTTTTAAAAATTTGATTAATTTATATATATTTAAGGCTCTACATAAAGTTACAACTTTTGCATGGTATAAAATGTTTACAAAATAAAGATTTGTTTTTATTAAAAATTAAAAAGAAGCATTCCCTCTCTAAATTGTTTAGCTATTAATGAAAAAAGATATTTATGTATTTGAGCTGATATAACATATGTATGTACTACTATAAGAAAACCTATATCGGGAATCAAAAAATCTTTATTTAATCATCAAAATTCATTTCATTTCCCTCAAAGAAGTTCATTTGCCCCCTCCCCCTTCAATTCAATGCCAACTTTTTTTTCGATTTTCAAAACAGTTACAAAATTTGTCGATAATTGCAATCACTGCTTAGTTTAGCAATGCTATTAAATTATATGGTCATTTTTCTTGAGTAGTAATAGGTTATATATCTCAAGAAATAAACCGCAGATTCTCAAAATAGTAAAATTCAGTAATATTCATTGTAACTTTTTTTGGTTTCAAGAGCAATTCTCTAAATAGTATTTTAGTCATTAACTTTCAGACATTTAAAAAAAAAAAGAAAAAATCAATCATATGTAACAATAAATAAAAAGTAACAATGAGGAAGAGGTACTTTTTTTTATTATTCATATTTATTTCGTCTCTTATGAGAATATCAAAGTTTTTAAAACAAAGCAGATTTGACTTTTAAAATTTGCAATGAAAGAAATAAAAAAAAAGAAGAAGAAGTTTTCCCATTCTTCTTTTTAACATTTGTTATTGTTGTACATTTTGTTGAGTTTAATTAGAAGTTCTTCTATCATTTTTGATTTCATTCAAATTGAATTATTAAAAAGGATTTTGTACAGGGTACAACTTGTGTGTCTCATAATAATTAACTAAAGAATAAGAATCTCTTTTTCACCTACCTTTTATCTATTCATATATATTTATATATATATTCACTATGATCATGTGTATTTTTAAAAGTGAATCTGTATACACTTATAGTGTGTCACATATATTTTGTCATTTTCATCCAAAAAAATATGCTCAAATAAAAATATAATTCTAAATAAACTGTTTTTATTTCACAATAACCACAAGTGCTTTACATTCTTTTTATTTAAAACACACCATTTCATTCCCTGATTGCAACATATAAACGAGACAACAATTAGCAAATATAGTTTCCTATGTAATGAGAGAAATATTTATCAACAAATTCGCAACGTGGAATTCAATGTTACATAGTTTGAATTAAATAAAGTTATATGATATTTTAATATGCTTATGTTACATAGTTTTATAATAGGTACTAAGTACCAATACAAATATCTAATTGATTTCTTTATGAATAACATGTGATTTTTGCATATTACTAAATATACATACATATGTAAATTATAAAATGACCAATCGTGATAAATTTGAAAGTCTATGTTCGTAAGAAGAACTTTTAGGAGTGTACTCCAACACTGAAAATATTTCAATTTATATTTCAGGGATTAGTTGAGCTGAAAGTATATATTTCTTTATTCCTCAGACCTAATCCTTGTCATAAATTATAAGATATATCTCCACAAAGAAGACACTTGTTTTTTTGTTTTTTTTCTAATACTACAGGGATACATATATATTTATATCTATCTATATATATATATATATTTGTTCAATTGAACTTAATAGTATTATAAGATTAAGTTCTCTTCCATCAATGATGGCAAAATTGGATATCGCTCCATTTTTGCCTTGGAATTGAATTCCTATTGAAATCGTTTTGGTTAGCCAATAAAATTATAATCAATTCTAAAAATTTCTTTATATTGATAGCCTTATTTACCAAGGGACTCTAAAATATCTATCCTTTTATATGACATCTGATACTCCTTCCCAATTTATCTTCCTAAGTACAAAGTTTACCTCTAGCAAAATATTTTCTTATTTTGTTAACCTTTTCTTATTTCTTTTAATCATAAATCACGCATTTGATAGCTTTTCTATGTCGTTAATAATACATTATGTAGAAACTGTAGTTTAATATCTTTGAAGAATACTTTTGTCTCTTTGTACCGTTTACATCTGTATCTGTAACTAATTTTCGATTCAAACTTTAAAAAAAACAAAAAAAACAGAAGGTGCTTTTACAAAGAAATTATTAAATTTGTAAAAAATTTCTCGTTACTTTCTCTTTCTCATTTCCTTCAATTTATTAAAATTATTTTTAATATGAAATAAATTTAATTAAGCCTTTCAAATGTAACTCATTTCATATGCACATTTATTTTCCATTGTTATTCAAATGTATGTATTTAAAAGTTTGCATAAGCGATTAAACAATGAAGTCATCAATCAGTGAAAGGATTCATAACTAATGCATCTTCTCCATATATATATATATATATATATAGAGTTACTTATGCACGTTAATAACAACAGCAATAATATGAATTTATATTACCTTGCACGATTAACAGACATACATCATCACATAAAAGTTATTTAAATAATAATTATAGGAACTGAGTTTCAAGGACTCTTTGTACATTTTTTGATTTACTAAATGAGGGTATCATTTCCTTCAAAAATATAAGAGATATTTGGGGAAGAAGGAGGAATTTTTGTGAGTCCAAAGTTACTTTTTCTAGCAATTTACTTTTCTTTTTCTTAAAGGAAGGTTTTATATATATATATATATATAGATAGATAGATAGATCAAAATATATATGCAATTATACCTTTAAAATATATGTTTAGAGAGTTGCTACCCGGTGAAACAAATAATTTTTAATTTTTTCAAGTTCTGAATCATAGGAATGTTTTCGTACAATCTGGTTTGGTTGAGGGCATACAATGTTTTGCAACTCCAAACTAAATTTAAAATCAAAGTGCCTAGGCTCAACTTTCAACTTACTTATAAAGTATATTTTGTTTATACCCTTGAATGACATTGATTTTAAGTTTGACTTCAAGTTTTTTGATTTTATATTAATACCATACTTAATTAGTTTAAAAAGATAATTGTGATTCTTTGTTAGAGAGGCAATGAGTCAGTGATGTTTTTTTCTTAGCAATCAAATTTTGGAACTTATTTATATATTTATAATTTCACAAAATGAATTAGGCAATTTTTAAATGTTTCAATGATCTGATCCCTTCTTCAATTTGTGTATTCACCCCTTGATCAATTTTTCAATAACAAAAAATAATAATCTACCAGTCCCTGACTTGTAAAATTATTAATTTTAAATGTTGTATTATAAGTTATTTTCTTTTCCAATCTAAATTAAGTCAAATGAGGATCTCATTTTTATTTATTGGCTAATTGAAACCTTTATATATATATATATGGATAAGTGCTTAAAAAAAGTTTTTACTCAATGTTCAAGAGAAATTGTATTAGTTTTAATTTCAGGTAAAATTTACAAATGCAAAGGTAGTTCCTTTTGTTTCTTTTTCTCTGATAATGTCTTCATTAAATTGTTTATTAGACGATTACAAACAAAACATTAATACCATAAAACATTAAATTAAAATTGTTTTATTTACAATGTTGAGTTATATTTACAATGAAAGACACATGTATGTAGATATACTTATTTAACAACGTCATAAAATTACTTTAGTCATCTCTGTTATTTGACAATAACCATGTGTTTATTGGTTGAGAGCACTGGTCATTAAGGCTTACGAATTGCCAAGCTACGATAAACAATTTGATGCGTGAAGATCTGGTTAATTTTTTAAAAAAAAAACATTATTAATTTGTCTCATTGAGTAAGTAACTTACATACACTTTGAACTTTATGGATATTATCAACTACTCTTAATGCTATTTTAAATATCTTATTTATAAAAATTTAATTCTTATTTCATATACTAAGTGAGTGAGAATTTCTGGGATGAAATGCAAAACTGGGACATTTTGAAGTCGTTGGATATGAGAAAAAACCAATCTACATGATTGTTAAGTTGTCTTTAAATCAAAAGTCGGAAAACATCTAATAATGTCTAATAAAGAGGAGTGGATATAAGTTTTATTATTTCAAACTAATCCATTGTGATAAACTTAACTGAGAGTAATAGTCTTAAGTGGCTTACATATAAGGCCCTTGGGTCATTTTCACCCATGCATTATTACTGAAGGTGTCAATGCAAGAAATTGAGTTTCATTTTTTTTGTCTGAGTGCATCTTTCTTTCTTTTTTTGTTGTCATATTTCATATGCATCGCAGTTTATTATAATATTCAATAAGAGTAGTTAAAAAAATATTAGAGTACAAAAAGTACATAGATTATGCTCTATTTAAATTTTTACTTCATAATATCTAATAGCAATTGTTTAAAAATATTGTTAATAAAATCTTTTTGGTCAGAAATTATTGACAATATATAAACAGCGTTAGCAGTATGAAAATAAAGAATAATTATTTTTTTTAAATGAAATGACAAAATAAAATAATAAATCACAATAAATGTATATAGAAAATAAAAAACAAAACATTCTTACAAAAAATATTATTTTTTAAGAGTTTACTGATAATCCGATATTAACTCTTTCAATAAATTATAATCACAAGGGACCACTGAGTATATATATTATTGTGTGTTATGTAAGTAAATGATTTGTTGGATTTTCTTATAGACTTAATCGATTGTGACGTGTATGTATAATTATCAAAATAAATCCATGTATCAATTTAATCATTCAATTTTATTTCTCTAAAATAAAATCTATTATGACAAAGCAACAAAATTATATTTTAACTGAAGATAATCATTAAAAAATTTCAATGTAGTTTTTTCATTTTGTACAAAAAAAATAAAAGCTGAGTTTTGTTGTTTTAGAAAATATGAATACATAATTGGATGAAGTCATTAATTATGTAGATTTAAAAAAAATGTATAAACAAACATTTAATATATGAGTGTAAAAAAAAATAAAAAATAAGACAAGAATACTTCAGAGATTTTGTTTATCTCTATCTTTAATTCTATAATACCCTAAAACTTTTATGAATCATATAACCAAAAATGAGTTATAACTGTTTTTGTGTGGAAGGAGCATAAAATATTTTTGCCCGTTTCATGAATATATTTGGAAGAAACTGCTTAATGCGTCAAAAAAAAAAAAAATTTATAAAAGTCACAAAAAAGTAACTGCACTTTTGGAAAATCGGAGCCTAAGTAAATCAATTTTATTAAAGCTTGAGATAGTCAAGTTTTAATTTATCTACGAGTATTAGTTTAAAATGTATCGAGTTGATACCAAATCTAAGATCATATTTGGTTCCATGGATTTCTTTAATGAAAAATTGTCCTGGCCCTATAAAAAAGACACATTGCAGTCATATACTTGCATACATATATTGGCCAGAGTTCGAGGGCTACGGTGCCAAAAATTACCAGATAAATAATTGTCTAAAAAAATCTTATTCAAAACTTTAGAAAACATTTTGGCAAGTTTCAGAATAGTTGAGTATATATGATTTTAATTAATGGATTTATTTGAAGGTGAAGAAGCCAGCTTTTGGATTAAAGAATCAAGATCCACTAATCATACTCAATTGTCAAAATTTATAAATTAATTATCATTAAAATGCAAAAAAAATACAACATTTATTTAAACAAAAAGCAAAAAAATTTCAACGTTGAGTACATCTTGTTCTTACAAAAAAAATTAAAAGTTATGGTCTAAATATATACATATATACACACATATATTGATCATGCCATGGTTTTATTGGGTCTAGGAAAATTCATCGATAGGTAAACTCATCAATTATCAATTCATCGACGGAAAAATTCATTGACTTTTTTCTCCCAATGAATACTTTCAACAGCCTGGAGTAAATTCGTGTACACCTATACTTGCTTCTGGTTAGATTGTTAGCTACATGATGAACTAGCTTTTAATTATAATTTGTCGTTTCCTATTTGAGTGCTTCTTTACATTCGCCAAGTTCACATCCATCGGTAATTTTTTTAAAGCTAATTAATTTTGATAGGAATAAACCTTATTCTAGACCATTGTTTTTGCTTTGTTCAATTCGCAAGCATTCACAACACCCTTCAAAATCTAAAAATTTATGGAAATACATGTTTTAAAGCCATTTTTTAAAAGTTCTGGATCAAAATCTGCTAAGCTCCTGAAAAGATATAGAATGTTGGTTAAAAATATTGAAACAGAATGATTAGTTCAAGCAGTTGAGAAGATAAAGAAGTAACTTGTAGAATAGAGAATATCTGGTAAAAAGAAAATCTTTTTTGAATATTTTTTTTCCTCTATTGTATAAATCCAGGAGCAATTTTTTAAATCTTAAAATTGTTTGTTTTTGTTTATTAGCATATTTATACATATAAAAACATCAAATATTACTCATCAATATCTGTTATCAACATTTAAATAAAAGAAACAAAATTAAAATTAAATATTCTGAGCCAATCCTTTGATGTATCCAATAAAAGGTTCTTTGCCCTTGTAGTTAGCAACTCATCATTTTATCCTTTGTGCCGAATCACGATACTTTTTTTTCTTGCCCAGCAAGGTATTGCTCTATTTTGGCGTTGTTTAACGTTTACTCTCGTTTGATGCATTTCAAGAGTTTCCTAAAGTTGGGGTGATAAGATGTAAGCTGTGCTTCGAAACCACGATGCCAGCCTTCCATTGAATTATTGGTCTTAGGTAAGTTTATTAGAAGTGATTGATATACATTCCAAATACCATGCTGAAACTGAGGAGCTCAACGCTCAAGTCTTTTATCTAGTCGCCTTATTCACATATCTCTTTAACGTAGTCCACGACTGGTTGTACATCAAGATGGAAGATATCACTATCACATAGTTCTTCAAACGCTTGTACGACTGACTGACTCTGTAGGGACAAATGCTAAAGCAGATAACATTAGTAGATTTAATGCAAATTCAGGGTCTGTCTCATATCTTTGTTTCAGTCCATTTGACTGAATAGAACGCATAATACACTGAGTCAAATGAAAAAATAACATCCACGCAGATTAGCAAAGCTAAAAATTACACTAAATGCTTGCACCATTGCTTTTTCATAATCCAAAGTCAAGGTTAGAGGACTCTTTGTGGGATTAAACTTCTTTATATTTATATACGTTTTCTTTGATTTGTTTAGTAATATAACGTATACTAAGGGAATTGAAGTATTTTCTTGTACTCCATGGAACGTTTATAATTGATTAAACAGTAAAAGAATGCCAATGCTTACATTTAAACAAAACTTCAAGATTTCTTTTTGTCGTAAATATTATTATTCGGTCCTCTGTATTCCCCAAATCAAAATATAAAAGTTCCTTACCATTTGGTAAGATAGTTAAGCCTTGAGAGAAGTTAATATATTTTCGATGGTGTGGAAGTATAGAGACGACGTCATTTTCTTTAAATCGGATATTTCTCACCATTTTTTTGATATTTGGTGTACTAGGAAGCTTTCCTAGTCCAGCCGAGCTATATACATACATTCCCCAAGAGCTTCAAAAACAATGGCATCCGGCGTCATAGTTGAAATTTTGGACAGTTTGCGAATATTCCCAATTATCTTTGATGCTTCGACTCCTGCAGCATCTGCTACATGATTATGATCATTTGAACACATTGTAATAAAATTTCCACTTGTTTCTGTCTGAGCTCGACACTTGTATTTAAAAAATTTGTGACATTTCCTATGAACTGTCTCGTTAATTTTTTTTCTCTATAGAATAGATAGCCTAATACATAAAGTTGATATCTCTCTTTTTATGTCTTGATGAGCTCAGCTTTCATACCAAAGGGATTACAAAAATGAATTGAATTAAGTTTAACTTATATAAAATATATAAAAGTAAGTAAATTACAAGGATCAACGAGTCAATAGTATTCTTATTGAAATGAAGAGGTAGTAAAAGCCTAAGAGTACTTTTGCATAAAAATACTCTATAATCATAAATGTACATATTTTAATTTTCTTCAAACGTCTTATTGTCGATTTCTAAATTACATATGTAATTAAAATAATAATTTTTGCTACTTTATGCACAATATTTTTTTATATAATCTTAATCTGGTCGGTGTTCATGTGAAGAACCAAATATAAATATACAAATTTGCTCTAAGCTGTTAAAAGTACTCATTGGGAGAAAAGATTCAATGAATCTTTCTATCGATGAATTTACCTGACTCCGGTTTTATTAAACAAAATTAATAAATAAACATCAGCTGTTTGTTATATGTGTTACTAGTATTACTAGTTTTAATACTATATTACCCTATGTTGTATATAAAGGATCTTTCATTAGAGACGACAAACTACGTCATATTTTTGTTTTTGTTTTGTTTTGCTTACATTCTACTCACAGATAGCTTACAAATAAATCATCAGGGAGCAGGTTTGCAAATTATACAAATTGATTTCCAAAATTCACGTTCAATTTAGTCAAGGAGGAAGCTCATTTTTGGTACCATGGGTTTGTTACTAAGCAAAATATGCGTTGTGCGTCAGGCATAAACACACATGGCCTTCATGAGATAATATATCTGTTTGGTGTGTATTTCATGCTGGTGGTAGTGACTTATGTAAATGTCATGTGGTTTCTACTTGCCACATAGCAAACACTACAATGTATTTATTGAGGTGAAAATTAAAAAAAAGAAGTGAACTAAATATTTTATATCATTCCAGTTTTTATCTCATAAGATACCCAAAAAAGTTATTTAATGAACATGAAACTCAAAACAATCCCAACCTAGTTTATAGTATCTACAAATTATTAAATTTACCTGTAATAGTCAACACCACAGGAACCTTAATAAATAAATAAATATGAAGGATATAATAATGCTATTTTAATTATTCAAATGTTTGGTGATATAAGAAATGAATAAAACAAAGATACATCCAATTAGAATTAGCAGACATTACATGTTCTTTTACATTCTCTTCGCATATAACGAGAACTGCAATAATCTTTAAAGCTTTCACAGTACTCATTATCACGGTTATTCTCACAATCTGAAAAGTGAAACGTTCTCCTAAACTATTAATTGAAAATTGAAATATAAAAACTTACGGCAGGTTCCACATGTCCTTTGACAGAATTTGCCCATGAAACAGCTATCTCGTTTACACAACCTTCTATAAATGGAACAATGCTTAAATTTGTCTCGACAGGCTGAAAAAAAAGGAGGTCTCAATAAAATACTTTCTAAAGTTTTGTAAAATGTCCTTTACCATGTGGTGATGGAGTATAGACGGTTTTATCCTTGCAACCATACTGTACCCTTAATTTTGAGACATCCAATACACTCATTCCAAAATAGTTAGGAATGGTGGCATTTGTTTCTTTTTTCAATGACAAAGTGTCTCTACCATTCTTTGTAGAGCTATAAAAATAAAATACCCAATGAATATTATCAAACATCAAAGTTGTCATGAAGATTTACTATAAAAGCCCGTAGTGCATAATTGATCCATAATCATAAGGCAATCCATTGGTTGTCGCTCTATATCCATTAGTGCACTCGTCATATCTATCCATTTTTACAGTTAAACAAAGTGGAGCTTTACTAAAATAATCTTTCTCATCAAGATATCGCCAATAGTTGTTGGCGAGTCCATTCATAATATTTTCCCAGTGGACTTTAACATACGCATCTCGATCAGGTCTCGTATGTTCATGAACAAATCCGAGGGAGTGGAGCAGTTCATGAACAGCAGTCCCCAAATGCTATGTAATAAAAAAAGACAATGTAATTTCTTTGCTAGATTAACCTTGAGTGATCATACCATACAATCGGGTCTTTGTAAGTTAACAACAGTTTTAGCTCTCCTAGAATTGTAGCCGACCATTGCAGAGCATCCATGTGGAGCAGCCTCAACACTTATATAATTCTTATGTTCATTAGTTTTTTCAACAAATTTGATACATGATCTCAATTTTATATGATCCATAGCGTCCAAGATAAGGTATCTTTCATATTTAGTAAAATCTGAACTGATTACGTATGGAACAATTCCTCCAGGCCAATTGTTGTCTTTTCCTGATACAAAGATCCTTGAATACAGAGCGGCTCGGTCATACTTATCCGTCATTATTCTACAATTGTTGTCGGTGGGAGCAGACCCCTCACTCAAACAAATTGTAAATAAGATTTGTAGGAATAAAATTGCTATGAAAGATTTTGCCATGTTTACTGGTGATGGAATAGACTTTAGACATGAATATATACAATTTTTCTTTTTTGTAAACACTTGTTTTCTGAAAGTATGAATCACCTATTTATGAATACTATAACTAGTGAAAACATTTATTATCAATAAAAATGTATTACTTTGTTAACAAAAAATAAAAAAAGCTTTTAAAATGGTGCTATTTTTTATTCAGAGTTAACAATTAAATGAATTTGAAAATAGTACCAGGAGTTTTAATGTAAATCTTTAAAATTTCGTCTCGAAACAATTTCTGTACTCAAATACAGCTTTATTATTCACTCCAATTTTCCTCAGATTATTGAGTGCTCATAAACTAATCTTTACAAATATATGACCTAAATATATCATCATTTTTAATATTTTAGCATTAGAAATTAATTTCATAAAAGAGAAGCAGTGCACCTCACCGAGCTAACTTTTTTCAAGGGTGTTCTATCAAGGTTTTCTTCTTTTTCCTACCCCCACCAATTTACCATGGGCCCAAGTCCGTCTCCTGAACAAATCCCTGTTAATGACCTCTGATGATCAATATAATTTACTTACAACACCTTTGATTTCGTCACCCATTTTTGAAATTAGTCTATTTGTCTTGTGTCGTCAAATTTCATATTTTGTAGTTTGTTCAACGACTCCATGAAGTGCCAGTCTTTTTCTTTCAAACCTTACTTTGAATTTTCCTCAATTTTATAGTCCACTGATCTCAGGGCAGTTGTTTAACTACCCTTTTGTTTTATCATAGCATTTGATGGTAGTTTCTTCTAAAAGGGTTTTGTAGCGTGCACTTTGCATTATTTAATATCAAGTCATCAGAGGAGCTTGTAAGTTGAACTTTGTGTCGTCTAACTAGAACCCTAGGGCTGATATGACTCTACTTATAGTAGAGTATCTATGACTTTGTTTGGGCCAAGAACCCTTGAGTGTATGATACTGATAAATTTACTCCAGATATACAATTAGTTACCACAAAGTTTTTGGGTGTTAAAGTCAGGTTTCGTGACGTGGTTGTCATATTAGAAAAACTATTCATTTCTGTTAAACCTTCTATTGAAATTAAAGGTTTTGTTTGCTATTCAGTAACTGAATAGCTGTTGGAAGTATCTATATCTATAAATAAGTCATCTATGCTCTAAAGCCCTGCACTGTTCTGTTGGCTGCATAGATCCTCTCCTTCTCTTCAATTTAGAGAAAACTTGTCCCTTCAATGTCCAGAAAGTGTCATTTATCAAGAGTACCTAGTTTAAAGTCTTTTATAAAGTCTATGGTGTTAAAACATTCTAGGCCCTAATTAAGGTTGCCTATCTCCACTAGCCTATGCAAAGTGTAAAACTTTATTTTATTCAAAAAGAAATTCGAACCTATGTTTATATTTTTTTTTTTGATCTATTTGATGCAATATATATATATATTACTTTTCTTCCATCCATTTTCCTTGTCTCATGGTAAAATAAACGGGGAATAAATACTGTTTAGTATTTATTCATGAATCATTGATATATTTGTATTTTTTATATCTATACCTTTTCACATACTTAATGAAACAGTGACATACTACATGAGAATAGTAAGACACTAAATGGAACAAGTTTGTGATTTTATGAATAGTGACATACTTAAAGAGAATAGTGAACATTTCCAGACTAAATGAGAATTAATAATTTTTTTTCTTCATATCCTTAAGGACGAGACGTACACCTGAAGAAAATAGGGTTCGACAGGTAAGAAAGGTACGCATTTGTGCAACCCATTCTGCATATGGCAATTGGCTTGTATTTGATGAAGGTAGCAACATCAAAAAGAGAAACCCATAAACAAAGAAACAAACTGCATAATAAATTCATTACCATGAGCTATTACTCTCATTGACTGATGATTTAAGATCATCATACAGACAATCACATTTAGAATTGTTGACACAGGCTCTATCTATGTACACAGTCTAAGGAAAAATCGAAATGAAATAATATTGAAGGAAAGAAACATTTATTTTCCATTGTTATTCAAATGTATGTATTTAAAAGTTTGCATAAGCGATTAAACAATGAAGTCATCAATCAGTGAAAGGATTCATAACTAATGCATCTTCTCCATATATATATATATATATATATAGAGTTACTTATGCACGTTAATAACAACAGCAATAATATGAATTTATATTACCTTGCACGATTAACAGACATACATCATCACATAAAAGTTATTTAAATAATAATTATAGGAACTGAGTTTCAAGGACTCTTTGTACATTTTTTGATTTACTAAATGAGGGTATCATTTCCTTCAAAAATATAAGAGATATTTGGGGAAGAAGGAGGAATTTTTGTGAGTCCAAAGTTACTTTTTCTAGCAATTTACTTTTCTTTTTCTTAAAGGAAGGTTTTATATATATATATATATATAGATAGATAGATAGATCAAAATATATATGCAATTATACCTTTAAAATATATGTTTAGAGAGTTGCTACCCGGTGAAACAAATAATTTTTAATTTTTTCAAGTTCTGAATCATAGGAATGTTTTCGTACAATCTGGTTTGGTTGAGGGCATACAATGTTTTGCAACTCCAAACTAAATTTAAAATCAAAGTGCCTAGGCTCAACTTTCAACTTACTTATAAAGTATATTTTGTTTATACCCTTGAATGACATTGATTTTAAGTTTGACTTCAAGTTTTTTGATTTTATATTAATACCATACTTAATTAGTTTAAAAAGATAATTGTGATTCTTTGTTAGAGAGGCAATGAGTCAGTGATGTTTTTTTCTTAGCAATCAAATTTTGGAACTTATTTATATATTTATAATTTCACAAAATGAATTAGGCAATTTTTAAATGTTTCAATGATCTGATCCCTTCTTCAATTTGTGTATTCACCCCTTGATCAATTTTTCAATAACAAAAAATAATAATCTACCAGTCCCTGACTTGTAAAATTATTAATTTTAAATGTTGTATTATAAGTTATTTTCTTTTCCAATCTAAATTAAGTCAAATGAGGATCTCATTTTTATTTATTGGCTAATTGAAACCTTTATATATATATATATGGATAAGTGCTTAAAAAAAGTTTTTACTCAATGTTCAAGAGAAATTGTATTAGTTTTAATTTCAGGTAAAATTTACAAATGCAAAGGTAGTTCCTTTTGTTTCTTTTTCTCTGATAATGTCTTCATTAAATTGTTTATTAGACGATTACAAACAAAACATTAATACCATAAAACATTAAATTAAAATTGTTTTATTTACAATGTTGAGTTATATTTACAATGAAAGACACATGTATGTAGATATACTTATTTAACAACGTCATAAAATTACTTTAGTCATCTCTGTTATTTGACAATAACCATGTGTTTATTGGTTGAGAGCACTGGTCATTAAGGCTTACGAATTGCCAAGCTACGATAAACAATTTGATGCGTGAAGATCTGGTTAATTTTTTAAAAAAAAAACATTATTAATTTGTCTCATTGAGTAAGTAACTTACATACACTTTGAACTTTATGGATATTATCAACTACTCTTAATGCTATTTTAAATATCTTATTTATAAAAATTTAATTCTTATTTCATATACTAAGTGAGTGAGAATTTCTGGGATGAAATGCAAAACTGGGACATTTTGAAGTCGTTGGATATGAGAAAAAACCAATCTACATGATTGTTAAGTTGTCTTTAAATCAAAAGTCGGAAAACATCTAATAATGTCTAATAAAGAGGAGTGGATATAAGTTTTATTATTTCAAACTAATCCATTGTGATAAACTTAACTGAGAGTAATAGTCTTAAGTGGCTTACATATAAGGCCCTTGGGTCATTTTCACCCATGCATTATTACTGAAGGTGTCAATGCAAGAAATTGAGTTTCATTTTTTTTGTCTGAGTGCATCTTTCTTTCTTTTTTTGTTGTCATATTTCATATGCATCGCAGTTTATTATAATATTCAATAAGAGTAGTTAAAAAAATATTAGAGTACAAAAAGTACATAGATTATGCTCTATTTAAATTTTTACTTCATAATATCTAATAGCAATTGTTTAAAAATATTGTTAATAAAATCTTTTTGGTCAGAAATTATTGACAATATATAAACAGCGTTAGCAGTATGAAAATAAAGAATAATTATTTTTTTTAAATGAAATGACAAAATAAAATAATAAATCACAATAAATGTATATAGAAAATAAAAAACAAAACATTCTTACAAAAAATATTATTTTTTAAGAGTTTACTGATAATCCGATATTAACTCTTTCAATAAATTATAATCACAAGGGACCACTGAGTATATATATTATTGTGTGTTATGTAAGTAAATGATTTGTTGGATTTTCTTATAGACTTAATCGATTGTGACGTGTATGTATAATTATCAAAATAAATCCATGTATCAATTTAATCATTCAATTTTATTTCTCTAAAATAAAATCTATTATGACAAAGCAACAAAATTATATTTTAACTGAAGATAATCATTAAAAAATTTCAATGTAGTTTTTTCATTTTGTACAAAAAAAATAAAAGCTGAGTTTTGTTGTTTTAGAAAATATGAATACATAATTGGATGAAGTCATTAATTATGTAGATTTAAAAAAAATGTATAAACAAACATTTAATATATGAGTGTAAAAAAAAATAAAAAATAAGACAAGAATACTTCAGAGATTTTGTTTATCTCTATCTTTAATTCTATAATACCCTAAAACTTTTATGAATCATATAACCAAAAATGAGTTATAACTGTTTTTGTGTGGAAGGAGCATAAAATATTTTTGCCCGTTTCATGAATATATTTGGAAGAAACTGCTTAATGCGTCAAAAAAAAAAAAAATTTATAAAAGTCACAAAAAAGTAACTGCACTTTTGGAAAATCGGAGCCTAAGTAAATCAATTTTATTAAAGCTTGAGATAGTCAAGTTTTAATTTATCTACGAGTATTAGTTTAAAATGTATCGAGTTGATACCAAATCTAAGATCATATTTGGTTCCATGGATTTCTTTAATGAAAAATTGTCCTGGCCCTATAAAAAAGACACATTGCAGTCATATACTTGCATACATATATTGGCCAGAGTTCGAGGGCTACGGTGCCAAAAATTACCAGATAAATAATTGTCTAAAAAAATCTTATTCAAAACTTTAGAAAACATTTTGGCAAGTTTCAGAATAGTTGAGTATATATGATTTTAATTAATGGATTTATTTGAAGGTGAAGAAGCCAGCTTTTGGATTAAAGAATCAAGATCCACTAATCATACTCAATTGTCAAAATTTATAAATTAATTATCATTAAAATGCAAAAAAAATACAACATTTATTTAAACAAAAAGCAAAAAAATTTCAACGTTGAGTACATCTTGTTCTTACAAAAAAAATTAAAAGTTATGGTCTAAATATATACATATATACACACATATATTGATCATGCCATGGTTTTATTGGGTCTAGGAAAATTCATCGATAGGTAAACTCATCAATTATCAATTCATCGACGGAAAAATTCATTGACTTTTTTCTCCCAATGAATACTTTCAACAGCCTGGAGTAAATTCGTGTACACCTATACTTGCTTCTGGTTAGATTGTTAGCTACATGATGAACTAGCTTTTAATTATAATTTGTCGTTTCCTATTTGAGTGCTTCTTTACATTCGCCAAGTTCACATCCATCGGTAATTTTTTTAAAGCTAATTAATTTTGATAGGAATAAACCTTATTCTAGACCATTGTTTTTGCTTTGTTCAATTCGCAAGCATTCACAACACCCTTCAAAATCTAAAAATTTATGGAAATACATGTTTTAAAGCCATTTTTTAAAAGTTCTGGATCAAAATCTGCTAAGCTCCTGAAAAGATATAGAATGTTGGTTAAAAATATTGAAACAGAATGATTAGTTCAAGCAGTTGAGAAGATAAAGAAGTAACTTGTAGAATAGAGAATATCTGGTAAAAAGAAAATCTTTTTTGAATATTTTTTTTCCTCTATTGTATAAATCCAGGAGCAATTTTTTAAATCTTAAAATTGTTTGTTTTTGTTTATTAGCATATTTATACATATAAAAACATCAAATATTACTCATCAATATCTGTTATCAACATTTAAATAAAAGAAACAAAATTAAAATTAAATATTCTGAGCCAATCCTTTGATGTATCCAATAAAAGGTTCTTTGCCCTTGTAGTTAGCAACTCATCATTTTATCCTTTGTGCCGAATCACGATACTTTTTTTTCTTGCCCAGCAAGGTATTGCTCTATTTTGGCGTTGTTTAACGTTTACTCTCGTTTGATGCATTTCAAGAGTTTCCTAAAGTTGGGGTGATAAGATGTAAGCTGTGCTTCGAAACCACGATGCCAGCCTTCCATTGAATTATTGGTCTTAGGTAAGTTTATTAGAAGTGATTGATATACATTCCAAATACCATGCTGAAACTGAGGAGCTCAACGCTCAAGTCTTTTATCTAGTCGCCTTATTCACATATCTCTTTAACGTAGTCCACGACTGGTTGTACATCAAGATGGAAGATATCACTATCACATAGTTCTTCAAACGCTTGTACGACTGACTGACTCTGTAGGGACAAATGCTAAAGCAGATAACATTAGTAGATTTAATGCAAATTCAGGGTCTGTCTCATATCTTTGTTTCAGTCCATTTGACTGAATAGAACGCATAATACACTGAGTCAAATGAAAAAATAACATCCACGCAGATTAGCAAAGCTAAAAATTACACTAAATGCTTGCACCATTGCTTTTTCATAATCCAAAGTCAAGGTTAGAGGACTCTTTGTGGGATTAAACTTCTTTATATTTATATACGTTTTCTTTGATTTGTTTAGTAATATAACGTATACTAAGGGAATTGAAGTATTTTCTTGTACTCCATGGAACGTTTATAATTGATTAAACAGTAAAAGAATGCCAATGCTTACATTTAAACAAAACTTCAAGATTTCTTTTTGTCGTAAATATTATTATTCGGTCCTCTGTATTCCCCAAATCAAAATATAAAAGTTCCTTACCATTTGGTAAGATAGTTAAGCCTTGAGAGAAGTTAATATATTTTCGATGGTGTGGAAGTATAGAGACGACGTCATTTTCTTTAAATCGGATATTTCTCACCATTTTTTTGATATTTGGTGTACTAGGAAGCTTTCCTAGTCCAGCCGAGCTATATACATACATTCCCCAAGAGCTTCAAAAACAATGGCATCCGGCGTCATAGTTGAAATTTTGGACAGTTTGCGAATATTCCCAATTATCTTTGATGCTTCGACTCCTGCAGCATCTGCTACATGATTATGATCATTTGAACACATTGTAATAAAATTTCCACTTGTTTCTGTCTGAGCTCGACACTTGTATTTAAAAAATTTGTGACATTTCCTATGAACTGTCTCGTTAATTTTTTTTCTCTATAGAATAGATAGCCTAATACATAAAGTTGATATCTCTCTTTTTATGTCTTGATGAGCTCAGCTTTCATACCAAAGGGATTACAAAAATGAATTGAATTAAGTTTAACTTATATAAAATATATAAAAGTAAGTAAATTACAAGGATCAACGAGTCAATAGTATTCTTATTGAAATGAAGAGGTAGTAAAAGCCTAAGAGTACTTTTGCATAAAAATACTCTATAATCATAAATGTACATATTTTAATTTTCTTCAAACGTCTTATTGTCGATTTCTAAATTACATATGTAATTAAAATAATAATTTTTGCTACTTTATGCACAATATTTTTTTATATAATCTTAATCTGGTCGGTGTTCATGTGAAGAACCAAATATAAATATACAAATTTGCTCTAAGCTGTTAAAAGTACTCATTGGGAGAAAAGATTCAATGAATCTTTCTATCGATGAATTTACCTGACTCCGGTTTTATTAAACAAAATTAATAAATAAACATCAGCTGTTTGTTATATGTGTTACTAGTATTACTAGTTTTAATACTATATTACCCTATGTTGTATATAAAGGATCTTTCATTAGAGACGACAAACTACGTCATATTTTTGTTTTTGTTTTGTTTTGCTTACATTCTACTCACAGATAGCTTACAAATAAATCATCAGGGAGCAGGTTTGCAAATTATACAAATTGATTTCCAAAATTCACGTTCAATTTAGTCAAGGAGGAAGCTCATTTTTGGTACCATGGGTTTGTTACTAAGCAAAATATGCGTTGTGCGTCAGGCATAAACACACATGGCCTTCATGAGATAATATATCTGTTTGGTGTGTATTTCATGCTGGTGGTAGTGACTTATGTAAATGTCATGTGGTTTCTACTTGCCACATAGCAAACACTACAATGTATTTATTGAGGTGAAAATTAAAAAAAAGAAGTGAACTAAATATTTTATATCATTCCAGTTTTTATCTCATAAGATACCCAAAAAAGTTATTTAATGAACATGAAACTCAAAACAATCCCAACCTAGTTTATAGTATCTACAAATTATTAAATTTACCTGTAATAGTCAACACCACAGGAACCTTAATAAATAAATAAATATGAAGGATATAATAATGCTATTTTAATTATTCAAATGTTTGGTGATATAAGAAATGAATAAAACAAAGATACATCCAATTAGAATTAGCAGACATTACATGTTCTTTTACATTCTCTTCGCATATAACGAGAACTGCAATAATCTTTAAAGCTTTCACAGTACTCATTATCACGGTTATTCTCACAATCTGAAAAGTGAAACGTTCTCCTAAACTATTAATTGAAAATTGAAATATAAAAACTTACGGCAGGTTCCACATGTCCTTTGACAGAATTTGCCCATGAAACAGCTATCTCGTTTACACAACCTTCTATAAATGGAACAATGCTTAAATTTGTCTCGACAGGCTGAAAAAAAAGGAGGTCTCAATAAAATACTTTCTAAAGTTTTGTAAAATGTCCTTTACCATGTGGTGATGGAGTATAGACGGTTTTATCCTTGCAACCATACTGTACCCTTAATTTTGAGACATCCAATACACTCATTCCAAAATAGTTAGGAATGGTGGCATTTGTTTCTTTTTTCAATGACAAAGTGTCTCTACCATTCTTTGTAGAGCTATAAAAATAAAATACCCAATGAATATTATCAAACATCAAAGTTGTCATGAAGATTTACTATAAAAGCCCGTAGTGCATAATTGATCCATAATCATAAGGCAATCCATTGGTTGTCGCTCTATATCCATTAGTGCACTCGTCATATCTATCCATTTTTACAGTTAAACAAAGTGGAGCTTTACTAAAATAATCTTTCTCATCAAGATATCGCCAATAGTTGTTGGCGAGTCCATTCATAATATTTTCCCAGTGGACTTTAACATACGCATCTCGATCAGGTCTCGTATGTTCATGAACAAATCCGAGGGAGTGGAGCAGTTCATGAACAGCAGTCCCCAAATGCTATGTAATAAAAAAAGACAATGTAATTTCTTTACTAGATTAACCTTGAGTGATCATACCATACAATCGGGTCTTTGTAAGTTAACAACAGTTTTAGCTCTCCTAGAATTGTAGCCGACCATTGCAGAGCATCCATGTGGAGCAGCCTCAACACTTATATAATTCTTATGTTCATTAGTTTTTTCAACAAATTTGATACATGATCTCAATTTTATATGATCCATAGCGTCCAAGATAAGGTATCTTTCATATTTAGTAAAATCTGAACTGATTACGTATGGAACAATTCCTCCAGGCCAATTGTTGTCTTTTCCTGATACAAAGATCCTTGAATACAGAGCGGCTCGGTCATACTTATCCGTCATTATTCTACAATTGTTGTCGGTGGGAGCAGACCCCTCACTCAAACAAATTGTAAATAAGATTTGTAGGAATAAAATTGCTATGAAAGATTTTGCCATGTTTACTGGTGATGGAATAGACTTTAGACATGAATATATACAATTTTTCTTTTTTGTAAACACTTGTTTTCTGAAAGTATGAATCACCTATTTATGAATACTATAACTAGTGAAAACATTTATTATCAATAAAAATGTATTACTTTGTTAACAAAAAATAAAAAAAGCTTTTAAAATGGTGCTATTTTTTATTCAGAGTTAACAATTAAATGAATTTGAAAATAGTACCAGGAGTTTTAATGTAAATCTTTAAAATTTCGTCTCGAAACAATTTCTGTACTCAAATACAGCTTTATTATTCACTCCAATTTTCCTCAGATTATTGAGTGCTCATAAACTAATCTTTACAAATATATGACCTAAATATATCATCATTTTTAATATTTTAGCATTAGAAATTAATTTCATAAAAGAGAAGCAGTGCACCTCACCGAGCTAACTTTTTTCAAGGGTGTTCTATCAAGGTTTTCTTCTTTTTCCTACCCCCACCAATTTACCATGGGCCCAAGTCCGTCTCCTGAACAAATCCCTGTTAATGACCTCTGATGATCAATATAATTTACTTACAACACCTTTGATTTCGTCACCCATTTTTGAAATTAGTCTATTTGTCTTGTGTCGTCAAATTTCATATTTTGTAGTTTGTTCAACGACTCCATGAAGTGCCAGTCTTTTTCTTTCAAACCTTACTTTGAATTTTCCTCAATTTTATAGTCCACTGATCTCAGGGCAGTTGTTTAACTACCCTTTTGTTTTATACTTTTACATACTACATGAGAATAGTAAGACACTAAATGGAACAAGTTTGTGATTTTATGAATAGTGACATACTTAAAGAGAATAGTGAACATTTCCAGACTAAATGAGAATTAATAATTTTTTTTCTTCATATCCTTAAGGACGAGACGTACACCTGAAGAAAATAGGGTTCGACAGGTAAGAAAGGTACGCATTTGTGCAACCCATTCTGCATATGGCAATTGGCTTGTATTTGATGAAGGTAGCAACATCAAAAAGAGAAACCCATAAACAAAGAAACAAACTGCATAATAAATTCATTACCATGAGCTATTACTCTCATTGACTGATGATTTAAGATCATCATACAGACAATCACATTTAGAATTGTTGACACAGGCTCTATCTATGTACACAGTATAAGGAAAAATCGAAATGAAATAATATTGAAGGAAAGAAAATTTGGAAATGTTTTACATATCACAGAGATGCATTTATTGAAGTAACACAATTAGGAGTGAAATCAAAAATCCTAGTTTTGAATCCTTTGACTTTACTGTTCTAGCAATTTAGCAAACAGATGTTCAAATCGTTGATAAATTTTACTTCCAAGTACTTAGACATCCTGATGAGTGTATTTTAACAAAAACAGTTCAAATAAAGAGATAAAAAAAGAAAAAGAAAATCATATCCCTCAAACTCTGTAATCAATCTATTGAGTATTAGACATGAAAAAAACAAAAAAAAACACCTTCATGTAAACCGGATGTTAAATAAATAACAATTTTTTCAACTTGTGTATCCTTCAAAAATAGGTTAATATGAATAGCTGACATTTACTAAGTCATTAGGATACGAAAAGAAACGAACTTCATTGATAATTAGCTAGAAAAGAAAAAAAGGATCAGATGTGAATGCTGCAAGTGTCAAATTTATAATTTTTTTATAAAGGTAACTACGTAATGTGACTATTTTTTTTCATATGTTTTGTTTATTAAAAAATGTAAAAGAAAGGAGTAAAGTAAAAAACAAAAAAATATGAAGTTTAACTTTATTATATAAGTACATGTATTATTTTCGATTTTGTCTTCATTTGCGATCTATCATTCATCATCTCTTGGAATCGATGAATACATTTGTTATTTTATGAGTGATAACAATAAATATTAAGAATCAAACCATTTGTAAACCATTTGGGTTCGCGGACTATAAATGTGAATTGCTCAATAATAAACTCTAATGTAATTTAGAATAATTATTTAGATCATATTGGAAGTAGTTTTTGATTGGTGATGTACCTAGAAAGTGTAAAATATTACGTTTCCCATAAATTTATGTGTGAAATATTGAAATTTCATCTACAACAGAAGAATAATCCTTTATTTACCACATATGAAGATGATAAAGACGGTTGGGCAAACTTTTTTTATGTGAGGACTAACTTCAGACACACTTTTATAACCATATATTAAAACATTACAAATTGAATGAAGTCATAATTATTATTAAGTCCTACTCGTGAGCTTTTAAAATCCAATGTAATAACTGGTAAGAAGACTAAGTGAAGCAACTGAGATTTGTATTTCGATTGAATCAATCCACATATTCCTTGGTGTTGTTTATGTTATGGACAAATAACCCCTTTCAGCCATTTTCTGACTTTGTTAATGACTTTGTGTTTTTTTTTAGAATATGTCACATCTCACCATTGCTGTGCTTAAAATCCCATAATAACTTATAAGTGTCACGTATTTTTACTTCAACTTCTTGTAATCAGCTTAGCGTCCATATACTGTTATTATTTTGTCAAATGAATACCTATTAATTAATTTTTGTATTATCAACTACTCTTAATGCTATTTTAAATATCTTATTTATAAAAATTTAATTCTTATTTCATATACTAAGTGAGTGAGAATTTCTGGGATGAAATGCAAAACTGGGACATTTTGAAGTCGTTGGATATGAGAAAAAACCAATCTACATGATTGTTAAGTTGTCTTTAAATCAAAAGTCGGAAAACATCTAATAATGTCTAATAAAGAGGAGTGGATATAAGTTTTATTATTTCAAACTAATCCATTGTGATAAACTTAACTGAGAGTAATAGTCTTAAGTGGCTTACATATAAGGCCCTTGGGTCATTTTCACCCATGCATTATTACTGAAGGTGTCAATGCAAGAAATTGAGTTTCATTTTTTTTGTCTGAGTGCATCTTTCTTTCTTTTTTTGTTGTCATATTTCATATGCATCGCAGTTTATTATAATATTCAATAAGAGTAGTTAAAAAAATATTAGAGTACAAAAAGTACATAGATTATGCTCTATTTAAATTTTTACTTCATAATATCTAATAGCAATTGTTTAAAAATATTGTTAATAAAATCTTTTTGGTCAGAAATTATTGACAATATATAAACAGCGTTAGCAGTATGAAAATAAAGAATAATTATTTTTTTTAAATGAAATGACAAAATAAAATAATAAATCACAATAAATGTATATAGAAAATAAAAAACAAAACATTCTTACAAAAAATATTATTTTTTAAGAGTTTACTGATAATCCGATATTAACTCTTTCAATAAATTATAATCACAAGGGACCACTGAGTATATATATTATTGTGTGTTATGTAAGTAAATGATTTGTTGGATTTTCTTATAGACTTAATCGATTGTGACGTGTATGTATAATTATCAAAATAAATCCATGTATCAATTTAATCATTCAATTTTATTTCTCTAAAATAAAATCTATTATGACAAAGCAACAAAATTATATTTTAACTGAAGATAATCATTAAAAAATTTCAATGTAGTTTTTTCATTTTGTACAAAAAAAATAAAAGCTGAGTTTTGTTGTTTTAGAAAATATGAATACATAATTGGATGAAGTCATTAATTATGTAGATTTAAAAAAAATGTATAAACAAACATTTAATATATGAGTGTAAAAAAAAATAAAAAATAAGACAAGAATACTTCAGAGATTTTGTTTATCTCTATCTTTAATTCTATAATACCCTAAAACTTTTATGAATCATATAACCAAAAATGAGTTATAACTGTTTTTGTGTGGAAGGAGCATAAAATATTTTTGCCCGTTTCATGAATATATTTGGAAGAAACTGCTTAATGCGTCAAAAAAAAAAAAAATTTATAAAAGTCACAAAAAAGTAACTGCACTTTTGGAAAATCGGAGCCTAAGTAAATCAATTTTATTAAAGCTTGAGATAGTCAAGTTTTAATTTATCTACGAGTATTAGTTTAAAATGTATCGAGTTGATACCAAATCTAAGATCATATTTGGTTCCATGGATTTCTTTAATGAAAAATTGTCCTGGCCCTATAAAAAAGACACATTGCAGTCATATACTTGCATACATATACTGGCCAGAGTTCGAGGGCTACGGTGCCAAAAATTACCAGATAAATAATTGTCTAAAAAAATCTTATTCAAAACTTTAGAAAACATTTTGGCAAGTTTCAGAATAGTTGAGTATATATGATTTTAATTAATGGATTTATTTGAAGGTGAAGAAGCCAGCTTTTGGATTAAAGAATCAAGATCCACTAATCATACTCAATTGTCAAAATTTATAAATTAATTATCATTAAAATGCAAAAAAAATACAACATTTATTTAAACAAAAAGCAAAAAAATTTCAACGTTGAGTACATCTTGTTCTTACAAAAAAAATTAAAAGTTATGGTCTAAATATATACATATATACACACATATATTGATCATGCCATGGTTTTATTGGGTCTAGGAAAATTCATCGATAGGTAAACTCATCAATTATCAATTCATCGACGGAAAAATTCATTGACTTTTTTCTCCCAATGAATACTTTCAACAGCCTGGAGTAAATTCGTGTACACCTATACTTGCTTCTGGTTAGATTGTTAGCTACATGATGAACTAGCTTTTAATTATAATTTGTCGTTTCCTATTTGAGTGCTTCTTTACATTCGCCAAGTTCACATCCATCGGTAATTTTTTTAAAGCTAATTAATTTTGATAGGAATAAACCTTATTCTAGACCATTGTTTTTGCTTTGTTCAATTCGCAAGCATTCACAACACCCTTCAAAATCTAAAAATTTATGGAAATACATGTTTTAAAGCCATTTTTTAAAAGTTCTGGATCAAAATCTGCTAAGCTCCTGAAAAGATATAGAATGTTGGTTAAAAATATTGAAACAGAATGATTAGTTCAAGCAGTTGAGAAGATAAAGAAGTAACTTGTAGAATAGAGAATATCTGGTAAAAAGAAAATCTTTTTTGAATATTTTTTTTCCTCTATTGTATAAATCCAGGAGCAATTTTTTAAATCTTAAAATTGTTTGTTTTTGTTTATTAGCATATTTATACATATAAAAACATCAAATATTACTCATCAATATCTGTTATCAACATTTAAATAAAAGAAACAAAATTAAAATTAAATATTCTGAGCCAATCCTTTGATGTATCCAATAAAAGGTTCTTTGCCCTTGTAGTTAGCAACTCATCATTTTATCCTTTGTGCCGAATCACGATACTTTTTTTTCTTGCCCAGCAAGGTATTGCTCTATTTTGGCGTTGTTTAACGTTTACTCTCGTTTGATGCATTTCAAGAGTTTCCTAAAGTTGGGGTGATAAGATGTAAGCTGTGCTTCGAAACCACGATGCCAGCCTTCCATTGAATTATTGGTCTTAGGTAAGTTTTTTAGAAGTGATTGATATACATTCCAAATACCATGCTGAAACTGAGGAGCTCAACGCTCAAGTCTTTTATCTAGTCGCCTTATTCACATATCTCTTTAACGTAGTCCACGACTGGTTGTACATCAAGATGGAAGATATCACTATCACATAGTTCTTCAAACGCTTGTACGACTGACTGACTCTGTAGGGACAAATGCTAAAGCAGATAACATTAGTAGATTTAATGCAAATTCAGGGTCTGTCTCATATCTTTGTTTCAGTCCATTTGACTGAATAGAACGCATAATACACTGAGTCAAATGAAAAAATAACATCCACGCAGATTAGCAAAGCTAAAAATTACACTAAATGCTTGCACCATTGCTTTTTCATAATCCAAAGTCAAGGTTAGAGGACTCTTTGTGGGATTAAACTTCTTTATATTTATATACGTTTTCTTTGATTTGTTTAGTAATATAACGTATACTAAGGGAATTGAAGTATTTTCTTGTACTCCATGGAACGTTTATAATTGATTAAACAGTAAAAGAATGCCAATGCTTACATTTAAACAAAACTTCAAGATTTCTTTTTGTCGTAAATATTATTATTCGGTCCTCTGTATTCCCCAAATCAAAATATAAAAGTTCCTTACCATTTGGTAAGATAGTTAAGCCTTGAGAGAAGTTAATATATTTTCGATGGTGTGGAAGTATAGAGACGACGTCATTTTCTTTAAATCGGATATTTCTCACCATTTTTTTGATATTTGGTGTACTAGGAAGCTTTCCTAGTCCAGCCGAGCTATATACATACATTCCCCAAGAGCTTCAAAAACAATGGCATCCGGCGTCATAGTTGAAATTTTGGACAGTTTGCGAATATTCCCAATTATCTTTGATGCTTCGACTCCTGCAGCATCTGCTACATGATTATGATCATTTGAACACATTGTAATAAAATTTCCACTTGTTTCTGTCTGAGCTCGACACTTGTATTTAAAAAATTTGTGACATTTCCTATGAACTGTCTCGTTAATTTTTTTTCTCTATAGAATAGATAGCCTAATACATAAAGTTGATATCTCTCTTTTTATGTCTTGATGAGCTCAGCTTTCATACCAAAGGGATTACAAAAATGAATTGAATTAAGTTTAACTTATATAAAATATATAAAAGTAAGTAAATTACAAGGATCAACGAGTCAATAGTATTCTTATTGAAATGAAGAGGTAGTAAAAGCCTAAGAGTACTTTTGCATAAAAATACTCTATAATCATAAATGTACATATTTTAATTTTCTTCAAACGTCTTATTGTCGATTTCTAAATTACATATGTAATTAAAATAATAATTTTTGCTACTTTATGCACAATATTTTTTTATATAATCTTAATCTGGTCGGTGTTCATGTGAAGAACCAAATATAAATATACAAATTTGCTCTAAGCTGTTAAAAGTACTCATTGGGAGAAAAGATTCAATGAATCTTTCTATCGATGAATTTACCTGACTCCGGTTTTATTAAACAAAATTAATAAATAAACATCAGCTGTTTGTTATATGTGTTACTAGTATTACTAGTTTTAATACTATATTACCCTATGTTGTATATAAAGGATCTTTCATTAGAGACGACAAACTACGTCATATTTTTGTTTTTGTTTTGTTTTGCTTACATTCTACTCACAGATAGCTTACAAATAAATCATCAGGGAGCAGGTTTGCAAATTATACAAATTGATTTCCAAAATTCACGTTCAATTTAGTCAAGGAGGAAGCTCATTTTTGGTACCATGGGTTTGTTACTAAGCAAAATATGCGTTGTGCGTCAGGCATAAACACACATGGCCTTCATGAGATAATATATCTGTTTGGTGTGTATTTCATGCTGGTGGTAGTGACTTATGTAAATGTCATGTGGTTTCTACTTGCCACATAGCAAACACTACAATGTATTTATTGAGGTGAAAATTAAAAAAAAGAAGTGAACTAAATATTTTATATCATTCCAGTTTTTATCTCATAAGATACCCAAAAAAGTTATTTAATGAACATGAAACTCAAAACAATCCCAACCTAGTTTATAGTATCTACAAATTATTAAATTTACCTGTAATAGTCAACACCACAGGAACCTTAATAAATAAATAAATATGAAGGATATAATAATGCTATTTTAATTATTCAAATGTTTGGTGATATAAGAAATGAATAAAACAAAGATACATCCAATTAGAATTAGCAGACATTACATGTTCTTTTACATTCTCTTCGCATATAACGAGAACTGCAATAATCTTTAAAGCTTTCACAGTACTCATTATCACGGTTATTCTCACAATCTGAAAAGTGAAACGTTCTCCTAAACTATTAATTGAAAATTGAAATATAAAAACTTACGGCAGGTTCCACATGTCCTTTGACAGAATTTGCCCATGAAACAGCTATCTCGTTTACACAACCTTCTATAAATGGAACAATGCTTAAATTTGTCTCGACAGGCTGAAAAAAAAGGAGGTCTCAATAAAATACTTTCTAAAGTTTTGTAAAATGTCCTTTACCATGTGGTGATGGAGTATAGACGGTTTTATCCTTGCAACCATACTGTACCCTTAATTTTGAGACATCCAATACACTCATTCCAAAATAGTTAGGAATGGTGGCATTTGTTTCTTTTTTCAATGACAAAGTGTCTCTACCATTCTTTGTAGAGCTATAAAAATAAAATACCCAATGAATATTATCAAACATCAAAGTTGTCATGAAGATTTACTATAAAAGCCCGTAGTGCATAATTGATCCATAATCATAAGGCAATCCATTGGTTGTCGCTCTATATCCATTAGTGCACTCGTCATATCTATCCATTTTTACAGTTAAACAAAGTGGAGCTTTACTAAAATAATCTTTCTCATCAAGATATCGCCAATAGTTGTTGGCGAGTCCATTCATAATATTTTCCCAGTGGACTTTAACATACGCATCTCGATCAGGTCTCGTATGTTCATGAACAAATCCGAGGGAGTGGAGCAGTTCATGAACAGCAGTCCCCAAATGCTATGTAATAAAAAAAGACAATGTAATTTCTTTACTAGATTAACCTTGAGTGATCATACCATACAATCGGGTCTTTGTAAGTTAACAACAGTTTTAGCTCTCCTAGAATTGTAGCCGACCATTGCAGAGCATCCATGTGGAGCAGCCTCAACACTTATATAATTCTTATGTTCATTAGTTTTTTCAACAAATTTGATACATGATCTCAATTTTATATGATCCATAGCGTCCAAGATAAGGTATCTTTCATATTTAGTAAAATCTGAACTGATTACGTATGGAACAATTCCTCCAGGCCAATTGTTGTCTTTTCCTGATACAAAGATCCTTGAATACAGAGCGGCTCGGTCATACTTATCCGTCATTATTCTACAATTGTTGTCGGTGGGAGCAGACCCCTCACTCAAACAAATTGTAAATAAGATTTGTAGGAATAAAATTGCTATGAAAGATTTTGCCATGTTTACTGGTGATGGAATAGACTTTAGACATGAATATATACAATTTTTCTTTTTTGTAAACACTTGTTTTCTGAAAGTATGAATCACCTATTTATGAATACTATAACTAGTGAAAACATTTATTATCAATAAAAATGTATTACTTTGTTAACAAAAAATAAAAAAAGCTTTTAAAATGGTGCTATTTTTTATTCAGAGTTAACAATTAAATGAATTTGAAAATAGTACCAGGAGTTTTAATGTAAATCTTTAAAATTTCGTCTCGAAACAATTTCTGTACTCAAATACAGCTTTATTATTCACTCCAATTTTCCTCAGATTATTGAGTGCTCATAAACTAATCTTTACAAATATATGACCTAAATATATCATCATTTTTAATATTTTAGCATTAGAAATTAATTTCATAAAAGAGAAGCAGTGCACCTCACCGAGCTAACTTTTTTCAAGGGTGTTCTATCAAGGTTTTCTTCTTTTTCCTACCCCCACCAATTTACCATGGGCCCAAGTCCGTCTCCTGAACAAATCCCTGTTAATGACCTCTGATGATCAATATAATTTACTTACAACACCTTTGATTTCGTCACCCATTTTTGAAATTAGTCTATTTGTCTTGTGTCGTCAAATTTCATATTTTGTAGTTTGTTCAACGACTCCATGAAGTGCCAGTCTTTTTCTTTCAAACCTTACTTTGAATTTTCCTCAATTTTATAGTCCACTGATCTCAGGGCAGTTGTTTAACTACCCTTTTGTTTTATACTTTTACATACTACATGAGAATAGTAAGACACTAAATGGAACAAGTTTGTGATTTTATGAATAGTGACATACTTAAAGAGAATAGTGAACATTTCCAGACTAAATGAGAATTAATAATTTTTTTTCTTCATATCCTTAAGGACGAGACGTACACCTGAAGAAAATAGGGTTCGACAGGTAAGAAAGGTACGCATTTGTGCAACCCATTCTGCATATGGCAATTGGCTTGTATTTGATGAAGGTAGCAACATCAAAAAGAGAAACCCATAAACAAAGAAACAAACTGCATAATAAATTCATTACCATGAGCTATTACTCTCATTGACTGATGATTTAAGATCATCATACAGACAATCACATTTAGAATTGTTGACACAGGCTCTATCTATGTACACAGTATAAGGAAAAATCGAAATGAAATAATATTGAAGGAAAGAAAATTTGGAAATGTTTTACATATCACAGAGATGCATTTATTGAAGTAACACAATTAGGAGTGAAATCAAAAATCCTAGTTTTGAATCCTTTGACTTTACTGTTCTAGCAATTTAGCAAACAGATGTTCAAATCGTTGATAAATTTTACTTCCAAGTACTTAGACATCCTGATGAGTGTATTTTAACAAAAACAGTTCAAATAAAGAGATAAAAAAAGAAAAAGAAAATCATATCCCTCAAACTCTGTAATCAATCTATTGAGTATTAGACATGAAAAAAACAAAAAAAAACACCTTCATGTAAACCGGATGTTAAATAAATAACAATTTTTTCAACTTGTGTATCCTTCAAAAATAGGTTAATATGAATAGCTGACATTTACTAAGTCATTAGGATACGAAAAGAAACGAACTTCATTGATAATTAGCTAGAAAAGAAAAAAAGGATCAGATGTGAATGCTGCAAGTGTCAAATTTATAATTTTTTTATAAAGGTAACTACGTAATGTGACTATTTTTTTTCATATGTTTTGTTTATTAAAAAATGTAAAAGAAAGGAGTAAAGTAAAAAACAAAAAAATATGAAGTTTAACTTTATTATATAAGTACATGTATTATTTTCGATTTTGTCTTCATTTGCGATCTATCATTCATCATCTCTTGGAATCGATGAATACATTTGTTATTTTATGAGTGATAACAATAAATATTAAGAATCAAACCATTTGTAAACCATTTGGGTTCGCGGACTATAAATGTGAATTGCTCAATAATAAACTCTAATGTAATTTAGAATAATTATTTAGATCATATTGGAAGTAGTTTTTGATTGGTGATGTACCTAGAAAGTGTAAAATATTACGTTTCCCATAAATTTATGTGTGAAATATTGAAATTTCATCTACAACAGAAGAATAATCCTTTATTTACCACATATGAAGATGATAAAGACGGTTGGGCAAACTTTTTTTATGTGAGGACTAACTTCAGACACACTTTTATAACCATATATTAAAACATTACAAATTGAATGAAGTCATAATTATTATTAAGTCCTACTCGTGAGCTTTTAAAATCCAATGTAATAACTGGTAAGAAGACTAAGTGAAGCAACTGAGATTTGTATTTCGATTGAATCAATCCACATATTCCTTGGTGTTGTTTATGTTATGGACAAATAACCCCTTTCAGCCATTTTCTGACTTTGTTAATGACTTTGTGTTTTTTTTTAGAATATGTCACATCTCACCATTGCTGTGCTTAAAATCCCATAATAACTTATAAGTGTCATATATTTTTACTTCAACTTCTTGTAACCAGCTTAGCGTCCATATACTGTTATTATTTTGTCAAATGAATACCTATTTGGCTAACTATGTATCTATATCCTTTTTTTATCTATTTAATTTTTGTTTACCCTCCTTCCTCATTTCTGGATTTGTACCTCAAGGTTATTTGCAAGTAAATAACCAATATATTCGTTTCTATATTTAATGCACATCCACCCACTATTTACATTTTGAATTATATTTTTTAGAGAGTCATTTATCCTTTAATAAATAATTTTACATCATCGAGTGGTCCAAAATCAAATAAACCAATTGACTTTTGAATTAGGTAAGATTTCTAATCCATATACCTGGAATCTGATGACTGAGAAACACAGTTTTTTTTTTTTTTTTGCTGTGTAAGTTTTGAGCAAAGTTTCAATTTTTGTCTGATGAGAGTGGAAGCTTCTATCCCCAATATTTTGAACAACATCCATTATGTGAGCTGTTGGAGGCTCTACCAAGGAAAGAGTCATAATTTCAATGACTGCATTTTTTTAAAAACGGTTTTCTGAGGGGCCAGATGAATGTTTATTTTCAGACATTATATGTGGAATTTCTTCATTCTGTGAGCACAGTCCTGTCTTAACTCTTCCTCTACAACCATTTTCTATACATCTCCAATTTACACTATTTATGTTTTTTGTCTATTCAACCTATAGATATAGCCTTGGAAGCAAAGATGATCCGCTCCCAAACAGCTTTTGATGAATTCTGTTTCCGGAAGGGACTCGAAAGATGACTATAATAACCGTTGCAGTTGAGTTTCTTATAAACCATGCTAAAGAAACGGATGGCCAACTTGTACTATAAGAAATATTATTTGTATATTTTGTCATGAGAGTAAATGTAAATACAATCATGTATTTTTTTCCAAACCCTTAAAAGACTTAAAAATTGTATTTATTTCTGTCAGTTTTTAATAGCAATGTTGGAGAGAAGTTATAGAATAGGGGAAACCTTTCCCATTTTTCTACATTTTATAAATTAAAAAAATATTTTGGTCAAAGATTAATGGACATTGAAATATTATGCTTTAAATTTATGCCTCTTTCGAATTTCTAACATCTTTTTATGAATACATCCGTCCTGGGACCATACATTCAATGATCTGTATAAGAGATGAAAAAATCCTGATAAATTATTAGGACAAATCATAATTTTGAAGTTTATGAATACTATTGAACAAAAATCCTCATGATTTAAGATACGAGCGATACTATTTTACGGGGACATGATGCATTACTTTATTCAGATACAAAACGTTCAATTGAGAATGGGTCCTACCGAGAGGATAGGGCAAAAATGAATAAATAGATACTTAAAAAACACATGTATAAATCCATCACAAAAAATATGAAGATTTAGCTAGATAAAAATATATAATAGGTACCTTGAATTATAATCAAGAGAAAATATAAATTAATAAATAATTGAAATTATAATGTGTCAATCCCACAAAGATATCACTAAATACAAATTAAATAAATTAAGAGGCATTGGTATGCCGGTGGGACTTACAGATGCTTTATTGATTAGTCACACTGGAAACACATTCAAAACACAGAATCTTCTGAATAGAACAGGTTTTTCAATATATTATATTAAAGAGAGAATCATTGAAGGATACATATTTATGTCATTTCGTCCTCTACGAAGAAAGAAACTTTCTTATCCTTATAAGGGAGCTCCCAAATAGACCTGTTCGGGAAAGTTATCTCTTAAAAAGAAATAAATACATTCATTTATTAACAAAGTCAAAAATGACTCATGAATCCCAAGTTAAGTGTCCATAATATAATATAAACATAAACAATCTTTTTTCATCCATAGAGCTGGGAAATATTCTACTCCAGGGGAACCCACCGGTCAAAGTGCTTGAATACCATCACCCTTTTTCTTCAGTTGCTTCTGCAAATTTTATTCAATTTTATTTTAAAACACCATTGGCATAAGGTAATTAATGTAATGTTTATGATATATAAGAGTGTTGATAAGATCAATATCATCCAAGTAAATACTCGCTCAAATGAATGTCACTAAGATGACTGTCGCTGAAATGGGTGGAATCTTTTTTTTTTTTTTTTTTTTTTTTTTGTACCCACGGTACCAAAAATTTATTTTATATTAATGTACTACACATTCATATTATACATATTGATTAAACTATTTTCTATTATTGGAGTAAAATCTACAGGTAAGGGGACTTTCAGATTTCTGCACATGTATAAAATTAATTGAATTAAAAATTAAATTGGTTAAAAAACTAACCTCTTCTTGGTTGGTACCCATATAAATATAAACAAAATCTTTTGAACGTAAACATAATCCAAAATAACTATTAAAGATTTCTTTTAATTTGCCTAATATTTTCTCTATAAAATGACACTCGAATAAAAAATGACTAAAAGTTTCCAGGTGCTCCCCGCAAAAAAAACACATTCTTTCCTCTCTTGTTTTACCAAAGATACTTCCCAGGGAGAGAGTTCCGGTAACTATTCTGTACTTCAGCCAGTACAGCGTTGTGTTCAGACTGAATGAGTTAAGCCTCTTAATTATTTCGCTTACCGAAGCTGTTAAACCAAAATATCCCCTTATCCTCTCAATCTGTCTCAAATACTGTAAAGATGTAAACTTGTCTACTAGAATAGTACAAAGATATTTGTTTTCCGTGAACCCCATAAAATTAAAAAAAATCATCTCTCGGACCTAATTCTCTTTTTCTAAAAACTATTTCATGTAAAATCTTTTTCTTCTCCAAAATTTCATTTTGTGTAAAACTATTATCTTTATTAAATATTTCTCCCAAAAAGAATATCTTTCCTTTAATGGACATTCTACTCATAAAAGTTAATCTATCATTATCTTTCACGGGCTCTTGCCACATCATCTTCAGCAATAATTTTCTCGCCAGTTCTTCATTAGACTCCCGACACTCCTTCCAAAATGGACTAATAGCCATTGTCAAATCAAGAACTTTGAACAGACTCTTACCTCTAGCATCTTCTGAAACCTTTCCCTTCCCCTCTTTATATTTCTGCCCTATTATCTCATTCCAGACAGTTCCCTCTTCAAGAATTCGTTTAAACTACTTGAAAACCAAAAGTCTCCAAAAAATTCTGAATGGAAACAATCCGAGCCCCCCCCCCCCCCATACTTCTTAGGGCAATTTATTCGCTTCCATGTGATTGTTTTACTTCTTCCCTCAGGTTATAAAAATGATTCACACATTTCCTCTACTTTTACCCATACTTTTTCGGATATTGGTATTAATTTTAGGATATGAGTTATTCTTGATAAAATTAAAGCATTCCAAATTTGGATTCTAGCTGTTATGTTTTTCCTCAGAAAAAAATTGAACTTTCTCGTACCTTGTCGAACCCTTGACAACATTTCATCATAACATTTTTCTAAAATATATATGATTTCATAACAAGAAGTACGAATTTCCTCTTCACTTCCAGTGTATAATATTGTAACGTCATCAGAAAAAGTTTCTACCTTTAATTCCATCTCTCCCATTTCCACACCCTTTATTTTCTGGCAATAATTAATTTTACTAACAAGGGATTCAAGGCAATAATAAATAAAAGAGGAGAAAGAGGATTTCCTTGTATGCACCCTCTGTTTACTTGGAACTTACAATCCGTTTTTTCATAAAAAGTAGAAAGGCCACAGAAGCATACAGCAATCAGTCTCATAAATTTTGTACCAAATCCGTGCGCTTTCAAACATTTAATTATCCATTGATGTGAGATGCAGTCGAAAGCTTTCATGAAGTCAATTCCCACCACTGCTGTCCGACATTCTTTATTACTCGCTTCAGAAATCGAGTCATTAATGCCTCTGCATACATCCTCCATAACCCTTCCTGGTACAAAACCCTTTTGTAATATGTGAAGTAAGCTTGAAACAATGCGTTTGAACCTACTTACAAAGACACCACCGCAAATTTTATACAAAGAATTTAGCATTGTCAAAGGTCTAAAATTTTCAACAAATCTGGAATCCTTTCCCTCTTTAGGGTTGAGGATCAACTTTCCCTTGGAAATATGCTCCTCAAAATAACCGTAAGAATTCGCTTCCTCGTATACTTTTTCTATTTCCATTGGACCGAGAACTTTATTCTTTTTGTTATATTTTTCTACCTATATTTTGTTCTAATAAATTTGTCTGATTTTTATTAATCTTTTTAATATGATCCACCTCATTTGCCCATATTTTAGACGCAAAGTCTGCAGTATTGAATAAACATTTAATACACTTATTTTTTGAACAGTGAATGCAATCCTTACATGAAAACTGCTCTTTGTAGTGTTCCGTAACCCTTCTTCTAACTTTTCTCGGGTCTATCTCTATTTTTCCATCTTCACCAAACAACTCCTTCACGCCCTTCCTCTCTATGGACCTTCCCTCCCTTTTCTTTATCCTCTCAAAAAGTACTTGTTCCTTCGGTAAATGCCTAAAGCCGGCTCTAATCAAGTGACCATCTGGAATGATTCGCGCAATAAATCTAACTCAACATCTACCGATATTCCACCTTTTCCCAATTCTTTCATACTTTCCAACTCCCTCCATTTTATTTTTCTTTCCTGACTCTTTTTTACCCCTAATTTTATATACTCCCTCCTAGAGCAGTCTAAAATTAATTTTAGCACATAAGACGGAGTCATAATTTTCCTCTCAGTAAGTTTAATTAGGATATCAGCAATTATTCCTTTAATTTTCTCATTTGTATTCTCGTCCTTCAACAGAGCAGTATTTAATTTCCATTTTTGTTTAGCGTACATACTTGGGGGTGCTAATGTCAACATGATTGGGTTAGGATCTGATGTATTAGTAGGTAATGCCATTGGCATAAAGTAACTAATGTAATGTTCATGATATATAAGAGTGTTGATAAAATCAATATCATCCAAGTAAATACTCGCTTAAATGAATGTCACTAAGATGACTGTCGCTGAAATGGGTGGAATTTTGGTTGAATATTCATCAAATTTGTTTATAGAAGCAAAAATTTATTCCGGATATGTATTCATCCATGCTTCTGGTATATCTTTACTATCAACTAAGAAGAAATAATTACAATCATTTTAAAAGCTGTTGAATGACTCAAATCAATTCATATTTTTGATATCAAGGAACTTACTTTTTCTGTTTATTGATTTGTTATGACAAAAACTGTAGTTATATTATACAGGCCATAGGTGATTCATAGAATCGGAAAACAAGTGTAAAAACATGCTACAGAAAGAAGACAAATTGCATTTTTGTTCATGCCTAAAGTCTATTATAGCATCATTAAAGATGAAATATGGCAAAATCTTTCATAGCAATTTTATTCCTTCAAATCTTATTTACAATTTGTTTGAGTGAGGAAAGATCAAAGAATATTTGTTGGGTCAACATGACAAAGCCCCTGAACTTTATTGGAGGACAGGAATATTTCCATACACAATCAGTTCAAATTTTTCTTCAAGTCATGGACAACTTATCCTGGACGCTATTGAAAATATAGGAATAAGATCATGTCTCAAATTTGTTAAGAAAACAGATGATTATAAGAAGAATTATATAAGTATTGAGAATGGTCCACAATGGTCGGCTAGAAATTCTAGGAGAACTAAAAGTATTGTTCACTTACAAAAACCCAGGTGTATGGTATGGTATGAACACTAAATGGTAATCTAGTAAAGCAATTGCATTGTCTTTTTTTATTACATAGCATTTGGGGAGTGTTGTTCATGAACATACGTGACCTGATCGAGATGAATATGTTCAAATCCACTGGATAAATATCATAAAAAGTTACCCTACAGCAACTTTGTTTTTTAATTTTTAAAAGCTTCATCAATCGTATATTCAAAACTGTTTCTCCACGAATGATTGTATGGACTAATTTATGTTCTATTCACTTTTAACTTTTACTCTGTACCAACAGAGTAAATAGGTATTACATAATTGTATTTATTTTTTTTCATTTTGTTTCCAAATATTGTGTGATGATAAAATGAAACGTAGCATGGGGTATGAAAAAAAATAAAATATCAATAGTTTTTTTAAATCATCGGGCAAGTTCAAGAAATATATAGAATAAACGCTCATCCACCTTCTTCTGGAGATCTCGTGAGAAAGTTCTTTTTCTATGTTATATATATAAATATCTACAAACTAGGATCGGACTTTTATTGATCTACCTTTTGTAGATGAGTGCTGATATTTTAACATCTCTATATTTTGCTAATTTTTAGACGAGTTATTTTTTAAAATTCTGTGATATTGAAGCAAAGTAAACTATTGTGAATAAGCTTATGGGCCCTTTTTCCAATTCTAAATATTTTTTGAATTGAAAAAACTTTTCTTAGCTATAGATCCTGTATTAACCAGAATTATCATTTTAAATCTAATAGGCACTATTCAAGCCTATTATAGTCCATTAATTTATATCTATATTACAAAATTTTCCTCAATGTATAGAAAGGTATTCATTATCTTGGCAAATTAATATCCTTATTGTTTTTTCGATTTTTTTACCAATGTAATGAGACTAAATAATATATTCTACACAAAATTAGCCAAATAATATTAAAAAAAATAATAACTATGTATACATATGTATATGTACATATAAATTGCTATGTATCCTTTCCCATTTTGTTAAACAAGGCTTTTTATTAAATCCATTGATACATTTGTACAATTTTTCAGCAAATATTTGAAGAAATATTTTTAACCAATCAAATGACTGAAATTGATTGGCTGGCAATTCGAATAGACAACATCTGTTCACATAGGTAGCTAAGTATACATATTTACATATCAACATACGTTTCTATGTAATTATTAATTTTAATGGAATGATTTTATCTCTTTGTATTTGCATTTTATTATTATTGTTGATGAGTAAAAAATCGACAATAGATGATAGATTTTTTTGAGTATAATAACAAATGTAAACTAATTGAGAGTAATTGCTATGTTTTTTTTATTTCATACAAATTCATTGTAGCCACACTTGTCTAGATGACCCATAAAAGTAAAGTAATGCATAGAAATAAGAAATATTCATTTTAATGCTGAAACGGATGCTAATGGATCATCATTTTTTTGTTAGCTTTATGGATATTACTTTAAAAAAAATTCAGAAATAAACTTTTCAAAATAGAAGAAAATCTTATAAAATATGATTGACCTTTACCCATTGTCACGTTAGTGATATTGTTGAGGCAATATGCAAAAATTCTTTTATTTTGAAGTCATTGTAATGTTTCTTATATTATAATAGTTTATTTATGGATTTTTTTCGTCGCCTGGGATGAAAAATGTCTGACGATACTATATATATATATATATATATATAAATGTAAATACAAACTAGATCAAAATTTGTGTTGCTCAGAGCACTAATGACATAATTAGGTCAATAGATACATAAAGCTCTCAACACGGTAGATCTGTTGAAAAATAATATGAGGCATTGAAATAAATTAAGTTAATTTTGAATTTAAAAAGGATGTTTCATGTTATTTTTGCGCACATATTTTTAAATGGCATGTCCTCAGATGATATCAACATAGCAACAATAATCAATGTATGAATGTATTAATTATTAATTTAAAGAAATAACAATAATATTCTAAGTATTAATTATAATTAATTAATGGATATGACGTGATACATTTTGATGTCAGTTCCCCTTTTTAAAACATGTTTCTATGTAACGTGATTGTGACGTATGTAGATTGATTTCCTTAATTAAATCCTTTGAGATTACGTCATGAGTTTGTAATTTCCCATTAGGAAATTTTAATAATTTAAACCCAATCAGTTTGTATTTACAAAATAGTCAATATTTATAATACAAAATACTTATTTTTATGTACAATCCACTTTTTAACAGCGGAGGTAGTTCTGCCATTAATGAAGTCTTCTCTGTATTAGATGTACTTGCTACAATTACATTTATGGAGTTCTATTTCTGATTATTAAGAGATCTTGCTACTCAAATGATACCTTCTCATGGTTTTTCTGACAATTCAAATTTCTCCTTCAATTCTCTCAGTTATTATGAGTATCATTCAATACTGTCAAATAGCAATCAGCCGATATACAGTGTAGGCACGCTTGCTCACCTCTACAAAATGCTTTATATCAGTAAAACTGCTCTAGGAGGGAAATAAATGTACATATTAGATGCCTGTCATGTTTTGATTTTGAAGAAAGAGGAAAATGTATTAGTAATGCTATGTTTAAATGCATTTGTATCATAATTTTAATATGCATAGATAAGCAAATTTACAAAAAAAAAAAAAAAAAAAACATAGGTGGGAGTTCCATCAATCTTTTTAAGATACTACTAATACAACAGTTCAAAAAGATTGAACAATATTTTTTAAAAAAACAATTAAATAGTAGCAACCATTTCTTCTTCTTTATTCATAAAAAACTCTGCTTTTCCTATATGTATGAGTAAAAATCCCATCTGTACGTACTCACATTTGACCTTGAATGGGTATTTTTTTTAAAAATTCATTGTTACATGGTTTGTATAATTATAATTTATATATGTACAAACTTTGCGAAAAAAAATCTTGGGAACCTTTCCAGGAGCTAGTAGACTCTATTTTATTGACATTTTGCAATATTTATGATCATTATTATTATTAAAGTATGTACGTGACGCATATATGTATGTAGATATCTCTAGAACGGAATATGAATAAATACGTTGATAGCTGCTCATTTCATTAATTACATATTGTAGATAGAGCAACATAACTCAGTTAATGTTTTTGCTATTTTCATCAATCTTTTTAATTAATGACGATGACGGACTGATAAAAAAAAACAAAAATAAAAACAAATAAATAAACATTGACTCCTTCAGAGGAAATTTATTTCTAATTAATCGAAGGATTGAAAATCAGAATATTTATATATATATATATATATATATATGTTACATACTAGAGAGTTGATTTAGTCTATATGTACATGTTAGTAATAACAAATACTACCTAATATTAGAAGTCTATGTATAGTATGGATATTCCCTCTCACACGAATCCCTTACACTCTATATATAATTGTAAATATTTTCTATTCATAATGAAGAAAAAAATCCAACACAATAATTACCTTTAGAAATTGGGGTCAACACGAAATAAATGATGTGAAACGACATATTTATATATGTAGGTAATTTATAATGATGACTATATTAGTGCTCATTAATATAAATGTACATACATATATCTGTTCAACTTGTTGCTGGGTAAACCAATAATAAACCTTTTCACACAGTCAAGCTGATATTATTTAAATATATCTTATAATCTCAATTATATCAGGCATAACCAATTACAATTTTCTACAATAATAAAAATGATTTTATGCCAAAAGGAATAATGGAGTTAATATATTGTAACAATAAACGTATTATTACATTTATGCTCAAAAGAAGCACCTCCAATACAAAAAAAAAACAAAAAAAAAAAAACAATATTCGAGTGGTTATAAATTATAGCAATACAATAGATTGAAAATTCATTCCTTTAGGTTCAAAAATGACAAAAAGAAATGACCTAGAGGAGTGTGTTCATATATCACAAAGGGCTATATTTATGCTCCATTCACCTATTTTGAACATTTTGCTATATTCTAATCTGATATATGTACAGTCTAAAAAGGAAGTGAATGAACATTACAATATATTAATGCTTATCAATATTCATAGAGTTACAATGGTTCAGAAAGTAAAATTAATATTTATATTTAAGAAAACTTCATCAAATGGTTTTTTTTGTATTAATAAAGACTTTATTGAATACACTTGATGTCAAAGAGTATCCCTGTATTTTTAGTACGAAATAAAAATCCCTTTGAAATTGTAAGACTTTTTTGCAATTAATTTTGTTTTGGATCGATTGGGGATCCGCTGCCAAGTAGGATAATCAGAATAACGCATCTGATCCTTGCAAAGTTAATGGTCAATTTATGCGCAACAAAGACTGGAAATGGAATTTGCATAAAATACACTCAACATTTTTTAATGCACAAAATGAGAGTATCCTTCTAGGCTTAAATTGAAGTTGAAGTTGGAAAATGGGCCACAACTACAGATTTGAAATCAGAGTGCAAAACTGAATAACTTTTATTAACCTTATATACCCCTTAGGATTTTTGACTATTGACCAGTGTATGTAATTACACCCAACCTTTATTATAAAAAAAATTGGGATGGAACTTCTGCATCAATAAAGTATTTTTTTAATAGACTGAGCTTTTCAAATCAGTGAAGAATAGTTTTTTTTTTTTACAATTCAAATTACAAATGTACATAACTTTCAATATGGAATTAAAGCACAACAACACTCAAATTTAACTGAAAGTTAGATTTAGCTAGCAGTATTACAAAAATATAACGTATTGTTGATGATTAAGTTGATGAATTACGTAATTATGTATATAATTACAGGTTAACAAAAAAAGTATTTCTTTCTTCTAATTATATATTGCAAAGTTTAATACTTCAAAGTATGTATTTATCTTCGGTTCCTCCTTTAGAGACATAGGAAAAGATGAGTGACACATAGCTTTTGTTTATAAATGATTCCAATGGAACCACGTAGAGTATAAATTAAAATACGAATCCGTGTTGTATGTAGAATACCCCTGTATTCATCAAGACTTGGTTAATTCACAGTGGCTACACCATATTGTGTTAAATATACATACTTATCACCTCCTCGATGTAATCAAACTGATGACAGATTCATTCAAGGAGAAGCCCTATTGACTAGGACCCCCATGGAGAATGATAATGACACAAATAACTCGACAGATGTATTTATGTATGTACATATAGATACATACATAATTATGAAAATAATTATTATTGCTTCTAATGGTTGTACACAGAAATGAGTGTTTGTATAATACAAACAAATAAATGGTAAATTTGAAACTTTACAAATCGATTAATATTTGACAGTCCGTAATTTATGTATTTCTCTCTCTCTCCCTCTAAAAAAAAAGAAATAAAAAGGAATTCTTGTTCCTCGGGAAAAGTATGCATGAAAAAATATGTTAGGAATGTTGAGTTATAAAGTATATGAATTTATTGTTGACAAACTACAGAAAAAAAAATCGACTAAATTTGTGAATTTATTCCATACCCTCAATTCGTTTCACGACACCTTATGGATTTATATGACTACTTGCTTTATTATTTCCTTGTGAAATAAAATGAGTTCAAATTGATATTATTATTATTATTATTAACTAACATGAGTAAACATTCTTGTCAGTAGTTTTATTCTGTTAATAAATAACAATAAAAAATATATATATTTGACTAAAGCCTTCTTCTTTCACCTACTCAATCAGAAACCTAATCCCTTTTCCTCTCTCTCTAAAACAAAACAAAACAAAACAAAACATACCTTCATGTAAACTCTTAAACGCTCTAAAACAGCTGAGTACTTACATATTGTAAACTTAAGGAGGTACATGCCAATAAAATAATAATAGAGCATTTGTTTGATGGTTCAAAAATAAATGAATTAAAAATGAAGAACTCTCCATGAAGGAAGAAGAAAAACAATTGTTTATTACAATGTTCATAGTATATAAATTAGACTCCTTCACCTTTTCTCCGTATGTTTGATGTTAGACTCTTTCATTTATTTACAACAATCTATCTACATTAAAAAAATCATCAAATTATATGTGTGTTTGTATGTATAACTCAACATATGTATGGGGAGAGCTAAGCTTTATGAAGCAGTGTATGTAATTGAGGATGGATCCAGTCCTTTTGTATTTGTGTATTTAAGCGAGAGATTCAGAATCATCCTGTTTCATTATACATTTTATGTTACTCATATCATTTGAAATATTTATATAATTCTGTCAATATCATCATATTGTTGACTCATATTTACGAAACAATAATAAATATTGGATACATTCATCCTTAAAGACATTCCCCTCCCCCTCCTTCTATCAGCTCTCTGGGGTCACGCCCTAGTTAACTCACAGAGTAAAAGCACCTCACCATCAAATTCCATACCAAAATATACAAATTTGACATATTTGCTTTGGTTTTGCTTTGAGATACCTTTAATAAATGATCTATTGAACTTGAACTAATTTGTATTTTTTTAAATAATTGAAAAGCTTTACAAAATTTATACAAAAAACAAAATAAAAACAATGAACTTCTTTGTAAATATGGAATTCAAGAAAAATGATATATTTCTTTACGTATACAATATATATATATATATATATGACTTAAAATCCAACTTTGACCAAAAAAATGATAATATTGGACTTTGCTTCCTTGTTTTTGTTTTTTTGTTTTACTTTTTTTACCACACATATTTCCCCATAAACTTCTAAAATCGAATCTTTTTTAAGAGTTATTCTAAGTCTATTGATATTCGATATTGATTCTCTTAAGTAGGCTAACTTTTTTTTTGCAAACAAAAAAAGGAAACATATTTTTGACGCTCTATTTGGAAAACTACGGTGATTTTATCTATAAGGTAGTTCCTTGGAAGATATATTTACTCTAACTATTTGATAAATGGTTAAAGTGATGGCTTAAGTAATTGTATGTTGATATTTTAGGTTCATAAAGATAAAATAAAGTAAATAGTATGTACTCATTTTGGTTTTTAGGGTAAGTTGCCGATAATTATGAAATTATTTCTTGTCCACTGTTTCATCATACAAATATGTATATTATATATTTATTAAACTCCAAGGATTATTTTTTATACAATGAACATATCCCCACAATTAAATAAAGAAAAGTTCACCAGTTGGTAAAAAGGATGATTGATTGCATTGGCTAAATACCATTGGATTAAAAGCTATTTTTATTTCTCATTTGATTAATATGGAACGAGAAGCAATGACGAATGTATCTCATTGTGTATACAAGAATGAAATTGCATTCTATTTTTTGTTGTTTTGTTAAAATTTATAGCATAGTTTTAAGTGAAGATCAAGAAATCACCATCAAAATTATAGAATAATATTACATTTGTCTACATTTTATTTGAAGCAAAAATTGAGCTATGGGAATAATTACATATGAATGCTTCAAAAAACACAACACTTTTCCTAAAAAAAATATGACATCAACATAAAAGTTTACTCTGTACTACATTCTTGATTTTAAACTTATTTTTTCCTTGATTGTGTGCTCTGAATATTGATTGGTTCAAGTGAAACAAGTCATTATTTAGCTATGGGTAATTCCTTTGTATTATTTATAAATGGACCAATAGCTAGTAAGAGTAAAGTTAAATAACAAATGATTTTGAGTCTTTTGTCCCTCTGACTTTGGTGGAAGAAACAACATTGAAAAATACAAGAATGATCACAATGTAATAGATTTCTTATCATTGGATCTTATTTCAATATGTTCTAAAAAAATTAATTAAAATTATTTGTATAATTTCTTTCTACCAATGCCATGAAATAAAGTGACGAAACGACGACCTTTATGACACACTTTTGTCTAAATTTAGTTGGCTAATAAACCACCTTTTGTCCGTTAGGGTGCGTGGACGGTACCATGAATTGCTCTATATCTAATTACGCAACCTCCGTCACTGTAGGGAAGGGAATTATAAATATTGGTATGTATAAATGGTATGTACACCACAAAATCAACATCTTACAAAGAAAATTCCCCTGACTAACTAGTACGCTTCACCACTTTGTGATATATGTAGCTTTACTTTATAATAAAGCATTTACTTTTTCTCTTCCTTAAATTAAAAGAAGTTTACATATTCTTTCAAATTAGCTTTTTTTTAAATATAGGCATTCCTATATACCTGTAAAAAAATACTTTTATTTTTTAAAAAAAAAAAAGCTTTATGTTTTGTTTTGGTAGTCAAGACGCTTTGATATAATACAATATGACGTTATAACTGCCTATGTTTATATAGTCTTTTGTCTATTCTTTTCACTACCGTGCGTTGACCTTTAGTCAAAGGTAATCAGTGAGTTTATACATACAATCAATGACTGACAGATGTCGGAAACTACGTTCAAATATTTATTTTTTTTTCAAATCAATTCAATGTATGCTGAATGTGCTGTTTGAAAAAAACAACAATTTTTTTAATGAGTAATTGATATACCTATTTTATGTAAACATTTGTACTGTATCAGAAGGCCTTTTGACGTTATGAACTATTTTATTTTAATATAAAGAAATATTAAAAATTGTTATGCAAATATGCGAGGACCTCTAAGTCAAAGGGCACCTTCTATATTCATCTACAAAGTCATCCCTTTTCTATTTTATAAAAGTATTATAGATTTTTGCAGGAATGTGACGTAAGTTTTTTAAAATGAAAACAATCCAGAAAATGAAAAGATTTGGTAAACACCTGAATAATGATTATGTGTTTTTATATATGCTCTGTCTTTTCAAAACAGCACTTTTAAAAAAAGAAAACATTGAGAGTCCTTAAAACTACATACATGCATGGAGATGTTTCCAAGGACATTAACGTGGCACGTGGTTAATGGATAAAAGCGTACCTTAGCTCAAAATTACTCTTTAAAATAAAATACAACTTTTTTTCTCACAATAATAGAAATAAATGATTAATAACTTCACTACTGAAATTAAATGTATAGAAAAGAAAAGTTAATATTTACAAATTGTAAGCGTTAAGTTTTTTTTTTTTGCTTTGCTACTCTTACCGAACAATCTTTCAACAATCACCATTTTGATCTATAAAGTTTTTTTTTGAATAGATTTATGCAATACTAAAAGAATAATGTAATTTATATGTTTATCTAAGCGTTTTTAATGCTTGTGGATTTTGTAGTCATTTTACCACTCAGGTCAACTTCAACTTCATTTTCAAGCATGAAAAGGTCAATAAAGTATTTTTTGCCTTAATAAAAAAAATGATGTTCGGTGTTTGTAATTTAAATATTGTATTTGATTACAAAAAAATTAATTTACGTCAATTTTTACCTATTAAGAAACATTTTAAAATGCTTATCTTCAGCTCCCTCTCTCGCTTAATTGATTAATTATATATATAGTAATTATCTTTTAACGTATATTTTCTTCTTTCATAGATTACATTTTCAATCCTTTAGCATTCAAGGTAGGCCTCAACTAGCTAATCAATAGGAAAAAGTAATTTTTAATTTAAATAAATTCCTTCTTTTTTTTTTTAGAAAGTGAGGTCCAATGATCTATCCATCATATATGCATTAAGTATTTAATCAATGAGGGACAGAAAAAGGGTGGTGGTAGTTGGATAAAAATAATACGTTCGTCGAATATAAAAACAAAATACAAACTTTATTTTTTCCATCTCGAAACTTGGAGACAAAGTTAGTAAATTGCTCAATCACTCAGTATTTACTTATGCCAATTCACACAAAGTTGCAAAGACCTAAGCTTTGTATATTTTATTTTTTTAATCAATTGTGGAGTATAGAATATCCCCGTTGGGCTTACTATGAGTCTTGAATAACTTTTCAATGGAGGGTGTATACAAACTCTTTTTTCCATTATTTTAAAAATCATACAATTATAAAAACAGAATATTATAAAAACAAAATATTATTTTATTACGTACAAATATGTGTTTGATTAGCTTATGTACAATCTGGATCAGCTACAATTCGTACTGTCAAAGTACTTTTGAACATCACTCTTTCATTACCTCAAAGTTAATATTATTTGTTTGTTTGAATGTATGTAAATAAATACACACATTAACATCACTGTTATGGCCAGGTGTGTGTGTGTGTGTTTTTCCTTCTCTTCCATTCTTTCTGGACTTTGTCCAATTGTATGTATGATTTAATTCTACAAACTCATCCTTGGTCTTTTTTTTTTAGAAAGATGTATGCAGAAGAAAAGTCCAGCTGTTCCCGAAATGATAAATAAATATATGTCTATGTAGAAGCAATGAAGCGTGTAAAAAGACTCCATTTCTGGCATGACATGGGTGTAATCAATCACAAATATGGATATTTACTATGTATACATATATATATATATATATATAGGGCTTAATCTTGAAATTCTCGCCTTAAACTTTCCTAAACTAATAAATGGATAATAATAAGGGTACAATAAATATATTTACATGGATTCATTTGAAAATGAATGTGTAAGTACTTTATCATAAATGTACATAAGTCAACCGTCATATTTACTATCATTGCTGATGAGGCCTTCGACTCTATACGTGAATGGATCACGTGTCTTAAAGATAAAGCCTATGGGCATTTACTTAAGAGAGGAGACTAAAAACAACGTGTAAGTGTGTAGCTGAAGGATTTCAGGTCTACCATAAGTCATTGATTTCTAGCGAATTTTTGCTTGAAATTGGATAAAAATTTACATATTATTTAGATGGACGATTTCTTCAAAGTTAAGGGGTCTTATCGGGCACTTGACATCTCGTTTGAAAGCTGCGGGTCTAATCTCTTGAATGCATTCCATATTAATCCATTTTTTTATAATATTAAAGGAGTCATTTAAGTACAAAGGATTTCATCGACTTTTGGGCCTACTCCGGCACCCTACGCCCCTAGGAGTCTTTTTAGGTCAAAACAAAGACTGGAAATGAAATTTGCATAAAAAAAACAATAGTCAATCATTATTTTTTAATGCTCAAAATTTATATTCTTCTAGGCTTAAATTGAAGTTGAAGTTGGAAAATGGGCCAAAAAAGCTTAAAAAGTAGGGACCGATTTCTCAAAAACTTTAGTACTCTTGAAAAAAAAAACTCATAACTCATAAAATTCATTAAAAAAATATTTGTTTTGGGTGACTTAAATCCCTTAGTTCTCCATGGAATTTCAAATGTATTCTGTCAGAGCCTCCAAGAGCAAAGGAAGAGATCGCCAACTCCATATGGATCTTCATGAATCATATCCTTAATAATTTTTTTCGAAAACTAGTCAAATATTTACTTTACAGTAGTTTGACGGATTTATTTTTATCATACAAATGGTTCTTAGACTCAATCATTATCTTCCTGAACCTTAGTATTTGCAAATAAACCATTCACGTTGCATTGAATACCTGCAGTTTTTATTCACAAATATCATGCATACCTATATGTAATCGATCCCACTTAATGCAGCGAATTTTAAAATACTTTGTTTGAATGCCATGACTTTTACAATTTAGTAAAGGAACATGATTAAACGCTGTACCTTGTGTCTGCTAAAATTATATAAATTTTATTACAGGTTTTGAAAATATCACATTTGAACCACAGCCCGTATTTCAACTTTAAATACCTTTTGTGTGTTATTGATCCCCACTTTATTTGATATTCTATTATAGCTAAGGACAATTAGTGATATTCATAAATTCTGAGCTCAGAAAAAACGACATCAGAAATCAATTATTAGAGAAAAGTAATCTCTTGACATAAAAAACTAATGAAAGTAATGACAATTAAAGGAAAGGAAAAAACAACCACATTACATTGAATAGAAATGACATTATATGTTAAATGATGAGCGGTCTGGTTATTCATATAAGTATATATATATATACCGAGCCCTGTCCTTATAGTAATGTTTGACTCTCTTTGTGAAAGAATATATGCTCCAGGCATATTAATAGATTTTATAATTTCAATTAAAAAATCCTCAAATAGTACAACACATTCTAACAAAAATTAAACTTTTGTTTCAGCTCGAGTTTTGTTAATTATTGCCTTTGAGCGTAAAATATAAAAATCATATTATTATTGTTTTGTTTTGATTTCTTCATTTGCCAATCTTTCTGGGGGGGGGGGCAGAGAGATGGATGAGACATGGTTGTCGATAAAAAGGGATTCCCAACGAGTTCCAATCACTCCCAAAATCCTGTCAGTTGGTAACCTACAATAAATTTACATTTTTTTAAGAGAAACATATAACATTCTATGGTACACTGTCAATTGCCTCCTGTATTTGTTACTTCCATGATTATGATATTGTTTTTGACATTATTAAATGTGCAATTCTGATAATCCAGGATGTCTAGAAGTAAAACATCGTGTCACGGGCTCACTCTAAATCCAGATTTGCATGCATCTATTAATAGAAAGGGATTTTTCTAGAGACCGAAGAATAGGAAGGAGCTACAACTCTGGTTCCATTGACTAAAAAATCCCCTTTCTAAACAACAACAACAACAACTGTCTGTTGTTTTATGATATGGGGGAGTGGAAATGTATCATAGCTCATAGGAAGAGAAACTTCTACCTTTAAAATAGCAAGTGTGCAGGGAGAATATTATAATTATATTAATATATATGTATTATAATGAAATTATGGATTTTTCTTCATAAACTTTACAAGAAAGGTAGGGGATAACTCATTAATTTTTTTTTTTGAGAGAGAGAGATGTAGATCTAATAAAAGATGATCATATCTTTAAGAAAAGAACAGTAAATAGAAACAAACATTTCTTCTTTTCTAATCATACAACTGTAATTAATCTATACAAAATTCCCATTCCGGCTTATATAAGAGATGTTGCTAGTTCCGTGTGAAGTTAAATAAGAGAGTATCATTAAAAAATATGCATCTTTATATTACATATATTTATCGTATGTTTATTTGATGTTTGCGCATATCAATGTACAGTTTTCATAAAATTGAATAATTATTATCAAGATGAAAAATATAAGATCTGCAAAAAATTCACTACAATGTTCACTACATATAAATTGCCACTCTAATGTAAATATACTAAGTATATTTGCAATAAAAATATTTCAATTGTGTTTAAATTAAATAATAGTAATAAGAATTTATACAAGGTTATTATTTGTACAAATATATTTAGAATTACTACATTTATAAAAGAAATAGAAATAAAATTACCCCTTGTCTAAGGTAAATGGTTTGTTTTAGTTCAAAAAGTTTTTAATATTAAAATATATCTGGGAAAGGTGTTTTTTTATAAAAAAAAAATAAAAATGAAAGAAGAAAAAGCACTCACATATAAGGGATTTTTGTCGACTAGAGAGAAAAATATATATTTTAAGTTTCTTTTAATTAAACATTTAAATTATACATATCTTACAGCTTTTATCTTAATTTAAACTTACTTTTTAACTGTGTTGTATTGCGTTCTTAATAGTCACTTGGAGGATCTGTCCATCACCCATCCATATAATTGATTATGAGTTCGTAAGAATAAGATGTAAGTTTATAAGTCCTAAGACAATCAAGAAGTAACATATGGATGAAAGGTTTACGACTTTTGTTCTGATATATATACCATATATATATATATATATATATATATAAGCCTTTAAAGGGTGCATTGAAGATCGCCATTTTCTTGTAGAATGATTAAGAAATATCAAAACAGTCTCCAGTGACATCAAATGGCCTCCAAGTGGTCGACTGAGTTCACTCAAAAACACATAAATCACCCATTTTCTGAAACTTTTGATTTCATAGACAATCTCAAATTCAGTTTTTTAGGCCTTCAAATCGTATTTTGGCCTCAAAATCCGCCTCTAGCGAACTTCAAGGCTGACAAGATATAGTATATATCATTATTGGTTTAAAATATCCTTATTTCACTCTAACCTCATAATCATAGTCTTCCAGGCTAACTGTAATGCTCCCTTAAACAAATGGACTTGTGCCATATAATTATCGATGATCAGGGGCGGAGTTACCCTGAATTGTATCCAAGAAGAGAACTATGGCATTGCTTATATTACACATTGCATTTAAATCTAAACAATGCTTGGACAAAAAGGTGAATTAAAGTCGGATATAAGTACTAAAATTTTGATTTATAGGGTTTCTTTACAAAACATTAATGGATCCAATCATGTCTCTATGTTGCTTATTGCAATGAACTAATTTAGTTCATGGATTAAGTAATCATTTTCAGGTTCTGATTTATATTATAAGTATAAATATAGACAATAAAATTCAAATGTTTGTCAAGCTATATCCATTACAAAATTATATGAACTCAAACATGAATAACAATCATGATAAACGGATTTACAAATAAGAAAATAATTTCTGAACTTAAAAATTAACTCTCTATAAATATAAAGTGGGACAACTATGTCAATACAAATATGTCAAAGTAATACTTTTTAGATGGAGATGACCTTTAGATCTAATGATATTGGAAGATACACATTGATGACAACTAAAGTTTTTTTTTGCATTAGTATATGTATTTGTTTCAACAATTTGACAAATTTTTCATCTATGTCGAACAAAATATGTGTCTAAGGGATGTAAAAAGTTATTAGCCAATCTGGAGCAAACTAAACTATCTCATCCAGATATGCATTGAAAAATATTATGTTTTTAAAAAGCAAATTAATTGACATTCGGAATATTTACAAAATGTATAAAGTTTTTTTTTACATGATCCTTTCATGACTTATTTTATTAAGACTTATATTGGCTTTAATGTACAGCTCTCATATTCCTCTAAAAGTATGCCAAGCTGACTTAGTAAACAAAGCTTTTTCATTTATAGCTATTGTCTATGCAATCATGAGTGTTTAAACTTAGAAAAAACCAACAATCTATTTCATCTTAATAAACAATAATAGGAGTCAATTGACCTCTGAATGTTATATGTTCCCATGTGAATCACTTTAAATAACTATGAACATTAGACATTTTATTTGTATATGTACTCAAAAAATTACCTCTTTTATTTTTGGCTTGAAGTTTTCTTTCATTGTTAAAAATTAAAGTCATCAAATTTCGGCTCGTTATCTACACACATGTACCCATAAAAATAAAAAACACATAGGGTCATACATGTTTTTAATATATATTTTAAACTAAGGTTTAATTCTAAAGGTCAACTTGCTACCTTCACAAATGGTAAAATATCTATATATATTTTAAAAGGAGTTTGAAAATCATTTCTTCTTAAGATGTTGAATGTGTAAATAAATAAACAACTAGAAATTCTAAGAACTATCATTTTATTTTCTCCATTGAATTGTATTTATTAATTAAGCATACTCATAATATGACATGGAATAATATTTGAAAAAGTAAACGGATATTACTTGACTTAAAAAAAAAAAAAAAATTAGAAAGCTTTTTTAACGGCCATTTAATTATATCAAAAGCCATAAAAAATGACAATTATACTATAATAAAAAACAATATTAATGAATTACGGAACCCTTTTGGAGCAAGGAGGAATAGGGTAAGAGAGAGAGGGGGGGGGAGAAGGGGTCCAACACATGGTATGAACAAATGATGATGAGCTCCAAGAGTAAGTTTCAAAAGCGTGCACAAGAGGGAGTGTGGGAGAAGGGAGAGTAGTAAGGGGAAGAATTTATCAAGACAGAAATGTAAAAGCAGTGCAATTCTTCTTGTGAAAGAAAAAGGAGCAAATCGTTGTTGTTATTGTTTTTTTTTTGTCTTGTCTTATTTTAAATTCGATGTAAAAGCATTTATACACCTAACATTTACATTTATATATATGTATATTTAAACAAACATTCTTAACTTTGTGTGATTTGTGTTTAAGTGTGATTTTCACCCTCGTCGATTAAGCAAAAAACCAAGGAAAGATACTTCAAGAACCGCAATAACCAAAAAGTTAAAAAAAGGTATGATTTATGATTAAAATATTAGGTACAGAGGCCAATAAGTTTGAATTCATCCATTTTAAAACCTTAATTAAAAATAAATACATTTTTAAGGGATAAAGGAATAATAATGAATACAAAATAAATGTCATGCAAATTTAAAAAAAAAAAAGTTTATTTTATTTTGTTAAATGACAGTTGGACAGGATTATGGATAAAATGTCAACCATTTTTATACATACATACATATATTATTTTATACAAATATGTATTAATATATGCAAAGATTTAAAGTCATGTAAAAACTCAATGTTGAATATTAAATATACTATTTATTAATATAATTAGCATGTATACATATATATATATGCAGAGAAAGCAAGTGTGAAAAAAAGAAGAAGTTAATGAGTCATGTTTTTGCAGTTTTTTAACGCAATTAAGCTTTTCATGATGAAAGTAAGTAATTGGACTCGTATAAAAAAAAACTAATAATTATTTATTTTGTAGGTTTTTTTTTTTGTATATTACAAAAAGTAAGTAACGAAATAGATATTTATATTTATTTATATATATATATATATATATGTTTGTATATAATTGGGCCCCTTTTCCTTAAAAATAATTCAAGTTTGAACTCATTAGTGCGTCTCTACAATTAAATCAATCAAATATTATTTACTCATTAACAAACCACTAAATAAGTAATGCTTATTTATATATTGGATACCTTAATTACACTAGTTGCACCTATGTACAATATATTAATTAAAAAAAATAAATGTTAATGTGAAGTTCAAACTCATGCTCATAAAAATATTATTAATAATACAAATCGGTAATTAACTTTGATAAGCCATAGTATTCAAAATGGAGATTTGCTTTCAATATATATATTAGTTAATATATATTCTACTCACCCAAACCTTCCTAGTTCCTTATATAACCCTTTATAGATACATAATATAACCAAAAACAAAACATTTATTTCATAAATGACTTGGGTAGATTTTGTGACCAAGGAGAACGTCATGTTTTTACTTATATGTTGTGACCTATTGAGTATATTAATTAATCTTTATTTATATTCATGTATATATATATATTTATACATAGATTGTGGATAATTTGTCAAGGAACAAAATCAATTAAGGAGTGAGTATATATTTACAATTTGTAAGATACTCTCATGAAGCATAATCTGTAGACTGTGTACCAAGAAAATATCAAATAAAAGGAAATGTGATTTTTAAAACAGTTTTTTCACTACTTTATTTCTTAGGAAAATTATTGACGTCATACATTTGTTTATTCCTTTAAGATACATAAAATGCTTTATAAAGTATCGTCAAAAAACACACTTTAAAAAAAAATGTCTGGATTTGAATACATTTGACTAAAATCAAAAAGACAAATAAAATTTTATTTGGATACATATACCTATGTATGCAGGCATGTTGATTGTAATTAAAAAATAGGTCTTATCAAATGTTTTGGTGTTTACCTTTTGATTAAACTAATAATAAAAATAATAATAAATGGGAAGGGAAAACCCTAATTAGAATTGATTACATGATGAAAAAATCCATATAATTTGTAATTTTTTATTTCATTGTTGTCGTCAACTTTTGCTTAGTATGTGAAAGGTCTAAAAGTCAACTCTTTTCTCAACAAAAAAGAAAGAAGCACTACTTTTTGATATGGGTAGTTACCGTTTGGAATTTTTTTCTAAGAAATTAAGTGGAAAAAAAGAATAGAGAATTGGAATAGGATTTAAGTAGGAAATTGAGTGATTTTTAAGTTGAGGATATTATGAATATATTTAATGATTGACAAAAAGTATTTCCTTATTTAAAAAATCCAAGATAATATTCTTTTTCTAAATCTTTAAAGAGAAAAATAATTAAGCGTTATTTTTTTTTTTTTCATTTCAAATATAATTAGAGTACTGACCATAGAACATTTATTTCTGGTCCAATGAAGATTAAATTAATACAGTCGTCGATATGGATGACTCATATATGTAAGGTCATACTTAGGAGTAGTCAGTATATAAAATCCAGAGTATGGTACAAACTGCAGTTTGGCAGCGTTAGTTTAAGTTAAGAAGGAATATTACACATGATCTGCATATATATCTATTGCCTCGGCACTAGTATTTATCTCTTTGATATGTGTATGCATTTCCTTGAGACATGAGCTTGATAGCTTCTGGAAAAAATATTGTATATAGTGTTTCCCCCTATTTTTGATTTTGAAGGTTCCTGTATTGTTTCCCCTACAAACATTAAATAAATGTGTTACTTATTTGTTAGTAATTTCATTTATTTTTAATCCAAATTCAGGTAAATTATTTCATTACTCCATATACTTGGATAGTTTTACCCTCATTTCCAATGTACATATATTCCATAAATTTTCTTGAGATATTTTTACGGCTATAACTTAATAATTAAGTAAAAAGAAGTTCTTTTAAAAATACACTTTCCTCTTCAAAAATGACTCAAATAATTTAATAGTTAAATATATGTAAATATGAGAATACATACTTAGAAAAGGATCGAAATTCCTTTCCTACGGCATATTAATATTTTCATGAGCCCTCTACAAATAAGGATTTTTAGAAGGGCAACTCCTTTTAGAAAGCCCTTTTTTCTACACTCTCCAACACCTTTAGTCATTTTAAAAACCCTTCAGATAAGTGCAAGAGGCTCTTGGAAAACGTTGATTGTAAAACAAAAAATACATATCTACACTTATGTATGTACATATTTCGAAAGAGTCTCTCATACTACGTGAATATCCCCATAAAATGTTAACTTAATCCATACATACGTACATAGATTTGTACGCATGCTGATGAGCTAATACTACGCACAAAACCCAATTCATGAAAAACACCTATATACATACACTTCTAAAACACTTTATATATTTATATATTATATAAAGGTATTTATGCACTTAAGAATATTGAAAATAAAAGGAAAATTATATGTACAATTTATGCTTAACCTAACCTCATAAAATATTCTCAAAGCAGAGCATATTTAATATTTAGCTCTCCATTTTATATGTATGTTCACTATGTTCAGAAATTGAGTTTGACATACATATCATTTTAGAAAAAGAAATAAAATAAGAATAAAAAGTTGTGTGAGAGGATGGACCTACCTAATTTATTTTATTATACGTAGTATTTGCCTATTGATTATTTATGCATTATGGGTATATAACAAATGTATATATATATATATATACCTAGAGATAGTAGATGCTTCAATTATAGCCATTGAATGCATGAAATCTATAGAATATGTTGTATAGATAGAAAAGAGTAAATATATGTATGTATATTGGAAAAGGAAATCTAATTAGCAGTCTAGGATTCCCTCATCCATCAATGGTATTTATCTAAGTAATTTTAACAATAATAGGATATATGTACAATTTATACACATAAATTAAAGTATGTATTATATTATGCTGTACCTTTCAAAAGAAGTTCTTTGAATCAGTACAAATTCGATTAGATAATAATGGAATAAGCTTATGTATTTGCATAAAAAAGCATAAGTATTATGCGAAGACGTTAAATATGTAGTGTATACATCCATGGATATGAGGGTTTAAATAATGTAACTTAATGCATGTCAAAAGTTCTTTTTATCAAACTTTAAAATGCGTTGAAACTTTAAATACATTATTCAAATCATGTTTGTTGGTAGTTTAACAATTTTCCCACCAATAGCCTGTCATCGGTATTTAACTCCACAAAGTTAGTTATAAGCAACTATAGTCTTAGATTTACTGCACACTTAATATTATCCGGAACTATGCAGTCAAATCTGGATAACAGAGTTGCTGTATTAATCTAGATTTAATAGAAAATGCCATTTGTGATAATTAATGAAAGTACTTGCACTATGAAACAAGAAAATTGCACGAAATCTTCTTGATTATAATAATTAAAATATATTTATCTCTCTATAAGATCATATTTGAATATTTTCTACCTGAAATTTATGTTTAAAAGTTGTTTTTATGCAAAGTCGATTAGTGAGCGAATAGTTTGTTTCTTTGTAAAAATATTACCCTTAAAATAATTTTGCTTTTATTTGGACAATAATACATGATATATATAAATATATATTCAGACCAGGGTTTCCACTATGTGGAAAAAATTTTCACTGAACAATGTGACTGGCATGTCTTTCATTTACTGGACAAATATTTGAAATTCGGGTCACATATAATCTGAATGTAATAAGCTTAAATTGATAATGAAATTATATATAGGCTATTTAAGAATGATATTAAGGCATGGCAATATATAATATAATGCTTTTTATTGATCAGTTTAGCCTACTTTCTTCACCTTTTTGAAGCAGTGAAATCGGCGGCAACTGATTTAAAATCAGAGGTGGTGAGTGTTTCTTTACAACATATAATATACATCAGTCTTGTTACTCTCCCCCAGGCAACTGAGCTGCACTGTTTTGATTCAGTTCTGCAGAGAGAAACCTTCTCTCTGCTGGCACAATGGGGACGGGGATCACACATGCTATCTTTGCCAGTTTAACCCACACCTGTGAATTTTACTGAAATCTCCAATGAGAACTTCACAAGCTTTTGAGAAGTTATACCTGCAAAGTGCTGTCATTACAGAGATGGCATCTCTTTGCACAGCTGCTGCATAATTGAGTGGGGCTGTGACTGGAGCTGACTCGTCTTCACTGCTGATTTCCTTGCCAAAATGACTAACGATGGTTTGGATGACTGTGTCTGCAGACTCACAAAGTGCTGTAAATTAGACTTCCAAATGTACATTTTATATCATCACATTTGCTTTTACTTACAACTCGTTCCGTGTGAGTACCGAAAAGGGTTGTGAAGGACATCAAAGAGAGAATCTGTCTTGTAGAGCTTCTATTAAATTTTGGAGGTAGTGTTTCAACGTCTGCATGTGTCACTGTAACATCCTTGTACATGTTTTCTTCTCCCTCCGCCTGAAACAGCTCCTTTTCTGGACCTGGTGCATCTCATAACTCTGTTAATGCAACAACTGATACTTCAGTTATTGCTCTGATTGTGGTCAAATTTACAATATATCTTTGGATAACCAAATTCAGTTTGGTCATCACAGGTAATACATCAGCAGTGTGTGAATCAAGGTGATGAGTCTGTAATACTGGATCTGAGACAGGAAACCTTGGGTTTGAGTATTTCCTCCAGCAGCCTCAATTTTTAGCCCTATCACTTCTTATGCTTTCCTCTGCCTTGTGCAAAGATAACCAGCGGACAGTGCACACCTGCTTCAGACTTGTCGTTATTAGAAAAAAAATTATGAGAACAATGGATTATTACAAATAAATACTCTTTGAGTGTCTCCTCTTTAAAAGACACCGTGAGTCTTTTGAGCTTTATTAAAGAAAACGTTTTGTTCATAAATTAAAGGTTTTCTCGTCAATTAATTTATAAAAAAAATATATTTTTTTTCTTACCAATGAATGTCTTATTTTCAATAATGAAAAGAATTCAATTTCTAAGAAAGACCTAAACATATTCGTGTTTTTTTTTGTTTTGTTTCCCTCATTAAATATTTTAGAGAAAAACAATTACATTTTATTATAAAATTTACCTATGAGTATTTTCAAATTTAGCTAGAATATTGTTTGATTTTGTATACATACACATATATGTTCAAATATTTGTGGACAATAAAAAAATCAAATACTTGATCAATTATTTTTAATCATTCAACCCTAAATAAACGAGCCTTTGTTGTTTTATTTATTTATATACTTTCTCAAAAGCACTTCAATTTTTTGTGTGTATAAATAATCTTAAGCCAAGGATTATTAACCAAACAAAATTACCTACCATTTATATACAAAGTGTGCATTAAGGTATCAATATATGTATGTATGTTTTGAGCGCAAAGTTTTGTGGTTATATTTTAATCTAAATATATAAAGGTACAACTAGAGATCTCAAGTAGTCTTCGTATATAATACTTTTCTTACTCCCAATTAACGTTGTTGAAGAGGTGGAAAATTCATGGAAAATATATGAAAACTTTTAAAAAAGTAACTAGGGTTTGTGAATGTTATATATGTATTTGAATTTAAGGTAAAAATTTAATTTATGAATAAATAAATACATTAAAATACCGCAACAAATATAGAGTCTTAAGTTTTCATGTAGAATTATGGTATCATGGGAGCTACTTTAAGGAGATCAATACCCCTTTGGCCCCCATTTTTTTCGAATAAAGGCCAAGAACAAACAAAAGAGCATGATTATTAAGTCTTTAATGGGTAATTTCAATTTTTGCAAACTGCCTCGCCCCCCATGCATGGGTTCCAGTTTACCAAAAGATTTGATAGAATATGTGACTCCGAAATATGGAAGAATAGAAAAAATAATAAATCTGATTTAATGGAAAAGTTGATGCAAAATGTATTTTGTGTTTATGATTTAATAAATTATTTATTTGTTATGAGCAGGATTGGGTAAAATAGATGTCTGAATAGATGGGTCGCTGGAAAAATAATCAAAAAAACCGATTTTGAAGTTTTAGAAACCCTATTTCTAATACCTATAAACATAACTCATTATCAAAAGTTCATTTTTTTTGTCCTACAAGTTAATTAGACATTCTTTTAAATTAATCTACAAATATATGTAGAATTAAAAACTGTATATTTGTCATAGACATCTATCACTAAGGAAGTATACAAATAAGATTTATTTGTATTTGTTCTAAATTAATAACAATTTTTCTAATCCAGGACAGTTCAAATGTTGGTCAATCAATCTCTGATGACGTGACGACAAATAATTTTAGCGTTTTAATTCTATTTGTATTGCAGAGACAGAGTAATAATCCATCACAAAATCTACATTTTGTACTTATTACATTTTATTTACTTTTGTATGATACTACTTAGGATAAAATACATTTATACCTTTTTATTTTATATTTATATATGTAGTAACGTCTAACATTTTTGAAATGTGGGCTCCGAATAGTGTTTTGACAGACGTAACAGATTGCATTAAAAACTGAAGGCTACAGAATGTTGCAAACATACTGTTGATTCATTACTTGAATGAAATGAACAGATTATGTAAATAAATCCTATGAACACTTGATTAAATGGCTTTAAAAATATAAAAGACTAAACATCTGTTTAGTTGAATATGTGCTCCTAAATGCCTATAACAAAAGAATGATATATACGGAGATTTCTTTTGAAATGGCTGGATTTTTATCATTAATTTTGTTCCTAATGGTTTAGTGACCGGATAAGTAATATATAAATATCTGATTCTCACTAAAGTAATTGATAATTTAATGACTACACCGTTTAAATGAAGTATAATGGAGATATATTTATTTTAGATAGACGGTAAGGGTTCAAGTCCTTTTAACTATCAGTCCCATTGAAACCGTCTAAACCTTAAAGAAGCAAGGGTTTTTATCCTGTATAAAATTTAGTTGTTTAACTCCCCAGGATGGCTGACCTCAATAGTGATGACGTCACGTGAAAGTGCTCTATCGATATATATATATATATAAGAAATGAAGTCTGCTGAGGATTTTCATGGTTGTTGAATTTGTTAAACAACGCTCAAATTCCTGAGTAACTCAAACCACTCCAAAAAAAATAGATTAGTAATGTTTCATTATCTTAGCTTTTGTTCAGGATTATAACATATGTTACTTCTTACCTTGACATACTATTATTGTTATTTTTTAAACTACAGCATGAGACAACCATATTAATCATTCATACCATATTATGAAGTTTCTTAACTATGTAAAAAATTTTTTTGCATGGATTTAGTTTCGTACTAATATTGCTGCTACAAAATAGTACGCTTTAGGATGTGTCCTTTATTCCAATGCAATGTTGCAAAGGATGAGTATATAATGGCCTTCCAAGCCTTCTAGATAACATTGAATAGTTCATGAATAAATACATTGTTATGAAAATGAATTTCTGATTAGCTTTCTATGTATATAAATAAATTAGCTTAATTGACCAAGTGCCTTTAAATTAAGGGTTTTATAAAGAATGCTTGGAAAAATATCGACCCAACTTATATATGAATATATAAAATTCTGTTTGAAGAAGGAGAAGAGATAAAATATAATCTTTTTTTTTAATTTTTTTGTTGGCTTCATTAGAGAAAGCTGACTAAGAAGTAAATTTATTTCTTCTGTCAAAACTATTTCCCTATGTTTACATATAAGATTATTCATAAATTTTAAAGGTATTAACTTACGAATAGATAATAAAAGAAAATTAATATTTAGAAAATAGCAATAATAAAACTTCTAAGACTATATTTCTAAGTTTATTTGTTATAAATAAGCTTTTTTGAATATTAACTACCGTCGTACGCCAATAAATTGTATAAATGAGATTAAAATGAGCTTTATTGAAAGTTCCTCTCATGCTTCTTCAATAAATTGACAGAAATACTCCAAATTCTAGTAGAAATGAACCTTAATCTTCGATTCTAGATAACTCATTACAAAATAACCTAAGAGCTTCAAATCAGAATTTCAATGAGACCATAATGGTTTGTACAATAATTGAATTATTTCTTTCAATCATTCCCGAAATTTTTCACCAGTATGAATTGAAGCTCTAACTTTCGAAACTTTTTTAGCTTATTTATTTCTATTAACATATTTTGACAGAATTGAACTGGATTTAAGTTTAAGTCAATCAAATTGGAAGTACATTGATGAAGTGTCTACAAATTTTAATAACAGTTATGAAACTTTTAAAAATTATGAATAATTCTTTTTAATATATATATATATATATATATATATGTATCCATGTAAACTAAATGTTTTTTTTATAAACTATGTAATATTAAATGTACTAAATATATATTCCCATACCTAGACACATCGAGATCTCTAAAAAAAATAAAAAAATTATCACTCCATCATTTGTGAATTGACCTACTTTTCTCCACGCAAATACAAAATAAGAGTCATTTACATACATAATACTTATTAGATCTTTTGCACCTTAATAAAACAATTTATTTGTCATATTTTTTTATGTTTATTTTTGGTTTATATTTTATATTGTACTCGTTGTAAAAAGGCTACTATATGTATGTATAAAAAAAATTACACTTGAATGAATATATATAAAAAAAAAATTTGTCAAAAGAAGTAATGAGGTCAGCTCATTCACACTCCATTAACTTAACTGAAAAGTTTTGCATTTCTATGTAAGTGAGCTATGTTACAAATGCTTTATATTTTCTGTATCAAAAACATAATTTTGTTGATCCAATATATCATAGTTTTGAGTCAAATCCAATTATACTTTTTGAATAAAAGACTCCTCTTTGGGACTGCCGATTATAAAAAATGATACTTTACACATTACAATCAAATTTGAATTAATTATGACTGATTTTTATTTAACTTTTTATTGGATAAAATTTATTAGCAATACAGTGTTTTGATGTGATGTCATCATTTTGGAAGTCGGACATCTTGGGAGCATACACAATTTAATGTTATACAAAAATAAAATTCTTGTTTCCTTAAGATTTTGGAGAAAAGTGAATTACTTCAATGCATTTGGATGTACCCATGGGATTGGGTACAATAAATGGATTTAAACTTTTTCCTATAAAATATATCAGACACTAACATCATGGATTAAAAATGGGTCCAGAATAAAATTAAGTGACAAAATTTCTCTTTTTTGTGTGTGCTCACAAGAGTAACATAAGGTTGAATCGATAACACTGTTCATGACATCACTTGTTCTGCAAATCAAGAGAACCAATCAAATATGTTTATTTTTTTCCTACCACTTATGTTTATAAATAACTGTGATAGATTCAATTGTATGTTTCCAATTAGTGACTAATGTAAGTTTCTAATAATCATGTCTAATTCGCTACCTATAAATTTTCTCTTCCTATTTTGAAGATTCGAATGTCTTTGACGATTGTGGCAGGTACTATGGTGTATATCAGTATTATCATACTTTTTATGACATCATTGCAGGTATGATTTTTACGCTCACTGGGGTTTCATCAATTTTGACTGCTCTATTTTTGAATCTCATTACAATAACACATTTTAAAGAGTATAAAGCCCATCAATTTTGTTCAATGGTATTAATGAGCTCTGGGATTACAAAGTTTGAGAATCACTCTTTGGCCTTTGATATTGTCCTCTAGATAGTTCTATCATACTTTTTTATCATTAAGTGGAATTTATGACACATCCAAAAGGATTAATCAGAATAATTTATCGGTAGAAATTGAAGTTGATCAAAAGCTGAAAAGTACAAAGGTATTTCAAATTTCCTTTTGAAAAAAAATAATCAATAAACTCCCTTGATGATTTTGAGTTGACGGACTTTGTGTTAACAAATTCATTATTTTTTTATAAAAACCTAAATTTTGAGTCTACAAATAGACATAAAATAAATACCATTGTTATAGGGCCTAGAAATTTTATTGTATCATAACTCAAAGTTCCATCGAGTAATGAACTATAAGCAAACCATACAATATACCCATAGACAAAAAACAGACACACACACTCACCTCTTGAGCCATAAAAAAAGAGTCCAGATCTCTTTAATGGCCTAACTCCAATTTCCTTTAGTTTTATCAATGCATTAATTTTAAGGCTACATATGAATTTTTTTCTTTAAAAAAAAACAAAAAAACAAGAAGAGGGAGAGTTTTGAGAAGTAGTAAAATAATGATTGTCACATATCTTGAAACTGTCAGGATTTTATTTTTATAAAATGACAAAATACACAATTTAAAGTGTCAAAAAGGCATTATAATATACATACATACATATACTGTCAAGTATTTAAAAGTCCATTTTGATATATTATATTTATAGATACATATAATATTTAACTATACATATATGTATAATATATATTGTACTCAATATCCTTTGATTCATATGAAGGAAAGAAAAAAGAAAAGAGTTGAATCAGGGAATCTCTTGCCCTTAGTTATTCTCCTATATATGTATGTATCTACATTACACAATGTTTAAGTCAGCAATAAATAAACTACATCTATATATATTAATTTAAAAAAAGGATAAATTCTCTTAAACGAATTAACATAAAAAATAATAATATAATAGGTTTATAACTATATATAAATTTGTTTGATCGTTATCCAAAAAGAATGAAAAAAAAAAAAAAAGTAATCGAAAAATGGACGTTAAATTAACTAGTAGAAGGTAACAAATTTTTTATACATCTTTATATATATTTTTTATGTTCATTTCTTATATATATATACATATATCTGTTTTTACCTCACTCACGTCTTCCATTAATTTATACAATAAAAAAACACTCATCACTCCCTTTCTAAGAACATTCTTAGACATATTCATCATCTCAACAACTCACATTTAATTAAGAGCCTATTCAAGTGTAATAATGCTCATATTCATGGTTGAATATGTAGATATGGTGGGTCATTTATGATTACGTTTAATTATTCATTTTATATATAAAGAGATAGAAAGTATTTCTAAGGATAATTAGTCAATTTGATTATATTCAAAGGAGCATACAAGTATGAATTTTTTTTTAAATTGATAGCATTAAATTTTCCTTTAAATGAAACAATTTATCTCTTTGGAGACAGAATGAGAATTGAATATGTAGAATTAATATTATTTAAAGTCAATAAATATAAGTTTGTTGTGGCATGGCCTTTTTTTTCTTCTTGTTTTTGTTTTGTTTATTTTACTTTTAGAGTAGGAAGGTTCAAAGAAAGTCTTTGAAAGTTGGGTTTTTTTTTTCCCTTTATATAAAAAACTATTTCTGCTTCATAATTATTTTTATTATTATTTTATGGTTTCATATGAAAACCAAAAATAAAATAAAAATGAGGAGATTTTATTTCACTGTATATACATATGTGAACAAATATACAAGGCTATATATGTATAGGCTGTATGGATGCTATTTAGGAATGCCCATATCGCTCAAAGGTTTTTAGCTTTAAAAAAATATATATATATATGTTAAACAAAAACAAAATTAAAACTACACATCAAATGAAAAGGGACGGCCCTGCTTTGTATCCCTTGAGTGCACACAAAATAAAATAACTACAAAGACAGTCTTCATATTCATTTGTATACATGTTATAGATGTACCGCTTTACAAAGTTCAAAAGTTGAAAATTGCAACTTTTTTTCACTCTTTCTTTCGTTCTTTCTTCATTGTACGTTAACTAGGCTTTCATGTTCTAGACATTACACTTGTCACAATCTACATACATTGGCTCTTTTTTATGGAAACACAAGTTTAATCTTATCTTAATGTCGCACTTGGTCTCTGGGAGCATATTGCAGTAAATGATTTGATTCATCAAAGTCCTTGACACATTGATCTCCTTGTCTTTTTTTTTTTTTTTTCCTATGGATTTGTAGGGATTCATGTAAATTTCTGATACATAACGAAAAAAATTACGATCCACTTTTGCATTCCAAATTTATAATAGCTGAGCCACAGAATTAATTTTTTTTTATATATCTATGTATATTTTTAGGACTGCTGGTTGAAGACCCCTAATTTATTATACTAAACATAGGTACACTGAGCTTGTGGCTTATTTTTATGAGTGATTTATTGCTTGACTCCTAAAGCAATGGTGTAATAATTTGAAAAAAGAAAGAAAGAAAGTGTATTTCTCATTAAACTCCTGCTTAAATTCAAAGTGGACAGCCCGATACACAGAAAAACATTTTAATCAGATTCATTTTCCAATAATCCAAACTAGAGTTTAGATTGTCAAGTTGAGCTTAGAATGATGTTTGTGTTGATTGCGACTCACTTTTTCCTCTACTATCTTCTTGTCAAAATTTCTTCAAATGTCAAAAACATCTTGGGCCTCATTGGGCCTATCTCTATGGGTTTTTTTATATGGAAGGTTGAGTAAATATGGGAGTAACTTCTAGATGACTTTGACTCCGTTGTGAAAAAACAAACTAAAAAATGACTCTTACTTCGTTTCTAAAATAAAAACTTTAATTTCAATAATATTTTCATGACTCGGATCTCTGATTGTTTTTTATGACATGAAATCCTTACTCTGATTTTCTCATTGAATAATACAACTTTTTATTCAGCACTTGTTTAATTAATAAAGAGGTCTAAATTCAAATTAACTCTTCTCTTTCCTTTTTGTTTTTTATTTGCAATTTTTTTTTGACATTTATTAAAGTAACGTTACATTTATGAGCAACTCATTATTTTTCCTCTAAAGCAAAAGTGTTAATTTTTAAAGCTAATTAACTATATAGTAAGGATGAAAAAGTAACCTGTTTAAAATTGACCTCCGGTTCTCAAAATAGGCTGCTCAGTTTTATTCATCAAACTTTTGTGTTTATAATATCTAAAGACTCGGGAGGAAAGGACCAACAATTTTATGATAAGTTACAGATGTAAAACTCAAGGAATTAAACGCAGTAACTTTTACATTCAAAAACATACAATGTTCACTCCATATAAAAACACTAACTATTTTTCAAGATCACTCAAGAAATGCGTGTTGAATGCAAGGCTCACATGCAATAATAAAGTTTTTATCGATAATTTTATGCATCATATATGTATATATATATATATATATATATATATATATATGTTTATTTATTACAAACTCATAAACCAACACTGCAGTAGTAATTTGATGATGGTTGAAAAGGCTTTTATGATACATTTTGAGAAGAGCTATTTATGTACATACATATATTGCCCTTTCAAGGGACTCAATGGTAGTTATATAATTGAAAAAAATAAATATTAATGTACATACATAGAATTGTGTTATATAATACTCTCAGAATAACACTATAAAGTTTTTCCTTCAATTTTTAGAGAGAAATGCATCATTATAGTCTGCGTCATGAATAAAGAAAGTAGTTTATTAATATAATTTGATATGCATATATATTATTGTCCTCTGCTTCAGTTTGAAGTTTTATTGTTAAATCAACTTTTGCAGATATTGAAATGTACATATATAGAAAATGAGTGTTTTATTCTTATTCCTCTTAAATGATAATTGAAATTGATTAGTGATTTGAACGTTGATTTGTTAATGTTCAATAAGAGATGAAATGTTTTTTTTTTCTATACATCTAATTAAAAAAAAAGATGACCTTTCCAAGGCCTACTCAAGGTGTTACGATCGTTACAACAAACACCCAGACATCAAGTATGACTATGTATATAAATTATAATTTTTTTTTTAAAAGAAGCAAAATATTAATACTCATTTCACTTTAATTTTAATTTCACCTCTTATGCATTTAATATCCCTAATATTCAATATAACATTGTCAATGGACACCATAAAGAGTTATGCCCTTGAAGAAAAAAAGCTATTGCATGAAAATTTTTTGATGAGAGCATTTTTGAACAATGTCTTTATTATCCAATTAATAAAACGACCTATAGCAATAAATCTTTAAAAATACATAAAAAGATGGATGAAGGAATGCAATGGTGCTCTTCTTATTTTCCAATTCAATTAAAGGATCCAAACCTTACTTAATCCATTCATTCTTTTAATTTTCTTCAGTCAATTAATTCCCTCTTCTTTTAAAGATCTACATTGTTATTCCCCCAAAATACAAAATTTACCCCTCTTCACAATAAAAGAGAGAAAGTAAATGTTGGATTCATCATAAGTTATAATGCTTCCTTTCTAACAAGTTTTACACTCATTAAAAGTTTCAGAATAAGTTAAGGAAAGTTTGATATTCAATGCTTCTTCATATTATTTGTTTTACGAAATAAAAATTGATAGAGATTGCGTGTAGCTACAATTATGGCAGGAAATGTTCAAAGGCACTTTACGTTTCTTGACGTCTCATTTGTAATATTTGATTTAAATACATCTTAAAACTTTTAAATATACTTTTTTCAAGGGTTTAAAAATGAAATAAATTTATAGTTAAATGGCTTGGTTTGAGAAAAATATATCAATGACTTACTGCTCCCTATATAGTCATTTATTTTTTAATTTCTATATAAATGCATAAAAAATGCCCAAAGATGCATTTTGCACAACCAATATTGTCTTTACTTGATTATAAAATAGATATATGATCAGTACAACAGAAAAAATGTGTATAAAGTATTATAGAAGGTTGGATACTCTAAGTATCGGGTAGAGTTAGACTGCTGAAAGGGATGAAAAAAACCATTGTTTTAACGTGGTTTGTAGTGTATTTAATATTCTGAGATGTGGTGCAATAAGAAGGTCAGAACGTTTTTTACTTATTTGTTTGTTCTTCTACATCCTTTTGAGTCTGAATCATTTTGAAGTTATAAATGTTTGCTTAATTTTCTCATGTACTATTGGCTAATTGATGGGTATACGTATGATCTTGTGGTTGAGTGTTGCTGGACATAGTTTCTCAAAAATAAAAAGTGAATATAGATGATCAGAAATTTAATCAGGAGTGGGAACTAAATATAGTCCCAAAAATTAAAAGGTACTTTCCCCAGGAACTTTTCAGGGTTGACTCTGAGATCCAACTAAACTAAAGGGTGTTATGAAAATTAATTGCCCGCTGGATCATTAACATATTATAATTTGGCCAAATGACTAATAGCAAAGAACTGCTGCTTTAAAATTTCCAACCAACCATAGATTTCTTATTGTAAATATTAAAAAAATTACCCATCCGTTTACAAGGTGAAGTAATGGTATACTAGATTAAAACCATCAATATTTTATTTTAAAACATTTTATTTACACATGAAATGGTTTGATCACATCATTAAAATAAGTATCTAGTCATGTATACTAGTTATGTTGATATATGAGCATAGAGAAACGAATAATTAATGCATCAATTAATCAAGTTTTGCAATGTTATAAGATCTTTGACAAATTATTTCATTCCATTAAAATCTAGTGATGCATTCAGATCTAGCGACCAATTTTTGAAAGCTTTGATTCTATATCCATTTCAAAGTCTGGGTCATGTCTTCTTGCTCGTCGTTTTGAGATCCATGTAATTTGATTACAAAAATTTTTTTTCTTAAAAGAAAAAAAAAGTATTTTTTTTTATTTCGTCTCAATCCCTGACAGTTTCTGGGAAAGTCATCTTCATGACCCTAAGGGAATCAAAAAGGTTATTTGTAAATCTTTTCATGTTCTGAACTCTGTGTATGAAAAAGAAATTAATAATTTTTTTGGGGGTTATTGGGGCTGCAAGGAACATGTTCCATTATTGTAAAAAACAACAACAACTATGTTCTTAATGGATAAACAAAGAATTTATTAATAAAAATATAGATATTAGGATTCTGTCAATTTCAGAAAACGCTTGTTTTTTCTACCTAAATATATGTAAAAATAAATTAATATATATATATATATATATATATACATATAAAATCAGTACAAATTATTATTAAATAAGAACCCCTTGTAAGACAATCTACTACTCTGTTAAAAAAAACTCAAACTGACCAACAGTATAAATATTTAATTAAATTGTTAACACATATAAAAACAACCCAGTGCATTTAATTAATGCAAACACCTACTCCTTTGCTAAGTATTCTTTATCTAATATTATTCTGCTATACAAACAAAAAAGTACCTTGGTATTTAAGAAAATAATATCAATTTGACAATTACAAGTATTTTTTGAATATGAAAAAAAAAAAATGGTACGTACACAGCTAAGAGGATAGGATCTTTGATTGTTCATATGCACATAGAAGAGTTATGTGTCACGGTTTCATTTTTTTTTTTTTTTAAATTTTAAAAGAATTTCAAATTCAGTTTTTTTTTTGTTTTTTAGCAACGATTGCCGTCACATCTTTATCCTACGAAATATATATGTATCATTTTACTTTTGATATTAATATTCGAGATATAAGCTTATAAATAATGACTCGTGTATTTTGTTAATTGAGATATAAAATGTCATAAGTAATGACATTTTATTTATCATACTTTAACAAATAATATTTGAATGCCGTCTATTCCATAACTTATCCACTATACTTTTAATATGTATGTTATACGCTTTGCCCACAAAGGAGTTCACTCATATGAAAATACTATTAAAATAATAATAATTATAACTTATATTCTTACTTCAATTCAATCAAATCAAATAGGTATCTACATGACTTTCTTACTGGTTTTAGGGTTAAATTTTTTGTAATTACATTTTAAGTTAATAATTTTAATTTGTATTTAAACTCAAGAACCCATTTAAAGAGAAATAAACAGAGTAGAGCCCTTTACATGTTTTAATGTTACTTATATTTCACCTCTGATTACAAATGTTAAAATTTAATAACATATATGTATATGTATATGGTATGTTTCCCATCTTGCACAATCTTTAATATTAAACTAACCATCAACCTTTAAGAAAATAAAATGAATGACCTCAAAGTGGGTTCTGCAGAATTCAGGGACTGCGTGAAGTGATTTAAAAAAAAATATGTTGAATTATTTTTAAAATTTAGCATATTCCATGGGTACATTATTGAAATTCTGAGATCCTCCGAAAGATACTGCATTAAAGACTTTTAATGTGGACTAACGATTAGAGTTAATTGACAAAACTTGGACATAATATATATATATATACTTACATTTAAAAGTTATTTACAAAATATTATATATATATATATTTATTTATAAAAGTTCCATGCTCAGAAAGAACTGTTTTTCAACCCAATAAAATATTATCAAATAATATGGACTTAAAAATCCTTTGCTTTTTTTTTTTTTGCTCATTATACAAATAAAAATGTGTCAAGTGCAAGCCAGCAGAAAAAAAATGATATTTCAGAAAAAGTGTATTTATTTTATATATATGTTATTTATAAAATATAAATACATAACTAGGGTTAGTTATGATAGTATATGATAAAATGTACATTTGCTCAATGCTATTGACAAGAACTCATTTTTTTTCATTTTCAAAAGTGGAAAGAGGTTAAGATTAGAGTTTGTACATACATATATATATATATATATATACATGTGTGTTTGACATCCGTTACTTGATAAAGTATAACGAAGAGGAAAAATAGCACATATTTTGTAAGATTATAAAATGTCCAAAATAGAGTCAATGTAGAAATAATTTGATTAAAAAACTAGGGAAAAAATAAGTCATATAAGAATTGACAAAATAACCTCTTCCATCACAATGATATCTTCAAAACATGTTTCTATGAACTTCAATCAACTGTTTTTTTACTTCTTTTACCCCTTATAAGCTTGATTAATTACCTAAATAAATATCATCATATATATAATTTCATATATATTTTTCAAAAATAAAAGTTATCTCTATATTTACACATTTTATAATAATAATCTATGTACAATTAAATTGACCTTAAAAAGACGTGCAAGCCTTGATTTGGAAGTCAATTGAAGTAGTAAAAAATATAAAAAAAAGGACAACAATATGGCTTAACAAAAAACCTTTTTTTTTTTTTTTTTGTAAATTGAGTATGCTTGGTAAAAAAAATAGGAAATATATACTAAAAGTGCATTTGCAAAGTACTTTGCAATTTTTTATATTGTAAGTTTTTCTAGGAAGCTCTAATAGTCTTGTATCCGTTTCTCTTATGACAAACTACTAAACTAATGATATATTTGAAGATATTTAATATAAAATATTGAATATTTTATACTATAGACCAACTAAAATAATTATAAATGAATTCAAGTTCATATTTGTTTGGCTGTTTCGTGGGTTGGATTACAAGAAAAAAAAGGTACTAATCATATTTATTATTAGAGAGAGTCATGGAGAAACAATGCCACTAACGAGGCTATATATATATATATCAAATATTTTAAAACTATTCTTTTATATCACTTGGATCATATAATATTCTAAAATGCAGAAAGTTTTGTTGACTACTGTTTTTTTTACAACATATGGCCACTATTAAAGTCTTAAAAGATGTTAAATTACAATTATTTTCTTGTGAACTTTGAAACGTATTTAATCAAATGGTAAATTTTGGGAAAAGTGTTGAGATATAACATAATATTGAGAGAATGAGACGTGATTCTTCTCAACTATGAAAAAAATTAACAATTAGTCAAATTGTGAAGAACAGTAGCATAAGAGACAAGAGTGAACAAATTGACAGCTGATGAAGGAACATTGATTAGATGTATTTTTTGTTCATTTTCTTTTTGAAGTATATATTTTATTATCCACACTGTTACAGAAATAAATCAATAAAACATATAACAGTTTTTAAAATATTCTACGAATACTAACTGAAACAACATATAACTGAAACTGAAGTTACATATAATTTCTTTCTTCACGTCAATCAACAACAAAGGGTCTTAATATATGTACATTTACACAAACATAATAGTAAAAAATTAATGTAATTTAAGATTCAACTTCTGACATTTTAAATTCTGTATGTTTACAAGACTTTATGCTCTTTTATTGACCGCATAAACAATTGTTTTTATCTCTCTACTTGATTTTTATACAAGCCTATGCATGTAAGTTTATAGATTAAATATTGAGGTAAGCACGTATGTAGTTATGTCTGCAGTATTGTATCTTTAAATGGCGAAGAAAATATGAGAAGAAAGGATGAAAGAAGAGGAAAGACACGATGCAAAGTAGTGGGATTTTTGTGTAAAAAGATACACACACAAAAAAAAAAAAAATCTTAAACAAAAATTACTAATCTCTACTTTTATCCACATGGATAAATTAAAACGTTTTATCTGTGTTATTTTTAGGTGCAAACATGTAGTATTTATTTAAGAAAATGAAGGAAAAAAATATTACCAAAAAACCATTTTTTTATAACTCAACATATTTTTAATGGAAAATGAAAGGAAATTTCACACACAGAGGCCAACAAAACTACGCAAAATTTATTCAATATGAACCGTTTTAGAAAGCAATTTAATGTATATATATATATATATATATATATATTCTAGCTCAAAAAAAAAAGGATAAATAATGTTTTTCAAAATAATCAACAGGCAAAAAAAAAAAAAAATAACATGTTCCCAAATAATAATAATAATAATAATGATTACATTTAGGTTGTGGATATGAAAATAAAAGGCCTCTAATAAAAACACATCCACAAAAAATAAGGGCAACATTTTTTATTTTCTTCATTCTTTCTTTTTATATCTATTTACAGGAAAAAAAAAGAAAAATTGAAGGTTACCAAATACATAATAATAACGTATTTACACACCTATATTGTATATATATATATATATAGTAGGTATAGAAAGGCCTTTGTTATGTAACTAGTGGATATAAAGATATATACCTACATACATATATTGCTATAATATATAACAGGCGGAAAAACCCATATCGCTAATGAATATTTATTACTTATATTACTTAATCAGCTTTTTTAAAAAAAAGGTTGCGTGATAATGCGATTATTATTGGTATACATATATATATTATATATATATATAAGGTAATTTAGTTATGAGTAGACGCTAAAATGTAAAAGAAAAAGAAAGTGGAATTTTTTCCTAAAAGTATGACACTTCTTATTTATTATGAAAATGTTTGACAATAAGGGAATGTGTTGAGCATTAGGAACAAGATACCTGGGATGTATCAAATATTTTATGAAAATGGGGATCTGCAGATGGAAATATCACCACTTGAAATGAGTGGACAGTTATGAGGATATATATATTTCTAAAATCCGACGAATCCACTAATGCAAATGTCAATATTCCATATAGTCATGGAGCTTATTTATTTGTCAATAATAGATAAGCAAAAGACTCGTTCCCCAACAAATACATGAATTGTCTATAACTTTTTGCTTTACTTTTGGGCTATGCACTCACTCTTTGAGACTGTGTTGAAGTTAATAACTTTTCCCTCAATGCAAATTGTAATTATTGAATAATTATCGATGAAAATGAAGTATACTCAATTAAAATTAATGAGAACGCGTAGAAATTTGAGCTGGAGTTGGAAATACTTTCACGAACAAAATAAATTTAACCAAGCTACAATTTCACAATTTTTTAATAAAAAATACGAATACAAAAAATATTATTAGATACAAATATAAATTTGAGTTGGATTAGAAATAAGTTCCTGGAGTATTGCTTAGAATATAAAAAATTAAATAATTTATTTATTAAAGGCTGGCCTTGATCTCAAAATAGAGGGCCTTGAGCACCAAACTACACAACTATTATGCTCATAGATTATAAAATAACTAGATATTGTGGAGTAGCTTTTCCATCGACTCACATACTGAGATGTAGGATTTTGTGACGTTACGACGTGTCTTTGCACAAATTCAAAGTTTTTATGACTTAAGTCATTATTGAATATTTTATACATAAAATAAAAGTAGTTAGCAAGAAGGTGAATAAAAGTAATGAATCAACTGACAACTTTTTCTAATAATATATTTATACTAATAAAAAAAAAACCAACTAACCAACAATGTGAATAGCTAGGTCTACAAACACATCATACAATACAAATGGCCAAACTTAAAAAAAAAAAAAATGTTCCAGGAAATAAAGAGTTTTTTTTTGTTTTTTTCTCATATAGACTTAATTTACAAGCCTATACATACTTTATTGCCCCACTATACGTATATTTGTATGTATATAGAGTATAAAAATATATTAAATGCTTCCTTGCTACTACAGAGATATCCACAAAAAACATGCTTGACCAAACTTCATTAACTCAAAGATATAAATAAAAAATGAGAAAAAAGAAAGAAAGAAAGAAAGAAAGGGACTCAATATACTCCATGTATATTTGTAAGTAGGTACATCCTTGATCCAGGCAGGGATGATTTAGAAAGTCCATTGGTTTTTGTATATCTATCTATATATGTACGAGTATTATTTTTATTTTTTGGTTATTTTGTATATCACTATGTTACAATTCTCAGAACATCTTATTTAACTAATTACATATGTATAACATCAATCATTTTATATAGTAGCAAATGGTAGATGAAAAAAGCAGTCAAGAGTTTCTTAATTTAGAATGCTCTTCAGAAAGGAAAGGAAAGGAGAGCTACCCGAATTCTAGTAAATACTAAGGTCAGTAGTTCATTGTGAGAATTTTGGAAGACTGAGGGCACACGAGATCTTGTTTGATAATTTAGAGAATCCTACATACATACAATAACTTTGATGTAAAGAACTTGCCGGAGAGTTGTGATCCTTTGGATGCAAAAGAGTCCACTCTTTTTTGGTGATTTTTTTTTCCTTCATAAGCAGTTTTTGATGGTTTGTAAAAAGGGAAAAATTATCAGAAATACAAATTTGTGAAAATATTTATTAACACTGCGTGACAATTAAACGTTTAAAGGTTCAGCTTTGAATTTTTTAAAGAGAAATGATTTGGTTAAAAGAACTTATATAAGATATTTTGAAAATCAAGCATAGAAAATTAATAATATATTCAGTTGTCATCCTTTCAAGAAATCTTCAATTTATGTTGTCACAATTTTTGAACTTTTTTAAAAAAATGTTATCGACATGATTTTAATTTGCTCTCATTTTAATTTATAATCATAATTGAAACAAAAATTGGGACAAAAAATAGAAATATCAAAATAAACAGATCGATGATATCCTTTCCTTATGATGAATAAAATTAGTGCGTGATATATTTAAAGGTGAAAGAACATCAATATATTGCGTACATGTGAAAGAGTAATATTAATAAAAAAAAGTATAAAACTACATTCTTCATATTAGACCATCTAATGGAACTTTATTCATTGCTAAATTGGTACGCAGAACAACTAAATTCTTCATTTAAAGTGCTTCATCTTATTGTTTGATTGTAATTTGTACAACTTGTGACAACGTGTAAACGACAGGCGTACATGTGAACAGTATGGAATGCAAATTTCTAATTCATCAAGTCTATGTATAAACACACACTTGTCATTTCTGCAAAAATAAAAATTGCTTGGTTTTTTTTTCTCTATAATTGATTGATTGACAAAATCAAGGAATGGGGGGCCCATTATTCAATATTCCCCCCGAATAAGAGCAATAGATAATCTGCAAAAACGTTAGATCTCTTAAAAAAACACCATTAAAAGATACAAGAAGACAAATCACAATCAAAATAGACTCAAAATTTAGCTATCCAGGGTCTACGATAACCAAAAATCCTATGCTGACCACTAGTGTTCATAAATCATGCAACACTAAAAAGTAGAGGCTGAAGGTCGTTATTCCTAAGTTGCGTGTGAACAATGGAATCTGTGTGTGTAAATCAATTTTTTTTTCTTGCCAAAAATATCTTTTTTTTTTATTTTTTCAATCAATACAATATTGACATATGTGTTGTTTTGAATTCTAAGACACATGACATACTTTGTATATTTATGTCTTTTTTTTTGTATATTAAACATTTTTAAATATCTACACTACTTTTCTCAAAATTGTAGACAAATCACTCTCAATTCGAGATATTTACTGTACCTTTTTAATTAAACATTATCACTATTTAAAGTGCATATAACTTACTTATACTATAATGACAACCAAAATAGTTGACAAACGATTAAAAAAAAATCCACGTCAATGTATTTAAAATGTGTTCAAAATTTGTATGTTTTAAACTGCACTCAGTCACTGACAAAATATTATTAACTAAACTCAATCTGTATAGATAATAACTTATTTACTAATATATATTTTAAACTTTCTCTTCTTTCTCTTTTTTTTCCAAATTGTTTGATTTAAAAGTTTTGCAAACAATCACAATATACATGTATCATTTAGTTTCTGATTAAATATTGTGGTTTATTCGCATAATGTGATATATGTAAAGTTTTGATTATATATAATATATTTCTTCCTAAAACTATAACTGAATCAATATTCAATTTTGCTTCAAGTCTAATATATATTCATTTATTTGCTAATATTTATTTTTTGTTTTTGTTTGCATGCATGCAAATAAAGAAACAAAAATAAATCCAAGTCATAATTAGTTTTACATAAATGTATATATATATACATTTTGTGAATAAATAATATTTCAATTCTATGTCAACATATATTATTTTTTCGTGATATATGAAAAATACGATTCTTTTAAAAGTAAGTTGCTTTTTGTAGAAAAAAAAATAATTGTTGCTTTTTAAATACTTTTTTTATAATTTTATTTTCGATGGTCTTTTGAATTACATAAAACCTTTTTATAAGTAATTTATCTACAATCAGTTAAAGAATTAATAAATTCAATCTTTTTACTAAAGATTCACAAAAAGTTCCTAATTTATTTTTCAAATTTAGTGTTCCATAATTGAGGAATGGAAAAGAGAATGTTCTTTCTATGGAAAAATAGTGAAAAAAACGATGTACTTACCTATGCTATATGAACTTTCAGTGCAAATGCAATAAAGTAAATTAATTGTGTATTTTTCACATTATTAAAGATAAACAAAACCCACTTTTTATGAGAGAATCAAGAACAAAGTTTGTCTTATTCTATAAAACCTATCTGTTGGACAGTCCAGGACTGTGATCTACAGTACAAAATTTGGACCGAAGAAACATTACCTTCAATAAGTAATCCAACGACGTTATCCAACAAAGTATTAAAATTTACATCGTATTTTATTGTGAGCAATCGATTTTTATATAGACGTATTTCCCCATGTGCTCAGTGTTTTAAACAACGTTGATTGGTTGAGCTCAATTATTTTTTAACAACTGATATCAATTATTCATTATTAAATGAAATATAATTATATTCTTGAGTAAAGGGTTGACAAACTACTGTCAACTGATTTTGAAATTTTTTTCTCTTTCTTTTCTTTTTTACAAGATACAAATAAGTGAAAAATCTGGTAGTAGTCGGTATAATTTGAAAGAATAAATCTAATTATCAAGCTGATATTCAACTTTTTTCTTCTCTTTTTGGAATATTTATAATTAGTTATGATCTGTGTTGCATAGGATTTTGTGAAATTTATACTTATGTACATATATATATATATAAAGAGATATATTGCATATAAAATAAAAAAAGAGGCCCATTGTATATATATACAACTTGCTTCTTCACGTGTTTACATAATATTTCTGTGTTAATGAATCTTTCAATTAAGTAGTAAAAAACAACATAAAGTACTAAGTAGTCTGCCTCACTTTTTTATAGCCAAACTTTCCTGACAACCTTAATGTATGTACATAAAGGTCTATGTATATATATATATATAAAGATTTTTATTTTACTCAAAAAAAAAAACTTTTATTTTCAGAATATCAACTATGTATTCTAATCTACGAAAAAAAAAAAATTACTGACATGTAATCACAGAATTTTTATTATTTTTCACTCTCAACGTCGGAGGTATAATTAATACTTTGTACAATGGCACACGCAATCAGTTAGGTACATTATAAAAGTGCCTAAAACTTTGTTTTCCTCTGGATATAACATATGTAGAATAATTGTTATCAATCAATGCATATTTGATAATTTTGAAAAACTTTCCAAAGAATCCTCCTACAGTAACTCAAACTACTGGCTGTATTTATATATATTTTTTATACTCAATTTAGAGTCTAGAATCTACTTTTTTTTTATAGTTTTTTTCTGACTATACATACATACATATTTGTTAACTATATCTATTAAGGTAAACTTTTGCTAAAAAAACAAGACAAATAGGGGTTGAGTAGACAAATATGTGAGAAAGAGAGAGAATTAACCTTTATTTGATTATAAAAACTTTCTCTCTTTCGATCCCTATATTTAATCTATGAAAACAGATTTTTTTCTTCTCTAAAATAGTTTTTGGATATTTCCATCAATATACTATTGATTAGGAATTTATTTGTCATTCTGTGTTCAATCAATCACTGATTTATATGTGATTTCAAAATATTTTTTGAACTCAAGGTTCAATTTTAAATATTAAAAAAGATATGTACATATATAACATTTGGCATAAGTTGATTTTATAATGTAGGTCACAAAGCCCAAAATATGGAATATTCATAAGATTAAAATCTATATTGTGGAGTTTATTTAATGAAATACTTTTTAAGGACTTTATTTTTTAATATCTTTAATTTAAAACATTTCCTCTTTCAAAAATAGTGGTTGCTCTGAGAGATAAAGTTACTTAATTGAGAAAGAAAATTGTAGCAAAAAAGTTTCCTTCAAATTATAAACTTACTTTTACAAAGAATTTCAACTTTGAGTCATAGCTATTTTTTAATATTATATAAATTTAAATTCTAATTATAAAGTTATTAGTATTTAAGTTATTAGTTTAGAAGGTTTCAGTTGAATTTCAATAAATACACATACACAAAACACTATTAATACTAATTATTATTTCGTGGATCATTGTATTAGATAGTAAATGTTGCCTTTCTTTTACATTTTATAGCTAAAATCATAAATTGTATATATTATTTATATAGATTTATTGTAAGGTGTTTTTTTTTTTTTTTTTTTTTAAATAGCAAAGCAGAGTGTAGCAAGAAACAAAATCCAAATATTGCCTCAAACTTTAAAAAAAAACACACACAAATAAATAAGAAAACTTTTCCCTGGTCCATTTTATTTATTTGTTGGTCTTGTTTGTTTTATTTGGTATTTTTTCATATGTTTACAATGTATTATTATATTACTTCCTTGAAGAAAGGGGGGGGGGGGGGGAGAGAGGAGAAAGTTGCTGAAGAAAAATACGATGAATACAAAAAAAAAAAAAAACATTCCCGAAATAATTTATCATTTTGGACATACTTTTTGGTTCTTTTATATGGGCAATATAAGTTTCCATTATATACATAATATGTGATGTGAACTCAATTCTAATGAGGCATAATAAAACTTGCCGTATGCTCATGTTGAACTATTTCACAGCATTTGATTCCCTTAATTATACAATATAAATAGTTTGACCCATAAACATTATTATAATTTGTTACTTGATACATCTTACTATCACATTAACTTTGATAGTAAGGTTTGATCATATTTTTAGAATAGATGGTTTAACATAAACTAACAAAAAACAAAAAACAGACAGACCCTGTATCATGAACGTATCTCTGGCATCCCTGCTAAAAAAATAAAGTCTGTATTTGTGGGTTAAAATTTCAGATTTACATATTACCAAATCTGAAAATATGAATTATTTCACTGCCACCTCCCCTGTACTTTTTCAACCACAAAATAAGCCCCTCCACATTTTTATCTATCTACATTGCTGCCTCTTGTAGTCTAAGTTTCAAAACAGTGTAATTTTTTATTTCAAAATCTTTTTTATCATAAAATCTTTTGAGATAAAAACATATTAAATTTTGATTATTTTACACTAAAAATTGATTATTTACCGTTTCACCTGTAAAATATAAGGTACAGCTAGACTTTATTCAATCAAACTGTGCCTAATATTTTTTTGATATATACATCAAAGATTATGAAATGAACTTTCCAAAATTAAATGCTGTTTCAATGTATTTTCCTTTTAAACCTTTTTTAAATACTCATATAGGATTCGATTTGTATATTAGAGTTATAAATTATAGAATATGTCGTCTTCAAAATGTATTAATATCTATTGTATCTCAGGTTTTTTTGTCACCAAATAGTTTATGCGGTGTTTTTTTTCTTTTCTTTTTACTTTACTATTCTTTGTTATGAAGTAATCACAATTTAATAAAATGATGAAAAGTGACTGTTGGCTAATAATGACTATTACTACTTTTTTAGTCATAGAGGACTCTGGTCAAAAATAGAGTTTCTTGCATTGATCGTAACATAACAATATCCTTTTATTAAGGGAATATGCCATTGAATTAACCTGTGGCTTAATGAAACCAAAAAAATATATATCAATAATATATAAAATTATTTTTATTTTGTATTTTTCAGGTGAGGAATCCAAGACTACGTAATAATGTCTTTTAGAATATGCATAAGGTAATAATAAAGTTAATCTATCTTTTACTGTTAAATTATAAAGTAAAAGTTCAGCAAAATAAAAAAATAAAAAAAAATGAGAAGAGAATATTTTTATGAGGTTATGGACCTCTGCTTAAATTTCTTCCCTTGTTCTATTTAATGCTCATAAATGTAATTAATACTCTTTACAAAAAGGAAACAACGTAATAATCACTCTCTTTAGAAAAAAAAAAGGACATAGAGTTCTTAAATATTGCGTTTAGATAGTGTGTCCGACAAATATTACGTATGTTTCATGGAGTTACCATATTTTCAATGACATCATTTCATGTGGGGCTTATATCTTTTTCACATCTCTAGCTACTATAATAAAAGTATCACTTACAGCTGAATGTGTCTATTATTAATATTTATTAATAATAGACCCATTCAACTGTTTTAGAAGATGAGGGTTCTTTTTTTTTTGTAGTAGTTTGAGACTAGTTTTCAATATACTAAATTTATAAATTACTCTTTAGACATAATTTTTAAGGACTCTCTCTAAAAAGTGAAAGTTTTATTGAAATTAGTCTTGATTTTTTATCAAAAATTAAAAGCAATGTACAAGAAAAAAAATTGGAATCACATCAGTCCTGAAAATGCTTTCAAAATGTTCTCCTTCAAATAGGTGCTGTTGTTCACATAAAACTTTCTCCTTTTTTAAAAAGAAGAATTTTGTTGATAAATGCTTATCAAACTTTCTGACTTGTGTCCCCTTCAGACGTCATTTGTGAATATGAGCGTTCAACTTTGTCATTATAAAAAAAATAACTTTCATTCACTTTTTTTTTGTGTGTGTAATGAAAACACGGTTTTGAAAATCTTTTTGTGTCTCTTCCTTGGAGCTATTTATATTATGTCCGGAGGATGGTTCTCAAACATTATAAATAAATGCTTAAAGAAGTTGAAAGGAGTCACAAATTAGAAGCAGGCAATCTGATTGTCTAATGTAGATCGATAAATCTGTGAGACAATTTACTTAGCCGTCAATTATAGGTGGTTATCGATTAATTTTTGTCAGTTTTAGTTGCCGATTATTACAAATATTCTAAATCCCTAGAGAATTACTAAATAAAAAAACACGAAATCAACCTTTTTATTCTAAAAAAACAAAAATAAAATTTCTTGATTATATAATTATTGAAAATCCAATGATTAACTTACTCAGCCCTTTCTGAAAGTGATTTTATCACTTTTAATTAATATTTTCAATTCAGAAAATCAATGTAATTTAAGACATGTAGCATCACTTTCATTTATTTATTTAATGTTGAAAAATTAGCATGAACTTTTTTGTATTGCCAAAAAAGTCATCAATAAAATGAAATTATCATTTATAAAATGTAATTCCTATTAACCCAAACAGTTGAGTCATCTGCTTTGCTATGAAAATGAGAAAAATAGAATCAAAGAGGACAAATTTGAGATTTCCAAGATTCCTTTTTAAAAAATAAATGAGTAAATAATGGACCATGGGTCCATTTTTTTCCTCCTTTAGTAATAATTGATCCCAAAAAATCCATATCAGTCCAATCGTAGTCTAAAGCACATTCGTCATTTGAGATATGTATAACTATAAATTTTAATAGTTTTTTTTTTTTGTGTATACTTTAGGGAGTTTTTAACCAATAGTTGATTATAAGATGTCAATATACATAAGTACTTTGTGAGAAGAGAGGTTCTTGAACCCAAAGATGAGGGGAGAGAGAGAGAGAGAGCTCCAATAGCACATATGTGTACGTATAAATATTAATGGTTTTGATAGACTCAAGTAGGTTTTGTTTTGTTTTTGTTCTCTTGATCTCTTTTCAAATTATACATATAAGTTGATCCAAAAAATGTCAAATAGTACCCTTCCCCCTAAAAATACACAACACATTCATACTCTCTCAAATATTGATATCAACCTCTGATGATATATGTATGTATGTAAGATACCCCCCACTTTACTTAGCCCTCCCTCTACACCCATAAGTAAATATATATACGAACGTTAGGAATGATGAATACGTATAGTAATAATAATAATAATCCTTGTATCTCTCGAAGGATTGTATTTCATTATATATATATATATATATATATATATATATATATATATATATATATAGTATATCAATAGCAATACAAAATTGTTCTGTATCTACACAAAAGTAGTATTGGGGTAATTTTATTATTGAACATGAAATAATGAAATTGATAAATTTGATTTATTATATCCTCAATGCCATCTCAATTTTCAATAAATAATACATACTACACTAGAGGGAAAAGAGAATATGTATCTATCAATTTAGTATGTAATGAATATACGTTTGTTCTGTATTGAGTTTTTTTTTTGTAAGTAAAAATTTATGGTATCTCCATATTTGTAAAAAAAATCTAACCAATAAATTGAATAATACGTTGTTTGTTGTTTTGCAGATTGAAATATAAAAGTTTTAAACATGACATATTTCTGGATAGAACAAATGTATCAAGGATATGAATTTATTTATATATCATATACATACATGAATTAGAAAACATTGTATATATATATATATAGATATTTTCTACAGGAATTGTCATTATTATTCTATAATGGAAATTGAATGTGCTTTCAACATGTACATTTTTGAAAAAAGAAAGTGGGAAATTGATGCATTCGTGTTAGTTTTTTTTTGTTTTTTTTGCAATAAAAAGAGTTTTTAATTAAGAAATGAATATTAAAAGTCCATTTAGTTTTTGATTAATTTAGAAAGTAAATATTTTTTGTGCTATGTGGATACATAACATATAATCATTTGACCAAAAAACTATTATATTAATGTACAAATATTTAAAAAGACACATTAAAACAGTCCATGTTTTTTTTTAAACTTAAGAGCCATTTATAGCTATTTTTTAATAGCTCATTATATTTCATTTTTTTTTTTTTTTTTGATATTTTCTAGAGACAACCATATATTTTAATCAACGAAATTATTCTTTTAAAAAAATAAAAGCTTAACTTTAAAGTAGAGTTAATCACTGAGGTATTTACGAAAGCTCTTTTTTTGGCAGTTATTTTATCCTATAAACATTTGACTTTTTAGCTGTATCAAACTTACATTAAAAAGGAAGTCTTGATTTTATTTGTAGATCAAAATATGTGCAAAGCTTTCTTAAAATAATGTCCTTCCATAGATGGTGTAAGCCATCATTTTCCATACTATAATAACTTTTATTCTAACTCAACCGTGGTTCACAGTTCTACTTTTGTAAATCTAATAGAGAGGTTCCTTATTTAAATTACTTATATTCTTTCGGTAGCTAGAAAATTATAGTACATCGCCTTTCTTCATATATATAATTTTTTGTGTCTCTGAAATTAAGGGATCTTTTGAATTATGATTAAGTTACATATGTTTGGAACAGAAAAATACATCGTCATTGGAGTATCTGTTACTTAAGTTGATTGCTAATACAGTTGCTTAATAAATAATATGCCTTCGGCATATTGAAATTTGATACTTTTATTCTCATATATAGTTTTTTATAAATAGCAAATGGTGAAAAATGTATACTTATAAATAAATTTTTACTCATGTACAGTCTCTTTCTTTTCTATGTAGAGCAAATATAGTTCATTTCTACCTCGTTAGGAATGTATTTTGTAAGAGCCGACATTATTTTATTTTTTTTATCAGAGAGTCTATTTGGAAAAAAATACTTTATCCAATGAAAATAAGATAAAAAACATTCAAGTACATTGATTGATCATAATCTTCACAAAGATTAAATTATAATATCTCCTCCTCCCATCAAAATATCATTAAAAGTATGGTCATATCATAAGATAGTTAAGGGACTAAGGTTTTTGCTCGCAAGAGCCTTTTTGATCTTTACTTAGAAGATTTTGTTCTTGAGCAATATTTATGAATATGAAACTAAAAGTAAAAATCTCCAATAACTTGTAAGCCTGCTCGTTACATAGGAAATTTTGTTGGAACCAAGCTCGTTAAAGGAGAATCGACTGTACTTCTATATGCTATTAATTAATATATTATCCATTAAATTTGACGCTGTTCAATGAATATACATACATACATTGGCTGTAATATGAGATGTAAAAAAAATTTTTTTTTTTACATTTTTTTTTGAGCCAATAAATTATAATTCTCCATTTGAAAGAAATGACTTAAAATTATAGGATTTAAGTTAAAAATAATGTATATACATACATATGTTATATAGGCACAAACATTGTGTTATAATTTGAATTCCTTACGGAGAGAAGAGAAAATAATCAAAATTTACGTTTACTTTGAGTTGAAAAAGAAAAAAAAACTAAATTACATATAATATTTAATATGAAAGCAATATGAAGATAACGAATAAATTATACAGGTACATATGTATGTATATATTTATATATACATTAAACGATTTTTATGATTTTTTATTTTACTTTTATATACATATTATTTATTTTTTTTCGCTATAAATTATTATTTTCTTTTCATCTTGATTTCATAATTAAATAAAAACCCTTTAGAAATACGATGACTAAGCGTTATAAAACATATAACTATGTTTTCGTTGATGATACTATTACAAACATAGACTATAAATGATGTGATTCCATCACAAGGAAATAAAAATAATATTGATTATTAGTACCCTATAACATTTCACATCTTACAGGGAATCTGAATTTAATGATTGGGGAACTTTATTTTTCCAATATGTACGCACCATTTTTTGAAAGGCAATATCCATTTTATAAATATACCCGTATGTATTATGTGGCTTTCCAATGTCTGAAAAAATAGTTGTCAAATGCCTGAAATAAAGTGGCATATATATATTAAAAATTTGCAGATATTTATTGCATTTCCTTACTAAACCATTTCTTCAAAACACGTTTTTGGTTATTTGTCAATAGCATAGGAATTGAGGAGTTTTATTTGAGCCAATAAAGGAATGATAATAATGGTATAACTCCTCCGAGTGGAATGGATTAAGGTTCATATTTCGTTTAACGTTACCCATCACAATCCAAGTTATTATTATAAAATAGTATATTTACTGTAGAAATGTATGATATAAAAAACATCATAAATTTATATTTTTTTTGTCAATCATGACGTAGTTCCAAACATCTATTCATTCATATAGCGTCATCCATTAATTCATGTATATCATCTGTGAATTCAATACAACAAGACTTAGACTTGATTGCCATCATATATTACTGTTTAGTCAACAAATGCAAACTCTATGTAAATAATAAATTAAAAAAAAATAATGCACTTATCCCATGACGTTATTTCATTAAAAGTAACATTGACAATGCATTTTTTTTGTCAGCTATTTATTTGTCTTTTCTTACCCCTATAACAATATAAGGCTATCAAGAAAAGACATTAATTTTCTTAGTCAAACAAAAGTGATTCGAAGCATTAACAAAAAACGAAAAACATTATCAAAATGACTTTAGAAATTCGTTTTTGAAATAAACATCTAAATAATTTATCTATATCCATCTATAACAATAAGATTTTTTTTTAATAAAAAAAACTCTTAAAAATCTAAGAAATACACAAAACTAATGAGGAAATAAAAATTATGGCCTCCTTTATCTACAGAATTTGAGTTACACAGAGAGAAATAAAGGGAATATTTTGAAGCAAGGATTTAAATCCACTTGGTTGAAACTCATTTGATCTCAAGACACGTACTAATATTGGGACAATATTAGGAAAATACAATTCTTCTTGCTTTGTTTATAGTGGAAAACAGGGAGAGTTGATAGACTTTATTATCCTTCTTGCATGAGTGCAAACATATGCATCTGTTTTATCGTTTAATTGTGGAAAATTGTACATAAATATCTTGAGCATAATCGAGTGTTGATACATTTCAATATGCATCATTTCAAAATTAAATGGAATTAAAGTGTTTATATAACTATTTATTTTATAAATAAATATAATGATATTTATTATTTTATTTTTCTAAATAAAAGTGTTTTTTGCGTTTTTTGATTTTTTTTCTATTTATTTTATGCACCATGTTTATTGCATTTATACACTTACGTCATACTTCTGTAAACACCAAAAAATAATTGAACAATTTAAATCATCTTTAAAAATTGTTTGTTTTGCATAAGTGACAAAGTACAACTGAATCAAATTTCCTTTCATTGGCTTTTTGCTCAAATACTTTGTTCGCAATGGTGTTATTTTATAATTTAAAGCATTTTTATAGAATGTAAATCTGTTTTAAGATAGAATTAGATGTTTCCATGAACTTTTAACAGTTTAACCAAAATTAAAATTCGTACCTTGTTTTAATCTTTAACTTTTAGAGTTCAAAATCAGTTTATATAAAGAAATTTGTGTCAAGTCAACAAGAAAACAAGTTTGTTTTCAAATATTTTCAAGTTTTTTTACTTCATAAATATAACGGCCAAATATTTTGGAGTTATTTTCAGACCTATCACGCACGATTTTTGCTAAACTGTCACTTTTAATCGAGAAACAACCAAGGAATGTTGTCTATCCAATAGAGCAATCGAATAAATGTTACGACTGCACATCAAGCGTACAGGGTCCTTGAAAGAACGTCCATCTTTTTCATAGCCCTAGAGATTTATTTAGTTGCAGTTGGCTAAGACCAGTTCTTCTGTTTAAGAATCAACTATATCCCCTATCATGCTCTCATTGAATCATAGTAAAAGTAACTACATAGGCAGAAACACTAGATTTTTTTATACTTGATTGTGACCGGTATTTTTTTACTCCTATAATACAGTTGCAATTATTGGAGTCATTATTTAATTCTGTAATCGAAATATACTATTAATACAAAGTAAGGAGAATGTCTTCAAGAATATGAGTGCAGTTCATACTCATTTTTGAAATATTGCAGAACAACTTGATTTCTTGTTGACTTGACACATTTGTATTTCTTTTTATTTTATCCTTCTCAATGTGATGCAAAATGGAGGCGTTATATCAACTTTCCTGCCCTTCCCTATTTAAAAAAATAAAAATAAAAATAAGTACTGATAATCTAATATATCTAACTGATTATTTATACATAGGAATTATAACAAATCTTATTTGTATGTGTATTATCAAACTGAACAAATGAGGAAAGGGAGAGTAAGGAGGGAATAACACTCCTCCTCACGAATATTGTGTGAGTATAAATGTGTGTACCTAAAGAAATGTAAATTTTCTACTTCTTAAATAAGATTACTTCCCCCAACTATTTATTTCTTAGTGGTTTTTTTATTATTATTTTCTACCCTCCTGGCTGTTATATATACATATATATATATATATATGTACCTACAGAGAAATTGTTATAACAAAAAAAACGAAAAATATATAATACATAGTGTTGTTAAACAATTTTTTTTATTTTTTGTCAGATTTTTTGTATTTTTTTTATTTATTAGATTTTATGTAAATATGAAGAAGGTAGGAGGAGATTAGACAATCTATGTTGTAGCATAATGCATTATTTACAATGTACTTATATATATATATATATATATATATATATATGTATACACATACATATATGTATGTATGAATGTTAAATTTCTCTAGAGTATAGGACAAAAAAAATACATATATATAGACTACATACATTATGTGTTCACCCCTTTCATTCACGGACATTTTGTTGCTATATGTTCTACATGTTGAGAGTAAAGGATATTAATATGTATGTAGTAGATACCTTTGGATTCAATTGTGAACTACTCCAGGGGATTCCAATGGTATCTGTTCATATACATATAAACAAACCAAAGTATGTCACATGGGTCAAGTTACTAGATTTTTGCTTCAGAATGTTTGTTGTACTTACTTTTAGGAAGATTTGGGTCATTTTTATTATTTATTCATTTGACTCGGACCATACCTCACAACTATTATTAGACTCTCCATACCTATATGATATAAATTCTGCATAATTTTTTTTTTAGAAGAAAATCCTTTGATGCGCAAATTTAAAAAGATTTCCCTCAATTTTGTGCAAGACAAATGAAAAAATAAACAATTATAGATATTTTTTAATATACGGAAAATTAGATCCAAGGTTTTCTACTATGTAATTTTTTCGATAGAAAAAACCAACCTGTTTTTCTTTGAAACAAAAAGAAACTGTAAAATGAACTGTGGTGAGACTTTAAAATCAAGTAATTGTCAACTTAAAAAGGGTCCAGTATACATAACATAATTATACACTTGTTTTGAACTTAAATTCGTATTAAAATTTAAAGTTTAATTTAGCACTATATTTGCAGACAAAATATGGGGGAGTGAAAAAAAAATCTTTGAAACGATACTTTGTTTTTAATTTACTACATCCTTGAAGGATGAATCAAAATGATTTATGAATAAAAATAGAAGATAATTAGTTACAAATTCATTTTTGAGAAAAATCATCCTTGATTGCTTTTGTGTTGATGAAAAAATAGGCATACAAATATATGTATCTACGGAGACGTATAGAGCTGTATCTATATATATATATATATATATAAAAATTAGTCCCATAATGTTTTTCAAAGTAAAAATCATCATCAATAAGAATTGGAGAGAAATATATATATATATATAATATTTAAATTCTAATATAAAATGATTTTTTATTTTTCCCTCTTTTTTTTTTATACATCTGTTGCTAATACTATGATATAACTCTTTCATATTAATATATATATATATGTTTACATATATTTAATATTATTATTTCTTTCTTGTCAAGAAAGAATGACATCTATGCATTTGATATGCCTATGAAGTATTATTTTTTTTATAGTCAGTCAATTCCATTCTTAAATAGATCTAAATCAATTGATAGGCCCAATGGTCTTTTTATCTATAATATTACATTGTAGCACTCTCTATTCCTTAGTCTTTTTTTATATAATTTTTTATTTTCCCGAATATAATTATGAATTACTTCTTTCTTGATTTCTTGTAAATTAACTATGATTAACAGAAAATTAATTAGTAAAGAGAGGGGGCGAATGTATGTAATTATATTCATTGCCCTTGTTATACGTATATCAACTATATTTTCCCTCGAGAGAACAAAAAAATTACTCCGTCGTAAAAACTAAATATTATTGTCTAACAAAAATATATCTCTCTATATATAAAACCCTCTCCTAACCCTGACAATACTAACTAGGAGTAAAAGGGGATGGCTTTAAAGAGCAGGAAGTATGGGTCAATTACCTTGTAAAATAAGTGTGAGAGAGTAGGGGAACTGATCCGTCCCTTTAGAATTAATGATTAATGTACATTTGTAAGTTGTTAAAGTACAAATTGATATTTTTATACACGAGTGGCAGACTGGTCGAGCTGAATCTGGAGCAAGCAGACAATTGAATGTGTTGAAAGAGTTTTAGCAATGGAGTAATACTCCGAACGAGTCCGAGTAATGTGTTCTATCAAGAGTTTGAATTCGGAGAGTTTGTGTATACAAAAGAATGCATGTATCAGTGTTAAGCATGGAGTATATAGAATTGATTACTGTCCATCGACATAAAAAGGTCCTGGTGGAATGAAAAATTACACTTTAGCTAAGCCCAGACATATTCAACCTGGACTAAATACAATTTTGCTGTAGTTTAAGATCCATGGGTTCAATTTAAACTGATTGAAAAGTGGTTTTTGAAGTATTTTCATAGAATTTAATTGCAATAGCAAATCTATGACATCATCATCCAAGGAAGAGGGGGGGGGGAGTTGCTACTCAAAAAAATGAATAAAAATGCAATCAATTACACATGTTTTGAAATAAAAATTGACTGAATTTCGATTTCTTAAAGCCAAATATGGCCTTAGTTTGTCTAGGCTAGGCTCGCATTATTCAGGTAATGACTATAAAGCTGTTAAATTTTATATATTTTTTACTAAGATTGGAGACTTTTTTTTTATGTTTAGTATTTTAAATGGAGATACATGGTGAATAGTATAAAAATCAAAGCCTTATGATTAAAGATTCTAAAACTCTTTTGAATACATATTTATCATGTTTATAACTCCTTGTTTGAGAACAAATATGAACTTATTTAGCAGAAGTTAATAATTATTGACTTGCGTCAAATAAGTCGTACAAAATTTAAATTCTTTAAACAAATAGCAAATAAGAATTGACTCAAATATCCAAAGTTCTTAAGATCTTATTAAACACTTAGATAATATAATGTGTTTTCTCTATTCAAGAAATATACTAAACAGCATGGAATGGCTTATTTTATAGTTATTATTATTATTTAAGTTCTCTTCTTTGATTAATTAATTAATTATTGTTATTAGATGTCTTCTTTTTCCCTCCTTTCTTTTTGCAATTTATTTCAAATTTCCCTTATATTTGCATAAATTATAGACTCCTTACATATAATATTCATGCAAAAAAGATAATGATTCAATAATGTGAATTACATTAAGTGTAAATATTCAAAATACATACATATATAGATTCGTTTCTACTTAAAAAAAGGCAAGAAAAAGACGACTATTATATGTGCTCTTTTGTGAACTCACATAGCAATTTTTATTGCATTTTCTCAAACTTTTCACCTCCAAAAAAAGAGGAAGATAAAAAAAAAAAGGTTCGAAATAAGTTGGTAGACAATTATCATTTACATTATTTTTTCTAATAATAAGAACTTTATTTAAGTAAACGACTTTTGTAGAGAAATATTTCAATTTTAAAACCAGGAAAGGAGAAACGATTCCATACTTTAGCTTTTTTTTTCCCTTTCCTCAGTAGTACCATATATCTCACTCTTCTTCTTCTTGTATTCTAGGGGTACAAAAGTCTCATATTACAATTCTTTATACTTTATTTCATAAGCACAAGTATGTTGATATACGACTTTTAAAGTGTTTTCGAATAGGATGAGAATCAGAAGATGAGCACAACATATGGTACTCCTGATAAAATAGCCTTTGCTAGCATTAGTTATCTGATTTGGAGAAAAAAAATAGGATTTGTTTGAAGAGATTAATACAGCTTAAGTTTGATGTGTACAAAAGTCTTTGTTGAACTTATAAGAAAACATACATAATGCTGAATTCCTCTTCAAGAGGAAAAACTTATTCGATATCGCCTAAAAAATAAACATATATTCAAAAAATAATAGTAGTTTAATAAAAGGTTTTTCCTTTAACTATTAAGTTAAACCTTAATTGTTCTCGTCAAAATGTGGCATTCTACTATGTATGTACTAATATATAAAGTTAAATAAATCGACAGCTGATAAATGAACACATATATTGGGTCAGTTAGTGTTTCGGGGATACCATCATGGGGGGATATTTAATAACTTTGTGAAATTAAGTCACTCCCGATTCATTTCCATCACACTAAAGGCATATGATAAAAATCTCTCTTTCTCTCTCTCTCTGCGTTTTCTATTCATAGTTTATTGTCCTAATTGTCAGCTTTAGGCATTCAAAATGAATGAGGTATAAAAAAATAAAAAAATGGCAAAGAGTATTCCAGTTATTTATTTTTTATCGAAGCTCTTTTTTTTTTTTGACATTTATGAGTTATATATTGACTTTTCAGTCGTAAATGTAGCATTAAAGGCTTATAAAGTCAAGAATATATGCATGTGTATATACTTTCTTACATCTGTAAATATGCATAGCATATATGTAAGTATGTATATGCCTAGAAGGAGAGGATTATGCCTAAATCGTTTGTCGGATTATGATTCACATATTTGGTATTCAGTACAGTTAGTCAATTATGATCGTTTCCCTCCTTGGGGAAGTAGGTACCTATGTTACATTTTTGTTGTTCCTCGTGGTTTTTCCTTCTTCATATAAATACCATCCATCATGGAATATAGGGCTATGGGCATTTATATCTTTCAGACACGAGCATCTAATGTTACAACAGCAACAACAATAACTAAAATTCCATTTTGTTTGTTTTATCTTTCCCTCTCATGTGCCAATTCTTTTTTTCCCCCATTCTTTTATGCCATACTATTTTGACATAAATGGATCTTTCATTTTTCCTAAGAGGAAAAAAAAAACACTGTCTCTATTTTTTTTTTTTTAAAGAAATTATTCTTAAACGTGTTAAAAATACAAATAAGACAGAGCTTTCATCTTTATATATACTATATATATACATATATATATATATATATATATGTGTATACATAAAGTTTGTACCAAACACATGATCATAAATAATATATTTATGAGTATAAAAAAGTTAAAATACATGGAAATTACAAATATTTGTGTAAAAGCTTGTTCCTATGACTTAACTATTTTTTTTTATTCAACTTATGTCCTTCCTAAGAGGTTTGGTGAAATTAACCATATATTGTTTATCTAAGGGAACTATAAAAAAAAGAACCTTTATTACAAGAACTAGAGAGATTGATGATAATTTTATTTAATGTAAATAAACAAGGATCTTTTATATCTTCTATATTTCTTGTTGATTGGAAGTAATGACAAATTTTGCTTCTATCAAAATATAGAAAGCCTATTTAAGCATGTCGCTATATGATGCTGAAAATCAATAATGAATTTTATGTTTATAAACCAATCAAAACTTCCAGTGTTCTCTACATCAAAATGTTATATTTGAATAAATATTTAGGCAAAACTAAGTCCAGATTACGCTATCAAATTTCAAAGCTTTCTTTGGGTCATTGATTCACGCCAAAATAGAGTAAGATAAAGAGTTTGTTCCAAGTTCAGTCTATCAAAATTTACTTGTATACAACATATGTAGACAACTGATTTTTTCACACAAGTGCAAGAGCACTTATATGTCCAAAATTTTTTTATAAAAAAAGTTTGACATAACGACTAAATTGTACAGAAACTGATTTTACAAACACACACAATCGCAAATGCTTGGATCGGAACAACATGTTATATTTACATATTAATCAGTTGTTGAAAAGTATACTTATTCATCTAGCATTGAAGGAGCGAAGCTGGGGAATTCAGTCTTTAAACAACCATTTTTGAAAAATAAAAACAAACAAATACAATTTTCCTGACTCTGCTCTTCATTTCGTTCTGAGCAAGCTACAAATTGAAACTTTGTATTAGAATTTGAATTTTATAACTATGTATATATATATTTGCCGTATTAATTATATAGTTTATCGACTTAATTAGGAATGATAAGTATTACAATATATTTGATGGAAGAAAATATTGTTTTGCAAAAACTTTTGCCTAATATATGTAGTAAGCAAAATGTACCAAATAAGTTAAATCCGTCAAGATATATTTATACATGTATAAGGTACTAATTGACTACTAATCATTTGGATTTTAAGGTTTAAATATGATATTTAAAAAAAAAAAATCAAAATACTTGGACAAATTAAAATATAAAAACCTATAAATATCTACACTTTCATGTGTCCCTTACGACGTCACAACGTTTTATTTTATTTCTTGAATAAAAAAAAATTCTGACTCATTCTCTCTGTTAAATGTCTACAAAGTTTTCAAGAAGAAGAAGCCCTTTGAAAAGAATATTAAAAAAAAAAAAGATAAAGAAAAAAAAATGATTTGTTCAAAGATATGTATATGTATTTAACTAATACCTAGACTCTACTCCTTGCCTTCTCTCTCTCTCTCTCTCTCTGTCTTCAAGTAGAACGCAAAAGATTAATTCTTTTTTGAACTTTCTCTCTTCTCATATAACATAATTTTTTTTTTGTCATCAATCACATGAAATAATTTCCGACACCATCATCAATTCTCCCGATTCCCAAATGTTTATAAGTATTTTATCATGTACTTCCCCCCCCCCCCTCCCTCCCCACTCTGTGTGTGAGTTTTAATATATATATATATATAGTGAGCAAAACCATTTTTTTTTGGTGGCATTTTAAGCCAAATCAAAAGATAAGAAAAATCACGTCACAGACGAATGAGGAAACACAAATAAATAGATATTGGATGGTAGTGCATTGAAGCATGGCTATCAATATACCATCATCATCATCATCATGTTCCCATTCGATTAAATTTGTGATTAATTTTTATTTATTTTTCAATCCCATTGAAATATTTCGAACAAAAATTTATCTTGATCTACTTTTTATGTGTATAAAAGAATGAAAAAAAAAAATATCTTCTGTTTATTCTTGTGTTTTTTTATTTTTTCAAATAAACTATCTCTGCTTAAAATATGATCTGAAAAACTGCACTGACTACATAGATCAAAAGGAAACATCTATAAATCAATTTACCCATTATGGAGACTTGAGAGGAAAAGTACTATTGCTATGCAAATTTCTCTCTTCCATCATATTGAATGCCAAAAAATGAGGGTCTTACTTACCAAAGATCAGAATTTATTTAATGAAATGAATGATTCTAATTGTACATGGTATGGTTCAAATAAGACTCAATTATTTCCCATATTTGAGTATACATACATTGTAAAACCATAAAACACTTCGCTCTAGACTATATCTTCTTATTTTTGTTGTGTCACTATATCTGAGCTTCTGTTCCATTGTTTTTTTCTATATTCCTTCTCTTACTCAGGGAGATTTGTAAAGCTTCAATGCTGTTGTTTATTTCTAATCCATGTTGTTTATCTCGTCAAATTAGAGACAAATCCTATCATTAATATTCATTTTACGTATATTGTCTTATTGACTATGTGGTGATGAAACTTTTGTTTGCTTTAAAAGTCTTTCCCCATTTGTTGATTGTAATTTGTACAAATCACTCATATATCAGTCTATATAACAATGTAAGATAACTCTCTTCTCACCATCATTTTTAAACTCAAGAATCAACGGTTATTATTATGGAATGTTGACATCAAAATTAGATTGATGTATGGAATATTTCAATAACGTCTGCAGCTTATCTGCATATTACAAATCTACGATATCGTATGTTTTTTAACTGATTAACTATTGGCTTGAAGTATTATCAAAAGGCAAGAAAGGTAGAAAGGATCAAAATGGTGAAAAAAAAACCCATTTTTGTTTCCCTCATCCACCCTTGACAAAATATCGAATATTTGCATCCCTTAAATATTTGCTTTTTAAAAATATTTTCATCACCAAATTTAAAAAAGCAAATATCTACATTTTTAGATACTACTCAATACATCACTCATTCTATGGTCTACATACACATTTTGCTTAAGTCGCAAAGGTTCGATACTTAAACTAACTTTCCTTCTCAAATATTTATGTCTCCCCCAACAAAACAAACCAAATCTTGGCATGACATTTTCTATTTGTCCTCCCCTTCTTCTACCTTCCAAATCAGAAGACCCAATAGATTTTCTGTGTAGACACAGTGTACATACTAATAGGAACATACGAAGCCAGGTATATCTACATATATAACAACGTTTTGTAATTTTGTACTTCTGTCATGTTGAATGAATATGACTTAAGGGACTCGAATATACATAAATTATATATTCATATAAAAAAGGAAAAAGAAAAAAAAAGGTAAATAATACATATATGGATAAGACTGGAGCTTCTTTCTTAGAAAAAGAAAGTGTACCTACTCTAATAATTTCATAGGTAATAAAAAAGTTCCAGATTTTGATATATTATGAAAAGCAGGGCTTACATAAGACACTACCATTGTATAACATAACAAATAGATTTCAATAAATCCCTGTAAAAAAAAACAACAGATTGTTAGTCATAAAGAACCAGTTGGGAGTACATATGTAGTATCAAATTGGAAGAGTAGCTATATAGTTTCGCAATTTTTTGGAAGGCCTTAATTAAAACAGCATGTGATATTTGGAAATTGATAGTTAAATCCATATCCCAAAACTCTTTTTGTTATTATTGGGATACAAAATTACATATATATATATATATATATATATATATATATATATATAACTTCTTTGATTTATTTTGTATGTTTAATAACCATTAGTGAAGCTTTCATTAGACAGGAACCAATTACGTCATTGCTTATTTGACATTGATGTGAAGGAAGCCTAGAGCCTACCAAAGGACTAATACTCAATGCTATAAATGTTTATTTTTCCTTTCACCAATGAAAATTGCCTGCACTCCTTAGATCCCAGACCTACAGAGCCCTTTAAAATAGCCTTAAATAAGGAAAATTACATAGTAAGTAACATATAAGGAGGCAAAAGGATTAAGTAAAGATTTAAACCAATAAAAAAAATTAAAATTGATGTTTGTTAATCCGTGAATTTGATTATCTTATCCCATTCTGAGAAGTGCTATAAGTGACACTAATGTATAGTGAACAAATACCATTGATAGATAATATTTATTCCTATACAACTGTTACTTTATTTTACTAGAGAGTGGCTAGTAATACATATGCAAATGTATATGTTATGAAGAAGTGGATTTAAAATAAACATATAACAAAATGCTATATTCGATGACATTTTCCCCTTGCTTTTCTTTTGAAATAAACTCCCCTCTCAAAAAATGTTAAAACTAAAAAAAAAAAAAGAAAAGGTATAAAAACATCAATTTAAATATTATCCCTTCTTCAAAAAGATTTTTTTTTATTTTACTCTCTTTTTTAAACATTTGGTTTATGTATATTTACAGACTTTGATAACGTATGTATGTATATTTTAAAAAATATATAATCTTTTTACGGTGGATAAAAAAAAAATGTCACTGAAGGAATAAAAGATTAATAATTAAATAGGGTTTTTTTTCAAATATTTTCTTTTATTCCATTGGGTCAACAGAAAAATTTGAAATTTATATATATTTAAAGAGAGTTCAGTGCATACATAGTTTAAATTAAGACTAAGGAGGTTTGGATCATTTGCTGAATCTGGCCTTTTAAAACAAAATATTTTTTTTTTGTATATATTGTTAAGTTTTCATACTTTTTTTCATGCTTTTGGACATGCAGAGTAAAAATATTAAATTTTTTATTTATTTAATGTTTTAGGACACATTAACTTTTATATAAAAAAGTATTTAAACTAGATGCTAATGGAATGAGTGAACAATTAATTAAAATTTGAACTACATAAGTATTATTTTATTATGATTTTATCCTCTAAGCGCTAAACTTTGAAAGTTATATCAAGAAAAAGACACAAAGTAGTGTATGCAATACGTAGTACAATGATAGTATTTTTTTATAACATTTATTTCTTTCTTTTTCCATAAAATGTATTAATACCATATTTATCTCAATTAATTATTGATTCATATTAATTTTAAGACCTATATCCCTCCCAATGATATTATCTATTTCTTGTATACATAAATATATGTAATTTATACAAACCAAGTATTGATAAACAGATCTATCAATAATTATTTTTACATTTTTATCTATTGTTTTGTTCAAAAAATACCTTTTTTAAAACTATCAAAGCATCACTTACGGTAATTTACATAACATACTTATGATATATATAAATAAGTTAAGTGTTCATAAGCCTTACGCTAAATCAAAGAAATATAATTTTTTGTACCATGGTGCTTGATAGTGTATGTAAATTCGGATTTTTGCTCAACTTTATGTTATATGCATTGTATTTTGTCCAAATTAGAACAAAAATCTTTGCGATATAAATGCCCTTGTACTCGATACGAAAAATATATAACTATATTTGTACACAGAACAATTATGATTTTATCATGAAGCTCTCTCTCTTACTCTCTTTTGGCTTGAATCCCTGTGCAAAAAAAAGTTACATGGATACGAATTTATGTGTATGATTTTAGTAACTATAGAATTGTGCCTAGCGACTTAGTTTTTAAAACTAGACACATTAATGTTCTCACTTAAACTACATATAGGGTTCAGGTTTTAGTACATATCTAATTAGTTTATATAGAAACGTCAAGAGTATAGCAACAATGGAACAATCACTGAATTTACAGACTTTAGAACCCTTAGGGCAAGGAAAAGTACACTTATGTTCAGAAACAAACCCCTATTTACATTCATTAGCTTTAGTGTCAATATATCCCAGATAGGTCATTTAAGTCTATAAAAAACTGTGTGTAAACAACAAATATTTTTCACAATTTGAGGTATTAATTTTTAGACTGTGTTTATGTGTTTTTTTAATCATTTTTTGAAAGTGTGATATATATATATATATATATGTTTATATAATGTTTATTGTATATATCTTCTCAAAATATGAATGTAAGATCATGGTATGTAATTATAAACACATATCATAAAAAGTAAAATAAGCCCTTGTTGTCCAATACATGTGGTTTCCATGAATAAATGCAAATTGCTAAATTGGTATGTAAATAAAATAAGCACAAACACGCATATGTCTACAAAAAAAACACAAATAATAAGGTCTTCACTTGTCAAAGCTATATACATATATGTATATGTATAAATGTTGATTAAAGTAATAATGATAATAATATGCCTAGATATACTATATACCTATATGTAGGCATAATAATATTATTATATTTGAGTAACAACTGTGGCTACAGATTCAAATACATTCAAGTTAATTTATATTTTCATACATTATTCACAACACCTTTGTGTTAAAAGAATTTTTCTTTCCTCTGGTGGTCCAATCATTAAACTCTTTCTTTCAGAAGTTAAAAAAGAAATGATTAAATATTTATTTTGATTTATAACAATAAATTTAGTATAATCTGCATTCATAGTATCCCTTTAAATACTCCAAAACTGTCTTTATAAAATATATATTGTGCGTATTTCTTTAAATCATTGATAGCACACTGTTGAATAAATTTACTAATAATGTTACACACAAGACCCCTTCGTGTCAATATGCAGAGGTCCTTTTAATAACTTTGTCAAATTAATTGCATAGCCAACTGTATCCATTTTTTTTACTTGTTTCTATTTACCGTAAAATAATTATTTTATAATAATGACTCCTAACGAGGTCATCATCAACTCTTACTTATTAGATCTAAGATGAAACCATTATATTTTAATATATTTTTTATTATACTTATTAATTAATTTTTTCTAAAATGTATGAATGAGGTTAAATCAAATATAATAATAACTTTGATTTTAAAGTTTCTTTTCAAATTCTATAATAATAAAATTATTTTATTTATACAAACATAAAAAAAAAGTAAAAAAATTAATGTTTCTCTTTAACTTTTATTAAAAAATGAAGAAATTTCTTTACCAAGAGGTAAAAGTTATGACTAAAGTTTTGTTTAAATGTAAGAAATGGTGTTTTAACTTTGTCAAACAAATTTTAACAAATTTGAGTATCCTCAAAAAGAAAGGATCTGATGTACGGAATGAACCTCACAAGTACACCCCTAAGAAAAGTACTTTAATTATAGTTCTTCTTAATCTTATATAACTATATTCCATTACTCTATTTTCAATGGCTTATACTTCATCAAAATTATTATTGATATAATTATTGTTTTAGAAAAGATTACTAAACATATATTTCCTATAATCCTTTTTTTTTTTGAGCAAAAAATGATCAGAGTAGAGAGTGTTTTATGTTTTCGAACCATTTCCATAATTAGTTTGTTTATATAAATTAGACTCTTTGAAAAATTTGATGTATGAAAAATTTAAATAATTCGGTATGTGAAAAATATTTCCTATGAAGATTATACTGGTAAATAAATTTTTATAGTTTAGATAATACTTTAAAAAATTAAAATATCTCTGAAATAAAAGTTCCTTTAGACTTGCCCATGTTTTCAACTTCTGGGGTAAAAAATCAATGTCTGCATAATTACCTCATTTCAACTTATTAATACTGTTATCCTTCTACACAATATCTGCCTTAGATTCCAAATATTGTAAAGTCAGTGTATTTAAATCAAACATGGTTTGAATATGCTAAATAATGTAGAGTAATATTTTTTTTAAAATTCTGACAGCAAATTTTCCTAAATTAATTCACTGTCACTAATTTGACACTTTAGTTAAACAAGGAAAGGAAATTTTACCACCCTCGGTCCGCCGGAGTAAATTTCACCATAGAGAAAAATAATACTTGAAATTAATTACAGATTTATTAATAACTTTTTATTTAAATTAAACTATCGATATTTAGGTGTCTTTTACTTTAATAGCTATTGAAATTAATCTTTGTATTTAAATTACCTCCTACCACTAAAATGATGAACTGATGTTGATATTTCTTACTTATAAAGAAAAAATACTCGCGTTAATTAAAAAAGAAAAATGAAATCAGACAATGAGTAAGGTAAACTTTCCATCAGGATGAAATGAACTTTCATGTTATTTAATTAAACATGAGGAAACCCTTGGTTAAAGAGTTAAAGATGTTCTCCGTACATATATATATATATTCTCTTCACATTTCATTTACCTAATATATATATATATATATATATATATATGTACACATAGATACTTGTTTTGTTATACCTAACCTTATTAGAATTTCACTCTAAGAAAGATGTAGGAAAAATACAAAATAAAAACAAAACAGTGTATATTGTATACAGAAAAATATAAAAATAAATATATGTAATGTTGGTGACAGATAAGTAGATTACATATGCTTACAAGGTAGAAGGAAAAGTATATAGTATTATATGTACAAAGTAAACAGAGAAAAGATCAAAACATATACATAATTATTCCTTAAAACTTTAGACTGAATGGTAATACTGTTAGGGTGTTTTTGGTGTATAAATACATTAGTGTCATGTTTAATTACAATTATCTTTAATTTAGAGCACATTATGAATATCTATTCATTTTTTGTTTTCTTTGAGAGAATACATTTATTTTTTATGTACGTATGTGACAGAAAAAGAATACTTTTACCTACATATGTAGGAATGGTTATTGAATTTGTATGTCTGTATATTCACACGACTAAACTTGACTTTTAAAAGTCATTTTGTATATATATGTACAAATACAAAACCGTGTCTTTTATACATGTTTACATTCGTAGTGTACAACAACTATATACCTATATATTGGTTGTTAATCTATGGTATGTCGTAAAATAACAATAGTTTTTAATAAACATTATTGTTTTCTAAAAGTTTTTTATTTAAAAAAAAACAAAAACTTTTCTTTCTTACTTGGTAAAGAAATGTATTAAGCAAAAGAAGGATAAAAGTTTTTTTTTCCTATGAATGTCGTGTAATTTCAATCACAGACATAAGAGACCACAAAGGGAGGAATATCCACCATTATTTGATTTTCTATGTTTATATGTATACACAATAAGCTTATCTATGTATGTACATATAAAAACATCTATACAATATCCATTTGGAAAAAAAATCAATTGAATTGTGATTATGGAGAAGTGTGATTTTGTAAAAAAAAGGATGTTTCTTTTTGATTTATGAATGTTGTTTAGCCGTTTGGTAATGGATCTACCCTTATCTACCCTATTCACGGAGAGAAAAAAAATCAATAACTAATGTATCCACTGTTTATATTATTTCAAATAAAATAAAGAAACCCAGAAACTCAAACAAAATAAATACACAATAATCATAGTTCAGGCCATGTTATAATTATCAAAGAGTCTATCCATTGTACAAATATCTGTGTACAGAGAAGGAAATGAAAGAATAGATTTTAAATGCATGTCAAGTTAGCTCAAGGAGTCAAGTCGATCAAAGCTAAGATACAAAAGGGTGAAGCACCAATCAATTAGAGATGCTAAAAGGGTCATGTACTCTATAACTAACTACACAACCTTGCAACAAGTTCACCTTTTTACTTCAATTAAACCAAGGTGAGTTCTGCAAAGGGATGACAAATATAACTAGTTATAACACTTTAAGAGCGACATCTATAGAAAGAATATAAAGTCTCATAGAAAAGAATATATCTTCATGATAACAGATGCGTTCTACAAACATTTTTTTAAAGCTGTAAAGTGAAGATACGTATAATTTTTACAACTGCATGCGAGCTTGATAACGTTTGAGTTTGAAGCTTCAATACTGAATGCCTCTCATTACGTTGTATTGTAGATCCATTTCTATACATTAAAAAAATAAATCAGTTAAATTGGAAGCTTTAAACCATCATTATAAAAGAAATCAAAATAATAATAATCTTATGGAAGCTGTCGTTGAAATCTTGAAGAGTTAACTTCTGTATGTATATAAATAGTATGTATGAAGGAACTGTTTTCTCTTTTTGTAAAAAGAGGAGGAAATGAAAAATTAAGAAATAATAAGTTTCATATCCTTTTTTAATACTTAGATTTGACTATCATTTGAAAAAAAGTAAGGTAAAGAAGAGTTAGGAAGTATCTATATGTATACATAGAATGTGTTCATGTTTTATATATATATATATATACATAATAAGCACATGGACATTAAAATAAACACAAGTTGTATGTACATACATAATTATTTGTAAGCTAGGCAAATAATACATACGTGTATTTTGTGTGTGTGTCTGTATAATACATACTTGGAATATATTTTCTCAATACACATCAGAAAATGAGATTTTTATCTCTCTCACACACCATTATACTTCCCCCCCCCCCAAATTCCCTCTTTCATTTATGGGTTCTTTGAAATAAATAAATATAAATGTTTATAGCTATTTTTTTCTACTTTTTATGTATAAAGAGTGTCTCTAGCACATCTAATGGATTCTGAGAAACACATTCATAGTGTAATTATATGTAAATGTATGTATTAATATAAGTCGACTTAGACATGGAATCCGTGGTTTTAATTATACATACAATATAAATATATATATATATATATGTATAAACATATTAAATATGGAGTTCAAACAATAGTTTATTGGATTTTTAGGTTTTTTCCTTGGGAATTATTCGTGTTGGTCAAACACATTTACCTTTCTACATGCTTAAAAACGTTCTGCTCAAAACCTTGGCAAATGAGATCCTGGGAGATGGATTTATGTGAATGGTCAAGGCCCTTTATTTCGGCTATATGAATGACCAAAGGAGTTTTGATTTGTCTTTGTATTGTATGCTTTTTGGAATTGTATGCACAGATTTAGATATTCAAGTGAAGAAGTATATATCTTGACTCCCATCTACTCGTGTGCAGGACGCAGATGCATTCTCAATATCAAAGGAACCATTCTTTCCCCATCCTTTGGTCAAAAACAATGGACAAATAATCCTGTTTTTGGGATTCCTACCTCTGATATGGGAACTTCTTATCTACTTAAGACATTGTATCACCAGATGAGTGGACTATACGCTTATAGCTTAAAAATATAAAACTTGTCTTGGATTAAGTCATTTGAAACTTAATAAATGTTTTATTATTCCTAGACTCACATACATAGTTGTTTTTTGGTTCTTGACCATAACTATAAAATAAATTATGATCCCTTTCAAGAATCATTTCCTTTTTTATAAAGACAATAATTGATACAAAGGGACTATGCAAAGGAAAAATTGATGGAGTTTCAAAATTTAATTGACTTTAGAATCAAGATTGGACGGGAATTTTTTCTTAATACCGAACTGTTTGACCTTAGATCCTCAAAAGGATCACCGAACCATTTTTTTAGTATATTTATCCATGATGTATAATTATATCCCTTAACATAATGGAATAAAAGATGAAGTTAAATTTGATACATATTGACTGGCAACAAAAGATATGGGTTATTTGAAAGAATTTAGAGTAGCCTCGTGTTTCAAAAAAATGAATGAGGGCTGTGTCTTTGGTCACACAGAAATAAAGTATTGTATTTACACAATGAGATTACCTGACACAGAGATGAATACATATTAATACATTCTACTTGAGTATAAAACACTAATTTTCATTGATATATCTAGAATAATAGGGTCTGTGACGAAGAGACTCGACTCTTTAAAAAAAAGTTATGGTAATGTAATGTGTTGAAGTCACAAAACCTATACAATTAAATTGCCTTCATAATCACACTTCACAACAAGTATGCAGTTTAAAAAACTCTTCAGTAGGGTAACTCCTCCTTTATGGTCAACGTTATAAAAATATACCTACTCTAAGAAAATATATTGTGCTCTATGATAAATTTGCTTCAAGTGGCACGTATATGTTAATAACAGTTTTAAGCTATAAATTTTCTAAGAAAGTAAATCTTTATTGGTGTAAAATAGAATTAAAAAATTACTGATACATAATAAGTAAAACAACAACAAAAGTCTTCCATAAGAATAATTTTTGTAAACTGATTATTGAATAATAAATTATGCTCAGAATGCTCTAGACATTCTCTATGGAGTAATTAATAAGAATCTCATTGCCTGCACATATGAAAATGTTTTATAAACTTATTCTATCAAAACAATTTAAAAATTTAAAGAAGTTTAGCAATAAAAATATATTTTGATGTCCAGTGATACAAAATAATTTTTTGATCAAATTTACATTCTTTGAATATTATTTGCTAAAAATATTGTTGTTTGCCCTCGTGATTTTGTAAGCTCACTACAACTTTTTTTCTTCTTCTTAAATAATAATGAAAACCTTTGTTTACTTTATATATACCCCTTTATTGTAAATAAGAGTATAATGATGGGCCTCTCGAGAAAAAGTGGGGACGGTTTAAACCCGTTTTACCTTTGTCTCAGTATCTGAGGTGCATAAACTGTGTATTGCACGCAGGGATCTAAATTGATACCATCATTTAACAACAGGATACTTTTTAAATGAGAAGGGAATGAAAAAAATAACTAATGTTCCAATATATTTCGTATACATCTATGAAATTATACTTTCAGCTATTAGACAACAGAGGTCGCTAGGAGTATTTTTAAATCATTCCAAATGTCTCATTTTTTTTGTCTGTTATCAGGCAACAATATTCAGTTCATTGTTTGTGATTTTTCGTACAACAACACTCGGTATGATCAGGTACGGTCCACGCTACCAACGACAATTGGCCGATTTGAATCGTGCTATACGCCAAAAACGCCCAGAATATTCTAATCGGCGTCACCAAGTAACTTTTCTCGATGAGAAATCACCGCCACATAGAACAAGAGCGACTCGAAATTGGTGGAGACGTATGATTGGGCACTGTTTTTGCATGTGGTTTACTCACCAAACTTGACACCGTCAGATTATCACTTGTTCGCATCGATGAGTCACCTTTAAAATCTTAAATTCTCACACAGAAGCCAAAAAACGATTTGATGATTGGTTTGCGGCCAAAAGTGGCCAATTTTGCACAAATTGCAAGAGAGATGGGAAAAAGGTATTGCCAGCTATAGTTATTCTTTTGAAGATGAAATTTGTCACCATTTTTTCACAATTAATGTTAGAAAATGAAAAATAAAGTCTAGCTATAGACCTGGTATGTATAATTTAAATACTATGCAGCTCATGAATATATATTGATATTTTATCCAAATTGGGTGTTGTTATTAATAAAATAATCATATTTTTGTAACAATGGGTTTCCAACAAAGGAGAATGATAATCCAAAACTTATTCTTTTCAACCTTGAAACTGAATGGATTGATTTCAAAAATTATTATTTTTTTTGTTGAATCCATTTAAAGCTCTTCATTTAATCATATTTAATACGTATTTGTTGATTTCACAAGAAAAATCATAAATTTATTACATTAAAATAATATTTTACTAATGAAGAATAAATATTCTTCAAATTATTTCCTCTATTCTCTGGAATGGATACATAGATTATATAAAATCTTGGTTTTTTTTATTCATCATATTAAAACTATTCTTAAAATAATATTTTATGCAAAATATATACAAAATGTTTTATTTACATTTTGTATTGTTCAAAAATAAGTCTATCTTGCATGGGGAAAAAAAGTTGAAATTTTGTCAACTATTGTAATGTGTCAAAAATGGAATCTATTTAAAAAATAAAAATCTTATCTACATTTCAAACGTTCAATACAAGTTTTTCAAAATAAAAAAAAGCTATAAGTATTATTACTTTTTCTTTACTAAGATGGTTTATTTTATTATGTTTAATAATCAATGAACCATCTATATAAAAAAACCTTGATAAGTATCCAATTTTCAAAAAAAAAAAAAATATTTAAAATTTAATTAAAAGATATTAAATACAAAAAAATAATCCTTAACTTTTAAAGTTATTTAAGTTTTGAAAAATATATTAAAACTTTGATTACAAATTCCATATTTCAATTATAAAAATAATTAAAAAATGAATTCTGTATTTAAAAATTTTTAACTTTTAATTGATTAAAAAAAAGTTATAAACAGTTAGATTGAGGTCACCTATATGTGATATATCCTGAACATCCATTTTAATTAATTTACAATCTATTTTGAATCTAAATGAAAATTCATAAAATGAAATGTTCAAAAATTCAATAATGTTATGTGCAGATTATACTTCGTGAAGGAAAAAAATGTTTTTTTTTTTGTTTCTGCTAAGAAATCCCACTTTTGTATTTATATTTTTCATTTTCCTCTCATTTTGTTTTTATAAAATATCCTTTAAAAGTCTTTATTTTTCTTCGAACTTTTTATTAATGTTATGAGAAAATCAGGAGTAATCAGAACAATCCTTCCTGATTTTCTCGAAAACTGTACGATAAAAAATGTTGATTGTTAGAAAGTGTGAAATCTATACAAAGCAGAATATGAAACCAGTGTTAAAAAGGTTTTTAAATCTTAAATCAAACCTAAGCCTACATTTTTAATTATTGTGCGCCCTCTAGGGTTCTTTTATAGAATTACAGCAAAATAAATGCTCTTTAATAGAACATATATTCAATAGGTACTAAAAGAATACCTGTTCTTTTCACACGAAATTGAGGTTGAAAAAAAAAAAGTTTTGATTTTTAATTATGTTTTTTTTGTTCTTAGAAAAAACACTTGACTAACTTTTCGATGAAAAGCAAGGGTAAAAAAACGTAAATGGATAAGTGAGTGGGGTAGCGTATTATGATTAATGGCTTAGATCTAAAGACAAGGACTCACATTGTTTTTTTTTTATTAGGTATGCATTTTATTTTTGTAAAGCTCAAGGATAGTTAAACAATATATTGTTTGATTTCAAAAAATATGAAGCCATTTTATCATGTTCCCCTAAATAAAGTCCTCAGCATATGTGTAGCAACAGCCAAGTTCTGTTTTCTTTGCAATTTCTTGCTTCTTATAGTTTTTTTTTTAAATCCTCTTTTCTTATTTTATTACACCATTTCATTTCAAATAAAGCCGACTACACATATGAATACTTTAAGACATAATTCATATCACAATATTTACATTTTTTAAAAATCAGTTTTTATAATTATAATCAAATTTAATTATGTCAAAAAAGCAGATTTACTACACAGAGAAAAATCATTTCCTCATGTACAAGAATATTTATTCAGATTTTCAATGCAAAACCCAATTTTAACTCTTGGGCTGTTTTGAACAAATATTATACATTTATATTATTTCATCAATTTTTATTGAAATATGGACTTATTAGCCTTGAAATTTTAGATAGAACACCGTTCAAATCTTAGTTATTTATGCTAATAGAACCATGTTAAATGTAAAATATGATTTGTCCCATTATGTTAATACATTTGATTGTTATTTGTTATTTTCAATTATTTTTTTTTTTCAAAAACATAAGAAAAATCCTAAAATCTCTTCTTTTTTTTTCAAAATCAACAAAAACAAAAATTTAAACACATTTTGCTTCAACCATTTTTTAATGTGATCCACCATATCATCATAAATTGCCGCACAAAAAGTATCACAAAAATTGGATACCTCCATTTTAATTTCGGGTACATCTAAGGTCTTCATAAATGTATAATACTTGTATGTTTACTAGTAAAAGTTAAGAGAAGATGCGAGTATAATTTTTTCGTCTATGTACTGTTTTTTATATACATATTAAGCTGTATAGTGCATATAATGGTGGTCCGTACGTTTTCCTTTCGAATGGATTACACAAATTGGATTGACCCCTGTTACTCAAACAGCAATTAAAAAAGATAACAATCCGGAAATTACTCCTTTAATTGTTTGATTCATATACCTCAGCATTCCTAACAATCTACTCTTCTTAATTAGTATTTACAATGAATTAATGATTCATATACATTCTCTGTCCCTATTACACTTTACAAAGTCAATTAGAAAGGACCTTGTTAATTATTATATGTTTGTTCGTTTATATATATATTCACAAATGTATGTATGTATGTATGTAATCTAATTTCTTACGTTCCTTGCTCTGCAAATGAAACTCTCATAAATTAATGTACATATTATATTGACTAGGAAAGTTATTTTTTAAAATTAAATGACTTTGTGCTTAAGTTTTATTTGTTTTTCTGCTCCGTACAGAAAAAAAGTACATGTGTACAAGTGTCTGGAGAAATACTCTCAGTTATTTACAGAGTTGCATGTAGACTTTGTTTGCTTTCTTAATTGTAGCAAATAATATGTTGGAGGAGGGTTCTTATCCTGAAAGTAAATATATATCTACCTATGTGAACAGGATAAGTTAACGTACATGTCAGTAGATAAATCACTTTTTATTGCATTGAAAAAAGCAAGAGCAAATAGACTGAATATACAGCAGCTCTGTACTTTGAAAAATAATTAGCTTTGCCCTCCGGGCTTATGGTTATACAGCTCTGTAGTTCTGAGGAATAGTATAGCTATGTGCCAGGTATATTAATCATTTACAAACGATAGATTCATTAATTAACCTAAATAAATAAGTATTGGCTCTTCTATTTGTACCTCTTATTTCTTAGCCAGTATATTTGATTAGCTATCAAGTATAATAAGTAAAATATATTAGTATATATATGTTATGGTATAACATTAGTTTAGTTTCGAAATTGAATCAAAATATTATTTACTCTCCGAAAATGTCTACACCTAAAGAGCATTTGTTTTTTTAAAAAAAAAAACAATTGGAAATGTTTTTACGATCCTTGAAATTACTTAAAATCAATTTTCCACAATTTCTATTTAATTTTGAAATTCGGTGGATAAAAAATAATCTCTCACCAGGAGCAAAAGTCAAATTTTAGCATACAGTTTAACATTTATAGGGCTAATTTTTATTGTAAATGTGTCACTAAAAATAGTTACCTCAGGGAAGAAATTCTATTTCTTAGTATATTCCTCAAGCGTTAGTTGCAGAAAATTGGTGGAAATTGTAATTTTCTTGTATAATTCCATTTAAAATGATGAAGTTTTTAATTTGAAAAATGTGCTGGGATTATTTTTATATATGTAGTTGGACAACGTGAATTTAGATTTTTGCCAGACATCTTCATGGTAGAATTTTCCCCCTTTCTCTTTGAATATGACTTTTTTTTATATTAAATCCTTTGGTAAAAATTTTCATCCTTCATACACGAAAATATGTCATGTGACATTACTTTGCAAGTTTTTGATATGCCTTTTATCGATTTTATCCTCAATAATCATTTTTTCTATATTTTTTTATACAAAAATATACTTTGTGCTCAACATGTTCAATAGTAAAACATCGTGCTAGGGGCATGCTTTAATTCTATCCTGGAAATAAGTATTAAATACTTTTTTTTTTCAGAATAGTTCAATGACTCATGATCAAATCGTTGCAATAACCTATCTTTGTTATCATTTTGACTAGAAACAACATTGTAATGATTGTTAACTGTTTCTTTAGGTACTAAAGAAATGCATCATTGTTATTTGTTGTTGTTGTTCCTTTGTTACTCTTTTTTCTTTCAGGATTTTCATTTTTCAAGATAAAAGAGCAACATACTAAATTGTAAAAGAGTTTCGAAATAATTGAACACTTTTTTTATTGTTTTAATATTGGTATTTTTAACTTTTTGATTAATTGATTATTATCTCTGAGATGGAAATTAATATGAAAGGATACTTATGAGTCTCAAATTACTCTACATCCACATTTCTCAAAAACCAGATCATAGAAATAAATACTAAGTAAAAAAATTCCAAACAAATCCTCCCCCCCTTTTGCCATCGTTTCTTTGCATAATATTCTGACGAATACCAAAAAAACCCAAAAACAACCCCACACATATAGAACATAGATCATAACACTAAGTACGTACATAATTCATAAAACAAAGAAAGAGTCGTTCCTCCTAGAGACGAGAGGTTGTGTGATGCAATCATTAAGGTAAACTATATGTGTCTATAGGTAATTATTACAAATCATAAAAACTGGGACATATATTGAATTTAGATAATGCTTAATTCAATTAAAACTCAAATATCAATTTATGTGCATACTTTAGAGCAGTGTCACTCTCAAAACAGTGCTACCAACAGTCTCACTCCTCTCACAAAGAAAATGAATCAACTTTTGAGTAATCAACAACTCATTACATTCATATCTCTAAATTGCTATACATTTTTATACATAATTAACTGATCCAAGTAGATAACACCTAGAGTCAAAGAAATAATTATGTTTGCATGCAAGGTATAGTTTTCAATATTGTTAATTGTCTTTTAATCAGAGGCATACACAGTTTTAGCAATTATTTTTGTACTTCTAATTCACGAGAATTAATGTTGTTGTTGTTGTTGTTATTGGAGTCGGGTAAAGGAAAAGTTTGAGAAGAGTGTAGTCTATGTTTTCTTTTTAAAAAGCCATTTTTTTGTTGTTGCAAAATGAGCATACAGGTACCACTCACATACTTACTACTTAAATGGTAGTTTTGTTGCCATTATTGTTTAAAAATAGGGGTAATTTAGGGGATATATATATATATATATCTTTATTTACATACAGAAAACCCTTAGATATTAGATACTACAAAGAGAAGTAATATTTTATGTGAGAAGTGCTCATAAAGCACAACTGACTGATAGCTTCCTTCTTTAGTTTGAATATCATAATAGCTGATGATAATTATGTACATACTACCTGTCTACCCTTTGTAGTTGTGAATGAATGGTTCTTGCATTCAACTCCTGAGTCACAGCTCGTTATCTTTCTGAGTTGTTTCTCTCTTAAAGAGTATTTGGAATATAATAAGTCTTACTCTTTGAGATTTTAATGAGGAAAATTCTCAATATTGTTTGCTAATTATATATATATATATATATATTTTACTAGAATATATACTTTTTTAATTTTTTTGTGGTTTTTGAAATATATAATGCTCTTCACATTTTGAATAAGACTCCGAATATGTCGAGTGATGAGGTAGTAAAGTTCCTGTGTTCTATTATAACTAAAAATAAATAAATAAGACGTTAATTATAAAGACAAGAAAGCTTCCTTTTTCTCTAATAAATACTATAGATAACATATGTTTTAAGGTTTGATTTTTAACATTCATAGATATTACATACTCCTACATTCTTGGGAGTTAAAAAAAATATGGCCCTAAGAAGTTGTACTTTTAAAATTAAAAAATTCCGCAAATATTTTTTCAAGAGTTCTTTTTTTTTTTTACTTTTAGAAATTAGTTAGTAATAGTTTTTAAACTATACTCATTACAAATATATTATTTTTGTACGTACGTAACATGATTCTACCTTTCAGTCCTTCTTTAGTCCCCATAATAGATATAAAGTCTTCAAATATGTAACATGTTTTTAGAGCTAGCTTTGGTTTTTACATGTAATTTTCCTACATATCTACATAGTTAACCATATAAAATTAAATTCATGCCAAAAAGAAAATAAACGAAAAAAAAAAAGAATGCATCATTCGTAATTGAGTTGCTTAGAGTGAATGAATAGGTAAATCTAGTTGCCAATATTTCTCATGTCATTCTGATTAAACACATTGATTTATACATATATATTATGCATACATATATATATGTATGTATGTGCCTTACTTAAAGCACAAATCAGTTTGATGTTCTTTTATTTTTATGATTCTCATGAAAATGTGAGGCTTTTTATTTTTTTTGCCTTCTCATTTTGATACATATATTATTTGGATAAGTAATTTGGTAAAATAACATATATTTCAAATTGCAAGGTTTTTGTACTACAAATGCTATCTAATTTCTTTTCCTTGGCCATTCTATTCATAAACAGGTCATCTTAGATCAGCTCTTTTAAAACTGTGGGCCCAAAAGGGGATTTTTAGCATGGATCTGTATGAACAAACTATAGTAGAACTCACAAACATGATTAAATTAATAGTATTCGATATATTTTGAGTTTGTGGCAAAATTTCGAGAAAACTTTGCCTTCTGATCTCAAACAAAAAATCGGAATTCAACACGAATCTTGTGACTTTTATAACCAAAACACATACTTTAATTACCTATTGCTAGTTGACTTTGATTCGGAACTGAGCTCCATTGTTCCTTGATATTCTTTTTGGAATGAATTAGACTCAAGATCAAGGGCTTATATATATAACTATTTACGTGTAAAGTTAACTTCACATGAGTTTGAGTACAACCCATTTCCCTCTAAACATATGTTAATTAGTTCATATAAAAAAGTGAATGTGTAAATCTCTTTGGTTTAGTTATAACTTCAATCGTCATCGAATCCAGATGTGTGTTCTTATTTAATTCACCAAATATTGACTTATTCGATAATAATCGGTAATCAGCATTCTATATTGAATATTGTCACTTTAGATATTTGAAAAGTACTATAAATGGTGAGTATTGAATAAATTTCCCTGTAATAAAAAAAAGTCACCTAAACTGTCTGAAAATGAGTACATTATTGTAATCTAAAAATTCATAAGCTCCACATCAGTTCTAGTTCCTTTATCAATAAATGTAAATATAAAATTATTTAAACAAATTTTATGTAAATATATAGCCTGTGACTCAAAACATCAAATGAAAAAGTTCTTTGAGGTTTATTTCATAATATTTATGAGGAAGTGAATTTAACTGAGAGTCAAAGAAGTTATTTAACTTTTATTAAATAACTTGAAAGAGGCAAGAACTAAAAAAGATTCTCAAGTTGTATAAAAAAAAAACTTGTCTAAGTTTTGAATGAGCCTAGGAATGAATTTAATTGTAGAGCGAGACCGTCTTTTATATTGTTGTTTTGTTGTACAACATTTTAGAGTATATATATATATTTTAAATCTTTATTGAGAAAACCTCTTCAGGAACACGTGAACCAAATTTGCATATAAAAATATGCAAATTTATGTATAAATAAACATATCCATGTGATATTCTCCTTCAATTTTTATTATTTCCTATTTTTATTATTTTGAGGTAGGCTGAAGCTATCCTCAAAACATATCTGAATTTGATTTATATCATTGGCATGATACTATCAGAATATACATATATTTGCGATATTTTGGATCCTCAAGATGAAAAATATCTCATGTTTTTGTCTTTTTTTTTTCATTTTTATAACAGCGATATTGACATTTTATTATACATTTGTATTTTTTGGTGAGAAGGGTTTATGGTATGGGATATATTATTTGAGTTTTTATTTCTTCTGAATTTGTGTATGTATAATATTATATTTTTCTAAACAAGGTTTCTATATTTCAGGTAATTGAATACTAAGGACTCACGATGATGAGGGGAAGGAAGATGATCCAATGATTATAAGTAGACATACTTACATATGTTCATAACGACACAATTGATAAGGTATTCTTCAATTTCGAAATGTCAGTCACTCAAAAAAAAAGAAAAAAAAAAGAAGAAGCACGTCAGAAACATTTAAAAAAAAATATATTTTTAACTTGTCGTGACATTTATAAGAATCGTTTGTATATGTCCGTGTATATATATATTATATATATAAGGCGTGTTAAAATTCCATGTTCTTCTACATATTATGCGACAAGTTATACCTCTAGATACAATCACTCATTTTCAAAAAACACAACTTTTAGTTATTTTTATCTCTACAAGGTTTGACATTAGTTGTGTATTTGAAAAAAACCCAATAACATTAGCTTACATATATTCATTTTAAAGTCATAAATAAAAAAAAAGCATTAATCATCACAAATCCATATGAAAGTCATGACCTAACATACTTAAAAGCTTTTGCTACCAAAAATTACTAACTTTTAGTGTTGGCAATTTAAATAGCTGTTAAATGGACAAGCTTTTATTATTAAAGTGTGTTTGTATAAGTAGTTATTGATAGTTTGACGTAATTGATTGTGGCTGTGCAAAAGGTTAACTCTAATACATCTAAGAGACTCCACAATTTCAAATTTGTTAAAACATTTATAGTTATCATATACTTAGAATTTCGAATAGTACCGCAAAATGGAAGGTTGATTTCAATATCAACTGATATTTCAACATAATATTAAAATTGAATTATTATACAAAATTTATATTAGTTTGCCAGGAAAAATTTATATTCGAAAATGATGTTTTTCAACACAATAGATTGCGTGAATTAGCTAGTGTTTTTCATGGTCTACCATTAAATTAATATTAATTACAAGGTCAACAGTCAAAAATCTTAAGGGGTATAACTATGATAAAAGTTATTCAGTTTTGCACACTGATTTCAAATGTGTAATTTTTGTTTCAAGAAATCGAACTTTAACTTCAATTCAAGCCTACAAGGATACTCATTTTTTTCATTAAAAAGTAATAGTTTGCTAGTGATTTTAGTACAAACTCATTGTCCAGTCTTTGTTTTGACCTGGGTATAGGCCCAAAAGTCGAAAAAAAGTCGTGGGTATATAAATAACTTGATGAATATTAAATAAAATGAATTAATACGAAATACATTCAAAAAGCTAAGACCCATAGCCTTCAAACGAGATGTCAAGCTTTCGATAAGAAATCGTCTACCTAAATGGGTAAATTTGAATCCAAGTTCAATTTAAAATTCATTAAAAATCAAAGATTCACGATAGAGCCTTTAAAAAACAAGTACCATAAATTAAAGTAGTAGCACGCAAAAAGATTGCAAAGTCAGCTGAAGGTAGCTAAATTTAAAAACATTGGGCTTTTATTTAATTACAAGGCAATTCCGAAGAAAGAGTGGGGTTGCATGATCATGGATATACATTGAAAGGAAGTGTTCTTTGATGAGTCATCAAAGGGACAATGTGAAGTTTGTCCCGGAGTCCCTTCATCTTCATTATCATATCTCCTTTATAGAATTGGAATTTTCTGAACTAGAAATCTGATTAATCTGCTTCACTACATCGCTTGTACTTTTTAGTATTTACAAATAATAGGAATTATTTGTACATTTTCCTTATTGAGGTTTGGTGACCAAGATTTAAGTCATTCTCTGCTTTTGTTTTTATCATTACTTCTCAAATTTTACTTTCTTTCTTTTCAATATGAGGCGTACGTTTTTCATCGAATGAAGAGTAAAATGTCATTTTATAGATTACACGCAACCTCATCAACAGTAATGAATACTTATTTAGTACCCTAAAATTCGTTCAAAAGGAAAATGAATGAAATAGTATAAAAAAACTACAAAGCTTAAATGATGTAATTATTTGTAACTTTAAACTCTAAGTCATATAACTAAATTCCTTTTACTTCTACCCGAGTTTACTAACCACATTTTAAAAAAATGAATATTAATAACAGAGGACGATAGTTTTTGTAGCTACGTTCTTGTTTAGATCCTACATCTATTACTACACATATTAAGGATCTTTGAATGATGTCTTTGAAGAATTGATTCTAATTTAATAACCAAAATTAATTTCAAATACAAACTACAAATCTCCAAACCACTCAAATCAACATGATTTTACTTTTTGTTTAATAATTTGTCTGATATTGGTTCAATTGGTGTTTCAATTTGTTTTTCATTGCACTTTACTAGTCATGTCAAATGAAACAGGATCATTTTCAAGTCCCTGTCATGAAAATTTCTTCTCTATAGTTATAAATATAGGGGTTTTTTTTATATTCAAAAATAGGATGATTCTTTAGAGCCCTTGTTAAAAAAAAAGGAGGTTAAGAAATTGGATAGATTATTATTTTGTATGTGATGCTTTTTTTGTGTATAAAGGTATATATATTAGTTACATACATATATTTTTTTTTTTGAAGGGAGGGGGGAGAAGCTGAAGAATGATTCCTATCATTTGGTTCGACACCACTCCATTTACTGACATTGATGGATCCAGTCTATAAAAAAAATGTATTTTACTCAAAACTATTTTCATTTTTATGAGGATATAAGTATACTTTTACTTTTAACCTTTTGTCTTTCCAACATTTACTGTTTTCTTTTTTACCAATTATAATATCGTATATAGATAACTTGGAGAGAGTCCAACTGATTCTCCTACCTATCTCTCTGTATATGTTGATTTAAATAGTAATTAATTTTTGTTTTTATTATTTATTTTCTTAACCTAGATGCTACCAATAAATTAAATCCTTTTCCATTCTATTTCCATGCCCTTGAGGAAAATAACGAATTAAGAAAAAAAAGAAAAAAAAAGAAGAGAAATACAAGATGATCAAAAGAATTTTGTTTTTTGTTTTTTTTTCTTAAGATTTATTGGCAATAGCTCTTATCGATTTAAAAAAAAGGAAGAAGAAAAAGAGAAAGTCAGAAAAATAATGTACATATTTATGTATCATTATTGAATGCTTTGCATAGAAAATAAAACTATTACTATAATTAGAAAAAACTAATAGACAACAACACTATGAGTTTTTTAATTATACTTTATACTTTCATGTCATGACCTCTAATTGCACTTCATGCTTTCTTAATTGAAATGAGTGCATTTTGAACAATGCTTGCAACTTTTATAATGATATGTAGTGTATAATTTGGGTAATTATAATATATATTCTACTTGTGTAAAGGCATAATATTTTATGTATAGATATGCAAATATTGATTTTTATAAATTGACCATAGCAATTGAGATACATTTATGTATTTGTGCACCTTATTACACATATTAGAATATACAATTAATAGAGCAAAAATAGCCATAATAGCTTGTTTGAAGCATATAAATGACTTTAAATATTACAAAAAGTCAATAAACAGCTATTTAATAGTTTAGTAGTCACCATTTAATTTTGATTATTTTATTTATAGCAGTTAGTGCTTTTTATGTTGTCAAATTTGGGATTTTATAAGAGGATCTCAATCAAACAGGGAAGAATGAACTTAAATCATGGAATACTTGGTATTTCCATGTATCCATCTTGACACTCATGCTGGCAGAGAATTTAGAGTTGCTTATAAACTCCCTTGTGACTACGAGGTACTAGAAATACTGAAATGAAAAGCTGAAAATTGTTATAACTATTTTATAATGGTTTCGGTGATTTCAAAAAGGTTCGACATTTGTTAATAACATTCAGTTTCTATTTACTTGAGTTTCAAGCAAAGTCTGTGTTTTTACTTTGTTGAATATGTCAAATTTTGTGTCTAACAAAGAAGCATTTGTGGGAAGTTTTATGTTTCTGCTTTAATTGGAAGAAAAGCGCAGCTGAACTGCATAAAATGCTCATAAAATTTATAATGTTGCAACTGATAAATTATGTGAGGACTGCTTTTGAGGTTTCAAAAATGGCGATTTCAGCGTTGAAGAGAAGCCACGCTCTGAACAGCCAAAACAATTTAAAGATTTGGAAGCATTAATGGACAAATTTCCATGACAAAAAGAGCTTGCAAATTATTAAAAGTTACGCAGCAAGCTGTTACTTTGTGATCAAAGTCCATAAGTATTATTTACATACAAAAGACACCAAAAATGAACTGAACTAATTTGTACACCCACTACAAAAGTTTCGAATCAGATTTTTTTCGTTTGTGTAAAATAACCATTAGCTTATTTATACAGGCAAAAAAGGCAAACTAAAGCACTGCTCATTTCTGCTTTTATATATGTATATATAAAAATATATTCCTATTAAATTTGTTTTCATTAAATATTTATGACATTGAGATATAAAATAAAGAGAAAATTTATGATTATGTTATGTTAACAACAATAATAATGATAAGAATAATTCTACTTTTACAAAACAAACGTCTTTCTTGTGGTATTATGTGATATGATATGCAAATATATATAGAGAGAGAGAAAAGGGATGAGGAACAAAACCATTGAGAGAAATACTTTTTTTAATTTTATTTTATTCTCTTTTGAAGTTTTTCTAAAAAATTAATTTGGATTATTTTTTTATTTATATATGTGTGTGTATTTCAATTTGGTATGTTACTTTATTTTATAGATATTATATGTACTACCTATTGTATAATAGTGAGTAGAATAATTTAATAGAGCGAGTAATGAAAAAAATAAAAAATTGTATCCTATACAATATTAAAACTTTTGTAATGAATCATTTACAGGGATATTTGATGATTTTAAATCTCTAAAATTATTTTTCATTTCTCTCTTATGAGATCTTAGATAGTTTGGTATTTGATTCTTTAAAAATGCAGTATAGACTTTAGGAGTGGCTACATTCCTTTTTTAAGAAATAGTGACGGCTTGACCAAGGCACTATCCCAGCCAATGTCAAATCAAGTCCATTCTTCTTCATATATTATAATGGTAATGTATAAATAATATTTGCTATAAGTATATTATTGAAAAGTCAGATACACGTTATTGTTCAATTTTGCTCATGCTCGCTGATTCAAAAGATTGTGCAAAAAAAATAAAAAATTATAATATCAATTCGTAAATGTCATGAAATTTGTGTTTTTGAAAGTGATAGTCTTTTGACAAAAAAAGGCTAAATTAGAACGAGAATATTCATTTAATGTGGTTTTCCATGGAAGTTTCAGTGCTTCATAAATAGTTTCTCCTGAAAAAAAAATAAACATCATTATTGTGTAAGAACGGTTTTTCATCAATTGTTGAAAAAAAAGAAGCTTTTGTTCTGACAGTTAAACTTTTTACGACTTTAACACTTAAACTACCAGTCATTCCTTTTTGAAAAAAGATTTGTGACTTTGTTTTTCCCTTGACTTTAAGCTAGTCAAGTTTTTTTTTTGTTTTTGTATGTATATTCTTTAAAGTTTTATAATTTAAACTACATAAAAAAAAATCTTGTGTAATTACATAACTCACTAATTCATCTATTCCTTCAGCAAGGATAACATTATATTATAGAGACAAAAAGACTTTTGTAAGAACTCCAATTAACCAAAAAATTTTTTATTGATATTTATATAAACCTTTCCTACATAAGAAAGAAAAGGAAAAAAGACCTCAAATATTATTATCTGTTAAAACTATATTTTAGTTAATATGTAGCTGAGATATGTCATTTACTGTTTAACGTGGAAATATTCGACTTCCACAGATCAATAATTAAAAGCACTACTAAAGGCATAGAAATCAACAGCTGACTAACAAATACTTGGGTCTAGTTGATATTGTGAATATATCATTATGACCCAACTTTCCAAACTGATCCCTCAATAAACATCCGTCCAGATAAGTTGTTGCACCATACTGAAGACAATCTTCTATAGCTAGGTATCAGAAAGTATTTTTAACTGGAAGTTATGTTTTTTGAAGTCAGAGTGGACATACTAACATAATTTGATTGTATAAAAAAATTGTAACTTAACCCGTTTCTTTAAGAAATTATGGGACACTGGTGTTCCTCTGGGTATAAAGAGAATTTTTTCATAATTAAAAATACACGGTTTATCAATACTTTTTTCGTATTTATTTTATCCTTATTATATCTTTAGGTAAATTTCATTCTTATATTCTATTCGACAAAAAAATTTGAAAAATCTTAAATAAAAAATATATATCATTTTACAGGTGATATTTTATGAAGCATTTTCTGTTGATATATTAGTAAAAAAAAACTCCCTTCACACCCAAAGGGACACTTGTTTTCTAAAGCACTAAGATTTGAATTCTTTAAAACTAAAAGATAGTTTAAGCTTATAGTTCTTCAAGTATATATTAACAAATAATTTCCTCGAAAAGCGAAAAAGTTATTTTGGTTTAAACATGATTTTTTACATGTGTAAAAATCGTAACTTTCAGTACCTTGAAAAATATTTAAATCAAATTTTTGTATGAATAACTATGAAATAAGAATAATAGCTTGACATCTTAGCTATCAAACAAAAGAAAGAAAACAAAAATCAGTGAACAATGAAGTGCATCAGTGCATTTTGAATTTATGGGACACTTGTGTCCTCTGGGTTGGAAAGGTTTAATAGTAAAACAAATTCTACTTTATTTTACACGGCTTTCTGTGGAAATATGTTAATTATAGAATAGCCAACTACTACCTGTTTGGTAGGATAAAACACTTGCAATCTGAGATTAGAGTGTGTTGAGGAATGGTAGACCCTAATTAGATGAGTAAAGATTAAAAAAATTTCAGAAATTGTTACTAATTTCAAGAATCCATTGTGTTATATTAATCTCCTATTTGCTTAGAATGTGCCAATGAGCCTTTAAAGAAATATTTTTTTACATGCTTACATAGTATATTATATGTACATGATATTGTAAGGCGTTTTGAGAACATCGTTAGACTTGTTGGCACTCATCTTATATATCTTATTTCACAGCAAAAACATACCACTTTCTAATTTGAGTGTACATAAAATAATAATAATATTACTGTACACATGTACGCATAATTAACTTGACAAGGAAGAAAGCCATGAATGATAAAATTAATTCTCTGACAATCTCTTTATCTCTAATGTCAGTCAAAAATAATACTAGAACATACAAACAGAGACATATGAACATAGCATATATGTATGTCTGTATATCATTGAATAGCTAATTGATATTACGTACATAGTTATTACAAGGATCTCTAATTGTGTGTGGTTGATGCTTATCAACATTGGCTTAGAACTCAATGTTGTTGTTGCTGGCTTGCTTTTTTTTTTAGAAAGATATAGCTTTATTGCCTTATTTATATGTATTTTGATTTCCTCTTCTAATTGCTTCATAAATAACATCAAATAATTAAACGGTGCAAAATTTTATACATATATGTTTGTACTTAATATTGATCTGTTTGATTATGAATTCCCTACTCCAAGATAGCTGACTTTCCCAATGATGACGTCACATGAAAACACACTAGATATAAATTGTGCCCCTGTAATATTTTGTGGAATTTAATGGAGTAAAAAATATTTTGTTTGAATATATGTATATATATAATATATATTAATACTGAAGAATGCTTTCTTTTATAAAAATAAGGGTTACTCAGATATTTAACGCTATTTTGCTCTTAGGGATTTTACATTTTACATTGTTTTTTATTAATATCATTTCCCTTCTTCTCTTCAAAATGGTTTTCTGAAAAAAATAAGTATATGTATGTATCAGTTTAAACATTTCATTCAATTCATCGTAGATGTACATCCATCTATTTGTAGGGCTGTAAATCTTGAGTGTTACCTCGTGTGTGGAATTTTCTAAACAGTTATTTTTCAAAGTTTGAGTCATTATTTTTTCAATCTTGAGGAAAATATATGGAGCACTAATCTCGTCTAATGCTGTAATAATCACCATCTACAAATATTTATAATTAATTAATAAAATGCAAAATCCTTGATGATATAATATTATCTGATCGATATGAATTTGTGTTTATTTTTCTCCAAAATCTTTCTTGGAAAAACATCTATGGCTTACCCTGTAAAATAAAAATACATTATGAGGGCTGTATTTGTTACGGGTCTATCTATTCATACATGTCTTTTCCCTTTTGGATAAAAGATGAATTATATATTCATACAATTTTCCTCAATAAAATTGTCATATCATCAATATGCTAGAGACATAGGTAGATCCACTAAAAGTACACTCCTTTGAAAAATGAAAGACCAATCACTCACGTTTCATATAAATTTATTTTGCTTTGAAGCAGATACATAATCAAGTTGTTATTTATTATATGAACAACCTTTTACTAAAGCACGTAGGGTCTTTGTACCCTTACATCATATTTTCCTTACATGCAAGACTGGATCTTCGTCTCACATAAAACTGTTTTAAATAAATATATCTTTATGAGCAAATTTGAAGGGAAAAATCTTTTATTTGGACTTCTGATATTTTTCTTTACTCCAAAAATTGTAGAAATACTAGGCAAAAAAAAAAAGAAATTCAAATTACAAAAAGAAATACAAACTTGTGTATCAATACAAACTACAACTTTTATTGTCAATTATTACACAGTAGAGTGGAATAAAGGAAATAGGGTTTGACATATCCTCCTTGATTTTATGCAATTATATCGACATAAAACACAATCAAATAAGGTAGAAAATAAATCACAAATGGAAATAAAAGTATCAACAAAGTTATGTACATAAATGTATTACTATGTATATTATATGTACCTACATAAACACCCTCAATATATTCATATGACTGTCTAAAGTAATTTCTCATTTCCTCAATACCACATTATTCCCCCTCCTTTCTTGTTTGAAGTTTATTATTTGTCTTTGGTTAGAGTAATAAGAGAAAACGACATGGAAAATACAATTACCTCTACATATACTTATGTAGTTTGTAACTTGAGAATCATCAACATTAATTAACTTATAAGTACTTTATACATGAAACAACATTCCATTCCATATTTGTTCCCATTTTTGGACTCCATAAATATTTATGTCTTAAGACATTTACATACCTTCATGTATACTATTCCATTTTTTTATATCATCCCTCCAAGTGACCTCCAAGTTTCTTAATATTCTCTGATACTTTGGAGTGCAAGTCAACATCATATGTTTAATTTGGATATGGTATCATGTTGAGCCAACAATTTCTTTGTTTGCTTTTGATTTCTATCATTTATCGTCTGGCTATTAATTGTCTGATTGTTGACTGACTGAGTTCGAATTATATCTTGCTAAACTGGTAATAGTTAGTGTTATATCAGTCCTATTTCTCATCGGTCTTTTTTTTTCTTTGGCGCCTTCTCTGTTCAGTAGGAACAAAGACAAAATCAACAAAACAACTATATCTGAAAAGTATTTGGAGTCGATTTTGTCTTTGTCCCCACTGAAAATATGGAGCGCAAAAGAATAAAAAAGACCGATAAGAAAATCAGTCCTAGGACTGATCCAACTCTATTAATAGTCATTTATACTTTTGAAAAAAGAACCATATTTGGGAAGAAGGACGCATACGCATAAGTGGCTGGCCAACTACTACCACTTCGCTTAAAGACTTTTTTCTTGTTACTTTTTGAAGGAAAGGTAGATAAATGCATTGAAGATAGTCTTGTGTATTATGCAATTGCTTTGTTTTGGTCCAGGCTTTCCAAACTGGTATGACTGCCTCAAAGGGGGAGTAGAAAGGTAATTAATTTGTATATTCATAGAAAGAGTTGTAAATTCCCTTTGTTAGAATGAGGAAGAGAGCGTAGTTGTTCAAATACAATCTGTAAGGAGATAAGGAGGAGAGGTAAGGTACAAGTGAAAAAGCTTCAGAGGCACTACTTTTTTTATAAATCTTTCAAAATACTTACCTTAGTATGGCACAGTCATGTGTGACCCTACCTAAAACTCATAATGATCTTCAACGAATGTCATCTTTTAAAAAAAATTATAGAGAAAAGGCTAGAAGTTAGCTTGTAGCAATAGTTAGCCAACAAACTACGCATCATTCTCCCTAATGCTATTTTAAGGGAGGGGAAAGGGTATAATTAGGAATGTAAATCATATGCAATTCGGGCGTATGATAAAAAAGTGGAGTTGGCTCTTCAAACAGGTCTTTTTGTCTTCCGAAGCTGTTATCATTTTTCCAATATTACTGAGGGGAGAACATCTACCTGATAGTAAAGATGTCACATGAAGGAATACATGCATTAAGTTTAATAAAGCAAATAAAATGTTAACTAAAAGGGCTCAAGTCCTCGTATAATTATTTTTAGTTAAAAATATATAATTTCCTGACATTTATTTCAGTTAATTTTCTTCCTCTCATCTATGTTATTATTTATTGTTGTATATATAATGGAGAATAGCAGCTTGTAGCTCGGTAAAACGTCATGACAGCTCAAGCTGCTTCCCCCTTCGACATTCATTAAATTGTCAGGGTTGCCAGGTTGATTTTCTCTTTCTTTTTTTATTACAAGCCCGAATTGCATATGATTTACATTCCTAGGTATAATTCACCTAAGATTGGGCAATGATGTGTGAATAATTCAACTCTCGTTGGACAATGATTATTTCCCTTGTTTGGATGTCAAGGATTGCTTAAATTAATAACTTAGGAACTAAGAGCACATAAATATATCACACATGTAACTCGTAATCCAAGGTATAACTGTACCTAAATAAATAAATATAACTCTGATAGAAACATATATATACATATATATATATCTCCTATCAATATTTAAGTGTGTAAACAGAATATTATGTACTATTGTACATTGTGTATCTTTAGTAGTATATGCTTTCAAGAAATATAATATTAAAATAAATAAGTTTCAATCAACCTCTTTTTTTTACATCATTTCTCACTCTTACATATTTAATAAGCATAGGGTGTGATGTACAAACATATATATATATATATATATATATAAATACATGTTTCAAAGTTCTCATTTCATTTGACATATGTACGTCACCAAGAGCTTTCAATATCTTCTTGTTTTTAATTTGTTTGTTTTTTTGAAGAGGTTCTTTCACCATTTGAGGAAATGTAATATATAAACGAATGTTTTGAAATTATGAACAACATTACAACCAAAATGTAAAACTTTGATAACAAAAAAAATAATAAATAAATAATAAATCAAATGAATGAATGAATGTACAAAACCTGGGAAGGTACATATTATATATTAGAGAGAGAGAGAGAAAGAGAATCCTACAATAAATGACTGAAAATATTTTTTAAAAAAGAAATAAAGAGTATTAATCACAGTTAGAGGTAGACGCATCCACACACAGACACACACTTACAAAAAAAAAACTAATTTACATTGTGTGTGTGTATATATATTTTCTGCATAGGTGTGTGAGGATCCTTTCTTTACTTTCGACCATCAAAAATGAGAAAGTTTTTTTCTTCTTTTTTCCTTTATTTTTGAGTAAAAGTATTTATATACATATGTAAATATGATTATTTCCGTACCCTACACTTTCCATAGAGCACAAATTGTATATAAAATGTAATTTTCATTATTTATTGCTATCATTTAAAAACACATTTGCTGAAGACACATAGCGTCAGAGAGAGAGGGAACCATAATGAAGAGGAAAGACATTCATATTTTTTTGTATTCTTAATGTGAAGTGATTATGGAATATTAGAGCATATGATTATTTTGATAATAATAATAATAGATATGGTTTTTTTGAATTAAAGGTAATTACACACAAATAAAAGATTTATGACATAATGTGTATTTTTCTTTTAAACGGAATGAATGTTAAAAGCTTTTAAATGTAGGGATAAATTAGTATCATAATATTATTTTTTTTTTTTGTAACTCGAAAAATCATCATTAAAAAAATACAAATCAAAGGTTATAATAAAATAGCTTTTTGAGTCATAATTTCCAAGTTTTCCTCGTCTTTACAATAGTAGGCAAATAGGTCCAAAGATGTGTGAGCATTTGAATCTGATCAATATAATTTTTATCCAAATATGTCACATGTAGATTGGCCAAATAAGGTTATTGTGTTAAATAAAGTAAATAAATATTATGAAAATAGTTTTTATAATTTAGAATCTAAATGTTAGCCTTTTATATGTACATCATATTTTTGAGACCCTGACAATCTGTAAAATATCAATTTTGACTCACAATATTTTCATGAACAAAGATTATGTTTTATGTTTTAAAAAAATAAGATCTAAAATCCACAGTAATAAAACTGCACTCATAATTTAAAAGTTTGATTTATAATAAAAATCTAATTTCTCGAAATATTGGCAGATGATCTGCTTTGTGATGACAACGATAAAGAAAATATATTAAGGTTGTCAAAATGACCTTGTTTTTGTTTGATTTTTATGACTGGGAATTCAAGGATTATTTAAAAAAAATATAATAACAAAACTTCCAAACCATCGGTTCGTAACAAAAAAAACCATATCCAGTCTCCATATATTTAATTAAATGTTCAAACAATTGATGGAATTGAAAGATTAGGGTCAAATAGGAGGGGCATAATAGGCCCTAGTAAAAACAAATTGAATGTGCAGAATCCGTGACTAAGATTACATTTATGTTTTATGTATATCTAAATATATTTTCCATTCTGCAAAATACAAGTATATATATGTATATAAAGCAACTCAAAGATCTTATGATATAAACATAAAGAAATAACGGAGCAATCATGCATAACTAATCATTGAACAACTAATTCCCCCCCCCCCTCTCCTTCCTACTCCATTAAAAGCAAATCCAATTTCATAACTCTTTCATGCTTACATAAAGCAACATCAAATTTTTTTAGCTATTTTTTAAATGAGTATGGACTATTGCCTTTTGTTAGAATTAGGCAATTTTGCGGGAAATATTAACCCAGTTTTTAAACTTACATTCAATTTTGCAGGAAATAAAACTATTTCTATCTATTTTCTCTTTGCAAAAATCCCACTAAAATACATCAGAATACATCATTAAAATTCAAATCGGAAATTCTTGAGCATTTGACCATATACGAGTAAAACTACTTATAGATTTGTAATTAATGCATTGCCCACTGATCGAATATAGATAATTGTTTAAGGTGCGAATCCGTGGGCCTAGCAGAGCTCATTTTGTGGCTCTCTGAAATAATTAGAATATTTTTCATGATAAAAAGTTTTAAAAAAGTTGATACTACTTATGTTGATTGGCTTATACTTACTCATTGAGGACTTTAGTTTTTTTTTTCAACTTCTCATGGGTTTAGTATTCAATTCTTTGATCGAAATGTTTTCTTTGAACATATGGGGCTTTAAAGCTGTATGTTGAAAAGTCCATATTTATGTGTAGTAATATAGCGGATAAATAGTTTGTTGTATGACTATTGCAAATCTTATTTAGTTTGTTCTTTATTTTCTTTATACAAGTTGCAAATTATTTTTCTTTCGTCAAATGGTATAGTTTATAAAAAGGATCCAAGGGAAGTTTCATGATTGTCTTATAAAATATAAGTAAATAAATAAAATATAGGTATTATATTGGGTCTATTTTCAATTTTTAAAGGACTTTGAAGTTAATAAATATGTAATATGAGGTACTACATACATAATAGCAAAATTCCATAGTTTCCCAATTTATATTTGAACCTAATATAATGTCGTTCATAATTATGGATCTTTAAAAAGTTCAACACTCTATATTATTTATATCCATTGATCAAAGCATATTTATGCATTGTTAAATCAGTAAACGTATCTAAGTATGTGGGTAAATAACAGTGATATGACTACATACTACTATATTCTATATCTAAAGAACATGATTTACATATTACACATAGACAGTCAAATGATTATAGTAAATGACATTTGTGATAATGATTCATTTTTATGTAATGAACCTGTCGAATAATGAACCACATTATGAAACAATAGACGTTGAAACAAAAGGCTTATTCATCATTAGAAAAACACTTTGAAAGAAAAGAAAGAAAATATACATTTATTGTCTAGTTGTAGAGAAATATATGTAAATGTTACCGTCTAGTCTATGCAAGTGTTAATAAAAAAATTAAGAGAGAATAAGGCATTTACTAATAAAAACATTGGACTCAAATCTAAAATAACTATTAACTTACACTGATTTTAAAGACACTCAAATAAGTGGTTTTAAGATTTGAAAAGTTATTATCAACTTATCTTTAAAATTTTTTTTTTTTTTTTTTTCTCATCAGCGAGGTCTTTATTCTATTTAAAAATACACAAAACATATATATACTAATATAAATAGAAATGCAAAGGAAAATTGTGTTATATATAAACATAAATAAACATTCTAGTTTAAAATTATTTTCCCTTACAAGACCCCAAAACCAAAAAACATTAAATATACCAATAAGTATTTTCAAAGTTTTTCGAAATGCTTTTTATATTGTTTAATGATAAACTTGAGTGTCTTAAAATGTCTTGCCGAACACGACGGATAAAACTTCACTAAGCTTGCTGTAAAGTCCCACGCTGATCCTTCGATCCTGGGTATTTTGATAGAGAACATCGAGTACCTCGCCGCCGCTGCTATCATAATTCCACGTATATCTGATGATTCTATTGGATTGTCCTCAGTTAGCTGCCGTGCAATGTAGGATTTTAAGCTATTCATGGTCGTATTCAAAGTCCCCAGTTCTTCGATGTTGTTAACTTCTTCTGAGGAAAAACCGAAAAGTGCCATCGCTTTCAAAATATTTGGTTCTTTTCCCTTCACGTTCAGCTGGACGTACTTTTTGACAATACTTAACGTCGGACAATCAATAAAGGCATGGAGGTTGTTATTGAAAATTTTTCCACAGTCTTTACATGGAACGTTGAACCTCAATAAGTTATTCGATATCTGAAATTGGGAGGTAAATTTCTTTTCATCTCTGATATCTTTTAAAGAGAACAATATCCTCCCTTTCCACAGTGAAGGCAAACATGAAGAGGACACATACTTTTTTGCTAGAATCTCAGCTTCCTTTGTCTTGTCAACTCCAAATTGCAGTTTCAAATACCAAGGCGTCAAGGGCACATGATAATTCGCAGATCTTTGGAGAGGGAAGATAAACCTCCCTGTGTTAAAGCACGACTCAGGCTTAAGGTCATGTAAAGTGAAACATTTATCAACTAAAGCATTGTGCTCCAGTTCTTCAGGGTTAGGGATATTTTTGAAAAAATGTTTCTTATGGCAGTTTTGCTGAATAATGTCTACAGTATTGTTGCAATCGTATCTTGGAGTTTTAGTCCATACTATTCTTTGTATTGCCGCCCATTCCCCAGACATACTCTCAACTGATGTGTTCGATCTGATTGATCCAAACATTAGCGCCCCATACATTGATGATCCTGTTACGTAGCTTCTCCACTATAGATGTGGTCTTTTGTTCATATCAACGAACAGTTTTCCATAAACTTTAGGAAGAATGTCTGTCAATAAAGACAACCCTGCCCCCATTTCTTTCCGAGGCCTCTTCAAGGCCGGGATGTATCCACTGTAAAAGAGTATCTTCAGCCATTCTTCTTCCTCCCTCATTGCCTTTTCAGCTACTGAGGGGATTGCAGTGGCTACATACATAACCTGTGAGACAAGTTTCGAATTATAGAGATCAACTCTTCTATGGATATTAAGATTCCGCCATTCATAACATGATTTTCTAGAGAAAGCGCTGATATTTGTCCAATTGGAAGGACATGGACCCTCTGAATTCCAGGTAATACCCAATATTTTTGTTTTGTTGCTCACTCTGCAACCATGTATAACTGTTACAGAACTCGGTTTCCACTGTCCTAAGGGTATTATGGCAGTTTTGTCTTCATTAACCTTTAGTCCTGATTTTTGATAGAACTTATTAAAAAATGTCCTTAAGATGTGAATTCTTTTTTCTAATTGAGCGCTCGAGTTTGCTTCTACCGTAAGGGTGAGATCATCTGCGTACATGTCCACCAAGTGTGGCTTATCTGCCAGAAGAATTCCAAACCCCCCGTACTTCCGTAAAAGGGTACTGGTCATAAGTTCCATTGCAGAAACGAATAAAAGAGGAGACATTGGGCAGCCCTGTCTACAACTCTTTGAGAGCTCAATTGGGTCACTACGTATACCATCAATGGAGATAAAAGATGTCCCCTTATGGAGGAGGGCGCGCACAGAGTTAAAATAACGTTTTGGGAGAAATTTTTTCACGGCTTTAAGAACAAATGAGTGGCTGATAGTGTCAAAAGCCTGACTAAAATCAATAGCAACTAATGCTCCATATTTCTTCCTTAGCTTGACTGAATCTATAGATGCTTGAATATTCCTTGAGATATCGTGAATGTTTCTATTCTTTAAAAAACCTTTCTGTTCAGGTCCTAGTTTTTCATTTAAAATCGGTTCGATCTCTTTGGCGAGAACGCCTGCTAAAATTCTATAAGATTCATTTAAAATGGTCAAAGGTCTCCAATGACTTATTTTTGTTCCATTTCCCTTTTTCGGAATTAACGTAATTCTTCCACAAGTTAGGGTTGTAGGAAGAATTCCTTTTCTCTCCATGAAATTTCCAAAACGTACAAGATAAGGGACGATGTCATCAGGACAAAGAGTGAATATTTTCCCCTTGATGCAATCGGGACCAGAAGCTTTATTGTCTTTAAAGTTTCTTTTAATATATTCCGATATATTTTTGTGTGAAAAAACTGTACAGTCTTTCACTCTTCGTGGCCTTGGAAAATTGGTTCTTGTGCCACCGACAACTTTTTGTAAATGCCTATGAAAGACATCAATAATTGCTTTAGGATCTGTTACAATATCTTGTCCAATTATAATTCTTTCAAGTTTTTTAGTAGCATTTTTAGAAGTAGCAGTATCCCCCTGAGCCGTGTTCCTAACACTTTTTTTCTTGGCGTTGCATTCAATTTTGACTTTTCTTGACATTTCTTCTTCCGCTATCTCAGAAACTCGATATAAATTCATAGCCTCGTTTGCAAGGTTTCGAACAAAAAGTGAGCCATCCTTCATTAGACTTTCGATATCTTCCTGAAGTTGCTGTTCTCTTTTCTTTTTTGATTTCATATAGAGTAAGGTAGTATCTCGAATAACCTGGGGTAATATTTTGGCAAGCTTGTTAACAGAAAAGCCAGGGTGAAAAGCTTTAATTAGTCGCATACTGAGAGATTTTTTAAATTCTTCTAGTTCAAGTATCCACGTTGGTATCCTGAAAGATTTCTTTGTTTGGGTAGCAAATAAATCTAATTCAATTAGTTTATGATCAGAGGACGGCTCATACCGATACAAAGCACTCTTTAATTTGGAAAAAATAGTTGGAGAAATAAAAGCATGATCTATCCTGGAAGATCGGAATCCAATTCTCCAAGAGATCAAATCAGTGTCTGGATTATACATTTTTGGGGCATCAATTAAATTTAGATCTTGTATTACTTTTAGAAGGATGGATTTGTTGGGGTATCTGGTGTTTTGCTTGTCAATGTCTACATTCAGGTCTCCAATTAAGACAAGAGGACGAGGATCCTTGAGATGATCGTTAATAATCGCTTGGAAGAAAGTAGAAGACTTGACGTTAGGACCATAAGCATTTATTATGTAGAATTCTAGGCCTTTGGCAGTTAATTTAATTCTATGCCAATCACTTAATTGCAAAAATTCTTTAATCAGCGTTGAACGGCCAACAGATATTGATACGAACGACATTACTCCTCTTGAGGTACCTGAGCCAGTGAAATAGCAAACATAGTTCGGTGGGATGCACCTTGAACATGTACTATTACAAGTAGATGACACCCTGGATCGTATATCCTGTAAGCATATCACATCTGGACTCTTGTTCAAAACGGCTTTCATCAAGGCATGTCGTGTTTTTCTTTCTTTTCCACCCCTTACGTTCAGCGAAATGACTTTTCGAATACCAATGTCTCCCCTAAAATCCATATTACTAGACTTAACGTAACATTCCTCCAAAGTTGTTTGCGAGAAAGAGCTTTTTTTGAGGGAAATAATTTTGCTAATACCTATATTTGCTATTATGTCTTCTGACAAATAGACGGCAAAAAAAAACTATTATTTTTGATTGCAGACCTTGCTCTGAATGCATTATGTCATTTAATAAAAAACAAAGCACGTATCATGAGGACCCCGGGGATCCTGAACTTTTTGCCTGTTTGCCTTTACGGGGAGAAATATCTTCTTCAGGTTTACTTCTTTTTCCTACGGACACAGACCGTGTTCTATATTCCATAATTTTCCTAACATCTATGTGTGACTTAGGTGGTTTTTTCTCCTTTTGCAGACTTTCATGTCTACTTCCACCACCTTGAAGTTCGAAGTCAAAACATTTTTCCTTTGTCGATTTTGGACCTTTTTTTAAATTCATATTTCCGTCTGTGGCATTAATATCCAAATTTTCATCCTCTGGTAGTTCAATACCCTGGGTTAAGCTTTCTTCCGGCTCCATAATGACATCTTCTATTTTTTCTCCATCCAACTCTTCGACTTTCTCTTCTTCTACTTCCTCTTCATCATCCCCTTCACCACTTTTTTCCTCCTCATCTTCTTCGATTTCTTCCTGTAGGGCTGCCTCCTCTGTTATTTTTCTTTCCTCGGCCCCTTCGATCCGTTCTGGGAGTTGTAGAACTTTCCTAAAATATTTATCGAAGTCGGTGTATGTAGTCCCTTTAGTACTGGGGCACCCTGACTTCATGTGCCCAAATTTTAGACATTTAAAGCACTGCAGTTGCTGCATTTCAGACACTAGTTCGACTTTTTTCCCTCTTACGGGTATCACAGCAGGTAGTCTCTTTTTAGGTATAATCTTGAATTTTAATTTTCCACTCATTATTTTATTGAAAATTTTTAAATAATTGGAATCTCCTCCCTCCTCTGAGCAGGATGAGTGTGGTACATCTTCAATCTTTCCGATAATTTCCCCATAATGGGACATAATATCCCGGACGCATCCTTGGTTGATCTCAGAACCATTTTTTATCGTTACTTCTATTGGCTTTTGAACCTTCCTAATATTTTCCAATCCTCTGATCTTGCACCAGATCCCATCCTCTATTTTAAAACGCTCATTGATCCCAGCTAGTTTAAGAACAATATTTGTTCGACGTTTTAAGGTAATGATGACATATCCTGCTCCACTCTTGCAGTCATTAATTCTGTATATTTCCTCCTCCTTCAGTGTCAAAGTAGAAATTATATTTCTATACTGTTTTATGTTCGGTGTAAAGCCTTTAATATTTTTATTTTCATCATCTTTCCAGTCAAGGTATATTTTGTCCCACACTGGATTGATTTGTACATCATCTCGTCTACGAAAGATATTTTTTGTCATACTAGAATAAGAGATCTCTTTCAGTTTTCCCTTTCCCTTATCATTAGACACATCAGTGAGGGCTGTAGCACCATCCATCCTTTTTTCCTTTTTTTCATTCTTGTCGGTCACGCGTTTCCCGTCAGGCGGCTTGTCTGGCGGTAGTGTTGACATTTTTTTTTTTTTTTTTTGTAAGAAAGTGAGTCTTCCTTACCTTGACTGATTCCTTTGTTCTTTTTAAAGGATTTTTACGTCATAGATTTACGTATTTAATCGAACTTCAATGGACACGCAACTATCTTTAATTAACTAATTAAACGATCCTTCAATGTATCCACCGTTGATATAAATATCTAGCTTAGATATTCGGACGAATATCTCTCCGTAGATATATAATTTTTTTGTACTGAATCACTAGAACAAGGTTAAATTTAATTTTTCACTGGACGAAAAAGAAACAAACACTTATCAGGTGACTATACATAGATCTAGTTGTAGAGAAATATATGTAAATGTTACCGTCTAGTCTATGCAAGTGTTAATAAAAAAATTAAGAGAGAATAAGGCATTTACTAATAAAAACATTGGACTCAAATCTAAAATAACTATTAACTTACACTGATTTTAAAGACACTCAAATAAGTGGTTTTAAGATTTGAAAAGTTATTATCAACTTATCTTTAAAATTTTTTTGGTATAGGAGATGAAATTGAACTCATGGTTTAATTTATTATATTTTATCACTACAGGCAGGAGATTTTATTTATTTGAATATTGTAATAACAAACATAGAGTCAATCTTTGCAGTACCAAACAGTTTGGATTACCACAAATGCCCATTATTTACAAAATACTAAATAAACATACAACATGTATAATAAAAGGAAAACAGAGTTATTGAATTACTAATGAGACCTACAAGTTACTTTGCTCTTATTTTGACACCACACCGATAAAGAACAGAGACTGATTTGTGACGTAAACCCATTTGATTTGGCATTATCCAACAAAATTACAAAATGATAGCCCAAAAAACATACACAACACACCTGTGTTTGTTTGTTATATTCTCACCCTTTATTCAAACTTGATTTGTTGAACTCGAGTGACATCTAATTAAATATGTAAATATCCCTACTATTTAATGAAGTAATCGCCTGAAAATTAATTCATTTTGAATCTTTCTCTGTTTCGAGAAAAAATTGCGAAATATATGAGAAATCACATCTTGGGCTAATAGTAGGATATTTGAAATTCATTTATAACATTATTTACAGATGTTTCGGATCTGTAAATAATATGGAGTAACTTTGTTCTTCTATTGATTATGTTCAAAATCCTTTATAGGAAGGATAATTACCTTATTAATATTGATAATTTATATATTAGTTTCTTGATTTATATATTTTAATATACTAATACTCAAAATCTGTGAGTATAGTTTATTTTGAAATATCAGTGGTAAGCAATAATTAACACTGTGGTTGTTATAATTAATATTGTTGAAGAAAATATATAATAAATTCTGGGTTAAAAAATAGATCCCATTATGATATCATCATTTCTACTACTGCTATTAAAAGAAGAAGAAATTTTGTCAGATCCTAAATTTTAGTATATTACGATATTTTGATCAAAGAGCAGTAATATTAACTATAAATGCTCAATAATTAATTTCATAAGATACTGTATTTATTTTAAAATCCTTGAAGCAAATGCTCCTAGAACTTATTAATGTACAAGTATATAAACCATTGGTTAAACCACAAATTATTTCTTCAAAGAAAGTCATTTTTTTAATATTCATCTATATATATATATATATATATATATTATGGTATCATTATTTTATTTTATTTAAATTTTCCAACAATAGAAGCTTTCTATTAAAAAATAGAAAAAACTTTATTTATTATTTTTTCTTTTTCTTTCTTTTTTTGTTAATCTAAATTATGATATCTAAACAATAGTATTAATTATAATTTTAAAATGAATAGAAACTAAATTGATGGATAATAAATATGAAATATTTATGTTTTCCTTATCTCTCAATTTAGATGTATCCTGTTATTTCATTATTATTAATTATTGCAAAAATAAAGTGGAACTGTTAATTTCGTTCCTAGACTGTATACTATAATTATTAGTGCATAATAATCAAATATATGATATTGCATTGGAATAACAGGCATACATGCATTTCTACATAAAGGTATATAACTTTATATGGATATAAAGATATGCAACTCAAAATAATTGATTAGTTTCCTTCCGATAAAAATATAGAATCATAATTATCGATTAATTGATGAATCATTTGTTATAAGGGATTTTGAAGAAACTTGCATGTTATTTGTATGTGAATGAGTTAAAATAAAATGCAAAACTAATTTTTATTTTAATACAAATATCAATGTGGTACTAACATGTGGTTGTTATGAACAGCTTACAACTGATCTATATTAAAAAATGAAGATCTTTAACAAATGAAAAAAAAACAAAACATGTTTAAAAATTATCTAACATTAAATTTTTTTTAATACACAACCAAAAATGCGACTCTTATAATTATTAAATGGAGTTATAATAACTGGCAAAGAACCTTGAACCAATGAAATGGAAAATTAATTGTAATAAAAATGAATTTACTCTAATGAAAAAAGTTACACCACTGAAAACGAAGTTTAGTCTTTTGAGTCAAAATTTTATATTTTTATGGACAGAAGTAGAAGTATCTACTTGTTGTATTTTTTAAGGATAGTATTATTTTATGAGATCAATTGATTCATCTAATGGTTCAAATCTTAACACAACAGCATCATACAGAATATTTCATTATGTATGGTAAATAGTATCGATTTAGTTTTTGCTTGGAAAGAATCAAAATCTTTTATTTTTATTTTATTTGTATATAAAATTATTGGTTCACGAAAAGTTGAATGTTTTTTCTTCCTTTTCCTTATTTATGTAAAGAAACTAAGGCATAACTTTAAAACTATTGATTATTCGAAAACGAGTCTGAATAAAGTAGTATATAAAAAATTATATTTATTTATACTTTTATAAACATATCAATTGTTTATATTGAACCACTAGTTCAAAATACTTATGAACTTTTGTGCTGACTTCAATAGCAAAAAAAAAAAAGATTTAAAGTTTATAATTTAAAATGTAAGCTATACCACAATTCAAACCACAGATTGCGTGCCTTTTGTTTTTGTACTTCATGTGGAATGATGACCCTGTGGTTGATAAATATATGTACTATCCAATTTATATACCTATGATATTTGTTTTTTTTTACTTTTTATCATTGGGAAGACATGGAACAGTTTCCTACTTTTAGTTTAATTACTAAGAGTAGATTTGAATTAATTGTATTAAAGTATCTGTTTGTTATTGTTTTTTGAAATGATTAAAAGATAATACTAGTCAGTATTTCATTCTCAGGTGACATTTGAATGCAGTTTCTCAAATATCGCAACTCTACCCCCAATTGAGAATAGTCGTACTAGTTAAAACAATCAAATTAAACTATGAAATTAAGACTAAAATATATTTGTAGAGTTTTAAATAATTCAATTTTTTAAGGTGTTCCATTAATTATATTATCATTATTTTCAATTTATTATTGTACATGAAGATATACATAGTAAAAAGATTTACAAGAGATTATTATCGTACATAGATTCTAAAAATTTACCCAGCTTCATTAAGTGCACACACTTTGACAATAACCCTGTTCAGGACCATCAAAATATACAATGATCCAAATGAATAGATAGCCAATAGCAGCACTTATTGCAACTGACCCCTTCTTACCTACCATTAAACTTTCTCTCTCGATGGCTGAGCTTTGAGTTTTAATAAAATACAACGAGTGAAAGCAAAAGTAAAAAATAATTTAAATGGAATAAGTGTTAGCAAAAATATACAAAAAAATGGACTCCACTAATATTATTACTAAAATATTGTTCCTTCATTTTTTTTGTCCTCAATATCTCATTATAAAGATGATAAAAAGGTCGGATTTTTTTGTCAGTAATTTCATGATACTATTCAAATCTGAAATTTATGGCTATAAATTTTTTTAATTTGTGAGAAACAGGGTCGTTTCCAAAACCTTCCTCAATCTTTCATATGATTCGGATATATGTATGTAAAGCATAAATAACATACAAATCTACATAAAATCTTATTTAGATTTGGACAAATTAGAGCTTTCTCTTTTAGATGATCTAATATTGAATATATTCTAAATTCAGAATAATTGAGTTAAATGATATTTTGTGTATCAAAATACCAATAATATACATCTGTGTACATCGTCAATATAGAATATTTATGCAAATATTGTAACGCTACATTTAAAAATATAAATACATTGGAATTGATTTGATAGCAAGGAAAAAGAGCTCATTTTTGAGATATTTTTCCTCTTCTTACAACCACCCATCTGTTCATTATTGTTTTTTCAAATTATTAAAAGAATATATTATGTAGTTAGTACTTAGAAAGCTCTTCGTCAAATATTGAAACTCTAGTCGAAGTTAAAGACGGTCGTAACAGTTAAAAAAAATCAAATTAAACTAAGAAATTAAGAAAACTGGACTCAAATATATTAATAATAGTATATATTGTACGCTTGTAGATTTAATACTAGTTTGTCATGAGTTGTTTGGTCAGTACTTAACAATCTTTACATAGTGTCCAACATAAACTTTATGAACACTGCCTTTCACCGATTAAATTGCCACAAACATAGATGTAAGGTTCTACTCTTATCAAGGACAATTTAAGCTGACATAAAACTTTCCCTTCAAAGTTGTTATTGATGGGTTTCGAGTGCACATAATCTATTTATATTAATTAATCATGTTTAGAAAATGTCAAAAATAACAAATGATGTTGAGAAATAATTATGATGAATCAAATCACTACACTACGGACATCAATTATTTTCAGCTTTAATATATGTTTGTAGGACCTTAATAAAATAAAAATCTGCAGGGGATTAAATGCAAAATGATAAAATATTATTATTCAATTAGTAATAATAATTACAACTCAGGAGGATGTCCTTTGAGAGTAGGAAAAACATCGTTGCTTTTATGAGTGAATATACATTGGTATTAGGAAAATATAAACAAGGATAACTGTGAAACACAGTTATGAAACACATTTAACGTACTTTTTAAGCAGGTTTATTGTTTGATTAGAAATCAGAAGTTTTTTATATTATATTTTAAAATACTCAAGTTATAAAAAAAGTGCTGAATAAACATATTTTTTAGCTACATACCTCTGTTTTAAGGATCTATATATATGTATATTAAACTATATTAATTATTAAAGTTCATGACGATAATAATTGGGTTATTAAGTCTTTTTCTAGCGAACTGAAACTTTACAAAGCATGATTCTACGCCTAAAGTGATTGACTACTCATGAATGTAGCCAACCACTTTTTTTAAAGTAAATAAGTTAAATCCATTATAATGTATACACGGTTGTTAATAAGTTTAAAAAGTATTTTATCAATAACTAACAAGACAAAATTTAATTTAGTAAGTAGTTAAAAATAACACTTCCAGACACCATTTTACAGTTTATTTTTATTATTAACTTATTCATTATAATCACTGTTGTTAGCCCCTATGTTCCATAAACGAGTTTGAAATAAGTCTATGATATACAAATGTGTTTGCTTAAAATTTCCTCTCGTGTTTCTTTGATGACTTGTGAAAGAGAGATTATAAATAATGGTAGGAATGAATATTCACCTTTGATTTTAGATAAATTTATACAAAATAACCCAGAAGGATCTGATCTGTACTTGAAGGAGCCCATAACGATGTGTTCCACAATGGAGTTATTTCATTTGACCATTCCTGATATTTTCGAACAGCATGAATTAAAGTTCCATTTTGCTAAATACGCTATTTTTTTTTGTTCATGACAATTAATATCTTTTGACTGGATTGAACTAGATTTAAGTTTAATTCAATCAAATTACAGATTAATCCCTTTAAATGCTAAAAAAATAGCACCAAATATGAAACTTTTAACAGTTATGAATCACCCTGATAAATAACAAGAAATGCACACTATTCCAATATAAAACTTGGCAAAATCTGAGTTCCTATAAACATATTTTTGACATGAAAGACAATAAGGAAAGCTCCATACATATTTATATTTTTATATATTATAAATATGCATATACACACATAGAGTACTTTATATTTGCATGACCTATTTACCCAATCCATCTTGAGTACCTCAATATTAGTTGTTTTTTTTGTACCATGTATGTAAATATGTAGCTTTATGAAATAAATCATTTTTGGAGACATGATTTATGGAGTATTTATTTAAACTTATCTTTTATATATATATATATGTATCTACATATGTTCTATCATTATATAAATATACACCTTTAGATTAAGTATATCAAATTGGTCAGTCGATGGACAGTCTTATTATGGGTTGTGAATCATTTACAATTTGTACAAAAGCTTAATCACTATTCCAACTATTTACATATCAGGCTGACCACAAATTAGTGTCTAATCATTTCATATTGTAAAAAAAAAAATTCCATGAATATTCGTTTTTTGAGTTTGTGTGTATTTTCAAACTTTTGCATCTATTTATTTTGAGCAAATTTTCTTTTGTAAACAATTCTTTATTTTGAACATTTTGATCACAGTGAAGACAAAAAAAAGAAAAAGAATGGGCATTATAATCGTGCTCAGTTATGGAAAAAGTATCAATACCATCAAATATATCCTCCAGGCATGCAGGAGGACGATTTGAAGAACAAAAAACAGTTCCATGCAAGAAAAAAAAAATGAGAGAACGTCGTCTTTCATCAAGGCTGTGTCCAACTAGATGAAAAGCCTTGCCGCTTTTTGAGGAAAATGGCTAAGAAGTGCATTGATGCAAAAAGGGCTATCAGAAAGGTAGTTAGAGAGGACCAAAAACTCCAACAAGAGCAAAAGAAAGCTCCTGTTTGCGGCCACAAGAAATAAGAAATTGGATAGAGTCAGGACAGATTTGCGAATCACCCGGATTTGAATGTGAAACTTTTGGATGTAAGCAAGAAATTTAACACCCAAAATGACAATATATATAACATACTATGTAAGAGTACATATGATATCAATCCAAGTGACAGGTTAATCTATAGGAGCCAGAAACTATTCTCCATTATGATCAGGGCTCCTTTGGCTTCAAATGGATTAGTTTCAAGGAGCTCCAATCTATTTATAGAAGAATAATACTCCAGCTCACACTACCAATGAGGTTCATACCAGATACTAGGACATTTTCCACACATCTTTTAAAAGAAAATGTAGTCTCCTTCTTCTGATGATCTCAATCCCTTTGACTTTCCAATGTAGGATATGGTCTCAAACTGAATAAGGATCATTTGATGACGTCCATTGTCAAGGTATGGAGCAACATTTATGATGAGAAGGTGCGAGCCAGCATTGAGACTGTATTAAAGTGATTTAAGTCTACCATTCGGGTCAAGCGTGAAGAATGTATCAATGAAAATGTATACCTTGTGGAATTGTCATGTAAATTTGATTAAAAATGTTCACATGTTTTTTTTGAATAAAATAAATCAATTTCAATGTAATACTAATTTGTGATCGACCTGTATATACCTAAATTATATTTTAATCTGATTATATTTTTCTTTCATTCTACAACATGATATGAATTAAACTCTAATAATTATTGGTCACGAAGCCCTTCAATTGAATACATGTATAAATTTATGCAAATATCATTGAAAAAGTAAACGAGTATGATAGAACAGCCAATATAATTTCAATGAGGTCTACTTATTTTCTCAAGAACACCCTTTCTTTTCCAAACAAGATTCAATACTATGTTTACCAATGTGTCTCAATTTGTTTGAACACGCTTTAGTTCAAAGGTTATTAAAGAGACTCTCTGGCCTACTTTTTTATTTATAAAAATATTTACTCAGCCAAAATATTAATACAAAATGAAAAAGTTGATTAAAAGCCTACGTACTCTGCCGATGATATAAAATGATACATAATTAAGTATGTATAATTTATCTTCAAAAAGGAATTGGACTGAAAGTTATTTTTAAAAAACCATAGATAAAGGATCTCATAGGAGGATATTATACGAAATATTACGGGTGACTGGCTTATTTTATTATATAACATTTAATGATTTTAAACATAGAGTCCATTGTACTTAAATATTTTACATTAAAGTTACTTTTTTTGTCTATGGAGAAATAATATTCGTCACGTCATGTAACAGTCATATCTCATAATAAATCAATCCCCCAAAAATAATAAGCACTTAAATAAACCAAGAATCCATTATCCACTTATTCAAAACCACTAAAGTATAAAAAAAAATAAAGAAATATATTCCGTTAACATACGTAGGTAGATTTTTACACCACCACTCTTTCAGTAAACAATAAAATACATTTTTTAGTAATAAAAAAAATAATTTGTGGTAATAGAAGAGGAAAGAAAGACAATAAAAGCAGTGAAAAAAAAAAAAAAAAAAAAAAAACTTTCAAAATACACTTAATGAAAAAGGTAGACAGCAGATAAAGTTTATAAATTGTGATTTTATCTATTAATTATTTTAATTTTTAATTAAAAGTTACCATGGCAACAAAATTGTATTTGCACTTAATTTGGAGATGCATTGGAAATTTTATCGAATGATATTGCATGAGGGGGGTTGTAAACAGGTCGCTACATATTTGGCTTATTTTATCACATAATATAATTAATTACTGATTGAAAAAAGTCATTTTATTATTAGTTCATAGTATCTTTTTTATTTTATTTTTTCAGTTTAAGGAATAGCTAGTTTTTAATGGGTTGTATTGGTTATTCATTAAGAATGTAAAATAAGTCCGGTCCATTAAAAGCGTTCAAAATTGAATAATTGTATTTACAAATTATTGTTAGAATACTTAATAAGTTATCTAGAACGATAAATGGAGACTGACATCAAATGATCAAATGATAAAACCACCCATTTTAAGGGTAAAATATCAACACTTATAAAATAGTGTAGTAAACCTTACATCATATTATTTAAAAAATCAAATTGGTTCGAAAGAATTTTAAGGTGACGTAGAAGAAAATGTAGAGGTTTCAAATTTTAAACTATAAGTTGAAAGACCTGATCCTTTAGACCATATGTTAGGCTCAAAAAGCCATGTGATGAGGGTCCCTTAGAGTTATTAGTCACCCTACTTCTTATAAATCTAAGACTATGTTCTGATTTATGTATATACCAATTATACAACATTAGGAGATGACGTCATTTGTCCATGTAACAAGCTTATTATGACTCCAGTCCGAACGCATTCATAGTATTCAGAACAAAATGAAATTCTTGGACCCACAACTATATTTTTTTGCTCTTAAATTCTTTCAAGTATTAACTGCACTTCGTAATGAAGTGTACTTTAGTCTCATTACAGGTGCCAATAAGTTTTATGTGTCTCAACTCAATGACATTTATTAAGGATGCATCAATTATCTACTTAATGAGATGTAAACGACATTTATTCGACTGAAAATGTATTGATAATTAATAAAAGAGGACTATATATGAATAAATAAAAAGGTCCTAGGGTTGTAGACCCTTGAAAATTAGATTTTAAAATAAGTATATCCTTTAATAGACATATGATACTATCCATCCTCTTGTGTAGTTATTTAAAGGAGCAAATACTTTAAAAACTAGGTTAAAGAGTACTATGAACTCTATATAACGTATGTAATGTTGAATTGGGAACAAATACATTTGTACATCAGCAGTATAAGTGTAATTGCAATGATTATGAATACAAGGTACATTGTACAATCATTGAGTAATAACCACCATTTCAAATAAACATTGTAATTAACATGGATACCTGATACTCCTTAAATATATGTATCTAATAAAGCCTAATGAATGAACGAACAAAAAGTCTTTAATACACATCATTAACCTATATAAGTACAATTGTGTGTATACAACATCATAAATAAGTAAATGAGTAGATTCTTTCTTTTTTATTGGTAGACCGATCTATCAATTACGAAGGATGTTTTTTGAATTATACATGTACATACAAAATATTTTTTTGGAGGCGAAACAAATAATTGAAAGCTTTGTAAACCAATAAATATCAATAAATCTGCCAATTTTAATTCTTCAAATTAACCTTTGAGAGTCAAGTATAAAGTAAGAAAACAAAATTTATACTTTTTCTAATACCTTTTACCTAATTTGTGAATAAAGTTTTACTTTATTAGAGACTGATGAAACAACAAATAAAATTTCATGTAGTTTTTTGTTTGTTTGTTTTTTGTTTTCGATAATAAATGCTTTTGAAAATTAACATAAAATCATGAGAATTAAAAGGGAAATTACGTATTTGAAATTATATTGATTGTATACCAGGTTCGAAAATATGAATTAAGTGTAAAAATAAGCAACCATAAATAGCCACACCAACCAGGTTTTGGATTTTAATGGTAAAGTATTTACAAAAAAAAAAAAAAAATCATAAAAAAAATGATGCTTTCTTTTTAACTTTTAAACATAGGATCTGTTTTTTTTTAGGCAGTTGAAATATCAGTAATAATCATTAATAATAGACAAGGATCAACTAATATAAAATACCTATAATCAGCTAGTTTAATTGAGTCCCCAATATTTTGGTCCGAAAAAGTAAAAGAAAAAAAGTCAGAAGTGATCTTCTAATGTATGTATATCATTCAAATGATATATTCTCTTTTAAAGTTGTATAAATTATACAATTGTGACAATGTTTTTTTTAACAAAAATAGAATAAAAAGTTATTCCTTTTTACATAACTATGTATGTACATAGGTTCATCTATATTTCTCACCTCTCTCCATTTAGATATGGAAGAACAATAATTTACTTTCTACAATGTGTAGGGAAAAAAATAAATATTGATAGATTCTATTTTGTGTGGTACAAACACAAAAAATAGAAGCTATTTACTTTCCGCTCTCTCTCTCTCTATCCCTTTACAATCATAGTTATGTTAGTAGGAAAACAAAAAGATAATTAAACAACATATTTACATTATTAATTAGTCCCTGACCCTCAAAACATTAAATTTAATGAAGGGAATAGAAATAGTTACATTTTGTCACTTAAAAATTATAAAATAAAGTTAATTGATTAACTTTTTTTTTAACCATTACTTCAAATACAATGTTAACAAGGCCTTGAAAAACAAATATTATAAAGCAATAAATGAGTGATCGTATTTTGTGTGTTTTATGCTTCAAGTAAGTTAAATCTTATTTTGAAAGTATTTAGGGACAAGTGATGAATTTAATGACAAAAAAGGACTTGCACCAAAGACAAATAAACACCTAAATATTCCCTGTTTTTGATTTTACAAAACAAAGGACAAAATGGAGAAGAGTCAGACGTGAATATTGGCAGTAGAGAGTCTTCTACTTACTGTTAATTCAATGTTTCTGCGGATGAGCTTCAATAGAAACAAATACATGTAATATTTAAAATTTGTTCGTCAACTTTATCATGAGACCCTTGTCTCGCAGGGAGTGCAGAAACAGAGATTTGATGCTAAAAGGAGCATTTGATGCAACCTTGAGGGACACAATTACCCCGACCTTTTTATATTAACTGCAATAATGTCTGCAGTGTTTTTATAAATATCCCAAAGAATATTTTATTTGTGAATGTAATTTTTTTTTGTTGAAACTACAAAATTAACTGGGGAATACAAATTTGCACTTGCTTCATTTTTCAACTTTTATTTCCAGTCAAAAAATATCAATTTTGCTTACAAATCATATATGTTCATTAACTCATGAATACGATTGATATTTGGCAATAGTTTAATTAAGTGACTGTAGGGAATTCAGGAAATTTTCTGTTTTTTTCTTTATTAATTATCTCATTTGGTTCCAATATTGGTAACTAAATAAATTATATCATTGAATTTTTAATAACTGTCCTAAATAATTATTGCCTTAATGAATTAAAACAGGGTCAAAACCCTTTGGATTTTTCTTTGCTTGACAGTTGTATGTTTATTTATCGACTTAATGTAATTATTATGTCAAAAGGATATTTTTAGCTTCTTCTTTGCACAATATAGTCTGAAAATAGGTTGCTCTAAATTTGGAAATGTACTGAAGAAAAGTAGTTTTTATCAAAATATACAAGATTTAGGCAAATGCACAAGTCTTTTTTTATCAAGATAATTTAGTCTTAGAGTAGTATATGTAAAATATTGTTATTACTCAATTAAGGCCAAGTAATTAATCAAAGGATTGCATTTATTCTTAATTTTCTAGAGACTCTGCCCAGTCCTTTTTGATAATTACAATTGCTAGCTGAAACAAAACTACGAGCATATATTTATATATATACATATATATATGCACATAGAAGAAATGAAATATATGTAATTTCAAGGAAATGTTCAACTTTTTTTTCTTTTTTTTTGCAAAAAGTCTGAAGTGATTAATTATATTTTCTATGAAATATATTTATGCCATTTTCCATAATTAGTTTCTCAAAAAGTTACATTGTTCAACATTAACATGAACATACTATGCACCCTAGTAAAACTGTGCATTTAAATTTCTAAGAGGTTCTATTAAAACTCCTTTTGAAAAAAAAAAAAGTATTGATGTTTCTTGATACTAAATTTAAATATCATAAGAGGCTCTAAAAGGTATTTTTATAACTGCCTTTATAGTCCTTTCTTTTTCGTAAATTTAATAAACTACCAGTGAGGGTCCTGCAAGGAGACCATGCTCCTCTGTGCCGAATATTTTCATAGGAGGATAAATTAAAAAAAAAAACCCAATTTTTTAAGCTAAAATTATTAAACAAATGGCAGTAACAACGACTATATGAATATCAATGAGTATTAAAATGTATTATCTACAAAAACTATGATAAATCCAAATTACAACTGTGTATTTTGAAGATTTCAATTGAAAAGTATATCAATCAATGCATACATACCCATAATTTATTTGCATTATACAAAAAATAATAATTATTTACTTGCAATGTACATAAATCTCCTGCGAAAATTTACCAAAAACTAAATTAAATGAAAATATTTGCATATATAAATAATTGATCAACAAATGCATTTTGTAGCATTTTAACCATTTCGTTTCGCAAAATTAATTTAGTTTTTAATGAGCAAACATCAATTTACAATTATGTGATTGATATAATATACCAATATATAATGAGGTTTTTCCGCCATATTCGTCAAATCTATCCCTTGACCTTCATTTTGTCATTAGAAGACAGAATTTCAATTGTTGAAAACAGAGGTAGCTCGTCATTATTTGTACTTGATGTAAATTATTTATCTCTCTAGAGATTATTTTGGATTTTTTTTCTTCTTCATAGACCACTAAAAACCGTTTAAATCTGTTCCAAAAAAAAAAGAAACAAACACCTTATAAGATTTTTATATTAAAAGGGAGCATATGAGTCTCATTACAGAAAATTAAATAATATCCTCTGAGGCTACAATTAAGTTCAAAGGATGAAAAGAAGGGTCATAAAAAGTAGAATTTCATCAAATGCTGAAAAGGTAAGGGATCAAGTTGTTTCTAGGATGACAGCTATAGAAAGAAAAAAAAAATCTTTGTTCATGCAAGTGTCTCAAAGAGTCATAGAAATCAAATGAACAAATGTGTATAAAGGGCTCTTAAAATTATATTTACTTAGCTGTAAACTCTACAATAGGAAAACAAATATATACATATATGAAATATCTTCAAGCTAACAAACACATTTCCCTACTCTATTTTACACCTTCGGTACTCAATAATTCTAAGTAACACACTTATTTTCTTCATTGCTCTTAAATATGCTTATAAAAGTAAGGATATTATTATATGGCATTTGCACACATTTTAATGCAGTCTACAAAATTCCCATCTCTAATTATGAAAAGCTGCTTTTTTTCTCTTTTTATTATATTATTATAAACAGCTCATAAAGGAAAAATAATATCATAAAAAGAGCAGAAATGAGGAAAAAGCGAACTGACCTTATATACCCTTGTTAATATCAACTAATTGTTTTATGATTTGTTATAAGCATAGTTTCTATACTTAAAGTAGCAATAGTGCAGGAATAATATATAAGAGGTATATAAATATACATATATGTATATGACAAAATTTGCAACAACAAAGGCAGGTCAAAATTTTTTTATTCTGTATTTAAAAGAAAATGTTTCCTACAGAAGGACCTTACTAAAAATGATCATAATATTAAAAAGAACAAGATTGCCAACCGTTTTTTCTTCTCATATCAAAAAATTGTAATTTTTATTTACAAAATTTCCAAGATACAAACAAGATTACATCATATAGTATTTAAATAGGAAAACAAATTTTTTATAGCGAAAAAAGTTTATCAACGTTTCAAATTTTGTCCAAAAAGGGAGAGAAAAAAAATCAGTTGATAATTAGCCAATTATCACTTATTTATGAAGGGCAGAAAGGAATTGCTCACAGCTATATCTAGTTAAAACATTCACAGCTGATTTCACAATCCTTCTGCACGCTACTACTTCAGTCAATTACACTTGTTTTTTAGTAGCTCTAACGTAAGTGTTTGATTTCTGGTAGATTTTTGATAGCAATTGAATCAAAAAATACACATTTAGATGAACGATTTCTTCTTCACTAAGGATTCTTATCAGGCGCTTGATATCTCATTTGAATGCTGTGAGTCTCAGCTTTTGAATGCATTCCTTATAAATCCGTTTCATGCAATATTCAAGGAACTTCTCAAGTACAAACGTTTAGGTCAACTTTTGGGCCTACTCCCGCCTTCTACGCCACTAGGATCCACTTTAGGTAAAAAAGAAAACTGGAAGTGAAATTTATATTAAAAAAACACCAGCAGATATTAATTTTTTAATGCACTAAAAGAGCATCCTTCTACGCTTAGATTGAAGTTGAAGTTGGAAAATGAGCTCAATTAGCTCAAAAAATAGGGATTCAATTTCTCAAAAACCGTCAGACTCTCGAAAAAAAATAATAACTACAGATTTGAAATTAATGTGCAAAACTGAATAACTTTTATTATACTTATATCCCTTAGTATTTTTGACTAATATTAAAATATTTGTTATTAAAATTCTATGCAACGGCATTTCTACTTTTCAAAAATCAAGCATGGAAATTTCCTAATTCCAAGGTTTTTAAAAAAGGAATCAGCTGAAATTAACGTTTGTACATCATATGTATGTGTGTAACAAAAATATTTTAAGGAAAGTTTTAATTTTTTTTATAATACAAAAAACCCTATTTTCAACCAAGACCACATTTCTTTGCCTATGTATGTACATATGTATATTAGTTGTACTTTTTTTAATTACTTTTCTTAACATTCATACTTAAGTTAGTTTTTCCCCAAATGTGTGTGGGTATGTAGTACATTTAATGCAATATGTTTATTTTCTGTGTAGTACATGTTCTCAAGTTTTATGGTATTACATACATTTTTAATTCCTCGTAAAAAAACTAAAAAATTACATATTTCTCTTTTTTATTTATTTCTTGCTCGAACTTGAATTCATTAATGAATGATTAATTCATCAATGCTTCTTCTTTTTTTTGACAATTTTCTCATTTTATAAATTATATCGTGGCTAGATGCAATAGTAAGTCAAGCAAGGGATGGTTTCTCCTAAAAAATGAGTATGTAGTATGAATATTATATTAATTTATTAATAGCACTGGTCAACAGTCAAAAATTCTAAGGGGTATAAGTACAATAGAAGTTATTTCGTTTTGCAAGTTAATTTCAGACCTATAAATTTTTTTTGGAAAGTCCTAAATTTTTCGAGAAATTGGACCCTACTTTTTGATCTAATTTAGCCCATTTTCCAAATTCAACCTCAATTTTAGCCTGGAATAATACTCATTTTGTGCATTAAAAAATAATGATTTGCTAGTGTATTTAATGCAGATTTCATTTCCAGTCTTTGTTTTGACCTTAAAGGACTCCTGGGGATGTAGGCCAAACAGTCGACCAATTCTTTGTACATAAATAACTCCTTGAATATTACATAAAATGGATTAATAAGGAATGCATTCAAGAGCTTAGAAAAACAGCTGTCAAACAAGATGTCAAGTGTTCGATAAAAGTCCTTGCCATTGAAGAAATTGTCCATCGAAATGTGTAAATTTTCATTCAATTTCGAGCAAAAGTTCGCTAAAAATCTATGATTGACGGTAGAGCAACTTAAGTAGTAGCACACAGAAGGATTAAGAAACCGACTGAAAGATCAAATTTCTTGACCAGTGTAATTATCTGCCCTTGGTATTAGTAAATTATTCAGGCTAGTCTTTTGTACTTAAATGTTACAAAATATTTTATTTCTAAAAGATCACGAATAGAATAGTTTTATTTATAACATTCCTGGATATGTTACACCATTCTGGAAATTTAACTGCCCATATTGGACAGTAATATCTCTACAAATGATGGGAATATTTCACATTAACAAAGTAAAGAAATTATTTGGAAATATTTCGAATTTTGTTCAAGATTCATTTTGTGTTGACGTAACAAATTTGATATTCACATACAAAAATATAAATCCTTTTGTTGAAAAAATCTTTATTTTGAGTTTCTAGTCAATTTTAACATACATCTTATGTGTGTAGTTCTTAATAACTTAAAAGCATCCCTTAATATTACCAATCAATTTAATATAATCATTGATGTAATATATATATATATATATATATATAGATGTAAATAGATGAGTCAGTGTTTCTTAAACACTCCCCAAACATTCTTAAAAGTGTCCTCCGCACCATTAATCAAAAAATATATATCTATACGGATATGAAAAGCAAATTTATACTAAATTAGTTTAATATATCATTTCTAAATATTAGTAAAAGACTGGTTTAGATACTTAAACAGAAGGAGTCAGCAGAATAAATAACCATTATGACGTCATGACTGCACTCCAAAAATTAAAAGGGAATAAAAAGGTTTGAAAAGTGTTTATTCTGTGTACATATTATACGACCTATATTTCAATTCATCAAATAAATATATAAAAAATAATCTTGTCAAATATATATCGTTAGCTACATAAATATTAAAAATAACCATATCTTTGAACATATCCCGTGTATTTTACTCTCCTAGGTATGTATATATTTACTCAAATAGTTATATCCATGTTTGTATTTTAAGATGCAACGAATGTTTATCTTACCCGTTTTTATATTATTATTATTCTTCAAACGCCTTTTCTTATCATTTATTTATCATTATGTCTACCTTTACTGTTACTATCGCTAGTTTTTTTGTTTTGTTTTACCAATAGTAAGAGCGGAAATGAAAAATCTTTAATATCCGTTACTTTTTTCTTTTTTTTTTTTGATATTATACACAGTCAAAGAAGAAGGAGGGGGGGGGAGGGTGGAGAAGAGGGAGTCTAGGATTTCTTCCAAATATGAGTCAATATGTCTGTGCATTATTTTCACACACACACACATAAAAATGCATCCATAGGCTATCTAAACACTCATAAGAGATCCTTTTCACATCATCAAGGGGCTCTTTCCATGTATGGTACATAGTTAAGTGATAGAATGAACAAAATTTTAAAAAGATATAAAAATAAACTATATTGTAATCACAGAATTGCACGTATCAGTATGACATAATTGTCAGCTGTATTCATAAAATACTTTCACAAGGTGATCCACAAATGGATAGATGCTTAGGAGCTCCTTCATCCTACAACACATTCATAAGGATGTGTATAAAAAGAACTACACATTTTCTTTAAAAGACTGACTTTGAACTCTAAAATTGAAGAATCAAAACAATTTTAATTTTTGTTCAACTGTTAGGATTTCATAGAATCTTTTTATTCTAGTATGTAAAAATACATTGGAAGGTCTATAATTCTATAGAAATGCTTTAAATCATAAAATAGCACTTACGTGTCTTAACAAAATAAATAAAAAGCAAAATAAGAGAAAGTTGATACAGGTGTATGTATATATCATATGCACTAAAAACAATATTTAAAGATGATTAAAATATTTTTGTGTTTACAAAAGTATGTTGTTATTGTAGAAAAATGCAATGCACTTACTGCATTAAAGGAACAGAGACAAAATTCAAAAACGAAAAAGACAATTTTAATATACATAGAACAGTAAAATAATGAACATTATTAATATTTATACTATAAAAAGGAATAAGTATATATAATTATACAGTTCCCTTAGATTTTTATTTAGAAATGGGGCACATTGTACTGTATCAACTCTCCCTACGAGGATGAAGAGCTGATACATTTGACAATTTTATTTATTATACCCCTATCTTGCACTCCTTGATTTATATTGCAACAAAGTATATATACATATATATTAAGATACTAATAAACAATTTACAACAATTAACGTGTGCAGCATATGGAAGAAAAAGAAAAAATGTGTATCAACTCTCCCTACTAATGAAACAAAGTAGACTCGTAGATCGAGGAGTAATACGCCTGTACATTTATTTATATTATTCATGTATAAAACAAAAAAAAAATTAACTGATGAATCAAAACTAAAGTATAAAAAGATTGATAATCATGATTTTTACTCAGATTGTATCAAATGGACTTTGAGGTTAAGATCTTTGTATGTATAGTCACAAATTGCTTATGAGTGAATGTTAAATTAAAAAAAAAGATTGAATTGAATTTGAATGACACATATTTCATCTTGGGATAGCAAATGAAGCCTTGTACATTTACTCTGGGGCTACATATGTACATATATTATTTTAAAAAATCCTTCTTTAAGCCTTTATTATTTATATGGAAGGATCCATTGACCCATTTAAGTAAATACAAGACTCAATTATGTTTGTTTGGTTGTTTTTCTCTCCTCAATAGCGTACAAATGAGTAAACATATTAGTAATAGGGTTATTAGGGGATCCTCATATTATGCCCTACCGATTGAAGAGTCAAAAGGATATTTTTCTTGCTTTTGACAATATTTCTTTTCCCTTTTTTCCTTTTCCATTTTTCTCTGTATGTATTTATTTGTATCATAAAATGAGATTAATCATTTTGATACCTCAAAGAAAAAGATTCAAAAGGACGAGTGAGATAAAACGGCCCTATAGAAAGAAATAAAGAAAGAAAGAAAGAAAGATGAAGGACATCACAGGCACTTCAAAATAGATTTTATCTTGAATCCTAGGGTTATATGTATATGTTGGTATGTAAGTTATTTAAGCCTATTGACATACATGGGTATGTATGTATGTATGTACATCAAAAACCAAGAAATAATTTATAACAATGTGACTTCCACATAAGAGAGAATGAAAGACGAGCTTTTTCTCGTTTTTTTTTTTTTTTTTTTTTTTTTTTGATCCATTTACTCTCTTTCTTCTAACTTTTAACAAGTTTTAATATTTAATACTAATTTTCTTCTGCTCTTTTTTGTAACTTCTTTTGTAGATACTTCCATATATATATATATTTGTAAAATGATATAAATCTTTAATTTCTCCTTATTTTCCCTACCAGGCACTTAAACATTCTAGTAACTTGTTTTATAGCTTTAATATTTGAAGAGGGAGAAATGAAACATGATCGTCATTTCCTGAAAGTACATATGTACATACTATATGTAAATATAAAATTTGATGAATCTTGGATAAGAGCCACTCGCTCTTTATATTTGTGGGGGAATGTAATCATGTATTTAATTGTAATAAAACTAAGTAATAGTTCATGTGAACAAATGAGAGAATGATTGAATTACCTTTTTAAGTAGGTACAAATATTACTTATTGTTGTTATATAATATAATATGTATATTAACAAGGAAATGACGTCATTCCTTGTTATCACTCGTAAGAATGATTTATGTTATTCACATTTATTACTTTTCTAATCAAAGCAAAGGGGTGAGGGGAATTCATTTTGCTCATAGCATTAAAAACGTATCTTGTAATTACTAAAAATATTATTATTGTTATTGGCAACAGTGTTTTCACTTAAATGTGTCCAGTTTATTCAAAAAAACATCCAGAGAACATTTATTGATGGCTCTTTATCCTTATCCTTATTTTTTGTCTTTCTCCTAAAAAAAAAATATCGTTAAAAGTACTCAGAAAATTAGTCACTGCTTTTTCCTTGCTAAATGCATTTTTTTCCATACCCTCCATGCCTTGTTTGTCAGCTGTAAGTAAACTATCTATCTATACATCTATTTAAATAAAAAATTAATTAGGAATACATAGATGTGAAAATTTTCTAAATCCTGGTGAGCATTAAAACCAGGCCTGGGATGACGTCATAAAAAGTATGTTGGTAACACCGAGATACACTTATTCTGTCAAGACTGCATAGGGCAATATGAATCTTTAAAATAGGTAGGCATAATTGCCTAAATGATTGGTAAAAGTGAGAACACTCATACTTTATATGAAATTTACATTCTTGACGTCTCTAAAAATATTCGTCAAACCCAAGGGACTTTTATTCATATTTGTTACATAGAAAATTTTGTATAAGTAAATACTTATGAACATGTAATTTGCTTTCAGCATTATTATTTATTTTCCATTTCTCATTTTCATTATAGATTGTAACATCATAGAGCATGGAATTCCTTCGTGGTCTAAACTTTCAATTTTCAACATATTTCCAAATTTTCATCACTATTTTAACAGGTAATTAATTATATTTATTAAAACAATGCACAAGTTTAATCTTTTACCTACGTTTGTTAGTGATGATCTATACCGGAGACTCGGAAACATTCCTTCAACCTGATCTACATAAGCAACAGTCCGATCTACAACATTTGCTAAGCGACCCATATTTTGCAGATGAGCAAGAGGGGCAGATAAAGACAGATGGGCCAGGAACACTCAAACTCTCTCGACTTGTTAATGTATCTGCACAGCTGGGATGCACCATTTATCTTCATTGTCGTGTTAATAGCCTTGGAGGGAAAACGGTATGAGGGCATAGTAGTGGCAGAGTAAAACGACATAAAATTAACCTAGAAAAACAAATTTAATTATAAAAATCAATTTTGTTTATGAAATGAGTTCATTTTATTTCATTACTGTTAACAAGGATTGATAAACTCATTTGTACGAATTTTGCTCTTAACTCATAACTCTGTTGTTAATATTTGTGTCATTTGCTTTAGCCTTCAAAATCAATTGTAGTTTTTAAGCTTTAATTGTTTTAATCAATTTAATTTATTCACTGATTCAACGACATTGATTTTTTTTGAGGTATAAGTTAGTTTTATGTTGTGGTACCACACTAATAGTGTAACATGTGTTACGTTCGATTTCAGGAAAATCAATGTACAATATATAGGGATAAAGTTACAAATGCTCAATAATTTGTATTTTGAGAAATTGATTCCAACTAATTGTCCCAATTTTGTACATTGATTATTTTAAATTAAAGATGTATTATCGATTACACCATTATTGATGTGTGTTTTATTTTGATAAAATCCTTGATGGCACAAAATTTAAAAATGATTTTTTTTTTCTAACTTTTGAAGCCGAAAGAAACATTTACCAATTTTAGATTTGATTTATCTCTTGTAAGTAAATTTTTTAATTGAAAAAACCAAACGGTTTTTGTTTTTGTTTATGAAGTAAAAATGAAAAGTGAGCTTTTCTCCTTTCTTACTGTAACCCGATATCTGTTAAACTCGTTACATGTTGTTACAGGTCGAAAAAGTAGATGGAAATGTAACTAATCAGCAATTTTTATTCCCTTTTCTAGGTATCTTGGCTCAAACGAAAAAATGAGGAAATACCTCATTTGCTCACATTCGGCATGGCTACTTATAGCCACGACTCTAGATTTCAAATTTTTTACGAGAAGCCAAATGATTGGAAGTTGCAAATCCAATTTCCAAGGATTGAAGATGAAGGAATCTACGAGTGCCAGGTCTCAACGAATCCACCCCTCTTTCAAAGGACAAGACTTCGTGTTGTGGGTAAGACAGGAATAAAAGTTACATATTTAGTTTGAGAAGCACTGAAGACATTTACCATATATTTGGTTGTTACTCTATATGATGTATTGGTTTTCCCCCAATTTGTTTTTTGTTATAAAATTTCCCAGTACATTTGTGTAGACAATTGAATTTTGATTTGTTTGTTCTTTATTTATTCCGCATGAATACGATATCAATACAAAATTCAATTCTTTTTTTTTTTTTTTGCATGTAACTTTGATCATCTATAAAACATTTTTTTTATATTTTATATACCCAGTACGAATATGTATTATGTATATAGTTATATACCTATCTATATATCTGATTAAGTAAACTCTAAAGAAAGTTTTAAATCTATTCTTACATAAGGTAAAAAAAATAAATATTCATACCATAATGAAATAAAAAGAAAAGAAAGTTTGTCTTTCTTAAAAAATATATATATTCTTTTTTTATGTATGGTTTGAAGATGTAATAAGAAAATATGACTATAAATAGAGTACACTCTCTATGATATTTGAATACATACAACCTACATACGTTCGTACACTGTTATTAAAAATTAATCTTTATTTTTTTTAAAACAAAGAAGAAGCTTTCAATAATTTTTTCCCTTGCTTTCAAGTACCCGAAATTGAAATAGTGGATGAAAGGGATCAAAGTGTTGGCGAAAAGTTTTACCAGGGTGGATCCACCATTGAATTGAAATGTCTTGTTCGACAAATTGTGGATCAACAGCCGGAGTATATCATTTGGCATCATGAAAACCGAATGCTCAACTATGACACGGAGAGAGGAGGCATTAAGTAAGTGAACATAATATAAGTCTTGAATTTTATTTGCTTTAGTGTGTGTTTTTGTGTGAATATAATATATTTAGTCTTAGAAAAACAATATCAAATTATATATTTAGTTGATCTAAGTGATTTTTATTTTTTTGTGAATTTTTGTTTTTGTTTTATAAAAAAAGAAAAAGACAACTTCAATTAATTTAGAAAAGTTTTAAGATTTTTTATGAGAAAAATAATAGAAAATGTTCAGGATGTTTTAAAAGATATTTCCATCTAAAGTTATCACTTAAAAAAAGGTTTCTGCATAGTTCAGCCCAATTGATATTTCTTTAAGCTAGTATTTTTCAGTTAACCGGTTTCAAAATGTAAACAGTTTACCCTTTGGTTTTTAAATTAGTTTAACGGCAAAAGGGGTAGTTCATCCCCATCATTAATGAAAGGTTTCGTGGTATAAAATATAAAAATTCTTGTTTAGACTCTAAAGAAGCACTACTCACTCTCTTCACTCTAATTGTTAGATAGAAAATAGTAGTAACTACATAAGTGTACCATAATGAGGAGAAATATGTAGATATAAGCCAATCACTATGCTCATCTAGCAGATGTTTTATTATGACGTAACAAAGTAAGGAGCGATTTACAATACAATTGTACATTAAAAAAATAACGTCAATGTAGAGATATAGCTTGTTTTAAAAAAAAATTAATCATTTATTGGCGGACTTAACAGCCACTAAAATAAATGAAACGGCTGAGTTAATCAGTTAAAGAAAAAATCGATTAATATTAACTGTTTGGTTCTCTACTATCAGTCAATTAAATTTACAATCCATTTAGGAACAAATTCCTGCTTATTATCCATATTCTAATAAGGAGTTTCTATAGTTGAAATGACCGTATAAACTAATTATTACGCAAAGTCCATTTTGTCAATCAAAAGATCATATATAAAGTGTTTTATTAATATTTACAATTTTTTTTAAAACTGTAGTCTAATCAGTCATTAAATGTGAGCAATTATGAAAAGTAGAAATGATTATAATTTTCTTCTAATAATTTTGATTTTTTTCTAGAGAAATATTTACATGTGTCGTTAAATTTGTCCACACATTACAAAATTTAACCAAAATGGACTCAATTTTTACTTTAATTTATAAAGTACAACAAATTGAAATTGAAAGCAAAAATAGAAGTTTTTGTTTTAGAAAAATGTTTATTTGTTTTTACCAAAATAATAGAAAAAGCTGAAGAGCATTGAAAATTGATTTCAATGTTGTTTACGTCATATTCTATTTACACAAAATATTTTTTGAACAGATTTTATCTAACATATATTGCACATTAAATTTAAGCTTTTTTGAGCACAATGCATACACTTAAAAACACGCCATGCTTTCAACTATTCCTAAAAGGCAATTTAAAAACACAGTTAGTAAAAGCAATAAATGAACTTTTTACTGAAATTGCAAAAATTGAATAATTATTACAGCATGAACTTTTTAAATTTTCATTTAGTAAAACATTTCCTTATTCCTTATAGTGTCAAAACAGATCTTCTCAAGAATGGAGCCATCAGTCGTTTACAAATCGCAAGAGCCTCAAAACGAGATACAGGAAATTACACTTGTCGCATGAGAAATGCCCTTGCATCCGTTATAGTACACATTTTAAATGGTAAGACTCTTTGGAACATCTTCTAAGAACATATTCTATAATCTCAAGCAGCAGATGTATGCATGATAAAAATTGTATATATAAAAGTTTTGATAAATGCAGGAATTTGATTCATTTATTTATACATTATTTATGAGAATCCCTGAAAATATTTGTTTTAAAACTCTTGGAAAAAAAAAGTTACAACCAAATTGGGAAAGAAAAAAAGCTAAACAAAAGTTTTAAATGCATAAATACCTATATATATATTTTTCATTATTCAATATAAAATATTTTCTTATATAGACAAAATTTTATGTATTTTTATAGTATATAGATGAGTGATATGAAGAAGGATCCATGTTGTTTTTCCTTGTTTTTAAAATTAAGTTTTGTGGCTATTTTTATACTATATTAGTATAAATAACACAATTTAACAAAAAAAAAGTTTAAAAAAAGTTTCAAGATATAAAAATGATACCGGATTCTAATTTGATTAGTAAATGACGCACTAACAGCAAATCTTCAAATAGTTTTTTTATATCAAGTCATGTTGCACATAATTTTGATATATAGTTTTTGTTCTTTAATGTAATTTTGTTACAGTTAAACCTTTGTATTCTAAAGGGATACAAAAAACAAAACAATAATATTTATTTTTTGAATTTATACTTTTTGTAACAAAATCGTTTTAACTTTTTTTTTATATTGTAAAATCATATTTCATAACCCTTTCTCATTATAATTATGACTTTTTATATATATATAAATATATATTACTATTTAAGACAAATATTGATCAAGTATCGAGTCATACTTTTAAGCTAATAAATATTCAAAAATTCTATTAATTTTTACATACAAAAACCCTATAACAAACTGTTTTGAATTTGAAATCATTCATTTTTAAATCATTATTGTCATTTCATCCTTTTTGTAAAGGTATTTTAATGTGACAAAATACACAAATGGATACATAGTAAAATACTTTTAAAATTTTGTTAAAAATTTTTCAGTAAGAATCTGTCTTTATTTAAGAAATAAATAATTATCAATTTAAAGTCTCAAGAACTTGAATGATTTCCACTTGAATAATTAATAATAATTATCCTTAATTCAAAGATCATGAAGTCTATTAACATTATTATATTAATTATATCTACATGATATTTTAATTAAGCTCTTATTTAGACCCATACATATTTTTTTGTCTCATTCCCACCGATAAATGATGTCTAATCAAATAATATTAGTATCTTAGAGGTAAAGAGTATAACTCACTAAATAAAAGTATGACATATTACATACATGATGATACAATCAACTTAGTAGCAATTGGTGCTTGTTCAATTAAAGATCTACTCATTGTTTTGTTATGTTCTTATAAAAATATTTATAGACTTTATTGTTGATTTAAAATATATAATGAGCATTCAATAGGACTTAAAATGGTTGTCCTCATCAAAATCAAAGATATAATATACAGATGACATAATAAATATTTATTATAAATCTGCATTAAAGTAAGCTATGTAGCTGCTTAGATATGTTTGTTTTACATAAATACTCAATGAACTTTTGTAAATGTATTAAAATGCTCAATCTTTTCATTACTATTTCATTTCCTTAAAGAAATCAAAGCATTATTTCAAATTGTAAATAGATTTAAAAAATTATTTTTGAAAGAATCAAAATTTATATGAATATAATTTTATTATTTTTTTCAGGAGGGATGGGTGGGTGGGAAAGTTGAATCAAAATAGGATCCACCCTACTTACTTAAGAATATTTTTTACTCAATAGGTCTTTAACTACCTATTTAAACCTATTCTTGTCATTTTTTTGAGATATCCTAGGAACATAATTTAAATAACTAAGTAACTATATTTTGATCAATACACAAAGTATTTTTCTTAAAAAATAGGACATGTTGTAGTAACTAAAGTTAATTATATATGGAAAAAGTTTTCCTAGAAGAGGAAAAGTACAAAAATTTTCATAACTTTTTTCTTTTGATAGTTTTTTTAACATTAATAATTTTTGAAAAGAAATGACTTGTAGAACAAACAAGGTTACTTACTAGGGTTAGACTGATATATATGGTGAACCAATTTTTTTTTTTGACTTTAAGTACAATGTGATTAATTGCTAATCAAGGGCCCCGATTATTAACAAAAAATTTAAATCCCAAAACAACAAAATCCAATTTGTATTTTGAAAAAAAATATTGTTGATTAAAAGTTTTTATTATAATTTGACTCTTGAAGAGTTCAAATGTGGACATTGTAGCTAAAAGTTCTATTACCAGCCTTTATTTATATTTTTGACTCTCCCTGTCAATGTAATATCACTTTTAACAGTCACTTACTATTGAAAATAACTAAAAACTAGAATAAAATACTAAATTGTTGGCACAGAAGCCATCAATAAAATAAAGATATATTCAAAATTTAAAAGCTCGAGGGAGTAATTCCTCAAAATCTCTGCTCTTTATAGTGATAAAAAATCATGGAATTGACAAAATGGCTATAAATAGCCTTTTGTGTGTGTGTGTGTAGTTATTTCTGCTGGCATCTTAAAGGTTAATTGAAGAAGCAAATCCTGCCAAATAGTCTTTATATTTATTTTTAAAACCCCAAATTATAATTCGTATCAGTTTCAAATATCTATAATATCAGTATAGCCTTAGAACTGACTCAGTAAAACTCAACTATATCATAACTCAATAGGTATATGAAACCCAACTTTTGCTGAATATTTTCATAAACAAGATATGTGTTAATTTATGGGTAGATTAAAGAAAAAAAGGTATCTACGTTCATGAATACATTGATGTAACTTAGTTCCTCTCAAATTATTTCTAAATAATAAGTATTAATTGCATAGCTGATGAGTACGTTATGTAAGAAGAGATTGATTGAGAGATAATTTAGGATCATCAGTCATGTATAATTTCCTTAGTTGATGAGAGCGTTTTATTTGAATATATAAACATGGGGACTTGTATGGAGTATTCATCCCTTCTTTTGTTAGAACGTATCTGCATCGTTAATAATTATTTCCAAGCATCATTAAGTTTCTTAACAAATAAGAAAGAAAGAAAGCAAATACTGCAATGAGGAAGCTTATATTTTTCCATCATCAAAAAAAAAACCCTTTCTAAACAAACATAAACTTTTATTTCTTCTACAACACTTTTGTGACGTAAAATAGTATGTATATAAATATTACATTTGATCTGTAAACAAATAAAAAACAACTTGAACTGATTTTTCTCAAAAATGAGTTTGAATATCATTTTGATTCGTTAGCTATTTGTTATTAATAATCTTTCATTTCTATGAATAAGTAACTCACATTCATTCACCTCAAATTGGCCTTAAAGATCACAAAACAATAACTATATGAAAGAAAGTAATTGATGGATTTTATTTATTTGAATGAGGCCGGATTGATGGCAAATAAAGTCTTATAAGCCAAGTGAAGGCTATAGCAATGGTTTTAACAATTACAATAAATTTGAATGTTGAGTCAACTATTGATCAAAATATTATGTTAATCAAAATATTTTGTCGTTTGAGAGTGTAAAACGTAATCTATATTAATTGGTTATTGCTAAACGTAAAATGATAGCGTGACGTCATCATTCGTCATACTCATCACTCCACTAAAGAGTTACGTGTTCATATCTTTATTTTTATTAATTTTGAATCAAGGGTTCTTCTACTCATGAAACTTAATTTTGATAAGGTAAAATTTACCTCTTATAATTGATTGATTACCGATTCTTTGAGGTTTGGATGTAGGTAGAAGAGGTTTGAGGTAGACACTTATTCTGAGAGTATGTTATTATACTCCCATAATGAGCTTCTACAGAGTTAAAACACCTTGTTGGATATCTTAAGCCTATCAACTTCAAAAACATAGGAAATCCTTTTGTCTATAATTGTAAGAGTCGCCTTGAGTTCTATTTTCACAGTTTTTTAGTATCCATTTTATGACGGAACAAATTTAAATTGATTTTTTATAAAAAAAAAAAAAAACTGCTTTGCTATTGACAGACTGACTTTCTGCCTTTACATTTATCTAATTTGTGTACTTTTATTGTAGGTGAGAATCATGCTGCAATGCAAACAGGAGATGCACCCCAAATCCGTTCCTCCTCCATCACAAATAAACTCGAACTATCCACGTCAACCCTTATTTTCCCCTGTCTTCTCCTTCTTCTAGGAGCTCTCCGATCCATCAATGCCTCATAAAATACGGAGTGGAGCACGAACATGATCTACAGACAGAGTAGATAATTAATTTTACTTTTTCTTTACTTTCCTTTCTATTCATTTCTTAAATATTATTATTATTATAAACCTACATAATATCAATATATATATATATATATACCTAAATTATAAATTACTATCATACCTTGGTTTTTCTTCCCCTCATAAATGTCCTTGTGTTTTGAATTAATCTTACTTGTAAATACTACACATACCTTGATACCGTTTTTATGTACTTATTATGTAAGTAGAATTTATATTATAAACATACCTAGAACTTATTTACTTAACATGTAAACATCATCTGTATTTATCATATTTCTTTCATTTTACGAATTATTATTCTGATTATTATATTTATTTATATATATTTTTTTGTGAAATAAACAAACATCCTATTTTTACAAAGCGAGTATTATTATTATAATTGATGATGGGTTATTCACCTGCTAGATTCTTTCTTCTTCATCATGTCTATCATTATGTCATTGCTTCTAATGCATGTATATATACATGGTTGTCTCAATATTTTATGCATGTTCAACATGAAGGCAAAGAAAAGTATATGAATTTTGTGTTTACTTCATAAAAGAAAGTAAGTCTTGTAATAAATCATATGATATACATAAGTTTATCTATCATGATGAAGTATATAATCAGAGTTCTCCTCTAATTATAAGCTATGGCCAATTGAAAGTAGTTTGGAATTAGTTTGTCATGGGCCAAAGTTGTCGATTATTACGTATATTCTGTTTCTCTAAAATACAAAAACGAAGTCAAAGTTTTTTTTTATATGAACCTAATATATATATTTTTTATTACTTAACCATTGAAAAGCAAACGTGGCCTAGTCGGCCATTTTTAAAAGCTCTAAAATGATGTTTTTGTGACCCTGATAATCAATTTTATTCAAATTCAAAGTGATGTCACTTTTACGTGTCGTTTAGTTTTTTTAAAAAAAAACTAAAACCTACCTTAAAATCATATGTGACCCTACAAATGATCATCGATAAAATAAAACTGTATTTATAAGTTTAGAAAGATTATGGTATAATGTTTCAAAATAATGATAGATGATTAACTTTGGAGATGTGAAAAATCATACAGTGTCCGAAGTTGCCATATTTGGGGTTTATTTTTATTATGAATCATCAAAAAAAGTCAATTAATTAATTGATTATAGAATTTAGCACCAAATTCATTAGTACTGCTTAAAAAAACCCATAAAGACTGAGTTGTATTATGGACACAATGTCATTTAATAGTTGTGTCTGCTCCAAAAATACTAGTACATAAATATTTAATTTCATAATTATATCCATGTGTTGGACAATTCTCTCTATTTAAGTTGTCATTTGTCAATTCCAAAATTATAGATCCAGTCACAATACATTCACTGGTCTTAACACTCCTTAGAGTTGACATTTTATTATTAAGGATTGAATTTGAACCTCTTCAGAAAGGTTATTAACATTTTGGTAAATGTAATGTACTACAAATTTGTAACCCACCTTCCAATGTTTTACTCAGGGATGTCCCAAATTCCTTCATTAAATTATAAATTTAAAATAATATAAAAGCTTTAAATTAAAATGAAATAAATTTTAAATAAAAATACGTATGCAAAATACGATGACTAAAAAATAACAGGAAAAATTATAACTTGAATAAAGAGAAGGCTTTTTAAAAACATCAAATGGGTTGCAGATTGGACATTAGTGGCTTACAACATTACCCAATTTGATAATTTTTTTTAAAAATAATAACACAGAGTTTCAAAATACTGGATCATGTCTCATTTATAATTTAATACGAATCCCAAAGCGTCTATGTTGCAATAATAAAGCTTTGTTAAATCATGATACTTATTTAATTTACCCCTCCCCTCCTCTGCAAGAAGGCCTGTTTTTTTACATTTCTAATGATAATACTATATACATACATTTTTATAAAAATGTTAATTATATTAAATTTTTCCATAGATATTAAATTTCTTACTGAGACTCAACATTGAAGACTAAATACTTGATTATCTTTTAGATATTTGTCTCTTTCTTACCAACGTACTTTCCTTTCCATTTTTTGTTCTTGTTTTAACCTTCCTTCAACTCTCCACTTCTTATTTAAAATTCCTCTGACTTTTTTTTTGGTTGAAAGTATTGATTGTCACATATTTGACTAAAGTTAATCTACATATTCCAACGTTTTTCTTCTTCCTTCCCTTCTTTTTTATCTCATCCCCTCTTCACTCAAACCTTCTTTGTCGATTGAAGATATTTTTGTTTTCCTTCTTCTTTGCATCTCATTAAAAAAAATTTTTTTTAAACATATAACGTAGTGTTATTTACCAAAATGGAAATTTAAACTGTATATTTTGTAAACTGTCAATTCATCTACTTTTCTTTCTAACATTGAACTCGTATTGAACCTTAATTTTTGGGTTTTTTTTTTTCATTTTGGAGGAAAGTTTAAAAAAGATACAATAATAATCATTTTGTGATTCCAAAAAGTTAAAGGAAATAATACTAATTTAATTTTTAAAATATGGCAGAAAAATAGCTGTTAATCGATCCAGATCTTCTACAAATAAATTTATAGTTTACTTAATACCTCAGTTGTGTCTGTGAAAAAGTACTACTTGGCTCTTGAACGGATGAAAGATCAAGATCCTTATTTGTTCCTCCTCAAAAGAAATCATACATTTTTTGATTTCTTTTAAAATTTGCTGTTATTTTAAATTTAAATTAGTTATACATTGATTTTTGACATTTACTAAATCATTTTGTTTTTTTTTCTCTTTTAAATCATGATTCAATAAAAGTCCTAAACCATAAGATGGTTGTAACTAAATATGTCAATGTATATAGAAAGACCAAAAACCATGATTACTTATTTAAGTCCTAATCAATCAGAATATAATATTTTGGGATTGCTATTATTCAGAAGAATCCATAGAACAGCACATAGTATTCGAAGTCATGTATGAGCAGTTACCTTATGAATACAAACATTTTTACAAATTTTGTATTTTTTTATTTGTCAATGATATCAAAACGTGGTGAAGAAAGAAAATTCAAATATTCCTTGAAAACGTAGCAATCGTTTTAACGTAAAAATGAAAGCAAATGATAACTGTTATACCAACAGAATAGGTACGAAATTATAAGCCATCACTCAGACAGCTAAAGTAGTTTTAGTAATGAAAAAACTCTAGGAGTTTCAACAATAAATGAAGAGGATTTTTTACAACTACGTTTTGTTGAAATTGACTCATTTCACATGTAGGAGCTGTGAACTCTTTAGACATCGTTACTTTTAAACATTCAAGAATCAATGCCAAACATAGTGCTGATGGATCGAGGTTTAGTCAAGTACTTTTTTAATTGAAGTTCTGAAATTTAACTGTACGATAACAAAAACTCGACTATTACAGAACTCGATGATTATTGATGCAAAAGCATTGGCTTATTTATAAGAAAAAAAATGTGTGAGAAATTTGAGTCTGCCAAAATCAGCCGTTCATGAGATATGTACATTTCATTGGGATTTTATTATTTTATTTAATCAAAATAATTAATATAAAGCCAATTTATATGCAATTGGGTAGATGTCCAAAAAGTGAGATTTGTTGCCCATAAATCCATTCTTTATTACTATCTCCAAACTCCACATTAATATAACATATATAAATTCCCTATTCGAAATATACATATAATGCTATTTTAAAATGTAAAAGAAAAGATTTCAAATGTAATATTTGGATTTATATATTTGAAGTTTGCATTAGATTCTACATAAAAAATGTTTATTTTAGAGGTTATTTCGTCGTCGTTTGTATATATTGTATACAAGTTGTAACTTGTATGAACATAAATGTATAATACTAATTTGATACCAATATAAAAAAATGAAGCATTTTTAATGAATAAATATTATAATAGGTTTCCCATTTCCTAGAAATTTTTTCTTGAGAGAGATTCTGAGAAACCAACTTCCAAATTTAGGGATCCTCAGAATTCTTGGGATGGGATAGTTAATAAAACATACATGGAAATTAAAGTAATTTATTATATAATTTAAAAAGAAAGCATACTTCTTAGACTTTATTTCCTATGAATCACCAATGGTAGATGGTTAAATTGTAATATGTAGAACATGTCATGTAGTTGTAAAGCACCTAGGGATAATATGTAATACTCATTCAAAAGTGCTAAGTCCTTTTATAAAAATAAGAAGCATACTGCTTCATCAACATAAATTATATAAGAAAGAAATTGAAAAAAAAGGAGTCATCAAGAAGAAATGGACAACGCAAAGGATTGTTTTTGGAGTAGTGTCAAATAATTTGAAACATTTTGATGCTTCTGTGGACATCATTTTTTGTCGATGCAAATTGTACCTCATTTATTCTGCATCATTAATCCTTGAAAATTGTGTGTATCTCAAAGGAGATATCAATATTTATTCAATGTTAAATTGAATGAATTGCAAAAAGTAATTTTCACAAAGATGCTAAGCCCCAAGAGAGAAATCATCTTATGAAAAGATTGAAATTCCACTAGATATTTGATATATTGTTTATGGTGTAACTCTTCTCAAAATTTAACAATATATTTGTATCCAGGATTTATCAATTACTTTATATTTGCTTTTTAGTCGTATAAAACAAAAAATAAATTTAAACTTTTTGTTACTTTTGTGGTTTACAAATTGAATTTTAGTAGATATTAAGGATTCAGGCATATTTTTCACTATTTTAAGAAAGGAGGAAAATGAAAATAACGTATTATAAAAATCTTGGAGCAAGATCTTAAGTTTTAAAAAATGATTTCAGCATTTATGTATCTTGTTTTGAACTATAATTGGACTTATATCATAAAACTTTTGAATGTTTGGTAGACCAAGAAAAAAAAAAGAATGGAATTATTTTTGTATTATGAAAAAAAATAATTAAATAGTCATATAAACAAAAAAAAAAACTAATAAGTAGTTTAAATATTATCCTTCAAATCCTGGAATTATTTTAATTTTATTCTAAAGTGTTGTCATCTAATCTTAAATAGTTTTAATTAGAGATGCAAGAAATGAGTCTTTGCACATTTCTTATCTGTGTGTAAAAACCACACTTAAGATGCTGTCAAAAAATATGAGAATCCTGAGAGACAGCATATCAATTTATAATGTTAAAGTCTAAAAATAAGGGAAGAATGATAACAGCATAGTTATTATTTTGCTACTTTATCTCAGAATGGCTTCTTTAACAAGTATAAGCGCATCACACGAAAACAAAATCATTCATTTCCTTTAACATCTGTATTTTGAGACGTTTTTTCATTACAAAAGATAAAAATAGATTTTAGGTCTTATTTTGCCCTCTATCATTATTAAAAGAGAATGATGACAACATGAAAAAAATCAAAAAGCAACTGACATGATTTAGAAATACTCGACAGTCGCCGAGAAACACTCTTTTTCACATTTCTAGCTTGAGATATTTACTTTAATTCATTTTGTTGGACTCATCCCTTAAATTATTAATTTTTCAAAAATAGCATATAACAAATAAAGCATCAATAGAAAATCAAATAAGGCACTTCCAGGTAGAATTAATTGACGAACTTACACTACAATTAAAGTTATATGAAAATTCTAGTTGATTTGAATATATCAAAAAATTTGTAGGAACAGATGATGAATGACAATCTGTTGATATTGCATTTTTTTTTATTTTACATAATGAATAATTTATATACAACACTTATTGTTTTGGCTCGATTCTGTATCTAGCAAAATCGTTTACGATCTCCAAATCCCCTTTACATCAGTAATCATAAATATTTACAACAAATAAATATACAATTTAATAAAATTCCTACACGTGATATCCTATAATAAATACATCATGGATATAATCAGTACAAAGTGAAATAGGTATTTAAGTTGTAGATCAAACGGTACTATAATATTAACTATAAATAGATAATCGATTTCAGTTAATTTTACTTTTTGAATGAATTATTATTTAACACATCCAATGAAATTTTCCATCTACTGAATGTTGTTAAAATATGGTCAAAGACCGACTTTTTTGATCTAGTCTTAAATAATTTCATTAAAACCAATAAATAATATTATTTCAGTCATACAAAAGTGTAACAAACTCTTTCAAATTGTTGACCGTTTTTTAATCGGTCTTCGACTGTGAACTAGAAAATTTATGGATATCTCATCAAAAAGAGTCTTTGTAAAACTTTGAAGCGATGTTTGCTCATTTAAAACCCCAAATTGACTTTATCAACAGATCATTAAAATATTGGATCAGAACTACTTAATTAATATCAAATTTTTTATAAGACCTATCAAGACTGATCCTGTTCTTAAGATCAGCTCAAAGAGCAAATTATTTGGGTTAAATATAAAAAATACGACTGAGACAGGTAAAAAACGTCTATGGTGTTTACATGTGTCTTTATATACACATATATGTACATATATATATATTTACATACAAAAGACAGTTCTTTTATATACTGATCGAATAATACATGTAGTACTTGATTCATTTATTTTAGAATCAGGAGATTGAGAGAGATTCAATATTTATAAATTTTGTATAAATAACTGATAAACTAATGCATTTAAAAACATGTTATAAATATTAAAACTTAAATGAAAATGTAAATTAAGATACTCATATTTTGAATACTAATAAATATACATCACGAATAAGCAACAGTTACAAAGAGAAATTTTTTGAATTCCATTTTTTGCATGTCCATTATGAACAGTGAGATGAACCAAGTAAACAAAGGAATAAATTATACTCGTTCAAAGTATTTGAATGCGGCAAAAAAATATTGAGGTACTTCATAAATTGTTGAGTTTTCCCGTGCATAAAAACAAAAACATTAAATATTGTTCTGGACTTTGTATGTATAATGTGTACATACATTTATATTGAATATCATTCATTTAAAACAATGGTTTTATTTGTCTCACCATCCGGATTGTAGCTAAATTGTTGTCTTATGAAAGTTATTTTGTATTTGATTTCTGATAAAAGCTAAAGGATGCGCATCAACCCTGTTTTACGGAAGGTTTTTGGTGGCTTGAGTCATTCAGATTTTTTAAAATGCCCTTAAACATTTTATAATTCGTTAATGCATATGTAGGAGAACTTCTTCTAAAATTATGTTACCAACGAGATATTACATTTATGTCTAATACATAGTTTATAATACATACTATGATAAAAGAAAATACAGCTGCTCAGAGTTGTTTTCCTCAATTTTCGATGCCAATAATCAACAGGAGCCAAATTCTGAAACAACATAGCACTGAGAGCAGGAGTTTTCAAATCCATATGGCTATTTCACAATTGTCTTGTACTGGGATTTGATAATTTTAACTATAATGAGGGATGTACTATGGTTCCAAAATATTAATGTCAAATCCTCCCGACTCAAGTCTTGTTCAATGTAGATATTGTAGACACACCTGAATTGAACATAAAAGTCGTGCCATGGAGCAAGCTTATCTCAACAAAATCATCAATAATTCATAATCAACTATATTGGAGTTATAAATATCAAATGATTAAGAGAATAATGAACACTTTAAAAAAAAATGACAAATTATTATTTTTATTTTGTTGTTCCTAAGAGATATAAAAATGAATGATGATAATTAAAGTTTGATTGGGAGCAAATTCAATTGATAAATTGAGGTATTTGACTTTTATCTAAGTGAAAATGATGTATAGTGGAACTGGTGAGTCGTAGAGATCTGATTTAAAGGTAAAAATAAAATAAAATTGTGTTTTGTGATATCGATTGAGGTAACAAATTTTAATGATCTCTATATGAAACGAATTGAAACAATAAAAAAGGGTTGTAGCAGCATGAATAGCTAGAATTAAGGGTCTTAGATTGTGATACATTATTTAAGAATCTCTCTAGTAGAGGACAAAAACAATTGGGACTTGTTCAAGTACTGGTAATAGAAATGGGATAGAACACTAATGGACCTACTTTAAACCACAATATGAGAACCAATATAACTTTGATTTGATATAATAGGATTGGTTACTAGGATACATACAATGAAGTAAAACAAATGGTAAATTTAATTTGACGGATTTTGAATCACATCACTCAAAAGTTTTTTGTTCATCAAAAATATCTCAAATCAAGTTTCAACCTTAAAGAACTTCATTTATCAATTTAATTCTTATTCATATTTTTTTATTAGAACATTCATTTGCAAATGGATCTTTCATTTGAAAAATTTCAAAGCTATCCTTCAATTTAAGTAATTGCTTTCTCTCTCTCATCTTATATACATGAATGTGATTTATGAGAGAACTTCATTTGTCATTCTTTTACTTTTTTTTTCTATATAAGAACTTTTAAGGAATTTTTATCGTCTTGGAACTAGAAGAAAAGAAAATGTCAAGAAAAGCTCTGTAATGGATGATGCTTTTAAATATGTAAATTATAAGATGTATTTTTTTTTCTTTTCCTTTTTTATGCACACCCATATTCTTTTTGTGCAATAGATATACGGTGACAGAATGCATTGTTTTGTTTTTTTCGTTTATTTAAAGCTTCCCTTCTATGAATAGGGATTCTTTGAGATTTGAATTCGAAAAATTTTTATATGACCGTTTTAATTTTAATTCCCTCGCTATAAAATCTACAATGTAAGGACTATGAATAGAGTTTATTTTAATATGAGTTTTAAAAAGAAAGAAAATCATACTTATGACAGGGGAATATCTTCACTTTATCTGCCAACCTTTTCTTTGAAAAGAGAAAGTCACAAAGGTAGTTAATTTCTATTTAGTTAATTATGCCATTTGACTATGTAATATTTATAGTTATAAAAGTAAGGATATGATAACTTGACTTATTAAAAAAAGATAACTCCCCGTGCAAAAAAAACGACTGAGATAGTCACATATGTAGACATGGGCAAAATGAAGGAAAAAAGAATATCAGTTGGGTCCACCATCTTGATAACCAATTTGAATTCACTCGTCTCTGTACGTTGAGGCAAGAACTTGCTTCAAGTTCCCTTTATCCTCTCAATTACCAACTGTTATTTAGTACTATTTAATATTGTTAAATAAAAACTAGCCAATATAATAGTGATTGCAGACACACTAATTCACCCTGGTCATATAAATGATAGTAACAGAGAGAAATATCATATCAGCTCATGTGCTGTCGACTTTAATTGAATAGGGCAATAGAAAAGCTGTTGTTATGTGCTGGTATATCTCAAAGCAGCCTTATTCAATCTGTTTGAGTACATAACAGCAAAATTGAAGAAAAAGTGGATTCCCAATGAACTATGTATGTAGTGGTTTCTTTTTCTTATCAAAGGGATAATTGGTTTAGACACTTTTAGTCCATTCAAAATGTCAATACTTATTCGTTTAATAATTGTGTCCTAGCTACATAAATTAAGAAAGAGTGATGTCAGATAAAGAAGAGAAAAGTACAGAATACAGCTTGCCAATTGAAACAATTTTGGACTGAAAAACGCTTGCATAGAGGGTATTTTTTTCAAAACTCGAAATAGATAACAGTTAAGCAATGTTGATTTAATTGAAACAAACCAGCATTGAAAATATAATTGTAAGCTTGCATTGACCTTTCATGGAAATACATTTGAGTAGTTTACATGTAGTAATTATAACAAAAAAAAGCCCTGATTTCATTACTTGTTCCTCTGATTTAAAAAAGGGAAATATTTAATGTGAATTCAAATCCATTAACTTTCAAGATACAAATAATAATAATGAAAATGTATAGAATTTGAATCATGTGGACTTATAAATTGTTCTATTGTAGTTTATACTTTTATGAACATTTAAATTACATAATATTATGTACAAAAGTTGAAATATATAAAATGTAATTGTTATAACTTTTGGATGAAAGCAAATATTAATCGATTATAAAAAAAACTACTTAAACATATTACAGAATCCAAATGAATTTTTTATTTAAAAAATACATGCACAGTAAGGAATAGGAACACGTAAATAAGTACATTAATATTTTACATATATATTAATTATATTAATCAAGAAGTTTTATTACATGTTAAATAAAATCCAAATAACTTTTAGGAAAAACATTAATAACTCTTAGTACCATAGTAACCAAGTTTTAAATAATTAACGAGAAATTGAATTTTGCAACAATGGAATCGTAGATTGATGGTCCCTGAATCCGTTTACTCAACTGGTGAGTCCCTCTCTTATATGTAAATATTAGAGAGCTGATAAAAAAGCTTTTATTTTCATCTCCTGTACATACAAATACAATCTCGATTAATGCGGAGAAAGAATGAAAATAATTGAAGGCTTTCACTATTTACAATCACTCTACGAAAACCATTTTGTAATCGGATGATGCTGATAGACGTACAAAATACTAAATGTCTGGACTGACCGAAATATATCTCTAAATAAAATAAATTGTTGCTTGGCTTGAAGGGCAATAAAAAAGGGTCATACCCAAATGAGGATGAATAAATGTTGAACTCAGCGCAGGATCAGTTGAGAAGTCAAGCATTGCTTCACCTAAAGGATCCTTTAGGACTACTGATGTTTGAAGAAGCTTATAATATTTTGAGCCAAATCAGACTTTAGGCTTCCAAACCATCTAATGAACTCATTTCTCACCAATGAGGATAACTTTGTATATGTAGAATGATTTTGTAAAAATCCCATAAAATTTACTTGACTTATTTCTATAAATAGAATAAAATCATTTGTTGAGTATATATATTTAGTTATTACCTTCAGTTATTGCTTTATTTTTGTATCCTAGTGTGTTCTCTTTTATTAAGGGTCTATTTTAATGGCTCTTGTTTTACCTCTTTTATTTCTGTACGTGCTTTTTATAAATTGTTCGAACAACTAGTTTCTATAATCAGTTCCCCTCCTCATGGTCAAATAAAGGTTCTTATATTCCAGCATTCGCTATTTTCTGCAAACAAACCTTATGTACTTCATTTTTATCTTTCAAATATTACATAACGTGGAGTATTCTTTAAGTATTACAATTCATTGGTCAATTGGGACTTTTTATGAGAAGCTAATGAATATTTTTCCAATTGTATTTTTTATAGATTGACACAGAATTGGACACTTTGTCAATTGATAAATGATGTTCATTAACAGGTATTATTCCCAACTGTTGCTATAATGATTATTTCATACTAGGAATTCAACATTCAATACACTAATAAGAGATAAGTGTAGAGTGATTAGAAGTCCTTTAAAATAAATGTGGTGATGAAGCCAATTCGTGTTCCATTCAAAATTCATATAATAAAATTTAACAATTTTCAATTATTTTTATATTGCTATAAGATAAAAAATATCGGGAATCAAAAAATCTTTACTTAATCGTCAAAATTCATTTCATCCCCTACAAAAGTGCCAACTTTTTTTTTTTTAATTTTCAAAACAATTACAAAATTTTTATTAGCTCGATAACTACATAACAATAACTGTTGAGTTTAGATATGCTATTAAAATTAAATATAGGATGTTCGGTTTTGTTGAGTAGTAATAGGCTATGTATCTCGAGAAATCAACAAGAGAATCTCATAATTTCAAAAAAAAAAGTAATCTAGAATATTCATTGAAACTTTTTTAATTTGAAAAGCAGTTCTCTAAATTACATTTAGTCATCATCTCTCAGAGATTTTAAAAGACAAAAAACTCGATTATATTTGTTTACAAAAGGACGTGTGCCTCAAATACACTTGAATAACTTGACACACAATTTATCACAGATGTAAGTGACAGGTGTATCTACTTCAAAAAAACAAACAATTATCCCAATTGGAGTTCCATCAACAAGTAACAATCAAATTTCCCGGTATTTTTTGCTCATACCAGTATAGATATTATTACATCGTTTAATTCGATCTAATATTTATTTATTTTGCTTACATTTTTTAATAAGATAGATAATTTATGCAGAAAAGGAAGAATACAAATATTTCTTAATTTATATGTATTATTGAAATAGATATGCATATATTAGGTATTAAAGTTATCGATATTTAATATTTTAGCGAAAAGTTTTTTTTCCCTTATTTATATAGGTACGTATAATACCTAAATGATGAATAAACAGGAAAAAAAAAGGTACCCAATATTTGATATATGAGAAAAAATAGAAAAAGGTTTGTAGCAACATACATACACATTTGATGGATGTGTGTACATAGATATTAGTTTAATTGTTCAAATTGAGTATAAGACATGTTGTAGTTAGCTACATCAGTGGTGCCTAACCTTTTTCTAACTGCGGACCGGTCAACGTTTGACAACTTTAGTGCGGACCGGGGGATTGAAATATTAATAACAATAAACGTGGATCCACTGTGACCTCATATGGAACTTTATTAGCACATTGCTCCAACATTATGATATATATTATAACATCAGAAGCTGTCCGTAACGCTAAATCAATGGGAACCCTGAGCTTGTTTCTTTGCGACGAGACGGTCCCATGTGGAGGCAATGGCAGACATTTAATTATCTTTTGTAATTTGCATTTATAATTAATTCTTGTGTGGTGGCCCGGTACTGATTGATCCACGCTTGGGGATCACTGAGCTAAATGAACCTCAAAAAGTGCTTTGAAAATTTATATATTATAGTTATATTTATAAATATTTGCTAAAAAACCAGAGACAAGAAGGGGGGGGGGGGTATTTGTTTGAATTTTTTTAAAATAAAGATGTAACCAATTACATTTCTATACTATGGTTTCTATGATTTATTTTTACACATACGGTACATGGTTTGTGTCTCCTTTTTATGTACAATCATATATCTGTACAGAGTTACAAAATGTTATGAAACTAGATATTCTAACTTTTACATCATATAGCTTATAAGCTTTTTTTTAAAGATACAGATAACTCTCTAAACAAAGATCAGTTATTGGACCAGGCTACATCACGTTGTGATCTTCATTGTATTTATGAACCTTTCCTTCAAAAATGAAGAAACAAAAAATATCTTTTAATTGACTCGTAGTTTCAATTACATCATTCACTTAAACATTCATGAAATGGATTTCATCTTTAATAATATTGAATCGGTTTCAGTAGATGAAAAACCAAAAAACAAAACAAAACATTAATTTGAGACAAAAAAACTGACTAAAAACATATATGAATTATTTGATGAAGACATTATTATGAGTGTAGACTGGGCAAAAATCCGGGTATCACTTTTTGACCATGGTATAACCAGTTCTGGGGCAATACATTATCGAACTATTGAACGAAGAATAATTCATTTTAAGTCATTATTCTATTTATATTTCAAGAAATACGTTCAATCTAGGAAAAAAGTATTGAAATATTCACAGTTGCACTCTGTGGTCATAGAAAATTGATATTTTAAAAATCGTGGACAAAACTTTATTTTCAAATCTGGAATACCAACGGCAAGGTATATTAAACGAACATAATACCTTGCTGCAATTATTTCAAATTTGAACATGGAGGGACTTTGAATAACTGCTTCCTTATTCTTCTTCTTTTATTTTTTACTTATAAAAATACTATTAGTAGCTGGAACTCTGGATCCAGAAAAATTAAATAAACGTTGTTGTAGTACAATTTTGATCTCGTAATGTAATTTGTGACTGACTTAGGTATTTATAATCTTGTCAGTTCTGGTGACATCCTTTGTAAAAAACGTCTAACGAGGGATTATACATCAAGTATAAGACTTGTACAAAATATCCAGTTTACCCAAATGTAGCATGTTACAAAAAATTACAAAAGTTTTTTCGCCAATTTCTATAGATTCTTTGACTTTTACACTCGACTTCCTAATATCTTAGTCTTCATCATCCACTCACAAGTTTCCCCACTCTATTATAATATCCAAATACAATCATGGCAATAATTACCATTTTTCTTATTAAAAAGAATCAAAGTTACGAATCATTAAAAAAAAATTGATTGCTTATACCACATACAAAATATTTTTTTTTCAAAGTTTTATTGAACTCTTTATACACCATATACAATGAGGAAAATAAACAATATATTTATAAATATTTGATAATAAAAGTTTAATATTATTAGGTATGAATAAAAAACTAATAAATGTAGACATAAAAACCACAATATGATTTTTTTTTTTTGCACAGTAGGGAAAATAAAAGGTAAAATGAGAGGCTTATTTTCTATTAGCATAAATCCAAATAATGTTTTTGTGCATGTTGACATTTTATACTCGTTTATAAATGCACACGTTACATAGGTTTTATATGCAAAGATTTGAAAATAATGAACTTGCGTAAATATAGAGGAATGGATGGGTAAAACAGAATGACCTACGTCAAGTCGAAAAAACAACTATTGGATGGGAAGTTGATATAGTGAACAAATTTAGATTATTAATCAAATATTTTGACTTCATATATATTGCATATACATTATGTAGTTCTTGCTACAGGCCTAATTATTAAAAAAGATGAAGAAATTTACAAAAAAAAATCTATAAGAATGGCTTTAAAGATGAAAATATCAGAGATTAAACAATTGTATAGAACAGAAATTTTGAAATATCAAATCAATGAGTGATGACAATCCCTAAGACATGGACTTTGTATTAAAAGTGTGTTTGTGTTCTGATAATTTTGAATTTTGTTATCACATTCTCTATTTCAAAGTTGTTCACAGATGATGACCACAAGAATAAAAAAGCCTAAAACATGCAGTTAGTTTTATTTTAAATGAACCAGGAAGTAAAAAAATAAAATAATCGTGAAAAAATATAAAATTCTTGCAAATAGTGTCATGAAAATCCATTGCAAGGATTTAAATATAACAAATGTATTTTAAGAGCTTTTTTTTAAGTGTGTCTAAGCCCTGTTAATTTTCTTTAATTAGAATATCTTGATATTATAATATTTGGTATTTAATGGAATAACTTTTATATTAGAGTAACAGTGGAAACAAACTTTTGCATAGTGCATGTCGATACTTGATAAAATAGTAATTTTATGGCTTTAACTGTTGATTACATTCTTTTTATTTTTAATTTATGTCATTTGTTGTTTCGTCTTTATTTTGTTTGTTTCATGGGAAATGACATTTCACGTTGCTCAATATCATGTAAGAAGCTAAACCATTTGTAAGATAAAACCTATATTTTATAAATTCTATTTTTTCTTCATTCATATATTTTAAAAACCAGAGAATAATACTCTCGGATCCCAAAAATGAATAACATTATTAAAAAGATATCATTTAAAAATCTAGCGAATTTTGCTATAATTCACGCATAACTTACTATTAAATGTATAGTATAACTAAGAACAAAAAATATTGATACGAAAGATATATCAATAATATAAGTTACAACATACAACAATAAAAATTTTACTTAACAATTTATGGTAGTTTATTTATGATATCTAACAAAGTTTTGCAAGCGATAAGAAAATTATTTTGATTAGTTTCATTTTGTTTATTAAAAATATCAATTTTGTTTACGAGAAAATGAGTTACTGTCAAACCTTATTCGATAGATGGAAGGTTTATTTATTTTTCGTTCATTTATCTAATCAAGTTATTGATCTCTTTTTATTAATGATTACAAAAAAAGCAGATGATTCATCCTAGCAAAGAAAAAGGATTTTTTCTTTATAATATTGAAAATATATATCTTGAAAAATTATCGGATTCATGTTTTAAAAGAAAGTAACATAGAGGGTGGTTGGTTGTTTGGTTAATTCAATTTGATTAAATTAACTAAATCACAATGCAAGATTTACAACTTCTATTAGAAGGCTTATGAATCAACTGTAAGATCACGTATCAGCAATTTGTTTTATTTAATAAAAGGTTTTGAGTTCACCAATTGTTTTTTATTCATTATTTTTTCGACTTCTGTAGATTTTAGTAATTCTTTTTCAAGTTTTTGTAAAAATTTAATTTTTATTTTTTTAACAAAAGCAAATTTATGAATTGACGAATCAAATTTACGTCATAAATTAATAATAGAATTTCAATTCAGTATATTTTTTATGTCTGATAATAAACATTCTTCTATTTAAAATTAGTTTTTTCTATCAAAAATGTCGTTTTTTAGAATTTTTGAAGGGGAATGAATAAATAAGCATTGTCTATCTTTTGAACTTTTTTAATTAAAATATTTGAATTCCTAAAATAATAATTAGGAAATTAGCTGCAATCATTTTAAGAGGCATTATTTTATATAAATATGTATTTTTTAAAAGAACATGTAAGTAACTTTGTAATTGAATTTTGGCACTCTTATTCTTGTTAAGTAAGAACTTTTAAGTATTTCATTCAAAGAATTATATTAATTCAAATAAATTAGAATTATACTTAGTAAAACAAATATTTCTTTATATAAAAGTCAAGTCGAACTAACGGGATTAACTTCTTAAAGCAAAAAAAAAAAGAAAAATATTTTTTTTAATGCCACTCTCAACTCAAAGCCTTTGGATATTCATTAGTAAAAAGAAAATAATTTAAAAGTCCAGAAATATCTGCCAACTTCAAAATGATATTTTTAAATATATGGAATCCCTTTAATGACAAAAAACTTGAAAATAGCCTTATAGATATACATATATTTATATATTGTCCTTTTTAAAACTCCTTTTATTGTATTGTACATGTTATATGTAAACAAACTTTCAATATCACCAATCTCATTAAAATAACATATTACGTCAAAAAGAAAAATTACATTTGTTTGTTAACTTCTGATTTAACAAGTGAGTCGTAAAAATGACAAACAATTTTTTACATCACTAGACATTTACAAACATTTATAGCCCTTTCACAGGAAGTTCTCAACAAACTACAAAATCATAGAACAGCCAATATAAACCATTACAAAATGGTTTAAAAGTTCATTTTCACAAACTTACAGATTTGATTTGATTCTTATGGCGTATGATTTTTAATCGTCTAAAAAGGAGGTTTTGTGACATAAAAAATAATTTGTTTATATTTTAAAATTAGAAAAAAGTTGTAATAGCCTATTCCTGTGACGTCATCATTATAGTAGTTAGCCAACCCGGAAATATAAACAACAAAATTTTATTATAATAAAAATCCTGGTTTATTTAAAATTAAAGGAAATGATAAATTACTGTCGTGAATGCCACAATAGGAAAAGTAAATAAGAGAACTTAAAACTTTATTATCAATAAATATATTTATATATATCCTTGTAAAATGTCAAACTTAGAACTTTTTTTCTTGAAACATCGTTTTTCTGGGATTTCCCGAAGTTTTACAACCAGTGAAAACTTCAGGGAAATCCTGATTTGCAGTATTTCATAATGTAGGCTTCATTAAGTTATGTATATTTTAATTCATTAAATTATAGTTCAAATACATATTGACAAATCACTCAGATTAAGGCATTGTATTAACGGTTTATGCTTTGCAAATGCTGTGTTATATATATTAATATCAAATGATGGATGCTCAATGAAGCACCAAAATGTTCTGAATATTGGAACATTACAACAACAATACAATATATACTATGGACCTAAAATAACAGAAATTTGTTCATACATTAAAAAATCTTTATTTTAATATCAAAAACCCTTTCATTCCCCCTCAAAAGTCCCCGACACAGTGCACATGTGCCTACATTTTTTTCCAATTTTCAAAACAGTCTGCCCATTGAGTAATATTGACAACATACAAAAGTTTTCAAATCCATTCGGTGGTTCAAAGTTAGAGCTATTAAAACGCCATCATATTGTCTTCAAACCCCTAATCATGATTTAGAAAATGGATTTGAAGGCTTTTTTTTTCAATATTAATCAGTGACATAATATCTACAACTTTTACTTCAATGAATTTTTGTTAGGTAGGGTAATTGCTATTTTTAATCAGAAAAACAAAAAATTGGATTTTAGGTGTTATCAAAATGACCCGTATCTCAAACACTAATGATTACATTCACGTATAATTTGTCACAGATGTCTTTAACAGTAGTGCAAACTTACAAAATGAAAACTTTATTCATATTCAAATCCCAATAAGGTTAGATTAAAATTTTTTTTTACTCATATTAGTACGTTCCTTCTTTATTTATTATTTTCCCTTTCTGTAGGTACTTTATAGATTGTAATCTATACGTGCATCATTCATCAAATATGTGATATATTGATGCTTCAATAAAGAAAATAAGAACTAGGAATAAGCTTAAAATAGCTCACACATTATTTATGTAACGGGTAAATAATTTATAAGCTGTTCGTTATATCGGCGAAAATTTTCAGTATTTGGGATATACATTTTTGATGCTATAAACTTTTTATTTAAAGAATTCCATAGTTTTTAGTGATGTGCATGTTGAATTTTAGTTTGTGAGTCGGGTCGAGTTGATGTACTTCTCAACCTACACTCCTCACTTCAATAGAGTTTGAAAATACATTTTCGGCAGCAAGTCTTATAGTAACCAAATTGAGAACATATTTAAGAGATCAAAGTATAAATTTGTTTTTTAACTCGTACTACCAAAATATGTTAATAGTTAATTATTTTGTTTTTACTAATGACTTAATTGAGTATATATATTTATCAAATTTGTATATTGTATATCCTTTTTTTTTATTATGTATTTTATTCTTTACTTTATCTATAATAAATACAAATCACCAAGATTCTTTGTTCGCATTTTAATTGTCAAATATCAAAACTATAACAAAAAAATATATATATTGAATTGGTAGTTAATTTTTCAATGGAGGAAACACGAACTAATTTTGTATCTTTGAATAATGTATTCTAGGAACTTTTTATTTCTTCTTAGAAATACATAGATTTTAAAGAAATCCCTGCTTACACAGGGATTCAGGAATTAAAAAATAAAAGTCAATTTCTGGGGAAATGAGAACTCCCTACTCAAATCTTAATATGTATTAAAAATGCGTTATTCCATTAGAATACATTCACACAGTGTAGTCAGTTACTAATTTTGCAAGAATTGAATATTTTTCTTCAACTCTTCTTCTTAAGTGGCTCATAATCGACCCAAAACCAAACTAACTATAAAAAACTAGTCATTTGGTAGGGATTTTTATTATTTATTATTCAAATCTCTCTCTTTGAAATCAAGTTCTATTCGATAATAGTGTTTAGTTTTTGTTATTTCATTTTTAAAGCCTATTTTTGAAGTTTTTCTTGAGCTATTTGTAAATATGACGTCAATTCAATTTATTATATAATCTGTGACAACACTAAAAAGGCTCTTATAAACACAAAAAAACAAATTTCTTTTGCGAGTTAACTTATACTTTCACGCAACATTAAATATTTCCAATGAAATGACTGTTACAAAAGCCATGCCAAAACAAATTAGAAAGGTGGCTTCTCTCGTCTAATATTAGATTAATAAATTATATTTTCAAGGTAGATGCTACAAAGTTCAAGGAAGAGTTAAATACTATATTGCTTAGATTTTAATATATAATAAAATTGTATAAAAACCCCTGAATTTACAAAAGCCACTAAATTATAATTTATTGCAGAACCGTAGGAAGCAATTTTAAACCGAGGGATGTTGCAATCTAAAAAAATCGTTTAGTTACGACTATGTTTTAGGATAGAACTAGCAAAAACAATTTTAGCACAAGTATAGTAACGGTTTAATTAAACTTGCATCAATATTCAAGGCCAGGAGTTGGAAATCTGCAGTCTATTTATTTATATTTAATTTTTTCAATGACAGGGTGTGTGTAAAGCTAACGAAAATAGTTGGAAAATTTGTATTGAATACAACACCCAATTAAACCCATCACTACATATAATCACTTAAACCCTTTGACTATCAATAATATCACTAATAAACAACAAAAGTTGCAAATAGGTATTATGTCATCAGATACGTAGGAGTCTGGAATAATACTAAAAATAGTCACTGCTCCATTAATTGTTTGATCAATAATTAATTGATCAACTGGAATTTTTTTGTTTTCTAATTATAATTTCTAATAATAATAATAGGAAATGATTCCGTCAGACCTCAAATACTAGCACCTTAGAATATTCAAATCAAGGAAGATATTAATATGATATATGCACCACAATAAAGTTGATAAAATACATGCATTTATTTCAAAATTGTGTGTTTTTTTTAAAGCGAATTGACCCACAAAAAAAATATCAACCCAATTTCAAAACTATTTAAAATATTTTACATTACGTTCATATTTTTTAAATGAAAAAAATCCACGTCTCCCCTAAAGTTTGAAAACCAATGTTTTACACAAAATAAGTCATTATATATAATTTGTTGTTTTTTTATGTTCTCATATTAGAAGATTTGTCATTCATGCTTTCAATCTGACCATTTGTACAGAGTAGTTCAATCATATTAATCAGTGTAAGAAAATATCAATGATATTGATTTTAATGTATAAGTCTTTTTTAGATGTATGAAATTTTATTCTTTTAAAGTTGTAATACCCTTTCATTTTCAATGTTTATATGCCTAGTCAAAAAAATAAAAAAAAAACCAAATATTTTGAGGCCTATATATATATATTTTTTTTTTTAATATTAGAGGGCTAAAGTTTTAAATTTGCTTCGAATACTTTTAAATCATTCATAGGTACAGGTTTTTGGTTTTGTTTTTTTGCTTTTGTTTGTGATATACCATAGGTATATTTTCCTTTTTCTTCTATACTTTATTTCCTTGCCTGTTTTTTATTATTATTATTATTGCTATCGAAAATTATATTGATTTATAGATTATCACCATTTTGTGTATATATGTACATACATAGAGCAGAAATGTGTTTTATATGTATAAGACATATTTTCCATTTTAGGTATAGCCTGGTGTATTTGTAGAATATGAATATATGAATATCTGCAGTGAGAATAAATGCTAAAAAGCTACTTTTTATATTATTATATTTTATGAGAATACTGTGCCATATGTATATGACGACACTATCATATTTATAATTTATAATTATATACAAATCAAATAATACCCTAAATAAAATAGCCACTTTTTTAAATTTCTTCAACGACGCATCAACATTAGCTAAATGTATCAAATGTCTTTAGTTTTCAACTGAATAAAAAATCTCAACTACAAAGTACATACTACCTGCTGAACATATTTTAAAATTGTTGATCATCAGTGCTTAATTTTAAATTATTGTTCATCAGTGTTTAGAAAGAATTAGTATGTAGGTAAGTAAAAGTAATAAAATACTTGGATTTCTCTTCCATATTAGCCTTTTGAATCAAATGGAATGTTTTTTACTTCAACGTTTCGGTAAATCCAATAAGTGAAAAATCTATTTGATTTATTAAATTTGTGATAATGACTGAGAAAGAGTTTCCTCATCACGACGAGCTTTTTTGTCCACTCGTAACCTCGACTCACAAAAGGGAAAGAAAAATTTTGGAAAAACATATGGTAGCTAGTCTTCTGTATTTTCCTTGTTGCCAACTTTTTAATAATATGAAGAACTTATTATTTAGATATAATATACATTGATAAATTTTACCAATATACAAATTCATCTTAATACTTGTTTATTATTCAATAATTCAAAAAAAGGGTGCGCAATACTTGATTTAATTATTTAATATTTTTTATATAATAGGTTGTCAAATATCTCCCTTCCGCTTTTTTGCTCTCTATCTAATACTTTATAAAAAGTGTTACAGGGATCGGATTTAGTTCAAATATGCGCTGTTTGGTTCGATGATCTGTTTCCATCAACACAGCATCTTCATAATACCCACCTCGTATAAGCCCCCCTCCTTATTTGTGAAGAACTCGGTCAGCCACTTTTCACAAGCCTCTTTTAAGTTCAACTTTACACCACTAAGGGCGTTCACCATGGACAGGAACAGATGGTAATCACTTGGTTCTATGTCCGAGCTATATGGTGGATAAAACCTTCCATCCGAGCTCCCGTAGCTTCTACCGAGTCATAAACAATGTGTGTGGTCTGACGTTGTCCTTGTGGGACACTACACCCTTCCTGTTGGCCAATTCTGGATGCTTCTGGTCGATTGCCTGCTTCAAGCGGTCCAATTGTTCGCAGTAGATTGTAGAATTAAGCGTTTAGCCATATGGGAGCCATGGATATGGCTTATCCATGATGTGGTTTTCACCGGCTCTTAATCATCGAAACCATTACTCCGCGGTTCGAAGTGATGAGTATCATCCCCCAAAACTCCATTAATCTCACACAACGTTTCTCCAGCGGATTTGCGATTAACGAAGGAAAACTTTAAAATAACGCGAATTTCGGCGTTAGTAAACTCCATGTTTACACGTCTATAACTGTTGAACACAATATCCAAACTAATCATGCATAGCGTTGTTTTGTATGTTATGTCAAGACCTTTCAAATGATGTATAGTATTGCCAGATACAAGCTCTGTAGCGCTTTGTACATAGCCGCGAAATTCAAAAGACAAAAAGGCGGAAGGGAGATATTTGACAACCATATATCAAAATCATAAATAATAATAATAATACCCTTTTTGAACTCATAACACGTAGAGTCAGCTGCTTTAAATCAAAAGAATCAAATGATTTAAATCAGCTGAAGGGAGAATACAGTGTGTCTGGGTTGATCCCAGAAAGCTTGACGTGCATATCTTATTGACTATTAGAGTATGACGTCATGAGTTTTATTTACTTAGTTGTTTATCAGCAAAAACTCATGATTTCTGTGCCATCTTGCGACGATGCATGTTTTATAAACTTTTTTTTGCATAAACATAAACTGTTGGATATTTGTATGTTAAATAGCTCTACTTTTGCCTACATAACTAACTTCTGACTAAGAACATCATAATTACATATACAAGTAAAAATCATTGGTCATTATATTAGGCTCCAAATTTAAATGATAAATTGTGTACCTAGGCCGGTCCAAGATTGTTATAATTTATATAGGAACGAATTAATTCAGATCTTGAAATGAGTTCGATCTAGGTTAGGCTCATTTAAAAATGCGATTAGGACTGGTTTTTCTTTAATAAATTATGGATGACGTAATGACTATATCCAAATTATTGTGAATATTGATATAATGACGTCATACAAAGTATAAATTGTGTCGATGTGATATTTGAAAAAAATACTCCACCCTTTTAAAAACATTAAATTCCGATTACAAAATATCAATCCAAATTGTTCTAGAAAAAATTAGTTAAGACTGAACTGGGGAAAATATCGATCTCGACGTAAATAGTTAATAAAATATATGGCAATATTGAAGACAATATTTTAGTTATATCGTTATATTGATGGCCTTATTTCAAATACATGACGATTAAGAGTGTTCTTCAAGAGGGCACATACATTAAATTGAAATTTAAACTCTCAGCTATCAAGCAAGTTGTTTTTTATTTCACTTTTTTAATGAAGTATCTTTTTGAAGCCTCTCAAGAACAGCATCAATTTTCCTACTCAAATGAAGATGACACAAATTAAAAACATGATAAAATCACTATCAATATGATATTAGACTCTTTAAACACTAGGCTGTGAGTCATATTTTAGTCATTTATCCCTATCTACAATACTTAACATTAGAGTCTTAAAAATATCAAAAAATACTAAAAACTCTATGGCTTTTTCATAAAGAATTTGAGCTTAATACATAAAAACAAAGGCATTATTTGGAATTAAGGACTCAAATTGTACTATTTTGATCTGAAGACATAGTAAAAAAATCGGATTTTTGTTGACCAGGGGTAAATATAGAAAAATATATTCAAATATATAAATAATGGCATTAACTTCTGGTATTTTTTTTATTTTTTTTTGAAAAGGTAAAAATTTACTTTAGTATTCCCTATAACTTTATGAAAAAAGAATGATTTAAATAAACAATCAATGCATTTTTTTCTTTTTTTTCACTTGATAAAATAAAAAAAGTTTCAACTGACAAATAGACATATGGGTATGTGGGTACGTAATTCGTCTCTTTGAAAAATGTACCTCTTCTGCATACATACATATAAGAAAGCTCTTAGAAAACATACATACACGACTAAATATACTATGTACACAGATATAAATGAATTTTCAATTTTCTGCCTCAATGCTGTTTTTGTTTGTTGTCTTCTCTTTTTTTATTATCATTTTCTCAACACGAGGAGGGAGAGCGTAATGACAATCAAAGACATACAAAAGTGGGGAAACAATTGCAAAAAAATAAAAAAAAGAAGCAACAAATACATACAATCAATTCATTACCCGCTTTTGTTCATACATACATACATACGTCAATCACAAAAAGAAAAAAATATACACAAAATCAAGATTTGTTTTATATGTATACAGATATACCTTCTTGGCTATACGCTTGTATTGAGCTTGTAGTCATATCTTAAAAGCTTAAATATTTATAAGAAATAATATCAATAGATAGTTGAACTTAAAGTCAACTTGATATTTTCTACAATTTTCTTTAAAAAAATGAAGGAAAATACAGGCTAATTGGACTATGGATTTGCAAAAATAACACTACATTTTTTCTTTAGCTCTATATAAGCCACTGGTGTCTACTTTGTGATGACGTTGCCTTTCTATAAATACTTTTCCATATAATAAATTTTTAATAACATATACATAAATTTGTTTATCCCTTATTAGACATCAAATTAATTTTTAATCTACTATAGTAATTATTTATGATAATCAATATAATTTGCTATGATCAATTATGGATAATTTATTATTTATCACGTTTAGATAGAAAGGGAATAATGATTTGATTGAAATTTGTTAAGAGCTACAAACTTGACTACTCATTTAATATTCGAAATTATGTTTCACCTTTACTCTTTGGTATCTACCTACTTGAGTATACTTAAAAGACATGTGATATTTTGTACAGTGTACAACTTGAATGCACTGTACATTTAAGGTCTCTTCAAACAAAACAGTAATTAAATGCAATTATATTGAAGAATTATTTCTATTTTTGAATAGCTGATTTACTTTTTTGGTACATTAAGACGTAGAAAGGCTAAGACTTCGAAAATCTTATAGAGGAAATACAGATTAGTACCTGTGAAATTTGTTCATTTAGAAATATCTTTAATATAAAATAGTTGGACAGACAGTGATGAATTAGTTTACTGTTTCTTCTACCACCATCAATTTTTCCGATTTATAGGATATGCTTTCTAAATTGATACTTTAATACCATCGTAAGGGATCCATTAGTCAACATCCTGTCATAATTTTCTTTCTCCAAAAGTTGTTTTCTACCTACCCCGATCATGAGATTGGTTGTGGATAAAAATATAAGACTGAAAATATTAAAAATCTAATTATACATATAATGCCATATTTTCGAAATTACAATTTGTGCATTACCTATTTGATTCATTGTGTAAAGGGGGGGGGGGAATGTACTCGTGGAATTATGTCCGCCAGGTTTTTGTCTTAGAATGATAGCCTATATTATTAAAGGGTAAATTGAAGTCGTGTCCGACTGTCAACCATAATTTTTCTGTTGTATGTAAATATATATTTAAATAAAATCATCTACCGAAAAATACTGTAGATACTTGTACTAGGCTGCTGAAAAACTATCGTTTTAATAATAAATTATTTCTACTGAATTTGAAATGGATTTTGTATAATTGTATCAAAGGCCTGTTAGACAGAAAAAAAGTATATATAGCAGGATTCAAATTCAGTGAATTAGATAATCCAAAATAATTGTAGAATGAACAAACGAATAGTCTGCTTATAATAGTGCAAAAATAAGTAGTAAGGAATAAGTCCTCGAAAAAGAGGGATTCACGGCTATTGCCTAAGACTAAATATCTCCTTGTATAATTAATGTTAGTGATATTATTTTAATTCTTCCTTTAGAGGTAAATTTTTCACCTTCAACAGTTCTGAATGAGCATAATTTCAAAAAAAGTGTTTTTACTTTTGTAATCGTGTAACTGTATTGTTCCTGAACAAAATTGCCATCCCTACGTATAAATTAAAAAATATCAACTACAAAATTTCATGAAACTCCAAAAAAAAATATTACAAAATAATCATTAGAACACGTTCCTGCCATAATTTTTAATTTCGTACTCCCCATAACAACTATTTTTTTATTATTATTATTGAATGTTAAATGCCTTTCAGATAAAAGTAAAATTATGACAGTAGCAATGTTTTTTTTTGTTTGTTTTCAAGATGTTGCTTTTATCTGGATTTGATTTGTTTTTAAGGTTCAAATATCATCATCACCAGCTATGTTATTCACCATTGTTATCACATCATTTTTGACATTACAAAGAAGGTAATTTCTTTACACGTCAGAGAGAAAATCATTTTTTCAACAACTTTATGAATGACTTTTAGCTATATATGTATATATATAAAGCAAACTTATAACTCCTGGCTTAAACACTACATATTACTCACACAAAAGTTCTTTTTTATTTGATGTTGACTTGTAATAATGTAATTTAAGCTAATTCTATTTTGAAAATTTATAAAAATTTTGAATTGGCCCATTCGATTTTAGGAGAAGGGGCATTTGGAAATTAATACATTTAAGAATGAAATACTATTAAAGTTTAATTCTGGTTATAAATTTAAAAATATTTTTATGACAATATTTTGATTTTTGTTTTTATATGTTTGTTTTTTTTAATTTAAAGTTGCTTTTCAACATGTTTTAGCTGTTACACATATAACCAAAAGTTTTGTTTATTCCTAAAAAGTAACTAAATAAGACAGATACTGTATGTCATACAAAATGACAGTTGCTCACAGTACTATAGTGTTTGTAAAACCTTTTTAAAAATACATTCTTTTTTAAATTACAAAAGAGACATTTGAACTTCATTTTTCCTATTAGCTCGGTGCACAACTGAAGAAGCTCTGAGTCTAGCAGTTTGAGAACCACTACACTAATGTACAACGTACGTATAAAAGATAATTAGAATGGTTTACAATCTTCTAACTCTATAGGAATTTCCAACTCCTTTGTTCGAGTAAATGAAGCAATCTCTACGAGTATTTTATTTTGTTTTTGAAAAAAATATACAATATCTTTATTATGAGTAGGGCTTATAATTATATTACCTAATAGATGTAGGCACTCTTTTTTTCTTTACTTGGCTTAAAATATTTTCTTGGAACATGTACATATGTTCTTCTGTTTGTACGAACATATATATATATATATGTTCAATTTGTACATATAATATGTATGTATAAACATATTTTCCTCGTTGTTGTGTGAACATGAGCGTTCTTTATATTAAAATAAACACACAGCTTTAAATAAAAAAATATACCTTACAATAGAACACGACACATACCTTAAATATATATATATTTGGATATGACCCACTCAACCAGAAAATGATACAAAAAATAAACTTATATTTTTTGAACATACAAATATGTTTACATACATACAAACATGTATTCAGAGTCATCTGTATCAACCTATTTTAGCTGAAATAACATTGCAAAACTTCACTTCAACTATGACTTAAATCCAGGGATGGGGAGCGTTAGAGTTGTTGTAAATAAAAATTGATCAACTCCAACAAAAGAAAAAAAAAACTTTTAAAATAATTAATTGATTTTTTGAAAAAAAAATATTATTACTATACAACAGGGTTTTTGTCTGTGGTCAGAAATCCACATTTGTAGTGTTATTTAAGCCCTAAAATACGAAAATGATTATGAAAGTCTTCAACATATACAGATTTGGCCTTTAAAGCCTTTTTATTATAATAAAACTGTTGTAGTATATTTACAATTCAAATAGATATTTGGACGTGTAAGAAACAATAATCCTAAAAAAATTTGTAAAATAAAGGATTCTATTTAGAAGTTAATACTTCTATTACTGTGACTATAAAAACTGTGACCTTGCGATGCCACCAAAAAACAAAAAATCGACAGTTCTATTTTGAAGGCACATTTTTTTAAAGCTATAATAATATATAAGGTTTATTCTATAATGTAAGCATGCAAAAAAAAATCAAGATATTAACTACTAAATAAGAACCTTCATTTTTTTTTTTTTTTTGGTTAAGACACATATTTTAGAAGTTGCAATCAAGATAAAGTAATAAATAATTTATTTTCTCATATGCTTGTATGTTTTTATCAGTTGTTATTAACTTAGATTTCCATCTATATACATAAAAATATGATTTCTTTACGTTGGAAAATGACTTAGGATCTTAAATATACCCTTCAAACTTGATTTTTTTTTTAAATGGCTCTTTAGTCGTCCAAACCAACATTAATGATGGTCATTTTCTTGTTCTACAAATTAAATAAAAATGTAGTATGATCTCAATTTTCTCAAAACAAAAAAGCGAGATTTAAAGGCAAATAAATGAATACGCTTTTGAGGTTACCTTAAGGCAGAGCTACTTTAAATTATAGATTCGATATAGTTTATTAACTGATTTTTCCTTCTTCTCTTCATCAAAACTCACTCATAGGATGACAACTTCCCTATCACTAATAATAAATATGATTTAAGCTATATCTTGTGAAAAATTATTTTATATTCTAGTTAAAATATTAAAACGCTTATTATTAAAATATGAATAAATTCCTGGAGCTGATTCCAGAGACAGAGTCGAAATTTCAGAAATTCCCCGTCCTATTAAAATATGTTTACTTTCTACCTCGTTAATTAATAAATAGTTTTTTCTCATGTATATATTCTGATATCATTAGCTTAGTGAAGGGAATTAATTAGTTAAAAACTCTTTGACAAAAGGGAATTTTATAATTCTTATCACAAATGGCTGTAAAGAGTCTTAATTATGATTAATCGTATGTTAATTGTTTTCTTTTTTGATTACTATTATTAATAAGCAGTAATATGTATATAGTTTAATTCAATTAAAAGTTTTTAAAACTCTTTGCCTCATTATTTAATTTAATTACGCTAATGATTTTAAAATCTATTACTGACATCTATGAATTTATTATTATTCAATACTCTCAAAATCACAATCTAGCAATGGGCTTTTCGAAATTGAAGTTTGATCCTTGAAAGTATAGATTAGCGGCTAGATTTAAAATAAAAAAACGTTATAAATCTAGGAAGGTCCTAACCAAGTTTTCTCAAATGGTGGTTCGAAGAAAGGTAATAAAATATGAATATGACATAATGTCAAAATATTTGAAGGAATGGCATGAGTCTGGGTGTGTGTGTAATTCAAAATTTCAGGTTAATGAAAGTACATAACAAGATCTAAAATTATTTATAATAAAAAACAAAAAAAGAAATGATAAAATCTCTTTGAGGTAGGAAATCCACCCCAGAAGTCTTTGACACTTGTCTATAAGTTTGTTGTATGTTTAGCATGTAACTGTAGATTTAAAAAAAAAAAAAAATTTCTATAAGAATAATTTTAAATGTATTTTTACAAATTTTCAAATATGAATAAAGCAAACCATTGCTGTCAATTGTGACATTCGTTCTCAATCATTTTTTATGTACTTATTCATATTATAAATACCCAGAATTTTTTTCCACAGTTTTAGATTTATATTGGATAAAACTATGAACTTACAAAGAGAATAATTAAGAAAGTTCTTTTCGTATTATTAATTTTTCTTTGATTAAACCGATCTCCATATACGCTAAAGTTAATAAATTTGAATGTTTTTTAAGGAATTAGTTAGAGAATATTAATTGAGAGTCCACATTGTTCTTTCAGTATCATATATTGATCGTAGTAATACAACATAAAATTGCTCAGAGGGGTATATTTTTGAAAAATAAAATCTTGCAAGAAGTTCATAAGAATTTTTATAGATGGAAATATTACTTTTTTGAAAAGAAAAAAAAAGTAGTCTAAAATGCAAATTTTACCATTGAGTTTCAAAGTTAAAGCTACATAAATACAAATGTAAGTATCTAAACAATGGAGTTACAGTTTTGAAACAATAATTTGCAAGAAAAATGACTCAATTATTATGAAAATTAGTTGAAAGGAAATTGTTATTAAAAAAACTTCAACGCAGTAAATCAAATTTTTAATCCTTCGTGACTTAAGATATTTAATAAAAAAATTTTTTTACCATTTTATATTAATAAAAATACACGAATGAGTCGATTTTTTTTCTTTCCTTTAATTTTTTCACAGGTACTAAATTAATCTATACCTTAAATATCAACTTCTAGAACAAGATTGAATTTTAACTTAAAAGTAGAAAAGATTTACGATAATCATTCAAATGATCATGAGATTTATCCATCAGCAAATGTTATCATATCACGACTTCAAGTCAATAAATCTAGAGAGATGTAAAAGGATATAAAATATTCCTTTTGCAAGAGAGAGAATGGGTCATCTCTCCACTTGATCCACAATTTCCCAGGAGTTAAGCATATCTTAAGCCTGACAACAAAAATCTTAATGAACTTCTTTAAAATCTTAGTTAATATTGAAAAATGACTAGTGCTCAACTCTACATTACACCTTGGTAGACTATCACAAAATTAAACATGTCATCTATATAGCTCTTATGATTATAACTTATAAGTTATAATGTTTCTTAATGCCTATAAACAAATAGTAAATAAACCGATCAACTTGTCTTCTTTTTAATATATCATTTTAAAGTCAAGTTTTCTCCCTATTTTCCTTATCATTTTTTTAAACTTAAAAAAAGTCATCATCATTTTTTTTTTTTTATTCTCAAAATATTTCATACAAAAACAAACGATAGGCAGAGGTTTTATGATTGAGTATTTAATTTGCATGCACATATGTATATCTTAGCTTGAAAAATATTTTTCTTCAGGGCAGTGGTTCCCAATCTTTTGTTACCCACGACCTTTTCTTTAAGGTTTAAAATTCAAGGTCCTCCAAAGAGCTAAAGAATTATTATCAAACATTTTATTTTTATTTTATTTTCTGTAAAAGAGAGGGAAACAAACATCGTAAAAATCCAGAAACTATTCACTACATCACCCTCAAATTAAGCTTTCAGACTCCTTTTTTGGCTGCAATCCACAGTATGCTTTTAAACATGCTTTTTCAGAATTTATGCTCATTATAAGCCTATAAATGTATAAACTACAGAGCAATGTGGGAAATATTGAATTTTAAAATGTTGTAAGAACTTCAGAATAGTATGAAGTTCAATTCAGTGTCTCTTTCTATCAGTTCTTTTCAATATATACGGTCCTTGTCTGAGATCGATGAACTAATAGTTCAAGTTTTGAGAACGATTACACTTTTGTCCCCTATCTCAGTGGTCCCCAACCCTCGGGCCGCGAACCGGTACCGATCCGTGGATCAATTAGTGCTGGACCGCAGAAGAATTAATTACTTATATCTGTTTTCTACTTCTCAACCTCAAAGGACCCACGAACGGCCAAGGAATGGATACGTTACCCATTTGTTAACAAAACAGCTGAATCCAGCATGTTTGTGCGAGTAGAAGACTGACTATCCGGTGGAGATTGTAAATGACGGCGGTCTTAAAATAGTGTTCGAGACAATAACTCTGCTGGTTTTTTCTATTAAAGTCATGGCAGAATACCCAGAGATCGCTAACACAGCGCTGAAAACCCAGTTGCCATTTTCACATCATATCTGAGTGAAGCGGGGTTTTCTGCAGTAACAGCCACCAAAACAAGGCAAAGAAGTAGGCTGGACATAAGCAACTCATTGCAGGCGTCTTAGTCTGTCATTACTCCCAGATGTGACCATCTCGTTGCAAAGAAACAAGCTCAGGACCACCATTGATTGAGCGCCAAGGACAGTTTTTGATGTTAAAACTTGATATATTGTTGAAGCAATGTGCTAATAGAGCTATTGCTTCCTAATGTTTTAATAACATTGTAATGTTGAACTAATAAAGTTCTATATGTGTACACAGTGGATTCACGTTTATTGTTATTATTACTATTTGAAGCCCCCGGTCCGTAGTAATATTGTCAAGTGTTGACCTGTTCGTAGTTAGAAAAAGCTTTGGGACCATTGCTTTATCTGAAACATGTTGGATTTGAAAAATGAGTTATGATTACGACTGGGGATGGATAGTTCTCAAACCGAGTCTCAACACAATTGAATGTAAAATTATTTTGTTATTGAAGTTGGGGCAAAGATATATTTGCAAAAACTTTTAATTGAAAATGAGTTGAATCAAACAAAAACAAAAGTTTCGGTATATCTCTATACTTATATCAATACTTACGCCAATTTGTCTTAAAAATAAAAGACAAAAAGTTAATTACACTGTTAAGAGAGTGTAAGTTGATATTATTGATTCTCTAAAAAAAGAACGAAAGTATAAAATGAAAATAATTAAATCAAACAGCTTTAAAATGTTAGAAAACTAATGAATTACGTCGTGATACATAAATTATACACACATATAATAAGTCATATGAAAATGAAATTAACAATTAACTTAGACTAATTTTGTAGTATAAAAACAAGTAATAAATATTAAATGTAAATTTATATATATGTATATTTATTTATACTATAGTTCATCAGATAGCAATATCAATTTTTGTCAAAGTAACTTGAAAATCAAAGCACTTTCTCTAATGTAAAGTAAACTTCTTGAATTTTTCATGAGGTTCACTTAAAAAATTTCCTTTAAATATTAATGATTATTTTTGATACGTATTTAATGCTGAGGAAAATATAAGTTTATGGTGGTATTATTTCTTGTTTATAATTATATGCCATGACTTTGAGAACATTTAGTAGTATAAATATTGATTTTGTATTAGCGGGCATTTCTAGTGATATCTAATTGCACTTGTTGTAAAAAAAGGTATTTTTTTTTGTGGGGAAAACTGCAGTAAGCAATAGTTTCTTGCTGTATGTGGAACTTATCTTTGGGGAGTCTTTATTTTTTATAACAATACTACCATGAGCCAAAAATAGCGGGAAATTGAAATGTAATTTGATTTTTTGTTTGCGATTCCGACAGGGGTAAATGTTTTTGTTTTTTAAGTTGGCAATACTGTAACTGATATCTGCACCAAATTAAACATCAAAATACTCATTAGTGCAGTTAGACCTTTTGTCCTTTTGTAAACAAATAAAATCGAATATTTCGTTTTTTAAAATGTCTGAAAGATGATGACTAAAATGAAATTTAGAGAAATGTTGTTGTCAACCAAAACAAGTTAAAATTAATATTTCAGACTGTATTTTAAAAAAAAATTTGAGAACCCCGTGTATATTTATTGAGTAACATAACCTATTACTCAAGATACATACCATTCATTTTATAATATTTTAATAGCATATCTAAACTCAGCAGTTATAGCTCTGTAATTAATAAGAACTTAATAAAAATTTTATATCTATTTTGTAAATTGAAAAAAAAACAAACGTTGGCACATGTGCATTACATAAGTGGAAGAAAGAAAACAATTTTTGTGGGTGATGAAATGATTTTTGATGATGATTAAATAAAGATTATTTGATTCTCAATTTTTTGCCCATATTGGTACATCAAATATTCAGAGCCTACCTCAACTATAGCTCTGCAATATCTATTTATCTGACACGTCGACCGTACTTGAACTTCCTTAATTTTGATACTTTTGATCTTCTCAAACAGTTTTGTGACGGTTTGACTCAGTAATGTATAAGCACACGTCAAATATGGGCACTAACGAAGAGAAACTACGCCATATTTGAGAGTTTTTCTTCTATAAAGGCAAAAGTGCAAGACAGGAGTCCTTAAACGTAATTAAAATGGTTTATTGTTCTGATATTGTAACAACTAGTTATTTATAATTTTAGTTTTGTTGGTTCTGTTCCAGTTATTGTGATGTTGTACCTCGCCTTGGAAGATCAACTTTCGATAATGTCGATAAAATATTGGAAATTGGGTAATCCTTCTAATGTATTTCCTTCAAAATGACAACAAGTTATCAAAGAATAAGGTGCATATTTGACTTAAGTATTATCACTTCAACTAAGCTAAATAAAATCTTTCATTTTATATAGAAAAAATAAAGGGTTTCTTTTTTATAATCCCATATTTATTATAGAAGGTGTATGAATGCAATAATTTGTATAAAAAAAGACAAAAGTTATTTTTTTACCTTATCGAGCATTTGATATAATTTTGATTATTGAATTAAGTATTCGCCTTCTCTATTTATTTTTTATGTTCAGTCTTCTTATACAAATTAAAACATATAAACAAAGCACAACATTCAAATAAGATTACTATTTCGATATTGTCCTACAAATCGTTGATGATTATTGTCGAATTTTGATATTGCAAAATTACAAAACTACAAAGATCTACAAAATTTTTGTACCTACTTTTTTATAGAGGCCCAAATAAATTAAAAGAATAACAATCACAAATTGGATAATATGTATTGTGCTTAAATTATCTAAAGGGATTTTTTTGTTTAGAAGAGAGAACTACAATTTTGGAAAAGGACAAATCAAAGAAAAAGAAATAAGATACGTATTGAAGCAATGGGACTACCAAGAAAAATGGTACCTTGTTGAAGCCAACTAAAGGTGGTTTTGTTCCACTAAGGAAAATTATGGGATGATAACACTAGAAAGAAGTTGAACGTTAATTTCCAAAGACTAGCTCATTTTACTATCAAAACAGGTTATCTGGCAATTGTGACAATTATAAACAAGAAAATCTTGCAAGAAAACGAGAACCCATCACAAAAAAAATTAAGGGAAGGATTCAAACGCCATATAATTTCATGTCATACGGAAGTATATGTAACATGGATATTTTTTTTTTACATGTTGCAATCAAAATCAAATTAAAATGCTAGTTTTTCCTTTAGCTCTAATTAAAATGTATAATTTTGTGATTATAAATAAACTTTCTGTAGCAACTATTCTGTTTAATTTACAAAAAAAAAAAACCTGGTTAAGCAGAGTTAAAAACTTCCAAAAAACGTTGTTGCAACTACCCGTAGATAGTTAAAAATGACTAAAATGTACAATTTTACTGTCTAAGGAGAGATATCTTTTTCCTCAAAAATTATATGATAAGTAGGAATGTAAATCATATGCAATTCGGGCGTGTGATAAAAAAGTGGAGTTGGCTCTTCAAACAGGTTTTTTAGTTTTCCTAAGCTGTTATCATTTTTCCAATATTACTGAGGAGAGAACATTTACCTGATAGTAAAGATGTCGCATGAAGGAAGAATACATGCATTAAGTTTAATAAAGCAAATAAAATGTAAACAAAAAGGGCTCAAGTCCTCGTAATATTATTATTAGTTAAAAATATATAATTTCCTCACATTAACTTCAGTTAATTTTCTTCCTCTCATCTATGTTATTATTTATTGTTGTATATATAATGGAGAATAGCAGCTTGTAGCTCAGTAAAACGTCATGATAGCTCAAGCTGCTCCCACCCCTCGACATTCATTAAATTGTCAGGGTTGCCAGGTTGATTTTCTCTTTCTTTTTTTATTACATGCCCGAATTGCATATGATTTACATTCCTAATGATAAGTTCGAATTACAGGGAAATTTCTGATTATAAAGTAGCAAAACAAGTCTGGAATAAAATAAATATATACATTAAACAATGGGAATTATACACAACATATTATTTTTTCCTCTTTTAGACTGCTACAACTACATTTTCGAAAAACTTAGTAGATACACATTTAAAGATTGTTTGCGCAGCTTAAAAATAGCTATAACATAATAAATCTAATATCTCAATGTAAAATTTAGGAACCTTAAAATAGTTTGAAATTTAATGTTTACTCCGTACAAATAAGCACCCTATTGTATGTTTTGTCTTGCAGTCAAAAGTGAGGGGAATAAAATATTTAAAGAAACATATCCAATAAACTGATTGAAAGTGTTTTGCTTACAATGAATGATTTGCAAAAAAAGGAACAAAATTTAGCTGTCTATGAACAAAGACTTTTTGTCATTTTTATATATTTATATGAGGATTATAAAAACGAAATCGTTGATTCATCAACGTAAATAAAATATCCTTAATCCTTGATAGTAGAAACAATCCTAGCAAATTATAGAAATGGTTTATGTTATCATAATCATGCATTTTACCATAGGATAAACTTATTTAAAATAATGAATTAAATGGACAAAAATGCATTCATTTTTAGTGAGAGCGAAATATTTTACGATTGAAATACATAAAACGATAGTTGTATAATTAAACCAGGTGCTTTTCAAACTATGGGAGATAGCAAAATCATTTTTCACAATCACTTATAACCTTTGTACAATTAAATTAAAAATCCCTTTATAAGAATAAAACAAGGATGCTTAAATGTTATTTGATAGATTGGTGCAGGTTCAAAAGTTTATGAAGCACTGAATTTAATTCATTTTAAATGACGTAATGTAGTATGTTGATAAAATTTATTCAAAAGCTCATAGTTTAGTGCTTCCTTATCTATTTTTCAAATTTAATTTAAAGCTTATACAACTTTTAAATGAAACACTTATGGATGTTATCTTTGCATACTTTGAGGAATATCAGGAGCGACTTTCAACGATATTCTACAAGCTCAAAAAAATTGTTGTTTCAGATTTATACCTAAAGATCTGAAAGGAGATATTATATTCTTGTAACTATACTTTAGTTAAAGTAAAATCATGATTGTAATAACTATGTGGAAAAGTTCACTTTGCCGGAAGTTTAAATAGCAATTTATATATGTGTAGATATATGTACATAAATTGGAATGATTTGGGTTCTTTTGATAATTAACTTTGTACATGAAAATTAAATATACAATTTTTATATTATCTTATTACTTATATACTTTATTAAGTTTTACACCAGGGGGTCTATTTAAGAGCTAATAAATTGCATGATTTCGGAAATGAGCCTAGTGTATGTACTTAAATAAACAAACTACATGTTATTAAAGTAGTAAAATTAAATAATCCTCGTTCTATTATGATTATGATATAAATAATAATGGTTTCTATTAGACTACAATACTAACTAGGAGCAAAGGAAGAACCAATAGCATTAAAAAAAAAGGGTAGATGCCCAAACTAGTGATCACACTCGAGATCAGCCCTATTCTTGTTTCGATCTCTTAAAGTATTGGTTTTGTCGTCTTGATTCTTCAAGCTATTGGACTTGATCCCTCAAAGTCTTGGCTTTCCGAAGTCCTGGTCTCGTGTAAAGTGGATATAATTTACACTGCATTAAAAAGTAGAAAAAGAAAGTAAAAATTGATTTTGGTAATACTGACAATTTGATGAATGATTGGGAGGAGAGTTTCTTCAAGATGTCATAACATTTTAATACAGGCAGCTATTATCTTCCCCTTTTACAAGGACAAGCATTGAGGAGATTTTCTGGGGAAGGATTGTGGATGTGAAATAAACAAAAAATTTCTTACTTATCAGAAGATAAAATTACATCAAGGTTTCTATGTTTACTATATTAGGCATTTTATTGATTAATTATATTCGTAGACGGTGTTTATTACTCCACAGGGTGGACTAGTTAAATTGAAAAAATCTTTAAACACTTGTAACAGTACTATAACTTTTTATTATTTGAAAGCTACATTTATTGCCTTTCAATTATTTATAATAAAATCTACTTGTCTTAACAACATCGATCACATGGTGCCGGAAGCTTTGGCAAGTCCAGGTGACCTTGTTCCGATCCAGTTTTGCCATTATACGGGTAATGGACTATTTCAGGGCCTCCAACAATATTCAAAGGCCTTGATACTTTGTACGGGCCTCATTCTCAACCCTACCCCGTCATGCTCGACCAGTTCAGGTCTGGGCTGTTTGGGAAAATACAGGTTCCAAAATTGAGGACATTTCGTGGTCAAGACATACTGCACTTTTTTAGCATTAATGGCCAGTGCACTGTCTTGCTGGAAGGTGCAATTTCTTCCTTGGGCTACTCCATCCATCCATCTAAAGAATTGCCACCTCCTCAAACATCTTCATTTACATGTCTGCCGTCTCTGTTTCTTGAAAAAAAAAAAAGGTTTGGGGGGCATAACGTCCCCCTCACTGGAGATGACACCCAGGACCATGGTTTTGTATAACTTCTTCGTATTTATGATGGTTTGGGCCTAAGAAAGGCATGAACTGATACATCTTTTGTTCCTGCGGTTCGATGAGAGGTCAACTGTGAAAATTTTTGCCTCGAAAAAATCTAAAGAATCTTCCAGTTGACTTCATCGAATTGATGATTTTGTTACCTCGGATCACCCGGGTGACCTTGTTATCCTCAGTAAGGAGACTTTTGACTGCCCTTACCCTGGATCAATTTTCTTGATAGTCGTCTTGTTCACATTCCTATTCTTTGTGAGTTAGAGAATGAATTGGCCGAATTTGCGTAGATTAACATTTTGAGCCCCACCACGAACCTGGGGGTTTGTTTTCGTCAGCTCTCACCTTGTGATGTTTCCCGTGGATTTTTCCCTCGGCGTCAAATATATCACAAATATGGTGAACTGTACTTTTCGGGTACTTGAGGCGCTTGCTAATTTCAGCCAGATTGAACCCCGCGTGACGTAATTAGCATTATAACGGCTCTTCTCGTCTGCTTCTTCTCAAACTATGAACTGATTTTTTTCAATATTTTTTTTTCCTTACTAAGAACAAATGTAGCATTTCAAATAAATAAAAAGTTATATTTTTACCCCATCTAGTTCATAAGTCTTGAAAGATCTTCCCAATTTATCTGGTCCACTTCGTATTTAAGTGGTTAGTGCAACATTTTCTCCCATCAAGAATCAAGGAATAAACATAACATAGAAAAACAAAAATTGCGGTTCAAATTGCTAATCACCAAAAATATTGCAAGCAAGTAAACGCAAAAGATTTCCAGCTCAAGTCATCACCAAAACACTACTCCAAACAGTTGAACTTTTGCTGAAAATGGGGTTCTTTAACTTACACAATAACAGTGTTTCTGAACTCGAGGATCGCAGAGACTTGATCATATATAAAAAGAGCAGTGTTGTCTGTAGGGGAATGGGACTTGTTTTTCGTAATTTGCATGCAAAACTATTCTTAATCAATAAAAAATTTTATGTTATATTTAATGGCCTCAAGGCGAGCTCCCTCACTCCAAACAAAAATAATCCTACAGAGCAATTCTTTGATTTTCACAACCGTCACAATAATGCAGAACCACCCAACTTCTTTTATTAATAACTAATTTCATTTCTTAAAGACATTCAATACATACATATTTAAAATCACAGAGACTAAATTTTGTTATGGGGTGATAGCAAAATCAAGGAGAATCAAAAGCCAGTCTATCTTTACATGAAATAATTACCTAATACTTGACTTTAAGTCCAATAAAAATTTAACAATGACCTTGGGGAAATGAGGGACATAGAGCCAAACCAGTTGAAGCCCCTTTTTTTACCGATTACACTTTGACAAATCATTTAAAACACTTTATTTACTATTATTAACAAACTGTAAAAATGTAACTTATGCAGTGAGATAAACTCTAAATGCTAACATATGTATTTGATCCAAGCAACAAGAACCGAGAAGAAATATGAGAAAAATTTATTAATTTCCACTACATCAACAAAAAGAAATAGAAGCAAATTAAGAGATTAACATTTTGAATGAGGACTCTATGTTCTGGAGGTGGTTGTAAAAGTTGAAATATGAGATATATATATATATACATATATATAGCGGAACTAAACATACTGTAAAAGAAAACTGGAAGATATAAATACATAAAGTGCCTTGGGTGAATAAAAAATATAGAGACAAGAAAGTTTCTAAATTATTTTTGTAGCAACAAAAGTCATAAAGAAAGTTTTATATACATATATATTTCTTTTCTTTTAGATTTATATTCAATGTTAACTAAAAAAGACAAAGTGTATATATATATATAAATGGAATCCATAATTGTTTAGAGTAATTTTGTAAGGAAAAAGCCTTTTAGTCCTTACAAATTTGGAAACATTTTTTTAAATTAGATCATTCAAAAAACTTTTCAAAAAATAAAGTGATATTATATTTAGATATAAATAACTGTATGTAGATAAAATAGAAAACTTTGCTCTATTCTACTCAGCAATGGTTGCAAAAACCAAATTGAAAGTAAGCTGTTTATAGTATTAATTCAATAAAACATTTATTTTCAATTTACTTCAAAAATGAACACACAAATAGAATTTCTACATATTATTTAAATAAAAGTGTTCAATTAATTTAATTTAATAGTCCTCCTGGGCTTTTATTAATTCATATTTTGAGTATGCATATATTTACTACCAATATTTAAGAGTTTGACAATCAAAAGTTTGACATAAGAAAACTTTTATAAAAGCATATAAGTTATTTTACATATAATTTATCGTTTTATTCAATTATACACATGATTCTAACTATGAATTTTTATTTGAAACTATTTTTTGATCCTAGAATTTTAAAATAATGTTGATTTTTTTGACAAATATCTTGAAATTTCTTTAAGAAATACTTGGATTAATGTACAAAGTTCAACTTTTGAGAAATGAAAAAACCCTAAATATTTTTTTTCTTAGTAGTAGTGAATTATGAATATTATTAAAAAGCTAGTAATTATTGAAAAGTAAAGTACTTATCATGGTAGCAACATAAAATTCCTACAGTTTTGATAAATATCTTATCGTTTTTAAAAAAACAAAAAAATTCTATTTTTGAGTTTTTGCACAGATTTTTCAAATATTAAAAAAACATGAAATTTTATAATAATTTTGACTATTTTTCTATTTGAGTCAATTAATATATTTATGTTACAAATATATAACAGTATTTGAGTATAAAAGGTCAACTAATTTTAAATAAAAATCAAAAAAATGAATGAAAAACACAAATCTAACTCATAGAAAAATACAAATAATATTTTTATTGTATTAGTAAGAAAAACTAAATTTTCTTATTTTTAATAACAAACTGGTGTTTACTTGATATTTATCCAATAAAACTTGAAAAAAAACATGTTTTGTAAAAAAGTTGTTTGTTTATAATGTTGTCAGGAATTAAAGTTTGAAAAACTTAGCCAAATTATTATAAAAAATGTGAAATTTTGTAAGTTCAAATAAACTTATTGGCTTCAGTAATTAAAAGTTGATGTCATATTTTTGCTTCCATCATTTTTATGGATAACTCAAAACTAATTAAAATAAAATATTTAAAAAAGTCATTATATGAAGGTATTTTTTTTCTCTAAAAAACACAAGTTTTTTATTTGTTATTTTTTGAAGCTAGATTATGCAAAAGTAGACAAACCGTAACATAAAAAAGAATTAATCTTTTAGCTCCGAATTTGTATCAAAGGGGTATTTGTAATGTTTTAGTACAAATTAAAAAAAAATAAAACTTCTACAATAAACAAACTCATGCAATTTTGAGGTTCCAAAATTCATAAAGAGAATAATAATTTTAAAATAAAAAACAATTACTTCCAAAAAGCCATTAATAGACCAATGAATCAGTCAAGCACTAGTTAAAACATGATACTTCAATGTTACTTGAATCCATGTCAGAGGTAAGTTTGATTCATTATATTTACAAAATAAGTTGCTTTGAACCCTGTATTAAAGGTATTTACGTATGGTAAATAGTTTTAAATCATTCGTGGTTACAATCATATTTAAGTACTTTGATATATTTGAATACTGAGTAAATTATATTATTTGATTATTCATATTTATCTACCCAAAAGTACAATTGAATTCTAAACAACTATTAATGAAATAATTATTTAAGCCTTTCCCATATTTTGAAATATTTTTTATACATTAAATTAGATTTGGTATTTATATTTAAACCTTTTTTCAAATTCGAAAGTGAAAGCACTCTTGATTGTTTTTCTCCTTCATATATTGACCATGAGTGGTATAATTTCTTCATGCAATATATTACATTTCAAATCAAGTTTTGTGTATCCATAAATGAACCATTTGAATATTTTTTTTGGAACATTCTATCCATTCTTTTTTTTTAAAAAACTTTTTTTGAAAATACTTTTTCAGATTGTACTACGAGGAAAATGATATGAACACCATTTTTAGAAAGACCTTGGATTTAATACTTATATGGCTTTCTGATTAAATAAATTGACAATACATACATAAGTTAAAGCCTTTGACTTTCAGTCTTATAGGAAAAAAAAACAAGGAAAATCTTATACAGAAATGACAAACCTATAAAAGTAAACTAAATAATTAATTTATTTAGAGATTTTTTTTAGTCATTATTAACTCATTTGTGTATATACTATTGTTCTTTCTTTTTTACCACAAATTCTCAATTGGAAATTTCCAAAACATTTAGTATTCGAGAATAGCTCATAGAGTATTCGAAAAAAAAAAACCAAGATTTTCAATAATGAAGATAAATTGGGAATTTACCTCGAAGAAGATGAAGCAAAAACGTATATACACAAATATAAACATGTATTTTTTTAATACATATTCCCTACGGCACACACTGATTTGTACACGTACATACATTTAAACCTAAGAATCATCATAGTTTTACTTTCTTTCTCTTTTTATCTATGCGTATTGGTTCATTATATACACAGTTGCGACTTGTGTAAATTCTAAGCTAGTAGGTAAAAAAAAAAAAGCAAAAACTAACTTGGTATCCACCACAACTTGATCAATGTATGGAAAGAAATAGCGTCAGTTGTCAGCTGGTTTCTTAATTCCTCTCATCGCTACTACTTAATATCCCTACCGTGAGTCTTATATTAATAGCGAATTTTTGTTCGAAATTGAAAAAAAAATTACACATTTAGATGGACAATTTTTTTCCTAATTAAGGATTTTTATATGGCGTTTGAAAGCTGCGGGTCTCAGCTCTTTAATGCATTCCTTATTAATCCATTTCATGTAACATTCAAGGAGCTGTTTAAGTACAAGCATTTTGGTCAACTTTTGGGCCTACTTTCGTTCGTTCCCTACACCCCCAGGAGTCCTTTAAGGTCGAAACAAAAACTGAAATTGGAATCTACATTAAATACACTAGCGAATCATTATTTTTTAATATACAAAATGAGTATCATTCCAGGTTTAAATTGAGGTTGAATTTGGAAAATGGGCTAAATTAGATCAAAAAGTAGGGTCCAATTTCTCGAAAACCGTCAGACTCACGGGAAAAAAAAATTATAGATTTGAAATCAACTTGCAAAACTTTTACTATACTTATACCCCATTGGGTTATTGAAAGTTCAAATTTGTTAATTTGTGTTATTAGACAGCGTGTAGGAACCCCTAGACAATAGAAATTGTTGCCCACTATAATAATTCTCATTTTTTATTAATGGATTTTTTAATGTAAAATTTTGATATTGTTTTTTTTATTGAAGTTTAATTTTTTGTGTTTTTTTAAACAACTTAAATGCAATGTAGAAATTTGCCAATTTGCAGCACCTAAAATACATATTACTCACATCTAAACATATTTAGGTATTTAATGAAACAAATAAATTTAAAAACACACACACACACGCAAATAAATCGTTCCATCCATTTCTTTTAAAACATAAATACAGTCCATATAGAAGCTCTTGATCAATAGAACTCTTTACTATGATCATAAATGGGAACACGTACCTAGATACATGTTTATTACATTTCTTATTAAGATGGTCTAAGAAAATATGATATCGTGCACGTCGCTGTTGTTAGACAGATCATGAGAGGATGAATATACACATATATTAGTATGTATATCTAAGTTAAACTCACATATATTGTAAAATACATATAATTCACATATCAACAACTATTATGTTTCTATGCGCCTCTCATAAAATGATTATAATAACGCATCTAGGTATATTAAAGTGAAATTTTTTAAGAACTCAAATGTATACTTGAAAATGTATATTTTAATTATAGTTAAACACGTGTGATGCTTTTAGAAATAAGCATGCATGATTGCATTTAAGTATATACGTAGAGTTAGCTCTCTACCTAATAGAGCAAAGGGGATTCATTTCACCCTCGTTAAAAACATATCTCGAAGGAATTCACATTATTACTATGAATATTATTACTTTGGCAACAGAGTGTTGACTTTAGCTAATATACATATACTTTTTAAACATTATAATGAATTTCATTATTAAATCAATATATAAATTTAAAAAATATTTTGATTACATTGACTAGTCATGCTTTCAGAACTATCAGAACTATTATTTTTCTTCTCTATGAAATCTCGTTTAATGCCAACATATATTATACTTAAATTTATTAATCAATTATTTATGGTTTTGCACTCCTTGTTTGCCTAAATTGATATATACAACTTTTACAGGCCTGTACTACTGATGTCCCTAGATTGTAGGTGCACCAAATTATCCACCCGTTTATTATTCTCTCTTTTCTTTGAAGGAAATCAAATTTGACTTTTTTTTATATAAAAAAGGCTGAAAGTTAATTTTTTTATGTAGTATTTTCAGTGAATCAGCTTGCTTTGCTCTTCATCTCTCTTACTACAAATAAATTTTACTTCTATGTAATAATTAACAATAGTGAAACACAAGGTAGTTTGAGTTTGAGGGAGAGTTGATTCACTTTTACCACTTTTTTTTTCTCCATAAATTCAATAATATGAATCAGTTGTAGCCGTTAATTGTTGTAAAATGTAAGCCAGTATCTTTAGAACAATGAATATTCATAGTATGTTTCGATATGAATTAAATAGTGCGAGATAAATATCTTTAAAAAAAATTGAAAAATGTATCAACATTTCTTACCACACTCGAATGTGCACCATTTCAAAATCAAATCAAAGTAAAGTATTTATATAGTTTTATTATAAAGGTATATATTAATAATCTTTATTTATTTACAAAAAAAGTACTTTTTTCGTTTTTGGAATTTACTTCTGTCTCTGCTTCTTTTGTGCATCAAGTTAATTGCGTTTGCACACTAGCAGCATAATACCATCAACACAAAACTATTTTAGTCATCTTTAAAAAAAAATTATTCATAAGAAGGAGAATACAACATTATCAACTCTCTCTTGATTGGTTTTTTGTTTATTTACTTTGTTTACAGAGGTATGTGTCATTTTATAATTAAAAGTATATCTATAGAATTTGAGCTCTTACAATGTGTTTTAACATAAAATTAAATGCTCCTATGAAATTTTAACAGTTTAAACAAAATTAAAATTCTGACCTTGTTTTGATTTTTCACGCTTAGAGTCCAAAATCATTTTTTACAAGAAAATTTGAGCTTCCATTTTATCCTTCTCAATGTGTGTTTTACGATTGAGGAGTTCGTAAACTTCTATAAATGAGTGGATCCTCTCATGAAAATATTAATTAGTAAAACAAGAGAGGGGTGTATCAACTCTCCCTCCCTCCCTTTTTTACTTGTTTGTTTAATTGCGAATTTTGTTAGAATGTTCTTTGTTAGAAAGAGAATCGACTTTATGCTTATTCTATATAATTATGAACCTATTTATATTCCTTTGTTGATATGGGCTTTCTTCCATCTTAATTTATTCATGAATAAATGTTACGTTTCCTGTACAAACTTAATAAACATTTTTTTTTCTTTCTAATGAGTAATGAGTTGAACATTACGTTGTGGAAATGTAAATATATTCTCAATTATAGACCCATTAATTATTAGAAGCAAGAACTCGAGTCATTAATTTGATAACTATTTATTCAAAATAGATAAAATTGTTGAATAACTTGAGACTTTACTTTGACATCAAGGCTGTGAAACTAAATTTGAACTCACTTTGACTTGGAAAGACTTTGAAGAAAAGTAATTCAAGTCAGAAAATATCTGTTTTCAATATTAAGGGGAAAAAAACATTTATATTTAGTTCTGGAATTTTTGATATTTACAATTTTTTCTCAAATACTTTAAAAGTAGATTATATCTTATATTTATGTATATTCAAGAAATTATCTTAAAAAATATTTTTTCAAAATAACTTGACAATTATTTCTTCAATCAGAATTTTAAATCAAAATTCTCTGACCCTATAGAAGAATCTATTTTTAAAATAGAGAATGTTTTTCCTCGTTTAATTGAACTTAAAGTAATTTCAGAAACTCAAATTATCTCATAATATTATTTTGATCTTGAAATACTTTGAATCCTGTATTTTAAATACATAAAAACGTTGACTTATGAAATAAACGCTGTTATCATTTGGGGAAGTGATTTGTGACTTGATTTGAATCCTGTCTACTTAAATTAACTTGAAATTGCCTGGTGACATTTAGTATGTATATAAATATACATATCTCATCTAAATTTTGCTGTGGAATGATCTATCTAAGTCAAGGTCAATCCGTTATTTTGTATGCTTATAAATGAAAAAATGAGAATTACACTGGTAGAATTTTTATAGGCCATTTTTGTGATCTCTCAAGCTATTTGATGTAAGAAAAGTGGTCTTTTTTGAACGAAATTTAGCAATCTTGAATGGGCTTGAGAGGTTTGAAATTGAAAGCAATCAAATTTTAAGTTTTTCTAAACCTCCTTAGAGATATCATTCTCCAGATTTTTTTTTGATGCAAGCTTGCAAATGACATCTTCTTATAGTTTTGAATCTAACAGTTGGCCTATGAGGAAAATATATCATTATAATCGACCTAGGATTTTGAAATTATAAGAAATAATTATTATACATTTCAATTAATTAAGAATGTACTTGTAAATCACTGGTTTATCATGGGTTCAACTAAATTTTACTTTTTAAGTAAGGATTTGAAGGGAAAGTAATAAAGGATTTCAATTGTTTCAAACTTACAGAAGGTATACAAATAGTATATAAGAAAAAGTTTAAATACTAAAATAAAAACACATTTTTTAAATAGAACTCTGCATCGAATGTACAATCTGTTTCAAATAGCAAAATTTCATAGCCGTACGTAATTAAAATATGTAGATAATATTTATTTTTTTTTACTTGTGAGTTATGGAACATTTGTATACTTATAGAGATACTTGAATACTTTTCTTCCCAATACAAAAACATAAATACAGTCAAATCCAAGTAAGAGCAAAATTTCATTATGAGGTAAATTTTCTTTGAAACAAATTGTTTACTTCATAAACTATTTCGGATGAAAGTAAAACGTAAATTTTACCTACAAAATCTCTCGAAATTATACAGGAAAAAGATAAAAAATTATATATATATTAGAATTTGATCACACCCCAGTTGATCAAGTTGAAAAAAAATGTATTTTCCTTGTTTAAAAATAAAAAAAAATAACAGGTTTTATTAGAATAATATTTTTTCAAATTAATAGCAAATCGTCTTATATATTTTTGCATGTTATCAATATACTAAAGTTATATAAAAAAATGAAATTTTAAAACAATTTTGTATTCTTAAACTATCATTTCCAATTTCATTTAAGGCTACATACAACATACATATTGGTAAAGTTAATTGAGTGAAGAATATAAATGAGACTTGACAACCTATTTAAGATCGATTTCCGTATCTTTTTTCAAATAAATTTACTACAGAACTATAGAAATAAATACATTGTTTATTTGAAGTTACTAAATAATATTACAAGGCTTCAAAAGAGACAGGCTAAACATGATTTCAATTAGTGTTGCGCAGAAACATTGTCAATTCATATTTTTTCCCCCTTATCTTTAAATATCTTTATTTATTTGATGTTGAGTCATATCTGGAATTTTAATTACTATTTGACCAGGTGACTATGAAATATTAAAAATATTAGCTACTAAATGACCCATAATTATCATCCTTTCCTTGGATTCCTCTGTCTTTTAGGGGATCTCGTGATAGTTTCTTAATATTTATTCTCATATATAGATTACAAGTGTTGTAGTACAGATCCTCTTACTCAAATCTAAGACCTTGGTAAGCCTAGACCAAGAATACTTTCATTAATCGAGACCGTTTCGACACTATAAAATGATACCAAAAATAACTACTGGTGATGTATATACTCAAGTATATTTCGGTGAATATAGTCTCTAGTTCAGTATGATGTCCTAATTTTTTTCCAAACAATTTTTGGAATTGTTTGGCAAATGAAAGCTCTGTATTCTTATGAAAAAATATTTTTTCTAATAAACACATAAGATTAATATGTGTCATAAAATTGCAACAATTGCAAATTTTGGCTTTAGATGTAGCAAATTTAAAGAAATAACCATGGAATGAATAAAATTTAGTAAAAATTTTAGAGTAGTTTTTAAGAAAACATACTCAAAAATCAATTTTTGCCTGTCATAGACCCACTTGCAGGCCCAAAACTAAGAGAAAATGTCACAAACCAGTTTGAAGTTAAAATTCTTTTGGAAAATGCGATCTCAAAGGTGGTTCAATTTTTTTTGGCCCTGATTGCTTTACACTCCAGACCTCCCAAGCATTTTGAACACAGCTAATTTTGTTCAAATAAGACCAATTGTCAAATTAAAAATACTTGAGAGGTCACAAAAACGATCTTTGATGGCTACAACTCTACAATTCTCGTCTTTTTATCAATAGACAGCAGAAAATCCTTTAATGCAGACAAAATAACGGGTCAACCTGAAAACTGTATACATTCTTTATAGTCGAGACCAAGAGAAAAGAATGATCATGTCTGTATATTGTATATATATATATATATATATATATATATATATATATATATATATTAATCTATGCAGTTTGTTTGCTCTTGTTCATGACAAATAGACCAATACTTTCAAGGGTCTAGACCAAGACACTGTGAGGTTGAGACCTAGATAAGACCAAGATCTTCAAAAATTATTGTCAAGATATTGTTCTTGGTTCGAACCTTCTCTCGAGATCCACGTCACTGTAGATGACAATGATCCACTCCTATCTATTATTTTGTAGGCTGTTGATTTGCATTCTCACACTCCTTGGATTAATATTCGGAAAGTTGATTTACTAAACTCGAACTCTATCATGAAAAGCTGTGACTATTCCTACTATTAATCAATAATGATTAATCCAATGGTTTAAAAGGTGTAGTTGTTGACTAGCTACCTACAATATAACTTGATGCTGTTTTTTGTATTCTCTGTTTGTTATAAATGTCATATATTTTACAATTTCAACTAATAACTCCTGTTAAAACGTTCTCTGTAATAATTATAATTTATTATTGTTTTATAGCTAAATATTATATAAGTACTTTATTTTTGTGTCCAATAAATTTATTAGTAATTAATGTTTTGATAACAGCAATACTTATTTATCATAGTTTTTGTTGTTGTTGTTTTTGGTGCATTTTTTTCTATCTAAATAGCTTTTTTTTACAGTCTCTAAATGCATATTTCTCTTTTCTGGTTCCCTAGCAATTTAGCTTTTTTGTTTCCCTTACAGAATGTTTTATTGTGTTTATATTATGTCTGCATTTACTAGAACTAGAAACATTTACATACTATAGCATATATTTGTGAATTTTAATTTATTTGATCACATGTCAAGCCACAGTTGAGTGTTGTTGTTTTTTTTTAGCACCCTGCAAAGAATTAGCACAACATCCATTCTTTTAACAATTATTTCGAGCAGATAGGCATTGAATATGCCCAATTCTTGAGCAGAAGCATGTATATTATTTCCATCCTACGTGTTCAACACTTTTTTTTTCAATACTAATAGTGATTTAGTGAGTACACATATTTAACAACTAAAATGACTCGTATTCAAAACGGTATTTGAAATACGTATTTTTGCGTCAGCTACTTATTTTCTATTTCTCTTACTTCTTATACTGAACATTAATAAATTTATATTATATCTATATATATATATATATTAGTCTTGGAGTCAAGACCTGAGACCAGTGTAGGACCAAAACTTTGGAGCATAAATATCTTCATAAATTAATTAATTATTAATTTATCCTGTTAAAATGTGGACTAATATCTGCGAGTAAATGAGGAGTAGTTCAAGGGAGTGTTGGAGGGAATGACAGTATTGCTTTTCTACCGTATGCCTTGAGGCCTTTTTATATTCTATTTGAGCAATGCAATTAAGATTGCTTTACATAACGAACCAATATATGCATTTGTATGCCTATGTATGTATATAAAATAAATAAATCCTACTCAGATGCACTCTCTAACCATCAAAATACCCTTATCATTCGTAATATTATGGTAGCTTTGTTGTATAATAATAATAATGGAGCCTTCTTCATTTATACCATTTTTCAACTTTCCCTTGAGAGATGGCTCACAATATTAAGAGTAATAATCCTAATTTAAGATTGTTTTTTCTCCATGATGTGCTTAAATTATACTCCTGAGATCCACATTTATCATGTTCTTACCACACAAATTCTTATATTTTATATTGATAATTTAATTCATCTTTCAATTTTATTTTTTTGATACACTAATAAATGTTAGTTAGAATCAGAGATAGGAGTATGAATAAACTTATTTGATTTCTTTCAATGTTCTGTAAAACTGTTGTTATAAAAAAAATACAAAACAATGGCATTATCAACTTGTCTTGACTTTTATAATTTTATGGCTATATTTTCCTCTGTGAACGTTGAATCTTTTAATTTAATTTGTATGAGTCATCAATAAGTTGGAATGTATAAAAATTAAACTGTATTTCTACTTAATTGTCTAGTCAACAAAACCATTGGATTTAAATAATGACCTTTATATGTATGGTTACAAAATATATTTATTTATAAATGTGCAGATGTAGAAATATATGTTGTATTAAATCAATGATGTAACTTTTTTATCTTTCAATAAGATTTTTGATATGAACAATCTATACTCAAAATACATACTTTAGAATCAAATTTCTCTACTTCCTTTTCAAATATTTAAAACAATATATTTATGTGCGAACAATTTGTAGAAAGCAATTTTGCCAAAGAAAATTTCGAAGATTAATAACACTGTCAAATCTATAACTTTTTTTTTCGGGAGTCCTACGGTTTTTGAAAAATCGGACCCAACTTTTTGAGTTAATTTGGCCCATTTTCTAACTTCAGCTTCAATTTCAGCTTAGAAGGATAATCATTTTGTCCATACAAAAGTAATGATCCACATGTGTATTTAATGCAAATTCCAATTTTCAGAGTTGAGACCCACAGCATTCAAACGAAATGTCAATCACTCGATAAGCCTTCTTAACTAAGAAGAAATTGGATGAAAATGTTCATATTTAGATGGACTATTAAACTTGATAAATCATTTATTCTATTTATTTCCATTCTTTAATAAACACAGTCCAAGTAAAACATATACATAATTATTAAACGGTTTATATAGTTTTTTTTGTTGGACGAGATCAAATATTAGTCTTGCTTCTTTAAGATGAAAAGAAATGATAAATTACTATCCTATATTTGGATGTCACAATGACACTGACAAATAAAAGGACTAAGACCTTTTTCATCTATCAAATCTCTCACTCTCTCTAATATTTTTCAGACTCTAATAATATGTTTTAAAAATTTGTTGTTACATTGTGTAAAATAAAAAATATATTAACTATTACTTTAGAAAGGATCAGATGTGTTTTTCTACACTTATCCAACTTTACTGGTCCATCATTGATCTAAAACAAAATTAGTTGGAAAAATCTAGCCATTTCATAGGGATTTATGTGGTAATTTAATTTGATTTAAAAATTTAACTATCTCTTTGGCATCATGTTGTATCCAATAGTTTATAAAAAGTTGTGCTTATATACATTTTTAATCTTGGGCATTTCATTTCCTAAATATATATAATTTATTTAAGTTCTTCCTAAGGGGCATTGCTTCTATTTATTCTGCAATCTGTCACAAAAGTGAAGACACATTATTTGAGAACATTATTCCATGTACAAACTATACACATTACTGGATGGAAAGACAGAAATGATTTACTAAGGAGCCAGAAAAAGAGTATTTTAACCAAGAAAATAGATATTAAACATAGTTGTATTCTTTGCATTCTTTCCACCAAGGAATTTGTAACCTATTTATAACTACTACAAAGTTCTTTCAGAGGTGATTTTTTTATCAAGGAGTAAAATGTTGTTTTACATTGTTCTGCGATAGTTGAGATCTTTAATTCTGTGCAGAGTTGGCAAGAAGAGCATTTACTCTGCTTAAAAAAACTATATTCACTTACAAATATCTATTTGCACCCTATCTGCACCTCTGCTTTTAATAACCTAGGTATGCATATAGTTTGATTATTATATAATTACTATATTGACTTAAGGGCACAGAATTCTGCTCAAGTCGTATGGCTTCATTTTATCAGTCAAACAAATTATTATTTCTATTGTATGTATCTTTTCATTTATTTTATATCCAAAGGATTTTCAGAATTGATATTCTCTACCTACATATGTATATGTAAAACTTATTTCCTGAAATGAACTCAATAAATGAGACTTTGAATAAAGGAAACTCTTCCTTAGGAAGTAGGAAGCTAATGAAGAGAAAAATTAAGTTTATATACACACATAGTATCTACATAGTAAATGTAGCTCTCCCTTTAGTAAAGGCTTTATAAAAGTATATTTCTACGCATTGAAACTCTTAAATGAAGCGAAAATGAATCGATTTAAAGTTAGTATAAATTAAATACATATCACAGTGAATTATATCATTTGCGATGAGGGATATTCAATCTTAATCAAAACAAACTAACTTTGGAGGAAAAGTAAACTTTTGAGTTTATTATTTGAATCAATAAAGTTCCTTATAGACAATAAAAGAATTATTTTTCTCTTCAAGAAACAAAGATTACATGATGTATGAACATCTAATCATCTAGCCTTTAAAAAATTTCCACTTACCAGACCGCCACTATTTAAAAAATTATTTAATTAAACTAACCAACAAAAAGAAAAGTTTTGTAGGAAGTGAAAGCTAAGATATACAATAATAAATTAAAACTGGACACATTTTCATAAAAAGGAAGTAAGAACCTTGTAACATCACGGTCATTATTAGGAATGTAAATAATATACAAATGGGGTGTGTAAAATAAAAAGAAAGAGAAAACCAACTTGGTAACTTTGACAATTTGATGAATGTTGAGAGGGAAGCAGCTTGAGCTGTCATGACGTTTTACTGAGCTACAAGCTGCTATTCTCCTTTATATATACAAATGAAGACATCAATAATAAATAATAACATTATGTATACCATAGATGAGAGGCAGAAAATTAACTCAAATTAATGTCAGGAAATTATATATTTTTAACTATTAATTATATGAGGATTTGAACCCTTTTTGTTTACTTTTATTTGCTTTATTAACCTTAATGCATGTATTCCTTCATGCGAGATCTTTACTATCAAGTAAATCTTCTCTCCTCAGTAATAAAGAAAAAATGATAACAGTTTTGGAAAACAAAAAGTATTGTTCGAAGTCCCAACTCCACAAAATCTCGCACGAGGCATTTTGCACATTATTTACATTCCTAGTCATTATAATAAATGGTCACTATACCTTTCAATGTTACAACGCTACCGCAACTTGCTTTTGTATTCACTCGCAACCTCGACTTTCAAAGACAAAAGGAAAAAATGATTAAAACATATGATAACTTTGTATACTTTTGTTATACTGTGGTACACTTGGGCTAACAATGAAGCATTCATGCTCATATGAATTCATAATAAGCAGAGTTAGTTGCTTTAAATCAGTGAAGAGTCAACTGTTAAAGCAGTAAAAAAACAATAAATTGTTTATCCGAAAAGCTCATCGAGAATTTCACTAACATAAAAAGGTTATCATTGTAGCTTCTTATTTTTTAGAGCAAAATTAAATCATTTGAAGTATGAGTAAAAGTTTATTAATTGACCTTGTGTTTTTTTTAAAAAAAAGAGTTAATTGATCAAAAGTGTATATTTTTTACAAAAGGAAAAATATGAATTTGAATCAAATTATTTTACAAAAAGAACTACAAAGTAATTAATACCCTAACCTCATATGAGAAAATAACGCAACCAACAAAAAATTCATAATTTGAGTACGTCACTTACTGAGTATATCTGCTATAAATAACCTTTCATCATGATAATTTCATATTTACCTTTTATGAATTTATTAAAGTTCATCCATTGATTGAAAATAGACAAATATAACCTTCCCTTTTCTCAAACCATTTTATAAATATCTATTTACTAAGAAAAGAAGGCACTTACAATAGGTATTAGATTTTTAATCCATATTTATCAACATACATTTAACTAATATGCACTCCTGTATGTTTAAAAAAAATATTATTTTTTTTGTGAATGAAAAAAATGAATTCATATCATTTTAGAATGTCTGATTTTTCTTTTCTTCACGTACGTATTTATATTTACATAGTATATGATAAGATTACCCAAAGTTTTTTTAAAGACTTAACCAAACTACAAAAGTAAGTATATTTTTAGAAATATCATATATGTACAACTAATTTAAAAGGGTAATAAAATTTGTATCTTTTTATGACTATTTTAATTAAATTATGCAAATGATATAATAATAAGAATCTTCTTCTATTTTTTAATCAATCCAATGTATTCATTAGTCGTAATAATAATAATAAAAAGTGGAGCTATTAAATACACATATGTATGTATATATATGTTCAATGTAGATACTTGAGGTATAATTCTTTCTTTCGCATTTTGGTTCTAAAGAGTACAATAAATATATATATAGATATATCTACATTATTAAAGTCACTTTTTATAAAAGTGTCACGCCCACATTAATGATACCAGTTTTTTGGGGTCATAATTATTATATTGTATATTGTACTATAAGTACATGCGTAGTTACATGTTATAATTATATTATGCTTTTGAACTGTTTGGAATGTATATATATATATACCCAAGGTCGTTGAGTACTGAAAGAATGCTTTACTAATCACCATGGTTTGGTCCATTCCATTCCACTCCCCTTTGTATAAATAAAATATATAATCAACTGCAAATATGAATAAATATGAATGTGAGACACGATTGAAGTTTGCTAAAGTTGTGTTTTTTTTATATTAAGAAGGGATTCCTTGGATCTAGATCCGTACGTTTATGTGGTCTTAACTATATGGCGAGAATCAAGAATGACCCCTAAGGCTTTTGCTCTTTCTATGAATGACTTGCACTCCGGTTACTTCATTTTCACGGCGTTATTCTAGATACATTAAAATTTAGTTCTAGATCTTTTGTCCCATAATAGTCCTGTGAGCCTTGATTGGTTCAACTCAAATTAAGTCCCTTGTTAAGTTGTGAACAGTTTCCTACTATTAATAAAGAATAGTTTAATAGTTGGGACGAATTGCCTTCAGTATATTAATTTCATTCTTAAGCTTAAGAGTTTGAGAGTAACAAAGAGCTATAAACTATTTGTCAAGTCTGAAGGATTGCATAATTATTAGACTTTTGGATTTTTTGTATAAAAGTATCTTATAGAAAAAATTAACAATTTTCTATATTTAAACTATAAAAAATAACGAACTCTAGCGTTGTAGAGGGAAAATTTCCTAAAGTTAAACTTATAAACTAAAGGTATATTATGTCTTATTAATTGGTAAGTGATTAAGAATGATGATAATCTACATAGAATTTTATTGATCAGGATTAACACTAAAAGGAGGGATTTCCGACGTCATTCAATCACTTTAAAATCTTGTCAATTGTTGCCCTTGAACATTCCATATTTGTCATAACAAACACAATATTGCCTCTTGTTTTTTGAGGTTCATCAGTGAATATGTCGATACATATGGTTATCATATTGCTTTTCACAAAATGAAGAGATCAATTTTTGTAGACTCATGGGAATTTATATTGCAATACCGTGCAAATTCAATTCAAATATAATGATGCCCAGACACTCAAATCTGTCTGTTATCGATTACAAAATCACCTCTACATCCAAAAATTTGATACCAATAAAAAATAAAACAACAATTGAGAGTTGCATTGATTAAAATGATCAACAGATCATAGCTCTGCGTGTGTTTAATACGGATTCTTTGTGGTTTATATGGATTTTATCGATTGGATATATGTACAGTCTGAGAGCCCTAGAAACTTAAGTTAAATCTGTCTATCATTCTTTTTCTACTTACAGGCTCAAATTTGGTATATGACATTAAATAAAACATAAACTCGTTATGACATATAAAACTTTTATAAATAAAGGTATGATATGCAGGTAACGCAAACTCATAAAGAGTTGAAGCCAAATCCAGATAAGAGTTACTTTTTCTTAGAACCCCATTTTTGCTTCTTCCAAACGACATCCCATATGAACAACATTTGAGTATAAATTCTTTAGATAAGAGCAACTTTTAATATCACTTTCCTATGTATGTACCACCTTTAAAAAAACATTATTTCCCGCCTAGATATCGAAGTGAAGTATAACAGTTTAAAAAAAATCCATATTCTTTAAACTTATCTAACAACAGCAAAGTATTAATATATCTAAAATGTACATTCTAAAGAACTAATTAGATACATAAAATCGAGTGTTAGATATATTTTATATAATGGAAATATAGCTGTCGAACCAAAGTGTTGCTCTATTAACAAATATTGTTATTTAAATTAATATTCATATAAATATCACGTAAATTGATGCAAATCTTGACAAATTAGTCTTAAGTAGATAAGTACACATGGAGCTTAAATGTAAATCAAGAATGAAATTTGTTATATGCATTGTAGTTTCACCTTGAAAAATATAAAAAAAAATTATAGTTGGCAAAATATTGCCATATATTTTTACATAGGTACATAATATATGTAGTATAAGTGATTTTTTTCAAATCTATTGCGTTTGCTCACTAAATACAATTGTAACACATCACGTTACTTCATCCATTTGACAAAATCAAATTCATAGAGTAGCTAATCAATTTACTAAATTAATCCATCAGATGTATATTTTAATTAACGTCATCTGTAAATATTTTTTTTACAAAGTCATTCATAATATTTATAAATAACATGGATTGTGATCAAAAAAATATATAAGCCTCAAAAAATAATTATTGACTGCATTAAATTACAATATTGAGAATAATAAAATCACTGTTATTAAAGAAGTCTCCACTTTTGACGACATTGAAAGATTAGAAGAAACATACATGATTATACAATGCTCTCTCTCACCAAAATCTGGATCTTCATATAAAACTTTCACTTCCAAGGTATGGCAAATTTATTTTGTCATCAAATAAAACTCCTGGGATGTTTTAAATTCCGTAAATTGTCAATGCAAATTGAAGTTATATTAAAAATCAATTTCTTGATAAGAATTATGCATTTAGTTTCATTAAACTGTCTCTACATAGTTGTATTGATTAATTTAATTATAAGGGATTTTCGTATTTCTTTGGTTCACTTTTCTCAATACAAATATATATATTAAATGCATTTCTTATGATGGATTAGATTTAATTAATTTTTAAGGGTTATATGAACGCTCTTTCAAATTATTTGCACTCAATCCATTATCATGGTAATGGTATCAATTATATACAATCAGCTGTACAAATACACAAATCCATAAACAATTTTTTTTATCAAACTCTCAAAAATCAACGAAATTCAGCATCAAGTAAAAACAATTTTATTTTACTATTTTACCAAGTCATGCAATCGAGCTTTGAATCAACACTAATTAGTACCATATGGCAGAAGCATAAATTGAAAATATTCACGTAACAATTATGTGAGTTCCAAATTTTTTGTGAAGCTCATAGTTTAAGTTTTTTTTGACATTTTGCATCGAACTCTGAATATGTTGAGTACTGTCCAGTGACAGAACTCTCCTCTAAGAAGTAGACTAAAGTATATAAAATGTCAATATGAAGGATGTGGAAGCAAAAATGTAAAGGCTATACAACAACACAACCAAAAAAATTAATACAAATAAATCTTGTCACACACTTTTTAAACTTTGTAATTGAAAAGTTGTACCCTTGGGCAAATCTTTGCAAAACATTTTATATATTTATATATGTACTAGACATTTTTATCTTAACTGCTCTAATTTTTATCATATTTATTTATTTTTTGTGTATTATTTTTCAAGCAAATAACCCCACATATTATAGACTTTATCAAAGCAAATAAAAAGCTTTTAGAGAAAAGAAATTAGCTTGAAACTAGTGTTTTATAATTAGATACGTTGTGAGTGAGTCTAAACAAAGGCAAACATGAGCAAATATAAAGAAAGTTATCAATTTATTTTTCATTTCTATAAATACAAACCCTTACCCAATATATTTAAGTATCAGAGTCATATTTGCCTATCAAGTATGGGCTTCAAATGTAACCTAACTTTAGAAAATCACTCTCTCAATGGCATTTGTATGTAAATATAAATAAATGTACCTATGTAATAACTTTATACGAGTATAAATTACATCATCATGCTTTTTGATTTGGCATAATCATCAGAAAAAAGGGAATGGAAAACTATGTGGAAAGATATGTGTTTTAAAATATTTTTTTACATATTTATTTGAAGAAAAAAAAACATATTTTTCATATTATCACGTATTTTGAAATTAAATAAATTATTTCTGGATACTGAAGAACATACATATAACTCTATATAGAATTTGTTTGATTAGAAAGAGAAGGAATGATTATGATTAGAGTTGTTGTTTTTGTGTTTTTAAAAGGGGTTGCACATGTGGGTTCTATTTATTTTATTATTTGTAAGGACATAGATTGCTTATTTAATTGGTGTTAATTATTGTTCAACAAATATTTTTTTTCAACATGTGATCATTAAGAAATATATGTGATGCTTAAAAGGGTTTTTATTTAGAAGCAACTTCGACTATAGCTACTAACAACCACATTCATTAACTTATACTCAGAGATGGGAAATTTGTCGAGATAGGATTGAGTTTGATGAAAAAATAAAAAAATAAATAATCAGTTCAATGCGCCTTTTTGTATCCTTTGGAACATATTTATTTAATCAGGGGGACCATATGCCAATGGAATGCCTTTTAATAGTACTCGACAAATATCCTATTCGTGGAATATACTCCCATTTCAAAGAGCTGTGAACAATATTCGCTGCCGGTGTGTAAAAAAGCAAAAATTGACATGGTAACCTTGGCAATTTTTCTGAATGTTTTGAAGGAGAGCAGCTTCAGCTGTCATGATACTTTACCATATAATCTATAAGCAGCTATTCTCTCATTATTTGACTGGGAATCCTGCAGTAACGTTCTTTAATGAAGGATATTGGAAGGAAATAAGCGCAAATTCATAATGATCAGATGATTACATTCTATCAAGGGTTCTAATTTCACTCGTTTAGTCCTTATATTGACTAATAATAATTTGTAGACCGCATTTATTACTCCATTACACCTGGTGAGTGCTGCAATAAAGAAATAATAAAAACGGCTTAAAGAAATGAAAATAATGACCAAATTGTCAACCACCAATATTATCACACGCGAATAAACGCTTATGTTGAATTCCTCTAGCCATTAAAAACTTATAACGTTGAAATTTAAGACTAATCATACACAAAAAAAAATCTCTGGTGAATCCATATCAGAAAAAAATTAACAATATTCTAAGTGGTGAAAACACGGATCCTCCAGAAAATGTTACAATCCAAATTATAGTGATATTTAATTATTGTCTATTTACTTTACTTAGAGAGAAACTTTTATCAAGATAAAAGAATATTTGATCCAAAAAAAAAAAATGAACTTGAGATATAAATAACTTGTTCAAACATGTTTTCATATTTGATTCAAAAAAATAATGAAAGTGCAGTAATGCCAGAATTAATTAATTAATATTGCTATAAATTAATGTATTAGATGTTCCTTAGTAAATTACCTCAAGATTTTATTTGTGTTCAAACAAAACTTTAAAGGCACATATCCACATATTTATGTGAATTATTGCTTCAAACAACCTGCATTTTTTCTCTATTTCTACTGATCAACAAATAAATTAACTCTGATTATGCTATATGCTCCTATTCAATCTGCAAAATAAAATTTAATTATATGTATATGAAACAGTTACTCTTTCATCAGTCACCGTCGAATTAAATTATTTTTTAATTATAACCAAAATGAAATGCAGGTTTCTTCAAAATTACTCGTTACCTACTGGTAATGAGAGACAGCCATACAAAATATATATTGTAATATAAACCCTTTAGTATATATATAAATATATAAAAAACATATTTATCTAGTCCCTATCAATGAAAAAACCAAAAAACGATGAGTTTCCTTTCTTATTCAACCCTTTTGCAATCTAGCTTTTAGTTAATATGTCCTTTTTCTAGAGTAATCCACTATCGCACTAAAGAACTTTTTGCACCGTATTGATGAAAAATGATGTATGAAAAGTGTACATCTTTGCAATGGTCATTTGTATGACCTTTTTAAAATTTAAAAAAACTACAATTTTTGTAGTCAAAACTGGGTACTTTCAATGGGCTTAGAGCTCTCCATTTTAAAAATGTGAGGAGCAATTTTTTTATATAGCTTTATTGGAATCACAGTTTAAAAAAACCTATGATGAAAAATAGGTTATATTTAACAAATAACAATGTATGTACTTTGTATCTTAACAAAAGAAACATTTCATTAATTTCTTCGATTATATATTTAGATTAAATTATTATTAGGATTTTGTTATTTGCTTAGTTGCATCACTTTATATTTTTTTTAGTTCAAAGAAATATCATTCCATGTAATGTAAAAAAAACATTAAATCCTTTATAAATGATATTAATTAAAGTTTTTTTAATCAATTTACATTTTGTTATCGCTCTTGAGGTGATATTAAGCCTTGTAGGTATAAAATGTTTTGCATACAACACATCCACAACTATATTTGTGTAAGGCTTCCTCTAAACTTTTGATAGATCAAAATATGTAACAGTATTAGGGTACATCATTTACTCTTTTTTTCAAAAACATTTTTTTTCTTTAACAAAAGGGAAAATAAACACATTCACAAAGTTTTTATTGAATTCTTTTGATTTTGAATGGGTCTATCAAGTTTTCAAAGTTTGTATACGTTGTGTATCCTCAATAGGGTGCTGTACCAGGGAGTAGAATGTGAGTACATAATACAAAAAGCTAAAACTATTATATGTAATTTTATTTTAAAGAAAATTTCTTCAACAATATGAGGATGACTTAAACAATACATACACATCCAATGTTTGAATAATTCAGAACTTTTAAATTTATTTTGCTAAAATTCAGTCACTTGTAGTGATATTCTTCTTGTGTAGACGACATATAGTCAATACTTAGCTGTACACTACGCACCCAATATTATTTATAACTTTCAAGGATTCTAAAAAAGCTATTGCTTGTTGATAGACTTGATTGGAATGCTAGGAAGAAACGTCAGTGGTAGGAAGTCTTGCTAAAGTACATGGGAAAAATACCTTGAATCAGGATGAACTAAGTTAGCAAAGTGTGGTTTTTGATTTCGAAAAATCTAAGTTTAGTTATTACTCGATCCATAAATACTTCTTGTTTTAACTGTATTTATGACAAAGGGAAATCACAAAATAATAAGAGATATAAGCTATACTTTATAAATCTTTGAAGTACTGAATTTAGTTGTATTTAATCCACTTTTAACAATTGCACACTTATTTTTGGTTATGTACAGATGTTGTACTTCTTCATTTATTTAATTGATATACAATTTTCAGTCATTATTATGTGGTTTTTAATCTTATTTCAGTTGTTAAACATAAAAAATGCAATTTTGTAGATATGAGTTCATGCATAGTTTTTGCTTAATGTTGTAACTCAGTTAACATAATAATCGTAAAGAAATATAGAATTATCCAATAAGGGAGGGATTTAAAACCATTAACTACTGGAGTAATTTTGTATATATCAGTTCATTATTTTATCCTTATCAATAGCTAGGAATAGGTAATTTGTTTAACTCAAGAACTTTTATTAGTTTGTTTTATTTTGAATTTGAATTTTGCTAAATAGTTTCATTTTTCTGATGTTTGAGCAAAATTGACATTTATACTAAATTATTAAGAGGTTAGATCAATATGCCTCAAATTTTTTGATCCCAGGGTACATTAATAAGATAATCAAAATCATGGGGCGTACTACAGAAGAATTTTTTTTGTCTTGTTCTATTTTGATGTGGTTCTCACGATCGTCTCATCTTGGTCTTTATCACTGAAAGTCTTTTTTTTTATCTTAACCTGGACTCGATTTAATTTCTGTCTTGTCTTGTCTTGGACTCTTGAGTGATGGGATCCACAACAATATTTTTTTTCTTTTAGGTATCAGAAATGTTGTGGAGAATCTTGGTATTCGGTCAGGCGTATAATTGGGATCATGTCACACAGTTTTAGAAACACTGCTTCCATTTTCTATGGGATTAAAAATTATAATGAGAGAAATAGCCAATTTTATTATATTTGGGTAATTTCAATTACAGTCAATTTATAAATTGATTTTTAACAAATAGTTTATAAGTTTCTTTTAAATATTTGTTATAAAATTGAATACTTAGTTTAATATTTAAGATACGTTTTGCTGTAAAATCATGGGTAAAAATTAAAAAATGTGAGATATAAGAGTTTTCAACTGTTTCTAGATTCAACAGCTTCATTTCTTCGAAATGATAACACCAGATATGCTTTCACCATTGTTCTTTACGAATTTAGTATCAAAACATAAATTATTTATCATGATCAGGAACGTTTGCAACACCTTTTGCTATTGTCCCAATAACTTAAGAGTTAAATGGGTCAATAATTAACACAACACGCACTTACATTTGTCTATTATCAATTGTATCTATTTATAAATCATACTAATCAACAGTTTTTAAAAAAATTGTATTTGAATGCAATCCATCATATGTTGCAACAGTTTAAAAAATCAAATTCGGGAAAGAAATGAAAAATTTGTTGATAAATAATAAAAAAATAAACTTTTCAATTTATTATTACATATTAAGACATTGTAATAATTTTATTATAAATCAAATATTAAAGATCATAAAAATTCACTCAACTTCTGTAGATATAAAATAATCCGGGAGAATAAACAATGTTTTGATAATTGCAACACTTTAAATGTTGAACTTTCATAAATATCTTTTAAATTAATGTTTATAATTTGAATTTTAACTAATTACATCATATGGTAGCAAAAGACTCAATCATTATTTAAACAAATACAATTAAAAATAGAACTCATTATTATTGCAAAAATAGTGTTTCTTCAAATAATAGCTTCTATTTACAATTTGAATGCAATGCCTCAAGGAAAAGTAAAAAAAAATATCTATTTTTCTTTGTAAAAAATTAATACTTGTGAATTTCAAAACAATAAATAGTTATTTTGATGATACACTCCCAAAATATTTTTTTTAACTTGTAGTAGCACTTTGATATGAAATAATGACTGTTTATGCCAATTTTGCAAAAAAAAAAAAAAAAAAAAATTAAAGGAAATCGTTCTCAATTTACCAGCTTTTTCCTTTCTTAATATTTAAAATTAATTCAGTATGTTGCTAAGGAATTTATTTTTAATCAAAAATATTCCTAATCTCTGCTAATCTATTAGAGGAAATGAAATCATTAAATATATGAGCCAATAATGGATATTGATTATCTCAATTCGTCATTAATTTATTTTTATTATTTTTCCAAATTATGAATAAATATATACCAATAATGAAAATAGCGTAACTCAATATTAAAATTAAGTTATGTTATTTTATCCACTATACAGTTTCTCAACTTCCAATTTAGACTCTATTCATACCAAGGTGCATTAGACAGTTTTAAACAATGTTACGGACTCTGCAACTAAAAACCAAGAGCAGCGCCATCTATACGGGAAGCATGTTCTTAATATATATGAGAGTTATTTTAATTTCTACCATGCAAAACTTTTTTTTTTCCTTCTTGACTCATTTTATTTAATTAAGCTCATCATCGATTTGAGAATTAATAAATTTTAAATATAAAAATTTAGTAACACCAGTAAGCCTCATGTTGTCTCAATTAAATACATCCTTAGGTAGCTCAGAATCTTTAAAAATATACATAAATGCTTAATGTCCATCTCAGTATTAAAAAAAGGGAAAGGGATCAAATCACCCTGACACAGATATCTGTGACAGAATCATTAAATGGTTTACTTACTGAATCATAAACATAATAAATAATCGATTTATCCATTTGGACAATTATTTATAGATGTGTGTATGTATAATATATAATATGAACGTTGCTATTGGCAATTATCCAAGGGACCAATATATATATATAAATAAAAAAATAGAAGGGAGTCTTTTAAAAAAAAGCAAAGACATATTCAATTTACGCATCCCTCGCATGTGTGTCAAGATAAGACATTCTTAATCCTTTCGTTTATTTTATTTTTATTTATTGACCATTTATTTCATGTTTCTTATTATGTATACATGTACATGTACATATGTATAAATAATGCGAACATAAAGATATATCCTTCTCCAAACATCTTAGAAGAAGAAGAAGAGAAAGGGGAGAGAAAAAATCTCACTTCCTTTCACTTGAACACAAGTACAGACAAGAGAGGTTAATTAAACTCATATATATATATATGTACATGGTAACTATTCTATACATTATGTATACTTAATAGATATAAATTGAGTGTTTCCCACATTTACCCTCATTTTTCCTTACTCTGATGAACTAATTATATGATAATATTGCAAAAGTGGCAGAGAAGTGGTAGGCATGAAATTGATTTATCGTTAGACTCTATTAACTACTCTATGTATAAAGAAAAAACAATATCTGAAGGACTGAGGATCAAAATAACTAAGAAAGGAATCAGTTTAACTTTCATTGTAGAACAGTAAGACCTTAGATAAATTGTTTCAAGTGGTGTTATTCCCTTCATTAAACTCTCAAAAAGATCTTTATTTTGAGCAATTATCTAACATTGATACTTTGGGTGGAAATGATCAATTATGGTCGTTCTATTGCTCTCTTGAGTCACTAAGAAGTCTCATAATAAATATTAGTTTGTTTTTTAATGTAATTTCAGATGTATTTTGAATTTAATGAGTGTTGTCGATTCACGAGCTAATACATTTGTACTTGTACAAAATTAATATACAGATATTGACACTGTCCCGGGGGGACATAGGATGTTGCAAATTAGAAAAAATGTATAATAGCTTAGAAAGAAGAATAATCTAAATTTGTCTTATAAGAATTTAAACTTTTGTCTGATTTCCCTCTCTGATATATGAAATGGGATTCTCAACCCATGGATACACATGCATATATAGACATATGTATGTAACTGTGTTGAAAAACTTCCAGTAATACTCCTTCTAAATAGGTCTGTTATAACAAATATTCACGATAAGTTGCCTCTGACTATTTACCCACGTCTACACGGGATAATGAAATATGTAATTGTTGATGTGAAAAAAAGAGTAAATATTTATGTGTAAAAAATTACGTCTTAAATTATGTTTTTAAAAAAATATGGTAACCCTGAGAGATGGAAAATCAACGTAAGACCCTAGAATCTTCTTAAGGGACGGATTAAAACATATTAATGTATAATTTTGACATAGTTCTGTTACTCCATTTTTATACAGCTTCTTTCCTTCAACCCACTTAATAACGTCGCAACAGAAAAAAAAGAAGTACAAAGACATTTATCAAAAAGTGTGTTTTTAAAGGCACTTTCTCATTGCAAAAGATATAATTTCTGCATTGTCTTTACTCATTTATAGCGTCACAGTACTATGTATATGTACCAGATGCATCTTCTACTACTAGAATTAAATACACGTCAGGCTTAAAAAAATAAAGGTAGTCCATGAATATAAGTTAAACAATAGTTTGGACATATTTTTTTAATGTTGATAAAGCTGTCTATAAGGCACATATTTGCCTTCAATGAAGTTTTTTTTTTAATGCCAACCTTCAACACAAGAATAATATGTTTTAAGTCTTTAAATTTTGATTTGCCCGAGTTACTCTGGTGGTATATAAGCCATTGAGAAACATGTTGTTATATTTGTTCTGTCCTACAGCCAGACTTTTTCAAATGATATATGGAAAGGTATACAGGGTTTTTGGAAGATTCATTTTTATAGACCTATTTTTAAACTCTTTTCCAGCATTGTTCTATCTAAAAATTGTCCTATCTGAACAAATAAAATATTTTTTTTTGTCACAAAAAACTTTTTGTATTCCATATACTCATTTATTCTTAAAATATAACCAGATTGATATTATTGTACAAAATGAATGAAAACTTTCCTCCAATTTTGTATCCACAAAATGTACAAGTTTAGAAAAAGTATTTTTTTATAGGTATCGGGAAAAATAAATGCAATTAAAACTATTTACCTTCAAACCAAAGACATTTTTAAACAAGAAGGACTTACTAATAGACGTTCTGAATATTTCCATTAAAAAAGTTACGGTACTTCATTTTCAAATACTTTTATTATTAAACTTATGTACATCGTGACAAAATTAAATATTCTATAACATTTTATCAGATCCAGTGGAATAATTCTTTGTTACCTAATACAAAATTGGTTTTTTTTTTCATTCACTCAATATATAAAAAAACCAAAGAGATGTTTCATTTTATAATACTCACAACATCAGGATTTTTTTTTCCTTTCTTCAAATAAAATATACACTGAACAACAATTTAGTACCCACTCAATTATTTAATTAATTTCCTGTCACTTACACTCTTAAGGACCCCAAATATTGATGGTGTCAAGAGTTATTGAGTTCCTATAATCAAAAACTATTTCCACTTATAACTTTGGCCTTTATAATCAATGCATTGATTCTATATTATTGTGTATTAATAGGGACAATTTATCAGGATGATAATCAATTCAGATTCTGTTTTTTTGGCTTTATACTGTTTAAGATAAACAAATTTATTTTTGTTGCACTCTATAAATTTCTTGGAAGTCTTGCATTTATTGATTTCATACTAATGTAAGCTTCCTTTATGGCATTCATTTAAATAAAAAGATGAATACATAGGTAATTATGATTCAATTGCGATATAGTCTGAACAATTTATGATGCTGTGCAAATGATGTACTCTGTATATTCACAAAATAATGTCCAAAAAAGTTCCCAAAAGTCTTAACTTTACGCTACAAACATTTTTTTACGCTTTGAGTCCCTTTTTTCTTGATGACTTTTTTATATAAACGACAATTTTCATTTTTCTTCTATGTAGTCACTTGAAATTCAATTTATATTTCTTGAGCTGATGGAGTTGTATCATATATTTATACAGATTATTTTAACTATTGGTATTTCATAGTACATATATCTTTCACGATAATATGGGTAAAACAAGTTTTAAAGTATATGTTTCATTCTTAAAATGTTTATAGTAAAATACTTAAAGTCTTTGTGTTATTATTTATTCTGTGATGTTGACATTTCTCGGAATATCACCAAAGAAAAATTTCTGGAAAATTGAAAAATATTATTGTATTATTTATTTATTTCAACTGTTGATAAGACACTGAATTTTTCCAAAATATAGGTACTCAAATATATGTACATACTTACACTTGGTATAAACTTTTTCTCCAAACACTTATACAATACCTAAAATGAGAATTATTCATTCATATTTCCCAGTTTTAACTCCTTGTAATTAATTATAAATCAATGAAAAATATCTATCGTTCTATTAATTTTAATACATTTTGCAAATATATACATCAAAACAACAAAATTAATTTGACTTACCCTTTTGTTTTTGGTTCATGTATATTTTAAATGGGATTATAAAAATACCCCTAAAGGTAATGTCAAGAGACATTAATTCAATTTTTTTTACGAATGATTTTTTTTTAGGTATATCATGGAGATTTTAAAAAAAATTGAGGATGATTTGTAAATAATTTTGTTTTGTAGCCTATTTCGATATAGGCTGAAATTCCTTTCTTTGAACTATCATGTGTATATAAATAGTTTTTCAGAATATATTTGCAAATACTGTTAGTGCTTTAGTAAATAAAAATCTACTGGAGAAGAGTTGTGATATGTTGTGAAATGGGTTATGACAATTTTTTTTTCAATATGTACTCTGCACATGGCTGAAGAACTATGACGTGATTTTTTTTTTTTTTTTTTTTAAATTCATTTTCTTTTAAAGTGAGTCTCATTTATGCATCGATGATCAAATACCAATAACTTTATTTTTAGGTATAATCAAACCTTTCATAAGCAATACTATTTCGTGTCCTTGGGAGGTCAAAATTTTTGTTACATGCAATCATAGTCATCAACAAAAACTTTGTCATTGTTCTGACGTTGGATTAAAATTGAGGCCTCAAACCCCACTTTGTCAGTGTCATGTGATCCTCTCGTCAGACATCTATCATGCAAAGGTGCGGCAGGTCCTCCATTGGAGGTGAAGGGTATATACGTAAATCTATTTTTCAAGATAGAGATTACAGTTTCACCTGAATTATGTATATATCTGTAATTTAAATTTTTAGTAGTCGTCTTCTGACGATTACAAAAAAATATTAGTGACTCTCAAAGATTTAAACTGCTTGACTTAGGAATTTGATTATATTTATCTGAATGAATCTGCTTCTATAAAAATTTTTAAAATGCCATGTTTTGGGAATAAAGTTTTCTGTTTTTCTGTTCAACTTACAGTGCAAGACGTTTAAAATGGCCAATTTTGAGAACTTTAAAAATGTCATCTTTATACTGTAACGAAAAATAGCATGAGGGATTTTTAAATTTTTAAAATAGCGTTTTTTTGACGCTTTACAAGACAAGAAAAAAGACTACATACAAGACAGTAGAAAGCAGGTTTACTACAACAAAGTGATCTTGTATTCGATGTTTCTTCCCTTTCTCTTCAACCCTCTGGAATTTATGGCTAGGAATTATTTTCTTACTCTCCATAGTATTTGAAGAAATTTGGGCCGTATCAATGATTTTTCTAAGAATTTTTTTTCTTTAGTAATTTCAGGTTATTTCTTGAAATAGATAAGTAGTAATTTTTACCAAAACCATAGCAAGCTTCTTTAGTGATAAATTATTGGAAATAAAGTAACAAATCAGCCCAATTCTTATAATTACAAAACAAATTTTGAAACCACTCTGAGTCTAAATAGGAGAAACGAAAAAAAATATATGTAATAAATGTTAATTAGATAACAAAAATAACATCAACAATCAAGCACACTCCTTTTGAAATACAAAAACTTTGTATTTTATTTTTTGTTGAATATTTTTGTGTAAAAAAAAATAATCATTTTAATTATATATGTAATAAACATAAAAAACAAAACTTTGGTTTAATTGTCAAAGTTATCCCTCCCGTATTAAGCTCACAATACATGCATAGCATCCCACTCATAACGATAATAATAATAGTAATAAGTATAAAAGTAAAATTAAAGATATGAATTAACCATAGCCAGCAGCATTAGCTCGTTTACAAATATGAATAAATTTGTTCATAACGAGCTCATTATTCCTAGAAAGCTAATGGAAAAGTATGAAAGAGAGAATTTGCAAAAATTAAAACTTACTCATATATGTTAAATATGTATTTTGACAATAGTTTAGCCGAGGACGTCATTTTGATTTTATTATTGACATGATTTTGAAATCCATGCGGTGTGTTGTGTTGTTATATTATTTTCTATTAATAGACAAACGTTATTATTTAGGGAAGAGTAGAATAGGTGAAGTGTAGTCAATAGGAGTACAAGACAAAAGGATGAGGGGATAAAGATACTACAAGCAGGGCATGGAGGTATGGTTAGAAATGATTAAATATGTTAATAAGCAAAATAAGATAACATCTAGGGATGGACATTTTGTTGAGGTAGGAGAGTGTGCCTGAAATTACTATGTGGTATCTCTGTATTTTATCGGCTGATACTTATTTGGTAATACTAAATAGTATATAATAAACAATAAAAACTGAGAAGACTGAAGAGAAATGGAATTGTAAGAAATCCAATTTAACTACTTATAATTGTGGCAAGTTTATTCAAATTGATTATCAAGGTACTAAATGATATTTTTTCGTCCTTCTTTAAACTCAAAACTACTTCAACATTTTGATCATGCCTATTAATATCTACAATTAAGAAAAGGGTTTTTTTAGAGTGCAAGGAGGCGGTGAGAGCGGTACATGTGTTACTATTGATGAAAAACCCTGATCAGCTCCTGATCATAATATAGCATGGAATATATTACTACAGTAGGAAGAATAACTTTCAACATTTAAAATAGAATTATTGTCGGTATATTATTTATATATAAATATATTATAATTTTATTATACATTTTTAACAAAATATACAACAAATAGAGAATGAACATATTTTCAAAAAAAACAAAAAAAAAACACACTAGTATTAAGCCTTTTTTCTTTGCAAAAATCGAAGAACTGTAATCTACAGAAGGTCACATCCATAGAAATAATAATAAATGATGAAAAATAAGTGACTAGCTAAGCTGGTTCATAATACCAGCAACAGAAATAGGAACTAAATGAAACATTATTTTTAAAAAATAACAGTTAGGCATTTACCGATATCGGCATGCGATGATGAAATAAATAAAGATGTAAAAAAAGCGTCAGACTTCATGTAATGTAAAAAAAAAAAAATGATACCGGAGGTAATGCTGTAAATTATCATTTTAAAAACTATTCTGGCACTTAGTGACAAAGCATCAGCAAATGACGTTAAACTCTTAAAAATAAGAGATAATGTAACTACAAAACACATAAATATATATAAACAACATACATAAAACCACGTGTAAACAGTCTACAAATAATTAATTATGGGTCAATATAATGCCAAATCAAGTGAACTAAGAATCATTGATATAATATAATTCTCTGATAAGTATAACTTTGTGTTTATTTCCTCTCAATGACCATCAATGTATTTTTCTAAAAAGGGGTAAGAGAATAGCTAATACAGTAAAACAGCATGACAGATAGTGCTGCTTTTCTTCCAAAATTCATCAAATTGTCAGGGTTACCAAGTCCATTTTCACCTTCTTTTTTTACCTACCAGCAGATCCTAGGATTGACAGCTCTACTGATGAGACAGTGCATCAGCGAATGTTATTGCTGTTTATTAAACAAAGGAGAGAAGGGGGGGGGGGAATAAGCTGTCTTTATTTTGGTATTTTTATATTGAAACAACTTTTTTACTCATTTAAACATGCCACTCCAATAACAAAGTATGAAATAATTTCACACGAAATTTGATTTTTTTCCCCATATAAATAAAGTTAATGCATTTTCCATATTTCCTGTATGAGAATTAAAAAAAAAATAAAAACAGCTTACAAAAACAAAATAAGTTGATGTTTGTATGTAAACTAAAGACTATATTTTTTTTTAAATTCTCTAAAAGTTGATATAGCCGCTATAAAGTTTTATATATGTACATGTTTCTTGCAGACTTTCTAGAATAGCATATATGTATATGTATTGATGCACATAAAGTGCTTTATTGCATGTTATAAACACATTTATCTATTGTATTACAGTGGTTGTATATATGTACATTGTAAGCAAACTCAACTTTGGAGCCATTACAATAATATGCACAAACCATATCAATGTAATCTACTATTGCACTTCAATAATATTTCCTTTATTCCTTCTCTAATTTCATGGTTGGGCAAAGAGGAATTAAGTATATACATAGTCATAAAATAAAATTTATATTCTCTACATATTGAAAAAGAAATAAAATCAGTGATTAGGAATAGAATTACTATTAAAAAAACCAGATAAAGAAATTGAATTGCATTCTGGGTAAGTTTTATTATGTTCATACATTATAAATTGATATGAAGGGATTTATTTAGGGAAGACAAGGGACCGTTGCAAGAGGGTAAAGGCAAAAATTCCTCCTATTCCATTAAAGTAGATATTTAAATCTGAATATACATATATATCTCTCTTGAAAGTTATAATTCAACACCATGAAAAGTTTGGTTATTTATTCTTTCAGAAATTATTTTCTTTATCAAAGGTGCTAAACTTATTTATCACAATTAAATATTACAATACTCCACGGCTACGGAGAGAATTTCAACAGTTGACAGTTTGTATTTGAATACAATTTATGGATGAACTATGGAGTGCTTTAATCACTAAATTAAATGAACCATGGCTAGTCATATGTTACGCTTCAACATGATTTTGAATATAAGAGTAAAATGCAAAAAAAAAAAAAGAAAGAAGAAATCATTTATTAGTTGATATATTTTACTCAGGATATAAAAAAAGATCAAAAATAAAAGTTTTTTATAGCAATCCATCTTTCATTGCATTTTATTTTTTGCAATGATTGGCTCATTAAAACTTATAAAATTTTGCTTCAAAGTCATTACTCCTTTTTTTCAGTAGAAATGAGGAAAATGTATGCACTTTTAATGTTTATATTTAGTTTTGATTCAATGGCTGAAGGAGTACTACAGGGGAAGCGTTGAATAGTACAATAAGAGCGATTAATAAATTGATGGCTCTATCATTTACTATGAAAATAAATGATAAAATACGTAACTTTAATCTGTTTTTTTTGTTTTTTTACAAAAATGTATGTAGTATCGAAAAAGGTGAAACAAATTAATTTTTTTCAGCTGTTAAAAAATCTACATTTTCAAAATTATGTTGAACGTCACATTTGTAAATATAAGTCTTATCTTAAATTTTGTTAGTATCATTAAGCCCAAAGCAAAACAATCTGTTAATTACCCTTGGACTACCCTATCAATTTTTTTTTGCTGAGTTTAAAAAAATTCAATTCATTGCAAGGAGGAAAATAAAGTCATAAAATCACATATATAGATATATTTTTCATCAAACAATATCGTTGGACTTGAACTCACCCATTTCTCAAGTAAAGCACATTAAAGTAATAATTACTTAGCTTATTGGATATACCAGTTTGATTGTTCAAAGACACTTCATAAATTTTGAAATAGCCTTTTTAAATGAGGGTTGTAGCTATTCAAGCACACTAAGTATATTAATGATAATCCTCACTAGGTAAATGAATATTGTATGTATTAGATAATTATTTAATTAAAATTATATAGGATAATGACTAGGACAAGTTCCTTTTTAGATAGTTCTACTCTGTTGATGAAGAATGAATACAATGAAGAAAAAAAAGAAGAGAAATGTCAACTAATACATTTGTTTTTTGATTTTATACAGGCAAAATACAAAAAAAAAACCGACTTTATATGAACCCACTTGTGTCGGATTTTATTCAAAAATCCGGAGTTTTTGACAAACTAAAACTCAAACAAATTACTACGTTGAACCAAAGTACATGGAAGTAATAATTTTAAACTCCTCCTTATGGTTTCACTAAATTAAAAAGCCTAAATATTTGCCTAAATAATTGAACGATATAAAATACTTCTAAGGGTACAAATGTACTCTGGGGATTCAAGTAATTTAATTTGGTAAGTAGAATTAATTTTGTAGGTTTTGAGTAAGTATATTATAATTCATGTGTTAGTTTAATAATTGATTTCCATCAAATCCTTTTCAAATAACTATAGTTTGTTGAATTTACATAATAAATACATATACTTAAGAAATAAAAAAATATACTAATACCATTTTTATTTTTTGTCGTATGTCAAAAAGAGTCTGAAATTACATTAACATTGAACTATACAATTACCATTTGAAAAATGACTGGAAGGCAATTTTTGATCATTTAAACAAAAACATCAATGAAGTATATAGAATCAGTTACTTTTTTTTGTACACTTCTATAACTTTATTCAATTAATAGTCACAACAATAGTTATAAAATGATTCGATATTTTCAATGTTTACAAGTCATTTTGTACTGTGATCTACTCAATATGCTTAAGTCCGGGGTCTTTTTTTATTTATATCAGTTTGATTTAAAAGATACATTTTATTATGCATGTCAGCCAAAAATATTCCCAGGCAACCATACCACATTTTCTTGAAGTAGTTATGAAAGTCTTCCTTAGGCCCAAATTATCTCTTGTTAAAATCAGTAAAAATTTTCTTCTTCTTTTTTTGAAGAATATCGTTTAATGAAAAAAAAAAATACCTTCATTAAAAGCTTCACCTAAAAAATCAATTTTACTTTAAATATACATTTAATTTGTCTTCTAAAACTGGTTGTACCATTTGTTACTTTTCTTCCAGAATGTTTTTCAAGCATCAACTAATTTGTCTTCCACATCCTTTAGGGTATTTTTATGTTTATCAGCCAGTCTTATCCTCCAAAATTATTCACTTCACTATTTCTCTATCCAAAACTCTTAAAAACCATTTTGGAAAAGAATCATTTAAGGATCTCCATATTTTATCAGATAAATGATCCATATATAGAATATATCTGGGTTCACCAAGGACTACTTGTAGCTAGGGTTTATTTATTTTTAAATTTTAACGGCGAGGTCTTCAGAAGATGGCTAGTTTTATTAGCTCTAACTGGTACAGACATTTCTATGATAATAAAACACCTTGAAACTGCTTTCCTTATTTGTGTTTCTCTCATTTTTTTGATTTTTGAACTCGTTCATCTCATAATAAGAAACAAAAGTTCCAAATATTCAAGATATTGAAACCCCTTCCAACATCCACATAATTTACTCGTAACGTTTATGATATACTCTTAAAAGATACTTTCCGGTATATTCCATCTAACGATCTCAAAGAAAACCTTTCATCCTTGGGTGTAACAATTGAAATAGAACCTCATCTACCCTTTCTGTTTGTATTCCAATGTAAATTTTGTGAGATGTACATATTTGTAAAAGACCTGATATTTTCATTTCTTGGTAATTCAATCTACCTTTAAAATTATATTTCTCGAAATTTCTATTCCAGATGGCTCCTGTGTAAGCTTTCTCCATTGATGAAGCCAACAAGGCACTATATATTTGTAAGAATTCTATAAGAAACCCATGCATCTATGACTCCAATTTTCCTTGTTTTATTTGATAGTTTATAAACATATTTTATTTGGATCCTAGTCGAGGAAGCTTCTTTGATCATCTGAAATTTAAAGAGCATTATTTTTCTTTATGTATAGATTCATCTCACTACTTTCTGTCATACATATCAGTTCAAAAGATGTAAAAATGTAAAGATAGTAAAATATATGTAATCATATAAATAATTTCGTTTTAATGAAATAAAGCAAACCTCACACACTATTTACTATCAAAATTAGTAAAAGCTTCAATTGGATTTTCCCTTAACTTCCCATCAAAGTCAAAAACTTTTCTTTTTTTTTCTTTCTATATAGTATCACGTTTACTAATTTTGAAATTGAATTGCTATTTTACAATTAAAAAAATTAAACGGCGCACACCAAATTTCAAACAAAAACCTTTTAACCTCTGATTTATTTTCAAGCAAAATAAAGTATTTCTGAAAAGTAGAAATATGAGAAGGAAAGTTGTTTTTTTTGGAACTTTTTATATGAGAAATTTGTACACATATCAACTTAATTATATCAAATTTTGAGGGGGGGGGCGGAAAATAAATTATTTCTAATTTTTAGACAATTTGATATGAAAATAAATGTAAATATATTTGATGAAAAAAATATATTTGAAATTTTTGAAAAAGCTCTCCTGCAATACAAAAACAAAAATAGTAGCAATTGTTAATTCATAATGAATATGTCAATACAAAATAAATACTTTCTAAAGCCATTATATCTGATTATAGAAAAAATAATATGAATAATAATTTTTAACTATGTAAATATTGATATGTATCCCTTTATCATATAATGAAATGAATACATCATTAATTTTATATTAGTATAAAGGGATATTTTTTACTTTATTCTTTTTTAAATATATACCAATACATTTATTCATTTTAATAAATAAGACATTAAACTATTGATGCAAATATGAGGGGGGGGGGAATGAAAATAACAGTAACTTCATATATAAATAAATCAGAGTAAAGGGATCAATGTACATACATAAATTTGAAATTGATTTTTATGAAGCTAATAACAAAGTTTTGATTGAAAAGGAAAATGCATATATTATGTATGTACATACATACATGTTTTATGTATAGTTATGTAAATATAATTAAGCAAGGAATTCAATCAAGTATGCAGGCAATTTATTGAGTATAAATATCCGTTTCAAGACCATCAAGCAATCAATTTATTTGTAAAGGACAGGGATTACTTTATTAGAGGGCGCAAGAGAACGAGTCATGAATGTGAAGATCCATTGCTATAAATCAAAAGACTACATTTGAGTTCAAATTTTTTTTTTTTTTTTTGACTTTTGAAGGACAATTGTGGAAAGAGTTGACTTTGAGGAAGTAATTAGATGGTTGATAATCATTGATGAGGAGTCTTTTATTATGTTACAACTTTATAAGTATCTTTATTAATATTCGACTCAAGAGTCATTATAAGTGTTTTAAACAAAGTTTTCCTAACCTTTAGCCATCAGCAAATCCCTCTCTAAAAAAGTTTGATAATCAAAATACTCTCTTTTAATGACTTACTTATTAGCAGTTTCCTACTATTTTATATAAGATAAAAAGGGAAAAAATCTTAGAAGTACATTAATTATTTGCTATGTGACCCTTAAACTAACTACTGCCGACTCCACAGTAAGGAACTCTTGTTTTGAAGTCATTTTGAGGAAAAGTAAATAGCCCCTCATAACTTCGGCATCAATTATTTTTATGCTAATACATATCTTTATTTTTTTTTAATCTGTTTTATATTTTGAGCTTTAGGTATTAAAAATTTAAAGCTTCAAAATATGAAATTTTACACGTACATGTCTCTCGTTCATTTGTTTGTTTTTCTTAACTGCACTCATAAGTAAACGGCAAAAATGGTTATACTTATGTATGTACACTTACTTGACATATCTTTTAAATTCTATTAATAAATGACAAATGCAGGTCTTGTGATAATGTAAATTAATAGGCTATTATAATCGATGAAATACTTTGATTAAGTTGATCATATTTTTTTCAGTCCATTTACTAACTTTATTTATTTATTAATATTAACTCATTTGAAAAATTCAATATTCGAAATGATACAATTATAAATTTTGATAATACTCTAACGGTGAATATTTGAAATTGTATTGAATGGTTAAGTATTATTTGACAGCAGCGTTCATACTTTTGTTTCATACCAAAGTTATGTCCGTGAAAGTAAATTTTCATTGATTGCTCTCCAAATTACTTAAAGTTTGCTAATAATTTTGATCACCTTCACTTTTGTGAAGTTGATTATTACCACAACGGACTATCTTACAATAAATGAGACGGATAAGTTTTGTAAGAGTTGAAAAACTGTACTTTATTTATGCCCCACCTTAAATGACCATCAGAAAAGATTAAAAAAATGTTTGCAAATCCCCTCCACCTAATGAACAAAAAAAATAACACAAATTTTAGAGACTATGTTAATGTAATCTAATTTTTAATTCTGAATTCTTTCATCAAAAGTTTCCTATCTAATCAAATTCCTAAGACTTTTATTCAATCTCTTAACTTTTAAGAGTTTAATTTCGAATTTTTTTTTAAACTACATAAATTAACAATTGAAAAATTAGATTCCATTTCTAGTTTTAGTAAAACTTGACACATTAATCACGAATCTGTTTTTTTTCTCTCTCTTTTTTTTGCATCAAATCTACTCTTTAATAATTTTTTGAACAATTTTATACTTTTTATAAGTTTGATTCAACTTTAAAGCAAAAAAAATAAAAATAAAGAAAGACTAAGATTTGATTTTATTCTTAGTAAAAACACTAAAAACGAACTTTTTAAGATTTATATTGCATTTTCTCAAAATTAAAAGATTTCAAATGAAATATAAGCCCTTATTTGGAATTTAAAAAGTATAAATTCCCTTGAAATTAGGATTTACGGATTCGTGATCAACATGTCAAGTTGTTTAATAAAAATTGGATATGGAACTTAAAAGATTTTTTAAAAGTGCATAAAATTTTGTCGACTTGTGTTATTTATGATTAATAATAATTATTCATGAATTATTGTAGGAGGACCATAAAATTCAAATTTATAATCCTTTATTTTTTTATTAATAACTTTTATCTAAAGAAACACATTGCAGGAATATAAAAACACTAGACGAGTAATTAATATTTTCAAGGACTGCAAAAAAATTATTGGAAAAAAGATATGAATTGGATACTAAACTAATGAACAAACAGTCTACTTTGATTATTTCTATTTTTTCAGTTTATTAATAAGTATTTACCTTGGTAAATAATCAATATTTTGTTTCTATAACTTCTCTTCACATAGTTTTCAATTTCATATATGTGCAATTTGATATACATGTAAGTACAGTAATAACTAATAAGTATTAAAAAAATTAATAAAATATTGTTGATAATACAGTTTTAACAAAATAAAATAAAATATAGAAAAATAATAACTAATATATGTACATGTATTTAAAATCCTATGTTATTCCTCTTTAAATTATAAAAAAAATTTTTTTACTAATTTTGTCTCACGAGGGATTTTGTGCAATAGAGAATTTTGACCAAGTATCCACTTGAATTGGTAGAAACTTATAACAGTTGATAATTTTAAACCAATCACAAAAGACAAAAATAAAAGAACACTCGTCAAGTGAACTTGAGTCCTTTAAATAGTTAATAGTGTGAAAGGTTGCGTTATTTTGTTAAAAAGTAATTATTTCCATATCAGTTATAGCTACAACTTCTTATTGATTTATACGTAACTTAATTGACACTAATCAATTGAAAATTCAAGTATTTTAAGATCCATACTAATTCAAGCTATATGGTCTACATTGTATAAGTTTGATAATGGTACAAAGTACTTGTGCCATTATCAAACCTATTTCTAGAAAAAATATTTTACTTCTAGAAAGCACAAGATCTATATATTAATTAATAAGTTTTGACTTTCTAAAGAAGAACTTTATACACCTTAAATATGGTAACTTTGCAACTAATATTTGGTGTTCAAATATAAAGAAGTTTTTTTTAATTATCTCTGTATCTTTAGCTCTTACATGTTGGCGGATAAAGATTATTTTTTATATATAAAGTTAATTCAAATTGATGAAAACAATAAAATCTATATTGTCTCACTCAATCAAAAGAAAAAAGGTTCAAAGAATAGTTGTACATAACATATACAAAAATTTAAATACAAAACTGAATTCTGCACAGTTGTGATAAAATTGTAGTTTATTAAATCATCAGCCAGGATGTGAATGAAAGTAAATTGTAAATAAACCAACAATTGTCAAACAAATACAAAATAAATTTCTGTGGAATACCGAAATGATTCAGTATCTTCATTTCAATATACTTCAATTAAAGTATGTATATTTTGTTAAAATATACGTGTGTTTATAAGTTCGTAATAAAATATCATTAAAAATAATTCAATATACTCCCTCTTGGAGGGAAAGCAGAGTATTAAATCTTCTCAAATTGATTTTATAGATAAAAAACTCTGTTTTTATGGACGGAAAAGAACAAAATTGCAAAGTTCTTTAGCCTACTTCTAGTTTTAATCATAGTAAAAATATAATTGCATATACATACGTAAACAACACTTATATGACATAATATTAGATTATATTTATATTCTTATTCATCAAAGTACAAACTCTGTACATATATTATATTTATTGTATGTTAGACATTTACATAGATAATATTTTATGTTGACTCTCTTCAAAAAGAACCTCATGCAATTTTTTTTTTTTTGAAATTCTAAACCTTTGTAAATATCTTACTTTTTGTAAGAGTCATTTTACAAGAGCACACAGTGTCTAAATATGAATTAATAGGTTTTGAATTTTTAAAGTTTAACTTTATTAGTGTTTGTGAAGGAGGAAAAAGAACGTACCATTTAAATATCATATGTACAAATAATATATTAAGTTCGGTATTTGTAGAATAAAGTAACTACAAAGAGAGGCCTATACAAACCACTCATAAGAGTCCGTCATAACTACATACTTATAGAACGTAGAACACTCATTTTCTTTAAAGTTATCTGTCATTAGCAATATCACTCAAATGGATTGACTATTAGTACACTACTAAATAACCACTCGACCTTGGTCGTTATGGGTTTTTTTGTAAATGATTTCCTCTTAGTAATAATTATATTTGCTCGTAAAAAATTGCTTCAAACTAAAATAACTATAAGATACTTTATGAAGACTCTCATAGAAAAGAGATGAGCATTTAACAGAAGTGTAGATAGTGTAAAACTTGGAAGAAGAGTAAACTAATAGAAAACATTGAGAGAAAATGATAAGGAGGATCTTGTCAAATTAGGAAATGGCATAAACATATAAATGCATGTTTTAAATTTTTAACAATCCCTAAAAAAAAGTAAGTATAGCATTCAAGCAAAATATTTGCGTAGAGTAGTTAGATATTGTATTAGTATTGATTGCCAATTATTAAGTTATTATATCCTTTATTTATGACAGATGAAAAACAGCTTCACATTTGTAATACAATGACTAAAAAAAAGGAGTGAAAATATTATGAGCGGTCAAAATGGCCACTCAGTAGTCATTGTAGAATTTTGTATTTGTATCTATGTATGCAGCATTAAAAATATTGTATACTTTTACAAAAAGAGGTATGTGTCTCACTAATGAAACATAAAATGAATCTAAGATTTGACCTGACCAGGACTTCTAAAAAATACTAGACAGAGAAGTAAAAGTGAGACACTGTGTAGAGGTCCATGAGGTTTTTGTGGGATATTCATTAAACACATTTCAAATGAAATCGAAGAATACGTTCCTAAATTGTGACTGAAATGTTATAAGGAATGGAGCCCTCAGAATCTTCAGTATAAATGATCTTCATACACTTCTTTTTTTTTCTGGAAATGTATGTATTAAGTTGTATAGCCCACAATGGGGGACAGAGGCTTCATTGAGTAGAAGAAGGTGTGAAGGAATTTGCAAAATGTATCTTTATTTGAAAAAAAAATTATCAAAAATTGTCTTTATAGAAAACCCCTAAGAAAATGTATTCATAAAAAAACATTATTACAAATTTCCTTTTTAATAAAATGTTTGAAAGATATTGATTTAGTGAATATTTGAGAGTTGATCTAATCCAATTTCAAGACAATAAAATAATCACATACTATTTGGCAAAAGGATACTTTTCCCCTTATTTTCTTTATATACTATAATGTTGTCATCTCCAGGGAACAGTTGCTTTTTTGTGAGCAAGTATGATCTTACGATTATTTAGGAATCCCTACACAAGAGCCATCATATGCTAAGAAACAATTTCTCTAGGACTAACTAGAATAACGGCATTGATTACCCTTGATACGAAGGGTGTTTTCTTTGGTGAAAAATATTTTAAAAGAAATTATATGATATTTGTTATTACTTTAAATATATGAATGGTAAGAAAACTTTTTTTTATGAAAAACTTGTGAAAGAAGGGTTAAATTTTCCTTAATTAATTTTTTTATATCAAAGCTCAATTATAAAATATTGTTGAATTAGTACGATTAATTCACTTGTCTCTAGGTGGTTTCTTCTTATTTTTATTTTTTTATTTTTTCAAAATCATTTATGATAAATACTACTATTAGACTTTAAAAAAAAGATTGGAAGAAAATTTGTAGAAAAACATCATCTTTCAAGCTAATGAGTATTTCTCTTTGATTCATTAAAGCTTAATAAGATCCAATTACTTGTGAGATCATGTGTCTCTCTATATGCATTTTATGTATTCATCACCTTAGGTTAAGAAATTTTTTACACAGTTTTATCAATTATTTAAGGATATCTCTTTTAGTGTTATAATATAATACAAATTATAAACACTACTCAATGGAAAGACAATACGAATCGACTATATAATAGTGTCGTCACAATAGCACTATTTTGATACTTTTTCAGCTAAAAGCCATATCATTAATAGCAGTTCTCTAACAAGGGCAACTGCATAATTTTTTAGTTCAGAAACTTGATGACTTTTTATTAAAGACACTTTCCGTTTTTATTTTGTCATGAGCGTATCATTTATTCTTATGACATATTGGGGACTCAAGTACTGATTCAAATGCTAACGTAACGTCACTTTTCATTTATTTCTAGTGTATCTCTATGTCGGAAAGCCTAACAATACTAGTATGAAGCCATGAACAGTATAAACCAGGAAAACTAGAAATTAAATAAGCTTTTATTATTCATTCATTATTTATTCTTCAATAATTTCAATTCGTAGAAAATAGCAAAATATTTGTTTTTTTCAAAGTTGAAGCAATAGGAATAGGAATCATGAATACACTATAAATATACAAAAGTCATAATAATCAAGTGAATATATGTATTTTCATTTAGTATTCTTTGACAAAATGTCCTAAGTGATCAATCTTTATGTATTAATCAATAAATTTTAAATTTTTCGCAGATCTTACCAACTAATTTTGTCCATATTCTGACAATCCTTCAAGACAAGTCGTAAGATATATAATATTGACAAACTTATATTGAAAACTGCTTATGAAGGATAAAACTATCATCAGTAGAAAATGCAAAATACACAATAGGATACGTACTACACAATAAGCTCAAATTAGGAGGCCATTTTTGATTATTAAGACACAAAACAAGTCTTATATGAAGGATCAAAATTGTTCTATTGATGTTGAATGATTTTTAGTAGTAACAAAAGCTGAATTTATTGTTCCAAATGAAGGAAAGTAGAGAAAAAGAATATACGTTTTGCCATGTACACTTTGTCTTTCTCCTTTCATTATGTTGATCAAAATACATTGTGGAGTAAATAGTATAAATACGTTTCAAAGATTGTTTATTTAGCTAATATAAGTAAGTTATTTAATAACATACATTATATAATATCTCAATGTATTTGAATGATAGTCAATCAATCAAAGCAGTAGATTATAATTTCAAAAAAATGATCAATTTTCTTAACTTTGAAGACCTTGAGGGACCACTAAATGTTCAAAAAATTCAATTTTTTAATTAATATATTAATTTACACTACATAATAAAAAATTTAAGAGAGTAAGACATGAAAAAATTTTAAAATGTCATGGGTTCATTCAATAAATATCTTCTCATTATTCCTTATGTACCCTTACCACTATTAGTTTTTCTTTAAAGAGTCACATATGTACATATGTATTTACGTTTATAGTGCTGTTAAGAACTAAGAGATTTAAAAGAGTAATGCACCTTTCACTTTTATAAAAAGCTCTCCTTTTGGATTTAATGATTAATTACTCTATGTATAGAAGAACGTAGATATAAATGCTGTTTGTACATTATATATATATTATATTTGTTTATATTGGATAATTTTTAAAAATAAATCAAGGCAAGAGAGCCACAAAGAAAAACAACAAAATGATTAATACCCAAGAAAAATGTTGATTGCATTGGCTTAAGATATTTATTTAGATTAAATCCCTTGAAACAGATGTTTGTTAAATTGACATTCAAACAGTGCAAAACATACATTTATCCTCTATTAATTAAATAATGAGATAATATCACAAAAGCCGCGCTAAATACATTAATCAGACAAAGATATAAATCACCTGATAATCGTGTCCTTAAAAGGCTGTTAAAACTTAAAAAGTAGATGCTCAAAATCATTATTGCATTTTATTTTAAATTATTTATTTGTTTGTTTTATAATTTAGATGTTTATGAGATCTACTTGAGTATTAGCATTTTGTTTTTTATTTTTTTTATAGCTAACTTTATTTATCCATTAGTTAAAGAATGAGGAGAAAAGAAAGATACATACAATTCAAAAAGTATCCACTCTGTGTGTTGTGTGTGGATATATACAATGAAATACCCATTAGAAAAATGTTACTATGTTGAGAATAAATCCATACCATATGCTTGTATTTTTTTTTTTTTTTTTTAAAAAAAAAAACCTTTGTGGTATGTATCTGTTACTAGTTTTTCACATGTGCTACAAACATTTCCCTTGTATCTACCACCAACTACCTAAATGTACACATATTTGTATGTACCTATAAGAATATATTCTAAAAGAAACATCAACAATAATAAGATGAAGAAAAAAAAAATGAATGCTAGAACACATAGTATTATAATATCTACAATATGACTCTGAGTTTTCCAACATGAGGAAAATACATAGTCACATGGAATAATTTGAATTTATATAATATATATATATATATATATATATATATTGAGGTGTGACTTGAGCACTATCAAATGACTTAACTAAATAAATACCAAAGATAAGGGCTTGAACTTTAAATTTGACTGGACTGAACAGATTTTACCTCAATTGTTTCCGATTTTTGATACTGGGGATACCTTCATTGCAATATATATTGTAATGAAAACTCCGTCAGATTATACAGTTACTTGATTATGTCTAACTAATTCATGCTCCAAAGAATACTCGCCTAGCTCTGCCTTTTTTTAATCTACCAACGTTGTCTATACACTCAAGTAAAGACTTTTTCGTTATCTATGTTGAAGACAACTTCCTACAAAAAAAGTAGATGCATAAAAGTGTGAGCATGTGTTAAACTTGCAGTTCTTTAACTGATGGAGCCTAACCAAGAAAAAAATCTAAAAATAAACACCTAACGTAGAAAAAACTTAGAAGTAAAAGACAAAGATATTGAGTCCGATGCAACAATTCATTTATTTTAGATAAGTGCAATATGTTGTCATAGTGCTGAGTTTAAGGGTGGAAAGAAAACATCAGTTGGTACCATTATCTTGATAATTCATTTTAACTCAGTTTTCCTTTGTCATGTAAAAATCGACCAATGAAATGAAACAAAGGTACCAGATAGTAATTGCGAACACTCTTACTCATTTCAACAAAATATTTGACCCCATTTTTTATCATCTGAAAAGGGATTTGCTCTCCTTCACATTCAAAACTCCTTTGTCCAGCATTCTCAGGGATACAACTTTTGTAAAGGATGAGGAGAGAGTTAGGGATGGGACTTTTGTTAAGACAAAATACAGTTTTTTGTGGTTTAAAAAAAAAAGAAAAACGCTTGGGTACTTGTGTCTTTTTTGAACTATGTTAATTCTTTATTGAAGAACATATACTAAGGAAGATTTTTTTTTTTAAATCTAGCTAAAATTCTAGATGATTTCATTTTAAATATATGATATATGTAGGTATATTTATATACAATAATATTCTTCCTTAGATAATATTATTTAAATGTTCAAGCTTCTACTCAATATGATCCAGTAATGTACTAGTAATCCCCTCTTAAACTCATATATAAAGGCAGCAGTAAAGCTGTAAATTCTAAGAATTACCAGTATGTTCAAGAAAAATAAAGAAAAATTTGACCTGGTAACCATGAAAATTTGATTAATGTTTGTGACGATTGCAGTGTCAGCTGTCTTGACGTTATATCACCCTTTCTCTTATCCTATTACAGGGGAGGACATAAACGTTCTATGAGAGGAAATAAACACGAATTCATATCCATCAGAAGATTAAATTCTATCAACGGTTCTAAGTTCACTCAATTAGGCATTTAATTGAGTAATTATTATTTGTAGACAGCGTTACAATTACTCCATAACACGTGGTTAGCGTTACATATTCTTCTTTCAAAAATTAAGTAATAATATTGACATATTTGGAAAGTAAAAAATCCTGGATAGGCTACAAACCATACAAAATATCTTGCGTAAGGATATCAATTTGATAGTACCATAAAGTATCACCCTTCTCATTGTGTTCCCCTAAAGCCCCGTCCCTACTCATAATACTATTAAATTAACACCCTTATAAATTTAAGATATCGAAGGAGGGGGGAAGAGAGAAAATGTATTATTATATTACTGCCCCAGGGAGGATAACACTATATTGAAAGCAGGGGATAATAGTATAATTATTATATATGAATTTTAATTTTATTATGTATCACAACAAACGTAGGTCCTTCATTGGCAACTTAATAAATCTTGCCCTCCCCTCCCCCCTAAATATATATATATACATATAAAAGACAGTTGATGCTATTCAATAGCACATAAAGTTTTAGTCTAACCTTTTCATTGCATTCTATAAAAGTCGCATCCTTGTATATATATATGCAGTGTTTCTACATGATTTTGAATAAGAGGATAAAATAAAAAAAGGAGAAATATCGATTTATTTCTTGAAGGTATTTTTACTTCTATAACAACATAATAATCATAATCATAAGACATTTTTGACTTAAAAATATTATAAATAAAGTTCATATATATATATATATATATATATATAGAAGTAAAACTTTTTGATAGCAATTGAATATCTTTTTACTTCAATTTCTTTTCGTAATGATTGGTACATTAAAATATGCAAAATTTTGCTTCAAAGTCATATCTCTCTCATTTTGGGAGAAATAATAATATGAAAAGTAATAAAATATGTGCCCTCGATGTTTACACTAGTACTTTGCAAAGCAATGTAACAAAGTAGCGAAACGCGCCTCATAGCTTGTAGAATTTTCCATGTCTATGATACTAAAAACTTTTTTGCAAGAAAAGGCTGCATACATCTATATTTATATTTGTCTTTTTTTCGCATAATTCACCTAGTGTAAAATAAAATTAATGGGAGGAATTCATTGGAGAGATTCTATATATAGCTAAAGAGGTATTCATGGTATTCTCAGCATCCCTAGCGGACAAAAGGGTTAACTCTTGGACAGGTGAATTTGTACAAAAATGATCACATGGTTCTGGTTATTAACTTTGTTTCATAACATTTGGTTGAACGCTCGCTAGCCTCCCAGTATATTTAACATTACAAGGGTTAAACCATTGATGTTTCTCCGGATTGCAGGAGAGTTCACTGAGCTCAATTCTTTTAAATAATAGGACTGGAAATAAAAGTAATTCAGCACTATTTGTATAAGATGATGATGATTGCATTTAATTATTTTCTATACTATTTCTCAGTATACATACAGATGTAATTTTCATGAATTAAATCATATTTCAATGAAATAGTTAAATAACATAAGAAACAAATAATATGTGGATAGCTTAGACGAATTAAACTTATGTATGAAAGTAAATTAATGTTCATAGCATTATTACATTTGAGTCATTTTATCACTAAGAGAATTAGCATATTTCTACAATTTTTTTAGTGATAAAATTTATAAATACGTAGATGGGAAACTCAGACTTATTTTTATTTTTTGTGTATTCCAAAATAATTACACAAATGTTAAACTGAAAATTGTCCACCCAATAAGGAATAAACTGTTATATTTTTTTGTCAATTGCTAATTTTTCTTTCCCTCCACTTCTAATTTAATGTTGATTTTCGAATTAGACGTTAGGTAAAGAGAACTGATAATTAATATACCAATAAATATTTTACAAATCAACATAGGTAATACATAATTATAAGAGTTGCTGGATTCATTAGAAATATTGACAGGTAATTGAAACATCCAAGCATTATAAATCTATATTCACTCAAAGGTTATAAATATAGAGAATAAAAAATACTATGAAGACCAATTATGACGTTTGTTTTTCGTAAAATAAGTTACATATTTGTTCGTATGTGTCTTTCTCGAAAATAAAGATTGTAAAGTTGTAAATTACTTTTTAAAATAAAATCGGTATGTTTAATCACCTTTTCGTCAGAAAAAGGAATTCTTGGCAAACACTGATCACTCTAAAATCTTGTCATTTGGTAACATGTAAAATATATATATTTTGTAGGTAAACACAATGTCCATATTTATTTTTCTATAACATTGCTTATTGCTACCTATATTTTAGATTTCCATGGGTACCATATTGTTTCGAGTTTACTACGAGGATAATTTCTTTGCACACCGGGACTTCATCTCCGTTTTGTATAACTCCAGTCGCATCATTGACTACAGTATTTATGTAAAGGAAATGAAAGTCTGTTGAGTGTATATATTTACTAAATATCTGTAGTAGCTAGTAGCCATTTTCAAAGACAAGCATAGATCACTACCCATTAAGTTATGTAAAGTAAAAATAATTTTATAGACACAAACAAAAAAAGAGGAAATTGGAGTTAGTTTTGAAAAGTGTTTGAGTAAGTCAGATGGTAAATATTTGCGCTGGGAGGCTTAATGAACTCTGACAAAATGTCCTTCTATGATATACAATATCTATGCATTTACAATTTATGAAATTTGTTTGTTATGTTCAGTATGTTCTATATACATATGTACATTAATCATTAGTTAGTTAACACTTTATTACTGCTTACAATAGATACAAATAATAAAAATGTACACATACTAAGGTAAAGAGCAGAACCACACAATGGGGTATCCATGTTACTACAGTAAAAACTAAATTCCTACTTAAATGTTAAAATTGGTTATAATAATTTTTTTCATTTCTTTACATTTTATAAGCTTAAGAATTCGAATATCATTTTCTTCTTCTTGCATGGCTTCATATCTTTTGTATGAGAGAGCAGGGCACCTGTTAATGAGGTGATCTGTACTCTGTGATTCTTCCATGCATTCATCACATATTGCACTTATGTTTTTCCATTTACTCAGGTGAGCGAGAAACGGCCCATGACCAGTGTAGGCTTGAACAAGTAATTTCATATCCTCACGACGAAGTTCGACAGGCATCGGCTTAGGTTATTTTAGCATCACATGAGTATGTTTCATATGTTGATTATGATCATTTATTGTTTTCTTAATGTAGCTAGGAGGAACACCAACACACTTATGGCTATGGCTCCCAATGTCACTTTTTGCAAGATAGTCTGCAAATTCATTACTTGTTGTGTTTTTGTGACCTTTGCACCTTTCAATGCATATATTCCTATCTTTCTCTCCTCGATTTAGAATTTCTTTGCACTTCCTGACCTCATCACTTGTTGTAAGTGTATTAAGAATAGCAGCAATTACTGATTGAGAATCAGATCGAATTACAACATTTTTTTATCGTTTATCTTGTTTAAGGAGATCTTCCATCGATTGTGTGATGGTGAAAACCTCAGCTTGAAAGACTGATACCTCATTATTTAAAGCTGCATATGTATGATTAATTGACCCTTAGTAATGGCCCATCCAGCTCCAGTATTACCTTCTTCATTTTTTGATCCATCTTTGTAGATGATTGTGTCGGGGTTGACAATTGGGAGTGGTCAATCTAAATAAGCTTCCCTTTCATGTAATCACTTTGTTGATTTACATTCGCTTGACTGAGTATTTTGTCGCAGGAGAAGCAGTGTCCACGACGTTTTGGAAGGTTGCCAATGCCACCCCATATTAATCATTATATCCATATTATATATTGAAAAGCTCTTCCAGATTAAAGTTCTGAGTGGCCCCGAAACTCCTATCTTATCCTTGTGTCATTTGGTCCAGATAACATTCTGAGAACGTATGAGAAATTAAGATGAATTTGTTATAACTGTACTTCCTTACCCTCAAACTTGATATGCAAATACTAATCACTATACATTTCCAATGGTAGAGAACCACATTGTAAAAAACCAATCGTATGTGAAGCAGTGATGTATGCTGAAGAAACATCTATCATTGTGGTTTCAAACAATCATTTTCACCAAGTATAGAAGAGTTATTTTTAACTATTAATGATAGGAGTGGCCGGAGTTTCATTATATCTAAATATTCAGTTATCTAAGCACGCTACTAATTGCATTAAAATTTATCCATTTGGTTGGAAATCTAAAAACAGAGGAACACTTTTCTACCAGTATCGAAACTCAGCCAAACTAGAGTCACAATAAAAAAACTTGCTGTTTGAGATATTAATTTTTTCTCGATGTTACGTACTATTTGAGACGTGAACTAAATATGTGTTGAATTTAGTACATGATGTAACCAAGATTAATGTCGATAAACTGAAATGACAAAGGTAGTTTTGTCGACGCTCGAACCCTAATCTGGAACAGATGTTCAATATCACAGTAGGAAAAAGTTATAAAATAAAACCAATTATGCTTGTGCTATGAAGATATTCGAAGACGAAGATAATTTTTTTAGAAAATGTGTTAGGCCGTTGAGTGATCCCTCAAACTATTTCAAAATTTGTCTGTCATCTTATTTTATTAAAACTCACATTTTAAACCCATGATAACTCAACATTTTTAAACCAAGAAAGATATTTTATGTACCGCTTTAATATATATTCGTTATGAATCAACTAATATATCAGTGAGCTGATTGAACCAGCTGATCTAGCCCCTTAGAGAATAATCTATAGTATATCAATATATGCCAACTATTAATATCATTAGTTTAATAACCAAATATTTTATTCTAAAAATAATCCATTTTTCTAATAGAAAATTACTTAATCCCTTAGGATGTACCTTAATGTACCTAAAATAGTTTTACATTTCTACCTATATGTATATATGTTGCATTCCTTTATAAGGACTGTAATACCTAAACGTATTAAAATCATTTTAAGTAATTTTTTGACTTTATTTTTAATTTTTTATATATCATTTGACATCAAAATATATATTGGTATGAATCTTACAAAAATTGTTTTAGTTGGAATAAATTAAATTATATATTATATTGATTTATGTAAGCTCCTGAAAAGTTCAAGTAAATGGACATCACTCAAAGTTAATTTGAAAAAAAAAAGTTGACTAATTAAACGCTAGTCGGGTTTTTTATTCTTTTCATTTGTTCGTCTACAAAATCAACATCAATGTAAAAAACTTATAAAGAAAAAAGAAAGAAATTAATTCCCCCCCCCCTCCCCGTTGCCTCCTTCACACACACAAATATTAAACAAACCATTTCATTTAATGGTTAGTCTCGTAAAAAAAAATATGTACATTAAAGATAGCTTTGCTGTAATAAATTTAAGGGATTTAAATATTTTGTCTTTTGATGGGGTATAAACTAAATATAAATCTAGGAAGCTATAAAGTGTATGTTTATGAAGATCTTAAAGTAACTAAGCTACTGCATGAAGTGATTATAATTATTTTAGCATAATGACTTGTAATAAATATATATAGATGCATATAATTTATCATTGATAATTAATTATTTGGTAATAAACATATTCTAAAAAAGAGGCTTACATAAAGAAAGCTTTTAATACAGATCTGAATGTCATAAATACTAAAAAAGGAATGACGTATAAGGCCTTGTTTTGAATGATTTTTTAAATATATATAAGTAAGCTTTTTTTATATGCTTTCCTTAGAGCTGTGTAGAGATTGTAATGTATGTTCACATGTTACAGAGCCATAGGCAAATGATATCGTTAATATTTTTTTAAATAAGTGATTTGTGAATGTAGTGTTCTTTATCCATTTCAGATATATAATTTTTCTTCCGTTTACCTCAACTCTACTATTTTTAGCATCAAAAACGAAAAAAGATATCAAGTTCTAAAGAGATTAATCCTTTTTCTTAATTTTTCAGTATTCAATGTAAATATGTAAATATTTCAAATATGAAAAGAGGTACAAAAATGTTCATTAGTTTTAAAAAAATTACAAGATATTTATTCAGAATAAGTTTTAACACTTTTGTAGAGCATCTTGCTTCGTTATCTTAAAATTTTAATTTGTATTTATGTTATCAGACGAAAATCACGATTTAGTACAAATGATCCTGTGGTCACAAAAATAAATTTATTGAGCTAAATTTTCGGCTTTTGTGTTTTTGAGCATAAAAGGTATCAACGTATCAATGCAAAAAAATTGAAATTTTGTCAATCAGTGTAATTATGAAATATTTCTAAATAGTGAAATTTTAGCTATGTAGTTGGTGATTTGATGTAATCACCTCCTAAATATACTTATATGTATTCAAGGATGAGTAAAAAGATGAACTGATTAAAATCTATTGTCTGAGAAAAAAGAAAAATAAAGAAGGATTTATTTTTGAATATGAAATTATTTTTTAACTTAATCCGGCTCAGGAACAGGATATTAATTTTTTTCGGAAATGAAAATGAAAAAAAAGGACCAACTTTTTTGTATATCATGGCAATTTATGGCTTTTTATATAATTTTTTAGGAATCAATTAAAGTTTTCAATTATTTTTCTGTATGGTGTAAAAATATTTAGTAGCTAGAAACAAAAAAATCAACTTTTCTACTTTTTGGCTTTTTATTCTATGTTATCGTTACTATATTTTGAATTTTTGTTCCATTTTGTTTTATTTTTATTTTAAAAAACCTGACATTTCATGAATTTATAAAAATATACGGAATGTAAGTCGGAAAAAGTGGCATACATGGGCAAAAGAGTAATTTATCTTATTCTTTTAGGGTGTAAACACACATATGCTTATATATATATATGTAACTATAGAGACCATCATCAATCAATATAATCTAATAGTGTTTATTGATCTGCCAATAAAAATCCTTACTTTTATTTTCCCTTGTAATAAAAAGTGATAGAAAGAAAATAAATTATTATGGATGGAATTATTTTTCTTCAATAATAATTACTATAATTTATTTCTGCAAAAGAGTTTTCTTAAAATAATTTGTTCACTTTAAAAGAAATTAAAAAAAAAAAAAAAAAAAAAAATTGAACAATTCTATACTTCCAAAGGGCTATAATATTTTCTGTTAATAATAAATTTAAGTTTCACTTTGAAAAAGATATTTTATTCACCGAAGCCTTGATTTGATTGGATTTTTTTAGATCACTTTAAATATTATTGAATTGTTAAAAAAGAGGGGTTCTCGGCGTGTTTCAATCAAACCAAACTCTTATCTGTGGGTAATCTCTAATATGTTCATATTTATTGGTAAGATACACAACATTTCCTCTTGTTTTTGAGGTCTGAACGTCAACAGTGGGCATCATCATTATTCAATTAACTAAAATTGAGATAAATTTGATTTTGTTTTGTTTTGTAAAAAAAAGTGCTAAAAAACCCCAACAAATAAGTTCACGTTATATAACAAAACCAGGACTTCAAAGATGTCCAAATAAGGGAAATAACCGTATGGTTAACTATACTCTGTTGTATTTTTACTTTTTGAATCTTTTATCCCTTTGTTGCTTAGGTACATTTTCTGAGAAAGAATAAATTATAAAATATAAATAAATATATACAGTGATTATCATCTTTAGAATTCATTGCTTTAAATTTGTTGTGCATATGATTAGCAAATTCCAAGAAAATATTTATATTAAGATATATACATTTTTCAAATAATTATTTCATTTTATCCTAGCACTATTTGAAGATAAATAGTTTCCGAGTTTAACAAGTCCAAAGAAAAAAATGAGTGATCAATTGGATTTAGTGTTATTCAAAAGTTTTATTAAATGTGAAAGTTTATGTCAAGTATTTGAACCATGGGTCACTGCAGTCGTCAAAACTATTAATATATAGTAGATTATTATGTGTTATACAAATGATATGCTTCAGTATTCTAAAGATATCTTCGTACAACTATAAAATTTACCAAGATATGAATGTTTCGGGATCAATACTTCATGGTGCTTGTTTGTTTTAGGAAATGGACACATTTAGTGACTGACATACAAATCTCCCAAAAAAAAAAATTAAAATTGCTTTTATTTAATTTATTTCTTTTTGAAATTTCCTCTCACAAATTAATAATCACAAAAGCACCAAATAAATGGCATGGAAATATTTTTAATGTTGCGTTGGAGGTCTACATCATCGGAGATTAAGACCTTGAGGGATCGAAGGCAATACAATACCAAGACTTTAATGGATCGACACCATGTTAAAACCAAATGAGTGTTTTGGTTCATTATTCTTTTTCTTTAAATAAGAAACGTTTTAATGTCTTTGCTTGCCTCTTGGTCTTTACATTTTCTCTATTCATATATCAATGCTGTCTCCAATAACATCTTTTCTGTTTAGGAACACAATAAATTTTCATCTTTTTGAGGATATTTTAGTCGTGTAAGATGCTAGATTTGAGCAGCAGTTTACAAATTTAGAGTGTTGTGGATAGTATCAGTATTCTTTCATTAATTTTGTCATTTGGATATTTGAATTTGGGTATTTTGTATCTCAAGTTTTCCAACCATATCACATAGCATGCAATTCTCTTATAACAATTACTGCAAATGATTTTTAGTTGATTTTACTCAACTTACCTTTTTGGCGTTTTTATAATTAAAGGTGTGAAAAAATAGAAATTATCCAATTTTTTTTGTATCCTAATGAATTAAATTTTAAGCTGCTTTTAATAGCTTAAAGCTCACAAAATTTGACCTTTCAGCTGAGAAAGCTTTTAATGAAGACAGACTTATTTTCTCATGTTGAAACAAAAATAAAATGAAATTTTAAAAGTACTCAATTTATATTTCTTTTAAATTTTGAGATATCAAATAAAAATAATTCGTCATAAAGTTGCTCAAAAGCAAAGTTAACTTTGAAAATTATAAAATCAATCAAAAATTTTGATGCACGCGTTAGATTCATTTGCTCATTCTTATATGCATTATATATAGACACAAACATTATTTACAATGTGTGCTTTATAGACTAAAAACATTCAGATCAGCTGTAGTTATTTATGCGCTTTTTTTTATGTTCCAAAAATATGGCAAAATGATTTGTTTTATTTTTTTAAAGCTATAATTTATCGAGAAACTCTACATAATAGGAAAAGTTTTTTTTTTGTTTTTTCGTTATAAACAACATGTTTATTAAAGATATTAATATTTTCTGTTGTCATGCTTTTATACAAATATTTCCAAGCATGAAAAGTCTACATTTAGGAGAATAAAGAAATTTTTTTATCGTAAAAACTGTAGACTTGCAATAATATTTAAGAAAATAATAAAAAGATTGTAATAATTCAAAATCAATAATCATAATTCACTTAAATCCTTGTTTATTCGTTCTGTAAAAATTACAGTTATTGTAGATAATGTTGGTATTTTCTTTTTAAAGAGCTAAAATATTTTGTATGAATATGTTGATTTTTTATACATATTACATATATTTTGTTAAATATTGAATGTTTTGTTTTGATACTTCTAAAAGAAAGTAAGTTTTTTGTTTTTTTTGGTAAAAGGTTGGCACTTACCCAGGATCTTCTGACTTTTACTGGAAATATATGGATTATATAGAATATATTTATATTGTACGAATGAAAAATTGTAAAACAAAAAACAAAAAAACTCATAGCACGATCTTAATTGTCTAATAGAATTAGGTTATTTATGACTCCATCTTGGAGCAAAAAACAACCATGAAAGAAATCAATGTACTAAAGGTTGATTGAAGGGGGGAAACCGTAGAATGTTTTATTAATCAGCAAATGAGGAAATTCAAAATATGTCTTATTACTTACTAACAGACTGCCTATAGCACGCCGTTTTAATTATAGGGGAATGAATAAATGTACATATAGACATGAATGATTGAGGGAAGGAACATCAAAACATCCTCCAAGAACCTTGGATGACCTTTAAACACCCTAAATTGACTATTCCTCGGAACTTTTGAGTTCATAGTCAACCTCATATTGGTTTCCTTAGCCTTCAAATGACATATTGGCTTCAAAATTAGCCTTCTCACACTATATATTATTAATAAATAGTTATACAAGTCCAATAATGAACATGTGAAAACTGATGCATCCTTCAAAATTTGACCTCTAATCTATAAAATACAAGGGTTTAAGTAAGTGGATCATCGTAGTTTATATCCCATTGGCTAAACTGTTTTAAGATGGGTCTTTCAACTAGAAAGGTTAAGGTGTAGATATTTAAAATATTTTTTCTATATTTAAATCAAAGAAATTATTCATTAAATAATACAGTTAAAGAAAAAATCTAAATTCTTCACATTCTTAACAAATAGTAATTCAAAGGTATCAATTATTAGAAAATACATAAGCTTCATGTCAGTTTTAAAATAAAAAATATTTCTACATGCGTCTCACCTGTTGTATTGTCTGACCAAAAAATGTTTTTGCTCTAAAATCTTGATTTTTTCTAACAGATTCATTGATTAAAGATGAATGAAGGAAAATGACTTTTCTTTTGATATCGCACAAAATTTTGTGCAGAATTAAGGTCCTATCCCAATTCCATGTACCTTCTTAGAAACAATGGTTTAATTTGTTTTCTCACAATGTACTATTCATAGTTATTGTTTTTTTTAAAGGAAAAAGAGCATTGTTCGAGTCTGGTCTTGATATAGTGACCGAAATATCTTTTTAATAATACGTTTCAAGTATCATCTATATGAATATGTACTTGAAAAAAAAAATTACTGGGTGCGTCTGGTAATATTGTCTATTTAAAAGGACTCAACTTGAAAAGAGCAGGAGGAAATCATCCATGAAACTCGAAACAAACACATATTCTAATGATTGATCGTTCATGTCTCTATGTAAGTTCTTAGGGAAGTCTCATTGATGATCTCTTATTTATGTATAAAAAATTAGTGTCTTACACTACACATAGGCTTAAGAGTGATAATTATTATAAGAAGCTTATTTATGGATGGAAAATCAGGTTTTTGCACCTCACATAAGCATGCATTTATTAACCATTTATCGGCAATGATATCCCTAAAGCATTAATAATTCCTAATACTTTTTTTTTGTCAGCTCTTAAATATTCCCCTCTTGCCCCTTTTTAGCTGAATGCAAATTCACACATTTTAAGCTGAGAGTATCCCTTGTTAGAAAATAAATAAAACAACAATTTGGGAATAATTACGTCATTGGTTACTTATCATATAATTACGGTCATTTTTAATTCCTTTTCCTTTTTGGAAAAAAGGTTTTAGGGATGCAACAATGATTGCTATCTATTATTTATAGCTAAAAGTATAAGTGAGTTATGGATATTTTTGTACAACTATGAAATAAATGAAGACTATCTGACACATTCAGTAATTACATATTATGGCGCCATCTGTAGGCAATGTATAAAACTAACTTGCATATGTATATGTAAAGTTCTACCTAATATAATTATTTCGGATATAATCTGATATTATTTTATAGTACATACACTAACTAAAAAAAAACCTTTGTGTATAATCAAAGAAGAAAATGATGATGGAATAATTAACATATTTATTTAATATATCCTCAAGGTACGTATATCTATAGGTTAGCCTTGTCTTCTACAGCATTATGAACGTAATAAATTCTATCTTGGGTGACATTTATTAGTTTCATGTATATATATATATATATATATATATACATTGATATATTGTATATGTGTTATAATATACTTGGGTACATCTACTATCTATACCATAGAGTGGGAATGGTGACATAAATTTACTTACTTACTACTTAGAGGGTCACCCAATGTCCATTACGATTATTGTATATGTAGGAATGTAAATCATATGCTATTCGGGCGTGTTATAAAAAAAGAAAGAGAAAATCAACCTGGCAACCCTGACAGTTTAATGAATGTCGAGGGGGGAAGTAGCTTGAGCTGTCATGACGTTTTACTGAGCTACAAGCTGCTATTTTCCTTAATATATGTATACAAATGAAAACATCAAACCACAAACATTACAATACGTTACTCCAGATTCATTATTATATTCACAAATATCATTAACTCCATTCTCCTCAATGAATGATAACCATTTTTTAATTTTTCCTTTGTTCCTCACCATGATATAATCTTTGCAGACTGTTCTTTTCTTGTAAAACATTATGTTGAGGTAAAGTTGATGTTACCTTCTTAAGGGAAAAAAAATGATAAAGTATGGTAGAGTAGGAATGTAAATCATATGCAATTCGGGCGTGTTATAAAAAAAGAAAAAGAAAATCAACCTGGCAACCCTGACAATTTAATGAATGTCGAGGGGGGGGAAGCAGTTTGAGATGTCATGACGTTTGACTGAGCTACAAGCAGCTATTCTCCATTATATATACAACAATAAATAATAACATAGATGAGAGGCAGAAAATTAACTCAAATTAATGTCAGGAAGTTATATATTTTTAACTAATAATAATTATACAAGGACTTGAGTCCTTTTTTGTTTACATTTTATTTGCTTTATTAACCTAAATGCATGTATTCTTCCTTCATGCGACATCTTTACTATCAGGTAGATGCTCTCCCCTCAGTAATATTGAAAAAATGATAACAGCTTCGGAAAACAAAAAGACCTGTTTGAAGAGGCAACTCCACTTTTTTATCACACGCCCGAATTGCATATGATTTATATTCCTAATGTAGAGAGAGTTTCAATTTGACACCTTTTTTATTGAATTTCGTATTATAGAAACTATTAAACATTACTTTAGAGGGAATCCATATAAATTAATATGGCGCAAGTTCCTTGTTCATTCATATATATTTCAAGTAGCATCATGGTCAGCCAGAAGGACTAAGGGGCAGGATTTTGAGAACAAAATACAAATTGAAGGCATAGGAGGACAAATTTGAGGTTGTCTATGAAGTCAAAAGCCACCCGAGCTCACTGGATGCTGTTTTGATGTTCCCTTCCTCAAACATTGCAGAATGCTCTATTCATGTCTATTAATGGAAACTGTGTCCTACAGAGCACTGTTTTAAGATAGTTATGAGATATTTTTTTATCTTTAACAAAATTTTGTCAAATAATTGAAATAAATAAAGTTACATAATATATTAAAACACAAATTTAAGCAATTGTGCAATCAACATGAATAAAATCTTATTCTTCCCAAGGACAGAAATTCTATTTCATACTAAGTTCGGGGTGGGGGGGATGGGATAAGTGATATATATATTAGTAAAAAAATAATATGTGGGTTGGAGGGACTCAATCCCCTTCCCCCTGACTGTTCGTTTCTTTTTTGTCAAGAAAATAATAATAAAAAGTTATTTAAATAAGTTATAAAATCCTAAAAATCCCCTCTAACAGAAATTCTAGCTTATATCTCCCATAGAAATCCATTTTGACAAAGACAAGTTCAAAAAAGTTGCAATCTGTCTTTTATCCTTCGTGTGCCTCAAAGTATTCTAGGGGAGATTACTTATTTTTAAAGGGTAAGGAAAATGTATTTCCTCTCCCATTGTTTATTTAGCAATGACGTCAAGAGTAAAGAACGATTGGAGTTCATCTAATAAATAAAATAATTCATAATATTTAGGTTTTTTTTTTTTTGAAGTCGATGCAATAAATGAGGATCAGCTTTTTTTACATGATCAGAATACAAGTTATTGATATTAGTAGTATAATAACCAAATTAATATTAATTATTATATAAAATATGAAATTGAATAGATTTATTTATTTACTACTGACGTCAAATACAACATTTTGAAAATGTTGTTCTTATTTTAAAAAAAGTTCATGATAACTATTCAATATAAAAACTATGTATATGTATATACCAGGTCTATACATATTTATGAAATGAGACTTTATTTTCAATTTCTAACGTTATTTGTGAAAAAATGTTGACAAATTTAATTTTCAAAATAATAACAGAATCTATGTCGCAACACATTTTTCCCATCACTCAGGCAATTTGTGGATGCCGTGCCTACAAAATTGGCCGTCTCTGGCTGCAAACCAATCATCGAGCCATTTGTTTCTGTGTGGGAATTGAAGCACAGTTCTTTTAATGTGTGACCCATTGATAAGCGCAATCTGATGGCATCAAATCTCATGAGCAAGTCGCATACACCAACGGGTCCCAATTGTACATCCCCACCAATTCCCAGACCGATCTTGTTCGATGTGGCGGTGCATTGTCATTAAAAAAATTACTTGGTGACGCCGATCCGAATATTCTGGGCGTATAGCGCTATTCAAATCGGCCAATTGTCGTTGTGCATCGTCAACTGTTTAACCGGCTTTGAACAACTAGTACCAAATCATACCACGTGGATCCCAGAAAATACACTGCATTGCCTTGCAGCTGAAGGAATCTGGTTATGCCGATATTTTTGGGTTGTGACCGGGCTAGCAACACTGTTCTCTGCTTAGAACATGTCTACCGTAAGCTTCTAAATGCATTTGATGAGCTTCAGAAGCATTTTTCTTCAAATGATAACAAACAATCAAGGAAGTCCACAAATCGTATTATGGAGGCACGAAATTCGACATTTTTAAGAACGAAAAAAAATGCGCTTTTGTATGAAACTTTACAAACAATGAACTGAATATTGTTACCAGATGACAAACAAACAAAAATAAGACATTTGGGATGGCTTAAAAATACTCCTAGGGACACCTGTTGAAAGTTTCATTTCATAGATATAGATGTAATATTCCATTTATTGATTTTTTCTCAAACAGAAATAGGTATGCAAAAAAAAGGCCCTCATCATTGATTTTCAAGAATACTTTCTCCTTTATTGAAGATCATTTAGAGATTCTGATTGTCAGAATTGCCTTCTTCTTTTTTTCTTCTTCTTACTTACTTTTTAAGTATTTTTCTTCTTTTTTTTACTTTTATGCTATAGAGATCAGATATTTTTTTTTTTTTTTAGGATCATTAGTCAAACTCAATTTTTCATATATTTTTTTTTCATTTCAACATCAATAATCATATGTTACGACTGGATATTCTTTAAACATTTGAATGAATATATTTTTGTTATACTTTTTTGATGTATGTAAATAGAGAACGTTAAGATTGAAATCTACAGTGGGATTAAAGACTGAATCTGGCAAATGGCTTGGCTTTTTAAGTTCTCTAATATCTACATAATCTGTAGAGATTAGGATTTATTTTATAAAATAGTTTTTTAAATATTTTTTTTTTAAATATCAGTCTTTATATTCATCGTCGTCGTTTTAAAACTATTTTCTGTAGTATGAAGCTTTTTAAAAAAAAATTCTTTCAATTTTAGGAATAGGCACATCTTTTTGAACAATTTCTTTTGAGTAATAAATACAATGAATAGTATAATCAAATTTATGCTAGAGAATAATTTTGATAAACTAACAAAATCTTCATTTTTGAACTTTTATAGATTTTGTACTACTGTGTGCAAAAAAATATAAGGAATCAAAATATACATTTATAACCATCAAAATTAATTTGATTCCCCTCGAAAGTAACGTTTTTTCCAATTTTCAAAGCAGTTACAAAATTTGTATTAAGTCAATAATAATTACAGAACAATAACTGTTGAGTTTAGATATGCTATGATAATTATAAATTGGAACGTCGGTTTTCTTGACTAATAGTTTATGTATCTCGAGAAATAAACCAAGATTCTCAAATATTTAAAAAAATACAGTCTGAAATATTTATTTAAACTTTTTTACTATTTAATAACATTTCTCTAAATTCCATTAAAGTCATCATGTTTCAGACATTTTAAAAAACGAAAAATTCGATTTTATCTGTTTACAAAAGGACAAAAGGCTTAATGACATTGATGAATATTTTGATGTGTAATTTTGCACAAACGTCAGTGACAGTATTGTCAACTTAAAAACAAATATATTTATTCCTAGTAGAACTCTAAAAAATTTAATTCAAAGTTCCTGTTATTTTTTGCTCAATGTAGTAAATTTGCATATATTTCTGAAATACCATATATTGTTAAATTTTGCTTATTAGAATTTCCATATTGTATAATATATTATTAAAAGAACTAAAGTAACATCCATTTTAAATATATATAAAAAAACTTGAAACAACACTACTTAATATAATGATTAAGTATTATTGAAGTTTCAAGAAACAAAGGGTTTATTTTGACAAATAAAACCTTTTCACTTATTACTACAATCAATTGTTTGATTTTTTCGTCAAAGTATTACCATGTACATAGGCTCATATATATTGTGTGCAAAAATATGTCAAGATGTAAAATATATGTACCCGTATCAGGCATGCAATCAAATTGTACATATACGTATGCATTTGTTCAAATATGCATGTACTCATGTGTTTACATAACTATATGTACTTATATATAAATATATATCTGCATATGACTGAAATCTTTGCCACAGCTTTAACTTGGAAAGAAAATAAGTCATAGCAGTCACTTTTGTTGTATTTGGTTTTCTATGAGCAATTCAATTATGAAAGTAAAAAAAATATGAAGGAAACAAATTGAGCGTTTGGAAAAAACAATTTGTGACCTTTTTTATTAGTTTATTCATACATTAAACAACATTAGATTTGAATGAAATATACTGTATTTTGTATGCTTTAATTCCTTGTTATGGTACTGAATTCAGGAATTAGAGAGATACAATCATATTAAGATTAAGCTTATAAGAATTATCACATGTCTCTTCTCTTTTTTTTTTTTAAATGATAACAAAATTTATTTATTGAAAAGATTTGAGTCTCGTTATTGCATTCAAGTCGTAATTGACATGTTATTAATGAATCTAATGCCATTTTTTTTTGTTAGTCATTCAATTTAGTTGATTAATTTGACACTTTCTAAAGAGGTTTAAAGATTTATTTAACCTTTTTTGGTCAAAGTATTCCTTCAACTCGCAGTTGCTAGCCTTTTGGTACCTGCGATCCCTTTTTTTAAAGTTTGTAACCCTATGGATTCTCCTTTATTATAAGCAGTTTCATTTTGGTTGTATTTTCAATGAAGGAGAGGGAAAGGAACATCTAAAATATTATTGTTTTATTTGCTATATGACCCAGACCACTAGCCCAAGTCACTCATGTCTTAAACGAAGGACAACAAACTCATTATGCTCCATATTTGCCTTTTTTTATTAAATACTAGCAGGGATAACCAGCGTTGACCGGGGGTATTTATTCAAAAGAGGAAAAGATATAGAAAAACAAAACTACATTACATTTAATCTCGATGAGGAGCTCTGAGGTACTCTCATATAAACATTTTTACACCCATGTGGATTCATTAAACTATGCTCACTCAATGATATTCCGTGAGTACTTAGGTTAGGAGGAGCATCTAGGGTCCCACAGAGATAGCCATATTGACCCAATGGTCAGGAGTTCCGAAAAACACTAGAGACAATTAATCTACTTATGGGGGATGCAAAACATGAAACGTACAAAAATTTCAGTCATATCCGTGAAACGGTTTGGGTCTCCATAGTAAAAAGACATACAAACATACACACTTCTTCATTTACATTTATATACGTATATATATCAATAGATGTATAGATTAGATCTGTTCTTCTACCAATTAATACGTATTACAAATTTTAACACATAATTTAGTTACCTTACTTAACAAATTGTATATCATAGTGGTTATTTTCTATCTTAAAGTATAGACAAAATGGTTTATCTTCTGCAAAATCTTAAACACACTTCAATTTATGGGTATATTCGTATTACATACAATGCAAATAGGAAACTGCAGATAAAACAATGTTAGGGAATTGTTATTTATTTCCTAACATTGTTTTATCTGTCTAATTGTCTTTTAGAAGAACAAAAGGGCATTGAGCATAGAAACAGACACAAATAAGAATAATAGATGATGACCCCTGGTGGAGGGCCTCTATTAGAACATTAGAATATTTGTTTAATTTTTAGTTGAGTGAGGACAAAATTATTTGAACTCTATTTTTATAACTATAATAATCTTGTTGTTGGCTGGCTGGCTTAAACTCAATTCACACTTTTTTTTACCCATTTATTCTTACATCTGTTCATTTTAGTTCCTGCTAATTATTTCAGTTAAATTGTTGTAGAGAATATTATAATTAAATGAGAAGAAAACAATATGACAAATTGAATCTTCAATCAAATTTACCATAAATTTGAATGCTGAGGGGCCCCAGTTTATAAGCAATCATTTGACATTTAGCAAAATTTGATTTACTACATATATATTTGTCTAAAAATTCCTACCGAAAGCTCCAGTTTGCCTTTGAAGGAAAGTTTTTTTTTACTTTAGAAGCTTGTTGCATGAATAATTTATGTCCCTCTTGGAAAATACTTTCTTGAATTTACCAAGGTCTTGTTTCCAAGGATTGTTTATCGTTATTTCTTCATTTTTTTTTCTGTTGAGGTGCATAAAAATGAAAGAAAACCAAGAAAAGAGCACATTTTTAACTCTTTCTCTCTCTCTCTTATTTTGAAATGAAAAAAAAAACATTACTGTGAATGTAAATGTGTCAATCAATAATATATAATATTGATACATTAATTTGATAACCAATGAAACATAACTATTACTTTTTTGCTCTTGCACTTATTGCATCTTAAATATATATGTAGGTACTCAGAAAAATGTTTGGACGTTAATTTAATTATAAATATAGTATATGTATGTACAGGGTGATTCCTCGCTGTCTTGATAAAACTACTTCTAGGGCATCCAACTATTTTCTAGTAATTATTATGAAATAATTTGAGAATCAATTTTGATTATTTTTTGGTAGAGGCCCAACGAAAAATAGTTTCATCTCTCAGTAGGATTGTTTTATGTTTCAGTTTTTCTAAAATCATCGTCTTCAATAATCTATAACATTCCAAAAGTGTCAACAACAAAGATTTGAACAAATAACGATCGATCCTTCAAAAATTATTATCAATTCAATTATCTACCAGCATTTTCTACTTTTTCTTTCTTCTCAACTTAATAAATAATAGAATTGTTACTCGAACCATTTTAATGAATCTTTTGCATGATAGAGTTGAGTTGTAATCAGCTTAGTTGTACTTTATAATTATCTAAATTAATAATCCAAAAAAGAATTGGTCTGTCCTGATTTGATTATTCATATTATTAAAAAAAAAAAAATTAGCTGGCATGGAATAGGTTTAGTTGAAAAGTAATGCTAGATTTTGAAATGTTGGAAGCCAAATTGACTCTCCCTATCATACAATGATATTGACATTTTATAATAATGAGTTTTAAATGTATGTTTTTTTGCCAAACCTAACACTGAGATAGACTGTCAACGATAGAGATTAATTATATTATTATAGGAAATAAAAGGTATTCCACATTAATTGTAACTACAAATAACTTGCATAGATATATATGGTAAAAGTCATTTATTTAAATTGAAAAAAAAAGTCAAACAAGTAGAAAAATACTAACTTGGAATTAGATGTATGCTGAGATTTTGTGATATTTATTGAACATTTGACTTAAAGATGCCTAAAATGAAATATTATAATTATGACGTAAATCAGAATATACATTTTTTTAACAAATATAAAAGTCGTAATTCAAATATCAAAATCATTAATGATATAGAAAAGGTTCATTCAAGGTTCGTTATTTTTTTAGAACTCCCTGTAATGTGATATATTCACCTTGAGGTACATTCTTGATAACATATTATTACTTTGAAACGTTCAAGTTTACGGATAAGTTATATTAGATTTATTATGACATTATTACTTGGTTAATATGTAATTTCATCATTCAAAAAATTTATTTTCGGAACTTTAAATCAATAAATACTACAAAACCTCAACATAATTCTAATAGATATATTTCTCTAAATTATATCAAATCATTTTTATTTTTTTAGATAAGTGCTTTTTGAATGTGTTCTCCTTTATTTATTTCAAATATATTATTTTTTTACAAAATATTTATTTTTAGTTTCAAAAAAGAAAATTAATAAGGATTAAGAGATTTATCATTTTTTCTAAGTTTTTCAGCTTTCAATGTGATTGTTTATCAAATATAAAAAAAAATTTCACTACTTTTCATGAAGCAACTTTCTTTGTTACCTTAAAATTTTAGTTTGAATTGATGTTATCAGACAAACTAAAATTTTAAGATAACACAAAAAGTTGCTCTATGAAAAGTAGTGAAATTTTTTTTAGTCCAAAATGATCAATTTTTGTATTTTTGAGCATAAAAGGAATCATGATCACAGCATTCATACTCGTGATCAAAAATGCTCTTGGTTTAAGTTTTTAAAGATTTATTTGATACAATTTGTAATATCACAACGTTCAGTACTGAGCAAAAAGTGATACAATTGTTCCCATTTTCACTATTCTTTTATTATTTATAGTTACACTTCTTCAAAATATTACATACAGTATAAGGGCAGGGGCCACAAATGTTATTGCGAGAGTGTATGGATCTCGCGTCATTTAAAATTATTGAATGTTATAATTATGCATCCCAGAAAGGTTTATTCTTTAAAAAATATTTGTTTGTATAACTTTATTGATCTATAAACTGTTGCTACTGTTCTCACAACCAATCCCAAAATGATTGTAAAAGGTAAAAATCTTGTATTAGAAAAAAATTGACGTGTTACAATTTTGCTTTGGCCAACGAATATATATATATAGTTATGATACTTACTACATAAATGCAATCTGACATGTCGGATCAAGACTTTTATTTTCTAGATTAAATATCAATTATATCCAAAGATGATTCAAAAAATGTAATATCTGATTAGAACCCCTGTAAAACAAAATACAACAATGTTCTTTTCATCAGAAGTAAATGTAGGGTTGATAATGAGAAAAGAGTCCCCCTATTTCCACGTTGAGAGTCCAATCAAAGATAAGGACCTCATTGTATATTAACTCCTAACTTAAAAGTACGTGTTTGAAGAGTGACTTTGAAGCACTATTACATTACGTTGCAGTTTGAAAAATCAAAATAATGTCACCATTTTTCAATTGAAATGATATATTATGCGTACCTATTGTTAATTATTTTTATTGTTTGAATAGAAAATACAGAAAAATAATCATTTCTCTTTTTGATTAATTATTCCACCACGCACTTTTAATTATGCAGCCAGTACGCTCATATGAGTGGCTTGAGGTGAATTTGTTTATTTTTATTATTCACATATCAAAATATTAGTTATGAAATTGAAATTTAAGTGGTCGATGAATGTAATGGGTTAATGAAATAGCTATTTGACCTATTATATATGTACATAAACTATGTTGTGTCAAATCCGCTGAAATTGGCAGAAATCATCATCGATTATGCTTCATATTATTTAAATATAATGGACACTTCATGGAATTATTTTTTCTCCTTATAAACAGATGCTTAATGTGTAATTGACTCTGCAAAGGACTCTAAACAAATTTTTGGCAAAAGTCAAGTAGGGATTCACATTTGTTACCTTTAAATTTATTACTTATGTATGTACATACTTATTTGAGCAAAGGGTTTCTTGATGAAGAAAAGGAGTAAAACATTACGTACTATAAGAACCCTTTATTATTGATTTATTTCTTTTGTTGGAGTTGTTTGTATCAAACAACAAAGCGGATTCAAATCTAAAAAAGAACTTCCTGATCAAAATTAAATATTAATTCATGTAGTCACATTGTAAGATATTGGGGCTCGAGAAGTACATACATAGAAATGGGTTTATTTAGTTCACATATACAAAAAAAAACATACATACATAAAAGGAATTATTAAGTCGTCTCTCAATCCTCAACTCTTGTTTATTTAGTGTAGTAGTTGAATGTATGCTTATCTATTATGCATCAGAAAGATTAGCTGATGTTGTTGTTGTTTAGTTAGAAGAAAAAACATTTATAGTCGACTCTATATAATTACGAGATGGGGAGGAAAAATATGTATCCTTTACAAGGGTTCCTTTGGAGCAATTGTAAGAATATGAAAGCTGCAAATGTATATATATGTTCAGAATGGTTCAGTTGATCATGAATGAGAGTTTGAGGTGGTTAGGAGGTGATAAAATACAGACCAAACAATGAAGTTCTATTTATAAATGATGCCAACTGGGAGGAGTATCCCCAAAATCAAATTATTTTGTAATATATATTAAGTATTTTTAAAAAAGAAATAAAAAGGGTCCTTAATACATTACACTGACCAACAAAAATTTGTTGAGTTGATGCAAACACTTGTTTAAACATGGTTTTAGAATGTGGAATCCAAATTTGCCCTTAGTTGTTTATATATATATTATTTGCATTCTTTTTAAATTGCAAATTTAATAGAAATGTCTAATTCAATCTTAATTTCCGCCTTAATGGAAGAAAAATAAGTAAAAATAAGTAGGAGAGTGCATATTTAATTACTTTACTTAATTAATTAACTTTAATTGAGGAAAAAAAAATTGCAAATTTTTTAAGTTTATACTTGTCAGTGATTTCAAGCGGGGGAATGATGCCCAGGGGGCTCGTCAAATCATAAATAATAATAATTAGGGATCCAAGATAATATTTGGGTTAATTAAGGATCCTTTTGTTTGGGTATCTAATGATTTTAAAATATGTTTAAAAGACTTATATACTACAAAGTTAGAAAAAGAAAAAAAAATGGTCGACCAATGAATGCTAAATTGTATGCATATATATCACGGAGTTATCCCACAAACATATGTCATAAATATACTCCGTATATTTTTGTTAGCTCTTGATTTTTCTACTTGTCTTCTCCTCATTAATATTCTTAACGTTGATTGGCTTAACTTGAATTACCCCTTGTTAAACCGTGAAGATACATTTACTATCAAATGAAGAATAATTCCACATTTGGGGAGAATTTGAAGCTGATTTGTGTGAGAAGGTTGCGCAATACAATAAAAATAATGTGGTAATATATTATATATAAAATAAAAACTAAAATAAAATTCTGATAAAAAAATAATTTTAAAATAAGATGTGCAAATCTTTAAAGTCTCCTTCTTATTGCTTTAGAGAAAAGAAAGTCAATGTGATTTACTAAGAAACATTATAGTAAATACCAATAATAAAAAAATTCTGAAATATGGATATGAAAAAAAAAATGTACTTGAGATAAAGTTTTTATTTACACATATTTCCAGAGTGATTAATTGCTATGAATTAAAAAATAAATTTTATTTTATAATTATACTATCCTAGCTAATATAATTAGCAACCATGTTACGAACGAATCATTTATATTATAAAGACCCATTAACAAGGAAACTATTAATTTATATAAATTACAAAATAGTTTTTCATCCAATAAATGTTTGTTTTCTCTATACTACTCTACATAGATCAGCTTTGATTTCTAAATATATAATGAACATTTAAATATAATTTAATACAATATTTGAAATTAAGACATTAATTTTGAGTCATATTTATTCAAATATTGTTTATTTCTGTTGTAGACAGAAGCAAGTCGCAATTGTATTGTAAGTCATTTAAGGTCTTAGATGGGGACATATAGGCACCTTAAAGGCTATTATGACAACTAGGCCTCAGTCGATATGGATTTTTTAGGGTCAATAACAATTATTTGAAGGATTATGTATTTTACTAATTGGTCGGTCAATTTTTAGTTTTAACCTTTGAAATATAAGTAAAAATAGTCCAATAGTAGTCCAAGCATGTCCACTTTGGCCAAAACATGATTTTTTTCATGGTTAAAGCAAAGCAGATGAATAATCGATATCATTGAGATTTAAAGAAATTATATTCTATAATTTTTAAATGATGGATTCAATTTTATATTATGATAGTCCAGTGTGTGGCCGCACATGATATTTTATGCTCCTGTGGACATTCAAATGTTAAGTAGTGACAAAAATTTAATCTCTTTTTGGGGCGAAACAAATTTTGATTTTGTTTTTTATCTAAGAAATCTTTAATCTTTTTTTTTAAAGAAAAAATGATATCAGTAAAAATACCGATTAATCTAAAACTACCTAAAAACATTTCAATGATTTTTGGGTCAAGCTTTGCTGCCAATATTTATTGAATAAACCAAAAAAATTCTTTAATTTACTTACATATATGTGTATATAATAGATTTTTTTTAAATCTATTGTCTTTTTGGAAAAGTTTAAAATGAGTCAAAAAATGTTTTTTCCACGTAATGAAAAAATGTCACAAAATTAACATTTTCTTTTAATAAAGTTGCTATGATATATATTGACAAAATATTGACAGCTTTTTTTTTCTTTCATCTATTCAAAAGCCAAACACATATATGTTGTATTAGCATTCATATTTGGTGCCAATTATTAAAGAAAAATGTCAGTACGCAATTTCTATTATATTTTTGTGTTTTTAGCTTTTACAAAATGGTATTTCATTAACCATTAACAATCAGTATGTATCTTTTATTCGGTTTCCGATTTTTTATTTATCTTAATTAAGTTTTGAACGTTGATTGGTTGAAGAGAAATTATCAATTTTAATATAAGAAACTATTCCCTGCAATGAAATAAAGAATAGTTCCACAGTTAGAAGGAAGCTTAAAGTCATATAATTCACGGGGGTTTTTTTTCTTTCTTTATTCGGAGGAAAGGTAAAAAGAAGAAACGCAAATTAAGAAACCAGTTGAAATCCTTCTGGGCGCTACTACTTAAGTAGCTCTACCGTGAGTTTTAGATTTCTAGCAAACTTTTGCCCAAAATTGAATGAAAATTTACACACTTAGATGGACGATTACTTCAAAGTTAAGGACTCTTATCGATTGCTTTACATCTTGTTTAAAATCTGTGGGCCTCAGCTTTTGAATGCATTTCTTATTATTCCATTTCAAGTAATATTCAAGTAGTTATTTAAGTACAAAGGCCGACTTTTGACCCTACGGCCCGCGGAGTCCCTATAGATCAAAACAAGGACTAGAAATGGAATTTGCATTAAATACAATAGCAAATCATCTTTTTTAATGCAGTAAATGAGTATTCTTCTAGGCTTAAATTGAAATTAAAGTTGGAAAATGGGCCGAAAAAGCTAAAAAAGTGGAGTCCGATTTCTCGAAAAAAAATTTACAGATTTTAAATCAGCGTGCAAAACTGAATAACTTTTATAATTCTTATACCCCTTAAGATTTTTGATTGTTGACCAGTGTAATTAATATATGAAACTAGATTTGAAATGAGCTCAAAAAAAAAGTCTTGAGCTTGAAACTTGTCTCAAGACTCGATAACTAAGGTTTTGGACTCTCAGTATGAATACTTTCTCCTATTACTATTTATTGTATAAAGCTCATTACTTATTGTCTTTAATATTTTATACTCAAGGGCCATCAGAAGAAGGGTCGTTTCCAATGGCTATCATATTATTTTGACAACTTTTTACATACTGGGTTAAGCGATTAATAATTATCTGTTAATTATTCAATTAAGAATTGTTCAAGAGCTGGGATGCAGTAGCTTAATACCAACTGATCTGTAGCCATTTTTGTATCTCTTTTATGAAAGAAAAGGTTGCGAGATGTGATGATATAGTGAGGATGTGAGGAAAAGATGTGCGCATTTCTATTATCTTAATCTAAATCACTAATTATTTATTTAAAGATTATAATAATTTTCATGATATGAATGAATTATAAAAATGAGAGTTTAATCATTTTTCAATCTATTTAAAAATAAGCTTAATTAAGTATATAACGAAGTAATATATATACATTATATAAATATAAATTCATAACAAGAATTAATCTTATTAAACAAACTATGCTCTGATTAATATTCAAGAATATAAAACGTAGATTAATCATAATTATAGATCAGAAGATACATGCATAAAATATTCATCAAAGTCTAACGATGTATTATTTTTTTATATCTTCAATTATCTCAATCATCTTTGATGATGGGCAATGATCCGTCTGCCATGATGAATGAACTCTATTCAACACAATTGTAGCGTGTATCTATACGTTCAAGTAGTAGGATTAGTTATCAATAAGGACGTATTGATCCTTAGTATGGGATTTAGAATCCATTTGGTCTCGTTTTGTCATGTCCCTAATTTTAAAGCACCCTCTAAAAGAGATATTTTTTACTTAGATTACAATAAATTACTTTAGTTTATTAATCGAATTTGTTCTGTAAAACTGTAAGCATCATTCATTGTTATATCTTTATGGAAAGATCAAAATATAATTAGAATAGTTCACAATTATTCTATATATTTATTATTATACTTATAAAGATTGGATGTGTATACCTCCAATCTAATTGGGATGCATTGATAAAAAAAAAGTTTGTTGTATGGTATGTCTTTTACAACCGATTCGGATGCGTTCTTAAGATTTTGGAGGGATTTTTATTATGCTCTAGATTTGCTAGTTAGTTCCCTTAACATTATATTAAGTGAATTGAGTTGACTAGTACGTGAGATGTACCAGGATATGAGTGGAAATTAGCGTTAGATCTCAGCCTGAAGAGTAACAAGAAATAATTAGAGTTCAATAAATCAACTTACGAAACACTGATAATAGACAATTTGATATCTTCTAAAAAGTACATGGAAGTTGTTGACACTTAGTAGCATATAATAATTTTATAATGTTATGGTATAACTTTAAAATAAGCCTGTAACCTTTGCTACAAAAAGAGAAAGAAAAAAAGGCTCAAAGTTGGAAGTGATCAATTTTTCTCAAGTGTTGTAAATTAAATTAAATATAAGGTTCAGAGCTTACCACAAATTTATTCGTATACAACCAATCAACACTCAGAGTAGAATATAAGAAGATCAAAACTGATAAAAAAATACTTTGTCAATTTTTATGACATTTACTACGTCAAAGATCAAGGCACCAATAAGAGGCAAGAGTTATTGCATTGCAGTACAAGAAGAAAAATAGCAGACGAGAAACAAGTTTGTAATTTTGCAGGTGGGTTGTGTTCAGATTCTATAAGGCTATAAAAGACTAATAGAGTCCATAATTTTATGCTTGGATTTCCTTGATCTGTTCAAAGCTCTAATGATAATTTACATTAAATAAAGTTCCTTTAGTCGATATTATAGGAAATATCGATTATCCATTCATGAGTTTATAATACTGTGTATAATTGCTGTACTAAATAAATAAAATATATTTTTAAGGGTAATACTAAGTCCTAAATACTGCACTACACAGAGACTAAATCAAATAACTCATTAATTTAAAACTTGAAATGCATAGTTTAAATGCGAAACGTAAGAATATTTGAGACCATTTCGATGAAAACTATTGCAGTTATTTTTATTCTGTTTTTATGCATAGATATTTGAATAAAGAACATTTATATGCTTCAATATCTTAATACGATGTACATGGATATATTTTCTACATTTCATGCAAATGAATATCCCCATTGATTGACACACATTGAGATATTACTTACATTTCAGTTATACCTCATATTTTTCTAACTTTTTTCTTTAGAAAACTGGGCTAATAGCCCATTATTCCTTCCCACCTCACCCTTTTATTATCAATATAGATAAAATGCAATTCAAAAACACAAAAAAATGAATAAAAAAAAGTAAATCAATTGCTTTTCATTGGAAAAAATCAAATATTGATATAGTTTTCGGAAAGAACAAATGATAGCTCTTTTTTATCTCAAACGACATTTTTAAGAAATAAAAACTTCATTCAACATTAAGTAAATGGTTTATGACAATATTATTATTCTTGAATTTTTTTTAATGGTAAAAAGGCTTTCAAGTAGTAAAAATGATCCCCGTGCATATTTACACATAGAATGAAGTTATAAAATAATTAAATTAGGTCTAATCTATGTATGTTTAAGATTAAGATATCTTATGGTAGAAATAAGCTTTAGAATTCATGTGTACAAATTTTCAAATTCTTCTTATGATCGCTATCATTCAATAATCTTCTACCATAAAATAATTTGCAAAGTCGTCTCTATTTGCAGAAATACGGAGTAATTTGTAATTTCATACTACTGCAAGAACTTTTTTAACTTACTCCCCTCCAAAAACTATAATGCAGCAACTAATAACTTTTTTCTACAAAACCTCGATCAAAAAGCATTAACTCCAAGGATATTTGAGAATGATCCAGAAAAAACTACCACAAATATAGATATTGAATGGTGAAGAAACAATTGAAATTTACGTCAAAATAGGATCAAAAACATGGAATGAACAAAGAAATACACACGTTTTAAAAAACAACAACTTGGGTTTCAAAGATCCCAGGAAAGAAAGGGAGGATTAAATTAAATTTAGTCCACAAAAAGATTGTTTAAAAAGTTTTGCTTCATTCTTGAATTAAAATTCGTGTAATGAACATAGTTTATCCCTAGTTGAACTAATTTATAACAAAGTGATGAATCGCCCTTGTTACTTGGGAATATTTCCTTGGCAACAGGACAACTCTTTTTTTTACTACAAGATGTTGCTTTTGTTATACAATTTGAACTATTTTAAATTTTCCTATGAAGGGAGAAAAATTGTCAATACATTATATTCATTCATTCTAGAGAATTGAAAGGATTGATTTAAAAAGTTTTATTTTTCAATCGATTAGTACATAAACTTTTCTTTAAATTATATTATTATTTGGTAAATTTGTTCTTCTTTTTTTCGAAATTAAGAATATTTATTTAAAACGGAAACAAATTTATCTCAATGCATTTTCCTTCGATTTCATGAATGTATTGATTGATCTGAAAAAATATTTTTTACATTTTCTGGAATAGAGACAAAGTGTATTCATGTATTTCATTAGGAAAATAATAAAAAAGTTTAAACAATAGAAATTTTTTTTAAATGTTGTATAAAGGTAATCTCTAGATTTGTTTGCAATGTACAAATTATATGTATTTTTTCTGTAAAAGTCTATTTTTAAATAGGAAAAACAAATTGTGGTGGTTAAGACAGAAAACATTTTTGAAAGATAAATGTATAGCTTTACAATATTTATTACTTCAAAAAAATAGTCGACCTTCCTTGTATTTTATTAAAGAAATTATTTTTTACAAAAGTAACTAATTTAATCAATAAAAACTTTTAGAAATCCTTGAAGAAATAAATCTTTTTTAACTTAATGAAATTTTAATATCATTTAGTAAATATTGATCTGACTACATTTTATTATTTAAATATTTCACAAATTTTAAGTTGTCGTCATCTTATTGCATTCCAAACTTTTATTCTACATACAATAAAAGAATGTCAATTTTGACTAGCAAGGGCTATTTGCTTTCAAAAACCATCTAATTAATTCTCTTGAACCTATCCAAATAGAAAATTATAAAGTAGTTTTCAAAAGTTTTGGTAATGTTTTTTTGTAACTTAAATCATGTTTTACAAGTTTATACATGTCTGTAAGTATAATTTTTAAAACAAGTTGGACTAATCTTCTTTTTTTACTAAAAACGATCTCTACAGTTTTGGACCGGACCGATATGAATTTTTAAATCTGACATCAATTATACGTATTTGGGGGTTATAAAAATTGAAAACCAGTCAATCATCAAATATTCTTAAGTTAATATGTAAGATCAAAGCAAAAATAACCAAACCAAAGCTGAAGAATGGCCATATCGACGATTCTATATTTTGCCTCATCACATATGCAAAACAGATCATTTTCCAAAATTTTGAAAAAATTAAATCCTACAACTTTTCTTCTGATAATTTTTTAAAACGTGAACTCTATCCCAATTATTTCATAATTCCCAATCAATGAGATACACTCCAACTCCAGATCTAGCATACTTCACTCTAGTCATCAAGGTTCCAATCTTCTTTAACGAATTCTTGTAAGATAAAAAAATTTGACCCTTTTAATGTAAAAACCATCGACTTGTTCCTTAAAATACTTTGTTGCAGGTAAGCCACATAGTTAGTGATCATCAATAAACACAAAACTATGACGAAAAATTAGGAAATTGTTTATCCCAAAATATCCTTCAGAATTATTTTTCTTTGATTTTATCTTTCCTTTTTCCAAGATTGGCTTGTTTGGTTTTGCAAATCATAACTTATTGTCAAATGAGTCATATTATTTTTCCATTTTCTCCAAAAAAAGGTCACAAGCCAAAAGAAGTGCAAAATAATATACAAATATAAATAAAGCAAGGCACAGAAACCTGATTTGATATGAATTAATTAACTATATATTCGTAATTAACATGTCATTTACTATTAGAATATAGTAAAACTAAAAAAAATAGGCTTATGTTTTAGCAATAATAAGAATAGCAGATTGCAAAATATATTTAGCTTCTAAATTGCGATATTATATAGTATGTATAACTACGTTTCATATAAGTAATAAACCATGGCTAAAATAGCATTTATTGGATTTTAACTATAACTAATATAATTTTTATACCTTTCAGATTATTATAATATATAAATGATTCTAAATTCACTCGATTAGACATTTTAACAAATTGTAATTATTTATTGACGGTATATCATCTGGTTAGTGCTACATGTTCTTTTCTCAAGAATTAAGGAATGATTATAACAAATTTGGAAAATACAAAATCTTGCACATATTGCTAACAATTAAAAATGCTTAGGATTCACAACTCTACATATATATATTAAGAGAAATGGGCAAAATGTTGTAATGGTGTTGAGCTTAAGGAAGGAAAAATAAATAACAGTTGGTACTTCAACCTTGATAATTAATTTTAATTCAGTCTTTTCTGTATCATAGAGGTAATTACTTGCAACAGCAACGAGTAGTTCAATTTCCGATTATTAAGAAGTCATGCCAAATAAAGAGTCTTCCATCTGTTGAATAAATGCAGTGGTATCAAATTGAAATTGCCGACCTCAACAAAATGCTGCAATAATTTTAATTTCAAGCGATGTGTAAACATATATTTTAAAATGTGCGAGCTTTACTCAAAATATATGTCACTTGTAACCCTTTACAATATTCTTTCATCAAACATAATTCTTATTACACATAAATAATATTATCTATTATAAAAGTTGCGATAATACCACACAACCTTTCCTTCAATTTTAGTTGATTCTTTTATCTTTTTTTTTAAATGAAATGAATAGTTTTGAGTCAAATATTTATGTTCTTACCTTAATCAAGCTATCATACGAATAATTTCAACTACAAATAAAAAGTTATAAATTAATATCCTGGGTTATTTATGGAGGGTAATTGTAATACCAAAAGAGTGTTTAGCTTTTTTAAGGGACAAAATACTTCCTAAAAGATAAAAATTGACATATTTTCATATTAAAAATATTCTTTATATGAAATGAAATCATGAACTAATACAAATTTCATTCTTCAGAGATTATTATTTTGTTTATTAAGCATTTTTGTTAAATATATTTTGCCTCATTTTTCTTATTTTCGTTTTGTTAAAGATGAAATATCCATTATTATCAAACTAAAGACTTGAAGATAATTATATATTCAGAACAGAGTTTAGTATTTATTTACTTTTATTACTTAGAATCTAAGAAGAGCTCATGTGAGCCTGCAGCATGTTTATAACAGCTGTATTTACATAGTACATAACATAGTATTTACAAATAAAATGCATGCATTTATACATCTGATATGTCGTTATGACCTACTATTATCTGTTATATATGTACAATCAACTGTTTATACTAAAAATATTAAAGTACATAGTAAGACTAAAGGCTTAAATAAAAAGGAAAGAAAAGGTGGAAATTCTATTGATAATGCAGATATACAAACGATATCAAAACAGTGATATAGTGGAAAATAGTCGACGAAAAAGTCCCTAAGAAGTCTGTTATATATTATATGATCCTAGAAAAAGCAATGATCTAGTAATGTGAAAGAGTTAAAGGATCATTTCTTCATCATGAAAGTGTAGGAAGGAATTGATCATTTGAGTACAAATCCTGAGATTTGGAGCTCTCCTGCTGAAAGAGAGTTCTGGTACTTGTGTTTTAGATACTTTTTATATTCACTTTGCCTCAGAAAGTCAATTTTGAATTCCTTTCAACCAATAATTTAATTATAATATCTATTTTAATAACTATTTGTTTGAAAAGAAAACAAAACTTTTATCAATAAAATTGTATTCGACTTTACTTCTTTGTATGTACTAGAAATAGATATAAAAAGCCTATAGTAGAAATAAATCTAACAAATGAATACAAATAGAATTCATTTCGTAAATTTGAGTATGCCAACTTATTGATATACACACATGATTTAAGTCATATTTAATGAATAGTTTGAATTATGATCGAGTAAGACTTTGTTATTATTGGTTTAAATTCGACATTAATTAATTTAACCAATTATAATAAAAACTAATATACATATATATTAGTATATTTTTCACAGTTTATGTATGATTCAATTTATTTTGCATAGTTTAGCTTTAATGATTTATTATAATGATTCTTAGAACAATGAATATATCTATAGCAAGGTCAAAGATGCAATAATTGCTCTTATTACGAATAATTTATTTTACGAGCATTTAAACACCATTCACTCGTTATTTATTTAGAAATGATTGATAGCTGATTATGAGGCTTGAGTCACACATCCAAAAAAATCAAGTCCTCTCAACTTGAAGTCAGAGCTTGTCTAACATCAAGGCAGGGTCACATTTTTGCATTTATCAGAGGGGTACAAATAGATTTTGAGGAAGTATTTTTATCATAAAAAAAATGAATATTTCTTATGTTGGAAAAGGAAAGGGTGGGATGCAGCAGTTGCTTGGCTGGGTCATGACTTGTGATATGCAAAGAGGCTATTTTGTTGTATTTAAAAATACTGGCGGGGTAGAAAAATACTCTTAAAAGAAAAATGTTAACGGGGAGGAGAGGATTTTTTTTTTTTGAAGGGGGTAAAAAAACCCATGCCACCACCCTAAAACCACATCTTTTGGCTCTAAATGTAATTTGTAGAGGACGGCTCAAGCCAAAAAGTAATGCTGACTTTGACATTTATACATTAATTTTATTCACTTCCTTGTTGCTACTCACTTTACCCGTCAAATGTAGATAAATTTATACTTATGAAGTAAGGTCTGAATAAATTTACTCTAATAAGGATGTTGCCCTACTTCTGATTGATTGTTGTACCTAATTTTTTTCTTATAAAGTCCCAAGAATCAAAAATTTACAATAGTCTTAAATTGTTTGACGAGTTTACAAAGTCGTTAAATATTATGTATTTATTTTTTTTCCTTATCCATTTCTCTTATTTTCAAACGGAACTAGAATCTTATTACCATTTATTTAAGAAAAGATTGAAGAAAATCAGTGATAAATGAGAATGGTGAAATCACTCTAATGTTCAACCAACTAATGTTAAAATTTCTGTCAGTACAACTATTATTTAACACAAAAGCTTCAGAGTTATCAGAGTTCATTGACATTCTTCCAACGGGTATAGAGTGATATACTATGTTACTTGAAAATGATGAAGACAAAATTTAAGATATGTACAGTTCGAGTAATTACTCGTAAATTAAATGCTAAAGAAATATTAACATCTGTTAGTGTTGATTTGTGAAACCCATTATATATGTTTTATATGTGTGCTGTTAAATTTCATCATTATTCATTTTTTGAAATCTCATGATTATTTTGATTCAATGATACAATTATATGTTAAAGCACGAATTATAACTAAAAATGTAAAAATAGAGTCATTATCGGTATGTAAAAACATCACACCGGAGTTTTGAGTAAAATATAAGGCAACTTTGAAAGACATGAGTTGATGATGTGTTGTTTGTTTTTTTAAAAAGGAAGGGAACATAAGAAATTTCATTATTTTGCTGCTTTACTCATAGAAAAGTTTATGATAAGTATTGCAAAAACAAATCAAAAAAAATACTACCCATTGCCTCATATTATATAAAAAATGGGAAACACAAAGATAACAAGGATGTTAAAGTTTTAATTAGGTAGATTGGAACAAAGGAATGTTTAAAATCTTATACTTGAGGAAATTAATGCAACTAGGAAATGAATTAAGTTTGATATTTTTCTCGCAATAAAATTCTAACTTTTTCTTTCAATTCATTTGTCACATTTCTTTTATTTTAACGTTGACTCATAGTAAATAGCAAGTTAATAAACTCATTCCTACATAATGAGGATTATTATTTTTTTCCTTCATTGGATTCATTCATAATATTCATAACTCAGTCATCATCAATATTAAGATTCTATCATGTACAAATATAGAATAGCGCTTAAATAAAAATAATAACTTATTGTGCAATAACTTAAGTGGAATTGGACTCTGAGTCTTGAGTTCAATACCTATCTCTACGGTGCAGAATATTTACATATTTAACCCAAATCTTCCTTCATAAGAATTAAAACTCATTACTATCTCCTTATGCTCTGCATCGTAATTTAATTGCAATTATTCAGAGGATATAGTTAAAAGGACTCGCTACAAAACCAACACAATTCATAAATTAATTTCTTTATAAAGATAAAGAAAGAGAGATTTTGTGAGAACAGCAGTTAGTTGTTTGATGAAAATATTACAACAAAAAGAAAATATTGGAAATAAGTCAGATTCACCAAATATGTTCCTAACATAAATAATAATATTTTGTGGATCCATAAATAGATAATTCATAGAATAATATCATTACTTGGGTTATAATTCTACAAATTTTTTATTCAAAATTCTAAACAAAATTCATTACTAAGTTTTTAGAAAAATTGGCCCCATGTTTCAAATTTTCTATTTTATTAGTATTAGTATTTTAATAGTTTTGTCTTTTGTAAATTGGAAAAAGTTTTTATTATACATATTAAAAGTGTAGTATTAAAATTAAATCACTCTTCTTGTTGAAATGGTCGTATAATTTTGGGTAAAAAAAATTGTCCTCTAATAGATGGATAGATTAGCACTCGGGGAATAAGAGAAAAAGAGAAACTACAGAAAACCATCCTCCGAAGAGAGAAGGGAACACAAACCCAGGAATTCACATCCATGCTTCCTACTCTGTCTCAGGAACGAATAGAATGTAACCAGTATCGTGAAATGATGGTATCAATCCCTTAGATTTCTCCAATAAAATAATAACGATGTTTATTTTCTCTCTCCGGATTCCAATCCTAACCAAGGGATCCTGTGGAATATCTCCGAGACTCAGGGGCTCCAACTCATTGTGTCCAGGAATCACAAACTTTTCACAGATATGTTATAATTATCTGGTGTTATAGAGGACTTTAATAATTTTCTATGGATTCAGATTAGACTTTCACTCAAAAAGGGTCAAACTCATACTTTTATAAGTTTAATGATTAGCAACACAATTGCTTCCTGAGTTTATACTGCAATTGGGTTGACTCTGGCTGCACCAAATAGTAAGGTCTGAGAGATAATGATATTTTGATAGTCTGTAAAAGCTTGGTCAAAACAATGGCAAAACTACATGAGTTAAAATTTGAATTGCTCTCATATCCACCGTATTTGTCAAATTTGGCTACCAATGACTACTGTCTGTTTGCAGACATAAAAAAAATACTCACCGGTAAGAAATTTTGCACGAATGAAGATGTTTTCACTAAACTGAGGCCAACATATTTTGAGTCAAAAGATCTATCGTCCCACAAAAGTGGTATTGTAATGTTTAAGCGTCGCTGGAATGATTGCGTTGCTCGTGATAGCGATTAATTTGATGAATAAAGCTAATTTTGAACAGACAAAAAATTATGTTTTCTTTGTTAGGCCCGGTACATTCCAACCCATGTGTTATATTCTGAAAATCATAACCAAATAATATACATACATATATATAAATTGAACAGTAAGTATATATGAGTCATCAGAAAATTGTATTAAATAGGGTATAAAGAGACAGGGGTATGATGGAAGATGGCAAATGTATGTACATATAAAATTTAAAAAAATAAAAGATGACACTATTCTAAAGTTTCAAGATTTTTATGGGTCAAACGTGAATAAAACGATGTACCCATAAGTATGAGAAAATATCTTGATAATTAAGAAATGAAGGCAAAATGGAACAGAAAAAGTTCTTTGATTGGTCAAATCATGGAAGAAGATAATGAAACTGGTCAACAAATTTGAATTTCAAAGATTCTAAGGGATATAAGAATAATAAAAGTTATTTAGTTTCGTACGCTCATTTCAAATCTGTATTGGATACTACTTTTTTAGTTTTGTTGGCCCATTTTCCAATTTCAACTTCAATTTCAGCCTAGAAGGATACAAATTTTGTGTATTAAAAAATGATGCTTCGCCTGTATTTTTTAAGCAATTTCCATTTCAAGTCTTTGTTTTGACCTAGAAGCGCCGGAGTAGGCCAAAAAGTCGGCCAAATCCTTTGCACTTAAAAAACTCCTTGAGTATTACATGAAATGGATTAATAAGGAATATATTAAAGATCTGAGACCCACAGCTTTCAAACGAGATGACAGGCTGATGATAAGAATACTTAATTAAGAGGAAATCGTTCATCTAATTGTGTAAATTTTCATTTAATTTCGAGCAAAATTTGCTAGAAATCTAAGACTCACGGTAGAGCTACTAAAGTAGTAGCGCGCAGAAGGATTACGATATCAGCTAAAATCCTTTTTTTTCAAGATTATCTACATATTTATACGGAAAGAAGCAAGGCAGAAAGAAATATTTCATGATTTGTACCCTGTCAGAAACGAAGCTGCCAATTTACATAAGTCTTCTTAATTTACAACAAAATGATATTAGATAGTTGGTTGATCATATTTTAATTCTCTAAAGGGGATACATTGCCAGAACAGTTTTGATATATTTTGAAAATTATAAATTTAAGAATATACTACTTATAAATTCTTGTTACTTTAGAAAAGATACTTTTTTGAATCTTGTTAAGAATACCGGCCTTTTCTTTTATATTACAAAAAGCCCTTGGATGAGATAGGATGAATAAAACTAAATATACCCGGGGAAAAGAGGACATTTGATTATCATATTGTACGTAACATTATTTACACGACGAATATTCCTTTTTTTTTGTGGTTAACACAAAAGATATAATAGTACTCAATATTTTGATTAACAAATATATTTTAAGTTTCTTTTTGGTTCCTAGCTAGGTTTTAAGAAAAATAAATTTAATGTTTTCTATATTTTACAAAATTAAATAGCATGTGATTAATAATAATTTATTTTTATTTTTCGTCATAATAGCTTTTTAAACACATATAAAAATTATTCAATTATTTTGACGGAATGAATAACTTCATTCTCTATGTCCTTAATGGCATTCCATTTTGTTTTTATTTTAAGTATATCTCTTTTAATTTTAGGTATAAGATACGTTTTATCTCCTATGAATTGAGTCCAATTTCGAATTCCCATAAATATTGTTTCAGTCTTAAAGAGAAGGAGCAAAAATTAGAAACTACAAAAAAAACTAGTTTATAATTTGAATATTTACCATGTTAAATTCATTTTTATCTTCAGATCTTTCTAAAACTCTTGATAAATGACGATATATATCCCCCTTTTTTAATCTAAATATTAAAGAAACAAGTTGACATAAATTAATTAATCCAAGTACAATAATATTTACTTACAGGTCTCCTTTAGCATCCGTAATATTGCGAAGAACTTCACGTATAACTGCCCTACCAGAATGGCTTTGTGAAAGAGTAGAAAGAGTAGGTAATAAATGACTTTTACGTTTCTCTAGTATACTGAAAGGAAAACACATTCATAAAACTATAAAACATATATATGATGAGATATCATATGCTTACAAATGGATCTGAGTTTCATTTTCAACACATGAAATTGAAGATTGTAGAATCACATGTATACCTATTTGGTTTAGAACAAAGTTCAATGTGTCATTATCTGTACCATTTCTTAATTTGGAACATGCAATAGTACTGAGATAATTGTCTACAAATCTGAAAGTATCATTATTTAAAAGTTAGGAGGGATAAGTCTAATAACAAGGCCATTATAGTAATATATAATATTACATTTTGCTTGGTGCAATTAAATGCTCGGTAGCATTTTTCCATTCATCAAAAGCTTCTATTGCCACACTAATGCATTTTTCATTTCCTGATAAGCAAGCCCATTTAGATACTTCTATCTGAAAATTAAAAGTCAGGCCTAATGTCAAAGTTTCCAGCTCAGTTACGTTCAATGGTTTGAAAACATCCATTGTAATATTTTTCAAATATACCTGAAAGTAATATATAAAACTATTAAAGCTGCTTATTAAAAATAAAATACTTTATAGTACCATAAACTCAGAATTTATATTATAGAGAATAATGTCAAAAAAGAAGAACTTTAAATATTTAAAAAATGTGAGCCAGGGAAGTTCCTCCTTTTCGTTCACTAAATATGTACTTATTTTCATGCCCAACGTATAATTTTCAATTAAAGGGCCCACAAAACTGAAGGCATCATCCATGAATTGTGCTCGATTCAGAACATTAATGACTGTGTGATTCCTACCCAGCAGTTGTATGATTTTATTCCAGTTATCTTTATCGTAATTAACACGGAAAAATCCTGAAATAAAATATATGCAAATAAATTTGGTCAGCTTGATATAGTATAATTACCGTTGATCTCAACATTAGCAATAACAAGAGTGTTGTTCATGATTGAAGTATCACTAATATTTGTAGATGCAGTTTCATTAATAAGTTTTGACATGTTACCTACAACTGTGTCATTGTCAATGCTTATAACTTGATATGTGAAAGGAATCTTCCAAAATTGTTTAGGGATTGATCTTGTTGGTTTCTTCTCTAGAAATTTTGTCTGCATGAAAATTGTATATATATCATATAATTTATACTAAAATTATATTTATACCTGACCGATGATCATACGCCTACACTCTTCAATAACGTTCACTGTAACAAGAGGGTAACCTTCTTGATTTGCCCATCCAGACATAATATCTTGAACTGAAATATTTGTATTATTAACAAACTTTTGAATAGAGCTCCATAAATCATCTTGGTCCACATTTCTAAATGCGCTGTAAATTATGCATTCTTTATTAATTACAATTCATTTGAAGTTTAGCTCAACGTACAACTCCTTCAAGAAGTTTTGGGTTGCATTCTTAAATACTTCATCACCAAAAGTTTTCATCATCATTCTGATGATGCATGCTCCTTTTTTTGAAATAACATTAACAAACCTATAGTCCAATGATTCGACGTTGAAACGATCATATTTCAAAGGATATGTAACACTTTTTGAATCTTTTTTTAGTATTTCTTGAAAAATGTCATAGCTAAATTTGTCCCATATTTTGTTGATTTTGCCTTCAAGAACAAAGTAAGACATGAATGTTGATGGCCCTTCATTCAGCCAAAGATAATTCCACCATGATGGAGTTACAAGGTTTCCTATGATTGTAAATTAAGTTTGAAATTGATTATATTATCATCCGTGGAATATTTTACTTACCAAGCCATTGATGACTTAGCTTATGAGCCAAATCAATAAGATTCTTCTCATTATAATATGGGAGACTTTTATTTCCAATGTACAACTCATTTGAAGCAAAGTTGATTATTCCCCAGGAATCAGCTCCTACATGTTCATAATCATCTGTATATACCAAATCCTAGACAAATTATAGCTAGATTAATTTAAATTATTGAAAATGCTCACAACGAGGTCAGATAAATATTTTTAATTGAGCATAATACTTCATATAAAAAAATGTTTATCTAACATTTAGATATTTGTATTAAAAGTCATCTTTTTGAAAAACCATTTTTTAAAATTGAACTATGAATAAAAAGTTATTGGAGTAAAATTATGTATCTAAAGATCCAATTTTTTTACTGGTGTCAATTGTCAAACTTTTTAAGTTTTCAAACAGTCCTCTGCAATAAATTTAGTCTGAATGTTATGAATCTACTCTTAAATACTATACCATATGAATTGGATTTCAGCTCCTAAAAACATTACCTGTTTCATTATTGGCTGTGTAGTATTCAAATAGTCTTCAAGTCCTTTGTAGACGCCACCAACTTTCTCTAATATTTTATTATCATCTTCAAATAGATAATCAGGTGCCCACATTTTGATACCAACATAAGATGTATTTGGTGCTGTCTTGTTCAAAAAGTTGGAAATGTAAAATCCCAGAACATGAGTACTCATGTTTGGAGTTGTTTGGAATTCATCATATACCAAGTCGTCGTGTGTGGATCTAAATGAGAAAAGTTAATAACTATATAATGCTCAAATATAGCTTAACATACTTTGTGATGCTGATATTTTTATGCGGCATGTTTGAGAGAGTAGTCATATTTGCTTTCCTAGCTAGAGTCAAATCAAATGAAGCCTTGAATTCAGGCTCATCAAAACAAGGAAAGACAGTTCTAGCCTGTATTAATGGTAGAGATGTATAATAATACTTCCTACAAAGATAATTCAAATATTTATAAGTATTATCAAGGGTAATTTGTCTAGAAATATATATAGGATATATACTTACTCCGGCAACTTTGTGACTGGATTTTTAAAAATTGCAGAAATGAATCCAGCTTCTTTTCTAATACTACTATGATATTTGAGAATAAACGAGTAATTTGAAGTGCTATTCAATACTTCCGTCAGATTAAAAACAAACATATCTCTATCTTTTATTTCTATTAAGTTTTCAATTGATATATTTCTTCCTTTATCATCAGTTAGAGTGTAATTTGTAACTCTGATATATTTAGCATGCAATGTAATATTTTTACAGCCCTCAATCTGGCAACTCATTTGAATTATAGCAGTTCCTTCAAATGAAAAAGGATTTCTTTCAAAATGTGGGATGATGGTCAAATTATAGTTAGTAGGTTTTATATGACTTGGAAGACGAATTGCATCACCGGACTTAGTCTAAACAAAACATGATCAAATATAACTACATTGATAAAGCAATAATTTATTAATGGATTTACATACCAAAGATTCCCTAAAAAGGAAAATAAAGAGAAGAAATTGAACAAAATGAACACTGTTCCAACTCATTTTGTGCTCTATTGAACCTTTGTGAATCGTACGCTTTTATATATTGTGTATCAAGTGTATTTGTAATTTTTTTAAAACTGCTTAGATACTTCTTTTTACAAAACAGTATTTATAACATATTTTTTACTTCATTGAATACTAAAATATTATTTTTTCTTATAAAAAAAGGGTTATTTTAAGAAAATAACTGTCCAAACATATTTTACTATTCAAGAAACGAACAAACACTAAATTTAAGAACACTTATGTGTATCTAAATTGAACTCAGACCAAAAATTTCATTTTAGACTAAAACTTAAATCAATAGTTTAAAATAAATATGGACCGTGTTAGTGTGCTAATTCTTCATTCCATAGTTGACAGAATAATTACAAAGGCACAATACATTAATCAATTATCCATTTTGTACAAAAAAAAGGAATAATTTGGATGGTATTTTATCAAATGTGATTTTGTGTGTTATTGTTTTTTCATTTATTTGAGTCCTAATTTTTATAAGAGTCAGATATTGTTGGTAATTTTTTTTTTGAACAATGTTTTATTGGTTGTATTGTTGTTGTTTTAGCCGAAAATTTACGGATTAATGACTGCTAAATAGCTGACAATTATATCAAGTTGTACTCAAATCAAAAATGCTCCAACTCATTTTGTGTCCTGTCGAGCCGTCGTGAATCAAAACTATTTATATTCTGTGTACCAAGTGTATTTGTATGTTATTACGTTTATTTATTCACTTTAAACTGTTTTTCACAAAAAAGTATGAGGAACATTTTTTACAACATTGATTTCTAAAATATTTTTCTTTCTTTTATTTTTTAAAAATAATTCATTTAAAAAAAAAAATATCAAAACTTATTTTACTATTCAAAAATCAAGAAATTCTTAATTTAAGAACTCATTATTCAGAGTTGGTTTGAACTGTAAACTCAAAATTTATTTTTTGACTAAAGTTTGAATCAATAGTTAAAATAAATATGGTACATGTTAATGTGCAATTTTTTCATTCCAAATTTTGGTTTTGTTTATGAATATTTTAAATAGTACCACATAAGTATCATTTTCTATTTATTTTTTATAATTCGATCCCTAACCTTGTAAAAGTGTATTATATTGATATTATTTATTATTAACTATAATTTATTGGCTTTGTTGACCCCCAATTTAGTCTTAATTCTACAAATTAATTACTATATAACTGATAATTATAAATTGTAATCAAATCAATATTTCTGTTTTGTTTTTGTTACTGTTTTCTTAGTATTTTTTAATCATTGAGCGTGTAAGCCAAAAAACCTTATTATTGAAGTTATAAGTATTATTTCCTTGTTACTTGATTTGTTGAAAATTATTCATCTATAAGTTTATTCCTTTTTTGACATATATCAAAACTATAAAATTGAGTACATCTGCAAATTGGAAAAGGACAAAAAATATATATTTGTTTAAATATAAATAAAAATTTTTGAGGTTTATCAAATGACTTTATATTTTTTATGTCACAATAAGGTGAACGACTTAATGAATTTAAAATTAAACAAAGACACGTACATACATGAGTAACTCCACGTCAACTCAACAAATGTAGATCACGCAACTACTACAGAGTTGAATAATTTTTAGTACAAGAGCTCATATTTACGACTTCATGATTTTAAAATGAACGTATACATACGTGTATAATTCCACGTCAATTTAGCAAATGGGAATCACACAAACACTACAGAGTTGAATTATTTACAGTACAAAACCTAATATTTATATATTAGTATAGACCTTATATCAAATTTTAGCTTTATAAAGTCAGCTTTTCTTGAGATATGTCTCTTTAGAATTACAGTCTTTTTTAATGTAAGGTCCCTACATTATCCAATTTTATCTAAGAAAATATAAATTGTGTACAAATTGGGATCTGTACGTCTCATAAAACATTACTTAATTACATTACAAGACCTTTTAAATTGATTCTATCATTTCATTTAAATTGTAGATATTGCACTTTAAAATTTGGGATCTAGGAAAACTTGCTGTAGAAAGATTTACCATTTGGAAAGTTCACCTCCACTATTTAAATAAAAATAATAAGGTTTTGAATGTCTTATTATTTATCATTTCTATGTCATTTAATGTTGTTTGATTTGAATATCTATATTTGATAGAATATATTTTCTAGCCCAGGGGTAGGAATGTGAAATATTTTTATACAACTATGAAAGATGACCATGCATTGTAACATCTTATAAAGCCAAATAATTGACTTTCTATGTTACGTTATGAACTAACTAGTGCATATATTTTATCATAGGACAAACTGTGACTGTTCTTATGATTCGTACTTTGGTTGGAATAAGAGCCTTTCTTCTTTGACGTCTTCATTTTACAAGAAATAAAACCATATGTATAATGCTTCTTCCAAGATCTGTTTATAACTGAGCTTCTAATACTCTGTTGCCAAAGTTGCACAAATTTATTTTTTATTCAATGGCTCTCACATACATCCATAAATTATTTTTAAGGCTTATATATTTGATTTAAATATATATAGAGGAGGAGGAAGATTTGCTACACTTTTACAATTAATTAAATTTTCTTTTGAGAAAATTCCAAATTTGTAATAATTTTTTCTCAAAATACACTTAAATTATAACGAAGTATTTGAATAACAACAAACATTGGAATATGCAAATTAGCATTTAGAGATAAAATTTATTTTTCTTAGACACATTTAAAATCCAAATTAATATATCAAAATTTCTAATTATGTTGAAACGGTCCCAAAAAAAGTTGTTATTTTTTATTATATACTCCCGGTAATGTGATCTTTATCAACTTCAGAGGTGCTCATAAGTGAGGAAAGGATGTCTTTTTTGCAATATTAATGTTATCATCATAATTCATAATCATTAATCAGTTCACACAACTACAATCTGTGTAAAGGTGTATAATTGAGCGAATCCGACGTGTAAAAAGAAGCTCCTCCCCTTGATGACATCAAGGAAAAATGACGTCTGTCAATGAATAGAGTTGTGATAGAGTGATGTATAAAAGGGGTCCAGCTGCAAAACACGCCTGAAATGATGTCATAAAAAAATATGGTACCCTTGAAGTAAGGCAGAATTTTAGCCGATTACATTTGAAGGGGCGAAAAGTAAATTATCATTTACGTGTTTTACTTAAGAACTGATTATTATTTGATGGCATTAAAAATTTGTAAAGGATAGAACACTCAATTTGTAGCAACTAATTCATAGCATGATACCTAAGTCATTTTTGAATGGACTCGGACTTGACTTAAAAATTAATTATTATTTAATCAATACTAAGAGTATAAACCTCAATATGTCTTTATCGGAATTGCACCTCAAAATTTCTACACTTTTACATATAAATGAATCCTATAATTCATATTACATATTTAAGAAACACATATAATTAAATTAAATGATTTTATTTAACCATCTAGTGGCTACTTTTTTTTATTCAAAAATTTAATTATCATTCAAAACTATTATAAAAACTTCAGTCAAAAAAAAACAGTCAAAAGTAACAAATTTTGTAATCAGATAAATTTTTCCATAAAAAAATAAAATAGGATGAAATTTCATAATGATTATCTCAAATATATATATATTGTTATATCAGAAAAACTGAACATTGATTCGGAAAACCAAAGTGATTCCAATTAAAATTTTCATAAATAAACCCAAAAAAATAAATTAAATTGATAATACGATGAAAATGTACTCTAAATTTGAAATAGAACAAAAAATATATATTTGTTTTAATATATATATATAATATTTTTTTGAGGTTTATCAAATAATTTTATAACTTTCACGTCACAATACGATGAATAACTTAATGAATATAAAATTCAACATACATATATACGTATGTAACTCCACGTCAACTCAACGAATCTTGATCAATAAACCACCACATCGTTGAATTAATTTTCCGCTCAAAAAAGAGTAATTTATGTGGAAATAAATTCATACTGAGATGATTTTTTTGTCTCCTCACAACTTCATAGATAAGGTAATATCGCCAAGCACACAGGTATGTTTTGATTCTTTAATTTTTAGCTGTCCCATATTTGAGTTAGTTATGTGCCAATCTACATTCCTATACCACCGATAGCAACCCAAAAAATTATCTTTTTTATAAGAATTAACCCTCTATTGCTATTAATTAGTTGAGCCAAGTATTTCTGTTGACTTCGACTCTATTTGCATTTTATGCCTAATTAACTTTAAACTCGTGTTGGAGAAAAAAAATTCAGATTCGACTCGAACTCGAAGTGAAAAACTTGCAACTCAAAATTGAAGTAAAAAGACATACAATTCGACATGGACTCAATTTAAAAAAAAATTAGATATGAATTACTAACATAATTTATTTCAAATTATTATGTATTTAAGTTCAATTTTTAACTGAATTAAGAATTGTATGTATCCGACAAGAGATAATTTATTATATATAAAAATGTTAATCGTTATAATTACAACAAAAAACAATGATGTAATTTTTATATTGATATCTATGCATGGACCCATGAAATTATCAAACAAATCATGAAAAGGAATTTTGTGAACCAGTTTTATAGCTGAAGTATGTAAACGATAGTTGAGTCCATACACATTTTTTTATGTAGTTTATGTTAAAAAAAAACGTACATCAATTATACTTAGAATGGTTCCTATTTAAAAATCCTTATCTTGACCAAAACTTATATTGAATATTTCTTTGTGATCGAGAGAACTCTAGTAGTGATCAAATTGTGTGAGCTTACGTATAGAAATATCCGCTTCCAGAAATTATTGATTCAGTTCTGACAAAAATAAATTTTTATTAATTAAATACATACAAATATTGAAATTTCTAAGAAACTTGACTTAGCTAGATTTTTTTATTTCCAACCGATTTTGTATTTAGATTCCCGTCAATAAAAAATTATTATACGCATATTGAAAAATATTGAGTTTTTGAAATTTTTATACAAGATTTTGTACCTCGTCTTAATGTAAAATTGAAAAATTTTGCTAAAGAAAGAAGGTTTCTATAGAACATGACATAATTGAAGGCATATTTAATATTATATATTGTTTGATTTTGGACAAATATAGGTAATTGATTACAAATATTCGTAGATCCTAGAATTTTCTATTGATTCATAAAATGTTTATTAATGAATAATTGTCGTAATAAATTAAAAATTAATCCATTGATTTATATTGAACATTTGATTTAATGTATCAAAGGAACTGTAAATTTTTTATTTAAAACTTTTTATATAACTTTTTGTACCCAGTTGTAATTTTTACATAACATAAATATTTAAATGTGCATAAATTTAAAACAATAATTATTGTATAATGTTGCTTAGTTTTGTAATCTCTGTATATGTATAGATTTCCTTCAAGGGCTTCAGAAATTTTATATAGTTTAGACTGAAAAAATTATGTTCAGTTTTTATTGATTTGGAAGGAAATTTATTAAAAATATGTCATAGAACATGAAGTGTACTCGTGTTTACCGTTTTTTTCATGTTTCTGAAGATAAACTACTTCAGTGAAAGTGATGGCAAGTTGTGAGTAGGGAAACTCAATTTCTTTATCTATGAAGAGTGGCTTTGACCAAAATAACCTCTTTATTTTCTTTCCGTTGGAATCTAAATAAACACAAATTAATTATTCTATTTTATTTAAAATTTCTTAACTCTATAATATTGAAAATATTATTTTTTTCTATTTCCAAACATAAATAATATTTTCATTGTTAAAGTGAACTGTTCAAATTATTCATGGTATATGTTTTGGAACAGCAATCAGTAATCATCCATTTATTTTGCTCTTTTAACTTCTTATAGAATCGATAAAACGAAATACAATTTTTAAACTTAATATAATATTTTGAGTATAGTTTTCAAATACAGGCAACACAACAGTGAGACATATTAATACCAAGTTATATAGACAACTAAATTTGGCCCAGAGAAAAGTACGTTCAAAACTTAATACTTTTACATAGGTATAAGATAATGTACTAAAAAAACCCAATTTCTTGATAGTTGCGTGATTTCCATTTGTTGAGTTGACGTGGAATTACTCACGTATGTATATTTTTTTGTCTAATTTCAAATTCATTAAGTCGTTCACCTTATTTTGACATGAAAGTTATAAAATTATTTGATAAATCTCAAAAAATATTAACTATATTTTAACTATATGTATATATTTTTTGTCCTATTTCCAATAGGACAAATGTACTCAATGTTATAGTTTTGATATTTATATTTTTTGAATTTATATTCATGAAACATTTTCAACAAACTAAATTACAAGGACATAATACTATGCTAGAATCTTTTTTATTTTTACCTCGTAGTATATCTATTTACAACAGAATTTATAGAAATCTAAAAGAAAAATTAAATATATTATCTCATTTAATTTAAAGATTTTAAAAAAAAAGAAAAAAAAGAGGCATCATAGCATTATAAATAAAAGTCGAAGCATTACTTGAAAATGAATACATTTTTTAAATGTATAAAATTTTTTGTAAAATTCATTCATATATTTTGTAACTGTTCTATTAGATATAGATTTTTATTGATATACACGCTGAATGATAAATAAATACTATGACTAAAGTTATAAAAAGGCTAAACAAAAACATTGATTTTATTATAGTTTGACAAATATGAGCTATTTTAAAAATGATTTCTAAACTTTCGACTAAAGTGGGGATAAAACAACCAATAAAATTCATTTATTTATCCAAGTACAATAGAATTTCAACTTGTTACTTTCATATTTATATTTAAAAAATAATGCATTTCGTCATTTAACAAGAATTTTAGCATGGTCGGAAAATAAGAATGAATTTAACACGGTAAATATTTAAAGTATAAAATAGGTTATATTGTAGTTTTTAATTGCTTTTCTTCTCTTCAAAACCTTTACAATAATTTTGGATATTGCAAATGGGGTTCAATTCAAACGAGATCCCAAATCTAAATACCTTAGATAAAATTAAAAAAACAGATAACATGAAGGTCTTATAGGAAAAAGTTATTCATTTTGTCAAAACGGAATAATTTTAATATGGATATATTAAATAAGCAACTATGAAAAAAAATAAATATAAACTTCTATTTATCACATTCAGCAAGTTATATCTGCTATTGTATTTAGTGAAATATAATTGACATTAAATTTAATTTTCTTAAAACCCAGCAAGGAAATAAAAAGAAATTTAAAATATTTTTGTTAATAAGAGTATTGAGTACTACCATAAACTTTCGTTTCTACCACAAAAAAAAAGGAACATTTGTTCTGTTTATAATGATATCAATAACTAACTGTTATTTTTTTCCCTGACTTGTTCCATTTTTATATTCATCCTCGTTAAGGGACTTTTTATAATTTAATTAAAATGTTTAGTTTTTTTTTAAAAATTGAAAATATCTTTTCTATAGTAACAAGAATTTATAAATATTATATTCAAATTTGAAATATATCAACTCTACTATCAACAATAATTTTACTGTAATTAAGGAGGCTTATGTAAATCGGTAGTCTTTTTCCCGACGCAATACAACGGAAGAAAGGTTTCTTTTTTCCTCTTTTTTATTGCTTCCTTCAGTGTAAATATATGTATAAGACTTGATAAAGCTAAGCCATTACTTAGTTTTTTAGGCATTCTTCATTTTAATATTGATATTTTATTATGCTTTTTTTCCCCTTCACGATTTTCATCCTAGTGACGTCATATACTCATTTTTTAAGCTTTAGTTTTCATGAATATTTACTTTATTATATTCGCTTATATTTTGCAATGGATCTATTGGCTTTAAAATCGTTTTTTACTTGTCAATTTATGTCATAGTCTTTTAAGTTATACGTTCCAATCGATTGTCTTGTTCAGAATCTCTCTTAATACTGTCATAAGAATACTTTGCTATAAATTCTAGATGGATGGACCCCTATTGGTCTGCTAGGGAATAGTCAGCTTAATTATTTGGTATTTGGAAGGAATATATGTTTACATATTTGAATATGATTTTATCTTGAAGGATAACTCCTTCCATTTCTCTGAAGAATGAAAGCAAGGACAATTATCTTTTCCCCTCTACAATTTGGCCCATTGGAGAATTCAAACTGCTTCTGTTCCAGCTCACCATTTTTTTCTTACTTTTTAAGATACTTTCGTCATAATTATGGATACTTCAATTTATTTACATTTACCCTAACATATTAAAATCGTGAAATTTATGAATAGTGTCATTTAATATTATTAATTACTTTTTCACATGAATATTTGCCATAGTACTCATTTTAATATTATTTTTCAATGCCTAATTGTGTTGCAATCAGTCGTGGAAAAAATTCCTTAGAAAGTGGTGTAATTTTCCATTCATTTCCACAACCCAAGAAATTATGTTCCAAATGTACGGTTGAATTCCCATGTTCTCACAAATTTTCGCAAGAATCTGAAACTTTGTATTAGTCATTTCCCATCACAGACATTTGAATCTTTTCATAGACATTGTTTAATGAACGACTTAATTGGAACCAGTGTGGCCTCAATAGTTTTAAAACCCAAAGCTGTTCTTATTGTTTTCCCTGAACCATTAATAAGACTCTTTCTCATGCTCAAAGAATATGAAACAATTTTCATCTGTTTTTTGTTACATAGTCAAGTGAGTGAAAGAAGGTGGGACTTGGCGTCGAGTTGCTATGATCTATGACTTTTGACTAGACTTGAATTCAGCTCGAACTTATCTCTCAACAGACTCAGACTTGGGTTCAAAGATTTGTGACTTGACTCAAATTTGTCTAAAGTGACTAATAAACAGGTGAAACATTAATGCAAATATATATAAAATAATTTGAAAAAACCTTCACATCAGATCACCTTAAGGATAACACCTAATTTATTCAAACTCACTCTAACGTTCAAGTGCTCAGCAGAAGGTTAAAATATATTACTAACTCTTAAGGACCCCACTTTTGCACCTTGAAGATTTCCCATAGGTCCTGCATATAGTAAAAAACATTTTAGTTCCTTTTAATTTATGTTGCCCCTAATGAGATTTAGTTATGGTTAATAAGTTTTTCAAGGACTCATGTCTCGAGCTGAACTAGAGACTAGTACTAAGAACCATGACTCAAAGTTTTGTTAAAAGATTTGCAACTCAACTCGGACTCGGAATCAAATCTTAAATACTCAACTCGAACTTGTCTCTCAGGAATAGTGACTTGAATAAGACATAAGCTAAGTGACTTATAAACAGCTCTCGTGAGTAATATTCTTCATTCCATAAATGATGGAGTAATCATCTGATCGAACACTGTCGTCGATCTATCGTAGAAATAAACTTTTCACACATGAATCTGGATCAGAAACCGGACATGGCAAACCTGCCTTAAGATGTTCTAAGCTCCCAGGATTAAGGAGAACACTGCCTCTATACCTCCTATAATTGTAATAAATGAAGAAGTAGTATTGAAATGCCCATACAAAATGGAAGATAAATGATATAAATGGAACTCCACGGCCATCCCCATGGCCCGAAGATGTGAAAAATCTTTTCACTCTCAACAATTAGTAAGCACACAGAAACGCCAGTACTAATTTACAAGGTATATGTCATATAAATGATACAAAATAAATAAAAGGATGGAGAAATGAAACTTAGTAGATATTGACAAATTCCAATCCGCATCACAGTTAAAAAAAATGAAAAAAACGACTCTATAAATTTCGGATACTTCTTTTATATACTTCTTTCCAGAAGAACAAGTGGCTCACTTGACTTGTTGAAATGAAACAACATATCCTTTTACATATTCTAATGCTAAAATTTTCGGAGTTATAACAACTACTGGTTTGTTCAATGTCCAATTTCAACTACTAAGACAGAAGCATTTGAAAAAGACCGAAAATTGTTGAGTAAAAATTTACGTATGGTTGAAAAGAGCATCAAAAGTTTTGATGATATTTCTTAGTTAGACGTAACTGAGAAATTAGAAGAAAATTAATAAAACAAACAAAAAAAAAACGAAAAAACGGTTTATAGTTGAATTATAATATTATCATTGATCTCTTATTATAGCTACAAATACTCAAGAAGGAAAAGAAAAAGTACAGCAGTGAAGATGACTCAATTGAATATAGAAGAAGTAGGGAAAAAATATTATTTATTAGAAAAAAAAAATTTAATATTTTGTCTTTATATTTATTATTGTTTTTCATAAATCACCCCGTGGTAACTCGAACTAATTCGTTTCCGAAAAGGGGGAAGGGATGTCGGCTGATATTTGAGTAATCGCTAATCAGTCTCCCATTTGAAATGACCTAGATGGCTACAAAAGAATGATAAATGATATTTAATAACAATTATTACAAATAATACAACTGTATTTGAGGGTACGCCCAGTCGGAGTACGCTAATAGACGTACTCATATAGGAATGTAAATAATATGCAAAATTCGAGATTTTGTGGAATTGACACTTTTAACAGTACTTTTTGGTTTCCAAAGCTGTTATCATTTTTCCTTTATTACTACTGAGGGGAGAACATCTACCTGATAGTAAAGATCTTGCATGAAGGAATACATGCATTAAGGTTAATGAAGCAAATAAAATGTAAACAAAAAGGGCTCAAGTCCTCGTATAATTATTAGTTAAAAATATATAATTTCATGAATTATATATTTGATTTAATTTTCTGCCTTTTATCAATGGTAAACATAATATTATTTATTATTGATGTCTTCATTTGTATATATAGAGGAGAATAACAGCTTGTAGCTCTGTAAAACGTCATGACAGCTCAAGCTGCTTCCTTCTCAACATTTATCAAATTGTCAGAGTTACCAGGTTGATTTTCTCTTTCTTTTAATTTATACACCCAATTTGCATATTATTTACATTCCTACTCATACTGTTCGATGATTGTAGCTATTTAAGCTCCTATAGGGGGAATAATAAAGTCAGATGTAAACCAATGAGAGAAGCACCATCTATATTAAGTAATATTTTTCAGTTGAAAGTCCAGGGAAGATAATGTCATAATTTTATAATGTCAGAAGCAAATTAAAAAATCAAATTGCAATAATCCAGGACATGGTTGGTCATTAGAGAAATTGCGTATAATTCCAAGAAGAAACACTTTGCTCAATTAATGAAGCTTCCTGGGAGGGTTTTCAGTCTTAAAACCTAGGGATCTATCAGTCTTTGACGGATTTGAGAAGAAAATGGAGAGATTAAAAATGTTGTATTCTGGCAAATCAGTCATTTTCTGGGGTGTCTGTTGAAATCTGAATCTCTTGTGTTTTCTACCCGTATAATCATCTCCTATTGGCAACCTTGATTGCACTCTGCTGATTTTTACCTATCAAAATAATGCCTCTAAGTATATACTGTATATTGTCTTCACTTGAAATATAGATCAAAAGATTGTGTGTACATATTTTGTTTTGTTTTTAAAAGTTTTGATGTATTTTGAAATTAATAAATTCAAAAATGGAATATCTATCAGTTTTTGTTTTTAATGAAAATATATTATTGATTTTGTTTTAAAAATAGCATATTTCAATGATTTTATAATATGTTTTTAGACACATTGGACAAGATGTGAAAAAAGAACGGTTTGTTATTTTAGTTTATCAAATGTTAAACACGACAGATACAGGCTTTTTTTATGTATTACTGGTTCACAATTATAACTTTTTTTTGTAAGCCTTGGTGATTTTGTAAGAAAAATCAATTAACTATTATCTGTAACTTTTTACACCAATTTCAATAGCAGACATAATAAGTCGAAGATGATAAATAAGAACTTATTTTTTACTCTTCATTATACTTGATAATTAAATATACAAGAAGGTTAATTTTTTTTTTTTTTTTGACAACAAAAATTACACTTTAGAAGGTTACATTATAGAAAACTATAAAACTTAAATGATGCTGATGTTATATACATTCAAATGGATTTTTTTTGAACACATGAAATTACAAATTGTAGAGTTTAAAGATCATTATTTAGAAGTTAGGAGGAATAAGTCTAATACTGAACCAAATATAGTAATAGATTACATTTTGCTTAGTTCAATGCCTCTCTCAAAATATCCTTTCTCCATTACTTAAAAGCTTTTACTGCACAATTGATGCAATAATTAAGTCGCTTATTAAAGATAAGGCACTATATATTAACATAGACCCAGAATTTATATTAGAGGGGGAAAAACCACCATTAAAGTCTTTTAAATGGCTAAGAAATGTGAGCCAGAGAAGTTCCTCCTTATTTTTGAATAAATATGTATTTATATTCATGCCCAAATTATATCCTTCAATGGAAGAGCCCACAAGGCCGAAGGCATCATCCATAAATTGTGTTCGATTACAAATATGAAGGATTGTATGATTGTTATGAAGCTGTTGGATGAGTTTATTTCAATTATTTGTATCGTAATTGATGTGTAATTTATTTACACATAATTCTAATAGAGCTAAGAAGCTCAACATTAGTAATATCAAGAGGGTTTTTCATAAGTAACTTATGTAGTAAATGAGTATACTACGAGGTCATTTTAATTATTATTCCGTTGTTAGTTAAAAAAATATATATATTCTTTGATAGATATCAAAACTTTAATATTGGATATGTCTGTAAATTTGAAATAAAACGAAATATATAAAAATAACTTTTTTTTGTAGATTATTCTGATGATTTTATATTTTTCATGTCAAAATAAGGTGAACGACTTCATGAGTTTAAAATTAAACAAAAACATATACATACCCACATGAGTAATTCTACGTCAACTCAACAAATGTATATCACACAATCATCACAAAGTTGTACTATTTTTAGTAAAAAATCTCAAATTTATGTCTCAGTTTAGAACGTATAACAAATTTTAGCTTGATAAAGTCACCTTTTCTCGAGATATGAGTATTTTATTGATGTGCTTTGTTAGCCCAAATTTCTATGCATTATTTACAATGAACATTCTTGGGAGGAAACTTCCTTTAGATTAAAAGAGCGAGTTAAACATTCATGTAACTCAAAAATTTATGTATCTTTTTATAATATTTCCATTGATGGCTCTTTTGCTATAATTTTTGTCAGTGCTGGCTTAAACTCCATTCACACTTTTTTTATCCATTTATTCTTACATCTGTTCATTTTAGTTCCTGCTAATTATTTCAATTAAATTATTGTAGAGAATATTATAATTAAATGAGAAGAAAACAAATTGACAAATTGAATCTTCAATTAAATTTGCCATAAATTTTAATGCTGAGGGGCACCTGTTTATGAGCAACCATTTGACATTTAGCAAAATTTGGTTTACTACATATATATTTGTCTAAAAATTCCTACCGATTTGCAAAAAGCTCCAGTTTGCCTTTGAAGGAAAGTTTTTTTACTTTAGAAGCTTGTTGTATGAATAATAATGTCCCCTATGGAAAATACTTTTTTGAATTTGCCAGGGTCTATGAACGCCGTTCCAAGATTGTTTATCGTTATTACTTCATTTTTTTTTTCTGTTGAGGTGCATAAAAATGAAAGAAAACCATGAAAAGAGCACATTTTCAACTCTTTCTCTCTCTCTCTTATTTTGAAATGAAAAAAAAAAAAAAAAACATTACTGTGAATGTAAATGTGTCAATCAATAATATATAATATTGATACATTAATTTGATAACCAATGAAATATAACTATTACTTTTTTGCTCTTGCACTTATTGCATCTTAAATATATATGTAGGTACTCAGAAAAATGTTTGGACGTGAATTTAATTATAAATATAGTATATGTACAGGGTGATTTCTCGCTGTCTTGATAAAACTACTTCTAGGGCATCCAAACATTTTCTAGTAATTGTTATGAAATAATTTGAGAATCAATTTTCATTATTTTTTGGTAGAGGCCCAACGAAAAATAATTTCATCTCTCATTAGGGTTGTTTTATGTTTCAGTTTTTCTAAAATCATCGTCATCAGTAATCTATGACATTCCAAAAGTGTCAAAAACAAAGACTTGAACAAATAACGATCGATCCTTCAAAAATTATCAATTCAATTATCTGTCAGCATTTTCTCCTTTTTCTTTCTTCTCAACTTAATAAATGATAGAATTGTAACTCGAACCATTTTTATGAATCTTTTGCAAGATAGAGTTGAGTTTTACTCAGCTTAGTTGTACTTTATAATTATCTAAATTAATAATCCAAGGAGGAATTGGTCTGCCCTGATTTGATTATTCATATTATAAAAAAAAAAATTAGCTGGCATGGTATAGGTTTAGTTGAAAAGTAATGCAAGATTTTGAAATGTTGGAAGCCAAATTGACTCTCCCTATCATACAATGATATTGACATTTTATAATAATGAGTTTTAAATGTATGTTTTTTTGCCAAACCTAACACTGAGATAGACTGTCACAGATAGAGATTAATTATATTATTATAGGAAATAAAAGGGATTGCACATTAATTGTAACTACAAATAACTTGCATAATCAATATGATACAAGTCATTTATTTAAATTGAAAAAAAGAATCAAACAAGTAGAAAAATACTAACTTGGAATTAGATGTATGCTGAGATTTTGTGATATTTATTGAACATTTGACTCAAAGATGCCTAAAATGGAATATTATAATTATAACGTAAATCAAAATATACATTTTTTTAACAAATATAAAAGTCGTAATTCAAGTATCAAAATCATTAATGATATAGAAAAGGTTCATTCAAGGGTCGTTATTTTTTTTTTGGACTCCCTGTAATGTGATATATTCACCTTGAGGTACATTCTTGATAACATATTATTACTTTGAAACGTTCAAGTTTACGGATAAGTTATATTAGATTTATTAGGACATTTTTAATTGGTTAATACAAATATGTATTTGCATCATTCAAAACATTTATTTTCGGAACTTTAAATCAATAAATACCACAAAACCTCAACATAATTCTAACACATATATTTCTCTAAATTATATCAAATAGTTTATATTTTTTTTAAATAAGTGCTATTTGAATGTGTTCTTTTTTATTTATTTCAAATATATTATTTTTTTTACAAATTATTTATTTTTTGTTTCAAAAAAGAAAAATAATAAGGATTAAAGAGATTTATCATTTTTTCTAAGTTTTTCAGCTTTCAATTTCACTACTTTTCATGAAGCAACTTTCTTTGTTATCTTAAAACTTTAGTTTGAATTGATGTCATCAGACATATTAAAATTTAATCTACTTATATATATTTATTTAAAACGGAAACAAATTTATCTCAATACATTTCCCTTCGATTTCATGAATATATTGATTTATCTGAAAAATATTTTTTACATTTTCTGGAATGGAGACAAAATGTATTCATGTATTTCATAGGAATGAACAATTTTTGTTGTGAAGTTAAATGTATAGTTTTATAATATTTATTATTTTAAAAAAAAACAGTCAATCTTCCTTAATTTTATTCAAGAAGTTATTTTTTATTAAAGAGGCTAATTTAATCATGAAAAAACTTTTAGAAATTTTAATACCACGTAATAAGTAGGAATCTCACTACATTTTATTTTTTAAATATTTCTCAAATTTGAAGTTATCGTCATTATGTTGAATCTAAAACTGTAATTCCTAATAGAATAAAAAGATAGTAATTTTGATATACAGTGGTAATTTTCTCAAGAACGGCGTGATTAATTCTCTTGAACCTTTCAAAATAGAAAGATATGATGCAGTTTTCAAATGTTTTGTTAACGTTTTTTACAACGTAAATTATGTTTCAACATGTCTGTAAGTATAATTTTTTTAGAAAAGTTGGGTTAATGTTCTTTTTTTACTAAAAACGATGTCTATAGTTTTGGACTTGACCGATATAAATTTTTAAATTTGACATCAATTATACGTATTCGGGGGTTAAAAAAATTGAAAACCAGTCAATCATCAAATATTCTTAAGTTAATATGTAAGATCAAAGCAAAAATAACCAAACCAAAGCTGAAGAATGGCCATATCGACGATTCTATATTTTGCCTCATCACATTTGCAAAACAGATCATTTTCCAAAATTTGAAAAATTAAATCCTACAACTTTTCTTCTGATAATTTTCTAAAATATAAACTCTATCCCAATTACTTCATAATTCCCGATCAATGAGATACAGTCCAACTCTAGGTATAACACATTTCACTCTAGTTACCAAGGCTCTAATTTTCTTTAACAGACCATTTGTGTAAGATGAAGAAATTTGATCCTTTTATGTTTAAACCCTCGACTTGTTCCTGAAAATACTTTGTTTCAGGTAAGCCAAATAGCTAGTGATCATCAATAAAGACAAAGCTATGATGAAAAACTATCAAATTATTTATCCCAAAATATCCTTGAAAATTATTTTTCTTTGATTTGATCTTTCCTGTTTCCAAGATTGGCTTGTTTGGTTTTGCAAAACATAACTTATTGTCAAATGATTTATATTATTTTTTTATTTCCTCCAAAAAAAAGGTCACAAACCAAAAGAAGTGCAAAATAATATAAAAATATAAATAAAACAGGGCACAGAAATCTGATCTGATATGAATTAATTAACTATATATTCGTAATTAACATGTCATTTACTATTAGAATATAGTAAAAGTAAAAAAAAAAAGAAGAAAAAAGGGGGGTTATGTTTTAGCAATTATAAGAATAGCAGATTGCAAAATATATTTAGCTTCTAAATTTGAGATATTATATGATATAGTATGTAAAATTACGTTTCATATAATTAATACAAAACATGGCAAAAATAGCATTTAGTTTTGAAAGACCATCTTGTATTTTAACTATTTAATTCATTTTGAATTGCTATTATTTTCTACTAAAACCAGTATTTCTCATTTTTACTGTGACAAAATATAGATCCTGAATGATAGTTAAAAATTCTAAATTTGTGGCTTTAGCCGTGCATACATCGACATCGGTACAGTGGAACCAAGTATTTAAAGTATAAAACTAAGAGTTAAGGTTAGGAATGCGGGATATTTTTTAACACATATTGTACCCAAAGTTTACCTCTGATGAATTGCTTATCAAAATATGTTATTATACTTTCATTTATAGAAAAGTGTTCGTTCAATTCCCCAGGTTTCAAAAATTTATTTATTAGGTATACTACAAGTGGTCTTATTTTAGTTTAGCTACACTATTATTTGTTTGCTTCTGAATTATGTAAAATATCTAGGAAATAATTCCTTATAATATTATTAGCAAGGAGCTTAGACACATAATTCTATGAATCTCAATATTTGGTATTTGATGGTAATGTACATATTGATGAAAACAGCATACCAACAATGAATTCTTTTAACTCGCTGACAGTTACATCCAAGTATCTATTTTTCTGGGCAGTATACAAATTTTGTTTCACAAACAATTTTTCATCGTCGAAGAATAATTCGACAAAATTCCTGTCGATTTTCTGCTGACTTACCTTTTTCAGATGAAAATACTTTATAAAATAGTTGAGAAATTTAAAGTTTTCATATTGATTTTTCGCCAAATCAAACTTAATTTTCTTTTATTGGTGGGAGTAATATTTCCTTCGGTTTCATTATCATCCGATTTAACACTCTCGCAATAAGTGAGATCATTAACTTCTGGTGGAACCATATATAAATTTGTATATTCATCAACTTTTTCAAGAATACAGTATATTTCTTTTGTATTCAATCTAATAAATTTGCTTAGAAGATTAGAGCTCTAAAAGTATACAAAAAATAATGTAATTACTCTGAATTAAATTATAGTCAATATAAGTAAGAAATTATGAAATTCATAGAAGTAAATAATTGTTATCAATGCAAAAATGAATTCAACAACAAAAAATAAATAAATTCATGAGATAAGGTAATATTGAACGACTGAAATAGTCATAATAGAGTACAAATATGTATATAAAGAATGACAGTGCTTGATTTTTCTACGTTGCAATTTCAAATCTAATATAAAGCTATAAAGTTTGATATTTTAGGGAATAAAGAAAAATAATATTGATTGATAAATATTTAATAAACAATTATGGCAAAAATCAAAAACAGAAAATAGAAGATGTAACGCATAATAATATCAATTAGTGCCAATTCCCAGGAGGAGAATAAGCAAGATGCAGCCGTTGTAGATTAATTCTTTATTTATGACCAGTGATGTGAAAAACGGCGCATCCAGCGTGCAAAAATAATTTCCTCCCCTTATTTACGTAAACAATAATATGATAACGATGAAAGCCAGCTTATTTGCTGTCGATATAGTACTATGATTGTAGCTGTGACAGCCTTGCTCCTGGCTCAAGACAGCTCTTCTTGGACTTATAGTAATTAATTAAATTAAATTGATGTTTTAGACAGATATTATTCAAATCAAAGTTGTTGATATTACTTTAAAGAAATAAGAAATTTTCCAAATTTCAAAATCGGTACATTAGTTTTAGATTTATTTTTGTTATAATTTCATTGTTTCTAATAATTTTTAAGAAAAATAAGTACATAAATAGTAATTTCTGCTTTGAATATATAATTATCTTCAAGTTTTTAGTTTGATAAAAATGGTTTATTTATTCATTAACAAAATAAAGCTTTAAGTTTTTAGATATTTGCATACTTTAAAAACAATTATTGAAGATTTAATAATGATATTTATAAATATTCTACCTTTTCTATAACTCAAGAAAATGACTGAAAACATATTAAAAATGTCAGCAAATGAAACATTTTATAGGATAAAAGTATAAATAATTTACTTTTAGCAAATTTTTTTCCATAAAGTCACTTTTTCGATAGATATTAACAATAAGAAAGTTTTCAACCAAAATTGAAGGAAAGGTTGTGTAGTATTATCGCAACATTTATAATAGATAATATAATATATATATAATAAGAATTTTTATGCCAAAAGGAAAAAAAAAACAGCTTGATGATTTATGAATAATGAACGAATATTATTATAGATGTATAAAAAGGACCCAGCTGCAGGGCACGTCCGAGATGATGTCATAAAAAAACATGGTACCATTGAAGTAAAGCAGAATTTTAGCCAATAACATTTGAAGGGGCGAAAAGTAAATTATCATTTACGTGTTTTACTTAAGAACTGATTATTATTTGTTGGCATTAAAAATTTGTAAAGGATAGAACACTCAATTTGTAGCAACTAATTCATAGCATGATACCTAAGTCATTTTTGAATGGACTCGGACTTGACTTAAAAATTAATTATTATTTAATCAATACTAATAGAGTATAAACCTCAATATGTCTTTATCGGAATTGCACCTCAAAATTTCTACACTTTTACATATAAGTGAATCCTATAACTCATATTACATATAATTAAATTAAATGATTTTATTTAACCACCTAGTGACTACTTTTTTTTATTCAACAATTTAATTATCATTTAAAACTATTATAAAAACTTCAAACAGTCAAAAGTAACACATTTCGTTATCACTTAGATTTTTCAATAAAAAAATAAAATAGGATGAAATTTCATAATCATTATCTCAAAAATATATATATAGATATATCAGAAAAACTGAACATTGATTCGGAAAGGAAATGTAATTCCAATTTAAGTTTTCATAAACAAACAAAAAAAATTAAATTGATAATAAGATGAAAATGTACGTTAGAGTTACAATTTTAAAAATTTCAGATATAATTTAAAAGTAAATAATTACATTGAAATCGATACAGTGACTACTATAACAAGTCACTGAATTGATTGAATATGTTCTCAAAAAATAGAAACATCAAAAAGAAATAAATGAAAAAATATGACATAAAAATGGAATAATCAAGTTCATGAAGATCAATATACACGAGATGAGTTAAACTTTTATAATGACATTAGATAAAAGTTCATCCCCTTATCATGCCAAAGCCTCTCACATAATCACAATTGACGATCGGAGCATTTTAGTACAAGCAAAAATTCTTCAAGTCAATGCTTATCACGGCAACAATATTTTTCAACTGAATGTATCAGGCATTCTTTATGCTATCCACTTTCGAATGTTTCCTTTCAAGTAAAGAAATTCTTTTTTCTAAGGTTTGTATTATTATTCTCCTTCACCTTTGAAATAGTAGAATTACATAATATAAATATTGTTTTTATCACGTATAAAATAGGTTCACGTGTTAAGGGAATGAATAGGCAAAATTGTCCAAGAAAATGCCCATCTAGAGGACCAATCATAGATTGATCCTTTAGGTCCTTAGTCTCGTCCATTGTCATAAATCTATACTTTTCGTCTATATCCCGTTTTATTTTGAAAATTCTGACTCGACTTAAGAGCTAAAATGATTGGATTACTGGAAAACAAGAACAGACGGATTTCTCCATAAATTGGATGAAATTTTGATGTCCTCCGACTGAAGGTGGGGTATTTAATGATTAGGTCAAGCGTGAAATCAGATGTACCTGAATCATTACTAATACCATGTTTATTGATTGGTATGGATTTCTCTTGTGACATCAGCGATTTGAATGTCTCATGATTGGAAATTCCTTCATTATAGAAGTCGAGAAATGGCAATACCGGAATGTCATCACACTCTTATCCTTGACAAATTTTCAAATGTTGCTACCTCCATTGTCGGCGACCCAAGATCTTGAATCAAATTCTCAGGCATTTTTTAACTTAATTTAAAAATGGCAGTTGTTTTGAATGGAATAGAACTGAGTCATAAAAGAAGAAGAAGAAAGAAGAAGAAGTTTGAAAAGACAAATTTTGCCAAAAAAAATTTGCGTGCATGTCAGCTGGGCACTTTTTATACATCCTTAAATATTATGTAGGTTTTCAACTAACATGCATTTTGAGAACTGCACGCTTAAAATTCGCCGTTTTTTACATCTTTATTTATGACTGAAACAAAAGAGTCTAGAAACATACCTTCAAAGACATAAATACACATAAACGTCATTTTTATTAATTTAAAAACTGACACAACCATTTTTATACAACGTAGAAAACAAGGTCTAATGGATATTCATAGCTAACCAGAACAGGATGGGATCAAAATAGGACCAGAGTTTATAAATTGAACTCATCATTTTACTTTCTATATTCAAGATCAAATATATCGTTGGTACAAAAAGAATGTTATACCAACATAAGAAAAGGACATTGATGACGATGGTGACTCTCATCCATCAGTGACTGAGGGGACATCAGCATTAGCTGTCATGACACTTTACTATATCAACTATTTTCATATCCTTTTACAGGGCTTTGATAGAAAATTAACACAATTTTTATACCTTTCAGGAGATTATATTATATACAGTATTCTAAGTTCACTCGATTAGGCATTTTATTAATTACCGTATTTTCCCGTGTCTAAGAGACCTCGTCAATTTTTAAACAAAAATTCTAGAAAAAAGTACATATTCGTGCTAAAAAAACTTACTCCCATCCCTAAGAGACCCCCTATTTTTAAAATGAAAATTTTAAGCAAAAAAGGATCTCGTAACACGTCGAGCTTTTTTTCCATTCGCAACCTCGATTGACAAAAGAGAAAGGAAAAATTTGGAAAAACAACTGGTAGCTACCCTTCTGTATTTTCCTTGCTGTCAACTTGTTAATACTATGCAGAATTTATTATTTAGATATACTATATATTTATAAATTCTACCAATCACAAACCAATCGTTAATACTTGTAATATGTTCAAAATTCAAAAAAGGGCGCGCAATCCTTGATTTAATATATTTTATATATATCAAAATCATAAATAATAATAATACCTTTTTTGAGCTCATAACCCGTAGAGTCAGCTGCTTTAAATCAAAAGAGTCAAATGATGAAAATCAGCTGAAGAGAGAATACAGTGTGTTTTTGTTTATCCCAAAAAGCTCGTCGTGTATACATTGGAAAAAACGGTAGTTATTATTTGTTGACGGCATGTCACGTGCTTAGTGCCACATGTTTTTTCCTCAAGAATTAAGGAATTATTATATTACATTTGGAAAATAAAAATCTTGTACAAGTTGTCAAGGAATAAAAGTATCCAACGCAAAAAATGCTTAGGATTTACAAATCTACATATATTAAATATACATACATGTTGAGTGAAATGGACAAAATATTGTGATGATGTTGAGCTTAAGGAAGGACAGAGAAATAACAGTTGGTACTACAATCTTTATTATCAATTTTAATTCAGTCATTTCTATATCGTTGAGGCAAGAACTTGCTACAATCATAAGGTGATCAATTTCCAATGAAGAAATCATGTCGAATGAAAAAAAAAATTATTGAGTAATATTTAATATTGTCAAATAACTATCTGCCGATTACTAAAGATGTATAAACGTGCGAGTTTTACTCAAAATGGATAGCACTTGTCACCCCGTACAATATTGCTTAAGACAAAAATAATAATTCTTAATATATATAGTTTTATCTACCATGAAAGTTGTGCTAATATCACACAACCTTTCCTTCAATTTTGGTTGATTTTTTTTCCTTTTTTTTTAAGTGATACAAATAGTTTTGAGTAAAATATTTACGTTCTTACCTTACTCAAGCTATCATATGAATAATTTCAATTAAAAATAAAAAGTTATAAATATATTAATTAATATTACTACAAGTCTCAGAAGAACTGTCATGAGCCTGCAGCATGTCTATCACAGCTACATTCATAGTGTTATATTGACAGCTAATAAGCTGACTTCCAGAGTTACTATATTAGTTTTTATGACATTATTTTCACACATAAGATGCGTGAACTTATACATCTGACATCTTCTTATGACCTGCTACTACCCGTTATATATAATATATAAGACAATTTACTGTCTACATTATCAATTCTATGAAAACATTGCCCTGTAATCACCCTTAAGACAATAATAGAGGGAGATGGTATACTGTAATGAACCAGTATTGAGGGATCTCACCTTGAAAAGGCTGACAATCTACATATGCAACATACAATGAAATTGTTGCCAAGATTAGCTCGTTAACTTTACGAATCTGTAACTAATAAGTACAAACAAAATGAAAAATTTCAAGGATTCATTTGAAACCCAAAAAGAATTGAAGTTCGGTTGTGATTTGGTGCCCAACATTCACCACAAATCAGGATCTCATTCGATACAAACTAATAAAAATTGATTTATTTGAATCTAAATTTAGTATAGTTACAATAATATATCATTTGAGATTTCTAACATATTGTCCAAAAATCATGTACATATTTAATCAAAATATTAATTTCAATCTTAATCTTAGATTTCTTTTTTTTAAAGCTTACAATAGTTTCTCCGGTATTAAAAATAAGTTTTTATTAAAATTAAAAAATATATATTCTAAAAATTATACTTGAAAAGTTCGGTATTGCAATTTTTGTTAAAAAAATTAAATATATTATTGTTTAAATTTAACAAGATATTATTAGTAATGATTCTTTATTTTTTCGAAAGTTTTTTTGGTAACATTCAACAACAATTTCTCTCAATATTATGATAATATTCTAAGAGGTTGAATGATGATTGATGGGTCGAAATTTGAAAAATTCTGGAATCCTGGTGAGCTCAAAACCTTTTATCTTTACATATGTGCATTGAAATTTTTAATAACTTTAACCCCATATGGCATCTGAACCAAAGGTATGGAGTAATGTAGCGAAATGTCGACCACATGATAAATATTTACTCGAATTTAATTTGCTAAGATACGAATTTTTTGTCTATTATAGGCGTTCTGGGTGAGATAATTAACTACATGACATCCATGACTTGAATTTGTACAGACGACAATGTTTGTAATTTATCTAAAAGTTAATTATAAATCTTGAATTTTTTATCAACGTTGAATCCAAGACAGATATCTCAATGTTTCTCATCCATTTAAAACAGGTATATCAAATAAATAAACCTTAACTCCCAGAATGTAGGGTACTAAGAATAATCTTCCATTCATAAAAATATAACCAATAAATTCTTAAAAAATTAATGATTTTTGTCTAAAAAAAAGATGAAAAAGTACTTGAAATACAAGTCCTTAAAAACATATTTTGAAAAAAAAAAGAAATTGTACCGATATGTTTTCGAGATAAATTGGCACTAAGCTCATTTTCCTAAATATAAAATGTGTACAAATAATGAAATAGATTACTTTTCTTAAGACATTGCAATAGTAACCATAAATTTCATACTTCTGAAAATAATTTATTTGCTTTTAATTTAATTTAATTTTAAAATTGTACTCCGCCGGGATCGAGGCATTCAAAATATGTGCATAAGAAATACACAAAAAGATTGTCGATAATAAGTAAGTATATCGCATACTTATTCATGTATATAAGTGTAAATAACATCTTTTTCTTCAGTTAACTTTTTTAAAGGTATGTGTGACAATTTTAGTTTAATGAATTCTTAACTTTTGTCATTTTCATACTTTATTTTAATTTCGTCGATTTTTGTTTTAGAAGCCTAAACAACATTTTCAAATCAGTTTGTGGTCATTTTTCTTAACATTCTAGCTTTCATTTGATCTAATTTTTAAGAGTGATTTTTCTCTTCTAAGGGACTAAATGGCTTAGATTCAATATAATTCATCCGAAATGTACCTCAAAAGAAACGTATTATGTCTTTTTTCGTTCGACAATAACAAAGGTCTACAAATTTGAAATATCAAAAATCCTAAGGGGTATAAGTATAATATAAGTTATTTAGTTTTGCACGCTAATTTCAAATCTGTAAAAAAAATTTCGAAAGACCGACGGTTTTTGAAAAATTGGACCCTACTTTTATGGCTTTTTTTGCCCATTTTTCAACTTCAACTTCAATTTATGCCAAGAAAGATACTCACTTAGTTATTTTGTTCATTAAAAAATAATAATCCGCTTCTGTTTTTAATGCAATGTCTTTGTTTTGACCTAAAGGAACGCCTGGGGGCATAGGCGGCGGGAATAGGCCCAAAAGTCAACCAAAACGTTTGTACTTAGGTAAATTCTTGAATGTTACATGAAATGGACTAATAAGGAATTCATTTAAAAGCTGAAACCCACAGCTATCTAACGAGATGTCAAGCGATCGACATACTCCTTGACCAATAATAAATCGTACATCTAAATGTGTAAATTTTCATTCAATTTCGATCAAAAATCAACTTGAAATCAAAGACTTACTACTACTTAGCTACTAAAAAACATGTGCAATAGACTGAACTAGTAGCGCACAGAAGCATTTCAGTTGATAATCCTTCTGTGCGCATCTATTTTTGTAACTCTACCGTGAGTCTTAGATTTCTATCAAGTTTTTTCTCAATATAGAATCAAAATTTACATATTTGAGAGAGATTCCATGTAGTTTCATGTATTTTTTTACATCATTATTGTAATTAGACATACACATTTTTAAATGTTACGGTTTTGGCATCTTATGCTCTTTTATGGTCTTTGATGGCTTCAATTACTTTATACAGATAGATTAAAATTGTCTGCATATAAATCTATCACATGGTGTAATTCCTTTTAGCTCAATACTAAATCTCCCATACTCCCTTTACCAAATCTTCAATTGCAGGAAGAAATAAAAGTCGAGCTGACAGACTCCTCTGTCTGCAAACTTTATTGAAGGTAACTGTTGCACTTTCAAAACTTTTACTAGATATGGTAGATGTTCCATTTAGTAATAATGATGCTTGCAGTGAATCGAATAATTTCTTAGGTAGGATCTTCTTGACAGACTTTAAGATTTGATCGTGTTAAATTGAGTCAAATGTTGTAGGAAACATTTATTATAGATTCAAACTCCTTAACAGATAAACCAATATGAAATACTGTAAAATGGGGGGGGGGGGGGGGGGGGAGGTGTAATAATTCAAACATTTTTCCAATGGAGGCTATTTTTTATTCAAATAATCGTATGTTGCCTCAATTACAAGTTCTTGCCCTTTTATTGATATTTCCTATACAATAATAAGAGTAAATTTAGGTGAGTAACATCAAAAAAGGATAAACTATTTAGACAAATAGAAATTTGCCATCAATTTTTAGAAGGATAAATTATTAGAGATCGATGTTAATAATAAGTTAAAATATAAGTCAAGAAATATATGTTTGTAGTTATTAAATATGTGTAATCCGTATATATGGTAGTTATATGTTGTCTACTGTCCAATAGATATTTTCTTCATGGTGCTTATTAAAAAAAGAAATATAAATATTTATTTATTATTAAAATAAATAATATTCATTACAGTACATTATTTTTAACTAATATTACTTTTAAAGTACACAAAAGTATTAATATTTTTAATTAACAGAATTAATTATTTACAAAAATAAAATCTCATATATAAATTAAAATTATGTGTTTTTATTAAGTTATTCAAAACTTCTTGAAAATTGTAACCCATGATTACTTCATAATTGCTTATTAAATACATATGAAAGTTATTTAAGGTCTTAAAACAACACTATTAACACTGTCCTCGGTGCCTTTATTGATTTCCCATTTTTCTTTCTCTTCATTGATATGTTTTTGGATAGCTGTTACGTTAAATTTTTTACTTCTGGTTCCATTTACTTGAGGCCAATTTACAATGTTCTCAAATACATGAGAGGTCTTGAAGGGAATAAATAAATTAGAAGTAACAAAATAGTCTAGCTTATAATCTAAAAATATACCACGTTAAATTCCGCCTCAGTTTTAAACTATATTTGTGCAATATATTATGATCGATTTCCGTTATTTAGATCCAATAATATAAGCTTGGTATTTGATGAATTCCAAACAACACCAAACATGAGTACTCATGTTCTGGGTTTTTACATTTCCAACTTTTCCAGCAAGGCAGCACCAAATACCTCTGATGTTAATTTCAAAATGTGGGCACCTAATAATCTATTAGGAGATGATAATGAGATACTACAAAAACTTGGTGGTGTCTACAAAAATTTAGAAGATTACTTGAATACTACAGAGGCATTAAAGAAGCAGGTAATGCTTTCAAAAGCTGAAATCTAATTCACATGATATAATACTTAAGGTGAAATCACAATATTCGGACATAATTTTTTCGAAACTACTTAATATTTTTCAGTTCACAAACAGTAGTTTCGAAAAAATTATCAGAGGTATTTGGTGCTGTCTTGTTCGAAAAGGTAGAAATGTAAAAACCAAGAACATTTCTTCATCAGACTATAGAAGGTTTGAAAGAAAACATGATGATCAAATATAATTACTTTGATATAAGAATATTTTACTTATGAATGTGCTCACCAAAGATTCCGTAAAAAGGGAAGTAAAAAGAAGAAATTGAGCAGTATGAACTATGCTCCGAATCATTTTGTGTTCGGTCCAGCTTTTGTGAATCTACATATATATATAGAGAAACAAGTGTATTTGTAATTCTTTTAACGTCTATATATCGAAATTTCCTTGGATACTGATTTTCACTAAATATTTGTATATCTTTTATTTTTGAATTGTTCCTTAAAAATATTTTTTATCAAATCTTATTTTACTATTAAAAAAATAAACAAACATTGAATTTAGGAACTCATAATTCCGCATTGGATTGAACTCCATTTTTTGACTAAACTGAAATCGATAATTAATTAATATAGATTCACATTAGGTTGCAAATTCCTCATTCTACATTTTGACTTTATACACTAATATTTGAAATAATATTAGATAACAGACTTATGCATAACTTTATATGTGATTTTCTATTAGTTGTTCTTTTTTTTAACTTGATTTCTGACTTTGTAAAAGTGAATGTTATTGTTGTTATCTTTTTAAAGACATTATTTTATTGGATGTTTTGCTTCTGTTTTAGTTCAATTTTAAGAATTAATTACTAAATCACAGATAATTGTCAAACTGTAATAAAATCAATGTTTTTGTTTTGTTTTTAAAACTGTATTCATTGTATTTACTTATCATTGAGCGTGTATGTTAATAAAAACAATTTATAAGGGTTTAATTACAAAACAACAACAAATGAATTTTACAAAAATTTTATAAGCTTTAAAAATTTATTCATTTTGAAGAATTTTGATCTAATTTCCATTTTTGTTTTAGATTTTAATATATTCTGTAGTAAATAGGTATACTACCAAGTAAATTTCAATTAGATCCTTCTATGAATATACACTTATTGACAAATATCAAACCTATAGAACTGAATATATCTGTGAATTAGAAACAAGACAAAAAAATATATATATTTGGTTAAATATACATCAAATTTTTTTTTGAGGTTTATTAAATGATTTTATATTTTTTTATGTCAAAATAAGGTGAACGACTTAATGAATTTAAAGTTAGACAAAACATATACATACGTGGTTAATTCTACGTCATCTTAGCAAATGGGCATCACACAACCATCACAGAGTTGCACTATTTTTAGTATTTTTAGTCGAGTCTCAAGTCTTGAAAGACAAACACAAGTCATTTCATATCCCCAACCTATAATTCCAAGTCAAGTTAAAAGTCTTTTTGTACTTGTTAGTCATCAGCAGCAACAAAAAATGGTAAAAACCTATATATGCGATAAGGGTGTTAAAAGTTTGTGTTGGAGAAATTAAAATAGATATAAAATCTTTCACTCAGGGAAATGAATGTAGCAAAGAAGTAGAGATACTGCGAGTAAAATATTTTTTTTCTTCATAGGGTTTCATAAAATTCTTAATTAAGTTATCATCACTATAAAATCCAATCATGTAAATATAAAGTTGAACTTAAGCACACGATAATTTGAAATTTAGGATGTTATCTATACAATTTTTTTTAAATCGAGTACTTGTCGAATTTCTGTGTCGTTTTACGTGTCGAATCTGAAATTTCTTACTGGACTGGACTTTTAAGTTAATTGTAGAGTTTGTAAATACAATCGAGTCCAAGTCTACAGCTGTGCTAGGCTGAGGTGATTTATGGCTACAGAGAGTTAGTTTTTAATCAAAATACTTTTTTTTTGGGTAAGAATCAGTACATATACATATGTAGAACGGTCTTCAAATAAAAAATAATGGTTTCTTATTTGGCACAGAACTAAATTAAATATAGGACTATCGAAGGCTAATCAAATCAAAGTGGCAAAACGGGCCTTTTTGCTTTGAAATATTTCCTTGTTTATGATACTTATTTTTTCCCCACAAAATGTCACTTTTGTCTTTCCCTTTGAATTCATTTCGATTTATGTATTACATTAAGAATTGTACGCTCTTTCTTTGAATTTTTGAATGTTAAGCATGTACTAACTTTTTATATTGTTAAATTGAGTAAATGTGTAGTGCGTATATATATCTAAATAATATCCCTGCCCGAAATTAAAAGTTGGTAACAAGAAAAATACAAAAGGCAAACTACCATATGTTTTTTCAAATTTTCTCTTTTCTTTTTGAGAGTCAAAGTTGCAAGGAGACAAAAAAGCCCGGCGTGTTGGGTCTATCAAGTCACCTGAGTAAATGGAAGAACACAATTGCAACATGTGATGTTTGTATGGAGGAGTCACAGAGGGCAGATCACCTCGTTAACAGGTGCCCTTCTCTCTCGTACGAAAGGTATGAAGCCATGCAAGAAAATGAAAATGATATTCGAATTTTTAAGATTATAAAATCTAAAATAATGAAAAAAATTATTATAATCGATTTTAATATTTAAGTAGGAATTCAGTTTTTACTGTAGTAACACGAATACCCCATTGTGTGGTTGTGTTCTTTACCTTGTAGCGGATCCTCTGGAGCTGCGTTAATATAAATAATATTACATGAGCCTTATTTTATTCCTAGGAATGTAAATCATATGCAATTCGGGCGTGTTATAAAAAAAGAAAGAGAAAATCAACCTGGCAACCCTGACAATTTAATGAATGTCGAGGGGTGAAACAGCTTGAGCTGTCATGACGTTTTACTGAGATACAAGCTGCTATTCTCCATTATATATACAAGAATAAATAATAACATAGATGAGAGGCATAAAATTAACTAAAATTAATGTCAGGAAATTATATACATATTTTTAACTAATAATAATTATACGAGGACTTGAGCCCTTTTTGTTTACATTTCATTTGCTTTATTAAACTTAATGCATGTACTCCTTCATGCGACATCTTTACTATCAGGTAGATGTTCTCCCCTCAGTAATAGAGGAAAAATGATAACAGCTTCGGAAAACAAAAAGACCTGTTTGAAGAGCCAACTCCACTTTTTTATCACACGCCCGAATTGCATATGATTTACATTCCTATTTATTCCTTTCCTTTATTCCTTTCTTCTTCTATCCGGCTGGCACATTATGTTGACCAGCGCGAGCCGGATCTCATGTGTTTACCTTTACCTTCTCAATTTATAACCTCTTAATAGAGGGCTCCACTATTGTGTGTATATATAAATTGTAAAATAATCAAAGTAAAATGAATAGTAAACATTGTATATATATCTCTATGCTCATCTGTAATAGACAAAACAGAACATACAATTAACATCTACAAAAATCATCATTCCACTCCACATCCAACAACCTGTGTATGTGTATTTTTTTTTTATTTGTATATCTATTGAAAGCAGTTATATAATATTAACTAACTTACTCATCGGGTCTATCAAGCCTTGTACAATAGATGTGTGACTCACTGATTTTCACTTGTCAAAGAATTATAAATTTTTATTCTAAATGTTTATTTGTATATTTCCATTTTCATCATTATTCAAATATTACATTTTACATTCATTTATTAAAATTGAAGTATTTCTTTTTACAAATATTGATTTTTCTCTTTAGAAAAAGGACTTATATTTAAACTTTATATTATTGTTCTTTCACCTTAAAATACATGCATAAGTAAAGAATAAATAATTTTAATTGATTTAAATCAAATGATAAAATCAATTTAAAAGGACTGACATTGTAATTAAAGAGACGTTTTGATCCCATCTTGTACACAATTTTATATTATCTTAGATCAAAGATATATGTATATATGTTACTTGGGAGTTTTGGTTATTTTTTCTCTAGTGGAAAAAAATAAATTTACTGTGTCCAAGGAGCTTTAATTTGAAGAATTGGATATCGAAGTGTAGATATCTCAAGGAAAATGGCTTGGGATATCTTAAACTTTGACTCAACCAGCAGTTTCTCCATTTTTTGAGGAAGAACAGTGCCCAATTCATTACTAAGGATTCTGACGTCATATATATTGACGTTGAAGTCTTGTCAACGAGGAATTATTATTAATAGGAATGTAAATAATATGCAAATAGGTTGTGTAAAATAAAAGAAAGAGAAAATCAACCTGGTAACTCTGACAATTTGATGAATGTTGAGAGGGAAGCAGCTTTAGCTGTCATGACGTTTTACTGAGCTACAAGCTGACTTGAGCCCTTTTTTGCTTACATTTTATTTGCTTTATTAACCTTAATGCATGCATTCCTTCATGCAAGAAGGAATTAAGGAAAAATGATAACAGCTTTGGAAAACAAAAAGTACTGTTCGAAGAGCCAACTCCACAAAGTCTCGCACTCGGCATTTTGCATATTATTTACGTTCCTAATTATTAATATGGAGCAAGGGGGATAGCTCTTCCATCATGAGAACTCTACCACCAGATAAACCCCCGGACGAGGTAAACCACCTCATACATTTAGGTGAAGATGATGTCGAAGACATTGAGGGAGAAAAAGTAGGAAGGAGTCAAAGAAAATTTGCGTAGATATAGGTGAGGAAAATCACGCCCGCCTCATAGTAAACAAGCAATTAAGTCGGACCTCAATTACCGACAAAAAAGAAATCATTTATGAAAAATTTCAAGAATCTGATGATACAACAGCGAAGGAAAAAACCTATTCTTACATGGCAAGAACAAGGTATAATAATAAGTGTATAAACCGAAATTTCTTGTGGAACAAATTTTATTTGGACTGGAAAGATGAAGCTGGCAATACTTTAAGAGGCTTCAGTCTATCTATGAAGCAATATAAAGTAATTCTCTAAAGGCTGAAATTGAGTGAAGATAATATATCAAGAATTAATGATTGCAAAAGTCCGGTGGGATATATTGTTATTTCTGTCAAAAACCCTATAAATGTTATGGAAGTCTTCAAACACATTGATAGTAATGTGAAAGTAGATGAAGTTGTTTTCTTCTGTGTTAAGGGATTAAAAACTTCAAAATTTTTGAGAAGCCAATCGAAGTTGTCATAAAAAACGGATCAGAAGTGAATCTACGTACATTGAGGGAGATTATGGAAAAACATGGAGAAATAATTGGAAACATAGAAGACATCCCTCACACACTTGCCTCAGGAACTGAGGTTGACGAGGAAATGAAGGATTTTGTAGTGAAGTTTACAAAAATTATGACAGGAAAGCTAAAGTTCCAAATCAAACCTAATTGGTTACTGCCAAGTATCATTCCGGTAGGTGGCAAAAAGGTTCAGCTCTTATCAAGTTTTCAAAGAAAACAGTGCTATAAGTGTTTAAAGTTTGGGCATATAAAACTGAATTGCCAATCCACAGAAAAAACGATGTACTCAGTTTTTGAAAAGGAATTTCGAGAGCAATTAGGCCTCCCTAGTAGAATTCGTGGATGGCAAGAGTCAAAAAGTTCAGAAAGAAGTTCGTCAGGATGAAATTGAGGAAGATTACACAACAAATGGGAAAGACGGAGAGGAAGACAGTCAGAATTCAAAGGATGAAGATTTTACGTATGGACATGAAGAAAGGCATAATTGGCTGGCAAGAACCTATACAAAACAATAAAAGATTTCATAGATTAAGGGATACTTCTATTAAACGAAGACTACAATATATTGGAGAGGTCTTCAATATTGAATTTAAATGGACCAGAGCCAAGATCTTGAGAGGAAGAGAATTATAAAAAACATTAATTTTCATAAACGGGAAATAGGGCCAAGGAATTCTTATTTTAATTATGCAAGAGGATTTAATAATACGGCAGTAAGATTTTTACAAGTGGAAGAACAGGATAAAACCCATTACATAAACCATATCCGTAGAAAGAAAGATTTGATGAATGAAAATGCCTCAGTAGATAAATATTGAGTGCACTGTCAAATGTTAAATTCGACTACTTTATGTATTGGTTCAGATATAGAGTGATGACCAATACACTCACAACTGGGAATATCTACGGTAAAACACCAAAAGAGATACTCTGTTTTTATTGTAAGGAATATAAAGAAACTGTGCAACACCTACTGGCGGGATGCCAAATAACTAAAGAAATATAATATCAAGTGTCGATTGCTATCTATCGAAATTATGGCATATTTTTAAAGTCAAATCATTTTTCTTTTATCTATGTAGGCCAGTACCAAAATGAAATTAATGTTTATCTCACAAAAATTAGTATGATTTTATACAAGTTCAGAAGCACCTGTTGATATTTTAGAACACGTCCAAAAAATCCTTAACCGTCCTATTCAAGATTGAATATTTTTGTTACTGGTTTTTATAAATGCTTAATGTCTTTGTCATAGTAAACTCTTTTATATCTATGTATTTGTCAATGTGTTTGCTGTTTTTATCGATTGTTAATTTTCTCTTACTTAAAAGATGAGTTTTCTAATTATAATTTTACAATGTAAACTAATGATATTAAATAAATAAGTAGCACGTTTGTGCAAAAAAAAAAAATTGATAATGTTTCAAATTTTAAAGTGTCATATCTTAAGAAAAGCCGACTTTATCAAGCTTAAATACTTATACATAAATATGAAAATAATAATATGAGTAATATAAATAATTCAACTCTGTAGTGATTATATGATATCAATATGTTAAGTTGACGTGGAATCATCCACGTATGTATCGAATTTTAAATTCATTTAGTCGTTCAACTTATTTTGATATGAAAAATAAAAAATCATTTCATAAGCCTCAAACAAATATTATGTATATTTAAGCAAGTATATATATGTTGTCCTATTTCAAATTTGCAGATGTATTCAATGTTTTAGTTTTGACATCTATAAATTTAACATTTCCAACAAATCAAATAAAAAGAAAGAAAAAATACTAAAGACTTAAATAATAAGTCTAACAGAAGTTTACTTTTCATTCAAAATTGTGAACTTCTTCTCACATAATAGTGAACGAATTACATAAACATGAATATATTTTGAAACCTATAAAATTTTCTTCAAAATTTATTCGTTTTGTTGTAATTGCTTCATAACGCATAAATTAGTATCTAGCTATAATCAATAATTATTGATCAAGTGTTGGCTTTAGTAGTATTTTAGTCTCTATGTGATCTGTTGGATGTAATTTTTGGTTATGTTTACATTATAAGTAAAGGAAATAAATAAAATGTTTGACACATAATACTTGAAATAATACTCTCTGAAACTAAACAAAATTATCAATGATTCTCTTCAGATTAAAAAAAAAAAAAAATTAGACTAATTTTTTTTTCTCTTTTCTCGTTCGTTGTGTAGTTACTTAACGAGTTTATTATTACTATTTAGAGCAAGCATTCAGGAATTAAATTTAAAAAATAATTCAAGCCAAATCATATTTCTCACGTATTTTTCATATGTACCTCTAAAGCATGCATGGGCAACCAACGGCTCGCGGAGACCTTTGAAATCTATAATTATCATATAATTTTAAAAAAAAATCCCGAATCTATCTATTATCAATATAAAAAAATCATAAACGATAAAATCAGTTGTTTAATAATTGTTTATATGTATGGTATTAAATAAGTATAACTATGTATGCATACATATTTTGCAAATATACAATTAGGGCTCTTGGCCCGCTTTCAGTCTTGGAAAATATAATTTGGCCCTCAAGTGAACAAAGGTTGTCCATCCATGCTCTAAAGCTTAGACTTTTATATTTGTATAAGAGACTAACTAAATTTATTTATAGGGAGGGGGGGTGAATTTACAAAAAAATTGTTAAATCATTTTTATTCTACTCACTATAGTTGTAAAAATCCTCTTTATCTTTAAGATAGTCTTCCAACGTAACTAATTCGCTGTAGGGAGTTATTGGAAGATTAATTTCGATGAGCAAGACATATTCAATAGCTTGTTCATTCCTAAGAAAGGATTGAATTGCCATTGTGTTATTCTCAACTTTTATAATCAAATCTTCTATACGTTGCTTTAACTTTACAAGTAACTTGATAATAAAATAAATAAAACAAGGTAAATTTAAGAAATATTGCTTACTTGGCAATTCATTACGAGACTGATTTAATTGGTACTTTAGAACAAATGATGTATCAATTTCTGTGGGTCTTGAAAATGACTGAAAATTGTTATCTTCAGTCCATGACTTCAATGATTCCTCATCACAAGAATAGACTCTTTACTTCCTTGGAATGAAATATAATTGCAATATACTTAAGTTGTCAATGCATTAGTTTAGTCTACAAAAACTTGGTTAAAAAATAACGAAACTTATAATATTTTAAATAAATCCATGAGATTAATGTGATTTGTTGGGATCCTCTGGGGGGGGGGGGGCGAGTTATGAGATGAATCCGTTGGGGAGGAGGCGGCTCCATGAGTTTCATAGGGCTTTTAGATAATTACCGTATTTTCCGCACTATAAGGCGCATTTTCAAAAACTGAACATGCGCCTTATAATCCAGTGCACCATATATATGGATCAATATTGAGTCACAACAGATCATACAATTAGGGTAAGCAGCAGCCTACTCCTAACGTGTACTGTAGCACCTTATAAGTTTTTGACCTTCTATCTCCCCCCCCCCCTCACTATTTCGAAAGTTTAATCAGGCAACATTGGAACTTCTGAGGAAAATCGGAGATATTCTTGAAGGTTATTAACCCTCGTTTAGGAATTATTAGACGGAAAAATTATATGGAAAAAGTTTTAAAATATGTCATTCATTGAAGTGCGCCTTATAATGCAGAAAATACGGTAAATAAAATCTTACCTTAACTTTGAGTCGTTGTATTTGTAAAGATTCACACAAACAAAAGCAATTACTCTAAGTAGTTCAGTTGTAGAACTTTTAATCCCCCTTCCCCCCCCCCCCCAAAAAAAAAAAGAGTGAACAAAAGGATATAATTATTAGGAATGTAAATAATATGCAAAATGCCACGTGCGAAATTTTGAAGAGTTGGCTCTTCGAACAATACTTTTTGTTTTGCAAAGCTGTTATCATTTTTACTTTATTACTGGGGGGAGAACATCTACCCGATAGTAAAGACCTTGCATGAAGGAGTACAAAGCAAATAAAATGTAAACAAAAAGGGCTCAAGTCCTCGTATAATTATTAGTTAACAATATATAATTTCCTGACATTAATTTGAGTTAATTTTCTCTTTCTTTTTATTTTACACACCCCATTTGCATATTATTTACATTCCTAATAATTAGGAATGTAAATCTTTTTTCATTTTTGTTTTTTTACACCCATTATCTTGAGTTCTAAAAGAGATAGATCTATAAAAATTATCATATTGGAAACATTCATCTTTTTGGTGCTGCATTGAAAGTTCATAGAAAAACTCCACATCGTGGTATAACCAAAAAGAAGATGATTGCTAATTTTAAATTAATATAGTCAATTTTGTGGTAGCCTGAGAGAAGTTTAAAGTAGGATTAAGAAACCAGCTGAAATCCTTCTTCACTCTACTATTTAAGTAGCTTTACTGTAATTCATTTATAGCAAATTTTTTCTCAAAATTGAATGAAAATTTACAAATTTAGATGGATGATTTCTTCTTAATTAAGGATTCTTATCGGGCACTCGTTAAAAAGCTATGGGTCTCAGCTCTTGAATGCAATCCTTATTAATCAATTTCATATTATATTCAAGGAATTATTTAAGTACAAAGGATTTGGCCGACTTTTGGTCCTACTCCCGTCCCCTACGCTTCCAAGATCCCACTTAGGTCAAAACAAAGATTGGAAATGGAATTTGCATTAGATACACAAGATGATCATTATTTTTTAATGTAAAAAATGAGTATCCTTCTAGGCTTAAATTGAAGTTGAAGTTTGAAAATGGGCCAAAACAGCTAACAAAGTAGGATTCCATTTCTCAAAAACCGTTGGACTCTCGAAAAAAAAAAAAATTACAGATTTGAAATCAACATGCAAAATTGAATAACTTTTATTATACATATACCCCTTAGGATTTTTCAAATTTGTTGACCTGTGTTATTAAAGAGTCGAATTTTTTGAAGTTTTTGACCTTCTATCTCCCCCCCCCCTCACTATTTCGAAGGTTCAATCAGGCAACATTGGAACTTCTGAGGAAAATCGGAGATATTCTTGAAGGCTATTAACCCTCGTTTAGGAGTTATTAGTTTAACAATACATGAAAAATCATTATTGAAACGTACAACAGAGACATTATAATTGATCGTCTCTCTTCCCTTTTTGCAGAATTATTACAATTCGACTGAAGGGGTAACATATAAAGCCACAAAATTGAACACGGCCCAAATATTCTGCCACTCTAAGTAAAATTGACAAACTTTAGGGAATATATTTAGCTGTATTCATGTCGAATATAACTACGGAGTGAACATATCAAACTTGCACCTTTTGAAAAGTACCTGTGCCTCACAATGACCGAAAAACGTTCAAACAGTTACTTTTCTTCTTAATTTAGATATTCAACCACGCTTATTTTTCAGTAAACACCTCCTCTTGGATTTTTAGTGTGTCGCTCGATTGGGGTGGTAAATTGAAACTCTAGGGCTGACACACTAAGAAAATAGGGATGAGATTCCTTGGTTCCCGGCAATGATAAAAAATATGATTTTAATAGTCTACTCTCAGCACATGCTAGATTCTAACTGATTTATATTTTATCTTTCTTTGTTCTCATTTTTACATAAACATAATAATTGATGAAACAGTTAAGTTTCAGGTCGCTCGACTCGCGAACAACTCACTCGCTCACCACAAGGGGTCCCCCGCAAGATGTGAAGCATCGATTGAAAATGTTCAATAATAATGATAGTCCTTCTTCCGAGATATATGAACTTTGCGTCCCGAACGAGACGGTCCGGCTTCGACTGGAGGGGAATCTTGTAAACCCTTGAAAGAAATTGAGTCTTCGGCTTGCGAACCTTAGAAGGGATCTGAATTTTCGTTTTGTATTATTTCTTGGGTGTCAGGTGTCGTTGTTTTAGTAACTTGGTTTGAGGATGATTTCTTCTTATTATTCGGATTTTTGGGAGTTACGATTGCGGCTTTTAATCGCTCGATTGAAACCGTATCTTCACGTCCTGACAGGAATTTGATTTTAAAAGTTTTTGGATTTCTTTGTACTACTTCAGCTGGACCTTCGTATGGAGCTTCGAGTGGACCTTTGACTCTGTCGACTCGAACCCAGACGTAATCCGCTGATTGAAGGGATTTTGGGATATAGGGGTTTTTGGTTGAATTGCCATGACCCATCGATAGTGAGAGGAAATCTATATTTCTAAGTTTCGGCTAGATCCGTTACGTATTCTAAATTCCTGTTAGTAGTATTAAATGGCGTTTCTGATATGACACTTTGAGGTATCATCATTTCGGTTCTGGTAAGCGCTGTAAAAGGCGCGATTTGGTTTGCATTTGGAGAGAGACGTATACCTAATAGAACAAGTGGAAGAGCGGAGAACCAATTCTGTTGCTTCGCACAAAGGGCACCCTTGATTACTCTGTGAGCTCTTTCCACCATTCCGTTTGTTTCTGGATGATATGCAGTAGTACGTATACGATGGAAACCGACTAGTTGGGATAGATGATGAAATAATTCGGATTCAAATTGAGCGCCTCTATCCGTAACGACATAAAGTGGCACCCCGAAACGGGAGATCCAGGTACTGACGAATGAATGGGCTATTGTGATAGCGGTGATATTAGTAATATGTAAAGCTTCGATCCATCTTGTAGCGCGGTCAATACACGTTAGTACATATCTATAAGTTTCTGTGGACGCTTGTCCAGGTATGTCTACTGGAGGTAGAGGTCCCGCAATATCGATAGGTACGGTTTGAAAACGACCACCCGAGTAGAAAGTTTCAATTTTGGTCTTCGTATGTCGATGAATCTTCGTCCGCTGACATCCTAAACATTCTTGTACCCATTCCGTTACAATTTTCTGCAATTCAGGCCAAAAATAACGCATTTTAATTGTTGGATACGGATACGACAGTAAGTGAGAGTAGGGTTGGTTTACATCTGACTTTATTATTATCCCTCTTGGACTTTATATAGTTACAATATCTAAGGAGTACATGGTTATAAATAGGAATGTGTAGCCAACATTAATTATTTTTACAGATGATTTGATGCCTGGGTGTGATAAGTAATGGAACATCGTGAAGATTTTCTTTCGAAGTGACTCTGGTACTTTAGGGCGAGGATTTGGAAGGGAATTTTCGCATATTAATTCGAGACCTTTTGATAATTTAACAATCTTGAAGTTTTCTAAATGTGATACGTAATATTGTTTAAAATCGTAGTCTTCTTCCTCAAAGCTTTTGGTTTGTTCGTGTGAAATTGAAGGGAGGTCGACTGACTCCGGTTCGATAGAGAAGATGGGTCGAGAAAGGCAATCCGCGACGATATTGTCTTCTCCTCGAATGTATTGGATATCTTGAACAAATTCTGTGATTAGACTCAGATGTCTTTGTTGTCGATCGGATTTGGAAGATCGTCCACTCTTGAAAGCTGACTCTAAGGGGCGATGATCGGTAAATAATGTTACAACTTGACATTCGATGATATATTTGAAGTGTAAAACTGCCCAGTAGGCACCTAATAGTTCTCGGTCATACGTGGCGTAACGTTTTTGAGGTTGACTAAATTTCTTGGAAAAGAAACCAACCGGTCTTGGAGTTCCGTCAATTATTTGGTGTAGTGCTACACCTGCAGCATTTTGTGATGCATCGGTGACAAGATGAAAAATATTACAAGTTGGATTAAGATAGGGAAGGGTTATTGAATTTCTCAAAGCTTCCTTCAACTTGACAAACGATTCTGATTCTTCTTTTGACCATACTAGTTTAGTTTTCATATCGGAATTACGTAACATTTCGGTAAGTTTGAACGATATTTGAGCGAAATGCGGTACTAATTTTCGATAGAATCCGACCATCCCTAAAAATCTTCGGATATCAGCTGGCTCGGAAGGTTGAGAGAAAGAGTCGAATGTGTTTGTTTTGCATTGTGGAATTCTTATACCTTCTCCGCTTACAATGAGACCTAAGAAGTGGAGTTCAGATTGGTAAAATTGACACTTTTCTTGAGCTAAACGTAAGTTGTATCTGGCGAGGACTTGAAATACTTGACGTAGATGATTATCGTGTTCTTCTTTTGATTTGCTATGGATCAAGATATCGTCAAGATAGATAAAAACAAACGAAAGATGACCGAATATATTATTCATAAATCTTTGAAAAGTTGGGCCCGCGTTCCGCAATCCGAAAGGCATATATCGATATTCAAAAAAGTCGGAAGGGTGTAGTTATAGCAGTTTTGTGTTGGTGTTCTTTCTTGATTGGGATATTATAATAAGCTCTGGATAAATCCAATTTGCTGTAAACCGTAGAGCCATGGAGAATCGAAGTTAAGTCATCCATATTTGGTAGAGGATATTTGTCTGGTATGGTTTTGGCATTTAATGTTCGGTAATCACCTACCATTCACCATTCTCCTTGAGTCTTCTTTTCAACCAAATGTATTGGTGTTGCCCACGACGATTTCGATGGTACGATTATCTTGGCTTCTAGTAAGGAGTCAAGCGTTTTTCTACAAATATCGAGTTTTTCAGGTGACAATCGCCATACTTTGGCAGCGTAAGACGATGCGTCACCTGTATCGATGGTATGATAAATATCGGTTGGAATATTGGAAGGATTGTGTCTCTGTTCTGGTGATGTAAGTTCGGGGTATTTCTTCAGGAGATCTATTATTATAGGAGGTCAGTCTTCGATCTTGATTTTAACTGAATGTAGGCCTGTTCGTTTAACTAGTTGTCTTTGACACTTTATCTTCATTTCCGAATCCATAATAGTCCCATCCTTGCAATGAATAACAAATCCATAATTATGAAGAAAATCCATGCCGATGATTGGACTTTGAACTTGTGCAACTACAAACGTCCATGGATATCTTCTGCGTAAATCTTTGATGGAAATAGAAGTGGTTATTTCTCCGGGGACGTTAATGGGGTCATTATTGGCCGCAGTAAGACGTACTGGAGAAGGATCGATCGCTGATTTGGCTACTAAGGATTCAGGAATTATAGAGACGGAAGCACCCGTGTCTATTAGTACCTCTTGTTTGACATTTGACCCACCAAACTTTGCGACTACTTTTAATAAGGGCACGGCATCTGTCGCCAAATTGACTTGCCCATCTAGTTTTCCGAATGAGTAGGAGTTTGCGGACGAGGTTGTTTGTAGGGTGTCCTTGATGAAGGTTCCATTTTTAAGCCCGGTTTAGAAGCGAAATGGCACCATGGTTTGCATGTACGTGACTTGTTTCCATAAAATAAGTGCCCTCTACAAACCTTTGGACGTTGGTCTTGATAAAAGGGGGTTAACGAGTACGATGCAACTAGTTTATTATTCTGACGGTGAGTAGGGGCTAAAGAAGATGAATTAATAGCGAAAACCTTCTGTGAAATCACCATTTCACTAATCGTATCGGCTAATTTTGCAATCTCGTCCAAACTATCCGTCGCGCGCGATATTAATACTGATGCCATTTGAGGTGGGCACGCGGATATAAATTTATGCCTTATCATATCGTCAGGAACTTCTAGTCTTTCAGCCGTATTTCTCAGATCATTCAGGAAATTGGATGGTTTACCAACCATTGTTTTGGTCGTAGTCAATTCGTCAAATAATTGGGCCTTTGATTTTTCGTAGTTATCTAGCACGGCCATTTTTAATTTTTCGAACAATTCATCCTTGCGTGCTGATTTTCCAATTTTAGAAAGAAATTTGTGAGGGAGACCAGATATAGCGTGGTAGAATTTCGTAGTCTCGGATTTCACTCCCACTAATTTAAATTGTGCCTCTAAAACCTCGAAAAATATGGACGGATCAGTCGCACTAAATTCTGGAATTTTAACAGTCACTTTCATTGCGAAATCTGCCAGGGAATGATCTTTGGACATCGTAGTAGTTTATGTAGAGTAGAGTTTTGGTAAATGTCTAGTTTGCGCTGCCACCAATTTAGTGTGTCACTCGCTTGGGGTGGTAAATTGAATCTCTAGGGCTGACACACTAAGAAAATAGGGATGAGATTCCTTGGTTCCCGGCAATGATAAAAAATATGATTTTAATAGTCTACTCTCAGCACATGCTAGATTCTAACTGATTTATATTCTATCTTTCTTTGTTCTCATTTTTACATAAACATAATAATTGATGAAACGCTTTTATCTTCCTTTGTTCTCATTTTTTCATAAACATAATAATTGATGAAACGGTTAAGTTCCAGGTCGTTCGACTCGCGAACAACTCACTCGCTCACCACAGATTCTGTAATCTTCTTAGAGTAAGGGTCCGAAATTCCACTCGATGACCCTTCTTTATCTCTACCCAGATGAATCCCTATTTATCAATGAGTTTACAGATATCATCGCTTGAATTAAGAAGAGTTCAAAACAATGACTTTTGGTGTTAGGCGTCATAGTTATACTTACATGCAAATCCATTCCGGCGCCACTGAATCAAAATAACAATGTAAATTCATGGAAATGGTTTAGTTAGTTGCAAAGCAACTCATGGCGTCACCTTGTGGTAAAAAAATTCAACTCTCAGACAAATGAATTGGCCACTTCGTTTATAACTTTGGTGCTATTTAAATGCAATAATCTAATACTTATATTATCGCAAGTTAGTGTCCTTTAAATATTTAAATTGAAATATTTTTTGAAAGAAATAATATATTTTATTGTTTTTCTTTCTTTAAAAGGAAAGATTGCAGATTTTTACAATTTCAAAAAGTAGGATAGTTTTGTAAAAGTGCTTAAAAGGAATGTTCATTTTTAACCATATACTAAATACACATATCAATATGTAGCCATTGTATCCTGTTTCCAAAAATAAAGTTCTAAGCACATAAGTAGCTACGTAGATAAAAATTTATATATTGTGTACCAAGTAAATTTGCAGTATCTTGTTTTTGATGAACCATACCAAGACGATATGAAATAAAAAATAGGTGAAAATAATAACACTGTTCGCAATGTTTGTAAAAGTTTATAATAAATCATAAATGTTTTGTCAACATTGAGTCCAAAAAAAGTATTTAATAATCCTCATCCATATAAAACAAATATAATATCTAATAAATTTACAAAAAAGTTAAATATAAATGCTTAACATAAAAAGACTAATAACTTCTTTAAGAGATCAATAACCTAAAATTTATAGTTCTGCAAAATAATTTGTTTAAATTGAAAAAAAGATGCAGCAAAACGAACTCTTTTTTTTCACTCGAAACCTCAACTATTAAAATGGAAAAGCCAATTTGAAGAAAACAAACAAACATATGGTATTTAGTTTTTGTATTTTCTTCTTGCCAGCTGTTAATTATGGGCATTGTTATCATTTAGATATATTACACTGGTCAACAGCAAATTTGGTGTCTCAGTTTTGTAAGCTGATTTTGGTCAATTTTGATGTGCTGAATCCAAAAATAACACCGTTTTTGCCGGGCCAGGTCGACATTTTAAGCTATCGTTAATTGTCTACTTTTTATCCATCTGTCAAGATGTTCTGTTATTAAAGGTAGATTGTAAATTTTTTATCTGTGTTTTCAAGATCAAATTATTTCATTACTGTGTGATTAAACCTGTTCGCAGGACATAGGTATAATTGTGCCGAATTTTTTTGATACAGACTTTAAATTTCATGAAATTTCTCGATGATAATGATGAGCAGCCAAAATTGTTTTCCCAAAACGAACTAGATGATCTTGTTTGCGATTTAAATTTGCCAAAAGACTCTGCCGAACTTCTTGCATCTCGTTTAAAGGACAAGAACATGCTAAATGGTAAAGTTAAGGTAACTTTCTTCCTCACCAGGCACCAGGAATTTTTAAGATATTTTGCTCAAGAAAAAGAATTAGTCTATTGCAATGACATAGTAGAGCTACTGAAACATCTCGGTGTACTTGAATACAAATCAGAGGACTGGCGACTTTTTATCGACAGCAGCAAAAGGTCTTTGAAATGTGTGTTGTTACACAACGGAAATCAATTTGCATCTGTGCCATTAGCACATTCGACAACATTAAAAGAACAGCATGAAGCAATTAAGTACGTCCTAGAAAAAATTTCTTATGACCAACATAAATGACTGATTTGCGTTGACTTAAAAATGATCAACTTCTTGCTTGGTCAACAGTCTGGATTTACCAAATACCCATGCTTTCTATGCCTCTGGGATAGCAGGGATCGTACTCACCATTACGTGAAAAAAGAATGGCCATTACGTGAAGAGCTTGCAATTTGTAGAGAAAAAAATGTGATAAACAAGCCTCTAGTTGACAGGGGACGTATTTTATTTCCTCCACTGCACATAAAGCTCGGTTTGATAAAGCAATTCACAAAAGCCCTGGATAAAGATGGACGGTGTTTTCAGTTTCTGTATAAAACCTTCCCCAATTTGTCAACTGAAAAGTTAAAAGCAGGTATTTTTGATGGTCCTCAAATTAGGAAGCTGATCAAAAACTCTCCCGCGTTTGAGGAGACCATGAATCCTGTTGAGCAACAAGCATGGAATTGCTTTGTCCAGGTCGTGATGAATTTCCTAGGCAACACAAAAGCAGAGAACTACAAAGATCTAGTAGCAAACATGTTAGTGGCTTTTAGGAACCTTGGCTGCAATATGAGCATAAAAATGCACTATCTGTACTCGCACATGGACCGTTTTCCCGAAAATCTTGGTTCTTGAAGCGATGAGCAAGGAGAGTGCTTTCACCAGGACTTGAGAGAAATGGAGTCACGCTACCAGGGAAGGTGGGATATGGTAATGATGGCGGACTACTGTTGGAATTTAAAAAGAGATGTGCAAGCACCAAAACATTCGCGACAATCAAAAAAACGAAAATTTAGCCCGTAATAATGCAAAATTTAAGTTTTCATTTTTAGTTATATGTACTATAGATGGTTCTTTGTTAGAATACAGCAATTTTATCATAAAAACTGACATTTTGCCATTGAAACATCATTAGTAAATCTTGAAAACATTGTTTAAAAAATATACCTGGTAACTAAAGTGGCATAATTTTAAATTCAAATTTACAAAAAAATTTGACCTCCGAGAGCAAAATAGATGTTACTTCTAGATTTAGCATGGCAAAAATATAGTAAATCAGTTAAAAAATATCAGACACCTTTTAAAAAGTTTCTTTTTGTTGACCTGTGTTATTCATTAATAGATTTTACCAACATAAAGATCAATAATTCACTAATACTATGATAATATTCAAAAATTTATAAAAGTTGTGCAATCCTTGATTTAATGTATAATTCAAAATTATTTATAATAACTTTTTCAAATAAAATATGAAAAAGGAGATTTACATCTCCCATTTTTCATAGTCCAAAGAAGAACTACCTCTTAATGAATTTACACTTAACATTTCTTGAAAAATGTGGTTTTTTTTCCTCTTCAAAGACAATGCAATAAGACATTTGAGGTAGAGATCTTATGTTATAGTTGAAACAATACATAAGTCAATTAATCACTGATCAAGAAACCATATCAGATCTGTTAAGTCAGAAGTACACTAAAATCAAAAATCAAAAAGTTAAGAATTGGCTATTAAAACTCTCTTGTTTTAGCTTTGATATCCTTCATCGACCTGGAAAACCGATTTTTGTTCCTCATAGTCTATACCGAATAAGTGGATTCATCTATAGTTAGAAGCACTCAATCAACAACATAATGATTCCTCTCATCAGAAGATTACTAGGTTAGTCCCATTTTTTACAGATTTAAAAACACGACTTACTCTTTAGAAGACGTCAATAATATTATTTACTCTTGCAAGGCAAGTTAAGAGTTAAAGTAGGGATCTTATTTTTTTAAATATTAAAAATAATTTTAATTTTTGTTTCATATTTCTATAAATTCTGTATTAAATAGGTAAACCACAAGGTAAAGTTGAATACATAATATTATGTCCTTGTTATTTGATTTGTTGAAAATGTTCCATGAATAAAATATTTATTTTTTTGATTGATATTAATACTATGACATTGAGTTTATCGAACGATTAAATATTTTTAATGTAACAGTAAGGTGAAAGACTTAATGAATATGAAATTAGACGAAACATATACTTACGGGAATAATTCCACGTCAACTCAACAAATGGAGATCACACAACCATTAAATAGTTCGATTTTTTTTTTATTACAAAATCTCAAATCTATGTTTCAATGTAATTTTATCTTTTAACCTTCTCTGGGCAAAATTTAATTGCTCATGTAACTTAATATTATTATATCTTACTGTTGTGATACCTGTTGTTCGAAATTCTGCTCAAAATATGAAGAAAAAAAATGTATTTCATTTCATTACTTCTCAAAAAAGAAAAAAGAGTAAAATAATTGAATGATTACTGATCATCTTTCCAGGAATAGATAGTAAACCAGTAAACTCTTCGAGAATTTGTTCAAATATCTTTAACAATGAAGACATTGTTTAGATCTAGAAATATAAAAAAATATTGTCAATATCTAGAAGAAGTCAATCTTCAAAAACAAGAAAGAGAATGTGAAAACGAATACACTTCATGTTCTATAACAAACTTCTAATAAAATTTCTTCCAATTCAATAAAAATTGAACATAATTATTCCTGTCTGAACGATATAAGCTTTCTGAAAAATATGCTCTGATAATTTTTGAAGCAGACGACGTCTCAAAACAAGCTTTTGAAGGATATAGTTATATGTGGAGATCACAAAATTAAGCAACATTTTATTATAATGATTAGATTTAAATTTATGGACATTTAAATATAAATGATATGTAAGAATTACAACTTGTTGAAAAAATTAGATAACCGTTTTGAATAAAAATTTTACAGTTATTTTAGTGTAGATGATTCATTTGACTAGATACTTAATCAAATGTTAAATATAAATTAATGGGTTAATTTTTAATTTTTTTACAACAATAATTATTTATTAATAAACATTCTTAGACATATTGGAAATTTTTTGGATCAACAGTCTCTTGTAATTGGTTACCTTTACTTACTCAATATCAAATCACATATATTAACATTAATCAAGTTTATGTACTTGTAAGTATGCCTTAAATTAATTAAAATGTTGGTTGCGTGATCTCCATTTGTTAAGTTGACGTGGAATTATTAACTTATGTATATGTCTTTATCTAATTTTAAATACATTAAGTCGTTCACCTTATTTTGACATGAAAATATTTAATCGTTCGATAAACCTCCAAAAAGTATTATATATAATCTATTTCAACAAATATATATTTTCTGTTTTATTTCATATTTAGAGATGTATTCAATGTCATAATTTTGATATCAATCAAAAAAATAAATGTTTATCAACGGAACATTTTTAACAAATCAAAGAACAAGGAAATAATACTATACATAAGTCTAACTGAAATTTTCTTCACAATGTTCCTATTTAGTAAGAAATAAATAGAAATCTTAAACAAAAATTAAAATTTTCATTTCAATTTAGTTGTTTATTTAAAGAAATTTATCAAAAATAATTACAAAGTGTTTTATATATATTCATTCAAAATTGTAAGCTTCTTCTCCTGTAATAGTGAATAGATTACTTTAAAATCAATGTAATTTTGAAATGTATAAAATTTTCTGCAAAAGTTATTCCTATGCTGTTATTCCTCCATTATATATAAATTACTATCTAGCTATACTTAATGAATTTCTGATCAAATGTTGGATTAGTAGTGCTTTAGAAACTGCATATTGTGTTTAATGAGAGTTATATCTTAATATGCTGTAAAATAATCTCACATCCTTGATTTCAACGGATTGTGGGTCTGGAGCAAAAGTGTAATAGGCACAGTATCTTTGTTGGAAGATATTATTAATTCAAAATCAATGTTTATAACTATGTTACACTTTTTTAATCAAAGATCTTAAGTATGTTAAGATACTTCCGTACAATGCCTGATACTATAGAATATTTTGTGAAACATGGAGATTAAGGTGAAATAAAAATCTCATTTATAGCATAGGTGACTTGTTCCACTTTTGTAACCAAAATAAAGAAAATATTCAATAACATAATTTGTAAAATATACCTTGTAAGAATGTAACAAAGATATTAATATCTTGATTTTGAAAACTTTAATAAACAAAAGAAGAACAAAAATAAAATTTAAAAAAAACAAACATAAATTTAATTGTAAGAAGAAATGTTGGATATAAGAAAGATGGTAAATGTTCATATGAAATAAATAAAAATAAAATATTACACTATTTGTAAATTTCATAATTTTTATAAGTCAGGAAAAACGTGAATGAAATGTTGTAACCATAAGCATGACGAAAGTATTTTGATGATTAAGAAACGTAGGTGAAATGGAACATAAATTATTTAAATCCTCGTAGAAAGAATTATTCTATATCTTTTCAAGTTCAATATGGGAATAAGCAAGTTCAATATAAGAACAAGCAAATTCAATATGGGAATAAACGTACATGTTTTGTTGAAAGCTTATTACTTTCCCATCAGTCTCAAAATTTATCAATCTTGTTTATGAACGAGACTTACTTAAATCTATATTTTTAAATAACAATTTGTCGTTCACCACGTGGAAGCAGATAACTTAAATTTACAACAGCTTTTATAGGGGCCAATGCTCATGTTATTTGATGTATTGGTCCCTGGGGGCTTTTTTATTGTGAGGTAAAACGAGGAAATTTCAAAAAGGATACAACAATGGAGTGGGTGCATGAATGCTTAAGAAAAGCAAATGATTTATATGGAGTGATAATGCTCCGGCCCTCTCCAGGATTGAAGATATTTTGAATGAAGAAGAGTTTTCAATTCACAAAATTTTAAGACTTGGCCCTTACAGTCCTATGCTCAATCCATTTTTTTTATTTTCATTCATTATAAGATTTATCATTATGTTAAATTTCCTAAATATTGTTCTTCATTATTTATTCACATATTGAACTTGAATTCTTCAAGAATTATCGTAATAGTTTACACCAATTTTACACCACATGGATTTTGGAAAAAAAATAGTATCAAGGTATATTCTTGTCTGCAAACTTAAAATCTAAATTCTCTATAAGATAGATAATCATTTCCATCGAGTGAATATGTAAAACTTTTCTTTTCTTTTTTCTTTTGATAGAGATATAGAGAAAAAATATAAAAAGGCATGAAGCTGTAAACAAAAAAAGAAAGAAAGTGAAGTTTGACCTGTTAATCTTGACAATTTTGTGAATATTTGGAAGGAGAGCAGCATCAGCTGTAATGACATTATACAATACCAGATACAAGCAACTATTATCTTATCCTTTTATGGGGAACATTCCTTAAGTGGGGGAAATAAACGCAAATTAATGGATATTAGAAGATTATATTACATCAAGGATTCTATGTTTATTGGATTAGTCACTTCATTAATTAATTTTTATGTTCTCCCCTCAAGAGTTAAGGAATAATGATGACATATTAATAAAATTTCAAAAAAAGGGGTAGATTTCCCCATCAGTGTTGATGTATATTGAAATGAATAAATTTTAGGATGAAACATTTATAAATTCTTGTTACTCTAGAAAATATATTTTGGATTTTTTTATTAAAACGCATACATTTTAATAGAAGTTATAGAATGTCCCTGGGAAAAGATGAACATAAAAGTGGAACATGTTTTGGGAAAAGAGAAGTATTAGTTACCCTTTGTTTATGTTGGTAGACAACATTATAAACTCGACATGCATCAATTCTTTTTTAGGTATCAGTCACAAAAGTTTATAGTACTATTCAATAATCTGGTTTACAAATATTATAATTGATGCTTCTTTTATGTTCCTTGTTTGGTTTTAAGAAAGATCAATTTAAAGACTTTTACCAAATTCAATAGTAGAGATAATATGCAGAAGGTGATAAATAATAATTTATTTTTATTTTCCATCATAATTTCTTATTAAATGCATTTAAAAATTATTTAACGTTTATGACAACACTATTAACTTGGTCCTCGATACCCTTCAACTCTTCCCACGTAAATCTTTCTCTATTTATATGTTTTTGGATTTCAGATAGCTTATATCTGGGATCAGTTGTTGTATTGAATTGAGGCCAAGTTACAATGTCCTCAAATACATTTCCGGTCTAAAACAGAAGAAACAAAATAAAACTACACAATAACTTGTTAATATACAATAACCTTGTTAAATTCCACCTCATTTGCAGACAAATTTAAAATCTCTGTTAAAGTACTATATATTCTACTTTGGCTCAATCTAGATATCAAAAAAACAAGTTTATATAAAATGATTTATCCAAGTACAATAGTATCTACATACAATCGTTCTTGAAATGTGATATTGCGAAGAACTTCACGTATAACATTCCTACCGTGGTAGCTTTTTGAAAGACTAGAAAGGGTAGGAAATAATTGATGACTCGATTTATTCAATATTCTGAAAAGAAAGACACATTATAAAAAAACTATAAAACATAAATTATGCTGATATTATATACATACAAATTGATCTGACTTTCATTTTCAACACATGAAATTGTAGAATATAGACGATTATCTGATTTTATTTTATCTAGAACAAAGTTCAATGTTTCATTATCTGTACCATTTAATTTGGAACAAACAATAGTCACAAGATAATCTTTTTTAATTCTGAAAGTGTCATTATTTAAAAGTTAGCAGAAAATTAGTAGAATAATTATAAGACTAATATAAAATAGTAAGAAATTACATTTTACTTAGTCCAGTACCATTTCTCCATTTGTCAAAAACTTCTTTTGCCCATGTGTTACATTCTTCATTTCCTGATAAGCAAGCCCAACTAGCAACTTCCTTCATTAAACTCAAAGTCAGGCCTGATGACACAGATTCCAGTTCAGAATATTTTAATGATTGGAAAATATCCTTAGTTATTTTTTTCAAATATTTCTGAAAACAAAATATAAAATGATTCGAGTTGCTTATTAAAGAAAATATACTTTATAATACCATAAACATAGAAGTTCTATTATAGCGAATAATATTCCTGTAAAATCTATTTAAATGCTTAAAAAATGTGAGCCAGGGAAGTTCCTCCTTTTCCTTTATTAAGTATGTACTTATATTCATACCCAACGTATATTCTTCAATTTTTGGACCCACAAAACTGAAAGCATCATCCATGAATTGTGCTCGATTCAAAACATCAATGATTGTATGATTTTTTCGAAGAAATTCGATGATACTATTCCAGTTGTTTTTATTGTAATTAACTCGAAAAAATCCTGCAATAAATTATGAGAAAATAAAGTTATAAATATGTGTACACATAAGTACATTTACCCATAATCTCAACATTTGCAACAACAAGAGTGTTGTTCATGATTAAAGTATCATTGATATCTATAGTAGCATTTTCGTCAATAAGTTTTAGCCTGTTACCTACAACTGTGTCATTATCAATGTTTAACACTTGATATTTGAAAGGAATACTCCAAAGTTTTTCAGTGTCTTCTTCTCCAATGGACAAAAATTGTTTCTGCAAAAAAATTGTATCTTCAATATTCAATTGAGCCTAAATTTTTATTTTTACCTGACTGATAAGCATATGCTTACTCTTTTGATTGACGTTCACTGTAACAAGAGGGTAACCAGTTTGATTTGTCCATCCAGACATAATCTTTTTTACTGAAATATTTTCATCAGTAACGAACTTTTGAATAGACCTCCATAAATCATCTTGGTCAACATTTTTAAACGAGCTGAAAATGATGCATTCTTCATTAATTATAATTTATTTGAGTTTTAACTTAACGTACAAGTTCTTTAAGTATTCTTGGGTTCCATTCTTAAATACTTCTTCCCCAAAAGTATTCATCATCATTCTGGTAATGCAAGCTCCTTTTTTAGATATAATATGAAGTAAAAAATAAGAAATATCGTCTACTTTAATTTTCAAAGGATAAGTTTTTACACTTGAATCAATTGGTAGAATATTTTGAAAAATGTCATAGCTAAATTTGTCCCATGTTTTGTTGATTTCCTTTTGAAGGACATAGTATGACATGAATGTTGATATTCCTTCATTCAGCCAAATATAAGTCCACCATGATGGAGTTACAAGGTTTCCTGGGAATGTAAATTGAGAATGTTATTGACTATGTTATCATCACTTGTATGCCTTACTTACCAAACCATTGATGACTTAGCTTATGAGCCAAAGAAAAAAGATTATCCTCATTTGAATATGGCAAACTTTTATTTCCAATATACATTTCATACGAGGCAAAGTTGATTATTCCCCAGGAATCAGCACCTTTTCTTTCATAATTTTTTACATAAACCAAATCCTAGGAATATAAATACATAAATATTTATGGAGCTAAATTATTTTATATTACTAAAATGTTCACAACGAGGTAAAATAATGCGTCTTAATTGTTCATGGTATTCCAAATATAAAAAATATTTATTTTTATATATTTTTACTCAAATCATCTTTTTGAAAAACCATTTAAAACAATTAAATTATGTTTAAAAAAAATGTAGTAAAATATCTAAATAAAATATCATGTGAATGAATCAGGTTTTTTTTACGATTATCAATATTTAAGCTGTTTTGTTATCAAGCAGACCTCTGGAAGGAATTAAGTCTGAGTATTCTGATTCTACCTTGATAATATATCATATGAATTAGATATTACCTGCTTCTTTATTGGCTGCGTAGTATTCAAATAGTCTTTTAGTCCATTGTAGATACTTCCAGCTTTTTTTAGTATCTCGTTATCATCTACCAATAGATAATCAGGAGCCCACATTTTGATATCAACAACAGAGATATTAGCTGCTGTCTTGTTCGAAAAGGTGGAAATATAGAACGCCACAACATGAGTACTCATGTTTGGAGTTCTTTGGAATTCATCAAATACCAAGTCTTTGTTTATGGATCTAAATAAGGAAAATCGATAACAATATAATACTTAACATTATGATTTAACATACTTTTTGGTTATAATATTTTTATGTGGCATGTTTGAAAGAGCAGCCATGTCTGGTTTCCTACCCAGAGTTACATCAAATGTAGCTTTGAATTGGGGTTCATCAAAACAAGGAAAGACAGTTCTAGCAAGCATTAGAGGTATGGATGTGTAATAATACGTACTGTAAAAAGGATTCAAATATTTTATTAAGGTGAATTTGTCTCAAAATTGGTATAAAATATTAACTTACTCAGACTTTCCTTGATTATAAAATATTGAGTGTCTGAATCCAATTGGATCATAACTTTCTTTGTTCTCATATTCAATAAATAATGAATAATTTGAAGTTCTATTTAATGTTTTTGTCAGGTTAAAAATGATGAAATTCTCTTTTTTCATTTCTGTCATGCTTTCAATTGATACATTTTTTCCTTTATCATCAGTTAGAGTGTAATTCGTAACTCTGATATATTTAGCATGCAATGTAATATTTTTACTACCCTCAATCTGGCAAATCATTTGAATTGTTACAGTTCCTCTAAATGAAAATGGAGCACTACCAAAATGTGGAATGATGGTCAAGTTATAATTCTTTGGAACCACATGCTTCGGGAGACGAACAATATCATCAGACTATAAAAGGTATTAAAAGAAAAATTGATGGTCAAATATAGATACTTAAATTCAAAAATAATTTATTAATGAATGTGCTTACCAAAGATTCCTTAAAAAGGGAAATAAGGAGAAGAAATTGAGAAATATAAATTCTGTTCCAACACATTTTGTGCCCTATTGAGCCGTTGTGAATCAAACATATTTATATACTGTGTATCAAGTGTATTTGTATGTTTTTACATTTATTTATTGACTTTAAACTGCTTAAATAATGCTTTTCAAAAAATAGTATGATTTTTTAAATATTTGATTTATTTACTTTAGAAAAATAGTTATTATAACTTAATCCACTGTTAGAGAAATGAGGTAATAGTAAATTTAGGAACACATAACTCAAAATTGAATTAAACTGCTAACCACAAATTGCATTTTTTTATTAAAGCTTGAATCCATAACTAAAATAAATCTGGTCTACGTCAGTGTGCAAATTCTTCATTCCACATTTTTATGGAATAATTAAAAAAAATATATATTTGTTTTAATATATGTGTTTAATAATTTTTTGGAGGTTTATCAAATAATTTTATAACTTTTATGTCAAAATAAGGTGAACGACTTAATAAATTTAAAATTATACAAAAACATATTTAAACGTTGATAACTCCACGTCAACTGATAGCTACCTACAAAAACAAATATATATTTTTTGTTCTATTTCAACTTTAGAGATGTAGTCATGTAAATATATATAAAAAAATACATTTCATCTTAATTTAATTGTTAATTTTAAAAACAAATGGGTCACAAAGCAATCAAAACTATACGTGGAATAAAATATGATTCAATGATACCATTTTATTTATTATGGATATAAATAACCACCCACTTTGATTCTATTGAATAAAATGTTGTGCTTATGAATATGTAGATGAATCTAGTTAGTGCATTTATTGTTTATGTGCATTGTCAATAATCAAATATCAGTTGGTACTTTCAGTTGATATTATTACATTAATGACTCCAAGTTTACTTGATCAAGCATTTCAATAAAATAAACAATAAATGCACTAACTAGATTCATCCACATATTCATATGCTCAACATTTAATCCTATATAACTTATGTGAGTGGTTATCTATATCTATAATAGAAAAAATGGTATAATTGAATCTTATTTTATTCCACATAGGGGTTTTAAAGTTTTATATTCAACGGATTTTTGAAACAATGGAGTAAGCAAGTAAATTGTTATATGTAAACAAGAACACTAATTGATGGATAGATACGAAGAGTTCCTTTTTATTTTTTGTCAAAATCATTGAGAAAGGAATATATTTAAATTGTTTTTTGTTATTATTTTATTTTTTAATACTTTTTGCCATAAATCATATATTTTTTTTCTCCACATAAAATGTTTCAGAATTCATTTAAGAATAAAACAAAACCAAAAAACCAGCAAACAAACGGTACTGAGAAGAGCCTAGGACCACGTAGAGCAATAATGGATAATTAAGTTAAATTATATTAAATACATAAAGCCAAAAAGTAAGGCTAAGTTGAGTTTTTTTTGTTTTTGTTCAATTCTATAAGAATTATCGTAAAAGTTTAATTGTATACCAATTTTAAACCCCACGGGACATGAAGCTGTAAATGAAAAAAAAAGAAAGTTAAGTTTGACCTATTAATCTTGACAATTTTATGAATGTTTGGAAGGACAGCAGCATCAGCTGTAATGGCATTTTACAATATCATGCTATTTTTCTCTTATCCTTTGGTGTGGAACTTCTGCACTTTATTGGCTGATTGTTATTTGACAATATCAAATATTATACAATAAGTGATAGAAACTGAAAGGACTGAAATAAATGTTTAAATTCTAAAATTCAAGAGAAAAGAGCCACATTTCATGATTTCTTTTTCATGGAGTGAATAGAGACATGAAGTGTAAATGTAAATGATGTACTAGATAAATAATCATTTAATCAATGAGTGAATATGCAAAGCGGATTTTTTTTGTTTGTTTGACAAAACTAAAGAAAAATAATTTGTAGAGTCAAAAAGCTGTATATAATATGCCCTGTCCATATAAAAAAAATTGAAGTTTGACTTGTTATTCCTGACAATTTTATAAGCTTTTGGAAGGGAAGCTGTGTCAACTGTCATGATTTTTTTTTAAATAACTGCGGTATGCAACTTTTCTCTCATCCTTTTACGGGAAACGTTCTCTGAGAGGGGGAAATAAACACAATTTATAGATATCAGAAGATAGTATTACATCGAGGATTCTAAGTTTATTTTATCAGGGATTTCATTGATATAAAATTATCGCTCGTGAGTAAATGCTTAGGATTTAAAGCTATATTAAGAGACGACAAGGTAATCGCCAATGTCAGTTAGTTTTGAATATATTAGATATAAATAATTTAATGTGTGCAAGAATAAATTAAAAACTAAGGATATTTTTTAGAGGTGAGAATGTGTGCCGCTGATATTATTTGGTACCTTTGCATTTTATTGGCAGATTGTTATTTGACAATATTAAATAATACACAATGTCTGATAGCAACTGTGGGGACTGTAGGGAAATTAAGTTGTAAGAAATCCAGGAGAGACGGGGAATTCTTTCTTTGCCATGATTTCTTAATTATTAAAAACTCAACTAATTATACATAATTATAGCAAGTTCTTGCCTCAATGATATAGAAAAGAATTCATTCAAATTGAGATAGTGGAACTAAGTGATATTTTTATGTTCCTCCTTCAACTCAACACTATGTCCGTGTTTTGAGTCAAAACATATATCATTCAATGAATTTACGGGCGTATTCGGCGTGTAAAAATAAACTCCTCCTCTTGATTATGTACAAAAACGATATGGTAGACATCGAAGACAGTTTTTTTTTGCTGCTGACACACTGCTATGGGTGTGGCTGTCATATAGCCTTGCTCCTTCAGGCTCTGCAGCTCTTCAAAGACGTATAGGAATAGACGTCAAGCTGTAATAAACCTCGTTGTAGGTATATTGTAAATACAGTTTGCTATATCTCTCTATATTTTATATATAAATATATGAAATGATATGCTTCAGGCACATGATATATAATGTTGGAAATTTGTGACTGTTTTATTACATTTTGAAAGATACAATGTAGAAAAAAGTGACTTAAACTCTTATAAAGCCAGTAGGAAATTTTATACATTTCAAATATTTAAGTATTTCAATGTAATGTTTTCAATGTTATAAGAGAAGAAGAATTTATCAAGAGTGAAAGGAAAGGTTTATAAATAATGTCTTGAGTTGTGACTTTTCTTTCTTTCTTTGAAAGAACAGTTAGATGAGATCTTTCATTTTTGTTTGAGGTTTCTATAAATTATATGGTGAATATGAATACTACAAGGTACATTTGAGTTAGACTTTTGATCCCCATGCATATTTTCTCATAGAATATAGTAGGAAGTTATAAAATAATTCAATTAGGTCAAATCTATGTATGTTTAAGATTAAGATCTCTAATGGTAGAAATAAGCTGTAGAATTCATTTGTACAAATTTGCAAATTCTTACAATCGATATCATTCAATTATCTTCTACCATAAAATAATTTGCAAAGTTGTCTCTATTTGCAAAAATACGGAGTAATTTGCAACTTCATTCTACTGCAAAAACTATCAAAGAGTATGAAACTTTCTTTAATTTTAACTTACGTCCCTTCCAAAAATTAAAATGCAGCAACTATTAATTTTTTTCTACAAAACCTCGATCAGAAAGAGTCAAAACAATGAATAATCAGCAATAAGTCCAAGGATATTTGAAAACAAAACATAAAAAACTGCTACGTACATAGATATTGAATGGTGAAGAAACATTTCGAATTTACGTCAAAATAGGATTAAAAAAAACATGAAATGAACAAAGAAATACACACGTTTTAAAAAACAACAACTTGGGTTTCAAAGATCCCCGGAAAGAAAGGGAGAATTAAATTAAATTTAGTCCACAAAAAGATTGTTAAAACTTTTTTGCTTGATTCTTGAATTAATATTTGTGTAATCAACATAGTTTTTCCCTTGTTGAACTTATTTATAACAAAGTGATGAAACGCCCTTGTTACTTGGGAATATTTCCTTGGCAACAGGACACAGAATGTTGCTTTTGTGATAAAATTTTAACTATTTTAAATTTTAACTATGAAGGGAGAAAATTTGTCAATACATTATATTCTTCCATTCTAGAGAATGGAATAATTGATTTAAAAAGTTTTATTTTTTAATCGATTAGTACATAAACTTTTCTTTAAATTATATTAATATTTGGTAGATTTGTGTTAAAAATAGGTCTTTCTTTTCGAAATTAAGAATATATATTTATTTAAAACGGAAACAAATTTATCCCAATACATTTCCCTTCGATTTAATGAATGTATTGATTGATCTGAAAAAATACTTTTTACATTTTCTGGAATGGAAACAAAATGTATTCATGTATTTCATTAGGAAAATAATAAAAAAATTTAAACAATGGAACAAAAAATTAAATGTTATATATGAATGTTATCTCTAGGTTGGTTCGTAATGTTCAAAGTATATGTATTTTTGTCTGCAAAAGTCCATTTTTAAAATAGGAATGAACAATTTTTGTTGTGAAAGACAGAAAACATATTTGAAAGTATGGCATCTGAACCAAAGGTATGGAGTAATGTAGCAGAATGTCTACCTCGTGATAAATATTTACTCGAATTTAATTTGCTACGATGCGAATTTTTTGTCTATTAGAGGTGTTCTGGGTGTCATAACTAAGTACATAACATCCATGACTTGAATTTGTACTGACGACACTGTTTGTAATGTGTCTAAAAGTTAATTATAAATCTTGAATTTTGTATCAACGTTGAATCCAAGACAGAATAATATCTCAATGTTTCTCATCCATTTAAAACAGGTATATCAAATAAATAAACCTTAACTCCCAGAATGTAGGGTACTAAGAATAATCTTCCATTCATAAAAATATAACCAATAGATTCTTAAAAAATTAATGATTTTTGTCTAAAAGAAAGATGAAAAAGTACTTCAAATACGAGTCCTTCAAAACATATTTTGAAAAACAAAAAGAAATTGTATCGATTTGTTTTCGAGATAAATTGGCACTAAGCTCATTTTCTTAAATATAAAATGTGTACAAATAATGAAGTTGATTACTTTTCTTAAGACATTGCAATAGTAACCATAAATTTCATACTTCTGAAAATAATTTATTTGCTTTTAATTTAATTTAATTTTAAAATTGTACTCCGCCGGGATCGAGGCTTTCAAAATATGTGCATAAGAAATACACAAAAAGATTGTCGATAATAAGTAGGTATGTTGCATACTTCGTCGATTTTTGTTTTTGAAACCTATCCAACATTTTCAAATCAGCTCGTGGTCATTTTTCTTAACATTCTAGCTTTCATTTGATCTAATTTTTAAAAGTGATTTATTTCTTCTAAGGGACTAAATGGCTTAAATTCTATATATTTCATCCAAAATGTACCTCAATAGAAACGTTATGTCTTTTTTGAAAATAATAAAGTTCTACTAATTGAAATGTGAAAAATCCTTACGGGTAGAAGTATAACAAAAGTTATTTAGTTTTGCTCGCTAATTTCAAATCTAAGAGTTCAACAGTTTTTGAGACATTGAACCCTACTTTTATAGCTTTTTTATTTCATTTTTTAACATCAACTTTAATTTAAGCGAAGAAAGATACTTATTTTGTGCATTGAAAATGATGATTCATTAGTGTATTTAATGCAAATTTCATTTTCAGTCTTTGTTTTGACCTAAAGGAACGCCTGGGGGCATAGGCGGCGGGAGTAGGCCCAAAAGTCAACCAAAACGTTTGTACTTAAGTAATTTCTTGAATGTTACATAAAAAAGGACTAATATGGAAAGCATTTTAAAAGCTGAGACTCACAGCTTCTAAATAAGATGTCAAGCACCTTTTAAGAATCCTTAACTAAGAAGAAATCCGTCTAAATATGTAAATTTTCATTCAATTTCGAGAAAAATTCGCTAGAAATTAGAGACTCACGCTAGAGGTATTAAAAAATAACTCCAATAGGCTGAAATAGTAGCGTGCAGAAGGATTTCAGTTGATTTTGTAAACCTTATACGCTACTATATTAGTAGCTCAACCGTGAGTAGGATCAATGAAGTCCATATTATGAAAATTTAGTGAAACTTTATTGCGAATAATCGTACATTGCCTCAACCACAAGTTCTTTCCCTTTTATTGATATTTTCTATACAACAATAATAGTAAATTTAGGTGAGCAACACCGAAAAAGGATAAACTATTTAGACAAATAGAAATATGCCACCAATTTTTAAAAGAAGAAACTATTAGAGATAGACTATAATAATAAGTTATAAGTTCCTGATTTATATGTCAATAAAAATATTTTTCTAGTTATTAAATATGTGTAATCTGTATATATGGTAGTTATATATTATCTATTGTCAAATAAATATTTTCTTCATGGTACTTATTAAAAAAAAACATTTCAATTTACTTATAATTGAAATTAAAATGAATAATATCAATTACAGTACATTATTTTTTTAACTAATATTACTTATAAAGTACATGCAAGAACTTAATATTTTTAATTAACAGAATTAATTATCTACAAAAATAAAATCTCATATATAAATTAAAATTATGTGTTTTTACTATGTACTGCTTAGATATTATAACTATATAAAGTCCAAGAGGGATAATAATAAAGGCAGATGTAAACCAACCTTACTCTCATTTACTGTCGTATCCGTATCCAACATTGGTGGCAGCGGTATGGAACCTAAAAACAACTTCTGAGGAATATTGTCAACCAACAGGTATAATTGCAATTCGGAAGGAGGCCTACACTTTATAATGTCGTTTTAACTTTCAATTTGTTTGTTTTTTAATCTATTTTAAAATTATTTTTTTCCATAGAAAATAAATTATGGATCTTGTTAAAAAAACCGGACTTTTTAATAAAATTATAAGAAGTAAAAATAGAAAATGCTTAGGAAAAAGATAATGGATAGTTATCCTATTATAGGTGATATTATAAATGTGACAAACATCTTATTATTTACGTATATGGCGGACACAAAAATCTATAGCAGTATTCAATACTCTGATTAAAATCTATAACTTTATTTTATTTTTGGTTCCCTGGTGATTTAACAAAAATCGATTCAAAGCCTTTTACATTTTACCAAATTCAATAGCAGAGATTATTTGCAGAATGTTATAATAATTTATTTATATTCTTCATCATAAATGATGAATATTAAATTAATATTAATATTGCTTATTAAATGAATATGAAAATTATTTAAGGTCTTAAGACAACACTAATAACTCTGTCCTCGGTGCCTTTAATGATTTCCCATTTTTCTTTTTCTTTCATTATATGGCTTTGAATATTTGTTATGTTATATTTTTTAATTGTGGTTCCATGAAATTGAGGCCAATTTACAATGTCCTCAAATACTAGTTTGGTCTTGAAGGGAATAAACAAAATTAGAAGCAACAAAATAATCTTGTTTATCGTTTATATATTTACCATGTTAAATTCCGCCTCATTTGTAGATCTTTCTAAACTTCTTGTTAAAATATGATATATTTTGTCCTTGGTCAATCTAAATATTAAGGAAGCAAGTTTATATATATATATATATATATATATATATATATATATATATATATATATTTATTCGTCCAAGTATAAAATTATTTACTTACGTTTGTCCTGTATGAGTCGTGATATTACGAAGTACATTACGTATAACCCCCCTACCGACATAGCTTTGTGTAATAATAGCAATGTCAGATAATAATTTTCTCTTGCGTGTGTCTAATATTCTGGAAGAAAATACGCATTTTAGATAACTATAAAACATACATATGATGCTGATATTATATACTTACAAATGGATCTGATCTTCCTTTTGAACACATGAAATTACAGGTTCTATATATATATTTGTGCTTAATTGTTCAAGGACAAACGACAATGTTTCATTATCTGTATTATTTATTAATTTGGCACAGGCAATAGTTACGATATAATCATTTACAAATCTGAAAGAATAATTATTTAAAAGTTAAGAGAGAAAAAGTCTAATAATGAAGTCAGTATAGAAATAGATTACACTTTGCTTAATTGCCCTTGCTCAGTAGCGTTCTTCCATACGTCAAAAGCTGATATTGCCCAATCGTTACATGCTTCATTTCCTGATAAGCAAGCCCATTTACTTGCTTTTATCCTTAAATCAAAAGTAAGACCTGATGTCTCAGATTCTAGCTCAGTCAGGTTTAATGGTTTAAAAATATCCTTGGTTATATTTTTCAAATAATTCTGTAAACAAATTATAAAATTGTTCAAGTTAATTATTAGAGATAAGACAGTTTATATTACCATAAACGTGGAATTTCTGTTATATTGAATAATATCCATATAAAAGAATAGTAAATATTTAAAAAATGTGAGCCAGGGAAGTTCTTCCTTTTCTTTTATTAAATATGTACTTATATTCATACCCAATGTATACTCTTCAATTTCTGGGCGCACAAAACTGAAGGCATCATCCATGAATTGTGCTCGATTCAGAACATTAACGACTGTATGATTCCTACGCAGCAGTTGGATGATTTTATTCCAGTTATCTTTATCGTAATTTACACGAAAAAATCCTGCAATAAATTATATGAAAATGAATTCGGTCAGCTCGATAAACTTATACAGTACAATTACCCTTAGTCTCAACATTGGCAATAACAAGAGTGTTGTTCATGATTGAAGTATCACTGATATTTGTAGATGCAGTTTCATTAATATATTCTAACCTGTTACCTACAACTGTGTCATTGTTAACATCTATCACTTGGTATTCAAAAGGAATCATCCAAAGTTGTTCAGGGACTGGTCTTCTTGGAATTTTATCCAAAAAAAGTTTCTACATGAAAATTGTATATTTAATATGTATTTGAGTCTAATATCATATTTATACCTGACTGATGAGCATATTCTTACACATTTCACTAACATTTACTGTAACAATAGGATAATGCTTTTGAATTGTCCATCCATCCATAATATCTTTTACTGAAATATTCGTATCTTCAACAAATTTTTGAATTGACTTCCATAAATCATCTTGTCCAACATTTTTAAACGAGCTAAAAATGATGTTGTCATCATTAATTACAATTCATTTGACTTTTAAATTAACTTACAAATTCTTTAAGTAGTCTTGGGTTCCATTTTTAAATACTTCTTCACCAAAAGTTTTTTTCATCATTCTAATGAGGCATGCTCCTTTTGTTGATATAATATCATAAAAATCATCATCCTCTAAATCAAAATCTTCTGTCATAGAAACAGTAGAGGTTTTTGAATCTTTTTTTAGAGTATATTGAAAAATTTCATAGCTAAATTTGTCCCATATTTTGTCAATTTGATTTTGAAGGACATCGTAAGACATAAATGTTGATGGCCCTTCATTCAGCCAAAGATAATTCCACCAAGATGGAGTTACAAGGTTTCCTATGATTGTACATTAATTTTGTTATTGCCTTTATTCTCATCCATTGTATATCATACTTACCAAACCATTGATGACTTAGCTTATGAGCCAAAGATATAAGATTCTCTTCATTAAAATATGGAAGACTTTTATTTCCAATATACATTCCTTCTGGAGCAAAGTTGATTATTCCCCAGGAATCAGCTCCTTTATGTTGATAAGCACCAGTATAAACCAAATCCTGGGAGTATAAATACAGTTATATATATAGAGCTAAATAGTTTATATCATTGAAAATGTTCACAGCGAGTTAAAACTATGAGTTTTAATTCAGCACCAACCTCCAAATATAAAAAAAATATTTATTTATACATATAAAATTTTTATTGAAAATCTTTTCTTTTTGAAATTATGAGTTTTAAATAAACATAATACTCTATTAATAAAAAAATATTTATATTTTATTGGAGAAAAATTATGTGGGTATCTAAATAACAAATAAAAAAATGAATTAGACTTTTTTTACAAGTCTTAATACTTTTCAGTTCACAATCAGTCATTTCGAAAAAATTATGTCCGAATATTATGATTTTACCTTAAGTATTATATCATGTGAATTAGATTTCAGCTTTTGAAAGCATTACCTGTTTCTTTAATGGCTGTGTAGTATTCAAATATTGTTCTAGTCCTTTGTAGACGCCACCAACTTTTTGTAGTATCACATTATCATCTCCAAATAGATTATTAGGTGCCCACATTGTAAAATTAACATCAGAGGTATTTGGTGCTGTCTTGTTCGAAAAGGTAGAAATGTAAAATCCAAGAACATGAGTACTCATGTTTGGAGTTGTTTGGAACTCATCAAATACCAAGCTTGTAATATTGGATCTAAATAACGGAAATCGATCATAATATATTGCACAAATATAGTTCAACATACTGTTTTGTACAAATATTTTTATGTGGCATGTTTGAGAGGGTAGTCATGATTGGTTTCCTAGCAAGAGTCAAATCAAAAGTAGCTTTGAGTTCGGGTTCATCGAAACAAGGAAAGACAGTTCTAGCATTCATTGGTGGCATATATGTATAGTAATACTTTCTGCAAAGAGGATTCAAACATTTATAATTTTTATCAACGTAAATTTGTCTTGTAATTGGTACATATGTATCTACTTACTCTTTCATTTTCGTGTCAGGATGTTCAAAAAATGCAGAAATGAATCCAGCTTTTTTGCGAGGAATACTTTGATATTCGAGAGCTAACGAGTAATTTGAAGTCACATTTAATATACTAGTCAAATTGAAAACAAGTTGTCTGTCTTCCTTTTTTTCTATTAGGCTTTCAATTAATATATTTTTTCCTGTACCATCAGTTAGAGTGTAATTCGTAACTTTGATGTGTTTAGCATGCAAAGTAATATTATGACTACCCCCAATCTTGCAAATCATTTTAATTACAACTTCTCCTTTAAATGAAAAAGGATTCTTTTCAAAATTTGGAACGATGGTCAAATTGTAATTAGTAGGTGCCATATGCATTGGAAGACGTTCTTCTTCATCAGACTATAGAAGGTTTGAAAGAAAACATGATGATCAAATATAATTACTTTGATATAAGAATATTTTACTTATGAATGTGCTTACCAAAGATGCCGTAAAAAGGGAAGTAAAAAGAAGAAATTGAGCAGTATGAACTATGCTCCGAATCATTTTGTGTTCTGTCCAGCTTTTGTGAATCTACATACTTATATATAGAGAAACAAGTGTATTTGTAATTCTTTTTACGTCTATCTATCGAAATTTGCTAGGTTACTGATTTTCACTAAATATTTGTGTTTCCTTTATTTTTGAATTGTTCCTTAAAAATATTTTTTATCAAATCTTATTTTACTATTAAAAAAATAAATAAACATCGAATTTAGGAACTCATAATTCCGCATTGGATTGAACTCCAGACCCTTAATTTCATTTTTTGACTAAACTGAAATCATATAAATAATTAAAATAGGTTCACGTTAGTGTGCAAATTCCTCATTCTACATTTTGAATTTACGCACTAATATTTTATTTTATTTTTATTTTTAGTTCAATTTTAAGAATTAACTTCTAAATAACAGATAATTGTCAAACTGTTATAAAATCAATGTTCTTGCTTCGTTTTTGTTACTGTATTTATTGTATTTACTTATCATTGAGCGTGTATATCAATAAAAACAATTTATAATGGTTCAAATACAAAAAATAACGAATGAATTTTACAGGAAAGTGTATGCGTTTTGAAAATTTATTCACTAAGAAGAAAATGAAAATAATGATAGTACCATGTCTTGGGTTTTGATTTAATTTTTTTTTTAAACTTCTTTAGATTAAATGAGATAATAATTTCCATTTTTGCTTTAGATTTTAATATATTCTGTAGTAAATAGATATACTACCAAGTAAATTTCCATTAAATCCTTCTATGAATATACATTTTTTGACAGATATCAAACCTATAGAACTGAATATATCTGTGAATTAGAAACAAGACGAAAAATATACATATTTGGTTAAATATACATCATATTTTTTTTTTTTTTTGAGGTTTATTAAATGATTTTATATTTTTGTATGTCAAAATAAGGTGAACGAATTAATGAATTTAAAGTTAGACAAAACATATACATACGTGGTTAATTCTACGTCATCTTAGCAAATGGGCATCATGCAACCATCACAGAGTTAGACTATTTTTAGTACAAAATCTCATACACATGTATTAAGTATAGAATGTATGCCAAATTTTATCTTGACAGTGTCAACTTTTTTATGAGATATGAATATTTTATTGAAGACCTATACAGCTCGAAATTTCTACGTCTTGTATAATTAGTGTTAGGATATTTTTCAAAAAATTTTAGAAAGGGCATACAATCCCTGATTTAATTTGTAGGAAGGAAAAAGGGGGAGTTCTTATAAATGAACATTTTCATTTATCCACTGATAGATGATTATTTACTCCTCCATTGTGCATCACATTAACAATAATAATATAAAAAGAAGTACAAACTTTCTTTTTAAAAAAACAGATTTAGGACTCTAAAAGTGATAGATCAAAACAAGGTAAGAATTTTAATTTGGTGAAACTGTTGGGATTTAACAGAAACTTTTTATTCTATGCAAAAACATATTAAAATTACTAAAATTCTACAAAAAACCCTTTATATAATATAAATAACTCATTTTTTTTTAAATTATGTAAATAGACAAAGTACCAAAGGAGGGAGATTTGATACAGGCCTACTCTCCTTCTTATACAATAAAAACAATTTTTAAAGATGATTAGAATAGTTTAAATATTTTTTTGTCTGTACGTTCCTTTATACAAAAAATTTCAGTTTTCATTTCGAGTCGAATCTGTACTTCGAGTTATTCATCTCTAAAAATTTAATATGAAATAGTTCTTATCTATACATAGGCTCACAAAGTTTGATCACTACTATGGTTCTCTAGGATCACATCGAAATATTCAATAAGTTTTTTTAATAAGGAACAATCACGAGGTGAAACTGATGCACAGTTTTCAACTTTAACAAGAAAAAAACAACATTAATTAGGAAAGTGGTTTACAAAATTCCTTTTCATAATTTATTTGATCATATCATTGATCCATGTATAGCTTTCAAAATATAATTTACACAATTGATTTTTGGAGAAATCAAGTGATCGACATTTTTAAATATAATAAATTATTTGTTGTCGGGAGAGCTGTTCACAAGCCATTTTTTACGAGTTTAAGTCATTGAACTCGAGTCCAAGTCGAGTTTCAAGTCTTGAAAGACAAGCACAAGTCATGTTACATATCGCCAACTTATGATTCCATGTCAAGTTGAAAGTCTTTTTGTTCTTCTTGTTAGTCATCAGGAGCAACAAAAAATTGGTCAAAACCTATAGATGCAAAAAGGGTGTTAATAGTTTGTGTTATGCAAAGTAGATCCTAAATCTTTCACGCAGGGAAATGAATGTAGCAAAAAAGTAAAATATAATATGTGAGTAAAATATTTTTTTTTCTTCATAGGGATTCATAAAATTCTTAATTCAGTTATCATCAATATTAAATCCAATCATATAAATATAAAATTGAACTTAAACACATAATAATTTGAAATTTAGGATGTTAGTTATTCAAAAAAATTTTAAATCGAGTTCTTGTCGAATTGTGTGTATTTTTACTTCAATTTCGAGTACGAGTCAAATCTGAAATTTCTTACTTTAAGACCAACTGGACTTTGAAGTTGATTCTAGAGTTTTGTAAATGCAACACGAGTTCAAGTTCCCAGCTGTGCTAGGCTGAGGTAATTTATGGCTACAGAGATTTAATGAAAAGAAGCATTCAATAATTTCATTCATAAAATCTACCTAACAAGAATGTAACATAATTATTAACATACCGATTTTGATAACTTCAATAAAAAAAAGAAGAACACAAATTAAAATAAACAAAATAGAACGGTCTTCAAATAAGGAAAAATGGTTTCTTATTTGGCACAGAACTAAATTAAATATAGGACTATCGAAGGCTAGTCAAATCAAAATGGCAAAACTTGCTTTTTTGCTTGGAAATATTTCCTTGTTTATGATACTTATTTCTTCCCCACAAAATGTCACTTTTGTCTTTCCCTTTGAATTCATTTCGATTTATGTGTTACATCAAGGATTGTACGCTCTTTCTTGGAATTTTTGAAGATTAAGCAGGTACTAACTTTTTATATTGTTAAATTGAGTAAATGTGTAGTACGTATATATATCTAAATAATATCCCTGCCCGAAATTAAAAGTTGGTAACAAGAAAAATACAAAAGGCAAGCTACCGTATGTTTTTTTCAAATTTTCTCTTTTTTTTTTTTTTTTTTTGGGAGTCTAAGTTGTAGGTAGACAAAAATGCCCGGCGTGTGTGGACTATTAAGTCTTGTACAATAGGTGTGTGACTCACTGATTTTCACTTGTCAAAGAAAAATAAATTTTTATTCTAAATGTTTATTTATATAACTGAAGTATTTCTTTTTTACAAATATTGATTTTTCTCTTTACAAAAAGGACTTTTATTTTAACATTATGTTATTGTTCTTTCACCTAAAAATACATGCATAAGTAAAGAATAAATAATTTTAATTAATTTAAATCAAATGATAAAATCAATATAAAAGGACTGGCATTATAATTAAAGAGACGTTTTGATCCCGTCTTGTACACAATTTATATTATCTTAGCTCAAATTGATAATGTTCCCAATTTTAAAGTGTCATATCTTAAAAAAAAGTCGACTTTACCAAGCTAAAATACTTATATGTACATAAATATGAAAATAATAATATGAGTAATATAAATAATTCAACTCTGTAGTAGTCCTATTTGTTAAGTTGACGTGGAATCATCCACGTATGTATCGTATTTTAAATTCATTTAGTTTTTCAAATTATTTTGACATGAAGAATAAAAAATCATTTTATAAGCCTCAAATAAATATTATATATATTTAAGCAAGCATATATATGTTGTCCTATTTCAAATTTGCAGATGTATTCAATGTTATAGTTTTGATATCTATAAATTTAACATTTCCAACAAATCAAATAAAAAGAAAAAAAATACTAAAGACTTGAATAATAAGTCTAACAGAAGTTTACTTTTCATTCAAAATTGTAAACTTCTTCTCACATAATAGTGAACGAATTACATAAAAATGAATATATTTTGAAACCTATAAAATGTTTTTCAAAATTTATTCGTTTTGTTGTAATTGCTTCATAACGCACAAATTAGTATCTAGCTATAATCAATAATTATTGATCAAGTGTTGGCTTTAGTAGTGTTTTAGTCTCTATGTAATGTGTTGGATGTCCATTATATCCTTAAAAGTGTCATAAATCAGTCTCACATCCTTGACTTCAACATATCCTCGGTCTGAAGCAAAGAGTATAACAAGTATCAATTTTATTGTTTTGAGATATCATCAATTAAAGTTATCAAAATCAATTTATTTATAACTATGTAACGTTTTTGAAGCAAGGTTTTAACTAAAGATGTTGAGTACTTCCTTACAAAACCTGACTCTCTACATACAATATTTTGTAAAACATGGAGGTTAATGTGAGGTAAAATCTCATTTTCAGCAAATATTGACTTGCTACAAAAATGAAATAATTTAATTTGTAAAATCTACTTTGCAAGAATGTAACATAGTTATTAACATCTCGATTTTGAAAACTGCATTAAAAAGAAGAAGAACACAAATAAGAAGATTTTATGTATCAGCCGCGTGCGGTCATCAACTCTTCGTAGCTGTATGAAATATTTTTATTTAAGTGATTTTTACATTTATTGTTCGGTGTCAGTGTGTTTCTTAGACTCGTTTTGTCTCTTTGGGGATTTTTAAGGCATCTTTTATTTATCATTTATGTCTAAATAGACAATTTTGATATATTGCATCTTATCGTACGCCATCTAAAAGGTGAGAGAAGGAGTTCATTCTATTGACCTCTTTTTTTATTAATTATCAACAAGTATATCTGGGCGCCCGCCTGATAGACCTCCTGATCCGTCTTAAAGGATTGAAGAAGGAATGCCTTGCATACTTTACTCGAGAGCAGTTAAAAAAGGTAGGGACTTGAGGATCAATGAAAAAAGAAATTTTGACTGGGACAACAGATTTAAATGGGAGATCTTTGTCATCATGATTGAAAATAATGACAATAAGTCTTTTCGTGTAGAAGGACTGAAGCATATTGATATTTACGATATGGCTATTCTGTTCGGTTTCAAAGAACATGAAATAGCTGGAGCGAATCTAAAGTTTGGAGTGAATCAAGTTAGGTTCTATTCAAGGTTTTCTATTGATATTAGGGGGAGGCTTGAGGACCTCAAGAAAATACATACTTTCAGAGTTAAAAATATTTAGGGAAATTTAGTAAATGTAAGCCTAAGATTAAAAGGAATTGACAAAATTGATATTAATAGGAAGAAGCGGGTAACCATAACGATGGTCAACACCTTCAAAAAGGTGAATGAAGTTAAGGCAGTTGAATGGTTTAAACAGTTTAGAGACGTGGTTGACCATTATCCAAAAAAGAATCCATTAAATGAAGAGGCAGAAATTAAATATAAGAATTATAAGGACGTATGGAGGGATGTGGACTATGTTGTGGAAGTTGTTGCAGACCCTGCAAATATATCACAAATAGTTCCTTTCGATGGTTACTTAATCAGATTGAAATTTAAAGGTGCCAAGCTTCAGTGTCAAAACTGTTTTGGTCTTGGATATATAAAACATGGTTGTAATAATGCCAGGTTAAATATCCAAGAATATGCCAATTTATTAAAGCAAAGTATTGTTCAAATATATACTGATAATAGTATGGAAACTGACTCTCCGTCAAATCCACCTCTTATGTCAGATGAAGAAACTACTCAAGAATCTAGTATTTCTGGCCTTGTTAATGCGACAGATTAAGTGAAATCTTATCAGAAGTGGAGGTGATCGAATCAACCACTGAAATTTCTGATGAAATCATGGATAAGACTAGGGAAGAAAATGTTATTGAAGATAATGATGTGGACCTTACTGGACGGTCAAATAATAAAGATAACGTAATTGATAAGAATAACTACGCTTCTTCAGAAGTAAATGAAAGCAATACCGATGCCCTTGACTCGTGCTCATTAATTACTAGTGAGATAGAAGGTGAAACGTTGTGTGTTCAAACAGAAGACGAAGTGGTAAAGCCTTCTAAAAAAGATGATTGTCCCACTTCTAAAATAAATTACCCACCAGAAAAACCACCACTAAATCCAGATCTTATTTTACTTTCAAGAACGAGGTCTGGTTCAGCTTCTAAGCGAACATCTGCTAATTCGGACCTTTCACCGCAGAAAGGTCCGTATAAAATTACAAAAAAATAGTATTGGTGTTTTTTGTTATTATTATTATTATATATCTCATGAATGTCTATGTCATTCAAGTATCAACCCACTATTGATGACTTTTACAATCCACCTATTTCTAGAGGTCAGAAAATGAATATGGGAGTAAATAAAATAATCTCGCTAAATACGAGAGGAGGAAAAGATAAAGTTTCTCCAACATTCCTTGATGAAAAGCCTTCTCTATGAAAAGCCAGATGTTATTAGTCTTCAAGACATAAGGTCTCCTTTTTCTACATCCACTGGTTCACCTGGTTGTCACCTTTGCATTCCGAGAAATTACCATTACTTCTTCACAGGGGACTGGAGACGTCGGGGGGGGGGGGGTTCTGTCATTAGTTGCAAGGACAGTTGATAACCCCAAATGTGTAAAGGAATTGTCAGGCTCAAGTGACTGGCATATAATATATATCCCAACAAGTAGTGGTGGATTTTATTTATTGAATGTACATGGTCCTAATATTAAGTGTTCTGCCTTCTTTCAGGCCATTATCAATGCAATAAAAAACGATTTGTATCCTCTCTTGATTATTGGTAATCTGAATGTAGATTTGTATAATTCAAAGTCTAATTATCCCAATCTTCAAGTTTTGTCTAAACTCATAATAGAACTTAGATTGCATGGTATAATCAGAATACTCAGTCCAAAAGACGTTGTGTCCTGGAGAAGTGGGGAAACATCCTCACGGATAGATTTGGCTCTTGCTTCCTCTTCTATATTCAAGAAGGCAATAAGTGCACGCTATCGCCCTCATCTTAAATCTAATCATAAAATGATTGAGATTGATATCGAACATTGCAGGACTAAGAAAAAATTTAGAGTACCCAAATGGGCAGTTAAGGATGAAAGCTTTATCAAAATACTACAAAAACGTTTTTTTCATAATTTTAACCCTTCGTTAAATCCAAAAAGGATCGCTCGTATATTTAGCTATACGATTAGGTCCACCACTTTACAATATACTTTTTGAAAAAAAAGGAAAGCTGCAATGTTCCAAAAGGGGTTTGAAGATGTTTTAAACAATGGCTCTCTATTTTTACGCACAATCACAACAGATACTGCAAATCTGTTTCGTGAATCAGAGATAACTGAGATGAAATACAAGGAAAAAACCATTATGGAAACCAACCCAGAAAACTTAAAAATTTGGTCAGAAAAGAAAGATCAACGATTAAAATCAAGAAAGTTATTGAACATGGCCAAACAATCACCGATCCTCAAGAAATATTAATCCTCTTTCATAGACGCTTCCAAAAACTTGTGGATGGCGATAGAGCAAATTTCCCTCGCAGTAAATCTGGAATGCATGCGATTTTTACAGAAGAGTGCATTTCCATATACATAAAAAAATATTTTAATGATGGTAAAGCTTCTGGACCAGATGGTATAAGTGGAGGAATTTTTACCCGATGTGTGGCTGAAGTAGTTCCCTACTTGGTTCAACTCGGAAAGTCCATGGAAATCTATGGAATACTTCCAAAATCAGTTACCAAAGGACGGGTTGCTCTTATCCCTAAGAAAGGTTTGCCAACAGATATTAACAATTGGAGACCGATTACAGTGCTCAATGAGAACTACCGAATTCTTTCGGGTGTTCTGGCAACTGAAATTGAACCAATTTTGAACTCTATAATAGGAAAGGAGCAAAAAGGCTTCCTAAGGGGCAGGAAAATTTCAGACATTTCAAGAAATGTACAATCTGCCATCGAAATTGTAAAAAAGAGGGAAACTTTTTGAGCTATTATTGCAGTTGACTTCAGCAAGACCTTTGATTCAATCTTACATGGTCATGTCATGAAGGCAGTAAAAAAACTTCTTCCTAAGGAATACTTTAATCCTGTCAGAGCGCTTCTCTTCAATGGGACTTCAGTTATCTTTATGGGTGATAAAGAAAGTGAATCTATTACTTTAAAAAAGAGTTGTCGGCAAGGCTGTCCTTCAGCTCCCTTATTATTCGTTGCTGCATTAAACGATCTTGCAGGTTCGATTTTAAAGAAATTCTTGAGTTTTGGAGTAAATTTTGGGAACTCAAAACATGTTATTGATTTGTACGCAGACGACGTCACTTTAATGTTTGAGGCTAATTCTGAAGCACAATTAACTAAACGAATTGAGCATGTGATTGGTTACTTCAAAAAATATGAAAAGAGGTCTGGTTTAAAAATAAATAATAAAAAAACCACCATTCTTCCTATCGGCAAATGGAATCCTGATAAAGATTTTCAAATAGCAAATTGTGCTGTTAAAGGTGAAATTGAAATTCTTGGGATCAAATGGAACAGAAACGGTTCTTCTTTTTTGAATTGGGTGGTTCTAACTAAATATATTAATTCAGCAAAATTTAATCTTCAGAAGAGAATCGATCTATATAATTTCTTGATCGATCCAAATACTATTTACAAGGCAATAGCTATACCCTGGCTTGCCGAAAAAGTAATTGAAAAGGCTCAATCGTTTGTTTCATAAATTTTATCTACCTTCAATCAAAAGATCCAAATGCCTCATTGGAGGTGGATTATCTCTACTCTCCAGAATAATCCCTAAAATATACCAAAAGGTTTTAATTGATCTGACACGACATCCAAACGTTGAGTGGCGATCTACCATCTCAACGAACCCGTGTTACACTTGGCTTATACTCGGAACAAATTTCATAAATGATCGCTTGGAGACTGTTTCTCAATCTTTAGCGACAATTCAAAGGATTTTATGGAAAGGAACGCCGTCATTTTCATCGTCTTCTACCATTGACGTGATTAAACAAAATTGTAACAAGAAGTTTTATTTTAAAAACCTATTAGAACCAAAGAAATTGGAGTGGTTGGCTTTATCGAATAATATTTTATCGATTCACGATTTGAACAACAACACAATGTTCAACAGTGGCAAATTTTTTTACCCACTCAATAAAGCAGCTGAAGCACATGTAGTGCCCATTCCTTGGCATTTAAGAATGTCGTTCGAATCAAATTGTAAGGAAGAGGCCGAAGAAATATGCAACAAATTCTTAAAAGTTTTAAACCTACCGATATCTTGGAAAAAGAGAATAATGAGCTCAATTCCAAAAATTAATGATTGAAAAAGATTTACTTCGTAATTTCAAATTTCTACAGGATGTTTATTTTTTAATGGTCCTGGCAAAGACTGTGGAAAAGTATTCAATACAGCAATTCATGCCTTTGCTGACTTTCCTGTTCTACGTATTGTGAAGGAATTTATATCCTTAAACATATCTGGAATACGGGATAAGTTCGTGACTCCTCTGATATTATTTGGGCTCACTTCAAATGTCACCAAAGCTCCAACAAAGACACGTGCCTTGGAGTTTGCTCTTTCGGGTTGTAAAATTAGAATAGCTGGGATATTAACTGAAGGAGAACCTGTCAGAAAGGAAGAACTAAGGGCTATCTTTATTTCAACTGCAGCAAGGTACTCAGCACTCACCATAAAGATCCCTGATCTGGATGGTCAATCGTGGAAATTTGCGGGGGATCTTGTTCACTACTACCCTTGAAGTTCAAATGACAATAGGAAGTTTTTACGTCGCCTGATACGCCATAGACAGTTTAAGAAGTTCTGCGCCTCCAAAGTTCAATAGTTGTTTTCTTTTAGTAAAATAGAAACTGTAGATTTAATTTGTCTTTTTTAAATATTTTAAAGTGAATTTTTTAGTTGTTTTGTTAATTTTTTTTATCGATTCACCATTTTTTAGTCGTCATGTCTTTTTAGTTTAGGGATTTAATCATAAACTATAATGTTTATTGTGAACTTCTTAAGGAAGCTCTTTGAGGGGCTATACATTATTTTTTATTATTTCATACATTCAAAAAAATAAATTCTTATGTTAGACAAATTTTGACTCTTTTGCTTCATGATATACATGTAAATATTGGGTAAAGAGATTGGTTTTTCAACATTCATTGTTTGAACTTGTTCCTTGATATTCATCAAATAAAAATAAAAATAGCTTGATTTATATAAAGTTAAAAACCCTGAAAGAATTGTTAAGGGTTTTGTGATTCATTGTATATTTAATAAATAGATAGTAAAGTATAATATTTCCTTTGATTTTTGATAAAAAATTTATCAAGTCACAATGATATGATGAAAATGAGATTTTTACCTGACATTATTCTTCATACTGGACTAAATACTGTATGGAGTCAGGTATTGTAAGGAAGTAGTTAAATATTTAGCTAAAATTTTTGCTCAAAAATGTAGCATAGTTATATATATTTTGATTTTAAAAACTTTAATTGATGATGTCTTAAAAAAATAGCACCGTGTCTTTTACCTATTTCTTTCAGACCCACGATGCATGTATAGGCAAGAAATTGATTTTCAAAATTATTTTATCAGGTTTTAAATAAAGAAAATGACTAAATCAATAAAAACAAGACAAGAACATTGATTTGTGCCAAATTTGATAGTTATCAGCTATTTTACAATTAAATCATTAAACTTTAAATAAAACAAGAGCAATACAATGACTAAAATATAGTTCATGAAAAGATAATGACAATAAAATACACATTTCCAAAGTTATGGATAAAGATTAAATGGAAAAACAATAAACACACATCAAATTACATTTAGAGTTAAGCACTAGTCTGTTATTTTATAATGTTTAAAACATTCATGTATAAAAACAAAATGAGTAAAATTCCATACAAATCATTCCCTTTTTCTGTACAAAATTTACCATTAATAATTGTACTGAGCCTATGTAAATATTGCATTAACTGTGGAATGAGGAACTCGCACGTTTATGTGGACCATATTGATTTAAGTTATAGATACAATATCCCTTTTTAGATATCTATTTTTACACTCTCATAATACCATATTTTGACTGACATGTGTTTTAAGTTGTTCTTTTCGCACACTTTAAAATGAGTGCATTAATAACTAATAAATAACAATTAGACATTTTTTATAGATATAATTAATCATTATATCTATCTCTAATATATTATATTTCATTTTTTAAATAGAAAATTTGAGTTTTTTCTTCGATATAGAGTTTAAAAATGATCAGTTTCTCAATACCTAAGACAGTCAAGTAAAAGTAATGAAAGAACAATGTTCATTTTTTTCCTTCTTTGGTTTTTTTACACCCATTATCTTGAGTTTTAAACGAGATAGAACTATAAAAATTATAATTTTAGAAACATTCAACTGTTTGGTGTTGCGTTGAAAGTTAAAAAAAAAACTCTACATCATTCATCGTGGTATTACCAAAAAGAAGATGATTGCTAATTTTAGATAAATGTAGTTAACCTTGTGGCAGCCTGCGAGAGGTGTTAAGAAGGATTAAGAAACCAGCTGAAATCTTTCTGGACGCTACTATTTAAGTAGCTCTACCGTGAGTCATAGATTTCAAGCAAATTTTTGCTCAAAGTTGAATGAAAACTTACACTTTTAAATGGACGATTTCTTCTTAATGAAGGATTCTTATCGGGCGCTCGTTAGAAAGCTGTGGGTCTCACCTCTAGAATGCATTCCTTATTAATCCATTTTATGTAATATTCAAGGAATTATTTAAGTACAAAGAATTTGGCCGACTTTTGGTCCTACTCCCGTCCCCTATGCTTCCAAGATCCCACTTAGGTCAAAACAAAGACGGGAATTGGAATTTGTATTTAATACACTAGCGAATCAACATTTTTTAATGCACAAAATGAGTATCCTTGTAGGCTTAAATTGAAGTTGAAGATGGAAAATGGTCCAAAAAAGCTAAAAAAGTAGGACCCCATTTCTCGAAAACCGTTGAACTCTCGAAAAAAAAAATATACAGATTTGAAATCAGTGTGCAAAGTTGAATTACTTTTATTATACTTATACCCCTTAGGATTTTTGAAAGTTCAAATTTGTTGACCTGTGTTATTAAAGAGTCGAATTTTTTGAAGTTTTTGACCTACTATCTCCCCCCCCCCCCCCACTATCTCCAAGGTTCAATCAAGAAACATTGGAACCTCTGAGGAAAACCAGGGCTATTCTTGAAGGCTATTAACCCTCGTTTAGGAATTATTTGTTTAACAATACATGAAATCATTATTGAAACGTACAACAGAGACATTCTAATTGACCGTCTCTCTTCCCTTTTTGCAGAATGATTACAATTCGACTGATGGGATAACATAAAAAGTCACAAAATTGACTACTGCCTTAAATATTCTTATTGAACACGGTCCAAATATTTTGTCAATCTTTAGTAAAGTTGACTTTACTAAAATGGAAATATATTTAGTTGTATTCATGTGGAATATAACTACAGAGTGAACATATCAAACTTGTACCTTTTGAAAAGTACCTGCGCCTCACAATGACCGAAAAACGTTCAAACAGTTACTTTTCTTTTTAATTTAGATATCCAACCACGCTGATTTTTCAGTAAGCACCTCCTCTTGGATTCCGTAATCTTCTTAGTGTAAGTGTCCGAAATTCCACTCGATGACCCTTCTTTATCTCTACCCAGATGAATCCCCATTTATCAATGAGTTTACTAAATCTAAAATTTGACTTTTTACATGAATGCCCCAAATAATATTAAATAACAGACTTTTGGTTAACTTTATGTACAATTTGAATTTTTGAATTTATTCAATTTGATCCATAATTTTGTAAAAGTGTCTTTTATTGTTGTTATTTTTCATGAACCATACTTAATTGGTTGTATTAAATTTCCTGTTAGTAAAAAAAACAGGAAATTAATTGCTATATAATTTATGATTATTAAACTGTTCTAACATCAATTTTCTCGTTATGTTTTTGTTACTCTACTTATTATTGAGCTTCTATGGGAATAAATCTATTTATAATTTATATTTAATGAAGCAATCATAGAAAATATGAATTTAACAAAAGAATGTATCTTGTTTTTGATGGACCATACCAAGACAATATAAAATAAAAAGTTGGTGACAATAATAACACTGTTAGTGATGTTTGTAAAAGTTTATTATAAATCATGAATGTTTTGTAAACATTGATTTCAAAAAAAGTATTTAATGTTCTTCATTCATATAAAACAAATATAATATCAAATAAATTTGCAAAGAAGTTAAATATAAATGCTTGATATATATAGACTAATAACTTCTTTTAAAAGATCAATAACATAAAATTTATAGTTCTGCAAAATAATTAGTTTACATTGATTTTTTTACTCGCTTCTCTTAAAACGGAGGAGCAAATTTTTAGAAAATAAACAAACATATGGTAGTTAGCTTTTGTATTTTTTGTTACCAGCTGTTAATTTTGAGCAGTGTTATTATTTAGATATATTATTCATTAATAGATTTTACCAACATAAAAATCAATAATTCATTAATACTAAGCTAATATTCAAAAATACTCTAAAATTAAAAAAGTTGTGCAATCCTTGATTTAATGTATAAATCAAAATTATGCATAATAACTTTTTCAGATAAAATATGAAAAAAGAGATTTACATCTCCCATTACTGGATAGTCCAAAGAAGAACTACCTATTATTGAATCTACACTTAACATTGCTTGAAAAATATGTGTTTTTTTTCCTCTTCAAGGACAATGTAATAAGACATTTGAGAAAAAATCTTATGTTATATTAGAAGCAATACATAAGTCAATTAATCACTGATCAAGAAACCATATCATATTGTTAAACCAGAAGAACACTAGTAAACTCAAAAATCAAAAAATTAATAATTGGCTATTAAAACTCTCTTGTTTTAGCTTTGATATCCTTCATCGACCTAGAAAACCGAATGTTGTTGTTCATAGTCTATATCGTATAAGTGGATTCATCTATAATTAGAAAAACTCAATCAACAACATAATGATCCCTCTCATCAGAAGATTACTAGGCTAGTCCCATTTTTTACAGATTTAAAAACTCGACTTACTCTTTAGAAGACGTCAATAATGTTATTTACTCTTGCAAGGCAAGTTATGAGTTAAAGTAGTGATATTGCTTCTTTTTTTTAAATTAAAAATAATTTTAATTTTTGTTTCAGATTTCTATAAATTCTGTATTAAATAGGTATACTACGAGGTAAAGTTCAATACATAATATTATGTCCTTGTTATTTGATTTGTTGAAAATGCTCCATGAATAAAATATTTATTTTTTTGACTGATATCAGAACTATAACATTGAATACATCTGTGAATTAGAAATATAACACAAAAAATATATGTAATGATCCGTTCTGGATCTTACAAATAAAGATTCGTAGTCATATACAAATAATAATCTATATTCAATTACACTCAATCCAACGTACAACGTGGTTTTATATACAAACAGATCTTACAAGAAAGAAGGAGCTCCTCAATGTTAAAACTTGCTTATCTACACAATACATTGATACTAATATATACAACAATATATTTATTGAATATGATATATATAATACTTTTTGGAGGCTTATCATATGATTTTATATTTTTTATGTCACAATAAGGTGAAATACTTAATGAATATGAAATTAGATGAAACATATACATACGGGAATAATTCCACGTCAACTCAACAAATGGAGATCACACAACCATTAAATAGTTAGATTATTTATTTTTATTACAAAATCTCAAATCTATGTATCTATGTAATTTTATCTTTTAACTTTATCTGAGCAAAATTTAATTGCTCATGTAACTTAATATTATTATGTCTTACTGTTGTGATACCTGTTGTTCGAAATTCTGCTCAAAATATGAAAGAAAAAAAATATATTTATTTCATTAATTCTTAAAAAAAAATAAAAGAGTTAAATAAATGAATGATTACTGATCAGTGATCATCTTTCCAGGAATAGATAGAAAACCAGTAGAATCCTCGAGAATTAGTTCAATTATCAATTATTCAAATAACAATGAAGACATTCTATAGATTTAGAGATATAAAAAAATATTGTCAGTATCATAGAGTATAGAAATGTATAATATGAAATAAAACAATTAATTTGTGTTTTTTAAGTTTTTCCAGGATAGCTCTAACGCATGGTGGAATTCCAAGTATTTCATTCATCTTTACATCCCATCCACAACGAAATGAAATGAAACAGTAGATAAAGCTATCTTCCAAACTGTTTCTCTACTCACAACTTATCATCACTTTAATTAAAGAAATCAATCTTCAAAAACAAGAAAGAGAATGTGAAAACGAATACACTTCATGTTCTATAACAAACTTCTAATGAACTTTCTTCCAATTCAATAAAAACTGAACATAATTATTCCTGTCTGAACGATATAAGCTTTCTGAACAATATGTTCTGATATTTTTTGAAGCAGATGACGTCTCAAAACAAGCTTTTGAAGGAAATAGTTATAAGTAGAGATAAAAAAATTAAGCAACATTTTATTATAATGATTAGATTTAAATTTATGGACACATACATACAAATGTTATGTAAAAGTTACAACTTGTTACAAAAATTAGATAACCGTTTTGAATAAAAATTTTACAGTTCTTTTATGTAGATGATTCATTTGATTAGATACTTAATCAAATGTTAAATATAAATTAATGGATTTATTTTTAATTTTTTTACAACAATAATTATTTATTAATAAACATTTTTAGACATATTGGAACTTTTTTGGATCCACAGTCTCTTATAATTGGTTACCTTTACTTACTCAATATCAAATCACATATATTAACATTAATTAAGTGTATGTACTTGTAAATATGCCTTAAATTAATTGAAATGTTGGTTGTGTGATCTCCATTTGTTAAGTTGACGTGGAATTATTAACGTATGTATATGTCTTTGTCTAATTTTAAATACATTAAGTCGTTCACCTTATTTTGACATGAAAATATTTAATCGTTCGATAAGCCTCCAAAAAGTATTATATATAATCTATTTCAACAAATATATATTTTCTGTTTTATTTCATATTAAGAGATGTATTCTATGTCATAGTTTTGATATCAATCAAAAAAATAAATGTTTATCAACGGAACATTTTTAACAAATCAAAGAACAAGGAAATAATACTATACATAAGTTTGACTGAAATTTTCTTCGTAATGTTCCTATTTAGTAACAAATAAATATAAATTTAAAACAAAAATTAAAATTTTCATTTGAATTTAGTTGTTTATTTAAAGAAATTTATAAAAATGAATCATAAAGTATTTTATATGTATTCATTCAAAATTGTAAACTTCTTCTCTTGTAATAGTGAAAATATTACTTTAAAATCAATGTAATTTTGAATTGTTTAAAATTTTCTACAAGAGTAATTCCTTTGCTGTTATTCCTCCATTATATATAAATTACTATCTAGCTATACACAATGAATTTTTGATCAAATGTTGGATTAGTAGTGTTTTAGAAACTACATTTTGTGTTTGGTGAGTGTTATACCTTTATATGTTGTAAAATAATCTCACATCCTTGATTTCAAGGGATTGGAGCAAAAGTGTAGCAGGCACAGTATCGTTGTTTTGAGATATTATTAATTCAAAATTCAAAATCAATATTTATAACTATGTTACACTTTTTAATCAAAAATCTTAACTATGTTAAGATATTTCCATACAATGCCTGATCCTATACAATATTGTGACATGGAGATTAATGTGAAATAAAAATCTCATTTATAACATAGGTGACTTGTTCTACTTTTTACCGAAAATAAAGAAAACATTCAATAACATAATTTGTAAAATCTACCTTGTAAGAATGTAACAAAGATATCAATATCCTGATTTTGAAAATTTTATCGAACAAATATAAAATTTAAAAAATACATAGATTTAAATATAAGAAGAAATGTTGGATATGAGGGAAGATGGGAAATATTCATATGAAATAAACAAAAATAAAATTATAATTTCTAAATTTCATGATTTTTATAAGTCAGGGTAAACGTGAATGAAATGGTGCTACCATAAACATAACGAAAGTATCTTGATAATTAAGAAATGTAGGTGAAATGTAGCATAAAAAGTTTAAAACCTCCAATGGACAAAATTGAAGAGGAGAGAAGAAAGTTGTTATTATATCCGTTCTTCAAAAAGATGAAAAGTTTTATTATTTTCTATGCATATTCTAGGCAGAATCAAATAGACTTCCGTCATTTTATAACCCTTCCAAATTCCATGGAAGCCAATTGAAAATTCCCTAGCAAGACCATAAAGAGTCCATCTTTTTTCCATCTCCTTATCTCAATAACAAAATCTTGTCAACGACTGAATCAAGAGGGGACCCCAACTATCCAATCAATTAGAATATGGATACTTTTTAAAGAGACTATGCAATAAGTGGTCATAAGGTATAAAAGTCCTGCATGCTAAATCTTAGAAAATGAAGATATGACGTCACTGGCATAAAAATAATGAACGTGGAAACATGAATATTGAGTTGAAAAAAGACTTGATTTTCTAAGGAATTACTTGATATATTCTAGTCATATCCTTATATTCACACTCAGGAGAACAATATCTATCGTTTAAAACAAAATTATCTGACCATGTGGTGTTTCCTTTAAGGTATAATAAACACTCAGTTCAAGGATATCGTCGAAGAAAAATAATAAATCAATAAATTTGACAATTATTCATGCAGCATTAATAAGCACTTATGATTCCAATTCTCAAACTTTTTTGACATAAATTTGGACTAAATTATGTGGGTATAAAAGGAGCTACATGCTGTTCTTTAGAGCTTGCAACAATAACTATAAAATTCAAAGCTCTGCAGCATGAAAAAGAGGCAGGAATAAACATTTTTTAAAATGTATAGCGTCGAAAATGAGGCAGCTAATTTAGATAAGGATTCTTAATTACAACAAAATGTTTGCCCATATTTTAATTTGTATTTGGAATTAATAAATTTAAGAATTAAATAGTTATAAATTATTGTTACTTTAGAAAAGATATTTTGGATCTTGTTACAAAAAATGGACATTTAAATAACATTGTATTAAATTCCTGGACAAAGAAGAATGTCTACTGAAAGACGACGGCTAGTTACTATGTTATCGATAAAATTACAAATGCGATAAATATCAATTCCGTTTTACGTAAAACACAAAAGTTGGTATTAATATTCGATACTCTGACTAACAAATATATTTTAAACTTAATTTTGGTTCCTTGCTGGATGTTAAGAAGAAGCAATTTAATGTATTTTACACTTTACCAAATTAAATAGCGGATATAATTTGCTGAATGTGATAAAAATAATAATTTATTTTTATTATTTATCATAATTTCTTATTATATGCACATAACAATTATTTAAGGTCTTAAGACAACACTAATAACTCTGTCTTCGATGCCATTCAAGTATTCCCAAGTTACATTTACTTTCTGTATATGTTCTTGAATACCTTTTAACGTATATTTGTATTCAGTAGCTTCTTTGAATTGAGACCAATTTACAATGCTCTTAAATATAGATGTGGTCTGAAAGAGAGGAAACAAAATTAAAAAGTACAATAGAACCTAGTTTATAGTTTAAATGCTAATTTACCTTGTTAAATTCCTCCTTAGTCGCAGATCTTTCTAAATTATCTGTTAAAATAGAATGTATTCTATATGGGCTTAATCTAAATATTGAAGAAACAAGTTAACATAAAATGATTAATCTAAATATAATAGTATGTACTCACAGATTTCCATCTTTATCTGTGATATTCTGAAGAACATCACGAATAACGTCCCTACCATGATAGTTCAGTGAAAGAGCAAATATGTTAGGTACTAATTGTTGCTTGTTGTTATTCAATAGACTGAAAAGAAACAGACACATTTTAGCAAACTATAACACATATATATGATGCTGATATTATATACGTACAAACGGATTTGTTGTTCCTTTTCAATACATGAAATAGCATCTTGTAGACGATCATGTGACTTTCTTTGGTTTAGAACGAACATCAATGTAGCATTATCTGTATTATTAATTAATTTGGAACAAGTAATAGTTATGAGATAATCATTTACATATCTGAAAGAATAATTATTTAAAAGTTAGGAGGGAATTAATCTAATAATGAGGACAGTATAGTGAGAGACTACCTATTGCTTAGTTTAATGCCTTGCTTGGTTAAATTTCTCCATTCGTCAAAAGCTTGTATTGCCCAACCGATACATACTTCATTCCCTGATAAGCAAGCCCATTTACTTGCTTTTATCTTCAAGTCAAAACCAAGACCTGATGTCTCAGATTGTAGCTCAGTTTTGTTAAATGGTTTAAAAATATCACTTGTGACATTTTTCAAATATGACTGAAAACAGAATGTAAAATCACTCTAGTTGTTTATGGTAAAGATAAAACATTTTATATTACCATAAATGTGGAATTTCTATTATTGCGAATAATTTTGTTGTAAAAGTGTCCTAAATGTCTAAAGAATGTGAGCCAGGGAAGTTCTTCCTTTTCTTTTAGTAAATATATACTTATATTCATGGCCAAGGTATAGTCTTCAATTTTTGGGCGCACAAAACTGAAGGCATCATCCATAAATTGTGCTCGATTCAGAACATGAATGACCGTGTGATTCCTACGCAGCAGTTGGATGATTTTATTCCAGTTATCTTTATCGTAATTAACACGAAAATATCCTGCAATAAATTATATGAAAATGAATTCGGTCGGCTTGATATACTTATATAGTACAATTACCATTAGTCTCAACATTGGCAATAACAAGAGTGTTGTTCATGATTAAAGTATCACTGATATTTGTAGATGCAGTTTCATTAATATATTTCAACTTGTTTCCTACAACTGTGTCATTGTCAATGCTTATAACTTGATATGTGAGAGGAATATTCCAAAGTGACCCAGTGTCTTCATTTTGATTAGAGAGAAATTGTTTCTGCATGAAAATTAAATATGTAGCATTAAATTGTGGATAAGATTGTATTTTTACCTGACTGATGGTCATATGCCTACACATTTCACTAACGTTCACTGTAACAAGAGGGTAACCACTTTGATTTGTCCAACCAGACATAGTATTTTTTACTGAAATATTTGTATTATTAACAAATATTTGAAGGGAGCTCCATAGATCATCTTCTTCAACATTTCTAAATGAGCTGAAAATTATACACCAACTATTAGTTAAAATTCACTTGAGTTTTAACTCATCTTACAATTTCTTTAAGTAGTATTCGATTCCCTTCTTAAATACTTCTTCCCCAAAAGTGTTCATCATCATTCGGATGATGCATGCTCCTTTTTGAGATAAAATATTAAAATATATATAATCTAACTCTTCTTCATTCTTCAAAGGATGACTCTCTTGACTTGAATCTAGTCTTAGAATTTTTTGAAAAATGTCAATGCTAAATTTGTCCCATATTTTATTGATTTTGCCTTCAAGGACAAAGTAAGACATGAATGTTGATGGCCCTTCATTCAGCCAAAGATAATTCCACCATGATGGAGTTACAAGATCCCCTATGATTGTACATTAATTTTGTTATTGACTATATTGTTAACGTTGTATGTTTTACTTACCAAACCATTGATGACCGAACCTATGAGCCATAGTAATTAGATTCTCCTCATTAGAATGTGGGAGACTTTTATTTCCTATATAAATTTCATTTGACATAAAGTTGATTAGTCCCCATGAATCAGCTCCTTTATTGACATATATATCTATATACACCAAATCCTGGAAATATGATTAGATATATATTAATAAAAGTCAATTAGTTTATTATATTGAAAATGTTCACAGTGAGAAAAAATATAAAAAATAATTATTTACATATTTTTTTAACAAAAATTATCTTTTTAAAAAATCATTTCAAAAATTCAACTATGAATAGAAAGAAGTTTTGACAGTAAAAGTAAAACTATTTACTTAATAAAGTATCATGCGAATGAATCAGATTTTTTTACTTATCTCGAAAATAGAACTTTTCAGTTCTCAAACAGTCTTCTGGAACGAATTAAGTCTGAGTATTGTGACTTTACCTTAAATATTATATAATTTGAATTAGAATTCAGCTGCTAAAAACATTACTTGTTTATTCATTGGCTGTGTAAAATTCAAATATTGTTCAAGTCCATTATAGATGCTTCCAACATTTTGTAGTATTTTATTATCATCTCCCAATAGATGGTCAGGAGCCCACATTTTGATATCAACATTAGAGGTATTTGGTGCTGTCTTGTTGGAAAAGTTGGAAATGTAAATGGCCAGAACATGAGTACTCATGTTTGGAGTTGTTTGGAATTCATCAAATACCAAGTCGTCGTGTGTGGGTCTAAATAACGAATATCGATAACAATATAATTCTCAAATATAGCATAACATACTTCGTGATGTTAATATTTTTATGTGGCATGTTTGAGAGAGTAGTCATATGTGATTTCCTAGCCAGAGTCAGATCAAATGTAGCTTTGAATTGGGGTTCATCAAAACAAGGAAATACACTTCTAGCATTTATTAGTGGCAGGGATGTGTAATAAAACTTTCTGTAAGGAGGATTTATTTATATGTAGAATTAATACGAGTTTGTCCCAAAATTGGTATTAAATATACACTTACAAAAACTTTTTCGTGCTTGGATCTTGAATTCTTGAGAATTTGAATCCATTTTCATAGTTATAAATGCTATTGTATGTGAGAATTAATAAGTATTTTGACATGATTTGTAATGGTTCTTCAAGTTCAAAAACTATTTGATTATCTTCCTCTTTTGTTGATCTTTTAATTGTTATTGATTTGTTTGTTTCCAATTCGAATAAATTGGAACTTTTAATGTCGATATCTTTAGCGTGCAAAGTAATATTAAGACTATCCCCAATCTTGCAAATCATTTGAATTATTACAGTTCCTCTAAATGAAAAATAACTACCAAAATTTGGAATGATGGTCAAATTGTAATTAGTAGGTGACATATGCATTGGAAGACGAACAATATCATCTTGAGACTAAGAAAGGTTTGAAAGAAAACATGATGACCAAATGTAATAACATTGATAAAAGAATATTTTACTTATGAATGTGCTTACCAAAGATGCCGTAAAAAGGGAAGTAAAAAGAAGAAATTGAGCAATATGAACTATGTTACAATTCATTTTGTGTTCTGTCGAGCCTCTGTAAATCGTTCTTATTTATATATTGTGTTACAAGTGTATTTGTATTTTTTACGTTTATTTATTGACTTCAAACTGCTATGATCACAAAAAGAATATGTACAACATTTTTTACCACATTGATTTCTAAAATATCATTATTTCTTTTATTTTTGAAAAATGGTTAAATTTTGGAAAAATATTTAGCAAAACTTATTTTAATATTGAAAAAATGAACAAAAATTAAATTTCGGAGCTTATAACTGAGAGTTTGATTAAATTGCAGATCCATAATTTCATTTTTGACATAAATTTGTATCAATAAATAGGATTTATGTTAGTTTGTCAATTCTTCAATCCAAAATTTGACTTTATACATGAATATTAATATAATATTTTAAATAACATTATATGAGAGACTTGTGCTTAACTTTATATGCAACTTGCAACTTTTTATTTCTTTTAATTTGATCCCTAACTTTATAAAAGTATATTATTATTTTTTATGAACTAGGTATTATTGGCTGTGTGCTGTGGTTTTAGTCGAAATTTTACGAATTAATTGCTAAATAATAATGATACTTAATTCTCAAATTCATGTGTTTTTTTTTGCTACTGTAGTCATAGTATTTATTTACCATTGTATAATTTATGTGTAATTGGAGAGTTACAACAAAACGAATAGATTTTAGAAACAATTTTAAATATTTCAAAAATTTATTTATTTTTAACTAATATATTCACCATTATAGATGAAGAAGTTCAAAATTGTAAATTAAAGGGTGTATATTTCTTGGATATATTGATTTTTTATCTTTTTTTTCAATTTATTTGAAGGAACAATTAAATGAACTGATAATTTGAATTTTGGTTTTAGATTTAGATTTCTATAAATTGAGGTATAATTCTTGTTATTTGATTTGTTGAAAATATTCCAACAATTTATATTATATGACATATTTACTTTTTGACAGATATTAAACCTATAACATTAAATGCATTAAAGTTTTTGTAATAGAACAAAAAAATATTACTTTGGATGTTTACTAAACCATTTTATAACTTCCACGTCAAAATAAAGTGAACGATTTAATTAATCAAAAATTTAAGAAAATGTGTGAATCATTCTATGTTAACTCAACAAATGGACATCACCCAACCATCGCAGAGTTGGATTATTCTTAGACTTATTTAATTTTATTAGCAGTCATTTTAAGTTGATGACATCGTTTCATTTAAATTTATTAAAATTTATTACTTTTTACTTATGCATGTATTTTCAAATGAAAGAACTGTGAACTCTTGAATTATATGATGCACTGTAAAAAAATATTGATTGGTAATTTTTTTAGAAAAGTCAATGACTACTTTTAATGCATTATTGAATGGAATTTCAATAATTCCCTTATTGCAAGTACTGTATATTCTACCTTTAAACTTGTGTAAAAGTTTGTGTAAGTCTTATTTAATTACAACATCAGTCATTTTAAATTGATGTTCTCATTTCATTTTATTCTATTAAAATTATTTTTTTACTTATATATGTATTTACGAGTGAAAGATACATGAGCTCTTTGATTATCTTATGCACTGTAGAAAAATATATTTACTTATAATTTTCTTCAAAAAAGTCAAAAACTACTTTTGATATATCGATTTCAATATTTTCTTAGATGCAAGTTCTGTAAGTTGTATATTTAAAATGGTTCATCTCATTATTTGGTTGCAACTTGTACAAAGAAAATCGTAATATGCAAATAAATCTGTGTTCACTCTTTTGAACGTGCTTTTTGACAAAAATTTTATCAGCGTGCTTCTTTGTAGCATAGCTCATTTTGGCGTGATGAAAATATAAAGGTAGGATAAGTAAAATAAAATTAATTCGTAATTAGAGTATTAATGAGTTATTATAATTATAATATTTATAGTCCATAAAATTTTTGTCACTAATCTTACTCGCATCCAATTCCATATGACTGTAGCTTAGGACTTCATTAATTTGATTATGTCAATTGCATACTTATTTTTCTTTTATTTGCAATTGCATTTATAGATACCTTATTATATATATATATATAGTCAAGGGCTACTTTTTTCTTCTTCTTTTCGAGGTGGGAATACAGCGAAAATTTTTTTAAATCCGATCCTTTTTATATTAACTTATAAATGGAATAATATATAGCATATTATGACTAGATTTTGGAATTATAGAGCGAAAAGTCGAGAAAACGACTATTTTAATTATCATTATTCTATAAACTTATTATTTCTTTATGAAAACCTACCTAGATACGGAAAATTTAAATTGCACCGAATAGAGCCTCGCTAAAAAGAAGCACAAGAAAATTTTAAACATGACATATATCAATTCCTTTTTATGTAATTATGACCCACAAATGTAATTTGTTTATTTTTGCTTCCTTGGTGTTTTTTTTAAGAAAAATCGGTTAAATGTTTTTTATTTTTTACCAATTTCAATTGCTGAAATAATTTGCTGAATGCGATAAATAATAGTTTGTTTTATACTCTTCATTTTAATTGCCAATTAAATACAAATAAAAGTTAATTTAATTTTTTTGACAACAAAAATTACTTTTTTATTATAGCTTGAATTTTTTTAATTTTTTTCTTAAGACTTTATTACATCTTAATATAGCTGATAAATAAAACTTTGAATCGGTTGGAATTTTTTTACTTGATGCCAGTTCACAATGTTCAAAACTATTAATTTAGTCTTATGAAGCTATTAGATGATTTTCTTCCAGTTGTTTGTATCGTAATTGACACGAAAAATTCGTAGATAAAATATAAGAAAATGAAGTTGGACAGCCTCGTATACTTATAAGCCCAATAACCAAAAAGCTCAACATTAACAATATCCTTCGTGTTCATTTCAGCTAGACTTTTGCAAAGTATTATTCCTTAGTTATTTAATTTGTGACATTGATAAATATATATATTCTTTGACAGATATCAAAGCTATAACATTGGATGTGTCTGTAAATTTGAAAAAGAACAAAAAAATATATATAGTTAACTTTTTTTTAGGTTATTCAAATGATTTTATATTTTTCATGTCAAAATAAGGTGAACGACTTCATGAATTTAAAATTAGACAAAAACACATATATACGTGGTTAATTCCACGTCAACTCAATAAATTGATATCAAACAATCATTACAGAGTTAGATTATTTTTAGAATTTATGTCTCAGTATAGAACGTATAGCAAATTTTAGCTTGGTAAAGTCACCTTTTCTCGAGATATGAACATTTTATTGATGTGAGTTTTTTAGCCCAAATTTCTACACATCAAAATTCAATTTGGAAACTTTTTTAAGGACCCTACTTTAGATAATATAAGCCCTTTACAATTAGGGATATGCAAGTATTTAATAGTTAATTTTTTTTTCGTCTGAAATATATGTATTATTTAGGATGAACATTTTCGGGAAAGAACTTTCTATATAATTCAAAACTTTATGCACCTATTTATAACATTTTCATCAATGGTTCTTTTGCTATAATTTTTGTCAGTATTCTATTTTTTAAGTTAACTCGACTTAATAAAGTTGCTAGTTATTATTAAGAATAAGTGTTTGTAGAGGTGAAAGAGGGCTCTCACAATTACTATGTGGTTCCTCTGCATTTTATCAGCTGAATATTGTTATTTGACAATATTTAATAATACTCAATAATTACTTATAATTGTAGCAAGCTCTAGACTTCACGATACAAAGAAGACTGAATTAAAATTTATCATAAAGAATGTTGTATCAACTGATATTTGGTTATTGGCAATGCACATAAACAATAAATGCACTAACTAGATTAATCAAAATATTCATAAGCACAACATTTGATCGAATATAATTACTGTGAGAGGTTATCTATATCCATAATAAGGAAATTTGTATAACTGAATCATATTTTATCATGCATACATGTTTCGGAGTCCCTAGGAAGAAGTTAGTACTAATTTCAGAATAATATGGATCCAATATAAAAAAAAATATTTGCAAGGGCTTTTTATACAAGCAATTTACTATTTTAATCTTCTTAATATAAAGAACCTGGGCACTTGGCTGCATTGAATTATTTGTATTAATTTTTTTGAAAATTGTCTTAAAATATAAATTGTTTATCAGTTGTATATTTAACGGATTTTTGAAACAATGGAGTAAGCAAGTAAATTGTTGTCTGCAAACAAAAATACTAATTGATGGATATATATAAAGAGTTCCTTTTTATTGTTTCTGTCAAAATCATTGAGAAAGGAATAAATTTATATTGTTTTTGTTATTATTTCATTTTTTAATACTTTTTGCTATATCATATATATTTTTTCTTCACTTAAAATGTGTCAGTATTCATTTAAGAGTAAAACAAAACAAAAAAACAAGCAAACAAACGGTACCAAAAAGAGCAACAACTACGTTAAGCAATAATATAAATTATGATAATTAAATACATGAAGCCATAAAGTAAGGATACATTGTCTTTTTAAAAAAAAAAATCAAAATACTGTATAAGGTAGATAATCATTTCTGTTGTATAATATTTTTAAAGGTATAATGTAGAATTGACAAGAACAAAGTGACTAATACACTTTTAAAACCAGTAGAAAATTTTATACATTTCAAATATTTATGTATTTCAATGTAATGTTTTCACTGTTATAAGAGAAGAAGAGTTTATCAATGGTGAATGAAAAGGTATAATAATGATGCCTTGATGCCTTCATGTCTTGAATTGTAAATTTTTATTTATTTATTTGAATGAACAATTAGATGAGATCTTTAATTTTTGTTTGAGGTTTCTATAAATTATATGGTGAATATGAATACTACAAGGTACATTTGAGTTAGACATTTGTAAAGTATGATTCATTTCTTTTTTAAGTTTTATATGAATATATATATATATATATATATTAACAGATATTCAAAACTATAACAATGAATATCTCTGTAAATTTCCGATTGAACATTTTGTATAAATACATATATATATATATATATATATATATATTGGGGATATTTAAATGATTTTATATTTTTCATGTAAAAGTACGTTGAACGACTTAATGAATTTGAAATAAGACAAAATATATTTATTTAATTTTTTTTAAAAAATATTTATTTGGTTTTATCAAATAATATTATAACTTTCATGTCAATATAAGGTGAATGACTTTATTAATATAAAATTCATCAAAACCATATACATACATACGTATGTGTCTCCACATCAGCTCAACATATGAAGACCATGTAACCATCACAGAGTTGAAATATCCATAGTACAAAAGCTCATATTTATGCATAAGTATAGAAGATATTTTAAATTTTAGCTTGATAAAGTTAGCTGTTCTTGAGATATTTTACACAAGCCATACTCTGGTCCAAATTTCTATGCATTGATATGAAATATTATATTAGTGATTGTGATGTCTTGCACTTTAAAACTGGGATTTTATTAAGGACTCTACATTTAGAAATTTAATCTAAGATAATATAAATATTATACAAGTGGGGATCTTATAAAGTCTTTTTTAATTTCAACACCATTCATTTTGAACTGATGACATCATTTCATTTAAACCTATTAAAATTAATTATTGTTTACTGATGCATGTATTTTCAAATCAAAGAGCTGTGAACTCTTGGATTATCTAACGCACTGTAGAAAATATATTGATTTGTAATTTTTCAGATAAGTCAGAGACTATTATTAATGTATTTAAGATCTAATGGAGTTTCTATTATTATTCTATTACAGTCAATTTATATCCTTCCTTTTAAATGATTCATCTCACTTTTTGATTGCACAAACTTAAATCTTTTAACATAAAGTTAAGAGAAAAATGTTTATTGTAGAGAGGAAAAATCAATATTTGGAATATATTTGTCTTAAAATATACGTCAATTTTCATGAATGGGTGTAAAATGTAATTTTTGAATAATAACGAAATTGGATTTTTTTTAGCACATTTAGAAATTTTAAATTTTAAAATTATTATCTGTGTAGAAATGTTTTATCAAGGATCAATATTTTTTTAGACCTCACTGTGTTGTCATCTATAACAATTTCAGGGGTGCTGATCTCAATGTTAAAGGTTATCTCCGCATTGAATTATTCTGCCTTTAAAGGAGATGAAATCCAACAAATGATCCATAAGAACCTCTTCAAAAAGTAAGAGAGCCCCGAGCATCAAGGCTAGTATATCCAAATGAAAAGATAGTAATTTGTAGAAACGATACAAAAGTTGAGATTTATACCTCTTTGATACAGTAACAAATCTTAATTGAAATATCAAAATTACTAATTATGTAGAAATGGTCTCATAAAAGCTTGTAATTTGTTTAGACTTCCCTGCATTGTGATTTTAATACATTCAGTGGTGTTGGAGCCAACTCATAAGTGAGGAAAGGAAATTGATATTAAAAAAAGTGACGTCACAAATCAATTATATCTTAAAATGTTTCTGAACATAAAAATCAATTACTCTGTAAGAATCAAAAGCCAAAAACAAGGAGCTTTTATTCAAAAAAATTGTTTTAAAAATGGCGAGTAATCTTTGGTTTAGTATATAAATCAAAATTATATGCCTCATACAACTTTCAGTTCTATTCCAAACTCTGTTTACGAGTACAGGAGAAGCATAGGCTATCATACAAAAGTCTTAGACAAAATTTAGAGACAGAAAATTTCGTATTCTGGCAAATCTGTCATCTTCAGGAGTGTCTCTTGATATCTGAATCTCTTGAATTTCTACCCGTGTAAGCATTTTTTATTGACAACTCTGATTGCACTCTTCTGGTTTTTCCTATTAAAAGAAGATTAATATATGTTTATTGTCATCTTTTAAAATATAGAACTTCATTCCTTCCATGTGTTGTCATTATATTTTGTGTTTCATACTAAATTTTAAGTTATACAGTCCAATTTGTATTATTTTTATTGAGCCCTATGGTTACTACAAAAAGATTGGGTGACCATAATTTGTTACCCAAAAATGTGTTTAAATGTGTTTCTCTTGTTTTTTCTATTATTGTTTCTTTATAGCGTAGGATTATCATGTTAATAATATCTACTATGGCATCACAGCATAAAAGTACATTTTGTGCATTGATTAAAAATGTTAATGTTCTTTGACGTATTTATATTTTATTTACAGTAATCCCTCGTTTATCGCAGGGGTTACGTTCCGAAAATGACCCGCGATAAGTGAAATCCGCGAAATAGAAAACTTTTTTTTTTACAATTAGCAACTATTACATGTATACAAATACAGTGACTCACGTGTAGGCCGTTTCACTGCTCTTCAGACTGGGCCGCTGCATTTTGACTGCGCTCTGCAGTGTTCTCTTCTTCTGAAGCCCGCGGTGCAGGTGTGTTTGTTCGGGAGAAGAACATAGTGATAGGCAGCTGTTGTCGCTCTTTTTTCTTCTTTGCAAAAAGATCCTTGTACACCGACATGCTACCATCGATTACGTTGGAGAACTGTAATGAACGGCTCATCAAAGGGTCCCATTCCTCAGCTACTCGCTTAAGTTCAGTGGCCATTCGCACCATGATTGCTAAGCGACCAAGCGTTAGTCCTTCCTCCTCATCTCTCGTGTCCTCTTCTCCCTCTTCTCTTTCATCGTCGCTTTGTAGCTTTGTCATTTCTGCCAGCTTGCATCGGTCAGCGGCTGTGCATCTCCATCAGTCAGGGCGTTTATGTCATCCGGACTCATGTCATTAAAGCCGTCTCCTCCAATCTGTTTAGCCAGATTCGCAGCTGTTTCTACGGCAGGTGCTTTTGTCGGTCCAGGCCGTTTCGTCGACATTATGGGTTTAGGAGATGTTCGAAATTACAAGATAATTTGGCTAACTTAATGTAAATTTGCCAAGCTGTTTTATGTACGCACACATAACTGCACGAGACGACAAAAAGATAGCACAATTCGTAGCATGTTTTGATACAAGAAGCGGGAGTGAGTTTTTAGCGAATCAGAATGCAGAGCACAATGCACCAAAAAAAAAATGCATTATGAAAATCCGCGAAATAGCGAATCCGCGATAAGTGAACCGCGAAGTGGCGAGGGATCACTGTATTCAAATATTCATCCATGATCAGGAGCATCTTGAAAATCATATAACATAACAGTTCTAAGCATATTTTTTAACCCATCATAACGCTCTAGCAATGTGCTTCTTGAAAACAGTCTTGATCTCAATTTTTCAGTACAATGAGAACAGTTATCAATTTTACCAAGACCAATTAAAATTAATCTTTTATAAAAAACAAACAAGGATCAATTTCTTTATCTTGGTTTATATTGGTTTTGGATAAGTTTTTTTTTTTTGAAGACAAGCCTTGTGTAGTATGCGATGATGAACTATTATGGACTAATCATTTAATGATTACGAGAAATTTCCATTCATATGTACATAAAAGAGATTAATCAATTTGACTCATTAAACGAGTATTCACTTGATTAATGAATGGGATTTTATTTGAATCCAATATTTCCTTTTAAATAAAACAAATTATATTTTTTTATCCAATTGAATACAGGATTTTTTTTGTTTTTTGGGAACTTTCAAAATACTCAGCACCTTCAAAGAATGAATCAAAAAATTTGTAAGATTATAATTAGTTATCTACATAATATAGATATTCCTGACTCACTTTCGAGGTAAATCATTCAACCTCACCCTACGTCAGGAGACTTTACAAACTATTGAAATAATTCGATTCCGTAAACAAGGCAGTCATTAAATTTTTTGGACCTCTATAGTGCAAAAATAATAAGTTACTGATGTATGTAAATATGTGTTATGAATATCATATAATTAAACTAAACATGAAGAACACAGACTATTCTCCTCTTATTCACTTTTATTCAAAAGTAATTATACAATACGTAATTAAGATGGAATGAGTTACTTGTACCTACATAATTATAGCTGCCCATAATTGAGCTGTGTATGTATGTAGATACATACATAGCCATATAGGCAAAAAATACCTATGTAAGTATAAATATGTTTATTAATGAATCCATTTAACTGTTTCGTAAAATTATAGTTACAGTACACCATTGGTAAGGACAAAGCAACTCCTCAGACATAATTTACATTCTTGTTCTTATATATACATATTATATCAAATATTGAATTAACATAAATTTGATTTTGATTCAAAATTTCAACAATTTGACCCAATTACAAGTACAATAACCATAGATAAAATTAGACATTCATATCAACTTGCATTTTCTAAATCTCAATTATGTCAAGTCATCTTTGCAACGGAGTAAATAATAAAGATGTTTTAATAATTCCAAAAGCTCATGGCACTGAGAGCTGGAGTTTCCTTCTAAGAAGCTTTTAAAGGAATAGTCACAAGTAAAGCCATAGTATATTTAAGTATTATAGTAACTTTGATATATGAATTAGATATTCTCCTAGAGAACTTAGTTCAACTTTAAATACAACAAACGACTCAGCGAAGGCTGCAGAATTGTTAAACATCTGAAAAAAGGGTTTTCCTTGATAGTGTAATTACGTGACATTGTGACGTAATTTATATTGGATTCTATTAGATCAAGAAAAAAAAGAATCAGCTAAGAGCTACCTTTGACTTCGATTTAAAAGGAAATGACTGCATTACCTTCGGATAAACTACCTAACATACAGAAGGAAAATGAGAATAAATATGAAAGTGAAAAATCATATGAATACATTACTGCAGATACAATAAAAATGGAAAAGAAGAATCTAACCTTATAAGAATCTCCTATTCCAACAAAAATAAAGCAAATAATTATAAAAATGACATCTGATTTCACCCAATGTGGGGAAAAGTAAAGAAAACAAAAATCTAAAAGGCTTCTTTCCGAAAATCAAGCACTACAAAGATTTTTGAAGAATTATATATATCTGAGAATGAAGTGCACATAATCAATGATTCCAAGAGTCTAGTGAAATGCATTGTAATTACCTTCACAAAACCAATCAATGTCATTTCCGAATTGGAGGGTGTAGTAGGAAGACTCGATGTTGAAGATGGAATTTTATGCAACATGGGAGTTTTAGAAAATCTTAGGACTGCAAAAAATCCCGTTGAAGTAATAATAATACAAATTGCTCTATTAGGGTCTAGCATTGCTGAAAACTTATCTTGTCTGAAAGAGATTATGGCATAATTTGGAGATATTGTTATTAAGTATTAGTCTGAATACTGTAAATCTTACACCAACGCAATCAAATGAGATACTACAGTAATCCTCAAGCTGGAATCATAAGAGATAAACACATGGAATCATAAGAGATAAACACATGGAATCTAGCAAGGAATACTGAATTCCATAAAAATATAGACTATGTTGTCAATATAGCAACCCTATGCTCAACAGATAAATTATATGTTCAATAATACAAATTGCACTATTAGGGTCTAACATTGCTGAAAAAGAAATGGTGGAGTCTAAATTGTCCAATCATAGTGTACGTGTTGAATATCATATGTTGACCGTCTCTGAGTTGGGTGTATAACCATCTTGATTGTGTTAATCTCATGTTCGAGATCGACCCTGTCACAAGGAGGAAGTCGAAGAAGATAAAGTTATTCTTGGGGAAACAGTTACTATGTCTGCAGAACCAGTTCCTTTCAATTTGAAATAACTATCAGTTAATCAATGTTTTTGACACTCATCCACACAAGTTGTGAAAAATAAATTAAAAAAAAACGATGTAAAAGGCGATCATGAAACGTCTCAAATTAAGAAAAAATAACTATCTCATATAAAATTTATCAATATTAGAAAATTAAACAATGCGGTAAAACTTTCGTGGGTGTCTAATAACTTTACAACTTGCTGATCTAATCTAAGCCCGAGCTACGAATATGGGAGAAGCATAGGCTATCAAACAAAAATTTGCAACAAATCCAGATTAACGCGTTAAAAAGAAAATAATTTAACATCCAGGTTAAAATCATAAAAACAAGTTACTATAATTCAGGACATATAGTAGTTTGTCAATAACTAAATTGTTGTTTTGCTCAATTAGAGACACTTCCTAGGAGGATCTACAGCCTTACAACCTGAGGATTTGTAAATTCTAGTCAAAATTGAGCATGATTTGGAGTAGAGACAAGAAATACTGTATACTGGCAAATTTGTCATTTTGTAGGGGGAGGACTGTTGAAATCTGAGTCTCTTGCATTTATACCCGAGTAATCATCTCATGTTGGCAATCTTGATTACACTCTCTTGGTTTTCTCCTCCTAAAAGAAGGGAATTTTTTTCTTCATCTATTTTCTTGATTTGAAATATATAACCTCATTCCTTCACACGTGTTATTTTGTGCTTTATACTAAATCAAAAGTTATATATACTGTCCCGTCCACTTATTATATAATTCTTGCTTGAGAAAGGCCATAATCCTTAAAGCCATACTTACTACAAAAAGATTGAGTGACTTTATATTGTCTTCAAAAAAAGTGTTGATATATTTTGAAGTTCATAAATTTAAAAAATAAATTATTATAGATTCTTGTTTTATTTAGAAAATATTTTTTGGATCTTGTTAAAAAAACAGAATATTTTAAAGAATCTATAAAAAGTCTCCAGACACTTTAGATAAGATGCGAAATGAGAACAGTTGGTTACTCTAGTTTATAAAAATTCAAACATGATAAATATCAACTTTTTTTTATGTACCTGTGATAAACAAAAATAAGTTATGTTTATTTTTGGTTCCTTAGTGGGTTTAAAAAAAACCCAATAAAATGTACTTTACTTTTTGCCAATTTCAATTTCAATAATTTGCTTAATGTGATAAATAATAATTTGTTTCTTATCATTTAATATAATTGCTTATTAAATACACATAAAAGTTAATTTATTTCAAATAGAAATTTGATTCTATTTGTTCTAAAACAAAATTTATACTGCCATTAACTGTATTTTATAATTTGGAACAAATAATAGTTTTGAGAAAAAACTCTTCTTTATATCTAAAAGGGTCATTATTTAAAAGTTAGTAGGTATAATTCTAATACTGAGGGTGGTAAAAGAATATATCACATTTTGCTTAGTTCAGTGCCTCCATCAAAATGTCCTTTCTCTATACGTTAAAAGCTTATACTGCTCAACTGAGTCATTTATTATTCCAGATATGTAATCCCATGATAAGTACTTCTATCATAAATTCAAAAGTCAGACCTTGATGGTACAGATTCCAATTTACTATAGTCCAATGTTTTTAAAAAATCATTTATAATATCTTCCAAATATTTCTATCAACAAAATATAAAATTATTCAAGTTGCTTAATAGAGATAAGACACTTTATAATACTATAAAATAAGATTATCGAGAATTATATTCTCGTAAAAGTCTCCTAAATGGTTAAACAATATGAACCAGGAAAGTTTCTTCTTTTCTTTTATTGAATATTTACTAATTCTCATGCCCAACAAATAATTTCAATGGAAGAGCCCACAAATCCATGAATTGTACTCGATTGAGAACATTAATGATTGTGTGATTACTATGAAGCTATTTTATAATATTATTAAAGTTGTTTTTATCGTAATTGACACTTAAAATCCTGAGATACATTAGAAAAAGATGAAGTTGGTCAGTCTAATATACACAAAAACATAATTACCGAGAAACTCAATGTTGGCAATAACAAGAGGGTTTTTTCATTAGTAAATACATTACAGTTATTTTTTTGTACAGAATTATTCCTTTGTTATTTAATTTTTTACATGGATAAGTATATATATCTTTTACAGATGTCAAAACTATAACATTGGATATGTCTGTAAATTCGAAATAAAAATATATATATATTTAAATTTATATCTTTGGTTTATGAAATTAGTTTATGCTTGTCATGCCAAAATAAGGTGAACGACTTCATAAATTTAAAGTTAGACAAAAACATAGATATATACGTGGGTAGTTCCACGTCAACTCAACAAATAGATCCAACACAGAGTTGGATTATTTTTAGTAAAAACTTCATATATATGTATATTTTTAGAACGTTTAATAAATTTTAGCTTGATAAGGTATGTTTTTCGTTAGATATGAGCATTTTATTTAAGTCCTCTTCTAAAACAGATTTGTAAACATCGAAATTCAATTTAGAAACTTTTTTTGAAGACCCTATCTAAGATAATATAATTTTTTTACATGTAAAGATCTGTAGATCTGAATTTTTTTCCCTCTGATATATTTCAAATCTTTGTATTATTTAGGATGAACTTTCTTGGGAAGAAACTTGCTTGGGATGAAAAGAGGGTAGCAAACATTTTTGTAACCCACAACTTTATCTATCTTTATAAAATATTTCCATCGATAGTACTATTACTGTAATTTTTGTCAGTATTACATCTTTAAAATTAACTTGACTTGATAATGGCGCTGGTTATTATTAGAAATGACATTTTCCTTGGAGTGAGAGAGTACTCACAATTACACTCTTATACTTTTATATTTTATCAGCAAATTATTGTTATTTGACAATATTAAATAATACTAAACAACTACTTATATTTGTAGCAACCTCTATATTTAATAATACAGAGAAGACTGAATTAAAATTTATTATCAAGAATGTTGTATCAACAAAGCTGAAAGAATCATCCATGAATTCTACTCGACATGAAATATTGTATGGTTCTTATGAAGCTGTTGAATGAGTTTATTCCAGTTATTTGTATCTAAATTAATGTATAACTCATTTACACAACATTAGCAATATCAAGAGTGTTTATCATTAGTACATTATGAGTCAAATAGGTATACTACGTGAACATTTCAGTAAGACTTTTTCAAAGTATTACTCCTTTGTTAGTTAAAAAATATACATATTCTTTGACAGTTGTTAAAGCTATAACATTGGATATGTCTGTAAATTTGAAATAGAACAAAAAATATTTATAAATAACCTTTTTTATGTCATTTAAATGATTTTATTTTTTTCATGTCAAAATAAGGTGAACGACTTAATGAATTTAAAATTAGACAAAAACATAAACATACATAGGTCGGTAATTCCACGTCAATTCAACAAACGTATATCACACAATCATCATAAAGTTATATTATTTTTAGTACAAAACCTCAAATTTATGTCTCAGTATAGAATATATCAAACTTTAACTTGATAGAGTCACCTTTTGTTGAGATATGAGCAATTTATTAATGCATTTTTTTAGCCCAAATTTCTACACATCGAAATATATTTTGCATACTTTAATAAGGACCCTACCTAAGATAAGATAAACTGTTTACAGGTTTGGATATGCAAGTATTTAATAGTTAGATTTTTTCCAAATATATGTATTATTTAGGATTAACATTATTCCTTGGGATGAAAAGAGTGAGATAAATATCCATGTAACTCAAAACTTTATATACCTTTTTAAAATATTTCTATTGATGGTTCTTTTGCCATATTTTTTGTCAGTATTTCATTTTTAAACTAACTAGACTTAATAATGGCACTGTTTATTATTAGGAAGAGTAATTTTGTAAAGGTGAGAAAGAGAGAGGGCTCTCACAATTACTGTGTCATCTCTGAATTTTATCAGTTGAATATCGTTATTTGACAATATTAAATAATACTCAATAATTACTTATAATTGTAGCAAGCTCTAGACTCAAAGATACAAAGAATATTGAATTAAAATTTATCATCAAAAATGTTGTACCAACTGATATCTGGTTATTGGCAATGCACATAAACAATAAATATACAAACAAGATTCATCAACATATTCATAAGCACAGCATTGGATCCAATAGAATCAAAGCAGGTGGTTATTTATATTCAAAATAAGAAAAATGGTATAACTAAATCAAATTTTATTACATTTGGAATAGAGTTAGTGCCAATTTCACAATGTTCGTTCGAAAAGAAGAAGATATGTAGGGACTTTTTAATCGAGTAATTTACTATTTATATTTTCTTAATATAAAGGAACTGGGCCCTTGGTTGCAGTGCATCCCCTCTCCCCAAGAAAATGACAATTATTTGTATTAAATTATTTGAAAATTGTCCTAAAACATGAATTGTTTACCAGTTTTATACTCTACAGATTTTTGAAATAGTATAGTAAGCAAGTAAATTGTTGTCTATAGACAGGAACGCTAATTGATTAAAAAATATGAAGATATTCTTCTGTTTCTAGCTACTAAATATTTTTACTCCATACAGAAAGGTAATGAAAACTTTATTTGATCCCTAAAAAATTATATTAAAAAAATGAACCAGATATTGCCATGATATGCAAAAAAGTTGGTCCTTTTTTTTCATACCAATTTTCGAAAAAAAATTGATATCCTTTTTCTGTACAGGATTAAGATGAAAAATAAATAACATTTTATTTTTATTTTTTCTCAGACTATAGATTTTAATCAGTTCATTTTTTTACTCATCCTTGGATATATAAGTATATTTTTGGTATTCAATCTATCTATGTGCATTTAAATGCTAGATAGGATGTAATTACATCAAACAACTCACATCGTAGCTAACATTTCAATATTTAGAATTAATTATAATTACACAGGACGACAAAATTTCAATTTTTTGGCGTTAATACGTTGATACCTTTTATGCTCAAAAACACAAAAGTCAAAAATTTGGATCAATCACTTTATTAATGTAACCACGAAGCTCACAATTGTCAATGAAAAGATACATAATACGTTGATATCTTGGCTTTTGATCTTTTTTTCTTTTTTTTTAATTTCTTTGAATCAACAAGTAAATGAGATCAGATTTTTGTATTTTAGTTTTATGTCTCTATAAATTATATTGTGAATATGAATACTAAGAGGTATATTTTAGTTAGACTCTTAAATAGTATGATTCATTTCTAATTTAATTTTTACATGAATGAATACATATAATTTTTGACAGATATTCAAAACTATAACAATGAATATGTCTTTAAATTTGCAATAGAACAAAATATATAAATATATTTAACTTATTTTTTGGGGTTTTTTTTCAATTGATTTCATATGTTTCATGTCAAAATAAGGTGAACGACCTAATGAATTCAAAATCAAACAAAAACATGTACATACGTGTATATTTCCACGTCAATTCAACACATAGAGATCCCCTTACCATAAAAGAGTTAGATTATTTTTATTACAAAAGCACATACATATAGAAATATGAGTTTTGTAATAAAAATAATCTTAGCTAGATAAATTTGTTGTTTTTGAGATATGATCCTTTTATTAAAGCCCTCCTGCGGACGAAATTTATTTGCATCGAAATGAAATATTAGTGATTGTGTTGCCTTGCAGGTATTGCTCCTTAAAATTCGGGGCTTTTTTAAAGACCTTATATTCTGCAATTTGATCTAAGATAATATAAATATCGTACAAGTGGGGATCTTTGCCTCTCATAACGTCTTATTTAATTAGTCATTTTTTCTTTATGAATGTATATATTTTGAAGTGAAAGAACTGAAAAAACACTTTGAGTGTCTAATTCATCAAATTAAATATATTGATTTGAAATTTTCTTCAAAAAAGTTAATGAATATTTTTAATAAATCAATTTCAATAATTTCCTTATTGCAAGTACTGTAAATTCTTCATTTAAAATGATTCATCACACTTTTTAACAAGTAATAAAAATTTAAATCTGTTAATATATAAGTAAAATTAAAAGACAAATACTTTTTTTAAAAATTAATATTTTAATTGCCTTTACTATAATATATACGTCAATTATAAGGAAATTGTGATCTGAATTGTGATCTATAACAATTTCAGGGGTGCTGATCTCAATATTAAAGGACATCTCCACATTGAATTATTATTTTTTTTAGACGAGATGAGATCCATCAAGTGATTAAAAAGAAAGAGAGCTTTGAACATTTAAGGCATCCAAATGTAGAGATAGTAATTTATAAAAACAATGGGGAGGATGTTGATCCAATCCATAAATCCGAATGTTTCACAGAAAATGTCCATCCAAACCAAAACTATATACGATCAAACCGGCAAGGTTTTTTATCCCCCCCCCCCCTCTTTTGTTAAATTTAAATTTATACCAACAGCTTCTGTGAATAAAAAAGAGGTCTTCCTTATACGTAGTCTCATCTCTGACTTAAATTAAGGACTATTATTTCTATACATGAATAAATTATAGTTATTAAAGTTTAAATACACTTGTCCTAGGTTGCATTGCAATATATTATAATGCTCCGAAATTAAAATACATTTTATGAATAAAAATCTGATTTCTTCATTTGTATCCACATTAGAAAATTTATTTTTAAACATCTATTTATACTTATTTTAATTGTTATTCTACATCAATAAGAAGAGTCTGTTTTCTTATAAAAAAATATTTTAAGGGAACAAATGTATGTTTCAAGCATCTACTTATAGGTGAAATTTTTGTGAATAAAAGACATTCTGGAATTTAAGGGTATTGATTTAATGTGTTTGTTTTACATTATATTTTATGGGCTAAACATAGACAAGATGAATTGAAAAATTACACTAGATTTTATATATAAATCTATAAAAATAATAAAACAATTTACTTTTTTAAGAGATTGTAACAATAAGCATGCGTTTCATGACTCTGCAAAACAATTTGTTTAGTTTTAATAGAAGAGGCAAAACAATAAGCTTCCTTCTTTCTCACAAAATTGACTCTCAAAAAAGAAAAGAAAAATTTGAAAAAAACCATGATAATGCTTTTGTATTTTTTCTGTTGCCAACTGTTTATTACGAGTTTGCTACAATAACTGAAGCTTATAATTCTGCAAAAAAAAAATGTTTTGTTTTAAGAAAATAATTGTAGCAATTAACTTGTACCGATATAAAAATCAATAATTCGTACAAACATATTATTCAATGATTTTAAAAAGGGTTTACAATCATTGATTAATTGCTTAAACCAAAAGTTTCTTAAAAAGAAGGACATGGGCACTTGGTTGCAGTGTATCCATACCCCCTAGACAAGGACAATTATTCGTGTCATTATTCCTTTAAGAATAAAATAAAACAAAAAAACAAGGAAACAAACGGTACCAAGAAGAGCCACGACTACGTAAAGCAATAATGATAATGAAATGAAATGAAAAGAAATGATATGATTCAGGCACATGATATATAATGTCGGGAATTTGTGACTGTTTTATAATATTTTTAAAGATATAATGTAGACTTGACATGCACAAAGTGACTAATACACTTTAAAAGCCAGTAGGAAATTTTATACATTTCAAGTATTTATGTATTTTAATGTAACGTGTTCACTGTTATAAGAGAAGAAGAGTTTATCAATAGTGAATGAAAAGGTATAATAATGATGCCTTGATGCCTTGATGTCTTGAATTGTAAATTTTTATTTATTTATTTGAATGAACAATTAGATGAGACCTTTCATTTTTGTTTGAGGCTTCTATAAATTATATGGTGAATATGAATACTACAAGGTACATTTGAGTTAGACATTTGTATAGTATGATTCATTTCTTTTTTAAGTTTTATATGAATATATATATATATATTAACAGATATTCAAAACTATAACAATGAATATCTCTGTAAATTTGCAATAGAACATTATATATATATATATATATTGGTGATATTTAAATGATTTTAAATATTTATTTGAGGTTGATTAAATTATTTTATATCTTGATGTCAAAATAAGGTGAACGACATAATGAATATAAAAAACTTACACATACTGGAACAATTCTACGTCAACTCAACAAATGAAGATCAAGCAATCATCATAGAGTTGAATAATCCATACTACAAAAGCTCATATTTATGCATAAGTATAAAATATGTTTCAAATTGTAGCTTGATAAAGTTAGCTATTCTTAAGACGTGGGTATTTAATCGAAGCCATACTCTGGCCCAAATTTCTATTTATTGATATGAAATGTTATATTAGTGATTGTGATGTCTTGCACTTTAAAATTGGGGATTTTATTAAAGACTCTATTATATAAAACTTGATCTAAGATAATATAAATAGTGTACAAGTGGGGATTTGTCCGTCTTATACAGCCTTTTTCAATTAAAATATCAATGCCAGTTCTCTTCTTGCAAGAACTGTAAATTCTTCCTTTAAAAAGATTCATCTTACTTTTTGGTAGACATGTATTTAAATCTTTTAACATAATGGTAGGAGGCAAATGTTGATTGCAGAGAGGAACCAACAATATTTGTAAATAATACTTTTGTCTCAAAATATAGATCAATTTTAATGAATGAATGTAAAATATAATATTTTAATAAGAACAAAAATTGGAATATATAAATAAACTTTTCCATTTCTTTATAATTATAAATAAATCATAATTTTAAAGTAGTCATTGTTAATATACTTTTTTTCTAGGTTGTGTTACAATATATTAGTCTATTAAGAATAATAAATTAAGTCAACGTTATACAATTTTAAGATAGATTCTAAATTAGATTAACTTATGGACATATTTGAATAAACATGGTGTATTCCATACAGCGATGTTTTGACGTAGAATTATGATTTTTAGACTTATTTTAACTGTTATTACTACTAGCTATGGAAGAAAGTAAAGAGATAAATATTTTTTTTATAATATATTTACTGTTCATGAAGAAATATTGATAACAAATTTAATATTTATAATAAAGTGTTTTGAAATTTTGTTCACTAGGAGGTGCTAAATTTTTTCATAACTGTTTAAACAACCTCAATGAATTTATAAAGTAAAACAAAGTTAACTCTACGAAGGGAAAACAAATACATACAGGTAGGAATGTAAAAAATATGCACTTTCAGCCTGTAAAAAAAATAAAAAAGAGAAAAAGAAAATCAACCTGGTAACTTTGACAATTTGATGAATGTTGAGAGGGATGCAGCTTGAGCTATCATTACATTTTACTGAGCTACATGCTGCTGTTCACATAAACTAATAATTACTAGGGGGACTTGAGACTTTTTTTGCTAACATTGTATTAGCTATATTAACCTAAGATCTTGTATTTTTTTCGAAATGGGTAGTATATGCAAGCAGTGCAATCCAAATAACTCTTTAAACCCTCTTCCTTCGGAAAAATTGCTTATTTGGCTCTAAAATTACCCCAGTATGCATAAGCGCATATTTTTTATTCATCACTACATTGGAACAATATAATAGAATATGATACGGAAACATATCTTTCCTTTAACACTTTTAATAAATTCGATACTTAATATTTGCTTATTATATGTAGATATATAAATAGAAACTCAAATTAGCACAAAATAATTTTAATTCAAAGTAAGATTAAGCCTCAAATGTAAACGCTGTGAGGGATGTTGAGCTGTGTATGTGATAATTTAATGAGTGAAGAAAATATCATATATATATATTATTGAAAATTTATTATTTTATTCGTTACAAGCATAAATGTATATATTTTTTCACATATGTCAAACCTAAAACATTGGATGTGTCTGTAAATAGAACAAAATATATATATCTCTATATTATTTTTTTAGGTAGATCAATTGATTTTATATATTTAATGTCCAAATAAGGTGAATGACCTAATGAATTTAAATGGACAAAAATATATACATACATTCGTGGGTAACACCACGTCAACTCAACAAATAGAGATCACATAACCATTGAAGATTTGAAATATTTTTAGTACAAGTATAGAGCGTAAATCAAATTTTAGCTTGATAATGTCAGCTTTTCATAAAATATGAGTATTTGAGTGACGCCATCCTCCAAGACAATTATTTAAGCATTGAAATAAAATATTTATGATTGTGATGCCGTGTAGTTATAGTATTTTAAAATTTGGAATTTCATTAAAAACTCTACAACATGCAATTTGATCGAAGGTTCTATATAAATTGGGATCTGTACATCTCATAACACATAACTTGATTACAATACCAGTCATTTTAAAATGATGCATTCATTTCGTTTGAATATATTAAAATTAATTATTTGTTTACTTATGTGTGTATTTCCGAGTGGATCCTGGGATTATCTATTATATGGTATAAAATACATCAATTTGTAATTTTCTTCAGAAAAGTCAAAGTCTACTTTTAATATATCAAAAATTCAATGGAGCTTTAATATTTCCTTTTTAATAAGTATTATAAACAAATTCTTCATTTAAAATGTTTCATTTCACCTTTTGGTTACTACTTATAATAAATTGCTTAAACAAGTTACAAAAATTTAAATTTGTTAACGTAGAGTTAAAGGACAAATCATTTTCGCAGATATAAAAATCAATATTTGTTGTTCCTTTGTCTCAAAATATCAACTTTAATGAATGAGTGTAAAATGTAATATTTGAATAATAACGAAAATTCGAATATGCAAATAAACATTTAAAGTTTTTTTTTTTTTTTTTGACACATTTAGACATTTTACATATTAAAAATAGAAATGGTCTTATCAAGGGTCGTTATTTGTTTAGGCGTTAAAAACTCCTTCAAAAAATATGAGAGCTCTCTACATATAAAGCATCCAAATGAAAAGATAATAATTTATAGAAAAGATGTGGATGATGTTGATCCATATATTCGAATGTTTAAGAGAAAATATCTATCCATATCACCAAAGAAACAGAACGATCAAACCAACAAGGCTTTTTTAATCTTCCCTCTTCTGTTAAATTCAAAATAATACCAATAAATTGAACCAAAATTTTGTGAATAAAAAAGAAGTCTTTTTTATATTTAGCCACAGTTCTTAATTGAATAAATGACTACTATTTCTAAATATATATGAATAAATTACTGATATTAAAGAAGTCCTTGTATAAATACATTTTTCCTAAGTTGTGTTACAAAATGTTATAATGTTCCGAAAATAAAATACATATTATGTACATAAATCCAATTTTTTCATACGCATCCACATTTAGAAAAAATTGCATCCACATCTGCAAAGTTCTAAAAGATAGAATTTTCACCAACTTAACAACAGTTTTAGTTATATTTGAACCATATATTGACACAACGTATTCTCTTTTGTTGTAATATAACCTCTTAAGGAAATTTACTCAAGTCAATGTTATACAACTTCAAGATAGATTCTTATTTAGACTAGCTTTTTGACATATCTGTATGCAATTAGTCATTTAGACATAGTCTCTTGCAATGACGTTGGAGTATATTGCAAAACATTAAATTCCATTTAGTAATGTTTTGATGTATATAACATGTATAATTTGGATTTTTACACTTTTGAAATGTCCTATAACAATGAAAAAACTACTATGTCACAATTTTTTATTTTGTGACGAAGCGAAAAATTGATCTAACCCAAAAGACAAGGGAAATAATTATACTCGAGTATGGATGTGTTTAATAAACCAGAAATAACAAAAATATAAGCACTTAATAGAACCATAAATAAAAAGTAATTAAGATGAGTAGTTTACTGAAGTGCATACTCACGATTGTCTTTCGGATTTTTCTCCCTTTTTGTTTTTATTATTTCTATGGCAATTGAAATGGAATAGCTCCTACTATTTGTAAAGTATCTTTGAAGAAAACCTCTCCTTTTTCACTAATTTCATGCATTTTGTTTGGATTGTTTTATTTCATAAGGTGAATTTTTGTGGAGAAGATTAATTCGTGTGAGACCCCTGTATATTGATGAAAATGCATCATTTGATGTCATCTTTCTATAAAATGGATACAAATATTCTGCTTGATAGATGTACTATTGGTAGTGTCACAACAACATCGAATATTCATGATAATGGTTCATAGGCTTACATTTTTCTGAATCTTGTTTATTTAATGACATTTCAAAAAAAACATTTATTTCTATTAAAAATAACTCTTGAAATTCTGTATGTTAATCCTTTCGAATCCAGGGAACACCGGTGTTCCATAAATTCAAAATTTATAGTTAGTAAGGTCATTCTGACCTCAAAAATATAACTTCTAGTTAAAAATACTTTCTGATACCTTACGGGTTTGAAAGGGTTAAAGACATCAGAAGAATACAAATATCATTCATGTGTCAAACATTTTATTTAATCGTTATTTTATGTCCATAGGAAGAGTTGGCGCACAACACGTATTGTTTGTAAATAAGTATTAGTTGATAATATTATTGGTACGGTCCATATATATTCAGTTACTAAATGAAAATGATTTTTATACAAAACAATTAATATTCTTATAAAATAACTTTTTCCTGTCATGGCCTATTTATATAATAATAATAATAAGTTATTTGACTTAAACTTTAATCACTTTTAAAAAGTTACTTTATTATTGACCGGAAGCTTAAATCAGAAGTGGCCCATTGAATTCTTAATCTACAAAACAATATTTCAGGGAATTCTTACCACTACCAAACTACAACTAGTGATCAATTCAGATTTTTGATTGGTTTAAGTTGGTGTTATAGTACAAACTCTATTATAAATACATTGGGATGCAAATTTTGTACAGAAAAACAACAGTGTTATGATTAAAAATGGAGAGGCAGTTGGTGATTTTGTTTTATTTTGAATTTCTGTTCATTCAATATTTCATCGTTGTAGACTAAAACACCTGATTCGAAAATAAAAATAAGGGAATTTCTGCCTACAATTGTTGTAGATTTTGTTCAAAATTCATAATAAAATAATAATATATCTATAGTAATAATATTCTCCCTGCAATTAGTGATGTATAAAAGATCCTTGAGGAGAAAAAAAGTACTGATATTACAATGAGTTTTTTTGACAAAACTATAGAAAAAGAATATATAAAGGGGCATGAAATTGTAAATAATGTTGGTATTAAAAAAAAAGAAGCTAAGTTCGATTTGTTAATCCAGGCAATTTTATGAATGTTTGGAAGGCGAGCAGCACTTAAAACTAAGGATAAGCATTTTGTTGAGGTGAGAAAGCATTTTATGAGTTGATTGTTATTTGACAATATTAAATAATACACAATGTCTGATAGCAACTGTGGGGACTGAAGGGAAATTGAATTGTAAAAAATCCAGGAGAGACAGGGCATTCTTTCTTTGCCATAATTTCTTAATAATCAAAAACTCAACTAATTATACATAATTAAAGAAAGTTCTTGCCTCAATGATATAGAAAAGAATTCATTTAAATTCAGGTAGTGGGGCTATATGATATTTTTCTGTTCCTCCTTCAACTCAACACTTTGTCAGTGTTTTGAGTCAAAACACATGTCATTTAATGGAATTATGGGCGTATTCGGCGTGTAAAAATAAACTCCTCCTCTTGGTTATGTACAAAAACGATATGGTAGACATCGAAGACAGTTTTTTTTTTGCTGCTGACACACTGCTATGGGTGTGGTTTTTTTTAACTTATAGCCTTACTGCTTCAGGCTCGGTAGCGTTTCACAGACTCATGACAATACAAGTCAAATAGTAATAAACGTTATTGTATATACATAATTATTTCGCTGTATCTCTCTCTATTTTATGTGTATCGACATTAAAATTTTGATCTCTTGAGCCTAGACCTTTACTCCATGACTTTCAGTTGAAGAATATTTGTCATAGAAGTACAATGCTCTAAGCAAAACTTTGAATATTTTGAAAATATTTTTTTGATAAACTGCCTCAATGAATTTATCATTAAACAAGATATCATCGTCCATGTACTAACCTATTATATTTGAAATTTTGAATAGCATATAACTTTAAAAATAGTGTATATGTAAATCCTTTTATAAAAATAATTATACTAAGATAGGCTTTTGAATCACAACTTTATGTATTATATGATCACATCATATCATCAATTGATAACATAGCAACAATATACATGTGTTATTTGCATTGAAGAAATTGTTTGCTCTAAATACTCACTCTAATTTATCAATTATGTCACATATGTAGTTTACTTTCACTACTAATACAACAGACTCAATCTATCAGTAGACATACTGCAAATCAAACTCAATCTTGTGTCTAAATATTATCATCATAGTTAATATTTATATATTTATTTAGATTAAAGATAAGAAAATAAATACTTATAAAACTACATTAATTATAATAACCATAAAGAATATAGTGATTATTTCTTTAAAATGTGTGCTTCCTGTGTAAAGGACAGTTGATTTATTGTATTGTTACATTTTCAATATCCACTCATATGAGCCGTTTTGGAAAATATTTAATAATAATCTGTAATTAATTTATTTGTGTGGATACTATTGGAATATGGGGAATGAGAATTTGTTTGTTTAGAGAATTTGACATATAGGTATGGAATTTAGATTTTATTGAAGTTTAAAGGTCACAAACAATCTTGAATTACTTAACAGTTACTATTTATAATATTAGGATGTTTTGTAATTTTTCAGACAAAAATCTCTAGAAAAGAGGATCACAATATCTTACATTTTTTTAATTAAAAAAATCAGAAATAAGGCTTCAAGTGTCCAGGATGTATGTATAATTATCTGTATGGACCTAAACCTACCATATAAAAAGAATTGGTATCAGTGTAATAGATATGAGTGATTTGATTTTGTTACAAATAGTTCTATATAACATTTTTGAGACTTTAGTCATATTCGATTTCCCACCCAGCATTAGATCAAATGTAGCCTTGAATTAAGGTTCAACAACACAAGGAAAGCCACTTCTAGTATTTATTCGTGGCATGAATGTGTAATAATACATTTGGCAAAGAAGAATCATATACATATTTATAAAAAATATTAACGAGAAATTGTCTCAAAATTGTTATAAATATACGCGACTTACACAGACTTTTTCTTGACTTGATCTCGAAATAATAAGAATCTGAATCCATTTTATGAATATTAGTGCTCTGATATGTAAGAAATTGAATCTTAATTTCTCTTCTAGTTTAAAATTTATCAATTATCAATTTTTTGCTAGAGTAATCAAGGTCGCTTTTTTACATCTTTGATTTGATTATTTATAAATTTATTAAAATATCTGGTTTTTTAACAATATCTAAAATATACATTTTTTTTTAAATTAATAAATTTCAAAATACGTCAACACTTTTTTAGGGAATAAAAAGAAAGTTACCTCGTTATCAACAATATTTCTGTAAAAATTGTGAAACTGTTCTAGCACAACACAATTTAAGAACTGCTCTATGATGATTGACTAGATTTTTGGAATAAAAAGAATAATATTTTGATCATTTGACTCTTTTCTCATTTAAAGCAGTTTACTCTATGTATTATATACTCAAAAAAGTAATATGTAAGATTTTGAATTTTTTAATATATTGTTTTTTTAATTTTTGAGTATGGTTTTATTACTAATTATTGATTTTTATATTGGTAAAATTTATCAATGAATAGTATAACTTAACATTAACACCACCCAATATTAACAGATAGTATGAAAAAAAATACATAAGACATACTATCATAAGATTTTTTCAAATTTTTTCTTTTCCTTTTTAGAGTCATTGCAATGAGAAAAAAATAAAAAAATCATATTGCGAACTTAAGAAATTTATGGTAATTGTTGCAACCTCTTAAAAAAGGTAATTAGTTTTATTTTTCTTCTATCGATCATTCTTTCTTATGTTTATAGATAATACATGGTATAATATAAAAAACTGGATCAATTGCGTGAAAAACAGATAGGTAAACATTAAATTTTATATTTAGTGCTCCTCGTTATAATTTAGAAAAATGTTCACTAAAATCATCTTTAAAAAATAAAACAATACAAAACACATAAATTCCTTAAAAAAGTATCACTATAAAGAAATTTTATAAGAAATTAAAGTCTTACTAATAGTCTTTCGGTATTGAAGAGAGGTAATAAATTAATATCTCCCAGAAGTTATTTATAAATATTTTTCTCTCAGAGAGAGTATTTTCAGTGATAATGCACCGTATTTTGATGCTCCCGCAATTCTTCCATACATCAAGAACCTTTGCTTTAAGAATAGCAAAATTCATGACTTTAGCATTTGATGTTGCACCCCGGCCTCCTAGTCCAAAAAGAACAATTCCCTTCCAAACACATGATGAGTTTCTATTGATTTCTTATTCATTCAGAGTAATGAAGCACTTTAAAATGTTGACAGCTTGGCATTCCATTAAAGTATGAACTGTGATATTGAAAACTTTTCCATTGTATTGATAATCTTATATAGTCCACACAAAGCCTGGAGTTTTGATATAAACTTTCGTCCGTCATTAATTTTAGATAAGTATCTAATAGTCATTTTCTCCCAACTTTGAGGGAGATTAAGTAGTTCAAAGTATTTTTTCACGTCATAGTTATAATTAGGTAGTGACATTTTTAGATGCTACCGTTTTGGTAGCGTATGTTCTTTTAGAGTTATTGATAAAAGGTTTCTGAACTTGCAATTCAAAAAGAGTCCAGGTTGTTTAAATCATGAAGGGATAAGAATTATTCTGCCGACTGCATACCTATCCAGTTCTTTAAAATCTGGTAAATTTTGGAATAAATATTTTTCACCATGATTTTTTTCTAATTCTTTCAACCGTGGTGTCGCTCTCAAGCACCGGAATGAACTTTCAAACTATCTCTCAAATCTGGGACATTTCAGAAGTGATATTATCTTTCAAGTCTGGTCCAAACATAAGCCACCAATAAAGCAATATCACTTTGATTTAACGTTCTTCTCCATTCTATTGAGGGATCAATAATTTTATCATCACAAATTCCAATGTAGGTTGTAGGAATAACGATTGAAAGTGGATTTTAATTGCTTTTACATAGTTTTGATTAAGTAAAGTACTAATCCATCTTTCTTCCCTCCAACATAAATTTGCAGCTAATATTGTACAAGATGTGAATTTGTACATTAACATAGGTACAAATTTAATGCTGTACAAATCTACCCTTCTCAAAAGATTGAAAGATCTTCATCTAGATAATCTTTGTTGAATCACAGAACATGACATAATTCTTTGTGATGCAAAAGTTTTCCTAAATCTAATAGATAGGATGTCACTTTTTTTCTATTTACAAAACCACCAGAAATATTTCTAAACTTGTCGAAGTAATTTAGAAAAAGTTCAATTTCTTAGCAATTGTGGCTCTGAATTACCTTTTAAAAATATAGTGACATCGTCTGCAAATAAATCTATCACATAGTTTAATTCTTTCTAGCTCAACACCAAACAAATATTCAATTGCAGCTACGAATAAAAGAGAAGCTCACAAAATACCCTATATTCTAACTTTATTTAAGATAACTGTTGCACTGAGTCTTTATTTCCAGTGGATTTTTGGTCGAAATTGGATGAAAATTTACAGATTTAGATAGATTATTTCTTGTTAGTTAAGGATTTTTATCGAGCGCTTGACATCACGTTTGAAATCTGTGGGTCTCAGCTCTATAATCCATTCCTTATTAATCTATTTCATGTAATATTCAAGGAGTTATTTGAGTACAAATGTTTTGGCCGACTTTTGGGCCTACTCACACCGCCAGGAGACTGGAAATTGAATTTGCATTAAATACATTAGCAAATCATTATTTTTTAATTCACAAAATGAGTATTCTTCTAGGCCTGAATTGAAGTTGAAATTGAAAAATGGGCCAAATTAGCTCAAAAAGAGGGGTTCGAAAAAAAAATTTACAGATTTGAAATCAGTGTGCAATACTAAGTAATTTTTATTATACTTATATCCCTTAAGTTTTTTGACATTTCAAATTCGTTGAACTATGTTAATTTCTTTCATTCACACAAATTCGACCAATAAGTAAATGCTTGAAAGATATAACTTGCTGCTTTAAATGTTTTTTTTGTAAGAAAAAGTACTTAAAATAAGAGCCCTTAAAGCTTATTTAAAAAAAAAATGATTAATTGTATTGACATATTTTTCAAATAAATTGATTTTAAATTCCTAAGCTTATATATAAATATATACACAGGTAAAAACGGGGATATAGGTTTGATTTGAGGTCCCAAACCTTTTTAACTATTTTTATGCTCCTATAGTCTAGGTTTTACACTTACAGATGGGCATTTTTTTTAATGTACAGTTTTTGAGAAAATCAGGGTTTTATCTTAATCCATCGTGTTTTTTTGTTTGTTTTTTTTAACGTCAAGAAAAAGTTCAAGGATGAACTACGGTACTAAAAAGGAACTTTACCATTTGTTTTATTGTAACAATATTACGGATATAAATTTTGTTGAAGAATATTCAAAATTACAAAAATGACAGTAAATTTTGTGACTTTTCCATTGTGAAAAATGAAAAATGTGTTTTTTTGTGATAAAAACTCGTTTATTTCAGAATGAATTGATTTAACAGATTAATGACAGTATTGTCCATCGCTCCCTACTACTTTTTTCCACCTCTCCGGAATTTTTATATTCCATTTAAAAAAAATGTTTCATCTTTTGAGGTGATCCAAGTTAGGATCCAATTTTCGATTTCTTTGAAAAAAGGTAACCGGTGAGATGCCAAAACGTGCTGCATCTGTCAAAACAACCAGTAATCAGAGGGAACAATGTCTGGCAAATACGGCAGGTGTGAAAATATCCAATTTCAAGGTATTCAACTATTTTTTTACCACTTTTGTAGCATGAGGCCGAGCATTATCATGTAGGAGAATAACTTTATCATGTGTTTGCTCGTATTCTAGCCGTGTTTCTCGTAAGGCACGTCTCAAACGAATCAATTGTAGTCTAAATCGATCGCTTGTAATAGAATCACCAGGTTGTAGTAGATAATAGTATATGACACCTTTTTAGTCCCATCAGATACACAACATGACCTTTGAAGCATGAATATTCTGCTTTAGTGTTGATATTGAGGTCAACGGTAACGATTGACCTTTCGAGGTTGTCGTAGCACATTCATTTCTCATCCTCAGCCACAGTCTGATGTAAACAAACCTCTTCTTTGTTACCTTTGAATGAGCTGCTCCTAGTTGAAAAATCCCATTTACCTTCCTTGTGAATTATACCCATGGATTTCAATCGTAGGGAAACAGCTTGTTGCGTAGCTCCCAATATTTCTGCTAGTTCTTCTTGCGTTTGACTCAGAACTTATCGAGTAATGACTCCAATTCTTCGTCTGTTTTGAGCTGTACAGTTTGAGGCTTGTCTTCAACACTGAATTTCCTATTCTTGAACGGTAGAAACTATTTCTTATATGGTTTATCAGTTGGAGCATTGTCACTTTTCCCAATTAAATATGAAAACCTCCCGCAAATGCTGCTTAGTTACCACATAATTCGACTTATTCAATAAAGTAAAAACAGGATTCTTTTTGGTTTTGTTTGAAACTAAACTCAAGTCGATATCAATTAAATATTATTGAAAGATGTCTAACCTCTCGGAAACAATCAAAACCTGCAATACTGTGAAAACATTCATAACAGCAGAGGCATCACTAGAAATTTTTTTGTAACGCGCATAACACTGCTATTTTTATTTGCCTTTAAAATATAAGTTTTAAGACTTAAAACGCTTTATTTATCATATTTTCCCATAAATTAGATAATCTTAATTTATACTCTTATGAAAAGTCAAGCAATATTATTTGAATGTTCTAATTAAATTGAACCTAATATTCTGTTTTACATCAATTAAAGTTTGAATTTTTCTTTTATACATCTTAATTTCTAATTTCCCAAGTACATAGTATGTATTAAATATTATTAAAATAATATTTATAAATGACTTGCATTATACATATTTAAGGATCTAAAAAAACTGCTTTTTCCTATTTTATATCTTAGGTATATTAATTATATTTTGAAAGTGTTTCCTTTCTTTTTATGATTACTCTGAGGTTTATTCGGAGTATACATAAACTTACATAAATGAAAGTTGTATACATCTTAATTTTTATTTCCAAAATATAACCTATTATTGTTAAAAATATTTATGAATGACCTGGATTGTACATAATTTTAAGGCTCAAATATCAATATAAAACAATTTTTACAAGTTGGGTCCGACATATTTGAAGCTTTAATCAGAGATTCCAAGCCCGATTGTTTCCGGAATAAAATTTATGAGCTAGAACGTCTACCTCGAGCTCAACTTTGTCTAGCACCCAAAATTGTTAAAATTCTGGAATTGATACTAGTAAATCTTGCTATTAACTGCAACACTGGAAATATCATTCTCCCTGGGAAGGAGAATCAAAATATGGCTTCGATTTACCTCTATGGCTTTTAGATTGATGCATTGTCCATTCTCCATATTTATAAAAAATATATTTTATAATCTTTGATTTTTCAATATAGTTTTATTATATAACTATAACCTTAATAACTTTTTGGGATATCAATGGCAAAAATAAAATATATATATATTTGTGTATTAATTTGATAGTTTTTGAGATAAATATAGAAAATATTTAAAAAATGTTACAGCTTTTGGGTAAAAATTGATTTATCATGATATAATAATATATATTTATTAATAATACAAAAATGAATATTTTCCAGCCTGAAATGCAAAAAAATCGAAACCTTTAATAGAACCATGATAAGTCTTACTAGTTATCCTAAAATATTGTTTTTCTTTGAAAAAAAGTTAAGCACCCTACTTTGGAAACAGTGACACCGCCCCTGAATACGATTATAAGAAGTCCACAGACAAGATGTAAAAAGAAAACACTTGGTTATTGAAGTTACTGAATACTAGAAGCTCTATAGAATATGTTGTATTTTGGTGCAAATACGTATTGAAGGCACCTTATATTATTATAAGTATTATTGTGCCCTTTGTTCGTGAACGTTGTGAAATTAATAATTATTATTACGTAATTCATATTTGTTAGTAATTATAGTTAGTTTAAGTTATAAGAAAAGTAAGAATTTACAATGTAAACCCCTATAAATTGAATTAAGTAATCCCATGTGGACGCAAAGATGGGAACTCTATAACAAGGACTACTGAATCTATTTTATAAGGAGTTGTAATAATAATATAAAAACTTGTAGATTTATTGACTCAGAATGGTATGAATGGTTCTTGTTTGCTACCCTGAAATTTTTTTAATTTATTTGCACCTTGGATAAAAAAATTGTTGACGAAATATCAAGGATGGATAGAAATCACGCGGAAAAAGTTTTACGCAGCATATGAGACGTCGATAGAACAACATATAGGTATATAGGATGAAAGAAGTTTCAAATTAGTTCTCCTTGAGAAAATCAACTCTGATCCCATCGAAATAAGATTAGAATAGTGTAGACAATTAGGAGGAGGCAGTTATTTTATCAGTAGTCGTCAATTTTTTGAAAAGGAGAAAAAATAAATTATTTCCTTTTTCTTTTTCAGGGAGATGTGTACACTTCAACCATTTAATAAATCATGAACATAATCTCAGAAAAGAACAAAAGTACCAACTTTTTTTAACCTTTCTAATTATAAAATGATACTTTTTCTTCTACAAAAGTTACATCCCTACGTATATTGAATAACTATATAGATTTTAGTTACCTTAAGACTTACATACCAAGGAATATATTAATTAAAAATACTTCTATGTAGTAACTATTATTATTTGCTTTATTTTACAAGATTATAATTTCGACATTTAACAACTCATTTTTATATAACAGATACAGAAGTTAAGTTAGTAGTATAAAATACCTTGGTTAACAAATGTAACTAGTGTTTGTTTTCGGTACCCATCTGGGTTATAAGAAAAAATTATTTATTTTCTGTTACAACTTACAACATTTGGTAGCACTAATAACTTGCTGAGATTCAATTTTGATATAGATTTAATAAGCAATTATGTTATTTTTACTCTTTAACATAATTTCTCATTAAATCCAAATAAAAATATTCGACTTATAAGACAACACGAATAACTTCTTCCTCTATGGCCTTACTGATTTCAAAATTTCCTTTTACTTCCTTTGTATGCATTTGGATAGCAGATAGCTTAAATTTTGGATTCAGTGTCTTATCGACTTCAGAAATTATTTATCTAATTAAAATATCATATAAATTAATAAAATTTTCTTTATTAGTCTTAATGGTCAAACTTTTCAGTTCTCCAAAAGTCCTCTTGAACTTATTAGATCCAAGTATTGTGACTTTATCTTAAATAATACATCATGTGAATTAGATTTTAATTACTAAATAAAACATTATTACCTGTTCCTTTATTCTTTTCATTGGAATCAAATTTTGTTCTGGAGCGAATTAAGACTCAATACTTTGACTATATATAAAGGTTTTAAAAAGTCATGATGATCAACTATATTGATAAAAAAATAATTTATTAATGAATATGCTTACTGAAAATTTCTTAAAAATGGAAAAAAAGAAGAAATTGAGCAATATGAACTAGGTTCTAACTCATTTTGCGTCCTGCCGAGCCTTTGTGAATCTACATATTTGTATATCGAGAAACAAGTGTATTTGTAATTTTTTTTACGTCTATCTATCGACGTTAAACAGCTTCGATACTTGTATTCACTAAATATTATGTATGTGAAACATTTTTTACGCTATAGATTTTGAAATATTTTTATCTTTTATGTCAAAAATATAGAGAAAGATATATTACAAATTAATAGATATCAGTAGATTATATAATATCAAGGATTATATGTTTACTTGTTTAAGTATTTCATTGATCAACTTATAAAAAAAATATATATATATAAAAGAAAATAAGGAATTAATGTTATTCAATTGTAATGATGGTGGAAATGTCTTTTCTCTTAACTTATTTCTTTCTTTGACAACTCTTCTTTACTTTCTAATGCCATGGTAAGAAACAGATTTTTCAGTCTAGAGCATGAACTTGACAAAATATGAATGAATAACGATATTGAATGGGACATTGAAGGACACAAGTGTCTTGGTATTGTTAGTGATGAAATTAAAAATATCAGAATTATCTTCATCTACGTTCCTTGAATAAATATCTATATTTATCTATATTTCGTGATTATGACTTTAAACATCTTGTATAATGTTTAGTTTTCTCAAGGCTTCTGTCCAAAATTCATATAGATGCTATTTCACTAACCTAGGATCTTCGTTATAACTTTAATATTTTTCATCTCCATTCTCAACAATGTTAACTCGATTAGATAATTTATTTACTCTTACTTTATGGATGAATTTATTAAATTGTTAATTGTTTATTAATTTCATAACTGTCATTAAACGTTTCAATAAATATATCTATATATATATATATGATTTTTCCTAACTAATTAAACTATCACGTCCATGGCTCGACATCCCTCATAGCATACATTTGAGGTTTGATCTTACTTTAAGTTGAAATTATTTTTTGCTAATTTGAGTTTCTATTTATATAGAAACATACAAATGAATTTGCAGAGAAATGGCCGTCGATTTACCATTTGACCTACATACTTCAATATATCATGTTTGAAAAAAAGGTTCTTTTAAAAAAATAGTTAACAAAAAACATATTTTATAAACCTTATTTTTTAACAAATAATAACTTGTTACTCTCTTTGTCAAAAATGAAAAGAATAATTGACACCCTAACTTATAAAATTCTACTTTACAAAAAGTAACATAGTTATGAGTATCTTGATTTTAAAACTTTGATTGATAATAATACTGTATCTGTTACACTCTGCTCCAGATCCACGATATGTCAAATCACAGATGTGAGACGTTTTTCAATACTTTTAAAAATATAACGCACACGGCACATAGTTACTAAAGCCAGCATTTGAAAAATAACTATACAGAAAATTTTATACATTTCAACTATTTCTTCATTTTAAAGTAATGTGCTCACAATTATAGGAGAAGAAGTTATCAATAGTGAATGAAAAGCTCTACATATAATGCCTTGGTGTCTTTTTTTCACATTTTTTTTGACTAAACAATTAAATTCAGATGATAATTTTTGTCTTAGATTTTTATAAATTATATTGTGAATATAAATACTACAATGTACGTTTCAGTTAGAATTTTCCATAGTATGATTCATTTATTATATAGTTTATATATATATATTATATATACTTTTTGACAAATATTAAAAACTATAACAAAGAATATGTCTGTAAATTTGAAATAGAGAAAAATATATACAATATACAATTTTGTTCATCAAATAATTTTATATTTTTCATATCAAAATAAGGTGAACGACTTAATGAATTAAAGATAGACAAAAAAATACACATAACATACGTGGGTAACTCCACGTCAGCTCAACCAATGAAAAGCACGCAGCCATCACAGAGTTGAAATACCCATAGTACAAAATGCATAATTATAAAATATATTTCGAATTTTAACTTGATAAAGTTAGCTGTTCTTGAGATGTGGGTATTTAATCGAAGCCATACTCTGGCCCAAATTTCTATGCAATGATATGAAATGTTATATTAGTGATTGTGATGTCTTGCACTTTAAAATTGGGATTTTATTAAGGACTCTACATTTAGAAATTTGATCTAAGATAATATAAATATTGTACAAGTGGGGATCTTATAAAGCCTTTTTAATTTCAACACCATTCATTTTGAATTGATGACATCATTTCATTTAAACCTATTAAAATTAATTATTGTTTACTTATGCATGTATTTTCAAATGAAAGAAATGTGAACTCTAAGATTATCTAACGCACTGTAGAAAATATATTGATTTGTAATTTTTTCAGAAATGTCAAACACTATTCAATGTATCTAATATCTAATGGAATTTCAAGAGTTCCCTAATTGCATGTACTGTATATTCTTCCTTTAAAATAATTCATCTCACTTTTTGGTTGCAACTTGTACAAACTGCTTGAACAAATTACATAATTTTGAATCTTTTAGCATAAAGTTGAGGGACAAAATCAATATTTGTAGTTTGTAATTTTGTTTTGGCACATTTATAAATTTAAAATTATTAATTGTGTAGAAATGATTTTATCAAGGGTCAATGTTTTTTTAGACCTCACATTGTTGTCATCAATAACAATTTCAAGGCTGCTGATTTCAATGTTAAAGGGTATCTCTACACAAGTTATTGAAACAATACAAAAATTGAAATGTATACCTCTCTTAGATACAGTAAAAATCATGAAATATCAAAATGACTAATTATGTAAAAACGGTCTCATAAAAGTTTGTAATTTGTCTAGACTTCCCTGCATTTAGATTTTAATACATTCAGGGGTGTTGGAGCCAACTTCTAAGTGAGGAAAGGAAATGTATTTTTTTTAAATGACGTCACATATCAATGACATCATAATCAATCAACTACAATTTAAAATGTTCCTGAACATAAAAATCCATTTGTCACACAGTTATTCTCTAAGGCTCAATAGCCACAATGAACGAGTTCTTATTTTAAACTTTTTTTTTGAAAATGGCGTGCAATTTTTGATTTAGTATATAAACCAAAATTATATGCCTCATACAACTTTCAGTTCTATTCCAAACTCTGTTTACGAGTACAGGAGAAGCATAGGCTATCATACAAAAGTCTTAGACGAAATTAAGAGACAGAAAATGTCGTATTCTGGTAAATCCGTCATTTTCAGAAGTGTCTCTTGATATCTGAATCTCTTGAATTTCTACCCGTGTAAGCATTTTTTATTGACAACTCTGATTGCACTCTTCTGGTTTTTCCTATTAAAAGAAGATTAATTTATGTTTATTGTCATCACTTGAAATATAGAACTTCATTCCTTCTCACCGTGTTGTCATTATATATTTTGCGTTTCAAACTAAATTTTAAGTTACACAGTCCAATTTGTATTATTTTTATTGAGCTCCATGTTTACTACAAAAAGATTGGGTGACCATATTTTGTTTCCCAAAAAAGTGTTAATGTATTTTAAAATTAATAAATCTAAAAATTAAATATTTATAGATTTTCTTTTCTTATAAAATATATTCTTGATCTTGTTTCTTATAAAATATATTCTTGATCTTGTTTCTTATAAAATATATTCTTGATCTTGTTTCTTATAAAATATATTCTTGATCTTGTTTCTTATAAAATATATTCTTGATCTTGTTTCTTATAAAATATATTCTTGATCTTGTTTCTTATAAAATATATTCTTGATCTTGTTTCTTATAAAATATATTCTTGATCTTGTTTCTTATAAAATATATGTTCTTGATCTTGTTTCTTATAAAATATATTCTTGATCTTGTTTCTTATAAAATATATTCTTGATCTTGTTTCTTATAAAATATATTCTTGATCTTGTTTCTTATAAAATATATTCTTGCTCTTGTTTAAAAAAATAGCATATTTCAATGAATTTATAAAAAGTCTCTAGGCGCTTTGTTACTGTATTTTATTAAATTTTAAAAACGACAAATATCAACTTCTTTTTATGAATTTTTTATTCATAATTATAATATATGTTTACAAATCTTTCCTTGTTGTTTTTTTATGAAAAATCAACCAATTGTCTTTTACTTTACCGATTTCAATAGGAGAGTTAATTAGCTGAATGTAAAAAATAATCATTTATTTTTTACTCCACATTATAATTGATAATTAAATACATCAGAAGGTTAACTTAACTTTTTTGATCTCAAAAATTACTCTTTGGATAAAAACCTCATATAAAACCATAAAACACAAAATTATGCTGATAATATTTACATACAAATGGATATGTTCTATTTTTGAACACATGAAATTAAGAATTGTAGAGCTAAACTTTTTTATTTTTGCTTTAGAACAAAGTTCAATGTGCCATTATCTATATTTCTTAATTTAAAACTAATAACAGTTTTTAGAAATAGCTAGTCCTTATACATATATGAAAGAATCACTATTAAGAAGTTAGGATAATGAAGCCAGTACAGTAATAGATTACATTTTGCTTAGTTCAATGCCTCCCTCAAAATATCATTTCTCCATTCGTTAAAAGCTTTTACTTCAAATTGATGCGTTAATTAAGTTACTTATAAGACATTATATATTAATATAAGCCCAGAATTTCTATTAGCGGGAAAAATACCACTATAAAAGTCTTTTAAATGTTTAAAAAATTTGAGCCAGGGAAGATACATTGTTTTGTTTTGTAAATATTTTCTAATTTTCATGCCCAAATTATCCTCTTCAATGGAAGAGCCCACAAAGCTGAATGCATCATCCATAAATTGGTTTCGATTGACAACATTAAAGATTGTATGAGTCTTATGAAGCTGTGGGATGAGTTTATTTGATTATTTATATCGTAATTGATGTGTAATCCATATGCACATCAGCTCAATTACTGAAAAGCTCAACATTAGTGATGTCAAGAGTGTTTTTCATTAGTAAATCATGTAGTAAATACAAAGGTATACTACGTGGTCATTTCAGCTAGAATTTTGCAAAGTATTATTCCTTTGTTAGTTAGTTTGTCATATGGATCAATATAAATATATTGATTGACAGATGTCAAAACTATAACATTGAATATGTTTGTAAATTCGAAATAAAATAAATATATATATATACTTAACCTTTTTTTTAGGATATTCAAATGATTTTATATTTTTCATATCAAAATAAGGTGAACGATTTCATGAATATAAAATTAAACAAAAACATATATGTACCTACATGAGTAATTCCACGTCAACTCAACAAATGAAGATTACATACTCATCACAGAGTTGGATTAGTTTTAGTACAAAACCTCAAATTTATGTCCTCAGTATAGAACGTATAACAATTTTTTTAAACTCTGTATTAGATATATGACCATTTCCATGAAGTGAATATGCAGAGTTTTTTGGTTTTTGTTTTGTTTTTGACAAAGCTATATATAAAGAATATACGATTCATAAAGCTACATAGAATATACACTGCTGGTATGAAAAATAATCGAAATTTGACTTGTTAATCAAGACAATTTTATGAGCTTTTGAAAGGAAAGTGGCATCAGTTGTCATGACTGCTTACTATATCAACTAAAAGCAACTATTTTTTATTCTTTTAAAGGGAAATATACTGATGTTCTTTGAGAGTGAGTGGATGGAAATAAATATAAATTCATAGATATCAGTATATTATATTAAATCAATCCTTCTAAGTTTATTCGATAATATATTTAAACGATTAATTTATATGTTCGCCCTTCAAGAATTAATGAATAATTATAACGTATATGGAGAATAGAAAATCTTTACAAATTCCCAGTCAATAAAATTATCGCACGCGAATAAATAATTAGGACCTACAGCTGTATTAATAGACGACAACGTAATGGCAGATATTTATGAATATATTAGATATAAATAATTTAATGTGTGCAAGAAGAAATTAAAACTAAGGATATTTTTTGAGATGAAAATGTGTGCCCGCAATGGCTATTTGATATCTCTGCATTTTATTGGTTGATTGTTATTCAAAATATCAAATAAAACTCAATGACTAATAGAAACTATGAGGACTGAAGGGAAATTGAATTGTAAGAAATCCAGGAGAGACGGGGCATTCTTTCTTTGCCATGATTTCTTAATTATCAAAAACTCAAGTACTTATAAGTAATTATAACAAGTTCTTGCTTCAACGATATAGAAAAGAATTGATTCAAATTGAGATAGTGGAACTAAGTGATATTTTTATGTTCCTCCTTCAACTCAACACTTTGCCCGTGTTTTGAGTCAAAACACATGTCATTTAATGGATTTAACATATTCGGCGTGTAAAAATAAACTCCTCCTCTTCATGATAGCCAAAAACCTAAAATGCAGCCTTTGAATTTAGCTTATTAACTGCACTTCAGGTACTGCTATGGGTGTGGCTGTCATATAGCCTTGCTCCTTCAGGCTCTGCAGCTCTTCAAAGACGTATAGGAATAAAACTCAAGCTGTAATAAACCTTGTTGTAAGTATATTATAAATACATTTTGCTATATCTCTCTATATTTCATATATATATATATATATGTATATATATATATATACAATTTTATTGACCTCAAATGAAACCTATATCTAGCAATGTAAATCATATGCAATTCGGGCGTGTGATAAAAAAGTGGAGTTGGCTCTTCAAGCAGGTATTTTTGTTTTCCGAAGCTGTTATCATTTTTCCAATATTACTGAGGGGAGAACATCTACCTGATAGTAAAGATGTCGCATGAAGAAATACATGCATTAAGTTTAATAAAGCAAATAAAATGTAAACAAAAAGGGCTCAAGTCCTCGTATAATTATTATTTGTTAAAAATATATAATTTCCTGACATTAATTTCAGTTAATTTTCTTCCTCTCATCTACGTTATTATTTATTGTTGTATATATAATGGAGAATAGCAGCTTGTAGCTCAGTAAAACGTCATGACAGCTCAAGCTGCTTCCCCCCTCGACATTCATTAAATTGTCAGGGTTGCCAGGTTGATTTTTTCTTTCATTTTTTATTACATGCCCGAATTGCATATGATTTACATTCCTACCTATATCCCAGTTTTACCACCGTGTTTATGTATATGTATACATATGAGGTCCCGAAACTTCTGAAACCATTTTCATACTCCTTATAGTCTATATTTTACTTTTCCAAATGGGCAACTTTTTTAAATCTACAGTTTTTGAGAAAATTACGGTTTTATCACGATCCATCGTGTTTTTTTGCTAACCTTAAGAAAAAGTTCAAGGAGGAATTACGGTATTAAATAGGGACTTTACAATTTATTTTATAAATAACAATATGGTACATACACTTCTCAGCTATTCAACTTTTTAAATTTTATTGAGAAATATTCAAAATCAAAAAATTGACAGTAAATTTTGTGAGTTCCCCCCAGAGAAAATTGCAAAATGTTGTCAAACAAGTGTGTTTTTTTACAAGAAGTCAAAAAACAAACTCAAATTATTTTCTCATACACTTTCTGTAAAAATAAATATCTAAAAATGGAAATAAAAAATACTGGAAGGGAAGAAATGTATTGCGTATAACGCGCGCAAAAAAAAAGCATTAACTTATCTGCCAATTTCCTTTAAAACTTTAAGTTTGAAGGGTCATAACGCATTATTTAACTATTGATTATAAATACTTAGGATAATTAATACATATTTTACCTAAAATTAGATAAACTTAATTAATTTTTTTTTGTAAAATTAAGGCATAATTACTTCAATTACCCTGTTATTAATTAAAGTTAAATTTTTTTTTTATGTATCTATATTTTTATTTCCCAAGTATAAAGTACTTACCTAATATTATCAAAATAATACCTTTTAATGTCTTGCATTATACATATTAAAGAATCTTAAAAAGTGCTGTTCTTTTCTATTTGATATCTTAGGTATATTATTTAAACTTTGAAAGGATTTCATGTAATATTTTTACTACCCCAATACAACAAGCCATTTAAGTTATAGTCAATCCTTCAAATTAAATATTGTTAATATCAAAATTAGGATGATGTAATCAATAGAAACTAGATGTATTGGGAGACGAAAATAATTATCACTCTATAAAATGGTCTCAAGAAAACTTGATGATCAAATATAACTACATTGAAATAAGAATAATTTGTTTATGAATTTGTTTATCAAAGAATCCTCAAAAAGGGAAATAAAAGAAGAAATTTAACAATCATGAATTATGTTCCAACTCATATTGTGTCCTGTTTAAACCTTTGTGAATCATACTTTTGTATATATTTTGAATGTGTTGTATTTTTTTACGCTTGTATATTAACTGTTTATTTAGATATTACTTTTAATTAAACAGTATGTGTAAATTTTTTTACTACATTGACTTTTAAAATATTTTTATATCTTTTATTTTTGAAAAAATGGATCTTTTAAAAAAATAATTAACAAGAAACTTATATTAAAAGTCTAAATTTTTTACAAATAGTGACTTGTTACTCATTTTATTAAAATGAAAGGAAATATTCAATACCCTAATTTGAAAAGTCTACCCAACAAAAATGTAACATAATCATGAATATCTGGATTGTGAAAACTTTAATTGATAATATTGTGTAAGTTACACAATTATTTTTTTCTTCGTATGATCAATTAAATGAGATGAGATTTTTCATTTTTGTTTTAAATATCTATAAATTATAATGTGAATATGATTACTAAAAGATACATCTCAGTTAGACTTTTGTATATTTAATTTAAAAAATATATATCCGTTTTGAGATATATTCAAAACTATAACAATGAAATTTTTTGTAAATTTGATCTAGGACAAAATATATACATTTAATTTTTTTGGGGGGTTATTCAAATGATTTTATATTTTTCATGTAAAAGTACGTTGAACGACTTAATGAGTTTGAAATAAGACAAAATATATTTATTTAATTTTTTTTTAAATATTTATTTGGTTTAATCAAATAATATCATAACTTTCATGTCAATCTAAGGTGAATGACTTATGTTGAATATACAATTCAACAAAAACATATACATACATACATCAGCTCAACAAATTAAAAGTACGCAACCATCACAGAGTTAAAATATCTATAGTACAAAAGCTCATATTTATGCATAATTATAAAATATATTTCGAATTTTAACTTGATAAAGTTAGCTGTTCTTGAGATGTGGGTATTTAATCGAAGCAATACTCTGGCCCAAATTTCTATGCATTGATATGAAATATTATATTAGTGATTGTGATGTCTTGCACTTTAAAATTGGGGATTTTATTAAAGACTCTACAACAAGAAATTTGATCTAAGATAATATAAATATTATACAAGTGGGGATCTTATAAAGCCTTTTTAATTTCAACACCATTCATTTTGAATTGATGACATCATTTCATTTAAACCTATTAAAATTAATTATTGTTTACTTATGCATGCATTTTCAAATGAAAGAACGGTGAACTCTTGGATTATCTAACGCACTGTAGAAAATATTTTGATTTTTAATTTTTTCAGAAATGTCAGACACTATTCAATGTATCTAAGGTCTAATGGAGTTTCAATAGTTCCGCAATTGCATGTCCTGTATATTCTTCCTTTAAAATAATTCATCTCACTTTTTGGTTGCAACTTGTACAAATTGTTTGACAAACTACACAAACTTAAGTCTTGTAACATTAAGTTAAGAGAAAAATGTTTATTGTAGAGAAAAAAAATCAATATTTGTAATAGCTTTGTCCTAAAATATACGTCAATTTTCATGAATGAGTGTAAATTGTAATATTTGAATAATTGTATTTTGTTTTGCCACATTTATAAATTATAAATATTAAAATTATTAACTGTGTAGAAATGTTTTATCAAGGATCAATATTTTCTTAGATCTCACTGGGTTGTCATCTGTGATAATTTCAGGAGTACTGGTCTCAATGTTAAAGGATGTCTCCACATTGAATTATTCTGCCTTTAAAGGAGATGAAATCCAACAAGTGATTCATAATAATTTCTTCAAAAAATAAGAGAGCCCTGAGAATCAAGGCTAGTATATCCAAATGAAAAGATAGTAATTTGTAGAAACGATACAAAAGTTGAAATTTATACCTCTCTTTGATACAGTAACAAATCTTAATTGAAATATCAAAATTACTAATTATGTAGAAACTGTCGCATACAAATTTGTTGTCTGTGTAGGTCTCCCTGCATTGTGATTTTAACACTTTCAAGGGTGTGTGAGCCAACTCATGAGTGTGGACGGAAATTTGTTTTACAAAAATGACGTCACGTATTAATGACATCATAAAATGTTCCTGGACATAAAAATCAATATGTGACACAGTTTTTATGTAAGGCTCAATAGCCACAATCAACGAGCTTTTATTCAAAGAAATTATTTTAAAAATGGCGTCCAATCTTTGCTATAGTATATAAATCAAAATTATGTAACTCTTCGAGATCATAATACGTAGAGTTAGTTATTTTTACTGAATAAGGAGTTCAGTTATGAATACAGTGTTTTGTTTATTCCAAAAAACACGTGGAGCGTTGGAAGGCAGTTCTTGAATTGTACCGCATCGGAAACGATACTGCCGTTATACATAATACCTTTGTTGAAATCTAAGTCTCTTGCATTTCTACCCCATTAATCATCTCTTGTTCGCAACCCTGATTACACCCTGCTGTTTTTGTCTTCTTAAAAGAAGAGGGATTTATTATTTAATATACATGGAACTTCATTCCTTCACTCGTGTTGCCCTTATATATTTTGCTTCTTATATTAAATTGTAGGTTATATTATTTTTGGTTATGGAAAGGGGCCTAAATCCTTACATGGTCCTTTGGTCAACTTAAAACTTTATGTGGATCTCATTTTCTATAAATATTCAAGTTTTTGATATTGACATGATATTTCCTAATTGTATGTGCTTTTGGTCCTCTGATTGAAAAAATCCATTGAAAACCTTTTACGAATTCATTATAATAGTTTAATAGAACACAAAATGAGTCATCTTGAAAACAAAAAAGTAGGAAGGAATTATTGGTTAACATTTTCTCATAATCATTTGATTCAAGTCAAGTATCTCCATTAAATCATTTACTGAAGAGCACGTTGAATTTCTTGATTTAAAAAAATTATTATTAAAATTTATACCTTCCAGATATCCTAGACCATTTCCAAAACAAAGAACAATATGTTAATAATCTATGAAAAGACATCAAAAATTAATTGTGACTCATTATTCAAGGGCAAAATTAATATAGAATTTACAAATATTTGGTTTCATTCAGTAACCTGCGCGATATAGTTAGAAATTTCATTACATGTAAAATAATAAAATATAAGTGAATATAAGACTGAACTTTTTTCTCGGCAGTAGTTAAAGCTACAAAGATTAAACTCAATATTAAAAAGTAAATCTAAAACAAAGAAATTAAAGTTTATGAAAAATGTGAGTATTTATTGAAATATGTACATCCAAATATATTTTGAAATTAATAAATTTAAAAATTGAATTTCTATAAATTTTTGTTTTCAAGTAAATATATTTTTGATCTCATATAAAAAATAGTATATTTTAGTGAACTTATACCAAAATCCCGGTTACCTTGGACAAGATGTGAAAAGAGAACGGTTTGTTATTGTAGTTTATAAAATTTTAAAAACGACAAATATCAACTTCTTTTTATGAATTTTTAATTCACAAATATAATATATGTTTATTATTCTTTCCTTGTTGTTTTTTTAAGAAAATGTATTTTACATTTTATAGATTTCAATATGAGAGATAATTAGCTGAATGTCATAGATAATCATTTTTTTACTCTTCATTATACTTGATAATTAAATACACAAGAAAGTTAATTTAATTTTTTTTTGACCTCAAAAGTTACTCTTTGGAAAGACACATCATATAAAATCATAAAACACAAAATTATGCTGATGATATATACATACAAATGGATTTGTTCTATTTTTGAACCCATGAAATTAAGGATTGTAGAGCTAAACTTTTATATTTTTGCTTAAGAACAAAGTTCAATATACCATTACCTATAATTCTTAACTTAAAACAAATAACAGTTTTTAGAAATAGCTCGTCCTTATATATGAAAGGATCACTATTAAGAAGTTAGGATAATGAGGCCAGTATAGTAATAGATTACATTTTGCTTAGTTCAATGCCTCCCTCAAAATATCATTTCTCCATTCATTAATTTAAAATTAAACAAAAACATATTTGTGCCTACATGAGTAATTCCACGTCAACTCAACAAATGTATATCGCACAATCATCACAAAGTTAGATTATTTTAGTAGAAAACCTCAAATTTATGTCTCAATACAGAATATATCAAATTTTAGCTTGATAAAGTCACCTTTAGTTGAGATATGAATATTTTTTTGATGTACTTTTTTAGCTCAAATTTCTACCCATCAAAATTCAATTTTGGGACTTTTTTAAGGACCCTATCTTAAATATTATTAATTGTTTACAAGTTGGGATATGCAAGTATTTAATAGATTTTTTCCCCCAAAAAATATTTATTATTTAGTATTAACATTATTCCTTGGGATGAAAAGAGCAATTTAAACATTCATGTAACTCAAAACTTTATATATCTTTTTAAAATATTTCCATCGATGGTTCTTTTGCTATAATTTTTGTCAGTATTTCATTTTTTAAACTAACTGGACTTAATAATAATCTATGTTTGGGATGTTTTCATCAGTGGACTATTTTCTGATTTAAATCAGATATCACTACGTATTATAAACTCAATGAGGTGATTTTGCATGATTTTGATTTTTATATAAAATCAAGGATTGTACTCACATTAAAATTTTATTAAAATATGAGCTCATCGCGTTGGGGCAATTGAGTCCTGCACAATAAGTTTAAATTTAATTAATATATTATTGCATTATTACAAAAAATATTTACCATGTAATCAATATCTCGCGTATAGTAAGTAAATTATCGATATAATAATCTATGAATATTTTGTACTTCTTCTTTTATGGCAACACTTAATCATTTTAGTTAAAATCAAAAGTATTGTTTTAGTTTGATATATTAATAAAATAAAATATTTAATTTCATCAAAAGTCGATACTAAACTCTGTAATGTTATGAAAAATACTTTTTTTTAATAAATGCATAAAATTAACAGGAGAATTGGTTAAAATCGTAACCAATGCAAATTTTGACTTGAAGTTTATCCACAGTGTACATAGATGTATCAAATTTAAACAAAAAAACTATATAATAAATAAAAATATACTGAAACTTCTAGAGTTGCTTTTTAAGAAAAACTATAAAAATCAATGTTTGCTTAAACTCTCCAAGTCTCATTTTTTCATTAATAATCAACAGAAAATCCTTTAATGCAGACAAAATAACGGATTCAACCGACAACAAGACAATCTAATATATATTTTGTTTAATCTAAATATCAGGGAAATAAATTGATATAAATTGATTTATCCAAATACAATTATATTTACTTAAAGTTATCATAATTTTTTTTATGTTTCCTTTAGAACAAAGCTCATTGTGACATTATTTGTGTTTCTTAATTTGGAATAAACAACAGTTTTGGGAAATAGCTTGTCTTTATATCTGAAAGGATCATTATTTTGAAGCCAGGAGGAATAAGTCTAATAATGAAGCCAGTATAGTAATAGATTACATTTTGCTTAGTTCAATGCCTCCCTCAAAATATCATTTCTCCATTCGTTAAAAGCTTTTACTTCAAATTGATGCGTTAATTAAGTTACTTATAAGACATTATATATTAATATAAGCCCAGAATTTCTATTAGAGGGAAAAATACCACTATAAAAGTCTTTTAAATGTTTAAAAAATGTGAGCCAGGGAAGATATATTGTTTCATTCACTAAATATTTTCTAATTTTCATGCCCAAATTATCTTCTTCAATGGAAGAGCCCACAAAGCTGAATGCATCATCCATAAATTGGTTTCGATTGACAACATTAAAGATTGTATGAGTCTTATGAAGCTGTTGGATGAGTTTATTTGATTATTTATATCGTAATTGATGTGTAATCGATATGCACATCAGCTCAATTACTGAAAAGCTCAACATTAGTAATGCCAAGAGTGTTTTAAGCTATGTAGTAAATGGGTATACTACGTGGTCATCTAAGAATAAAACAAAACAAAAAAACAAGGAAACAAACGGTACCAAGAAGAGCCACGACTACGTAAAACCATAATAGAAATTATTTAAAGGCATACTCATTGTTACAGTTTTGAATATCTGTTAAAATATATGTATATATATATCCATGTAAAATTTAAGTAATATATGAATCATACTATACAAAAGTCTAACTCAAATGTACTTCGTAGTATACATTTTATTTGCATTAAGGTTAATAAAGCAAATAAAATGTAAACAAAAATGGCTCAAGTCCTCGTATAGTTATAAGCTAAAGATATATAATTTTCTGACATTAATTTCAGTTAATTATCTGCCTCTCATCTATGGTAAACATATTATTATTATTTATTATTGATGTCTTCATTTGTATACATATATAAAGGATAATAGCAGCTATTAGCTCAGTAAAACGTCATGACAGCTCAAGCTGCTTCCCTCTCAACATTCATCTAATTGTCAAAGTTACCAGGTTAATTTTCTCTTTTTTTTATTTTACACACCCCATTTGCATATTATTTACATTCCTAGCTATGGATGTGGCTGTCATATAGCCTTGCTCCTTCAGGCTCTGCAGCTCTTCAAAGACGTATAGGAATATATGTCAAGTTGTAATAAACCTCGTTGTAAATATATTGTAAATACATTTCGCTATATCTCTATATATTTTATTTATAAATATATGAAATCATATGCTTCAGACACATGATATATAATATCGGGAATTTGTATTGCTAAATAATATTTTTAAAGATATAATGTAGACTTGACATGTATAAAGTGACTAATACACTTTTAAAGCCTGTAGGAAATTTAATACATTTGAAATATCACTGTTATAAGGGAAGAAAAATTTATCAATAGTGAATGAAAAGGTATATAAATAATGCTTTGATGCCATGAATTATGTTTCTTTTAATTTCTTTGAATAAACAGTTAGATGAGTTGAGATCTTTCATTTTTGTTTGAGGTTTCTATAAATTATATGGTGAATATGAATACTACAAGGTACATTTGAGTTAGACATTTGTATAGTATGATTCATTTCTTTTTTGATTTTTATATGAATAAATATATATATATATATATATATTGCTTTTTTGACTCTAAAATTACCCCAGTATGCATAAGCACATTAAATCAATATATATATATTTTATTCAGTATTAGGCTGGAACAATATAATCGAAACATTTCTTTCCTTTGACACTTTTAATGAATTCTATACTTAAAATATGCTTAAATTATATATAGATATAGAAATAGAAACTCAAATTAGCACAAAATAATTTCTTCTCAAAGTAAGATCAGGCCTCACATGTAAATGTTGTGAGGGATGTTGAGCTGTGTACGTGATAATTTAATTACTGAAGGAAAAATCATATTTAAATATTATTGAAAACTTTTACGAAATTAAATAGTGATTAATTTATAAATAGCTGATAATATCCAATTTTGCTCAAATTTATGTATAATAAATAAAGTAAAAACATGAGCACTGAATGGGACCATCAATAAGAAGTAATTAGGATGAGTTCACTGAAATGCATTCTTAAGATTGTCTTTCGGATAAGATGTATTATTTCATAAGGTGAATTTTTATTTTATATTAAATAAGTTTCTTTGTTATTCTTTTTAAAGTTGAAATAATAATTAATTTAATATCTTTTAAATTTTACAAAATTCAATTACTGAGATAATTTGTGGAATGTGAGCAATAACAATTTATTTTGTATTCTTCATTGTGAATGCTCGTTAAATACAAATTTAAAAAAATTATTTTACTTTTGAGACAACACTAATAACTTCTTGTTCCATTTTCTTGTTATCTAACCATGTTAATCTTATCTCGCCTGTATGGTTTTTAATAGCAGATAAGTTAAACTTTGGATCAGTTGTTGCATTGACTTGAGGCCAACTTACAATGCTCTCAAATACTGATTCGGTCTTAAAGAGAATAAATAAAATTAGATACTACAAAATAACCTTGTTGATTGTTTAAATATTTATTTACCTTGTTAAATTCCATCACATCTACTGACTTTTCTAAATTCCATGTTAATAAATTATAGATTGTATTCATTTTCAATCTAAATATCAAAGAAAGAAGTTGAATATAGATTGATTTATTCAAGTACAGTAGTGTTTACATACAGTTGTCCTTGTTTGTCCGTAATATTTCGAAGTACTTCCCGTGTAACATTCCTACCAGAAGGGCTCAGTGAAAGAGATGAAAGGGTAGATATTACATCCTCCGTTTTATTCAATATACTGAAGAAAAAAAAAACATTTTACAAAACTATAAAACATATTCATGACGCTAAGATCATATACATACAAATGGATCTGCTCTTCCTTTTCAATACATGAAATTGCATATTGTTGAGCATAATTTGACTTCAATTGTTGAAGGACAAACATAGTTGTGGCATTATCTGTATTATTTCTTAATTTAGAACAAGCAATAGTTAAGAGAAATGTTCCATCTTTATATCTGAAAGTATCAATATTGAAAAATTAAAAAGAAAATAGGCTGATTATGAGACTAGTAGGGTAATAGATTACATTATACGTCGTGTAGTATCATTTTTCCATTCGTCAAAAGCTTGTATTGCCCAACTGGTGCAGTTTTCATTTCCAGATAAACAAGCCCAATTAGATACTTCCATTTTTAAATCAAAACTAAGACCTAATGTCTCAGATTCTAGCTCAGTCAGGTTTAATGGTTGGAAAATGTCCTCTGTTATATTTTTCAAATACCTCTGTAAACAAAATATAAACTATTCAGGTTGCTTATTACAAATAACACACTATATATTACCATAAACTCAGAATTTCTATTATTGAGAATAATATCTCTATAAAAGATTCGTAAATGGTTAAAAAATGTGAGCCAGGGAAGTTCCTCCTTTTCTTTTACTAGATATGTACTTATGTTCATGCCCAACGTATAATTTTTAATTAAAGGGCCCACAAAGCTGAAAGCATCGTCCATGAATTGTGCTCGATTCAAAACATCAATGATTGTATGATTTCTATGAAGCTGTTCCATGATTTTATTCCAGTTACTCATGTCGTAATTAACGCGAAAAAATCCTGCAAACAATTTTGAGAGTATAAAGTTGGTCAGCTTGATAAACACTTAAGTACTATTTAATTACCCATAATCTTTACATTTGCGATTACAAGAGTGTTGTTCGTGATCAAACTATCATTGATTTTCATAGTATCATTTTCGTCAATATATTTTAAATCTCTATCTACAACTGTTTGATTTTCAATGTCTATCACTTGGTATTTGAGAGGAATCTTCCAAAGTTTTCCAGTGTCATTTTCTTTTCGATTAAAAAATTGTTTCTGTATGAAGATTAAATATTTAGCGATGAATTGATCCTAAAATTGTGTTTATACCTGAATGATGTTAATATGTTTATACTGTTCACTGACGTTCACTGTAACAAGAGGGTAACCACTTTGATTTGTCCATCCAGACATAATATCTTTGACTGAAATATTATTTTTTGTAACAAACTGTTGGAGGGAGCTCCATAAATTATCTTGTTCAACATTTTTAAACGAGCTGGAAAAGAAGCATTTATTATATGTATAATACAATTCATTTGAATTTTAACTCAACATACAATTTCTTGGTGTAGTTTTGGATTCCATTCCTAAATACATCATCACCAAAAGTTTTCATCATCATTCTCGTGATGCATGCTCCTTTTCCAGATAAAGTATAAAATAGAAAATCGGGGAGCACAACATCACCCCCTACTTCATATTTCAAAGGAAAACTATCAACTCTTGAATCTTCACTTAACATTACTTGAAAAATGTGAATGCTAAATTTGTCCCATGTTTTGTTGATTTTATCTTCAAGGACAAAGTAAGACATAAATGTTGCTATTCCTTCATTCAGCCAAAGATCAGACCACCATAATGGAGTTACAAGGTTTCCTATGATTGTACATTAAGTTTGAAATGGATTATATAATCATACATTATATGTTTTACTTACCAAACCATTGATGACTTAGCTTATGAGCCAAATCAATGAGATTCTCTTCATTAAAATATGGAAGACTTTTATTTCCAATATACATTCCTTCTGGAGCAAAACTGGTTAGTCCCCAGGAATCAGTTCCTTCATGTGTATCAAAATCTGTATAAACTAAATCCTAGGAAATTTAATAAAAATGGTTTATAGCTTTAAATAGTTGAAAATGTTCACAGCGAGTTGAAATTTTGAGTTTTAATTAAGCATAATACTCCATTAATAAAAAATATTTATATTTTATTGGAGAAAAATTATGTGGGTATCTAAATCAAAAATCAAAAAATGAATTAGATTTATTTTTACTAGTCTCAATAATACTTGAATATTTCAGTTTTCAAACAGTCCTTTCAAAAAATTATATGCTAATATTGTTATTTTACCTTAAGTATCATTTGAATTAGATTTCAGCTCTTTTAAGCATTACCTGCTTCTTTAATGGTTGTGTAGTATTCAAGTAGTCTGTTAGTCCTTTATAGATGCCTACAGCTTTTTGTACTATCTCATTATCATCTACCAATAGATAATCAGGAGCCCACATTGTAAAATTAACATCAGAGGTATTTGGTGCTGCCTTGCTCGAAAAGTTGGAAATGTAGAAACCCAGAACATGAGTACTCATATTTGGAGTTGTTTGGAATTCATCAAATACCAAGCTTGTGTTAATGGATCTAAATGACGATAGTGAATTACAATAAAATTCTTAAAATGTAGTTTAACATACTTTGAGATGCTAATATTTTTATGTGGCATGTTTGAGAGAGTAGTCATATTTAGTTTCCTACCCAGAGTTAAATCAAATGTGGCCTTAAATTCGGGCTCATCAAAGCAAGGAAAAACAGTTCTAGCCATTATTAGTGGTAGAGATGTAAAGTAGAGCTCACTGAAAGGAGAATTCACATATTAATAAATAATTTGTTCTTGAATTTGTCTTGAATGTGGTATAAAATATCTAGTTACTTGAAATCTGAGGCAATGAATCCATCATCTCCAGTATTATTGCCCTGATATCTAAGGAATAACGAATAGTTTGAAGTCACATTTAACGTTTCTCTTAGATTAAAAACAAGTAAACTTCTATTTGCCAATATTGTTAAGTTTTCAATATTTATGTTTTTCCCTTCTGCATTTGTTAGATTGTAACTTGTAACGTTGATATGTTTAGCATTCAAAGTAATATTTTTACTATCCCCGATCAAACAATCCATTTTAATTATTTCAATTCCTTCAAATGAAAAATCCTCTACATAATTATTTTTATTACTATCCTCCTCCTCATCCTCAGTATGATTTTTAAAATCCACTTTTTTAAAATTTGGAATGATGGTCAAGTTATAATTCCTAGGAACCACATGCCTTGGAAGACGAAACTCATCAGACTATAAAAGGGTTTAAAGAAAACATGTTGATTAAATACAATTAATTTGATAAAATAATAATTTATTAGTGAATAATGTTCTTACCAATGTTTCCTTACAAACAGAAATAAGGAGAAGAAATTGAACTATATGAACTAGGTTCAAACTCATTTTGTGTTCTGTTTGAACCTTTGTGAATCAAACATATTTATAGTATATAGTGTGTATCAGGTGTATTTGTATTCTTTATAAGTTTATTCTTTATAGATTTTTTACTACATTCAATTCTACAACATTTTTTTTATTATTATTATTTACATACTATCATTATTATAAAATTAAGGACTTTTTTAAAGACTAACATTATGCAACTTGATCATAGATAAAATAAATTGTGTAAAAGTTAAGATGTGTACGTTTTATTTAATTAAAATACCATTTATTTTTAATTGATGTTATCATTCCATTTAAATATATTAAAATGTATTATTTTTTTACTTATGCATGTATTTATAAGTGAAAGAATCTCGAACACTTGGACTATCTAATGCACCATAGAAAATATATTGGTTCGTAATTTTCTTCAGAAAAGTCAAAAGTGACTTTTAATTCATCAAAGATCAAATAGAACTTCAATATTTTCCTTAAAGGAAGAACCGTAAATATTTCATCTCACTTTTTGTTACAATTTGTAACAAAACAAGTTACAAAACTTTAAATTTGTAAGTGTAGAGTTAGAGGATGCACGGGTAAGTTTTATAGCTCTTATAGATAATTATTACCATCCATATCATTTTTTTTTCCATATTAACCCTACCAAATGGGATTTAAAGAAGAACAAGTGACATGAGAGATATTTGAAAATGTCTCATGTGTAAATTTTGAGTGATTGTTTATATTTAATAAATATTCTGTTCTTTTGTAACTATTTCATCCACTGCGAAATGAGAAATTTGCACACTAACCTGGACCATATTTATTATAGTTATTGATAAAAGTTTTAATCAAAAAGGACATTTTTGTATGCAATTTAAGCCAACTCCGAATTATGAGCTCCTAAATTTAGTATTAGTTCATTTTTTCAAAGGTAAAATAAGTTTTGATGATTATTTTATGAAAAACAGTATCTAAGCAGAGTAATGTCAAAAAATAATATAAAATAATATAATACACTTGTTATAAAGTATACAAATGTTTATGATTCACAAAGGTTCAATCAGAACAAATAATTAGTTGAAACATTGTTCATATTGCTCAATTTCATATATTTATTTTTCTCTTTTTAGGTAATTTTAGGTGTTTTTATACGTATTTCTTGTGTATAATTCATAAACAAATTATTCTTATGTCAAAGTATTTATGTTTGATCCTTATCACGACGAACTTTTTTGTCCACTCGCAACCTCGACTCTCAAAAGAACTAGTGAACATTTGGAAAAAATTTCGTACCTACCCTTCTTTATTTTCTAAGTTCCTAACTTTTCAATAGTGGGTAGAGTTATTATTTAGCTATACTATACATTAAATACTATAAATTCTGACAATATACAGATCAATCATTAATATATGTATAATATTCAAAAATATAAAAAAAAGGGCGCAAATCCTTGATTTAATACTATTTTGATATATCAAGGTCATAAATAATAATAATACTCTTTTTGGGTTCATAACACGTAGAGGCAGCTGCTTTAAATCAAAAAACTGCTGAAAAAAAGCTGAAAGGAGAATACATAGTATTTTTGTTTATCACAATAAGCTCGTCGTGTATATGTGATCTTTTTTTCGATATTTTGTCTAAAAAGTTGCAAAACATCTTAATAGTTATATATAGTAACTGTTAGGTGATATTTGTAATATTTGAATAATAACAAAAATTGAAATTTGCAAATAAACATTTCAAAGGTGAAATATACTTTTCTTTGATACATTTAAAAATCGTAGCTAAAATATCAAAAATGTAGAAACGGTCAGATCAAGGTCATTATTTTTTTGGCCTTCCTGTATTGTGATCCTTAACAACTTCAAGCGTGCCGGAGGAACAGAAATTTATTTTTTTAAAATTACGTAAAATATTAACAACATCACAATTACACAACTATAGTTTACATCTGAACGTGAAAATTAGTGACTCACTCACTTATTGTGCAAGGCTCGAACGGCTATTTTTTTTTATCTATTCACAATCTCAAGTTTCCAAAAGCAAATTATAAATGTGAAGCAACATGGTGTAGTCAGCCTTCTATATTACTCCTTTTGCCAAGTCATTAAATTTGGACAGAAATTTTTCAATATAAAAATCAAGAATTATAACTTAAATAATATTCAAAAATTCAAAGAAAAGACACGCAATTCTTTATTTAATATATAAATCAAGTCCTACATAATACCCTTTTTGACTATGACAAAATATATGTACATAGAGTCAGTTGTTTTAATTCAGAAATGAGTCAACTCACTAATACAGATAAATTGAAAATACACGGTATTTTGTTTATCTCATAAAAGTTGTTCTGTTAAACTATAAAACAAAGAGGCAAAACGACGACCAGATTATCCATTTTTCATAAAACAAACCATTCAAGAATTTGTTTTATTTCCTGCAAAGGGTGCAGAATTATTCTATAAGAAACTACGTAATCTCCAAAAACTTACTTCTTTACCTGGAGCTAAACCTAGATTAATTCTTTGTGGAAGACAAATATAAATATGTACTTGAAAAGGGAAATTTAGAAAGATAAAATTATGTCCCCTTGCTAAAAGGTCCGTTTAGCTACTTTCTTTTTAGGTTCTTTTGGATAGTCCCATATTTAGATTAGTTATGTGCCAAATAAAAAATCATTTCTCATGATTTGAAGACCAAACTACATACATTTTACATATATTACTAATAGTTATCTTATGTCGGGGAATTTTTATATGATTTAACACTTTGAAGTTATAAACAGCCTCAGTGTAGCACAGCTGGGGACTTAGAATCGAGTTTCATTTAAGTCTAATCAATGTCAAAGTCAAAATTTCAGATTTGACTCAAACTCAAAGTGTAAAGCTACTTCAAAAAAATTGAAGTATAAAGCACAAAATTGGACAAGGACTCGAGGCATGAAACTCGCTATTATCCTTTATTTCAAATTATTATGTTCTTAAGTTCCTTTTATATATTTACATGATTGAGTATTAAGTTAATGATAACTAAATTTAGAAATTGTCTCTCAAGACTTAAGATTTGAATTGGACTCCAGCTCAAAGAATAAAGACTTGACTCAGACTTGTAAAAAATGAACCAGTGAACAGCTCTGCCAATAAGAAATAACTTATAAAATATATATAATATTTATGAATATTATATTATATATTATATAAAAATATAAGGAATTCACAGGTAAGTTGATACGGTTGGAGAGTGGATTCCCTCTGACTGTTATACCTCTTTTAGATTATTATTATCATCTAAAATATCTTTTGTTTAGTGTTAACTCAACCAAACGGGGTTTGAGGTAGATCTAGTGTCATAGGAGGTAATTGTAAATGGCTTTTTTGATTGTTTTTTTTTTTTTTTTTTTTATTTCACAGTCGAAATAAGATATATACAATAAAAATAATAATAAAGTATATAAAAACATGATGCTAATGCGTATAGAAAATACATAAAAAAACATTTTAGTTTAAAATTTTAGCATCACGGTTGGACATAACGGATACATCGAATTAATAAATAAATAAAAAATTCACAATCATTCAATCAATAATAATAAAAATAACAATAAACATTCTACATTTACCCTATTTGCATTTATTAATTATTTTACATAGTCTATTGATGGTTTCCTTGTATGTGATGGAAAGAGTAGGAATGTATTTGATATCATCAGCCACATATACCCAAGCACCATCCGGAGAAGAGGGAATTTTGATATCCAAAGCAGCATATCTCGCTGCAGCCGAAAGAAGGATAGTCCTAATTCGCAACGATGGATTGGTTTAGCGGAGAGAAGAGCATTCGTGATGGCTTTGGTTCTAGCCAAATTCTCATTATTCTTAAAGCCGAAAAGGATTACTGCTTTGCAGTATTTCTCAGCTCGGACTCCTTCCATTCCTCTAATATTGAGCCTAATAAAACTTTGCAATATATTTACTACTCGACAATCAACAAAAGCATGCAAGGTTGAATTAAAAAGTAATCCGCAGTCCTTGCATGGTAGATAGAACCTGAGTAGGTCAGCAGATATCTGGAACTGGGCGGTAAACTTATTCCCATCCACAATTCCACTTAGGGAGCCTATAATCCTCTTTCTCCAATTTTCTGGTAGATCGAGTAGTTCCATATATCTTCGGCAAACAGTAGAGCTCCCTTCAATGTCTGAAAGAAATGAGTTAAACATTTTTAGGTGCCAGGGCTTTAACACACTAAAGTTGTTTGAAGCTCTCTGCAAAGGAAATCGAAATCTCCCGTCCATAAATGGGATTTGGCCATGAATGTCATGAAGTGTAAAGGTTCTATTTTTTATCACCGACTCTTCCAGTTCCTCCGGTTTACATAAGTTCCTGAAGAAAAATCTTCTTCCTATATTGCGTCTTATAATATCCACTGTGGAGTCACTCTCATACGATGGAGTCATCTTCCACATAATCCTCTGCACGCAACCCCAAACAGAAGACAAGTTAGAGGTAAATTTATTTGTTCGAAATCTTCAACAGCTGCAATGAACAAAAGGGGGGCAGACGGACAACCCTGCCAACAGCTCTTACCCAAAAAGATTGGTTCACTTTCCTGACCATCTACCGACAAAGTAGATGTGCCATTAAAAAGTAAGCCTCTGACAGGATTGTAAAATTTTCTTGGTAAAATTCGCTTCATTGCTTTAAGAATGTGGCTGTGAAAAATGGAATCAAAAGCTCTAGAAAAATCTATAGCAATTATGGCTCCAAATTTTCCTTTGCTATCTACGGAATCGATAGAAGCTTTTAAATTACGCGAAATATCACAAATTTTCTTTTTTTTAAAAAAACCTTTTTGGTGGTATCCAATTTTATTGTTTAAAACCTCATGCATTTGAACGGCAAGAGTACCAGATAAAATTCAATAGGCTTCATTTAATACAGTGATGGGTCGCCAGTGACTGAAGTCAGTCCCATCACCCTTTTTTGGAATGAGTGCAATTCTTCCTCTAGTCAGAATTTTGGGCATCTTGCCTTTTCTTTCCAATTCTTACCCAACTTTTAGAAGATAGGGAATTATCTGATCAGCAAAATGGAAAAAGACTTTTCCAGTGATGCCATCAGGGCAACAAGCCTTATTTACTTTCAGTCTTTCTTTTATGTACGAACATAATTTCTCGGAAGAAAATATCTCATTACGAAGATGCTGGGACTGTTTTTTTGGTCGAGGGAAGTGGACTCTTTTATCTCCAACTGTATCTTGAAAACGAGAGTGAAAATATTTTAAACTATCTGTTTTATCAGTAAGAGTTTTTCCTTTATCAATAATTTTACAAAGCGAGCGGGCTGTGAACTTATCACCTTTCGAAAGATGTCTTAATCTTCTACTAGAGTCCTGTTCCCGGGCTATTTTCGCTTCCATCTCCGCTTCTGCAACTTCAGCTATTCTGAAGGAGTTGATGCTATCTGATATAAAAGTTCGGGTAAATAAAGGTCCATTGTTTAAAATATCTTCAATTTGGGATTTCTGTTTTTCGTTTTGGACTTTTTGTTGAAATTTAAAATGCAATGTTGTTGATGCAATAACTTTATTGAGTAAAAAGATGGCCCGATTAGAAGAAATATGATCATTAAAATATTTTTCTAAATTTCTTTTTAGTTTTCGATTAAAAATCTCATTGTCCAACAACCAGTTTGAAAACTTGAAATTACTTCTATGAGCCTGGCAGAGGAGCTCCAGTTCAACAATCTTGTGGTCTGAGGAAGGCTCAGGACGATACAAAGCTTTTTTGATTCTAAACGCAATCGACGGTGAGGCTAATGCTAGGTCTAATCTAGATTTTCCTCTCCTATTAGACCAGGAAAAATTTCCCGGATTATGTTTTTCTATTATGTCAACCAAGTCAAAAGTGCCGATGATTTTACTGAGCATCATACTATTAGAGTATTTATCCTTAGGTTGACTCAAATCCACATTTAAATAGCCGATAAGAATAAAATGAACATTAATATTTAATTGACTATTAATAATGGATTGGAAGAAGGGGAAAGATTTGATATTCGGGCCATAGACATTGATGACATAAAACAACACTTCATTAGAGGACAGGCGGATTTTATGCCAATCACTCTTTCCAGAGTATTCCTAGATACATTATGCATTTGATATTCTTTTTATGATAAAGGTCAGAACCCCTCTACTTGATCCATTTCCCGTAAAGAAGTGATAATAATCTTTTGGAAGACAAAAGAAACATTAATTAACATAAGTAGAAGATACCAGAGATTTAATGTCTTGAAGACAAATAATATCTGCATTGAAGGTTAGGAGGTGCTTCACCAAGGCATGTCTAGTTCTTCTGTCTTTGCCTCCTCTTGTGTTGAGTGATATTATTTTTCTTATTCCCAAATTTGCAGACATTTCATTCGGAATGGGCTCAGAGAAATAGTCTGTTATTTTTGATTGCATAATTTAATAACAAGGGTAGCATCTAACTTTTAGGGAGCTTATTTGGAGTTTCTTTCTGTGGAGATAGACCTGATATAGAAGAAGAACTTCTTATTACCTTCACGAAGGCGTGCGAAGGGAATCAGTAGCTTCTAATCGATTCTAATTATCTCCTATTTAGGGGGAAAAATAATTAGGCGACGTCCTCAGAGTTCCAAAATCCCAGGTATGAGCCGTAAGAAAGCACTGGATCACAAAAATTCTTAATTTCAATCACTTTAAATCACTTAAATATGATCAAAACACAGCAGTCGAGAAAGCACGTCCGTACACGGCATTAACCGAACTCTGTCTTTGTTTACATTTAATCAAAGTACTTTACCTTAGTTATCAACAGCGGGATAGGGAATTTTTACAGAAGCACAGGCCAGACTTATTTAAGTAGTTAATTCAAGCTTTAGTGAAAAATGATACTTCAGGTCTTTGTTCTATTCAACTCTGAATTATGAGTTCCTAAATTTAGTAATAGTTCATTTTTTTTCAATGGTAAAATAAGTTTTGATGATTATTTTATAAAAAAGCAGTATTTAAGTATTTTAAGATAAAAAAATAAACATAAAAGAATATATACTTGTTATAAAATATACAAATATGTTTGATTCAAAAAGATTCAAACAGGACATATAATGAGTTGGAACATAACATAGTTCATAAATTCTTCAATTTCATCTTTTTATTTTCATTTTTAAGAAATTTTGTTAAACAAACTTCATAAATAAAATATTTTTATATCAAAGTAATTATATTTGATCATCATGAACCCTTTTATTGTCGGATGAGTTTCATCTCCCAAATTTATTAATTACAATTTGACCATCATTCAAAATTTTGATACAAATAATCTCTCAGTTGAAAGATTTGTCTGGCTTGTTGTAGCAAAAAAAAAATTTGGGGCAGCAAAAATAATACATTGAGTGCTTAAAATATCCATATTCAAAGTTAATTTGATATCAAAGTACGAAAAATATCAATTTATTGAAAATTACAAATATATTTTTTGGAACTCGATGTACAAAATAATATACGAAATGAATATGGATTCAGATTTTCAGTATTTTGAGATCGGGAAAGTCTATGTAAATGTATGTATACATTTATTCCAAATTTGAAACAAATTCACATTAATCTTATTTATAAATACAGTCAAACCTAGACCAATGGTCACCTGATTAAAGCGTGTCACTGCACTCAGCGATCATATCTAGTTCCCACCCAGAATATTTATAACATATATGCATTGTATTAAGCGTGGCCCTGCAATCCCCGGCCAGTAGTTACCCATAATAATGCATACTAACATAAATGAACCTGCATCACCGATAACTTTTATAAAAGTTTATTGATTGTTCAATACAAAACTTTAGTAGCTTTGCATGGAATAATAAACTCTAATCCCAGTCGCTCAGAGATGATCTGAAGAGTACTTAGTACTCATATTTTTATACAAATCTAATTGTGTGTAGTTTACATACATGTATCCATACACAATAAATCAAATATATATGGATGTTTTTCCCCACATGACAACTTTAACAAATCTAGTGATGCATCATTTAAATTTAAACTGTTTGTAATTGGTGGAAGAAAAATTAGTATGCTGAATAATATCATTTAATCTGAATCACAGATGACACATATTTAAATGGGTAACCAGTTTAAAAAAAAAAATTTTAGATTTTTTTTACTAATGCAGTGTAAGAAAGATACTTTCTTAATTTTTGTAATTTTATCTAATACATGTTTTCATTGACAATTGGTTGGATGAGTATTCCATTTCAAACAGAGCATATGGAGGATAATTGTTGACCTAAATTGTGCACAATGAACATAATGAAGAGAAAATATCATTTTGTAAAATACCCGTTGATTTGGCATTAGTTCAATTTGTTGAGGTAAGTTTTTAATTTGAAACACTCCAAAAATGAAGTTCTGAACAAAATTTAGAAACACTTTAACTACTTATAGGATAATTACATCGGTAGACTCCTTGAACAATAAAAGACAAAGAAGATTTGGAACAAAAGTATGAAATGAGAAGTGTGGTTTGTTTTGGATTGATTGAAATTTACTAAAGCTTATGGTGATGTATGGATTTCCTTGATATTTTTTAAAAGCATCTTCATGTTCATTCTTCCATATAAATTGATTGGTTTCGTGAAAGGGTTCTTGAAGGCACAGCACTTTCTTCAAGTTCTCTGACAAAGTAGATAAGTCCTTGTTTATGTGAAGATGCCGAATTCAGTTCTTCCAGACGTATGTACTTAATCGTCAGTACTGCATAAATAGAGATGATTTGGTGTTTATTTGGGAAATGATACTGCTATGAACATACTTGTACTGGGCGTGCCCTTGAATATAACTGTTATTAATATTATCAATTATTATATATAGGAATGTAAATAATATGCAAATCGGGCTTGTAAGAAAAAAAAAGAAAGAGAAAATTACCTGGTAACTCTGACAATTTGATGAATGTTGAGAGTGAAGCAGCTTGAGCTGTCATGACGTTTTACTGAGCTACAAGCTGCTATTCTCCATTATATATACAACAATAAATAATAACATAGATGAGAGGAAGAAAATTAACTGAAATTAATGTCAGGAAATTATATATTTTTAACTAATTATAATTATACGAGGACTTGAGCCCTTTTTGTTTACATTTTATTTGCTTTGTTATCCTTAATACAAGTATTCCTTCATGTGATATCTTTACTATGAGGTAGATGTTCTCCCCTCAGTAATAAAGGAAAAATGATAAGAGCTTTGGAAAACAAAAAGACCTGTTTGAAGAGCCAACTCCACAAAGTATCGCACTCGGCATTTTGCATATTATTTACATTCCTGATTATATATCAGTATCACTCTGTTGCAACTTATATAACATATGTACATATAGTCTGGATTATTGAAGTGGGAGATTTTTATTATTTTATGCTTATCAAATACAAATTCTGTAGTTATGGTAAATTAGGATTTGTTTAAGTAGATTGTAACTTTCCTATTTGTACGTTTTGTATTTATTTATCAGCCTTGCACTTTTAATTGCACTTTAAACTATTAATGGATGCTGTCATTTCATTTTGACCTATACTAATAATTATTATAATTGATTACTTATTTATATGATGATCAACATTGACTCTCAAAAAAGAAAAGAAAAATTTGAAAAACCCATGATAGGGCTTTTGTATTTTTTCTGTTGCCTACTGTTTATTACGAGTTTGCAACAATTACTGTAACTTATAATTCTGCAAAAGAATTTGTTTAGTTCTAAAAAAATAGGTGTAGCAATTGAGTTTTACCGATATAAAAATTAATAATTCGTACAAACATATTATTCAATGATTTTAAAAAGGGTTTACAATCATTGATTTAATGCGTAACCAAAATTTTCTTAATAAAAAGGACCTGGGCACTTGGCTGCAGTGCATCCTCTCCCACAAGAAAAAGACTATTAAAGTCATCATTGAGAAAGGAATATATTTATATTGTTTTACTTATTATTTTACTTTTTAATACTTTTTGCTATGAATCATATATTTTTTTCCTTCACTTAAAATGTGTCAGTATTCATTTAAGAATAAAACAAAACAAAAAAACAAGCAAACAAACAGTACTGAGTAGAGCCAAGGACCACGTAAAGCAATAATGAAAAGTATCATAATTAAATACATGAAGCCATTTTTTGGATCATTCGGTAAATCACTACATTTCAAAAGGCTAAATGGTTTTATCATACATAATTTTCGAATTGAATCTTGCACTTAAAAATACAAGGAAGAGACCTAAAGAGATCAAAACACTAGGACCAGAGAAAATTTCCCTCAACAAAACGTTGGAGAAGTGAAATTTTGAAAATTATATTATTACTAAATTTTTACAATTATTTGTGTGAATATTCTCACTAAGTTAATGAAATAAATTGAAAGTCCTGTATACGAATGTCAATTACAAATATTTCAAATCCAAAAAATGCAGTGTAAGAAATACACTTTCTTAATTATTTAAGTTTATCTATTACATGTTTTCATTGACAATTCATTGAAAATTATTCTATTTCAAAGGATATGGAGGATAATTGTAAACTGCAATTGTGCACAATGAACATAATGAACATGACTTTTTATGATATCAGTTATAAGCAACTTTTCTCTAATCCTTATCAGGGGAACGTTCTTTGAGAGGGGGAAATAAGCACAATATATACATATTAAAAGACTTTATTACATCAATGATTCTAAGTTTACTTGATCCAGGCATTTCGTTGATTAAGAAATAATATTGACACATTTGGAAAATAAAAAATCATTACAGATTGCCAATCACTAAAACTTTCGCTCGTGAGTAAATACTTAGAATTTAAAGCTATATTAAGAGACAACAAGGTAATTGACAATGGCAGTTAGTTTTTAATATATTAGATATAAATAGTTTAATGTGTGCAAGAAGAACTTAAAACTAAGGATATTTTTTGGAGGTGAGAATGTGTGCCCGCAATTGCTATTTGATACCTCTGCATTTTATTGGCTGATTGTTATTCATAATACCAAATAAAACTCAATCACTAATAGAAACTATCAGAACTGAAGGAAAATTAAGTTGTAAGAAATCCAGGAGAGACGGGGCATTCTTTCTTTGCCATGATTTCTTAATAATAAAAAATTCAACTATTTATAATTATAGCAAGTTCTTGTCTCAATGATATAGAAAATAATTCATTCAAATTGAGGTAGCGGGACTAAATGATATTTTTCTGTTCCTCCTTCAATTCAACACTTTGTCCGTGTTTTGAGTCAAAACACATGTCATTTAATGGATTTATTAGCATATTCGGCGTGTAAAAATAAACTCCTCCTCCTCATGATAGCCAAAAAAGTTAAGGCAGCCTTTGAAATTAGCTTATTAATTGCACTTGAGGTACTGCTATGGCTGTGGCTGTCATATAGCCTTGCTCATTCAGGCTCTGCAGCTCTTCAAAGACGTAAAGGAATAAGTTGTAATAAACCTCGTTGTAAATACATATATTGCTAAATACATTTCGCTATATCTCTCTACATTTTATATATAAATATATGAAATGATATGCTTCAGATCACACAACCATCTAAGAGTTGAAATATCCATAGTACAAAAACTCATATTTATGCATAAGTATAAAATATATTTGAAATTTTAACTTGATAAAGTTAGCAGTTCTTGAGATGTGGGTATTTAACCGAAGCCATATCTGGCCCAAATTTCAATGCATTGATATGAAATATTATATATTAGTGATTGTTATGGCTTGCACTTTAAAATTGGGGATTTTATTAAGAACTCTTTTATGTGAAATTTGATCTAAGATATTATAAATATTGTACAAGTGGGGATTTGTCCGTCTTATACAGCTTTTTTAATTAAAATACCAATACCAGTTCTCTTCTTGCATGAACTGTAACTTCTTTCTTTAAAATGATTCATCTTACTTTTTGGTAGCCTCGTATTTAAATCTTTTAACATAATGGTAAGAGACAAATGTTGATTGCTGAGAGGAACAATTAATATTTGTTATACCTTTGTTATAAAATATACGTCAATTTTCATGAATGAGTGTAAAATGTAATATTTGAACATGAACAAAAATTGGAATATGTAAATAAACCAATTATTTTTTTTGGCCACATTTAGATTAAATAATTCTAAATATATATGAATAAATTATAGTTATTAAAGAAGTCCCTGTTTAAATACATTTGTCCTAGGTTGTATTATAATATATTATAATGTTCCAAAATAAAATACATAATACATAAAATCTTATTTCTTCATTCGTATTCACATCTAAAATAATTTGCATCTATTTCTGCAAACTTCTAAAAGATGGAATTCACACCAACTCACCAACCTTTTTAGTTATATTTGATCCATATATCGACACAACGTATTCTCTTTTGTTGTAATATAATCTCTTAAGGATATTTTATTACAAGCATGCTTAAGTCAACTTCATACAATTTTAAGATAGTTTCTAAATTAGATTAGCTTTTGGACATATTTGCATGCAATTAGTCTTTAGACATAGTCTCTTACAATCATGCTAGAGTTTAATGCAAAACATTAAATTCCATATAGCGATGTTTTGATGTAGAATTATGATTTTTATACTTATTTTAATTATTATTTGTACTAGCTATGAAAAAAATTGAAGAGATAAATACTTTTTTTAATATTATATTCGTTTTTCATTTTGATAAAATATTTATTATTTAAAATCAACTTTTAGTATTTTACATGTTCACTTGTTCAAGAGTTGACATTTTGTTCACTAGGGGACACTAAATTATTTCATAACTGTTTACATAACCTCGATGAATTTATAGAGTAAAAAAAAGTAAACTCTACGAAGGGAAAACAAATACATATAGGTAGGAATGTAAAAAATATGCACGTTCATCCTGTAAAAAATATATAAAAAAAAAGAGAAAATAAAACTGGTAACTTTGACAATTTAATGAATGTTGAGAGGGATGCAGCTTAAGCTATCATGACATACTGAGCAGCAAGTTGCTATTCTCATAAACTAATAATTACTAGGGGGACTTAAGACTTTTTTTGCTAACATTGTATTTGTTTTATTAACTTAAAAGCTTGTACTTTTTTCGACTGCAGCCCTCAAGAATGGGTAGTAAATGCAAGAAGTGCAATCCAAATTACTTTTTAAGCCCTTTTCCTCCGGAGAAATTGCTTATTTGACTCTAAAATTACCCCAGTATGCATAAGTGCATTAAATCAATAAATATTTTTTACTCAGCACTAGATTGAAAGAATGTGATTAAGACTTTTAATGAATTCGATACTAAATATATGCTTAAATTATACATATAGATTTTATATATATAGAAACTCAAATTAAAACAAAATAATTTCAACTCAAAGTAAGATCAAGCCTCAAATGTAAATGTTGTGAGGGATGTTGAGCTGTTTACGTGATAATTTAATGAGTGAAGGAAAATTCATATATATATATTATTATCGAAAACTTAAAAACACAATTACGAAATTAATTAATGAAAATAGTTTCAAAAATGTTGGGACCTCAAATCAAACTTTTATCCCGATCTTTACCTCTGAATAGAAATATTGTTAGTATCAAAATTTTGTTAATTGTAATTAACCAAAACTACATGTA